>JAOYRS010000003.1:885000-5685000 GCA_032432895.1 Dryadula phaetusa | reverse complement strand
TGACAATTGGACTTCTTTTGAATATAATTTGTATCCTATAGCAATCTTCATGTTTGTTTGCTTTACTATGAAATCAGATTATCAGGTAACCTTGAATTTATTTTTTCCTAAAATTTAAAAATAAATAAAATTTTGTAAACAATAATAACAAATTGTAAACAATAATAAACTATAATTGTGCTAAATTTCATATTTTACCGTTCACGTATTTTTTTTGTAAAACTAAGTACAAAATTTTAGTTTCACGTATTAATGTGTAAACTTTATTCCCCTTTCTATAAACTTAATATCAATATATGTTATTTTCAGTTACTGGTCGCACAGATATTGTCAACAGCTTATGCTATGATAATGATGGCTGTAATAGTCGGTACGGCGCTACAATTAGGCGAGGACGGTATCGGATCACCTTCAGCTATATTTTTGATATCACTTTCAAGTTCGTTTTTCATAGCCGCATGTTTGCATCCCCAAGAGTTTTGGTGTATTGTGCCCGGTATCATTTATTTACTTTCAATCCCATCTATGTACTTGTTGTTAATCTTATACTCTATTATCAATTTAAACAACGTTACATGGGGAACGAGAGAAGTTCAAGTGAAGAAAACTAAGAAGGTAATAAATACTTTTGAAATTTTATTAATATTTAATATATAATATTTTATATATATAATATATAATATTTTATATAACCTATATACCTAATAATATACAATATTTTATATAACCTATAAAGTAAGTAAGAATCTCTGATATTTAATTTGGTTTTATTTGTAGGAAATTGAAGAAGAAAAGAAAGCAGCAGAAGACGCTAAGAAAAGTGCAAAGCAAAAGTCTTTACTAGGATTCCTTCAAGGAGTAAACAGTAATGAAGAGGAAGGTTCCATTGAATTTTCGTTTGCTGGATTGTTCAAATGTTTGTTGTGTACACATCCTAAAGGAAACGAAGAAAAAGTACAGCTACTGCATATCGCGTCGACTTTAGATAAGCTAGAGAAAAAAATTGAAAATGTAGAAAGGTTAGTTCTGTTTGTATAAAACTAAGTCTAAATTATGAATTTGAAAAGTAGAACGTCTGAAAGTAAGCACAATGGTTGAGGGCTCGGTTTCCATTGAAAATTACATTTAATAAGATTTCTTTGATTTTCGCGATTTTTACATATTTTAAATGAAATTATTTAAAACGAATCGCGTATATTTTTCTATTCGAAAAGATATTTTTGAAAACCTGACGTTTCGAACTCTTTACAGTAATCCGTGGTCACAGGTAGATATGAGATAAATTAGATTTATATTATTTTCATTGGTTCATAGTAGGACTTTAAATTTCTGCATTCTGAGTATTAATACTAGGTAATATATATATATATATATATATATATATATATATATATGTGTGTGTGTGTGTGCGTGTGTGTGTACCCTGAAAATAAATAATATTATGTATTAATTTCTAGAATTGTTGACCCACACGGACAGTCCAGGGGACGTAAATTATCAATAGGATTGAGAGGCAGTACCAATGGAGATGCTTTGGGACCCGTGGCAGAAGGAGAAGAGGACGATAATGATTCTGATTCGGAAACAGATACAATGTCTTCAAGCCCGAGGGTAATGCATTAAAACAAGCGAATATTAAAACGCCATGAGATTATGCTAGATATTAAATTTCATTTTTTATATTATAGGAAAAGAGGGACGATCTTATCAACCCATATTGGATAGAGGACCCGGAATTGAAAAAAGGAGAAGTAGATTTCTTAAGTCAATCTGAATTATCATTCTGGAAGGATCTTATTGATAAATATCTATACCCTATAGACGAGAATAAGGAGGAAAAGGTAAACTGGAGTATAAATGTAAACATTTTTATTCTTACACTGTTTATACAATAATGTAAGCTATTTATGATTACGACTCAATGTATTAAAAATATTTGTTATGTTTTCAAAGTACATAAAAAATAAAAAAAATAATACTTTATAAAGAAAAATATGAATGCTTAATGCTTATTTATTTTAATTAAAATTAAAGTAAAAACTTGATTCCATTAATAATTGAGTTATAAGTTATTATAAAAATTTAAATTTATATTACATGTATATATACTCATTGACTTTTTTTCCAGGATTTTTGTTATTTGTAAAAACTTAATTATAATACAAAAAAATAATGCTTTTATCCTAAATTTTAGGCACGTATATCCAGAGATCTTAAAGAATTAAGAGATTCGTCAGTATTTTCTTTCTTAATGATTAATGCTCTTTTTGTGCTCATTGTTTTCTTGCTGCAACTCAACAAGGACAATATTCATATAAAATGGCCGTTCGGAGTCAAAACTAACATTACTTATGATGAGGTTTCGCAAGAGGTAACGTAAGAATAAACTGTGAACAACGATCGGCCTTCAATGATGACTCTGAACGACATGCGAAACCTCAGCAACGCAATGTTAAAATAAATCCTTTTGAAAAGTCACATTCTAAGTCACCATTGAAAGCTGATATACTTAATGCTTTTTTTTTCTATCAATTTTACAGGCTCGAATTGCACGTGATTTACTTGAGCTTCGCAATAAGTCAGTTTTTGCGTTTGTCATGTTCAATGCTTTATTTATATTGATAGTATTTTTATTACAACTCAATAAAGATCAACTCCACGTGATTTGGCCTTTGGGTGTAAAGACAAACATTACGTACATCGAGGAGACAGGCGAGGTACAGCCAAATATTGCAAACTCTGTGTGTCACTTCACAAGTCTAACGGTCTCCTTCTAACAGATCTGTCTTGGGATGGCACACCAGCATGGAGATTTTAAATCTTCCACACCGAACTAAAATCTTGGTGTTGTTTCACATTTCCTACAATTCGCCCAAGTTCACTAAAAGTCCCACACAAACCTTTTCTTTTCAAAACCCTAAATAACGTGGGATATCTATATCAAATTAAAAATTACATTTTATTTAAAAAAATGTGTATCATACATATAATTCAAAATCTTAAAGTAGTTCTAAATATTTATGCAAAACGCAATAAATTCCTTTTAATAACTTCGGAATTGTTAAGCAAAACAATCCAAGTAAGTCGAACGCATGAGCGACCGAAACGCATGACCCTGTTTTTAGGTCAACATGTTATCCAAAAACCTCTAATAATTGCACAACCCAAACCTCGAGGCTCAGTTGTTATCTATCTGTCTGTTAAGGTGATGGTACTTCTATTAAGTTTCGTCTATGTCCGTTAACACTCACGGGTACTCCTTGTACATAATTACAATCACTGATGATGGGTGATTTGTTTAACATTTACTTAAAGATTTCTAATTTTTCAAATAATACTTTAGTATAGTAATTTTTTTTTTGATTTGCTATTTGTTAAATTTCCAATCAGCACTTTTTATTTCTACATAATGCACAAATCATATACTGTCAAAAGCACGTTTGTATTTAACTTCGTTATCATTATGTCCATAACTTTAATTTACATGTAAATATCTCTATTTATGTACCTAAATGTTATTTAAATACATTTTTATTCGAAGTAATTTAATTGACATTGTAAGTAAACATTAAATTATGAAAAAAGCAAATCGATATCATTTTTTGTACATATGGCTGCTTTGCCTCGCTCAAACTAGTAATTAAGAGAGCAGTAAAGATTATAATGATTTTAATTTTTTAGGTGCTAATTTCCAAAGAATACTTGCAACTGGAACCCATCGGTTTAGTCTTTGTGTTTTTCTTCGCATTGATTTTGGTCATTCAATTCAGCGCTATGTTGTTCCATAGATTTGGAACACTCTCACACATATTAGCGTCAACTGAACTCAACTGGTTTGGTTGCACTAAAAAGGTAAACGATCTAATACAATTTATTACATCTTATTTACTTTAAACTACAAATATTAAATTAATAAATGTTATTCCACAGTCGGAAGACTTATCACAAGATGCGTTACTAGATAAAAACGCAATAGCAATAGTCAAAGACTTGCAGAAATTAAACGGTCTGGATGATGATTATGATAATGATTCCGGTTCGGGACCACAGAATGTAGGCAGACGGAAGACAATTCATAATTTAGAAAAAGCCAGGCAAAAGAAGAGGAATATAGGAACACTTGATGTGGCTTTCAAGAAGCGGTTCTTCAATATGAACGCCAATGATGGTCCAGGTAATTTTTGTTCCTGTAACGTTGATTTATAAATATGCTGTCGCTTTCGCTTTTTTAGAAAGAAACTTTTTTAAATAACAAAGTTAAATCATTGAAATTCAATAGGTATTAACTAATTGGGTGCTTTAATTACCGAAATATTTGCTGGTAAGTAATAGCAGAAAGTTAAAATCAAATTACGTAAGTGAGGGAGCAACTGCTTTCATTTTTAAATTCTTAGCAATTGATATTTCATTCCAACAAGGTACACCAGTATTAAACCGCAAGATGACGTTGCGTAGAGAAACATTGAAAGCTTTAGAAACGAGACGAAACTCAGTTATGGCAGAACGTCGAAAATCACAAATGCAAACGCTTGGCGCTAACAATGAATATGGAGTTACTGGAATGGTAAATTTTTATTTTCTTATTTTACGCAGAACCTAAACAACTACATTTTATTTTAATATTTACTATTTTTAAAGTGTTACTCCACACTTAGGATTAGAAAACATTTTTGAAAAACGTATAAAATTTTTTTGAACGCAGCGGGATTCGAACCCGCGCCTCTTGGATACCGTCCATTTTTATACGTTTTTTCATAGATGTTTACATTAAGATGTTAATTTTTAATAGATTTATAACATTTCTTAAAACTTGTATTACCAACATTTTAGTTAAATAATAACCACGGAGTTCAACCCCGACATCGCACTTCAACTGCAAATATTTCAGTAAAAGACGTCTTTGCTGAACCTAACGGAGGTATGGTTAACAGAGGATATGAAACTAGTTTAGGCGATGAAGACGATGGTAACTCAATGAGACTTCAACCAAGACAAAATCAAGTTTCATTCCAAGGAAGATTCTAGTATCTGATAGTATTTCGTTTGAAATTAACAAATTATCCTTCACATTTTTATAATTTCTCAAAGGGCTCACAGCCTCTGTTAAAATTGAAGTGCTAAGATTAAGTTAAAAACATTATTTAAAAAAAACTTGACGTGATTGATATTTAATTAAATGAACAACAAATGATATGAGAAACCATGTTGTAAAGCAGAGTTGCCAACAATACGAATTAATATGTTTAGACATAAGCAATGTAGATACTCATTTAGTTGCATAGTAATTATTTTAATAATAATAAATTTCATAACATTTTTATAATTATCCAATATTTTGTGATATATTTTTTTATGTGTTGACTTCGATAAGTGACTGATGTGGAGAAATTGTATTCTTTGATTAAAATACTGTATCTTCAATGTACACTGCCACTTTTTATACTTCTACTTATAATAAGTCTATATATATATGAACAAGATCTAACCTTGTTTTATTTCATCTATTACAATAATAGAATAGTTTCATTTACAATTTAATGATATCCAGCTATATAATGAAATGGTTTCATAATATTACTGGAACATAGTGAAAGAAAGTGCACCAAACTTAACATATCGATGTAAAAATAGTATGCTTTATTATACACTATACACATAACAAATTAGGAAAATGAAATATGTTTGGTATCCATACCATTGATTATAAATAAAAAAACTTTTATTGCCTATAAAACTTAAAGATATGGTAGTTAAATTGGTAAGAGCATCATGTCAATGGATGGTACATGGTCAGATACTCAGAGGCAAGGCGAAAAATCTTGCAATGGTCTAACGCTCAATATTGAAAATAAGTAGTTTATCACATTTCGCCACAAATCTCAACTTCTCCAAGATTCTTACTCAATAATTGCGCACAAATGTCCTTTGAATCAAGATAAGAATTGTGATTGCTGTTCGGTTACACACTCACATTTAATAAGATACCTTGGAGTAACCCTTGATGAAAGTCTCACTTGGAACGACCATATCAATTTAATGATTTGACGGATACGGAGACAGGTGTACATTTTTAAACACCTTAGATCTAGCGCGAATCATCAAATTTTAAGGACGATTTATTTTTCTCTTGACCAATTAATTCAAATTACCGCATACCAGCCTGAGGTGGGACAACAAACTCTTTAATACTCCTTCTTATCATGGGCTACCCTACGCAAGCATAAATGTATTCCTTTCGATCCCAAAGCTTTTGCGTTAAAATGTAGATCTGGCAAAGTCTGCCTAGTCGATTCACGTTTGGTGTCTTCAAACAGACAATACATACTTCTATTTAAGTCCAATACTGTACAACAAAATAAATAAGAATATTTAATTTATCAAGAGACTGAAAACCTACTAACTACTTTGACATGACACTTATTTCTTACACATTATCCACTATTTTATAGTCTCTCTTTCTCACACACACACAAACACGTACATACAGACACACACACACACGACAGAACGCGCACTTACACACACATTGTGTCTACAAAGACGGAGGAGAAACCTGTCATTAGTTACTAATTTGTACTTTGTCATTTGCTTTATTTTTGTATTCTAATTTTTTTTATTTTGAAATCTTTTATTTTACTATAAAATCACGCTTGTATGGTGGGCATTAATAGCCGCAACACAGTTTACTTTAGTATATAAAGGGGATATTATCCTGGAGTGTTAATGATACTCTATATAGTACTGGATAAATAAATAAATAAATAAATATCCAGAAATTACGTCAAATTTATTTCATGACTTTTGGGGCTTCTCCTCCATCCCTCTCACTGGTGGCCCGTTATGTGACCACTGTTGTCAAGCAATGTCACACATTGTCTACCCCCTCCCTCCCCTAAACGTGCGACGTAAATAATAATTCGCTCTATACGTGCTTTATACATGTAAGTACACTCTGCCTGCATTTCATAAAGAAGTAAATTCATAACTATTGTTTTTGCTCCAATATAGATTTGCTATTTTCACACACCTTGTAATAGAGAAACTATTGTTAAAATATTTAGCGAATGGACATGAATTTTATAACCCACAAATACGAAAAACGATAAATAATTTCCTAAGCAAAACAAACATTGCATTATTACATTAATCACCAATTTATTAAAAACAAAAACAAAAACATTACTAATTTTCTAAGAATGATACAAATTCAGTGAGTTTAAAGAGTTGGTCTTCACTTGATGTGTGTAAAGGAGCTGGTTGGGTAGGCGGGCATGGACTGATTGTGATTCCATCAGAGTGAATCTCCCATTTCCGTTCTCTACATATTTGAAGAACAGCTTCACGACTTAACCCCGTCATTAGTACTATTGTATCTAAAGAGATTGAGCTGTATGATCTTCCAATAAGGTTGAAAGCTCTTTCACGAACTTTTTCTGTAACATAAAAATAAAAGTTTTTAAATAAATATAAATTTCATTATAATTTATTATCATAATTTAAGTATAGAAAAAAAAATTCTCTGGATATCAAAGTGAAAAAATGTTTTTAAATGTCCACATGATTATATATAGATAAATAATAGAAAAAACGTATGTAGTATTTTTTTAATATTATCTTTACATATGTAAAATATAATATACAGTTTTGTACACATTATTTACAAAATAAAAGGTTAAATTTGTTTTTTTAACACTCTTTTATTTGGTTGATCTGCATCTACCAATATCAGGAAATCTGCCATTGCTATTTTTGTACATTTTTTTGCCACAAAATTTTTAAAATCTTACTTCGCTTTTTTGATAAAAATGTTGTTGTCCAATGACCTTTCAAATTAATAAGATATTTGATTTTTGCGATTTTTACGCATTTTAATTGGATTAATACTATATATTTTAGTATTTGAAAATATATTTTTGAAAGCATTACATTCAAACATTATACTGTAGTCAATGGTTACAGGTCAGCTTAGGTGACATTTGTATGTCATTTGATACAAAAATTAATTATATAAATCCACCAACATGTGTTTCCTAATTTACTTGCATATTGCCCTGGATTCTTGCAAAAAAAGGTGGTAGAAAATATCTAAAGTAAAGAAAGTATTTCTTCTCAATGTTTGACCAATGTACAATAAGCTACAGTACTATCTATTTTGTATACAACCATATTTTGTAAGCACACTGTGAAGAAATGTTACTTTTCACTGGCCTCAACCACTGGATTGCTGTTATTAGGCTTAAATATTATTTTTATCTAAGCCTGTCTTAAAATGTTGCCAACTGTCTTTTCTGTAATATCCTTTACATATGGTTGTATCTCAATTGTGAGGAGGCTCATTGATTTTCTAACAACCCTGGAAAATCTTTTAAATACTCTCACTTATCTGGGCCCAATGACAATACTATGTTTGTATCTTTGTTAGGAGAACAGTGTAAAGAAAATGTCATTTCAAAAAGATTTCTATTTTGTGATTGACTAATATTCCAAAAAAATAATAGCCAACTGTCGAGTACTATAAAATTATATTTATGTGTTATACTATATAACATTGTTTTATTATAGTAGCATATTAATAATAATTTTATTTATTATAAAGATGAGTAATAAGACTACTATGATACATTTTCAAGTAAAATAATGAATTTACCTGTATATTTTTAAAAGGAAGTCTCTGTTGTTATTGATGAATAATTTAAAATTAAAGTTTTGAATTGAGTGAAGTGTCTTCTAAATTCCAAAATTATTACAATGAAACAGTTTAAAAGTACTATTTATTGTTTTAGCTTCACCTTTTTCTCACATAGCAGGGTAGACAGAAAGTACCTAGTGTCAAGACACTTTGTACTTCGCTTGGTGGAACTCAATGCCGCATTTTGTCTTTTTACCAGAGGTGAGGAAGTGAACATAATTACTCCCACGAGTGGGGATCGAACCCAAAGCCAAAAGCGTTTACAGTCAGATGCTGTCCCACTGCACCACAACCCACCTCTTATTATTTTTATATGCTCTTTTTTTATTAAATTTTCTTTTTCAGCAAGACAAAATTTAATTGTCTGTTACATTTGCCACAAATAAATGTTGAAAGATTATTTATGAAAATGACCTACCTTCTAAAGCTCTTATTATATTAGAAACTGGTTCAGTCCATGTGTAAGCAGCTAAAGCATGATAAGTTCCAGCTAAATCTTTTTTCCATAGCTTTTGTCCAACTGCCCATATGGCTACTATTTCAGGATTACTACTAGTTATATTTTGAGGTATTCTCTTCCATAGAAATTTTGCATTACATCTGAAATATTTGAAAAGAGATTCTAAAATCTTCAAGTACATTCAATCTTATGGTATTAATATGGTCTTTCAAGTTATCGAGTATAATTTTTAATAATAAAATAATCAGTACATTAAGTATTTAAATCTTTTTTATAGCTTCAGGTTTTTATCCCGCATAGCAGGGTAAACAGAAAGTACCTAGTGTAAAGACACTCCGTACTTTACTTTCCATCAAATTCGAAACATTGCATGTTGAGTGATTGAACTCAACTCTGCACTTTGTCTTTACCAGAGCGAGGAAGTGAAAATAATTTAAATATAATCACAACCCTCAGGAGTTTGAGCCAGACGCTGTCACACTACGCCACGACCGGCCTCGCAATAAATCTTTATATATATAAAATTAATACTTACAAATCATTTTGGTAAAGATATATTGCTAATAACTGTGCATAAGTCGATGCAGATGCAACACCATTAGTGGCCTAAAACATAGAAAGGTTTGAATATGAATTTAGTTGTAAATTTACTTCTTTTCTTGTAGGTAGAAATATATAACTTATAAAAATAAATTTAACAAAAAGAATAATATTCCGGCTTTAGTATGTGTATACGTATGAAATATTACCTCTAGTTCTTGTTTTTCTAATTCACTACACAATTGATCAAAGTTTGTAATCATGGCGATGTATTTTATTCTTAACAATAAATATGAAATTTAATATAAAATGTTTTTTTAATAACAATTTAGGAACCTATTTTTAAGAAGTTGACAGTGACTTTGATAACTAAAATACAGTGTTGCCGCTAACAAAATAAACTGTAGGAGACATAATCTTTACTGAAATAAATCACGTCATAATATTATCTTATCCGTAATAAGAAATAAAATCATGTTACCTAATTCGTATTGAATCCAGTTAACAATATTCCAATAAAAAAGTAAAAAAATCTAATTTATTGTAAAAAAAAAAAGCTTATTGAAACTTAATAAAACTGGTCGAAAATAAAAAAGAATTATCGTAATATTATTAGTAGTAAAAATAAAAATTTTCAAATATCGCATTCTTTCTGGCCAGATAATTATTACTAAGAAAAAATCTTTGAGTAGCTTTCCCTATTCCCACCCCTCTTTTCCTTCAGAATGTAGTGGTTCCGACAGTTCTGGCTGCCCCGGCTGCCTTCACTACCATCTTAAGGTCCGCAGAGCATACACAACTCCAACGTTCTAGATGTCCATGGGTGAACTTAACACCAGGCCCTTCTGCTTGTTTGGTTTCTTTTTCTATAAAAAAAGAGTAGCAAAAATTTTTAATTATCTCTCTGCAGTTGTTAAAAACACAAACAATTTGTTACGAGGGTACAATTTAGACGTAACCAGATGTAAATCGCTTGGTTTAGTAGTAGGTATACGGACATTATATACAAGTGATATAACATAAAAAAAAAGATGCTTGCTAAATGCATGCGGTGCTGCGATGTAACTTCAAGAATTGTCAACTATCGAGATTATTGAATTTTATAAATTTTACGGTTTATAATTTCTGTGCAGATTTTTGTGATTTTTTTTAATTTATGTTTGCTATAATGTAGTGTTTTTAAATATTTTACAAATCAATAACAATATAAGAAAAAAATATTTCTTTTTTTCGTTTTTTTTATTATTATTTTTTAGCTTTACGCTTTTTATCGCGCATAGCAGGGTAGACAGAATGTATCTACTATCAAGACATTCCGTACTTCGTTTTCCACCAAAGTCAAGACATTGCGTGATGAGTGGTGGAACTCTTAAATATAATCACTCCCCCGAGTGGAGATCGAACCCACAACCGGTGACGTTTACAGTCAGACGCTATCACACTGCGCCACGACTAAAAAAAATCTATTACAAAAACGTATAAAAACTTGAACGTAGCGGGATTCAAACTCGCGCCTCTTGGAAAACGTCCAAGGGCTCTGACCGCTTAGCCATGCGTATGCGTAAGCTAAGCATGGTAGTAGAACGTTTTTTCCAAAATGTTTTCTAATCTTAAGTATAGAATAACACTTTAAAAATAGTAGAATAATATCTATTATTTTATAAAGAATAAATAAACTTAGCTTACATTATATAAATAAGAAAAAAAAACAACATCCAAGTAATGGTAGGCAACAAAAATTTTTGAGGTTCTAAACGGCATATGCTGTTATGATATTATTTAGATAAATTTATATTTATTAGTAACGTATGAAATAAATTAAATGAAATAAATTAATAAAATAAATTAATACATAAAATCAATACAATAAATGTAACTCACACTACTACCTTACGTTGGGCACACTTACTTTTAAGTTAGTAAGTTTATATTGTAAAGTAACATATATGTTGAGGTAAAGCGATGTTAATGCATTAACGAGACATTACAAATAGTCAAAATTTTCAAAAAAATCGGGCAAATCCAAAGGATTTATTGTTAAAATTAACAATAATAACCAAGTTAAACGCGTTTCGCGCAGTGCGACGGCTGTATACGTGATGATGACCTATGCTGTATTCGACCACCACTTAGGATAATGAGTATATATAAATTATTTTTATTTACCAGCTCTGGTAAGACAAAGTGTGGTTTTGATTTCCGCGACTGAAAGCTGAAAGTGTAAAGCTAAATTGAGTTAAATAAAAAGCTCGGTAGACTCGGTACCTACATTTTACTTATTATCACAATCAAAGTTATGTGTTATAACTGTTATCACAAAGTAAGTAATTGCTAGTCATTGACATAAATATTCTAAGTACTTATACTTACATCTACCTGCAGAATAAAATTATATTGTTAAGTTAACTAGTTAAGTTATTTACGCCCATGACTATACAAAATAAGTTTCTGTGCAGTGAATAAGTATCTATACCTATTATTATAGCACGAGCTGTGGCCTGATTTTTATAATTGAATTTCACGGCTATTGATCGAGGACTTGGGCGGGCTATAGCTAACTTGTCGACTAACTTGCGTCACAATGTAACCGGAGTTGATGGACTGACTGATGCGCTGAGTCATTCTTCAATATTGTCGCTCATAATGCTAATATTCTCGTTATGCGTGTACCGATTTACATCTTAATGCGCTTTGCGGTACCATAATCATATTTGTTTATAATAGATGCATTAAATTTTAATTTAGTGCAATAGGACCTCCATGTTAATCTGTTAATGCAAAAGTGAAATGACTTTCTTTTAGTTGCTATCTTGAAGCATAAAATATACTTTATAATTCAAGTAAATTATTTATAAATATAATACTACATATACATATACTTGTTTCTTAAAAAAAGTATTATGACTAGGTATAGTATAAAGTTATTTGCCTTTGTATGACTACGGGGAATTATTTTACATGTTATAGATGGATTTGTTTAAAATTTTATTTTTAAATATTACAAATATCCACACTTTTTTTCTAATTTTATTTAAGCAAAATCTGAAAACAAAAGGCTGGTCCTGAGAAAATGTCTCTCATGCCTCTTCCGAGTGCCCACTACTAACTATAGATCAAATAAAAAATACTTACTAAGTGGTGTAATAAATACACAACTATCAATAGGATGAATTGGCATCCTACCTTGACATTATATAGGAATACTTATATATTTGTAGTCATAAAATCGGAATAATAGGTTAATTACTTATACATTAGTAATTTGACAATATCTAAGATAACAAGATCTTGATTTGATTTACAATATCCAAGTTATCCCTAAATTTTCAACCGTTACCACGGAATTTACGAGACATATCTAAAAATAAATATTAATACTAATAAGACTCTACCATTAGTTTGGTATTAGGCATTATTTCAATTATATATGTAATTTTTTAAAATTCCATTTTACTTATAAAGAATGCAGTTGCTATATCATTAGTTTGTGGTTTGAATAAACGGGAACAGCAAAAACAATAGAATAACTGCCCATTGAGAAATATTTTGAAGTTTTGCAATTGACCTACCTAATGATATCTAATTATTTTGCGCAAGGTGCTACGGCGAAGTCGTCACTTATTCACTTTCACTAGTAGTTTGACTGTCCAATGAGTGTTGTCACGCTCTGGCAGTAACCAATGGGCATGCCTACCGCCCCGCCTTAAGGATAGGCGTACACCACAACCCGGGTCTAGGTAACCACAACAATCAATGTCGTGCTTCCGAAGAAGCAACAGCCGACTTTGAAAGCTTTCCTGCAAAGCATTTTTTTATTTTGGTGACTTTTCTTTTAAAATGTTTTTCAACTTTTAATTGTCACTTTATTTTAAAATTGTATACAGGCAAAGCAAATAGTACTTAAAAATTAGGTAACAACTGTTATAACATTAATATGAAATATTGAAAAACAATTATGAACATGTATAACAATAACATTTTTATGCATAATAAAAAAATTAAAACCGTTAGAACGCAATACAAATAAGTTTGTATTAAATTTCAACACATGTAGTCAATGGTTAGAGAGACCCGCGGCGGCCTGCGACGGCTTGCCCCTGCTACGCCGACAGCGCTGTGCAAAATCGCTAATTGCATTCAATAGTTTCGCTCTGTATTGCCACATCCACGCACGAGCTCGATCGCACCACAAATCACTCAAGACTACTTTGTCAGGTACATGATGTTTCCGTGTATTTCTATTAAGATACACGACTGTGTAGGGAGTGTTGTTGGAATAGTTAATACTTTGAATGGTAGTATTTTGTTTAATGTAGACGTCGCTTGAATACTGTAATCTGCTAAACTATACATTTAAATAATAGAAATATATATATATATATATATATATATATATATATATATATATATATATATATATATATGTATATATATATATATATATATATATATATAATATAAATGTATAGTGTAAACTTATAAAAGTTGAAATTTTGTCGTTACAATCAATATTTTTTGTATCTGTTATTGTTTACTAAACTATAAGCTTTTAAGATGCAGATGTATCTAAATGATATTTTTACTTCTACTGTAACGTAGGTGACACGATGGAAGAATATAATATAAATTTTGTTAATAGATTACTGACTACTCATACTGTTAACGTTTGAAATTTGCTAAGGAATAACAGTGTACTTATTTTTCTGTTAAGTACAATGTAGCGAAGTGGCTAACAGTTGTTTAAATTTTTTAAGATAACTACAAGCATAGCAGTAAAGTTTCAACGCATCCAAATTTAATGGGCATTAATTAATACAATTAGCCCTCGGCAAATTGCACATACGACTTAAATAATGAGCGTAAATTGAGGCAACTTTACACTTCTGATTTATTGTCCTGCACTTGCACAATTTCGACGAAAGAGAAAACGGACCAGTTCAGACGGATATTACGAGCGGTATATAAAATTGATAATGAATATTTATAAAAACTTAATCACAGTTCACCGTATTTCCCTGCGGGTCAGCAAGAGACCATTAATCAGAGTATTTTCACTTTATCATATTTTTTGAAATAATTATATTTCTTGCAATAAAACAAAAATCAAAATATACTGGCAGCTTGTAATTAAAATATATATGTACATATGTAACAGAATAAAAAGAAGAAAGAAGGAGAATGAAGAAACAGAAGAAGCACATCATAGATGTTCGTCGTACATATAAATAGTTGTTCATAACCACATCTTTAGAGGATGTGAAACGATTTACATTAACCAGGTATTTATTTTATTATTTTACACTAAAAATAATATGTACCCACCTACCTCTCACCTATTATAGAAAAAAGATATGTCTAATTAAATAAAGATATACAAATAATTGAAATAAGAAGATTTTAACTTTATGTGTTGCATACAAATAAGATAAATTTACTCATATGTTAATGATTACTTGCATTCGAATTATAAATACGTGCCTTATTCCATTAAATTAATTATTTACAAAGTTTTGTAATACTTTAAGTAACGTTATGAATATCGTATTAATCCTAGACCTATCTACTTAATTCATTAATCACATCCACCCGCCCGGTAATCCACCCGCGAAAAACAACAATATGTTTATTATATGTATAGTTTTTAAGCTTTTAGTAATATTTGTGATTCACTAATACAGTCCACTGGCCGATCGTGGCGCAGTTGAACAGCGTCTGACTGTAAACGCAATTGGTTGTGGGTTCGATTCCCACTCGGGGGAGTGGTTATATTTAAATTATTTTCACTTCCTCGCTCTGGTAAAAGATAAAGTGCGGCGTTGAGTTCCAACACTCAATACGCAAAATCTCGAATTCGGTGGAAAGCAAAGTATGGAGTGTCTTGACACTAGGTACTTTCTGTCTACCCTGCTATGCGGGATAAAAGCGTGAAGCTAAAAAAAATACATATGTATGTATGTATGTATGAATGTATTTGTAAATAAAGAAGATATAGTTTAACAATATTTTTTACAAATATAAAATTAATATAAATTATTTGTATATTTTTAACGTGTCTGTGTATTAAAAAAATCGGTTAAAATATTGATTTTATTTGTATATAAAGATTAATCTTTGTTTAAACATATGAAGTAAAATATTTATGATGAGGATAATACAAACTAACCTATAAGGTGACTGTGTGCGTGTAACTGAGATATAAATGAATTATGGTATATTAAATTGTGTATGTATGACTATATTTTTTTTCGATACGCACTTTATACAGGAAATAATAAAAAAATTATAAAACCACATAGAAAGCTATACGCAGTCATACAATAATATATTATTATTAATAACTAGTTGATCCGGAGTAATTTGTTTCGCTTCAAATTTAACTATATGATAAAGGCCAATTAAAGGAAACCCAAAAAATATACATACAAGCATTCTTGAACAAATATAGATCTGTCATTTGCGTGATGGTTGGAAGTGAATGGGGAAAATTGACTCCCTACGATTGGCCATGCGACTTTTTTTCTCATTTTTGTAAAAATGAGAAAAAAAAATGAGAAAAAAAAACAGAAAATGCGCAGAAAATTGAATAAGATTAAATTAAATAGTAAAACCATTAAGTTTTCTTTGTATCTTCTTTTGATTATCATTGATCAGATGACATTATTCATTAGTTTCTTTACAATCCACTTCATTATTTTTTATTATAAAAGTTGATTAATATTTACTATTTTTAAAGTGTTATTCCACATTTAGGCTTAGAAAACATCTTTTTGAAAAACTGAAAAATTCTATTACAAGCTGCATCGAAATTCTTATACGTTTGTTACAACTTATTTATGTTGTTAGCATCTCTGTAGAGAGATTTTTACAAACTCATACTACTTAAAGATTATTAAGAAATAATCGTTTAACTAGAGAGATTGCTATATTATTCTAATATTTACTATTTTTAAAGTGTTATTCTACACTTCAGATTAGAAAATATTTTTTGAGTAAAAGTATAAAAATTTGAATGCAGCGGGATTCGACCTCACGCCTCTTGGATACTGTCCAAAAATGGTTTATAATTGCCAAAATAGAAACTATAAAAAATATTTTTATTTATTTAATTATAATAATTACTGCATATTTATGTATATAAAATATAATGACTCTAGTATCACATCGTCTATATTCAGTTAATTGTAATATAAAATTCAAATATGTGCATCAACGGATAGAGGACGTTGGTGATAATGTGTTTTGTAAATGCTCGCTGTTTCAAGGCCTGCAACATCTCATTTGTACCGAAAGTAGAAACTTACATAGTAAAATCCTCATTTGCATATCTAGATTTTGTAACAAATGCAAATATTTTACAAGTCTTGGTGGATCATACGGCATATTGAAATATTCCTTATAAAATAATATTTTGAATTACAAGTAGGTACAAATTTGAACTAAGGTTATACCGAGATATACGAAAACGTGGACAGCTATACACACAAACAAACAAAAACAAAAGCTAAATTCATTAAGCATTTATGTCATACATATTTTAAAGCTTTAGCTTAAATTCCTAATGAAACTAAATTAGACTAGATAAAGCCTCATTAGTTTAGTTTCTAATATAATTAATGTAAAAGAATTTATATATGATAACATAGGCCAAGGCCTCGAGAGTATGTTTTAAATAATGAATTTATCTATATCTAGACACATCTAAATATAATTAGTAGTGTCGGTTTGTAATATTAAATAAATAGTTTTTTATAAAATTAGTAGCGCGCGTTTAGAGTCGTCTTCGATTTTTAACTATTCAACAAAATGGATCAAAGAACCTATATAAAATTTTGTCTCACAAACGAAATTAAGTGCGTATTTCGAATGTTGTCTGTGGCATACGGAAAAGTTCCCTCGGACCGCAACGTTTATCGGTTGTACAAAATGCTCTCAAAAAGCTTCTATACCAGCAAAGCATCTGTCAACAATTAACTGAACATTCAAAATGGCCGATGTTCTAGTCATAAGTGAGAGACATGAGTACCAACGTACCGCCACAAAATAATGATAATTCGAGCAAAAGTAACCACACAAATTCAAAATTCGCAATATTTTTTGAACACAATCGTTTATATACGAGATATATAAAAAATATTTGTTGGTCGGTCCGTCTTTTTGTTCAAGTTAGCCTCGGGAACGGCTGACGGAATGGGACGATAGAGGAGCTTCATAGTAGAAGGTAGGGCCACGCAAATCCTGGTACAGTCAATCTTTTGGGCTCCTCCTTGATAAACATCGTATCATTAGTACGGAGAGCAATGTCGGAAAGCCACGGCTGCGACTGAGCTTTTGCCTGAAGATGATGATGAGGTTGGGTAACCTTCGAATTCATAGAGCTCGAGATAATTATTATCAAGATATGGGGGCGGTGGCTTTACACATGTCGGTGATGAGTGTAACATGTGGGGTGAATAATACGTGATTGAATCGATCGAATATGAGACAACTTAGACTATTTTTATTTATATATAGAATTATAAAGTAAATATCCAAAGGTGTCAAATTCAGACATAATACAAATTCTCTCGGTATACATAACATATTGATACCATATCGAATCATTTTTGAATAATGATCTTTGTACAGAGGATAGACAATAAAAGTTATATGTGCATAGATATATGTATGTACATACTTATCGAAATTTCATTGTAGTCGTATTAAGTTATTATTTACTTAAATTCACAATGATTATGAAATTATTTGAATTATTTTATTATTACAATTAGATATGATAATTAGATATAAAATAAACAATCGACGAAATGAAACTATAAATGACTTTAAATAAGTAGGCTTATAACCAAAGACTAATGTAAAGCATTCGAAAGCTTACGGACGGGAATGGTGTGTAGTTTAGGTATTTTACGATTGTGTAATTAACAAACTTAACAGTTAATACTTATTTTTAACTTACTTCTTTTTTGTGAAGATTAATTATATTTTTTTATTGATTTTATAACAGAAATAGTAATCTTAATATGTAATTCATTTATCGAAGTTGATAAACATTGACTTTAACTGTAAACATTGAAATGAACACATATGAAAGTTCAACAACAACATCAACAAATGTAACTATAAATACCGAAACAAATACTGTCTTAGATTAACATAAGTAATGAGATGTCGCAAGTATGTTTGGCACAAAACGTTTAATTCAGATTAATATGCAGCCATTTAATAGAGATGATGGAGTATTGGGGCAGACAAGAACTGTAACTACTAACCGTGCCATTACAGTTGACACTTTTGAGTGATCGTTTTCGTGGAGACGGCATGACGGCTTCCTACATGATCGCCAACACTAAACAATGGGCATCCAGCTATCTTTTATCGCCACAAAATGGCGTCTAATTGGATCCGCAAAACGTTATAAGCATTTTAAAGTGACTCGTCGGCTTCGAGATAAAGTAATCATTCAATTCAAGGCTGCGATAAGTGGGATTGTGAAAGTTTTAATTGCTATGCATATTTTTCGATCACTACTCGCCGATATTACGTTTATTACTCGTAGTCCATCAAAAATAATTGAAATCGGCAATAATGACTTGCATCGAAGCCCAAAAAATATATTTTGCTAATGGTTTTTATTATAAAATATTGACCCATTATAGCAATTACATAGTATTTTATTATAATTTTCCAGTTTATTTATTTCAAGAAATAATAATTAGAGTGGCTCAAAGGTAAACTTTATAAATTGTCAAACCTTATTAAAATAATAATTATAAAAAATATATGTGAGCTTGTTAGTGTTAAAATCTTTTGCGTTTACTAAATATTTTTCAAATTATTTGGATTAGTGTTTCTCTATGTCCTTTTCTCCCTTTTTTCTCTTTCAAAGTATACTTAGACTGATAAATTAGTTGACCGGTTAAAGTAATAAAAATATTGTATCTATGGAGTTAAAAGTCATGCATGTAAAGTTACAGATTCCTTAGTTAACTATTTAGGAATGTAGCAAATAACAAACAGTAAATAAGGTGTATTTTTTCGTATCCAATCTTTAGCTTTACAGCATAATTACCACTATTACTTCTATCGTGGGGATCGCTATTTTATTTTAAATTATGAGCTTAGCATAATATTGTCCTATTTATTTGTGTCCAATAAATATTATGAACAATATTTGCATGTGCAAACGAAAGATATATAAGATAGCACCCAAACATTAATAACAGTAAATCAGTTGCATAACGTAATGCCAATTGAGCTTCATATATCATTTTATTTCTGAAGCAAATTATATTCTGTAAATATATTGCAGGTAATCGTTTATAATAAGTATTTACATTTTATTCAAATTAACTAGAAACTCTAGATACTATAACTCAACGTTATGTGCTTTTCATCTTAGGTTTCCTAAGTCCCAAGGAAACTTTTGGGTAGGTAAGAACACAGTAAATTTCATTTGTCCCAGTTTACTTTGAACGTCCCTGAAATAATATAGCTCTTAAAATAAATGCCCGTAAAAACTATTACTGTGATAATATAGTCCTAAAGTTAATTTATTATTTAAGTTACATATTATTTTTTTTACATTCCATATCATTATTACATCGGATAAATATAAGCAGTATGGACGATATTCATTGTCTTAGATCCGATAAAAAAAACTATTAGAAAAAAATAATAATTACTAGAAAAATACTATATAATATTAACGAATAAATTGGTTTTAAATATTTACGAACAACAATTCTAAGAAAATATTTTCTTAAGTAGACCTAACTAAAATTACAAAAGATTTTATATGAACTTTTCTAAAAAGTTTTCGTTATTTAGTCGCCAAAATAAAGACTGAAAACTTTTGAAAACTTAAACTTCATTTTTTATATAACTAATCACTTTTTGTTTTGTTAAGGAATTTTTAGGTTTTCATAAAATGTTAACCTTTTTAAAGGGATATTTAAGTTTAAGTTGGTATAATATTAGGTTTGGTTCAACTAACGCCGTACTTTGAAAACCTTACAAGATGAAAATATTTAAAAATATTTATTACCAAAAGAAAATATTTTTAAATTAATCAATCCCTTGAGTGGGGGTCGAACCCACAGCCAACCGTTTTTAAAGTAAAACGCAACGCTCCCATTTGCGATGGCCACCTAACACGTTGGTCATTTGATAAAATAATTTTAGAGTTTAAATAGAGATTTATTCTTTGTTTATTTATATAAATAGAAAAAATATAAATTCATGTAAAGTTACAGAGAATATAATTCTAAAGTCTATCTGTTTAAATAAATTATCAGTACAGTCATCATTATATCTTAGAGTCTATGATTTTTATACATAAAATATGTTAATATAATAAATTCAGGTAAACTATAGACTATATAATTGATATGAAATGTATTTTCCTGATAAACCAAAAGCGATAGCCTTGTTTATTTATGTCCGCAGTGAATCGTGTACAAAATCATAATGGCAATTAATCTGACACAAACAATATTTTGTTACTGAGCTAAAACTGTTGCGAGATCCGAACGTGGCGTGAAATGGCCAGTTAGTGAGTAATATCATGTTATTTGGAGGCGACGAGGGCGAGGGCGGTCGTGACGCTGGGAGACCGGTGCCGGCGCTCGGTCACGAGTCGTTCTGCTGACCCTACCCAACTCTGCCTTTCCTCTTCACATCTCACAATAAATACTTATTTATGACAAACATCTATGACACTAACTGTACACGTTGTATCTTGTTTTATTGTGATATGCAATAGTTACATATTACTTCATACCGAGATACCGATACTTTATGGCATTAAAGATGGGAAATCCAACCGAGACAGCAAAAACAATAAGAAGTAACTTGTTATTTCATATTTATGTGAACATATTAACCTAAAGTTTATTTGAACGTAAATATTTTAAGAGATGTCAATGATAACAGCGCACATTACGTCTGTATGTAAGCTGGACTTATATGAACACACTAGTTGACAACACACTAGTTGATATAAAATTTTTAATACTTAATTATTAAAAGAAATAATTCACCTATTTGTAGCATTTGTTTTTGTACAGTCTATTATGGCAGCATAAATTTTTGATTAAATCTCAGTTACACCAATCCTGCCACACTGACGTGTTACAAAGCGGTGTTAGAATGGTTATGTATATTTCGATGTCTTCATATTAAATATTAATGTATGTGATAAAGTAAATGAAACACGAATGTAATAGACGAAAATCTTCACAGCAAGCTCAACTGGGCGCATTAAACTAATGTCTGTTGCATACAGCTGCAATTTTATTAACATTTTAGTGAAGGTAGTCATGCCGCTGGGAAACTACACAATCGGCAATCAACAAACACGTAAATTATGTTCGTACTAATGCATTAAATTACATACGTCGCAGACACTTCGCCGTGTTAAGAAATAAATTAAAATATTTAAGTTACTTGGTATATATTCAGTAGATTTGTTCGCTTTAACTAGCTTTTATTATTAGTTTGATATGTATCTATTTATCTACTGAGGAAAGAAAATTATATGATCAATATAATTCTTTTTCTGATTCAAACCAAATTTTATACATTCTACTTTATAAAATAAGTAACAATATGAAATAGCAAAGTTACAACATATAATTCATTAATTAAAAAGAACAATATATATATATATATATACAAATAAGAATTAAATCGTGGAGGAATAGTAATTATTAGTACTAGATACTTAGTTAGGTAATTTAGACATACTCTTAGAATGCAGTGCTAATTAACTACAAAGCTAGAGAGAAATTTACATTTGAATTGGTACATACCTGTTGAAGTACTTAGTAACTAAATACTAGTAGAAATACTTAGTATTTTGTAAGATTAAATCATTAATACCTATCATTCGTGGTTATTTATTGTATGAAAGATCTATTAGTTATAAAGTAAAATTTGATATATGAAATGATAAAAAAATTATATTTGGGTGTCATCAAATCAGTGTCAAGAGGTCATCAACACTCACTGGCTTACCAGAAAATAGAAATTTGAAAAATGAAAATGATTCTTTTTAAAAAGCTGATGGAACTGAAATTCACAGCTTTATTTCATTCAGACAGTAGAGATGATCAGATGTAGAATTAAGACACTTCGTCCTTTGGTTTCCGCCTGAATTCGAGATATTGCAAGTTGAGCGGCGAAACTCAACGCAGAATAGTTAATATGAAGACGTCGAAACTCAACGCAGAATTGATTTCGAACAAACCAATTCAAGCTAACAGAACTGGCGAGTTGACGTGTGTAATGTTACACAAAATTAAAAAAAATACCTTTTAAACGCGCCAAAATTGGCTCATATGTTAAAATTTGTAAGATGCTCCAAAACAAATGCATGCTACAAATTTGCCAAAATTTTTACATTCAGATAGGAGATTTGATGAATATAAAGAAATAAATCAGAAACTAGTAAATATTTCAATTAATTAGTTTTATTAGGAAAATAAGAATATAAGATTAGGCAGATCAATATATTAGCCAAAATAATAAAAGATATTTGAAATTGTTAAGAAATATCTATAAAGGTTTAAATATAGTTTTGATGGAAGTTCTTCCAAAGTTGCTGCCAAACCTGTCTGTAACTCCTTTCACATAAAACAGAAATGCAGGCTGTCTCTCCACTGTGGATAGCTTGCTGGTTTCATACAACGCTGACGGAGAAGTGGCAGCTTTTTCCATTAATAAAAACATTTAAGACTCAAATTTACCACACCAAAAAAAAGATTCAGTCAGCTCTTTCTGCAAGATGGCGGTAGATTGATAAAAATAATTTTTGTCTCAACCCACGGACAAATTCCTCTATCACACTTAATAGTAGTCCGTGGTCACAGGTAGATCGCTACCGGTGACCACGGACTACTGTAAAGTGTTCGAAATATCAGGTTACCAAAAATGTATTTTCGAATACCAAAATATACGTGATTAATCCGTTTATATAATTTAATTTAAAATGTTAAATAATATCATTTCTCCAAGTATGAATCGAGCCCATAACTCTAGTATTTACAATGGTTTAAAAATGTTTTAATATTTGTAATTTTTTTATAATTTTCTGGGTATTTTTCTTTTACTATAAAAATTAACTTAAAAATTGTATTTATAAGTGCAATATGTTTCAATTCAACTCTTTCGTTTGAATGAAGTTTTTTTTCGTTTCTACTTATATAAGACATACTCATATCATTTATTCATTATTTTTATCATTAGTCCTAGGTTTAATTCCTTGTGGGGGACAACATCGGTAGACTATTTTGGTAATTAGTTACTTTTATTATAAGAAATAAATATTTTGAAGCAATTCATAAAATTGTGTAATTATGTTTTAATATTATACAGTGTTTCCCAATAGGCGTGATAGGATTTTGATAGCTCACAGCCGCCATCTTGGTTGTTTAACATTTGACATTTGTGTTGTTTTGTATTCAATAATGTTTGCCACTTAATCATAAACAAATTCACGTTACCACAACGTTTGGAAATTGTACAAATTTACTATCAAAGTTCGAGAAGTATTGTCTCTACTCTAAGAGCATTTCGTGCTAAATATGGTCGTCATGGTGCACGGTCTGAGCTCGCTATACATCGCATAATCCAAAAACTGGAAAGTGAATATTCTTTGCACGATAGTAGACCACCACCACGACAACGTACAGGCCGTAGTGAAGAAAATATTGCCGCCGTATCAGCCAGTGTCGAAGAAAATCACGACGACGTGCACGAGAATTGGGCTTATCCAGAATGACAACCTGGCGAATTTTACGTATGGATCTTGGCCTACATCCATACAAGATTGTGTTGGCAAAAGAATTCAAGCCAGCAGACCATCGATTACCTAGTGAATTTGCTGATTGGGCGCTTGAAATAATGGAAACGGACACGAATTTCATAGGAAAATCATCTTTTCAGATGAGGCTCACTTTTGGCTCAATGGTTATGTGAACAAACAGAATTGTCGTTACTGGAGTGAGTGAAATCCAAGAGTGGTTCATGAAACACCATTATATCCTGAAAAATTGACTGTTTGGTGCGGATTATGGTACGGTGGAATCATTGGCCCGTACTTTTCCAAAAACGACGAAGGCTGTTCTGTTACTGTCAATGGCGACCGTTATTGTGACATGTTGAACGATTTTTTTTCTGAAGTGTATGAAATCGATGCGGACGACATTTATTTTCAACAAGATGGTGCAACATGCCACTTTGCGACTGTTACAATGGATTTATTGCGTGATAAGTTTGGTGAGTTGGTTATTTCTCACAACGGTCCTCACAATTGGCCACCAAGATCATGCGATTTAACACCTATGGACTATTTGTTGTTGGGGTAAGTTAAATCTTAAGTGTATGCCAATAAACCAGCTACGATTCAAGACCTTGAACGCAACATTCGAGCGACTATAGTGGCCATACCAGCCGAAATGCTGCACCGAGTCATCGAAAATTGGACCGATCGTATTCACCGGTGTAAAAAAAGTCGTGGCGGTCATTTGAACGATATTTTTAAATCATAAATAGCATAAAATTTCCTATCAAATAAAAAACCATTGAGCACGAAATTCCAATATATATATATATATATATATATATATATATATATATATATATATATATATATATATATATATATATATATATATATATATATATTACATGTTTTATTTCAATTTCAAAACATATCGTTCTTATTGGGAAACCCCATATTATGAGTAAATACACATATATTTAAAATTAATAAATCAATAGTTAAAGATATACTTTGAGATATTGGTTTATCACCATCTCTGAACCAATGGCTTAATTATTTATAAAACATGTGTGTTCTTTCTGTAAGTATTTCCTCAGAAAGAACCCCATTTATAAAATATACTTAACTTGACAAGATTTTACTATGATAGACTAATTGTAAAATTATATATAGATGATATTTTAACAAAAAACATGTTGTTTTCTTTATCAATTACCATGGGGCTTTATTTTAACATTATTAAATTAGCACAAAGTAAGTGATAACGAGAACGAAAAGCCCACTCTGGTATTAGTAGTTGGAATCCGGACTTAACATGGAAACAAATAACAATATAAAATTAGGAAGAAAATAATCCATAGAATTTCTTAACATTAGATTCTGCCGCATAGCTTTATGCAGGATTGAAGTGATTAAAAAACATGCAGATTGAAACTTCCTCTTCACCTAAACATATTTATTTATATAATTAGTAAACTTAAATATAAACTTTTTGTTTTGTTATAAATATGACAACATCAATCTCATTATAATTTTCGTAAAATGATAAATCATAAATATAGATAATTCTCCTTGCGTTTTCTGTGTTTAGTTTAGTGTAAAATTCAGAACATTTCGTGACATTAATAAATTTAGTCTCTAAGATACCTTATAATTTAGCTATTAAATGTAAATATTTCTCCCCAAAATACCTGAATGTAAGCTTAATGAGGCTCTGACAAAACAAGTTATTACATCGCCGCATAGTCTGCAAATTAAACATACATTCTACACTAATAAAATAACCGTGAGAGGCTGCGGCGCTGCGCCCTGGCCGCCATGTTTTGCATACATTTAGTTACATTATCAAAGACCTAGTACCGACTTGTGAAATTATATTAACACATTATTAGTATTATATTAAGAAATAGAATATTTAAAAACTTGTTCGGTGACTTTAGATGTCTTTATTGGAACCCATGTAAACTACGGATGCGATTTCATTTCTTTTTCTTTATAAAATTGCCTAATATTCAGCAACAAATTTATAATATATTTTTGTTTAACATCTAAAAAAATATCAGAGAAAAAAAATCAATAAGCAGAGTTTTTTATTATTATTATCACGTTCATGTACATTACCGTTAAGGAAGGCAGATGAACACGATATTGTAGTGGTTTAAACAGAGCATTATTTTACGCGGACCGGTTTTGCGCACGCCTACGGTTTATACTATGATTTTATCAATAAATTATCACTAAGATCCTATTTTAGTCTTGTAGTTTTCAACTTGCCCTTAATGGCATGGGAACTAAACAATACTTATTTTAGATGTGTGAACCTGCGCTAATTACTCGGCACATACATAAGTATTCATATGGATATATAACTCAAAAAAGGTATTTACAAATAAAGCTCACATCTTCAGGCTGTAAAAAATCATCGTTGTGAATGGTTAAACAAATATACATACATAATACATAAGCATAAAACATTTATAAAATTAGCCGACAGTTACTTATGTTGTTATAAGCGTCTGGAGACGATCTCATTTTTTCCTAAATAATTGCGGTTGTAGGCAGGTAGTCGTATGTTAATGATTAAAAAAAGCTCAATAAATAAGACATCGCCGTATAATTTCCAAAATAAAATTGCATGTCATTCGAGGGCGTGGCAGAGCTGTAATAATTTCATGATTTATATTACGGCATAATAAAACTCAGTTTTTGCCTTTTCCGCGACGAAAATCGGAGCACATTGAGCAATGACCACGAATTTAATCAGAATCGTGCAGTTGGTAGGTACGATGAGTGATACGGCACTTGAATCTCTTCAAATTATTTAAAGGGGCGTGCGTGTCTTTTGGGAGCTTGCTAATGCATTTTTGCAAGCGATGCGGTGCGCTGGCGTTACGCAAGGATGCCCGGGGAACTGGTCTGACCGGCTTCAGATCTGGGCCAGAGCCATCTTTCTACTGAGATATTACCGCTAATAGATATTGAACACTCAGTCGCAAGTCGTATTGCTCCTGCGCTCACATTCGACCTCGTGTTTTATTTTTATAATAGATAATAATAAATTGGTATGACTTCCCTAAATATATAATCACGATTTTAATTTACAGATTAAAATTTAAGATTGATAATAAAAAATGATTAATTGATAATTTCAAATTTAACTTTCATTTGCCAATTAAGCGATCGTAAGAGACAATAAGCTATTTATTTGTATGTGTTATAAAAACATAAATGTATCATATGACGAAAAATGATGTTCCTATGTTAATAAAACAACAATATTTTAGAATTATATTAAGTTTCACATTGTACAATTGAAATTTCACTAAGTGCTGACATTTCATTAAAATTATATTGAAATCGTGAAATGGGGCTTGCATCCGAATGATTGAAGCCGTCGGTGATCGACTGCGCGTGCGCCGGTAACTGCCTGGTGCCGACACAGACGGTATTAATTTATATCGAATTGCGAAAGTTATTAGTCTTTGTTATTGAAGTTTAACTATACTGTAGTTTGGATCGTCTTAACTGAATTATGATTTTTCATAATCTAATTAAAACGATCTACATACATTAATATGCTTCTTTTATAGAGCTTTAAATAAATATTTATTAATTTCCATTCTACTTGAAGTAAGATGTAACATTACCTCACATGTTTTTCATTTACACAAGTATATGTACACCTTTATTCCTGATAAAACTAATTTATTGGGAGCTCGTGCAATCATGCGCGTGTACCCAGTAAACACAGAGTTTATCTCAGTAAATAACTAGACAGGAGAAGATTCATTAGGCGTCGATCCGTGTCGAGGCGCGCTGTAATCGAAGCAATTGTTCTCTAAGGAAATTCAATTATTAGTCCCGAGAAAACAGCTTATACATACATAAATGATGAAGCAAGACTTGCAGAGAACTTAAAATAATTGTTCATTATTTACCCGTAGACCCTAAACTATAATTAAATGCTTAGTAATTGAAGGAACGTACGTTGCTTAAACAATAAATTGTTGACATCGTCCTTCATACTGTCGGAGGTACAATATACAAGTCGTGCACCGTACTTGTGGATTTATGATGTAAAGTAAGAATGAATAAAATCTCAAGCTTCTTATAACTTCTTAACATATTTTTGATCAATTTTTAATATAATTCTGTTATTTACTAATATTAAAATAATACATTACGGTACACGTCTGTGAATAGCTATTATATCTTATTGTTCATAAGTCAGACAGATTACGATAGTAAAGCGGGGAAAATGTACACAATAGCATTAAATTGAATTATTCGAGAGCAGCCTCTTAAGGGCCCATAATAGCTTACAATTATGCTATTCCGACCAACCTCTAAACTCTTCAATAAAATTCCTCACGTGGAATATATAAGTGCCCGACAAGACCCAGGCACATTGTAAGCCGCTGGGAATATGGAAAACATGATCCTAACTGTAAATTTATTTGTAACGTATTGAGCTAAATGGTGTGGCTTGTAAATTTAGCAATTGTCTGTTGTCATTAAATATTCCATGGAATAAATCAAAGCGTTATCAGGAGTTGCCGCGATGTTACATAGCGGAGGCTTAGTGAAATAATTTAGAGATATCGATAGTCCGGATTACCAACATCGACAAAACGACGTCTTCGCTTAGGAAATATTTATCTTCCCGTATAGTATAAAGAGGTTTAAATCGTTATCTAAAGCAGACCGGCTATTGCTGGACGATGTTAACAAAGGAGATTTGCATTACAATCATAAGGCATAGCTAAAATATATTACTGTTCAATAATATTCTATGTGATAAATTCAAGTAAATTTCAAATTTACATACATAAGTGTTTGTTATTTTATGAGCTGTTTATTTGTTTTGCCAGATAAAAAACGATACTTTACATAAAATTGTAAGTCAACAACAGTGTGTGTCTTGACACTAGGTACTTCCTGTCTACCCTGTTAAGCGTGAAGATGTAAAGAAATGCTTATTAAAAACATGGCTTCCTGCACTGGTTTTCCATATAAGATACACTTATTTTTTCTTCACATATATTAAAATATTACTAAAATATGGTAAAATATTAAATTATAAACAATTTCTTTTATAAGTAAATAGGTGATAATTCAATGGTATTCAAAGGAACTTCAGTACGAATATAATATAATTAAACCCAAATATAGTCATGATCAAGGAATAAAATATTGTGTCTTAAGTGATATTAAAGATATATTTAATACATAGTACGGTAATCAATAATATATTATCTAGGCTTTTGTGATAAAATGATTTGCGGTAAGAAATACTTGAAGCGCAATGATGAATCTTAATCGAGTATCAAGATTATATGAAACTATTCATTAAATTAATTTATTTAGTATGCAATACGTAGTCCCGTTTATAATTTTAAGCTCAACGCATAAATTATAAATGTAATTAAGAGATTGATTAACTCAGATACCTCTATCTAATGTAGCGAATAGTTATTAAGTAAGGCCAAAATATAGGACATGTAAGTAATAACATAATTAGACAACACGGCTCTATTCTTTGTAAATTATGTAGTTTTAAGAGATAACATGTCATATATATATATATATATATATATATATATATATATATATATATATATATCTACGTTAAAACGTCTATATATATATATATATATATATATATATATATATGACGTTTTGAAACGTAGATATTTTTATTCATTGACATAACAATGTTAAAAAATTCTAGTTAAAACAGATAACTTGGTAAAAGAAACAAATTATTAAAATATCAAGGGCACTTATGAGAACTTGCAATTATTTAAAGAGAAGTCGCTGCTGACTTGAGCTCGAAAACGTAAAATTTCCTTAATATAAAATATAAGAAAAATAATGTGCCTGAGATTTGATTGACTATACAAGGTCATTTATTATATTATAAAATATGATAGTAGAGCATTAAGGAAGCGGTGACCTTCGGCTAAGATCTAGAATTAAGTAGTTTACCTCATATTATATCAAATTAATTAATTTTGAATAAATAATCTCTTGTCTTGTGTAATTTAAATGAAAATAAATTAGGAAACCATTAATATTTATTTTAATAGACACATTAAGATTAAAAATTCAGCTAATGTTAGAAAATTATCAAAACTTAGTTTGATTGTTAGTGCTGTGCGAAGCGACAGACGATATTCCTCCCGCACTGGGACACTATTAGCATATACCTAAACCGTGAGATTCCGTTCGAGATTTGGGTGCCATTTTACTTGATAATAATTACGATGTGCGAATATTGCGGTTCTTTAGATTATGCTTTGACAAATCACGACTTTGCAATTCCAATGCAGCAGATTTAATGTATGGGCGGCAGTTTGCATTCTAACCGCGACCCGGGCCACCTCTTTCCTAATGCACGCTTATTTGAGCTTTTTAACCTTTCATCTGTTGCTTAGTTTGGAGCATTAAACAATAAACATAAAATCGATAATAATAAAGATATCGTCCTGATCGCGTCTAATTATAAGCGTTTGCCTGTCATTGCAATTACTGTAAACGAAACGAGTTTACGCTTTGTAGTGATATAATATTATTTCTAAGATAATTCTTGGCAATTAAGTTTTTACTATTGATATTTTGGATTAGTTTTGTGATCTTTATAAAGTTATGAATACACGATTACACGACTAGACTTAAGATACTTAAGGTAATTAAAAAGTTAGAAATTATATGAAATATTTATTCTACATTTTACGAAATAACTATATGGATGTATAATTTTTGTGTTTCCCTATCCACTTTTGTATTCTGTAAACTATTTAAAAATACCATGTAAGACTCACTCATCAGTCATGTATAATAGAATTAGGTAATTAAGGTCAAATTCGTCTATAGGTTTAACTTTAACAAATGATAGTTGGTTAAGAGCACGACAAATTCCCAATTAAAAGATCTCCTATGACATATTGACTGTGAAAACTATAATTTACTATATGTACTGCTTTCGCAAACGATTACGCATATCGAGGGTAGTAGAGTTCTAATACCGTTATTTTGTAACACTTGCTTGAATCAGGCCTTGGAGCCTTAGGCGTGATCCTATTCTGGGGAACGACGAGGGTTACGTAATTTAGTACTGAAGGTGGTTTAAGGGTGGGAGAAGGCGGAGCAGTGAAAGGGCTGGGCGGAACGGCGTGCTCGGCACCGCCTACACATTTCACCACCACTGCGACGCTCCTCGTGCGCCCTACTTCCACTGCAGGTTAGCTTTGGCTCTTCATTGTGTGCCAACATCATTCGAACAATAGCATTGTGAAATTAATAGATAAGATTTACGTTTACCTTCTACAATAACAATTATACCTTAGAAATAAAACTGTTATAGCTGAGTTTTAAAACCATACTTACATCACAAAGCCTATATTAACATTGCAATTCACATAATTTTCACAAAATTATTTTTTGAACTGTATTGTCTATCTTTGCAATTCTTCTTTCTTTGTCTATTTTCAATCTTATATATTAAACGCAAAAATTTTGCTGAAAGGTAGTTATTTGAACCGTGTTTCCGTCTAAATAAGACGTCGCTTCATAGCGTCGTAAAGACCGCATTATTCTTGTTGAAGCCGAGGGCCAATATTATACTTCGCCGGGGGCGGCATGTGCCGTCTGCTGCACCCGGCCAAAAGCACATGAATTTTCCTACAAATGTTCTACACTAAATCGGTCTGTGATATACACTTCAAACTGTAATGGAACTAGTTAGTTATTGTGAGTTATTTATTACTATTTTAGATTACTGTACTCGTATACAACTTACAACGTATCGTATCGTGTTTAAGAGAATAAATAAAAGTAACATAATCATGCGCCTGTTGTTTTTAAATATGTACCTACATATATATTTTGGGTAGTCACTGCCATTCAAATATAAAACATATTTCTAGTATTTTTTAAATAAAAATATATTTATGTTATTATTTTGAAATTAGTATATTATATCAACCGAAAATAGTATATTATACCTATCAATCAGCTGATGCTTACTTTGCATGTAAACATGTGTATAAGCACATATACAATTACTTAATATTTTTAAACTGCAATATTATTGCTCAAAGTGACTCATAAACAACGTAATTTCAATTACCCAACAACAAATAACTGTCCTATGTTAGAATCTAATTTCGAATTCAACAACAATATCTAATTGAACAGGGCGTTACATAGCACGAGCGGTGCGCCATTCATCGCGTCATCGTGTATTGTTACAGCATCTAAGATCTGAAAAATCCGTTATATAAAATATAAAAATTAAAAGTTATCGCAAACACTTATTCATTTATTTATAATGGAAAAGTTAAATTTTGTATATATATTATTCTCAGTTTCAATCTGTAGATCTTTATGATCGTTGTATGCGTACTTTTACGTTTAGTTGCAAAATAAAGTTATATGCATAGTAAATGGAAACCGCTAACCTATTTGTATCTACTTATTTTTATAAAATAATAATAAAAACATGTGGCTTTGAGCTCTACCACTCAACACGCAATATCTTAAATTCGGTGGACAGCGAAGTACGAAATGTCTTGACACTAGGTACCTCTAGCTCTACCCTGCTCTGCGGGATAAAAGCGTGAAGCTAAAAAAATGTATTTGAAAATATTTATGAAAATCTTCTATAGTAAGTTAAAATTTTGTGCTCAGACTTCTAAGCTTTTAAATGTAGCAAATAGCAAGAAGTACTATTTGTAAAAACAAATATTTAGTATGTGGGTCGAGCTAAAACCATCTTAAGCATATAACGTTCTAAGGAATGCTGTGCCCATATTTTCGCGGCGTTGTCACAGATCCCGAAAGGTCGGTGAACTGAAACCCTATTGTTTGTGTTGCGTCAACGTATCGTCTGCCTCGAGCTACAATGAATTGAATTTGTATCTTACTATTGTTACAATGATTGCGTGACTAATTTATTTTATTTATTACTATTTTAATATTGCTGCACATATCCACAGGTGAGGCCTATCGGGGTGAGCAGCGATTCAGGTGCAGTCAGTTGACGGAAGTTTAATATGTTTTAAAATTATTTACTTTACACAATATCAATATGTTATTTTGTTTATGATTGAATATGCTGCAAAAACATAACAGTAAATAGAAATGTTATTCTTGGAATAAAATAAACTTAAAAATTACTTTATTTTTAGTTTTAATTTTTTGTTTAAAATATTTATAAAAGACATTTCTAAAGTTTATCTATTATATAATGTATAAACTTTAATAGATTATAATAAATTAAATAACTACACTAGTACAACTAAACATTTATATGGACAATGACATATTATACCACGACGTAAAGTAAACATCTTAAGGATCCTGTTAATAGTTTAAATTGTTAGAGAGAGTCGCACAAGTGGGTACGAATTGACAATAAGATCAAAGGTCAGCGCGATTCAGGATTTACTAAGAATGTCGGGCGCAGCCGTAGGGGAAACATTTTGCTAGGTGTCGATTCAAAGTCCTAATAAAATCACGATTACTATTTTATGTCGACGTCGTCGAGGCACCATAACCGTATCATAAAGTAAAGCGCTCATGTTTTAGATCCTTGTCGATATCGTTGTACTTATCTAAGTGTTGTGATTATTAAAATAATAAACATTACGTTTTACAGAAAATAAGTATAACTATTGAAAGTGAATTTCAAATAACGTTTTATTGATTCAGTCACTACAGTAAAGCGTGAGTTGACCTACTTGTAGACTATTGTTACGATGATAGCGACTGATTGATGGTTATAATTTCTAATTTACAATAGCCAAATAGCCTCAGGCCAGTACCTGTGCCGGCGAAAGTGGTAGAATGCAAGAAACTCTGTTCTCATGTGACCTGTGGGTCAACCGCACACATTCTGACACATGTCAATTAAGGCGCTCACCGCCGCCGGGCGCGGATTGAGAGCTTGGACATGTTTGTGGAAACCCTACGTCCACTAGATTGATTTATTACCTTTCGAAAACGAAAGACGAATTACTGATCCTTTAATATTTATACATGTTGATCTCTATCTACTTTAGAATATATTGCTTGCATTAATTTCCTAAATACCATCTGCGAGCTTGTTGAACAGTCAATACGACTATAAATCCTGTCGGTGAGGTACAGATGCAAAACTACAAATGCTATTGCAGTTTACATGTGCATTCAAAGTGACAATTAGAGTGTTCGTTGAACAAATACACGTTCCAATGATGTACAACTGCTTCGTTATTTCCCAAGTATATCTTAGCAATTTACTGCTTCGGAGATTGATCAGGTAGTATTATTGGAAGAGGTCGGACGTGTACAAACATCGATTTCGTGTCGTTATTCTGGCGCCCAGTCTCCTAGGTGAGAGTCAATGCTGTGGAGTACGACTACGGTTCACCTCACGTATCGTGGAGATAACGACGTCTAACAATCATAATGATGCACTTAAACGATAAACAGCCTGCTTTTGGCTGCAATTTACTATGTTTTCATTCACATCTAATGTATTATATACGAATTTTATTGCAGTTAGTCTATGATTTTCAAGTGCTATTTTGTTGTTAAATTCTGTAATTTTATTTAATACCGTTTAAACGTAGATATATTTTTAGGTAATTTTAAGATTGGTTTTGCAATGTTAAAACACGACAGGTTTTCTTAACGACGATAAATGAATAAGGTGCATAATTTAGTGATCCAATAAAAATATAAAAGTAAATGTGTACACTCGGTGTTAAATCGTTTTGGGTATTAAATTGAATACTGGTATAACTTAAAAATGCTAATATCAATTTTATTCACTTATAAGTCTTATTGGCTACATTTTGCATGCAGCGGGATCGAACTCACGCCTCTTGGAAACCGTCATAGCGTACCAGCCGCTAAGCTCTTTGTTGAATATCCGTTATGTATTTACGTACGTTATAAGCTATTAATAAATATTTCAAAAATATTTCTCAGTGCTACAAAGAAAGTGCGCGTACTTTTAATTAGCTATATGAGAATATTGTGGCGTATATTTTGAAAATACTAGAAGTTGAACTTATAAAAGTACAATCTATACATATAACATATTTATGTATGTTTGAAGTATAATATATATATATATATATATATATATATATATATATATATATATATATATATATATATATATATATATATATATATATTTTGTTTATAATTTATTGTTATATTATACTTAATATAACATTATACTATAAACACATCTAAATACACCACCTAGGTGCTTCTTTTCTCGTTTCGTTGCACAAGTTAATTATCATATAAATGATCGATAATTGTCTAAATAATCAATATGAAACAGCAGAAGAGCGTCATTCTCTTTGCATATTTATTTATGTATTAGTCTCAGCCTTTCCAGGCTACTGCGTGGTATGACTTAAGTTTAAATTGTTGGTTTTATTCGAGACACAAGGTCAGGACATTACGTCAACCAATTGACGAAACATAAGACTTTATGATCGATATTAAGGAATAAATTTGAATTTTAATCTGTCGTAGACTTGGTCTTATAAATAAAATCTGAATTTATATGATTAGCTATTTCAATAATAAATTAGATATGCATAATATAGCAATTAATTGGATACTTGGATATTGGCCCTTCATTTACTAAAATTATTTTCGGGCTTCATTCTTTTTGCTGCATGCCAGAGTAGTCAGCGAGAAGTCCGAATCTAACTAGTACCGTTTTTAGTGGTAGAAACGTTGTGCTTTGTTTACCAGAGCGAAGAAGTGAAAATAATTCAAATTTTATAGTTTTACAGAGGCTTAATGATTGAAGTCAGTCACTGTATTACGATGAACTTTTAAAAAATTACCTTTTTACATATAGCAATTGCGTCCTTTAAAATAGTTATATTACTGGTCACAATATGTTACTTAATTTAGTAATTAATCGCTTTACATTATTCTCAATTGTTATTTGCAAATGGCTTACACGCCTTAACTAGAAGATAATTGTTGACTAATCTATTTCAGATTATACAGCCCGTTAGAAATATAGCTTACAAACTGTAGGTTGTGATTAAATTAGGTCTTGTCGAATTCTGCGTAGCAAATCTTTTTAAAATTCATCGATATGAGGATAAGTCTATTAAATATATTCCACAAGTAAATTGTCTTGACTAGTCATAAATTATGTTTCATTTGTACTACGGGATAGTAGTGGCAAGACAACGGAGAGGTTTAGGTTCCGTCATTAAACATGCCTAACAAAGCAACGAAGAAACAAACAAAAGGTGGATATGCGTCCAAAATGGACAGGATGAGAGAAATGCTAACAAAAAATAAAACATTTTACGTCTCTTTTGAGAACTTCGCATGGCTGTAATCAACTTAGTTTAAATAAAGAGAAAGGATCAAAAGTTAACCCTATCCGTTGTAAGATTAACTTTCACCTTTGCTATATTTTACATTATGTTGAATTAATACAAATGCATTTGTTGAGTCATTGTTTTTGAACAGTAACTCTTTCATTTTATAAGTCATTCTTCTCAGATCCGTCATATTTAAGGCCATTTACCGTGAAGATTTAATACTATATCTATCCACTACTAATATCATATTTTATATTATTTAAAATTTTCATAACAACATGATACTTACAGATAGGATACGTAAAATATAATATTCAATTCTTCTAATTGCTTGTACAAGGATTGGAAACAAGAATTTAAATACCTGTATTAAAATTATTTTAAGTGAGACAATTGTATTTTAGCTTCATGCCTTACCCCGCAAAATAGAGTAGTCAGAGACCATCAAGACCCTCTATTGTCAGTTTTCAGTGAGACAATCGAGGCGTTGCGTTTTGAGTGGCGAAATCAATGCCGCGTTTTGTGTAACAGAGCGAAAGAATGAAAATAAATTTTCACTAAAATCATTTCCCCAAGCTGGAATCGAACCCACGTTTGCAGTCATGTTGCCCCACTGCGCCGTTATTATATTATTATAAATTATTCATTTCTCATATTATAAAAAAATAACGAGTGCGTACTATCAATCCTTAATATAAATCCATGCAATAAAATTTAAATATTTATGCAAAACAACACTCTCGGTTTTTAAGAATTATTACGGAAAACTAGATCATTTGTCAAACTTTGTTTGAATTTACTTTATATTTTTAATCTTCCGGCATTTATAATTAATAGAGGACATTCGGACGAAGTCGTATTAAATTAGTCCTATCTTGAATAATAACACAAAGCGGATTTGTGTCGTGTATATTTTAATTTTCAATTCGTTGTCAATCTAATTTTAAAATGAATATGTAATAATTTAGTCATTCAAAATTGTATATTACGAAATCACATTTACTAAATACTGGCGTTAAGAGCCTTAGAACTTCCGCTATGCCGGCGCTTGTACGAATAAATCGGCCGGCACCGCCCTAGACGTTCCTATACCGCGTGATTGCGTCCAATTATTTTCTGTTTACCTCTAATTACGCATGCGCAGACGTCGGTTTATCAGTTATCTGCCCTTCGGCCCAAGATTCAATCGCTTTCGCTAATCACCTCAATCCGTTTGTATAGACCATCTCCATTCGCAATATATTAGTAACGGAATTTATTGCTAATTTTGTCAATGCATTATAACGTTAATAGAAAATAAATAACTATCAAATTCTAAAATTACTACTTAAAATCATTTTAATTCATATTATTATGTGAGTGTTCACTATATTTTATAATAATTTATATTTTGATGGACAGTATTGCAACTAGTCTTGTTATGTACCTATATAATATAATGCGCTGTCCGTGGTATATGTATTCACATCGATAGTTCATCCATTGAACTGAATCCATTACTTTATGAATAGTTAGGTCCCATAAGCTAAGCTTTACGGGACCTAGCTTAAAAAGCTATTAGGATTTTAGCAAAACAAAAATATTTAGATCAAAATAATTTTAATGTAACGCTTATTTATAAGTAATTTTCAGCACTTCTATTTATTACATTAATAAATTAAAAACACACATAACATGATATGTCATATGGGATGTCCACGCAGCAGAGTCGTGTCTTGCGTCGCGCCTCACTCGCAGGAGCACTCGGACAGTATTAATTTATCGGCAAGTCGTGCAAACAGTGACGTGCCGGTTTTCGGAATGCATTACGGCGACCGCGGTGAAATTAGGGTGCATTAAGGCAACAAGGTCAGTGCGCCCGGTCAGGGTGCGGTCTGATACGCTTTTTACAAAGAACGGCTTGCGGTTGGCCGTTTCCGTATGAATAAATTATCAATTATTTTTTGATAGCATGTTATTATATAGAACACGCTAATAAGTAGATTCAAAAACTCCTGCGAGGTCGTCGATGATTGATGTTTTCATAATTTATGAATTATGACGAAGTAACAAGTTTTACAATATGATGAAGAGTCAAACTAGATAATTATGCAATCTTATTTTATGTTACGTTGCGTTAAATATACGATCAACACGCACATCAACCTATTGTTTGTATGTACATACTATATAACTATTACAAAGTTAAAATTTAAATACATAAGTAAGGGTAAATAATTTTAATTATAGCTACCATGAAAATATTAATGTTTTATATTAAACAACTAAAGTGCAATAATAAATAGTCGACAGGATTTATGTCTATCTTCGGATGTTCATGTTAAAACGGCATAATATATTACAATAGGAATTTCAATTAAATCCGTTCAGTAGCGTTGCAGTTGCAGGTCGACCTCTCAGCAGTGCGCGCTCCCATATATAGAAGATGTATTGATTAAGTTAACTTATAGATTAAATATTATTATAACAAAAGGTTTACGTCTGAGCTCCAAGAAACTATTTATAGCTAGAATTCAATAGCAAAAATCTATTTTGCAATTATTTGCATAATCTCTTATTAGACTCAAGCTTATTACAAAAATGAAATTAGTTGATAATCTCTTATAACCTTTAAAATTATTTATAGAAAGGCAAGAATCACTTAGTCATCAACCGCAGACTTACCTAGACGCATTTATCGCGTTGTATGAGAAATCCTAAACCAGCTAACTGGTGTCTGGCTACTGATCTAATCCTTGAATATTAAATTGGCTCATATTAACGTGTATAAAAGCTCATTTAAAGAAATAAATATAATTTTTTTTAGAATTGAGAGATCAGATTTGTGATTATTTATTTTTAAATAAATTTTAAATATATATATATATATATATATATATATATATATATATATATATATATATATATATATATATATATATTTATTTTTAAATAAAAAATGCAGGAAAATTTAATGTTGGGTTTTACACACATTAGTAATCCTATGTGTAAAAAAAAAAATATAAATATACCTTGTACCTATAAAATGTATCTTGGACTTTGCGACGTGCCTTGCAGGTACTCGCTTCATGGAAGAATGGGGTAGTTCAGTACGTCCTCACTGGTGGGAGAAGTAGTGACGACCGGGATGTTATTGACCATAACCCAAATGAGACCAAGAAAATGGGTAACAGCACGATCGATTTGCCAGCAACTTTCTGGGTAATTTCAGCATTATCAGAGGCAGCCTCAGGGTTCGTTATAACGGCGTAGCTTAGTAGCGGAGTATTCGCCAATATTCTCAGGTCTCAGTGAGTAGAGGTAGCTAGAGGAGTTCTTGAAGAGAGTCAGTCAGTCAGAAATTTTAGGTAGTTTAAGAGGGAACAAAAAAATAACAATATGAGGTTATCTTAAATGATGCGTAGAATTTCATGCTTCAGAATCTCACGAGTTGGTGGCATGGCAAGTATGGCGATAAGAGAGTAAGTGAGGCTGCCCATAATGGCACTATATAAGGAAATGGACTTGATAAACTAGATAATAAATAGTATATGAAATTTATCATTCTGATTTTGACTGTGATAAACAAGATAATAGTATATGAAATTTATCATTCTATATTTTACATATTAATAGTTTCACATAGAGCATGTTACGTAAAAAATCCATTTATAGATGTGCATAATTTAAATGATAGATGCGTTGATCTAATTTAAATAACAATAAGGCCATTTTGGTCAATCCATTAAGTAATGAAAATATTATATAAGCTAAGGTCGCCTATTAAGGCCTATGGTTTTTAGGAATCCTTATAAATCAATTTTGGGAACCGTCATACTTTGTAAGTCAGCAAGTTTAAATACACTACTTTTATATTAACAGAGATTCCTTATTTATATTTACAGAGAATATATTGAGCAAAAATGATATCAATGTCCAGTCCCTTACCTTAACCTTATTTGATAATAATAAAACGATAATAATAATAATAATAACCTCCCATGGGAATTAATCTTGTCGTGGTGGTTGATGACTAAGTGATTTCCTTACGGAAAGGAGGTATATACTTAAGGCTATTACACCTTGCCAAAATAACTTGATAATTAAGATATCAGACAATATTTCATAACAACAATAACATCTTGGCTTACCCTTTCTTAACTAATAATTCCTAAACCCTTTTTATAAATAATGGAAAGAAGAGTGTACAATTTACGGCCACTTCTGCGGCGAGGAGCCGAACAGGCGGGCTCCAGGCGAAGAATATATTACAGCCGAATCATCATAATGTTCATCTTCATCTAACTCATTTCAATCACCTTCATCATCACTCTTCATACCATCACCTTCGTTATCATCTGCTTTATCAATCCAGAATGGGTTGATGGAGCAGATGATAATGAAGGTAACCACGGACGTTGTGCAGAGTCCTAAAATGAATGATTTATCTGATTATTTATCGAAAAAATGGTCGAATTTATCGTACGCACATACTTCATTCTCACCTCAATAGAAACTGTTAGTACAAATAATTATCTTACACCACCACATGCCAAGTTCATTGAAAAATTCCCTGATATGCAAGTCTCTAAACAAAGAATAGGTGATCAACGTAGAGCGTGTATAGAAATTTACTTACCACACATAAAATTCAGGAAATGAGAGAAGTCCTATTACTACTGAAGAAGGAAGTCCCGCCTGCCATTTATAATCAAATAACACAAAACAAATCACAAGGTCAACGAAGAATGTGGACAAGTCAAACCATAATGAGGTCTTACTATAAAATAACTAACTTAAAAAAAATATGCCGACTTATAGAACACAATTACATCAAGAAGTTACAGCAAAATGCCCAAGTATATCTGATGTCTCAATTCAGAGAATAGCAGATCAGATAACAGCAATAGTAATTATGCATAATAGATTTAGATATAGATTAGAAATAAGAAAAGAAATAAAACAATTTTCTACATTACTTACAAACGAAAATATAATCAATGCTACACCATCAAATACTACAGAACTACATTTTCCATACTCTGTTGATGAACACGCGAAAACCCACAATAAAATAGTTAGTAGCAACTTAAACAAACAGCAATTGAGAAACTGTATAATAACGAATTAAAACATAAAATGTCATTTTTCAGATGAAAACAAATATTCCCTAGACTCTACGTTTAGTAAGTGTTATACAGAATTTTGTAAACTATCACCAATAAAGAGGATCGTCGTCAGCCAATCGCAGTCCACTGCTGGACATAGGCCTCCCCAAGTTTGCGCCAAACATCCCTTTCCTCCTCAACCCTCATCCAGCCCGCTCCGGCCACCTTGCGTATGTCGTCAGTCCAGCGGGCCAGAGGGCGTCCTACACTACGTTTGCCAAGACGCGATCTCCACTCCAGGACTCTGCTCCAACGGCCATCGGTCCTGCGACAGACGTGACCGGCCCATTGCCACTTCAGCTTACTGATTTTGCGAGCTACGTCGGTTACTTTAGTTCTCTCACGGATAACCTCATTCCTGATTTTATCCTTGAGAGAGACCCCGAGCATAGCTCGCTCCATAGCTCGCTGAGCGACTTTAAATCTGTGGACCAGCCCTACTGTTAGTGTCCACGTCTCGGCAGCGTATGTCATTACAGGTAGGACACATTGCTCGAAAACCTTCGTCTTTAGGCTTTGCGGAATTGTTGACGTAAGGACTCGACGAAGCTTGCCAAATGCCGCCCAACCCAATTGAATCCTCCTATCCGCTTCCTTCTCGAAGTTGTGTCGGCCAAATTGTATTGTCTGGCCTAGGTAGGTGTAGTCCTGTACAACTTCAAGAAGAACGCCTTCGACCCGCACTGGTCTCGGCATGACGTTTCTGTTGAACATAACTTTTGTTTTGTCCAAGTTCATACCAAGACCAACACGTCGGGAGGACCCATTTAGGTCGTTCAGCATTTGATTTAGCGTGTGATGCCGGCTTAGAATAGCAACACCCCATATCCTCCCGCGAGTGTCGTAAGAAGCGACTAAGGGAAAAATCAGGGCATGGGCAGCAGCGTGACCCTGTCTAACATAAACACCTACTGCGGTCACCAACCCGCCTGCCAAGCGTGGTGACAATGGCAAAAATAAAGAGGATACATAAACAAAAATGTACTAAAAAGTTCAGTGAAACAGAAATTATATTAATTTAACATTCCTACATAAATATTTAAAAAGTGATAATGAATTTCATATGCTCTCTTATATCAGCACTCTTATATCAGCTTCAGCATTTACGGCAGCAGTTCATAATGGGTCTAAAATTAAATTTGATCAAGAACAAAAGAAAGAACTATTAAATATTCCAAGATAGCAATTACGGTTAGAAGGCAGAATTAAGGATCTATTAAGGATCTTAGAATAAAAATTGGCAGAATTACAGAATATATCGCCGGCAACCGAAATCGCCGATTACGTAGTTACACACAAGCGAGACAAAGAAGAGTCCAGAATAAACAATTCATTACCAACGAAAAACAATTTTATAATTAATTAAATGAAAATAATATCAAAAATAATGAATGTAACTATAGCAAAGTAAATGATAATGAGCCTCCCACTGCTGCTGAACTTCACAAACTTTGGCCATCAACTTGGTCCATCTCAGTTAAACACATACAAAATAGTTGGATAGGTGAACTCAGTAATGTATCTGAACAGTTACCTTTAATGGAATTTGAAACAGTAGATGAAAATTTGTTAAGATATGTCATCAATAAAATACATAATTGGAAGGCAACTGGGACCGACCGCATTCATAATTACTGGGACAAGCAGCTTTCTAGTACGCACATACATTTACTAAACATATTAATAGTTTTATAAAATCATCTAATACATTACCACAATTTTTAACACAAGGAATAACATATACTTAAGGACCCTTCTGACAGTCGTAACCCAGCTAAATATAGACCAATCACTTGTTTGCAAACTATTTACAAAATTATTACTACAAAATTAATTAGTTTGATATAATTAATTTTTTGTATCAACTGACAGACGAATGCCACCTCAGTCTACCTGTGACCACGGACTACTGTAAAGTGTTCGAAACTTCAGGTATCCAAAATGTATTTTCGAATACCAAAATATACGTAATTAATCCGGTTAAAATAGTTTCATTTAAAATGTATAAAAATCGCGAAAACCAAAGATCTTATTAAGTTAGCAGATATTACACAAATGTTTTCTAAATACATTCAAATGGAACTAGGGATAGATAAATGTAAAATGCAATCGATATGACAGCGACAAAAGAAACGCAATTCGTATGAGTTAGAAACAGGAGAAGAAATTGGAGAAATTAATGATGATAATAGATACAGATACTTAGGATACCAGCAAACGAGACAAATACATCAAAATGAAACTAAAATAGAAAAAAGTCAAAAATTTATACAAAAATTAATTGCGATTCTTCCTACAAACCTCAATTCTTGAAACACGATAAGAGCAATAAACATATTCGTAATACCAATACTTACCTATTCATTTGGCATTATACGTTGGTCACAATCAGATGACTAAATTTAGAAAACATCATCTACGTTCATGTATTCAAAGGTTAATAATACTTTAGGTATTCATGAAGGAGGTAGGGGACTAATAGATATTAAAAACTTGCACAATAAACAAATAACGTCTCTCAAAAAATTATTTCAAGGTCGTGCAGAAACATCTATACTCCATAAAGTAATCGTCAAATCTGATTATGATTACACTCCTTTAAATCTACAAGACGAAGAACAACAGCATAACGAAAAAATTATAACTTTATCACAGAAATTAAATGGTGGCAAGCAAAATCCCTTCACGGAAGACACCGCGCAGATCTTCTTAACCTAATCGTTGACAAAGTTGCGTCTAACGCGTGGTTAAAGAAAGGCGAATTATTTCCAGAAATGGACGGATTTATGTTAGCCATACAATAAAGATACACAATTATAAGAAGCACATTATTCACGATATCCAGATTGACCTATGTAGATATTGTCACAGCGCTAGTGATTTATCTTCTTTTACAAAAAGCAGTCATTCTTAACACATGTCGTATTGTCAGGAAATTATTATCTCTACAGTGAGTACATACACACAATTATCATAATATTATTTCTAGTGTTTGTCCACATTAGGAAAAATCTCTTTCTCTCATTACTGGGGTAGTAATGGGAGAAATATATTTTTTTCTTTATAATAATAATAATAATAATAATCATTTTACAATACTTATGATAAATCAAAATACAGATAACAAAACAATATTTTTTGACAAATTAAAATGAAAAATTAAAATCTTTGTAGAAAATATGTTACTTTTCTTCATTTACCTACCATTATTAAAATCAAGCAATTATTTTATTTTTATGCTTATAATTAGTCTATTAATACTTATACTGATAATAACTGTTTCAAATCTCAGTGCCCCTAATAAATCCCACCCCCGGCCATTGTTAGGAGAACCTTATTACGCATTTAGGTATTTCCTGTTATATCCATTATGCTATAAGGATTTAATGTGGACAGCTATTAAGGATGGGCCTGATCACCAAGCGGGTCTTATTAGGCTTACTTTCCGTAGAATGACAATATTTACTAAAAATGTATAAAACATAATAAAATAAGGAAGATTTTTAAAATTCTTCGAAATTCTGACTGCAGTTTAGAGCATAGTTCACTTATTAAATTAATATAGAAATTCACAGTTAGTTTCAATAGATTCTAAGTAAGAAACAACTGATATCGAGAACTCTGTCCAATAGATTAGATTAGACAGATAAATTACTCGGTTCTCACGAGGCTATTGCCGCTTATTGATTGCTACTGGGTAAGTTATTATTAATTTGGTCATGTTTAGTTGCAGTTGAAGGACAAATATAACACAAATTATTCTATTAGTAGTCACGTAATTGTAGACGGGGTAGGCGAAACTGCATTAGCAATAAATATACTTATATCAGACATAAGAGGAAACCGGAAGCTTATACATTCGTCACCCTCTCGGAGGTTTTATTAAAATAAGTTTGCTAATGTTATTGCCGTAGAATGACTTATACGTAACTCAAGTGACCGCAGCGCATTGATTTAAACGGTACTACTCGTCACGAGTATTGGCTCCCACGATATACAGATAAGATTATAGTTGACTGATGCATAGGACAATGTAGTAATAGATAAGTACGCCTAAAGTGAAACGGTTCGGTCTGAATAATAGCTCATTTATAGAGATAAGTGTCCATTGAGTACTCTGCCTTCTAGATAAATGAATCGTAATAAAAAAACGTATTGTAATAACAGATTTGCTATTTTAAATATATATCTATTTAAATTTACAAATAACTAATTTTATACAACTGTTAAGTTATTTATACAATAATATATTATACTTAATAGGTTAATACATGAATACATATTATAATTAATAATATTGAAATATTTGAATAATTAAATAATTAAATAATAACTAATAATATTTAAAATAATAATTAATGATATTTAAATAAAAATCATAATTATAAAATATTAATTATCTGTTCTCTGTCTTTACTTTTTTACATAGGTCAACAGAAGAAGAGTAAAGAAAAGCTAATAAAAGTGCTTAAAAATACAATATAATTTTTAGTGATAACAATAGCACCTAGCACAATAAGTAACTAAGTTACTTTTATATATTTTATGACAGTAAAACAATGTCCAATTATACTTTAATCGAATTATCGACTAAGATATATATCGACATTTGAACTAGAGTTCATGGAATATTTCATTTTATACAATGACGTATTACATTCAATTTGATATAAAGTGCAACTTGATATTGCATTTATATATAATATGATACTCAGTGGTATCATCGCTAAAATGGCGCTTTGCTATTAACTGTCACTAAAAGTCTTTTGCATCCATCTTTGACCACAGCGTATTTTACTTAGAGTGGGTGAACGAACACTTAACCTGCTTGCAGTGATGATGCAAATTTGGCCGAGAAATCGTCGTGTATCGCACACTTTCATAACAATCCCGTGATTGATTATATAAATTTGAATACTGACGCCGTTAAAGCTAAATTAAATTCATCTGCGGCATCGGGTAAAGGACGACGCAACGTCTGATAAATTGCCGGAATAATGACTAAATGACTGTTGCGTACACATATCTGAAAATAATGCGCCGTTGTATCACGTCGCTATTATATATTATTTAATTAAAATAAGATTAACCAGTAATGAGGTGAGAGTGTAAGATTGATATCAGATGACAAAATAAATGTATTTGGTAATATAATAGGTATTTTACATACTTAATAAAAGAAACAACTCTGAACTCTCTAAAAATTGTATCTTTAAAAATAAATATAGATATTTTTCCTTTTTTCATATAACCATATCTCTCGACTTATTAATGAAGATTTCTCTTAAGCAAAGTTCTCCAAACTAGTATCTACCTGACAATCATCATATCCAGGTGCTTTTCAAAAGTGCTACAATTGCTTTAAAAAATAAAATAAATATTTGAACTATATTATCAAATGAACGACGAATATTTTCGAACATTTCTTACCTTTTAGGGGAAATTTACAGGACATCACAAATTAGTAGAGTGCAGTGAGGCGTATCGAGTAGCCGCAACAGCCCTTATTATTGTAATTAACTTCATATAAAACCGGCTAGCAATTATTTTAATGGCTATTAAACACGTGCGCCGGAGCGTAGAACTTCGGTTTACCATTGAAGCACAATTATCACCATTGATTCTGTGGTTGTAATGCCCAGGGAAACAAAGCAGGTGTACATTTGATACTTTATTAAGTTCCCATACTTATAAATTCGTTTACAAAAAAACATCACTAAATTAATTTAACAATTAAATATTTCTGACTTAAATTCAATTTACAAGTTAAAAATTTAAATTATATGATAAAGAGATAACTGCGATAGACCTAAAGTTACCAAAAAATCTTTTATGAAGTCTATATGAATCCTTCTTTAGAGTACGTACCCAATGGTAAAGCACTAAACTTTTATTTTCTTTTTAACGCTTATTTTTTATTTTAAGATATATAAGTTTAAAATCATAATATAAATAGTTTAATAATTTAGAGACTTTCATTGTCTTTTTTTGTTTTATAGATTTTCCAGTTGTTTTACTTAAGAATTTTCTTTGTAGCTTTTTGTAATAATTATCGATTTATTATCGATTGAGGCCGATTGTGGTTCAGTGGAACAGTGTCTGATTGTAAACGTGATCGGTTGTGGGTTTGATCCCCACTCGGGGGAATGATTATATTTGAATTATTTTCACTCCCTCGCTCTGGATTAAGTGCGGCGTTGAGTTCCACCAAAAGCTAAATACGGAGTGTCTTGACACTAGGTACTTTCTGTCTACCCTGCTATGCGGGATAAAAGCGTGAAACCCAAAAAAATCGATATAAGTTCCCAGTGTTCTAAAAATTTTTTTATGTAATATCAGATTAGATTTATGTATTTTTAAAAAAATCATCCATAACCATATTTAATGATGATAATATAAACATTATAAATGTAATGCAGATAGTAAAGACTTGTTGAAACAATATAAAATAGAAAAATTAAAAGAGAAGTTATATTGCTCGAATGAAATGAAATATGTTATATGCAGCTGCATATTTTCCGTAGTTTAAAATATTCGAACATTACCAAGACAGATAAGTACCTTATACAAAAGTCTTTCTGCTTTATAATGATCATTGTTCGATAATGAATACCTCGTAAAAATTTTCTCGCTTATTACGTTACACTGCCTTGGTCGAGTTATCTTAATAAAATCCGGGTCGTGTCTTTGAAAGAAATTCTTTTTTGTTTTTACCTGCATTTAAATACCTTGTACATAAACAATTTAATACCTATATGATTAATGAAAAGTATTTTATTTCATTAGGTAAGCTTGGTGTTCATCTTAGTTTGTGATTAAGTAATAAGGTCTTCACAATATATTTTATTGAAGCCTATTTGTTTTTTGTTTCGCCGATAAGTATTACAAAAGAGAGAACGGAGAGAATTTTATAAGATTCTCTCTGCCTACCTGGAATGTATGAAAGATCTTTAAGCATGGAGTGCCGTCGAGCATTTCATCTATAATTTAAGTTAACTGAATCTTACTTTTAGCTTTATTTAATAAAATTATAATTTTATATTTCTTTAACATATATTTTACACTTTACTTTATATTCCTTTAGCAAGAATATACTAAAATAATTTGTCAAATATTGTAAAATAAAATACATTTTATAACAACAATTGCTTAAAATAAATATTGAAGGATAGTTGTATTTTAAAATATTTATCGTAATAAATAAAGTAATTCTCTTGTGTAATTGTTTCCTTAAGTTCAATCTTGCTCTCTACTTATCCGTACTTTATAAATAAATGATTAAAAGATAAGTATTATTTACAAAGCTTTCTCGATTTTGTTATTTTTATACTATCTGTACTTACTTACTTTTGAAATCAAATTGATTTTAAAGTACGACAGACTTGAAATAAAATATTAGGTATCATTTGTATACATAATGCAGATCTATCACGTCATACTTTAAATTTTAAATGTTCAATAATTCTAATACAGTTTTACGTAAGATATCGGACAAATGATCAAGATAAATTAGATACTGGTAGGATTTGTACAGAGTCGATCATAAAGCAATAATGTTGTAGTAAAGTATATGCCATCTTTGAGTTTTATGAGATTTAAGATTGGCGTGTTCATTAGCATTGACACGAATAAGATACACGATTGTGCTTCTAATGATGAGCTTTGTTCACTGCGGCTGTGTTAATTAAACGGATGCCATTTAACCTCGGACTTGCTTTTGTTTAAGACTTTCTGTTTTGATATAATTCTGTTCTCCAAACGTTAGAAACATCACAAACATAAATATTAATTAACAAATTTATATCAACATGAATAAAAGTAATAGGAGATTACATTTATTATTTTTACAAACTTAGGACTGTAATGAAACTTATGGTAAAGATAATAAAAATAAAAATTGATAGACTAGATAAAGTGAGAAGTTATTAATAGCAAAACACCATTTTAAATGTAACAATCAAAAGAATCAATGTATATTTTATGTACTTTATAACTTTTGGAATTGGGTAATGCTAAAATGATGGCGAATCGTTACTCGCGAGCAGACACGTCCGTCGAAAACAAGTTCTGCCGATTCGTTCTTGTTATATCGGTGTAATTTATTTAATGTTAGAAATAGACCTCGCTCAGCGCCGCAAAGAATATTGGCTTTCACAACGTAACCCCGTAAATTTATGTGCAGCGAGATTTTGCCAATACTAAGAACAAAGCCACTGCGCCGTCTAGTGTTATTTTACAATTTTGCTGAATACAGGTTGTGAAGAAGATTTATTTCATTGTTCGTCTTATAGATATATAGACAATAAGAGTTGACATGGCATAAGATTCCACGAGAGTGTTATACATACCATCTACTAAGATTATGCTTATTCCATCCACGACTTCCTTCTCATTAGTAGTTATTGAATTGAAGTTTCTGAATTAATTCAAGATTAGATTGGTTTTACTCAAAAAAAAGACAATTGAAGCTCTATAATATAAATGAGGCGGAATTAAGTATTGAAAGGTGACAACAATTACTATATACACAGAAAACTATTTCAGAGAGTGGCTAAGATATAATTAAAATGTATAATAAAAAATCCAATTATAAATATCATTATAGTGGTATCTGTTTATTGCACTTTGCAGGGCGGCAAAAAATAGGTTAATATAGAACAGCGGAGCGTTTTTCCATCATCGCAAACTAGATACGCTTACACAATAAACAATTGCCGTTAAAATGGTCAGGTGAAGTAGCTTAGAATTATACAGAGATCGATTATAGTGAACCAGTAATTTTGCAGCCTATGAGCACGCTTCCCTAGTACTGCCTTAAGCAAAGTCCGTTACTAGGAATTATGAGTCGCTGTCGCACTTTGCACCTGCTCTTAAAACCGTTGTCGTAATTACGCTAATTGTTCCATAATACAGATACATTTACTAGACGCAGGTATGTGAAAAATGTACTTTAATCAATATTAATTACCAATTAAATGAAAAAGAAATAACATTTGTAATGCACTTCTTTGCTATAAGTACTTTAAATGGATGGTGCTCAAATTCAAATTGTTAAATAATTAATAAACTACATATAAACGTTCATCTATATATTAATATATTTTTCTTTGTCATATTGTTAATTTAAGTGATATATATTTTAATAATAAAATTATAAAATGTAATCGTCATAAATTTAAAAAAGAATTATTTAAATTTCCGATAAGAACAAAAAACAGTAGTGAATTATTTTAACGATGTTATTATTATAATGATATTCATATAAAAATAATGAAATATTTATAATTAAAAAATATAACTAGATATATCTTCTCAGATACAAAAAAATATATAAAAAATATACTTGCTATTTATATACATAACTGAATTTCAAGTCTTTTTATTTTCCCCTTCAAATAAATCCAACTAAAGCACCTAAACTGTTGAAAGATTTGTGTTTTTGATCAAATTTCTCAAATCGATATATTATGATATTTATTCAATCTAGTGCACTTAAAATTATACTAAAAAGTTCATTATTTAGCGCAAGCTTTTTTTGTAACGCTGGTAACCATAGTAAAGAAGAACTGTGGCAGTACTGTATGAGAATTAGGCATCCTAATTGAACTACCGGTCCCAAAATAATAACGTTTTATATGACCACCTCCCGAGCGGTATTGTGTTCGACGGTAGAAAAAAAAAGCAATCATTTTCTCTCAACTAAAAACTTACCTAGTGATAGCTTCGATGTGTCTATAAATAAATAAATTTATCCGCTGTATCTCTGTAAAAAGATGGTTCATATAAAATTGTAAAGCATATCTTTGGCGGGAGCTCATCTTTCCCTAAATTATGTATTATCCGTCAAGGTCTGCCTCGACAAGTTAGACTAGCTGTTATTTTATATGAATTATAACAGTTTTCTTACGTACAAATTTGAATCTATTTCTTTTAGCATCATTATCCATTATATTTTGATAAATGGATCTTACTTATAAATTCTTTGCATTAAATAATCTTTGCAAAAATAATTAGATTAATCAGTATACAATGACTTAAATAATATTTATTTTTAATTCTTAGAAGTTTCTGACTTTAACCAACTAATTTCTGCAGCGATAATTTCTTCATTATGCGAGATATGTTCTTAATTTATGGATCGCTAAAATAAAAAATATTAGTACAAAACAAAAATAAAACACGCTATTACAACAAAAAGATTAAAAAAATAAAAGTCTAATAAATACCTAATATTCGTACACATATAGAAGCTACGCTCTGGTCGTTTTTTAGCTTAGAAACCATTGATTTTTTTTGTTTGCATGTTTTCGCAGCCAGTGGAAGTACAATTCACCAAAATATAGTCATCGGATTATTTTAGTTTAGGTATTGGGTAAGTTACAATATAACAAACTTTTAATTACAAGTGGACAATCGAACATATTTTTTTAAATTCTCATCCCACGTTCGATCCGCAGCAGACGTTTACAAAGCTATATGATATTATTTCTCATGTATTTTACTAATTATCGTCTGAGAGGAAATAATTGCCTAAAATCAGTCAAGCCTAGCTCCCTTATTATTAGAAATAGTAAAAAGAGAAAATAAGAAAAAGTAGCAAAACATTAAAGGTTATGAATAAATAGAAGAAAGTTATTGAAGTTGAATATTTTTTTGCACGATATTTTTATCTTTATACGGATTATTATAAACTGGTACCATTTACTATTACATATTTTGAACAAATTATAAATAAAGTCTTTAGTATCAGCAAACGATTTCTTTAATTACATAACTTTTGAGATTTCTTAATTCTATCAAATAAGCTAACTCTAACTAACTAGCTAATATGATATAAAATGTATAAAAATATAAATCCTTCGTCTCAATTGTTATTTATAGCCAATCGCTTTTGTATGACAATTTTCCTTTATTTTAACCTTTTAGATATTTTTTAGCATTTTACACGTTAACTGGTCTAACAGGTTTTGCGCATTAGAGCTTGCATACGACGTGTGATAGGTTAGTAATTGACGAAAAACGACGTATAACGACTTATATTCATCAATTCTTTATTCTTTAAATAGAAATAACGTGAACATATTATATTCATCCTCAAAAGATATATGTCTAATGCAATATTTTTCACTATTTCGACGTCATCGTTGTCCTAGCCAGTCGTCGTTTGTTTTTTTTATTATAAATATTTTACTAAAAACAAAAACAATGCATGTTTTAACAGCACAAAGAATGTAGCTGTCAGCTAAAAAATGTCACCGTAATAGTTTATACATGTGTACTAATATAGGTACCAACACAGGGAGGGAGTCCCGTTGTACGCGAGCACGCGTCTGCGTCCAGTGTCGCAGCCGCTCGCGTGCGCCTGTTCGAAGGCAGCAGCTGGGCATAGTCATTGTCTTAATTAAACATAATAAATTAAATTGCATCTAAAAATGTAAGTAAAGATAGCGTTATTTATTACGTAAGAAATGAAAGTAACACAGCTAGTGTATACATGTAAGTAACAATCATAAATTTAAAAATTATGAATGTATTTGAAATTATTAAATGTAATAATTATAATTTTATGACTGCGTCGATTACGACTGTTTAGTTTGTTAAGCAGGATGTAATAACTTAGGCGGAAATTCAATACAAGGTGTTCAACATTGAAAATGTTAATTTTGCGCATCTAATAATGAGTTGCGCAGATATACGTGTTAAGTAAAGTTTTGTATTCGATTGCACTAATGATGTTGGCGTTGTGCAAGCACATAAAGCGACGAAGAGCGGGCGCATATTTGTGAGCTAGACGCGGGCGGGGTGCCGCACCGTTTTCTAATTAAGCTTGGTCCTAACTAATTTGACGCGAGAGTACGTAGTCGCTGCCTAATGAATGATATCACACGTTCATCGCACCAAAACGTACTATATTTCGCCGACCGCTAACATCGACTCACATGTCAGCTTATCGGTAAAAGAAATATTTTGCTTTAACAGCATTACCTATTCAACGTATAGAACACTATTACTATTATAAGTGTAAGGAAGTATTGAGCAAGTAGTACGTGCTTAAATTGGCTCTGGGCTCAACTCCAGAAAAGCCGACCTAATGGTTATTCAGAATGTTCCATCAGTCGGTAATGTTGATTATAGTCATCGTTATGAACAGCATAAATGCAGTCCCATCATTGATGCAAGCGTCTACGCACAATATTAGCTTTGAAAGTGAACTTGTGTCACAGATTTAATTTATCATTGGTCTTCTATAGAAACGTCGACGTTTAATAATTATGAACAATTTATAATTAATATCAATTTTCCTACAAAATTTTGATAATATTTATAACATTTAATATTTTATTTACATATTATCTTCGGTATAAACATATTTATAAAATTATCTTCCCTTTTAATACATATAGTTAAATTGACAAAACAAGTTAATTATCATAATATTTAAATTACATGTTTTTTTTCAATATTGCAAAAAATAAGACATTGTCATTTTTTTATATATGTAATTTAATATAACACATTATCTTAATTTAGTGTATAGGGCACTTATTTGCAAGTAAAAAAGATGAGTTATTCGCTGTTTTATTTTTCTTTTGTAGCTTAATCAGTGCTTCGCATTTTCTTTAACATTCATAAAGTCCCATTTTAATTTATAAATTGAATAATTCTACATATTTGCACACTACAAATTATCGTGAACATAACGTGTTTTACGCTAATAGAATATTATTTTACAAGCTAGATTACAAATTGTTTTTATCAATACGTTGCATCTAGACGGTTAAACAGATTTACAAAAAACCTGCTCGGAATGCCGCTTTATATACATTAACTAAATTAATATTATGCAAATCCTTAAAAGTTATTGATATAATAATTTAGAAAATTGTTTATATTTATTTATAAAAGAATATATTTAAAATGTTTGTATTTATGACTACATTTATTAATTACTGGGTACTTCCTGTTCGTAATTAAGCTTACATTGATTAATTATGGTATATAAATATTTTATTGTAATTAAGAATCAACGTATTTAACTTTAAACTATATTTAATTTTAGGAAAACTCTTACCTGTTCTAAATTGCACCGGTATAAATTGTTTTTCAACTTTTTTTCATATTCTTCACATCTTAACGTATATAATAATCAGAAGTACCTTGTAAGTTACACTTTTGAATGAATCATATTGAGGATTATTATATATATGTATGTATTTCATTTATTATAATGGATTTTTATGCTACATTGGGACAGTTTAAATAAATTCGAATGTTCAATATATGATACACTTATCATGTAATTTGTCACTACATCTAAAAGCTTTTCTGGCAATTACCACTAAAGAGCAAACTGTTTATAAAATAAATGGCAAAGATGTTGAATTAATTTTTCGGGTCATCACATGGTGTTAAAGTACTCAATTAAAATCATAAAAACTCTCTCCACTTAATTTTCAAGTTTACTAAGATTCTTATTATATTAAAAAATAACACTATACAATTAAAATTAAATTGCTTAAAAATAACCTACACCTAGTTAATAGTCGTTATATTATAAAACATTTATATTTTAATAAGACGATGTGTGAAAGTCTGTTATGAATACTAAATTTATCTATATATTAGGCTAAATTTAACATGCTGATTAAATCTCACATTTTGATTGTTTTTTATATCTGTATCTAAACAGATACGAAGCTCAGAGGCAAGTCGAGTTAAGAATATATTTCCATATGAATGTGACAGAGTAAAATAATTAACAAATAAATTTAAGCCACAAAAAAACTATTTATAAGCTCTTTTGTCGTAGAGAAAAGAACATGATTGAATAATTATAAATAATTAATATTTAAAATATTAAAAAAATCCTTATAAAATTATGCATACAAACGTATTCATTTACCATAAGTCTAGTAGTGGCTGTAGATGTCGTGGCGGTCATTGGGTGAGATCAGTTGCGGTTAATTACTTCGACGACTCACGATTCAACCACTTAAAAGGCTTTAAGCTGTATCATTTGTTCCAATCCATAATGGACTGATATCGATATTGTTTTTTTATCTTACTTGTGGACGAAAGCGAGATGGATTTGAGATCATCAAGAACATAACTTTAATGATACCGATACTAAGATTTTTTTAGATGAAAATATAGTACATATAGGCAATACAATATTAAACTCTCCGATTTCTGTTATATTTTCATATATTGTATAATGAATAATTCGCTTTGTAAATCATTAGCATCTGCATAATGATGTAAAAAATCACGTTTTTGTAAAATGTAGGTAAGTAGAGCTGTGTATTTTTTAATTATATTTGTTAGGGCTTAAAATAATATATAAAAGTTTACTCGTAACCTGAAGTGACGCAAGTTTGTATTGAAATCTACATTAAGACTCTTCAAAATATTTTAAATATGGGTACGTACATAAGTGATGCAGCTATTTAGGGGCTTAAAAAAACGAAAGGACGTAATGTTTGGACATGCATTTAAAATGCTAAGAAAATTATAATAATTTCACTTAATTACACCATTTATTGCATGTTGAGGCCGAGCGGTCGCTCCGTTTTGTGTTTACACCTTATCGCGTATTTCACTCTACTACCTACCATTTACAACCATCGTATAATACTAAAACTGTATGTATTCAAATCAGGCTAAGTGTATTTTTTCTTTTATTGCTTAATGATTTCTACTTATGATTTTATCCAATATTAGAGATAAATAAAAATGATGATAATAATGAAAATGATTCATTTTTCAAATGTAATATTTTTATAGTATATATATATATATATATATATATATATATATATATATATATATATATATATATATGTGTGTGTGTATGTGTGTGTGTATATATATATATATATATATATATATATATATATATATATATACTTTTAAAAAGCTTTACAAAATATATACAATATAAAAAATGTGATTACTTAACAATTAATTTATATAGTTACCGCGCTTTTAAAAAGCCTAGAATTGACGAAATTTACATTGACAAATATTTAAAATGTCGTTAATACAGAAAATAATAAAGTAAATATGAATTAAGTATAATAAGTACAAATTTGAAATGAAACACCAAATTATACGATTGTTTTATTAGACAAGCACTCGTAAAATAAAGAGGTTTAGTGGTACTCCCGCTCTTTCCCCCAGCTATTATCGTCATGTGAAGTGATTTTTGTATGGTCACTTGTCGATTCATAAAATATCGATTTTATCGCAGTTTATCTTTCGAAGGGAAAGCTGCGACTGTAAAGTACGTATTAAAGATGAAAATTGGAACGATGTGTTGTTAAAACTGTAAAATTATTAGTAATTTCAACCTGAAATCATAATTTATATATATATATATATATATATATATATATATATATATATATATATATATTATTAAAAAAATAAAAAAATAGCAATGTAACTTTCTTTAACTGCCTTAACAAAGAAGGAGAATTCTAGTTAACAAAATATGTCCATACCTTCTCAATAATTTCAAATAGGTACATAAACGTACAAATTCAAATAATAGGTACATATTAAGCGAATTTTCTTTACATTTGTATGTTATCATGTTTAATTATTTAGATTGTTCATTTATTATTATTTTTTATTATTATTATATAAAAGTACATTATTTGTATTATAATTATATAAAAGCTGCCCCGCTTCCCCTTAAAATTTCAATCACTTGTCTCTGGTTATAATTTACAATAAGTACTACGACCTTTTAACAAATGCCTTTTTTAGTATGAAGTATAATAAAAGCACGTATAAAGTAAGTACATACATCTACAATTCATACACTGTATCATGTTAAAAGACTTCAACGCGCTCGTGGTTCTGTGTGTACTGGGTATTTATGGAACTATTATAATAACTGAAAGAAAAACTTTTGGTTAAACAGAGGAAAGTAGGAGTAAATTTATAATACCTATAATCTACATATGAAAAAAGTATGGAAAAAATATTGTTTATAATTGTGGCGCAGTGTGACAACGTCTGACTGTAAAACGCGATCAGTTGTGGTTTACATTTTCACTCACAAAGTTCAAAGTGCCTTGACACTATGTACTTTCGGACTACCCTGCTATGCGGGATAATAAAGTGAAGCTAAAAATAAAAAAAAGCCAGACACATTAGTATAAAATAATTTACATTAATGAGATTATTTATTGTTACCTGTTTATTTGTATTCAACTTATGCTATAAACAGATAAAACTTTTTTCTTGCATTTCCAACAGATTATTAATTCAAATTTCAAGAGTATCATCAATATTAAGAACATTTGACTATCGTATATTATAAAATTATTTAGAATGAAAAATTTATTATGTTTTCTACAAATACTAAATTTAAAATTTCTATTGTTTTATTATTGAACACACGAATTATATATTCCTTTACACATCTTTTTATATGCAGTATACCGTATATAAACCTTCATAGAACCTTTTTTGATTTTGATTATGGCGGAATATAAAAATACTGCTGAAACATGTTAAGCTTGTAAGTCCACAAAATGAAGCAATGTTAAAGAAATTAATATTTCTTCACTTGAACTCATAATCGCGAAGCTATTTTCACCGAATTCGAGGTAAAATGTGAATCACAATGATTGTCAACAAGTCGTATAAATGGTCACTTTATACGACATTCTTCCGCAATAATATATTCTGAAGGAACGTGGAGGCGATATCTATATGCAGTGTTGTTTAACCAAGGAAGTAATTATTTTTGACCGCTTTAACATTGGATCTAAAAAAGAAGTTTTTTAATAATATACGCGATACGTTAGACTTTGATTAAGTATATAAGTATATACGTATATATATATATATATATATATATATATATATATATATATATATATATATTCAATAACATCCACAGATAATAAAAAATCAATTTAAATTTAATGTTGGCGCAATTCAACATTACCTACAATATTATAAAAAATAATAAATTTATAGGTTCTATGCCTATTGACGCGATCGATCCATGAATAAAAGGATACGACTGAGAGCATTTACAAGGTTAGATTGTTCGCCATCACACAAGCTAGTTTGGATCCGCAATCACCTCTGAATCCTTGACCCATCCAGAAGAGGCTACTCCAATAGAATGCATCGGTCCTGTCGCCATACATAGATAAATAGGCATTTAAAATGCCGCACTCCGTGGGAACCGTGACGGGCGCCTGAACCGATAACCCTGCGCCAGCGCCGCTCGCGCCTTCTCCTCATAGAAATCACGTTGCGAATCAAACAATGAACTTTGTAATCGAAAACGATTTGGTTGCTTAATTTTGTAACTACTTCTATCTGTCTTATCTATGCTTTTATTTTTAATATAAATTTCTATGTTAATAAAATAAAACTTTATGTTGTAAGCTGTAGGATTGATATTCGTTGAGTATGATATTGATTTGGAAAATTAATCTTTATTTTGGTAGTCAGAAGGTCGAAGGAAGGATATTCTTTAAAGCGGCACACGAGTTTAGAAGTAAGGTTGCACGCTGCGAGATGTCATCTCGATCTCCCGCTGTGACCCGCGAACAGTATTGTCTCTAACTCTAACATAATGCATTCTGAATTTTAAATCAAACCATATTCACTGAAATACAATAAAAACTATTATATGGTAAAATAAAAAACCTATACATTAGAAAATTATAAATAATATAAAAAATGTTAAACATTATTTTTTATTACAAGGTTTTTGTTATTAATATAACAATAAGTTATTTCCTTACTAGTACATTCTGAGGATAAAGTGAAGATATCTTTCTACTTATTAGGTATCAAAATTAGTAACGTTTTACAAAGAAAAGAATAGAAGAAACAAATTTAATATTTAAGTCTATATAATTTGGACGTTGTTTACATTATTTAGACGTATGATGTATTTAAATGGTTTGGTTACCTATAATTGTGATAGTATAAGAGACACAATCACCAAATAAATCTGCATAACTTAAGCGAAAAAATCCATATAATTCTACTAATAAGCTAACAGCTTATCTAGAATAATTGGTTAATTTTATAAAAGAAAGTTTATAATATGTCTATGTTTAAAATTATTTTTCTTGTTAACCTGGTTGACATCGTATAGATACTAGGTTCTAGCTAAGAGAGATTTATGTTGGCATCAAATTCGTGTTTAAATAGAACGACAATGGATTAGATTTTAATAAATATGTACTGAGAGAGATAGATAGAAAAACACATCTGTAGAGACTTATTTATTTACTAATAATAGGTTATAACAAACCGCTTACGTGTATGACAAAACAACTTTGTTAATTTACGAGTATTAAATCAATATCAATTAAAATTTACTTTTTCACATAAATAAATACCACAATCACGATTACAATAAAAATCGAGTAGATACTCAAATTAACAGGTTGTTTTCGTTATAACATGATTAAAATACACGGCGGTGACTTATAATTAACTTTTATGTTTTTAATTTTTCTGTTAATATATTCTTGTTCATATACACTAATTTTTGCATTTTTTTTGGTATAAAAAGAATTAAAAAATCAAGTATGTATATATATGATCCTAATTTCTCATTTTCCACCATACATTTATCAAGATCATCATTTGAAAGATATAAGAGTCCAAGACACACATTGCCTGATAAATAATATATGTAAATTACATATATATAGAAACAAAACTATTAAGCTACTACCACCCTGTCACTAAAGTCACTAAAGACTAGCACTAATATTTATTTCCTGGTCACTAAAAACTCGCATTAATAATTATTTTAAGCCGGTTTCTTAAAACTAACTCAAGTTCTTTCATGTAGCTTGTTTTCTCTTATATGGATACGTATAATTATAATTTAAAAAACTAACTTCCATAATACTTTAATATAGAAGCAAAATGCTGCAGTTAAAATCACATTTAAAAATTTATTGTTACCATTTTATTATACCATGGGATCCATTAACTTAATTTCATAGGCTTTAATATTTTAATTATTTTTTACAAGTTAAACGGTAAGGGGACGCGAAGTGATCATATTAAGATATGGCACTACCATAGAAAGCTTAATATCATAAACGTTTCAACACGTTCTGCGATTCCTATCTCAATAATCGACGTTTTTTATTACTTTGTGAATGGGCTTTTGAAAGTAACATCTGTAACAGTTTTAGCACATTGTTAATCATTTCTGACAATAGAAATTAAAATAACTACTATATTAATATAAATCCGATTGTAATTTATTTGTATGAAATTAAATACGGAGACGGAAGGAGGTAATATTATGAACGACATAGTTAATCTAGAATAACATATCAAAATAGCCGTTCACCTGCGCAATCCCACGATTTGTTGTCTTTATTTATAGATAGGTATCTAAGAATCGAGAGGCGCTTCGTATTTTGCATAACGCTTGTAAGTTGTGTAGCATAATGCCCCATGGCCCACAATAAAACAAAACTGTTAGAGATAAACTAAATAAATCGAAGATGATTCTATCTACACAATGATTCAATCTATTGCGGCATCATAAAGAATTCTAAAGATTTACTTTTAACTATTCAATTTTATTTCTGATATTATTTTCAAAAAGCATAAGATATACACATAAATCTTTTGTTGTCGAAATGGATCAACTTCCTGCATGGACCAGTCGGCGCGCCGGCGCGATTTGCGGCGTCGTACACTTCCAAAACAGCGTTCTGATATTCTTTTTCTTAAGAGAATAAAAACAGATCAAAAACAAGACACTGTTTTTTTACCCGACGACCTTGCTGCTGAGTGGATTCAGATTGTGATACACTGTAAAAACCGGAGAATGTGATGAATCGTAGTCATTAAAACGGACCAACGATTAACGATTGTGCAAATAATAATCATATTTATAGATCAAACTTTTCCTATTTAGTTTTTTATTTTAGTTAATAATTAAAGAAATTAACGTTGTTATATTTAAATTTTAAAATATGTATTAATTTGTTATTTTTGTAAATCCTTTATATTGTGAAAGCTTCCTCTATTTATACAATACAATATTTTCAAGTTCTTTACATAATAATATGACTAGTCTTACCTATGAGAAGTAATAAACCGCATGTTATTTTTGTCTGAGTAAACTGAAATATTATGTAAAAACGAAATAAATATGATAAGTAATAAAATAATATAAAGCTGTATTATATTATACTCAGAACTGAAATGGGGTTAAAGATAAGTTCATAATGGAAGTTACATTCGTGTCTCAACTATTAAGTTTTATAAATTCACTTTTACTTTTATTCAATATAAAGCATACATATTTATGAGAACAGCATCAGTCACCGGATATCAACTGAACGTCTAATTTTTTTATAGCTTATTCATCCATAACCTTCTAGACTTAAGTTGGTTGGCACAAAGATAAAATCAAAATTACTTATTTATATTTCAGTGGGCATATTAGTGGAATATTTTAGTGCTTGGTTTTAAATTGGAATATATTCTTTTCATTTTATAACGTCGGCCTTGCTTACACAATTTTGAAACGAATTGACTCTCTATTTCTATTATGCAATATGGAGAAAACCGTTTACTGTTTTTCAGTTTGTTCGTATATATATATATATATATATATATATATATATATATATATATATACAAATATTATGTGTAACATATTCATGTTACACATAAGATTTACAACTAAAAATGTATTCATTGCATTCAACTGTGTGTAAAACATTCCACATGGCCTATTATGAAGATAGACACTGTTTCCGAAAGTTGCGATCGAGATTGGGACTTTAAAGTGGCCAAGACATGTTTTGTAATACTTTTTCTGACTTATTTTTATCTACATAGCCTCTACATAATTTTCAACTATGTTTCGGACCACTGTATTGTTACAAAATAAATCCTCAGCCCATTAACCTTAGTCCGGATGGCATGGCGTTTTTCTCCAAAATTTCCTTATATTGTTCGTTTTTCATTATGCCTTTGATTTGGACTAGATTTCAAATCCCAAGGCAACAATCCAGAAAAACAACCCCAGACATAACTGATCCGCCACCATGCTTGACTGTCACTACACACCGCAGCGTCATCTTTTCTTCGGTGAAGCAAAAATATCCTTTGCGAAAATTATCCTTTTTGACGCAAACACTTCAAACTTTTATTCATACTCCAAAAAACATTTCTGAAGTGTACTTTTTAATTGTGCGGTTTTAACAACGCCTTACTTTAAGCAACGTGTTAAACAACTTGGCGTCTCGCAATCGTCTTTGCACTGTAGACACTGTTACTGGTTGTTTCATGTGATTTGTTGACTTCTTGACGAATTTCTGGGACTGTCAGACGTTTATTCCATTTGCTTTTCAACATAATAAATTTATCTTCACTAAAAGTTGTAGCCCTTGGTCTCCCAGAGCGCGGACGATCTTGATTACTGCCGGTTTGCTTGTAGCGCATAATAGTGCGATGAACACAAGTCTTCGATAACTTGAGTTGACTCGCTATCTGACGTTCAGATTTACCTTCGTTGTGGAGATCAACGATGGCAGATCGCGATTCAAGACTAATTTCCGCAACTTTACCCATTTTAGATCTCTAAAATCTAGTCTACTGTCAAGACAGATGTCTAGTCAAGACATCTGTCTTAACTGTAGGAACCACAAAATCAGACTAACTGTGGATATTCGTAAATGACCAGACGAATGAAAGGTTAAGATAATAATTAAACATATTTTGAGAATTTAGAACAATTGTATTGTAAGTTGATGTAAAAAAAAATATAATAAATTTTTGATAGTTGATTAGTCAACCTACCGCTTCACGGCTGACATTGACGTTTGGATATAATGCCTGTTTATTGCCCTTTCGTTAGCTTCAACACAAAATAATAAGCTTTTAGGCAATCTAAAAGAACAAGAGAATATGCAAGTGTGCAAATTACGATTTATCACCAAAATTGGTGATATAATTGGTTCTAAAATCCATACTTATAACAAAAGTTTTTATTAGTGTGCTTTTAAAATTATATTATGTCTTATTTCTTCGTTCTGGGAAGACAAAACCGACGTTGTCTTCCACCTTTCAAAGCACAATGTATCAAAATATTTGTGAAATTTAGAGACACAGTACTTTCATATCAGGTTATTTCATATAGGTAAATTTTTATTAAAACTAAGACCGGTCTATCACGACGCTCTGTAACTTGAACAATCACATCATGGCAAAAGAAAGTTGCCTATCGACACTATTGTCTACGCATTGCCTGCTCCTATTCTGCTGTCCATCTTAATATTAACTAATGAATAAGGTTTATTCAATAAATTGAAAACCAAATCAAATTATTGTGAAAAGAATTAGAAAACTTATATCGAATTAAAATTGAAATGAAAATTCATAAACAAACTTACATCTTGAATTATTTTTATTTCTTGAAGTGCATAATAATAATAATTTATAACAATATACAAGTATGTGACGTTTAAATTGTTAAGTAAGGCTTGATATAGTTTAATTTATTCTATATTTATATTTTTAATATTTTGTTTTATTTTTTTTATTGTTTGAAACATTCTTCCTCCAAAATGTATGTCTACAATTTTCCCAATGACTGTTTTTACTAATTTAGGTTGACAATTCTTTTTAGCAATTTTTTATTGTGGACTCAAATAGCTATTTTAATGAAGCGCCGTTTACATAAGCCGTTACGATAATTATATTCTGTTATATTCCAAAAACATATACATGTATAATATTTTAAATAGTAATAAAGCAGCTTTAGTTCAAAAATTATTGCATCACTTAGCTTCACTTGCTGCAAGGGAGATCCTAACATTGTAGAAGTTGAAATAAATTCATTTAAATAATCATATAGGAAAAAAACTACTTAAAAATAAGTTTTTAGTGAATAACAATAAAAAACAGAAAAGTTTATTGACATTCTGTTTATTAAAACTCAATGCAATAAATTACATCATTTGCCTTTCCGTTTCCGTTAACCATCTATATATGGTAAAACGAGTAAATTCTAACAATTCATTGTAAAAAGTCTATAAAATAAAAGTGCATTTTTGTAGACAGGTGTAGCCGAGTAGATTCCTAGATAAAGTAAAAAAAAATACTTTCCATTTTTTTTATAACTTATATTTTATATTAATATATGGATAACGGACAAAGTTGGCAATAAAATTGACTTGTCATGGAGGCGAAGAAGGTCGCCATTCTTTTTTTATTTATCACTGAGCGTCTTATTAGAATCATTTTGTGAACAATACAAGACAGCACATCCTATTTGCGTATTTTAGATGTTTCAAGGTTCAAAATAACTTTTGTTTACAATGTAGACAAGGTTGCCTATCATAAATTTAAAAATGGATTTTTTACTATTTCAAAGTAGATAGTAATTTTTATGAAGTAAAGTATGTAGTATGTAAAAATAATATAATTTTTTGTTACAAGATAAAAAGATAAAACATAAAATATATATAAATAATAAAAATTAAGCCTATAAGTATTAAATTACCTAAGTATCTATAATGTATTCAATTTTACAGCTATTTAAAAATTTATTTTATAATACATATAAAATGTTTTTAGTTGTAATAATTATTAAATTATTTAAAAAAAAGAATTATTTTAAGAAGATGATCTGCAATTTGGGAGTAGTCATACTGTATACATGTCTGTCTTTCGTGAATTCGACTGCAAAAAATAAACCTGATTATTTACATAATCCAGTTGATATTTCAGGAAATCTTTATGTAGAACTTAACTATTACATGAGTAGTACTTGCCTCTCTGTATCTCTAACATTCCCATATGCAAATTTACTTCGTTCACTTTCCTCCTTTACTGACTTTCATCAGTCTTTCAGTAAAAGTAAGTTTTATAAAATTATATAAAAGGTAGATTAATTTTTATATTTTTGATGCAGATATTATCAAAGTAAATTCGATATTGTCTTTAAGTTAATGGGCATATATAAATTGTTATACCGAACACAAAGTAAATTCGATATTGTCTTACAATAATAAACTAAAGTGGATGTTCAGGAAAAACTTCTAAATAATAAAGAATATAATTATCTATATTGTCACATATTTATTTATTATGCAGTCAGCGTCATTTGGAGTGCATATATAGCATATATAAATTGGTTATACCGCACACCCAAGTCGACGTTGGAACCTGTCCGCACATAGTCCGTTGTATCTTTATACATGACCGTTCTTTGTCCGAATCGTCCTAGACAGCCGCCATTGCCGCCGCCGCATTCATGCATAGTAAGTAATTATAGTGATCAGCGGCAGGTGGACGCGCACGCGCACTACGATGAGCGCATAGAAATAGAAAGGCACATTGCAATAATTATTTAATACAGTTATCCCTAATGGGACGTTTTGCGAAAGCTGTTGAGTAAATAAGCGTCAACTTAGTTCCGTAGTTCCTGCCGGGTGCGCGCGCGACTCCACCCTTGTACGCTGCACCCGCCCTACTCGTAATCACCTACATGCAGAGCATAAATTTATTATTTTACTACTGTTCTTTCATATAAAATTATTTTTAAATATACTGCTTACGATTACATAGAATATATGTATAATATGCTTATCAACTATTTTATAATTCCAAAGCGTCGCGAAGCTGTAAATTAATTATCAATCACTATTTATTACATATACGACCTTCAAATCCACGATATTAGTAAATGGTCGGGGACAGGTTATAATAAAATACTCCAATTAAGATATATTAGCATACCTATTAATCCTTCAACATCAATATTATTATTACATTGCATTTACGTATAGCCACTGCTACGTATATGTTAGGTAATTCTTTCTCATACATATTAGGATGTAATTTCTTCTCGAGACAAAAGAATTGCTTCAGACAAAAGCTCCGACGACAGCGTAGCACAGCAAACGTGCGGCTCGCGGCGGCGGGTCAGGGGTTAAGCGATACTTTATTTTGAATAATTTATATGTCTTAGCGCGATAGACGGCGTGCCCTCCGCCTTATACTGTTTATGGTAATGCGGGATATCGCGCATTGCAAATTCGCTAAATGTGTTGGCCGCGACTGCGCTCGCGCCGCTGCCCTGCTACGACTTGCTTACGATAAGCACCCAAAGGAATGTATTTCTAACAAATAATTCTAGAATAAATTGGTAGTTATTTTTACATATTCAACAATGCAAACTTTGTATTATTAAAAAAAATATTAGGCAAAAGTTTTTTTACTAAATAAATAAATTACAATGCTGCTATGAAAGCCGTGCTGTAGTTGGTATTAGCTTAACTAAATTCACAAAGTTCAAATTCTTCTCAGAATAAATATTTCACTGGTTTATACATATTGACAAATGAATTGTAGAGTTTCGTCCAACAAGAATTATCTCCTAAAGTGCAATACATTTGTTTGAAGTAACTGAACAACTCCCACAAAACACAAGAGATGCCTATAAAAATATTTATAAAATATATATAAAACACTTAAAAAAGCACAGCTTATAAACTTACAAAATACTTACACAAAACCAGAACAAATACTTTATAAACAATTTAATTAAAATGTTCAATACCATCGCGGGTAAGATATGTCAACGTATATGGTGTGCTCGATGGTTAAAGTTAAAACACTTTTGTGAAATTGTCATTAATCAAAATTAATGGAGTTATTATCGCATTGAAAGTTTAAAAAAAATATTTATTACGCACATAAATCAGTCTTAAGGGCCGTAACGATGCAGTTTGGTGAGGTTTCTAGGACGTGGCTGTGCTCACAATTACCTACATACAATTCAGTCTCATTTTATTCTTGTTTAGCAGTTAAATTATAAAACGTTCATAATAAATCACTTAAATTTATATCTGAAATGGAAAATTTTAGATTTTAAATATTGTTCCTTTTCATATTCATATTACTTATAACATATTTTTAAATAGATCCATTAATATAATATTTGTCTATTTATTCGTAAAATAAATAAATTATGAAGTATACGATAACATCAAAAACTAATAATAATACCAATGTAGCAAACATATTTATTGTACAGTCGCTTCAAACTTTGCATATTTAGAATATGAGAGGGAGAGTTGTTTCATAATTGTTGTAGAAGTGATTTATTGGTGTTTAAAGATGAAACACCGATAACGAGTTGTAGTCGTCAAAAAGTTGCTTTATTCAGAAAGCGAACAATATGACGTGATATTTTTAATAGATAATGATGTTGATGGACGACAGCGCCCCGCTATGCCGTGCGCGCAGCGTGGGAATTATACTCCGATTTGAAATGTTTTGCAATATCTACTTCAGGTGTAAAACGTAACTATTAAATTTGACATAAATATTCTTAAAGGTAATCCTAATGAAGCAAAATTGTTTCCATTATGCTTTAAACAAAATTACTTTTTACCGAGGATATAGAAATTACATATAATTAAAATTTGTTCTTATGTATTTGTATTTAGTCTATATATCTTATATATTGCTAAAACTTGACGAAGCTTTTTGTTTGTAAATAAAAGTTTAAATCTTATTAAACATTTTTAAAACACAGTGGTATTTGCATGCGCGTCTTAGGAAACCATTCAAACGCTTTGAACGCTAAGCCATGCGACCTACATCCGGTTTCGTCCAAATTCGTGTACAGTGTGCTCTTTGAGATAATTTTATAAATTTGTGTTTCAGAGATTAATTTTTAGAAAATCGTTTTTCAAAAAATACTTAAAAATTATATTTTTAAATATTTTGCTATGTTTAAAGTTTTATCCACACTTAGGATAATAAAACATTTAAAATATAACAAATATCTAAAAACGATTTTTTAAAAACGTATTCGTTTCCCTACGTGAAACGTAAAAAACGAAACGTGTTCACTTCCACGACTAAAAATGGGACACGATTAAAAGAAGTAAAATATTAAGTACCAGTTAATCCCCGTAACTTTGTTTGCGTGATCTAGATGTCCTTTCCCATACTACTTCCATTTACTTACATGAGAAATTAAAATACATAAAGGCACCCCTAACGTTTATTATTACATATACATTAATATTATAAGATTAGATTTCCATCACTTGAAACAATATTGCTTGGTCGCTACTTCTATTTATGGTATATGGTTTTTATTTGAACTAGAGGTCCCGTTGACGTGTCCCGTTGACGTTTTATGTCACTTCATATAATCGAGTATGTCAAACACATGTACGTTTATTTTATTAATTTTATATAATTTTTTGCATTTTTTTTAAATATTATCATTCTTCACTCCTACTCTAAATAAACTATGACTGTGCCAAATTCCATACTCCTCTGTTAGCCTATTTTTTTCGAAAAGAACATGTACAATATTATGTACAATATAGTTTGCGTATTAATAATGATTTTTTTTCTTTATTAATTTTTGTTACCATCAATTGCTACATATCAATGGAAAGCATAACTCTTTACAACCTTTGCTTAGTCGAAAGTTCCTTACATGTAATAGTGTAGCTGGACTATTACAGTTGTGAAGCCGATTTTCCAGATTTTTATTTTTTTTTTCACCAATTCAGTTTCTTCTAATGCCTATCTATAAAAAAGTTTTGCTCTACTATACCTGTGACTTTTTGTACGTGAGTAGGTAATAGCATTGTGCCTTTGTTTAAATTTTGTTCAGAAAAGAAATTCAGATAAGGGCATTTTTGCTCTCATATTATATATACCTAAGGCTTAAGTTATTATTGAAGACTTCTTTATTTAAGATAAATTTATTTTTTTGAATGATTTTAACTGTAGCACAATGTAACACTGACGGTGGATACAAAAAGAAATTGTAACTGTGGACGCGTTCCACTCGAAAACAAAAGTGACCAAAGAAATGCAATCCATGTATGGATTAAGAAGTTGACGGCTGACAGTGGCAAGTACGGTTTGATTATAATTGGCAGTATATTAACAAACAAAGTGGTACCACGGGCGAGCTGTCGACATATTTATGTACGCTGAGGCTGGCTGACCTGCGTGTCGGCGATTTAACGAAAGCTCGAAGGTCGAGACACTTTCTACGACTTACGAACCAACAGTTTTATCATCAATTGCGTTCATAATTTATCTGACATTTGTGTTTCAGTTATTTTCTCCAGGGCAGTTTTTTGTCAAGTTAGTTTAACCAAGTACCGTAAGCTTCTTACCGTTAAATAAAATAAAATATAGGTACATTTTACATTGATTGTAAATAGTAAAAATAATATTACATTGATTATTATATATATTTAAATATTTTGTTTACGTATGTGATATTTGATTATGTTAGATCATGCAATTCTTTTATTACTATTTAAAGTTAGTATTAATTGTTTTATGTAAGGTGCAACGATCTAAATAACATGATTAAATGACTAAATAGATATTTTCAAAGTATGATTAAATACAAGACCTATGCTCGGTATGTCACCCAATACAAGATATTTTCTCGGCATATCTAGATTGCTAGATTGTGATTTTTTATTTAACACATTTTTACGTGTTTCATTTATATGATTGTTTTATAGTAGACGCTCTTATAAAATAATTCTATTCATGGCTAAATTTTATCACCCATTTTTAAATATTTGTCCTTAATTCAGAAAATAGAGAATAACTTGACTCATTGTTTACTCTCTAACCACTTCAAAAGATAAAAAAAATCATATATTTTTCTTATAAATCTGATAGCGACTAATGTTATTACGTTATTACTTATCGACGTTGATTTTTAGGGAAATATAAAAGAAACTAATCAATGAATTTAAATACATCAAAATTCGCATTCGCGTCTTAAGAAACCGTTCAAACACTTTGACCGCTAAGCCATGCGTCCTACATCCAGCTTCCAGTGTGTTCTGTAGAGAGATTTTTATAAATTTTTACAACAATTTTTTCAAGCATTTACTCTAAGAAATAATCGATTGTCAAGAAAAAATTTTAAATATTTTGCTATGTTTAAAGTTTTGATCCACACTTAGGATAAAATAACATTTAAAAAATATCAAACATTTTATATACCATTTTCTAAAAACGTGTTGTGCACTCCTAAGTGCGACGCGATTAATATAAGTAAAATATTATGCACCAGATGATTCCCGCAACTTTGTTTGCGTGGTCTATACGTCCTCTGCCATACTACTTCCATTTACTTACATGAGAAATTGCACTACATAAAGATACTCCTAACATTTATTATTACATATAAATTAATATTATAAGATTAGACGCTACTTCTATTTATGGCATATGATTCTTATCAAAATTTGTGATAATTGAGTGGTTATAACAATAATAAAATCGCAATATAACCAAAGATCTTTAGCCATCCCCACAAAACATTAGGTTCTTGCTGCGAACATATTACAGTATCTCAGGATAAAGGATGGACACATGTACCTATTTTCAAACAAATCAGACAGCAAGAAATCGGTCAAAATAGGATCTATAGATTTTCTTATATTAATGGATAGATAAATACGTCAAACTAATTAAATATGTTAATGAAAAAAGTTTTTATTTAGTAAACAGAATAGATTAACAATAAAAATATATTAATAATATTGAATTTAGCACAATTTACGAAAATAAATGATTAAATACAAGCGCTACATTACCTATTACTACATTATTCGATAAACGGCTGTTGACGACTTAACAAGTAGTAATTATTCATTATAACAATTACGAACATCTAAAATTACATTTTGTACGTTGTTAAAATAGGGAATAAATCATCGTCAGCAAAGGAACACATCGAAGATAAGCGTACCGATGAAATACGGCCTGTGTCTGTGTCGTTTAGCGAACAAGCGACAACGCGTGGCATATCGCGAACCGCCCCGATGAACATTGCGGCACCACCTGCACTATTCTACAACGAGCTAAACATCTGTATAGCTATAGAACTTTCCAGTCCTTATACTTAAACTTTGACTTGTGTACTTTAACTTTTATTTATTGTAAAAATTGATATTAATTATTCATTATTATACCTGTCAATGTTCCTATTCCTTCTGTTGCGTACATTTTTGTTTTATGCTAACTCTTTTAAGTACGATGGTAATATATAATATTTCAAGAGTGTCAGTTTCTCCAAAATAAAGTAGGTCAATCAGATATAAAAGACCTATTCAAATTCAATAGCAGTTATCGCGACGCGTAAAGAGTTTGGCTCTTGCGGCGATATATCGCAGGGTTTGCAACTGCTATATCATTCTTACTTTTGAAAAGAAATGATCCATAAATTTTAAATATGAATGAAGATATCGATCAAAATTATATGGCTCTGTTGTTTTAACAATAATAGGGAGAACACCCAAGTGCTACACGCATGGTGGCCATTGCTCCTTAAATTACCTGTATTATAATCTAAAGCGCTGACTTACCCAAAATGTTTGTGTAAACAAAATATTTTTAATACACCAATTTGCTATTTTAACAAAAACGTATATATTATTATATTTTTTTATTTTAAGTCGTACTAACCTAGGTGAACATATAATTCAATGTAATTCAATTACGCATATTAAGCAAACATGTAATTCAATTACGCATATTTTTTTGCATAATAGATTCACTTAAGTCGGTCAATTTAGTGTTAAGTTTCCAGCAACACGATTACAAAAAAATACATTATTGTTTATAATAAATACTTTACATACGTACATAAAAGTTCGTAATTCAAAAGCAGCTTATTATTTTATTATCCTATTTTATTCCAGATAGCGAAGTAAGAAAACTTTATTTTCAGATAGACTTGACTAGAAATTTTCTACCGAGGTAGTGTGAATTAACAGTTATACTTATGCTACAATTAAAGTTTCAATAACATCACTATGAACTGCGGAAATATCCGTATAAAGTTGACAAAAGTTTGCGTAAGCTCGAAAGCGGCCCTTGGGCCACTCGCTGTAAAGACAAGCAACGCAAATTACTTTGGCACCATTTGACGGCTCTGCGGGAAATTTCATTACTACAGGCACATATCATTATTATCTTGTTGGCAATCTACATATTTTACTTGGTAATAAATGCCCGGGTAGTTTCACTTTCGGACACTGGTTTTCGAAAATGACCTGACTTTAAAAATTCGCGACGCAACTTGCAAAGGGCGTGTTACAGTTTTAAGTGAATTTCTTTTTGACCTCTCGCGCCAAGGTACCGTACGTAATTATATGAGACCTGTGTGACATGCAATTTCGCGTAAATAACATCGATTGACATTTACGCAGTTTATGTGACCTGCAAAATATCTGCACCAACCACCTGACGTGATTTGTTAATATTGTATCTCTTAAAATTGAACTTTGATATGAGTACAATTTTAATTGGCGCACAACAAATCAAAAAGATTTCGATAATGTTATTCAAATCTATAGGCAATTAAAAATGTTGTACTAACCATACTGTAACTATCATATGCGAATGTGTTAACGATATGACATTAAAATAATACTTTTCTAAAATATTTACAAAATATTTAAACCTACTTAGCTGTGCTCATTTAAGTTCTTTTATCTATTATTACATTTTAATATACTTTAGACTAATGCTTCGTAGTTTTTGATACAATTAGTTTTAAATAATATACATTTTTTTACATTGCTTTTGTTCAAAACTAGACTTTTGCGACTCATAGAGCTTAGTATATTTATATTTTTCCTTAGAGAGTATACTTTCTATATGGCTTTTTTTTTAAATACAAACAGTTTTTGACTTCATTGTTTGTATTTAGAGCAGTTTTACCTCATAAGTAACAAGATATCAATTACAAAATATTCCTTTTCAAATCGCCTTATGACGTTCTGATAATATCCTCCTCCTTTTAAAATGGTACTGAATAAATTGTAATATTCATTTTACTTTTACTGCCATATATCAACAACGATGTCCATAATTAATTATATATAACGGTATTTTAATTGGTTCAGGCGTATGTGGGGCTTTTGAGCTACCAAAGCTCCGACAAGGTAATGACAGGGGGACGCCTCCGTAATCAGCCGTGAATTTACTCCAAAATCACACCTTAAAATCAGTTTACAATTTCTTTTGGACATTATCAAACTCCTCACACGTCCAAGCGCGCCGAGTTTATGTATTATTATTTTACCTGCACCCTATAATTATCTGTTCCAGTCGAAACAAAACTGTTTTCACAAATCTGTTGCAAAAGATTTAGCGTTTTTTGACATTATTATGAATCTTTTTAATTTATGTCATTTAGTTGTATTTTTTTATGTATCATATATTTATTTTATATTCAAAATTATTGGATAAATGCATCAATTACAGAAACATTACAATCTAATGTATTTTTTATATGCGGCTTAGTTTATATTAATGAAATAATTACTAGTGCCACATCACTTTATTTTTTTTTTATTTTGGTAAAGTGGGAAGAATACAGTTTTTGGAAACTATTTTATTAATCCTTAAGAACTACGCGATTGCTCTCAAATACATTAACTGTGGAGATAATATTTATTATATTTAATAAATAATTCTCGTTTTTTACCATAAAATCTTTAAACTGCTTTTCAATAATTTTGGTCGAAATAATTAAATATTGTATTCGTTGGAAAGATCAGATACGGAGCTCTCTGCTGTTACCTCAGCGCTATCACGTGAACGGGTATACTCGATTTTATATTGGCAAAGAAAAAAAAATTGCTAATAATTAAGAAAAATAAATATCATTATTATTAAAATCTGTTTAATAATAATGATTATTTATTTTTGATTATGATTATTTATATATGATTATTTATAATCATATCTATTAGTAAAAATATTTAACATGAACAATTTAACATCAGATAATGCAATATAAAACTACGATTCATTTTTTTAAATTTGATATGTTACCTACCTATTTGTACCTTAATATTTTATTTTACGAGACCGTCGTGTCGCAGTGAGAAAGCGTCTGGTTGTAAACGCAATCGATTATGGGTTCGATTCCCACTCAGGAGTATTCCTCACTCTGGTAAGACAAAAGGAAAAAGGCAGAAAGTGAAGTAACGAACATCTTGATATTAGTTACTTCCAGTTTACCCTGCAATACGGAATAAAAACGTAAAGCTAAAATAAAATAAATTGAAATTCATTTAATATGATATGGTAATAATGGGTGGCAATAAAAGTGGAAAGAAGTATTAATTCCTGAAAGAAATCCAGCGTAATAATAGAATGGTTGTTGAAGTTGAGTCGCTAAAGGCGACAGTAAAGTGCGTAGCTCTTATGCAAAGTTGTGTCGTAAATCGATTAAGCTTTACGATCGAGTTTGCTTTAGTCTTGTTTTCACTTTGCGTGACAAGGTTTAATTACTATGAGGTGTCGATTCGAAAAACGGTGAACTACTCTCAAAGCCACAATTATTATATTAAAACTGATTAACATTTTCTTTTTTGTATAAGGTTTTAATATGAATAAATAAAAAAGAAGTCATAGTAAGATACACCTATTCCCTATTTTTTCTATTATTGTTGTAAATTAACTTTATTAACATAAAAGAAGAAATTTATTGTAAATTATAAAATACTCTTTACTAAGGTGCTCGAAATATTAGCAAAAAATTGTTTTGCTTAGCACGGCGCGGCTAGAGGGCGCGGGGCGGCGCGTCGAGGCGCGGACGGTATCGGCCGTTCTATCTCACGCCCTGTTACCACGTTTCTCACCTCCAGACGCCACCTCCGAGCTCGCCGGTGCGATGTTTTATCTCTTACAATCAAAGTACTCATCTATTACTAAAGCCTCACCCATAAAACCGCATAACGATGACTTATTCAACCCTATTTAGTAATTAATACAAATAACCAATTACCTGTAAACACAATCAATATAGCATTATCCCAAATAACATATGAGGAAATTAATTTCAAAATGACATTCGTAATACATCGTAAACCGTAATAGTAATGTCTGTAAATAAAAACGCGATAGAACAGTGTCCAATTTTAATTACCGGATGCATTAATACTGTACTTATAAACTGAAATGGCACTTACGTAGCAGCTTGTAATAGGATTAAATAAGGTTAAATAATAAGTTATTCGTGCACGTTTCAGCTATATGTGTCTATGAACTTAGTATACTGGGAATCTGGCATTTAATTTGCGGCAATATCTTGCTGATCAGTCAAGCGGTAACATCTAGATTGCTAAGCCGTTTTATTGGTCTAATCCTAATCAGTTTTTATACGTCTAGGTCTAGACTAGACCGATTTATAAACTAAAAATCAAAGCCGAAATACTTTCACTCACTAATTGTTTATAATGGTAGCGTCATACAACGAGATAAGTAAATGTCAACGTGTCTGCCCACATTTCAACCAAGATCGTTATTCATTTGTTACATTTTTATATGCACCAAGGTGAGTGCTGTTGCATTTAGCTGTCACGTTAGTTATCTAGCACTTAAAACGGTAATCAGCAATATGAATTGTATATCGAAAGAATCGTAAAGGCGGCAGTGCCTTCCTATTTATATAATGCAGTGTAATAAATCAAGACATTGGCCTTTACCGTTTTCTTGCGCGGATCCTCGCGATACTTCCGTAAGCGTAGATATATTTACATCACTGGGTTCGGCCCAAACGTATGCAAATTAATTATATATCATGCATAGCGGAAGCTTCCTGAAATTATTCAAATGTACTAACAACATAAGACAAAATAAAACAAGATAAGAAATGTCTGTTTTATAAAAACAACCTTAACACATTTAATAATATAACAAGTGTAAAGATATTAATCAAAGATTTAATTAAAATAGTTTACCATACAAAAATAATAAATTAGAGTAATTTACCATTTAAAAGTTATAAGATTTTTATGGATGAAGTTAGTTGATGTAAGAAATATTCATAAATTTATGATCAAAATCGATTTTGGAGTCAATTTATCTTCGTCATCGCTTTCACGATTTTTTTATATTAATGACAATTTCAATTTTCCGAATTTATTGTTGGTATCAATTGAAGAATATTTAGACGAAGAAAGATATTTTGCTAACATTAGAGCTCTAGCAGTTAAGTAAGTAAGGCATATGGAATAGGATGAAAAACAGGATGAAAATGAGGGAAAAATTTATGTAACCATTCAAGTTACAGGGATCAATATAATAAAATGGCAATTGTGACGAATGTGATCGGATTAACACTTGCTTATGCACTAAAGATTCTAAAAGGAACTTTATTTGAAACCTACACATAGACAGATGTCATCATTTATCAGCAAGTAGTCGCAAACATGGACATTAGATTGCCAACTGGAAATTGAATTCAATAAATTATAGATGAAAAGTGGATGTTACCTGATGACTAGACTCACTACGTGAAAACTAACAACATCAATTTACTCTTTTTTTACTTTGTGAGTGCAATTTCACGAATTACAAATGTAAAATACACTTCATAATATAATTATCTAGATTTATTGACTATATGTTTTTTTATATTAAATTTAATGCACTACAGACTGGGTCTGTACCTTGTTTTCCTTAATGTTATATATTTCTCATTTACATATAATTATAATCATTACTTAGAACTAAAATCTATACTTAAATTTGAGTGAATTTATTAATTACCTATATGTTGCAATAATTTATTTTAATATATGTTTATTAGTGGTATAATTCTTTGAACTGAAAAAAATCATAAACATAAAATATATTATTTCAAAATTAATAGAATTAATTGATGAGTCCAAATAGACATTATTATGCTTAAGTTAAAGCTAGTCAATGTACAAATAATATAGCAACGTAATAGTGATGGCCGCTAATAAAAGCCAATAGCCTAATACTTATAAATAATGCTATAAATGCTGTAAATATTTGTATTCCACTATTTCATAACAATATTTATATTTACCTACAAACATGATTATAAATTAATTAATCAGTATAATAAAAAATAAGTTCCACGCGCTAAAAAAATTAAAAACATAAGTTATTATATCGGTTACTTTTAAAAGTTGCAGAACATTAATAAACACGGCAGGCATTTTGGTCTATTTTTGACTTTAATAAATTTGAAGGTTAATTTAACATGATATTGTTTGCGATAGAAGTAAAATTAAATTAAGTCACTATAAGTATTAAGAGCTGAAGTGATAAACTGAAAATTCATCTTCTATTTAAAACATCTATCAAAATGTATATGTTATTATATAAAATGAAATAATAGTAATCTAGTTTCCAAGTCCAACTAAGTCATCTTTAAAGCGGATTTAAGTAGCCGACACGAATTCATACGGTCTAGATACATCGGCCATCACAATGCATCAGCGCAACAGCAAAGTGAAGGGCACATGGAATTCTCGGATTATTTTAACTTGTCTTTTTCAATGTCAGCGTTTAAAATAATTGCATCACAATTTTAAAATGCCAAGCTTTTGCTTTAAGACGATTTAAGGAACGTAACAAGATTATTTCCTGGAAGTTGTAAGATATGGTTCAATCATAACAGCCCAATAATAGTAAAATGAAAAAATATACATAAAAACATATATTATATGTTATTTACATTAAAAACAAAACGCCTGACATATCCTTCCTTCCTTGTGACCTATTCCAAGTGTTTTCTCACATTGACTTTGTATTTTATGTAATGCCTACTTTTTTTGAGGTTTCATAAATTTTTGTATGTCTAACAAAGTAGAAGGCAATTTGAATAACTTTTGTAACCGGTTACACAATTGATTAACATATAGTTTTGTACATGTATGTATAATTATTTATGTTACACTTAAAAACAATTGGGAAGAATGGAACAAAAGCTCATTTAGTCTTCTTTTAAGGAAATCTTACCATTCTGCATTAGTTATTTGTTCTTGAAACATCTCATTGTTTGTTTCTTCTAACAAGACACGATGCTAAAGCGCCCTATGAATCTTACTAGCACGTACCTATGTATGTATTTGCATCGAATTGAATGGAACTTATCTTTTCTTTGAACATAGTCTAGTCTAGTCTACATTAAGTTTCACATCGTCAGGAAGAAATGAATATAAAATGCTAAGCAAAATTGAATATGGCGTTTTTCATAAGCTTAAACGTTTATTCAATTCAATAAATAATAATAAAATAAAAAATAATCGATATTCAAGTGGAACACATACAGAAATTAAAATATATTTTAATACAAACTGTATTAAAATATATTTTAATTTATTAATACTTAGTTAATTAACTGTGTTTAGCTTCGTTATTTATTAGCATCCGGTAAGTTAGCAAATTCTAGAGACAGCTGATATAACAAAAAAATATAGATAAAAAAAATATCGGAGAACAATTTTAATGTTTATTGTATGCTAGAATAAAAATTGCAATATACATAATTTCTTAATAATAAAGAAGTAAGAATAACAGCTAATAATTTAATGTCAATACATATTAAACAAAATTCTTAAATAGATTACATGTATTACATTAATTTAAAAAAATGATCACAGATTAAAAGTATATTTTGTATATAATACTTAATTATAACACTATAACTTCAGTATACCATTAATCTAGAATCAACGAGAATCTTTTGAAAACATATTGTAACATTATAATTAATTCAACTGCATTCAATAATACAGTGTTTCCCAATAGGGATGATAGGATTTTAATAGCTCACAGCCGCCATCTTGGTTGTTTAATATTTGACATTTGTATTGTTTTGTGTTTAATAATGTTTGCCATTTAATCATGAACAAGTTCACGTTACCTCAATGTTTGGAAATTGTCTAAATTTTTTATCAAAATTCGAAAAGTATTGTCTCTACTCAAAGAGCATTTCGTGCTAAATATGGTCGTCATTATGCACCGTCTGAGCTTGCTATACGTCGCATAATCCAAAAACTGGAAAGTGAATATTCTTTGCACTATAGTAGACCACCAACACGACAACGGACAGGCCGTAGTGAAGAAAATATTGCCGCCGTATCAGCCAGTGTCGAAGATAATCAAAATGTTTCCGTTCCACGACGTGCACGAGAATTGGGCTTATCCAGAATGACAACCTGGCATCCATACAAGATTGTGTTGGCACAAAAACTCAAGCCAGCAGACCATCGATTAGTGAATTTGCTGATTGGGCGCTTGAATTGATGGAAACGGTCACCGAATTTCATAGGAAAATCATCTTTTCAGTTGAGGCTCACTTATGGCTCAATGGTTATGTGAACAAACAGAATTGTCGTTACAGGAGAGAGTCAAATCCAAGAGTGGTTCATGAAACACCATTACATCTTGAAAAATTGACTGTTTAGTGTGGATTACGGCACGGTGGAATCATTGGCCGTGACATGTTGAACGATTTTTTTTCCTGAAGTGTATGAAATCGATGCTGCCGACATTTATTTTCAACAAGATGGTGCAACATGCCACTCTGCGACCGTCACAATGGATTTATTGCGTGATAAGTTTGGTGAGTCGGTTTTTCTCGCAATGGTCCTCACAATTGGCCACCAAGATCATGCGATTTAACACCCTTGGACTATTTTTTGTGGGGGTATGTTAAATCTCAAGTGTATGCCAACAAACCAGCTACAATTCAAGACCTTGAACGCAACATTCAAGTGACTATAGCGGCCATACCAGTCGAAATACTGCACCGAGTCATCGAAAATTAGACCGATCGTATTCACCAGTGTAAAAAAGTCGTGGCGGTCATTAGAACAATATTTTGTTTAAATCATAAATAGCATAAAATTTCCTATCAAATTAAGTCATTGAGCACGAAATTCAAACATATATTACATGTTTTATTTCAATTTCAAAACATACTGTTTTTATTGGGAAACCCCATATATAATTATATGTACTAATATGTATTTTCGTGAAAAATAAGTCTATACCAAAATTAGACAATTTGATGCTTACGTGACTAGGCCACATACTTCTGGATAAATTTATATTTCATAATCGTATTTGTTGCTTTTTATACGCTTTTGTAACATGATTTAACTTTTTATATTTACTAAATGAAAGAAAAATTAAAATGATTATAGAAACGACTTTGTAAGAAAATTACTTAACGGATATGTACATTACCTATCGTTTTTTTGCAATTAATCTTAATGCGTGGGCAATGTTCTATTGTGCCTCGATGAGAGCATCGGTAGGTACTTATGTTTCAGCGACATTGAATATTTCTTCGAATTAGATAGGCCGGATGTTGCAGGAACAATGTTATGAAATTATAATCATTTAAGATGCAAATCAAACGTTACGAAATTTCTATTGCTAGTCATTTGTATAATAGACCAATCTATGCTGTAAAGATCAGTTATCTAAATCCATAGTGGAATGAATGCCTCTTTTGGGTGCAGTGCACGATGAAAGAATTATTACGAGTTGTATATACAATGCGCGTTCTCATTTTATTTAAACTACGTAATATTATCTATTTCTGTAATATATCTTAATTTTCTATCAAGTAAGAAATGTGCTTGTCTAATGCTCATATTGATAAAAACCTCTTAAATTTAAAAATAAATGTGACTTTCTAATCATTTTTAACAATGAATTGATTTATTGCTAAAGGCAAAGTACATTATATTATACAACATCCTTCAGAAAAAGAATTGCAATAAATAAGTTTAAATATGCATGTGATGCCTTAAATTTAAAGTAATAAAATTTGTAGTTTCGGTAAGACACATAATTTGAAACGTCAGTTTACGTTGAGTGGCTGCGAAGCGTAGATTTCGGCTGAGAACCGCCTGAGGCTTGCGTGGCTCGCTCTTATAAAAACAACAATAGAAAATCACTTCGCGCGTTACAGACCACCGCACTAGAGTAGTTTATAGTAAACGAGTCAAATATTAATGTAAAAAATATTTACCATAATAAATTTATTATGTACATAATTTATTTATATATTTTATTTTAAAAATCACTCAATACAGATATAGGGATGGAGCGCATGATAAGTAATAATAAGAATTTAGACATTAATTTATGCATATTTATAATAGATTTTCATTTATTAAATAATAGAAATGCACATGATTAATAAAAATTTTGTAACATAGATACTTATATTAAATAATACATGTGAAAATAATATCATAGAAAAGTGACACACAATACTGCCTATAAGGAAAGGTCAAATAATATGATGGCACATTAACATGGTGTAACCACAAAACATATATCTATCAGTATTTATTATGTACGCAGAACGATAATATCTTTTATATAATGATGTAAATTAAAATTAAATTTTCCTTACACGATATTTTTGACAGGCGAGATGTTTAACTAGCCTCGTGTTCCTTTTACCATACATGGGCGAAATAGGCTTATCTTAATAAACCTAACGAACAAAGACCTGCATTAGAGAGTAGATATTTAAGTACGTACCAAGTTTTATGTCAGGTCATGCCCGAAGTACCCTGTTGTGGTTTATATATATATATATATATATATATATATATATATATATATATATATATATATATATATATATATGTTATATATATATATATACATTTTAAAAAAATATTTCTTCTTTTAAAAATGAACTAATACTTATTATACATAACATATATGTATATCTAACAGATCAAAGAGAAAATATATTTTGGTTTCGATTGCTTGAATTTGGAAAGAAAGAGCCTTCAGTATGGTTACATAATGTTAAATAAGCCAAATACCCTCTTAATTTTATATTAAAGTTATGAATGCCACCAACTTTGTTTACGTATACCTCATATACTTCAAGTTACTACGAATTACATATTAAAATTAAACCCAAAATTTTATAACCTTTACCTAACTAAGTCTAACTGTGCCCGCGACTTTATCGGCGTAAGAAAGTTGCTTTAAAAATTAGATAAAATAATGATTTCCCTAGATTCAAAACTATTTTTTAAGCAAATTAGACAATCCAGTTTATTATAACAATTTTGTTGAACACTTTAAGTTGATATAACTTTTTTTATTTATGTAACACTTGATAAAAAAAACACTAATATTTTACATGTTAAGAATTATCAAAATAAAATAATAAAAACTGTATTTAAATAGGTTAAACCTACTCGGATAATAACGGTCACATGTTACGGGCACGGACGGGCAAACAGATAATATAAAAAAAATCATTGTTTTAAGGTACATTACATTTATGAATGCCGCCCAAATTAGTTTTTCTCACATATCTTTCAGGCATAAGCGAATCTCTCGTATCTCATAAATCTAACGTTCTTAAACAAGATAATTATTTTTTTCATACTTATTTCAATTTAAAGGTGTAATTTATAAATATGCGTAACCATAGAACTTATTCACAAGAAGCTACTTCTGAACAATTAAAGTGTTTGATAAATGCGTGTCGAACCTCGTGTGTAAGCGTCTTTTTCTATATAATAATGTGAATAAATAAAACAAATAAACTTTATATATATCATAGGCAGTAGGACAGCGTCTGACTGTAAACGCGATCGGTTGTGGATTCCCTTTCCAATTGAGTGACGACAACGATTATAAATAAATTATTTTTATTTTCCTCGCCCTGGTAAGACAAGACGTGGCGTTGAGTTTCGCCACTCAACACGGAATGTCTCGGATTTGACTGTAGTCGAAGTACGGAATGTCTTGATACAAGGTACTTCCTCTCTACCCTGCTATGCAGCATGAAAGCGTGATGCCAAAAAATATAACTTATTAATTTCCTAGGTTTTATTATTACTTTACAGACGCACACTTTTTATTTATGTCTTCTCGCGAAAAGTTGTTCGACAATAATCATTTAGGAGTCATTTATTCTGGCAACTTAATATGTGTAATTTTAATTCACTCATCTCAGCGGTATTATTTTTGACGTTAATTTCATTTTAATCGTTTTTGACCAAGCGACATATTGAAATTATATAAAATTCGAACAGGATAAAATTGTCTCAAGTAACTTATATTTTTTTACATACATTTTGTATTAAAGTAAAAAGCATATTGCCTGTTTAAATACTAATTAGTAGCAATTAAATATTTGTAAATAATACAACAGAAAAAAGATATCAAAAACTCTTATACTTAAATAATACTGTATAGAGCGTAATAAACTTTTTGTGCAGGTCATCTATCTTCATTTCCGCACGTAACTGGCGCCTTGTGATTTATTTAACACGAACTGCTAGTGAAAGTTATAACATTACCCATGATCAAACACACTTACATTAATACACAACTTATCATCATGTATAATATTAGAAATTTAGGTATTTATAAATGTTGTCTAAAACCTATCAAAGTAACAAGCTGCAGATAAATAAACTGTATAACTTTCATAATAAAAGTACTGATACTGATTTATATTAAAACTGGATTCGCATTTGCCAACGCTGTGTCGTCGGCCCGTGCCTGTACGTGGGCGCCTTTCACCACAGGTCGTAGGTCAGGGCGCGCTCAGGTGCTCCGCCCTCAGCGCCGTGCCCGCCACCCCGCCACTCCCCGCACCGACGACCCATCGTACTTCTATTCAGCTGTCGGCCAACGTCGCAGCCGCTGGGAACAACGCTTATGAATTATTCCTGTGCTCTACTACGCACCATTTTGAAACAATTACAAAACAATATGAATACTTATCATAAATTTCAAAGCTCTTTGTAAGCTTTCAGAATAATGCCACTACTACTAGCTACTAGCTGCTCGCTGATGTAAGTCTGCTTATAAGTTATTCGTTTAGTACTTTAAAAATAATTAGAAAAAAAAATTGTTTCTTTATATTTATTACTTAATAAATTAATATTCGGAGTAAAATACAATCAAAAATTAAGCAATTATTTCCGCAGTTTCCCTTTCATTGTAAATCATTATAATCGAAACTAAAAACCTTAACAGTGAGATTTTGAGAAGTGACGGAGATGATTTCCTGTTGCTAAAGATAATGATCGTCTCAATTGTTGCGTATGGTAAGCGTGTGAGATGCATCGTTAGTCGAATCGGGCGTAGCGGCGGAAGCTGGGCACAGCTTTCGGTGGTTCCCACGGCCCCCCCTCCTGCAGTTACACAATGAGAGGTGAACGCGGATCTAAGCAATCGCTTAACCTCGCCCACTGTACCTCTATGCTCTGCAATATACCTTCGATATCTCACCGTCTGGTTGCTAATTATAATTTTATCAATAAACTCAATTTTATTCTATGTTAAGTACCTATAATATGTATTTAATTAATTATTACCATTTTATTAGCGTAATTAAGAGCATTAATATTATTTTATAAAATTTGTGAACTTATCTGTTTTTTTAACTTTTATTTAACTATTGCAGTTCTATTATTTTTTTAATACTTACTTAAATTAATTAATGGTTGGATAATAGCATGTCTTAAGCATAATTCTTTTGTTTTCTTACTGATTATATTTTAGCACTGGTTTAAATGAGGAAAAGGTTCGATGCGACGAGGAGTCTAGTATGACGGAAGACGGAAGACAATCTAATAGTCTCGCTATTGGTATTTTTATTTTATTTCTAGGACACACAATAAATATATATATATATATATATATATATATATATATATATATATATATATATATATATATATATATATATATATATATATATATATATATATATATATATATATATATATATATATCAATAAATATTTTTTAGTTTATTAGTATAACCAAATTTTCTATTCTTCGTTTATGAGTGCTAGATTTCTGAGTAAAAGTTGATCATGAGTAATAAATCAAAATGTACAATAATGATATGAGTGATAATGGTTATTTACAAAGGCTCTACGTATGCTCATATTTATACAATTAGAAATATTAAGTGTCACATAACACAAAGATTGGATTACGAAAATGACCACAGGCTATTCGCCATCATGATGAGCACTTTCGATATATCCGGCAGGTCGACAGAGGTCACGAACGTTCTTTTTGTCCAGTACTAACAGAGCTTGCACGCGACGTGATTATGTTCGATGCGCATAATTATGCTGTCACATCGTCACTTGATGGGTAATAGTGAAAGCGAAACATAATAATACAGGAATATATCTTCACCATAACAAAAAGATGCCCAGAAAAAGTGCCCATTGGGCGTGAATCGTGACACCGCCAATATTTAGGTGCTCGCACCTATGCACATATTGTATTATCTGGATAAGCTTCGGTAATATTTTGGTGTTTTTATTGTATAATGTAAGCAAAAAGTAATGCTTATATCAAACATCTTCCGTGGTTTGCGGGTTAAACTGTAAAAAACTTGTTAGGTGGTAAAACAAAATTGACAAATAACTTTGTTCGCCAATTTGAGTCCATTCTAAAACTCATTCCTTTCGGAAAGTAGTGGAATAGGAAAGTAAACTGTTTTCTGATTCTACTTTGTGTGTGCGTGTTATATATAAAAATAAAACGCACTGCATGGTGGAAACCAAAGTTTAGTCTAACTTTATTTTAAAAATATTTTAAATTTTTCCTCAAATGTTAACCGAACTTACAAGCATCGTGTGCACCTCACAAAGCTTGAAGGCTCGTTGTAATTGATAGTGCATTTCTAAGTAGTATACCCGCTTATTGTTACACAAATATCGATTATTATTACAAAAGTATTATATATTATTGAGTGCTACGAATATTACAAAAATAGACCAAACGGAGCAAGTTACGTCGTCATGTACTTGATTAATCTCATTTACATATTACATGTAAACTGCAAGTAAAACAGATTTTAATTCAGACTTTGGATGATTATTTCTGGTTATACGTCTCTTTATTTTATTGATTGAAGCGAATACATTGCATAAGTTGCAACTTTCGCTGTTGCACACAGGTTACCTTTTATTTAATAGCCGCAAAACTTCGTATAATTCACTTTAAATATCTAATAAAATGTTTATTTATTATTTTTTTTATCCAATACATTTAACATTTACATTTGAGAAATACAAAGATGGATTTTATAAGGACCTAACGTAATACGAAATTGCAATTGCGACATCAATACACTTAGGTATTTAAATGACAATATAAATCATTTGTTTATCAAGTTCGTAATCAAAGAAATTAATCAATTACATTTAAATATGAAATATTTCACTGGGATAGTCGTTAATTCGACAGGTTCTATCAACTTGGAACTATTGAAGCTAAAGTGACCTAAACCAGATTACTATTTTTCGTCTCATTACAGAAATTATTAAAATTATAACCAATACTCTTCCAATTCCAATTTTCAATTTTATTTTAATTAAAAGAATATAATATGTCAATTATGTAATATTATTTAAAAAGGAAACATTTTATTACAAAAAAAAAACAAATTGCCACGAATTAAAAACGTGGGCTAGGCCACTTTCTCGCTGTCGATCTGATCTTTATATAAGCAGGTAATAAAATTTTAATAAAGTGAACCAATTTAGTAATGTGAAGATATAACTGTAAAATAAATAAAAATTGCACATAGTAATTATAAATGGCAATCAATTATGTTTTTAATTTAGATGAGATTATTCAATTAAGTATAATGTCAAAATACTATTTTAATATTTAAGAAACATTTAACAACTATTTAATGGTTGATTTGCACAAGATAAGAGCAAATATAGTATTTATTGGTCAGTGTATATCAAACACATCGCAGTGTATGTCATGTTTATTTTGTTAATTTAATACATTTTTAGCAATTACTATGAAAAAAATTTAAACTTTATGCACTTCTTTTACTTATATACTTTATCTAGATGCCAAATTTTATACCCCATTTTAAACAATTTTAAGAAAGCACCAAATCCTACAACCACGTAGGATTATTATCTCTTTTTCGCAGGAAAAAAGACCGCTTTATGATTTCCATTCTGAAAGTACGGATTCTTAGTCTGTAATATTTGTTTTGTATTCCTTTATATGTAATATATTTTTAAAAATGCAATTTGAAAAACTGTTCCCACAGTTATTAAGTACTTAATCTCATTTTTCCACACTTAGAAAACATTTACAAAAAAAATATAATAATTTAGAACGCAACCTGTGCCTTTTGAAAACGTTCAAAATCTTGGACTTGTTTTTTTTATATTTATAGTAGAAATAAAACTGAAACATAATTATAAAGTTTGCTACTTAATGACTATATTCAGAATTATGTTGTAATAAAACCTAGAAACTAAATAAAATGATACTTTTTAAGATTTTCAACATCCACGTAAGATAAAATGAAAGTAATAAAAGGTAAATATACTACCTAATAAACTGATACAAATAATGTAAATACGACAAAGTTACGTGTTTTTTTTAGTAAATTTAATTCTTTTTTTCTTACTTTTTTTTAATATTGTTTACATTACAATGGCGGAAAAGACCGCAACACATATAATTGTTTTCAATTCCGAAATAACTTAATTCCGCACAGCTTGATACTATAATAAAAATAAATAAAACAAATAAATATGTATACCTAATTTCTTAATTATATTATATACTTTACTTAGCATTCTATAACTTATAAGGCCCATTTCATTCTATTAATTGGCCGTTTTTCCGTCGACGTTATTTAGATGAGAATGTTAACTTCAAATTTTATTTCGTAATAAGAAAACTTAATACTTAACTATAAATTAATCATCCCTAATATATAAATCATTATAAATGATATTTCACTTTAAAAAGTTTTATTTTATATTAACTTTGATGCATCACGGTTTTACGAAAATAATTATTTAAATCAACTAATTTGAATTTTTAATGTTATCTAAACCTTTAGACTTTTAAAATAAAAAGTTGATCAATTTAAAAAAGGAAATTGATTAAAATAACATCAATTTTATTTTAACACCACGTACAGTTAATAAAAAACTCATACCAAGTGATATAAATTTTATATGGATACAGCCGCGAAACTGCAGAAAATATAGTTAATTATGTATTTTGCGAGTTCTCGATTATGTCGGTGAGCGATATCCATGTGGTTCCGGCTCAAGAATGGTCCGGTCCGCCTTGAGCGCTGAATCTGACGGGCACAACGCGATCTTTTATATCATCATACACGAATATGTGCATATATATTTTTATATACAATTTACCGTAACAGTTTGAAATTGAGTAAAAGAATACTACAACATATATTTATTATGAAATATACTAGATAAAAATTAAATTCTTGGTGTTCTATCATTATTAATTAAGGTATTATAAATATAAAATGTATTATTCACTTTATTCCAATTCGTTTCAGATGTACGACCGTGACATACGAAATCGACCTACGTGGCCTCAATTGTAATGAATTCGTTGGGTTGAACAGAAAGTGGCTAGAAATATAAAATTGTTTTAATGATAATTTTTCACATATCCCGACAAGTTTGTGTGTAAATCACTGACGAAGAATGATAGCCTTGGAATAGATACAAATGAAAAATACGCTTACTTTTTAGTTTTCATTCATCTAAAATTGTGGTTTTTCTGATGTATTCTACATGAGATAATGATTAAAAACATATACCTACCTAACAATATTTTAGAAGGAAAAGTTTCTACAGCAAACGCTAAGCAATAAAAGTTGTGACTACCATAAAAAATATCTTGCCTTGCCAATTACGGATATGAATGTGTATTATTGATCGTAGAACCTAGATACCTTTTTGGAAAAAAGGAAAAGTATAAGGTGAAATCTTGAAGAAAAAAAGGAACCGGGCTTATGCCCTACACCAAAATTATAATTTTTGATATATTTTACAAGTCTTAACATAAAGAATAATTTCGATACTTCATTTACATGTGATAAACGCAGTTTATAAAAGTTATATTTACAAAACTTATAATTATATTATATACAAATATTACATAATATTTATAATACGACAATATAACAAAGGGAACAATTTTTTTATTAATTAAAAATTTGCTAAATATCATAACACAAAAAGGTCATAAAATCACAAGTAATTGTAAAAAAACAACGTGATGTAAGAAAGCTGATACGTTACATTATTTTAAATTATTTATACTTATAACTTTTTAAAAATATCTATCATTTAAAAAGGCAAGGTACATGTAGTACTCGTATTTGAGATTTGTCATCAATAATCTCACTGTTTTTTTTGTTTTCTTTTGTGTTTGATTGATTGTATTATATATGTAGATATTTTTGTCCATTAAATTCGTTTTTATCAAGTATCTTCTCTCAAAGATAGGAGCATGTGGAGTAAATTAACACAAACTATAGTTTTATGTATAAATTTATTGACTCATTTTTCGAAGTTAATAAAATTGAAGTAGTGTAATATTTGTTTTATTTTAAATTATTTATTACGTTTCAGTGCTGTGCATGTATGTCTCAAATATTAAACCTTAAGTTTGGTATAAAATTGTGAAACTTGAGCTTACAAAGGGTCAAAGTAATTTTTGAAATGTTTCCATATATTAACATGAAAACCTTTCGTTTTTTTCTACCTTCCTACAGATTATTGTCTTTTCGTTTTGAGATCAGATCTTTTGAAGCGATAAATACGAATTTATAAAAATTACGAAAAGTTTATTATACCCGTAGTCTTATACAAATCAATTGACACTTATCGGACAAACAATAATAAATCGTTATGCACGTCATTGACTATATTGGCATAGATTGTGTCGATGATTGTTACCGGTAACTGGGAAATGACTTATGGTGACGATAATGGATTTCCATTGTGCGTGATCACATTTGCATGTTCTATCAGAAATCTGCCTTTTAGTTTATGGTTATGCATTCTGAATTATTAATTCCTTCATTAAATATTTGACCCTTTTAGAGTAATTCAGATTTGTACATTTCTTCTCAAAAAATATAAAGCTAAACAGTGAATAATTTTTACTATAAATAAATGACATTTTTATGGCACGACACCTACTAGAGAATTACAGGTTATCTTGTGTTAAAATAAATAAATATTGTAATAACTATTTTTAATAATAACTATATAATAATAAATATATAAAAAAATATTTAAAAAATGTATAGAGAAACATGATATAAATAATTTCTATAATCATAAAAAAATGTTTACATGTAAATGTAGACATTAGATGTATAGCAGCATATCCCAAAGCTGCAGTTTATCTAACCAAAGTTATATAATATTTTAAATAAGTAACAGTTTTTATGTAGGTTAGCTGATGTCGAAAATACATGCTAAAAGCCAGAGCAAAAGGATAATTTTAACAAAATATTATTTTCATTGGAATCGTCTTGTACGATTTTAAATGTTGTAGGCCTATTTAATTCAATATTTGTAGTCATTATAAGTTATTTTATTATGATTTAAAATTTTCAAAAAGTAAACCAAAGTGAGCCATGTCATATGGATAGTCTTGCCACTGATAAATACATATACGAGTAAATGTAAAACTATTCCTATAGGTGTAAAATGCGCCAGGACGATATCGAGTACTTTTCCACTACCAATTTGAAACCATTTAAAACTGTGAATGCAAAAGATTAAATTCATTTTACATTCACGTTCTAGTTTACTAAACAAAGAAACAGAATAAGCATTTAATTTTGAGCCAATGTCACATTAGAGTGTAATAAATTACAATCTAGCGTTTCACATAAACATAGCGCTGCAATAGTGCTGCAACTAACATTCATATCATTAGACTATAATATTTATACAGCGCTGTCAGATTATTAAGATCTATTAGATTAGCGCCAGAGGAGTGCCAAACGTCGGTCAACTACTTAGACTTGTCACACGTAGCGAATATCCACACGCATCGTTACCTAAGTGAATACGTGCATGAAATTATGTACGAATATGAGTTTTAATACAAATTTAAAAAGCTCAATCTGATATAAAGGAGTTACTTGGTATCGCAACACAACATTCCTTTAACATACTATTCAAACGAAGATAAGGCTACTGATGATAATGATACAATAACAGGTATTTATTATAAAAATATATATTTACATATTATTAACAATGTAAGCTTAACGAAAACAGAATATGAATATTTGCTTCAGTTTATTTATATTAGAATTTTTTATTACATTTAATATACAGAATTGTATTGTATAATTTTTAATACATACGAATGATAGACGACTTTTAGTGATATTTTATATTTTGGGCAACCGAAAATTCGAAACATTTTTAAGCCTCAAATATTATAAACTTCTAAACTAACATAATAAGTTTTATTTTCAGGATAAAGTTATATAAACTATCAGGTGAACTTCTTTATACATATAGTTTACCATGATAGAATGAATCGTTTTCTCATTAATAATCTATACCACATAATTTTAATTGTCATTTCATTCCATATGTTTAGCATGAAATGGCATACGTTGATTTGCTAAAGACAGGAAATCAAACTGACACTGATAAACTTTTGCTAAGGAAATGATTTCTATCAATCCCATCAAAAAGAGAGATAATATGTATATATATATATATATATATATATATATATATATATATATATATATATATATATATATATATATATAGTTTGAGGTTAGGTTTTAGCATATAGCATATGAACGTTGTTTTATTCAACCTGAAACCTATATTCGCCAAGTAGTCAACAAAACATTCATATTCTATATTTTTTGATATCGTCCCAAATTTGTTTCCCGTAAATATATTTCATATACTGACATACTTTTTTTGTTACGAGTTATTTTTAAAAAAATATTTTAATTTTTGTACATGACAGTCTGTAGCAACAAATTGTTTGTTAGTTTGGAATGCAAATAGATACAAAAAGTATGAATTTAATCCGTTATAAATGTTTGCTAAGCAAGCACTCTGTTATATCTCTATAGCACGTCTAATCTACATAGTAGACTCATTATAACATAATGGGTATTAGAGTGGAAAATGTATCAGTTATGATCCAAGCTGATACTGGCTTAATAAATAGTGTCCCTCATTACTAATAATGGCATATGAATAGACAATTTATGATATTGTGCAACGCGCTGAATGAAGTCACTACGCATAGCAGCGTTCGATCATCTATTAGAAATCTAGTGACAAACATGTTAGCTATCGATATGTGGTACATTGCCTATTAAATAAAATAGAATTCATAAATCAAATTATCAAATTAAGCTTAACACGTGACTGCGTGGGTAGATTGTAATGATTTTTAATATATTCTCTATCAAATCTTTTATTTTATTACTATCAGCTCCCATCACAGAGTTCTGAATTATAAAACTGTCATTTTTTTTCTTTTACACTTTAGAAAATAATAAAATTTCTTTGAAAATAAAGGACATACTTTTTATTAAAAACTTACCTTTGCTTTATTTTTAGTCTTTTCTATTAATTTTGTCACTAATACTAATTTATTTTACAGCTTTCTGAGTTATTCTATATTTAGAAATTAGAAGATAAAAATAAACATAATTCGAATATGTCGAACGTACGATATTAAACCATAGCTTAATTGCTAAAAGCACTTTAAGGAATTTCAGAAAGTACTGATTCAAATCTACTACAATAACATTTTTACAAATTTATTTAAATATTTTACAAATAGATCCCATAACGTTTCTATTCTTTGTCCGTCTGTGTCACTATGCAAAAACTATTTTGTAAACACCTGTGAATATGAATTCCAGTGAGCTTTAACCAATTAAGATTAATTGCTTTAGGACAAAAGAAATTTATTTTAACTGAAGAAATTATAACCGTATTAATATTTAACGATATTCTACAACAAAGAATTGTATGTGCTTTATAAGAGAAATACTAGAAAATGTCATTACAAATAATCAATCTTCTTAGATAATTGAAATTGTTAACTTAAGTAATTATCTATAATTTTAATTTAGCTCATCTATATATTTATCATATTTTAGTTAGCACATCAAAACACCTGTGTGGAGACTGAGGAGAACTTTTTACCTGTAATACGACCATGCAGCTAAGTTACACAAATTACCTATAATTCACTCTAGAAATAAAATATTATTTCTTTACATACTTTAAGAAAATTGAAAAATACATATATTTTTCTCATCAATTTAAAATATTAACATGCGTTATGACATTTTAAAATCATGATACATACTAAACTTATTATATTAAACGATTCAATATCAGTTATTACGATTTTATAAAAGTATTCATTATGAATTTTTAAATATACTATATTTATTTAAATTTGCAATAAGCTTTAGGTTACCATGAAAACGACTGTAACGTTTATGATCAAGACAATGATGATTTAAATAAGTGGTGCTCTGGTATCGGTCGAGTGTTAAAAAGATTATTCTTATTTGGAGCTTAAAATATTCCAAAAGTTCCCTTTTTTTAAGCATCAGAGGACCCCTTTTGTCAATATTCTACCCTATGTTATTCCGAGTGCGTGAAAGTGAAAATGAAAATATGCATTTTCCAAAAAGATCAAACTTACAACCAATCGAGTTTGCTTTCAGATGTTGTCCCAATGCACCACAATTGCTTTATTTTATAAGGTTGTCTTCCATGTTAGAAACATATGCTTAAATTATCTTTAATGCTACTAATTTTGACAAAGATATGAAGTTCATAATATAAAAATATTATATTGTGTTCGGATCTGGACACGTGATTAAGTTTTAAACAAACTGCACGGCAAGTAAATGAACCGTTGTAAGACTTAATTATAGAAATAGATTAAAGTATATTAAAAGCTGACTTCAACACGCGTATACCTAAGTAATAAATTTAATTCTGGTAAAGTAAACCTTAATAAGTAAATCCTTTTTTATTTATAATATTATATTTATAATATCCGACATACTATCAACTTCATACATAAATTCTTCAATAATTGTCATATTATTACCATATACGTTTATCAACTCATGTTGCGTATGTGTGGGTATTTTAATATATTTCTTGTATTAATTAAAGAAAAACGAATTTAATAAAACACTCCGCGCTAAGCTTCCTTACAAACGCAAAAACATTCGTCAATGCAGTGGGATAAATAAGTACTAATTTAAAAACCGATTCAAATTTTAAGAGTCATGATTGCAATAATCACAATCAGCTTGCTTTGATTGGCCGCTGACCTACAGCAACGCAAATATTTCATTTGGTCATGAAAAAATATCCTCCAATGACTTGACAGTTATGAGTATATATAGTTCATGTACTACATTTAAGTATCAACGTACTCCTTTTCAATATAAGGCTATTTTTTCTTATTCGTTTTATTAAGGTTTTTCTGTATTTTTCATCTGTCATCATTGAATTAAGAATTATTAAAATGAGAGAAACGCCTTTTATGGATTACACCAAAGATCAACATCAAATCAAATTTGAAAGTGCAATAGTAAATTATTTTCTTTCGTGTATCCTAAAAAACAAGTAATTATAAATTTTATTTCTATTAAAAATATAGAATTGTGTAAAAATATGGCTCAAAACTAACACGGGTAAGAAACTGCTCTAGAAGCTAGTTGAGAAAGGCAAATACAAATAATGCTATAGCACAAAGCTAAATGAATTATTTATGCGTCACTGTCAAGCCCCAATAGAGAAGTCAATATTATCTGCGTCATAAAATAATTGTACGTCATATGAGAAATATGCCTGTTCCTTTAGAAAACAATTCATAAGCTGTAATTAGTCACCATGCTGGATTTACTCGTATAATATAAATATTTACTACGCTGATTGTAAAAAATATACCAAGTTTAAAATTGTTACTTCAAATGTTTTTACGTACGTCTACAAAACGTATGGAATTAGAAATTCAAGTTTAAAAATAAATTACGTGAATTTGAGGCGTAAAATTGTTTATAAATTATTGTTATGTCGACCACTGTTTTTTACCTTAAATCATATCAATCTAATATAAACTTGTTATAATAATCCTTCAAGCTCTGTAAATTTATAAGTTGTACAGAGCTGATCAAAGAAACTCGACTCCACTGATACAGAGGTCAATACCTAAACGATTACAATTTGTTATCTTGTACCGTAAATTAATTACATGTACAATACATTCCTATATATATATGTACATATGTTTATAAAACCACTTAAGCGTTTCCAGCAAATATGAGCTGCGTTATTGTTTTTCATTTATTTAAGTATTATTATGACCAAATTTTTAAGAATCCTTCTTTGAAGCTTCTCTCGGTTAGTATGGTAACACAGAGAGAGCTTAATGACAAGACACTGCGTTCTCCACTTTCCCACTTATATAATTTACTTAACTTATTAACTTCGCGCTTTTATCTACAAAGTCTCGTTCGACGCAGAATAGGTAAATTAAAATAATTTCAATATAATCTTATGAAAGATAATTTAATTATTATAACGTTTACATTCTACACTTTAATAATTTTATCGCTGACCATATTTGTAATAAATTTGTACGAGTCTCGGTCTATCAAGCTAGACTAATAATAGAATTTGAAAGGCCAAAATAGTTTATGAATAAAAATTTGTCATGCATAATCAAAATTTTATCTAAGGCTATAATTACTTTGTTACTTACAATGTTGAAGGCGGGAGTAGGAGCCGTCGTAGTAGCAAGAGCAATAACTTTACTTACTTTAAAGAAAGTAAAAACAGTGGCGAGGGACATTGTGGAAATTATCTCTTTTTTTGTCCATATATGATCACATTCATCACATTGTAGTGGAAGTTGATTATACGACCATACTGCCATCTATCTGTCAAAAAATGCTTATATATCGAGCAAACGAAGTTACGAGGAATAGTTGATTATTATTTATTCAAAAATATGCTTAATATTTAATAATATACACACGATGTATACATATGCATATATATTGGTATTTTTTCTAACATTTTGTTTTTATAAATAGTACAATAAATTCACGTGACAAGCGGAACGCAAGTAAGTAACAAAACAAACCTCCCACTTTAAGTGGCAGGCGTTGAGCACTGTAGAGTAGGTATTATATCATCAGAGGTTTCTCTCGTTGTTAAACAAAATTACATTACGTAAATAAATTCACTACATGCACGTTTTGTTTGTACTTCCTCAATGCTATATAAAACTACTAAAATCAAGTGTTTCCTTTAATATACCGGAGAGATTACATTACTACGCTTTGCATGTTAGCGTAGTAATGTAACAACTCCGTACACTGCTTTTCATGCAGTCTTTAAGTCCGAAAAATTTTATAGACAATAAGTCACTTCAACAATAGCATTTTTTTGCCAATAATATTTCTTACAATAACGTATACATTAACAAATTTAGGATATTGTAATAAAATATTGTCCTTTGTTATGTTACTGTATGTTGATTATTTGTTTACTCTTAGTTTGTTTACTCCTAGTAAATAAATAACCAACATACAAATAATTAATACAGTATTTTTTAATTTATTTTTAATGGAATGACATTCACAAGACATCTTTCAAAAGTATTATTTAATTCCTTTTGAGTTTCTTATTTATTACATACGCATATATATTGATTCCCATTTATTACATATGCAGACATATTCCTTCCTTATTACAAAGCAACAAGTTCTTCCAAAAAAAATCATATGTTTATTGAATTCTTAGATAGGTAAGTATGACAGCTAAATAATTATCTAATTTTATTAAAAAGCTTTTGTTATTATAAGCTTTAAAATATATGTTTTAAACAATGAGTAAATTAAGGACTTTTAGCTTATTCTTATTAATAACTTTAGTCAGATGATTGATGGTTACAGTTTTACAATTATTTTTTGTAAATAAATAAATGATTATAATTATACATAGATGTACTTATATATTATTATCTAGAAATATTTATTTATGGTTATAAGTTTCATGTATGCCTATAAATCGCTCTTATCAAAATAAGTGTAAATTTTTAATCGACAGCAGTGTATGTTACACATTTTTTATTCATTATTTTATTTGTAAATGTGTATTTTTTATATATAGCGAAGTACTTTGAATATTAATGTATGAAGAAATGCAGCTAGCGTATTTCAATTTACCATCTAAAGCTTTAGATAGAATCGCAACATGCAATTACAAGTGTTATCTCATCTAACGAATTAACGCGTCGGTCACTGTCTATCTCTTAGGCGCTAGAACCTGCATATAACGACCGTGTCAAGGGGTCATCGACTGACTCCCAATCTCTATGACATCAGCTTACTTGCTGTTACAAAATATACTTGATCACGTAACACGCTAAGATTTTAGTGTAACAGTGCATAAGACTATAATAAAATATATTAATTTGATAAACTTAAATTACTTTTATATTTAAACAATCTATATAAAAGTAAATACATGGTTATCTACTTGCTCGTAAAAGTACGTCTATGATTATTAATTAATATTTAGAGAATTTTAATATGAAAAATAACAAATAGTAATGTGTTTGATAAAATTACTAATATTTAAATTATAACAACAATGTACGGAACACATAAAGTCGTAGTAGTTAAACGTCCGAATCTATTTCCGCTTTTTTATTGAAGAAATAATATTTAAAAATATCAACAAGAAGTAGAGACAATCCGTCCGTCACATATTAATAGGTATATTACTAAAATACTTTTCACGTTTTCATGATATCATTTACGTATAAGCTTCATGAAGCGATTAGATATTGTTAGCATAAGCTTATTACAGTATTGTTTTAAAAAAACAGATTTAAAAGTGTAAGTAAAGTAGAATTATGTATCCGAAGTATAAATATTACTTTAAATATGGCAATGCCATAACGCTTAATAAAATAAAATAAAATACAATTTTTACATATCATATTGCTATAAAATATAGAAAAACAAATTACAATGAATACTGTTTGTAAGTATTATACCTACTACTGTACGCGAATTCAAGTATCATCTAATTAGGCACTTACTTTTACATGGTATGTATAAATGGCATTATAATTATGTTCTTGTTTTTCCTAAATTATTTAACAATTAATATTATAAATAATCATTCTTAATTCCCTTTAAATATATTTTTTTGTTTTTATTATTATATAAAAATTATAAAAAAATAATAGACTAAAACCTTTTTAATATTTCTATCTATAATTTTTTGTTTGTTGTAATGTACTTTATAAATTATTTATGAATATAAAAATGTTTTCTAATATCTTTTTGTTATCTATGGAACAGCTATAATACTATTTACGTAGCGCCTGCTTGTCTCTATTGAAAATGCACCTGCCTTTACATTGCACGTAATACCAGTTCTTACCAGTCTAGCTGTTTTTGTAATTATAATTTGTGTAGAAACCTTGTTAAATGAATGAGTCAAAACTTTGCCATGTGATTATAATTTAAAATATAAAAACTAATATTTTTTATACTGTAGAAACTTTGTAATGTAATACTATTTTCCTCAAACTGTTTGCAAGGTGTCATCGGTGTGTACATTTTTTTATATAACCGTGTAAATGTAAATGTTTGTTCAACTGACTACATAAATAGTATCTTAATAGTATTAGTAAACTTAAGAATAATAAAGATGTGTAATTTTTAAGTTTATTACATTTACTTGCCAACTATTAATATAGCACCTACGAAATTTTGTAAAGAATAAATGTGATGTCTAAAAATAAACAGCAATCATTAATAAAAGTGAGAGAATACCAGTGTCCAAGCCTTAAGGCATACTGTTTAGTTACAAGTAACATAATCATAGAACTTAAAAAGTAATCAATCCATTCTCTTTGGCAACGTTTACAAATGGTGACTCTTCAATGACTTGTAAAATCTTGAGGCTCTCACCCAACACAGATTGTGAAACATTTTTAACGATGTGAGTAACCATAATGTGCAATTACTTTCAAACTAAAAGTAGATACGACTCATTTGACATAACACCCTAATGTAAATTTTGTTTTTAACATGTTTTTATTGTATAGGAAAATTATGATAAGGAAAATTTAGATTTTCTTTTTTATAAATTGTACAATAAGTGTCGATAGGACTTATTATCAATCATTCTCTTACTTACTTCTGTACACAACATTCAGTCTCCTTACAATGTAAAACTTCTGTATATTAAAATAACACAAATCACATTTTACTTTGTATCTATCTATGATGGCAATACATTGTCGATGTTGACTGATTGTAGACGCGATTGTTGTAGGTTCAATTCCCACCCAGGGTATGATTATATTTGTATTATTTCCATATTCCGATCAGCACTGGAAGTCTACATGACGTGAAACGTATTTCGGCATAGTACTAATGAATACAAATATCTTTCAAGATAACAAAAATATATTACATAGATAGTAAATGCAAGAAATGCTGGAATTGAGTGAAGATAAAATATACTTCTTGTAATTCTACCGTATACCGTCTTGTATATTTAACGCCGGTCTTGGCGCAGTGTGACAGCGTCTGACTGTAAATGCGATCGGTTGTGGGTTTGATTCCTATTCGGTTAATTAGGAATTTGATTATATTTAAATTATTTGCAGTTCCTCGCTTTGGTAAGAATAAAAAAAGTTCTGTCTAGCCTTCTATGCGGGATAAAAGCGTGAAGCTGAAAAAAATCTACTCCACTGTACGAAACTCACTACCAAATGTTAAAAAAGTTTGTTACCATTTATTTTTTCACTAATAATTTGTAAATTATATAGATATAAATTACTTATATATACTGTTATATAGATATTAATTACAAGTATTAAATTGTAACATAATAAGGTCAGTATAATCGAGTTATAAATCATATTTCGCACTTATATGCTAAACTGTAAATAGTACAATAAACACACTAGTAAACTGTAGCTACTTTCTAGAAGAAATATATAAATGTTTTATAAGAAAAATGTTTTATGTTGTGCATATAAAACAAATGTGGATATAATGATAGCTTTGCTAATAAATATAATTTTAAAGATATTTGTTAGAATTCTCTTTTGTATGTTATGAATATAGTTGGTACAATTAATTTTACAATTTTATTAAACTTTACGCAAAGAAAATAGAGAAACTATAACTTTTGCAAAAATATAACATGTTATATCCTCAGTTGACTAATAACTTAGTTAATCAATACCTAGGTGTACCTACTGTAGACCTAGGTGTCTTTTGTCCATACCGCTAAATATTTTCCAGTGAAAATTTTCACAAGTTAAAAACTAAATTAATAAAATATACAGTATAATTTAATGTTATCCTTGAGATAACACTTTAAAAGATAAATAATGTCTGGCAAAACATCTAGACTCGACGATACTGGATCGATAAATATGTAAATCAAAATATAATATAGGTGCATAAAGCTTTATATTTAGTCGACATGCATCACCTGTATTGGCGTGGTGATCAGGGAAAACATGATAATTTGTATATGACTCCATTCTCTTTTGATCGCGGCGCAATTGGACAGCGTCTGACTGTAAACCCGATCAATTTTGGATTCGATCCTCACTTGGGCGATTGATTGTGAGTGGATAGTTTTAAATTATTTCCTATACTCTGGTAAGACAAAGTGCGTTGTTGAGTTCCACCACTCAACAGGCAATATCTCGAATTAAGTGGAAAGCGAAGTACGGTGTGTCTTGACACTAGGTACTTTCTGTCTACCCTGTTATGCGGAATAAAGCATGAAGCTAAAAAAAACAGTATGCTTATCGTGGCGAAGTAGGTCAGTTCCTAACTGTTAACGTAAAGATTGTTAGTTCGATATCCAGTTGGAGAAAGAATTTAGACATTGCTGACTGAATCAGCAATATCTCTACATAAGGTTAGACTATAATTTTTTAAATAAAAGAACGCCGTCTGGTATTTTCTGAACCTGCAATTGTTGCCACGACGGTATTTTTGTTTTATTCATCGACAATCCAGAAACTGTAACTATGAATAAAATAGCTGTTATTCATCTTATACTAGGCCACTTACTTTCGCTTGACCTTGAATTTTATGGGACGGCTTATTTTTTATTTTTGCTATATTTGCTTAAATTTGATTTACATATTTAGGTATAATATATAAAATATTATCTATTCACGTAATCTATGGATAGTTTCTTACATTTTTATCTTTTATAGTGCTTAAGATAAATTATACTGAATACTTTGTAATATTAGTAATAGTAAGTAGGTATAACGTATAAACGATAAACTTGTGCATAATTTCATATTTACAACAATGGATTGTTTGATTTACAAATTATTAATTTACATAATCATATCCCTGTGAAGAATTCTTTAAATTTTATATTTTAAAATGCTTTAATCAGTCACATTAACTTTCACCGAATCACTATTACTTAGACCGAACATTTCTTGAATAATAAGTATTGTTTTTTATGTCTGTATATATTACAAATAAATGAAATTTATTTTTTTTATCATTCACGTAAAATGACCTAAGCGAAAAGAAATATAAGATTAATTTATAGTTTTTTAGCTTCAGACTTTGTCTCATACAAGGATACAAGTTAGGTCTAAGGTCCGTTCTGGGTCTTCTGCCTGAATTCGAGATGATGCGTATTAAATGGCGGAACTTAATCATTTTAACATAATCAATCTCTCAAGTGAGAATCGTATCCACGACCACCGTTTTTGATATATTTACTAAAAATCTTGGTTTAATTATTATACTTTTTTTTTACTTGAAAGAAGAATGTATAAGCATTTTATTTAACATTATTCTTGTTTGCCTAATGACTAATTATCAAGCAATGAAACAGTATTAAGTAAGTCTTTGAAAAAGATGTACAATATTGAAACTCGTATAGAAATTTTAATGCAATACTCACATCTCGTTAGGTCAATCTAAGTTTTATCCCAAATTTAAGCTACCTAGCTTAAAGACATGTGCATTTTTTAAAATCGAAATTTATATGCAGTTGTTATATTTTGTTGATAGCTAGCATCCTATTAAGTATAGTAGTTTTACTTGGTTAACTAAAATATTATAAATGATGGTCATTGGCGTGATGTTTACATGTAAATTGATTTAAATTTTTGTCAGTATAGATATTTTAAAAAGTTTTTATCATCTACGAAACAGAATAAAATATAGAAAACACTGAATTTACCTACAATATCACTAATATAAATCGAAGTGTAGAATAGAATAACAATTTTTTATTCTAATGTACAAAATAGGTACATTTCATAGATATCTACGTATTATATGATTATAACAAAAAAAATACAAAAAATATTAATTAATGCCATCCATTTCACAGAAAAACTTAGATAATCTAGGTTGGCGAAATATGTTTTGCATCTAACTGTCGTTCGACAGATTGGGCTGTGGCTGTGCCTATCTGTGTGTAGGCAGATTTGTCTCACAATCACACAACAAGCTTCCATATTTATTTTACCAGTGTCAAGTGACTTACCGGTTTCACACGAGTGGGCCGCTACTGGTTCGGTATTCGTATGTTAATTTGAATAGAATGTATTGCCATCACGCTACTAAGGAGTCCTAATTTTTGCAGTCATACCTTTTATTTTAAATTATATTCAAAATTTTCTTTTATTCAAAATTACATACGTTGTCATATACAATTGGCACTATCTAATATTTTATTTTATTCATAATTTAAAGACAGCTTATATACACATATTATCGACTGGGCAGTGGCAGTTAAAGACAAGAATAAATAGTGTCTTAAAGTAAGATACGGTGCAACCTTGAGACGAAGTGGTTTGTTCCGGGTTTGGTCCTGTAGCCGCGACCGGTCGCTACACCTTCGAGCCTCCATGCATTCAGCTGCACTCATAAAATTGTGTATACATTATTTTATTTATTTGTTAAATCTAATTTGTCAATTAAAAAATTTTATTTTTAGAAGCAATTCAACAATTACAATTCCGTAAACAGTAGTTTTTAACATATTAAAAATAGTACTTTTATAAATAGATAATAGTAGTACCTACATCAGTTAAATACGTAAGTGTAATTCGATGGCGCACGTCTCCGTAAACTATTATGATTTTCGGTAAAAGTTCAGTTTTATACTTAAATTGAAACAATTAATAATATCAATCTAACAAATTATACATTAATTATGTAAATCGTACACAAATATATATATTCTTTGTAAAACAAGTCATCAGACATGTCCTTGCAAATATTTTAACTGGTTTGTATAGCACCTCGCTGTCCGTTGCGAGCTATAAGAGAACGAATCTTACATTATTGTTGCAGTGGTCGACGTGAATTCATAAAAAATAATACAAGTTTTATTTTTATATTTATAGCTATATCATACAGTGACTTATCATGGCCATGTTGGTAATTTGATTTAATAATTCAATATGTAAAATACATATTATATAGTATTAATAAATAAATTACACAGTAGGTATTTAATAACAGATTAAGCGAAAACATACTAATCCTAATCAATAAATAAAAGGTCTGTCTTTCTAAAATGACTGACTTTCTAAAATAATAGCTAATAAAATATTACACTTCAAAGTATAAATTATTCTCTTACATTTATAGTGTTTTGTCGTTATATGTATAGGTTTTAAAATTATTATGATTAAAATATTCTTAATAAATGAACTTACCTATAACGAGAATTATCTATAACGTAAATTATAAGAGGCCTATCGTGGCGAGTAAACGCGATCGGTTTTGGGTTCGATCCCCATTCGGGGGAGTGTTCCTCGCACTCGTAAGACAAAGTGTAGCGTTGAATTCCCCAACTCAACACGCAATGTCTCAACTCGAGACATGGTGTCGGTGTCGGTGTCGAAAGTAAAGTACGGAGTGTCTTAGCACTAGGCACTTTCTGTCTACCCTGCTATGCGCGAGATAAAAGCGTGAAGCTAGTAATAATAATAATTGACAAATGCAAATTTCTTTATAGACCATTTTCAAACTTATCATAATAACCCCCCTAACTCCATTAAGCACATTCTACAATCAATCGTGTGATAAATTAACAAATTCTGACTGTTGTTGTTACGTTACATTTTAGTTTTTGTAATCAAAAAAGTGTCTTAAATTTACTTAAGTAAGATAAAGTGAACTATCCCCACATAATCTACAATTACACCTTTGTAACCTTACATTCTCATTTTCCACCCCTTTTTTGTACAATTGTACAAAAAAGTGGTGGAAAATGAAAATGTAATAAAACTGATTTAAAATCTTTTACATAATATTTATGTGAATAGTCATGCTTCAAGATAGCTAATAACCATGAAAATTATTGTTGTATTTCAACAAGAAAATTAGATCGCGGAGTAATTTTCTTTTTAAAATATTTGTACTAAGAGTGTTTAAATCGAAATTATTTGATTCATCGGTTGATTAAAAAAATCATTAGATGGTCTTCTTATCGAAGTGCTAGACTGTTCAAAATTTATTAGAAATCCACCTTGTTACAATGATGCCTTGAAGGAACAGAAAAATAATAAAAAAATAATTCCTTTTATTGAAAAGCTTTAAAAAACAAAATAAACTTTTCATTAAAAACTTTTGCTAGCAAGTTATAACATACATAACATAGTACATGCATAATTTATATAAAAGCTTGTCGCAATATTTAAGCAGTCGTATTTAAACTAAATAGAGAAAATTAGAATCAAGCAAATCAAGTCATTTAATTTACCTTTATATCTATAAAAGTTAATTTCGCGACAAGCTTTTACATATATCTATATAAATTGTGTATTGACGTTATAATTTGATAGTATTCATGTTAAATGAAAAATTTATTTTGTTCCTTTTAGGATTTCATTAAAAGCTTGTTTTAAAAAGGTTTTTGTTTTACTTTTAATAAAACTTTTAGTTTTCCTCGTTCAAAATTAGCTAAAGCTGTATCTGAACCGGTCATGTCGTATAAAACCATTTCCTTACAATTTGACCAGCCATGGTTTGAATTGTTTTACTTATTAAGCATAATAGAATTATATATCACAAAAATTTAACCGATAGCTACAATACCAAATACTAGTAATACCATAAATTAATGCAGAATGCTCTCTAGTTTGCTTTATCTGCAATTTCTTCTAATAACAGTCAAGCATAAATAAAAAGCTAATACATTATATATTTCATAGACAAATCGATCAAGTACAATTTATAATAAATTTCATAATTTTTTTTAATTTATTCCGAGGAATATGGAAAGATATTCGCAGAGCTTGTTTCATTGCCTTTGACCTTGAATATCTTTTTTATACTGCATGTTTTCAATGATTGTTTTTGAATAGATTTTAAAACATAAACGTAGAGCTGTATATGTAGATATAAAAGAAAATATTATATATATATATATATATATATATTGCTAGAGTAATATATGTATGTGCAATGAAGTACTTTAAGTTTACGATGGATTGATTTCTAATGCGTCTTATTAATTTGGGTAAATGTTACTTTTATGAGTTTCAATTTATTACTTTATAGATGTTAAAGAGTTGCAAGCAATCATCAATTTTAATAGAAATACATAATTTATAGTAAGTATGAACAATATTGTCAATATGCTATAAATACAAATTATCAAATTTTACACATGAATGCTTAATATAAAATCTAAAGCTTAACGGAAATAACAATAAAAACCTGTGCTTTGAATATTGTTAAATATTTGTTTTTCTTCTTTGTAAATATACTTAAAAACGCAATGATATAAGTAATATATAACAACGGTAAATAACTTTTCATTATCTAATTTTTCATATAAATTTATTTGAAGAAAATAATACTTTAACTGAATATACTGAGTTATCAAGTAAAAACTAAAATGCTTTTTAAAATATTTTATTACTTTTTGGCGACATATTATAATGGGTTAAATAATAAATAAGGCAATCACGTGGTGTTGACGCTACTGTTAACGACTATATTATAATAAGTTAATTTACAATATCATTTAAGCAGAAAGCATGAGATTTACACACTAACATTTATTTAATAATCTTTGGAAATACATAAGCTTATGTATCATTTGTAATATCTATATATAAAACTGAGATTATGGAACATCACTCGTGTCATCAATTTTTCTAATATCTGCTTCTGGTATTGGACTAGTTTCGTCTACTTCAGTCTCGTCTTCATTAATCTGTGCATTATCATTAGCAGAATCACTAGATTCACAAACGACGTTACTTGTCTCAGGTACATTTTGCTCATTTAAATTAGGTACATTTATAGTTATTACTTCGTTTTCATTTTCTTTTAACGATTCGGGTACCTTATTCACTTCCAAGGGTCTAAATATTTCTTGAAGTGATGAAACTTTTTTTTCTGTAGGAATTACCCTATTAAGATAAACCAAAATATCTGACAGTGAAACAATCCCTATGAGTTTATCTTCCTTATTAACTAATAATAGTCGATGACTTTCAGTTCTTACTATAATTTCTAAGGCCTCATATAATGTAATACTTGATGAACATTTTTGTAGCTTTTCTTCCCAGTCTTTCTTTTTATCTCGCACTTCACCAATAGTTAGCGATAGATTTAAATATAATTTCTCACTAACTAAATTCAGTACTTCGTATTTTGCATAAACGTTGATCAGGACTCCATTTTCATCTAATATAGGTAGAGCAGAAATATCTTTATCTAATAAAAGTCGAAAAGCTTCTTTAATGGTTGTACTGTCTGTGACAGATATTATATCTTCGAATGTGCCAATATTCAAATCTAAAAGTTTTTTATGGAAAAATGTCAATTCTGGAAATTCGTTTAAATATACAAATAAAAATCTTAAAATTCGTTTATGAGACAGTATATATAACACATCTCCATTCATAGGATCAATCATTAAGAGGCGATGAACTCTGTTCTTGTTCAATAAATTAATAGCATCATGTAATGATTGATCCGGTCCGACGCTACACAAAGGCTTCCGTGTCGGCCTTAATATTTTTTTCCAATTATGAAGAGTATGTTTTTCTAAATCATCCATTGACAAGTTGTCTTTGTCAAGATGTAGAAGTATTCTTATAAAATCAGTAACTGTAATCATTCCAACTAATAATTTTTTATGAGCATCCCACAAAGGCGCCGATCGAATACCATGTGAAACTAAGGTAGGGAACGTTTTTCTTACTGGAAATTGTGTATCGAATATTATAACTTTTGCAGATTTCGGTAAAATCTCGTAACACTTGTGGTACTTAAAAAAATTTAAGAGAAGTCTCGTTTTATCTCTTCCTCCTAATGAAATTTGTACAATGGACAAATATGGATCATATTTAGGAAGCCCTCGAACTTCTCTAAATAATTGCTTGGCTTGTACGGGGTCTAACGAAGCATAAGAATTTTTATGGTACGTTGGAGAAGTAGTTCCAATCGACGATCGTCGAGCTGGTTTGCTACTTTTTTTCTTTGTTGTATTGGAAGTATTTTGATCGGTATGTGTTTGTGGTTTGCTTTTAAACATATGCATTACTTTATCCAGTGTGCTAGACTTTTTTGATCCTGGTACTCCTGTTACTGTATAATAATAATTCTTATGAGAATCCTTAGATTCTAAGGCAATTTGTTCCTCCTTAGAAATTTCTGGAGCTTCAACGGATTTTGGTGCTCCACCCAAAGCACCCTTAACATTTTCTAAAAGTGATTGGTGTTTCTTAGAATCACTTTTCCTTCTTATACGAAATATATCAAAGATGGAACTTCGAGGGCTAGATGACGTTCCGTGAAATGTTTCATATTCCTTTTTGTTGGACCGTTCTCTCTCTGCACTTGATGGTCTAGATGTTTCTGCAGGTCTTTCTTTAAAAATCGATCTGACATGAGGTCTTTGTGATTCAACACCACGAGTTCCAAAATGAATAGTATGAATATTACTTTGTGGTAATTGTTCAGATGGAATATTTCGATCTTCAGAAGATGACAATGTTGTAACTACGAATTTTTTCCTTTGACCTACAACTGTATGGCTCTCACTTGGTCCTTCCAACAGGCTCTTCTTTTTCTTGTTTCTATGCTTAGATTTTCCATGTTTGCTTGATGAGTCGGATGATGCAGCTTCATTTTCTAATATTGGATCCATAGTAAACAAAAATAATTAACTTCTTACATGTACCATAATTCTGCAGAAATAGCGTTGGTACCTGTAAAAAGTAAAATCATTATTAATAAGGACTTCATTTTATTTCGTTTATATCACACTAAAGTCTATCGAGTTGAATTCTAAACTAAAATTAGAATTAGTTTTCAAGGTTATATGGTTGCTAAGCAACATTATGAAGTTTACTGCGTCAATTTAATGCACCATTCTTGATTTGATGTGTATATTTCACTAATAATACACACTATCACATTATTACCAGTTATGTGTAATATTTTCATTTAAAGTAACAAAAGAAAAGATTGAAAGTTATTAGATTTTTGAGTAAATTAAATCACATGTGGTAACCGGTTTACTAATCAATACTTAGCCAAACGGTGAGGCAAACATTACTATTACGTAAACACTTATCAAACCTGTTTTCGACTGATACAATATTTCCAAAAATACGATAACCATGGTCTAGGCCTTTGATATTTCAAAAGCAACTAAGGGAAATGAAAAATATTTTAGTATCATCGCGAGTAATTCACGGCAACTGTGAATGAACCGCCATGTTGTCATTTAGTGGAATAGTAGTCACGCCATCTGATGGCGGGTTGCGAGAATTGGGGAAAGCATTAGTACTGGCGGGGAAAACCTTTGGCATAATACCGTGTTCCCTAAAATAACACAGAGATGTCATGACTAAAATACAATATATAAAAATGAACAATACATTTATTTTTCCCAATATTAAATTTAGCATAAAAAATATAAATAAAAATGTCCACTTGTTTCAAGTGAATCGTCTAAATGTGATAAAATTAAGCTTTTTTTAATTATGTATGATATATCAGTTTACAAGAATTTAAAATGTTTATTTAATACAATATACGAATTAACCTAAATACAAAACGTCTAAAAGTAAGTCAAAATTAATTCGACGTTGAAATACGCATGCGTAACATCGATGACGTATTATTTCGTCATATATCCATGACGTAACAATGCGGGGGCGAGAGATAAACGATGACGTCACATGATGGAGACAGGGGGATACAAATCAATAATCTCCCGGTTTAACAATATTCAGTCCAGTGACGCTCGATTAATGGCGGCATGGAGGGAGAGACGGCCTTTTAATCAACTACGGGTCGGTAGATCACGTGTTAGATCTACTTGCACTATGCAATATTGAATACACAGGTCAGCCGCTCGTCAAAGAGCTAATAAGTTGTGACATTCTTATGTTCAAGTGTAACAAATTATTGACCCGTGACGGATCAATGAATTTTAATTCTTTCTCCCACGCTATTGTTTATTATATAGTCACCACTACTTACTTATGTGTAATATAATGTATAATGTTTATATTTATTAAATAGGTATCTCAAGATTAACTTTGTGACTAACACATTTTATATGTACTTATAGTTTATACATCCGCCAGCTGCATGCAACAATTAAATTCTTTCATAAATATAATATTACCTTTATTAATAATTTTTATGGATATTGTTGTAAGAGACATATTAATTTGCCTACTAATATTTGAAATATGAACATACGGTTTATATACCTATTATAATCGGTATTAGACTATTAAATACACATTATTTCTATCCTTTGATACTTTTGATTTTCTTTGTCAAAATTCCTGATTTGACTAGAATATTTAACCAATATAGACTCAAACGACGCTTTACTGAAACTAATGTTATTTATATCATTTTAGTCACTGTCAAACCAAAATCGCAGCTTAATAACTACTTAATCCTGACATCTCGTCGCTAAACAACTCTTAAGTGACTACCACTTATCTATGAAGCAGGTGACGATAAGATAAAATTCATTTTGGTGTTGTTGAAACATACTTAAGCAGAAATATTTTAAGTGGATGGATCAACTAAAAAATTATGAATGTTTTGTCTAGAAAATTATACCCATTATATATGTACTTAGATAACATACATAAAAATGAAAAAGCTATCAATACATATGTTTAAATTATTTCTTATGAATTTTAATTGAATATATTTTTTTTTCAGGTGGTGACCTATGCTATTTATATTTTTTATTAATTAATCTAGCAATTTTGAAGCTTTCATCAATCTTCAGCATCAATCTTGAAGCTTTATATTTTCGACATTTAACTCACTAATCTTCCGATGTACTGTCCATTCTACTTGAATGGCAAAGAAACTTAGGCTCATGATACACGAAAAATCCATAAAATTAAAAAATAAAACACAATATTTTTTTTAATTTCAAAGAAACTATAAGCATGAGCTGCTTTAAACTATTATTTACAATTAGTCTTTAAACTAAACGTAAAATAAAATCTATTGACTCGTAAGCCTCAATTATGAATAAATAATCAATATAAATATAATTTAATTTATTAATAACATTTTTTATTTGGGCTTTGTAAATATACAATAATTAAATGTCACTAAATCATATCTGCTGATTTTGATGTTGCGTGCAAAAACAGTGAGAAAACATACTATTTTACATTAAATAATCTATGAACTAGACCACTACTTAATAATCGATTACTTAGTCAAATAAAAGTAATATTTCATTATAACAATTTTGTTATTTAAACTTCATTCAATTTATTAAAAAAAAACATAATATAAGCATTGAAATATAGGTATTTAGCAATATATCGTTGATTGTTACAAAATTATCTTATCTTTGATTTTTATTGTTATGTATTTGAATGAATATATTGAATGTTTAAGCAATCACTGCGTGCCCTCAATATTCACACTTAATATTATTAGCTGAATCACAAGGTCACTTTACATAAAACTCCGTTTAGCATTTGTGTTACTTACAAGCTAAAATTAACCAAAATTGTATTATCTTGTAACAAGTTAAATAATATATTAAATTTAATATCTATTACAATAGTCTAGTTTGGTTTGCATACTATAAAAAACATCTTAAGCGTATTATTACATGACCGGTCCAATAAAATAACAAAAAACCAATCTAACACGATGAATGTCGTACTTATGTTATTATATTCGTACATAACCTCAAAATATTCAAAATGACTGTGACTGTCTACTTACAATAAAAGATCATTCCGAACCCCTTTCGCACTGACTATTTGTGAACACTCCACGCACACATACACTCGACATATGTAATATGCATAATGCACCCGTCCTAGCGATAGACTCGCGTGTGATAGTATTAACTGTCACCAGTCACAGGTTATTTCACAGAGCGAACGCGCGGTCGTTGTGTAACGCCACCGGGATAGGTATACATGAAAACACTGTTTTACGTGTAGGGTCCGCCATAACCAATTAGTACAATTTACAAACACACCTAATATCCAGACATATGCGGTGACGGCATCGAAACAAGTCGCGTTCACGTAATAATTCTCTCGCGGGCCGCTGATGCCGCTGCGTTCGCGCTCAAATATGAGTCGCACGCACACGGAAACATGTACCATGTACGTGTAACACATCCACACGCACACTTGTTCAGTAGGTGCGTATCAAATACAGATGACGCGGTCGCGGCAGATTTGATTGTAGCACATGTACACATGCGTGATAAATCGGTTATCAAAGTAATTACACACAAATCACATTTCACATGAGTCTATATTAAATTAAAATAATATTTATTATGCAAATTAGGTAGCTATTACATTTTAATTATTTTTATGAAAAGATTACAGTAACTAAATAAATAAAAAAGAGCAACGACTTAATGACAAATACTTGTTTATTGATAATTTAAATGTCATTGCTCCATCGTCTGCTAAGTTACATTTTTAGAGCAAAGTCGAAAGAAACACCCTTAAAATACTTTCTTGTTATGCTAGTCTTTCTAGCAAAGACGTCTCCACTGTGATAAAAAATCACTATTGCCAGTTTGCTAAATATTATAGGTACGGAGAAATTGGCCTTCTAACCTCTGTCACAATTATTTCTTAGGGGACATTATAATATCGTACTTTAGATTTCGAAAGAAGAAAAAAGTTATACTTCTATGCATTATCTCAATCTAGTTTTATCTAAAAATAATCACTCAATACATTTTTTTTAATATTAAACATTTATTTTAGCCAACATAGAAGAGAAAAAGAAAATAAACGTTTTTACACAAAATTTAAGTAAGCATCTATTAAAACAGAACAAAAATTCTTCTAAAATCTTCCTAAAATATGTACTGTGTATTTATTGCTGATTTCTATGTACTAACATATGATCTTTTCTCGATTAAATATAATTAATGTCATAAAGCGTGTTTCTTAAACTGTCAATTAATTTGTATAGTAAATTATTTAATCTTTAAATAACTTCTTTCTATCGATAAAAACACAGTCCACGTTTTATATATTTTAGATATGATAGATTTAATTTTATTTATAAAAAGATTGGGTCAACTTATTGATACTGCTACACCATATTTCTCTCGTCAGGCAGCTATCACTCACTGAAACATCATCTCACCTAATATAATAGAAACTCGATTATAGAGAATAATTCCTGGCGTTTGGCATTCGAAAAATCGAAGAACTGGTTTATGAAATTTATAAAGAAAAGCATATTTTGTAGGTAGGTATTTATAAAGAAAACGACAATAACTAAAATACAATTACAGAAGTAACGAAAATTTAATTTAATTTATTAACTAAAATCCACGTTTATATAACATTTACTTTTTAATAAAATACTGCGACTTTAATCGTATGTATAATGTACAATGTTATTTATTTGGATTTATAGTACGGATGATCTCGGATACGTATAACTGAGGGCCGGATAATCGAGTTTATAGTGTATATCTAACTGATATGATATTTACAATAATAATAAAAATGTTACGTTGTTTTATAGCTGTTGCAGGCATAACAGATATTCAATGCAAAAAAGTAATTAAAACGCATAAATCCAAAATGCATATATTTAGTTATACGTCATTAAGAAGCGTTTAAAAAGAGAAACAATATTACTTTTAACGATAAATTATAAAAATCAGTAATGTAGTAATAGTTTACAGTGAAACCCAAGTGTCGATTTTAAATTTTTCGTTTCTTCTCAAATAATAAGAAAATATTATCATTAAATACCTCCACAAATATGCAAGTGCAAATCAAAAAAAGCTTCAACCTAAACTATAGTACTAACATTATACAAGTAATAATATTCAAAATGGATTTTTTTTTTGGTAAAAATCTATGAAATCGACATTTGAAACGTTAATGCTATATTCAAATTGTAGTACCCATTAACTGCTTACAGATTTTGACATCATGTACACTGGCGGACAAACATACATTACCTATTCACTCTTAACTTTGACAGATGATCAAGTCTCTCAAGTCCGGTGAGCCGGAGTTGCGACGGCATCGATTATAAGTAAAATTAGAATAACTGGACGTTTGCCCGCCGAGTGAGCAGTAAATAGTACTAGGGCATGCGACCAGTCGTAACAGACATAAATATGTTCTACGTTCTGAATGCGGACACACTGTGGCTGCAGAAACAACTTATAATTTTACTGATCGAGGTGCTAAATAATTACTAGTATTAAAAATATCTATTATCAATATTTCTATTATCAAAAAAATTTTATATATTAACAGTTTAATATTATATTGCTAAAAACTTTTTATAATTTACATAATTTTAAGTTATAAAGTAATTGTCTAAAGAAAGCTCACGTGTAAGCGACTATGAAAATTAATGACGAGTTTCCCTGCGCGTAGGCGTTGCTTCAACACATCGATTAAAGCGTTGCGTATGCCTACGTAATGAACGAATCATCTACCACTAGCTTATATAAGCTATGGAATAAATAAAGCGTGAAATTAACTCAATGTTGTGATCCTCCTTATAAAATACCAATTTAATGCAAGAACTATTTATGTTTATTAGATTTTGCATTCATTAACTATTATGGTTAGCCCACAAGTTCGCTTGTGGGGGCTTTATGTCTTAATAATGATTCCAATTCTATCTTAAAAAATTTTGTATGTAAGATCATATTAAAAAATTTTATATGTAAGATTTTATAGAAATAATTGAAATATACTGCATTCTTATTCATATCTTGCGTATTACAGGAAAGTACTGCTAAACTTCAGCTACCCACTCAGCAGCTCTGGATATACTTTGTCTATCAGTCACTGAATAACAGTGTTTTATTTACAAATATTGATAATAATTTATATCTTAGCTACAACTAAGTAAAGAGATATTACTAAGAAAAATTTATTCAAAAATTAATTTCCTATAAATATAAATTATAATAATAAATAATAGCAAGTTAACGACATTATGATTTTATGAACGTTTATCTTGCAACAGTTTTTGCAAGCAGGTAGTTATAAGGCTATCTTCAATATATATTGAACTCATGTTCCTAACGTAATTGGATAGATTAATTGGAGGCTATTTTTATTAGTTTATTACTATGTTATTAGCTCAGTTCGAATATCTTCATAACTTTAACATGTTAAGAAAACATTATTATCATTACACTTATTATCATTGTTAAATATAAAAATATTGTAATAATAATTTAAAATATTATTTACGTAAAAAAATAAAATACTAATTTACGTTAAGACTAGATACTTGCTTAAAACGAGTAATTTTATTTTATTATTCTACAAATAATATAAAATTTAGATGATCAATACTATATTTAAGTTATATAAGTGTAAAATTTTATATGTATCTCTAATATATTCAAAAACATCGATGACTTAGCATCCTTCCGCCTTGTAATATTTCAAGTACTTCAATGTCATTCATAAGTCGTTTTATATTACCTTAGAATGTATTTACTAAATGAATCACTGAATTAATTAAAATAAGTAATATTTATCGTCACATTTTGCTTTGATGCTTGTATAAATTAACATTGTAAAAAAATAAAAAAGAATAAAAAACTTTAAATTATATACATATCTATACAAATGCAATGTTATAATTAATTTTACTAATACTATTGATAATATCGATTTTTATATAATAATATGAGCTAATGAAAGAGTAAGCCGGTGCATTTTCAATTAAAGCACAATTATAAAAACAATTTCCAATATAGCATCAATATATTAAGTCTATACAAAAGATCGTCGGAACCCGTTCGATAGGTCATGGTCTCTAGAAATAGACAAACAATCTCTAGAAATAGGAGATTGCTCAGGCTTTGTATCCCTTCAGGCTTTTCTATTAAATATTGATAATAAGTAATTCCAAAACTTGTACGTTTATTTTGATCGTATATTTTGATAATTATTTTAGTTTTCTATTTATAAATGTCAAAAAATGCTGCGTGGTTTACTAGGCACGTGTAATGCAAAAGCATAGATCTGATCTGTACGTTAAAGGATCTTACTTACTGGTTAAATACTGACAGCATCTATAGGTCACGGCAGACACAATTTGTTTGCATGTCATATAAAATATATGAGTATTTACATAATATAGATTTTTATCTTGACACATCTCTTGCCTTTAGCCAAATAAATACTAGTTCTATGTATCTGTTTGTGTTGCTAATTGCTTCATTCTCTATTTTCCCCGCCAATAAGAATATTAAAGAATAAAAGCATTAAACGTCATAATTAAATGGAACACATGAGAGGGATTTGGTGTTTCAAATCTACTTAAACATTATCATTTATATTTTGCTACCACAATGTAGGTAGACTAAACGCAATGCGGACAAAAAATCTGATAATACTCTACTACTCTCTTTAATTATGAAACTAGTAACAAAAAAATATTCCTGTAATATAAGTATGAAATTAAAAATATATATTACAGCTTTACTCATCTTCCAGCATAGCACAAAAGATACTTCGTTCTCCACTTTCCTCTCAAAATAGAGACTCCTTTGCCTTTCCTCAAATTATTTATTACGTTAATTACTAAACAAAAATATAGCTCAATAATAGTTTATCATTATGAAACATGGATATTTCCACTTTCATTAACCAAATTATTTTCTACGACGGCATTGTGACGGAATTGCTATGGTGCGTTCAATTTACACTTAGAGAAGTTTTAATACCTAATTTTTAAATTATTACTTTTCTAATTTATTGCAACAAAACGCAGTTTAATTTCTGCTATCCAGTATGCATCACACCCAATTAAGCAGAATATTGAGAATAGAGAGTCCTAGCAACAATCTCTACATGTTAAAAAATAAGCAAGCTCCTAAAAGTAAGAAAAATAATATTAAGGCTGTATTTTTGTCCAAAATAATTTTTATGTCGCTTTCATTTAGAAAAGAAACTTCTAGATTTTATAGAAGGCACAGTGGAACTAGGGCGGACTAGTAACTATCTAAACTGAAATAGCACTAGTGCATTCGATCTGTCGCCTATAGATATCCTGCGTGACGACGACGCAATCAATGCGGAAGCGGAGTGGGATGCGTCGTCACCGCTGCATTTGTCTCCCGCAACTAAAACTAGTACACATATGTATGTACATGACCAAAGCTTCAATATAAGTATCTTCGTGCTTACTTTTGACATGATATATATTCGAATATGTTATATACCATATTTAAAAGAAATAAAACTGTCTGTCATAATAAACATACCTTACGAACTGTAAAGCTGTACAATACCAAGACATTTTAGAAAAATTAGAAATAATCCACATTGAATGAATTAATATTTGCCTGTATATGTTAACATTGTTCACCTTGTGTTACATTTTAAATAACATAATTATTCTCTTATTATTATAAATATTGAACAAAATTGTATATCAATTCCAGGACATGTTTAATACAAGTAATAATACGAGCGTCGTAAAGATATTTTTTCCACTTATTCTAATAATAAATAAATTAATTGTTTTTGTTCCTACAAAGAGTACTTCCTTATAATAAATAAATTATTTTTTTTGTCAAAATTTTGTTGTTCCTGTGGTACATTTAATACAAATCTGAAGTGAACTTGAGGAGAAAGTGCCTCGCAGAATGAATCATCACAGGCTCTCTATCTACATATGCCGCAAATAAGAAATAGGTAATCTGTGAAAAGAAGAAAAAATGGTTCCACAACTGCCAAGAGTACAACATAGATTAATAGGGACTCATACATCAATCAAACCTTGCTTTATTAATAATCATAATATATCGTTGATTATTGAAAAGTAATTTTTATATTAAATAAGGGAAGGAGTAATATTAAGGACAATATTGTTGTATGACTCAATTTACAAATAATTTCAAAATTTAACTTATTATCAATTTTTTTATATATAGTAATAACATTAAATATATTGTACATTATTTATTGCCACTATTATCGATACAAAATGTTAAGAGTAATAAAAATGGGCGTAAAATTTTATATATTACATTAAAACACAAAAGGCAAATAACAAATAAAAACAACGTATATGTATAATCATTCAAGATAAAACTTTAACCACACAGAAACATCTGTAACTGCAGAAAGTAATAATATTGTATGAAAATATACCCCCATGCACTCAGGGCGCATGTTTGACCGTGAAAACGTGATAAACGAAAGCCTTGAAACGTAGCGGGTCGTCGGGAGCTGTGGCAGTAGTGGCAGTAATGGCAGCTGTGGCGCGGGCGTACGAAAGCTCCGCTCCGTACTAGCGATGCCGTTAGCGCAGGTTCGGGCGGGCGGCAGGCGCGAGGAGGCGGGCGGACCGTGGGAGGTACCGTTAGTGACGTCACAGCCGTGACGTCGCAACCGTGACGTCAGACGGCGCGATATAGCCACCAGCCTCGGCGGCGGCGGCCTCAGTATCGCACCGCCCGTCCGCCAGAGCGTAGTTCCGTGCGCCTCCGCGATCGCCGCTACTACCGACTGCCTGTGAGTGAGTGCGCGTGCAGTGAGTGCAATGTGCTCGGCCGCATGAGGATCCTGCTGAGCGAACTAGGACTGTCTGGCGCGTGCCTCGGTCTGACCCTGGAGTCGCGCGCCGCTCCTCTGGATCCTGACAAGCCAGCGCCAGGTCAGCGCCCGCACGACGATACGCGTCCTTCCAATTCTGTGTTTATTTTTGCTTTCGTTGTGTAGAACCTTTGGGTGCGTAGACTTTGTGTGGAACTGTCGTGACGATGGCCATCGGCTAGAATGCGAGGTGCGTTGCTGACGCCCTCCAGCCAACACTGTGGCCTTAGACAATTCCTAAACACACGTACGTACCTTTTTGTTTATTTTTGTTTAGTTATATTATGTTATTTTATTTCCCGCTTTTATTTTTATTTTTCGTTATTTAATCCCCTAATACTGGCATCGAAGAATTTTGAAAAAAAAAATAATTCTAAAAGTTTATTTGTAAAATTACGCGCAATTTAATAAATCGATACTATACACATTTAAATATAATCAAAGCCAGTTTTACAGCTGAGCTCACACTTACCCAGTGACCCATGCGTATAGTGTGTGTAACCTATTTGTAACCTATACCTAGTCCTTATTAAGAGGTCTGATTAACCTAATAACATTTATAAACCCATCAAAAGTTCATAAATCATTTATAGACAACACTTTGACTTTTATAACATTCATTTTTAAAAATAAGTATTCTTGAGAATAGTTTAATAAAATATAGTTTTAATTATTCTACCACAGGACAACTAATAACTTGAATGGATATAAATATATTTAAAATTATATATCCTTTAAAAATAAGACTACAAGTTATTTTGTGTTGTAAAAAATATAAATTTATCAATTCTTTTCCTTATAAATAACGTTTTAATTATTATTTAAGGATCTACGCCACGTTAATACTCGTTGTTATTTAACGTTTCCTATTTATTTACATTACTATGCCGATGAGAAATACTATATTTTATTCAAATAGAAACTAAATATCTTCACACATATTTATAAATACTAGAAAATTTCTACATTTATATTTGTGTAGTGCTTCCGCTTTGTTAATTAGCACCACAATATATATATTAATCATTAAAATTTACTACAACAAATATTGTTTGATTATGCAAAAAAAACTACTTGCCGGTAACCAAAATAAACAAACGTTATGAAATGCAATTAAATACGAAACCTTTCTAAAAGGATCTACTTAATACTTGGTTTATTTTGTTTAGTTTTTAAAGTTTCCGTCTGAAGTGTGATAAAAATCATGATAATTTACAAGCATATTTTTTGATATTTGTAAGTAATATTTTCTCTCGATGTACATATATAGATCGAGGAGATGATACGGTTTATAAGAAATATACATGTGATAGATAAATGAACCCATGAAAGTCTCATACAACAAAAACAAAATTCTTTTGTTGTAAATATATACAAATTATAAACAACATATTCACTCAAATAATTACACTATATCGTTAAGAAGTTTCGAGATCAATTGTATACTAAAAAGCTTAAAGTAATAAGTAAGTGTTGAAACGAACACACTGTAGCATTAGCAAGAAATAATTTAATGAATCTTTGACTGACCAGTCCAGTAAAATTAATATTGTTTTTGTTATGCTGGCGGCAAGTTAGGTAATTCTAGTAAGTATGGGATGCTTGTGTCGCGATCGCCTCCGGTGCGGAGCCGTTGGCCTCAGCCGAGTTGCCTTCCACTTGCCCAATACGCTGTCGCAACCGGCAGACGTTGCACCTGCCAATGAGATGTGCCTCCGCAAATTACCAATGATCACATATCAACGTAACAAATCGCCCCCAATATATAAAAATGACTAAGAGGCGAGAGCTATCTAAGTTTTGCCATTCACTATTTCATATCCTCCGAAGTGATAAACAATTATGAACGCTAAACAAACACCGGTTTCCGGGAGATTCTGCGCGGTACAGCATCACTTTCACTTTTGTTATCACCTGATAACTGGTAGACATAAAAGGCGATTGCACATATGGTTAAATAACAGAGGATTAAGTGGTTTTATAAACATAAAAAAATATTTATAGATCAAATAAACTATTAATTTATGTCCGTCTGCGGCATATATTTTGAGGCCAGCATACAAATTAAATGACTAAACCGAGCTTTCGTCATTGCCGATTTCTTATACTTCGAGCTTTATACAAAGATAACATAAAATTTGAATACGAAAATATGTGAATGATTGTGCGTCCATATTATCGTTGAACATTAGAGAGTATGGATACGATGATAAGGCACGCTATCACCCACCAGCTGTAGTGACGTCAGGGCGAAACAATATCGCTCTCCCACTTACGTCACAACACACCACCCTAGGGAAAACTATTTATAGCTTTTTGTATTGAATCCGGAGAAGCTTTTTCAATAGTATTATCATATATATTAAAAATGCTATATAATTCGTTATTAATTATACAGTGACATAAAATGTATAATATAATTAACTCTTTATTAATTATATTATACATTTTATGTCACTGTTAAATATTTCATTTTATTATTTTAAAATCTAGATTATAGTATTTTAAAACATTTTATTTATTAAGTGTGGATATCTTATTACACTAAAATGTATTCTAGACACAATCATTATCATTTAATTTTTGACAAATATTAATTCATTGTCAATACAGTTTGTAGAATATATATATACATTACGACCAGAATTAATATTTAAATGAATAAATAGTAAGACATGTCAAATTTTGAAAAAGTAGACCACTTACTATATTTTTATTTTTAATTTTATATAAAGTTATAAAAAACTACTCATAAGCCGTTTTTATAAATGGGCATTAACCATTTCGCAACATATAATAGGAAAACATTCAGTCTGTGACATAATCTAAAAAAGCCAAGCTAACTTACAGCCTACTGCATATTTTTAGCCTTACAATTGGTGCTGCTCTAACGCTTTCTGTAGCGGAATTACGTCACAAAGTCTAAAAATACTCAGGTGGTGTGGTAAAGCGGCAGTAAGGGGGTGTAGGTGCGGGCCCGCGGCCTCGGCCTCCGCAGCGGACGCCGCCCGTGACGTCACGAGCGCGTTACGTCACTCATCGACCCGCGCCCCGCTTCAAGGACGCCCTTGCTTGCCGGCTATCGGCTTCCTTAAACTTGTTACTTTTATAAAACCTACATTGCATGCAAAGTAACGAGTAGTAGAAGAACAAACGATTTTTGTAAAATATGAAATTATTATTCAAGTTTCTATTAAATTGCTACGACGCAACGAGTTTTTAGCACGTCATTATTATTGGCTAGACAAGTTTTTATGAGTAAGTAGCTTATTATGAAAAAAAATATGTTAATATTTTAATTTTGGAGTATTCGAATCACTATTATTAGTTTAATATAATGCATTTATATAGTAGTATCATAATGTAAAATAAACTTAATCTTATATGTTTAATTAATTTATATTATCAATATTTATCTTTAAATACATTTCGTTTAATTAATAATCTTTACAGGTTGTTGTAAAATGATTTTTTCTTTTAAATATTCACCTTCGCCGAAAATGTAAGATTATACCGTCCAGCGATAACATTTTGCTTTTTCTACATACACCCTATCATTTTCTTTTTACTAAGGATGCGTAAAGTAAGTAAGATAAAATGCAATGACGCCTTTGGTCAATGCATTGAAATATTTTTTTTGTTTGTGTACTTTACGTCACGTTGTATTACATTTATACACTTGTATAATTGTAGAAGTGTATCATTTGTAATACAACGTATACGAAACTCGTACATTTAAAAAAAATAAAAGTGCTATATTTATATCAAGAACAGAAAATTCACCAAATCACTTGGATATTACAGACACTTATTCACTTAGATATTTTAAGACCACAATCATATTGATACACATTAAGTCTATATTCATATAAAATCTTTAAGTTTATCAAACAAATTTTTCCTTGTCACTTTTTAATACATATATAAATAAAAAATATATATACGCTGAATTTTCCTCAGTTTAAAATGTTTCTTACACGTCATCAAGATTGGTACAAATATTTAATAATAAAAAAAAAACTTAAAGCAAAATAATAGATGCAGGCATCTTATAAATACATTTTACACAAAAGATTATTTTATTATTTTAAAATATTTTTAACTGGATTTAATTACTCGACTTCATTATAAAAATATATTATTAAATATTAGCATGTTATATTCCATTTATTACCTTACGTTACCATTTTAGGCCATTCTTTTATAAATTTTTAAAACGCAAATTTAAAAAGTAATAATATAAATTAATCACCAATATACTTTGAATAAAATTTCCAATTCATATTATATAATTATATAAATAACTAATATATACTATCAAAATATTTTAAAACTTCCTCAGGAGTATTATATACACTAAGTGGTGTTAAAGTTAATATATTTATATGATATGCGGCGCCTAGTTCTTACTTAACCGGTTTCATACAAAGTTTTAAGATATGTAAATAACATAATATTAAGAGTATAGTAGTAGAATAAAATAGCTTGCTGCTATTAAGCTTAATCGTGTATGCGGCAACTAGTATTCACTTCACTTATAAACGAGTATAGTTGAAGTAACTGAGGTTACTGTTTCCAAAGCACGACTTGGGAAAATTATTATAATTTATTTATAACAGAATATGGAGTACATTCGTATTGAACACAATAAGTTAATAAAAAACGCATAAAACTGTTTATTAAACTTATTATTTATAGCATTTAGGTTTGTAACAAATTTTATAAAAATAAATTTATACAATATGTAAAATTGCTGCTAAATTAATACGAGAAGCTTTGTAATGTAATATTTTTATATTGTTGAAAGTTTTAATAAAACACTTTAGAAGTTGCTGTAATTCACCAACACGTTTATTAAAACTACATATTTATTGAAACCTAAATCAAACGAAAAGTAACGATAATTTCATAAAAATATAATCGCGACACGCCTGTAAGGTTAATAGTCCTCTGTGACGTATGAAAAGCTTTAACAACACTGTATTGCCAGGAACGAAGTTGTTAACGTCCATATAACGTCATAGTGACGTCACGCTCGCGCCCCCGACTGCCTCTTACAGCTGTAATCGACCGCCCGATAAATATAAAAATTAGTTTTATGATATAAGATATTTTTAGTCCCATCTGCTTCTAATAAGAAAATAATACGAAATCTGATGCAGAATACACATGCTAATTTCAACTGACATTTTTAAGTAATAACACTAAATATTTCAATACATTTGCAAACGTCCTTGCATATTCTGCCACGTGCCTTGTCATAGGCGAATGAATGAACATAGCGTAGAGGACTATTGACATTTGACAGCCAATACATAGTAGTAGTAACAATTGTAGTAAATCTCCAGTAAATAAGCAGTTAAATAATTAAATTTTATTGTTGTATAAACTTTGATATTATACAAATTAATTAATATATAATTAAAAAACATAATATATTACATTTACGAAGATTTCGTAACAATTAACAAACAGTAAAGTCAAAATATTATCACGAACAATGTTATTTTAACTTAGGTGTCCCATCCTAAAATTATATAATAACATATTGTATTACAAACTACTGCTGCTGATATATTTACAACAAGTTAACAACAAAATAACTATTTATAAATCATTGTTTAAAATTATACTTTCATTTTTGCCAATAAAACTTTACAATTCAAATAATTACTCATTATATTAAACCGAGATATATACAAAGTATAAATATTATTAATTTTACACGAGGCACTCAGGACAGATTTCTCTGAATTGGAACATTTTGTATTATAAGCCAATATTTATGTTAAGCCGTTTACCTTGAAAACGTTCGCCACTAATTTTTTTAACCAATCGTAAATTCATTGTCAATGTACAAGATAATTGCCAGATTTATAAATAAAATATTCTTAAAGAAGATTATTAAATTAATTTATTAATTTTCTAAAAGTTATATACATTACTTTTTAGATATAGTAGGTATGCGCTAAGTATTTGATTACTAAAAGTACTCTTATGTACAATGTATCGAGATACCTAGCGCTGCATTATGGATTATTGACAAGTGTGAACGTGCTGATTATATGTAATTTAAGCATTTTAAAGTGATTAATATAATTTATAAATATCTGTTATTCGCAATATTATGAGAGCAACTATCTGAATAACTCTGATATATTTCATTCGTTATATATGATAACTAAACGTACTTGTAACAGAGCCACCTATCGATAACTTGAGTCATCATTTTCTATTGCTCCTAACTTATAAGCTTCACTAGAAAGCTTCCGCAACCCTCGAATAAAAACTTTATTTTTTTTCTTATAGATGTCGTTGTTTCAATATTTAAAATACTGTAAATCTCGATGTATTTCTTTTGATATAAGTGCATGTAGGTTTTATTAATTTAAACGGTTTAATTGATTTAATTTATTAAACAACAAACCTAGGTAATAAAAATTGACTTCTGAGAATTCTAAGAATGCTCTACTAATCATTCAGTAATTTTTTATACCTACCTTAACAAAACTAGTACTTATTAATTGAGTCTAGTGTATATAATTACTAATAGTACAATAATGCAGTTTAACTAAAAATATGATACGAAGATGCTTAAGATGAAAAAATATTATTGTTATATTTATAATTAGTCTGTTTTTTTATGTTTGTTGTTAACAAATTTGCAACGAAATTTTTTAAATAATTTCATTACTTTTTCATGCATATGTAACCCTCGTATTAAACTACTTATCATTATATATGTATTAGCATATAACTATCTGATATGTCCGAGGCTATAAATTTGTGTCACATTAATCTCCTTTTATTAAATATTGTAATAGATATAATTATTTGTAATGATAATTAAACATATATTGTACTTGAAAAAATTAATGTAATTTTTTTGCTATTAACAGGAACTGAATAAGAGCAGAAACTTTCATAATTATGTCCATAACGAACATCATCATAAAAATCTCTCTTGACATCTGCATATACAATGTACATACATACATACACATGTTCATATATACTTGTTTTATTTTAGAAGTAATAATGAATAAATCAATTTTCATTGCCATATTAAGCTCACTATTATTAAAATAAAAGATACGAGTAGCATTAATATGTCTCAATAAAATCCAAATTAACAGTGGGTAGATATAATGTCTAGTATATTTATATAAATGGATAGACGTTCACGTAAGAATATTTTTGCACGTAAACCTTGTAAATTAGCCTCGATAGTGACACCCGTGATTTAAAACATTTCAAAATACCAAATATTTGTATATGTATAATTTTAAAATGAGGAAACAACATACAAATATAAACCCGCACTAAATTACTGTTAACAAGTTGTAATACCATATTGGAACATGGGAAACACTTAAAATATTTTGCACAAAATATAAAATTGTGTAAACATGACAGTTTCACACATTTCCCTAATAACTAGGGTACGTAAGTATACGGTTATAATATTTATATTACTTGAATTATGGATGTCAAATTTATATTTATATTAGTTGCATCATATATAAACTTTTTTTAAAAATATTTGAAAGAAGTCTACAATCTCTAAGTAAAATGTTAAACATAGTCATTGAATTAAATTTATTTTAACTGCAATTAATTAAATTATTTAAATTCTAACCATTTGGAATAGAATGATACATCATAACTAGTGTTCAAATAGCTATAGATACATGTAAATACAAATTAATAAAAAAAATGAACAAGTCATAAAAATTTACGTTCAAAATACATTTGCGTAAACAAGTCTTATCGTTTTGTTTCATTTGCATATTAAGTGAATACTTTAAATAAAACTTTGTTTCGTAAAGGTTCCATTTTTTACATTATAATTTTAATATTATATGTATATATACTTAGAAGATTATGGATTATTTCTCAGTTATGACAATATGCACACATTACGTTACTTTCCAACTCATTGTAGTGTAGCTGTGTGTCATGGTCCTTATTATAGAGTTAAAATATTGCGAAAATCTTTTTAAGCATACAATAAACTTTAAAAGTATTTGGTGCATATTTATTCTAAAAACTATTTAATATTTGTAATTTTATAATTCAAATGCTTTTATACTAAAACTATTTTACTATATACTATTAAAAAGGTTTATCACGCGACCTTTGAGATCATAAAAGCGATGCATAATTTTATAAATAAAAGTTTAAGTGTATCGAGCGTCCAAAATCTTAATTTTGACCCAATTTTGATTGAGTCTAAGTCCTGGTGTCCGATGCTGTATTTTATTATAAGATTTATGAAATTAAAACAATTCAATATTGGTCGGAGTTGAAATCAAGCCCCTAACCACCGTGTGTAGACTTTACCACTTACTATGTATTAAGTTATACTTTTGTGAACAAATCACGGATAGCCGTTCATGCTAACAGTCTAAAGCACAAGAGTCCTTAGCAGTCATTATATTGACATTCTTTAATGGTTTCAAATAAAAGCTTGTTCAACATTTCACTATAGCTAATGTTACGTACATTTCATTTTAAACTAAATGGAACGAATATACGTGACGGTTATGGCATAACTCACCACTTCTTTGTAGGACTGCAACTAATAAAAAAAACATTTTGTAAAATATGAAACAGAAAGTTAGGTACTTTCTGTGTGTCAAGACAGTCAGTACTAAAAGCGTGAAGCTAAAGTTATGAACAAAAAATATTAAATTTTGAAGATACATACCAAAAATAAATTGTTTTTTATATAATGCTTTAAAAAAAGTGTTATTGGCGGTAATTTACGTAGTATTAAATGATTTAAAAATATAAAGCAATATTTTGTTAAGTAAATAATAATGAAACAAAAATACAAGACTAATATAACTTTAAATATTGCAATTTAAATCATATGGTAAATATAGTAACTAGAATTTTTTTTGTATATTATGGATATTAGAAAGAAGGAACAAAAATTCATCTCACGTTCAGAACTCGACACATTACTTTGATCTGGCTTATTCATATGTGTGTTTTTATAAAAACAACGTAAACTGTAACTTAGTGGGTAAAGAATAATAATGTCTAGACTTAACTAGGAAACAACGTGACATGAATATCTGAGATGAGTGTCAACATGAAACCACTTAAAAGAAGCTGTCATGGAATATAAAATAATACATAAACAGAAACTAGTGATTTTGATAAAACCTTATATCAAACAGCATATATTTATGCCCTTGAAATTACGTTTCAATATATAAGTTTGGAATGTTTATTTTTCATGTTAACTCGATCCTCTTATTATAGTTGGTTAGGCAGATAAAGCGGCGATTTAAGTTATTTCTTCCTTATCTTTCTATTCGTTAATTTTTACATTATTTGTTTAATTCACATGATTATAATATATAGAACATCATAGTTTGTAGTTTTTAGTTAGAATACTTAATGGTCAACTTGTCATAAAAAATTCAACGATAATATATAAAAAACAAATTTCTTGAGTAAAAATAAACACGGCATAATAACAAAAGATTAGGCGTTTTGTCTATAACTTAATAAGTCTGAAATTAATGGTTCTTAACATAATAGAAACTGCAAATGCCACTGATTTCATAACTTCCCAAGGGATCTATCGCCTTTTCGCCCCAAAAATTTTGATGCAATATTAGTAAACATATTTTAGATCTTAGCTACAACACTTATGGTTCAAATTAATATAAAATTAGGGATAGTATGGTAATGTTTGCAATAGCGTTTGTTGAGGTGTATATATCGGATTCAATTTTCGGGGCGTGGCAAATCAAGAACCGTGACACAATGTATTCAAGCCGGCAATATTTAGCTGATAAAACTACCGTATAAATTAGCAGACCTTTCTTCTTCGCAGTCATTTTTAGATATAAGAGAGAAGTGTTCAGACATACGTTCTATCTCGTGAAGTTATTGATTTACAAATCGTACTTGTGTTTAAGTAGGAATCAAAGTATGTTCGCCGAGGGTAAATATAAATGATGCATGGCTTGTATAGCGTGATAGTTCAAAGTCCGGTGCCGTCAACACGCTGACCACTTGTCTTCCGGCGCATTTACAATCAACCCTCTTTGGTTGTTGGTCTACTCATGCAAACTTGTACCGATTATCAAATAGCAGCGAATATGATATGGTCCTGATAGAACATATATTTATGTAATTTGGTTTCTCTATAAAATTAGCTTTGTAATATTTTTACTATATGCTTCATGTTATTGTTTTTTTTGTTACAGGGCCGAGCGCCATTGAGCCGCGCTCGCCAAGCGCTTATACGGCAAACTCGTCCAGCATGCTACTGCTGCAAACACACGTATGTATTATATTTTAGTTAAATAATAATATTCTGCATTAAAAGTTTTGTGAAAATATTTGTATGGTCACTACATTCTTTTAACAACATTGTGATATGCAAAACCTATTAACACACCTGCACAATAGCCACGCGGTTACCCCATAAAAGAATGATTATGAAACGAAAGATATACTTGATACGCCATTGGTCGTGACCGCCCATGTTTAGTTCCGCCTACTGTAATTGTAACGCCTTAAGTATTGATTTTTTCTGTTGCAGAGCAACTACGGTACGTCCTTCACTGATCTTTTGTCACCGCAATATCAAGAAGACTCTTCCGAAATCTTGGAGGAAAACTTAGATCCGTTTCCAGACGTTGAATTTCATGCACCAATTCCTCCTGAAGTTAAATCTCAGCGTGCCACTCCTGTGAGCGAGACGCCTTCGCCTATTCTAGGTCCAGCTTTACCAAGCTTTGAAGAAACTTATTCAGTGCGCTATCCAAAACAAGAGATGGCAGAATTTGGTTTAAAAATGGATGAAGACTGCTATAATGTCAGTGCATACTCTCATCCCGGACACGCGTCCACTCAATTATTATATCAATATCATCAACCTTCACTGCCATATGTTCCGTCACCTTACTATGCTCCAGCACAACAATGTTCACCAACATTTGATACCGGTGGAGTAACTAATACTCAAGATTCATATTCTCTACCACCCTTTCCAAGTTCCGTTGACTTACATGTAAATACTGACCCAGGAAACAGACAAAGGAGGTCATCATTGCCCGTTCAAAGATCAGAATCCAGTAGTTCTAATGATAGTCCTAAAATACATGGTAGTAGAGTTCACTGTATGCAAGCATCAACTCCAAGTTCTGCGTCAAGTTCTCCTGGTGGAGTACCACAAGATAACACAGTATCCCGAGCTGCGCCACCATCACCAAGTCAACTTTGCGCTGTTTGTGGCGATACTGCAGCTTGTCAGCATTATGGCGTACGCACTTGTGAAGGTTGTAAAGGCTTCTTTAAACGAACCGTTCAAAAAGGTTCAAAATATGTATGTCTAGCGGAAAAATCTTGTCCTGTTGATAAGAGAAGAAGAAATCGATGTCAATTTTGCCGCTTCCAAAAGTGTCTCGCGGTAGGAATGGTAAAAGAAGTAGTGCGTACAGATTCATTGAAAGGAAGACGGGGTAGATTACCTTCTAAGCCAAAATGTCCACAAGAATCTCCCCCGAGTCCACCAATTTCTTTAATCACAGCACTAGTCAGAGCACATGTGGATACTTCGCCTGATTTTGCCAACTTAGATTATTCACAATATAGGGAGCCTAATCCTATGGAACCGCCTATATCTGATCTGGAAGTCATTCAACAGTTTTACTCTTTATTAACCACATCCATAGACATGATAAAGATTTTTGCTGAAAAAGTACCTGGATATGGTGACTTATGTCCAGAAGATCGCGAACAGTTATTTGCTTCTGCGCGGCTTGAATTGTTTGTGCTACGACTTGCCTACCGTACTCGTCCTGAAGATACTAAGCTTACCTTTTGCAATGGATTGGTACTCGATAAGCGACAATGTCAGCGATCTTTTGGTGATTGGCTTCATGCAGTACTTGATTTTAGTAATACTTTACACTCGATGGATATTGATATTTCTACTTTCGCTTGCCTGTGTGCCCTAACACTTATCACAGGTATGAACACCAACATTTTATTGTCCTTATTATTCTTTATTTTCTATATCCGATATGTAAAAATCATTTATTACTATAATTTGACTCTGAAACTAAATGTATTTATATACAAGAAGATAATCTCACTGTACAATTAAACAGTACAATATATATTAAATTAATATACATTAGTATAGTAAAAATGTAAATATATAATTTAAAATAATGACTTTTTTACAATTCCATTATTTTCATAAATATATTATTTTCTTCCATAGAGAGACATGGTTTAAAAGAGCCTCATAGAGTAGAGCAACTTCAAATGAAAATCATTGGATGTTTGCGTGCTCACATACCAGGAGGTGGAAGTACAAACGCAGTAGGAGCTCCACATTTCAGTCGTGTCCTGGGAGCTCTACCAGAACTACGGTCGCTTTCCGTGCAAGGTCTTCAACGTATATTCTACTTGAAATTAGAAGACTTAGTTCCAGCGCCACCACTAATCGAAAATATGTTTCGTGCCAGCCTGCCATTTTAGAGGTTTGCACGCTTTCCCACGATAACATCCCGAGGACCATCTCCGCCTTCAAGACGCATTCTCTTTTAGAGCTGACTCCGTTATTTTTATAAGTGTTTATCTAGATTAAAACTATTTTTCTAGAGACTAATAGAAACTCTACATGACTCGATCTCTGCGGTATCGATTTGTGCTTGTTGTACGAATAATTAATTAATTAATTGAATAATTTTATGTAAGAAAAACACTCTTACTATGTAAGTCCTAATATATTGGGCACTTATAGTTAAGCTTAATTTATTATTAATGTATATTTGGGTGTGATTCCGTTTTATCTTATAAAGGTATCTTTTAGTAGTCTGCATTTAAGTTACCGCTCGTAATCAATGGCATCTCGTCGTACAAATATTCCTACGTTATTTACTTGTGTATTATTAAATAAGAAAAATCTAGTCACAAGACTTACAAATGTTAAAAATTTGGCTTGTAATCACCGAATTTTATTAAAAATTTATAAATAATTAAGATATATGTTAACATCTAACTGAGTGTGATCTAATTAAAAAAACCGAAATTTCGTATCCGTTATCGAAAATAAAAGCGAAAATAATATCTTGGAAAGAGAGTTTTTAAAAAACATAAAATATAATTGCATTCAATAATACGGGGTAATGTTTTAAAGCGTTTCTTAAGGTGATTTAAATCACGCTTATATATTCTATAAAGGATACGGAATATGGATAACGCCGAGGTCTTGCAGACCGCGTGCGAATCACGCGTAGGGCTTAATGATAAATATAAGCCCAAAACAGATGAAAGTTACCTTTTTAGGTTTAAATTATTTTATAACTATTTCATAAAATGTTAATGTGAATTGTTAAAATAAAAATATACGTACGTATAAGGTAAGAGAAAAAGTTCAGCATCTCTATTATAGACTCCCAAGTCCAACGTGTCTTAAAGAGTACCTTCCTAGATAGGTAGCTTAGAAGTTTTCTTATATTATTATTACTCTTTGAATTTAAAACAAAACAAGTAGAAGTAGACACCTAAGACATATCAGTACTTTTTTAGATTGCTGATAAAGTTTATGGTTAGGATTTTCACCTAATTTGACGCTTACTTTTTTTAATATACACGTGTTAAACTTAATTGTCTTTCCTGTTACCGGAATGGATATTGAACTTGGACCAATTGGGTAAGTGAGAAAAGGAAGGCTTCATTAATGCATATAGGCAACAAAATTATCAATATAATTGAAATTAAATAATATACCTAATATATTTATCGAAAACAGACGTTTTAATGGAGCGCTTTCAATTTTTAATGCAATAAAATTGCAAACTAGCTATTTATAATAATAAAAAATAATCAATTTAAAATAAATATTTGAGGTGTGAGATATAAATTGTAGATGTAACGTTATAGGATATAAAGAAAAGCGTGATAATTTTGTACAATATATATTGTTTTGTAATTACATATTTTGTAAACAATACTAATGCTGAACTTTTTACTCATAAAACCAGGGATCCTTGATATGTATTAGTTAATTTTGTAGATTTATAAGAATAACTGAAAAATATGTCTTTTCATTACTCATTGTGGTGTGATTCTTATGTTGGTAACACGTGAAACTGTACGTATCAGATGCCTACCTACTTCACTAAAGATTAAAAGTATTTTACTTTGGCAACGTGAATTATTGTTCTGCTAATAGAAAATAAATTATAAAAGAGAACCCTTCCTAAGCTTTTGCGAAAACTTGGTTGTGCTTTCATATCACTACAAAACATAATGTAGCAATAAGTCAATATATCATAAATTAATAATAATAATAATAAGATATACTTAAATCACTATAACAGAGGCAATACATTCCAAAAAATCATTTCATTATTGATTAAATTTTTGACACCAAGTTCTTTTATAATTATAATAAATTTTAAATTGATATTCACATCCACATCACAAAAGTAGGTAAGCTCTGAATTTAACAATCATTAATTTTATCTTAGACGTAGATCTTGTAGACTTATATTTCAAGAAAACTGTACATTTCGTTCTGAAATTTCCGAGTTCGATTGCATTTTTTATCTTAACCAAGATTGATGTGCTTTTGTTATACTTTATACTTTTCTTTGTAAATATTTCGTCACAATTATACTAGCGCATACGCGTTATTTCAAGCTTGTGTTTCTTTATCTTATTTTACCCTCATTATAATTAGGTGCATACATTCGTTATTATAATTGAATGCGTACTATATTTTATAAATTATGATAATTTAATAATTACACAAATTTAAAAAATTACAAATAGATTTTTTTTAAAGCTTACAAATAGGTATGATTTTAGGATTTGTTGCACAGTTGTTTTAAAAATACACCATAATTATCCTTTTAAAAACTTTGACTTTGCCATGTCAAACGCAAAATATTCTGCCAATGTCGCCTATATAATTATAGTAGGTATAAATGTGAATGAATAAAGTAAATGATGAAATAATTAGCATAAATGGATGATTGACTAAAATGCTATATTTCAAATACGCAACTTTATAAATGATATCAAAAAAAATATTGCAAAAAGAGTTTGTTTTAACTATCAAAGACTAAAAATGAATTTGTAACTGAATAGCATTGTCTACGATAAATTTCACTAATATTTTCGTAAAATGACCAAGAAATTGAGTTTGTAAACATTTAAAATTAACAGTACGTTTTATACCGTAGAGAAAAATATCATACAAAGAATATTTAAGTTTAGGCCTATTAATAAAATTTGAGGCTTCACATTAGCTACGGAAATAAATGGGATATCCATATAAAGTGGTCGTAATAGATAATTTATAATAACTTATTAAGATAAAATAAGTAGAGCCTAATCAGAGCAGAATTCAAATAAAAGATTACAAATTTAATATGTTTTTGATACTAAACAGATATACATACATTACATGTCATGAGCAAGGATAGGAGACGCAATCTCCTAATTCCAATTAGATATTCTTAGCACAGTCGCATAAATAAACAATCTAGACTAACAAAAATATACACGTAATTAACAACAACGTTATAGCATTTACTCACTTTTAAAAAGTGAAATAAATTATAATTTGTTTCAGACTTAAAAGAAACAAAATAGTTAATAATAAAAAAAACTGATTATAAAAAAAAACTGTTTCTGACGATGCATTGTCTGTCTAAGTACTCTTAGTTTAACATAAAGCTCTGCATGAAAGAGAACGTGACTTTCGATTAATTAAATATTAAAAAGTATTAATGAATTTTATAAAATTTATTTTATAATATCTCAATAAATATAATATGTTATACCCACCTATAATAAGTCACACAGCAATCAAGCAGCAATACCAAATCTGTGGTGAACTACTCAAATGTGACAACGATGACAACTGACAAGTACAAAAGAGTCTTGAGATTTTTTAGTTGTTGTTTAGTATTTAATAATTTTTAGATGTAGTTATATTAAAATAAAAATTTGTAAACTAATAAAGTTCTAAGGAGACATACACACAAAAACTTTGAGATGTCTGAGGGCATAGATGTAACTGAAATCTTAGACAAAAACTTGGAGGATTTAGAGATTCAAGAAGTTCTAAAAAATGGGACAGATTTACGGGAATACGCATTACAAATTGATAAGAATATAAAAGAAGCAGAAAAAAGCTCTGTAGCAGATTATTTAAAGGAAAGTGAAAATATCGCAACTCTTCACAATCAAATAGAAGATTGTGATTCAATATTAGAAAGAATGGAAAGTATGCTGTTAGTTTTTCAGGTAAGACATTGTTAAAAAGAGGCCTACTACTAATATATTAGTAATAATGACTAATAACAGGTACTTAATATTATTTACAGAAAGATTTGGGAAGTATTAGTAACGAAATTATTAGCTTACAAAAACGTTCTGTCAACATGTCGATCCAACTTACCAATAGACAAGCTCTTAAAGGACCACTATCATCATTTATTGAGGATATGGCTGTGTCTGAGACACTTATTTTGTAAGTATGACTATCCATAAGTGGTCAAGGAAAATTTTCTTAATTTTAATGTATATTGATAGTCTTTATTGAATATATAAATATGAGTGTCTTTAAGTTGAATAAATAATAGTCAAAACATAATAACAGATATAAACATAATATTTATTAAAATATATAATATGCTGAAAACTCTTTTTCAGTGGTATTAATAATGTTCCAGTAATAGACAAAGAATTCATGATTCAACTAGCCATCTTAAATCAAAAATTAAACTTTGTTAAAGAACAAGATTTTAAAGAAACAAAAGCTTGCCATGATGTGAAAGATGTTCTAGAAAAATTGAAAATAAAGTCAGTTTCAAAAATAAGAGCTTATGTGCTTGAACAAATATATAAATTTCGTAAACCAATGGCTAATTACCAAATACCACAAAATGCTATGTTGAAATATAAATTTTTCTTTGAATTCATTTTGACTAATGAGAGGAATGTTGCCCAAGAGATTTGCAATGAATACATTGATACTTTAAGCAAAGTTTATTATTCTTATTTCAAATCCTATGCATCAAGATTAGATAAATTGAAATATGAAGAAGTACCAACAAAGGATGACTTAATGGGAATTGAAGATGGTTCTAAGGGTGGCTTCTTTCAAAAATCTAATTTAAAAAATAAAAGCACTATTTTTACAATTGGTAACCGTGGGGATGTTCTAGCACAACAACTAGAGGCACCAATTATAGTGCCACATGTACAGCAGAAATCTAAGGTATTTTTATACTATTTATTTGAAAGATATCAATTTTGAAATAACAAGATCTAAATTCTCTTATATTGAAGTCTACCTTTTGATAATTTTACAAAAATAATATTATGAACTTAGATATATGGAATGACATATTAATAGCTTATTAAACATCAGTTTTACCTTTTACAACTTCTCACTTTATCGAGCATAGCAGAATGATCAGAGACAACCTTGTTTTAAGACATTCCGGTGACTGCTTTCCACACATAATTGAAACATTACATTTTGAGTGTTAACTCAACACTGCACTTTGTCTTAAAAAAGTGGGGAGATAAAATAAATTTTAAATAATTAGTCCTCCAAATGCAAATTGAACCCACAACTAGTAGTATTCAAATCACTAACTACAATATTATTGTGTTGATAGGTTATTTTAATTGTTTTAAATATACAACATCAGAAATTCTTTTATATTTAGAAACAAATGGTAAATGTTATTGCACATCCATACATTGTACAATCATATTCAATGTATACTAGCTGCTTAACATTTCACAACATTACCATAGCAATAACTGTGTTAAGTACAAACAAGCTACAAGGAATATATTTAAATATTATAAATATGTACAAAATTTTAATATATGAAATTATTTTCAGTACTCATATGAAGCATTGTTCCGAAGTTTACAATACGCTCTTGTGGACAACAGTTGCAGAGAGTATCTTTTCACAACAGAATTTTTCCATGTGAAAGGGAGTCATGCACAAGAGTTATTTGACAGAATACTTGGAAAGACATTATCTTTACTTGTGGTAAAAAATTTAATATAGTAATTAATAATTGTATGGTTGGTTTCAATATTATGTTTTAGATTTTTAATATTTTATTCTTTGCTTTGATGTGTTTGTCGAAGCTATTTAAATCATAATGGTGATATCATCTTTATTGAAATCAAAATAAAAAATATAGATGTAAAATGTATATATATATACATATGTATGTGTGTGTGTGTGTGTGTGTGTGTGTGTATATATATATATATATATATATATATATATATATATTTATATATATATAAAAGATATAACATAGCTGACTAATTGTCTGGCATAATAATACTACTATTATATAATTTTTATTATGATTTAAATATTTAAAAAAATAATGTTTGCAATTTTTTTCTAATAATTTATAATACATATAAAACTCAAAATGTGCTGAATTAAAAATTACTAATATTTATGTATGTATGAATAAAATACTAATGACAAGAAGATAAAATAATACATAAAAATAATATATTAGAAAAAGACCAGTATGGCTCAGTGGGACTGTGTTTGACTGCAAACGCGATCGCTTGTGAGTTCGATCCCCACTCGAGGATTAAATATATTTAAATTATTTTCATTTCTTTGCTCTGGTAAGACAAAGCGCAGCGTTGCGTCCCGCTACGCAACAAGCAATGTCTCAAATTTAGCAGAAAGCAGACTAGAGAGCGTCTTAACACCAGGTATTTGCTGTCTACCCTGATATGCAGGAAGAAAAGCGTAAGAAAAACAAATTCGAAAATAAAAACTTACCTTTTCTATTATTTAAGAAAAATGTGGAAAACTATGTCCTGGAATGCTACGACTGTCTCGCTCTATTCCTGTGCATTCAGCTCATAAATAGATATAGGTGGATGTGTCATAAAAGAGCAGTTGCAGCTTTGGATAGGTAAGAATTTATATTCTTAAGTTACTATTGTATATAAAATATATCTTTAAACTTTATATTCAAGTAAATATTAATCGCATCATACTTTCAGTACATATAGATAAGATATATCCCACATATAGACATCATGGATGGAATTTATATATATATTCTTTTTACAGCTATTGGGATTCATTATTGGCAACTTTATGGCCGAGACTGGACTATGTATTGAAGTTAAACATCCAAAGCGTAAGAGATTGCGACCCCGCTAAATTATCTAACAAAGAAATGGGACCACATTATGTAAGTTATAATAAATTATCAAAATGTCTACCTTACCTAATTTATTTTTAACAATGCTAAGAAACAGCTTCATGCTTTAACCCGCATAGCAGGGTGACCACAGAGAACCTAGTGTCAAGACATTCTATTCACCACTTTCCGTCCAAATTGGACACTGAAATATACAATCATTTTCTTTTCAACATCATCACAATAGCCTCTACTAACAAATATAATAAATAAACAAAATATATTTTCAGATAACAAGACGATACGCCGAGTTTTCAGCGGCAATGCTCAGCCTCAGTGAACAATTCCCATCAGAGGAACTTAGCAACTTGTTACTAATATTACAGGATGAAGTTCATTGCTTTTTACTAAAAATGGCGGCAGAATTCCCACAACGAATACAACAACTAATATTCCTAATAAATAATTACGATATGGTTCTAAGTATTTTGATGGAACGGACTAGAGACAACACTAAAGAAGCTGAGAGTTTTAGAGAACAACTGCAAGCAAGGAGCTCAGAGTATGTAGAAGAAATACTAAGTCCTCACTTTGGTGGGCTCATGCAGTTTGTAAAAGAAGGTGAACAGTTGCTAGAAAGTAACAGGAAAAATGATATTGCTAATCTTGAAAAGAAGTCAATATCACTTGTCACATCATTTACTAACAGCTGGAAGCAAAGCCTGGAAGAAATACATAGAGAAGTTTTGATCTCTTTTCCGAACCTTGTGACGGGATCTGGATTATTGCAAATGGCACTCACGAATTTCGTTCAATATTATCATAAATTTGTTAAATTATTGACCCCCAACGCGCGTACTCAACTTGTAAATATCCATGTCATTATGGTAGAGATTAAAAAATATAAGACTAATTATTAATAGTAAATAATTAAATAAAAAGATATTTTGTATTGTATATAACTAATAACATTAAGAAAAAAGAATGTTGTAGCATTATCGGAAGTATGAAAAGATAGTCTTAATAAGTTTGACGGTTATCAAATAGAAAATGACTTGAGGTAAATATTGAATAAACTATGTTTTCATTGATAAATAAAGTATATATAAAAGTAAAGTATGACTTTCCTTTCTATTCCAAAACTTTAAATAGTGACATTTTCATTTTGTAGGAAGATAGAACTTTACACAGCATTTTCCATTTTCGAAGTGATTTACAGTGATAATTTTACCACCTTATATTCAGTTGTTACAACAGAACTCAAGATCAATAAATGTATAATTATATTCATACTATACTAACGATTTTTAGTCGAACTGATCCCTAAACTGCCACAATGATCATATTTTAGTAAAATTAAAATTTAAATGTAAAATTAAAATAAGAATGAAATTAAAGACAAGATTTTTCTATTAATTTATTATAAATACTTCTAAAATGAAGTAATTTTACAAAATCACAGAGCATTTGGAAAAATGTACAACCTTGCCAACATTTACACTTAATCTGAAATATGTATTTGTATAAATAACAGTATCCTAAATTATTAACAACTATAATTACAGTTACTTTAGAAGTTAAAATTTATAATACACAAATGTCAATTTAAAGCTTTAAAATGTAATCCTGGATAAAAGCCCTTTCCAAACTTTCAGTGATTTCTCTTGAACATAATCTTTCAGTAATTGTTCAAATTCAGGTGAGATTTGTTTTGGTTTCCACGATAGTAATGCTTGTAATACCCTGTTTTGATTGTGTTTACTCATGTATATTAGACTTGTAAAAATAGCCTCCTTAAGTGCATCCGGAGCTGGAAAAAAATTGTAGTTCTTAAATGTATTCTTTTTATAAATAATTTTATATGTAATTTAAATTTTTGAACATTTGCATATAGGTTTGACATACTAAACCGGTGAACTTAAAATAAATAAAAAAATAATAAAAACAACTTCTTTTCTTCAAATTTATTTCTTAAAACAATTTTAGAAGGCAAAATATCTATAATACTTACGATTTAGATCCAACATATCTAACAGATTATTGACTACTATTTCACAATGTACTTTCATATCAACTGGATAAGGTTTTAACAGAGGCCCAAGCATTTCTATACTAAATTGTTTAACTCTTAGATGTATACCGTCATTTTCAATAAGGGGCATCAGCATTTTCTTTATAATGTTCTTTTGACACCAGTCTGGCCCTTGCCTCTTTGCAAGAATTATTAAAGCCATTCTCAACATCTTCTTTTCCACTGAAATATCTTAAAAAGAAAAAACGTAATCAATGTTAATATATTCAAATATACATGTACAATTTTTGCTGATACTTTTTTAAATTAATTTCTTGCAGTAAAAATGATTCACATTTGAAATTTTGAAAAATGCCTACAGTTTTTTTGTTATAAAATACTATAAGCCCAATATCTTAATCTAATTAAGTTCCTATTGTAATAATATTTAATAATCATAATATTGTGTGCAAAGAGGCTGGTCGGGCGCAGTGGGACAGCGCCTGACTGTAAACGCGATCAGTTGCGAGTTCAATTTCCTCCCGGAGGGAATGATAAAGTTAATATTACTTGCATTTCCTCGCTCTAGAGGGGAAAGCGCGGCGTTGACTTCTGCCCCTCAACACAATTCCTTGAATTTGGCGTAAGCGAGGTGCACTAGATACTAGTACTTCCCGTCTGCCCTGCTATACGAGATAAAAGCGTGAAGATAACATTGACATGTCCTTTAAATTTTGACTATGTCATATCACCATTATCCATGCATGTAATCAATTTAAATATTTTATTAGGAATTGATTTACCTCGTATTTCTGAAATAGACGTCCTGAATAGCTCCAATATTTTAGGTTCATTCCAATCCGTAATTTGATAAAAATATTTTTTATTCAGTATTACTCTAATATCTTGTACCCGATTGTAGCGATCTTCACATTTGTAAAAGTGCAAAAGGTACACTAAACATGTCACTAGTGGAGTTTTAGCTGTAATAATAAAAAATATAAATAAAAAATAAATAATTCATTTAAAATAAAATACTGAAAATTAACGCTATAGTAGTGCAGTCCTACTGTAAAAACAATTAGTTTTGAGTTCAATTCCCACTCAGTGTACTGATCTAATTTATATTAATTTCGCAGTTTTGGTAAAATAAAGCGCGGTGTTGAGTTACGTCATTTGACACTCAATATTCATCACTCATAAAACCAAGTTTAAAAACACTTCGTTCTTCTCTTCCGGCTGAAGGTTAAAAAACGTAGTGTTCGCGGGAAAAATAAAACATACTCATAAACATATTCAATATAAAAGCATTATTTAAATTAAAAAAATATGATTTTAACAACTTACCAATGCCCATATGAGCTAAAGGCAATATATGCATCCAAACGTCTAAACATTGCTTTATCAACGGTACCACTTTGAACGAAAGACAATACATGGCGTCCAGAATAAATAGTCGAAGACGCATTTTCAAACCAAAGTAACGGCATATTAAAGCGTAAACGTGAGATAAACTTTCAATAACATCAAATTCAGGAGTTTTGTTCAATTGGAATAAAGAAAATTCTATTTGTGTTAAGATAATGTTGACTACATCCGGTGCAGATGTGGCCAGTTGCTTCACTATATACAAGAGTACTTGTTCAGACTTGGTCATAGCGGGCGCCGGTGGTGAAGTAACTTTGTTGAAAAGCTCTACTTTCCGAGCTGGATCCTTCAAATACCTCAAGAATCCACTTAGGAAATTCTTTACATTCCAGTTATGCTGTATATCTTCTAAAAGTTTTGCCATTGCCGGTTTCGCCTTGTCGGGTGGTAATTCTGTTATATGTGCTATATTATCTTCTAGCTTCTTACAAATAGAATTAGAAATACTATCTGCAAAAAAATATATAACTGTTTAATATTCATCTCTTATTGTAAAAAAATTATGTCTATTAAAATGTATAAATGTCGAAATCTATAATAAAATTTAGCAATAATACATTAGATCTTCATTTGCTATCATAAATGATTTCATACATAATAAACTACATGTACTCGCGACTTTGTCCGCGTTTATCTTATAATTCTATAAAAATATAGCTTAAGTTAATCCTTATTAGCTAAGCAGTCTCGTCAAAATTAGTCCTCTCTACATCTGTATTAAGAACAAACAGACAGATACAAAAATTGTAAAAAGTGTTATTTTGGTATATATATATATATATATTGTATATACATTCAGTAATTGTGAGATTACAAATAGCGTAAAACCAGGATAGACGCCGCAGCGGTATAGATCATATTCAAAAACCTAACGTACCGAATTCGCGACTAAAATGTAATTGTTTAAGTAGTAGACGCAGTCACCCCGCACCTCAATCACCCACGGGCAATCGGGCGGTGAGGACATGTTTCGCGTGAACGTTTAAAGGTAAATATTTATAAGTTGTCTTTATAATTAGTAAAAATTATCGTTATATTTTTTATACTTCACTTCCTGGTTCATATAAATATGGAATTACTCAAATGTTTTAGTGCCTATTAATTTTTTATGTAAATATTTGCAGCACTATGCCACGAAAATATAAAAGAAAGGGAAAAGTGCGAACTCGAGTACGTTCTTTGACTACAGAACGTACAAAACAAGAATCAAATATTAAAAATCACTTACCAGGAACTTTCTTGGCATTAAATCTAATATTAGCTTTTCCATATTTGTCTATCATCTTACAAAGTATGCTTTGCTTAGGATGATTTGCCGGTTCGCTTGCCGTTAACGTGTCATCGAAACGCGCATCACTTAATTCTGTGTTAATATCATACTGAGAGAAAGGCTCATTAGATTTTCCAAACAGATTGCTTAAGTCCTTTCGAGGACTGGTTTTAAGACTGTTTTCATTCTCTATTGACTTTCGCTTTTGCGGTATTTTATTTATTGATTCTGGAGAGATATTGCATGACGTATTTTGCAGCTGGTTGTGATCCTTGAACATGTCTCGCATGTTGGAGCTTCGCAACACTCTTTTACACGTGACTTCAATGGAGCCTTCAGAGTCCGTGCGTCTCGATCTCTTTCTCGGTGGAGTTCCTTCAATTGAATTAAGAACTTCTTCAGTACACTTGGTCATGGATTCTGTACTCGATTTTCTGCTTGATGCAATAGATTCTTGATCACTCATTTTACTTCGACTTCTAGTAGTTATATAGTTCTTAGTGACGATTGACGACGGCGGTGAATTAACAATTGTTAAAACATCCTGACCTGTTTCAGAATTATTTTCGATTCGACTACTTTTATTTGTAATTGTATTTAATTGTAACTGAGACAAACACACAACGGGCTGCTTTACGCTGTTACCAGAATCTTCTTTACTTGGTGAAAATGGCGTAACTTTGAGTGGATCATATTTAATTGGGGACAATTGTGCAGTTTTAACTAGATCTGCTTTATTTGGTGACAACTGTGAAATTTTGACCGAGTTATCTTTAATTGATGGGGATTTCAAAATTTTGGCTGAATCGCTGTTAGGTGACAATTGTGAAGTTTTAACTGGACAGTTTTTATTTGGAGAGCATTGTACCATATTGGTTAAATCTTCATTATTTGGTGTGCAATATGCAATTTTAATTAAATCATTTTTATTGGACGAAGATTGTGTAACTTTAACTAAATCACCTGTACTTGGTAAAAATTGGGCAATTTTGACACAAATTTCATTATTGACCGATAATTGTCCAATGTAGGCTAAATCTTCTTTATTTAATGAGGATTGCACATTTTCGGCTATTTCTTTTTTATTTGGTGATAGTTGTGGTTTAACAGAATCCATTTTATTTGGTGAAAATTGTGGCATCTTAACTAAACCTTCTCTGCGGGGCGAACATTGTGTAGTTATAATTAAATCTTTATTTAGGGCCTCAATTGCTTCACAGCCCTTCTTAACAGATTCACACACCTTTTGTTTCTTTAATTTCAGAACATCACTCTGTTTGTTTATTTGTTTTAGTTTTAACTCTTTCATGACATTAACTGCGTTTTCATATGCTGATTTGTTATTTAAATTATTTTTATTTATCAAACGATCTGCTAAAGACGCTGGTATCGATTTAGGTTTCCTACGTAACTTTGTGATAGGAGCCTTAATTCTGGCAATTTTACATTTTGGTAGTAATTTCTTTCTGAATTTTTCAAGCCTGCTCAGTTTACTGCAATTCATTTTTCTATTCCTCTTACCCTCATCCTCTATTTCTGTGTCACTGAATTCTTTACTTTGATCTTGAGCAATGATCCCTTGATTATTATTAACAATTACATGTTCTTCATGGCTATTCGTTCTGGATGTTTTTCTAGGGCTATAGCTATGTAATTTATTTCTAGATTCATTTGTGTCTTGTAACATGTGGCAATTAATATTGTCGCTTCTAGAATGTTTTTTAGGGGACACTTTGATGTCTGTCTTTACACTATGTTGTTTTTTAGTTTGTTTCGGTGGCGATGTTTCTGGCCATTTATATTCACTAAGGGGTAGATCATCACTCAGATCATCACTACTGTTTACATCATTATTAACACTTATAACTATAGTTTCTTGACTAGAATCTTCTGTTAAATCAGAGTTTATTGTTGTATTCTTAATATTTACTTGCTTTTTCGGTGACTCTGGCATCAACATTTGATCTTTTAAAATACGTTTTATCTTCATAATTTCTTTACTAAGATCTGATATACTTGTTTTTAAAGTTTTATTTTCTTCTTTCAACATTAAAGCTTCTGTACAAGCTGTATGATTTTGTAACGGCTCACATACCTCTGGTACAGGTGAAAATAATAATCTTGATTTTTTTTTAGTTAACTTAACTGGTGTCTTTGGAATTGGAGTAATCAGCCTTTCGGTTAAACGCATTGTATTTAAGATCATTTCAATTTCACCGTCGTTGACAGTGTCATGGCAGACATTGTTGCTATTGTTTCTCTCTAAACATTTCTTTTCTTCCTTGGATGATGATTTACCACTAAATTCTATTTCACATTGACTTGAAAGGTCCTGAATATAAATTTGCTTTGGTTCTGATGTATTTATAGAGTTTCCTTTAACTGTTCCACTCAAATTACTTTTTCTTATATCCTGCTCATTATTGCTAACAACTTGAGGAACTTCAGTCATACTAACATCACAAATACTGCTATGCTCACTTTCTTTACATGGCAGAGGACATTTAGCTGGCATTACTTCTGGCTGAATTACTTCTACAATAGAATGCAATGTATTAATGTAATTATCTGGGTCCTTATCAGAATTTTTTAATATCGCAGGACATGTAGGCATAGAAATATCCGGAATTGGACTTGTTGCACTATCAACCAAGTTGTTTTTTGGTTTTATAATAACATCTGAAATTATATGTATCTTTTTTGATTCACTTTCAACTTGAACAGCTTTATCCCTTTTAGAAATATTGTGCCAACATTCATTATGATCGAAGATAATAGGACTGGTTGCGACATGTACAAACTCTTGATATACTGGACTTGTACCACTATCTGCAAATATCTTTTTATACTTAGGTTTAGTGATATCCGTGGCAAATGGACTGTCATTTTGAAAATAATCAGGACTGTTGAAGCATTTCTCGCCATCTGAAAATGCTAAAGATGAACCTCTGCCGGTGTCCTCACTAACTACTTCATTACTACAATCAGACTCATGGTCATCGATAACTGAAACAATATTAAATGACATACTTTAGAAAGTAAGTAACTTTGAGGCCGGTCGTGGCGCAGTGTGATAGCGTCCGACTGTAAACGCGATCGGTTGTGGGTTCGATCCCCACTCGGGGGAGTGATTATATTAAAATTATTTTCACTTCCTCGCTCTGGTAAGGTGACAAAGAGCGTTGAGTTCCACCACTCAATACGCAATGTCTCGAATTCGGTGGAAAGCGAAGTCTTGACACTAAGTACTTTCTGTCTACCCTGCTATGCGGGATAAAAGCGTGAGCTAAATAAATACATAGAAAGTATAATGCACTCAAATCCACACTGTGTGTGTTTAAATACCCTTTTTATTTAATTTTTTAATTCATATAATTAATATTTCTATTTTATTTGTTACACTTACCTTTTTTTACCAAATTAGAATTTCTATTTACATTGAAGTTAATCTGAAATATGAAAAGATTTGTTTTAATTTTGTTCAATTTAATTAAACTATAATTATTATATAAAATGTTGTGGGTTCGATTTCCACTCAGGGGAGTGATTATATTTAAATTATTTTCACCTCCTAACTGTGGTAGGACAAAGTGAGGCGTTGAGTTCCACCACTCAACAAACAAATTACAAAGGTAAGATTTATGGACAAAATAGACTAGAAAAGTCCATAGACATAAAAAGGCTTCTAATATATAATTAAAATTATAAGTAAATGGAAACCACCAAATATTTTGAAACAATTACCTCTTTTTTATTTTCTGTATCATTCACGGACACAGGAGAAGGGGGTAAACTATCACAGAATATATGTTCCTCATTGCTTTCTTCGGAAGACTCCTCTGCATCACTTTCAAAATTATATGTATCATATTTTTTTAATAATAATTTATGATGTTTCTTTAACTTTCCTATTATGTAATTAAAATTAAATTAGTATGTTCTACTTCGATTCACATACAATTAAAAATGATTAAATGGCATTATTCATATGAATTACGAAATATTGTTCACGCAATTCAAAATTGATTATTGTATGGGATAAAATTACAACATAGTATTTTACTATTCTTAAAGTGTTGTTTCACACTTAAGATAAGAAAACATTTTAGAAAAAAATGTATAAAAAATTAAACACAGCATTCAGTCACTAAGCCATTCATTCTACATCCGACTGCTTTGAAATTTTTATGTTTTGAAATATGTAAAATAAACAACTTTTTCTCTTTGCAAACTATTATTTCTTATAAATAGTTTTTATGTAAAAATATCTCTTCAGATAAGCTAACAACATAAATATGTTGTTTTATAAAGTAATATATGCAAGGTTGTATCTACAAGTGTATCTTACTCTGCAATATAGCTATTATAGTATAATATACAAGTAACAACTAAAAATAACAATCACTTACTTTTACCAAACACTATGTCCCTTATAAGGCATAAATGCTTAAGAATAGTTTCATTATCATTCTTAAGATGTGTCAACCTGGTTTCATAATCTTTATTATTGTTTTTGTTTAATTGTTTTTCAATTTTTAATGCTTCAATTGTAGTTTCATGCTCATTAACCAGTACCTGTAAAATTGTATACAAGAAGCCATTTAAAACCACTAATTATGTGCAAACTATTCAATTACCTATATATCTTGAGTAAAAAGTTAAAGTAAAATACACTAACATTTTATAATTTATTACTAGAATTGGCTGTAAAATTCAGTATATTTATTTTATAAGAATAAAAGTTTATTTCCCAGTTAGTAACTATCAGTATCAATAACATATCATATAAATTATGACTTTGATATCAAAAACTTAACAGAAGATAGTTTTGAATATCTTGTTCTCTTAGACACACAGGTAATCAAGAGCAGATGAATATATATTAACATAAAATTATTTCTTACCTGTAGTTGATTAGCATGGGATTTTATTGCTTCACATTGGTTTTGCAACAAAATATTACTATCTTCTAGTTCCTTATTTTTTATTCTTAGTGCAACAGCATTCTAAAATATAAGCTTTGATTTAATAAATTTAAATAAATAAATTTAACATATAGTTGTGGTAAATATCTTTACTATTAATAAATAACAAAACCCATCTAAAGTACTAACATTAAATTGGAGCAATTTAATAACTAGATGTTTTACATAGCAACAATATTTAATTTCTATATAAATCATTTATTTATTTTTATGCTTGAAATTAAGTAAGCCGTCTTTGACTATCTTGTTATGCATGGTGAAGTGTGAAGATGTATTTTTTTCTATTAATAAAAGTTTATTTTATAGAACATGTTTTATATTACAAATTTTAGATACTGATTTGTATTTTAATAATATAATATAAAGTAAAAGTAAAAATGTAATATAAACTAAAAATAAATGAATATGTTTGTTACAATTATTTACCTTTTCCACCTGGGTACATTTTTCTAGAGTTTCTTTATAATCAATACAAACTTGTTTACATTCTTCTTTTGCCGCTAAGAGTAAAACCTCAGTTTGTTCTAATTTTTCATTTTTGGCATAATATTTTCTTATTAATGAACTATAAAAATAAAATACATTATATAAAAAACCTGATGAAAGCATGGTATTACACACTATAACGACTGTTTTAGCTTTTTACTTACTCAGTGGCAATGGTCTTCTTTTTTGCAATATGTATTGCTTTTCGCTGTTTATCATATTTGCAATCATTCTAAAAAGTAAAATACGCAATTAAATATTAATAACAAGTTTTAGTGAGCAACATTTAATTTCTGATAATGCAAGTATATTATCACAAGTGTAATTTTTCAAGAGAAATAATATTGTTAAAACATGCACCACATGCTTACTATAGCCATTAACTACAATATTCAAATTCGAATATTGAGATTAATAATAATTAAACAAGTAATCAATGTCCTCCAATTGTAACAAAGTTATTTTATGATATTAATTTATTATGAAAATTCAATATAACCTCTATCTTACCACAACAGTAGATTGGATTGGTTGCTGAAGTAAGTTTAAATCAAAATCCAATACTGTATCATCAAATGTGGAGGCCATTGTACGCAAGAATATATACGATGATAGAAATATCACTTTTCATTTTCATTTCATTATCAATAAAAAACTTAAAAGTTTAATATTATTACACCGGCGCGCCACTACAAACTTAAACAGACATATGAAAACTAATAGATTGAAAAACATTGACAGATCATAAATATACAGATAATATGATTACAGATTAGAAATAAATTTCGTATGATGAAAGAAGAAAGAAAGAATACATATACCTACTATTTTATTTAGGTATATAATCAATCATTAAAATTATCTGTTTTATATTTTATCAATTACTCAATATAAAAATATTATTAAAATAATTTTACATGTAAAAATTTGCTGTTGCTTATATGTTGAAATATTTTTACCACAACTAAATTAATTTATTCAGTACCTGTGTTTTGATTACGACAGATTTTATATCCGTTTCTGGGTCTTGAACATGAAAATATATAATCATTAAAATATAGCCATTTATAGTTAAATATATATTTTGTTATAAAAAGGTCATTTAAGGCTAAGTTTTATTACAATATCTTCTTGATATATGCTTGATTACCTATCAGCCAACCAACCGTTTTAATGGCCAACCATATATAACGTTTTAATTTTTAATAACTAATATATATATATATATATATATATATATATATATATATATATATATATATATATATATATATATATAACTATTTTTATAAATTGATTTGTATAATTAAATATTATGTAAACTTTAAGGAAGTTCACTCTTGTGTGAAACCACAGAATGAATGTATGAAGCATGCGCATAATTTAAAAAAGAAATATAAAAAATGCACAACGATCAATATTGTATGAGCTACAGTAGCGCCACTCTATGATTATAGTTAGATTATTCACTTTTGGTTCTTGGTTCTCGAAAAGAATAAGCAATTGATTTGGATTAATTTAAACTACGAACAAAAAGGAAAAGTACGTATAAACATTTTTGTTTAACAATTACTTCTCATATAAATGTTTTTTTTTTGACTTGGAATTTCTATATAATTTTTTTTACATGGAAAATAGAAATATAAAATATATATTTTATTTTAACTATTTTAATTTTTTAGAAAATATTGAATGCTTATTATCTGAATAATATCTTTAATAATGAAAATCGTCCGAGAACATTTTTTTTATCATCTGATTCAGTCACCTGTTGATCAATAGTAGGCAGTTCATCACGAGCTCATCTTTGTTTGCAAACATCCGCGAGTTTTAATTAAATGAATACTGAATAGTAGTAATTACGATTATTTCAAAGGCTGGTGGTCGTAATAAGTTATTTTAAAAATTTAAGGTATTGTTGTAATTAAAAATACAAATTACTGATTATATTTAAATTATATGATGTATATCCCAGGTCATATTCCAAGTTCAAGGTTACTCGGAAAACTGGTTGAAAAGCAATATACCGTTATATAAACTTGTTTTATTATATATTTAAAAGTATCAAGTTTTTGTTTATGACATTTTATATTAATCGTATGTACATTTGTAACGTTTCATAAGTAGAAGTTAAAAAGAAATGTTTAGTAAAACTTTTTTTATTTTCAGATGGGATTCCACATGACTGGATTTAGAAATAATACCTTATATGATCGTGTCAACAAATTATTGAAATCTTACGAATGGAGCGATTGTAATTTTTTAGTATGTGGTAAAAAATTTAAAGCACATAAATTAATATTAGGAATTACAAGTCCAGTTTTTGAGGCGATGTTTTATGGACCTTTATCTAATAATGAAGATGTTACTATAACTGATGTTGAACCAAATATATTTGAAACTTTACTTACTTATATATACACTGATAAAGTGGAAATAAAATCTGTTGAGGAAGCTTATGAACTAATGTATGCTTCTAGAAAATATATGTTGGAATATTTAACAGAGGTATGTGCAGCTTACCTGGTTACAAACATTAACATTGACAATGTTATCAACATCTTAAATTATCCAGAATTCATGCAGGACAAAGAAGTGGTCACATGTGCTTTGCAATTGTTTTGCCAACATGTGGAATATTTTTTTAGAGAACATAAACCCAATATTACTTTTTCTTGTATGCAAAAAGTAGTTAAAAGCCTTGAAATGAATATTTCGGAAAAAGATCTGATCAAACATGTATTTGAATGGACAAGTTGCTATTGCAAAGAAAATGATATTAAAAATACAATTGAAAATCGACGAGATGTTTTAGACAAACATGATATTTTTAAACATTTAAGGTTTTATAGTCTGTCTCCAGATGATCTCATTGAAATTATTAATCTCAAAGATAATTTATTAAGTATTAAAGAAATAGAGGATATGAAGAAATTTGATAAAAGCAAAATGAGCAAAAACGACCAAATTATTGCTAGCTGCAATAACAAATTTAATCCCCGGAAGACAATTAAAGTGCAATGGGGCTTTTGTCAGCGATCATCAATCAGATCAGAATGTCCTCTGGTTATAAATCAAACTAATTCTATAGTACAAGCTAGGATGAAGAGTACAAAATCTATATTTCTAAGCTCTTTAAGTGTGCCATCTAGAAGTGTACCTGCAATCAATTACTACAATCCTGTGGCAAAAAGTTACTGCGAGCAATTCACTATTTCAATTTTTTGTGAAGATGAGAAAACTGTTATGAGAGAGATATTTTTTAAAAAGAATGTAGAACATGATTCTTTAATTGATATAAACTTTGACAAACCTATATTAATGAATATGGACCAAATTTATAAAATAACATTTTCTTGGCCAAGGCACATAAGTTACTATCCACATTACTATGCTGTTCAGAAAAGAGAGAGGTTCTTTGACTGTGGCATTGTAAAATTCTATTTTGAAGATGTTTCACGCGACTTTCGTGACGGAGGAAGCTTTCTCGTTGGATTAAAATATAGTATGTAAGGTCTCATTACAATTTATATTATTTATTACATAATTTAATTTTGCATATCAATTTTAAGTTTTAAACTTAATGGGTATTAAGTAATTTATTTTTCATTTGAAAAGGAATTTATTATTTAACCAAATAGAAGTAAGCCAGTGAAGTATTATATACTGAATCTCCAAATTTACATAAGACATTTTCAAATCAACCTAGAAAGGTTGATTTGATAGTTGACAAACTTAATTATCTTAAGGTAGAAAGACACTGGTAAAACTTAGAGAACTAAATTTTACCAGAATGTCTTTCTACCTTGAAATAATAAAGTTTATTTGTTATATATGATATTTTATGGGAAGCGAGGAAATTATGTATTATTATAAAGGAAAAAATTATGAAACTGTATTAAGTTGTAAATGTAACTTGTCTATGGCCAGGTGTGTTAGATTAATGTATTAACATGTCAATGAATTGGTTAAATTACTATAAATAATATTGGCAATATCATATTATAAACAATGTTGTGCAATAAAATGGTATTCAATGTGTTTAAAACAATATTATTAGTTATTCTTACATTACATTCCCATTGAGACGTTTTTGAATGTATGTAATTTTAAATTACCATGTTTATTATATATTAGACACTGTCATACTCTTGTATTTACATTAATGTAGTAAAAAAATCTCTCCGTGAATCTTTTTCTAGTACTTTCCAAAAGAATTAATTTTAAAGGTCTCTATGTGTGTAATATTGTTTTTGTTTACAATAACTTTACTTTTAAAATAATTATGTAATAAAAAAAAGTCATATTTAAATCAGGAATAATTACATTCCATTGAGATATTGATGATATGTTTATTATGCATTACACAATGTTGTACTGTTGTATTTACCTTATTAATGTTTGTATTGAGAAAAATCTCCCGATTCGATTTCATTCGATTTCACGATTCCTATTTCAGTACTTTTCGAAAGAAATAAATTAATGTGGGTCACTGTGTGTGTAATTGTATTTTTGTTACAATAACCTTGAAAATAATCGTCTAATAAAAATTAATATTCAAATTCTGAATGATATCCTAGATTACTTCTTAGAACTCCACAATTTATAAGAAAAACAAAACACAAATTATAATAATAAAGCAAAAACAAATTTATAAAAAATTATCATAAAAACAAACAAAACAATAAACATCACGGTAATTATATCTAACGAGGAGGTCCGTCGAATTTTTTGGTCAATTGTATAATTCGTTCTGCTTCGCGAACTCCACTTAATCTAGCTCCATGCGCAGTGGCAAAATGGCCTGGTACCGTTGCTTCACCAGCAAATAAAAGTACAGGAGGCTGTGGGTCACAGGGACCCGGCACTGGGGTACCCAATTCACACTGATGGCTTACAGTTGAAGTACAGCTCATGTAAGAATAAGCTCCACAAAAATGAGGATCCAGGGCCCATCTAGATCGTAATAGCATTTGAGGGTATGGCAAACATGGATTTCCTGTAAATCTACGTAATAAGCAAGTAAGCCCTTCAGCCACATCGTTGTCTGGTGTTGATTCCATTATAGCGGCTTCTTGTCCCGAAATCCAGGCGCACAACACGTGTTTACTGCCAGGTAGCTCATCGATAGAACAGACGCCTCGAGTCCAATCACATCTACACTGTAATTCCTCAGATGACCACGCCAATTTCAAACTACCTTCGTGACACACCCAGTATGGCTCAGCGTATTCCAAAAATACTTTGTCACTTAAACCATATCCTAGGTTACATATGGCATTTAACTTGCAAGTGGGAAGCGGGGGAGCAAATATCTTGTCTGCTTGGCATTTGAGACATCCCAAAGAAATTGTAATTATAACATAATCAGCAAATAGCTCTTCGCCATCGCAACATTTTACTAAAGCACGACCGCTTCCCGTTTGTCCTCTTCCCCAACGTATTACATTGACAGGTTTATTGTAACGAATACAGTTATCAGGTAAACCTCTAAGTAACGGTGCAATAACACCGACGTAACCTAACGGCACCCGTACATTACCACCAGGTAATTCAATATAGCTACCATATTGATCAGCACTCACGAGTGATAGATCATCACCGCATCTACTTCTCAACACGTTAGTTAATCCGAACATAACTCTAGCCGCGTCATATCTTTGGTCTTCAGGGAAATTATATAGTTCCTGTTGAATACGCAGACCTATAAAATTAAGTAAGGAACCGTGTTGTTGCTCACAGCCGAAGCGAAATAAATTTGCTGCTTGTTGTTCTATTTGCCGGAATGTATGGTAAGCTGTTATAGTAACTGGTAAATCGATTGCACGACCCTCGCTGGTGCAAAATAAACCTTTTGCAGAATCCAGTCGGGGCAAAGGTGATTGTAATAGCCTGTCCTGTGATGCCAATGTGTAAATAGAATTAGGTAAGCAAGCACCAAAAATCCATTCTGCACCCATTTCAATGATAACATCTCCCAGCCAACATGAATGTATTCTCCCACCTGGCCTGAAATTTATCCAAAAAAATAAATAAATAACGCATTCCTATAATATACGCCACTCTAATAAATATAAATACAGGTAGATAAATAATTAAAATTAATTAGAAGTGTTTAAAATTTTAAATAAGTGATTAAGTATTGAAGAAGTACCTTTCTTTAGCTTCTAGAACTATAAAATTTCGTATACCGCATTGAGTAAGTCGGCTTGCAGCCGACAGACCCGCCATCCCAGCACCCACTATTATAACACGTGGCTCTTTGCATGATGGGTTGATGCTACACGAGTCTAAAATACACTCTTGCTTTGAAGCATTGACAGCCTTACTTAATTGCCTACAACATATATTTAGTATTCCTAATATTTGCTCTTCAACTCCAGCGCCCCTACACTTGCACCACCTATATGTTTCACGTAACAATTTCATTTTCATCCATCGAAAAAGTAATAATAGCGTTTAAAAAAAGTTTTAAATTATTGTACCATAACTGCGTAATTTTGACTGTCTAAAAGACAGCGTACGTCTATTGATCTAGAAGACTATTATATTCTCCTCTATTTAAATTACTTCCGGCCATTTACAAAGAAACAGAAATTTAAATTTGTGAAAATAATGGGATTAAAAAAATATATAAAAATTAATATAAACTATGCATGTCCCTCGTGACACTCCAGTTGCGTATAAAAGTCTCTCATTATAGTCTTTAGTTGTAAAATTAAAGGACCAAACCAATAAAACAAATTTATATATTTTCACATATATCATTTACTTAAAATTTATAAATTTTGTAAAAATTATAATAAATAATCACAACATCACAGATCAACAACATAATCACGTAGGCGCTCATTTAACGTGGAACACATATACAGAGAGGTAAACAACAAATGAATTACCTATAAAAGTTGCTTTATCTATAAACTTTATAATTGTATAACATGCATATTTTAAAATTTAAATAAGTAATTATCCTTAGCTAATAACAAATTTATTACCACAATTCTTAAAATATAGAGTAACTTAACAATATTTTATATATTTTACGTAAAATTTTAATATTGTAGTGCATTTTGACGTATATATATATACACATAATTACTACTTCTAAGACAAGCAAGCAGGTATATGTTTTCACAACAACTACACACAATAACATTTAAATAAGTGGCAATATTCAATAATCTTATCCAAATGGTTAACCGAACTATGGATAATCGTTCTATGGAAATATTTATATGTAATCAAAAGTTATGTTATATTCGTAAAATTACTTGTGTAGTAACAATATTTGTTTTGCAATGTATTTGTGAGTTTAGAGAGTAAATAAACAAACAATTAAATAATGAATTTAGAGATTATTCATTTAGTATGAACTGATGTTTGGCCGGCTTCATCTTATTTTTCGCTTAATACTGAGGCAATATTATAATTATAATGAATGATATACAAGTAAATGCTCTAAATAATCTTGTATACCTACAAATGAAAGCATTTAAAATACAGCAAATTTTCTAAGATCTTTAGTTTTCAGCCAAGACTTCCTCAGCGGATTCCTTGACCTCATTCCAAGAACTTTGAATATCGTCCTCTTCAGTGTAACGAGAACAAATTGCGAGTCTAAGGAAATAAACGTCATCTACTTTAGAAGGTACAAGATGAATTTTTCCACGACCATTGATACGTCTTAAAAGAGCCTCGTTGATATCGTTGCTACCCTTTAGTCTAAAGCAAACCAATCCCATAGTAACTTCCTCAAATATTTCAAATCTCTCGTCATCAAGGCAGAGCTTTTCAAATAGATGAGCCAGAGCTATTTGCTTTCTAATGTGATTTTGGATGTTTTCAACGCCATACAATCTCAGAACGAACCACAATTTTAAGGAACGGAATCGACGTCCAAGAGGGATTTGCCAGTGGCGATAGTCCGGGGCGGATCCTTGTTGGTCGTGCTTTAGATAAAGAGGGTCGACGTTGAAGGCATCGACGATCCAGCGCGGCTGCTTAAGCCACATGGCAGAACAATCGAAGTTGACCAACATCCACTTGTGAGGATTGAAGTTAAAAGAGTCGGCCTTCTCGATGCCCTTCATGAGGTAACGGTACTCGGGACAAATGAAAGCGGAGCCGGCGTACGCCGCGTCTACGTGTAGCCACACGTCGCGCGCTTGGCATACGTCACCCATCTCATCAAGAGCATCGAAGGCGCACGACGACGTGGTGCCTAATGTGGCTACCGCCTGGAAGATAAATTTTTATTTGTTAATCCGATTTAAAACTTATTCTTGCGAAAGAATGGTGTTACGATTATAAATAAATGTTTATATTATTCTGGTCTTATCCATTATACCACATACATCACACTAGTAAGGAAAAATGGCAGACACGCTAATGCTTCCATGTTTTTGAGATAAGTTTCAGTATAGAAGACATATCCGTTACTAAGGCAGCGTGTCTTTTACACGTGAAGCGGTTTGCTTGTAATCATGTTAAGTTTATGTGATAATTAAAAATTACCTATATTTTAATCATAAGTGGAAAATTCTTATTATTAATTATGTTAATAATATTTAATATAATATATAAAGGTGAAAACAAAATATATCATTGCTTACATAAAATGGAATGAGCCCATTGCGGATATCTTCATCAATAGCTTCCTGTAGAGTTTCGCCCCGCAGACTTCTTTTTTCGTCGGGTTTTAAGCTGCGGAGTCTCACACCGCCCAAGAGACCAGCGCGCTCGACAGACGAGTGAGCTTGTTCTAATTAATATAAAATAAGATTTTAAATGAAAATACTATTTTATATCAATTTAAATTAAGTTTCGATGAAGATGGAGGCTATAGTAGCGCAGTGGAACAGCGATTGATTATAAGCTCGATTGGTTATGTTTTAACATAATTTGTAAAGAAAACAAAACATGTTGTAGAGTTACAACGGCGGTGTATTTATACATACCAATAACTAAAATTGGAGTATGTGTTTGTTACATTAAGATAACTGCATTTTACCAAATACCTACATGGCACATACGCTAAAATAATATTTTTATTGTTTTTGTCCATTTGTCTGTCTGTCTACTTGTTCCAACTAATCTCTGAAACCGCTGAACTGATTTTAATTTACGAGTTTTAGAATTATAAAGATCCAGAGATGTTGAAAATAATTATTGAATAAATATAAGAATTAAAGAAAAACATGATAAAAGTTTATACATTAGAGTGGCGCCCAGTAAGCAAATACTAGTAAGTAGTTTTAAGTACCTACACATGTTAGTGTTTTAATGTAAATTGTAGATAAGGTAAGTCCGTTATATCTATATCGCTATTATCCTATCAGCAGTCATGTTCTACCCTAGCTCCGATTACGACATGTTATTCTAATAAGAGCTCGTTATAAGAGCTTGTTATAAGAGCTTGTCATAAGAGAACTTAACGCTAAAAAGCATAATTTAAACTAAACAGGGCTATGAACTTCTAGATACGTATATTAACATATTACAAACTACTAACTGTTGCAGTATCCAACAAGTTTAGATAATATTTGCACTTCAGTCCACTCAGGATGTTGCTCCTTGACTCTTTGCATGGTGCGAGCTTTAGCTCCAAGGAGAGCGACGAGGGTAGCCTCGCTAGCTGTACCCTGGATAACACCACCACCCTCTCCACCTGAACGAGCTAGAAACTCCTTGGGCAAATCAAGCATTTGACCAAGCCAGTCCATCATAACGACCTCTAGTTCTGTACATGCTGGACTCGCGATCTATAACAGTTACACAACACAGGCCACAATTTACTCACTTTGATTTACTCTATGTCTCTTATTTTCAAAAGTATCTCTCGATATAGGTACACGTCTCATAACATATTACGTGAAAAGGGTAGGCAGAAAGAATCTAGTGTACTCTACTCTACTATTCGACTCTTTTTAATTTATACAATGTTTATATTAATACAGCAGCGAAACAATTTTATTTTATTAATCTTAAATATACATTTAATAGGTATATATATGATAACATATTTTATTCCGAGTCTTTAGGAAACGTGTTATAATATATTATAGATAAATCAATTATAAATCGTAGTTAATAATGATATTAACTTATAAACAATATAGATGTTTATTACTTAATTCCGACTTTCGTATTCCTATGCACTTATGTACATAAAATTAAGGCGCCATATAAAGTTCAGTAATCGTTTATTAACAAGAATTCTGTTATGAAGGAATGTTAACATGTTTTTATATGATAAAATGACATAAGTGCTTAATTCATACAATCGAACTCGTTTTCCTTGTCCGCGTTTGTATCGGAACTACTGACTTTGTCATTGACATTGATCTATACACCATCGAATAAAGGCGTAGTTTTTATAATTAACTGTACAATAAATTGTAATATTTGATTTTTCTAAAATTAAATCTACTTTACATTTTATAACATATAAGCTAAGTCTCCTTACCCAAGTGAATCCAATGCAAGCTATTGCACCGCTTAGCATATCAGCTACAATTGAAGGATAAGAGTTAGCTGTAGGAAAGTAGGCATGGAAACGCGGTGAGTGCCAATGTGTAACGCCAGACATAACCACGCGTTCAATATCATCCATAACGGCAGTCCAGGGTTCAGGTTTTTCTGGAGCTTGTTCAGGTAACAAAGGCCGTAGGTAACCTGGCTTTACAGACGGCACTACTTGTCTGAAATAAATAAAATGTATAACACTCGTCTGGGATAATGAAAGTTATATATTTTTCAGCTATATATTTAGTACAAATGCCGAAAGATAATCATTAATAAAATTGGTTCGTTGATCTTAATGAATTTGACATAATTCCAAATAATTTACCTGTCGCGTATGTTTTCTAAATACTCCGCGATGTAATCAGCCATCGCCTTGGCGAAATCCTTGAACTCCTTAGCTTCCATTGGATCTGTAAGAAAAACAACATATGATTTAACTTTTATTAAATATTATCAAAATTATAATCACGTCATATAATTTCACGATAACAAGCAAAATAAAATAGCCGATAATATTAGGAATTTCAAAAATAAAATGTAGTAACTACACGAATATGTTCAAACGTAACTGAAGCGATTTGCAATAAAAATATAGGTACTTTATATAAATATGACATAACAAACCAATTTTGAATTTCAAAGGATCCGACATGCTAGACCTTAAAAACAAACAGTGTTAAAGTTTTATGTGACATCGTGTATACCGTATCTTATAGTAGTTATTTAAAATAAATAAAACTAATCCCTCTTAATCTAATTAACCTAATTAATGTAATTATTTTAATACCAAATTTATTATAATAAACAATTGAAAAAAATATTACATTTAATTCGTTCAATGCCGAGAGAGTGGCGCATGTTGCATAAGCTGGCAAGTGGTGCGAGGTTACCCACGGACCTCGCAGACACACCACGCTGCTAACCAACACTATTAGAATCCGTTTTGAATCGTAATTAGTCAATTTCGAAAAAAATCAAGGTCTTCAAATTACCTTAAATAATCGGTCGTTGAGTAGATTTAACAAAATTACATATAAATTAGAATAAATTATAATAATATTTAAGTATCTATAACTCAGTGACCTTTGATTTGAGAAATCAAAAGTCAATCAGTGTGATGGGCATATTCGATTTTCATGTAACAATATAAGATAAGGAATTGTCACTGCAGCAATTTGTTCAGTATAGGCAAATTATCGAAGAAGGTAATGTACTAAGGTCCACGCAAACGAAATTGTAGAAGTTGTTGTGGTAGTGTTAAGTACTAAATAGAATCTACATTTACTACTGTGTCAAATATTTATTTTCATCCGTTTCAGTTAAAATGTAAATATGTACCAAATAAAGTCACAGTCAGTCTTTCTATAAGTTTTAAGTATATTTTTTTTTTAAATAAAACCTTCGTTGAAGGTTTAAGACATTTAAATCAATATGTAAATCATTATTTGACTGGTCATATAAAATGGTCTAATTATAAATTTATAAATATAATTAAAAAAAGGCCGGTTGTAACGCAGTGGGCAGCATCCGGCTATAAGCGTCATCGGTTGTGGAATCGATTCTCAGGTGGGAGAGTGATTATATTTAAATTATTTTCATTTCTTCGTTCTAGCAAGACAAAGCGCGACGTTGAGTACAGAGTGTCTTGACACTTAGTACTTCCTGTATACCTTGCAGGATACAATTATGAAGCTAAAAAAAGATTTAAAAATATGAACTGGTTTTAAGTAAGGTTGATTGGTTTTTCCATTTTTTTATAATTTAACTCTTTACTTAACTCAATTATTTCTTTCAATAAATATGAAACAACATTAACTTTGAAATATAATACAATTAATGTAATTTTTATATATAATAGATTAGACATTAAAATATTTAAAAAAACAATTTATTAATAGTTGTCTTAATTACTGCTTAGAAACAATGCGTTAAAATAAAACTAATAATAATTAATTATCATTGATACCCACTTGATACGGTCAAGGCAAAGATGATCACGCTAGATAGCGTTTTAAAAGTGAAAAGTACGGCTCAATCACAACAACTAGGTCCATTAATTATAGCAAGTGTCTAAAGAAATATAACATTTTCTTTGACGATTTTCAGAATGAAGGGCAAATCTAATTACTGTTTGCAAATAATAATTTTATCATTAATAATATCCGAACATAATAAATGTTCGGACACTTTCTATAAAACAGATAAATGACGATAATATAGATACTAGCGACCCAGTCGCAGCTTCGACCGCGTGAACTCACGATTTCGTTTTTCAGCTACCCGCGTTCTCGCTTAAATCATAATTTTATTGAACTCTAAACTAATGATAAACCTGAAAAATAACCCACCTACCAACCTACTTTAAAATTAAAATTTATAAACAACTATAACTTAAACAACTTATCTACCTATATATCAAAGAGTAGGAAAGTCAATTTTATATATAAAATTTTAATTGGGTATGGTATTGTATTTAAATTGTCTATGACAATCGATACACACAGTAAAATTATTGTCTGTCTGCTAATCTGTCCGTTTGTGAGCCAATCATCTTAAATCTACTGAATAGAGAATGAATTTTGACATAGAAATAGCTTGTAGTCTGGAGGTACATATAGGATAGATAAGAGTGATTTTTTTTGGATGGGAATAGCTTAGCACCTTAGAGCTTAGATGTGTAAAGCGTTTTATATGATAATTTCGTAACTATAGATAGTTACTGTTAAAAAAATAAAAGACCAACACCGTCAAATTACGTCAATTAGTTATAAATATCTTTCTATTACATTACTATTTATTTATATCTTTCTATTATATTATATTACTAAGTAATAAAATTATTAAAAAATTACAGCATAACGTTAGTGAACCTAACTACGGGTGACTTATCATCCCAAAACTTACTATGTACGCTCATTACAATAGTCTTCTCTAAGGATCGTGTCGCAAAAATTAAGTTTGTTTTTAATGTATTGAAATACTTTTTTGAAATAAATAGTAACCAGTAATGCCCAGGACGTTCAAGTATAATTATACCAAGTTTCATTGTACACATTTACTTGCATTTAAATTGTAACATGTAAAAAGAAAATAAATAGTCAATAATTTTTATTGAATTTTATAGCCTACAAAGAAAACTTTAAATTATTAAATATAGACATGATATTTGTCTTCCTTATAAATAAATAAATAAATAATAAACAAATAAATAATAAATAAATAAACAAATATATACACTTTTGGTATATATAAATATACTTAATGCACCTGGCATATGTCTAATAATTTTAAGTTTTTTTTAAATAATTTTAAGTTTTCTATATCTGTAGATAGCCTTTTTAGATATTTATTTATTCTGTTTTACAGATTATTCGATTACATTTGCATTGTTAATAATTTTAATCTAGGTTACATGGCTAAGGTTTAAGTAATTAAATTATTTATAGGGTCCGTAATAAATATAACAGAGGAAATAAAACGTTTTTGTGTATTAAACACGGGTTGATATTAAATTTATTATATGATTAAAGCTACGTAAATATTTTTCTAATTAGGTTTTATGACCACTATAATTATATTTAATGCTATAATGCTAAGTGTTTGGTCAGACAATAAGAATTAAATATTAATACAAATAACCATTTATAGCATAAAACAAAAGAGGAATTGCTGTTTAACATATCTGATATCCAACGATAATTAACCATTGGGACCTGTGAACTATCAGTGATAAATGGGTATTAAATTGCGTATACATGAATATGACAACAAGATATATATATTCAAGTATCGGAAATTCAATTCTTGAAATAACAGTCGTTAGGTATTTCCCCTGTCACTACGGTAAGTTTGAGTACAAAAATAATCTGACGAGTAGGGTTTTTCCTTGTGTGTTGAAAGTAAATGTCTCGTCTAATTAAATAAAATTATTTATATATCGGCAAGGAAGAAATAACTTTTCCTTATATTAAAACATACTACTAAAGTGAATGACATCTATTCTGAATGAAATAGATATTTTTCAGTATTTAGATTTTTTATTTAAATTTATTTAGCAGCCGTTAGACTATTTACAAGCGGCTTGAATCAAAAACACTCCTACTATTCACAAGATTTCACAATTTCATAAAGTTTTTTTACTCGCTTTTTATGTTTTGCTCGCTTTTCGTAATTACTCTGTGGGTAGTTTAATATTAGCAATAAATAATTTTTAAAGAATACAATTCGATTTTTATATTGTTTAAATATAGGATAATTTATTAAGTATAACTTTAACGAAAATTAAAAAAATTACCGTTTAAAATACAGAATAGCCTTACCCTATCAAAATAATCGACAAATCTTGACAAGAAAGGTCAAGGTTACTGATTACAATTTAAAGTAAGTATCATATGAATTGAATTTGCCCACTAGAATTATAAGGACAATATTATCTCGATACAATAAGGTATATAATAATCTCAAGGTTGCTAGTATTAGGAAATTTAAAGTGGCAAGCAACTGGCTATTGGCTAAACATTTGTAAGTAGTTAATATTATCGAATTATACATGCATATTTTTTCAAATATTTCTCGGTAGTAAATATTAAATAACTAAAATATTTATTTAAAGTTGTACGAAATAAAAGTTCAATTTATTTCAAGAATAAAAACTTAAATTTAAAATATTTATAATAATAGAGTTTAGCACTCACCAAATTAATTTATACAACGTGAAAGGAAACTGTCACTGAATAAATCAGAAGGAGAATGTCCGTTTATTCACAGCGGTAAATCACGGCGCGTTCTGACCAATACTTCTCGCGCACTACGCCCGCCGCCGCGCCCGCCACTTTATATATGCTATACGAAGGATCAGGCTATGCGCTATACAGCCGCACACTGAATTCACTAGATTAACTTTAGCGCATGAGCCGTATGTATACCCAAGAACGCAAATTAAACAAATTAACGGATAATGTAATAAGTGCCGTAACTTAATACTATTATCAAATATTTTGATTTATCTTACACCAACAAGTCCATTTTTAGCTGCCATTTGAAATAACTAAGGTGCAGTTTCAAATAAATTAGTAGTTTTTCAATGGAAGTAAATGAGAATACCGAAATATTTGAACACAGATTTAAATTCAATATCTAAATCGAAAAATTAGATCAGAATGATGTACGATCATAAAAAACTTTTTTTACTTGAACATCGGGGCGACGTTCCGCGTCGGTATTTCCCTCGCAAAAATTTTCTGTCCGTAACACGTTTTCCCTTCACATATAATGTGTCATGTTCTAGGTAATTTTGTGATTTTAATGAATGTATATCATAGTAACGTATAATCTATTTATGTTTTTTATGAATTTAGACATACAGGGGCCCTGGGGCATTCACGGAGCGTAACCCTTAATTATTTTTCTAAGAAATTTTGCTATTGCAATAATCATCTATATCAAAAATGTATACTAAATAGAAATTTGCGATTAGGACTCTCTGATGTAGCTATGTCTATAAATTAAAATACGTTTCATTTTACTAGTGATGGTGGTAAAAATGTAAAAGAAGGAATCGTAAAAACTAGTAACTCATCAATTCTTAGATTTTCCCCTTTATGGAGGCCTCTCTATTACAGAGGCCCCAAGGTAGGGTCAGCCCTAGATTTATTTGACAAGTACCAATTTTAGGTTAAATTTAAATAATAATGACCCTGTGAAACTATATACATACTACACTTCGATACGCTAATGTAATATAAAGTGTTTTAATGATCTCGAAATTGAAAAATATAAATCGCTTTTATCGTCAACTTACCCATCTTTCATGTTGAGTTGGTTGAGAGATCTTGTTCAGATTTATCACTGAATGCTGTGGTCTTGCAAAGAAAGGCACTATAATATTTTTTTTATATATATTTTGTTATTTTTGTACTTATATATATTAAATTTATAAATCAAATTGATTTATGTATGTATGAAAATGTCATAAAGAAATGTATTAGTCACTTTTATTTTCATCAAAATAAGCTGACTTTCAAAATTCAACTTGTATTTATTTAACTAATGGTATATAATTATAAGTTGTTGATGTTGTTTCTATCTATTTTACTTAAGTCTATATTTATTAGGTGTATACGAGTACATAAACATAACGCCAAAGGAAAATGCATTCTAAGCATGCTATTACTATTTACTTTTCGATTATGTTTCTTTTTAACAATTAATATAAAGCACCCGTTAAAATAGATATGTTTGTAATTTCGTTTTATTCTCAAATGTGATTTAAAAATGTTCTATTAATAAGTTATATGTTTAATTAATAAGATAATATTTTTTATGTTTTTCTTATAATAATGAAACTATATCATCATTATACTACAATGCGTGACTATTATTAAATAATATTTATATTGATATATGCTTTTCATAAAAATTCTTTTCACAAATTCCTAAAAACAATACGAAAACATAATATTAAATAATAATATTGTGCACTAATAAATATTCTTCACAGCAGTATAACTATTAAAACGCGCATGGGAGGAAAGCGATAATAGCACCGGGCGACCACCCTCCCCCAGAACAGGGGAATTGAATCAATTCCCTCTTTATACAGTGACTTGTAAAAATCCTACGTGATTTTTATCGAGTAAAATAAATCTAAACATTTTTTTTGTTAGTGTTATATTATCATTACCATATTTTTATTTAAAAAAATTAATGTTATCATAATTCTTCTTGCATTAATGTTATCATAATTCTTCTTGCATTCATACTTCTTTGATTTTAGAAGCAAAAATTGACTGTCCCGTGGCGTTGCTCTGTTTTCCCATTTTAACTTAAATAAAGTTAAAATTTAAAATTTAAATCAATCTGTTAATATCAACGGACATATACTATTTATTATGAAAAATAATAGCAAAGTAAATACGACTGATGACTTAGATTTATATTCATTGTCGTTCTAAGTCAGCAAGGTATTAATAGATAACACAGACCGACAGACATTTTGGTGCCTAGGATTTAAGACCTAATTATAAGTGATATTTAAACTATAGCTATTTTTTTGTATCAAATTATTAAAGATTAAGAATTATCAAAAATATTATTTTATTTATACAAACATACTAAAATTATTAAAGATTAAGAATTATCAGAAATATTATTTTATTTATACTAATTATACATGAAGAAATCGTCTTTTGAGTGACTTTTTCAAGTATTTTGATCTGGTCGGTCGCGCAATAATATCCCAGAAATAATCAACCATCACATGAATTACCCATCTGCCTTGATACCCATTCTCCATAATTTTTATATCTTGATGGAAGCGTTCGCTTTGTTCTTCATTAAGATCTCCTAAAATATCTTGAAAGTGATCTATGTGACTTTGGAGGTAGTGTACTGTTATATTCATATTGCAACCTATATTTATGAAGCGCTAATGTTCCTAGCATTCGGTCAACTAATTACATGTAGTTTACAGCCTTGTACTTTCCAAATAAAAATTGTAGATAAATTCTGCAAAAGATCTCCAAGCAAATCGTTCTATTTCAGTCATGGAGATCTGTGAGTGATTAATTAATTGACGTATAGGCCATCAAAAATGCTTGCTTTCAATATTTTCTCAGTACTCATCTTGGATTTTTTGACAAATAAACTTAAAATATTATCAATTTCCCCATTAGCCCTTACTTTATGTGCAAGCGCGGATAAATGATTATTTTTATTAACGACATGACTATCTCTTATAGGCCAATTTTTTTGTAACCAATACTTTGCCACCACTTTGACTCCACTATCCTAGAGAAAAATAAAGTAAGGTGTTTTTTGTTAAACCACTTTAAATCAACACAGATGAGCCAGTTGTGTTCAACATATTGTATTTTATGTAAAAAATAGAAATAACCTCATGTTTTGCCTTCAAATCATGCGGTTATTTCTATAGAGCGAGCAATTAGATGGATGGATGAAATAGAAGCATGTTTATTGCCGTTATGTAAAAGGACTACTTTAAGATTTCTTTTATTAATGGCAATAAAGAGGCGCCAATCGCTTGCCGTAAAGTTCTCCAAACCTATGAGTTATAGTAAACCACTAAAACCATGGCAATAAACAAACTGAAGAAAAAAAATGTATAAGTTTTTTTCCTTTCCTGCTATATGAAGTACTTCGCACATCAATGGAAAGACTATTTTTTCTTTTATTCTTGTTATGCAAGTCTAAGTCTCCTTGAAACCTTGAAAAAGAATTTTGCGAAAATGTACGCACTGTAGTTAGATTCTCTTGAAAATGTTGTTCTCCTTGTTCAAAAACTGTTATTGGAACATTCTGTGAATGGTAAATAGGTATTCTTGGAAATCGCATCATGAATAACTTCTCGATTGGGGACTTGGGACAGGTTATGTGAGACGCCGGATTTGCAGATATACGCTGCCCCATTTACGCACTAAACTCACGGTACTCCATCTCGACCACCACTAGCCAAGGTCTGAGAACTGCATTATGAGGTACCTACGTTTTATTTTGGTTGCAAACTTTCATTCTAAAGTAAGCGAAATACAAGCACACTGTATGTGTAATCGGTTTTCGTAGAGTTTTGAATACGTATTCGCAAGAAATTAGGTACAAACAAAACTGCACCAAAATAAAGGTTTGTTTTATGGGGCAGTGTTATATTAAAGAATGTCAGCCACTTCGTTTGCGTGGACTTCACTCCTTCCTATAATTTAATTGATATAACTTTCTTTTTTATGAACTTATTAAAATAAAACACACACAAAACAGTAAGGAAATGTTTCCAAAGTACAATGGACAAAACTGCACTTAAATCGGTTAAGCCATTTCTGAGTTTAACGTGTACAAGCATACACATATTCAGAAAAAAATAAATAACTGTCCTATTATATTGACAAATACCGTCATTTGACATTGATCTTTGATATTTTTATTATATGTATAGATGAATGAACATGTCTACCACAGCGCAGTGGGACACCAGACACTTAAAATGTAAGTGCAATGGATTTGAGTACGATCTCCAATCAGAGCAGTGCTGTCTTTAGGTTTGATGTATGACAAAGTGAAACCATGACTTCTATCACTCAACACAAAATACCTCGAATTCATATGGTAAGTGCAGAAAGGAGTGTTTTGACACTGAAGCTAAATATTACGAATGTGAAGTTTTATAGTATGTATGTATTTGTTATCCAAAAGTAATATATAGTACAAAAACCGTATTCTATTTTTACAAGAAACCTGACATCGTTTTCACTTGTTGCAACTGTACCTACTTACTTTGTTACCATGACGACAGGCAGGAGGCTGGCCCACCGCCTACCTCCCTATTTTCAACAAGTTACAAGCAGATAGAAAGCGATATAATACCTTAAATAAACTACTTCATTCACTTATTTTTTTACTCGATTTTGCTTTATATGCATAAATAATCATGTGAAACGAAGGTTACTTATCCATATTTAGTGAAAACTAAGGAATACACCCAATTTTTTCCATTTCCCATTTCAAAACATTTTTTAAAGATATATTTGAAATCTTTATTTGGGGATATTTAGTATTTTAGCAATTTAATAAAAGCTACTTGAATTAGATTGATCATGCTTAAGAGCTTGGTGCGTCTATCCTAAGTTTTAGATGGTCTTATTTTTCTTTTCTGCGGTATCTTATTCATAATAGAGGATTTTACTAATTGTACCCTGGCTTAGTTACTGTAACCAATATGTTTTCAATCGCATTTAAGTCATCAAGATTACTTTTGTAAGTAAAAGTACTACCTCCAGGTAGTACTTTTACTTACTTTTGAACGCTCACTATGACCATAAAAATGTTGCCACTTCTTTGCTGCAAACTAATTGCTTTGTTCAGGTATTATGCAGTTCAAGCAGCTCGCAGACTCGTTCGTTTATATTTGCGAGACATTACGAGCAATTGAAATAAAATACCATTTTGTTCTGTACTGTCTTAATATTGAATTTTTAACATTTTGAAATAACAGCAATGGGGCGCTTTGTATCCTATTTACAGAAGTACTGTTCAATTATATATATATATATATATATATATATATATATATAATACCAACAAGTACTGGCTTAAAAGGCGTAAAATATTATCTGTACACTATTTGAATTCTTTAGAAATTATTCAGAAGATTAGTAGAAAATTTAAGTATGCTTTTTACTTAACGACAAATGGTACAAATTTTAATTTCAAAAATGTATATTTTTTAAGATATTAATCTTTTATCATAACTAAAGTAAGGTAGTTATTAATATATCTTTATTTTTTGTAATTTTGCAATTCTCTTAATTAATTTCAATAGTTCAGTTTCATACAGGTTAGGTATTTATTAATAAACTACGGCACTAAAGAAATGAAAAATAAAATTCTACTTTTAAGTTTCAATTTCTACTTGCTGAAGTTCCTTGAGAGGCATAGGTCTTTGATGTAAGAAAGGCTAACTGCCACCCACCGAACACCACCCGCCTCTCTTCTCTTAGGGAGTAAAGAGAGGATATTATACCAAATAGGGCTATCACGTCTCTTTTATATATATACTAGATACCGCTCTTGGCTTCACACGTGTGGTGTGTTGATAAAAAATATCTTAATACTTGACATTTATCGTTATGTATTTTATGTCGCAATTAAAATGATTTTAAATTATAGTGTTTATTTTATTTTGATGATATATATACCTGCAATTTCATCTAAATCCATGTAGTAGTTTATGCGTAAAAGTATATCACATTTCTTAATTATTAGTATTTAGCATGTAACCACGTTTGGGTCGCGCACTCGGTGATGACCCGTCTGTTAGGCGTCTGTCGTTATATTACTACCAAAGTACGCAAAATTATTATAAATGCTGGTCAATGTTTTATTCTGATGTATACATCAGACCTACAATATTGTAAGGTTTCATCGAAATTCGTTTAGTAGTTTTTCGAGAGAGTAACAGACACACATACATACATACTTGCATTCCTACATGCATACGACCTCGTGAACTAATTATATTATATTTATAACATTTATAGTAGAACTATTTTTCAAAGTTTAACTTATCTGTAGCCACTACAAGGCAGAAATCACAAAATGACAAAATGATTACTTACTTAGTGAAGTCGGTATATTTTGTAGGCTAATAATAACAAACAGTGGTTCTGGTATTTATCGTAATATGGATGATATTTATGAAAACGAAATGTAAAATTGTTTATAAATGTAGACCAATGAAAAAACATATATCATACCAAAATTTTATAATTTGAATAATCCAATATGCCAACCCTACTAAATCTATAAGCTACCACGGGTAGTTACGCTCCTAAAGCTTATCATAGACGGATAAAATTATACTATACTATCCACATATATATACATAAATTAGATTTTGATTTTAACGAGTCCCTAATTCATCTATCAAAATTGTTTAAAAACCACAGTATTGCGCTTTCTTTCCTAAAGCAAAAAAATCAGGCAGCTATGTGTTCATAACGCCGTTATAGCCACTTCTTAATGGTTTTCGACATTGCTTGTTAAGTCTTACCATAACGTAGAAATTATTATAACTATTTCCCGGAGCGAGAATCGAACCGACAAGCATTTGCGTTAATAGTCAGGCGCCATTCCATTGCGCCGCGATGACCAAAATACAATACTTTTTTATAGAAAAAGAAGACACACGAGCGGAAGGGCCACCTGATCGTAAATAACTCACAACATTAGAGTTGTGCCATTCTTAGGATGGAAGTGATAGGATAATATAGTGTAGTGGTTTCGGCAGCCTCTCTGTTTCGTCTGTCAGAACCACTCTGAGGTATAAGGATGAATGCGAATAGAGAAAGCTGGCTTATACGATATCAAACCGGAACACGTTATCAGGTATTTGGCGGAGCGTTTTTGTCATGGTCGCGAATCAGACGGCGGATTAACCTTCTACTACTAAATTAGTGGGATACCTAATGCCTCTTACGTAACGTTAACCAGCAACGGAAGAGAATTATATTTTACCTCGTTCCCCTGAAGGGAAAACGAATGATTGGTCTTTTTTAAATTATTGATCTACTTTTGCCATTCAGATTGATTTCGGAAAACCAAAACATAACTACTTTCAAAGATGAGCATAGAATTATATCAGTAGCGGGGTACTATAAAACATAAAACTATATCGAAGGACTTGTTGCTGGTAGATTGGATCTATTGCGAATACCTTCTCTTTGGCAAGAGGACTACCATAGACAATATATCAAATAAATTATTAAATGTAGCTTCATAGTTTCTCTATTTAAAAACAAAACTCCTGAAATATTAACAGTCAACGTTATATTAGACTTAAGTTATTTTGTTGTAGAAAAATTATGTACCTTACAGATTATAAAAGTATACATATGTAACATGTCATTTATTAACTTGTCAATTTACCCCTCCCCTTCACTTCTCGTACCTTTTTATCACCTCCATCTGACGAGAAAGTTTAGGTTCAAAGTCTGAGTTCAAAAATCTTGAGTTGTTTTTGAACATATTATTATTAAATAGTCATTTATATTATTAGGACTTAAGTATGTCTAACAGTAAAATGTTTAATGCCTTCAAAATTTTTAAAAATCATAACAAAATAAAGTTTATAAATAGTAAGTACCGTCTGATTCTAATACTTATAGTAGACTAATAAACTATCAAAATCAAAATGAAACAGTTAAATGTATACATAATATTCATTTAACATTTCATTCCATTTAGGTACCATTTAATAACATTTTTATTGTTTAGGAATGCATACCAGAACGTTAGCGGCTGCAGCAGCCTCTCAAGCCCATACGAAATGCAAGTTGGTTAATGGTATATACGTTGTTACATTAGACTCACCAAATGTAAAGGTATGTGTGTTGTTTACACTGATGTAATAAAATCTTGTTTGGGAATAAAATAATCCTTATTCCCTGAGGATTAAGTAACAATAGTGACATTTAGTTCATAAATTTAGCATAGGTAAGGAACCAAGCACTTTTTTAGGTAAATTCATTAAATGAAGCAGTAATGAGTGAAGTCAGTAATATAATAAATGAAATTGAATCTAACCCAGCCATTGAAGCTGCTGTTTTAATATCTGGCAAACCTGGCTGCTTCATTGCCGGGGCTGATATAGGAATGATCGAAAGCTGCAAAACTAAAGAACAAGTTGTAAATCTTTCCAAAACTGGTATGTAAATAAATACTAATTTTAAGTACTCTTCTATTTATACATTAAATTTATAAAATTAATATTTTTGACATAGAAAATATTTTTTATTTTTATGTCATGAAGTAATTTTCTTATCTTTCCATTTTAATAGGTCATGAGTTATTCAAAAAAATTGAAACTTCTCGGAAACCATATGTGGCTGCTATACAAGGTAGTTGCCTAGGCGGTGGTCTAGAGACAGCTCTTGCTTGTAAATATAGAATTGCAGTAAAAGACTCTAAAACTGCATTTGCATTACCAGAAGTAATGCTTGGGCTGCTACCTGGAGGTGGTGGAACACAAAGGTACTTAAAATAATTCCACCTAATAAGTTTCTTCTCTTACACAGAAAATATTCACAAATTACTAGTAGTTAAATATTTTATCAATAAAGATTTATAATAACAAAATTATTGTCTTTAATTAAAAATTTTCTGTATTTATAAATTTCCTTGTAAAAATTACAGTTGAAGCCATAAAAAAATGATTATTATTACAATATTAAAATATATGTTTTATACTATGAATAATAATTAAATTCAAAAATTTAGTAAGTAAATTCATTTGTTATAATAAACATAAGAAAGGTGCCATTAATATTATTACAAAAATGTTAATTTGATATTTCCAGATAATATATAGTGTTCTTTTGAACTACATGCATATTAAAGTTATCATTAGCATATTCTTTTGTTAAATTTTCATTCTTTATACATATTTTTTATTTTATACAGTGAATGCTAATGCAGCAAAAAGTAAAAACTAAGCCTAAATTAGTAGTTAGTTATATTTGTAACAATTTACTACTATCAATGGCATGCTTCTAATGAAAACTGTGTAAGTAAATAAAAACCGGGCAAGGGCTTGAAGTTATAGTAATAAATATATTATATTTTAAGGTTGGTTTTTGACAGATGTGAAAAAATTGGATTAATATATTTTTACAGTATTTTAGATCTTAAATTAATAAAAACATATAAAGCTAATAAAAGTGTGTTAAATATTAAATTATATTTGATATATTTACAGATCAATGTTTTTTTATCATTTATTAGGTTGCCAAAGCTGACATCTATTCCAACAACATTAGATTTAGCTCTCACAGGAAAAAATGTTAAAGCAGATAAAGCAAAAAAACTTGGCATAGTTGATCTGTTGGTATCTCCTCTTGGACCTGGTAAGTGTATTGCTTTTAAATTTATTATACTACAAATCCAATGATTATTAATATTTGCAGAATTAGAAAATTTTAAGTTTTATAAATAATAAGAAACTGTGACATATAGCTAATTTTACATCCAAATTATTGGTAATAATTAATCTTTACTGTATATTATTGTAAGGAAGAATATTTTATAAGAAATATATTTAATTTCTTTTGTTAATATTACATGATTTATTATTTATATTTTAATCATTTTATTTACAACACTTTTTAGGTTTGGGAAAGCCAGAAAATAATACTATGCAGTATTTAGAAAATGTAGCAATTCAAATAGCCAAAGATATAGTATCTGGGAAAATAACAGTGGACAGATCTAAAAAAGGTCTGATTGACAAAGTGACAGCAGCAGCCATGCAATGGGAGTGGGTGAAGAACATGATCTTTAACAAAGCCAAAGAGCAAGTAATGAAAGCTTCTCGTGGCTTGTATCCAGCACCTCTTAAGGTATTCCTTTATATTATTAACTTTATTTACATGGACTTTATGACATTTCCTATACTATCTATAGTGATGGCCACAACTTTCAATAATTTTATTCTATTATCAAAAGCTACCTATAACCTAAGAGTTGTTCAGTAGAACAACTTTTGCACAGGTGACATTTCCTAGTTATGTATAGTTTAGCTGATCTATTATGGTTCTTCATCATATATATCATCGTAAATGCCACACTTAGCAAAATTTTCAACTTTTACTGTTTCATTGGACTTTTAGAGTTGATTATAGGTACCAGCCAAAATTAGTTTCAGAGATTATCATGTACATACAATTTTTTTTTTGTTTTAACATCATTTTATTTTCACATCATTATATTAATCAATTTTCATCAAATATGATACAGTTTCGGGCAAAAACCAAAAAAAAAATATAAAATTAATGTCACTTATATATATATATATATATATATATATATATATATATATATACATAGTATGATAAATTTACGATTAATAACAATATTTATTTTATAATTTTTAGATACTAGATGTAGTAAGAGTAGGTGTTGATAAGGGATCAGTAGCAGGCTATGAAGCAGAAGCCCAAGGTTTTGGCGAGCTCGCCATGACTCCTCAGAGCAAAGGACTCATTGGCCTGTTCAGGGGACAAACTGAGTGCAAAAAAAATAGATTTGGCAAATCTCAAGTTGATGTTAAAACGGTATTATTACAAATACATTTATATACACACATATTTATATATATATATATATATATATATATATATATATATATATATATATATATATATATATATATATATATATATAACAGCAGACACTGCTCTAAGTTCATACAAAACTATCATAATTAATTTTCCGCCATTATATAAAGAACGGTACACATAGAATATATATTTAATGAATTATAAACTTAACGTAAATATTAAGATTCATTGCTCATTATAAAAGTTATAACGTGATGAATTGTGGGTTCGATTCGCACTCGCTCTGATAAGACAAAACGGGGCGTTAAGTTTTGCCACTCACACGCAATGTCTCAAATTCGGTAAAAAGTGGAGTACGGAATATCTTAACACAAGGTACTTTCTGTGTATCCTACTATGCGGGATAAAAGCGTAAGTAGACGAAGTCAAGCAGTGCATGATTCTTTCTGTACACACTATTGTTTTCACTATAATATTCATAGAAATATTTATATATAAATTATGATTTTCCCAGCCGTAGAACACATTTGGTTCTGCTACTCTCCATGCAATGCCTTTAAATTCTTAACATTAGTTACACTTTGTATACCACTGTATGCAGTGAATTTAACCATGAAAATACTATTAGTTTAATGTAAAATATTGCTCCCCATTTATTACAAAACTGATGGGGAAAAATATTTGCAATATCAAATAATTATATTACACTGAGATTCGTTATATACAATTTATATTGGACTATGTATCGATATAACAATTGTATATTATTAAGTATTGTTATGTGAAAGTAGTAAGTTATATTAACAGTTTGTATTTATTAAAAAAAAATGTTTTATTGAGGTTTTTGGCAAATTAAGTTATATAACATAAAGATATATTTTAATATTTACTATTTTTAAAGTGTTATTTCACACTTAGGATTAGAAAACATTTTTGAAAAAACATATAAAAATTTGCAGCGGGATTGGAATCCGCGCCTTAAGCTATGCGTTCTACTGCCAGCTGCGTCGAAATTCTAATACATCTGTTACTACTTATTTATGTTGTTAGCATCAACATCAACATCAAATTAAGAAATATAACAACAACAACGATGTAACTTTTTTTATTTATTACACTTTAAAAATAGTAAATATGATAACAAAATATCAATTTCTTAATAACCTTTAAGTAGTAAAAATCTCTACAGAGATGCTAACAACATAAATAAATTGTAACAAACAAGAGGCGCTCGTTTGAATACTGCTGCGTTCAAATTTTTATACGTTTTTTTCAAAAATGTTTTAAAGTTATATTTTGTATGAACTCGTTCTGGTAGTTTCATTGAATTTCATCAAATCGTTATGTTTTGAGGTTCATTATATCAACGTTACACTGTATACATACATTTTCAGATCGGAGTACTAGGAGCTGGTTTAATGGGTGCGGGCATCGTTCAGGTGTCCATAGACAAGGGTTACCAGGTGGTGTTGAAGGACGCGACCAACGCCGGCCTCTACCGCGGCGTCGGACAGATACAGAACGGATTGGTTAACGCCGTCAAACGTAAAAGAGTGTCCTCGTGAGTGTTCCACCTATTAACAATATTTAGATTAATACTATTAGAATAAGAGATTAAAACTTCTGTTAAATTAAAGGAAATTAAAATGAAGTCTTCGGTTAAAGGGGTTCAGCAGATTTAGTAAATAAAATAAAAAATATAAATAACAATTTTCTCTTTTATTATTCTATGAACTAGCATATTTAATATTTGTACAAGATTTTTATTTGTCCTCAAAATAACCAATAAAAGGTTTTAGGGCTCAATCATAAATCTATCAATCATAAAAAGATTTTTCAAATTTATTTGGTAGTTTTTAAGATCTATCTAGAGAAATTATTTTATTACTTTTGATTATTGATTCATTTACCAGCAACCAAATTTATCTATCTGCATTGCATTAAAAGTCCACAAGACATTAACATTTCTCATTGATTTTTTTTTCAGCCTGCAAAAAGATAAATTTATGTCAAACTTGTACCCTACACTTGATTACGGCAAGTTTAATAATGTAGACTGTGTGATTGAAGCTGTATTCGAAGACATCAATATAAAGCACAAAGTGATAAAGGAATTAGAAGCAGTGGTCCCTAAACACTGTATCATAGCAACTAATACCAGTGCCATCCCTATTACAAAAATTGCTGCTGGCAGCAGTCGCCCTGACAAGGTCATAGGTAATATATCAATAAACAATATTATATTAGCCCAAATGTGAATTTAACAGTTTCCTAATTGCTTGCATTTTAAATGAAAATCGTATATATTAATATTTATAGGAAATTGGATGCAGCCTGATGTATAATGCAGGTGGCTTTTAAAAGGCGCGGGTTCTAAACCCGCTACGCTAAAATTATTATACGTTTTTTTTTCAAATACTTTAAGCTAATTATTGTGTGCATTCCAGGCATGCACTACTTCTCGCCAGTCGACAAGATGCAACTGCTGGAGATCATCCGGCACCAGGGCACCAGCGACGACACGGCGGCGGCGGCGGTGGCCGTGGGCCTGCGCCAGGGGAAGGTCGTCATCACGGTGGGCGACGGGCCCGGCTTCTACACCACACGCATACTTTCCACCATGCTCAGTGAAGCCGTCAGGTTCGTGTTCTCATAATGTGAAATATAGAATATTAATTTAACGTCGACAAAACCTACCTAGTGTCAAGCTATTCCGTACTTCGCTTTCCACCGAATTCGAGATCTCGAACGCCGCACTTTATCTTACCAGAGCGAAGAAGTGAAAATATTTTTTAATTTGAATTTACATATAATCACTCCCCCGAGCTCAACCGTGGATTCGATCTGGGGATCGAACCCACAACCGGTGGCATTTACAGTCAGACGCTGTCACACGGCGCCACAACCGGCCTCTAATGTATTTATAATGCATTATTTTGAAAAATATTATTGACTTACTGCAATCCTTCTCTAAATAATTTTATTAGATTATATAATAACATTTCAACCCAATGCCAAATTTTATATAACTCCAAGTCCAATAAGCAGAAGGAGAGGGCGTAGTGGGAGATCGTCTGACTATAAACGCAATCGGTTGTGGGTTCGGTTCCCACGAAGGAGAATGATTATATTTATATTATTCTCATTTCCTCGCTCTGGTAAGACCATACGCGCCGTTAAGTTTCTCTATTCAACACGCAACGTCTGGAATTCGGCGAAAAGCGGAATACGGAGTGTCTTGACACTGGGTACTTCCTAAAAAAATATAATGGTTAAAAGTTAGTAAAAACCTCTTTATTAATTTACCATTATTTTTTGCTAAATTGACGTAACAGAGCTGAGATAATTATATCATGCTTTAAATGAATTTTAGATATAATCATTCTCGTTTTAGGAATTGAATCCAAAATACATCCAGTTGAACGTTTACAGTCAAATGCTGTGCCGCTGCACCAAGATTACCTCTAATATTGTGATGTTTGAAACTAAATACTCATACATTATTATTATTATTAAGCTAATAATAAATTACAGTACAAAATGTTTTATGATTTAGGTTGCTCCAAGAAGGCGTAGATCCCAAAGACCTGGACAACATGACCAAACAGTTCGGCTTCCCCGTCGGGGCGGCCACCCTCGCAGACGAAGTCGGCATTGACGTCGGCTCTCACATTGCCGTCGATTTGGCCAAGGTAAGTTTTTACTACAAAAGCAATATATTTTTAATCTTACGCCCATCGCAATTTCTAAGCTACCCAGTAGTTTCAATATCAATAGCGCGAATCAATTTCAAACAAAGTACAAACTTTTGAGATTTCTTGTTATTTTATTTTGGAAATATACACATCGCATTACTTAAGTTAGCAGTATAATGATTCCATAAAGTAGTAAATTTCCACTGAAAGATATATAAAAAATTAGGAACTAATTAATTAACTAAAACATCTGTGCACTTTTGATTTATGTATGTATATATACTATAGTAAATATACAATATGTTTAAATATAATAAAATGTACAATATGTTTAAATGAAATACAGGCCTTTGGAGATCGTATTAGTGGTGGAGATCTGAATATAATGCAAGATCTGGTTAAAGCTGGATTTATGGGAAGAAAATCTGGAAAAGGTTTCTATGTATATGAGAAAGGTACAAAGAATAGAGATGTCAATCAAGAAGCCATCCAAATATTAAAGGAAAAATATTCTCTTGAGCCCCGTGGAGCTAACACTGTCGAAGATCAGCAGTTAAGAATGGTATCAAGGTATGTTTTTTTAGTTTCACGCTTTTATCCCGCATAGCAGGGAGACAGAAAGTACCTAGTGTCCGTACCTCACTTTCCACCGACATTGCGTGTAGAGTGGGGGAATTCAAAGCCGCGCTTTGTCTTTACCAGAGCGAGGAAGTGAAAATAATTTAAATATAATCAATCCCCGAGTGGAGATCCAACCCACAACCGATCGCGTATACAGTTAGACGCTGTCACACTGCGCCACGACCGGCCTCCTGTTTTTATTATTATTTTATTTTATTTAAGTTTCCTTGAAACATTATATAGAATTAGTCGTGTAAAATTGTAACTGGACATATTTTTTCACAGGTTTGTCAATGAAGCAGTATTATCTCTAGAAGAAAAAATCTTATTTAGCCCTCTTGAAGGGGATGTTGGTGCAGTATTTGGTCTAGGATTCCCTCCATTCACTGGTGGACCATTCAGGTATTTTATTAATACCAATTTTTAATTTATATTGCAATGTTCTTTTTATTATCAATAGAAGATAATATGATATTATTGGGTTATGATTTTCACAAAGTTGTAAGTCACAAATTATTATTATTTTACCTACTATTGTTACTAAAACGAAATTACTTTTCAAGTCACTTCAATATTTTACTGATTATTGTAATTTACATTTATGTTTAGGTGGGTTGATCAATTCGGTGCTGATAAGCTTGTTAAAAAAATGGAAGAGTTCCAGGGACTCTATGGCGCTCCATTTAAACCTGCTCAAACTCTTGTTGACATGGCTCAGGATAGTAGCAAGAAGTTTTATAATAATTAAAAAAATGATCTATAAAAATACAAAGTAATAAGCAAGTACTATATTTTAAATACTGCCTTCCTAGCAATTTTTTATTATTTTTCTAAGCAACAAACTATTGTACATCTAATTGTGTAAAATTTTTGAAATGAATATATTTCTTACATTTTAGTTTTAAATGGATGATTGTATTTACAATTAGAGTGACTGTCAATATTTTAGATATATTTATATAGATTTAAGAAAAAATATATTTTACTATGTATACAATCTATTGGTGCGATAATGAAAGTATAGATTATAACTTAGTTAACTTGTCTCATTTCAGTTCAGTGATTTCTTTATCTGAATAAAGCTGTATATTTATATTTATTGTGATTACGATTTTCTTTGAAGGTAACCTTCAAACTTCCTAAATCTACTATGTACAACCACAATGCCTTGACATGATACTGTTATATCTAGATTTGGTTGGGCCCTCTGGCATTTGGGCTGGGCGGCTCTGGCATTTGAACATCCCGAGAGGGATTGGGGATGATGGCCATCAACATCAGGCTGTGATTAAATGTTTATATATTATAGTTTATAAAACTTTTAATGGCAAAGTTGATTAAAAACTAATTACTTAAAGTTAATTATTTTATTTTCTTAGAGTTTTCTAACAAAATAAAAATAATTAAATTACATAGTAAGTAGTGGCGTAGTGGGACAATGAATTTAAACTTTCCACTCGAGTTTACTAATTACTTTTGTAATTTTATTTTATTTCTCTGCTCTGGTAAGACAAAGCGCGGCGTTGACTTTGCCACTCAACAAGCAATGTTTCAAGTCGGACGAAAAGCAGTCGACGAAGAGTGTCATGACACTAGGTTGCATGTGGCTACTAAGCTATCTGGGATAAAGGTTTTTTAATAAAAGATAACATCGTGGAACCATAAGGTCATGGTAGTACAGTGGGACAGCGTCAGAACGTATGAATTGAACAGGGTGCTTGTGAATTTCATATTTTAATTCCTAAGTCGCTTTGGTTATATGGATAAGGCGTAAAGATCCGACACTCAATACGCAATGTTTCATATTAGGGCGAAAATTTACATATTAAAAATAAAATATTTTGAATTCCCCAAATAGCGGTTATTGTCATAATTGATTAGCTAAATGTCAGGGAAGGTTTTTTAATATAACCAAATAAAAATTATTTGTTATGATTATTTTGTTCTGTTTGTTTTTCTTTGATAGATATATATTTATTAAACAATGTATACAAGAAATTAATAATAAAGGGCGATTTTTGTTGCCAAAATGAAGAAATGGATATTTCATCTATATAATCATATTTATTCTTTTGAATTTGATTAACTTAAATCCGACACTATTGCACCGTACATGCAGGTTATAACTTATACCTTTAGGTACCATCGAATAAGTAATGAGATTTCGATCAATATAAAGGATTCCTACAATGAAATACATGTATTTACCAATATTTAAGAAATGTACGACGCTTTAACTAACTTCTGTTTATACATGGCCCTAATGATTTGGTCCACATATACCGCAACAAAATCAAACTACAGGACAATCACTAGTATATTAACGAATCGCATAAAAAGGTGCGCTTGTATATTTTACTGAAATGATTTGGATATTACACTTTTCAAAGGAGTAAACTCCTTCAAAACAAATCCTTCAACAAAGGTTAAATTTTTAGAATATTTTCTTAAATTAATGATTTCATGAACATTTAGGTTGTCGTTTTTTAATATCTTTAATAGAGCTAGCGCGAACAATTTTTCCTGATATTCATGTACATAACTAATGATTTTTCTCTGCGAAGAAAAGAAAGCGATCGCTTTTAGAATAAGTACGCTCCATCACACCAGCACCTACACACTGCCAAACTCATTGACTCTCCAAACTGACGCCGATTTTCGGGGAAATCGCCACTCGATCGTCGTCACACTGCCCCTTTCTCTTTATCTCAGTTACAGAAATCACCATTTATCCATCACATATAATAATTCATTCATCTTCTGCTATATTCCTCTTTTCTATGTAGAAAGTTGTATATGTAGTTAAATCTTTTTCTCTTCCAGTCGTTCTGGACACGAGATCGATACCGTGTTGGGTACACGGCGATAACGCCACGTTTGTCGCCACTTCTCACACCGGGAGGTGGGGTGTTACAGTGCTGAATTTTTTAAGTGTTGCCGTTATGTGGTGCTGGCCATGATCATAACGAGCCAGACTTCCATATTCGACCCCGAAGATTCTATTCTGTCTTTTATTTTCCATATTTTCTTCTTTCTGAATCTGGCTTGTGATTTATATTCAATAAAATTGGCTGCAATTAGTTGGTTTAGAACATCCAAAAATAATCTCTGCCCCAAATCATTTCCCAGTGAACACATGACATCAATATGACGTCATATAAAGATCATAATTTTTTGACGTAACATTGATGTATGATGACTCAATTTATGACTTGAATGACTCAATTATGATATGATGTCATATGAAGTTTCGTCACTATTACGTCTTGCTGATATTATAATTCGATATTGATGGTCGTCGTTAGGACCTAAATATTGGGTAAATCTGACGTTGTATATTCTTCAAATTAAGTCATTAATATGATGTAAAAACGACTAATAACTATATCTTATTTGTACGTAAGAAACAAGTCTTATTATTACTTAAAACGAACGCAATAATTTAATCGCATGGTATCACATTAAAGTCACAAGTTTATGTTATATTTATGTCGCACGTAAATCATGAAATTATGATAGTAATAAGTTCCCTTTATATGACTGAAACGAATAAGACTGATTTGATTACGAATCCTTTTATTTACAATCTACAACCTGAAGTAGGTTTGTAGATTGTAAATAAAAGGATGTTTAAATGCTGTTTTAATGAAGAGATTAACTTTTTAATCAGTGCAAATGTATCAGTTTAATAAAACTATCAAGAAAAGGCGCTAATCACTTATCAGCGATTTCTGAATCTCACTTGTGAAATTTTCTCTCACGAAGTTACGATAGCCCGATCTGAACATTTTGTCAAGACCTTACTTCATAAGATCATTTTTATAGTAAGCTCATCACGAGATTAACACAATGTGTGAGAACCAGTTGTGATGAGAAGACGTGGCGCGCAACCCTTAGCGAGACTTTGGCTGATAGCCCTCGATGATCGTTCACTCCACTACTTGTTAGTGGAGCGTGGAGCGTTATCGCTGTCTGAGCGGCTTGGAATAACGTTTTTACAGAATCTAACATCATTGATATGTCAGATTGACATCAGTAAGGTCACAAGAGATTTTGTTTTATGTCATATGTAGGTCCGTGAAATTGGAAAAATAATATTTTGTCAGTATGACCTCTGTTAGATCACAAGGGATATAAGAATAATAAGGATTTAAGTCATATGTATGATGGGGTTTGGAAAACTTGATAACCGACATTTTTTATGTCATATTGACATCATTGTTATGTCAGTCCGAAAACAAGTGTAAGTAATGTAGGTCACAATGACATCAATTGTATGTCAGTGTCACGTCGCATGTCTTGTGTAAAAGTCTTACGTAAATAAATGTGAAATAATGATTCATATATGACTTGTATGTGAAGTTTATCTTACGTAAATCATGACATTGCATGACGTAATACGTATCATGCAAGAAGCTGCAAGCCCAATGACGTTTTGTTTATGTCCTTTGAATATTACTTAGGTTTATGGATTATTGCGCCATACCTTTTATTAGGATCCTTTTAATATCACCCTGAAATTTTAAACAGCCATCGTATCTGCATTGCCGTATCACTAAGCTCTTTTTACAATATAATAGCAGCAGGGACGACGATTTCGGTTTAGCTGTTTTACAGAGTTCCTGAACAATGTCTTTCATTTTGTAGTTGCATAAAATTTATTACAAAGACCTTCCATTACATTTGATAATACAATGCCTATGAAACGTAACATTTTTGTGGCCTCCACTTTACACCAAAGCATTGGAAGTAAAAGCAGACGAAATTCATCAATCAGACCTCTGTTAAAATGCCAAAATGATAAAGTCTTTTATTGCTTATTGTAATAAATATCAAAAAAACTAAGCCAGTTTCATTAAATATATTTGTAAGGAATTAAAGTAAAATAATTTCTTACAAATATTTATAAATCACGTTGATATTAAATGTAGTTAAGGAACTGAGTCACCCACGTTGCCTGCATCTATTTTAAACATCAACAGAGTCTGGAAATTATGTTTTATAGATAAGATGTTACTACAATTCATATTATAGACCTGGCCATAGTCTGTATCGTATGGTTAAATAGTGGTACATTTTAGCAGTCACACAAAATTATACTTTTAATAATGAATCCTAAGCTATTATTTAATTAAAATTGTTATTCTATTTTTTATTTTGATTTCAATAATGATGATATATGTTGTTAACAACACCATTATGATTTAAATAGCTTCAACAAACAAATCAAAGCAAGGATGAAATGTAAAAAATCTAAAACATAATATTAAAACAAAACCAAACATATAATTATTATTTACTATATTAAATTGCTTACTACAAGTAAAGATAATGTCTTTTCAAGTATTTCTTCAAATAACTCTTGTGGCATGATTCCCTTTCATATTGTATATATATAAATATATATGTATATATATATATATATATATATATATATATATATATATATATATACATCTGTATATACATATATTTTAAAAGTATGATGATGGGTGTGTCTGTCGTGCCCACTTGAAAAGAGATTCGCGCTAACATAGACACCTAAAGCTACTAAAGTAGAGTTTATTAAAAAAAATATTAGACGCAACTATGAACCTTGGCTCTCTACATTTTTTCTCTATATCTGAAAAGAATATCTTCGAAGACGGAAGACTCGCGCGTAGTGACCCTGCCAGTCTTACATAACTGTAACAGTTGTGTAAAGCTGCAACATTCTATCCGCCACAAGCACCAGGACGAATGAGGCTAGCCCTAGCTAGTCCCCCCCCCCTCGAGGCGATGCGCATCAGTGCGTCTCCTTAGTTACGTGGAATGTAAGAGGAGGGATGCAAAGAATATAGATAGATGAAAGAGAACTGGACGTTATCTGTGTGAATAAGATCAAGGGAAAAGACAATAAATCTACCGATATGTTGGGTAGTAGATTATAAGACGATCAACTCGAGGCTACTCTGGGCTCATCAATATCCTCTATCAAGTAAACTAGAGAAATTCTGGGAGAGTATAAGAGAAGGTCTAGGTAGTGTAAAAAAAGAATGAAAACCTAATAGTATGTGGTGATTTGAGCGGGTCAGAATCACAATAGGTCGTTATGAACATGTACTAAGCAAGTAAGATGATAAGATAAGAGAGTAAATAAGACTGGAAAGCTCATATGGAATTATGCAAGAAGATAGGTTTGTTTATGGAAAACACAATATTTGACCACAATCAAATTCACATAATAATAATCAAAATCACAGACGTAAACGTCATGACGTTTACGTATATATCATAATTTACATAAATAGACATCACTTATGATTCATTATTTCTCACTTACTTACGTAAAGTTTTAAGTAATACTACTTTGCTACGGTATTCGTACAAAGTAGTCGTGTCTGTAAGTTGTTTACATTTGAATATAATAGAAATCCTTATCGCTGCGCGGCGAGCCGGCCGCGCAGTGGCGTTATAAAAAGTTGTTTACAATGAATGGAAGCAATAGTAATATGCATATTGAAAATATAAACGAGATGTGCAGTAGTCCGATTAATGTTTTGTTACCTGTCGTAGAAGAGAATATAAATCAAGAGGATGAAAATATGAACTTTTTTTCAATAACTAATAAGGATGAAAATTCACGGCCGGAAAAGAGAACGAGAATAGAAGATGAAGATGAAAGTGATTGGTCATTAGTTAAAGGAAAGAAAAGAAAAGCAAGACCTTTGCAAAATAAAATTGAAGTTTATATAACAAGTACAGAAATTTTTACCAAACAATTTGCAATAGCAAAATTACTTAAGAAAAATAACATTATCGACGTGGAGAGAGTTAAATATATTAGCGCGTACAAAATACGTTTAGATTTAATGAATGAAGCTAACGTTGAGAAGATAGAAAATTGTAAAGATTTTATTGATAAGGGATGGAGAATTTACAGAGCCACGGAAAAAGATATTTCGTATGGTGTCATAAGAAATGTTGATCTCGAATTAACAGATGATTCGATACGGCAGAGTTTATCTTGCCCGGAAAATGTAAAAATTATATCTATTTTCCGCCTTATGCGCCGCAGTTCTACGAGTGAGAATGGGTGGACACCGAGTGAATGTGTTCGTTGGGGATTTAAAGGTAGTTATTTACCTTCCTATGTCTCAGTAGACAATCTCAACATTAAAGTTGATCTTTATGTGTTTCCCGTGTCCCAGTGTTCAAAGTGCTGGAGGCTGGGTCACATGGCTAAAAGATGCCCTTATAATAAAATTACCTGTCCTAAGTGCGGTGAAAAAAATGCTAATTGTGAAACAACGCTATATAAATGCATAAATTGTGAAGTCATATGGCTTTTTCTAAGCAGTGTCCTGGTTTTATAAAAGAGAAAAAACTGAGGGAATTGATGGCAGAATTTAATGTTACATACAAAAAAGCTCTGACTATTTATGTACCACCTACATCCCCAGACGCGAGGGATAGTGAGTCTGAACCTCATTTCAACAAAAAAATACAAAAGCCAAAGATGAAAATTGGGAAAATCAATTTATCAATAATATTCCGCAGTATTATTCGAAAACCAAACCCCTGAGACACCTACTTTTGCTGACGTTATTAAGACTACAGCAGACGTCCATAAAAGTGACGATATATACAATATGTCAAAGGGTAAGAAGAAGAATAAAGTAAAATCTGCACGGTATCAAATAAGAAGAAATGAGGAGAGAGAGAGGAGTCCAAATACAAGTGAATATATTTTAGATTCTGAAATGAAAGTAGAAGAAACATAAAATCCTAACGACACTCTAAAATTTAGTGAGCTCTTAAAAAACTTAAAGATATAATTTTTATGAAGGGAATTTCTTTGCAGACAAAAATTAACATAGTGATTAAATGTTGTTTAGAGTGGATTATATTATCAGTACCAGAGTTTATATCGGAAAAATCTTTGATTAAGTCAGTGTTTGATTTTTGTACTAAAAATGGATAAAAAAGATAACTATTTAAGGATTATTATAATGCAATTGAATGCTCAAAGTATCAAACCTAATATACTGTCAGTTGAAAATTTGCTTGTACAGAAAAAAATTTACATTGCTGCCGTAAGCGAAACCTGGCTCAGTGCAGATACAATTTTAAAGGTTAGGAATTATAATATTTTTCGTACTGATAGACCGGATTCCTATGGAGGTGTAGCATTAGTTGTACATAGGTCAATTAAGGCGGATCAACTAATTATCGAGGATGTTAGTTCTTCTAACGAGGTTATAGCTATTAATTTATAAAATTGTGGCATAATTGAACACATCGTATCCTTATATTTTCCTCCATCAGTTAGCACTACTCACAGGGAATGGGATCATTTATTTAGCAAATTTAGTAAAAAAACTCTTATATTAGGGGATTTTAATGCACACCACATTACTGGTCAAACAAAATCGATTCAAGAGGATCTCAAATTTTTAATGTACTTATAGATCATTTATTTACTCCCCTAAATAATGGTAGTCCAACTCGATTACGTCTAGCTAATAGTATTCTTCAACAGTCCGCCCCGGATATCTCATTAGCTTCAACTGACATAGTTTTGGAATTTAATCGGAAAACACTTAATGAAAGGTTAGGTAGTGATCATCTAATGATCAAAATTTCCACAGAAATAAATGTTAATTCTAATTATTTCTTTCGTCGTAATTACAAAAAAGCCGATTGGGATTCTTATACCAGTTTTTTAGAAACCGTATTTGTAGACTTTACTTTCAGTGTTGACTTACAATTATGTTACAATAAATTCATAGAATATATTAATATAGCTGCTGATCTCTTTATACCACCAATTAAATTCAATCCAAATCCTACTAATATTTTTCGTCCTCTGCCCTACTGGAATAATAATTTATCTAAATGTGTAGCAGAACGCAGATTAGCACTATCAATATTAAGGCGAAATCCTATTCCACATAATTTGGATAATTTACAGGATAAAGTACGGGAAACACAGAGATCTTTTCGTCAGGCAGGGGATGAATCATGGCATTTATTTTGTGACTCTTTAAACGAATCATCAAATCAAAGTGAAATGTGGTACAAGTTAAAATGGTTTAAGGGAAAAAGAACACCAGGTAATCACATTAGTAAGGATAAGTATGTAAGACTTCTTACAAATTTGACACCTGATTGAGTATCTCCTGCCATGTCTAGGTTTTATTCAAATAATTCTATTCTAGAGTCTGAAATATCTATACATGAATTAAACAATAGCATTAAAAATAAAGACACCTCTCCGGGAAGTGATTTTATATCTTATTCCATAATTAATAAACTTCCGAATAACGCGAAATGTATTCTTTTAAAATTATATAATCTATTTTATACCAGTGGTTTTGTGCCTAAACAATGGAAAGATATTACAATTATAGCAATACCGAAACTAGACAGAAACCCTGATTCTGATTCTGCGTTACGGCCTATTTATTTAATTTCTTGTGTATGTAAAGTTTTTCATGCCATTTTAATAAAAAGATTAGAGTGGTTCATAGAAAAAAATGATATTTTATTGCCAACAACTACTGGTTTTCGAAAATGTCACTCATCGTTAGACAATTTATCTAGACTTGTTACAAACATTCAAATGGGTTTATCCAAGGCATTGAATACTATAGGATGTTTTTTGGACTTAAAGGATGCATATAATAATATTAATATTTCTGTGCTCTTAAAAAGAATTGATAATTTAAATGTAGGAAGCAAATTATGTTATTATTTGTGGAACTTTTTAAATGAAAGAAATTTGAAAATTAAGCTAAACAATGAAGAGGTCTGCAGGAAATCTTGTAATGGTTTAGCTCAAGGAGATCCTTTCTCTCCCCTATTATTTAATATCGCAACTCTTGATTTGTGTAGAACTATAAATAGTAACTCTATTGCTCTTTCTCAATATGCAGACGATTTTGCACTACATATTACTTGTGAAAAAGTCGAAAGAGGGGCACAACTCCTACAAATAGAAGTGGATAAGTTCGTTGATTCCGCTTTAAAGTTAGGGTTACAGGTATCCTCATCAAAATCGAAAGTCTGCATATTTAGAAATAGAAATAGGAATGAAACAGCAAATATTCTTGTTAATGGTTCCTTGCTTCAGGAAGTTAATTGTGTGAGATACTTGGGGTTATGTTGGGGTTATTCATTACGGTGGAATAAGCATATAAATGAGTTAAAGAATTATTGTTGTAAAATATTAAATGTTTTCAAGGTATTAGTGGGATCTGGTTGGGGTATTCATCAAGTGCATTTGCGTCGTCTTTATATATCGGTAGTACGCAGTCTTATGGACTATGGTTATTTTCTTTTTGCAAGTGTTTCTAATAGTCAATTGATCAAATTAGTTAGAGTTCAAAATCAGTTTATGAGAATCATTGGTGGTTTCATAAAAAGTACACCCATTCACGTAATTGAGTCCGAGCTTGGTATACAACCCTTGAGTATAAAAAGACAATATCTGGCTGGAAAATACTGGTTTAAACATATGTCAAATTTGAATAATAATTTATCCGCTTTTTTAGATGAACTAAGCCGTATCTGTCAATCTAGTACTTGGAGACGTAAATATAAACCCTTATTAGCTAATTGATTATGGGTAATAACCCATAATCAATTTAAAATTATTCCTTTTTATAAAAGTTTAAAATTGGAATGCTTCTCGTTAGATACTTGGGTCAGCAATGTGAATTTGTCAGTTTAAATTGAATTAGAGGTTACTGGAGTTAATTATAGTAAAAAAAGTTATAATACTAATATTTTAAAAAATATTTGTTTAAATTATATTAATAATAAATATGAAAATTTCTATAGAATTTATGCTGATGGTTGTAGAGAGCAAAATTTTTCAGGAATGGCTTTCTTTGATATACAATTAGGCACATCGTTAAAATTTAAAATTTGTTCAGATAATAACTCTATTATGCACATAGAATTTACAGCAATAGCGGAAGCAATAGCGTATATCGATTCGCTAATAACAGGGAATTATGTAATTTTAACTGATTCAAAATGTGCCCTTCAACATATTCTAAAATGCTTAACTATATCTCGTTGCGCCCCCATTGCTTATGAAATTATTAAATCTATTAGGAATATTCGGGATAAAGGAAAAAATTTAAAACTTCAATGGATTCCTTCACATATAGGACTGCCGGGAAACGAAGAGGCAGACCGTCTCGCAAAGGAAGCTTGCTCACAAGGTGTTACATTTTCGGTGGACCCATATTTCAGTGAACTTTTTTGCTCCGTGAAAAAAAGATGTATGGATATGTGGAGGGAACATTTTGATGACAGATCCCTTACCAAGAGTATATGGTATAAAACCATACAACCATCACTGCCACTTACACCCTGGTTTGTTAAATTTAAAATCAATAGAAATGATGTTGTGGCAGCTCTCTGACTCAGATCTGGACTTGAAGGGAATATCCCTTGAATAGTTTTGCATATCTCGTAGGCAAGGTATCATCCCCAAAGTGCTCAGAATGTAATATTATTGAAGATGTCCATCATATCCTGGTAGAATGTGTTCGAGTTGAGGCGGAGTGACAGATATTTTTTTATTAAAAATAATATTAATGTATTAAACATAGGTTTTTGTAATGTAGCTTAGAGCGATCCATTGTCATTAGAAGCTATGATGCTTTACAGACTGTATAAATTAGCAATAAGACGTCGATAATATTTTGATAATGCTCCCATGAGGGTGGCATATTCATTTTGAATAAACCCTCTATAAATAAATAAAGATATAAAAAAAAACGTCATTTTTTTACATTTCACTGAAGACTTTGAACTTACTCTATTAATACCTAACTGACGTCAACATGACAAAACAATGATGTTAAATTTATGTAAAAACGTATATTCTAACTCCGATCACAAGTAGAAGAGTGAATGATCATCGAGAGCTATCAGCTGATTCCGCGCCCGTCTCACGCTGTGGGCGTCACGCCACGTCTCCTCATCGTGGCTGATAAGCGCTATCTCTTGATTGATGTATTAAACTGTTACATAGATTTGCACTAAAAACATTTAAAAATTAATCTCTTCATCAAAACACTGTTCTTAGATCAGGTTTCTGGCTGATAAATAAAAGGATTCATAATCAAATCTTTCTTAGTCATCTCAGTCATAAAAAAGGAACTTATCACTCTTATAATTGCATGATTTACGTATGATGTAAATATAACATAAACTTATTACCTTAATGTTACGTTACGTCACAATGTAAATAAAATATTACGTCACGTTACGTAACATTTAGGTCATAAAATGATAATCTATCAATGTCAAATTTAAATGCAAAAATGTTATAATAGTGATGTAACTCAATATCACATCATATCAAAGTCATAAAATAATCATCAATACTTCAATTTTACGTCTTAAAATTATGATCTTTGTATGATCTTTATATGACGTCATGTTGATGTCATGTGTTCACTGGGTAGACAGTAAAATTAATGCTAAAGCCTCAGCGTGAAGAATTCAAGAGAGATCCGAAAGGTTTTTGTGGGAGACTCAAGGAGGATTAGACTACAAGAGAGTGCATGGTCTTTTCTCTCCATACGGTCACGGAAATATTTTTGGCTGTAAATTTTTGTACGCAAATGATGCAGTGTGGAATGCAATTTACAGGCATTGATCGCCATTCTAAAACAATAATTGATGAATTTAAAGATGAAGCGAATGGGTGTTCTACGAGAGGTAGGGGAAGACCTCGATTGACCTTCTAAAACACTGTAACAATGGTACTGGAAAAAGATTACGTAAAAAGCATGAAAATAATTTATATATGCCTATATATGCTCATATATGCCTATATATGAGATGTCAATGACTGTGGATGAGGCAAAAAAAGTATGCAAGGACCATAGCGTTTTATGTTCCATGAATAAGTGTAAAGCTAAAAAAAACTTGTATTTTAGGCCAAACATCCTTAATATTTTTTTTGTAAAGAAACTGTAAGATTCTTCTTTTTATATGTTATAGCTGTGTTCAGAAAAAATTATGTACAATACGAATGTTGTAAAATAAAAAAGAAAAAAGAGCACGTGATATATTGTTATGTCAACAACAACTGAGAACTTGATAAGTCAACGTCAATTGTCAAGACGATATCAAAATATGAAATTTTCTTTTATTTACATTAATTTTCGTTTTGTAAAATAAACCTATTTTTGTGTAAGTATGTATAAAATTTATATAAAATATATTAGCATCACATTATTTGTCTAAATGAAATAATAATCTATTCACAGCCATAGGTATAATATCACAAAAGTAAACTTTATTTTCAGTTACTAAGAATGAGTGATTTCTAAAGAAGATCATCGATACTTGTTTTAAATTGGTACATTGTTATATTTTCCTCACTTCTTTATCATTAAATAATATGTTACTTACATTAAAAAAAATTGAAAATAAAAAATGGAAGAGGATTTTGGAACACAGTGTGTATCTTATAATTGTTTTTGTCCTAATACCAGGTTTTATATATTTTGAACTATGTATAGTGCTACCAACTGTAGTGGAAATTTGGACTATTCCTTATATACTTCATTACATATGTGCTACATTTCTTTTATTTAACATTATTGGTAATATGATATATGGCATGTTTACTAATACAAGTATAAAAGGTAAAATTTTGGAAAGTGAATATAAGCAAGACTGGAGTCTATGTAGTGTATGCGAGTGCCTTCGTCCACCCCGAGCATGGCATTGTGATACTTGTGATGTTTGTATTTTAAAAAGAGACCATCATTGCACATTTTTTGCTTGTTGTGTTGGTTATTATAATCACAGATATTTTATGTTCTTTACATTTTATATATTTATAGCGATGGTGTATGCATTTTATTACAATATTGTATTTTTGAGTAATTTTATCAAATGGAATCATGGCCTTATTATTGGTAAATTTATATTTCCTTTAGCTAGCTTTGTAATAGATTTTGGTGAAGAAAGTTTATATGTATTTTTTGTAGAAATAAATTTCATAATTGGTGCATTTACTGGTTTTCTATTCATATATCACATGAGCAATCTTTTGAAAGGTAAAATAACACCTGAAACCAAACCTACTAATAAAAGTATATCTTTTGATAAGGGCCTTAAATCAAATTTAATAGAAGTCTTTGGTCAAAGATGGTATATAGCTTGGATTTCTCCTTTTATTCAAAGTGATTTACCTGGCAATGGTCTAGAATGGATTGTTGAAGATAAACACAAGTAATGCTATTTTTATATTTCAAAATATTCTTTTATTAAAACTTCTCTCTCACTCACTCACCACTTAAAAACATTAAAAATGTTACAACACAAACATTTTAGTACATAAATAGCTATGGTGACATTCTATTTATTAAAATGTTATTTTGCATATTTTTAAATATGTACAACTATGTTTACTGTACTTTCTTATCAAAATAAATACTTATTTTAAAATTAATCAAGATTTACTAAGATTATTAAAATTAAAAGACTATCTTGAAAGTTAGTACAAATTATATATGTAAAAATGGTACTCCCTACGTCCAGAAAACAGTGCACTAAACAAAATAATATTATAGTAACATTTTTATATTACACTTTATACATAAATAATATTTACACATTTTTTTCAAAACACATTTCACTGCCACTACTAGCCTTACAATATACCATCCTCTGTATTGGAATAAATATATTATGTATCTATAAATTAATTTTAAGATAATTGTATATTTGTTTAAGTTTCTTTAAGATTTATGTTAATATAATTGTTAATAAATTATTCATAGCTTATTTTTATTATTAAAATACCTATCCCTGTTATATTATTTTACAATTGGGAAAAAGTCACATTGTCATAAATCATATAATTTAGTTATAATTTAGTACTTACTCTGTTTTTATATACATAGATAAATTTTAAAACGATTAAATATATACAATTTTATATCTATATATTTGTAATTTTGTTTATAAAATTTTAAATGCAATTATTATTAGAGATATCCAAGAGATAATCTTAAAATTTAGAAAATAAAAGAGAACGAAAGAATATTGAATGAATAAAAGGTTTCTTTTGTAAGCAAGTTGAAGACACAAGTTTTCAGTGATTAATAACAAATATAATAATACCTAGCAAAGTGTGAAACTTTCCATTAGTCAATAGTAGTAGTCTGATAGACATAAAACATTTATAGATGACTTTTTTAAATAAAAAAAATCCTACAAATATATTTTTATTTCTATGATACCTCTATATAATTATTGTACTTTTCAAAATGTTCTGCATTTCTGGTTGAATAAGTGTTATATTTGTATAATAAATTATAACATCAAGGTGCTTTGCATAGTACAATTCTCAAACAAAACAAAGGTATAAAATTATTGCAGTAATAAAAGCATAACTAAGGCTTTTAGTTTACATTTGAGCCAGTTACTCTAAACAATAGCGCGGCTCATAATATAATACTAAAGCATGGTGTGCGAAAGTGAAAAGTCGGCATAGCATGAGGAGGCGAGTGTAAGAGTGCGCATTGCGCAGGGCGGGCGGGCACGGCGGGCACGGCGGGTGGAGGGCGGGCGGCCGCGTCGCCGCCAGTGCTGCTCGCGCAGGACCAGAGTGGTGTTCACTCTGCCGCGCGCCACGGCGCGACATGCCCAGCTGATGTTTATTTATACCGCGAGCTCGGCGGAGGGCGCGCGCGGGAGGCCCTCCCCTCCGCGGCACCACGGTTTCGCGTGATGCAGCCGAGCGAGCTAGCCGACACCGCGCACGCCGCTAGCGGAAACCCCCCGCAGCGTGGCCTCAACGGTGGCCGATTCGACTTTGACGATGGTGGTACATATTGTGGTGGGTGGGAGGACGGAAAAGCCCACGGTCACGGTGTGTGCACCGGCCCCAAGGGACAAGGGGCGTACGCCGGCTCCTGGCACTTCGGTTTTGAAGTATCCGGCGTCTACACCTGGCCCAGGTGAGATAGTGTCTCCGCCCGGGCCTCGCACATGCCCGAAATCCGCGTCCGAAGCGGCTCCAAAAATAGTCTGCTATTAATAATTGAGTTCGGTGTTTCGCTAGAAAACGCGTGTTACGGCGGTGAAAGTGCCGAATGGTCGAACCAAGAAGAAAAGTCATATCGATCTGTAGGCACTGATAACGATAAGTGATAACAGTAGGTATCACGATGCTGCGGCCTCGATGTCAATTGACCCGTTGTCATTGCTATAGACGCATCTGTTAACGATTCTTTAACGCATGGTGGAGCAAAGCGCAATTTATGAATATTAATTGAGGGTAATGTAGTGCAGCTGTTTGGAGTGCCAGTCACGAAAACAGACATGTGATTACAAATTAATAACTTCATCTTATTTCTAACTTATTTAATTATAATCATTATCATTATATTTTATGTATAAGATTGCTAATGAACATTGCTTAAAGTATTTTGTACAATTACAACTTGAGTTTGTGATGTATTTACGTTTTAGCATATTCTTTTGGCCTAATTATGAACTCTCATCGCATTAAAATGTTTGAAGTGGTCTTATTTTACATGATCAGGCACCTTAATGACACTAAACTACATCAATAGCTCCCGTAATGACTAAATGGAATTATTTTTATCTTTTTAATGGCTATCGATATTTACCTACGCTAGAGTTATACAGACATCATAGTGTGAGTACGTGGCTCTGGCAGAATGCGTTACTGTGCCAGACCTTCCTATAAATCTCGACGGACGCCTGCTCCCATCTAACCCACTTTCATCGGGTCGTTGCTCCATCAAAATAGGGAGCTCCCGACATTGTGATTTTACATAAACCGATGTAGTACCTAGTGTATTATTGACATCTAATTAGATATTATGTTTCGAAGAAATTACTTTAATATAATATTGATTTCATAAGAAACTATCATTTTATACAATTTGTTGTTTATTTTCCATTAAGTAGTATATTACATATTACATAGACGTACTCATAATATAAATTAAAATATTAAAAGCCATCGTCAAAATAAAAACAAATATAATATAAAGGCAATATTACATAGAACTGAGAAGTATAATGGATGTTGAAATTTAATGGACTTTACTAGATAACAAGGTAATAGAGACATCAGATATCGTCTTTACTCGGAGTATCTAAAATTATGTTGAGTGTCATAGTAACTAAGCTTAGCTTATTGAATTAAAAAGTACTAAAAACGGATATATATGAGCATTTATTTTTTTAGTAATTATAACGTACCTACACAATTAGGAACATACATTTTTTATTTGCTTACATATTTATGTAATATCATTTTGTTGCAATAAATCATTTATGTTAGTAAATATTCATAGCATAATTAATAAAAATATTAAATATTTAAAATAGATTCAATCATTTAAGTATTTAAATCTATTGTATTAAGTGTACATTAAAAAACTATAATATATATTATTGATAGTAGGCTACCTCTGACTACCCAGCTGACCGGGATAAAGCGCGAAGCTGTCTTTTTCAATAGAATATTACACGGTTAAGGTTTATGCAACACATATTTTAATGAGGTTAAGAAAGCTTAAATGTATAAGTATCTGAATTGAAAACCAAGTCGACTCAGTATTATGTTTTTAGGTTGTAACAAGACACTGAACTTTTAAGCATAAAAGAAAATCAAAATATGTATTATTAAACAAGTTGGGATGTTATATACACAATATAAATTATGATACAATGCTTTTAGCAATGCGTAGGACTTGCGTCCAAAGTGTAGGCTTAAGGAACCCCTTAAAAATGTACTATATCTACTCAAGGACGCACCAGTATTAGTACTCGTGCACTGACTACTGAAGACGCACTAGTATTAGTGCATATGCATTGACAATATGAAGGGTGCAATTACTAGTGCACATCACTCAAGGTATCTAGGGCACACTAATACTTGGTGTATATAAACTTTAATGAATTTTATGATGATACAAATTAATTTCGAAAGATAAAAATTGTTTAATTTTTTTCATATATTTGTATTTAATTACTACTTAATTGACAAGACTCTTGATATTATGAATTCAAATTGTAGTTATATAATCTCTATTACCTCTATATCATAACAAAAATATTAATAATTGTTTTTACTTACTTATGTTACGTGAAGTCAATAAAATATACTGTGAGCATATTTATATAATAGAAATAGCTAATAATAATAAAAATATAAAATTTGGTTCTTGTGACACATTACTTAAATTGAAATCAACCTCTAGTCCACACCTGGTAGAAGCGTAATAGATATAATAAAAAAGTGGCATTTTAAGTGAATCTATTTTGAACGGATCAATTGCGTATAGTTCGATATTCGAAAATACATTTTTGGAAACCTGACGTTTCGAACACTGTACAGTAATCCGTAGTCACAAACGGACTAAACGGTAGGACGGTTCCAAGAATATATTTTCGAATATCGTTTCAAATAGTTTCATTTAAAATGTGTAAAAACCGCGAAAATCAAAGATCTTATTAAAAAAAATATGTCACTTAACCCCATGCACACGTTCCAGGGATTTGCACAACTAGACAAACTAACAGATAAACAGACCGAATCTTGAATTCGTGTTTTATTACTATTTGTTCATTTCCCAAAATATTATTTTCGTAAATAAATTCACATTTTTAACTGTTTTATTATAGTATAGCTATTTAGATAGTGTCATAGAAAACACAATGTTTTACTAAAAAGCACTTATCCGATAATGGTTGTCAGAAGATATGTAGATAAGCCACGTAACCCCTCAATAAATCGCGATAATCTACTGTGCTTCGCCTAAGATGAATAAGCTTTGTCCATCATGAGATGTAACGATAATATTACTAGAATAAGATAAGAGTATAGAAACTAACATTATTAATTATACTTACATTGTTATATTGAAATTCACCTTTACTTAATGTTTAATATATATATTTTGAAATAGGTAACTAAACATTTCAAAAGAAAAATGAAATGTGAGGTTTGTAATTGAAACTTACAAAAGTTTCACAAATTAGGTCTAGGTGCTTCATTTTGTTCCTTGTAAGTTACTTTGGAGGGTTTCCTTTCCTACAAAATAACTTACAAGGAACAAAATCTTCAAAATCAAAACAAAAAGGATCTTTTAAAATAAGTAATATTTTTCTGTTAGGATACAATTATTTTTACCTAATAATAACTTACTATTTTAACAACATCAATGTCATCTAGACTGGCGACAGCGTGACAAGCCCAGTTCAAATCATAAAAAATGAATTTTTCTGACTGCCACCGTGGGATTCCACCGTATTATAAGTTGCCTTTAAGATATGCGTAATGTACAGGATTTCTATCTAAAGTAATTATTTCAAGTAAACTTTTTTAATATGTATATTTTTATTTCATTTGTCTGTTTACTGTGCATAATTATATATAGTGATAAAATATTATGTATGCATCTGTCTATAATAAATTCCTTATCATATAAATAATCAATATATAAAAGTGTTTTGTTTGTTGTTACAATTGGAATCTATGCAAATAAATATACTAAGATATTCATAATACCTATAATCAATTAGGTTTTCTCGTACGTAATTCTATAAGGAATTATCGTGACTTCTACGATTATTTAATGTTTTGTTTCTAAAACATTTCAATACACTTTATTGCCCAAAACAGTACAAATAAAGACATACAAGAAATTATTAAAAAAACGATATACGATAATAGTAACTACTATCATATTATAATGATAGAGTGTAAGTAACTTTTTCATGACTTTAAATCAAAGCTGGGTAGATTAAACTGTAGCTGTTTAGCTATTAAAAACAAATTCAAAATATTGACCTTCATTGCTATGTCTATGATAGTTAGTGTTACCTATTACTGTAGTGTACAATTAAATTAAGTTGTTATAAACCAATGAAAGAAATGTTCAACTATCAATCTACTTAAAAATGTCCAACATTGTACAACAATTGTTACAAATTTAAATCTTATCGAAATGTTATTATTTTAACCTTCATACAATGAATATTTATTACGGTACGTAGAAATATCTACTAAGCAAGCTTCAATTTGTGTTGATTGACAACGAAACATCATATATTAACGAAAAATACACCTATCACAGCTGCGTACGCACATATACTATTGCTATTCCTAGCTAGTTAGCTCAAACATCAAAACATGTACCGTAGTGAATAACACTGAAATTCCTTTCAGTTTTTATTAGTTGCGGTAAGATAATGGATTGGTCTGTTCTACACATGAGTACGGGCGAAACAAGTCGAGTCTGACCGCTATTTATAACGTAGCAGTTACATATTCTATGGCAGCGTAACTGTATATTGCAAGTTGAACTGTTTCACTCTGAGCCCTAGAAAATGTCGACCTTGAACACAAAATCCGAAATGTAACTGCAGATGCGTCTGTTTCACGTGTAGATATTATATATATTGAAATATAAATATATCCTTGTGGCCTATAAACAAATTTTAATTTTTTTTCTTTAAAAACTCTGTTAGGTAGAAGTTGTGGTACAAAAATAGCGTATGGCTATAACAAGTGAGATGAGCTTGACGTAGAGTGCTTCTGTAACCTACTATGCTACTTGTCTTTATTTTAGAAACGCGAAGAAACACAGCATTTCCGTTAGACAATTATTACGTTACAATATTTAAACAGTATTGCAATTTTAAAGTAATTCATTCTATTTCATCAGCCAAATATATTTAAATGTGGTAGCAAATACTTGTGGAATTATACAGCTTGCCAGCCAAGAATTATCTCATAAAACAATGATCGCAGAGTGTACATGCATCTTATACTCGAAACGAATATAAGATGTGTAAGATGTATAAGATGTGTAGTATAAGTGTACATGCGTACACTTATTATATAAACTAATGGTAAATACTATTGGACACATTACTGTTGTTAAGAGTAAATGTTATTTTCTAAGCAAAGTCACAAACTCGGTAGCTGAACTACATGACCTACAACTTGGCTACAGGCCGCGGCTGCCGCCCACTCGACTGACGCACCTTGCCTGTCACGCAAATGACAATGGTGTAGGCTTAAGACCAACGTTTCCGAGTACAAAAACATCGTTTTATATTATAAATTTTCCGCTTGCCATGTACCAGTGATTAAATAGTATTAATTGTTTTTCAAATATGTTTTTGTGTGTGTAGGCGGTTAATAAAAATAATTGAATAAAGTAAATAGTTTGCGCGTGTAATATGGAAACGCTATAGTTTGTAGTGTTCAGCTGTGATTAATTAAAATGAAAAAAATTGGCCCAGTTTTTAAAGTATACCTTTAAAGTTAAAATGAATGTTAAACCTTATATTTGTAATATACATCTATATATTCAAACGCCATTATTAATTTGAAATATAACTTTAAATAAATTTAATAGTAGTAGTAGTAAAATATATTTACAAAAAAAGCGTTTGTACCTGTCTGTAGCTGACTTTTAACTGTTTATCGTATACTTCTCTTCAAGTAGCACTAACTAATTAACACGGCCAAATAAATAAAAGCTTGTCAAAATAAATTAGGTGCTATATATGGAAATAAATGTGTACCCATATTAAACGTATATTGTACGCAATAACGCATTTGTAGACACATTTTCTTTGATTGTCTTGTAATGTTTTCAATAACTAATTTTAAAAATCATTATAAACAATATTTTCGATATTTATTGTTAAAAATACAAAAACTAATATTATTTCTAGAAACTAAATTTTCCTCCGTTTTGTATATTCTTTACCGTCATGATGTCAGACACCTCATTATTTTAAACCTCACAAGAGATAATAAGAGGCCAACTTTTCGAGGTCGCGTCATGCTTATAATGAAATTATATATGCAATGCCCCTAGATGTAAAAAAATAGTAACATTTTCACTTGCATATGATATATAATATATCGATATTAATAAGCTAGTCTTAAACATTAAAAAAAAACGTATAAAAACTTGAACGCAGCGGGATTCAAATCAATCGGGATTCAATTCAACTCAATATATAAGATACGGATAAGCTAGTCTAATTAAACTTTAGAATCATATTTTCAATAGATATACCTATCAATGTACCTAGATTTTTATTTTAATACTGGACTGGCCGATTAACTATGACTTGATTTAAGGTAGGGTCGCGTCAGAGGATGCCGTTTCATCCTACAGTTGCAGTGTTTTGTTATAAAAGGTTGATAGTCACATATCAAGTTCTTGTAAAAAATTATGACAGTGCAACTGAAATCATAAGATAATCAAAACTATTTTAGAGTTAATGCTAAAATTTAATATAAAGAAATTTACTATTTTTGATGGAGGTATAATCAAAAGAAACTTATACTATCAACCGCACAAAAAGTTGTTTTCTAGTAGGAGTTAGTAAAGATATAGCAGTAATTTAAGATCACAATTTGGTACAATGCATTTGAAGATATCAGATATAAACCGAAGTGTTATTATTAATAAGCCTCAAGATTACTGCTACCGTACATAGCTTTACAACAGGTGTTTAGAAGAGGTAGAAATTATAAACTAGTCGTATTTAACATTTAAAGGAAAAAATAAAAATTAAGAATATTGATATTATCAGTATAAACAAAGAAAGGAAGAAATAAAAATATGTTGACTTATTTAGGTATAGATTATCCATAAAACAACATAAAGTTATAAAACTACTATGCATTCAAAAATAATATGTAGTTTTCTATATCTATACAACACTACATATTGTTCCATATCTATGGAACTTGTGCCCACTTACTTATTTCATGCACCTACATATTAAACCCATGGCGTTATATACGACGAGCAAAATTATTTATTTAATCTAAAATTTTAAAATCTAACTAATAAAATAAAAATGTTTAAAATTAAAAACATGCCTGGCAAATTTCACATTAACTATGTTAAATAAAACATGCCAAACTAAATGAGTTTCATTTAAACATAATTGAAATAATTCAAGACAAGCCCTGGATACAATTTGGCTATGAGAGCATCCACAGCTTTTAAATATTCACTTGTTTTGACTAATTTGTAAACCATCTAAACGTTTTCTTGGAACAAGCAAGTTCTGTCATCATAATGGAATCTACACATATCCCATAGGGCAACTTTAACATAAACACATTAACATAATATATTAATTATATTTTATGTCAATTAAGAAATTCATTCGTCTATTTTTTTATCAAGATTTATCAGGGATAATTACATTGTACATTTCATATTAGTATTTTCTTCTTATTTTTTTCTTATAGCTTAATGCATTTATTTGTAATATTAATGAATATTATATATAAAAAATGCCATAATGATTAAATTACAGTAACATAAACAAAGGTTAGGACAGTGTCAATAAGAAACTCTAAAGACTTTTTTATTGTGTGTTTTATGTGTTTTTTCAAAACTTAGATGACAATATTCCATTAATATCAAAAAAAAATCTTTATAAGAAAGTTTACAAAAACGGGACATTGAGGAATTATTATCATAAAATTATAATAGAGAAATCTATAAAAGTGGACTGGTTTGCTTTAAGTACAGGTTAGGTTATAGGTAACTAGTACTCGTGTATATGAAATATAATTTAGTACTCTAATGTGCTTCTTCGGCTCTTCGCTGTTGTAAAGAGGCCTTTAGAGTTTTTTTAAACTTTTGTGCTACGATTTTTACTGTTCCTGGCTTAGTAAACTATATTACTACGTATGTTATAATACGTACTATAATATAATTTAAGTTACAATATTATATAAGTAGGTATTTTGTCAAACACAAAAGCAAAATGATTGATGGATTGCTGTACTAATGGAGATGCCTTCTCAATAATATTTTGTTGATAATCTAATTTACGAATGTCTGCTGGTGTAAAATATTATGGAATTCAGTTTACAGCCAATGATAACTTGTAAGATCTTTGATATCATTAGCAAACACAGGCGATCAAGAGAATGAGATACAATTAGGCAGCAAATATATAAATAAAGATATAAACAAATAAAGAGACCTATTTATGAGCCCTGATCAGGAATGAAATGTATAATTAAGTAAACTTATTTTATACTTAAAATAAGTTGACTTGTAGTAGTCTTTTTTAATGCTTAGAATGAATTTTAGTTGTATTAATAAATAGGAAATTAAAAGCTACCAAGAGTTTTTAAATAATTACGAGTATATGTACAAAATTTATTTAAACATACACTTACATATATAACACATTGTGTAATCAAAATATTAATGTTTTAACACTAATGATATTGATTAAGTAAATACTATAAAAATTATATATTTTTCAAAAACTTAAATATAAAGAGAAAAACGCTGTTTTCAGTGGCAGCTCATTCGAGGGACAATGGCAGAACGGCAAAAGGCATGGGTTGGGCGTCGAGACACGCGACCGGTGGTTGTACCGAGGAGAGTGGACGCAGGGCTACAAGGGGCGCTATGGTGTCCGACAGAGCAGCACAAGCAATGCAAAATACGAGGGCACATGGGCCAATGGCCTCCAAGACGGATATGGTTCAGAAACATACGCCGATGGCGGTAAGTAACACTTGCTTCATTGCCAAATTTTTAGAATACCGACAAAAATATTTTAGTTTACATGACCATGAAGTTCTTATTTTATAGTCTGAGCATCAAATACTGAATTAATCAGAACAATTAAAGATTATTTATAACCTTTTACAGTCCATAAGCCTACTTAAGCTTCAAAAATTTATAGGATGTAATATAATGGTTATTCATACAACAAAACTCTCCCAGATACTCTTTGCGATAACATTGCTTACACATAATAGTAAGAAAGAAGTATAATGAGATTTTTACGGCAATTACAAGTATACAGTTTCCACGTTTTACATATAAATATCTCCAAACATGACTTAAATCTGTTTCGTTGCTTCGTCGACCTAATAATAACCCACATGAATTTCACCTAATGACCTACATTATGATTGCGTGAACTAAAAAGAAAATCCCTACTTTGCGCAATGTTTGTGCTTGGAAAATAAATGCGTGTGTGCAATGCCACACGAGTGTATAAAGTATATAACATATATACGTAAAATAGTATATATGCGTTACGTAGGGCGTAAATAGTTCTACATTCACATATTTTTACAGTTTACTGGATATAATATTCTTATAGAAAGAGCAAGAAATAGAGATGAAAGTAAAACTATACACCTAATTAGTATTACTTATATAATATTCATTAAAGAGCGTAATATATACTTTTTATTTTACATAAAACAATTAGAATAATTTAAAAAATATTTTACCTTGAAGCAATACCAAAACTCAGTAATGCGTAATACAGCCCGTGCCGTACATTACCATGAAACAACGTCATGCGATTCTTGACGCCTGTTCGTTGAGTCACCATTGTATAAAGATTTGTCATTCATAAAATAAAAAATATGATACAGAATTTTAGTAAAATATAGCCGTGGCTCATGTTACTTCCGGTTAGATTTATAAGAAAACATGTATATATTTTTATAGGGCATGAAATTCAGTATGATATTTGAAAAAATCTCAAGGAATGTTTAAATATAATAAACTTATATAAAAAATAAAGCAAATTTAACAGATGATGACTTTCTGAATTGCATGATTGATTTTCCATCGACATTTTTATAGAATTAGTAAGTAAATGATTCGTATGAGGCCGCCCTGCAGCACGCGCCACGGCCCTCGCCGTTTAAATATAGCGCAGGCACGCCTGCCGTGCGCGCCGCCTCACCACACAATCATGACGACGCCTTGTTTCATGCTATTAGAAAAAGCCAAATATCTTAAAAGTTATTAGTGTTAGTCAGCTAATCAAAGACTCTTCCCACTGTGTTTTATTATAATGACGCCTAGTAACCAGGATTGACGATGCGTTATCGCTTTTATTAGATAGTTCATTATAATTAATTATAAACTATCGTTGTACAACAGGAACATACCAAGGACAATGGATGCGAGGACTCAGACATGGGTACGGAGTGCGGACGTCGGCACCTTTCGGCTTGGCGTCACACTACCGCGGGGGTGCACGCGACCACCGCGGCTCCCTTTCGTCACTGGCAGAGGCGACGGGCACGCCGGACCCCTCTGACAGGCGGACTACTCGCATGGACGACGCCCGAGGAGGCTTCGTCCTTAAAGAAAGTTCAGATGAACCTTCCGGTCGACGAGGCTCTCTCGTCGAAAAAACTAAAAAGGGATTATTTGCTGTAAGCTTAAACTTTTGTCAATTATGTTATATCGAGATTGTAAGTGATGCTGCAGGCCTTAAGGTTTCATTGTGACAAGCTAGAAATTGTGTAAGTGGCAAGCTTTAGATAAACGTAATAGTTCCGGGCTCCCATTCCCACTTAAAAAAATGTTTTTTTTATATATATATATATATATATATATATATATATATATATATATATGTATATAATATTAATTAGTGTATATAATATTATCGAAAAAAATATCATATTTCATCTTCATTTCTACTCAAAAAAATTATTAAAAACTGTTGTGGATTGTAGAGGTAGATAGTAGTTTATGAAATACTTAAGAAAGTAATGTGTATTAAAAATTAAAAAGATTTATATTGACATTGGCATTAAAATTACGAAGCAATCATTTTTGGTGTAATTTGATTATTTATTCTTATTTAGACGTATTTATCAGCCATTTCCAAGTACAAATAGTGAATAAAGGTGTTTGGTAAAGATATTTAAAACTTTATTAATTAAGTTAAGTTTATATTTTTGATCGAGGCGAGCGGAACGCTTTATTTGAGACTTGTCACACTCGTCCTTCAGGGTTCGAATGAAAACGACTTTACCGATTACTTTTAAAACACATTATCATCATCCTAAGCTTGGTTTTAAAAAAATCTTTTTGAAAACTAAAAAACTAATAATTTTCCGTCGTTTCTATTTAAAAAAATATTCTCGTACCTTGGGGCTACATTCATTGCTCTCTTACTGTTAACCGTTCGCTTCACTCAATTTGCTAACTGCGCCCAAGTTTGCGCGAGCACAGCGAGTGGATATTCGTGAAGCCCCTAGTATTACTAAACGATTGATTTAGATTGAAAACGAAAAAATACTTATGTACAAGACAATTAATAATTACATTAAGCCCCTGACTAAATCAACATTGAAAGACCTACACTAAACCTACAATTAAATACCTTACACTTAAATACTTACCTAATGGCAAATAATCCATTTGTTTTTTCTGTATATTTACCGATTTGTTAGCAAATGTAGCCACAATGACGTATAAATATTTATGTACCTACATAATATCGAACTATGATAAAAATATATATAAACATTTGGTTTCTACAGATTTTAGTATTTGATGCGCAATAAGGCATAAGGAATAGCTAGGTCTGCAATATAAAATCCCTTTTTATATTTTTTTAAAATATTAGGCAAAAATATTATTTTACTTAATTATTTGAAAGTCAGCAAAGTCCACTATAATGTTTAGATATTTAGCATTTAGCAGATTTAGATATTTAACATATAAAAAAATATATTTATTTATTCCTTAATTTAATCTAATACCTTTTAATAACCATTAATAATACCATTGAATAAATAGAAACTGGTCGTGGCGCAGTGGGATAGAGTCTGACTGTAAACGCGATCGGTTGTGGGTTCGATACTCACTCGGGGGAGTGATTATATTTAAATTATTTTCACTTCCTCGCTCTAATGAAGAGAAAGTGCGGCGTTGAGTTCCACCAATCAACACACAATGTCTCGAATTCGGTGGAAAGCGAAATACGGAGTGTCTTATCTCGTACTTTCTATCTTTAAAGAGTCAAGCAAAAAAATCTTTAGCTAATTATATGTACAGGGACCAGTACAATATCTTAAAGTAGCTAAATAAAATATTTTTTCAAATATTTTTTCTACATCTTTAAAACTATTATGATTGCAGAGAATACGAAAACAACGTAGCACGGGAGAGTTGGACAAGCGTGGCACTGGATCAGTGCGATCTGGTGGCTCAGGAGGGTCCGCCTCGTCGTGGGTGTCGTCGGTGGAAAGCACACATTCTGCCACCACAAGAGTCTCATTACATACAAACTCGAATAACAGCTTCATTGTAGAGGTACATTATTAAAATAGCAATACATATAAAATATAATTTATTCGCTAAACTGTGATTGCTATTTTAAGAAAAAAGAACCGAAAGTCTTTCATACAAAATATCTATCTAATATAGATTTTTGATTTATGACATTATAAGTCGTTATTCTCACTGACGTGTGTGTGTGACGTCGTAAGTGTAAATGATTTCATTTGTGAAACATTTAAACGAAATGTAATGTTTTATTTAAGTAAAATAATTTCCAAATTTAGACTATGTGACTATAATATATTATAATGTCAAGTAAACTTAATAACAGGTGAAAGATGTACTGATATTTACTTTATAATTTCTAGAATTCTAACGTAGCGATAACTAATACATTAATGTTTATAAGAAATTTTCAAACTCTTATTTAAATAAAATATTTATTTTCAAATTGCACAGTGAAACTAATATGTATTTTACTTTCAGAATGAACATTTAGATGCCAGTGTAACTGAAACTTATATGGGCGAATGGAAAAACGATAAACGTACTGGATTCGGTGTGAGTGAGCGTAGTGATGGTCTCCGTTATGAAGGCGAGTGGTTTGCCAATAGAAAATACGGTTATGGCGTCACGACCTTCCGAGATGGAACAAGGGAAGAAGGCAAATACAAAAACAACGTGCTTATCACCAGTCAAAAGCGCAAACACATGTTTCTCATGCGCTCGGCTAAATTCCGGGAACGTGTTGACTCAGCAGTGAATGCAGCACAGCGTGCATCTAAAATAGCGTTACAAAAGGCCGATATTGCCATTTCTAGGTAAGTGTTATAATTAAATAAAAATAGTTTAGGTGCTTTATACATGCTTATTTATGAAAATTAAACAATGAGTAAAATATTCTGACGACATAAAAACATCATAAGATAAATCTTTTAGTAATCAAAATCTTGGTAACGTATACCAAAGTAAGAACGTAGTATATCTTTCTTTAAAAAGGAACCTATAAAATATAAATATTGTCACACTTATATAAATACATATCTCGAAATATGTAAATATATACTTTTTTAAATATTAAATCTAATTATTATGAACTAATAAATTCAGTTGTCTTATCTTTATTTTATAACATGGCAATATACATAAAATATAATAATTAATAATATATTAATTTACAACAGGACTGCGACAGCCAGAGGTAAAGCCGAGCAAGCTGATGAAGCAGCAGACCAAGCTAAAGAAGACTGTGATATAGCACAAACCACTGCCAAGCAGTTTGCACCCGATTTTAAGCACCCTGGCTTTGACCGAATAGGATTAAGAGAGAAATATAGGCAAAAGGTTTATGAACAGCAAGTAAATCCTATAATACCTCCTACACAAGAAACAGAAAAAATTATGGACGGTAAGAGCATTCCAAATCATATCCCTCCGATGCATTCACAAATTCCGCAAATGAATAAAGTACCAAACGCCGTATCATCGCGAAGGCCGTCAACTCAATATCACAACACAGGTCAATCAATGGATCAAAGATATCCTAGTAACCCTAACTATATTTCAGATGACAGAGGTGTTAACCCTCCTTACGATCAATTGTATAAGACTAACCAAGACAGTTGGACTAGTCCTGGTGGTCTACAAAACCAACAACAGAACCAAAAGCTTTACTCAAGCAATCCGCCAAGTGGATATATGCCAGAGAGCCAACCTCCACAATCACCTTACCAAACACAACAGCAAGCCCCCGATAGCAATCAACAATATGTAAACCAGAACCGTCGATTTTCCTCATCTATACGACCTTCTACAACTCAACGATCGCAAGATTGGAATGCACCTCCAGGAATTTCTAGACGACAAAGCATTTTGGCACAACCTATGAATGATGCACAAGGAGAGACATATGTTGACAGTAGTATGGCTGCTTATAGAAGAAATGAATTACGTACAGGTACTGTACATTCAGAAGGTGCTCTTGAAAGACAAGCTCAAAATGTGGATCCTCAAGGTTATCCACAAAGTATGGGTTCTCAAGTAAATAGGCAACCAATGGATTCACAAATGTATAGACAAGGACCTGAACAACAAATGTATCGACAAACATCAGTAAATCAACCAGGATATCGCCAAACACCAGATAAACAATTATATCGACAACAGGCCATGGATCAGCATTCGTATCCGCCACCTACCACAACAGAGCAAGATATCATGAATGGAGATCGTGATTTAAGACAGCAAGGACCACGCCCATCTATTGATTATTTCGACCATTACAAACGACCACCAAGTAGAGATTCTAGTGTAGATAGATACGGCAGACGGTCGAGACAGCCATCTGTAGAGGCTGTTCCTCCGAGTGGTGGATCTAGAGCTGGATCTGTTGCCCCTCAACCAATAACTACGTCACGCCCACCGTCTCGAGCGGCCACTCCTGCTGGCAATGGGCACTTGGCTTCTGGTCGAGGATCTATTTCTCGTGCATCGTCAAGGGAACATCAGCCTTTCGAAGATTCGCTTCTACGAAAACGAAATCTTGGACAAGAAATATCGCCGTCGCCATATCAACCTAAGAGAACAGAAAGCTTATATGTAGCACAAAATTCAACACCACCCCCTCCAGCGCCAACGGGAGGAGGTGGCGGAGGGCGAAAAGTAAGTATTTCATATTAAATAGTATATTTTTGTATTTAGATATTATATACACATCATAAACTAATTATATATTTTTTTAATTAAGTACTCCATACATTTTTAACGTGCTTTATATAAGTACTAAATTTGGACTATAGCAGAAAAGTAGTGTAGAAAGAAAAGAAATAGGCCATCTTAATTTTCTTTCCCACTTTATTCTATATATACTGCATAATTCAATAAGTACAACAGATATTCGAACTTATAAAATATGTACATAACTACAATTAAACTTTGGTTTAGATTCAAAAATAAACATTTTAAAACTTTGCAAAAGTAACATTATCAATATAATAAGGTTTTTATGTGCGTATTTTGTAGTAGATATATAGGTGGAATAGATGCAATAAAAATATTCGAGGCACAAAAAACAGAGTTAACTATGGGGAAATCAAAATAAAATAGAATATAAATTTATATAAATGTCCACTTATCGACAGGTGCGCGACCTATTTTTTTATTTAATTATCAACATTTGTCTGCCATCTAAATATCAGTTAGTAAAGGCATCAAATTTATTCATAGCAAATCACTAGTGAGTTGCGCTCTGTATACTCGATAACTACTAATATTGGCACTACCATCAAAGATTTTGTAAAAGCTATAGTTTCATGACATTATATCATCCGATGCTGCATTATATGATACAAATACAGTTGGTAGATCTGCTACAATTCTATGGAGCGTATATAATAGTGGTAGTGTATACCTACAGTTAGTTGGGCGCGCGTTTACGTTTCGCTATGTAGGCGGTGGGCGGCAGAGCTCGGCCGGTCAGCCCGTTCTATTTCTAATTTGAGACAGTCATTCGCTGCCGCCTTCCGTGCATCAACTATTCGCTAAATATATAAATAGATTTAATCATTTATAATTTTTAATCAAATCTATCACAACAGTTATCAATTTATTAATTTTTTTAGTTAAGTATTTTAATAAAATTAAAAAAAGATTAAACCTAAAATATTAATAAGTGACACAATATTTTGAGTGACGCGTACGTAAATTGTGTGATATTACAAATAATTTCATAGTTTTCTTCAAAATGTGGTATCAAGCAGACGAGGATGAAGATGAGGATCTTATGTGTTCACCAGCTATTTTGGCTCGTCGCGCATCAGAGAGTTGGATTAATGTACCTCCTGTAGAGGTAAAACGTAAAACATAAAATTTAATATAAACAGTTTTTCCATAAGGGGGAACAGGGGGCACATGCTAGTGGCCTTCTGACAGGGCCATCGATTGTCCGGACAACTGTTACGCAGACTGTTATCGTTTTTTCCCATTCATTTACAATTCGGCCAAAATTTTGTGTGTGCCTAAGGGCCCAGGAATTTCATAAAACGGCTCTTATTATCTTCTTATATAAAATTTCTTGACGGTACATATGAGATACAGCTCTAATTTAATATTACTTTTTTTCATTATTCCTGTAAATCTTCTTATTGGGGCTTTGTTAATATTAATTGTATTCTATACAGTATAACGAAAAACACGTAGCTTAAGTTAATATGATGAAATTTTAGAAGGATACATGACCGTATGATGACCATGACCATGACCGAACTTTATAGTCTATCACCACAGAAACCTACTTATTAAAAAATAATTACAAAAAATATCTATATATATATATAGAAATTGAAACTTGAACAGAATATGCATAAATATTTCAGATTTAAACATAAGTACTTAGGGTGTCAAATTAATTATGACATTAAAACTATATTTCCAGATGTTGAGCACTCCACAAACGCTCCAACGCAAGAAGTCCCTTCCTGACGTAGCAGCAATGCCACGGCTACCGGACGGCGGTGGAATGTCTCGTGAGGAGGTGTCGGCACTAGGCTCCGCACGCCGCGAGGAGGTTCGTCGCATGCACGAGGAAACCGAGAAGCTGAGAGCCAATCCCCTTTTATACTTAGTCAGTCCACAGGTTAAGGTATGACTTTCACATATACACCATAATTTTTAATAAGTTCGAAGTTCCTTGTCAAATTATAGTACATCTACTTTATCATTCGTTTTACTTTATCATTATCATTGTTCGAAAAGTAATAAAAACAATTTTTCTTCCAGGACTGGTTCTCGCGACAACAATTAGTGATCCTAGTACTGTTTATAAACATCTCGTTAGGGATCATGTTCTTCAAGCTACTCACGTAGCGTCGGCCGGCGGCGCTCGCGCGCCTTTTCTCTCAGTGTAGCGACACTCGTGTACATAAATAAAGTTTGTAAAAATTATAAGCACCAGAAAAACTATGCTTAATGCTAATTCTTCTGAAAATATATTAATAGATCAAACAGCACCCAACCACATTGTACCATCCATAACATTTACTTCTTTCGATAAGGACTTCGATTTGCTAGTGTAACTTCTATAAATAAAGTTGTGAAAGTGTGAAATATAAGACAAATTATGAAATACAGTGCATAAATGCCCCACCCACGTCCAGTTATTGTAATTTCTTATGGTGTGAGAGTGACATTTTTGTGACCACTAGACGAAACTTCGAATGTAAGGAGCACCATTATCTTATGAACCTGCATATTGTAGGTTTTCTCTCTTAATGTAATATTAAACGCTTGCCTTATTAAATAAATTCATTTAAGTAAATAAATGTACCAACGTATTATGACAAATGGTGAACGTACAAAGTTCCAGGAACATAATGTGACATTTAATAATAGAAATCTAAATAATAAGATACAACTTTTAATAATTCCACATTAATTAAATGAATGACATAGCTTAAACTATTGACAGTTTAGTGATCATAATTTTAGGCCCTGTGACCTTTATGGGATTTAAAAGTTGTTATTGTCGATCGTTAAAATATTATTTGCTTGTTTCGAAATATATTTTATATTGTCATATTTTATAAAAGATTTTGAAACGTTTTAATAAATATTACCTTAAAAGGTGAATTTTTAATTTTTCTTGTTCTTAATAAAAAGAGAATATTTTAAAATACCCCTTAGTGAGAGTTGGAACGTTAGTGTACATACATGTTATCAAAGATTATAAATGAATTTGTACTGTTTGGTGGGCTTTTTGAAAAGGATAAAATATTGTTATTATTTTCTTAAATAAATATATGATAATTAGAGTACATTGAAGTACTTACTTACTTCTATGAAATTTAAATATTCAATTTTGTACAACTATAATTTTGTGTTGTAACTATGGCGTCAATTTCTAGTATTTGAAAGTTTTGTATAAGAAAATTTTAATTGTTCTTATTTATTATATGAGATTATTTGAAGGGTGCATGCGAGATTGTTGACACGCTGTACAATTACGGAAGTTGTGGGAAAAAGCGCAAATCCATATATTAAAAATAAGACAATTTTCGCAATTTCTTCGTTATGTAAAAACTTTAAGTTATATTTAAGAGTTTTAATTACTTGTATCAATTTTATCTACGTTTCAGAAATAAAATATTTTAACAAAATGATTTTTTTTATCCTATCACAGCTTGTATTAATATTTTTGCTTCGTATAAAAGTGACCGGTATTTGAAATTTGAATTTTTGATATTCTCTACGCAAAATTATATAAAATAAATAAAATATACACGTAGAACTTATTATGAATTTGATTTTTTTAATTATAGTAAGTTTATCTGATTCTCTGTTGGCATACCCGAAAAATTTTGTATATAGATATTATTAAAACTTTTATTATTATTAAAACATTTTTATATTATTAAAACATTATATTATTAAAACTATTAAATGATAAACAGTGCTCGGAATAATCCCTAGGTGGATAAGCAAGATGATCCAGAGGATTTTCCTACCTATATATTTAAAAAATACAAATATTAAAAAAAAAAATTCATGAAAACAAATAGTATCTACGTTTTTGTTCGTGGAATTTAAAACATAGCTCTAAAATAATATAACTTCATAATCATCTTTGCTGTTTAAGCCTGCACAGGATTTATGGCCCTATGATATGCACACAAAGTTTTAGCCAAAGTTTTTCACTACACTAGCCTTATCTCACTATCCAAATGCATAATACAGTTGTACAGAATAGTCATTTTGTATTTTCTTCTGATGACTCAGATTTCAGAATATAAGAAATTTTCTTCGAGGTGGAAATACCAACCAGGTGGTTGGTATTCCTTTTAAGAAGAACTTATTCGAACCTATTTTCCTACTGTATTTTTTTGTCATTTAACTTATATACTTCTCCTTCTAAACAAAGTTTTAAATCATGACGGTCAGTCATTTTCCAAATAAATTTTTTGCCCACAGTCTTAGATAATAGATACATCATATCTAGGCCAAGATGTAAAAATATTCTTTTTGGTTAGCATCAAATATTAAAGATGATATTAACGATATTCCGCCATGCAACTTGCAAGATGATCTATGGATCATATCGAACACCTACTATAACATCATCTGGTCCAAACACACAGACATGACATGACATTATAAATTTCTTTATACGAGAATGTGCCTTGCAAGTCAAAATATACAATAACACATCTAACCACTCATATACTAATAATATATTATAGTTTGGTTGCAATTACAAAAGGTCATCATATGCCAAGGGTTCGTCATCTTGTATTATTTTTTCCTAATTATAAATATTCAATCAAAGTTATCATAGATGATTCTATATACCTACTAATATCTTTGTAATCATAATTCGAATGCACAAGCAATATTTTGACAAACAGGAGAAATAATTAGAAAATATTTTTGAAAAAACGCATAAAAATTTGAACGCAGCGGGATTCGAACCCGCGCCTATTAGATACCGTCCAAGCGCTCTGACCGCTAAGCCATGCGTTCTACTACTCTGAATTCTTATACGTTTATTACAACTGATTTATGTTGTTAGCAAATTTTTATTCGTTTTTTTCAAAAAAATTTCTAATTATAAGTGTGGAATAACACTTAAAAACAGTAAATATTAAAATATAATAGCAATCTCGTTAAACGATTATTTCTTAATAATATTTAAGTAGTAGAAATTTGTAAAAATCTCTCTACAGAGATGCTAACAACATAAATAAGTTTTAATAAACGTATAAAAATTTCGACGCAGCTGGTAGTAGAACGCATGGCTTAGCGATCAGAGCGCTTTTACGGTTTCCAAGAGGCGCGGGTTCGAATCCCGCTGCGTTCAAATTTTTATACGATTTTTCAAAAATGTTTTCTAATTATAAGTGTGGAATAACACTTTAAAAATAGTAAATATTAGGAGAAATAGTTATTTAATATGCATAAAAGTACAATTAATTATTACGAAAATATATCACCGCTCTGGTAAAGACAGAGTGCGACTTTGAGTTGGACGTCGCTCTTTGTCTTTACCAGAGCGTTGGACGACGTGGAGTTGAGTGGAAAGCGAAGTACGGAGTGTTTTGCCACTAGGTACTTTCTGTCTATTCTGTTATGCAGGATAAAAGCGTAAACCGAAAAAAATAAACTTATAATGCTATACTACTGGTTCCATTAAATCAAAGGCTATCTTATACATCTAACACATAAATAAAATTTATCATTAATAATACATGCCTATTTTTTAATAAAAATTGATAGAAAATAAAATGATGTTTCCATCATAGTTAGGACTAATTAAACAATAATCTGTTCTGGGTTAAAATCCTCGAGGGCTGCTTTTAAGGATTATTGCTGTCAAAATGTTTTAGCGGTGTTGTAGAAGGTACAAATCACATCACGTCAAATAAGTAGTAGGCAAGTTATGTAGCATAAAATTATACTTAAAATAAATTAAATTACTAAAAGAACTATAATTGTTGTAGGTGACACTACTACACAGTTTTATTTGGTACGTTTCCTATATATACGGATATACATATATATTTGTACTTTTCTTTAATCAATTAGATTAATACTGTAAGGCTTCGGCCAATACCAAGGCAGTTTAATAACTACTATACTTGAATAGACGTCTTTCATTCTGGTTACTTCGTAGTTACTTGAAATTTTAAGTACATAAACGGTCAATAATGCCTAACAATTCAAATCATTCGGGAAATTATAGTGCTCAAGATAAATCATTGGTAATATAAAATGTTCGTTTTGATGTTTGTGCAAGTGGCGGTGTCAGTGTTGTGATTTATAATTTCCGATTTTCATAATGTAGATACATACTCATAAAGTCTAAATATCTATCATTACCTTTGAAGGTCAAAGAGGCTAACGATGACGCTATCGACTTGGATGACGTGCTGCCAAAAATTGGTGAATTTGGCATATACCAAAAGTTTTTGCTTTGGTTCGTTTGCTTGCCCGCGTGTCTGCCTTGCGGTTTTTGTGCATTTAACCAACTCTTCATGACCGATACACCTGACCACTGGTGTCGTGTCCCTGAGCTACAAAATATATCACAAATTAATCGTAAAATCCTATCAATTCCACGTAAGGTAATGAATATTTGTCCCAAAGTGCCTACATGCTTTTAAAAACCTTTACCTTTATTTTAAAAAAAATCTCTAAAAAAATTTTAGGCGAATGATAATTCAACTTTCGAAAAATGCTTACGATATGCCGTTAACTGGACAGAAATTTTAAATTCAGACAAACCTATTGATGCAAATGAAAGTTGGCCTGTGGAACCTTGTCTTGATGGTTATGAATACGATAGGACGGAAGTTATTTCGTCAGTTGTGATTGATGTAAGTTGCAATATTTTATCACTTATGTTTTATGTATTGCCTTTTTAAACAATATTTTTTCTTAACTTTTATTTTGCAGTTCAATTTAGTTTGCGAATACGATGTGTATCCCACACTCGGCTTAGTAGCTTTAAACGTCGGAGGGCCAATAGGAGTATATTCTTTTGGGCTTCTTAACGATCGTATAGGACGTAAAAAATCATTTTTTGCCTGTTTGTCAACCTTGCTTCTAGGTAGTATGATGACCGCTTACGCACATGAATACTGGTTTTGGGTTTTAGCAAGAGCTGTCGTTGGATTGACTATTCCAGCAGTATATCAAATTCCTTTTATAATTTGTAAGTACATAAAAAAAATATATATAAATTTTTACAAAAGTAAAGTGCTAATATGTTTTCTTTATATTTCAGCATTAGAATTAGCGGGGCCTAATTATAGGTCCTTTGTAACCGTAATGACATGTATATTTTACACTCTAGGCTTAATTTTATTATCTGGCGTGACATATGTTTTAAGAGACTGGAGATCCCTTGCACTAGCTACCTCTGTACCATTTTTCTTTTACTACCTATATTGGTTTATATTGCCAGAATCACCAAGATGGTTATTAATGAGAGAACGTTTAGAAGAAGCTAATAACATTTTAAAAACAATCGCTAGAGTTAATGGCAAAGAATTACCTGAGGAGTATACCAGAAAATTACAAAAACAAGTATTGGAACAAAAAGAAAATGGAGTTAAGGAGGCAAAAACTGTGAGTGTGTTTGCTTTGTGCAGAACTCCAAATATGAGACTGAAAACATTTTTAATTACTTTGAATTGGTGTGCATCCGAAATGGTCTACGTAGGATTAAGCTATTACGGGCCCGCTATTGGTAGTAATCAATATATGAGCTTTTTTCTATCATCAGCTGTAGAAATACCCAGTTATCTTGTATGCTGGTTTCTAATGGACAGAGTAGGTCGTCGCTGGCCTCTATGCTTGTCTATGGTCATAAGTGGTATATTTTGCATCGTGACTGTACTGTTACCGGCAGGTAATGAAAAGAAACGTCTGTTACACATAAAACCAATATAAACATTAAAATTAATATTATAAAATAAAATAAAGCTTAAATTATTTTTTCAGATGCTGAAACTGAGACGTTGGTTTTGTATTTAATATCAAAATGTTTCATATCGGCTTCGTTTTTAATTATTTATCCCTATGCCGGGGAACTATACCCAACGGAACTCCGAGGAATAGGCATTGGTACTTCAGCATACATCGGCGGGCTAGGACTAATAATTATTCCATTCATAAATTATTTGGTAAATCATAACACAGTCATAATCAGTTATTACGTAAACGATCATAAGATAAAAATTTAATTAAGTTATTTACGAGTAAAATACAAAAAAAATATATTATTACATATTTATAACAATTTACGAAAATTTTAAATTGAAAAAATTATAATTGTAAGTAAACTGTACTAATGGTATTCACATCAAAATTCATGTTAAATTATTATCAGTAAATGTATGCTGTAAAAAAATAAAAATCTTAATCTCTACGCTCAAAAAACCAATTAAGTCAATACTGATGTTACAAAAATTGAAGGATTTCTTAACATATATCCAGATATACTTTTCTAGGGTACTAGTAACCTAGTACTGCCTCTCGTGCTTATGGGGGCAGTGTCAGTTGTTGGAGGTCTAACTGCCCTGCGCCTACCTGAAACGTTACATTGTCCACTGCCGCAAACAGCTGAAGAAGGTGAAGAATTTGGCAAGGATTGGACGTACAAAGACTGCCTTGCGTGTGGTGGACCAAGGTAACGAATGTTAATTATTCTAGGTACCTATTATAAACAGTAAGTCATAACGAAAATTATTTATAATACAATAACAATATATATATATATATATATATATATATATATATATATATATATATATATATTTATATATATATATATATATATATATATATATATATATATATATCGATTACAATAAATCTTGATATATATACCGGGCTGTTTTTATTCCAGATATTAATTTGTTTAATTGTTTATTTGTTTATTATTATAGAAAACCTTTTATTTATTTATATTTTTTAATTAAAGTTGATGAAATTGCTGTTGTGTTATTTAGCTGATTTTATCATTTTTTTCTGTTTCATTATATTAATTATATTAAGTGTTTTGAGTTTAATATTAAGTGTTTTGAGATATTTAAAAAGACTTTTTTTAAATGCATAATTGTTAAGATTATTGAGTTTTAAATGCTTAGAAATACTTTATATACATTAATAACAAACTTAATTTTGCGACTTAGGAATCATCCTAGATACGACAATGGTACTAAGAGAAAATACTAAGTTTCTCGTATATTACTTTACCCGTAGTAAAATTCATTAACGTTACGTTGTATTTTTTTTCTATAACTAAAAACAATATTACTTGGAAGACATTTACAAGTAGACGACGTATTTTGACGGTGTCAGATTTTATTTACAGAAACTATATAATATATTAGGATGAATTCATCCTAAAAGTTGTTTCACCCATCTAAAGTCTAAAGTTTTAAGCTGTTATCATCCAAAAAATCTCCTCTCAATCTTGTATTTATGAGAATATTAAGTAATTTGGCTTCTTAGGACTTTTTTCGAATACAACAACAAATTTCTCGATAAAAATTATTCTATATGTACCTGTAGACTAAGAGCTATTACTATGCCAAAATTAATTCTTCCTATTCAGTAGTTTTAGCGCCATTGACGCACAAACAGATATACAAAAATTCTACTTAATATATGTATGTATTATTGGCTGTATATAATTTTTTCTTAAATATTTAATGCACAGAATTGACATTTTTATTATATGTATGTACAGATCTACATGATCTGTATAAACTTTAATTTTTATATAGGTTGGTAGGTGGGTTATTTCTAAGACTTAGTATGAGTATTATAATTATAATTCGATCAAATTATAATTTTTGACAAAATCTGTGATCCAAACGAGAACGCGGGCCACCTGCTCTTAGAACGAAATATATATAGTCCTGAGTTGACGCGAGCGAAGCCGCGAGCGTGCCGCTAATTTTTAATATATTTATCAATAACTCGACCTGAAACAATAATTTCTAATTTTTTATGTATTTTTAGTATTTAGTAGATTATTTGATTGTTTCTGTAACCTAGTCTAACCTCGCCACTGTATCTGCTATATTTTGTTTATTTATGTCAGTATAACATCCACACTAATCCGGTAGATTTTAAGAAGCCTTTCAAGTTCTTGCGTAATATAACACGAGGGCTTAGTTAATACAAAATTGTTATAGGGCCATCATGTCCGAGGCGGACTCCTACGAAAATTTGGATCATCTGGAACTAACACAAGCGCCTTCCGTAGAAGACATGTTACCGAGTATGCAGCCTATACGACGAAATTCTATGCGAAAATTAGTCCGTCAAGCGAGCATATTAGAAACGCAACGCGATACGGACGGAAGTTTAAAAATGACCTATTGGTTCTAATTAAGAAGATATTTATCGAATAGTTTTTAGTTTGATTTAACAATTCCAAATGGATTTGTTAAAACATCCGAATGGATTCATTCATAGAAGTAAAGTGTACATATTTTTAGTTTGTTAATATAAAGTGTATTTTACGTTATTGTATAGATTAAAATAAAAAAAAATATTGTGCGTTTTTAATTCATTTATTAATAATTACATTTAATAGAAAATATTTAAAGTTTTCTTCTAAAACCTAATTAACAGTACATATTTATATACATTTATGAGTCAAAATTTAAAATACGTGGACAGCAAACGTGCAGGCCTCCATTTGATCTACAATTGGTACTTGCACTTAACTTAAAGTAACATAATATGATATTGATTAGCTTATTCATAACAGAATATATCACATTCTTTATAATAAAAATAATAAGTTTATTTCACAATATAATCCTTAATATTAAGTTAGCTACAATGTCGTACACCATTTTTTGGAACTACTACTGTCGCCCTACTAGGAAACCTGTACTCCGACATACATCATATTATATTTACACAATACAGTTACAACACAAATAAACATTCAGACAAGTTACCAAGACTGAAGTTTTGCCGTCCAAGGAACTACGAACTCCAAAATAAATTTAATAGTCAACTACTTATTATTACTCTCTTTTTAAATAAACCAAACATTTTTGTACATAGATTCAAATCAAAAGTCAATAACAGTTTATTACATTTAACGAACACTTTTATATTAAATTGTTAAAGTCAATGATGAAATGAAAATATCACAGTGCTTAGTAATCGGAACTTTGCAAAATCAGAAAATTATCAAGAAAAATTAATTTTCGTTTAGACGCCGACACGAGTACTACCATCGATTTCCGTTGGTTTGCTATTAAATTGCAATCTTTAACTGAGTTTCTTAAAAGTTATCACACTATAAGATAATGTAAAGTTCAAAAATAAAATCTACAAAAACGGAATGTGTAGAAATATTTATTGAACACAATATTTATTAATCTTGGTTGGTGCCAATTGGTTGTCCCAGTTTTAAAAACTGGACACACAAGTTTTCGCCCAAACTGTGACTAATTTACTTTAGTCTGATATCCAAACGGAAAATATTTTAAGCGTGAAATATAGGGAGTTATTGCGAAACTAAGAACCATCGATAGTGACTGAGTATCACTTCTACACAGACAACACTAGTAGAATGTTTATATTTAAAAATCCTCAACAAATTCTTACTACACGAAAGTAGTGTAGGCAACAATATTATAAAATCCCAAAAAATATAAGTAATTTGGGGCTCGCTGGCTTATATTATTATATCCACCTGTACCCTAATGTCTCGTGTCAGTGAAAACATAGCTCTTTTAATTCTCGACAAGTTATATGACCAGCTTAAACATAGCTACTAAACTGCAGTGAAGTGGACGGTGATATTCTGAATCGTTATAGCCTTTATATAAATATAAAAAAGATCAAAAATAATTCTAAAACTATCCAATGTTATACATATTTTTGTTAGCTAGAAACTCCTCTCCGTAGTCCGTACTCTGCTTTTCGCCGCATTCGAAACATTGCGTGTTGAATGGCGGAACTTAGCGCCATGTAATAAATATATGTCGAATAATTAAAATGTTAATAACCAATTTAATTAAATAATATACATTTATAAGCAATAATATATAGTAACATTTAAATTTAAATTGTTTTTAATATTTTAAATGCACGACTTATAATCATTACTCGCTATATAGTAGCTTAGTTGTGTCTATGTTCAGAGTGGTCATAAAACTGGACGAGGTGCAATACACCTAAATAGAAAAGGCATGCAGTCTAAGGCTGTCTTCTCAATGTGGACGACTATGTCCTCTTATGACCCCAAAAAGAATAAATTGAACCCGTTTGCAGCATTAAAAAAAAATGAGTAAACATGCGATAATTGTTGTGCATGCAAGGTCCCATCTCGTCATCTGTCACCGATGATGACATAATATTGAAGATAATGTCATAATTGATTACATTAATATATGTGGTGTGGTGTGATGTGGTTACGATTGTATTTTTGTTTTTGTTTTATTTGAATAGGATCTGGTTGAATTTAGTTTGTTTGGGTGGAATTTTAATATAGTTGTAGACAATGTTAAAAAATATTAGAATGTTATTGCACTAAACTAAAAAAAATGGGGGACGTTAAATTGATTTTTAAAGTTTGAGTAGCCCCAGTCTAAGATCTATCAGTAGCAGTGGCGGGCAATATCTGCGCAATGTAACGCGAGCGAATGCGGTCGGACTGCTCGCGGGGAGTCTCGCGGGGGGCGTCGCGGGGGGTCGCACTCGAGTCCACCTCCTCTTCCGACCCGGACACGTCCGCGTTCTCTAGGAGATTCGCCGTCTCATCTGTTCTTGCGACGGGTCTGTAAAATTGTTACCGGGTTTTTTTACAGCTTCACTGACTTCCCCGTTGTCAGAAGTAATACACTTTAAAGTAAAACACTTTTTACTGCTGTGTATATGTTGGCAGTCGAAAAAAAATTATATTCATTCTGCCGATTGGATATCGTGCCCATAACGAATCGCCACTATGCCACGATTCATTTATTATAATTATATTAGTTCTGCTTTAAGTAACTAATAAATTAATATTAATTAAATTTTAAATTTATTATAATTAATAATTAATTCATTTATATTAAAAGATAAATTACATAAGCGTAATTAAACCGCAATATAAAAAACATAGGTCACATTTTACATACTTATTTAACGCCTCCCTCTTGCTCGTCGAAAGGTTGAGAATACCGTTGTTAGCAGAGTCCAGGATATAAATGAGTACCGCTGCTATCAGTGATACTAAAATCAACAAAATATTTTTATAATAAAGAAAAAAGTTATTTATAAAATAAATGAGTGTCATCTAAAATTTTACAATTAAAATAAAATTAGATGTTTTGCATAATTTAAACAGCTGATTACTTCATGTCATATTGGAGTTCATTAACCTACTTCAACCATGAAAGTTGACAAAACATTTTTCTATTAATAAATTAGTATTAATAGTATTAGTATAGTACTTACAAAATAGACATCCAAGGAAAAACATTTCCAACATCAAATATCCATATTTGTCTACGATCATGCCGGCGAAAATCAGAACCGTAGCTAATCCTAAGTTTTGTACAGCTTGACATCTGAAAGCAAGTCATTCTATATTAGTATTTGGAAAGACAAGTAAATTATTTTTAAACTTAAACTCAAACATTCTGAACATAACAATATTTAAAATAAAATTGTAATTTTAGAAAATGATTCTAATTATGCTTATTATTTAATAAGGTGCAATGAAACATGGTGTGGTGTCTGATGTGGTCGCAATTGGTTGTGGGTTCAATTTCCTCATTTAAGTGTATAATTTAATTGCAATGTGGAGTAAAAAGTGAGGCTGTTTTTTATTTTTACTTAAAGTAAATTTACTAACATTCCATAAGCTGTGCCAAGTTGAGTCTCCGGAACAATCATAGCAACAAGAGGCCACAGTCCACTCGCCAACAATGAATATGATATGCCCAGTGATATCTAAAACAAATGAAACATACACATTTTAAACATTGATATGAGTGAATTATCTTTTGTTGTTATCAACAACAGAAAAACTGTTTTAAGTACTTATAATTTATTGACCTCATTTAAAAAAGAAGCAATCTATGCAAATTTTTGGGTTGTAATACAAATTATATTACTTTTGGTTGAGAAATTTTAACAATTTCTGTTGTAATAAAGAAGACTTTTCTTTGTAAAACAATTTTCGCCAATTATTTCTAAGTTTTTGATGGAGTAAAATAATATTTTTTTGCAGCAGTTTAAGACATACAGATTTTAATTTATAATATTGTAGGTGTATTCACAATTTTATTATAATAAACTGATACTTACCACACCAACATATGGATTGACAAAAGTAAATGCGAGCAGAAAATGAGAACCAATTGTAGTGACTATGCTCAATATGACCCAAGTTACATTTCTTCCAGTCTTATCTATGAGTATACCGAAGAATGGACTCAGTGCAGCTGACAATAAATATACCATAGAGTTAACTGTATTAGCATCTTGTGGTACAAAATCGAACTTTCTTTCAAAAAATAATCTAAAAAAAATCACAGAAAAATTTTAAAATGACTAAAATAATTTAGATATATCTAATATATTTAAAACAATTCACCATCAAATGGCCAACTGATAACAAATTAAGGACATAATGTATAATACTAACTTATAAACTAACTAACTTACTTTGCAACTAACTAACTTACTTTCCAAGAGCAATGAAAGGGAATATAGCTAAATAATATGCCACACATATCAGTGATACAAGCCAAAATACAGGTTTGAAATGTAAAATATCCATAAGACAGAATGGTTCATCTTTAGCTTGTTCCTCTTGCCTTCCCAATATCCTCTCAGCTCTATGATCCATCCAACCCAATATCAATCCACATAACAGAGATCCCAAGCAAGTCATTGAAGCTGTAAAGAATCAAAAATATATAAGTTATATTTTGCCTATTAGTTTCTCTTCTAATATTATTCTTCTATTTTATATGCTTCTATAATAATATTATCCACCTATAAACAAAGCCACACCAAGCCTTTCGTATCCTCCATAAAAATTGGCTACCCATCTGTAAATAGGCTCCATTACCCAGAAGTTAACAGTACTACCAAATCTGGAAAAGGACAATTGGAGTCCAAAAACCATGTTCAACTCCTTGCCTTTAAACCACAATACTACATAATTGTTTACAGCCACTTGTAATGATTCACCACCAATACTGAAAAAAACAATATACATATATAAATTTTCAAGACTCGTTTCACATTTAATTTCACATGATCCAATATATTTTACAAAAATTACCCAAATATAAATCGGCCCAGAATCATTAGCCAATATGCATTGATATATACTCCGAAGGCAAAAAGTACTGCACCAATAAAAACAATGGTCATGTATATAATAGTCCCTAATCTTACACCAAAACATCTGAAAGTAACCAAAATTACTAAGCATGTTACACTATAATGAAATGTCTAGCTGAACAAATAAGATAAAAATATAGGGTCTTGTTGTTTATAAATGTATCTTGTTATTTCTATGATTAAAAATGTCACACCAATAGCTACTCATACCAAAGGCGCAGACATAGTCTACACTATCTAAACTTGTAGGTGTGTCATCTTATAAATTTTATACAAAGCAATATTCCATTTTTTTTTTACTTAGGTATTTTTTCAATAAATTATGATATGAAACAATTTTATAAAAAAGTGATATAATAACTATATGTAAATAAAATCAGTTTTACATTACAAAGTACTTACCTATCAATGAGATAACCACCTATAAAACATAAAATTACATTTGGCCATGAATATATAGAATAAAGTAATGCAAACTGTGACGTATTCAAGTGTGAATCATCTTTAAAGTTATCAGCTAATGCTCCGGGTGTATCATAACAAAAATATGATCCTGAAAAAATAATACTTGAAAAAATAATACAGTAATAACAATAATTGTTTAACTGATGTTATAATATGTGATGTTATGTTGATAGCATAAATATCAAAACAAGTGCACTGTTATTATTTCTAAGAAAATATATTTTTTGTACAGTTTAAAAGATCATATTATTATCAATGAAAAGCTTATTAATTTTAATGTAAAAAAAATTGAGGGAGTTGAAGGTATTAACAACAAATTCTCATATATTATTAAGCATATAGTTTAGTATTTTTTATTATATACTCACCAAAACAAAGAAAACACATCAATATTAAGGCTACAAATCTATGCACTTTATGTGCAGGATGGCACATAGATGTAGGTGTCTCTTGAGTTATTCGTGAGCTAGATTCCGGGTTGTCCATTATGCTGAAATAATACATTATGTCCTCGTGCATTAAAACAAAATAAAATCTAATAAATAGTAGTCAGCATATCTAGTTCTTGCAACACGAGATGTTTACGTATTTGTACATATGTACAGTTAAGTGTTGAGCATAATTGCAATATACCACTACGATCAAATCGAAAAAAAGGCAAAATTAATAACTTAAACAAAAAAATAACTCACTGTTTGTTATGCTCAACGTCAATTAAAATATAGTTATAACACTATGACATTTAAAAACTATTTCACAATATTATATATCGTATTTAAAATTTAAAAATGATCAATATATGTATATCATTTTTTTTATTGTCAAAATGATATGATCAACAAACAATGTGAAAATACACAATTTAGAATTCAGTACTACTGAACTTATAACAAAATACAGACCTAGTTAAAATTGTTATTAATGTCAACACAGATAAAAAATAATCGTAATTCACACTTTTCATAAAATTCAATAAGCACAAAAGCTGTATTTTTATGTAAGATTGTCCTGAATTTCTGATACAATTATACATAAAATGAGTAGTTTAAGCGGCATAAAGTATTTATTATGGGAGATGGGTCCCCACTTGGGCAATCGGGAGACATGAGCACCCACCTTTTATTCAAACTAGAATGTATTATAGTTATTTTCTCTACTGTGACTCTAATTTCAGATACAAAAAAAAGTGTGGTTTTAGATTATACGTAACAACCACAACAGATTTATGAATAAGCCACAGTACTATGTGTATAATAAAAATATTAACAGGAATATTAGAAATACTTACTTGCAATTATACGTAGAGTGAGAGAGGTTTGGGCATGTCTATTCCTTTATTTATGATGTTCATTTAATATAATTCATTAAACAATTTTAATATTCCATTTTAGTTCAAAAAGAAGGACTTGTAGAGTACGGAATATCTTGATGCTAGGCACTTCATGACTACTCTGCTATGTGGGTGAAGTTAAAAGGAAAAAAGATATCATGAAATTCAAAAATTATGTCTGATAAAAATTATGTCTAAAAATTAGCAAGATGCGAAATAATTTTTTATGGCCTAAAAGACATGTAAAGCACCTAAATGACAACAAAACCAACTAACCAAAAGCAAGCAATAATAGTAAACAGAATAACTTATATTAGAAAACAAAACTTTCGTTGTTTTTGTAATGTGATTTTTGTGATGCACCATTGTGCACAATTGCTATATTTTGAAAATCTTAGTGTAACTTAAACGTTGACAATAATTTTTAAACCGTTCTTTCCAAATCATCTAGCTAAACTTTAAACAGTCATTATGTAAATCCAATAACTATCTTTTCAATTACTCATTATGTCCACAAGACTGTACTATACTTTATGTATGCCTGACTAATCATTACAGACATTTATAAATGTAGCAACTATATGTCCCATTGTCCGATATTTATCAGAGACATTAACTGTCACGTCCAAGTTGTCACGTATTCCATAGCATTACAGACATTTATAAATGTAGCAACTATATGTCCCATTGTCCGATATTTATCAGAGACATTAACTGTCACGTCCAAGTTGTCACGTATTCCATAGCACAACCACAAAAGTTCAATGACATCGAAGTTGTACTATTGACTGTCGGTTTAAAACTTAAATTGATAAAAGTTATAATCATGAATAATTTACTCAAACTAATTATATTTGTTGGGATAGCATGGATTATAACAGCTGTTCTTGGACATTCCCATTCACACTCCCACGGTAAAGAATCTCCAGCTTTCAAATACAGCAAAAGTGCGAATGAAAAACAATATTTTAAAGAAGAAATTCAACCTGACTCTAATTATGATTTGTATGTAAAAGCACTTGGATCCACCGTTATCATAAGTATTTTACCGTTTCTCATACTCTTCTTTATTCCTATTGACGGCACTATAGAAAAACAACCTCTTTTAAAAGTGTTGTTATCATTCGCTTCTGGTGGGCTTCTTGGCGATGCATTTTTACATTTAATTCCACATGCGCTTTTACCTCCTCACGGAAAAGAAGATCACAGTCATAGTCATAGCCATTCTCATAATGAAGAACACCATGAACCTCATGATATGACTGTTGGCTTAGGAGTTCTTGGAGGTATTATTACCTTTCTGGTTGTAGAAAAAACTGTTCGATTATTTAGTGGTGGACATGGCCATTCTCATGTAACAGATAAAAAGAAACATGATGACAAATCAAAAAAATCTAATAAACCTAAAAAGGAAGATATTAAAATAGCTGGATACTTAAATCTTGCTGCAGATTTTACGCATAATTTCACTGATGGATTAGCAATTGGAGCTTCCTATATTGCTGGACAGAACATTGGCTTAATAACAACTATTACTATATTATTACATGAGATTCCACATGAAATAGGAGATTTTGCCATTCTTGTGCAATCGGGATGTTCACGTAAAAAGGCAATGATGCTACAACTGTTAACAGCTTTTGGGGCTATTTCTGGAACTATTATATCTATATATTTGCAAGGTTCAGGAGACGGAGTTGTATCTAATTTCATTTTACCTTTCACTGCAGGTGGTTTCATTTACATCGCAACAGTTTCTGTTATTCCTGAGCTTTTAGAGGGGTCAAATAATAAATTTTCACAATCCATTAAGGAAATCCTTGCACTACTAGCTGGTGTATACATGATGGTGATTATAGCACAATATGAATAAATGTTTTATATCTCCCAATTTCTTTTTCTTTAAAATATTGTAAATAATATTTTTAAGTGTATTTTTATTAGTGGCAAATTAAAACATCACAATATTTACAAAACTTGTTTTCCTAACTCAGTGTATATATAAGTACCATTATTTTTACATTTTATTAGCTAAATCTTCTATTTCTATCTATCAATATAAGAAAACCTTGTAACAATACATTTTTATTGTACTCACCAGAACAACTAGAATAATGAGAAGACATTTATTTATTGACACTCCATACTTTGATCTCCACCAAATTTGAGACCTTGTTTGTTGAGTGGTGCAACTCAAGGCGGCACTTCACCGTACGAGAGCAGGGAAGTAAAAATAATTTAAACAATCACTCCTTCAAATGGGAATCAAGCCCACAACCAATCACATTTTCAAACACTGTCTCATTGCACATTGCAGTGGTCACATATGAAAAATAACTTGTAATAAATGAGAAATAGTAACAATATTCAAATAGTGGCATTTTGAATTTATTTATTATTTTATTTAGTCTAAAATCCTTCAAGAAAAAATAATAGTAACACGCATATTTAAAAAAAGCAAATATGACATAGTAGTCTCAAAGAAATTTTAATATATGAATATAGGGTCAAAAAAAAGACAATCATTGAAAATTATATTATTTATTGTACAGTTTACTTCTTCTTGGAGACACCGACAGTTCTTCCCCGTCGGCCAGTAGTCTTGGTATGTTGACCACGTACTCTAAGACCCCAATAGTGACGCATACCTCTATGAGCACGAATCTTCTTCAATCTTTCCAAGTCCTCACGGAGTTTAGAATCCAAGTTGGAGGATGTCAGTTGGCTATATTTACCATCAACAATATCCTTTTGTCTGTTAAGAAACCAATCAGGAATTTTGTATTGCCTAGGGTTTGACATGATGGTAATAATTTTCTCTACCTGAAAATTATTAATATATTTTAAAGATTGTAATGAATGGTGTATAAAGTTACAGTTTCAAATAAATAATTTATCAGTGTAAAAATTACAACGTATTTTATTAAGAAGAATTATTTAAACTTACCTCCTCCTCAGTGCATTCTCCAGCACGTTTATCCAAATCAATGTCGGCTTTCTTCAATACAATATTGGAATATCTGCGACCAACACCTTTAATAGCGGTCATTGCAAACATAACTTTACGTTTGCCATCGATGTTCGTATTCATAATACGAAGAATATGTTGAAATTTATCGGGAATTACGAGTGACTGAAATAAAAACACTTCATTGTTATTCCTGACAAAATATGCACTTCTATATCACATAATTTTATACAATATCAATCTACGTAAATAATTTTATAATAAACTTCAGAGATTTCTTGAGAATTTACAGATTTAAGTACCATTTTGATAAATTCTATCGGCTCAACGTTCACGAAGAACCGCCGTCAACATGAAAAAGAAACAAGTTCACAGATTACAAAACATACCAAATAATAAGCATAGACTAACCATTTGGCTTTATAAAAATATGGACAAAGATCTTAATTGGAATATAGAAGAGCATGAGAAATAAGTTTTACTCATTTTAATATATTCATTAATATATTATTACGTATGTTTTATATTAAATTTAACAATAAATTGGTTACTTCCAACAATTAAATAATGTACTCAAACAAAGTAACGATGTACCAGGTATCTCATGTAAGATAAATTAAAAAATATAGGAGTTTTATTTTACTTAAATCATACATATATTTAAATGTTCATAATATGAATTTTGAACCTTTACATGAAATAAATTCAAAATGTAGTAACATATTTATTTTCGAATTGCTGTTTTATAGAATTTTATTTTAAAATACATACTTATTATTAAATATAATATTAACTATGATTATCTTTAGTAACATCCGAATATTAATGCAATTAATTTATTGTTAATCTTACAATTTGAAAAAAATTTTATCATTTTGAAATCCTTATAAAGTGTAGTTCGCAAAGTAACTTGTGAGGAACAGAATTTTAAATAAAGATTTTTTTTAAATAAAATAAATAAAGATTTTTTAAAAATATATACTTATACTTTTCTAAAGCATTACACAAATTTGTTTTCATTTGCTTATATAACATTGGGTTAATAGTATAGCACAATTTGATATCAATGAATGAAACATTTGAAGCTTGCCAGTGTTATACACAAGTCAAATATTCAATTTAAATCGTAAAGTTATGGCATAAGTTTTCAAAAAAGTTAAAAATATCTATGGTCGTTTTGTGAAATTTGTGAGTGTCGGTCGTCGTGTGCCGGTTAGTAATTTTTCTTCGGTTATTAGAAATCAAGATAGTTTTAAGTTGAGCTAGAATACAGTGTAACAAAATGCTGACCGAGACGACGTTAACACTCATACAAATATTAGAAAAAACTATATCTCCAGGTATGTAAACGCTTTCTTTAATTCTATGAGCATGGCGCTTCTTTATTGTCAACTGACTTTTACAGTACGTAGCACATATGATTATCACTAGTAGGAAATTGAACAAAGATTAGAATATGAGGAAGCCATTATGAGTCAAATAAGAGTTATCGATATTAATATTTTTGCTTTATAGAATTTAACATAAAGAGATATTAACGTAACATATTTAAAACCTGTCATGTAAAGAAGTTTCTGGTATGATTTATTCTCTATCGGTTATTAAATTTATTTATTTTAAAATACTTGTTGAAAAAAATATAAAGTTTGAAGTGATTTACCATCAATATAAGTTTCCTTAATAAAATATAACCTTACCATGTGTTCTTTAATTTCATTAGTAATATCTTTGTATTTTTTTTAGATCGAAATGAATTGGAAGCGGCAGAAAAATACCTTGATCATGCAGCTGCCACGAATTTTACAACATTTATCAAGATGCTCTCAGATGTGCTGGTGCAAGGGGGAAACAGTCAAGTGGCTCGAATGGCCGCTGGGCTTCAGTTGAAAAATCACCTCACATCCAAAGACCCCACACTGAAACTACAATATCAACAAAGATGGCTTGCTTTACCTGAAGATATAAGACTTTATATTAAAAAAAATGTAATAATTAAAATATCTTAGCTCATTGTTAGGTTTAATTAGAATATTATTTTTATTCTTATAATGACATATGAATATAATCACATCAATTCGTTTGTTTTAATGGTTTCATAATATATCATATAATATAAAATATAATCTTGTTTTTTAGATTTTAACAGCAATAGGAACAGAAAATAGTAGGCCAAGTTCAGCAGCCCAGTGTGTTGCATATGTGGCAGTGGCAGAACTTGCAGAAGGACAGTGGAATGATTTAATACCCATGCTTGTTGAAAATGTTGTTAATGCTCAATCAACAGAACTGAAGAGAGAAGCAAGCTTAGAGGCTATTGGTAAATCAACTCATTTAATTTAATCTTACTTAAAACTTATTTGAAAATAATGTTATTTGGTGTTTGTTATATAAATTATTTCTATTTTTTCTTAGGTTATATCTGTCAAGAAATAGATGCTGAAGTATTAACAGAACAAAGTAATCGTATATTAACTGCTATCATTCATGGTATGAGGTCAAATGAGCCAAGTAACCATGTACGACTCGCTGCAACACAAGCTCTACTTAATTCTCTTGAATTTACTAAAGCTAACTTTGATAAGGAAAATGAAAGAAACTTTATAATGGAGGTAGTATGTGAAGCAACACAATCAAGTGACATGAGAATTAGTGTAGCAGCTCTACAATGTTTAGTAAGTTATAATTTATTTTTGATTTAATTTAAAAAAAATTTAAAACTTAAAATAAATCTAGCTAAATCTGAAATTTTAAGAATCCTTATATTAAGTTAATACCAATAATACATAAATATATGACCACTACTGCAATCTGCAATCTTAACCTTCCTCATACTATATAATTATATAGCTTTGTCTTAATATGAATAAAAAACTACATTAAATTCAAACATCTTATTATTAAATTTTGTAGATATTATATTGTTCATGTAACTTTTATTATAGAAAAATGGGGACTGCCTAAATTATACTTTAATTTAACTTTACAGGTAAAAATATTATCATTATATTACCAATATATGGAACCGTACATGGGACAAGCTCTATTTCCAATTACTTTAGAAGCAATGAAATCTGATGTAGATGAAATTTCACTTCAAGGAATAGAATTCTGGTCAAATGTTAGCGATGAAGAAATTGATTTGGCTATTGAGATGGCGGAGGCAACTGAAGCAGGTATACTTTTCTTAGTTATTTGGAGTAAGCCTCCTATAAGTATAATATAAAAACATATTTTTAACTTTTGTAAATTTATCCTCTAGGCCGCCCACCAGCAAGAACATCAAGATTCTATGCCAGAGGAGCTTTACAATACATAGCTCCAGTTCTAATGCAGAAATTAACTAAACAAGACGATTCAGATGATGAACTTGAATGGAATCCGTCAAAAGCTGCTTCAGTATGTTTGATGCTTTTATCAAATTGCTGTGAAGATGAAATTGTTCCTCATGTTTTACCATTCATTCGTACTAATATTAAAAGTGATAACTGGAGATTTAGAGAAGCTGCTCTCATGGCTTTTGGTTCAATTTTGGGTGGTTTAGAAACAACTACACTAGTTCCATTAGTTGAAGAGGCAATGCCTACGCTTATCCAAGCTATGTATGATTCAAGTGTAGCAGTAAGAGACACTGCCGCTTGGACCTTTGGTAGAATATGTGAAATTGTGCCAGAAGCTGCTATTAATGAGACATATCTTCAGCCTTTGTTAGAGTCTTTAATGAATGGGCTGAAAGCTGAGCCTCGCGTTGCTGCAAATGTATGCTGGGCCTTTACCGGTCTCGCTGAAGCCGCGTATGAAACTGCCGATTGCGGAGATGCAGAACAGCCCAAAACTTACTGCATGTCTACATACTTTGATTACATTGTCCAATGCCTCTTAGAAACAACAGACCGTCAAGATGCGGCGCAACACAATTTAAGATCGGCCGCCTACGAAGCTCTTATGGAAATGGTTAAGAATTCACCTACAGATTGTTATGTTACAGTGCAAAAAACAACAATGGTTATCTTAGAAAGGCTACAACAAGTGTTACAAATGGAAAGTATTATCTCGAGTCAAGCAGATAGGTCTCAATTTAATGACCTGCAGAGTCTGCTTTGTGCCACTCTACAATCTGTCCTTAGGAAGGTCACGCCTCAAGATGCACCCCAGATTTCTGATGCGATTATGACAGCGCTCCTGACGATGTTCGCCGGAAATGCGGGCAAAGCTGGTGGAGTCCAGGAAGATGCCCTAATGGCAGTCTCTACACTTGTGGAAGTTCTTGGAGAAGGCTTCCTCAAATACATGGATGCATTCAAACAATACCTCTATGTCGGACTTAAGAACCACCAGGAGTATCAAGTTTGTATAGCAGCAGTTGGAGTTACAGGCGATATCTGCCGTGCTTTGAAGAGTAAGGTAAATAATGCAAAAATTATTAGTCATAATATATATTGTATGAAAAGACCCGTATTATAGTAAACCTCATTCACCTTTAACTATTATTCTTTCTTGGCTACTGAAAAAACTACAATTACGTTTCAATATTTCTTTAGGTGCTGCCATATTGTGATGAAATAATACTTCTTCTATTAGAGAATCTAGGCGATCCCTCTATTCATCGTGCAGTCAAACCTCAAATTTTATCTGTATTTGGTGATATTGCATTGAGTATTGGACCAGATTTTAAGAAATACTTTGATGTAGTTATGGCAATGTTGCTGCAGGTAAGTCTCTCTATATGCGATTTTATTTTATTATATTTATTTTTTATCCATCTGCGTAAAGCAAAGGAGAGTAAGGTGGTTATCAGTTATAATAATATATACATAATGTTTATATGTATCAGGCCAGCAACGCACAAGTAGACCGAAATAATTACGACATGGTGGAATACTTAAGTGAATTACGTGAAAGTGTACTAGAAGCATACACTGGAATAATTCAAGGACTCAAAGGTGCAGGTGGCGAGGTAATAATTTGTTTTACATATTAATAAAAAAACAGTTACAAGCTTTATTCTGCTTAGCAGGGCAGTGAAGGACATTTGTTCACTGCTTTTGGCTCGAAACCGAGACACCTCGTGTTGAATGACGAACTCAACGCCGCGTTTTGTTTTACTAGAGCGGATAAATTAAAAAAGATTTAAAAATATCCAACCAATAGTTAATCGTGTTTACAGTCAGACAGCACCACACTAGCCTCTATATCATAGTTGCACAGACTTATTAAGACTAGGGGCCACCCAGGCAAATCATGAACTAATGGGGGGCCGGCCGCCAGAAGTATAGGTATTTAAAGACAAAGAATTGATGATAATTTTTAAAATTGAAAAAGAATTTATTAATTTGAAGCGTGGCACTGCATAGTGCTTACAATCTTTTTTATATTTGGCTCAAACTTTCATTTGCAAGGTGGTTTCGATTTTTTGTTTTATTATTATTGTATTGAAAAAGTTTGCTCCTTCGTTGAATTTGTTGCGTAAATCTTGGTCGTTTTGAATATCGATAATTTATAACTGAAATCGTGAAAGGATTGCTAAATATCTCCAACAGGTTTTACTTTTTAAACTCTGAAAATCTGTTTTGAAAAGATTGAATCAAAATATCTAGCTTTTATACATAACTATAATTAATCGCAGTTTTGTTAAATTTTTTAGCTATTTTCTTTAATTCGGAAAAGATTGTAAATTCCAGAATTCAATATGTGATCTGAAAAGTGTCAGCTTGCGTAGAAAGGATGATACATGAGCGTAGAGCTAGGATATCGGTTGATTTTTGCCTTGAAGCCGTGTGTTTAAGACATTCAAATGATTTGTAATGTCAACTAAAAAAGCCAAATCACACAATCAATCAGGATTTTTAAGTTTCGGGACGTCCCTTGGCTTTTCTACCAGAAATATTACAATTACTTTTATTAAATTTAGAAATCTTTCCAGTGTCAATCCACGACTTAGCCATTTTACTTCTGTATAATACAGTAATTCTCCGTATTCGCGTTCGATGTTATCATGATAATTTTTAAAAACGGAGGGCTTCTTGGTGTATAATTTGTGAAAGTGAAAGTGCATGAAATATTCAATCTTTAGCAACGTATCTAGCCCGGAATCGACACCAATCATAGAAGGAGCACCGCCAGTCGCAACTCCCATAATATTGATAAGTCCAAATCAGTTTTGGAACACTCATCCAAAAGTACATTAAGCATATCAACTCCTTTGGTTTGATCTTTCAATGAACACATTCCTAATAACTCTTCTAAGACTTCAAAATCTTGAGTAACACCTCGTTTGAATTTCGGGTTCGTCGATTCCTAATGAAAAAAATTCAATAATCTTAGTTTATTCAATTTATTGTTCCGCAATATTACCTCACATAGACAATTCGTCTTTGGATAGTCATACGATTCAGTCGAAACTTTTTTGCTACAATTTCTATGCATTCTTTTACAAAATCTTTCTTTCTTTGACTTCGCTTTGCTATCATTCAAGAAATTTCATAACTAACGTCATGTAACTTGAATGGGTTTTGTAAACAAATCTTGCTCCCCTTTTAAAGACAACATTTTTTGCTTTCTCAATTCGGCTGTAAATTTGGTAAAAGATGGTTGCTGCATTTCATAGTGCCTTTTTACATTATTTTCCTTTACAATCGCAACAGAATTCTTGCAAATTAAACCACTTTGTTATGCGACCATACAAAAAAGTATTTCTCAGTCCAAATTTCTTGAAACTGCCGATGTTCATTTTTAACCTTACGTGTTTTGCTAGGTCATGGCTTCTCCATGTTGCGTTCTAATCTTGGCTAGGATTAACATAGCACCTAAAAATAATTACAGTACCTACTTAAATTACCCATCCTTTTTTAAATTATCAAAAATAATTGATTAAATAAGAATAGATATTATTCCTCAGAAATTTTAAGATTTTTATACAGATTTTGTATCTGTAATAATGACGAAAATGTTACAGTTAGAGAAATTCTGATAAAAATAGTATTTTTTTTTAGCTTCACGCTTTTATCCCGCATAGCAGGGTAGACAGAAAGTACCTAGTGTCAAGACACTCCGTACTTCGCTTACCACCGAAGTCGGGACATTGCGTGTATTGCGTATTGAACTCAACGCCGCACTTTGTCTTTACCAAACTGAACTGTCGGTCGCTGCATAGCGTGGCTTATATACCCCGCATATAACTGGAAGATTCGTGTATCTACCTACGCGAGCATTCGGGAATTCGGGACTATTGCTATCCCGCTTGCTTACGTACTAGATTTTTTTTGATTTCTCTACTATTTTAAATTTTATATAAAGGCAGCAAGCGATGTTACTTGAATAAGTATTTTTGGGCGCTAGATTCAAATAGCGCGCGCGAGATTCAAATTACTTTCCGAACATATTTTTTTGGTTTTATTCTGGAATAGAATTCAATATTTTTCGAATGTACGAGAGTATTATTTTTGCTGTCGGCGGGCCACCAGTATTCGACATGCTCTATATTATATAACTTTTGAGTCAATTGTGTTAAATGCTAACTACAAGAATTTTGAATTGAAATAGTAATTATAAGTAATTTACTAAGTATAAAATTTTTGGTTATAATACTAACAAAATAATAGGTTTACTAAAATTGTTAATGTACGTTGAAGAACGAGTAACTGTAACTCCTAGTTTCGATCTACCGAAATAAAATATTAATAATAATTCAAAACTAAGTAATAACTTAAAACCAGTCAGTAAACTCAACAGACAAAATGTTATGGCAAAGTGATGTTAATATACGTGTTAAACGATCAGGTGCAGTCCGACGTGGCGCTCGTGGAGCCGCACGTGGGTGCCATAGTGGCGTTCATGACGTCGGTGGCGGCGGAGCCGGAGCGCACGGACGGGCACATGTCGGTGGTGGCGGGGCTCACGGGCGACCTGTGCACGGTGTTCGGGCAGCGCGTGCTGCCGCTGCTGGAGACGCGGCCGCTGCTGGACCTGCTGCAGGCGGCGCGCCTGTCGCGCACGCCGCGCACCAAGACGCTGGCCAACTGGGCCACCAAGGAGATACGCAGGCTCAAGCAGCAGCCGCTCGCTAGCTGGTGAACAACCATTACGATCTATGTCGATTACGATACGTCAGATGACGTTATTTACCGTTTTCGTGAATATTTCGAGATATGCTCCGGTATTCATTCAGATTATTTTCTTAGTGCTCCTCTGGTAACTTTGATCAGTATTGCGACAGATTTATTATACTTAAAACGAATAACGATTCTTGTAGGGTACCTGGAAAATATATAACTATATTTTTTCTTTGTGCAGATTTGAAACATCGTGGAACAACAGTGATGTAACGAAGTTTCAGACAACTTATTGCTGGTAAACTCAAACATACTATTGGGAGGTCATATCATGTCATTATTTGTAAGTCGTTAGGTGCATTTATTTTTTGGACCTTAGAAGATGCTTTTTTATTTCAATTTAATAACTTCAATAACTTGCTCTCTGGTATAGGGCCGTTTTTACTAGACATAGTGTTATCTTGTAATCGTATATGTATGTTCCTCGACTGCATCGGAGCTTAAGCTCTAACAACATTATAGTTAATGAATAAAGAGCACCTATCTATTTCCAATTTAATGAATCTTTTTATAACCTATATTTGCTAGTATTATTTAGGAACTGAACTGAACTGATTGCCGAGTGCTAAGCGCGGAACTCTCTTGTGTCATCGTTAAATTGGAAATAGATTGTCATTGTTATTTAGCTCAATACGATAGTCAATTGTGACCGCTTGGTGTCACTCGTTGTTAGAACTTGGGCAGTGATATGTGGCTTTAGATATGTAAACGAATTGTCGTATAATGAATGCATTGTTATTCGTATATATTTGCGTTATAAGTCCGGGGCGGAGGGCCATGCACCTAGCGCTACTCGTGTAATGCCTCACCATCTTTCCATATATTCTAAATAAAAGTCGAAGCATTTTCCTATTCGGTATTATAGATACAGACAGTGGCTGTGGTATCTTTACTTATGAGATGCGAAAGAGTTGCATGAAAGTGGACGTATGTTATTATAGGCATGCACATATGCAAGGGATTGTGAATTTTATAAATTATTATTGTTTTGTAAGATATTTGAAAGGCATCGTGAATGGTGAAGTATGAGTGGTGACGCGTGTGCGGTCGAGTATATTGTGTAACTTAGACATGTATCAGCCCTCGTGAAGGATTGGTATTAATGTATAAGAGTCCATCGAAGTTGCGAGCGGGACCGAGGGACGCCATATTGGTGCCTGGTGCTTTTATTCATCATAATAACAACACGGTTGCTGAAAGATATAACAAACGTTTTGATATTTGTCAATAATTACATACATATCCATTTTTAACTCGATAATATCTTCTTTACAGATTATACAAGTGTTGAATCAAACTTAACATTGTATACAAATTTTTGTGATGAATAAAAAAACAACTTGCCTTTGGTCTCAGTCTCTTATTTGTACATATGTAATTAACAGCTCTTTTCATTTACATCGTTCTTTTTATTGGCGAAGTATTGGCCAAACTAAAGCACTGACATTATGAAGTTTTTGCAAAAATAATAATTAATTATTGTGCTTCCACTGTCGCAAAGCTATCTTATAAAGAATTATGTCCGAATCTCAAATTAATGTAATGTTATTTATCTATGAACAGGGGAATTCTTTAACACTTAGTATTTTGTGTATTTTGTTATTTTTTTATTCTTTCAAGGAGTATTTTATTATTGTCATTTTGTATATCTCGGTTGTTTACATTTTACACGTCAGTGCCTTGAAGCATTCGAAGTTTTAATCGAATTAGTAATTTCTTATCGCAATAATATCGCGTTAATGTGAAACATGCGCGCGACTCCACTTGCAACCACTTCCTGCAATAGTAGTTGTGACACAAGCGGACTGTTAGAGTTTGATGAGAGCAGCATGTAAAACAAATTGTTTTAATTTAATTCGTATTTTGAGTGTTTGCTAGTCTGTGAGCATCACTGACAGGGATGATGTTTGCGCGAATTATGCAAGATTTTTAGGGGATGAGTGTTTTGTATTGAGCTCGTGTAGGTTGTGTGTGGGCGACCACGCGCCCTCCGTATACGTATACGTGTTCTCGTTTCGTACCAATCGATTATTCTTCGTTAGTCTGTTATATTGTGTACTTATATTAAGGATGATAGGAGAATATGTGTGAGGACTAGTGCCATGCCATGAAAGGTTCTGCATTAGAATCATAGGCATTGAGTCGATGAATACCACCCACTTTTCCTGCGCGAAACAAATATTATTTTAAAAGAAAATTATTTTGTTACATCTTTTTGTTTCTTTTGTTTTGCCCATGAATACTATCTGTAAACCGTTCTACGATATTAAAAGCAATTTTAAATTAAACGTGTGACTTTTATTGATAATGTAACCTATTCTGTAATTATATCATACATGATGCGATAATTCATATCGTTCATTGGCTTGTAATTGCTTCACCAAAATCTTATTAATAACATTAACTCATTCGTAAATTCTTATTTTGAATAATTTTGTAGAAATACATAATATTCGCTGCATTAAATATTTAACCAAAAGTGATCTTTGGACACTTGTTTCGAATTTGGACATTCGCTGTATAGTTGTATCATAACATGTACCGACTACAAGTGCCCTGAGGTCAAGGAAGTATGTAATATTATTAAAATTATGATATCACTTATTTTTACAATTAACAAAATTCCTAATATCTAATCAGTGAAATTTTATATAATTATGTGACATGTTACAATTACATGATACTAATTATAACCCATTTTGTACATGAAAATTTTGTATACCATTTGTATGTACTTAAATCAAAATATGAAATACAAGATGTAAAAAAAATACAAAAGGTTAATTATATTATCTTATTATCTAGTATGTATATAAATTCTATTTAAAATAGAAACTAAAACTTTAAGGCATATTTATTGAAGGAATAAACTAAATTTTAAAACTAGAACTGAACCGGACTGACACTTGTGTTGGTATCTAGGTGTTGGCAAATGAACAGTCAATCAAGAGAACAAAAAACCCAAGCTAAATATTTTTTTTCACGCTTTGTCCCTTACGAGTTAGCCAGAGAGGACGGACCGCCATACGTTACGGTCCCTGTATACCTCTTTTGCGTCGTCCAGTCATTAACCTCTTCATACGTGCTCTTCAGGGGGGTCCTTATTCGTTTTACGCGACCTTCCTCCAGTATTATTAATATTATCTTTTCGAAGGTCAACCGAGGTCTTCCCTGACCCCTCGTACTACTTACCTTTGTTTCATAAATCTATTTTATCATTTTTTCATCACTCATCGTCTTGATGCGTCCAAACCAACTGAGCACGCTCCTTCTCACTGTAACATTCACGCTTACGCGCGTATATCCGACGAAGAGACAACATTTCCACACCATTCATCTTTCTTTCAATCTTCTTCATTTGACGTATCCACATTTCGCTGCCGCATAATAGCGTCGTAATTAGTATTGCATTATGAACGGCAATACGCGCAAGTCTGTTGGCATTTTGCCGTTGTAATGCAGCCATAGCACCGTTAACACTGTTACCGGTGGTCACCGTTCCATCTCTACTAAACATACTTCCCAGACATACTTCCACACCACTTCATTTACTTGATTAGGTCTAAATTCTCCAAGAGCCTCCCACAAAAGCCTTTCGGCTCTCTTGCATTCCTCTCGCTAGAATTTTAGCAGAAATTTTACTACCCAAGCTAATAAAACTAATAGCCGTATGGCTTGCACAGTATATCGGTGAACCTTTGCCTATATACAATGGCAAGACGACTGTGCTTCGCCAATTATCTAGGACCTCTACCGTTTTTCAGTATAAATTGCATAGAAAAAAGGTCCAAAATACGCAGCCCACCATCTTTGATCACCTCCTTAGTAACTCCATGTGCTCCCGCTGCCTTACCTTATTTCAAACATATAATTCTCTTCTTATTTTAAACTGATCTCGCCGTCAGCTACATCAAGACTCAGCATATTGCTGTTGCTTGAGAAAGAGGCGTTATCACATTCATACATCTCAACAAACAAGTATTCTATCTGTAAATATTTCACCGTCCTTAGAAAGTACCTCATTCATTCTACAGATTTTCGAACAACGCTGGGAATCACAAACTTCTTGCCAGTAAAACTTCCTGTTTTCCCGGAAGTTGTTCGTCAACCTTTCATAGGTTCTCTTTCTACTATTTCATTTTCAAACATTTCACGCTTTATCTTTACAAGTGGTTTCGTTAGGTGCTTTTGCAATTTATTCTTTCTTCTTAATCTCTCTCATTATTTATTCTTAATCGAGGGTTTACAGTTCAAGCATTCTAGGAACCATGCTTTTTTATTTCTTTTTACGACATCTTTCACTTTATCATCCCACCTATGTTGCAGTTTCAATCATACAATTCCTTAGCTTCTGCCAATAAACTTCAACACTTATTTTTTCATTCACAGCTGTCTAGGTTCATGGAGATCTGTTCTTCATATTTCTCTCTAACCGGTGGATTTTGAAGCTTGCAGCTTCTAATGAGGTTATGCGCCTCCAAGCTAGAAGGACTCGCGTGGCTGCGCTTGCCAACCTACCAACTATTAGATAATGGTCCACAGTCGACAAACCGAAATACACGCGACCCATAACTTGATTGCGAATACGCTAAGCCACTTGTAATAGATCAATTCATGCTTTCTTTTACCTTCCATTCGTTATATGTGAATTTGTTTGTGGTCAAACATCGTCTTTGTCAGTGACAAATCTTTCTCTTTAAATAATTCCAATATAGCTTACTAACGTCATTTACTGTTTATTGCTATACTTGCCTAACACATCTTTGTAAACATCTCGTGTGGCTATCCGATCAAATCATCACATAGCACATAACGTTCATTCATTCATCTCATCATTCATCCCATCTAATAGCTCATTCATCTCTTTCATTCATCCCATCTAATAGCTCATTCATCTTCTATTGCATTTCACCTCTTACATTTCGCGTAGCTATTTTTAGCTCCATCCTCTATTTCCCGTCGTCCCGGACATGGCGTGTTGAGTGGCGGGCCCTAACGCCGCATTCGTCTCCACTACTCAAATGGACGCACTGATACGCGTCACCTCGGGGTGACGCACTAGCATTATGCGCCCTGGTGCTCGTGGCGGATGGAATACTGCAGCCTTATACAACTGTTACAGTTATGTAAAGTTGGCAGGGGTCACTACGAGCAAGTCTTTCATCTTCGACTCCCTAAACTAAATAGATTTAAAGTGATATAGACTGTTCACTGTTATCGTTAGATAAATGGAGTGGACCACAATCACATTCATTGCTTCATAGATAATGTAATCAATGCAATATTTTGATTTATTAAAGTTAAAATCTAAAGTTTATATTTAATCTCTTATAAAAATAAACTTAATGAAGATATTTATATATCTTTATACCTCATATAAAAGAAGACATTACGCCAGCATAACATTATTTTTTTTAGGAGAAAAAATGATTTTTGAGATATTAATAATAAAAGACTCAATAAACGTGAAGAAAAAATAATCTGAATAAATATATAATATAATATCTTTTGTTATTAACAGTAGAATTTGAACCTAAATATTTAATATTATAAGAATAATATCAGTACGCAGTAAGTATTTTATTATGTTCATTTTTTATTGTTTATATAGTAGTTTATTGTTTTTGTTTATCATAACGTAACAAAAGGGACAACATTTAGAAAGAGGTGCTCAAAATTTATGTTGCCCGCTGAATACGAGGTCTACATTAAAAAAATGGGTATTTTAAAACTGCATTTAACATTTTCTTCTTCCTCGAAATAATTACATAAAGAAATGATATATATTTATGTAATTTTTGTATTTCCTAAACATACTCTTGAATTTCAAAACTATTCAAAAATTTGCAATTCTAATATTAATGTAGTGTAGTAGTAGTTTAATAATAAAAAAGGTAATCTTTTTTAATATTGAATAAGAAAGATGCTGTGATCTGTGCAGATGCGACGCACGAGAACAAACATTAGTTTGACATATCTCTTTTTACTTTGTCTGTCATTCAGTGAACCACGTTCTCAGCTGGTCATAGTACTTTTAATAACATAATATATAAGCAGAACTATTCTATTAATTAATTTTATTAATAACTCTATATTGAGTTAGTTTAAATTTATTTCAAGTTTATTGCATTTACATTACACATAAAAAATGAAGCCACCATACAAAATCGGTAAGTGTTCTTTTTTATTAAAATATTTCATAAAAAGAAAAGTATAACTATATTTATTTTTTAATTCGGTATATATAAGAGTTTCTTTATAAAAATGTCCAGGTATATAAAATTTTTGAGGTTAGTTTTTGAGTTGATTTCTTAAAATATTACATGTGTTTTTAAGGAATACTGTCGTTAATATATTTTTTTTATTTCCGTTTATATAAATTAACTCACGAGTATTTCTTCAGATTTATTGTTGTTATTTCTTAGTTTATAGCTTTCAGAATTATCAGTATTATTTTATACTATAAATATATCTTAGTTAATTTTTGCATGTACTTTTATATAAAAGACATTTTATTATAAAAATATATTTTTAGCTGATGAAAAGTTAGCTGAACTTGGACGTAAGGAAATAATGCTAGCAGAAAAGGAAATGCCAGGATTAATGGCTTGCCGGAGAAAGTATGCTCCTGCAAAAATTCTGAAAGGGGCAAGAATAGCTGGTAGCCTTCACATGACTGTTCAAACTGCTGTACTTATTGAAACACTTATTGAGTTAGGAGCTGAAGTACGTAAATATATTTTTATTATGTAAATTAATTTTTATTTCCTTTTCTTTTAAATTGTTTATTAAAAATTTATTCATATTAACTATATGAAAAATTTTGTTCTTATTAACTTAAATAAAAGTAAAGCACTAAACATTTTTGATCTAATATCATTCTTTTACAATAAATATGAAAGGCAATGCTGATAAGATAAAACACAAATCTATATTCATTGAAACAAGTTTTACATTTGTTATCTCTCTTTGTGTATCTATGACATATCTCTACGCACCTCTGATCTATGGGTCATGTGATGCAATAAAAATATATTCATATATGATGATTTATTGCTTTTGAAGAATAAATGATAAATATATACACACATACATATGTGTATACACAAAATAATTGTTCAAAATTTGTTTATCTATATTATCATATACTTAAAAAAAATGTAATATATATATATATATATATATATATATATATATATATATATATATATATATATATATATATATATATATATATATAATGTTGAGTTTTCTAAAATAGATTTGAATAATAATTTATATTATCCATTGTAGGTCCAGTGGTCAAGCAGTAATATTTACAGTACACAAGATGAGGCAGCAGCTGCATTAGTGGCTGTTGGGATTCCAATTTATGCCTGGAAAGGGGAGACTGAAGAGGAATATGTGTGGTGTATAGAACAAACACTCATTTTTCCTGATGGAAAGGTAATATATAAAGTTGTTGTTTTATAAATTCACTAACATTGAAATTTTAATTAGTTTCACATTAAGCATAATTTTCATGCTCTATTCTTTATATTAAAATTTTTACTTATTATATATATCTTATAAAGAATTATGAAAAATGCCTTCTATAAATCTATAATATATACATGCTTTATTTTTTATATTGCTTAGGTGTAAACTAGATTTTTGTATTTTCAGCCTCTAAACATGATACTAGATGATGGAGGTGATTTAACTAACTTGATTCATACTAAACACTCAGAATTACTAGAAGGGGTACGAGGCATCTCTGAAGAAACAACTACAGGTGTCCATAACTTATACAAAATGTTCCGTGAAGGTCTATTAAAAGTGCCAGCTATCAATGTAAATGATTCTGTTACGAAAAGTAAGTTTGACAATTTATATGGATGTAGGGAATCACTGCTTGATGGAATCAAGAGAGCAACTGATATAATGATTGCTGGAAAAGTCTGTGTAGTGGCCGGCTATGGGGATGTAGGTAAAGGCTGTGCACAAGCTTTTAAAGGCTTCGGAGGCAGAGTTATTGTAACTGAAATAGATCCTATCAATGCTCTTCAAGCAGCTATGGAAGGTTTCCAAGTGACAACTATGGATGAAGCAGCAGAAATAGGTCAAATATTTGTTACTACCACTGGTAATATTGACATCATTTGCAAGGAACATTTTGTGAAAATGAAGGATGATGCAATTGTTTGTAACATTGGCCACTTTGACTGTGAAGTAGATGTAGCTTGGTTAGACAAGAATGCCAAGAAAGTAAACATCAAACTACATGTAGACAGATACGAACTTGAAAATGGAAATCACATCATTGTCCTGGCTTCAGGAAGACTTGTAAACTTAGGATGTGCTACAGGACACTCCTCATTTGTAATGTCAAATTCTTTCACAAATCAAGTCTTAGCCCAAATTGAATTATGGACAAAACATAATGCTTACCCAATAGGAGTACATACATTGCCCAAGAAACTAGATGAAGAAGTAGCAGCACTACATTTAGATCATTTAGGGGTTAAACTAACAAAGTTGAGTCCTAAACAAGCCAATTATATTGGGGTTCCAGTTGAAGGACCTTACAAACCTGACCATTATAGATATTGATTATAAAAAAGAACAACTTTCACCTGGGTTTGCAATCTAAAATATGTATAATGTACACAACTTGTTCAGAAGAATTGACACTAACAATTACTTTAACATCTTCAAAAGCTTTTTTATGGTACATTGACAGACAATAAAACTTATAAATGTTATGACTGCATTTTATTTAATGAACTACCTTACATTTACTTTAATAAATAATAACAATGATGAATTAAACTATTTTAACCAGATTAATTGCATATATTTTGCTATACAAAAATAAATTTTACTGCTAAGGCAAGAAATACAAGTAGGCTACCTGTGACCACTGACTACTGTAAAGTGTTCGAAACATGAGGTGTCCAGTTAAAATAGTTTTATTTAAAATGTATAAAAATCGTGAAAATCAAAGATTTTATTATAACATTATGATGCATAAAATTGTAATAATTCTTGATCCTTAGGTTTTAATATGCACTTGTCTTTTACATTAACAACCCATCCAGGTTCTAGTCCATAAAAAATCTGCCTCGGATCTTTCCTTACACATAACAAACTGAAATTAGAATCATTTTCAATTGTAGGCAATACATATCCATATTTTTGTGCCAATTTTAATCGTTCTTGTGAAATTTTTTCTGGATCAGCCAAGTAGCCTCTCGTTTCTGCACTAGTGTAATATTCGATTGCATCTGGTGGAGGTATCATTCTTCGAGGTATTGCTTGACCAGATTCAAAGAATTTCTTTGGGTTTTTTAAGAGCAGCAAACTATGTGGGTCATAATAAGCAGTTGTTATGACTCCACCATTTTTCTCTATAGCAGCTATAACATGTTCACTAGCCCACTGAACCTCAATATTAATTTTTGCAGAAAATGTATCCAGTCCTTCATCAGATAAATTTATGCCAAAGTGCTTTTGATCAGGAAAAAAATGATAAAGACCAGATTTAACAATACTGGCAATATCTATTGGCTTAGTTATATCTATACGGTCAGTATCTATTAATTGTTGTAATTCAAATAATGATAAAGGAGGGTACTGTCTACGATGGCTGAAAATCAAAGAAGGAATAATAAAAGTCCACTTATTTAAAATGTCTTTTGAATAAGAATAGGTTATTAAAAGCAGTACTTACTGATGGCCTTTATAATATGGTTCATGAGGCATTCTCAAGTAAAAAGGATTATTGCCAGTTTCATAACCTAATCTCATGTAGTTTTGTCGTTGACCTGAACCTTTATTCCCTGCACCATGCTTGTCTCCACCATGTTGACCCCGCCCGCGCTTATTCTGGCAATATATATGAATATATTTACTACTTAGATGATAACACAATGTATAATGATTTCATAATATAAAATATAAAAGAAATATTGTAAAACCTCTTTTCATAATTCATAAAGGCTTAGTTAATCTACAATAAAATCAATATTAATTCATTATTTACTGTAGATATAAAATAAATATACCATAAATTGATATACTATTCCAATAACACATACATTTTTTTTTGAACCAGGATTATCACGAATATTTCCAAGTGACACTCTAGGTAAAGATCGTAACATAGCTAAAGATTTTTCTGTAATTTGTCTAGACCCCATTATTGAAATTGTATTTATTACTCAATAAACTATTTTTCCGGTTTATTTTATATAATGGTTTGATTTTGCGAAAACGAGCGCAAATTTTTCAGGTTATATGAAACTGATATATGGACTATGACATAAGTTGCTGTTTAGTTATTGGTTTTAGTTTTTTGTTTGCTACGTTTCGGAAAAGGCAACAGTATTTTGTCATTCAGTCTCATTTATACTGTGTTTTATAAGAATTATGAACATATACTTAAATACTTGATATATTAACGGAGGCTAACTACGGCTTACATTATACTTACTTAATAAATGATTAGTTTTAAATTTTGCTATAATCAAAAATGTTATATGAACATAACAGGAAATTGTGTATCTGTTGGCACAGCTACATCTTATTAGATTAGCGTATAGTTGACAGACGACGACACATACACTCGACGCAACTATAAAAAACAATTTGTTTCTTTTATAAATTTCACAAACAATACGGAAATACATATTAAACATTAATAAGGGATTTGAAAAGAAACCTTTAAATATTAACGAGGGATTGAAAATTTATATGGATAAAATATTTATAACGAATTATAATGGATGTCGCGTATAATAACCCAATTAGGCAACGAGTTAATAAGATTTTCGATAGCCACATTATTACTGACAACAGTGAAGCCTTATATACGATTTCAGGATTATGTTCTAGTAATTCTTCGTATACCAGGAGAATATTAGTAAATGAAATTGAAAAAAGGGATCTTTCGGTGAATAAAACCATTTTGCATGAATTTGGTAAAGTAAAAGACAAATTGCAAATTGTAATTGACTCGTTGAATTTCTTGGATATAGCAGTAAAAGATATGTCGAACAGACTACACGAGTCAAAGACAAAAACTCATCATATTATAGCACAAACAACGAAATTGAAAGAAGATAAAAATAAAGCCAAAAAGAAATTATTATGGGTAAATGCATTTGTTAAAAATTTTTATATATCATCTGAAGAAAATAAAAGCTTATTTGATGTATCTCCTCTTACACAAGATTTCTTTAACTCTTTGGCTAATGTTGAGAAGTTAAATGATAACTGTAGAACCCTTATAAAATGTTGGTATCAAACTCCAGCATTTGATATTATGGAGACTATGGGGTTACAACAAGAAGCTGCCATTGAAAAATTATATCATTGGACTATTAGAGCATGTCTAATTGTGGATTCACCTAATAATGCTTTAGTGCCAAAAGCTATAGCAAAATTTGAGAATAGACAAGTATTATTTTCAAATATTCTTGATGAATATTGCAATGCTAGAAAAGCAATGGTTGTACAAAAGTTTATAGATGTTTTAACCAAAGGTGAAGATAATGGTTCTAAACCCATAGAGTTTTATGCCAATGATGCCAACAGATACATTGGTGACATATTAGCTTGGGTATATCAAATAATCCCAGTAGAAAAAGAAAATCTTTTTTCATTACTTAAATACTGTAATTTGGCTGATAAAGAAGTTAAAATTACAGAGGCACTTACAAGTATCATGGAGGCATTATGTCCATTGTTGAAAGTTAGAGCTGAACTCATATTAAAACCTGATAAAGATCCGTTAATCTTATGGTCTATTACAAATCTTATTGTTTATTATAAAGAGATTATTCAACTTATTATAACAAAAGGCCACATGATTGATACCTTCGAAGATCTGTCTAAAAAAAGTGAGCTAGTGTTTCTTATGACACTGGATGGTAAGGTGCAGAAGGACTTAAGTCATGGAGTCAAAGCTCCTCCTTCAGACTTAAACCCATCATTTGTTGTTTCCGAATTAGTTAGCTTTTTAAGAGAATTAATGAGTGTGTCAAATAATATTAATAATATTAATAAAAAAATTATAATAGTGCATATTTTAGACCCACTTTTGCATGCAATAAACGAAACTGCCTGCCATTTGAGTTCCACAGACATGTCAGTTTACATGTTAAATTGTATTTATCATATACAATGTACACTCTCACTGTACACTATTTTAGATGATTATAATGAACGGCTGCAGGCACAATCAGAGGCCCAAATAGATACCTTAACTTCAGAGCAAGCCAGTTTCTTGGTTGCAAATTTAAATATGGGTCCTATTTACACTATTTTACAGGAAAAAATTGATGGACCTCTTGCAGCAATACCTGGAATGGACACAAATTCATTGAAAACTTTTTTGAGTAAGTTTGATTTGTTTTTGGTCACACCTGATATGTACATTTTGTCACAATTAAATTTACTTATAAGTCAAACACATAAATCATGTATAAAGAAAAGAGCTTTTGATGTAATAATGGCCATTTATGAGCAGTTATATCAAGCTATTCAGGATCCAAAAAATGGTTATACAGAACCACAATCAATAGTGAGAAGAACACCTAATGAAGTTAAGAAGCTCCTAATATGAAGTAAACAGACACAAACATTGTTAAAAAAGTTATTTATAAACTACAATAATAATAATCATATAAAAATAGTACTTTTGTTTTATTTTACTTATATATACTGGAACATTAGATCATTCAAAATTTGGCTAAGTATGGAGAGAAAACTCGGCTAGATAGGGACAATTTAAACAGTTCTTTTAATTTTAAATTAGGTTGCAACACAGAGTATATTAATTGTATATTTTATGTTAAGACCTCAGTGCTAATACTTGATGCTAATATAATACCACACATGATCATCAGAATCAGCATTGAACCATCCTACAACAAATAAAAGCAAATCTTATAAGATATAGATTAACTTTTAAGGTCTGACTTTATATGTCGGAGAGATTGCTGCTACCGCACCTCTCCACACACCTCAAATAGAGCCCAGAACAATTTGACTTTCGGAACAGTCATTCTACTACCATGCTACACATCGAGACTACCGCCGCAAACAAAAGGGAGGCCAAGAGCAGCAGCCTTCCTTGACGTCTCCAAAGCCTTTGATTGCGTAAGGCACCACAGTATCATATGGAAACTCCACCGCCGCTAACAAAAGGGAGGCCAAGAGCAGCAGCCTTCCTTGACATCTCCAAAGCCTTTGACCGGGTAAGGCACCACGGTATCATATGGAAAGTCACTAGAGCTGGCATTCCATATCACCTCGTGAACCTTCTGTCCGCCTTCCTCTCAGGCAGGTTGTTTCGCTTGATGGTGGAGGGAGTCATGTCCAACAGCCACCGGATCACAGCGAGAGCGATACAACATACACGGACGACATTCCCTGACATCCAGCTGCAATGTTGGCACTTTCTGCCGAACCGTCCCATGCAGCCCAGAAATTACAAGAAGCTCTAGACCTCCTGTCGATCCTGCTTGTTTGGCCAGCTAGAGACTGTCCATCAACGTGACCAAGATGCAAGCCCTCATTTTGGGAGGGGCTTTAGGATGATGCCTCGGAGCCCGGCAAATCCGAGACTCTCCAGACCACTGGAGGTTCGTAAACTTCCACGAGAAAGGTCTCGGCTCAGGATTTGGTAGGTGGGAGCCTTCTCCCTTCTCTCTCAAATCCTGAGCCGCTACCTCGATCGCTGGATAAGGCCTTCCTGAGCAATCAGGCGTATCACTTGGCTGGGGCATCCGCCCAGGCAGCACTCATAGACCTCTTTATGAGGCAGACCTAATAAAGAGATCTGCCCCGGGATCCACTGCGGAAGATAACCTAAACCAACAAGACTAGTTGTCTTAGTTAATAGGTAGGAAATGATCACAGAAATGAGGACTGCGCCGAGAGGATGAATGGCTGGAGGGATTCCAGTTTCCAGCACCAACCTCGATGTATCAGGCTATCATCGTTATATTGCGCCTTCTTATAGGGATGGGCGTCGCTCCATAAGCGACCATACAAATCGGCCCTACTCGTGGGAATAAACATAAATAAATCCATTCAAATCATCTCAACCAAAACAATTCCAAAAAACCTAAAATCAACAAATTTTCCAATCTGTACTTTTCAATAGACCACGTTCAGCCTCCTTGAACGATATGACTAAATCTAAACCAAACAAAGTAAAGCAATACCAAGATATGTAATGAAACTTACGGACGACACCCACCGAACAATCACCACCACCCTAGCAGCGGGTGCCATACACCAGTAAGCATAGAAGAACTTCTGTGGCTGTGCCAAACAAAATTTGTGAATTTTGATAGGTGGCCTTGATACGTCGTCGCCGTCTAGACAAGAATCGAGATGTACCGAGGTCCCGGCTAGTGGCGGTCGAGGAGGAGCACCGTAAGGTTGTAGTAGGTAAATGGGGAGGACTATATCTGCCAAACCGGAGTCCCGCCTATCTTGTCAAGAATTTCCAATAGAGACGGTATCTATAATAGAATTTCTTCACATAAAAAGGTGATACTGATACACCATGATTAATTTGTGTCCATCAGGTCCGTGTGTCTAGAATTAAACTGGTTGCTGATAATCACACAATTCTTTTGATATTTTTTCTGTCAAAATTTAGACAGATTAAAATTTATACCTATCGTGGCTAATTCAGTTATCATATTTTTATATCTTAACTTTAACTTTTTCATAACGTGGTAGTCGTGGATTGAATAGATGAGTACAGTATATACTGTACTCATCTATTCAATCCACGAACGAGATCACTTTAATTTTTTTAACCGAATTATTAATTTTCCTGACCATCCAATCTTGACGACATCGTGTCTAACTAGCCGCTCGTAGTATTTAGTCGTTTTCTTAGTAAATTTGTTCTTTAATTTTTCTAATTTTATAATTAAAAATATTTATCATTTTTAAGCAACTGATTATTTTATCGTTTGCTTGTAATAATAGTAAGGATAGTTTCATAAAACGATACAATGTAAACACCGTACGCGACCTTTGGCAACAAAATAGCAATAAATATTGCTTCAGACATGTACCGCGGCAAATTCATGAAGAACAGGAATATATAATATGTATAATAATCAGTCATTATATATAATAGGTACATATCTACGACCTACGATACGCAAGATAGATAGGTAAGAGATACGCAAAATGCAAAAACAACACTATTCCTGCTAAATAAAATAAAATAAGACAAAAAGCAAAAAAAGAGGGTTCACTAAACATTGCGTTTTTTAAATATTTTTAATGTATTTTATTTTGCGAAGAACGTTAACGAAAAGGTTCGCAATGGCAACTATAACTTTAACTACTTTTTGTTGTTTTAGAAGCCTTTCTAATATTTATTAAGGCTTAAATTTATTCCACTGTTGAGAAAGGTTAAAAAAAAGAGAGGAACTTGAATCTAAAGAAAAATCTTTTAAACTGGTGTTATTAATATTTTATCAATAGTTAATATCACTGCTCATACATAATGCAACACTGTAACTAGCTTTTGACTTCTTATTTGACAAATGACGTTTGAGATCTGACTTGTGACTATACGAATGACGGATTTCAAACATGATTACATGGCGAGACGCAAGTACCAAGGCAACTTTGCTTATTCTCTCAAATATTTTATTATTAAATTAAATGCTTTATAAGAGATTACATCCTTACATATTATTACATACTAAAATACATCTTATTTATTTTAAAAATATAAAAATGGCAAAAAGCTCTTTTGAATACGTGAAAAAATTTGAACTGGATGATACACTTTTGCCTAACACTTGGCTAGTAGTAAGATTAGATGGAAAATGTTTCCATAAATTTTCAGATGATCACAATTTTCAAAAGCCTAATGACTTAAGAGCTTTGAACTTAATGAATTACTCTGCTTTTAAAGTTATGCATGAGTTTAATGATTTGTTGATGGCTTTCGGCCAAAGCGACGAGTACTCTTTTATATTTAAGAAAAATTCTTGTCTTTATAAAAGACGAGCAGCTAAGCTATTGACTACAATTAATAGCAAATTTTCTTCGTCGTATGTTTTTTATTGGAATAATTTTTTTGATAAACAAGTTTTGAAATATCCACCAGCGTTTGATGGGCGGATAGTTTTGTATCCGTCTGATGAAAATTTAATAGATTACTTAAAGTGGAGACAGGCTGATGTTCATATAAATAATCTATACAATACTACATTTTGGAGTCTGATACTAAAGGGTGGTTTGTCTCCAGTTCAGGTAAACAAATTTTAAGTTTGTTTAAATTTTTGACAAGTGTTTTTGTGTTTAAACTTGTTAATAATATTGTTTAATTTTAGGCAGAAAAAAGATTATGTGGGACAGTTTCTGCAGACAAGAATGAGATTTTATATAAAGAGTTTAATATGAATTATAACAATGAGCCCAATATATTTAAAAGAGGAACTTTGCTTTTAAGAAAAGATTTAGTGACAGAAAATTCAAAAAAAGCAATAATTGTGGATGTACATGATGATATGTTAAAAAATTCATATTGGAAAGAAAATAGTGAAATACTTTGTTCCAAAACGAAAAGTACCTACAAAGGTCCTACAACGGATATTGTTTCTGAGCAAATAACTAGCAAAAGTAACTCTTTTCAACTTGAAGAAATTTCAGGATTAAATAAATAAAATATGTATTTCTATTTCATTTTTTATTTAATCAAGAATCTAATATAATTTATGAATTTACAATTAACCATGCTGCAATTGCAAATTCTTCATGTCTACAGAAAATAAAATAACACTGATCACAATTTCACTTGATAAACAGTAAAACATTTATATTAGAAATATTTACACAAATGAATAACAATTGTCATACATTAAAATTACTTTTATGGCAAAAAAAAAGGTAAATAACCATTATGCAATCACTTGATTTTCCATTATTCTGAACAATGATGTGAATAATAATATAAATATGAATATTTCAAGCTAATGTCTTTGTGCAATATGAAAATTAAAACAAGAATGTAGAAGACATAGCATATACTTAGAAACATCTTTAATATTTGATTAATACATTTATTTGTAACAATTCAATACTGAAATGGCCAGAATATAATCAAATCAAAACGGAATGTCTAACTTAATCTGTAACACACAATTATTATAAACTGAAATAATATTGTTTACAATATATGTTTAAGGCTTTATAATAGATTTTTTTGAAATTTTATTTGTTTAATGATAAATATTGAATTTCAGAGATAGAATATAGAATTTAAGTTATATATTTGCAAGTCAGCAATAAAACAGAACAAATTGTAATAACAGTAATTTACATTCAATAACATTATTTACATAAGAAGAATTATATATCTCTGCTTGTGTGTTAATAATTTAGAATAAGGGGATGTAGTTATCAATTTTAGCTCGGTGCTTTTGGGCAACACATTCACTAATCCATACAATGTTTCGGCATTCCTGTTCTTTAAGTTTTAGGTACGAGTAAAATACTCCAAAGTGAAATTGTTGCAAAAATGCATTAACATTTAGAGTCACCTGTAAAGATAAAAAATAATATATTTTCTTTTTATATTTAGTTAGTATTTTCATTTACTTTAATAAAATAAAATATTTTATTAAAAGCTATAAAATAATCAGAACATGACTTGCCTCATGTTCAAAGAATTTATCTTCTAAAGTTTTGTCTCCCACATTGCTACCTGCTCCTTCAAAGAGTGCAGAATATTCTGCATAATACTCCGCCACAGCTTTAACTTGTTCATAATCATCAGCACGGGCCAATGCAGCTAAGCCATCAGGATTCAATTTTCCACAACGTGGATAAAGCTTAGCACGGTCGTCCTTAGATAATTCAGTCCCGAAAGAGTTGATTGTAATAATGATTGCACGACGATCAGCTTCAAACTATAAGAGTAAACAGAAAATCAACTCCCAAAATTTAGCTGTATGGCAATTATTCATGTATCTATATGTGGATAAACATTAACTAATCCAAACTATGTCATACATAGCAATAGTAGTCTTCAAGTTCTGTAGGTCAGATATCAATGCATGGTTATTGCAGCAGTATTTAAAATTTAGAAGTATTTATTTATTAAAAGGAAATAATATTTAAGCAAAACTATTAAGACCTCTGTATTATATATATATATATATATATATATATATATATATGTATGTATGTATGTATGTATATATATATATATATATATATATATATATATATATATATATATATATAAACATAGAAAACTTATGTAACTCACAGCCAAGATTTCACACATCACATCAGCAGTTGTTCCTCCAATCTGGTTGCAAAACTCATAGAAAGCTTCCAAGTATGCCTTGTAGAGAGTATTACGAATGATTTCAATATTCATCTCATCTAAGTCTTGTTCACTGATGCAATCCACAAAAAATGGTGCCAGTGGCGTATCTACCAACACAGCATTATAAAGTTCAGCTGGAGTAGCAGCAACATGAATAGCCTCCATTTGCTCAAAAGAACCAAGAGGATGGCACTTAGGAATCAATTCAGAAATTGGCCTCTGGTGAAGAGTTCCAGTAATTAGCAATATGATGTTATCAATCATGTAACTGTAAGTGATGAAGTCAAGGAAGGTTGACATAGGTTCCACAGAGTGATTTCTAATATGTTGGAATTCAATAACAAGTTTCTCACGCAGCTTGTCATCAATAGTTGACACAGCAAGAGGACTGGGCTCATTGGCAAGGAATGTTCCATAATCAGTTCCTTGCAAGTGGAGTTTTAAATCTGTAAAATTACGCTTATTACGATAATTGGAATTGAAAGGGGGGTGTGGTATATATTTTCCATTAAATTAATAACGTTTATTATGTAAGATGGATATACCCCTCTTTCATATAAGAAGATGCGGGAGAGATGTAAGAAATGTAATAAACAATTTTGCTTACCTTCCAATGTTTCGCACTGTACCAAGTTCAAATAATCGGCTTGCTTAAGTATCCCACACTTAAAACCTCGGCATAAACCCTCCAAATACCCAGCATCAATGTTAAAAATGCAACCTTTCATTTTTTCGCAAATCTCTCTCCGGATTTTTAGCGAAATCAAATTGTATCACTACAATCAAAAATTGGAAGAGGAAGATGGAACTCAATAGATCATTGATCATATGATAACTCCATAGACAATAATGTCATTCGTTGGCAAGTGTTGCCATATATTAGAAGTTTTTATTTATTTATTATATAAAACTTTTGCTTAAGAGCAAACAACTACAACAAGCCAACAGAACAAAAACAACAGCTTATAAATATTAAAATTATAATATAAATATGCAAAATAAAATATATCTTGTTTAGGCAACAAAATAATTAAATACTCTATTTGTGAGAATTTTACTTGTCTATGAATTAGAGAGTTGTTATGTTAAGTACAACACTGGCTGCTGCTGCACTATGTATTTGTATAAATGATATTTTGACAAAAATCAAAATATTGTCTAATTAATCACTCTTGTTTATGCAATTAGAATATTAAATTGAAAATTTAACCATGTTTCAAATAAGATTAACAATTTTAAATAAATATTTTTCCAAAGGTAGCTTTTTATTCTAATATTTTTTAGTTTCATTTGAACACTGAGAGTAATTAATACTATAAAATCTTTCATTTTAGTGCCTTGCATAAACTATTTGTCAATGTGCAAATATTCAGAAGACTTACATACAAATGCAAAATCAGACATAAAAAACGAATCTAAAAGATTAGCTGAATTTAGGAAAAAATTAAGGGAAACTACACCTATAAAGGATTTAGGAGACCAAGCAGAAATGCAGCCTCCTAAAGATGATCCATTACCAGCTTGGCCTAATGACACAAATCCTAATACTGGTGAAGTTGGGGGTCCGAGAGGTCCCGAACCAACAAGATATGGCGATTGGGAACGCAAAGGCAGAGTCTCAGATTTTTAAAGTATTTGTTTTTTGGTAGTCAATTTTTGTGATTAAAGTAATTATAACTTATTAAAAACATGAATTATATTCATAGATTAAGTAGCAGAATAAGGCTATTCTTCTTAGAAAACCTTAACATAATATGCTTTGTTTGTGAAATATATTTTTGAAATAAATGTGTAAACAGAGGAGAGTATGAAATAAAGAGTTAAATTTAGATGTTTTCTTTTTATTATAATACTTTATATACTATTAGCAGACTTTCCAACAGTTTTAGGCATCTTCTTATTGGTAGAATCTTCTAACTCTTTAGCTTTATAATAGTGAGGAGCAACTTCTAAAAGCCATTTACTTTCAATCTCAGTAACTTGTCTCATGAACTCTTTAGATGTGAAAACAAGCTCATGATATATAACCCATCTAGGCAACTCTTCAAACAGTGCACTGTTAGGATGAATCATCACAGTCTGAAAGTTGTTAGGAAAAATATTAAATACAAAATTATTATTATGATATAAGAATACTTATATCATAAGAAATTCAGTATTTATACTTATAATTAGATATCCTCTAAATATACACTTACTTGATTATGTTTTACAGTTTTATAATGCCCTCCCTTAGAAAATTTTGCAATATGGTAAAAATATCCAGAAGTAATAGCTTTCCTTATATTAGCATCTTCTGCTGCACTAGAGACCATTTCTATTTCCACTCTTTCCATTAGTCCTACTAATTGTTCACGCACATCTCTTGCTCTTTTCATAGATCTATATTGTATAAAATTCTCATAACACCATTGTACTGAATAATCAGAATCAACCCATTGGTTATATACATTCATTAAAGTTAAATGATCACCATGCCTGTGAAAAAAGTTTTTTCTTGCAGTATCGGCATGTATAATTTTGTCTTTTGGTCTGTAGAACACTGAACTATTGACAGAAAGCATTGCAGCAATAGTCACTACTTCTTCAGAACATTTGTATCTGAAAAAAATTAAAATTGTATGTTATTATTTAGTTGTATATTATCTTACATTACCAGAAAATGAAACTCAGTAAAAATAAATCAAATAATAAAACTCAAAATAAGAAAAAAACTGTGAAACACATTATGACAAATAATTAAATTGTATTATACATACTTTTCACTTGCTAGTAACATTTTGGCTAGCATTGGATCTGTAGGAAATTCGGCCATTCTTCTTCCAGCCTTAGTGAGTTCCCCATGATGGTTAAGTGCACCTAAAGCATATAGTTGTTCCAAAGCTAGAACTAATGTTTCATGTGGGGGTGGATCCAAGAAATCAAAATGTATTAAGTCATTGATACCCAAAGCCTTTAGAGTAAGTACAGCATTTCCTAAATTTATTCTTTGAATTTCAGGAACAGTGTTATCCTCCAGTTCATATTTATATGCCCATGCTGTGTAAAGCCTAAAACATTTGCCAGGTGCAACTCTTCCTGCCCTTCCTGCTCTTTGGTTTGCTGAGGCCTTAGAAATTGGAACTACCATTAGACTTTCCATACCGGTTTTAGAGTTAAAGTTGTTTTGTTTTGCAAATCCTGGGTCAATGACATATATGATGTTGTCAATAGTCAGTGATGTTTCAGCTATGTTTGTAGCAAGGACTACTTTACGAGCTCCTTCAGGAGTAGGTTCAAAAATTTTTGCCTGCATATCAGTTGGCAAATTTGCATATACTGGTAAAATTATCAGTTCCTTTAGTTTTTTACCTATTCTTTTTGTTCTTTCCTGTAACATCTCTACACAAGTTTCAATTTCTTCTTGGCCGGTTAAAAATACCAATACATCTCCTAGTGGCTGAGTGGCATGAATTTGCAATATTGTTACCACACAGGCATCAATATAGTCTGCCTCTGGAGCTTTTGTATAATAAATATCAACAGGAAATCTCCTACCAGGAATTCTAAATATAGGGGCATCATCAAAAAATGTGGAAAATTTTTCAGCATCTAAAGTGGCGCTGGAGATAAGTAACTTTAAATCTGGTCTAAATCTAGTAATATCTTTTACAAGGCCAAATAATATATCAGTGTGTAGTGTGCGTTCATGGGCTTCATCAATAATCATTACACTATATGAAGCTAAATCTGGTTCTGATAAAAATTCTCTGTGCAGTGTACCATCAGTCATGTACTTTATAACAGTTCTATCAGATGTGCAATCTTCAAATCTTATACTGTAGCCTACCTCATTGCCCAACTTAACATTCATTTCCTGAGCTACTCTAGCTGCTACTGACATTGCAGCAACTCTTCTTGGTTGAGTACAACCAATCTTTTTACCATCTTCTGTAAATCCTGCTTCATATAAATACTGAGGGATTTGGGTTGTTTTACCGGATCCAGTTTCTCCTTCTACAATAAGTATCTGATAAGTTTTTATAGCTTCAATGAGAGATTCTCTAAAAGGAAAAACTGGAAGAGATTTTTTGGTTTCTTCAATTGTCAATCGAACTTTTTGATACTCAGATACCTTTTCATCTTTTTTTTCTTTATTTCCTTCTAATTGCAAAGCTTGTATAAAGTCTATTTGTTCATCTAATAATAATTCATATTCATCATGAGCTTTGGCATCTTTTGTACCAAATTTAAAAAAAGCAGACTTTATCTGTTCCTGCTCCCATTTCCTTTGTTCTGAGTGAGGTAATTTCTCATTTTCATCAACTTCTATATATTCACCTATTGAAAAATAAATGGTTTAAGGAGTTTTTAAACTTAAATTTAAAAATAAAATTCTTTAAAAAGATTAAATTTGTTCAATATTATTCATAGTAGCATTAAAAATAATGAATTAAACAAACACTTACCTTTTTCACCTTTTCCAAGATCTCTTGGCATATGATATCTTTGGACATTTTCAAGTTCCCTTGCCTTTTCATGTTCTTTAGCTAGTTGTAGTATTGTTTTTTTATGCTCTCTGTCTTTTTTCTCACGTTCAGTTAAACTAGAAAGTAATAAGAAGTTAGACCATTTTGTAAGTATTACCTGATGTATATATTATTACTGTGATGAGATATATGCATATGAACAGAAGATAAAATCTTACATGCTTTCATCAAATAGATATTCATCATCAGCAATATCATCTTCTAATTCAACAACTTTGTCATCTTTTCTTTTTTGTAAATATTTTCTCCTCGATTGAATTCGAAGTTTTGGAAGTAACTTGTCACGATCCTCAGCTTCTAATTTTAATCTTTTTGCAGCTTCTTCATATGATCTCTTGTTAGAACTTTCAGCAACTTTTTTGACCTTTTCTTCATCTCGTTTTCGCAATCTTGTCGCGAATTCATCACGTTCTTTAATATCTTTTAACCGATGTTCTTCGGCACTGTCTGAATCCGAAGAAGAGTGATAGCGCTTGCCGCGTTTATCCATTTTTATTTAATTAGGTAGTCTTAAATGACTTTTACAATTATTGCAATAAATGAACTATTACCATACCAGAAACTAAGTATATATTTTTACAGAAACCTAACAATTGTAAAGTGTTTTAATTTCTTGTAGATTTTTTAAATGATAATAAATAAGAGGAGTTTTAACACTTAAAAACTTGTTTTGATTTTTCAATTTATGATTTAAGTCATTTTTGACACTGACAATTAAATTTTGTTGCCTTTGCATAAAAAATTGTTTATTGTAATAACAAAAATCATATATCATACTGCCATGGAAACCGTTTAGGAATGCCAAAATTTAGCAAAATTGCACTATAAAATATTTATTACAGTCACAAATCTGTATATTTTGACAGACATTTTAATTTTTTATATTTATTCAAAATTGTAGCTTTATTGTATTTCTTAGTTTCTTTATGCATCAAATTCTATGTCTATTGCTCCATGATTCCATTAGAGTGTAAAGTCAAGAAGTACACAGCAAACATTGATATTTTTCTGTAATACGTATTTTCTTGTATTATTAATAAAATGTTATAATATCTTATTAGTTAGTATACCACATATTCAATATGAAGTGAAGAATTTTATCTTTATATATAAAGTTACACTAAGTGGATAATCCGCAGTGTTTCAAGTACTTGTAAGGTCCATATAATTGTAATATAATAATAATTACAATTCGTTCATAAAATTTTATATGTCATTATGCTAAGTGTTTGTTGTTGGTCGATTTGTTTCAGTTCTTAACGTTTAATAACAGGTTTATTAGAAACAATTTTTACAATAACTTTTAAAAAAATTAATATAGATACTACGCCAGACCAGAAGATGTTGGTAAAATTATCAGTGCCCTTATGCAGTGTCATCTTTTCTTGGTTTCAGTGGGTTAAGGAAATGTTTTGGAATGGGTTGCCTATACTTAGCACTGGTCGGTCATTTGGTAGATCCAATATGTAAGCCAATTCATCGATTGATCAGTTTCCGTTAATTTTTCTAACAACGTTTATAAGAAAGCACTGTTCACATTATGATCAAAGTACTGTTGATAAAATTATAAGCGTCTTTATTATTACGTATTGTAAAAGTGCAGGCTTAATTCATCTTAATAAACTTTACTTGACTTCAATGTGTTAAAGATTTTCTTTGGAATTTTGATATACGAAAAAAAAAACAATTAAGAAATTGCGAAATAATTTAACCAATTTTTATATAAAAACACTTTATTTAAATACAATAATAAGTTCCAATAATAATAGGCAATATCTAACAACTGGTATAAATGCTACATATAATTTAAATATTTCGTAATAAAGACGAATACAATAGGTGAATAAATTAAATTTTTTTAAGTTCACCAAAATGTTCATACGCAATTAAGTATCAAAGTCATTATTTTAGGAAAAGCTAAGTAAAACCTTATTACATAAGTTTATTATAGAAATGAAAAAGCAATTTTTAAATAGAACTGTGTTTTTTTATTCCTCAAATTGCTTACTCCTTAAAACTCCTTAAAACTCTTTAAAAAAGATATACTGAAAATTTGTAGTCCAATAATATATCACTATTTCAATCATTGATACAATAAACAACTCAAATAAAACAAGAACGTAAATTAACTTAAATCTATGAATATATTGCAAAATGAATATTAGAATTAATAGTAAAATTACTAATTGGTTTAATATAACATAAACTTACATGTAGAGAGAAAATACTTAATAAGGAATGTAACATACATTACCGGAAGCTTTGCATATTTCATTTAATTTTACGCCAGACATAAAAGCACACATAAAACAGATAAAACATACATTATAACTTGATCCGTAATTATAAATAACGTAATAAACGCTAACATAATATAAGCAACAATTGAATATTATAAGTAACAATTGAATATTATAAGTAACAATTGTTAAATACTTATACTTATTAATAAATATTAATTGAGTAATAATGTAATTATTAAATTTCAAACGGCTTATAATATATAAATTAGCTTGTTAGAAAACTTCACAAATAACATTCAACTTAATGAATTACTTAAAAATGCAAAATAAAATGATTTCAGAAGTTAACTGAAAACGAAGTTTAAAGTTTGGCAGTCATTATATTTCTTATTTCTATATAAGAGCTAATATTATATCTAACATACGATATCTAATAGAATTTGTAGTTGATGTTTATTTTATTGTAGGTATGGTGTACTAAGATATTTTTTGCTTATAATCTATACCATTATTTTTACCTTGATATTAAAAAAAAATAATAAATTAAATTATAAAAGAATTTTAATGATCAATCATTAAATTTTGTTTTGTGTATTTGTAGAATCATTTTTGTTAATATAATGGCAATAACTTCAATTAATTACTGATGTAAATATTTTTGGTGTTACGTTTGAATACACGACTGCTCCATGCATTATGCGTTACGGTAATAGTAAATAAGATATATTACATTAAATATACCTAATTTAACATAATACTATAACGTAAAGACAACGTCTCATTATATCATACTTTAGTGTATCTGACGTTTATAGGGCGCTACACCACAAGGAATAAATTGACATAACTATAAAATTCAATAATTTCAAATTTAGTAAAATAAAAAAAGCTTTAATTTACTTGTATTTTCCACAAATTATTTATTGAGTTATGTCATTTCAACTTCGAAGGAGCAATATGTATTACTTACAATGTAACTTTGAATATCTATAGATTTATATAAATCTCTTGCGCTACTGAGCGACATTCAGACAAACGCACAGCCGAAGAAAAGAATTTAGAAAGCCGAAATTTTGAATTTATGCGCCGTGAAAAGAACAGAACTATCGAGATTCGACGTATTCGACATATTAATTTCACGTATTCGACGCAGAAGATGTTGCGAGTTGTAACTAGTTACTTATAAATTAATATAGAAGAATGCGTTTCTCAACTTGCTTGCGGCATATGGGGCAGACGGTGATGCGGTCGCCGCACATCTGGCACATGCCGTGGCCGCACAGGAAGATCATGTTCTTGAGCCGGTCCAGACAGATTGGGCACATTGTCTTTAAATGAAAAAATATAGTTTTATGTTAATATTGTAGTCGTTAAGAAATACAAAGCAGTTTACACGGTTGAAACAGTCCGTATCCGTCCGTTCCTCTATCCGCTAAATTCGAGACTTCGAATTCTGGTCAGATTCGCTTTGTCTTACCAGAGCGAGGAAATGAAAATAATTTGAATATAATCGAATTTGAATATAATGGAATCGAAGTCAAATTCTCCGAGTGGAAATCGAAGTCACAACCGATCGTGTTTACAGTCAGACGCTGACCCGCTGCACTAATGAAAAAGTTATATGTGTATTCATTTTCATTGGTTTTACTTTAACATTATAAAAGAGCAACCTGTTCTTTTATGTCTTGCAACTGCTGCTGTAGCTTCTGCACGTCGGCGGCAGCGGGAGCAGGCGTGGTAGTGGCGTTGGGGGCAAGGGCACCGACGGGAGCGCAGGCAGCGGGCGCGGGTGGCGGGTGGGGCAAGGCAGCGGCGGTAGGGACGGGGGCGGAGCGCGACCCGTTGTTCATGAGGTGCGGCGCGGCTTGCGTGGGCGCCGGCTGCCCCTTGTTCACTTGCACCTGGGCTAGGTTGCTACTGTTGCTGACCTCGCCGGAACCTGATATGTTGTACGTAATTAAATTAAATATATATTGCGCTTTATATTGTTATATGTCAGTTTTGTAATGCATCAGATTTTTAATATATCGTAAATCAAAATATAGCGTAGCAAGAATTCACTGTTTCTAAATATAAACAAACATTACAAAAATTATGAATAATTTTTCAGTCTAATCAAAATCTAATAGACAAAAGTACCTATTGGTTTGAAATTTTCAACAGTCAGCAGTCAACGCTTCGAATTTGGGCGGAGAACAGCGAGCAGAGTATTTCCTCTTATTTGCCATAAAGCGTGAAGCTAAAAGAAAAAGCTACCTTCAGATTTGTGCATGATGAGCGGGGTAATGTGTGGAGCGGCATGTGGTGGTGCTTGTGGCGGCGGCTGAAGCGGCGTGCGGCACTCCACGCACTTGCGCATGAGGGGGGCGCAGCGCGCGCACGCGCACACGTCCCCGCAGGGCCGGAACACCACCGTGGCAGGCGCTTCCGAGCAGACCACGCACTCGCCTACGCGCTGTCGGGATGTCACGCACGCGCGGCATAGTAGACACTTCTTTACCTGTACACCATATACGTTTGATTATTTATTTCAGTTGACACTTTGTCTTTATAATAACACCGGTTTTCTCCCTTACGGGGGGCGCCATGTCCCTGCAAAAAATATACTCAACCAGCAGTGATGTACTGCTTGAGAGAATGTTTATATGTTTTGGTATATTGGTAGAAATCCATAGAGTATTGGGGTTACGGCGGGTAAGTTGGGTTGACAGTGATATTTTATGTATGACTATATTATCATTATTTATACAAACAGATTCAAAGCATAAATTTATGTCATTACTGAGGTTAAATAATGAAAAATAAATTTTAGACGGTTTCATTTTAGTTTATTATTTCAACTAATTTATTAGAAGGAAACTTACTCTGGCAGCACAAACATTGCAGCAACAAATATGTCCGCAGGGGCGGAACAAGGTGTCTCGTTTAGCATCTGAGCAAACAAGACACTCATCAGTGGTAGGATCATTTTGTGGTATTTCCACATTAACAGATACATCGGCTGTCGACGTTGACGGAACGGGCGGGCTAGAAAAAGACCCTGATTCGCTTTCCGGAGTGGCGTCGCTCATCCCCGCACCTTCTTTGCGACAAGTAGTTAACGTCTTGCGGAGATTGGGATCTGGACATAGGTCCAACGGTGTTTGACCTTAAAACAATTAAATACAAATATATTTTTTAATACTTTTAATATGATATATTTAAGTTATATGTGCTTAATGTACGACGTTAACATATAGAATATTTTTCAGTAATTAAAGTCGACAGTCCATCCTTGACTTAGGTCTATTGAATAAAGTGAGTCTAATTCAAAATATTAATTTTAATATTATACCTTTATATTAATAAATTTATACCTTTTAATATTATACCTTTTTTATTTTTGATGGTCAGGTCTGCACCATGTGCCGCAAGAAAACAAGCGATGGACGCAGAAGATTTCTTGTCTTGAGCATGAACGAAGCTACTAAACAGTGACGCATCCCGAACGTCCTGTAGCCGCCGTAACTGTTGTAGTGTGTGATGACGCAGTGCTTCGTGAAGCGGAGTGTCACCATCCTAAGTTATCATGATTGTAAACGTTAACACTGTGCAAAAACTTGTATATAAAACATTATATGACTTAGTAGGTCAAAAAATATGTAGACATTATTCTTTTATTTTTAAAAACCATCATATTGGTTCTCAGTTTGGAGTTTATAGGGCTTGTAAAAAATTTTAAAATAATTCAAATGATTGTTACAAGGTGCTTAGTAAAACATCGAACTTATCTACCTTATCACAAATGTTAAGATTAGCGCCATGTGCAACGAGCAGCCTGACTATCTGTGTGTGTTGGCGCTCCACGGCGAGATGTAGCGCGGTTTGTAAGTTTGCATTTTGTAGGTCAAGCCGAGCTCCGCCGTGTACCAGTAGCTCTGCTACCTCGGAGTGGTTGTTGAACGCAGCTAGGTGCAATGCGGTGTACCCATCGTCCTTTGCATCGTCCATTATCCAAGGACGTGGCAATTTTCCAAGCATTATCTTCATAGCGCTGTAAAAGTTTTTAAATTACTTTAGTTTATTGTATTTAGTGTGAATAGTCTAAAGCTTTAACAGATAAATATAATAATTGTAAATATAAATAAAAGCACAAAAGAATTATAATACACTAATCTAGTTATTTTCTTGACAAAAAATGATAACGGTATTGTAGCTGATTGAGGCAGAATGTCTTTGTGTATTCACAATTGTCGTAACTTCGATCACAATTTGTAGGAAAAGTGATTATAAAATATTTTCGTTGCATCTGCCTGCCTAAAACATAGTCCAATTATGGGTGTCAACTCTATATGTACTTATTTAAAATGTCCACTCCGCTATATGGATCTTAAATATGAACCTTTATAGGAATATACTTAGTAGGACATGATAGTAAGTTATTTAGTGGTTATGTTTTTCAGCTTCACTCTTTGTTCGGTACTGCAAGGTAGTCAGAGAGAACCTAGTGTTAACACTACTCGAGTTTTAAATCGAAATTTGCGTGTAGGGTAGCGGAACTCAACGTCCAGCTTTGTCACACAGCGTGGAAGTTAAGATAATTTAATCATAAATTATATTTTATATATATATATATATAAAAATGCTTATAATATATTATTTGGGCTGTTAATAGTTGTAAATCAATATATTAATTTATTCAGATTTGTATATAGTGCTAAATAAAAAGTGGAGTGTAGATCGTACGTAGTATCACTAGATAATTAAGTTCTCTTTACTTACTAACGGAATGGGAAATGCTCAAGATTAAAAAAAACGAATTGGATTGTATTTGTACCAGTTGAATATTAATTATTAAAAATAACGTTAAGCTAAAAAAAATGAAAAAAACATATGTGTGTAAACGTTAATGATTTAATATTAGTTTCAGTAACGGTTGCTGGATTTTTTATATATTATACAAAAATTTGATTCAAAATATTAACCCGGTTACGCGGCTGAATTCGGAGTCTGTAGCATACTACTTATTTATTTATTTATTTATAAAAAAAATATTTCGTGTATGTTTTTGTAATGTGTTAATGTAAAAGTTATGATAGCTATTGACAAATAGCTACCCGTGCAAAGCAAGCATTCAAAATAAAAAACGAATGAATAACTTGTTTATTTTTCTGAATTCGTTGATTTCTAACTTGATTATCGCGAAAGTAATATAAAAGGGTATCGAGTACACTTTGTTAAACTAACAAAACAAACGAAATTTGAAAAACCCCCACGCAGGGTTAAATTATAGACCTCCTGCCGAGAATTATTTATTATTGACTCTCGTTACATCTCAAGTATTTATGTTTTTATTGAGGATATGGAATAGAGAATAAAAAGTCATAAAAGAAAATGCTTATCTGATACGTAAATTTGTAGTTTTCGTTGCGGAAATCCAATAGTACTCTGAAGGTGGATGAACTTAGAATATAAATAGCACTAACATCGTGTTTGTAGATGTAAGGTGGTACAGATCAACAAGCGTGCGATGCCTTCATAAAATGTAATAAAATATCACTCTTTGTAAAATTCATTTTCAGCGTTGTGCTTCACGGTATTAAGCGAATTGTATATTTTTTTTAACTACATACAAAAATATAGCATTCTTTGAGTTTATTTCTGTAATAGTATTAGTAATGACAAAGATGGCAACAATAAATTAGGTGAAATACATTTTAATATGCTGTGTTATGTTCAAAGAGTAAAAACGAACGAACGGACTAATTAAATAAGGTCAAACGTCGTGGCCGGCGGGCGGCGCTCGTCCTACGTACGCCAACAGTTCGAATCTGATCGTCGTGCGCCTCGTCTCGCGCGTACGCATACGCGATCTTCACTTTTCAGTGTATACCATTAAAGTTTTCCCAGCACATTTCCATTCCATTTCCAAGAACTGATTCCTTTAGTAGAACTATAACATTGTAAAGATTAAGTGAAATTTCTCCATATATCAAGTTCTTTTTCTTTCAAATATGTATGGGTGTGCGTAAGTGTTAATTTAGGTTGTCGGTTTTAAAAATAATCATAATATAGAGCAGTATTATTTTTTATTTTGTTTAATAATAAGTAATGATGATTTTTATCATTTTTATCAGGCGAGTTATTTTTTATACTCGTAATTACAATAAATACAAGAATTGTAAAGGTAATATTTAAATTTCAAATAATTGTAAGTCAAACCAATATATCTACAGTAACAGTGCAAGGCTTAGGTCAAACGTAACAGCGTGCTATATTTATGTAAGCATAAAATAGAAACGTATACTGAGAGTATTCAGTTGTAAGTGTTATAATAATTAGTAGCATTTGTTAATATTTCATGTCTACTAGACTTGTTACCAGGCACGCGATTCATTCGTCTCGTACGGCACACTGGGTGACGCCATAGTAATATTGTGTTTTTTAATTGATCATGTCTTAACATGTGCTTAGTTGTCAATTAATGAAAACTTTAATTAAATACGATGTAGATTATTTAACGTTACACAATATATGAATACATTAATACCTATAGGCCGGTAGTGGCGTAGTGGGTCAGCTCCTAACTGTAAACACGATCGATCTCTATTCGGGAGAGTGATAATATTTAATTATATTACATTCATTTCAAGTTTCAATTCATTTCAATTCTGGTAAGACAAAACGCGGCGTTACTCAACACGCAGTATCTTGAATTGCCCAAAAAGCCAAGTACGGCGTGTATTTGAGACTAGGCACTTCTTGTATTTTATGCGGGATAAAAGCCTAAAGTTAAATAATAAATATATAGTTAATACAATGACTCTTTATTGAAATATCAATGCAAGTATTAATATGAATTTCCAACAAGTTTAAAAATTTATTACATGGCTAGTTCAAGATTTGATTATCATAATTATAATCAAGCTACCTTATACATTGGATTTCTTTCTTATACTTTGCATTATTGTTTAACAAATTTAACAAACAACCTTAATAATTTTAAATTATAATAATAAATTCTAGTGTCTCGTCATGCCTTTCGGCTCCTTGTGGTGTTCAGATGATAATGCACTTATTAAAGAAACACTTCGTATTATTTGATAGTTTACTGGTTCAGAAACAGTATATATAATAAGAAATAAGTTCTGTATTTGTTGCATAAAAACTATTATTTAAGTTAAAACAAATACATTATCATTTGATACGAATGGTTGAACGAATAAATATTCAGGTGTTTATTTTTTTATGATATATTATTTTTTTTATTGTGTGTAAATTTTAAAGAAGTTTCGTTCTCTCGTATCACGTTAGAAAATAAGGTAAAGTAGAAAAAAATATTTTATTATTATAAAATATAGAAGAGAATATATATAAAGTTAATGTACATGTGTTTGTATATACATGCACATTTACATTTTCCTTGTCTTTATAATAAAGTTTGATCGTAATTTTTTTTATACCCTTTGGTTTTTTATACCCTTAGGTTTTCAAATTAGATGTTATTATGCGTCCATTAAGTCTTTGTACCTAACATATTGATATGGTTGTAATTTTTTTATTAACTAAATTTTAAGAATTGTATTGAAAATATAATTTTTAAAATTTATAAGAAATATATTGTTAGATAAACTAAATATGTGATTTTGTAATAAGGATTAATAATAAAAATGACATACTAATATTATAAATATCTTATAATATAATCGGAAGCATAATTCGCGTCTGGCGAGTAGCATCAAGAGCCCAAGCGCATCAAGCGCCGCATTAAGTGCTCTCTGTATACATACGAAACAATCGGGTCGTGAATCATTGCGCGGGCACTGCATTGATCAACTGAGTGTTCCAGAATACTGGCCGAGAGCGCACGTCTTGCTCAGTCTACTAACACATTCTATATAATGAATTATTGACGTTCAGTCGCGACAGAATTTATAGATTTATAGATTAGTAAAGTTTAGTGATCATTTTCTACTACAGTGATCTGAATCCCCGAGGATTCAGAATAGTAAGTTATGGAAATGTGCGTTTGGGGCAGCAGCGGGCAACTGTGGCCAATAACAATGTCACATTAATATTCAACAGGCGCTCTTTGGTCGTTCATACTCTAAAACAGCATCGAAGTTCTTTACTCAATAGGGTTCTTACAAGATCGTAAACATTTATTATTTAAAAAAAATGATTTTGACAAAAATGAAATTTTTATACCGGTATATTGATCTAGAATAATAAAATTGAAGAGAAGCCTCCTGTTTGTTTGTAAAATACTGTGATGATATCAAAATGCTTACAAAAGTATGTTGCAGTAAGTAGACAAAAGATGAGTTGGCTGTCGTCCCACTTGTTTGTCTACGAAAGTTTGCCAAAATTCTTTTATTGACTGAGTGAATGCAGAGCTTTACAGCCAACAACGGAAATTCTCGGCCACAATACGCCTGCACTGCTAGTTTGATAGCTCAACTTCGCAAACACAATTTCTATGGGTGTATAGTATGTTGTCTATATAGATTATAGGTTTTTTTACAACAAACGATAGTAATTTGATTTTTTTAATATAATATACGATTGTAGTATTATATATTCTTATAAATATTTCTTCAATATAAAATTTTACTTTGATGTAAACATTTCAGGGAGGTCAGTGAACGCTGAGGATTGCCAGATCTTGGGTTGGTCACTATGTATAGCACGACTACCCTGCGGGAGGTGACAGTGGTGGATGGTGTTCAACTAATAATAGCCTCCCCTCCAGCGCGCGAGCATCGGAACGCTGACGGGAGCGCGCACATGTGGCGCCCGTCGACGGCGTCGTATTCTGCGTGCCCGTTTATTTTCGATACAGTCGTCACGCGGCGCGGTTTACAGTGATCCTTACATAAGAGCCTTTGGCGAGTCAGCGATCGGGACTCCGTCGTTGGTTGTGCACTTCGAATTGCGGCGAGCTGCAGGTCGGTGCACGTTTGAGTAACCGATCCGATAGACGCCCGCCGCCGGTTCTATTTCGGGAAAATACAAATTTGGACTGGATGGTACTCGCGACTCGAAAGCTAACTCCGTCGGTTGACTCCATTTTTAGACCTGGACTGCGCGTGCGCACTGTGTCCGATGCCAGTGCCTGACGAGCTGCCATGAGGCCGTGTCGCCAGCATCGTCTTGATGGTGACTGTCGCGTAGTGGTCATTTTAAAATTTCCTAAAGATGGCGCCGTGCTCTATATAAGCATATTAAAGTTGTCGTCAGGGTAGTGAACTCTATAAAACTAGAATAAAAGAAGATTGAAGACACATAGCCTAGCGCGAGTTCCGTGCTTCCTTACTTCCCATAGTATTTGAAATCATATGGAATGTAAAGAAGTATGGAGCTGCGCGGTTATGCCTGCGTGATAATAAGAAGATCCGGCAAAGAATGTATTGTTGTGACGTAAAGGATTTATTGTGAATTTAATTTAAAAGTGTACAAAATATTTGGTTTATTTTGTGGCTATATTAACATCTCAAATTATGGATTTTGTAAGGCGCATTTTTTATTTCTTTTGCTAAAACTGCACTACATTTATAAAGGAAGTTAAAACTTATTCAAATTTAATTTAACTTGATGCTTAGTTTCAGATATTTAAGAAAAAACAACGTTATAAGTAAAATTATTTATTAGATATCGAGATGTCGTAAAATAACATCTGGCGCGGTTTAGGTAACAGTTCTGACTAAGGCAACATAAATAAACGTGAGTCTAATGTTGGGCGGAATTCCTCGGAAGAAGAATTTGTTAAATATCTAAGCCATAAATTTAAATGAATCTCTAGGTATACCAATTTGAAATTGACTTTTTAACATTTTTTAATATATAACTTTGTTTTATTAGACCAGCGTCCCATTTGTGAATCATCACAATAATTCCTTGCATAGTTTGTCAAAGTAAAATTTTTGGAAGAAAAGAAATTACCGAAAAAGTTTTTTAATGTAAATGTATGAACCATTTTTATTATTATAGACTATGAATGATCTTTTGTTTCAAGGAATATTTGGGACGTGACATTGTCATTGGTGAGAGCCGTAACATAAAAAAGGGGAGCACAAAAAATAGCCGCGCCTGCGTCGCATCTGGAGGAACACTGCATCTCATTATGCGGATCGGTCGCGGATGAATGGCATCGTGCCCGTGCCCTGCCCTGCTTGCCCGCCTGCGATTCACGGACGTCCGTGCCTTGTCTTGCTCTATGTCTTTACTCGAGTTTGTGACTCACATTCATTATTTGTTATTTATATGCAAAATGTTTAATATCTTGTGAAATATATGTTATTATAACAAAAAGATGAATATGTATATCACTAGGTAAAGTTTATGTAAAGCAAACTAAAAAGAATATAAAATATTAAAAGAAACAGATTTTTTATTTTTAAATTTATTCGTTTATGTACATGGTAAAGTATGTAAAGTTTTAAATTTTAGATGACGCGACTAGGCATTATGTAAGTATTGTTACAGGTATAAAATATTCGGACATATAGAGCTTGTTTCTTGTACTGATAAATATTATTCCTTAGATACATACATAACAATAGTGTTGTTATAATTACTAACTAACTACTAATATAGATACTCCAGGAGAAATTATAAGTCTTATAAAAACTACCATCTCTGTTATTTTAATATTTCGCGTTAGAATATAGGGCAATTAAACAGTATTTTTATAAGGGTCACAATATAGTTATAAAATATTCTTTACGACATTAAATATATAAAACTTGTAATAGTTTAAGGTCGACATAGGCTGAATAAGAAATATACAAATTATATAACTTTTAGGATTGGCTCGCAAAAACAAAGAGGGAAATTTAGGATACCACTAAATCATAAGGGCTAAGCCACAAGTATTAGACCAGGTTCCGTTCATTGTTTCAAAACATAGAGGGGCGATGACGGGAACAGGGCAATGGCAACACATTGTAATCAAGAGCAAACATTAAGGTGTGGCCAATACTTTTACACAAACTTCTTTATTTCTGCACTTGGGTGCGTAACAGAAACTATAAATATATCAAGAATTACTGTAACTTAATCCCTCATATCATAATGCGAAACGATTTCAATAATATATTATTAGTATGTTTTAATAAATTAAATGGAAAGGTCATATTGTTCATTATGAATTTATAAACATATATACTAATCCCCAAAAAATATACCTATATAAATCTAAAAAATAGTAGCTATTTAATGTTATTTTGCTATACCAAATCAGATGGTTTATGCAGAATTTAAAATCGTCGACAAGAAATATTGAAGAGTGCACACTGCGCTATAAACCCATAACCGACCGATCTGCTCCCTTTAATAGTGCACGCCTTTTACTATCGCACAAAGGCGTTTTCTATGAGAAAGGGATCTTGACCTACCAGTTCGTTCAGAATATTCAATTCTCAAAATCACGTTGAAAAACAATTTATTCATGCATCCATGCAACGACTATCGCTAACAAAAGAATATAAAACTAGACAGGGGGATAATGAATGCTAGTCAATGATTTTAATAGAGTTACTTACATGCAATTCGGCTTAGCATTATTTTTTAATTGAACAGATGAATGGTCTCATATATCCATAGAAGCTTACTTATGGTATTATATTATTTTTTACGTTTGTGTTTATATTAAAACGATGATAGGAAAAAAAGGTTAAATTTACTAAACATATCAGTCAATGATTTGATAGAATTCATTTAAAAGAATAATTTCAATTAATAACCGCCTCGTTGTTTTTGTTTCTAAATTGAGTGAATTTATTTAATGTGCATACTTTGATTTAAATACACAAATATTATAAAAAAGCAACTTTACAGTTTATCGCATATAGTAGGGTAGTCAGAAACAACCTAGTGTCAAGACACTCTGTTAACTGGCCGAAATCGTTCAGCGGCGAACTTAACGCCGATATAACCGTCATAAGTGATATTTTTTCTAGTTTCGTTTCCTTTCTTTAAATACAATTATTTTATATTTCTTGTATATCTATCTGTGCTGTCATGGTATTTGTATGGATGACGCGAAAATAACCATTAGAATCTTTGGCATCCGTCCAGAGGCCGCTGAAAGTTTCCTGACGACTGCCCTATCTCGTGTATATGATTTTTCCACTAAATTCTATATAATACTATAGTCATATTATTTTTGTTCTAAAAGATACAAAGCCCAGTCAAAAAATATAATGATATACGTCATTTAAAAAATAATACTAAATGAAAGAAGAAGCAAGAGAAATGTTTTTAAAAATATATAAACGAGAACTATGTACACATTTTTATTTGTTCATTTGATGGATAGCGGTTCGGCTGCGGAGCTTCAATATTACCGAGCCGATTTCGATGATTTGATAGGGATTAAGAGCAGCTACAAATTTAATCTGTTAACATCCAGTTGCATTAAAGAGAAATTTCTGTTTGCGGTATTCAGTTTGAAATGGTTTTGGCAAACCTATTAATTACTTGTTTCAAGATTTTATTTACATAGTGAAATTTCTACACAAATTTACGAATAGTGACGTGCTATATTCATAAACTTAGTATTATAATATTTAACAATTATATTTCACAACGTAATACTCGTTAACTGGAAATATTCATAATTTTGCAATTCAAACATTCAATACACACCTACTTACTTATTTCGTGTATAAACGTATAATGCATTTATTTATTCAGAAAGAACACTATTAGTAACTTCGTCAGAATCTTGAATCCGTGCCAATTTTTGGTAAAAATATCACCTATATTAATAATGAAATTAATACCTTTCTTTAAAAATATTTATTTAAAATACATTAAGTTCTTTTAGATAAATATTCTGGTAATACACTATAAATCGATAATACATTTTTTAATCATGTTTAAACTTACAGGATCAAAATATTTTCTTATAGATTGCCATTGGTGATTGGAATGTAAGTTATTTATGTTAATTCCATTTTAATATGATTCAACTGAAATTAAATATTTATTAAATTAAAATTTGCAATGAAAGAAAAATGACATATAAATAGCAATAAAACAAAAATTGAAATTCACCGTTATTAAGTGAAATGACTTGTAGGTTTGTATGTTTATTTTTCTATCGGCTGCCAAGTGGCTCGTTATCGTAATCGTAATCGTAATCCAATGAGATATAATATAATAAAGTAAGTAGCGCTCCTTACAATGGTGTCAACTTTGGAAATTACTAATACAAGGGAAACGTAGAATTGTTCCTACAAATCCCGTTAGATGGCGATGCAAGTAATATAAGTGAGGCGATATAAAGTTAGGGTCATTCACCTTTTTATTATAATTATATAATAAATACTTTGGCAATAGTATATTTATAGCCAGTAATGAAATATATTTTAATTAAATAATTATATATTAAATATTTAATTGCAAGGAACTTGAATCGCTCCAATCAGGAAAGAAGAAATATGTCGGTTTTTTTTTGCATGTAATCAATTCACATTTGTATCTAAAAATTAAAAGAAGGAATAAAGCGACATACAGTTACTTTATAATTGGAGTGCAGACATATTAATTATGCGTGTTAATAGTTAATCCCGAAGATAAGAATGTAACTTGCATTTTCAGTAAAATATTAAATATTAATTTCAGTGTACTATATATTGTAATCAAAGTCGGGAGATTTGAATTTTGAGCTCACGTAAACCTTAGCGAATTACCGGCAAGTGTGTACTTCGTGAAACTTGGCACGCCGCTACGATAATACTTTGTTTTTATTGTATGCGCGCTTATCACTTCTTCTAGTGAATACAATGGAGATTTTAATATTATACAAAACGTAACAGTTCTTTATGTAAGTGTAACAAAATTATTTCAAGTATTTGAGAATTTACTCATAAATAGTTACTACATTCGAAACACGAAATGAGATTACATAAGATAAAGTTATTTTTTTATACTTTTGAAGAGCTTTACAAGAGATAACCAAAATTTCATTTGCATAGACATAAGCTCTTTTGCCATTCGCTGTATGGTGTAAACTAGTTATGAAAAGGTGGTATTTAAGCTCGTTACATGTAGCAAGGGTGACCTTAAATGAGTAATTAGTACCATGTGTGCCCGAGTCTGTGCCATCAGTAACGCGCCGCCTGCCCGGGACTGCTCAACCGCCATGATATAATAAACCCACGTGAAATTATCTTTGGCAACAATTACTTAGACTTGTTTGTAATAAAATTTTCCCTCCATTATTATATATTTTTCATTTATTTCATCTTTATTATATGCATATATAAGAGGTTGCCAGTCATGATATGTAATTATAAATGGTTGGAGAGTAGCTTTTTAAATACGTTTTTTTTTTAAATTTTAACGAATTCTTGCTCGTGAATCATACCTTTTCTCAAGATATTATCAGGCTTTCCATGCCTGATAAAATAATCGTGAGCCTGGCTTTAGGAAATATTAGAATAGAGGTAAGCCTACCAGATTTTCAGCGTCCATTGAGAAGCTTAAGTAGAATGTGGAGCGGCTTCTCTGGACTTGCATTAAAAAGGTGTGTTTAAGGTTAGATAAAAAGAAGTCAATTTTATATTTTATAAGTTAGTAGGATTACTTGTCCACTGTTGTTACTTTAATAAATAAATCACTTTGTTAAGAAATCACATCAATAATTCTACTCGTTTAATCGTTCATGAATAAAGGATAATTAATGTATAAAGTTTTGGCTTATATTCTTATGTGTTATTTTTATTGATAGTTATAACGGCTTACAATATATTCGTAGTAGTAATATATAATACTTGAATGTAATATGTTGTATGGAAAATTAGAAATTATAATAGTTACTGTAATAATTAATCTGATGTCACTTAAACAAGATACATAGGCACTCATGTTTAGCACACGTAACTCAACTAACCATAAATTATCATGTCAAGTCAAAGGAACTCTGCGACGAGGTTAAATTATATCTTCACCGAGTAAATTTCGTATTTTAGACGTGTCTTCATCATGCGTTTTACGGATGTATCAAAGGAATGCGTCAAGTTTTGCATATGCGATTGACGTTCACTATACAAAGAAGACATCGTGATGAATTGAAATAGAAATAAAGGATTCTTCGTAGCATTTTATGTTGGAAATAATCCCAAAAGTGGCCGACACAATTCTTCATTTCATTCACGTTCCCTTGCGATGAAACTTTTTCTCTGCAATTTTTCTGTGGAGGGCGGGGAGTTATCAGGTGGAGCGCTTTAGGAGTCGTAGCACGTAGCGCCTCCGAGCCCCGCGCAACGCTGTGTGCCCGCCCGCTGAATACAAACTTCATTAGCCGTTTGATAATTAGCCCGTTAAACGCCCCTCACTCACCCAACTACCATCTTCTAAGCCAAAGCCACTCCACACAAATATATCCTATCTGAATTGTTAACGTTATTAATTACAGAAATATAAAATGCGCTGTAGGAGCTCTATTTAAACACTTGAAGAGTTCATTTGATTGAATTTATCTTAATCGAACATGTTATAAGAGAGATAGAGATCTAATTTAATATCATTGTTTATATTTTTAAAATTTTTAAAGTTACTATAATAGAACAACACAAAAGTAAAATATAATATTTATATATTTAATGTTTTTAATATAATGTTTACGTTTATGCTGATAATTTTGACTCCTGAAATCTATTTTAATCTAAATGAAATATAAGACGAAACGTTTATTAAACTTTTATATTTCAAGTTTGCATCGATTCATTAGCTTTCCATTTCCGTACTAGTAAAAAGCAGTCTCACTCTTTAGCCCGCATATCAGAGTAGACAGAAAAATCTAATGTACAGACTATACTTTCGCTGCTTTTCACCCAAATTCGACTCCCACCCAAAGACTTTGCGTCATCATTAGCGGAAGTGTCTTATCGTAGCGGTGAAATAATAATAATTTATTTCTCCACTATGGTAAGATAGATGACCCTTTTGGCAGTTAATTGAATCTACAGTAAAATTTTTAGAGCGTGTACAGCATAACGCTCTGCCACTTAAATGTTATTTGAATCATTTCTAATTAGTTTAATAATATTTACATTTATTATTCCAAATAGATTGTGAAATATGAGTGAAAGGTCTATTATTATTTTCTGGTATATACTTTAAGTGTTTTAAGAGAACAATCTTCCTAAAAACCATGTGAAAGATTTCATATTATAAAGTAGTAATCTATTCCAGTAACCGTATATTCAGAAAGTTTAAAAGAAAAGCTTGGTTCGAAAGCGAATAATAAAAGTGACAATTTAACCGTAACGTAGTTTGGAAAGGAAGCGCCGAGACAAAAGAAGTGCAGAGTAGTGAAATGTGAAAAACTTAGGGCAAGCGCACATTAGACGTGAGTCTCTGAATAGACTTATTTGTATTAACCGTTTGTATAGAACGGTCAATTGTCAATTTATATTATTTATTTCTTCTATATACATATAACATACGAAATTATTTATTATTATGGTCAGCTAAGCTAAGAATAACAAGTACAGGTATGAAAAAGTTGTATTTAATAGATTATCCTCTCTTATTATAAATAAAAAAAAAACAGAGCTTATTTTGAATTCTGTGGCAAAGGTGGACTAGATAGATTTATAACAACCGCATTTAGCCGTAGAATTTTGTCTATTTATATGGTTACTAATAATAACATGAAACCTTGATTAATTTCTATAAGTACGAATGTGATTCAAATTTATAGTTCACTACACTGGTATTTTGAAATCTTGTATATATTTTGTCTGAAAGTAAAATCTGAATAAAAATGGTATGCATTTTTATATAACTTATACATAGGCTTTCAATAAACATTAGAGAAAAATATGACTATTTTGAGAAAATAATTTAACATGTAAATTGCATAATTAAAATAAAACATAAATCAATTTTAATATGTAAAAAATAATCAATTTGATTTATAAAATAAAATATTTTTATTAAAGTGGAGAGCGAATTTTTTGCCAGTAGGTGCTCTCTGAATAATCTCGTATGCGAGAAGAAAAGTGAAGCTCTTTCTATCATGTACTATTTTTATTACTTATGCTGTGAAACTGTTATTATTTAATATAAGGACTTGCAATTATTGATATATTAAATAACAATTACTTATTTAAAAATGTCATATATACATTATAATAGTAAATAGATTGTCAAAGATTGTTATTTAGTTTGAAGGTACTTATTTACTTTGTTATCAAAATAAAGTGAATTTAAGTGGGTAAGATGTAATTATGTATGACAAAGTTAGTTTATGTTCCGCTACCTAGCTAATACAATACTTTTTGTGAACTCCGGTGTTTCTTTTATATTAAATACATAATAAAAATCTTTTTAATTATTTTAATTAGGAGGCTAAATAATAGAATTAAGTAAGTTGTTATACATTAAAGATTAAATTTATAAATATTAAATTGTTTATAGATGAGTACTTTGTGTAAATCTTATGTGCAAGCTCATTTACAAGTCCAGAAAGCTCTCTGAATGTATCATAAAAGAGAATAGCTGATTTAATTTCGAGTAGTGTTACAGAAATATCTCAAAGGCTTTTTTAAATGGAATTGCTGTGTTTTTCTTTTGAGCAGAAATGCGATTTGCCATTTGCTATAAGAGTGAATCAGATGGGGGTGTATAGTCGCGGGTAGTGTGGCGGGTTATTTCGACGTAATTAAAACAAACAGGAGGAGGTACGGCACTCCTCTCTAATTGCGTTCATGTTAAAGTAGTCATGGAAACTGTGATGGATATCGAAGTTTATCATATTTTTATACTTACTAATTTGTAGTAGGAATTTTTGTTAGTTATATTTATATAATTGAAGCGGTATATGAATTTGAAAATTGACTCGTCCATAAAATGCTTCGTAACTGCGGTGTGCCGTATACCTTTATCCCACAATCTATTATTCAGGTTATAGCACCACCGCTTATTTCTGGGTTACTTACTTTCACTCTACATCAGGGATAAGAGTTCAGCAATTAGCCCAATAGCAGTTTTTTCAATATATCTATAAAAATATAATTAAATCTACAATTTTATATAATTTTACAGTCCAAATGTGTTTTTTTTTAATAAGTAGTACTTACGATTATCAGATACGTGTAGTTTATTTAGAGACTATGAATAAATAGGAATAATCGAGTGTAAACTAAATTGTAAAGAAATATCTTTAAGTAAGCGAGGCGGATGCTTATTTAAATATAAATATCAATGACACATATGAAATTAAACGCTTGTAGCGCTTAATTTCATGTGTTTCATTAAAAATCTTTCCCAAATTGTTCTTGTGAGCTTTTACGTATTTTATATAAGAAAAAGAATAAGTAAGTTTCATGTCGTAGCATCAGCAACAGCAAAAGACTAAGTTAACTTTTTTCTTGCGTAGAGGCAATGGTAACGGTTAAGGTGGTGGCGGGTGGTATGAGGTGCGGGCGCGGCGGCGGATGAAGGGCGGGCGGGCGCGGCGCGAGGCTGCAGCGCCGCAGACAGTGCGGCGGTGAGCGCGGCGCGGCGCGGCGCGGGGTGGTGAGGGGCGCGGCGCGGCGGCGCGATGCTGCGCGCCTCTCAGTCGAGACGCGAGGCCCGCCCGCCCTAGCCGTTCGTACTGACGCCCGCCCGCCCCGCGCACTCGACATACCTCGCAAAACCTTCAATTTTACTATTTTAAACACGTTAATGTTTCGAAGTATACGCTTTAAAAATTTCAACAGTAGCTCCTAAGCTTCATTTCTAAATTGTTTCGACGGATCCGCGCGGGTTACACGTTAAGTATTTTCCTAGCTTTCGGATGGATCGGAAAGGGGGGTTGGCGAGGGGCAGCCGGATTCGGAGGGCTGCGGGGCGCAGACCCCTTGCGGCGCGGGGTTAGTAGGTTCGCAATGTCGCGTCGTTGTCGGTCAGAATGCATTCGCGGACGTAAAGCGACCTAAGGTGTCGTCGTGATTCTCACCTGGGGTCGCTCAACTCTACGAATTTCTCCAATTTTAAAATTTTATTGATTACGTTAAAAATTGTAGTATTCTTATTCGGTAAACAAGTTTTGGGTAAAACCTATTTGGGTCAAATGCGAGATGCAAGGTCATCTGCTAAATGTCAACGAACCCCTCGTCTGGTACTCGCGGCAGGTCGATGACGTCGGGGTCATCGGGTTAGAACTTTGATTCATCTCTGACTGTCGATTTTAGCCGAGATGTAAAATATTTCAAGACTGCGATTTGTGATTGTGAGCCACTTGGAATATTAAAAAATTCTTCTAAGATTTTAAGTGCCCTCGAAAAATATGACGACGGAAGTGTGCATCGGCTGACAGAGTACAGGGAGGCCGCCGCGTTAACCCTGCCCGAATTAGTGCAGCGGACGAGACTAAAATAGCAAGGCGGCGTGTACAATTACATACGGCGCGTCAATGTCGGCGCGCCGGCACGCGCTTGCTCGCGCGCCGCTACCCGCCTCGCGCTGGTAAGTTTACACTGTGTGTGCTTGCAGAACGCGCGATCAGCCCTATATGTGGCGCCGCCGTTGTGCTGCCGCCGATGGCGCCCTCGCGCCACACCTTCCCCCTCGCACCTCAAACGTCGTTCTATTCCTGGATTCATCTGTTCCACTATATACTCGCTAAATTTTACACGATCCTAAATATATCAACCTCGGTCGTATTAGAATTTACCTACAACTTTTAACTACGTTTTCGTACTTTGAAGATCATAGAAAAGGAAATATGGCATCAAGGAGTGCTGAAGAGGATGAACTTTTGTGAAAGTGTTAGCGTTGTTCGCTTTAGCTGGTTGATTTCGGGTCAAATTGTCATTATCTATCATTTGGTCCCCTTCAACCAGCTGTAGTTGACATCTGCTGTGCTTTCCTACCTATTGGAACATGGACTTCAAGCTTCAATTCACTGTACTGTAATATTAAGTATAAATGTGATGTCAAATATATTCGATTTTCGATTCAATTTGTTCATTTTTATAATGAAATTTATGTATTTTGTAAAATTTATAATCTACAGTAAACTTGTTATTAGATAAAATATAATTCTAATAATTTTGTAAACTAATTGTATTATATATATATATATATATATATATATATATATATATATATATATATATATATATATATATATATATAATGGTAGAACTATCATAATTAACAAAAAAACTTAACATATAATATATTATAACTTGTGTTTCAGTAAATCTGTACTTATTATACTGAATTTTGTGATGTTTTATCCAACACAGGCCTATATTTTGTTGTAAAAGTTTTCTATTTACATACCTTTATATATAGTGTCGTGAAAAATGTGACTTATGAATTAAAAAATATTGAACGGGACGGAAGATTTTATGTACCATTTTTGAAATTTTAAAAACATATTTGAAAAAAAAATATTTTCAAAAATACGTAAAAAGTAGGTAACTATTTTATGTTCTATTTGATAGAAATCAATAATATCTACGATTTTGGAATATAATTAGTTTTATTTAATCACTTGGAATATTTTGATTAACTTTTATAGAATATATCAAAAGAAAAAAAAACCAAATATTTGGTTAGAGTTAGTCTTCAAGACATAAGAAAAATAAAAAAAACCTTATTAACAGATTAATAATGTATATTGTTTAATTTAAAATAACATGTTTACAATAAGCAAAATATAATATTCATTAATAAAAATAAAAAGAATAGCAAAATTTCGTATGGATAATATAATTACATATCCAATAATTAATGAGACAAAGTAAGAAAATCATTACGGGATATATATTATACAGAATTCTTAGAAAATGTTATTAGCTCAGTTTTATTAATGTATATATTTTTTAAAGGAAACAATTCAAAGTTAAGTTAAGTTTGGAGTAACACAAGAATATTTCATAAATACTAAAAATCCTTAGTGATGTTAGTACAACGTCTCGATTGCAGACTTAATTTTCAGTTTGGTTTGGTTGAATATATTTAAAGACATATTTGATTACTTCATGTTACTTGTGTAAAACAGGCTCTGAGGGGGATGTGGATAAAGTCGTTAATGGCGGTGGCTTTTATATTATCGATTGAACATTGAAGGTTTTTGGGACGTTCGCACGCGAGTGGAGGATCGTAATGCGATATGTTTTTTGGTATTATAAGATTATTGAGCAGCCATCTTCAAATCTTGGTTCGGATCATCAATATTACGATTATCTATACGATACCTAATAGTAATGTTGATAAGTCGTTTCTGTAATTGTGTAATAAATATTATAATCTTTTAATATATTCTATGTAATAATTGCAAAACACATGCGTAATTTAATCTTATATAATTTTAAAAATGAATATTAAAGTCAATAATATGAATTTAGTACCAAGCACAAAAAGATACAAATAGTACAATTTTAATACCAAGACTATCTATTTTACTACAGCAAAATATCACGAACTGACTTGCCTTGTTTTGTATGATTAAGTTTTGTTAGCTTTTAGAGTATGACAGTAGTTTGGGGGAGAAGGGTCGCAAAAACGCCGGTGGCATTAGCTGGCGGCGTCGGCGCTCTGCGGCGCGACTTTACACCATAAATCAAAGACCCCCGAGAGCCCCAATCTCATAATACAGCAACGTAACGCTACAGTACTCTACAACAGATCGTAACTTTAACAACATTTGAATTATTCGCCTTATCAGAAATCTTACACAATTGAGGGCCTATAATCGTCGACTTGCGTGTAGATTTACAGAGCGAATTGCCGTTTTCGTGTTACGCATGTCATGTACTAGTCGAACATTCGGGGCTGTTTCACTGACATTGGCGTGTTGAGGTGGTGCCGTACTCAAAATACGGTTCAGAAGGAAATCACCTGGCAAGCCATTAACCTAATTCACAGACGCAAAAGACAGGGCGGAGACGTGGGTGGTGGTGCGCGGCGTCAGTATAGCGCCCGCTTTAATATCACTCGCTGCTGGTAATAAGATGGAAATAAGGCGGCGGCGAAGAAATCGGGCCAATCATCGCCTTTCGCTACTTGACGCCGGCGCTGAGCCTTGATAAGCGTATACCTGGTAAGATAATATTTAAATAATATTTCGTTTATTTGATTTTATTCATAACAGTGGTATGAAGGTTTTTCGTATTTTTTTTGTAACATCTTTCAAAAATATTAGGTACAATAAAATATTGGTATTGTAATTTTTATTTACTTGTAAATTATGATTATCGTGAGATATAATATTTTTTATAGAAATAAATTATATAGTTTTTAGTTCATCTTTCTCCTTTCTAGATTTAATATCTCATTCTTACTTTGATTAAAAAAAAACATCTTGATTACTAAATTGCAATTTACTATTACTAATATTATAATTTGTACCCTTTTAAAAATTAATAATTTTGTGGTATAAAATAGAAGGTACATATATTTTACGAAAGAAACTAAATTTTAATACTATTAAATATCTAACTAAGTCTCTGTATTTTACTATGGCGAAAGTGTATTGCGAAAAAACATCGTTGCTCTTTAAGCTTTTAACTATAATTAATAAATAATTTTGACCTAGAAACCAAAACAATTGAAAGTCTCTTGTTAATACAAATGGTTTAGAAAATGACGAGGAAGTAAAGTAGCGAGCCAGAGTAGTGATTTATTTTAATTTCATTTACTTTATTACTAGCAGAATAAATAAAAAAAGCCAATCAAAAATGTAATTTTTATTTGTAATGAAATTTAAATAATATTTTATTTACAATAAATATACAATGTGTCATAATCTATATGTAATTGATTAATAATTCTAAATGTTTATTTATAAAAATGTAACAACATGTTACTTATAAAATATAAAGTATTAAACGAAAAAGGACATAATGTCTATTTTGATTAAATGTGTTTCCGCGCTTAAAATTTGTAAACTATACAATAATCGAATAATTTAAGCGACTACTTATTAAGTAATGGTGGTCAGGGCATTATGACATTAGTCAAGGTGTTTAATTATAAAATATATTGTTAATATTGCTATGATATTCTATCCTATGATATAAAACCTAGATATCGTGATGGGGATTTATATAAAGAGGCTATGTTACACAATGTTATATCGTGGCGGTTGTGTCTGTCTAGAAGGTACATATATACAGTAAAATTTTGTTATTATTTAAAAATATACAACATTATAAATTATAGTTTAGGCGAACCAAAATATCTTGATATACATTCGAAATAAGCACATTTACAAGTTTAAAAAATAGGAGTTAAAGTGAAAGAAGAAATATAGGATTGTTCTAGAAAAAGTGCATTTTGTTGATTGACGGTAATTTGGTACTCACAGCTCTACAGGCGTGGAAAACCTAATTACATTCGTTAGTCGGTTGGGTTATTCAACCGCCTGTCACACAATTACATTTACTGCAACATAGTTTCACATTCAGCTTTTTCAAGTACAATGAATTTTAACGATGAACAATATTGAAAAAATGACGTTTCTTCTGTTAAAAATATAATAGTAGACAACAGAAAACGTAGTAAAACATTACATTGTCATTATATGATTATATTTTGCCCATTTACAAAAATTAAACGTTGTAAAGTACAGCTAATACACCATTTCGTACAACCAGATTAACGGACAGAGTGGTTTACTTTATAAAAATGCTCTTATGAAAAAAAATAAAATTTAAATACTTTGGAGATTTATTATGGTTATTTGATAGAAGCTGTCATATGTACATATTCCCTTTTTTATATTTTTGTGTCCTTATGACGCTGTATCAACATCCACAGTACCAAAGTATATGTAATAATAGAATTAGTGGTGAACACCATGTGATTATAAAAGAGACTGGTCGTGAGATATATCCCTCTAGGAAGAATGCCTATGAAATGAATATATAATTATTTTCTCTCTATACTGGTAAGACAAAGTGCAGCGTTCAGTTTCATAGCATGAAAATGCTTTTTTCGAAAATATATCAGAAGGGATTTTGTACTTTAAATTTATAAATAGAAATTCTTTCATTTTATTATATTTTTAAATATAATATTTATAAACGGCTTTATATTTTTGTAAACGAATCTACAAAAAATAGTAGTACTGGTATTCTGCTCGTAACATACGCATACGGAATAAGTAAAATGTCAAGAGTTTTCATTTCCGGTGCATTATAGCACAATGCCTGGTTGGAATTAAATATTTCAGGTGCGGCGGCGTGTTAGTACGCGGGTTGATGAAACGACACACTTCTCATTCTGAAGCACAGGGAACATTTAATTATTGTTTTACTGCTACAGAGCATAGTTCAACAAATCTAAAATAGTAAAGAACATTGATATACTGTTTTTTAAAAACATTAATTTATTAAAAAAATATATTTTATATTTCACGATTATTTTATTCCATTAATATTTCTATTTTTATTACACTCTAAAAACACTCACATTACACTCTTAAAAAAATTAATATCTTCTAGTTTATATCTGCGTAGCTAGTATACTTATTATATGTCCGTCTATAAAAAGACTGCGAATCATCGACCATTAATTTAAATATCATATAGAATATTTTAATAATCTAAACTGACACTGTATAATTTATTTGTACAATTTGTTAATAATTGTTGATTTTGTTTTTGGGATAGTTATAGAGTTACTATTTCGCATTGTTGGTTGGCACTTAACTTTGTTGGTCCACTATTTTACGATACAAGACTATATTGCATATGCCTATCCATGCACCAGCACGCTCATCTGTTGACTAAGCCAAAATTTAACTTGTACAATCGTTATAAACTGAAGTGAATTGTTTATGACGATTGTGAGGTGAAATGAATCCGCGGTTAGCGGCAGGTCGGTCTGTATAAGCGAGTATAGCACTTGTGAATCGATCAGCTAATGGGATATGAATGAAGCGCGGAGTTTGAGTCTGTGGTACACACGCTGGGATCTAATGGAATTCACTTGTACGCAAACAAGCCGATGTACGCCCTTCTCTACATCACGAGCGGGCGCATCAATGTACATTAGAAAAGTGCGACTTAAACAGCTGTGAACATCATTAAAAATATATTTTATTAGAAAATAAATTTTTAAAAGTAATTGTCTTTTTTTGTTAGTGACAATAGTAGTAAGCAAATTTTGTTACTAATTTTAATGAATAAATTCCTGTGAAGTAGATATTCGCAAATAAGAATTTATTGTGTTATTAATTAAATAAACCTATGTATTCATAGGTTCCATTTGAAAAGATAGCAAGTAATAAAATAATGTATTTATCGTAGGAAAAGTCGGCCTCAGTTTGAGTTTCAGAATTTCATATATAGATGTTTCACTATAATATCGGAAAAGAGATCAGAAGTTAATCTATCGGCAACATTCCTTGTGTTTCACCGGAAGGTACTGCCACGCCACGCCGAGCCGCATCGAGGCGCCCGTCGTTGGCCTGCTATAGCTGTTCTGCACGCGACCTCCCCCGTACGGCGTATACCCTTTGCTCGTACCCACTGTCTAATCGATCCTTTTGCAACGGTATGCAAATATCTTGTATGCGCACATTCTAGTTTACATTTAAATTTAATTATCAGTTTCAGACAAAGTTTGATTACCGTCTGCCACAACAGTCAATATGTTCCTTAGATAACATACAATAATTAAAAATTCTTATGTATATAGTCTTTATTCGTATTTTAAAAATATAAATAGGCGTCAGACGGAATACTCATAAAACTAAATTTTAACAAATAAAAACAAAACTAAACCATTTCTTTATATCAAATGTAATGGATCTTTATCATAGTAAAAAGCACAGTAATAATATATCTATTAAAAAGTTTAATGATTTGTTTTATGAGTTATTTTGTCCGCAGTTTTCGAGTAATTGAGAGTCTTGTAGCTGCTATTCACGCGGACGGGCCCGGTTCACTGCGGGGAATACATTCCTTTAGTCAAAATAATGGCTAATATATTCATGAAACTTACGAGAATATTTTCGATTGATTCCGGTTTCTTGTTATAAGTAAATGAAAAAAATATATTTTTGTGTATAAGCATAATTTTTACATCCAAGATTGTAACATCGTTTGTGTCGCCAATGACACGTAAAATCTCGATTTTTCCGTTGCTGAGGAAATTTCAATCTAGTGCTCTTCTATACACTCCAATAAAAATTGACCATATTAGTAAATCGTCAACAGTTAGCTATTTAATACGCTAATCAGCGCCTTCTAACGCCTTAATTGCTAATTATTGTAATTTTTATACGATTCGATCTAAAATCGACTATGAGATAGTCCAGTTACACATGGCAATCGACAAATTATTATTTTAAGATATAATCAGAACGTCCGTTAAACTAATAATATATTTTAATAAATAAAAGTAATGTACAAATTATGTTAAAAAATATAATGACTTAAGAGTGTAAAATAAAATTATTATTGAAATAATTATTTTATATAATTATTATTTTTACAAGGCCTTTTTACTAGAACTTGAAATTATATTTTTTCCTTAGTATAATATAAACTATCTAAAACCATCGGGGTTTGTAACGAAATCGCCGGGCTTACTGATAATGCCTATAGAGATTCTGACTTGACGTAAAGGTAAAGACTAACATCGACTTATACAGAGCATACTGTTCTCACGCAATACTGTGTATGAGAGCAGCGATTATAAGGGTATACAGAAGATTGGTAAATGTATCAAGTCGTATTGAGTAATATTAAGATATCTATACAAATGTACGAAAGTAAATTTTTGACAAATTAGTCAAATATTTATGACTATTATCTAAAAGATACACAAACATACGAATGCACACATATACACACACGCATACACATTCATACATGTTGCTGTGTGTCTCTGACTTCCTTCTTTTCGCATATAGGAATATATAAAAGTATAGCTCACAAGACAACATATGCATGCTTACTTAAGATATCTATTAAGTTAATTATAATAAATTTTAGCCACAGTGCAGTTACACTTTAGCTATGATATCTGTAGATAATATTATATAGAACATGTTAAGTGTTTGCTTTACTACTTGGACTTAAAACATAAAAGCATCGAGTTGTTGTTACAGCAGTGAAAAGCTTGGTAGATGCAACAAGAAACGGAGCGAAATAAAGTATGAAAGTCGAATGGAACGCACGTCAGAGACATGCAGCGAGGGGCGCATGCGACGTGTCGCGCAATTTCCGTCTCCCTATCGGATGCTGGTGCGAGTGCACTGCACGCCGCACTGCACTCGATGCCACCTCGACTCGTCCGAAATAAGAAAAAATATAGTTATTGTTTTTGTAAATGCGATTATTTATTGATTTTATTGATTTTAATTATGGATGAGAAGGCTTTGTTGAATCAAATAAAACTGTAAGTTTAAGATGACAACATGGAAAGTTTAACATTATTTATAAGTTTGTACCCTTTTCTTGGCATGCAAGGAATGGATTTAATAATTACGAAGCAAAGGAGCGTACCGTGCAGGGTGTTGGTGGAAAGACAGAGTGGGGGCACAACGCGATTAAATCGCGAGCGTTTCGGCATGTAACAGGAAGTGGGTCAAGCGGCGCCGCCCGAGCTATTTATTGCGTTTCCGACTAAATTGCAATAGCTATCTAAGAAAGAAAAGATGTCTAAGGAATAGCAGGGAATTTAAATTAGCTATAAAGAGTAAGGTATACTCTTGTAGTTTTGACTTTGGTATTTATTTGGAAATAAAAATACATCAAAGGAAAGTTAATCAAATGAGGCTGCTTTCAAACTACTGCGAGTCGTCGGTTTTGCGAATGCCCGTAGAGGATTGAGAAAGGCATACCATTAAAAGTTCTTTTTGTTTGATAGCGCCTGCCGTTCAGGCGAGCTAAGTCTTAGTCGCTCTGCAATTACAGACAAGTGCCTTTAAATGAACCGAGCTCTCGAGCACGGTGCATCGCTTCGCACCCGACTGCGCCCTCTCCAACATCGCCGCCATGCCATTTCCATTCGTGTTAATTTAATTTTAAACGATTATTTCATTTTTAGATATTTATTTTTTATTGAAGTGAAGAAAATATTCTACATTTCTAATCAAATAAGAAAAAAACCTACGTAGAACCATTTGCGAACATTTTGGTATAGGACAAAAACACATACATCATTTGTAATTTACACAAAGATGTAACCAACTGGTTTGTGTAAATTCAACTCTAAGGAAAAGAAGTCTACAAAAAAGATTTATTTTCATGTATTATTCATTCATGTGTTCTCGAACGTTTGCGCGTCGAAATACGTGATATTTTGGCGGTGCGATAATGATATTTGTCATAAAAGCAGTTACGATATTGCGTTCATGGTAAATATAAAAGAGATCGCATCCCATAAATTCAATATGCCCGTATAAGAAAATAATCAATAAAGAATGGATTCATTTTAAGGAAAAATGTATATTGAATCATCGTTAAGGTATTAAAAAAAATACAGCAACATTAGAATATAGTAAGTAAAAAAATCCTGGTAAACCCAAAAAAATTGAGAAAATGTTTATTCCAAAGCCCTCAATTGCCCTCGTAGGAATTTTCATCACAATCAGTTCGGTGTTTTGGCTGTGATAACGTCAACAGAGTTACTTTAACAATTATAATATTAGCACGTACTAATTAACTTATAGTTCTTGTTAAATCAAATACGGTCAACACATGCAAAGTAATTAATTTATTGTTCGATGTATTTTACCGGGATTTGCTGGAAGAATGTAGTGGTTACCGCACTACCTCTGGTCCTTCCTCGCAACCTATTTATATTTTTATTTTTAGAGGCATTGCGTGTTAAGTTAGATTAAGCACCCGTCGCTGCGCTATATTTTAGAACATCAGAAAATAAAAGTAATTTAAAAGAATATGTTTTCACGGCTGATGGAACTCATAACCATCGCATGGATAGTCAGGTACTTTGCAACTGCACCATAACGGCGTCAATATTATAGCAAATCACTGTATGATAACGAAGTGTATGTTTATTCATTGCTGAATACGGCTAGCAGTTTTGCAGACGGGATTGTTTAATTTTACGGCTGCCTGAATTTTACGATGTCGTAGTTTGTGTCTCGTTAATACATACATATCGAATAAGCTTCTGCTATTCTTACCTCTATTTAAACTATCATAGGATTTTAGTACTGTAGAAAGCAAAATTCTTCATTTGTAGATAGTTTTCACTTTTTATATAAGAACGTTTAAAGTATACAATATAACTTAAGTTACGATATGGCATGGCAAAGTTTGTAATAAGTTATAAAATAAAATTAATTTATTATAGTACTATATTTATTGTAGCACTTGGTCAATTTGAGTACATAGTACGAGCTATTTGATAGTTACTTATCTTTATGTTGCTCTTAGGTGAGATTAGCGCAAAATGTGCGACGGCCTGTGTATTCAAAGATATTGATTTTGGAATGTGGCCAAAAAAAGTCCTAGTAAAGGCACGCGTCAACTGCCGCGTTGCCCGGTCCCGACGTCAACCCTTTTACGAATATTAAATTTTGTTTTGCCACTTCACGATTCCACAAATTCCATTTAAAATATGATCAGTTTCGAACTTGAATGTATTGTACATATACATATAAATCATTAGTGAGTGTTGTTTCAATGATTCTCATATTTATTAATTTCTTGTTTTATGACATATCAGTACATATTATTATATACTTGTTAATTCATTTAATTTGTGTTTCTAATATTTTAAACATACAGCGTAAATGGCCTACTATACGTAATTATCAACAACATACTACAATGTTTATAATCAATTTCAGAAAACAAATGGAAACCTAGCTGAATATTACCAGTGCTCGCGTTTCTTGGGTTCACCGACGAAAATATTAGGATCTAAATGGGTGCATGGATAATTCTATAATATCTATCGCAATACCAATGTTCATTTTTAAATAAGTTAATGCTTTAGATATAGTTAATGCTTTAGATTCTTGTCTTTAAAGCAACTATAAAAATAATATCAGTAAAAATGTAACTTTATTATGTTACAATGGACGTCAAATATAAAGACTTTTCACAAAGTTTTCTACAGCAGAAGCGTCTACTTTTCTCTATGAGCGAGACTGTTTCCGTTTATCTTCAGTAGTTTTTTTTGTTAAGTTTGGTTTCTTTTCTCATATTTCGTCGTAGCATGTGTCGCGACTGAAACAAAATGCAGTCATGTCACTAGAGTAACGTAAAACCAGATATCAGTTTTACGTTTTTTATTTGTATTTTGAACAAAACCTATCGGACAGTTCGACAGGAAAATATGTCAATATAATCTTTTCAATCGATTAAAGATGAATGTGAAATAAAAATAGTTCATTTTTGTAAAAATAAAATGTTATAGAGAATTTGCATGTTACAATTGAGTATTCTCCATACCATTAATTGACGCCTCGCTGAGCTCGGTCTTAAATTGGTGTAAATCCTCAAGGCACAGATCATGCCAACCGAGCGGCGGCTCTCAACGTGCCTCCTCCAATTACTTTAATTAAAACAATACCACGCCACCAGTGCTTCGTCGACTCACTGCGTCTGTTTCTCATTTTCCTATTTAAATAGGAAAACGAGCTCGAGGTTCGCGTTTAGCATACATAATCTTAATGTTATACCTATGTATGTACGGATGTATCCTTGAACAGATTACAAATTACCACAGGTACTTAAAATACATATTTCAAATGCACTATTTTCATTTTCAAGCACTAATAGAAGGTACACAGCGTGATGATAAAAATTGAATCATTTTGTTCGTGATTGTGCGTAAGCAGCCGTCATTGGTAGATATAGATGATGTCTCGTTTTCTTAAGTGAGTGATTCGAGAATCGATTAGGAAGTCGGGTTGATTCAGCGACTTCGAAGCTAGTAATTTACTCTCGAGTTGGCTGAAGGCGACACCTGTCGAGTGAAGTGACGGCTGATAATGCGACGCGAGCGCCATTCAAGTTCAGTGGAGTGCGAGAAAGCGAATCCCTTTGCTATCCACAACTTTTTAGCTACGTTTAAAACTACATGCATTTCACTATCATCAAAATCCTTTACTGTGTTTGTGTCACTGCATTTATTCGCAAGATTCATATAATAATTAATTGACAAAAATAGCAATAAATTGTAATTACTAAAGGCACAGTTTGTCAAGTGACTTTTGGTGAAGTAACATAAGCCTGTAAATCCTAGTCTCATCTGTGGGATTAGAGTTTACATGAGGTTTGGAACGTAGCAGTGCGGCACGACACAGCACATCTCCGACGGAGGAAACTTTGCTAAGTTTCTTAAGGTCGGTTAGAGAACTTTGACGTGCACGCGCTGGCACCATAAGCTTTAGGATTCGATACTTTGTTACAAGTACCAATTAGAATATATCATAAAGAAAAACAAAATAAGCTACGCCATCAGTCTGAGGATTTACCAGCTCCAAATATAAACAAATAATTAAAGTTACTAATATATTAACCATCGTTACTAATATATTTGCTTTTCATATATTTTAAGTGTAACTAAATTTAAATTCTTTGTGGTAACTTGAGAATATAACTTAAATAGTGATTTTGTATTGTCAGGAACAAAATATTTAAATCTTTTGATCGTAACTTCCAATTATAACATCATTGTATTTAGTAAAATTGCATATAGCATTGACAATAAAATTTTGTTTTCTCCGTTCACTAAATAATATTTTGGTAGAAGTATTGGTATAGTATGTTTGTTTTAAGTTTATATTTATCGCCGGTTAATTTTACTAAGACGGTAAATTTTTTTTATGTAATATTGAATATGTTGTAAGAGTAATATTTGCAGTCATCTTAATCTTACATACGGAGCACTCGACTGTGTTATTAAAAGGTGGCGCTGACGGTGGCAAGGTAAACGTAGCAGGTGAATAAGGGACAGATGGTATACATATATATATGTATATATATATATATATATATATATATATATATATATATATATATATATATATATAAATTCGGCGAGGCCAAAGAAATATCTTTCTAAGCATGGCGTAAAATTATTCAAAATATGTATAAGTTACGTCCTAAACCGGTCGTAAAACGGTATTACAAACGCTATGACGGCCTCGGGTTCGACCGGATCTCATCACATAGAACTTATACATAAATCACTTACAAAATTACAAAGTTCTTTACGAAATTAGTGTATTTTTATCTTATTTATAATCATTTCATAATAACACCTATTACATTACTTTCATGTCAGTGAATGAAATTGCGTCGAGATTCAAAGTTTTTTTGTTAAAGCTATTTATCCTTCACTCGTATTCAAATTTTACTTGGTAACAATATATTTAAATTCCAAGAGTAATATCCATTCGTGAGACTTTGGCGTTCCTCTCTAGATGAAAAATGTTTTCCCCGCTTACCGTCGTCGAATATTCATGCATCGGCAGAACGATCGTAAATTATTTACGTCATCGATGTTACGTACTGGACAAATCTCTTTTGCAAATGATGATTTGGAGTCAAAACCGGGCTGTAGATTAATTGAAGGTATAAAACGAAAAATTTATGTGATATGGAACACAATGCGTATACTTCATAATAATATATTCAAGCCTAAGGTCTGACTTGGCTATTTTTTAACATATTGAAACAATATGAGAAAGTTTGATTATTTTATAACTTTCTCTATAGTGTTTAGTTATGCTGATTTCACTAATGAAATATCAGTTAAAAAAATTAATAATTCCGGGAGCAATGAATCATTTACGTGAAAATGTCTTAAATTTGATATTTACTACAACTTTCAAACAATATGTTAGTGTGTCAATAACATGGATTTATAAATTTTGTTATAATTGCATGTAAATAAAATGTTAATAATATTCTAGTTCACATTAAACATGATTATACATGGAAATCGAAACTTTATTTTCAATTAAATTTGATAAATACTTCAAAAATTAAAGAAGTTGTATTTTCAAATTGATTTTTTTAAAGATAATATTAAAAATTGTTCCCGAAACAACGAAATTAGTTTTAAGGCTTCTTAAATTTACTATCGAGTCACATAAATGTTACTTGTATGCGTGCTTATCAAAATTATATCGAGAACATTTTCGTACCTATTATTTAACACAACCTTAATTGGAACATATCCAATAACTTTATGAATAATACAAAATACAAATCTGAATTTACCACCTTGGTGGTTGTGATGCTTTAAAATTTCATATAAAAAATTCCCCCCGAATTTGAACCCTCGACAGTTAGTTGTCTTAAGGATTCTGCCAAATTAACGTTTGGAACATTGAATTGTTTGGAACATTTGAAAAAAAGTGAATGCACGTAGGTGCATTCCAAGTGTGGATTAACACTTTAAATATAATAATAATCCTATAGCAAAACATCGATTTTTTTACCTGATACGAGGCAAATGATTTTTGTTACACATTTTTGTTACTTTTACCTAAATTAAAGTGGTCAAAAGTGATGTTTTTTTAAATATTTACCGTGTAAAAAGTAAAAAGAAGTTATTAAAATACAATAAAATATATAATAATACAAGTTATTAAATCCATTTTTATTACCATATAGCTATTAAAATATTATTATATATGTACACTGTGATATAATTTAAATATAGTGTCAATGTAGTAATATTTTTTTAATAAAAATATAAATATGTTAGCATAATTAATGAAAATATAGATAATATTAGGAACTAATCCACTTCAATTGATCTTAATAGTTGTATTTTGAAGGAAATCATTTTAATAATAATAATAGTGTTGCGAAACACCTACCGTTCTCTTTATTTTCATTTGTTCCGTGTCTATATTATTTTAAAAATGCCGACATTCAAAGGAAATAATATCTATGACAGAACATAATAATGGGATTTAAAAAAATCTTTTCATTTTTTTGAGCCTCACCCTTTATAAGTAACGGGGCAGTCGGAGAGTACGGAGCGCCATACGCTACCGGTCTCCGTATACCGCGTCGTCTACAGTCATTAGCCTTTTAATTCTGTCTCCCGTTTAGTATTTATTTTCATAATGTATTTATAAATGAATATATATTTTTAATTGAATATATATTTTCTAGAGAAATATTTTTTCCGTAATATTGAAAGAAAATATCTGATATTATTAATTCTTGTCCATTATTTGCTTTAAAAATGATATAAATAAAAATTGAAATATTCAGATTATATAATTTCGAGTTACATTCGGGAAAGGAGAAAAAAATAAGCAATTTATGTAAGGTTCATCTTTGTATTTCTTGAAGACGACATTAAAAATTAAATAACAACGTTTATCTTGTATCTATATCTATCTATATACACTGCTTAATACAATAGCTTTTATTAATTACAATTTACAATAATTGAATTTTTAAAGTTATCTGAAAGTATAAATATTCTTCTTTTATGTTTGCCTTACTTGTTTGTCGTAGCCAATTGTAGCTTTTTGTAGCAAAGCAGCGTAGCAGTAGTGTAACATAAGTTAAAATGTTGTGAGCAAGGACATTTATCTAATGTGTAATAAAGTAATTATTCACTGCACTAAGATAATTCTAATTTCCGATGATTTTAAATTGTCATCGAAAACTGTCTATATTACTGTACAACTTTTGCTAACGCGTTTCTTATATGTTTAAGTTAAATAGATTATTATGAGTCTTCATCTGGTGTACTAGATCTTCAATTGTTATATATTAATAGAAAATTTCCACCACGTTGGACAGGGGTTTCTTAGACTCTTATTTTTTCATATGATGGAGACCGACAACCAAAATAAATTATCCACCTCCTATAGTTGTATATATTATCCTAGTAGTTTCAGGTATTAACGATATACGTGTTACAAACAGATAGATAGAAAAAAAATTGATGATGAAAAAAGAAAAAGTTATGTTCTAATCATATTTTAGCATAAATCTCAATAATTAAAGAAATATATTTAATGTATATTCTAACAAATTTTACTTCTTTATTATATGTATAAATCATAGATGTATAGATACAGATAATAAACGTATATAAAATATTATAATGTCTAAATGATTAGACAATTTTTAATTGTAAATAAAATCAAAAAATTAGGCTGAAGTATCTTTTTCAAAGACATCAAGTAGTCGCTGGAAGATTCGTTTAGAACAAGGACATGGATAAATTAAAAGAACGTTGGAACGCTAATTCCATTACGATTCGATGGACGGCAAAAGTCCTCCCTTAGAGTCAAAGCCGGTAAAACGTAATTGCGACTTCACTAAGCTGGGCTCCGCGCGGTCTGATACGGACGAAAGGGGACCTCTCCGTAGCGACTGATATAAAAGCGCAATAAATTTAGCAGGATAAACGCACCATTTATATGAATAAAATAATATGACGATATTCGTAAGGGACAACTGTAACCAGTCTATGCTTTTGTAACTAGGTTTAATTTGTTTTATTCGTTACATTTTTTTTGAAAAGTACTTGTTAATAATTTTACCAAGGTATTAAAATAAAAATATTTTTATATTACTAATTTAGTCAATACTTTATATATTCTGAAATAAATCCGTATAATGGTACTTTTCTAAGAGAAGCACGAGCAAAACGTGTAGCTTGGCACTGCGGTCAAAGTAGACATTCCAAGTTACAAAAATTCTCATATAGCTGATTTATACAGATGTTTGACAAATCGTTATAATTAATTGTCAAAAATCCTTAACGTTTATGCCTAAAAACATTCAATATACACAAAAATGTTTTTTTCGCATTTTCAGCTAAACGGTAAGTTTGTTTTATCATGAAAATAGTTCAGATCAAAGATCTCGTGCATGATTAGTATATGTAAATATTGTGTAAAGATCTATAAAATTTTTTAAAATACCTTTAAAACACTTACGAGTTATCTTCTCGTCGTTTAAAACGCTGTGTTTTTCACAATATGCACGATGCCTTTCAGGATTTTACATAAAATCTCTTTATTTTTGAGTTTAAAACTTTTTGATTTCAATTATTGATTGGTTGAAATTAGTTTTTAAATTTAAACAGACTTTTTGAATTAACTCTTTCTAAATAATTATGACTTTAGTTCAGAAAAAATCGGTCAGGTCCTATAAATAATTATGTGTATATTATTGTGACATAAATCAATGCACGTACATAAGTGTGTAATAAGTTACATATATATGATTTAGGGATATATATATTATTAAGGAAGAATTTCTCTTTCATTAAATATTTAATTTATGAACTACGATACAATTAGAATGGAAATTTAGTGAAAGGGTTAAAACCCTTACTTATAGTTAAATATAAAAACATTTATTTTTAATTTTAATGTTGACTCTTTTAAAATGAATTTACTTACGATAAAATACCTTAGTTTCACATTTTTAATCATTTTGGTAAGAAAACAAGACTAAAAGCTCTTATAGTTAGAATTCCAAAACCTTAGCGAGCCGGGAGAACTAAATCGAAATAGTTTTGGAATTCACTGTAAAACAGCGCAAACAATGTTCGAAGAAAACAACAGTAAGTAACGCGAAACAGCGGCGGAGGAAATTGTTTAATGTTGTTATTTTGGATACACATGTTTATTGCTATGAAACATGGCAGCTTCATAACAATCCCTTTCACTCTCCACAAATTGGAAGGAGCGTGTAAAGGAAAACATGGTCATAAATAAAACTGGCAGATCAACTAGATAGACGGCCATTACTAGAGATAAGCACGACTTATATACGTTTGTTCGGTCAGATTAACGAAATGGAACTGCGCTTGTTTGCTGATATCGATGCGGAGGCATTTTGGCAAGTCACAGCTGAGAAATTTATTGTAGTGTTCTAAGAGATATCTTCTTACGGACTCATTAAAAAGGAGACACGTCGTACATAAATCAGAGGCAAACTCGGCAACGGCGCGGAGCGAGAGCGGTCGTAGCGGTTCTTATCGGCACCGCGTTGCCGGCAATAGGCGCTATCCGGTTCCGTCGCCGCGCGCCGTGCCATTGCGCCCATTGTGTCGCAGCGCCGTTCTGTCGCTCGGGCGCCCGCTCCCAAACATGCCTCTTACTCAACTTCATTACATTATTCTTTTTCTCGATACTGCGTTGTCACGGATGTATCATTCAATGGCTTTCGTTATTCGAATTTCCTTAAATTTTATCAACAGCAGAGGACGGTAGGAGTTTCTATATCGTAAGTTATATGAGTATTATCATCTTATTGTAAGATTCCGTTGCAGGAGATATCTGTAATGTTTTTATGAATTATTCAGTTTCTCTTAATTTAAATAATATTAATATAATTTATATTGAAAAATTCTAAGCGATTGCAGATTTTGTTTTTTTTTAAATAATCTAAGTTTTATGCACTGTGTTCCAAATGGATGGAATTTGTTTTGTGCGACTACGCCTATATGAACTTTATAGTCTTTGCCATACTGTTTTCTTTTATTTAAATTGTTATATATTTACCATGTGGAGGTGATTCCAGTTAATGTTATGATTATACCGAAATTTAACAAGTTTTTTAAAAAATCCACAAAACATAAGTTCAAAAAAAATATTATGTATGAAAATAAAATTTAATTTAATGTATGAAAATAAAATTTAATTTAAAACAATGAGAGTTAAATAAATTTTCATAGAATTAAGTCTTATAAATTAATTTGTTAAATATTTATGTAATTTAAATATTCTTTCGATATGGATCTACAGTCACCGGAGTTGTCAGTTACATATCAACTTGCCGTTCAAATGTGCGTTACTAGTCTTATTAGACAAAATATGGTAAAGGATTTTGTGTTTGTCAATTAGTGCAAAGGTCTACAATTTTACTCATATGTTATATATAAGCCAGAATATATAATTAGTTCCTTCAATTATTTAACAATGTAATGCCATAAGTCTTTTGTTTTATTAAGAAATCGTTTTGAAATTATCAAGTTGATGACTGTACTACTGAAAATAATTGGCATGCAGCAGGACCACGTCACAGCCGACATGGCTTTTAATTGATGGGTGATTTCAATTATTACACATCGGTAAGTTCACGAAACTATACCTTTTGCTGTTTCTAGTGTAATAGCCGTAGATATTCACTCAAATTTTCGTTTTCAGCTCGCTCATTGTAAATTTACGACACTGAAGACGACCAATAAATGCAAATTTTATCGTTTATGGCAGATTTAACGGTAGTGAACTCTTTTACCAAAGCACTAAAGCGGTCCTTACTGTGCCAGGCTAAAATTTACATATAATATCTAGGCTGACAATGAATATAAGGACACAAATACTTCCTTGCTTGCAGAAACAGTAAGCAAAGACCTCTTATTCACACATAATTAAAACAGTATAGATAATTTAATTATATGTGTGCTTTAAAATGATATGATAACTGTAACTAATTTAAGCGAAAATTACCCTAACGTGGTATATAATGGATATTCTAATTTGTGTGTGGATATTCTTATAATGGTTATTCTTAAAATTAACATACCTCAATATGTATATATTAATCTTTCTCATTCTCATTACTCAATAAGAGAAGGATTGACAAATCAGAGCCTACTAAGTACTGCACAGTTTCCTGTAAGGTCTAACAAAATGGAAAAAATGGAATTGTACAAATAGGAAGATAGAAATGGAAATAATATGGCACAGATGATAAAATTCATGCAAACGTCATTGTGGCAGACCACTCACTTAGTTGAGTATAGTATTTTGGACTACATATGATGCTACGAAAAATAAAGGCCACGTGTATTTTTACAGAATGTGATAAAAAGCCGATTTTTTTATTGTGTAAAGACGTTACAAAGCAACGCGAATATGTCCGAGCTTTATAGGGCTATTACAAATTGTTCATAGGCAATCACCGCCGCCCGGATTAACTACACACTCTCAATAGATTTTAAAGGAAATCCTTCTGAAAGAAACGAACAACTTAAAGAACCGATCAATAAAAGACGAGCAATTTGAAACATCTTTTGAGAAAATATTGCTGTTGAAGCAGAAATTTTACGATAATACCTTTAACCGTTTGTAATCCTGATTCAGCGATCCGATTTGGTTTGATAAAATTAAATGTTCATTTTTTCTACCACCATTATTGTTTTAAAAGAAAACTAATTGTATTATTGTTGAAATAAATAATTTAAAGCGAAAATTCTGTTTACAATTGATAAATGGGGTATAAAGCCCCCACCTAAAGATTGTTTAACATATCATTATTTCTTTAAAAGAAAAAGTTTAAAATGATAAATGCAATCTATTTTTTTTTATTATATGATTAATTATTTCAAATAACATTTTTATTAAATGTGAATTTGGTTGAGTATCGTACATCCACAATTAGTATGCACTACAGACTTAAGCGCTTAGACATTGTTCTTGACTTATATTTTTGTAAACTACTAAGTGGTAAACAATATAAGACGTATTTATCTCTTAGAATTCTGATCTCAAGACTAAGCACAAATTTGATACATGTCTTTAAGAGTCGTATGTCAAAAATTCTTTAAATAATGTTATTTTTCATTTATGAATATTATCAGTTTCGAAATATTCAAAGTGCATTTTATTATATATTAGCAACCTGGCCTGGCATTATATATTAGCAAGCTCGGGTAATAAAGTTTATAGTCTCCTATATTTTTTCTGGGTCAGGATGGCAGCCCGAATGTCCTCGTTTAGTGTGGTCCGCATTAACTCCTAAGATATTCAATCAAATTGTTTTAGCTGTTATATTAAGCATGAAATGTTTAAGGAAATGATAAACAACGAAATAATAAAATTGTATTAGCAGTGTTACAGGTTACACTATTAAACGTTAACGTTGTTGTAGAGAAATGTTATGGAGCAAAAGCCACGTTCGTTCTTTCATAAAATTTGGAAGTTTATTTGTTAATTCCTCTATTATAGGTAAAAACGATCGCGTATTAAGTTTAGATTGTCATTACAATAGTGCCTTAATGCCTTAAATTCATTATTCCAAAAAGAAATCACGTGATTAATTGTCGGACATTAGGATGGCTTCATCTTTCTGCTAGATACATGTAAATCTAAGTACAAAAAAGCTGCTTCACACTGTATTTCAAATTGCAAGGTTCAACTACTAAGGTACAACTTCGTTGACTGAAACCGAGACATTGAGTGTTGCGTGGTTCAAGGACGCGCTTTGTCTACCAGAGCTGAGAAGTAAAAATAAATTTAAAATATAATTATTTTCCCCAGAGAATCAAGCCCACAACATTTACAGTCAAACTTTAAAATATTTTACTTGTATGGGATTCGGATCCATAATGAAAAATGATCTACCAGTTCTTGACGTGATAACGTCTTGTAGGTCGATGAACCGCGGAAGCGTTGGGCTTATCATGCATATATTTGTATTGACAGAATAACGCAAACTGGAGAATATTAGACATGTATTATAATAAATAAACATAAGTTTTCTTTTGACGTTATCACGTAAAAGGATTGTTCTTACCCGATTTTACTCCCAATATTTTTTGATATATATATATATATATATATATATATATATATATATATATATATATATATATATATAAATTATAAATTTCCCACTCATTTTTTTTTTAGTTCAGGGCGTTTAGTTCACCCAACACGCAATGTTTTTAAGTAATTAATTTATTAATTTGGCTGGTTCTGTCTGCCTACTCTTCCAAAAGTTGAAACCAAAAAAAGTATACATATACATAATTATATTATTTTTATTTTTCAACGTCATAATTCATAAGATTGATAAGAACTTTGCGAGTAATCGGAGTAATTCGACTTATATATTTATATATAAGATCTTATCAATACTTCATTGTGTGAACATCTGCTTTTGTAATTACATATTTATTCTAATAAAAAATTCTGTTATTTTTGGAAAACTATATTATATATTACGATGAAAGTATGTTTCAGATTGACTAGATTGTGACTGTTGCTCAGGGTGAAGGAACACATATCCGATGTCAAGAATGGGCGTGTATTGCAATCAGCTGTGTGTGAACGTACAATGAATAAATGCAACCACTACATCAGGTTTGATAATTCACATATCCTCGCTAGGGAAAGTAGATATATTCCTAGAATGATCCGCGAGGCTATTGAAATTCAAAAATATCCAATTTTCAATAGAGAAAATGGTTGGAAACTCCCACTTAGACTCACTGCGCCTCGATTTAAATTGTATCGATTCCTAAAGCACGAACACGTCATACCAATGACATCGATGTTCCTCAAAAGTATAATAATAAGTATTATTCAATTCAATAATTCAAAAAACATCTAAATTTCAATGAAGAAGATGGTTGGAAATGGATGGGATGGTTGAACTCTCTATCACCTGGAACCAACTTATAAAAAATTTAAAAGTCTCAAATCCACCTCCCCAGAGACAAAGATACAGTCAGCTCATTCTGAGTCCAGGGCCATACGCGAGGCAATTAAGAAACAGATATTTGTATTAATTTTTGTATCAACTGACAGACGAATGTCACCTCAGTCTACCTGTGACCACGGATTACTGTTGTTCGTCAGATGTCCAAAAATCTATTTTCGAATACCAAAATATATGCGATTAATCCGTTTAAAATAGTTATTTTTAAAATACCCAATTAAAAACTTTCTTAAATATTTCATGTACAGAATTGACTTTTCTACACTTTTATTCTAAATATAAGTTGGTCCGAATAGCTATTAATATATTTATAATTTGATAAAATCATACATTTTAGCAATGTCTCTGGTAAAGGTAAAGTTGTGCGCTGAAGTGAGCGTAGCTGCGAGCAGACCGCTAGTTTTAAATAAATTCATCCTCTTGAAGTTACACTTCTTTCGTTTGGTAATTTATTAATTATCAGTAATATATTGATTGAGATCGTTGTCTTTTATATCATATAATTATAAAAAAACCTTATTTTATGACTTGGTATAATAATGAGATCCGTGCATAAATTTAAGTTACATGCCATAAAATTTTGCTCAAAGCAATTATTGTGAATAGTGCTCACTTCAGCGATGGTAGAAATTCGCGAATAAATCGCGTCACAGACCACAAACAAAAACGTGCATGTAGACCGGCGCCCATTATTCTCGACTGCATAATCGCTTCGTCCGACGCCCGCATCGCTTCCCATGCTATTTTATTTCCTCCCAGCACAGTTGTGTTTCAACTAGGCGGAGCTTTTTCACTAGTGCCTAGGTAGGGAAATTAAACCATGTTTAAGTCTGTTTAAGGTTTGCTTCCGGTTACAGCAGCCAGTGAGCGGACGAGAACGGCGACAGACCAAAGCCACCACGCTACAATTCTGGCACAATGTGTGTCCGTTTTAATAGGATTAAACTCATTGTTACATACGATCTGAAAGGACCATGAGCCAAATGAAATTGTTTCTAGCGTAATCGAAGAGAATATTGCAATTGGTGTTGTTCGACCGATGAAAAGAATGTTACTGGTTTTTGTCCTGGCATTAATGAAATGTTCGAAGTAGACGACCGAATAAAAAAATATATAATTGAAAGAAAATCGTTGTTCATTTTCCACGTAGTGTGTATTAGTAGATGGCTACGGTATTACGAGGGTGTATCTTCATATATATATATATATATATATATATATATATATATATATATATATATATATATATATATATTATACGCACGAACGAACATACAGGCAGACAAACAAAAAATCATGGAATATATATATATATATATATATATATATATTCCATGATTTTTTGTTTGTCTGCCTGTATGTTCGTTCGTGCGTCAATCACGCAAAAACGACTGAATAGAATTGATTTAAATTTTGGCATGATAAGCTTATAGTCCAGATGTATATAATTATAATAATGTATATCTTAAAATTGGAAGTAGTTTTCGGATAAAGAAATAAAAATTGAAATTCACAAATTTCTTTTGACATTAATAACTAACGGATAAGTATATATATATATATATATAGAAATAGCTTAGAGCATGGGTGCTCCATATTGCATAATTTCATTCTGATTTTCAATGTAGTTACCATAGGAAAAATAAAAAACCGAATCTGTTAAATCACGTAGATAGCTTTCTTTCCAATTTCACTTCGTAATGTAGTTATTAGAAAAAAGAAACTAAATATAAGATGCATCTACACTTTTTTCATAATAATCAAATAAATTATGACACGGCAGTCAGGTATCGTAAAGTAATATTTAATTAGTAATAATAAAAATATTCATCTTATTGGTAAATGATTTGTAAATTATTTAAGTATTGGTAATTTATTTGACGTTAAAAAAATTAAGCATTAACTTCTTATTTTGAATAAAATTATTTGACTTTGACGAGACTTGGCTGGTCTTTTACAGGAAGGATATGGTAGGAAGTCACTTTTTTTGATCAGAAATCAGTATCTTACTTGATGAGTTAAGTAGACTTCTTATCATAAATCAGAGAAGGTAAGGTTGATAATTAAATGAGATACGGGACAATAAGCATAGTAAGTTTCCTTTTTGAACATGTTTTTTTAGTAGTTATTTTTACTTTTCTCTCATTCACGATTTTTTATTAATTCTATTAGACGGTTTCGACAGTTCCTTTTCCGATAGATCGGAGCGGTATTAACGTCTGTGTATTCAGTTATCGCTGATGTTTGAGCTTTTATGCTCTTAAAATCAATATTTTCTTGAAGCACCCCCTGCAGATTAGTTACTCCTGAAACCGTGGTATTCGTGGTCACGTAGGCTTGGCTATAAGAGAAAGTGGATGTTCAAATAGAGCATACGCAAAACTAATTGGGTATTGCTGCAGACGTATGCCTGTCTATATGAAATATTCGATTTACAGTAGGTATTACTTCAGTCTGAAATTCATAATATACATACGTTTAGATTAATCAAACTATAAAAAAATAAAGAAAAACAATTTAGCAAGGTCACTTGCTGATATTTAAAAAACAAATTTGTAGTAATTTGTTAATTTAGAGTGATGCTCACAGACAAAACTTTTTCACCATACTTTCTTTAGTGAAATGTCACCCACACCTAATGCCATCCTGAATTCGTTAAAGGTCGATTAACACTCAGTAAAGTCAAAGTTTCGACACAATACAGTGACAATTATTTTTTCTTACATTATCTGTTGGACGTATCAATATCAGTGTCAGTAATAACATAGTGCAATCAGTGATTTAAGTAATTTAGGCAAAATGATATTTTTTCTCCCGGGGGAAGCCGAACACCGCTAGTATATTTATATATATTTTCTATTCCCCATCTTACATTTAAAAAATTAGAAATAAAATACCTAATAAATTATTTAAAAAAAATTGTACATTTTTCGAATACAACAACAAATTTCTCGATAAAAATTATTCTATATGTACCTGTAGACTAAGAGCTATTACTATGCCAAAATTAATTCTTCCTGTCCAGTAGTTTTAGCGCCATTGTCGCACAAACAGATATAAAAAAATTCTACTGAATGTATTATTGACTGTATATAAATTTTTCGTAAATATTTAATGCACAGAATTGACATTTTTATTATATGTATAAGTACAGTTTTTCTCAATAGGGATGATAGGATTTTAATAGCTCACAGCCGCCACCTTGGTTGTTTAACATTTGACATTTGTGTTGTTTTGTGTTCAGTAATGTTTGCCATTTAATCATGAACAGGTTCACGTTACCTCAACGTTTGAAAATTGTCCAAATTTTCTATCAAAATTCGAGAAGTATTGTCTCTACTCAAAGAGCATTTCGTGCTAAATATGGTCGTCATGGTGCACTGTCTGAGCTCGCTATACGTCGCATAATCCAAAAACTGGAAAGTGAATATTCTTTGCACTATAGTAGACCACCAACACGACAACGGACAGGCCGTAGTGAAGAAAATATTGCCACCGTATCAGCCAGTGTCGAAGAAAATCAAAATGTTTCCGTTCCAGGACGTGCACAAGAATTGGGCTTATCCAGAATGACAACCTGGCGAATTTTACGTATGGATCTTGGCCAGCCAGCCAGCAGACCATCGATTAGGTCGTGAATTTGCTGATTGGGCGCTTGAAATGATGGAAACGGACACCGAATTTCAAAGGAAAATCATCTCTTCAAATGAGGCTCACTTTTGGCTCAATAGTTATGTGAACAAACAGTGGTTCATGAAACACCATTACATCCTGAAAAATTGACTGTTTGGTGCGGATTATGGTACGATCAAATCATTGGCCCGTACTTTTTGAAAAAGACGAAGGCCGTACTGTTACTGTCAATGGCGACCGTTATCGTGACATGTTGAACGATTTTTTTTCCTGAAGTGTATGAAATCGATGCGGACGACATTTATTTTCAACAAGATGGTGCAACATGCGACATTGCGACCATCACAATGGATTTATTGCGTGATAAGTTTGGTGAGTCGGTTATTTCTCGCAACGGTCCTCACAATTGGCCACCAAGATCATGCGATTTAACACCCTTGGACTATTTTTTGTGGGGGTATGTTAAATCTCAAGTGTATGCCAATAAACCAGCTACGATTCAAGACCTTGAACGCAACATTCGAACGAGTATAGCGGCCATACCAGCCGAAATGCTGTACCGAGTCATCGAAAATTGGACCGATCGTATTCACCAGTGCAAAAAAAGTCGTGGCATTAATTTGAATTGAATTTTGTTCAAATCATAAATAGCATAAAATTTCCTATCAAATGAAGCCATTGAGCACGAAATTCAAACATATATTACATGTTTTATTTCAATTTCAAAACATATCGTCCTTATTAGGAAACCCTTTATATAATCGTTACATTAGTGCTATATTTTACATCCTAAAGATTGTAATTTATATATGAAAAAACGCAGGTTTACGCTTTATCAGTATAGGAGGGTAGTCAGAGACAACCTTGGGTCAAGACATTCCGTTGACTGCTTTCCACCCGAAATCGAGACACGCACTTACAAATACAGTCCTTTGACTGTATTTGTAAAGATGTTTTGTATATAGATGTAATTTAACTCTATTCTTTCTTTGTCTTCTCCTTCTTTTACCCTGTGACACTTAGGAACAGAGAGATCTTTATGTGAAAATACTCTTTCTCTGCCTTCCGCATGATTTTGAGACAATGCGTGCTTTTTAGCGAAAAAAAGGCATAGCGGGGTAAAATAAATATCATTTCCCAAAGATCGAACATACAGCTATCGATTTAACAGTCAAGCAACCCGCTACCCCCAACATGGCCTCAAAGGTAATTAATTCTAAGTGTCTTTATAGACTACCTGATGCCTTTGAGATATTTTAAAAATGCTTTTGCATTCTCCTAGTTCAATTGATGTTTGCTAAAATGTTAAGTCACTAAGAATTCCGAATCCAGCAAAGTGTTAGTTTGTCATTAACGTTGTATTTATTCGTAAAATATTTCATTTTAAAACTACTATTGAAAAAATAGAGAAATAATTGTAAAGTGAAAATTAGTAGCAAATTTATCATCATCATCCTGCTAAGATCGGTTTATTATGAGAATTGTCAGAAACGTGTTAAGAAAATAAAAAATATAATAATACTCTAGTATTTAAAAATATTGTAAGAATAACATTAAGGCCTATACTTATGTACATGTAAGACGCTACTTATAATAATATTTATTTGAATTTGTGATTCACAAATAATTACAACAGTAGTTTAATATTGAGAGCACATTTAATTTATTAAGCTCTAAATAAAAAGAAGACAAATTCCATGACAGGCAAAAACAGGTCAGACAATTTTCATTGACAACAATGCCTTTGTTCGAGTTTTCTATTAGCACAAATATTGCACAAGTCTAGTTGTGCTACAGTCTTCATGATTTACTAATATGTTTATGTAAACACACACAAATGACAAATATTAGTTTTTTTTATTATTTTAAGAAGAATTAGATAAATACTCTAATCACAATGGACTTATTGCGTGATAAGTTTGGTGAGTCGGTTATTTCTCGCAACGGTCCTCACAATTGGCCACCAAGATCATGCGATTTAACACCCTTGGACTATTTTTTGTGGGGGTATGTTAAATCTCAAGTGTATGCCAATAAACCAGCTACGATTCAAGACCTTGAACGCAACATTCGAACGACTATAGCGGCCATACCAGCCGAAATGCTGTACCGAGTCATCGAAAATTGGACCGATCGTATTCACCAGTGCAAAAAAAGTCGTGGCAGTCATTTGAATTGAATTTTGTTTAAATCATAAATAGCATAAAATTTCCTATCAAATAAAGCACAAAATTCGAGCATTGAGCACCAAATTCGAACATATATTATATGTTTTATTTCAATTTCAAAACATATCGTTCTTATTGGGAAACCCCATATATTAACGATATGCACATAATTCCTCAGTAAATATTCATAAAAATTTTAGAGGGAATAGCGATAATTTTTTTGCTAGAAATAATGTTGAGAATAGTTGAAACCGCAATCGCATAGAAAGTTAGTCAACTAATTCGGTGAGTGGAATGGTAATCACGAGTCCACAGACAGCAAGGCAGTTCCCTGTTACATAAATTGGGTTTACAATAATTGGGCACTTAATGTCATTCGTAATAAAGTAAATTCGGCGGCGTGATCTGGACGTTTCGGCCGAAGGCTGATAGAGCAGTCCAAATTAAATCACTCAAAGCAGACCATGTCTATTCATTTCAATGGTATTCGGTGTCTAATATTTATTTATTATGTATATATTTAATCTTCTGCTGTTTAAAATAAATATAAAATATAAGTTTTACTCCGATTTCATTTCTTTTTAGATGAAAAACATTTGAAGATATAAGCACTGCAAAAGTGTCTAGGAGGAAAAAATAACTATTATAAAAATAGAAGAAAAGTATAATACTGAAAGAAAATTATTTATTAATGAATGATAATTAACAAAAAAAATCTGAAGTATTAGTTATCTCAGTAAGATTAGTACGTCTAACACAATATTTACAAATCTTTATCTCTTGATTGTACATACTGAATTATATCTGAAGATTGATTTAAAATGTATTATATAAAAGTTTGTGATCTCTATATGAAATGTGTACTAAATATATTTATCTCATCTAATATTTTTAAACGAGCACTTCTTATCGTGTGTGGATTTATCTGTGTCATTTTCAAGCAAAGAAGATCTACTATGCCATTAGATTACGTAGGTGAATTTTACCACCATCTACAAGGATATAATAGCTAGGCGGGAAATCGATCGATTTCGAAACCAGAAGACTGTTACGAGACCCAGATATCTTCAGCCCGATTACTTTTTTGTTTTTTTTCAAGTTCCTTCTTTTGCGCCACAAACTATCATCGAGAGACCTTTAATAACGAATCAAATTCGTAAGTAAGTACACTTTATAAAAATAACACTTAATTGAATTATAAAAAATAACACTTTTAACCGATTTAATTGTTTGTAAAAAAATTTTTTTTAAAGGAAAAATAATTAAACAAAGTATTCTATCAATTCGCGAATAATTAAAACATTTTTATCCTAAAGAGATTGACCATGTACCTTACCATGTTACTTTAGATTAATATAGGGATCATAACATAAGGGGTAACCTGACAGATTTTCTTAAGTAATCCTAATTTTAATAAAGAAAACGCTGCTGCTGATTGTAACGACTGTTTTAAGTTCATTGGTAATGGTAACGCAGTGGGTTAAGGCACCTAGTATGCTTATTTTATTTATAATATAAGTATATATATAGTTTTATATGAACATATTTGTTTTTGCATTTATTTATAATAATGGTAACATAGTGGAATAAAAAAAGACCTAGTATGCTTATTCTATTTATAATATAAGTATATATATAATTTTATATGAACATATTTGTTTTTGCATTTATTTATAATGTGGATCTGATGTCACAGGTTTCTCTATAATATTTGTAGTATAATATTGGTTTGTAACCATAAGCCTATATTTGTTCCAATTAGATGTAATATGTCTAAATAAGCAGAATGGAAAACCGAATAATTTATAATCTTTTCTAGATCATCAAAATTTAAATGCAAAAAAGAAACATGCAAAATTAGTTGCTAAAAAAAACGCATACATTAATATTAAAACTATGTATAAATAAAACATTCAAGGTTTATTTACTTCAATATTTTTAATGTTTAATTTTTTCTTTATTTTCTTATTATTTTCTTCTCTTGTACTATTTCATAATAATACATATAACATGGAAACATTCACCGAGCATAGCTCCCCTGATACTTTCCTGCCTTATTTTGAAGGTGAACAAACTTTTAGTTTTGTAGGTTAATAGAGAAAAGGGGCACAGTATACGCCTCTGGAGGACATAGAGCACAAATGTTTACAATAGAAAATGGTATACATATTTCGCACTTCGGGGAAGAAACAAAAACAGAGGTGATAACACGCATAAGAGAATAGAAAAGAGGGTTTGAATGATTATTAGAATATAAGTAAATTATTTTAAAATTTAATACAAGAATACACCGGTACTTTCTTCACGCATGATTTTCTTGTAAAATTTTTTTAATGTTACATGTACATAAACATATGCATACGTATAATTTATAAAAGTTTAAGACAAGTTTTTAATGTCGGTACTTTTGCGCATCAATTCAAGAAAATAGTTTTAATAACAATGACGCGCTTGAAGTGTATTTGACAATAGCATCAACCATTTCTATGGTGTAATACTTACTTATATCACTTAAGATTTAGCTGGGTTTCCCATCATCATTTTACACTCTAAAGTTTCACACAAGTACGCTAGTACTTTAAATCGTCGTTTCTTTTATGTCAACAGCTTTTAGTACCGTAGCTCTAACCGTTAGACAATATTAATTTTACTACCATCAAAATCCATAATGCCTGACATTTACTGCGAATATTAATTATAAAAAACTATTAAGAAATTATTCGTTTTGATATGGGACCTTATTAATTGCTTTTGCCGCCTTTAATAGCTGCGTGGTATTATATACGTCGCATTAGGTTTTCCATGTATTGATAACAGAAAAACGAAAAAGCTAACGTAGTGAAGTCAGCGTAGTGCTATGGAAGTAGAATAGAGCAATCAGGAAGAATACTTTGACACAGCAATTTGGAGGCGCATCACATGTATTATTTTTATCTATAGACTGTATCGCTTTTGTGCGACGGTAGCTCACACATTCGCTGTACGATTTTTTAGATTTCCAGAAATATTTCTGTCTAAATCCGTCCGTGCTGTTGTTATTTAATATTTAATTTACAATTTGAAAATTAAAACTTGTTTTTTTTTGAAATCAACATAAATTGCCTCGTGTATTACTGTAATATAAATAGGTATTTACTGCATTGAAGTGTGATTCGTATAATATATAACTAGTGTAACACAAATTCATTTTTTTTAATTCTAAAGGACAAAATAGGTAATTACAAAATAAATATTCTATGTAAAAAAAAGATTTAAGTAGCGGTTGGGAGTAGTAGATTTGATACCTATTGTGGACATTTACTTATTATTCTACACCACAAATACCAACTTTAAATGGATACATAACTTTATATATATATATATATATATATATATATATATATATATATATATATATATATATATACAGGCTGCTAAATGCAAAATATTAGAAATGTTAAAAAATGTTTCAAAAATATATTTTTTTTATTTTCACATCCAAATTTTTGAAAGTTTTTCTTCACAAGGGCAATGTACAATCAATATTAATTTAATGCTGAAAAAATCGAACATAATTGATTATCCAAATTATTATTAAAATAACTTTAATTAATAATTAATCATTGGAAATTAAAACAAACATATCTGCAATGCTATTTATGAAATAACATCAATTATGGAAATTTTACGCGAGTCCATCATTCATATTAAGGCACAACTTGTATTGCTTTATTTACAAACATTATTTACAGTATTTAAAACAATTAAACCTGTTAATAACGAGAGTTACGCGCAATCCTTGCTGTGGATTTTATGTGACAATTCCATTATTTGCAGTATTGATTGGTTCGCATCAATCGCGATATGCAAATATTAGCTTCGCTGGCTGACCGGTAGGCTAGTGATTTACGCGTCGCGACGCTCTATTATGCAATTACGTCAGCTTATTAAAAATTTACCTCGAAGCGAAAAATTGCTGCAGGTTAAAGCATTGTGCTCGTAAAGTTTAGCAGCGGCGGTAATCTTGCGCTGTAACATTAATCGTGCGGGGTGGGTGCGAGTTTCGAAGTCGTAAAGCAGCCTCTCAGAAACACATTGCGCGTGGCTCGTGTCACTGTTCAGTAGGTATAGGGACGAGGAATCTGTCTGTACAGCGACGTCTACGTGTACGTGATATTATGTTATTACTCACTCTTTTGTTCTAAAATTTGGGATAAGATTTTCTAATTATATTTTACTTTTTTATATTATACAATGTGTACATTTTTAGTAGTAATTAATTTTAGGATAATTGTATTTATTTAAACGTGCATGAGAGTAGTTAATTAAAAGGTGACTACAAGAGCATGAATATTACTGTATTTTTGTTTGGGTTTATCACAAAAAATGTCAAAATGCCCGGGTATTCTCAACCGAATGGTGAATATAATATATGCTAATGAGGGCGGGCGGAACCAGCGGACGTGACGTCACGCGTTGGACCGCAGCCGCCGCTTAACGAGCGGGTGTGCATTTTCAATACAAAACCCGCTCGAGTATGGGCTACTTCGTAAAGATAAAATGAAGTTTACTTAAGCACCAGTATCATGCATTTTTAAGGAAACGAATTTACGTACAATTTATGTATCAACAGTTTTATATATCAACATTCTATACACTATTTCTGATCTCTAGAAAGTAGAAGTCCATGGGGCCCTATCTAAAATATAATCGTACGATTTCTTCTCTTCTCACAATCATTCTGAATGAATAACACAAAAGAACTTGCCTCTTACTTGTGTAATTTAATTAAATATGTATATTAATGTATCCCGATAATAAATATTAAAAATAATGATAAAAAATCTAATAACAATAGAATGCAATGTGTATATATTGACGTGTAGTGTTTTTTCATCGTGAACGCGTCATTTATCACGCGGTGTCGACTGATTTATGGCAGTAGCGAAACTGAGCGACATGAGCCTAGCCGATGACGATGCGATTAGAACCCGGAGTACCGAACGGCAGACAGTGAGGGTGACTACAAAATCAAGCGACATTTACAAGCAAACAATGATATGAAAGAATTTAAACACATAAGTTATGCTTTATTAATAACTAATTCACTTCTAAAATCATGATTGAAATAAATGAGGCTTTTTATTTGATTCATATTAATTTTAAAATTAACAGCAACACAATATAAAGAAATATCACCGCATTTTTCTTTTTTTTTGGAAAATTAACAGGTAAAACCGGCCTCGTTACAATGTTTTCATATTTGCATTATATAACCTTTGTAATAATACGAGTACGTTGGAAAGTCGTAGCTATCAACTCAGTATTCCCACGAGAAAATTGCGAGTATTCATCATAAATGCGTGACGTTTAAAATTTCCAGCCGGCAGCGGTGCGGTATAAATCAAAGCAAACAGTAGTTTGGATGGTCTCGTACGCGGGGCCCAACCGGTATATATTTAAATTATCGCATCTTTTGAATATTCTTGTCTAATAATTTTTACTAAATATTCTTTTTATTTTCTACTATTGTTAAAAATACTTGAAACAAAAATATAATTCAGTTCAACAGAAAGCCTCACATTAAGTGTAATTTGTTTGCGGCTTTGGTTAGCAATAAATATTACAAAATAATTTCTGGTATTGTACGAGGCCAAAACAGAATTACGCGCTCATCTGCTAGTAGATATATGCTCATTACGCATATTACACAATAATCCAACCATAACCGTAATTTATGACTTTTATTTGCATATTCATGAAAAGCTCGTTTATATATATATATATATATATATATATATATATATATATATATATATATATATATATTTGAATGTATATGTATAGTGTTTTTTAATGTAATATATCTAATAATTATTCTTTTAGGTCTATATCTAAGCAAGCACACATAAAATACATTTCTGACGTGAGACCTTCTTCTGATCCTTACTCTCCACAGGCGCGTTCGCGAAACGCCCTACTGCATTTATTCATGTCGTTACCGCTAACGATAATTTTATCGTGTGCTCATTTGCCGGCGTCAGTATTGCAGCCATCCGTCAGCCGGCAAATCGTCTATTTGTGGAGAGCACTAAAACTTTTATAGCATCATAATTGACCTCGTCACATCTGAATAATCTCCGAATATGGGTTTTCATTGCATGTTGTTTTTATACTTTTTTTCATTTCTATTTTTCATAATCTATGCGTAGTTATTTCTTATAAGTAGTGGTGCTTATTTACTTCTATATACATCTTTCTCTAGTAGCGATGTATGTACGTAATTGAATAGAGCAGTGGATAGTGGTGCTGGGTTTTAAAGGACGTGGCTGGCCACTGTACGGCGCGAACGGCTGCGGCATAATTGCACAAACTTTCATGTGCTTCGCATACATTTTCATAATTAAAGGGGCAGTTCACAGCAACTGCTGGTCGTCATTATTTACACCCTCTTATCTTAATAAAGTTTATTTGTATTGTTTTATTTCTTTTGTGGCCCTAAGTGACGATTAATAAAAAAAGTACAAGAGGCATAAATAAAAAAGCGCAGGTTATATTATTTGTTGTATTTTAATGCAATAAGGCTATAAATACAACATGTTTTACTACTGTATAACCTTTTACTTAATTAAAACGCAAATGCAATGCTGTTTCAATGTTAATATAAATGTCTAAAACCTAATATCCTTAACCACGTTGGTACAGCGTAATTTTCAGCGACGATTTTCGAGGTTACAAAGAAAAATGTAAAAGGAAGGTCTTTTTACAAGCCTGAAGTAAATATCTTACTTTTCCATTAAGGACATAAAAGCAATTCCGCGAGAGCCGAATAATAACGAGGGGCAGCGCTGTCCGGCTACGGCCGCCTTCGAATTTATTTGCATCGCGGGGTTTCTCTCGGGCGCAGTATAGGGTGCCTCCGATTGCCCCAATAATCGTTTTTGTGTGGCGCCGGGGGTAAAGAAATGTGGGCCATGACGAGGGCGCAGGGTCGAACGCACAGCCGGGTCGCCGCTGCTTCCGCCCGTGATAGCTTTTCATGCTCCCCGATCATTGCTTGTGCAACTTTAGAATTGCACTCGGTACAAAATTTATAAAGAGTTTTAGGAATCCATCGTGTTTTATACTATCTCATCTTAAAATAACGATTTTGTTTTCTCTATTTTGTTATTCACTACTTTGTTATTAGTAATATATGTACATTAAAATTGTATATTAATAAACTATAACAACCAATGCCAGAGTAATGTTCTTAAATGAATTTTGATGATAAAATACACAGGATTTTTCTACTTAATGTTACAGTTGGAATCGCATTTTAAAATAAGCTCACATTAAAAAGAGGAAAAAATCTTATTCGAGCTTAAACAAAGAGCGGGGAAGCATATAAAAGCTAATGTATGGAACTTTTAGTATCTGTAACGGGGGCTGTGAATGTAACTTTTGGAGGTTTTATTTAATTCTATTAATTAAAAGTATAGATAAAAGTACTGGATATTTTTAGAAAGCTATTTGTATTTATATGCATTCACATAGTATTAATTTAAATAATAACTTCAATGTTCGATAAAATAACAAGATGTAAATTAATTATAATTATGTGAATTCTTTTTAATTTTTATTAATTCATTAAATAGATCCGAAAGTATATGATAACACCCTTGTGAATCTTTCAGCAGTACGTTCACACTTAATTTTCTTGGAACAGCGGTAAGAAATAAAGTTAAAATTAAGACGCGAGTTTATGGGGCGTTACGGAGTGGGGGTGCGAGGTGGTGCACGGACGAGGGGCGAGGGGGGACTACGGGGGCGCGGGCGACGCGGTATGAGAGGCCATTCGAATTCACCGCGCGAGCTGCGCCGTAGATAGCGGCAGGCGGGACACGTACTTCACTTCCACTAACTCTAACTATTGACAATATTAATGCACGCTTAGTAAGGCCAACCGCCCCGTGCGTCGCCTATGGAATATTGCAAAAAACATTAAATCTCTCAGTGATTTAAACGGTACTATCCCGGTCGTCAGTTTCATATGTTTTATTTTCAGTACTCATCGGACTCGGCTTGCTCAAATTAATTTATTCCATATCCATTGCTAAGTGAGTCTCCGGAAGTAACGCAAATATTAGACGGGCTCGGCCCACGACGGCTGCTATTAATTCCTGAATTGAAATCTGGAATTGCGGCGGCGGTGGTGAATTTACATTCATCGCAGTAAGAACTTAAATCAAGTTCTCTGTTACGATTCAGTTGCGATATTATTTTATTAAAATATGTAAATGATGCCATTCTCACAAGAAGATACGACGCTACAAATCTTACAATTTTGAGAAACCTTCTTCGGCGAAATATTTTCATTACGTTTACAATGATCGAAGAAAGAAAAATATGTCTTAGCGTAGAAAGTATGGGACAAACTTGTACTATGGAATCAAACGTTGTGTTCTCTTCAAGTACATACAATAATTGAGCTTTGATTGGCATTTTCAGATTTAAGCTTTTGTTATAATTTACAATTTTCTAGAGTCACTTTGTTAAAAATCGATTTGTTAACAAATTTGTCAATTTGTTAAAAAAAAGAGTTGGCGTTTTTATCATTTCAGAATTATAGCTAGAATTAATCCTAGATAGAATAAGATGCGATGATAAAGGCTTCCTAATTTATTATTGGGAAGCCTTTATTATCGCATATTTCTTTCCACAAGAGAAGAAACTTGGTAAAAAGGGGAAAAAATGATGGAACTCCAGACATCTGGTATCGAACCGTGGACTTTTGATTTCGAGACCACCTACTTCCCCCATGAGCACGTATTGTATAACAATTGTATAACGTTGTAAATTTACATTCTTATTGTATCAAATCTTATATTGTTCGTTGCATAAAAACACGTATAAAATGATTTTTTTAAAATGAAATGTAACCCACTGCATACTAGAATCTATTAAAATCGTTGGAGTTGTTCCCAAGACATTTACTATATTTACCTAGTTTTCAATTTATGAAAAACCTCAATATATTCATTTATACAGTTATAACAGTATTTAGTTATTAAGGTACGTCACCTTGCGTACATAATTACATCAAAATAGTTAAGCAGTTATTAAGTTTTCAATTTAACGAGAATAAATGTACAGTTGGCAGCTCAGACACCCAATTACTGCTCACAAAAGCTGATTACCGCCAGTGCGAGTCGCGTATTTCTAACGCGCTGCAGCATACGCCTAAGTATAAAAATATTTTTTTATAGAAAATAGTTTTGTACACAAATTGTAATATATTACACAGTTACTAAATTTCATATATGAGTCATCTCTTATAAATGGTAGTCACTAATTCAATAGCTTGTTTAAATGTAAAAATATAGTACTCAATAGTACTCAGACTGTATTAAGTGGATTTTGTGTTTTGGTCCTTAAGTAACAAACAGAATTTTTCTGTGTATATAATACAAAAATATGTAAAATTATCAAAAATAAATGCTCGCACTGCATAATAGAGACTTAATCACACACGGCAGTGGAAATTTGATAATGCGCTTAATATTATAAACAATGATAATGTGTTGGGTCCAAGATTAGCATTAGTGAATAATAAACTATTTGTAGTAAACTGTGTCAGATAAGTTAATAGTGACCAGAGATTATGCTTTATTTTTTGTTTTAGAAAATTATTATAAGGTGTTTCTTAAAAAAAAAACAGCTTCACGCTATTTTCCCGCAAAGCAGAAGTCAACATGACACTCCAAATGTTTTCTGTACTAAATTGGGATCGGATCGGAGTAACGGGAAATAAAATTACAGTCAAACGCTGTCCCACAGCTCCTCGATGACCTTGTCTGGACGAATGCCACGTTAGCATGAATAATTTAATTAAATTTATGTAATTATTATTTTCCAATTATAAAAATGATACAAATGTACTTATACAACATAAAATCATATTTAGATTATATTTTATTACATAACTTTACTCTTGAAACACAAAAAAATAAAGAAATTAATTTAAAGTTTCGTTCTCGTCACATTCACTTGATTTCCAAATACTTATCTTTCTCAAGTGAAAAATGTATATCACTATTGTTACGATACAAATACGATATATTATAGTTAAGTTTGATAATTCTTTAAACGAGTAGTATAAGTTGTAACATTATGTTAAGTTTTAAATTTATATATAAACAATTTTTTATTTTTTAAATAAGACTTTAAATTATTATAAAATTTTATCGAGATTTTATTTCATTTTGAGTCTTTCTTGTATGTGAGATAAAGAATGAAAAATACACAAAACGAACGTCATCAAATACCGTCACTCTTAATGCAATGTTTCTAAATGAGCGGAAAGTAATTGAGCGATTAATTATTATTAATTATTTTAATATTTTAAAGTGTTATTACACAATAAGGACAAGAAAAAAAAGGTATGCTTGTTCTAAATACTTAATTAATTTCTCAGAAGATCCTATAAAGTACCTAAAACAAAAGCAAGAATGTCCTAACAAAGAAATAATATAACAATATATATGTATATCAACAACCAATTGCTTGATATTGCATTAACCACAAACAGGCAAAGATTTGACTAGTACAAAGTAATAGATTATAGATAGAATAGTACCTTTATAGATTCCATTAACGATAACAGCTATGTACCTACAAGGTATGACATGCTGTAGTCGCCTTCATTAGCAGTGTTAACCTAAGCCTGGCTTGAGTTATGGCGCAGCGTCACACGCTTAAGACGTATGCAAACAAGATTTATGTAATTAATTTAGATGATAAGAGCAGGCGAGAATGACAATAAACAGAGGACAATGGATAACTACACAGTTGTGACTATCTTTTTAACTTTTATATAACACACAGCTTCATATATCTCTAAATAAGTTAATAATATATTTTCTATAGATTTGCCTTTCAAATTAATTTTAAGGCATATTTCTTTTTGTTTTTAAGTAAAAAAAAATCAGTCTCATTATAAATAGAGATTATGTCAAATACTCTGTTGTATGTTATATTTAACAATTCTAAATTATATAAAAATAAATAAAAAATAATGTATATCATGTTTTTAGCAGGCACTGCTAGAAATAAAATAATTACAAATCATAAACTAAGCAAATTTTTTTAATTTATCATCACTAACTTTTATTTACTATAGAAATCAGAACAATTTCTTAAATTAACGTTTACTAAAATAATAAAAAAAATAATCATACCATCGATGTTAGACTATGCAAGGACAACAAAGAAAATATTATTTACACCACATGTAAATAAACGTTTTTTTTTAGCTTCACGCTTTATCCCTTGCGGGGTAGTCAGTAACAACGGAGCGCCAAACACTACGGTCCCTGCATACCACTTTTGTCTCGTCCACAGTCATTATCCTCATCATGCATGGCCTTCGGGGGGTCCTCATGCCTTTTATATGACCTTCGTCCAGTACCTTCGTTACTGTGTTTTCGAATCTCAACTGAGGTCTCTCTCGATCTCTCGTATATGTCTCGTACGATGGAAGAGTTGCGTGCAGTGTCCCCTGCCAGCCTTACATTACTGCAACAGTTGTGTAAGGCTGCAACGTTCCATCCGCCGGGAGCAGCTGGGAGCACTTTGCTAGGGCGTCCCCCCGAGGCAACGCGTACTAAGGCATTCCCGCTTGTGTGAGAAGTGGCGACAAATGCACGCATTCAGGACGGCGGGAAGACAAAAAAACTACGTGCAATGTAAGAGGAGCGTTGAGGAGATGAATGGATTTAAATAAATTATATATATATATATATATAAATTATATATATATATATATATATATATATATACATATATATATATACATAAACATATGATGATACATTATAGAAAAACAGTAGGGTGTTAGTCTGGGGGTGAACGGTTTAAGGCGAGCTTGGGTGAGCAGCCGACAGCTACGGCCTGAGATATTTACGTTTATCTTTGGGTAACGGCTTCATCACAAGCTTTATTACGACATCCACTCACGTAATCTTTCGCTGCCGTCATAATTCCTCGTTTGCTGAGCTACACTGTTACTATGGAGTTTGTCTCATAGGAAGCCGAACAATGCGACAGCATTTTGAATGACATACATATATGTATATCACATACAAATATAAATACGTATATTATAGTTTAAGCAATAAGACAAAAATAATTATCATTAATTAAATAGTTATTTAAATTCAAAAGAAGTCGTTATTATGAAGATGATAATTGCATTTTTATTTGAATATGTGTGATAAAGATAGGCTACTAAATGTTTGTAGATTTATATCAAGTCAGTAATATTCTATAAAAGCCCGCCGATGTTAGCGGTGGAGGTATTTACTGTAAATGTAAGAGTTGAATAGCTTTACAGAAAGGCCTAAATTGAACGGGTGGATTGGAACACGGCAGCTTAGTGCAGCCGCCGGAAGTAGGCTTCTAACGGCTACCGTATAATAGCTTCTAAATTGACCCTTCTACTTTGGCCTTCACTTGCTACGCTCGGTTGCCATTCAACTCAGCATTATAGTAATATTTGATATTACCTTGTAATATACGTAACTTCACTAATAGGATATTTACCCAATTGAGTTTATAGGAGATGATATAAAATTGTTGTAGTAAGGTTCGCATTGAATTTTAATAAACAAAATATAATTTTGAAGTTTCACTAGCTTTATTACCTTCTATAGCATGGCAAACGTCATATAACCGACGGGGACGGTACTCTGATAGTTAAGTACATAAAAGGGACGAGTCGCGCGAATATAGGCGCTGTTGGATCCTAAGCCCTGTTTAGATTAGATCAGACCTTTGAAATAACAGAGAATGAGGACGTGGATTAACTACGGTCCGGGGCACTTCGGCCCGTGAGCCTAATGGGCCACCGTTACGGGTAATGAGGGGAGCGGGGATTGGGCGGGGTCGCTTCTCGATTTGCTTTACAGCGCTCTTCCGAAATATTTACCATTAAAGTGCAATTTACTTTTATTTAGAAATTAGATATTATTACTGTTCAAGTATAAAACGTGGCAATTTATAAATTTACTAAATAGAATTTCATGAAATTTATGTACATATTTATGTATTATATTTTGTTAATGTTAGCTACTTAATTTATTATAGAATTACTAGTGTAGTAACCAATTATTTTTCCTAAAATCATAACTTGCTGTGGTATGTAAATAGCAGGCACCGCTATACATGAAGAGCCGTCCCGGCAACCACGGATCGATGCAGGTTTAGTGCGCTACAGATGTCCCAATGGTAAAAGTAAGGGTCAAAATTCATTTTTCAATGTCGGAGAAGAAAATTCATTAGAACTCTGAAATTACTAATGACTAAACGGACGGAGTGAAATTTGCTCTTAATTTGTACCAGAACTTTTTTCGCGAAATTTTAAGAAAGTTTATGAAATGAGTTTTAAAGTGTGAATGATGAGAAGAAATGCTAACGATTATTGTTTTGCTTTTATTACTCATCACTTTATGAAATAAAACATTTTTTTTCTCTTGAGCCTTTATTGATGTTATATATTTTTTATTCCAAAGGAATACAGTGTTACTAAAAAAATTACTTTAAATCTGCAAATTAATGGCTTGAAAAAATAGAAAGTTTCGCAGTTTCTTGCAGCAGTTTTTCTCAAGCAAAGCAAACGAGCGTGCGGATCACGTGATGGTAAGTATATACCGCCGCCTACTACCCCGTGTAACACCAGAGGAGCTACAGGAGCGTTGCCGGCCTTTAAGGTCTGAGATCATTAGTGACCTGAGTGACCATTTACAAAAATTGAAGCATGTTACTTATTATTTATGAATAAAATTATATGACTTACACTTTCAAATCTATTGTTCATCAGTTATTTTACTCTAAGCGTGTACATAAGAATGTATGCGATGGATAAATATTTTCATAAAATAGAATAAAGTAACGGTGACATTCATAGGCGGATAGAGTGCTCATATTAAAGTAATAAATCTGTAGCGAGTATGATGTCCCCATGGCGCTTGCAACGGCCAACGACGAGGGCGGGTGGCGGCGGTAGCTCAGAGCTATCCGATATTAGTTTACTTTTCCTCTCCAACTTACTTTATTAGTTATCCAACCGCGAGAGCTGTCTGTGATAGTTTTCTAGATATTGAGAACTAAAGAAAACGCGGAAGATCTGCTTCATAATTTGCACTTATTTTTATCATACTTTAGAGAAATCAATTGGAAAAAACTTCTTCTTTTACACAAAAAATAAATAGTATTTTGGCAAAAAATATAATTATTCTATATCGACAATTAGGACAACGTCACCACAATTACTTTATACGGTTGCGATTTTGAAATCACTTTGACTCTTAAAAGTTGGCTCTTTTTAAAAAACATCTAGTAGAATGTATAAAAATATATATTTTTTAAATAAATTTTGTCAATATTTATAATAAACGTTTATAGTCAAGTTTAATATTAAACGCTTGTAGTATCTCTAGTGTGTGTTTTAAATGAAGAGAGGAATAATAATAGAATCCAGAAATAATCATACGTGGTTGAGTGAGTAACTAGTGTAAATGCAACATGCAAATACGACGGAATGAAGCATGCCGCAGGGATCGCAATGTGTGGTTAACACGTACATGTAGTTCTTAAATAAAAACTTTGCGATACTCAAAATTAAATTTTAACAAATATTAGTAAGGTGTTTTCCAATAGGGATGATAGGATTTTGATAACTCACAGCCGCCATCTTGGTTGTTTAACATTTGACATTTGTGTTGTTTTATGTTTAGTAATGTTTGCCATTTAATCATGAACCAGTTTACGTTACCTCAACGTTTGGAAATTGTCCAAATTTTCCATCAAAATTCGAGAAGTATTGTCTCTACTCAAAGAGCATTTCGTGCTTAGTATGGTCGTCATGGTGCACCGTCTGAGCTCGCTATACGTCGCATAATCCGAAAACTGGAAACTTTGCACGATAGTAGACCACCAACACGACAACGGACAGGCCGTAGTGAAGAAAATATTGCCGCGGTATCACCAAGTGTCGAAAAAAATCAAAATGTTTCCGTTCCACGACGTGCACAAGAATTGGGCATATCCAGAATGACAACCTGGCGAATTTTACGTATGGATCTTGGCTTACATCCATACAAGATTGTGTTGGAACAAGAACTCAAGCCAGCAGACCATCGATTACGTCGTGAATTTGCTGATTGAGCGCTTGAAATGATGGAAACGGACACCGAATTTCATAGGAAAATCATCTTTTCAGATGAGGGTCACTTTTGCCTCAATGGTTACGTGAACAAACAGAATTGTCGTTACTGGAGTGAGTCAAATCCAAGACATCCTGAAAAATTGACTGTTTGGTGCGGATTATGGTACGGTGGTATCATTGGCCCGTACTTTTTGAAAAAGACGAAGGCCGTACTGTTACTGTCAATGGCGACCGTTATCGTGACATGTTGAACGATTTTTTTTCCTGAAGTGTATGAAATCGATGCGGACGACATTTATTTTCAACAAGATGGTGCAACATGCGACATTGCGACCATCACAATGGATTTATTGCGTGATAAGTTTGGTGAGTCGGTTATTTCTCGCAACGGTCCTCATAATTGGCCACCAAGATCATGCGATTTAACACCCTTGGACTATTTTTTGTGGGGGTATGTTAAATCTCAAGTGTATGCCAGCCAATAAACCAGCTACGATTCAAGACCTTGAACGCAACATTCGAACGAGTATAGCGGCCATACCAGCCGAAATGCTGTACCGAGTCATCGAAAATTGGACCGATCGTATTCACCAGTGCAAAAAAAGTCGTGGCATTAATTTGAATTGAATTTTGTTCAAATCATAAATAGCATAAAATTTCCTATCAAATGAAGCCATTGAGCACGAAATTCAAACATATATTACATGTTTTATTTCAATTTAAAAAACATATCGTTCTTATTAGGAACCCTTTATATAATCGTTACATTAGTGCTATATTTTACATCCTAAAGATTGTAATTTATATATGAAACAACGCAGGTTTACGCTTTATCAGTATAGGAGGGTAGTCAGAGACAACCTTGGGTCAAGACATTCCGTTGACTGCTTTCCACCCGAAATCGAGACACGCACTTACAAATACAGTCCTTTGACTGTATTTGTAAAGATGTTTTGTATATAGATGTAATTTAACTCTATTCTTTCTTTGTCTTCTCCTTCTTTTACCCTGTGACACTTAGGAACAGAGAGATCTTTATGTGAAAATACTCTTTCTCTGCCTTCCGCATGATTTTGAGACAATGCGTGCTTTTTAGCGAAAAAAAGGCATAGCGGGGTAAAATAAATATCATTTCCCAAAGATCGAACATACAGCTATCGATTTAACAGTCAAGCAACCCGCTACCCCCAACATGGCCTCAAAGGTAATTAATTCTAAGTGTCTTTATAGACTACCTGATGCCTTTGAGATATTTTAAAAATGCTTTTGCATTCTCCTAGTTCAATTGATGTTTGCTAAAATGTTAAGTCACTAAGAATTCCGAATCCAGCAAAGTGTTAGTTTGTCATTAACGTTGTATTTATTCGTAAAATATTTCATTTTAAAACTACTATTGAAAAAATAGAGAAATAATTGTAAAGTGAAAATTAGTAGCAAATTTATCATCATCATCCTGCTAAGATCGGTTTATTATGAGAATTGTCAGAAACGTGTTAAGAAAATAAAAAATATAATAATACTCTAGTATTTAAAAATATTGTAAGAATAACATTAAGGCCTATACTTATGTACATGTAAGACGCTACTTATAATAATATTTATTTGAATTTGTGATTCACAAATAATTACAACAGTAGTTTAATATTAAGAGCACATTTAATTTATTAAACTCTAAATAAAAAGAAGACAAATTCCATGACAGACAAAAACAGGTCAGACAATTTTCATTGACAACAATGCCTTTCTTCGAGTTTTCTATTAGCACAAATATTGCACAAGTCTAGTTGTGCTACAGTCTTCATGATTTACTAATATGTTTATGTAAACACACACACAAATGACAAATATTAGTTTTTTTTATTATTTTAAGAAGAATTAGATAAATACTCTAACATATCCAATATGAGATACGCCGCGTAAAAATCGCACTTTTATTTAGAAATATTTAAGATGAATAATGAAGCTAGTCGTGACGCAGTGGGACAGCGTCTGACTGTAAGCACGATCGGTTGTGGGTTCGATCTCTACTCGGGGGAGTGTTTATATTTAACTTATTTTCACTTCCTCTCTCTGGTAAGACAAAGTGCGGCGTTGGACACTACCACTTGACACGCAATGTCTCGAATTCGGTGGAAAGTGCGGAGTGTCGGTACAAAAAAGATAAATAATCCCACGGCTTTTTATCTACGTGTTACTTGGTTGAGGTTACTTGGATTTGCCTGTAGATCATGCCAAGATAACTCTCAGAGGACAGGAATTTTTGCGACATACTTATTATATTATGGCCAAATTACTAAGTTTCTTCAAAAATGGTTGCTAATCCTAAGTATAAATAACATTTTAAAAATAGTAAAATATTAAAATAAAATAGCAATCTCTCTTGTTAAACTATTCTCTACAGAGATGCTAACAACATAAATAAGTTGTAACAAACTAAGAATTTCGACGCAGCCGGTAGTAGAATGCTTAATAGTCAGAACGCCTAGATGGTTTCCAAGAGGTGCGGTTTCGAATCCCGCATTCAAATTTTTACACATTTTTTCAAAAATGTTACCTATTCATCACTTTTTGTGAGAAAGACGCAACATTTTGTTTACAAACATACATCTATCCATTATAAGAAGAATGAGGATAAAAATGATTAACTAGAATATTTTTACAATATCAAAAGTATTCGTAGAATAATTAAAAAGAACATAATTAATATAAAGATATCAATTAAAGGTCAGAAAGAAAATATTAATATGAGATATAAATATGAAACTTGGCCTGACATTTTCTAATCTGAGAAATCGTGTTGTCACTAGAACAGAAAAAGGTTTGTTATTGTCCTAGTACGTGCCTAGCAACCGCTCTTGTATCCACAAAGGAATTGATATCGAAGCTATAACAATTTTACAAATGTTTTATTTTTGTTACCTATATTTGTTAACTATCATTACATATATTCAATAAATAGTATTAACTTAAATAATATCGATTATAAAAAAATATCAGTTATATTATTATATAGCATATTTTTGCATGTATTATTATCGTATATTACAATACATTAAATAATGCAATTTAAATTTTATACAATAGTATACTTCTTTTATTAATTCATGTAAGATAAAAAAAATGTATTTTTTGAAAGGAAAATAATGTTATTAAACTTTTAATAAGTCTTTAAGTAACTTCTATAAATGTAAGAACGTCTAATCTATGATGTATGCTTGATTTTTAATATTATGTTCGTAATTTCATAGATAATATTTTATTTTGTATAACAAGTACTTTATTTTACTTTGTCATAGTCTCCAAAAATCCCACTGAAGTCGAATGAAGAGATTTTATGTCCACAATTCGCTGTCGCGGATTTCATCGGTGTCTGACGGCCGAGATAAGGCCTACCTTTTGGTGCTAAGGGTGGTTCGTTAATTAAGCTGCGGAACAACAGTGAAAAGAGGGTAGATTAGCCTCGTCACAGAATCGAGAGTCGGACAGAGACATTCTTAATATAATAAATTTAATATTTAGCTTTTGTATGAATATTAACTCTTCTGCAAACTTTAGTATAGTAATTAATATTCCTTCTACATTTAATTTCAATACTTTACAAATATTGTTATGCAAAGGTACATTTTTTTATTCCACAATACCATTCCAATTTAGACCAAAAAAATATTTTATAGTTAGGCAATTACTAAGAAGCAAACACGACACAATATAATCATTATCAGATTGAAACATTATTATTATTGAAACAAAAGAAAATTACGAACTACAACGTACTTTAGCGTTAGTCGTCAGTGGTAGATAATTTTTAAATTTTCAATACTATATATTTCATACTTGAATATTACATATATAATTAAATAATTGAGGTTATTTCAAAAGTTAGAGAAGTAAAACATATTCTTCACATATAAAAAAGTTCCCTAATATTATTCTTAATACGTTTACCCCTAATATTGTAACGATAAGAAAGGTACATTAAAAAGGTCCGGTGTGACAACAAATCTAAAGGAAAAATCTCCGCCTCTGAGAGCCCAACGGTGATAAACGAGAAAAACTTTCGAACTAAATGGAGCATTCGAGATGGCGGAGCTGCACAGCGCTCGTAGAATAATACTTCTCCCGAAGAAATAACACTTATAGTCCGCGAGGCTTAAAATCAAATGTCTCCGTTTCTATTCGGAGTTTAAGCGAACAGTTCTGCCGTATCTTGAGCGATGGTGACATAAATAAATGTCAATGTACATGTCAAACTTTGTAATTTATTCTTAGGGAATTAATTCAAGCTTAAAATTTTATAAAATGATACATATATTGACTATAGTAAGAATTGATAAATTAATTCAACAATTCTATACTTACATGTTTCTTTAATATACATAGTAAAAGTACCTGAAAAAAAATTAAGTTATTAACAACAATTTAAATAATTTACGTATTATACACCGTTATAAGTAATAAAGTATAATGAAATTATTAGATATTTAGTAGTAAAGAAAATTGTATGTAAAATTTACATGCGACACTATATATAAACATTAGATAAGCATGTCCTTAAACATACCGCAAGTGAGTGTTTTTATCAATAACATCAGTGTACATTCTATTCACTATATGTATCAACATATTATATCTAAATATATATTTATTGTAATGAGTATAATAACTATAAAAAAATCATGATTTGTTATTAAAAGAAGTGAGGATATGTATGTATACGATAGTGCTATATTTAATCCTGTATAAGTAGAAATATCATTTAGAAGTATATTACAGGTGAATTAAAAAATCAATTTATAATGTAAAATAAAAACATATAATACACGAGGACAGTGGTGCATAGGCGATAATATCACAGATAAGTGCCGGCGATCGGCACGTGCGCCGCGTCGAGTGCAACGCCTGTGTCAGCGGGTGACCGGCGAGCGCTATACGCCAAAGAGCTACATCGTCAATTACGTGATTGACAAGTTAACCGACCGTGCTCCGGACACGACGCATTGTGACGCATTGACAGCGCAATAAAATCCAAATCGTACGTCACAGTTTGCTGAATGTAAACTTTTGTATGACAGTTACATGGGTCATTAATTTGATTGGCAAAATTCAATGAAATTCCTTTTTATAATGATAACGACAAAGGCCGATATTTCGTTGCAAAGTGTAAATTCTTCGCAACCTGTAGCATTCTTTTTACTGAAATGAAAATAACGCTCAAATAAATGGATATCATTATGAGGATAATGGAGCAAGCTTAAGTTCCATTCAAATTTCGGATAAGCAGTAAGAACAGTTGCGCTCCAAGAGACTTGGTGGAAAAAACATACTTTTATGAAGCTCGTAAAAACAAATTTCACTTAGTGGGCAATATCATAATGGAACAACGTTACTTCGTATATATCTAGTGGTTGCATTGAATCCGCGCAGAGCTCTGGTGCTAACCGCTACTTTTCTATTGCGTCAGTATATTACTTTGAAGTAGGTAAATAGCAGATTGATTACAGTGATTTAATACAACAGCTTGGTTGTTTTACTATTAATAAATTTATTTTTGTTTTAAAATTAAGATCATTAGGTAACTTATGAGAAGCCTCCGTTCTATATTTATGATTAATAAAATATTAATCATAATGTATCGACTAAGTAAAATTTAGACGTTAAGATGTAGTAATAATAAAAATAATTCTTTATTGCTAGAAAAAATCAATATACATAAAAACACGCACAAGGTCATTTCATATTTATACTTAGTTTGCATATTACATCGTGATAAAAGTCTATGTTTCTTAACATTTGAATATACATATATCCTACGAGAAACACACACTTTTATACATTAAAAGGATAAACATAAAAAAGTTACGCAAGATAATTTAAAATTTAAATTAGGGTAACGAGAAACGAAACTCAATTTAGTTCTTTTTTAGTCTCGTCCCAAAAGACATGAATCACGATAGGGTGACTTGGCAGAAAGTAAAACAGAGAAACGTTGTAGAGACCGTAGAAGTGATTTCATTTGAACAAAGTTTCTCTCTATCAACGAAATTCAGAGTGTAATTTGCGAGCAGGGAAAAGTTTCACCTTATCACAGAATTCCACGTGGAGTGTTTTGTAGAAAATTTCTAATTTCATTTACTTAACTTTTTATAATACGTTCTACTATCACGCTATACTAAATTACAAGTAGACAATTTATAGACACAAATATGTTTCATTATTTGATAGATATCCTTGAAAAATATTTATTTTATTCTAATGGCAATTATAAATTATTTAGAAAATAATTCGTTATTGTAATTTTAGAAATAAAGATATATAATTACGTAAAATAGTAATAGCTGTGTTTATTAAAGAACAGATATATTATTTAAAAAACAATACACTCACTTAAAGTACTTGTTATAAATATACTCAAGTGTTATTATCTTTTACTTATATACTAGAAAAAAATAAGTCAGTAAGAAAAATCGAAAGCAAATTATCGAGGTTATAGAGGCTGCAGATGTTAGTGGCACGTCCCGTAACGAATGGAACGCGGCGTGGCTCAGTCCGTAGCCGCCCGCCGCCCGCCGTCTGCCCTCGTAGCACTCGTAATTGGAAAGGCGCTACGTGGCTACGATTGCTAAGCGCCCTATCATTAGCGTCACTCAGAATTTTGCTAGTGTTAATGAATCACACCTCATCAAATGGTATTGCTTTTTTCAATATTAAATAATGATTTTTTTTATTTTCATTTGAAATACATGCTAAAAGTACGGCAAATTTTTATATTCGTAAATTTTTGAAAATTAAAAAAAAAATACTTTTTAAAGGCAATCCAAAATTTGCCGTGGGTTTTATTTTTAGTGACTAATTAAAAGATTGAGGAGGGGAGAGATTGGCAGAGCAGTTTTTGTGACGATTAGTGAACAGAGAATCCTGAAGGTTCGGCCGTTCAATTTGCCGGTTCACTTGACACAATTCGACGCCTGACTCGGGGACAATCGCACTCCAAGCCCCGTCGACCTCCTTATCTCCCGTCGAGGTAATCTTTCCTTCCCTCGGCGGCAATAACTCCAAGTGGGCAGGATTACCTGCAAAGGGGCTTCGCAAGCCAACCACCTTTACAAAGGTTATCGATTTAAACAATGCGCCTTGATCTATTTATCGTTATTTTGTTAGTTTGCGATTAAACATAGGCATTTTAGTTACTGATTTTAATCAATCAGTAACTAAAATAACTATGGTGGGATTACTAAACACTTAAGTACAAGTATGTTTGAAAATAAAACTACTATATATTTAACAGTTTTTCTAAGCAAATCCTAGTTATAAAAAATATATATCTCATATAATTTATAAAAAATAGCTATTAGCGTTTATCAACAAAATAATAATTTATATAATATTTTATAAATGAACATCACTGTTGTTCTAGTGTTCATCATTAAAAGATCGAATGCAATGATGGAAAGAAATTAAGAATATTATAAATGCCTTGGTAGTATGTAGAATGAGAATAGATATCCCTTCGTTAACAATATAAATATGCGAACTCTCTAGACTCTGGAGCTGGAAGCTAAAAACCAAAGAACAATTTACATATTTAAAAATATTTTTATCACATTAATAACAATATTAATATTTTTATAAAATTTAGCGATATATGTACAAACATATATCGCTAAATTTTATAAAAATATTTTTCCTATTTTATATTCTATAGTTCTTTAACGAAAATTTCTTTGCAAACTTATTTTAACTCGTTCCGTAGTTGCTTTGCGCATGCAAACTAAATTACACGGTCAACGACAACTTCCACTATAACTCGAGTCCGCTTTATGAAAACGACTTATTTTTAAAAATAGCTAAAATAAGTATGTTAAAATTTTGTTAATATATCTATTTTGGACTACATAGATAAATATATTAAATAATTCAATAAATACATTTCTTTTAATCGGACATTTTAAAAATTTCCCTTGCGTTATAAAAATATGCTGAGAGTAACAGAGGCACGCAGGCAATACTACAAGATATGAAGCTATATAATTCACGAAATAAATCATCAAATATATGTAGACGAAACGTTCGAGCACCATTTGCAAATTATTTCGTTGGCATGTAAATCTGCGCACGTAAATTTAGCCGCTGTCTGCGCACGGAAATTGAATTGTTCGAAACCATCTCGATATATTTAATATATATTTAATATAATATTTTTGATATTACATGTTTATTTTCATTATACATACATGTATTTTCACTATTTAGAAATTAATAAATGATATTACTAAAGAGATGCAACTTGAAATATAAATTAAAGTTAGTAATAAAGTTAAAGGTTGAAATAAAATATTTTACAAAAGAACCGTTATGTTTCTTATTTTACGGAAACTATGTATGATATAAAAGTATTATATACTTTATTATTAGAACTTAGCACATTCTTGTATCTATATGAAGTAGGGAGGCGGTGGCAATGTGGTGCTGTGTGCAAGGAGTGGAAGGCAGCGGGGATATTTCAATTTGGCCGGCGACGTGACCCGAGAGGCCGCGCGGCCGCCGCACGGCTCGCTGAACCGTAAGCCCGTTGTGGGCTCCGCCAAAGAGCAAACAGCGCCTCCGCAATCTTGTGCCACGTAGACCATGCCAAACACTCGACCACGACAATCCAGTAGTACAATTACCCACAAAAGTGCACTCCTCTACAGATATAGAGGTGGTGTTCTACTCATGACTCTTGCATTCAATAATCGATTGTTCCGATGTTCAAGTTTGGGTTTAATATTGAATCAATTCTCTTCACATATGCGAGACAATATAGATTATGGAATTCGCAATATCGTAACCAAGATATGTATAGTTTACTTTGAGTACCGATGCGTTAAGCTATTCAATGTATAGACTTTAATCAAAAAATAAATATTATTTAGTTTGTTGTATCTAGTATAATACATTTTTTCTTTGTATTTCAATATAATACACATACAGTTATATTAATGTAAAATCATTTTGTAAATAAGAAGATACCGTTTGCCTTCATTAACGTATTGGTTTTGTGATAAATATTTAAAAATATGTGATATTCAAAATAAACAATTTCAAACTAATGGAATAATTAAAACTCAATTTAACATTGTATGTTATAACGCCAGTAATTATTTTTGTATGAAATAACTTATTCTTGTGTTTAAGTGATAGCTATTACATTACAACAATGAATAAAAAACTAAGCAAACTACTCAGTTTTAATTAATAAGCTAAAAGTATTAAATTATAAATTGAATCTGATAGCACTTAAGAAACACATCTATTATAACCGTAAATCCCTACGATTGATAAGAGAAGGTGACAATAAAGAGAATTCTGCATCAGAACTATTGGAGTGAATAACAATGAATTTACGAGCGTCGTAAATTCAGCAGGTGTGCCTGTTTCTGAATACACCGGTACAGGGAGACATTAATCGTCGCTTGGGTGTTGTGAATCAAAAATCTCATAGAAACCTATAGTCGAGAATGTCTCCATTTAAATGCCTTTTCAATATTATATTGCACCTACGTATGAATCTACAAACAGCTAGAATTCTACTTTACAAATTATTTAAAATAATGTTGGTTTTATGTCTCTGATAGTATTAGGTTTAACAATAGAAGTCAGTTAATATTTTAGCGCCACCGAAGAAATCTTGTAATATTTCAGTTAAGTAATGTATATATGTAGACTATATAGGTCAACATAATATGGATCAATTATATGACAAGAAATTAAAGAAACTGGTAAAACAGATTAATTTATTAAACGCGTAAGCCATATAGGCTAGTTTACCCATAGAAATTTGAAACAGAAATATAAGATGTTTTTTCGTTTGCATCTAAATTAGAATTAATAAAATAATAAATAAATACATTTTTGTACTAATGTTAAGTTTTGCGTATTTTGTGGCAAGGCATCGTTATTATCTTTCATTTTCTTTCTAAGGTGGGTAACGAACTGTGTAATTGGGCCGGGAGACTTGGCCAGAAGGCTAGCATGATTTGGCGCACTCTTTGTTAATACTTTGTATTTTCAAGAATATAAATAATTCGGCAAATACGTAAAAATTTTGATGAATAAATTATTGACAAATAATTTAATTTCAAATAGTTTTTTATAAATTGGTAAAAAATATTTTATAATATACTTAAAAATAATATACTAAAAAATATTTTATGCTTATCTTTAAATTCAATTTTTTAATAATTTTGCAAGAATAAAGAGGCGCAAGGCAGAAGAGCACTTCGTAAACACCGTGTATCAGCAAAAAGTGAAAGTAGTTATTTCGCGGTTTAAGCACTGATTTTATTGTATTACTTATAAAACTATTTGAATTATTTAATAAGAATCTTTATATTTCCATCAAAACGGTACCATGAACACTCAAATTTTTGAATTTTTCTCACTGTAAAATCCTTCGGTGCTTAACGACTTTACTTATTTTATTTCAAATCATCAAAATTATTTTTTCTTCTTTTTTAGCTATCTGCTATATTTTATCGGATTGGCTTTTAGCGTTAAGTCCAAAGCCCTTGTAACAGTCCTATCGGTACTTCGCACCGGGCTACTATAGGGCTGGCTTCCCAATTCGCACCTTCTAAATCACAAATAATCTCTTAACGCACGTAATCTGAAGAAAGTAAACGAAGTTAAATCACTCAATTTGTGATAATTAAATGGAGTGAAATAAAATATATTAATAAATATATAAAATATTTATAAATAAAATATTTATAAATACTTTTATGTCACTCAAAAGCACGCTATATAAACCTATAATGAATACTGTATTATAAAAACTCCATGTCAATATATGGAGGACCGAACACAAGACGAAAGCGAGTAGCAATTTTTCTCGTAGCTGACAACACGATGTAACGCCAATATCGCTACACTGAGCGATTAAGCCGCGCACGCCGATATTTCAGACGTGTCTCTACTAACTGTCAAAGTGTCGACAGAGACTACACGTTATATTTCACACAATGAGACATTGAAGTAGGTTCAACAGATATTTATATTTCCTCACACTAAAACCTTTTTTCGAAATATAAGTGAATTGTAATTAATACAATTACCTAAATTATAAATGAAATAAACGTACAATATCGTCATTCGTATAGAGATATATTACAATTGCGATAGTTAGCAATCTTCAAAGCTTTAAAACGTTTTGTGGACTTTTGCAAAGGTAGATATTTTAAAGTTACATGTAAAAGAAGTAAAAGCTAAAATAATACAAGAGCATCAAGAGGTAATAAAAGAGGTAGACATATTGTAATTTTTACGTCATCGCCTTCAATACTTCCAAAAAATAAGTGAATACTACTTTCTGCTTGTCTTTCCTATACATTGCTTGTGTTTATTATATGTTTGGTTAGTATTAGAGCGTCAAGGTAGTAGATAAGTTATCTCGTATACAAGGTCTGTCTTGTAATCATAGAACGGACTATAAAAAAGATATAAAGTCTACTAATCTTGAAAAGGAACGGTCGTTTCGTTTCAAAAAAGATAGTTGGTAAGTCGGATCACGCAGGCAAGCAATCACTTGATAATAAACGTGAAGTAAAAGGAGAACGACGTAAAGGTTCACGTGCTGCTGACGCAAGTTTCCTGTAGCAACGGCGCTCAACTACGTATTGCAATGTAATCAACAATGTAAAATAAATACTTTAAAATTATGTTATATTTCATATAAGATAGAAGGAAATTCTCTTCTATAGAAGGGCACGTATAAGTTGTTAAAGCAGCATTGAGAGTTATTCTGCTGCCAAGGAATATTTCGCCAACCTTTCTAAGTTAAGGTTTATATATTATGCTTTTAAAACTAAAACTTGTGTTTAAAATAAGTCCGTCTTAAATGATATTTTCTTTATTGTCACATTACTGTCGTGGTTTGCTAGTATGTTGAGAGAACTTTTTACGTGTCAGGCAGCAACACATATCTGCACTGTAGGTATATAACATGATGAGATATACAAAAAGAATACAATTTTCTTATATGTAACAATAGAGTAAATAAAAAAAGCATACTTGAAAATAAAATATAATATGATAATTAGATTAGATAATCATATTATTTTAATTGGTGGCGATTCCTTTACAAGATTATACGAAATGACTTGATACTTTTTTAAGAATGTATTCATAAATAAATAGAGGCTATGACACCATGGCAAAGTGAATGATAAACGACATCGAGCCGGCGCCTCGCCGGCGGCCGCTAGCCGCGAAAAATACTACTGTCATCTTGACGGATAATAAAATAATGTCTAAGTCATGCTCTTTTTTGCATGTCAAAATTGTAATTCTCTATTTTGATATTCTTTACCAATGCTTTTCTAGACCATATTAGTAAAAACAAATGTTAACATATTGACACTATTTATTATTTAGGCGATATAAATGTCACACGTAAAGGATTATTATTTTGATTTTACAAATGAAAGGGGTAAAAAATATATACTATGAGCGGAAGACATTTTAATGATAATATATATTAGTATAAAGCTAGTACATGCATATTTAGTTATAAAAAGATAAGTGTTCAATATAATAAAATAATATAATAAAATATTATTATTGTTAATATAATATAATATTAAGCCCCTCAAAGACTAGCTCCACGTCCGGCTGTAAAATCACTGCAACGTGAGGGGTGGAACATCGAAGTCTGTTTATCAGGCGGTGACTTAATCGATTGCCAACGGAGCAATAACAACCTTCTTAAACATGAAGAGACACTTTATGAAACTACGTATAGGGTCGCTACCTGTGGATGAATGCCGGGGCATGTCTGGAGCTAACGCTGGGCATGACATAAGGCGGACCCCCAGTGGCTCTTGGCGGGAGGGAGTCAGGGAAACTGAAAATGCAACAGCCGATTCTGGCGGGGATGGGGTAGGAACGAGTGAGATTTTGCCGAGAAGGGAATCTCCCTTTGAGCACTTGGCCGGTCCATTCGTGGGGAACATGATAAGTTCAACAACGACAGGAAGACAAAAGTGGTCACTAGCAGAATTAGAGGAATTAACGTATTGTTATTATAAGGCTAGAAGGGAAGGAGGGGATATATTAGAAAACTTAAAAATACTTTTAAGAAACGGAATCCAACAAACCTAAAAAGATACATGAACGGAATTCTTTTATCTAACCAAGCACGTTCTGTGTGCTTGGTTAGATAAAAGATTTCCATTAAGCAAAAAATTCTATCCAAAATGACACAATACAGCAAACAGTAGAAAATGAATCACAGCAAGGAGCTTATGTTTTGTCATTACATGGCAAAATACAACCGAACGGAATACATTAGAAGATTAGAAAAGCTATTTAAAGAACGGAACCATGAAAATCCAAAAATACATAGATTCAATGGAAACACATTTTTTAACCAAGCTCGTAGAATTTTAAAACAAAACCTACTATCGCAAGAACTACTGAACCAAATAAAGTAAGCTGCAAAATACGATATACAACAGACACAACGCAACAACACTTAAATCACCACAACAACAAATACTGAGACAGACACAACCACAATCGTAGATAGGGTAATAGGCGAAATATTAGAAGAACACACACCACTTATTAAAAGTAATCCATCAGAAGAACAAATTCCCTAAACTGCTGACGATAACCAAAATCCGATTGTTTATCAATTTCTCAACGTTTTTGCCGAAACATGGGAAATAGCTATTGAAAGGCATGAGCTGCACCTGCAAAAGGTTAAAGAAAGGAAATTGTTAGCAATGAAAATGGCTCATCAGCAAAAGGCAAATTTAGAAAGGCTCTATTTACCCGTAACGAATGGCGGTAGAGGTTTAATCAATATATAAAATCTATACAAAGTGCATGTTTTACAGTATATTTTATATATTTAGAGAAGAATAGGGATTACTTAATAGCAGCCATAGCGCATCACGATCAGAAGAGAGAAAAATATTCAATATATACAGAGTCACTAAAAATAGAAAAAGAATTCAAACTTACACCAGGTAACAATCACACTAAAATAGAAGTTAAAAATAGAATAGTAAAGAAACAAAATGAAGTTTGGAGAAATAAGAACCTACACAGGAAATTTCCTAGAAATACGCTAGATCTGGTAATTGTGGATAAAGAACTCACGTTTAAATGGTTGAAGAGACAGCCTATTTCACTTTCATTAAATCGTCCATATTTGCTATACAAGACCAGACGGTAATCACACATCAAATCGAGCGGGACATATTGAAACTAAGTGTTGATGTCAAATGCCGCTTGTGTGCGAGTAAGGACGAAACGATTCAACATCTTTAGCAGGTTGTGAAAAGCTTACTGGTACGTATTTTGTAAAGAGGCACCATAACCTAGTACAATATTTATTCTGGTGCCTGGCTAGGAAAAGTAAGATTGAAACTAACAAGTTATGGTGTAAAGAAGAACTCAAACAACCAACTGTAAAAGGAAAATAGTACTGCGAAATTAATGTGGGTACTACATGTACAAACCGATATTACAATAATACACCATAGACTAGATCTAATATACATCGATAACAACCATACTTACCTTATTGACGTCTCAGTATCATTTGACAATAATATTGGAGCTAAGGAAATTGAAAAAATTAATAAATACGATCCGCTTATTGCGATAAGTTATATGCACACATCAACAGTCACATTCTTCAAAAACAAGAGAATAATCAGTATAGTCTTGAGATACCATTTTTATAACCCAATCATCTCAAACATAACATCACATACCCATGCTTTAGTCACTCTTTAATTATAAACATCGTAATTAAGACAATTGTCATATAGCCTACAACCAATATAGTAATTTAATCTATAATCAAAATTTAATTTGGGATACAGAGGAAATAAATAACGCATACTAATAGGTAACTTTTTTCCTGAGGGTCTTAGGACGGGGTACTTATTTAAGTCGACTTCGTCGTGTAAAAGTTGATAATAATAATAATATAATATAATATTATTATTGGTAATACTAAAATAATTTAGTATTGAATTACTGTATATCGCAAGATTCGTACGTGTGGTATTTGAGTCGAATCAGAGTTTCTGTGAGACACATCAGGATCGCTAGCGATAAAATACAAAACAATTGATTGTTGATATTGCGGTCACGTTGCTCAGTTACTATTTTCACGTCTGACGTAATTACGTTAGCGATAAAGTTATGTTATTTACGTGACCCATTATCTTGTGTCATTTCTTACTTAATATACTAAGTTTCACCCATTTTATACATAAATACCTTATTAGAAATATTATTAATTTGCTATAGAAAACAAATTGCACTCTAAATAAATTGATGTTTTAAATGATTTTAATAAAATTTATAAAATATATCTCCTAAAAACATGGTAAAAAGAAAAAGTTAGATAAATGTGTTAATAAAGATTGTTAGGGAACTAATCTTCGCGCCAATCAAGACAAATGGCGTGCATGAAAGAAAAATACACTTGTACATATGTCTACGTCTAACTGACGCGAACTGTGAGTGATTGGCAATATCGCGTAAAACATTGTTGAGAGACGTTTTTCTTTATTCTCAACGAAAAGTGTAAAAATATTTATATATTATACGACTGAATATTACAGTAGATTTATAGAGTAATTTAATTTTTTTATACCCTATAGTGTAATTTCTTTAAACATTTATATTAATTATTTGAAAATATACAATAATTACTTAACAATAAATAAATATTCTAATTAATAAAAAAACAAATATTTAAAATGTTTTTTGAAAAACTATAAACAACAAAAATGGAAATGGTACAGTGAGAGCGTCACCTGTGATGAATGGCGATGTCCGTTTCAGCCGCGACTCAAATATTTCATTAAGCGAGCTTTTGGGGAGCCGCGCTATGCGTCATAGGGTACATACGGAGCGGCCGCGTCGACACTGATCCACTAAGCTTAGCATAGAAATTAATAGGTAAACGCGTACAACCTGCGACTATGCGACAAACGCTGCGGATAAAATTTATTACTTTATATGCAAACAGTTTTAATAATCTTCAGTGCATATACATTTACATAGTTATAAATAAAGTAAATAGTATGCTGCAAAGTACTTACATAGTTATAAATAAATTAAATAGTATGCTGCAAATATTGAGTTGAATGTAAAAAAATCCTTATAGAGATTAACAGATTAAGAGCAATATTAATAATATTGCTCTTAATCTGTTAATCTCTATAATAAATATAAGTATAGATAATAAATATAAGTATAGATAATATACAAAAAGCAATATTCAGTTTTTCATAGATGAAACAGAATAACTTAAGAATCTTTTACCAATGGAATCTCAAGAAACTGATAATGCACTAAGTTGTAGTCCTCAAATGATGTATGAGATGACATAGCGCGGAGAACAGGAGGATGTTATACCCATTAAAAAATATTTTGTAAATAAGATGAGGGAGATCACACAGGTCTAACCCTATTTTAAAATATTACAAAAATCGATAACCTCAATATTTAAAGTATAACCTTCTCGTCAAATATTACTATACACAAATACATATATATATTAAACATTAGATATTGTTCTAATATTATTCAAGGACATAAAATTTGCCTTCATATAAAGAAAAAATAACATATTGAAATTATTCAAATACCTACTTCAAAGAAATAACTAACGTCTTGAAAGGTGCCTAGAGCAGACTACGACGAAGTTTGGTATGTGCGCAAGGCTAAGGAGAGCGGTGTGGGCAAATGGGGAGATGCACGTACAACATTCTAACAGGCAAATCCGAGCATAGCACTCGTCGGGAGTTTATTACCCTGCTCATATTTACACAATTTGAGTGGGTGTTAGCGGTCTAGGCGCGACCGACGTCTCTATATTCCCTTAGGTCCATACTTTTCTATGTTCCATTTGTGGTGTACACTATATCAAAAGTATCTTATTTTAAGATACTTCAGCTCAATATTATCTGATGTTATTGTGTAAATACAATTTGTGTTTGTCATAAGAGAATATTGTCACTTTTGCCTTAGGAAGCAAGAAATACGAATTAGATATAGGTATTTCTTGCTTCCAAAGGCAGAAGTGACAGTATTATTTACTGAAGGAGTTCATTTTCTACAAGTGTTATATAAAAATATTCTTTAATTAATTTTTATATGTATAAATATATGTGATAATAGATGTAACAAATTATAAGTACTTGATATAACAAATTATAAGAAGTTACATTTTGTAAAAAAAATAATACGATAAAATTTTGTAAAAAAATACAATACGATAAATTAAATCATTTAACAACAGGATTTATGTATAAGTATATTAAAGTACTTAATGAATGAAGACAACAACAGCTATAAAGAACACGAGACCAACTAGAGTGATTAAGTATCTAATTTAAATGCAGTCTCCCGATGCGGACGTCTTAAACGTAAAGGGAGCAGTACTGCGGAAAACGGAAGACCGACTCTCTTCGCAAAAGGAAGGAGAGGAGAGGTATTAAATTAGCGTAGTCGGTGAAAAAGTGCACTAACAACATTAGCGGATAGAACAATGGCAAAGCACACAAAGAAACGGAACGCCCAGACAAACCGGCTCGCGTTTAGTTAGTGCGGCGGGCGCGGTGCGGCACGGCGCGTCGCTAGTGTGCACGTAACTATGAGTACATAGCGACACCCGCATCCGCGCACAATGAACCGAACTTACACTAATGAACCTCTGTATCTACTGAAGAAAATCTTCTCTGTTCAGAAAAACGAAACGAATTAGATAAAAGTTTTCCACTATTCTCTTTGAATCCGATATAATTGAACGTACTTTAATAAACTTACAAAGCATTAAACAAAAACTTAGTTGCTTCAAAACTACAGCATGTTTATCAAATGAACTATAGTAGAATTAGAATATTCACAATTTTGCTAAACCTCACTTATATAGAAAGTAATAAAAATATTACATCGTTAATATATTCATTACATTGATTATTATCTATTACTTATATATTTTTTCTGTAATTATTGTTTAATATGACATATGGTGGACAAGAGGGAAAATATTTTATAAAGGGGCCAATAAATAATTTAAAGAATAAATTTCTTAATACCACATGATAATATTTCAAATGGTTCAAATTATTAAAAAAACGTATTCATCGCTTGAAATAAATATTAAATAACAAATAATGAAATTTAGAAAATAGCAACTTTTGATTAGAGAAGTGCACTTAGAGGAGTGCTTTAATTTATATCCTGTTTCCAAAGTTAGTAAAATACGATATTCTCGATTCGTAAATCGTAGTCTAACTCAACACTGCCTGTATTTTATGGCTGTTGATGATAACTTACGACCCCATTTAATCCACTTTAAGAATACGGACATCTGCAGACTATGAGAGAATTTCTTGAAGGCTGATTACAAATTATGTCATAGAAAATACTCTTTTTATAATAAAATATATAAATGAACAATGAATATAATGCCTTCATTTTTCTTAACAATGTATAAATTCAAATACATACTGGCAATTCTTTTATATACAAAAATGCAAGAAGGTATGGAATATTAATATATAAAGATTTAAAATTTAACTCGAAAGCAATAGACATGTTACGCTTAGAATTATCAAATGCAACGTCGTATGACCTCAACAAAATTGCTGAACTTGCTCGCTTCCACAAACTATTGGAATCAATTTCTAACTTAGCCTTCGTCTAGAACCGCAGAGTCGAACTGAATTAGATTGCATTAATGGCGAGATTCTCTATCAATGCGTCATTGTGGTCAGTCAATACCTATACGTTTAAAAACATTGACACAATGTTTTAAAATTAATTTAATCAAGTTCTTGTTAAGTTGTTTAGAAAATGCAGAACTATTTATTATTGTTATTAAATTAATTTAATTAAAGGATTTGGGCTCAAAGTTTTTGATAATTACGGGCCTAAAATATTTAACGTAGGTTAAAGGTGTTAATGCTGAAAGTTGAGAGGTCGAACATGCTTAACCAACACCACTGTCCAACAAATTAGGAACAACATTAATATATTCTCTATACACGACAACTTTCCACAATAAGCAGAATATATTAGTGTTATTTATCTTAGCTCATGCGCTAACAAAGTTTTAATTGCAAGCGCCGATACAATTTGCGTACAAATGAATTTATTCGCTGATTCCGCAGTACATTGGGGAGAGCGCGGGCGGGCGGGCGTTAGGCGGCGACAAGGCGGTGTGTGAACGCGGATTACCCGCGTGTGTAGGACCGCTAATTGCGGGTAACGTCGAAGCGTTTAGTAGTCGCCGATTAAGAGACAATAATATTTTACATATTCCATACGTGAAAGACAAACGCCTTTTTAAAATTTATTGTACTAAAGACAAAAGGTCAATTGTTAATAATAAAATAATATATGTTTATTTTTGTACAAGTAAAGGTTGAAAAGGCATTCAACATTGAAGAGAGAAACTGGTACAGTGTTCTGTATTTGACCAAACAAAAGGGTGATAGCGGTACGTGCGTAAATCAAACGTCGCACAATAACAGAGCCGCCCGCGACCACCCTAGCTCGTCCCCGTCCACCATCGTTCCACCGCATCTGCGCCATCCTTTCTAGTTTGACTCAGCTCCGCTTTTCCAAGAGATGCGGTGGGTTGAATATAATAAATCTGCCATACTTGTTTTAGCGAAAGCTCCTTCAAATATAACTTACATAGAGTTCATTTTAAAAACATAAAAATAGTTAATTTATTGTTTTTCACTTAACCTTTATATTTTCGTTACATTTGTATTATCTTTTATTATTAAATATCATTATGGCTGTATTTTTATATATGCACTTGTAAGTTTATTTCTTAAAAGTAGTTAATAAATACATAGTACAATTTTTAAAAATTTAAAATAATGTAGATATATATCGTAGCAACATAACTTGTATCATATTGGCTACACCGTAGCAGTGGGGATTACAATTCTCGTTCGGATAGTACGATACCATCGCACTTTGCTCCATTCGCTGCAATTAACGCGGTACAATGACCATATAAATCTTATCTCAGCATTGCGCTTATTATATTATATATAGAAAACAAAAATTCCTCATTATTAATGATATTATATGAACCTTCAAATACATAGATGAAATGAAGCAAAAGGGAATATTTAACCAAAAAGATGAAACATATCCTATAAATAAAAGGATAATGATGGCAAAGTAAATTATTTGGGTGGGTTTTTGGAATACAGTGTGCCGCTTAATCTTACCTATACGTTTGGAGCCGAAGAACAAACAAGCCGCGAGCTGAGATTACGCTCCGAATAAATCAATGTTACGACGCGTTAAAATATTTAAGCTCACGATTAATGCTGGGCGCGAATACCGTCTTATCGAACCGAACCGCACTAGACACAGCTGCTCCTACCACTCGAAATCGTCGGATTCTACGAAGAATTAATCAAGACAATCCGCTAAATATTTCCAAATACACCAAACAAACAAAAGAAATAATTAAAGATATAAGCAAATACTAAATAATTTATCAATGTAATACAAATCAAAAATATAATAATAACTTAATATAGATAATATTGATATACTATCTTGTACATTTACTGTCTATAAATGTTACAAAGATCTCACCAAATAACTTAACAATATCATTTTACTGCAGTTAGGAATGAATACATAATTCACGCAAATGATCAACCGGAACCTTATCAAGCGCCGTTATATATGACGAAATTACAGTAGAAGTTTTACAAGGGCTCGTTAGGGCGGCTGTAACGATAACCGCAGGAGATAACTGTTTCTAATCAGACGTAATGACGCAGCGCCTCGCTAGCTTCGCATGTCTCTGTGTAATACACGAATTTCGATTCCATTTCATACAATTGCATAATTAAATTGATCAGAAGTTTCTAAATCAACATACTAATTTTGAGCCTCAATATCTTGACTTTTAATGAATCTTGTATGGGGTTTCTCAATAAGAACAATATGTTTTGAAATTGAAATAAAACATGTAATATATATTTGAATTTCGTGCTCAATAGCTTTATTTGATAGGAAATTTTATGCTATTTATGATTTAAACAAAATATCGTTCAAATGACCGCCACTACTTTTTTTGCACTGGTGAATACGATCGGTCCAATTTTCGATGACTCGGTGCAGCATTTTGGCTGGTATGGCTACTATAGTCGCTCGAATGTTGCGTTCAAGGTCTTGAATCGTAGCTGGTTTATTGGCATACACTTGAGATTTAACATACCCCCCACAAAAAATAGTCCAAGGGTGTTAAATCAGGCATGATCTTGGTGGCCAATTGTGAGGACCGTTGCGAGAAATAACCGACTCACCAAACTTATCACGCAATAAATCCATTGTGATGGTCGCAGTGTGGCATATTGCACCATGTTGTTGAAAATAAATGTCGTCCGCATCGATTTCATACACTTCGGGAAAAAAATCGTTCAACATGTCACGATAACGGTCGCCATTGACAATAACAGTACGGCCTTCGTCGTTTTTGAAAAAGTACGGGCCAATGATTCCACCGTACCATAATCCTCACCAAACAGTCAATTTTTCAGGATGTAATAGTGTTTCATGAACCAGTCTTGGATTTGACTCACTCCAGTAACGACAATTCTGTTTGTTCATATAACCATTGAGCCAAAAGTAAGCCTCATCTGAAAAGATGATTTTCCTATGAAATTCGGTGTCCGTTTCCATCATTTCAAGCGCCCAATCAGCAAATTCACGACGTAATCGATGGTCTGCTGGCTTGAGTTCTTGTGCCAACACAATCTTGTATGGATGTAGGCCAAGATCCATACGTAAAATTCGCCAGGTTGTCATTCTGGATAAGCCCAATTCTTGTGCACGTCGTGGAACGGAAACATTTTGATTTTCTTCGACACTGGCTGATACGGCGGCAATATTTTCTTCACTACGGCCTGCCCGTTGTCGTGTTGGTGGTCTACTATCGTGCAAAGAATATTCACTTTCCAGTTTTTGGATTATGCTACGTATAGCGAGCTCAGACTGTGCACCACGACTACCATATTTAGCACGAAATGCTCTTTGAGTAGACACAATACTTTTCGAATTTTGATAGAAAATTTGGACAATTTTCTAACGTTCAGGTAACGTGAACTTGTTCATGATTAAATGGCAAACGTTACTGAACACAAAACAACACAAATGTCAAATGTTAAACAACCAAGATGGTGGCTGTGAGCTATCAAAATCCTATCATCCTTAATGGGAAACACTGTATATTTATACAAGAACTCATTTCATGAAGATTAAAATGATTTCCGCATCTAATATAGTGAAATGGAGAAACTAAAAAAGTTTTTACTCAACCTTCTCGGTAATAAATATTCAAAGTTGCTGAATTAAATTTCATTCTGATTTTTATTAAGAATTCCACGAACCGAAGAGGATGGATACTTCTGATATAACGATATACTGGCGGAAGTAATAAAATAAAACGATTTTACATCTCTAGGGGAAACGAACGTTTTTGTCGAATGGGAAAAGTCGCTCGCGACTTCTCATTTTGCGATAAAATCGGGAACGTTTTACGACAATCTTCTATTCGATTACCATTAAACAACAATCTTAAAAAACTTTTTAGCGATCTAAGTCTTAGTGCTGACTTTTGTTCAGAAAGAGATTAAGGTACGAACTTTGCTTCTTAATCTCCTTAATTCATGACTTTATAGCTGATCAACATGTCGATAGAAAATGAATTTAGAAAACGATACAAGAGCAAACAAGTACAGAAATTTTGTTATATTCTATTGGTTTTAACGTATATGCTCAAAATATAAAAAGTTGTTTAGAAAGTACTGGTTTATCGTGAATGTTCTTATTACCTAGATATTAGAATACAACATTTTAAATCAAAAGAGGTCAAAATAATCGAAGATGCTTTAAAAGTGATCGTGAACCGCTACGTCATATAACGAACTAGTCACGTAGTCGCATTTCGTATTATTTCCCTAGGACTCATCACGTGACTTGAATAATTTCTCTGGCCATCTCTGATCCAGGCCTGCTGGACCCTTTACAAATAAACCGCTTTACGCACGACTCTCTAACGGAGATTCATTATTCTACGTAACTTTTGCTCACCGATTCATAAAATACGTTTAATTGAACTCTTTAAAATAAAAATGTAAATGTGTATATCTCAGTCTCATTAGACTTGAGTATTTATTAAGCTGTTAGTACTATTTACCGTTTTATTAGTATTTAATTTTTGTTATTAGATCTTTTCTGTCGAAGGTTTATCAGTATAAATGTACTATTTATGTAATTTAAATTATACATTTTCTTTTCCATAACAGTTAAAAGGCTTCAAATCAAATCATTAAATCTCATTTTAACAGTTTGACTCCTGATTTGAACTTATTTAATATTCAAAAGTTTCTTTGTTCGTTCCTTGTATGTATATATTAATTTATGATGGCATTTACTATGTATTATGGGCATATATTCCAGAATTAGATCTAGGAGAAAATTCAAGTTAGGTAATTTACTCAGATATAAACAAAATATATGAAAATTGAGATTTTTGTTTTAAATTATAAATTCATAAACTAGTGTATAAGTTAATTATTCCGATTTGAAATATATGTTGGGTATCAAATCTATGCTGTCTATGTGTAAATACACATTAAGTTTTATTTATTTTTGGCTTATAAAGGTAAATATAATACTACCTACTTTTACATAATATACATGTACATCTGAATGTGGTTGGGAGTAATAAAGACGTCACACGAGACGCTTGTCGGCCGCGGTATTAGGCGCGTAGCAGTTTATTGTGCGGCAGTCTCGCTCATAACTACCCATTTTCCTAGGGATAATGACGGACAACAAGCGACGTTATGTTTATTTCAAAGTCTAATAAAGGTCTTTCGGGAGTTTCGGAATATATACATGCGTCATTATAATATTTTTAATTACCTATAGTAGAGATTAATATATATTTATTAATTAATTTTAAAACTTGATTCAAAACTAACTAAAAAGAATACCTTGGATTTCCTCGCAGCGCAGCTTGGTGAAGTGCATTGAATCCATTGTTGTTTGTTAGCGTCATGTCAGCTCCGTGGTCCAACAGCAAAGTCAATATGTCGTCGCGTTTCTTAGAAATTGCGTCGTGCAACGGAGTGTCACCTTCAGAGTCCTAAAGATATAAGACATAAACATAACTTTTTTGTGGAATAAAAATTCACATATTGTTTTTTAAAGGTTATGCGAATAAGATAGTAATCGTATATCGCTATATCTCGGAATGTATATGAGGTGAAGAAGGTATTAGAAGTAAATAAATATTGTCAATGAAGGAAATAAGCTTTTGTTTCGTATTTAACGTGGGATAGGATTTTCAAATATTAAATTCCACTATATTTTTATACCTTAAATTACGAATAATAAATAAAGTAACAAAATGTTGCCTTTTTATATACTTTAATAATTAAGAAATACTTGTCAGAATACATTAAAAATAAATAATTAGTTTTCATTGTTTATTCGTATCACTGTTAAATGTTTATCTTCAACATTATATTCATGATATTGACTTACTCGCACTAAATTGTACTATAAGTACAGCACGTGATATCTAACTACTATATTATTGTTGTAATTCTTTATATTTTTCAAGATACTAATTTCATAAAAGGGTAAAGGTTAAATATCTAAAGTAAATTAAAAATAACTAGCTGTTTTAAATCAAAATTAATTGTAAACCCAAATTTAAATTCAGATATGTGAAAAAAATGATATTCCATAATCTCATAGTATCGGCTCCTCGAGTATTGGGACAGTTTTCTAAAACATCAAACCGCTCAAATGAATAATTAAAGCGACGGAGAAGGCATTTAGGGCGTGGATTATGGAGACTTGCATAATTTATAAGCGTCTCAGTAGTTAAAATAAGCGGTATAAGGCGAGTAAGGAGCACGGCTGTGATGCTACTCGCAGCACAGGACCAAGCAAAATCTCAAATGGTGTCGAGATTTGTAGTGCTGCAGGAAGGCGCAAAAAGCGCGGCTACCGCGTCATTATCATAATCACCACCGCTACGTGCCACTACGGTGCCGCCCAAGCCGTTTCGCTTTGTGAGCGTGCATTAAGAGACGAGCATTGTGCTCTGTCATTCCACAATTAATTTGCAAGATACTGTAAGATGAGTGATTTTCCTTTTACAGTACCACTCAAAAGACGGTTTTCTTTTGGTACAATTTAAAAAGTGTATATGAATATTAATTTATTACCAAATATACTTTTTTTATAAAAAGAGTTTCTTTATTTATGTTAATAGCAAAAACATTTGTCATAAAACTAAAAAGTGTAATAAATACTCTCAATCACATCATACAGCAGAGAAACCTATTATCAGGCCACTTCGTTCTCGCTTTCCTTCGTTCGAGACTTTGGGTGTTGAGGGCAAAACTCAATGCCAGATTTTGCTTACCAGAGCGAGAAATTCAACATAATTTTAAATATAATCATTCCTTCTAGTGGAATGGTTCGGATCACGTTTGAGTCGGACGCTGTCACGTTTGAGTCGGACGCTGTCTAACATAAAGGTCTGAATCGACAAGATACATATAAAATATACATATAAACTACATAAAATAACAACTACATATGGTAACAAATAAGTTGAGACGAAAACAATAAGTAATATATGTAGAAAACGTTTTTTAATAAATATTTATTATATTATATACTAACCTAATCTAATTTAAATATATATATATATATATATATATATATATATATATATATATATATATATATATATACAAAAATATATCGTAGACAATATATTGTCAATGGGTGCTCTGAATAACACTTCTGAATAGCACATAATATTTCTACTTTTACAAATGACAAAACGTGTGACGCCAACAACAGCTAACGTCAGTAGGCAGTAATTCAGGGGAAGCTCAACCGCAGCGTCAGAGTAATTCCGCACAGAATAGCAGCATTAAATATTAATCCTATTGGCATATAGATGGCCGTTACTGCCTGTTATTCATGCCATCGGTGTACTGCACACGACCTTGTTAAAGCTAATTATTTAGTTACCAATATAATATACCTAATCTGTTATTCTGATACGAACTCATAAAATGATTAATGACAATTTATAACGCATACGTGAAATGACTCTTGTAAATTAATGCACAGACGATATGTCGCAATAGTCCACGATAAATATCAGGGGCAAAGCGCCGAGAAGAAATTTGATTTACGTGGCAATATCCGCAGGTGCATATAAGCTGCGCCCCTCTCCTTCGAGACGCTAATGTAGAACATGTACTTTACGAATATTACAACGCCCGCGGTTGCCCATAACGCACGCGTCTAGAAATTTAAAATTAAAGCTATAAAATTTGTCATCTTATATACATATCTAAATAACAAAAGAGTTTTTAAAGTAAATGATCAAACATCATATACAATAAAAAGAAAGAACTAAAAAGAACAATGTTGGATATTCAATAATAGTGGTGAAAAAAAAAACTGTAGTTATAAATATTATGAAACATCATTTTTTGACAATATGTTGACACATAAACAATATTAGTCAGTTTATCGCGTAGGTTAATTATTGACGAGGCAGAAAGAAAACAACTAATTGCTTAATTCCGAACCATTACGTCTAGTATTACGGGGGGATTATTCACGGGCCATAGAGCGCGGCGTCAGGGAGCGGCGCGCCATTGCAGTATGCGCTGACTTATGATGGAGGCTACTACAGCCCACCCTGCGACGCCCGTAGATAACATATATTTACATCTAAGTCAAAATTACCAATTTATAACGTACATTGCACACCAACATCCCGAATGAACTTGATTCGAATCATACATTTTATGTTCTAATAACAAGGGCATTAAGTGTAAAAATTTCATAATATCTTGTTAACAATAATAATTAATTATTTAGATGTTTATTATACTATAGTTAAGATAGTAATATTTAAAGTAAAAAATCTTAATATGATGTGTCATACAGTTGAGAACCAGAGCTAAATATCACACGCAGAAGAAGATAAACTCACACAATCATCAAGATGTAAAATATCAAGCATTATATTCAAAGTATACATAATATATTAATATATAATTATTAAAAAAATCATTATAGTTTCCTTAGCAAACTGTTATTTGTAAAATATAAACCTGCGGATTACGTCACAAGGATAATAATCTCTACCTAAAACAGAATAGTGTAATAACTATTTAGATAAAAATTTCAAGGAAAATAGCATCAGTGAATTAAGTATTAATATGTTATATAATTAAGTATAAAATATTTTTTACTTTTATTATAAGTCAACTTTGCTCAGGAAGCAGCAATATATTTATTATTAAGTTTTGATAAGTTTGATAAGTAAGAATTTGATCACTAGGTTTCTAAAGTTTTGGGTTAAAAAACTGATACAAATATGTATTCCTAAATTGTCCACTTTCGTGCATAAATTTACGATTGTACTCGACTAATATAACCGCTAATTTAATTCTGTAAGAGCATATGGAATCAAAAGAAAAGAAAAAAAAATTTACATTGATTACATAGTACAATTATAATTTAAAATGCACTTATAATAAGTAAATATATATATATATGCACACACGACATAAGTATAAATTGTATTGAAATATATAGAATTGTATAATTTATATCATATTTTGCTGCATAAAAACACGTATTCGGCTTCAACTACAAAATAAATTCATTTTGTCATAATGGAAAGCTGCCAAATAGGAACGTTGGGGTAATTTTAAATTTATGGAAATCCGGCACAAGATAAAATGTTTCCGCGGCGTTGAGATCCAGCCTCTGTGATCCAGTGACTTATTAACTAAGATAATTAATTTAGTAATATCTATCGATTTAAATCGTCAATTTTTTAAAATTATTTATAACACGCTTTTTAAAGCAAGGGAAACATTCAATTGTATGTACAGGGTGATTGAATGTGTAGGCATGACTGACAGTTTATTTTCTCTGATCCACTTTTTCCTGTCAACTACATGTTCTATCACTCTCAAACAGTAATCTTAAACCATAAATAAAAAAATAATAAATAAGAATAAAAGACAAAAATAGAATTGTAATGTATTATTCCTAATATACTTAAGGTATAAACACCGAGTGTCACATTTACAAAACAGCATCATTTGATATAGGGAAGTTGTTTCACATTTATCGCTGGAGTAAATTAATTTGCCAATCTATATCAGTGGCAATTATGGATTGGTTGAACCAGTTAAGTAGTGCGAGATCCACATTGGCTGCTGCACCCTCATCAGAGCCTTGATTGATTGTATGGAATTAAATCTCCACTACACTACATCGCTTGTAACGTATCTCGGACAAATTAAATGTATGTCTATTCTTGAAATAATAAATGAATTGAGTAATTGTATAGCTGCATATTTTTTGCTTTTATAAAATTAAAGCAAATTATGTTATAAATAGTATTTATTTTAATTTATTAGATACATTTTTATTATTCTACAGCAAATATTAATTAATAATTCAGATTAACTTCATTGTGATTAATCAAAATTTATAGGTTTTATCTTTTAATACATGCTTAGACTAAATCATTAAGAATTTATTAAATACGTTAATAAGCATTTATCCAGAGTTTTTAGCAAACAAGGATAGGACATTATGTGATAAAGTAGGTCGTTTCATAAATACTACAGTCCATTAGTGGCCCAATATCTCAACCACGCAGTTCTTTGTTATTCTAGGAGTGCGGTCGCAGCGAGCGCTTTGCTTTAGATATTGGAAAACGGTAATGTACTCGGCAAGATTTAGCGACGAAAAACGCCCAACTCTGTAGTTTACACTTTAATTTTTCTTGCATCTATTTCTTTTTCAAATTTCGTTTATCTACCTTAAGTTTTTTTTGTATATAATTTTATAATATAAAAAAGAATAAATTAAATAATTAGATGTAAAGAAAATGAGTAAGAAAAGAGAATCCATTTGTGTTGATTATTCACAAAAAGAAACTATTTGTAATAAATAAATATGTTTGCATATAAATATAGTAGTAACCTAATAACATTATCATATAAGACTTATTACCACGGAATATTGTTTGTGCTCAAGAGCTACTATATAGTGTTCGAAACGTCTAGTTTAACTTGTTTTTATGTTAATTTTAAATTGTTATTTAATTTTTAGCGTAAGGTTTTTAAATATTTAGTGGTATATTTTTCTTAAGCCATATAGATAAAAAGCAAAATTAGCGACAAACAATCACGCCGAAGAAATTAGCGACCATGCTGATCCAGCAGTGTCCGAAAAAATACTTACCAAATGTGTTACCCAATCCTTAGTGTGAATAACACTTTAAAAAATAGTAAAATATTAAATAAAACAGCATTCTCTCTTGTCAAACGATTATTTCTTAGAAATAATCAATGGGTAGCAGAAATTTTTAAATATTTCTATACTGATGCTAGCAACATAAATAAGTTGTAACAAACGAGTAGGAATTTCGACTCAGCCAGGACTGAAGAACGTCCGACTTAGCGGTCAGAGTGCTTGGACGGTTTTCAATAGGGTTCAAATCCCGCTGCGTTCCTAAACAAATGAAAAATTGTTGAATTTTACTTATTTGTTTTATTATACCCTGATTAATTTTATTTACCACACTTCGTAAATGATTTATCTTATTTACACTACTTCATAAATGAATATAACTGTTATTTAACTTATCTATTAATGTAATATTGCAATAGATGATAATACCGACACTGATTTCTACTTTATTTTGGCCGTGAAAAACTGATATTCAGTTGCCGAAACTCACATTTTCAACTCTCATTTATGTTTAAGATCATAGGAAGTTATTTTCTAAAAGGTTGAAAATAGATGCCGCCACTTGTAAAAAAATCTATTTAAGAAAAGTTAATATTTCTAAAAGGTATAGACAAGATTAGCCACCTCCATCTACGTGATAAGTATAATTGTAAATGTTCATGGAAATATATACTTAAAAAATAGGTCTGCTAAAACAATAGATATTGCAACAAGTTCCTTAACGAGTAGTGCGAATTTGTAGAAATGGTCACGTAACAATGCCCTTGTGAGCGTGCCCGTATCTAGCCTACTACAAGCAATGATGAAATTTCTTCCATTACTTATTATTTGACAATACGCTCATACAGAACTAAGCTCGTAAACAGAAATTCTTGGTACCACAAATTAGTAATAACATAAATAAAAATTTTGGAATAAATAAATTGAAAATGTATACTTTTTATTACTTGTGTTCACAGACAAATATGATTTGCGTACGAATAAACATCAATCAGCATCAAGAATCAAATAGAAAAGGCAAAATAACAGTAAATTATGCAACCAAAATAAATGGAAGAAGGTCTAAACTTTAATTTTATATTACACTAATCAAGATAAGTATAATGTTAACGTTTTTTAAATATTTTCTCTTAATATTTCACAGTTTTCATTTTTAACCATAATTTTGCCACATTTAAATCATTTTAAAAGCTATTAAAAACGTAAATAAGAAAATACTATATATATTATAAATTCATAATATGTTCACTCTAGGACCGGATAACTTTTAATATATTACATCCATAAGACTTTTAGATATTTGAGTAGTCACAAAGGGAATGTTTGAAATGGGAAATGTTTATTAGGTGAATATTACTACCATGCGAGCGTGCCACTGAGATTATAGCTAGGAAAATATAGGGACTTTTTCTAACAATCGCCATACGCAGCGCGCAGGTGTCTGTAATGTGGCACGAATCGAATCCGGGGTTAAAGTAGCATACATTCGTATCAATATTTGCTTCAATCTACGAACTGAACAAAAATAAATGCAAAATGTAATATATGATAAATTTCATATCAGTATGAAGTTAAATATTAAAATTCGTTAAATTTAATTAATTATTACATACTAATCACATTGACTATTATTGACAATATTGCGAGCAATACTTACATTTCACGTTTTAGTACATTTTTTTTATATCTATATATTCTAACCGATTACAAATACTTCTAGGTTTTGTTATGTTAAAATCGCGGATTTTTTAGAAAATGAACTTTTTACTATAATCATTCTACCTGGAGAAAAAATCGCAGTAATAAAAATATAGCGCCAAGCGGAGAGTGCCAAGAAACATAAAATTTCAGATGACGTCGTCCCTTCCATTAATTTATCGACAGGTCGTGGTAGCAGGCCATGAGGATAATATTTATGAAGCAAAACAGAGCTGCGCGATTTTCATTAGTAAATTATTTAACCTATAAATCTTTAAGTCGCGATAGATTTTATTGTCATTTAATTACAAAAATATCAATATAAAGTGAAATTTAAGCTCATTATTATATAATTATAATATAAATTAATTTAAAAGAAAACAAACGAATTAATAATTTAAGTACCTACATAATAATCTTTTAAATCTATCGACATGTGCATTAATATTTCTATTGATCATTTAAAATATTTTACTGATACTTAGTAATAGTTAAACTCGATAAATTAACTAACTGAAAATATAATATGTTAAATGTCAATAAGAATGCTATATATGTGTATATGGACTTATATTTGCACAAGTTGGTTAGAATGAAATGAGCCTGGCGTCCGCCAGTATCCGATGCGTAGCGTTTAACAGTGTTATCTCCGACCGAATTGGCACGTTTAATTGAACGCCTGTTTCAGCCATTAGTGTACGAGACAACAGTTATTGGCACTAGGCGGTTGTACAGTTGTACATTTGTACGTAAACTACCAATATAGTACCTAAGAGGGTTCCTGATCATTTAAGGTGTTACATTTACATGTAGACAGTGCCAGAGTTCGTCAAACTAATCTAACACTAGTTTATTAAGTGGTCCCGGCGAACTTCGTATCGCATCAAAATTAAATAACGAAAAACCAAAAAAATAACCAAAATCATTCTTAATTGTTAGAGATGTGTAGAATATGTCACATTTTTTTTGATAAATATTTTTGTGTTCAAAAAATTTTTATTAGAAAGCTACTTGAAAAATCTGCCTTGAGAATAAAATAAAATACAAATATTATAAATAAGATATTAATGGACTAATTGATAAATAAATTATTAATTATTAAAAAATACGACGTGAAAACGTGTTTTGTTCGCAACAGTCAATTTACATGGCAAAATAAAATCACTATTTTCTTTTTAATGCCTGAACAGTTGCTCATCTTTTAAACCTTTGGATTTTGTCTCCGAACAGCAGGAGTTTTAGCGAGAATATGGTTATTAGTTATATAGCGAGAATAACGTTCTCAGTTATTAGTTATATTTTATTTAATTATAATTTTACATTGTGTAGAGTGTTAAGCAATTCGAGAAGGAAAAAATATTTAAGAAAATATTCTCGCTAAATGTGACACGGCCAATAAATCCCATAATGTTGTCGTAAAATTTTGGTGGTATTATCTTTGAAAAGCCGGCTATTTTACATTCACCTGCGAGGTTTCCCTCCACATTCAATTTATGTTAGTGGGCACAAAACGAACGCTGACAAATGTTAAAATAAAATGAACATATGTTTTATCTTTGCGCTCACGGAATCATGTTCCATACTTATTGGTGGTAGGGCGAGGCGCTTCAGTGTGTTTTTTCCTTTAATGACATTTATTTTAAGTTCTTGTAAATTAGTAATTTCAAAATAAAAATAGATATATAAGTTATAACAAAATAGATAAACTACCTATGAAACTAATTAAGTAATTTAAATAAAGCTTATATTTCATTTTCTTAAAATCAACACAAGCTTGTAGTTTACAGACATTTACTATGAAAACGTCTTAAAAGAGTCTCTGGATTTCGCAACTACTCGCGTAGTTTCTACTTAAATACAAAATGATATAGCGTCGGGCGGACGAAACTAAGTGGAACTTTTCCCAGGTCGACATATATAAAAAGAATTTTAAAATATATTCTGAGCATAGCCAATATCTTTTTATATAGTATAGTACAAAGTATATATGAGTTTAATTTGAAATAATATACAGGTATATAAATACAGCACACTTGAAAGTAGTTATATACATCATATATTAATGTGGAATAAAACTTATGATTTAATTTAATGAAATTAATATTAGAAATGTTTGTAAGTATTTTTATTATAAATAAATATATAGTATCCTAGTTCCGATAAACGCGCGTATCATAAAGTTTGTCGTTATTTGTTACCTATAATTTGTCTTACCAAAAGTTGTCGCATCAGATAAGATTTCAGTTGAACTCTGTTCAAACTTGCTTTGAGTGTCTACATCAAGATTTATATTTTGTGTAAATAAATAACGTTCATATTAATTTAGCTTTCATTTAAATATATTTTTAGCTTGTAAATTGTAGGTGTATCAAAAGAGAATGAAAGAAAGATGATTGCAGTAGAGATGCGATTTCTTCGTCGGTTATGCGGAGTCAGTTTAGCTGACCGTATATGCAACGTCGAGATACGCAGAATGGCAAATGTAAGCCCAAATGTCATAATAAGAATGAAGCAGAACGTGCTCAGGTAGTTTGGGCACGTTAAGAGAATGAGTGATGAAAGAACGGTGAGATTTATGGAGCCAAGGTGTGTGGTACAAGAGGTCAGGGTAGACCTCGGTTGACCTTCAAAAACACAGTATGGAAGATACTGGAGGAAGTTCACGAAAAAAGCATAAGGACCCCCCGAAGGGCATGTATGAAGAGGATAATGACTGTGGACAAGGCGAAAGAGGTATGCAGGGACCGTAGCGTTTGGCGCTCCGTACTCTCTCACTACCCCGCAAGGGATAAAGGGTGAAGCTAAAAAAAATATTTTTACGCTTAGATAACATTGTACAAATACAACTTCAATTGATTCAAAAGAATGTTAACATGTAATACTATATACGTTTACGTATTAAAGAATTGCATATTTCTTTAACGTTTCTAACTTTACGCCTGCATTAATTTAGTATAATAATGTAAAAGTGTTCTAGCGCCGGTGAGCTATTTCCCATAGTCCCAGAGTAATTATATGGGGTTGTTCACAAAGGCCGAGGCCGCGGAGCAGGCGTCGCACCGCGGCGCGAGCGTCGGAGTGGCAGAACCACCGGTAATGCATTACCGACATCGTCGACGCCTCGTAGCAAAAGCACAATTATGTAGAAATTAACTAATATCTGTGACTCTCTTCAGACAGGTTTCTATATTATTTACATTTTAATTAAGGATGAAACATATCATGGCCCATTAATTATGCTGAATAGATAACAGTAATATTTGTTTGCTTTCCCATATTTTGATTTTTTCTTTGATTACAAAAGGTTGTCGTTAAATATTTCAATTTCCTTCAATTACAAAAAGCTATTAAACATCAACATGCATTTAAAATTAAATAATCACACACCGGATGATAAACCACTTCGAGGCAAATCATTGATCAAAATGATGAAGATGGTTACAAACTTATTAAACCTAGCAATTATTAAAATATTAATTAAAATGTTGTATATTTAACATCCACACAGTGTTAGCTTATTTTTCTTCAATACATATTTTGAAATTTAATATACCTTACCTTACTCTACCTAACATAAAATAGACCACGACAACAATTAATTAATATTAACAACTTACTATAATTTTGCAAGTTCTAAAAATCTCTTCTTCAGCGTACAATACATCCTATTAAATATCTTAAATGTTCAAAGTCCAAAATTTTGCAAGTTCTAAAAATCTCTTCTTCAGCGTACAATACATCCTATTAAATATCTTAAATGTTCAAAGTCCAAAACATTTTAATATCAAGATTCGTAATTAAAACGAACTTTCAGCGATATGTTAATATTTATATAATATAGTATAATACTGAATACTTCAGAAGTTTAATTGTACGAGGTACAAAATTCAGTAAGTACATAATGAGTATAGAAGTGGAAGCATATAGGAGGTTTGAGACGAACACACGACGCCTCGCTTGCCTAATGAAGCCGTAAGAGAACAGGGTAGGCAAACTGACACCGTCGCACCCGCGCTCACATCGTCGCAGCTGTTGTTATTATCATGATCAGCATAACAAAGATAGCGTGCTACATCTTATTTAAAATTATTTAGGCAAATGAAACAAATATAATACGTTTGTGTCTAGGCAACTGACTGCCGACTTTGTAAAATTTTTTTAATCACACATACAAATGTATAATAAAATTGCATGAAAAAGGCATAACGGCAGAATTGAGATTTTGGTTTTTTATTAAACATACTTATTTTCTGTCTAGTTGTATAGGTCATGGGGCTAGGTTGCGCGTGAGCATTCAATGTTTTCAAAACAAGCACAAAATGAAATGAGAAGATAGAATAGAATATAGAAGAAATATATCTCCTTAGTTCGTAAAATTAAGAAACAGTTAATAATAACATATAGCCACCCAACTATAGCTTTACTGAAGTAAATGTAAGAGTAAAGGTTAAACAGATAATTATTAATAACAAATTAGTACGCATTTTTACTATGGTGACATAAGTTACAATAATTATAGGTAAATGTTACAGTAAAGCTGGCTGGAGCTTAGCATCGACTCAGAATTAAATAACAGAAAATCGAAAAAAAACTCTAAAAATATCAATCGTTACAAATTTGTAGAAAAAAAATTGTGTGTACAGATATTATTATTAGACTACATGATAAACCAAAATACAAATCAGTACGCTAATTTGTCATCAAGTCACACTTGAAACGTGACATGTGAATCGTTGAAACGTGAAAAAGACGCAAAGAGCAAAAGGAGTTTTAGTTCACGAAGGTATGTAAAGCAAGAAATGAGTTCGGTGAACAAATGATAGTCCCCGAGCTACTCGCCACAGTCCGTACTTATAATCTAATATTCGCAATTTACGAGGATCGCGGAAGGGGTCCGTGGGGAGCTGTAGCACTGTCATCGTGCCAGCGTACCTGCCGGCTGCATTTACCCCCGTGTTAAGTCTATCGCTGTAGCTTTTTACGCTTTTTATGAGACCAATGCTAGCGTACCTTTGAGAGTAACGTTTATTTTTCGTGAATCGAATGACATAGGTAGAGTAAACACGACAAAGCAAATAAATAGTTAAAAATTTAGAATGAGAACTTAGAAACTAGAAGAACTCAGAAATTTGAACATTTATTTATAATAAATAAATATAATATAAGTCTGTATAATTTTGAACCTACAGAAATTGAATAACAAAACTATAACCCTACAAATTATATTAACGGAAGGGAGTGATGAAAGCGGAAACTATAACTAAACCGGAGCATTGTGCGGCGCTTGGATAGAATAGAAAGCTTCAGCAAGGAAACTCTTGTATAGACCTCGTCACACTTAGGTAAATCTCCAATATCCGCAACGAGAGATTTTGTAAAAGCTATATTTGATACCGCAACTTAGCATATTGTATTCCAAAAAAATATTTATGTATGTTTTAGTTAACTTGCATAATTAAATAAAGTATTAACTTAACTACTGAATTCAGACTAACGACATACACGGTATGGAAACTGTAACAAAAATACATAAGCAACCTGTAAATTGGCGTAGCATTTACAAAGAGTATAATTTGAACATGAAAATGAAAAAAATAAATAAAGATAACAACGTTAAATCTAAAGTTTCACTCATAATTTGAATTCAGGACATATAAAATAAGCAGTTCAGTACGTGACCGTTAATAGCGTTCTGGCCGCGACACACCGCTGTCTAGACATTCGTATCTACACAAGATAATACTTTTATAGTTAAGACATATGTATTAGTTTACAAATATATTTATTGATTTTAAAATGAATTCGTTTCTGTTTTTGTATTGGAAAAATGGCGTAAAAAATATATATAGGGCATGTACATGTATTATACAAATTACGATTTTTTTTACTTTAAATAATAGAAATATGTATTCAGATGCCTGTGACTAATTATTAATTAAATTAATAATGATTAATTTTTAATTGTGCAAATCTAAATATATAGCAAAGTCAATAAAAAATGATGTTAACGTGTATGTAAAAATATTTGATGCTTATGTGTATGTAAAAATATTTTTTTTAGCTTCACGCTTTTATCCCGCATAGCAGGGTAGACAGAAAGTACCTAGTGTCAACACACTCCGTACTTCACTTTCCACCGAATTCGAGACATTGCGTGTTGAGTGGTGGAACTCAACGCCGCTCTTTATCTTTACCAGAGCGAGGAAGTGAAAATAATTTAAATATAATCACTCCCCCGAGTGGGGATCGAACCCACAACCGATCGTGTTTACACTCAGACGCTGTCACACTGCGCCACGACCGGCCTCAAATTAAAATATGTAATTTTTTTATTCTGTTTTACTCCGAAGAAAAAGTGAACTACCACTATCTACTATTGTTGTTCTATGGAAAGGTTCTAGGAACAGCGGCATATTTTGCTTTGGATGCCGTTTTTTGTTACGCCTATTTTTTATAGAAACCTATAATTTAAACCAAAAACGGAACATTTTTTTCGAGTCATTTGTCAATTTCACACAGCTGAAGTTTAAAAATAACATAAAATCAATTTGGTGAAAAATACATAATTCAAACTTTTATTAACAAAATATGTTAATAGTAACCTTTTTCTTCGCAATTTCAGGCCATGAATAAAAAACTTATAGAAATATAGATATGACAAGATATACGAGTATAGCGCAAGTCAGGGCGTTTTCAATTTGTACCACATTCAAAAGGAGAACGTTTCTGTACTCCTGATAATTTAATAAAGAAAGTTTATTGGAGTTCGAGAGCGTGCGTGGCTGGCACACTCGCCGCAAAAAGCCGAAAACTTTGATTCAATTAAAACTGAAAGTTGGAAGAAGTAACAAATGCGTACAAAACAACTTATCATGGCGACTCTCTATAATCTTTGTATGATGCAGGACGCTCTGTTTGCTACACTTAAAACCCCTTTCAGCACTTATAAAGGTACTTTAAAACCATGAAATGAAATACTAAATCAAAGGATAAACCTTAAAATCATTATACCCACAACCTGAATGATATCTAAATGGGCTTAGAAGATTTATTTTCATTTTATTTTAATATTACTGGTATATTTTATGAATTTTAATAGACAGTCCACACTGGACAGATTTTATGAACAAAAAAGGTGTCGAGTCCGGTGGGACATAGCCAGCCAAAGCCGCTGGTGGGGAATAAGGGGTGACGAGCAATGTTATGCAAATTGAGGTCGTTATTTCGCTACGAGTGAGGAAAGAGTGCGACAGCGGCCGCTCTATTGCGCACCGCGAGCACATCGCCCGCGAACAGCGCACCGCAACGCGAAAGACGCTTTGCATAATTGGTTATACAAGTATCTACATCGAAGTACTGAATAGATCTCTTCGTTCCAAGATTACGTTGTCGTTACTGGTAAAATAAATTTACTTAATAAATAGTTTCTTTTTCAATGAATATTTGTCGTACTTAGATATTAATATCTAAGTGTCAAAATTAATTGTAAACATTAACAACAAATATTAATTGTAAACATTAGTAACTAAAAAAATCATAATATTTTAATAGTTTCCATAAGAATGTCTTAATATTAAAAATATTGTTGAGTTTCTAGAATTCCAATTAGGGATTCTTCAACAGTTTCTTAACTACCAACTCCAATGGAAGATTGCAAAATTTAATCATCATCTATTAATGAACATAACGAAATATAACGAAATAATTAAGAAAAAAGCCGTCGAGTCGAAAAGTGAAATATGCGTTTCTTTAGCTACGGGTGGGCCTCTCACTTTTTAAAAAGGCGTACAAAAATACATAAAACTGCAAAGCGTTAGACATGCATAGTATTTCACAATTTCTAAATAGCAGCAAATATCAACAAAATATATAAGTACAATTTATTGAAGTACTTTTGTGAAAGGTCGTTAAGATTGTTTTACCCCGTTAACTGTAATATTTCAATGGTAATCGCCAATTTTTTTCCTTGAATAGCTTAAATATTAAAGTTGTGGCCGTCATATTCATATTTCTGCCCAAATTATCTAATATAATAAGTTTCAAAAGAGTAAGGACGACTTTTAAAAGGAAAAGTTCTGCGAAAGCAAGTAATGGCTCATCCCGCTCACGATTTCTGCCCCTCAGGCGGAACAGGCGGACCGGCAGCGTCAAATAAGTTTCTAATTGCTTATATTACCAAGTTATATTCGCTCTTGGAAGTAATTAAGTCTGAAAGTTAAAACCACATTCACGTATTTTATAAAAGTTTTTACCGTTTTTCAGGTCTAAATAATAGAAAGATCGTATCTAACAATCATACGACTGTTAGATCTTTCTATTATTTAAATAATAATCATGTTCTATAATATTTCAAAAAGTGTCAGAATAATATATATTAATATTTCAAAAAGTGTCTATCAGAAAGTCGTCAGAAGTGAGTACATTTCAGAGATTCATTTTTATTTACATAGAAAAGATAATATTTAACTTACCTTTTAGGTATATTTTCTTCTAGAATTTATATCAAACGTGAATTTAAAAAAGTAGTTCGAAAATTTGTTATAATCTTATAAATATTTTGTAATAAGTAACAACAAAATAATTTTTCAACATGTGAAAGTGTTAGAAAATTTTTAAAATATTGGAAGGAAGACGTTAAATTCGAGAGATATGAAGGAAATGTGTGTGGCATTCTTGTTTTCAAGTTGGCAATAACACGGTGGATATGGAGCGTGCATGTGGCGTTACTGTGGCAGTAAATTAAGTAGCTAGAATAGCTCCCAGAGATATACGAGTTCGGTGGTCGTTATCAGATCATTCGGTACCCAACATTGTTTTAGTTTATGCTTTTAGTCTAGCTTAAACACGTTATTTTTCGCATTAAAAAACTCTTAAAATACAAGCTAATTTCTATTACGCTGTACAAAAAGAAAATAAAGATACCGAAACTTATAGAGATTTTTGCGGACTATAAATGTCTCATTTAAATTTAGTGTATTGTTTTACAAAAACCGAACATGAAATAAGTAAATCAAAGGCAACGATAAAGCTAAAAGATCAGAACATTTTTAAAAGAAATAAGAAGTATTGTTGAAGTTGATGATAGCATAAATCTTGTATTTATACTATTGTTTAAATTCGAACCTAAGAAGTAATGAAATATAAATTTATATTTTATATATTTATTATAACTTTACACCTTAATGAATGGAAATGCTAGTAGCATTCAAATTATGATTGACATATTTCTGTTAGTGATTACCTAAACCAACAAATTTTTAGTATTGTTCTATTTAAATTCAAAAAAGAATTTGGCTTATCTGACCATTGTATTTAATTATATATAATTTGTACATATTACGGAAAAAACAAAACTATTTAGCAGTAATTGTACAAAAAAGTGTGGCCTAGTCCTTCTGACTAGAGTTCGCGTAATCGACTTGCCTACGAGGTGCCTATGCACCTGTTATATAAGCACGGCGCCTTTCAAGTTAGGGCCTAGATCAAAATGTTGTCTCACGATTTCTTTTCTTTGATACATTCCCTGACTGGAACATATATAAAATTAATTAAGAAAATTGTAATATATACTTACTAGAAGATAAGAAGAAAAATGTGTAACATAAAAAATCGTTCAGTCAGGAGAAGCGCTAATGATAGGGCATAAAGCGTGACGTCGTAAAACCAGAGCATTAAGCGCTCGCTGCCAGAAGCTGCCCGTAATCTATTCTGAGCTATTTTAATTAGCATAGTAGTAATAATAAAGCGGGGTAAAGTTTTTGTGGCGTCTCGGACGATGTTCTCGAGCCCCGATGGAGCCCGGCTGACGCCATTCACGCTGGCTATACTTACAGAGAATACTTATAAGTTCTTGTTCTGTAAATTTATCAAGTTCCGCGTTGTACCTCATAGCTGTTATACATTTTTGCCTGAATTGTTGGATTTTGTGCTTCTTGGTCAAAAAAGACTTTGTCCTGTAGACATTATATTAAAATATCTAATAAACATAGTCCATTACATGACATTTCTGCTATTTCATTTTATAGTGGACGCTCTATATCTATAATCGTACTTTTGTTTACACATCTTTGTTTTATTTTCGACGTATAATGTGATATATACTTATGTTTTTATCTACCCTTATTGCCTTTGCAATAAGTATGAAAAACGTCCAGCTTCCTGCAGCAATCGTTTTATATACCACTGTTACAAATTATTTTTTTTCTAGGTTTACTTAAATATTGATAAATTAAATTACTTGGCTATATAAATACAAAAATACTTGAAGTAAAATATATAGAAAGATGCTGAATTTTTACATCATATTTTGAATACAACATAATAATTTAACCAAACTTTATTTTTACAATCTAGAGCACGTAATAACGTTCAACCTAGTTAGGCTTAGGTCAGCACGAACCCTATACCATGAAGTGGTAACATTTGAGATTAACGAGGCCATATTATTTATTCTTGCATTTTGAATAAATTTGGATTTAAAAAATATATAATTTTTAACTTCAATATATGGTTTACAATTCATACAAATATTGTAAATTAAGTTTTAAATAAGTAGTGAATTACCATTTTCCGTCTTTGTTTTAATAATTTTATAATAATATATTCTTTCTTTCTGTCTTTAATTCGTCTTTAGTAAGAATTTTCTTAATTTTAGTTTGTGATATATTGTTATCCTCAGTCCTTAAGAATTTTTACATATAATCACAATAACAAGTTTTTTATATATCCTATTGTCAAGAAGTAAATTAAATACTATAAGGGGTGTCATCGCTAAAAAAATAGTGATGAAGCAAATTTAAACAAACGTTTTAAACACATAAATTTTGAACAAAGAAAATAAACTCGTCCGAATAACGTAACGATTGCTCCAACACACAAGTCAGTTTGGAGTTAGAATAAGTACCCAATATAAATAGGGACAGGGAGACATTTGTCCGGCAAAATGCTCGCCTAGGTCAGGTGGCACACGGTAAAAGCGTTGAAAGCATACATAAATTTACACTAGGCGGGCCATATACGACGCAGGTGGCCTTAAGTACAGTAACTAACGGAAACTGTATGTACCCGTTTATAGATAAAAAGTCCAGAAAATAGTGTAGGTGCTACATTATTTTTTTATATGTCTTACTAAATCAGTTAAACTGTATTAAATTTTAATTTTGAACAATAAGATGTATTCTTATTTTGAAGAGTTTAACAAGTTTTGAATGTAGTTTAACAAGCAATGGTAGTCGAGGTGTTGGATGGATTCCGCTAACGAAGTAAACAGTCAACAGACACTGCGTCCGTCGACCCTCCGTAGTGGCAGTACGTTGATGAATCAGATGAATCAGATTCAGAAATAGCTATATTACATTTTTGTCAAAATATATATTATACTATACTATACAGTTATACTTTGAAATCACATATACAGGTGTTATGCTTAGTAAAGACTAGCTCCAATTAATTTCTATTTAATTAAGGAATTGTGCAATAGTGGTATTTATTTTATGAGGTATCAAGAGTAATAATGTTTGCACATGAATTATTTAGACGATGCGAATGTACTTGTAGATCTACATTCCACGCGTACGGTAGCTGGAAGCGGTTTGCCGCCTGCGAGCCCTCTAACCGATGTCGACATACAACCCCGACAGGCGTGCTTCCCAAATTCCATTCCTTGACACAACACCTTCCATTTTATTAAGGTATGCCTTGTTTCCATTTCATAATTGCATATATGGTCTGCACTTATGAGAAACATTATCTTTAAATTTACGTTCATGCTTTGTCAAATATATTTCAATATGTTGAGACAATTTTAAATCTACTATCAATAGGAGAAATATCTTTTTTCCCTTTCTTCTTGTATATTTATATATATATATATATATATATATATATATATATATATATATATATATATATATATATATATATATATATATATATATATCATTCCGCATAGCAGTACAGATAGGAAGCACCTACTATCAAGACTCTTCGTACTCCGCTTTCTGACGAATTTGAGGCACTGCGTGTTGAGTAGCGGAACTCAATTGCCTCATTTTGTCTTATTAGAGCGAAGAAATGAAAAGAATTTGAATATAATCATTCCCCCGAGTGAAAATCGGTGAAAATCAAACATACAGCCGATCGCGTTTACAGTCAGATACCATGCCACAACATCCATCCATTACCGGCCTTTTATTATTATTAAAAATGAGCCTCAGTCATGTATAAGTAATAAATTCACAAATAATAGAGGAGAAAGTTTTTCCCAACTTTCTTAATATTATGCAGCCAAAACAGTGACGGTTTATTGTCCAATGCAAAAGAAAGGAAGCAAGTATGCATTGAGCGTTATTTACGACTTTCGATTCCGGTGCCGTTAAGACTTCAGGAAATCTAGTTCAGTTGCACCCGATGCACGTTTGCCGGCACAACATTCAGCGTCCACAATTATTCTTGTATATTTGCTACCTTAAATGTGCTTACTCTTAATGCGGACGTAAACATACTAACAAACAAAGAATAAACTTAAAAGATAAAACAAGAAATTTACATTTTTATGTTTCATTATTTAGCAAAATAATACTCGTAACTTTTAAGTGCAAGATCCGAGATACATTTTTATCTAGGGAGCAAACTTGCAGGCATTTCAGAGACATAAAACCTTACTTAGCGAGCCACAAATCCTCGTAACGTTAAGCCGAGATAAAACAGCTCCCACACCACTGTGTAACGGAGCAGCTCAAATTTTTCACCTGTGGACTACGTTTTGTCGGCCAGGGAATATATGTCATACTAATTATTACTCAAGATATTTTGATATCCTACTATATCACCTAATGTTAATGATTACATAAAGACCTAAAAATTTTTTGAAGTATTTAATGCTCAATTAATTTTATTCTTGATTAAACATTTTAATATTCTCTAGATCATACAATTTACCGATTTAAATTCATTGATACATTTGCATCCATATGCAAATATATAAATGAATTTATAGGGCCGTCACTAAAATTTTTTTTACACACTACAATAAACACACGTAGCAAAAAAACGTTAACGACGTTGTTTCCCCAGATACATTTATATAAGATTAATGGCTAATATCTAAACACTAAGAAAAATTACACAGAAAACTATTTTTTGCAACTATCTTAATAAAAATAATTACAGATTTAATTTTCGATATTATATTTAAGTGTATTTTATACTTTTAATATTGTAAGTAAGGTGTATTAGGACACTTTGTTCCCTGGCTTCCACCAAGTAATGGAACACAATGCCGCAATTGTCTAATTAGAGTGGGAAAATGAAATAATTTCATAATCTCTTGAATAAGTCTCGATTAGGAATCGAACCTAGAAGCATCGAGTTTACAATTAAATGTCTTACTCAAATTTCTAATTAGCAGACGTCTGTCAACCTGTGAACAGTCAACTATATCCATAACGCTATGACAGTCCGGTTAAGCGGTTAACTAAGCACTAATGGATAAGTTAACAATTTGTGAAAATATTTTTCACCTAGGACACTAAGAACGGATACTTTAATTTTTATTCTAAGATCGATATAACGATCCAAAATATTAAAACTAACATTACATGACAATTATAATAATTCACAATAACAATAAACAGCATATCAAATTAAAATATTAATGAAATAAAGGTTTGGGCAATTTATGTTAAGTATTGTATAATTCATGCCAGATCTTTTTAAAGTATTTTAAATGAAACAATATTAAAGTAAAAGCTAAAATTATATATATGAGATTTATCTGTTTACAGTAGTTTCTTTAAAAATGTGTATAAATCAAAGATCTTATTATCTTTCTTTTCATAATTATGAAAATAAAATAATTAACATAATTAAAGCAAGCTCACAGTTGCTCGTTAATAATGATTATGAGTCATATAATAATTATGAAAAGATATGTACAAATGATGCTCAATCTGTTAAGGTTTTAATATATATTTATAATAAGCTATTATCCATATGTTTATCTTACCGCTACCGTGGCAAAATCAGTAAGTTTCTGTGTATACGCCGGATGGTTGTGGGTTTGTTTTCCAGTAAATGATTTACTGTGTACAAAGTGCGTCATTAGATTTGCTACCATTATTCATATATTAGTCATTACATTAGAGTAACGAAATAGACGACAAATAAATTCACATTTATAAAATAATCTTTATCGATGTTTTTAAAACAAAAGCTGAGTAAATTATTATTGTATTATACATGTTTCTACTGCATCAAATTAAATCATACTCCTAATGCCAGCAACAATCAATTAGTACTCTGTTAAATCATAATGTTATGATAAGTATCCTGTTAACAATGTATTTACATCGTGTAAGCATGATGATATATGTTGCTTTAATTAATCATTTGTAATAGGAACAGGTTGTGTTGTATTGTAGGGTAAAAAAAAACTTCATCATATTAAGACAATAAAGACATTAATAGCTTAACTCCGGGCTTCCACTTAGACTTAGTTGTAGGATTAGCGAAAATTAGATTTCAATAAGACGCTTGTGTCGTGGCAAGGAACAAATCTAAAATGGCACCGAGTAATGCGGAGACGGTCACGCTCGTCTTGCAATGCAATGTCAGCAGTTCGCAGACGCTTAAAGCTTTACGAAACAATTTATATATACGAAGTAATATATTATGTAATCTTATTTAGAAAAATACATACCAGTTCTTTTTTTAAAACAAATAATTCTATTTTGAAGGATTAACCTATAACTTATTACCTAATTAATCTACATATAATATATAAGGTTTTTACCTATTATGAAAAACCTAACCAAAAGGGTCCCATCATCGAAGGTCCAAAAAAATAGAAATGTTTTTTCTTTCAACACATTTTGGAACATTTAATATATGAATATAATCGACGAATCAAACAAATATTACTAATTTATGGTATCCATACGAAAAAATTATATCTTTATATCAGTCTGAAGCCAATGCCATTACTTAATCATCTAAATGAATTAGCCTGAATGAAAGGCCTATTCTCTATATTCCATGACTTAATTCCAGTCATGGCATAAATATTATACACAACTTTAACATACAATGGACACAACAAGTTAAAAGTTTAATTATTTCTTCTTTTTTTAAAGCATGATAAATATATTTTTTTGTTAAATTGAAAAAAATCAACTAATATTCTTAAATTTCATTAGAAATCTATCATGATGTTATGTAACAAGTTTGAATTATTTATTCATTTCATAACCGTACGCCACGCACGTTCTCAATAGATAACTCGTATAATTCACACAGGGATGCGCAACCCAGCGATACAATAGCATATTATCTAGCAAAATGACGTAAATAGTCCTCAAATAGGAGAAACTGGGCGCGGGTTAAGGGCCGCAGAATGAACGCCTCGCGACTCGAATACCAGATGAGCCATTCAAACCGGGCCTTGGTTAACCAAACAGAGCTCGTTTTTTTTAAATAAGCCATAACAAAACCCCTTTTTACAAAACATGTATAATCTTCTATTAAATTATCATGTTATATGTCCTATGATATTTCTGTGTATATGAAAAATATTCATGAGAAAACTCATGTAAAGTTATGTTGAAATTTAATAGTACCACAGCTTTATTTTTATGGTGCACTACAAAATTCAAAGCAATTTTAAATTGTCGGGGAAAAGTAGCTATCGAGGAAATGTTCTTTTTGTTGCTTTCAAAGGATCGCTTAGAGAAACTTAGACTACATACCGGTTTTGTAGGTACGAAAGTTTCCTAGACACGTTTCACTATAAATATCAAGAGATGTCTGTACTCGTCTATCATTGAAAATAGATTTCTACTATACAAGCAATTTTCATACAGGCATACTTTACTAGTAAAAATGTAAAATAAGATGTATGTAATGATAATTATATGAGAGATAAATAAAATATAACCAGAAGTCCCACCTTAAAGGAAAAATCTGTTTTTCAGAAACGGCAATAATACCTTTATTTTATTTGTTCCTAAAATGGGTAGACTGACAAAAATAAAATAAAAGCAAAGTATGAAATATAAAAGACATCCCTCCTAAAAATAACCTTAAGGGACGGGGAATGCAATAGTGTGTTGATGTGACAATTCAATTATCTATGAGCGTCGCAATCTGATTGTCTCAAAACAAAGGCCCTGCTAATAGTACCGCGCGGCGGATAAACAGGACGACACAGAGTTTGTGTTCAAAAAATAAAGGCGCGACGACGCCCGAATAAATGAGGACGGCGATAAACAGGAGGATTCGTTCTGAGCGGAGGGTCGATATCGAAATACATTATTCTCCGATCCGAGTGTTCCGATTCAAATTGAAAGAGCACCTCCAACATGAGATTTCTCAGGCGGCGAGTGGGCGCAGAATATAAATCGGCACATAACCAGAAATGGAAAGGCTGTGAATATACGGTCGTGCTGTTATCCTTTAGATTTTTTTACTGCAATTGATTTTAAAGAGAAATAGCGAATGTTAAGTATATTATAAATAAGTATATAATTTGTTTACAATAATTTAAAAAATGTTCAAAAGGTACTTAAAAGAAAATAAGCTATAAAAAACTAATTTCCAAATGGCGTAAATCTAAGATTTATAACTTGTACGCACAATACAGTGAACTACCCTCGGTAGATATCTTTGTGTCCCTGTCACACAGCTACTAAACATAAACTGAATACTTCTACTTATGCAGCAGAAATGGGACATACGCCTCCCCTCATCGTGTATTCTGCCCAATTCGCAACACGCCCAGCCGATATTTACGTAACAAACGTCTTTGCTGACTTCTGACAGACTATAGCTCCGTTATAATATAACAATGGTGAACTAAACATTTTTTTTTGCTTAAATATTTTGTAAATAATTCATTCATATTACTAAAATTTATTAAATATCTTTCTTCAGAAGTACAGAACCATAATAAGTGTCCTTAAAATTTATAAATGTTCTTAAATATTAGATACAATTTATCTAATATATTTACTAAAATCAATGAAAGTACCTATATATTAACATATTTACAATGTAATAGTATTAAATGTTGATTTTCTTTTTAAGAAAATTTATGATAGACATGTTATTTCACCCAATATATATATATATATATATATATATATATATATATATATATATATATATATATATATATATATAACATGTCTATCAAGCTTTAGTTATAAACATACACACTTCAATTTAACAATGATTACATTTAATTCAAGAAGGTATTGTATCTAGAATAGAACATTGATGTCGCCTAAGGCGAATGTGGGCGGTTGAGTCCACAAACGGCGGTACTCTAACTTTATTAAGCACGAGGCGCCAGCACTGTCACTGAATCAAAGTGACGCGCCTCCACAATGCCCTATTCAAATTTAAATAGCTTCACGCCCAATTGCACTTCAATATGGCATAAACTCGAAGATAGTTATTTCATTAAATACAGATTTCTGAGATAAGTTCGCTGCATAGAATTCAATATCTCTGAGCGTTAAACTTAGAGAAATTTCGAGAACAGAGCTACAAAGAAATGAATAATTTCGTTTATACTTTTTTAGAAATACGCGTAATAAAACATTTTGCTAAAACAAATGTGACATGAGCAACGCGTATATGTTGCTTTGAAAACAGTGGTAAGCGATAAGTTGGATAGGAGGGGCCTGGGTCGACGTAAAGTTTGGCAATTATGGCGACCGCATGTCTGAGAGCGCCGTCTACGCTCATTACATACTGAAACTCTAGTCGTCTATATTAAAGGTACAACTGACATTGGATTTAAAACTGTTAGTCGATATAATTTTGTACAAAAAGTAAACAATATTTATTGAAATATACTGAAATTATAACTAAATGTATCAAATATTCATATGTATACAATTTATGTGTCGATCAAAATGCTTTAGCTTTTTTATATTGGATATAAGTAACAAGATCTTTATTATTTAATTTTTTTTATATATTTTTGTGTTTTCAATAAGTCATCAAGAATCTTAATTAAAATGAAACATAGATATTTTAATGTATATTTTATTTGATCGCACATACCTATTATATTTGTATCTACGTGTACTTGAGTTCTATCCGAATTAATTCCAGCGCTTAATTAAAATCAAGAACAATGATAGCAAGTGGTTTGTGGTTAACGTAAAAGAGAATCACCCCTTACAAGATTAAATGGAATTATTCATAAATTTCATAATAATATAAGAATGTGTGAGCAAGGAATTTTAATAAAGCATTATAATATATTAATATATGGAAAGTTACTTACGCTAGAATTATTCAATAAATGTTATTTTTTTTGAGAAATTTACGTTTCAATTCAATAACAGCAACATTTATACGTATAAATTATTGTAGAAAATTCGATACATATTTATGAAATCTATAAATCTCTAAGTGCGCTTAACTATGAGTCTGTCAATGTAATTAAGCTTTATATAGTTGCGCACGTTTGAAAGCCGTCCAAAGAGATTATCAATATATAAAATAGTTTAGTCGTGGAACTGAATTTTCGGGAGAACAATTGCATTTTGGTACATTATATAATTCAGTTCCATAGCATCATGCATACAAACTTTCTCGTGATAAATTGCTGTGTCACGAAAGTAGTCTTGAATGACTAGTAAAATAAGCTTACGGCGTCACACTTTCGTGTCTTAAAATTTAGTCAGAATTATACATTGTAGGCTTCGACGTATGTTCAACTTTTTTCTTATTGGTGTATTCAATTTAAGTACGAATGAAGTATTTAAATATTCCGTATATTTGTATAAAATCGGTCACAAGTGTTATAGTAAGTATGGAAGCTTACTTAAAGCTTACTTAGTTCTCTTTTTGAAATAATTTTTGCTGCATGCGTTTCTCTGTTTTAAATATTTTTCCATTAGCAAATAAAAAAAAATTAAACTCCATGTTTTTAAAGAATGTACATATAAGAAAAAAGACTTTTGACCATGCTACAGATAAGAAAAATGCACCCATTCTTTCCTGCTAGTTTAAATAACGACAAATACATTCTTTTGGACGATGAATATAAAAATCAAAACAAATAAAAGTTAAAAATTAAGTTATCGAATATATGTTAATTTTGTTTTTTTTAGCATTACGCTTTATCCCGCATAGCAAGGTAGACAGAAAGTACCTAGTGTCAAGACACTCCGTACTTCGCTTTCCACCGAAGTCGAGACATTGCGTGTTGAGTAGTGAAACTCAACGCCGCACTTTGTCTTTACTAGAGCGAGGAAGTGAAAATAATTTAAATGTAATCACTCCCCCGAGTGGGGATCGAACCCACAACCGGTCGCGTTTACAGTCAGACGCTGTCACACTGCGCCACGACCGCCGTTAATTTTATACTGGTCCTCTTTGATATATTTTATGTAATTTAACCACTCTATAAAATAAGTTTTGGGTAAATGATCCGACAAACTTGGTTTCATCAAAAAAATATTTTTGTGAAATTAACATTGCCAAAATCAAAGATCATCAGATATTATTGCATGACAATAATTTGTTTTGTAATGTTGTGTCAAATTTTTTTAGTTTTTTTCAGGAATTTTGAAAAGATATAGATATCAAGCGTCATAACTAGGATCCTATCTTCAAAAGTAAAATCGAAAATGAATAGAAAGTCTGATATGCACAAATTATCACTAAGGCAAGTAAATAATGCGAGTATCGTATACCTATATAGATAAACTAACCTGCAAACTTGGATGCACAGCAAGTTGAAGTAGCGTGCGCACTACGGCCAGGTGTCCCTTGTTAACGGCGATGTGCAAAGGGGTCTGGCGGCGGCGGTTGCGCGCGTTGAGGTCCGCACCGTCGGCGGCCAGTGCACGCAGGGCTGCGGATTCGTCGCCGAAGGCTGCGTGGTGTGCCGCGCGGTCACCGTCGCGGTCCTCGGCGTCCGCTTCCGCGCCAGCGTCCACCAGTGCGCGTATTACCTCCACGTGCCCGTTTTGGGCTGCCGCCTGTTTGTAAACATTAATATCTATATAACTGATTAAAATAAATGAGATCTACGGTACCGAACAGTCGATTAAAATATAGTTAAATTAAAAATACTTTACTCACGCATAGACAACTGTGCCCCATTTTGGTAAATAGTGTACGAGCGGCCCGCTTCCATTTACTATAACTTTTTTATTTATATTTTTATTTTTTAGCATATTAATACATGCTTGAATTGCTAATCAAACTTGAAGACTGTTTTTTTTTCTATATTATGTGCTAGAGTTCTATTTCTTTATTACTTACAAAAAACATCCTATGTTTTTATTTATCATTTTCGTCGAATATTAAATAAGACATGGGCGTTTCAAATTAGGTAAGCCTTATTTATATATCTTAGCTTCTTATATTAAATAGTACTAACTACATCTTTCTATCCTATATTATTCATGTTGGCATTGCATAATTGTAGCTAACATTCTATTCATTGATATAAAGAAATCTACTTGTATTTACGTAAATTATACGAGTTGCATAGTAAACATCTTGAAAAATTGTGTAAAAGGAATGTTCTATAGTTAATACAAAGCAAAGCATTATGTATGCGAGTTTCAATAATTTAAAATAAAAAATACTTTTTAGAAGTATTATTCATATTTAAATCATTCAAAACCTATAGGTCTAACATATGCTATATAGACCTGCAACGCAGTGTGTCCGCCGTACACGCCGTTGACGTCGGCCTGCGCGCCGTCACGCGACAAGATGTCGGCGCAGCGCGCAGCGTCTCCGTTGGCGGCCGCCTTCACTAACTCCTCATTCGCGTCACCCGTCACATGCGACTCGAACAGCTTCTTCAGTAGTACAGACAGCCGGTCACCTGTGGAACGCAGTTGTATTATATATGCCTATAAATAAGTTTAACGCTTTATCCCACATGGCAGGGTAGTCAGACTTCGAATTCAAGATGGTGCATGTTAATCACAAAACTCAAAGCTGCGGTTTGTCTTAGCAAAGCGAAAGAATGTATTTAAACATATTTGGCATTAAATAAAATGGAACCGAATTTACAACCGCATTTACAGTCAGCCGCTGACTCTCTGTATACAAAATGAAGATATGTAGCAGCAGTTGAACTCGCGCCTCGTAGAAGCATTCCAAGTTTCTGAACAACACGTCGAAAAAATTCTTAATAACGCTTTAAATTTAGTTTTTGCCTTGTAAGAAATCAACAAGTCCTGGCTCACTCATTAATATTTCAAATGTTTATAGCGTATGCCATTTACACTTATCTACACATTTTTTCAAACTTGTTTAATTATTTTTTACATTTAATATTTTAATTAGCAAAGACAATTCTATAATTGGTTTGTGTAGTTACATTCTTAATGCTTTATTGGCATAAAATATACATTTCATTAATTCCCTACTAAAATATATACATATATTCTCTACGCTCTAAACATACAAGTGGCATGACACACATATACTCTTAGTATTTTGCGATTTATGTCTAAAAATTAAAATTATCATCAAAATGGTACTATAAAAATATATCCAACATTTAAAAAAACTAATTTAATAGTTAAAGCCCTCCCTTTTATGTTTTACATTTATTTAATAAATTCGTCATAACATTTTTGAAACATCCATTAGTTTCCAGTTACTTTTATGTTAAGATGAAATAAAACTAAAATTTCTGCGACTCCTTCAAAAAGTTTCATCAGCAAAAATAACCGTAGATCATAAATAAGGTATATAGCATCCATCGATATATGTCAAGGCAAAATTCCAATATACTCGTACCTGATGAATTTCCTGGAATGCTGCCATCGAACGACGCCACTTTAGTGACCGCATTCGGATTGTAAGTCCATGAAGTGTTGCAGACTTCTACTTTCAGATCGTTATCGTGATAGATTTGTTGCACGCGACCGATTTTGCCGAGCGTCTGCAATAAAAGTAACTAGTTTACCATCAGAATATAAAGAAGAAGCTTTATATTTCACATACATAGGTTACTAATATTTTAATATTTTTCATGATATTGTATGATTTTGTTATTTACATGAAAACTCTTTACATTTCGTCCTCACTTTTTATATTTTTATAAAGACTACTTGCGTAAAGTTGTATTTCAATACAATTAACTCTTCTAAATCATATTTCATATCAAAATGTTCAAGTGTTCATAACAATTAATTTTATTTATTTTTATAATAAATTTTCATTAAAAAATGATCCTACAGATAAAAGAAAGTAACTATGATACGAGTAGTCATAAATTATATTATTTGCATTTTATTATTATGTTTATATTCTTGATGTCAAACGTTTGAGTAATTGACCTTTACGATACTTATTAGAATCTGTAAAAATATATTTTATAATTTAAAGTTATTACGATTTATGTATAACCTCCAGTGATTTAGGTAAAACAATGGTAGTTAGTGTTGCTAATAGATTTTTACTAAAATATTTTATTTTATCATATAGTATAAGAACATATATAGGTATGTATCATATAATAATATCATATGAATTTGTGTTTCTTTTATACAATAGGCACATGGAATAATAAATTTACGTTTTAAATTTTTACTTGAAAAAAAAAAAGATATTTTTAATACGCTTTTATTAGATTTGAATATAAATATGTGTCTATGTAAAAGAAAGTTTGCCCTTTTTACTATCGTTAACACTCTACGGACATAGGTCCATAACTTTTGTTACATTAATAATTTTCATTATTATTTTCTTTTACAATTTAAAGTGCTTAAACTTATAAGACTCATAGAGACAGTACTGTGTCTATGAGTTCCCTAAGAGAGTCCAGAATTTATGGTTAGTTGCTTTCTTAGTTCCTAACCTAAAGTTTTTATTAACTACTATATATATTTCAAATTTATAATGTAACTTATACTAATACACACATAAACACACATACATTATCTTATTTTATCCTTTATACACTAAATCTATAACATATTCCTTTTTTTCAGGAGTAAATAGGACGGGATCGACGAATGACATCATCGCTATGGTAGAAGATATGTTCTTTCCTATCGTTCGTTCCTTCGTTCCTATCTTTAAGGGCCATTTCCAAATTATATTCCACAATGCCTTTTGTCGGAATCGTATCATCCTCGCCACCTCTATAATAGACACAGCTACTGGTATAGCGTGTTATGGTGACGACTGCGTGCGACATTGCACGTTTCGGATTTGCTTATCCTGTTAATCAACATTAACGCCATAGTGCGAACCTTGCTTTTCACCAACTTCCCAATACGTGCTGATAACTTTTCTCGAAGCTCATTGGTTGCTTATGTCAAAAAAATTTATAATCCAGGTGGTTTTACCGCATCCAGGGACCTCGTTAACCCACTGTATCCTCGGCATCTCCCATGATTCCAATGATGTGGGATCTAGAGTATAGTCGAAGTTTTTAGCTTTCTCAAGCATTCCATCCTCCAACATCACACGTGTACGTTTAGCGATGACTACGATATTGGTGCCGGTCGGTATACGGTATACGGGTCATTGGTGGGTGTGTTGAATTTAAGATCCCCTGTTCGTCCGGTTTCCTCGTCATTCAACTTCACAAAGCAAACAGTAGCATTATAAGCCGCCATATAATGAACTACCTTTCATGGTGCCTCTGATGGTTTGAGATGGAGAGTCATTGTTAACCATGGCGGCTTCTGCCTCATTAAGCCTTACATCAAGGATCGAATATCCACGCCGCAAGCATTATTTCCGCACAAGTCCTGAATTCGCGAAACTCCTTATGAACTCCTTTACAGACACAGTTTGACATATTTTAAAACGTCGGATTCATTTGAAACTTAACAACTTTGCAACTTTTCTTAACAATTGACTCCTACTCTTATTTTGCAATAAAATATTTTTTGATTATATTTTTTTGGTTATTTATACTGTTCTCAATTCTAATTTATTTAATTTATATTTAGTATTTTTTTTATAGAATTGTGTTTTTTTTTAGTGTTTTAACCTATAATTTATTATTTATTTTGTAAATAAAATAAAAATATCTCAAGAAGAAATCAGCAAAAGAAACAGTGTACCCAATAAAACATATCTTACGGGTGCCATCGCCTCCGCCCACTCTCCGTGGCCGCGCTGCAACACCTTCACGCGCTCCTGGTCGGAGCACACCTGTACGAGGTCGCCTACCGCGAAAGCACCACCATGGTTGGGCGCAGAAGTTGCCGCACTTAACGTACTGTTGCACGCCTAAATACAAATTTAATTAAAAAATGAAATAATTTAAAATAACGTTTTAAAATCAAGAATCTTTTGTATTGAACTCAAACTCAAGCCCTTTTACTTGGTGCCTATATTAGGTGGATTGTATAAAAAAATAGTAACCCGCCATTTTATAGCGGCGGCCATTGTTAATATATTGAGAGACAGTTTAATGTAAACACACTTTGTTCGCCGCTTTCCAATCAAAAACATTGCGTGTTAAATCACAGAACTAAAGACTCTTTGTCTTTCCTGAAGAGACAAATGAACATTATTTAAATATAAATATTCCTCTGAGTGGGCGTCGAACCTACAACCTATTGTGTTTATAGTCTGATGATGACCACAATGAGACAATGGCGTCTCGCAGGTTTAGTACACAAAACTAGTATTCCATCGCTATCGTCTCGCCGCTGTTTGAAAATCTGATAAAAAATACACGTGGATATAATATACTGTTGGATTTATAAAATTGCCCATTACTATCTTCATGCAGCTGGGTAATGCCTTCCATGATATATGCGGATGTTACATGAAGTCCGCCGTCCGTTTCCGCCTTTATTTAGTTTTCTGTAGTTGTTTTTTTTACATAGAAATAAACTGTTTTTATTTTAAACTTAATAAGGTGTCTAGGTTATCTAGGTTCTAACGAAGTAGTTACTTTGTGAATTTTAACGTAACTTACATATAACCTAACCGAATATATAGAATTTTATATGCAAAAAAAAATGATAAATACCTTAGTTAACACAGCAGGATTGAAAGTCCAACGATTGCCGCTGGGGTACGTGACCACTATATCGTGGTCCTCGTCGATTCCAACGACGGCGCCTGTAGTGCTGAGACATTCAAACATGCCGTCAGTCCAACCGCCGTGCCCATGTTGCAATGATTGTACTATTTCCAAATCCAAGTCGACATTAACCTAAAATATGTGTCATAATTAATGTCTTTGTATCAATTTTATGCTTGTGATTAAGAAACAATTTAATTAAAAACACAATTTAATTAAAAACACACATCTACTATTTTTACAGTAAAATATAAATTTACTAATTTTAATTTAGTCATGAAGAAAGGCTTTTTGATTTTTAGCCACTAAAATAACCTAGCACATAAAATATAGTTAATTCTGACTATTGCATATGCATATCCCAGATATACGTAATGGTCAACAACTTCGACGGCACTGTTTTCAATACTGGCAGAAGTAGATACAACATGGGCTTTAACCATCTCTTTGAAGAAAAATCCTGAGATATTCGAGCATTTTGTTTGAGGTCTTCTAGTTTCAGGCAGTAGAACTACATGATCAGCAAATCGAAAATGAGCAAGGTGTTAACCATTATCGATATTGTATCCTTTCCATGCCAGAATTTTGAAAATATCTTTCAATGTCGCAGGAACCAGTTTTGGAGAAATGACATCTCACAGCTCGTATCAATTGAATAGAATTAGAGCTTTGGTTTTGTACCCGAATCGACGCAGTGGGATGCTCTTATAGAGAAGAGACCTTAATACTTCGTTATTCCCGTAGGCCACTTGATACCTTTGGAGAGACTGCAGCATGGCTCGATCGAATTGAATTTATAGGCCACAAGCGGTAAAAGTGGCAAATTATATTTTTCAGATTTCTGTATAATATGCCACAGTATATGTATGTGGTCTATGGTATATCTTGAGAGATTGGAAATCGTTAAGCTTGTAAGAGAGACGATTCGTACTGACTCTTGTAAATAACTTATAAACATGGCTTAGAAGGGTATATCATTCTTTAAGCGTGTTTTAGCGTTATTTCTAAAGAAATGCAGAACAACCTCTCGTTCACTCTATGCTTTCAGCGCCTCGCCTTAGATGATAATAGAATTGAACAGTTTGTGGTGGACTTTAAGTATTGGCTTACCGCTCGCTCTCGTAAGTTCTGTAGTCATTCCGTCATTACCTACGCTCTTATTGTTATTAGTTGTTGGAGAGTTATACTAATCTCATAGAGGCTAACCTCTGAAAACTTTTCACTGTAATGAGTAAGCTTGGCTCTAAGATCTTTAGGCATGCTTTCAACCTATGCTTGTCTATAGAACAATCGTCCATAAAAACTCTATCTCCTTGAGAATTTCAAACCTAGTGGAAATGATGCGTCATCCGTTTTAAGCTTCATCAGTTGGTGTTGTCCACAGATCTTCAATCTTGGTTCCGCTTAATAGCTTCTTTAAAACGGATCTTAATAAATCGGCGAAGGTTGCATGTCAAAGACTTTGGTAACCGTCTATTTATCCGTCTACCATTGGTCTAATTAGGGATTAAGAATAAAGGGAGAATGCTCATCCACCCACGTTTTGCTGACGACCTTATAATAATCTCCAATAATCCCGTCCAGCTAAAGCAATGCTCAATCAATTTGTGAAAGAGGGTAAAGACGTATGCCTACAGATGAAGATGACCTAAACAAAATAATAATGACCAATAATTCAAAGGTGTCTACAATAGTTGATAACGACTCAATTGATTACGTGGATCAATATACATATCTCGGCCAGATTATATCTCCAGCACATGACACAATGCAAAACATACAGAATAGAGTAATAAAGCGTGGAAACGGTAATGGACTTTAAAAGAGAAAACAAAAAAGCAGTCGATGCCAATGAAGCTAAAAAGCAAAATATTTAATTCATGCATACTTCCTACAATGACTTATGGCTTTCAGACATGGGCCTTAAATTTACAAAATATGAAGAAGTTAACCTAAATGTTATTCGCCAAAAACAAAAATTACAGAAATATCGTGCACAATTAGAAAGTTAAAATTGAAGTATAAATGGGCGAAATATGTGATGGAATGGTATCCTAGAGAGGGTAAGAGAAAGAGAGAAAGACCACTAAAAAGATGGGATGAGGACCTAAAGATGTCAGCAGACTCATTGTGGATGAGAAAAACCCACAACTGGATGTTGTGGAAAAATTTAGGGGAGGCCTATGCTAAAGCACAACAATATTTAGCGGAGTCATAATGTGTTTAAATTTTTTATGTACTATAATATTTTAGATTGTTAATAAAGACTATTATTATTATAATTACTGCCCCATTAATTGCTAATTGCCCACTGGGGCTGAGACTGCTCAGCTGACTGCTGACTGTTTCCCCAACCTCGCTTTGATGTCAGCCATTACAATGGTGTAGCAGGTTTTGTAACTATGCATGGATTTAAAAATAACTTTTGACATAGCTTTACTTCGTCGTCTGGGAGTACTGAGGTACCGAGGTCATTAACCGGTGATATTGAACACCTGCTGCTGAATAATGTTGACTGCTTTCCGTCCAAAATCAAGACATTATGTGTGGAAAGTTCTTTTATGTCAGAAGATTAAACTTTAAAAGCAAGTATTAATGCAATGGGTACCAATTAATATACATTTGAATTAACTACTACTACTTTTATCATAACATTCTAAATGTGCAGTCCATTTTCTTTTGTCTTCTATATTATTAAGCTAGCAGACTGTGATGGCAGTGTCAAATTTTATAATAAATTTATACATATCCTTTACAAAATAGAACATTTTTGTATTGAGTAGATGAGCTTTATATAAAAATAATAATAAATAATAAACCCATACCTATATATTTTTTTACCTTAATTATTATTTCATTAATGTAGATGTGTAAAGTTTACTTTAAAAATTAGTATTATGTATATAATTATATATTTTATAATCAAATAAAGCAATATCTTACATGATCGCCAACTTGCAAACCATGTGGCCCAGTACGGCCTGGTCCCATCTCTCCTAACAGTGGTAGATGCTCCTTGTAGACATTTTGGCCTTTAACATCATTTACCACCTGAAAAACATTAAAATTAATATGAATTATATGTTTTTCCTTTAAGAAAAATGGATATTATATGGATATTACTGTATATAATGGATATTATATGGATATTACTGTATACTGTACTGAAATTGTTAATGAAAAAAAAAACATTAATTTATGATCTTGTTCTTTTAATCACTAGATGATTCCTAATTTACTGCATTTTTTTTCAAATTTACTCAACTATAAACTTTTATGTATATTAATGTCATTATTTTTTAAAATTAAGGCTTATCCTACCTTTAAATCAGCCATGCCTTCAAAGCCAACTCTATAAAGATTTTTAGCACCATTATCCCATACAACATAAGCAGCAGATCGTGGGCTTGCTGCTGACCAGTCTTGAACCTCATTAACTTTGCCTCTTCTGCCATTTCCACCATCTTGATCTTCCCATTGCCAATCAACCTAAAATAAGAATAGTAAAATAGTTTTAATACAAATGTAATTGAGTATATAGTGTACATAAAAGTCATGTTAAATATTAATACTTCATTCATTTTCCATTTTTGTACATAATAATTTTAAGCTAATTTTATAAAAATTGTTTCTGTACATACTCCTCTGACTACTCTTGCTCCTGGAAATATTCCTCTTACAGCCTGTTTTTTGCTTTTCCTACGTGGTTCTACAAGGCAACGTTGAGCTCCTGGTGCACTTATACGATAAAATCGGTGACGCAAATGATGTTTATCTCCATGATAACAAACAGAGCATAAATCATAATTGCTGCACTCAGCACATTTCCAGCGAATACCTTTATGAATAATAAAATATTACAAAAGAATATTATCAAATAAGTAAGTACCACTATTAGAATACTTACCAAATATTGGCTGTTGACGGCAAGTGTCACACATTGTACCTTCATGTTTCACTCCAGTTGGTGCACTGTCTAGAATTCGCAAATCGTATGCCCCTGAACATCTGTAATTTGCAGCAGTTCCATTATCCCAAACTACAACTACTTCTTCCGGAGATTCAAAATTTCTCACTGTTCCAACATGACCCTCTCCACCATCCTATAGTTCATAAAAAAACATTATAACAGGTACATTGCATATAACACAAAGGTCTCTAAAATTAAACTGTATGGTGTACCTGTTTACCCCATTTCCAATCAGGTCCTCTTATAACTCTTGCTCCAACTCCTTCCATCATAAATCTAGTCGCTCTAGATGAGTTCGATGAATTTGGCGTATTAGACTCCATACATGCCTTAGTAATTCCTATTTAAAATATATAAGTGTCTTGTATTTAAACAATATTTATATTTCAATAACACTAACAGCAAGTAGGTAAGTACAGGCGTAACTTCAATTGTCACTTAATAACTTTGACATTGACGTTATGTAGTTTTATTTACATTTTCTTTTCTCTGCGTATAGGAAAGTATTTTAATTTTACCTAATAAAAAAATATTTGACGGAACTAAAATTAATTGGTTCTTGAGCGTTATTTCAGTTAAAAATAAATTTCTTACTTTGAAATCTTACCTAAAAACAATTATGATAGATGCTGCTACTACATGTATCATGTATGGCCAACAATAATACATATATTAAAATGATTTATTGAAATATATAGAGATAATTGATATTCTTTTTTAAAAGATAGAAACATATTATTAGCCTTGCAACTTGCGCTATATTATACCATTTTAGCACCGTCGAGGCCAACATCATCTGAATCCAATAACAATGCTTACATTTTATGAATACGATTTCCATTGCATTTTAGTAACCGATAATTTATATTTCTTAACCAGTAAGTCCACAAATCGTTACTCCCTTAACAATACCCATCCACTAAGCAATTCCTTATCTTTCGTCGGAATGTATCCAAATAGATGCATTCCTCAGTGTTAAAATAAGAGTTGAAATTAAGTTGATGTACTGTGTTATTTTCAATTTTAAGTTATGACTTAAAATGGTTGATTATTTATAGTTTTTTGAAATAATTTGATCGTGCCACTTGAGATAGTGTAATTAAACTACTTATTGAATAGCTTAATTTTGCGAGTAATTAAACTATCTGTTCACTGTTCAAATGTCAGCTGTCAATTTGTTAATTGTCAGTTGTGACTAGTGTTCAGCTGATTGTGTAATAACAAAACTATATTTAAAAACAATTAATTTATTTCTATGGTAATCATGTCATATAATCGTAATAAATACGAGAAAGCTCGTAGGCGACTTGCAGCAGTAACTTTCTTATCTAACATTTCTTTAGACGGTTCATTCAAAGATACTGAGCTATGCCAGATAATCGATAAAAAATCGGCAAAATCAGAAAAATGTGAGTGTGAAACAAAGGTTAAAGATATTCAAAACAACAACCACAAGGATATTCTACGTAACAATGTTTGTAATCGCACTAAATTCCCTCAAGCAACTAGTCCAATTCCAAAAAGTGGAGGAGATAATCACTCTATAAGTTCTGATTCTGAACAAGTTACAATAACTCCAGTTAAAGGAAATTCTAACAATTCCATTCGAGAAAGGTTAATATTATTATACTCAAAAAATAATTCAACAATGAATAACTTTTTTTGAAAATTTTGGTAACAATTTATAACTCTATATATTTTTTACAGATGCTCCTCAGGTAATACTGATCTATTTAAAGATAGACATTCATCAATAAGAGCAAGAAAAATTACGGGTGTTACACAAGATGATAAAAGCAGTTCAGAAAGCTTGAACTTTGGTAAGGATCATATTTAATTTCCTATATTGTGTATTATGTGATTTTTATTACATGTTTTAATTATTATAGGACGCTTTAGAACAAGCAGCACATGCATTCCAGAAAATCCTGCTTATAATAAAGAAATACGATTAATTAAGTCAGCAAAAGGTGTATCATTTAAAGATGAAAGACTGGTATTTGCCCCTGCACAAGGTGTACCATGTGTTTTATTCAGCACTATACCATACTCCAAAACAATAAAAAGTGTTCGGTAAGTTATATTATTAATGTTTTTTGAATCAATAACAATTTATTAAAAATATATTTATTGAAAATATAGAACATCCATTTTGAAGGTAATTATGTCCATTTATTTTTAGGGCTGATTTAAGGAAAGAAGGTGTTCGTCGACGCAATACATCAGGTCCTAGGCCACTATCCTCTATCACAGACAATGGTGTAGATCCGTTTGATCTTTTAGGCTTGGAGAGAGAGGAGAATGGTCAGGATATTTCATATTCCAAGCTTCTAGTACCATCAAGAATATGTACCAGGGAACAATATAAAAAAATGTATGAAGGAGATTTTGCTGATAAAACAACATGGAAAATTATAAATCGTCATCCTCATGTTATTGCAAGGTAACTTGTAATTTACATTAAACTATTTTTTTATAATTTGATGTTTTCATTAATAACCATAAAATTTATGCATGTGTTATTTCTTTCACATTCATATTTTATTTGTGTTCTGATGTTTCTTTTCAATCTTGACATACATGATATGCAAAACACTTATGTTACCATACATACTATAATAATATCTAAAGGCAACTATAAATGAATTTAAGTTTCGCAATGGTTAAAATCATTGATTATCACATACAGCTTTCCCATAATTGATTACTACATGCCATCTCTCATGCCATTACTAACATTTAAATTTCAGGACTAAGTTATTGACGAGACGCAAGGATAAAAAATGGTAAAAATAAAAAAACAATTTTTTGTAATGCTAAGCTAATTTAGTGATACTAATGCTAATCAGATTCACCAATAAAAAATTAAGTCATAGTTTATTACAGATTATATACTAAATACAAAAATTATATGTAGAATAAAAAATACATTAACTTAAAGTTTTTAAATTGACTTACTGTTTATATTTTTAATAATATGATCACTATTCATTAGTACTTAAGTTTTAAAATTCACAGTAATTTATTGATTTGCTTTATAATTTAATTTACTCATCATTAATTACAAAAAAATATGAGTGATAAATTAAAATGAACAATGTTGCTAGTGAAGATTATATGATTTTGGTACTATCTGAAAACAACAATATATTTAGTATAAATTTGTCTAGATAAAGTTTGAAAAGCTTTTATAACCAGCTAATACTAACCCATGCAGTTATTTTAGAATTTTCAAATTTATTAGTATTAAAGAAGGTATCACAGAAATTAAAAGCATGAGATATTTACATGAGAAGTAATGTATTGAACTTAATGCATGTTATTTCAGTACAGCTTCAGTAAGGTGTTAATTGCATGAAAAAATATTGTTATATATTTGTGATTTTAATTTAATGTTAACATGGTCTAGGTGCTTTTCCTATGAATCATCTCAACGGTCTACTATAGCATCATCCCCTCCACATTCATCTATCGAAAATAAAACATTTGATTGGGACGAAGGAACTATAATTTCACAGAAATATGTGAGTTTTAAACACTATCAATATTTTTCTGTCAACCAATAATGTGTCATTATAAGTAAGAATAAAATGCTTATCGAATTTATTTCCTACAAGATAAGCTTGGATTAGGCTTTCAGGCTGTTGGAAACACTAAATAGTATATAATAATTAAAATAATTTATACAGTTTCTTTTTCATAGTTTCTGTTGTGCTTGTACTACTAAAACTGATGAGTTACAAGCAAATTGCTAAATATTGCTTACTAAGAGGCCGGTCGTGGCGCAGCAAAACAGATATTTTGCTCGCAGCAAATATGTTGTGTCTCCGATTCTCACTCAGGGGAGTATTTAAATTATTTCCTCACTCTGCTAGACGAAATACGCCGTACGAAATGTTATAAAACTTGCTACTTCCGTCTACCTTGCTACGTGGAATAAAAGCGTGAAACATAAAAAATGTTAACTGTAAAAAAATAGATCATATAGCAACACATTTTATTCATGTTTCAAGTATTTTTTTATGTTTAATTCAAAATAAATATGTATTAATGTACATTTATAATGTCGAAAAGTATAATTATAAAGTATCAACCATAAAAATATTGTTTATAAGTAAATCAACATGTTATAGTTTTTTTACATAATTATTATATATTTTATTTTACAGGTTCACTATTGTCCAAATGTCCTTGATGATCCTGAACTAATTGCTGGGAAGCACAGGACATTGCTAACATTCACCTCATACATGACGTCTATTATTGATTATGTCAGACCACAAGATTTGAAAAAAGAACTAAATGATAAGTTTCGAGAGAAATTTCCTCATATAAAATTAACGTTAAGTAAACTTAGGAGGTGAGTTCATATTTTTTTTTTCTCTTTAAAACGTGGACATAAGATGTTTTTTCTTTGAATTTTTCAATGTATTCGCATATTATTTTCAGTAATGGATAAAAATAAAAACTGTATAAATTTCTTTACAGTATTAAGAAAGAAATGAGAAAAATAGCTAAACACGATAGCGGTGGCATAGATTTACTTTCAGTAGCCCAGGCATACGTTTACTTTGAAAAATTAATACTCGCAAATCTTATTAATAAAGATAATAGGAAGCTTTGTGCTGGAGCTTGTTTGTTACTATCGGCAAAACTTAATGACGTTAAAGGTGAAATGCTGAAAGCACTTATAGAGGTAAAAAAATGATTTACTATAATAGGATTTATAATAAGTTAAAAGACGCCATCGTAGCGAAGTTAAAATGTGTCCTACTGTAACCTCGATATTTTTAATCATCGTAAGCCCTGGTAGGGGCAAGAGGGTATATTTAAAAATTGTATCTTCATTTCGATATGATAAAATTAAACTCTTTACTGTATCACACGTCCACAGTGCAGAGAACGATGTGTCTCTAATCCCTGGGTTCTTTTTATCTTCTTTATTACCTACGGTAGTCAATGAATACATGCTAAAAATATATATATATAAATTATTAACTTTTTTTAACTACAAGTAGATGTTCTATTAAAATAATAGAAATATGAAGAAATTAATTAGAATTAATGTTTTTTTTTAATTTAGGGGAGAGGGGATATGATAAGAATAGACGATGAATAATTTATTAGATGTGATGGATGAAAGTGATCTGGATGTTGTCTGTGTGACTGAGACCAAGAAAAAGGGCAATAGTACGAGCGATTTTGCGGGTGACGGAGTCGCTTACTTGGCTGGATGGAGAAGGATTTGTTGGTGGTAAACAATGTTTGAGCACAAACAAATTCATAGTATACAAAGTATTCCCAAGTAAATATGTGTATACTTGGAAATACTTTGTATACTTTGAATATGTGAATGGAAGAGAAAAACGGACGGATGGTACGGACTTTGGAACAGACCATTATCTAATAGTTATTAGGATAAGGGGTCTGTTTATGGGCTTGCGCCAACCTGTAAACTGCTTATGAGTAATCTAAGCTTAGTGGGGTAAAACATCAGAAGTTGGAAGCTATAAGAGCCACCGATTACAGAGAAATATGAGTAAAGGATTTCCAAGAAACTATGAAATAAGAAATAGAAATGTTAAAGTATGTTGATAGTATCTTTGAAATTATATGGTTGGAGCATCAATACAAGTGTGTAGTATTGGAAAAAGTAGCAAAGCTGTTGAAGAAAAAATATAAATCACAAAAGCACCTGAGGTGAACACTGTTAAAAAAGAAACTTGAAAAGTCAGAGAAGGAAAGAGACGAACGATTATCGAAGAATTACCCGGGAAAGCACGAAGCTTTTCTGGCGAAACGTTAGTAATTCCCGGTGTTACTCGTCAATTTGTATGCAATATGCTGACTAAGGCAATAATAGACAGCAAAAAAACTGCCCTGCCCTGACTCCATTGATAAGATGACAGTATAGCTCATATGATTTTTCAAAATAAAAGTGCTATAAAAGTACTGGCACCGACACTGTTAAGAGGCCGCGAAACGTTGGCGTGGTAAAAAAGAAATGAAAGAAAGATGAATGCTGACGCTATTTATTTGTAAGGTGTGTAAGCTATTACGTGATCGAATCTGCAACGAAGAGATACACAAAATGACATGCGTAAGCGAGAATATCATAGTAAGAATGAAGAAGAACTGCTCAGGTGGCTTGAACATGAGTATGGGTGATGATGGAATGATTAGAAATATATATAAAGTTGTCTTTCGTCAACGCAGTATCAATGATACTGAAGAAAGGTCACGTAAAAACATGAGGATCCCCTGCAGGGCATGTTTGAATAACTTAATGACAGTGAACGAAGCGAAAGAAAAATGCAGTTATCATAGCGTTTGGCACTCCGCTTAGTTGACTACCCCCATCAGGGATAAAACTTGAAACTAAAAAAAATTACAATTTTGATTACCATAACACAAATTTACATAAGAAAAAAACCGTATATTACTGTTTATTATATGATAAAAAAATCAAAAACTATAGTTCTGATTATACTTAATCTACTTTTCAGCGTATAGAAACAACATTCAGAGTGAATAAGAAGGATTTGATCAAATTCGAGTTTGCTGTGCTCGTGGCATTGGAGTTCGGACTCCATGTGCCGCCATACGAAGTGTTTCCACACTACCAGCGTCTTTTACACGACTCGTGACCCTGGCGCCGCCTGGCCATAGAGCCGTGCATGCGCGTGTGTCGCCGCCGCGCCAGCATTGTTGATAACTTGCGAGCTAGTGCTTGGATGTAGTGCTACTCGAGTGAAATATGGTGAGGTGAAGTGAAAAGAAATGAATGAAATGCAGGTCTAATTGTCTAGTATGGATTGGATTAAAATAATTAATATATAATGGTCGTCGCTGTAGACTTATAAAGTAAATAATGCGAAAATGGCACATTTTTAAATTGCTTAGAAAATGGTCGTAAGTCACCTACGACACCTGGGCTTCACTCTGAAACTCTGGTTTCCTGATATGACACAGAACACTTAAAACTAGGACATGATATGGAAAATATGTGTGGCAACTCTTGTCTTAGGGCATATCTTGTAATAGGTTAGATATCACTGACTTAGTGAATTTGCGTCCTGAAATGTGATTGATATTATATTAAGGTAATTTATTTCAATAAGCTACTAAAATGAATTACTTGGATGAAAACTCTGAAGCTTTTACTCAAAAAAGCTTATCTTTGAGTTTTCGATGTAGTATCACTAAAGAAACTGCATGAGAGATATATTCATTTGTTCCAAAAGTGTGCCCTGGATATGTCATTGGTGATCCATGCCAGTTTATATGCCTGGTGCGTCAAATTTTAATGTAAGAAATGATTTTTTACTCTAATTACATTACCATAAATAAAAATGTTATTTCAAAAATTTTCTTAACTAATACAATTAACATTTATGATTAATTTGCAAATAATATATTTAATATTAAAATATGTCTTAGCAATAAATAACTAATCACGAGTATGACAAAATTATGATTGTCTCATAAAATAAATTTCATACACATATTTTAATATCTGTGTTTATGAAGTCATTGTGTATCATTTTAAAGTTTCGCTTCAATTCCATCGTGTAGAAAATGATATAAGTTTGTTATAGATGTAAGTGAAAGTGCCTAAATATATTGCCAAGTTGAAGTTAATGATTTGGGAACAAGAAATAAGTATTAAAACATGCGCACTATTATTGACTTTGAAACAATAATATATTTAATATCAGTATCTAGTCCTTCAAGTGAATTTTATTATTTAAAAAACTTTTAATTTATTGTATATCATTAATTCTTAGCCCTTTCATAGTAATGCAAATTTAGACTAAGTATCAACTACATGATTAAAAATCAGGTTTTAGTATTATTTCTATTATATTACAATAAAATAAATTCATTTTGGAAACAGTGATAAGAAGCAATCCGATTGCTCATTAACAATGCCAAAGATAGAATGTAGGGTATAAGATAAAGTAGGACATTATGTAGGTAAAGGATTTGTTTCTCTAAGAACAACATGTGTAAAAGCAAAAAATACTTAATGTAGTGTAAAATTGTCTAATTTGATTTCACTTAAAATGAATGAATTAGATAAAACTAATGATTGTATTAACATATTAAGTTAGCTAATATTTCATAGTTACAATGTTGTTCTTGCAAAGAAGCAAATATGCTCTGGTCGTTCCAGTTTAAACTGAATACGCTTAAATTTGTGAGATGAATAATCGACCAATTTACTTGGTAGTAATCAAAAGTTATTTAAACTATACAGTAGATTAGAATGTAACTGTTTTAGTGTACTATGTAAGTTGAAGGCTTAGATAAGTACAGTATGTATATTACTGTGCTTTTAAGTAATGCTAGTAATATGCTAGTAGTGTTTTAATAAAACATAAATTTAAAATTAATAGATCAAAAATACTGTAATTTATTTTTTGTGTTGATTTACAAAAAAAAGATAAATAAATGGTCGAATCGTTATTTTTTAATGTATATATACAGTAGGTAAAGCATATTCTGATTGGTGCATATTTTAAATTAAATAATAAAAATGAAAATATTTTTAGATTTGCTGTAAGAATTATTAATAATACTTTTAGTTTTAATCTAGTTGATACAACGAAATATACCTACACGCCTGCTCCAATTGACGATAATATCGATCAAAAAATATCTTACAGATTATGCATTTACTTTTAAGTTTAATCTTCCTTAAATAACCACTAAGCATTATGTTATCATTTAGTACTCATAAGCAATACCACATCCATTTTAATATTTTTTTTATGTCAAAGTAAGTAAGTAGATCTTACTCACTCACAAAAAATATTACAGATTTCGTTTCGATATCAATATCATAGTAAACTACCTACTTAATTAGTTCATTAATTATTACAATAGAAATATACCTAACTTATATTTGTTATTTAGGTTTGAAATATTCAAATAAATAATTTATTTGTTAAATTTTCGTATTATTCCGTTCTCTTTTTTACAAGTTTTTATTTTACTTGCTGTATTAATGTACGTGAAATATTGAAAGCTTAATTTGACCCATTACCCATTGTCGGAATGAGCTAAAATTTAAAATACACCTTTGATTGTGATGGGCTGGTCGTGGCGCCGTGGGACAGCGTCTGACTGTAAACGCGACCGGTTGTGGGTTTGATCGCCATTCGGGGGAGTGATTATATTTTAATTATTTTCATTTCCTCGCAATGTCTTGATTTGGTGGAAAGTGAAGTACAGGGTCTCTTGACAGTAGGTACTTTTTATCTACCCTGCTATGTGGGATAAAAGCGTGACACTAAAAAAAGCTATTTCCACACGCGGTAGCATGTGAAACTAGTTAAAGCTAGCAGAACTGGCGATTATCACTGTGTGTAATATTACGCGAACTATTAGACTCTTAATTTCATAAACACATCTCAAACAGTTACTTAGATATTATCATCTAAAGATCATCATTCTTATCCATGGCTGATCTATACTTAGATCAAAATGATTACCCACTTCCAGATGGCCTAAAAAGTTTAAATTAGGGATCTATATAGGTATTTCGCTAAATGAAAAGGGATTTTATTGTGATTTTTATATTCAATTGATTCTATTATGAACTTATAATTACTTGTAATTAATAATGTATTATTTTTGTTTTGAATAAGTACCTATTTTAGGAGCGGCTTAACAAACAGTGCAGGGTGTCTAATGCACACGGGCACCGCAGCGCTTCCTGAGACAGCTGAGAGCATACTCATGGACCATAATGATACAACAATGATATTACAGAAGCGGGCAGCTAGCGCGCTGGCGGCAGTTATCAAACTTTCTTCTTCGATGGCGGCTTCTTCTTCGAACAATTTGATTTTCTCGAATTAACCTCATTTCACGTTAATACATGACTAATGGCCTAGGGGACGCCAGGGTTCCATTACACACGGGTGCTACACGAGCTAGAGCCGCCCCTGACCTAGTTACTAATAATTTTTGTATAAAAAATAATTATGTCCCATCAAAAACAAAAAATAACATTTTTGTATAAGAACCAAGTTCAATATTAAGATAGATGCTTATAAATATTTATATAACAACTTATAAAACATCCTTTCTTCTTATAACTTATTAAAGCCCAAGGTCGGACTTGACTAAATGGCGAATCAAGGTTTCAACCCAAAATATACTCTGATTCATATATGATGAAGCCTCTATTGAACCTAAAAGAAATCTTAAAACTAGCCTTGTCAAGAGTTACAATAATTAGAAATAAAAAGATATTTATCTATTTTTACGTAGGTACATTACCTAATATCTATACCTACATACTTTTTTGTGGTTCTTTTTATTCATTAATTTATACCTGTCACGTATTTTTTTTTAATATTTGGGTTTTCAGAATTTGACAGTAACGACAGATTTATGAGTAAAAAAACTATTACTTACGTTATTTATTTAACGTAATTTTGAAGTAGCAGTTAGTGCTCTAGAAGCACAGTTCTTAGCCATAATCACAAAAGTCGTGCTTACTTGTATATAAAAATTTATACGAAATATTAGTTAATATGTATTACGTTGATTCTCAGAAAACTGTATCACGCCGTGATAGTTCTTTAATTTTACCTGGTCTAACCGCAAGGAGTGAATTCGATACAGGACGTTCAATACGCGAACAGTCAATAATTCATTTCATAAGCGAATCTGATTTGTTTGTCGGGACTCGCTCAAAAGGTTCTGTAAGAAAGGAAATTATTATTTCATTGTTCGAATCAATGCTCGATAATATTGTACAGTCATGGGAAGTGATCCAGAAACGACAAACTGAGGTAACTACTTTAGAAATTTCCAAAACAACTAGTGAGCTGATGGGCATGAACAAGAAAAAGAAATCTATAGGTCTGATTTGAAAAAAAAATTGAATTATTTGTAAGTTTAGTTTAAACATTTCACAATTTCATTTATTACAGGTAAACAATCTAAGCCGAAAAAAAGTCAATCAAAAATGGAATCAAGTGACAATACGCAGGTAAAAAGAAATCAATGCAGTGATTGTGAGAAATGAGCTACTGAATATATTAAAATCCCGCCTGATATCAATGAGCAATTAAATAAAGCTTGTCTTTATTATTTTTAATTAACTTTTTCATATTACTAGAAGAACCGTGGAATCATCAATAAAATTAGGTATTTTTTGTTATTTATTGTCTTTTTCAAATTGTAGGTTGACTTAATGCAAATATGCTGGTGGGCGGCTCCAGATGAAAAAGTTATTATTCGTTTCCATAATGGAAATTTGTATGAAGGAAATATTTCTATGAAATGTATGCACGGAGAAGGCCGATATCAGTGGGCTGACGGAACAATTTTCTTAGTAAATTATATTATTTACTACTACACTACTTTCTTTCTTAATTTATTTTATTTTAATAAACCAAATATAATTTTAGTAGGTACCTATTAGCATTACATAGAACGTGATTACCTTGTCAAAAATTATTATTTTTACACATTACAAAAATTACAGTTTTTTGTACGGTTATTTTATAGGGGTCTTTTAAAGAAAATGAAATAAACGGAAAGGGTATCATTCAGTGGAAAAATGACACATGGTACGAAGGGGATTTTGTCGGAAATCTTCGGCATGGGAATGGACTATACGTCGATTCTCGAAGACAGCGATCATACTATGGAGGATGGCATTATGGCACTAAACACGATGAAGGTGTAATTTATTATGATGGAACGTTTAAAAATTGCTATGAAGGAGAATGGGATCATGTAAGAATAGTCATGTCTATAATATATGATATTGTTCAGGTCGAATAGGAGCTTAACCTTTACAATAATATTGTGTAAATAAACAGTGAAGAGATAAATAAATTAACAGGAAAAGGTATTATTTTTATATTTATAATACGTGACTTTAGGATAGTTCTGTTTGTAAAATTTAATTTCTTTTCAATATCCTTATTTATAAATAATAGAAGTGTAAGCATGATGATATAATTCTCGCGAGCATACGTTCTAACTTTTAGCGTATATGTGATTTGAATGGTAATCCAGCAGTAGTAGGTACACCAAAAGGGCTTACAGGTTCATGTCTAAGCACCTCTATGTAAAGTTCATTTGCCATGGGGCCTACACGGAGGTATATGAACCATTGCTCATCATCCTACCACCGAAGGATATAATGGCAACTGGCACTTATGCCGCAAATAATCCTTAGTGTTGTACCACTTTCCTTTGGACACTATTTTAGATATTTTTTCCCGTCCCGAGCTTTTATTACTACAACTATGTCTCGGTTACATAATAAATTCTTCCAGACTTATATTTATATTACAATTCTTAACTTTATTTTTATTTAGTACAGTACCATTCTCCATTTTAATTTTATTAAATGAAGTACAATTCTCAACTTTATTTTCATTAAAACCTCTAACCAGACTGCCTTTTGATGAATGACCAAAAGCTAAATCAGGATGACGTTTTAAAAAAGAATCTACCCAATCACAACCTGCCATTTTAGTTGTTTTGTCAAAGCGATTCTCAATTTTATTAACTAAAGCAAATTCAAAAGCCAACCGCCTTAAATCATTTATACTCAAGCCAAAATACATTTCGGCTATTTCCTTGCAGTAAATGGCAAACTCTGCTTCTTGACTTTTATTAAAAGTTGGCTTATACCGCCCCATTGACGATGCAGCTACATTTAATTTTAATCTTTTTCGAAGACATGATTCACTAATACCAATGGCGCTTGCAGCAGCTCTTTTGCTTTTTCCATTTTCAATAAGGGTTTTTGCTATTGTAAGTTCTTGTTCCGTGACCGGTGAAAATTCAGGCCTTTTTCTCACGTAATTACGGGGCATTACGATGACAACTAAAAAAAAGTTTTTTAAATAGATAGATTTTGTTTCCAGTTAAGAAAAATATAAAATAGAAAACAAAGCTTAGATAATAACAAATCACTTTATAAATGATGACTCCATGGGCAAGAGACACTTAACCGCGCATATTTTTTCCCCCTGAATCCAAAGTATTAGTGATATTAGCCGATTACAAAATTAGTCACCGGTAATTTTAACGTAACAACCGGTCGATTAAAATCGGTTGAATTTTAAAAATACTGAGTGTGTCTAAATTATTATTATTAGGAAAAAAATATTTAATAGTTCAGTTCAAAAGTAAATTTATTTCAACAGCTGTTTTCAATATCTACTGTCGAGTTAAGTTAGGTTAAGATATTTATAATTATCAGATTAAAAAATAAAAAAGAATATTATTTTTTAGATTTACTATACATAAACGCTATAACACGTAAGACTTGTTTAGCACACCTTATTTTTACGCACAATTAGGTATATATTTTAGGTAAAAATAAATAAAAAGTGAAAATTTAAATTTAAAAGAAAATATATTAAAATAATCTAAAAAACAAATTCTTTAAATAAGTAACAACTTATAAGTTTAACTAACAGCCCTTATGTTCTTATTATCAACGCACATCATGATTAGACCATTAACGCAAATTCTTCACATAGTCGATGATTCTATGAAATCGTCAATTCTACGAAATGACTACATGACAACATATACGATTAACATTTAAATAAGAGACAATTTTCAAAAATATAATATTTAAAATGTATCAAATTTTTAAATATTAAGCCGGTGATTATTTTTTATGCAAATAATCCATTTCCTCTGGCAATAAGATAATATAATATAAATATTATATTGTTTGAGTACTTATATTATAATAATACCATCGGTTAATATCACTACTGTAGAGTACTGAGCGTAACACTAAATTGTACTCTTTTCTTTAGTTAATCGACTTACCTAGTAGTAAATGGCGATTACGAAATTAACAATCTTTTAAAATTCCAAAAGTTTCAATATAGTTAGCAAATATACCATTTTAACAATTTTTAAACAACGCAGCGTGGTACGACACTGATCGACATAATGCGTTTCGTACTTTCGTCATACTGGGCGACTGGCGCTGGCCAAACAAACACCCTTCCACACCTCGATTTCGACGTAAAGACATACGGGTCAAGTGTACGCACATTTATATTATTTTAATGCGTATCGCTTTATAAAATATTTAAATTAGCAAAATCACAATATTATTTTGAAATGAGCATTAGTTATTATTATTCAAAAATATACAAAATAAAACGTATAATAATCTGTAGGTCTTTTAGTTTATAGGTAAAGTGTACGCATTCCTTAATTCGGAAATTATATAAAATAAATGTCCACATAATAAGTATATAATACTTATTATGTGGATATTTATTTTAATTAATTTCCGAATTAAGGAATGCGTACACTTTACCTGAATTGAATATTGTAGTAGTATTTTTATAAAAATAAAACTAGCTAAATTGAATTTTCGCCTCCAAACCCTCTGCATACTAAATATTCTTAAAGCCGTTTCCAAGATTCAGAATTTACATACATACTTCTCCCACATATACATACTTTTCCCACATAGGGTAAAGGTGTATAAGATGATCTCCTTTTACTCGTGATTTTCCTGATATTTAACTTATTATGGATTTGAAAGTGCTAATTATAGCAAGTAGTTGACTATCTGTGGGCATACCCGGAAGTTTTATTGTATAGATATTACATTATAATATTTTCCATTTTTCAAAACTTTTAATATCCTATATATATATATATATATATAAAAATGCAAGATAATAAAGATTATTAATGTAAGCAATTATTTATCAAAATTCACTTTTTTAATTATTGACCGTGTAATTTTTAAAATATCTCTCGAAATTTCAAATAAATTCACAGTCATCTCCGCGATTTACACCTGCACTAGGCTTTATAGCGCCATCTTTAACGCACGATGATTTATCCATTTTTCACTAGCCTTGTCCTTCGAATTTGCTGTTGCGCAGAAGAGACATTCTATATTATTTTTTTCTAATGACATAGATTCCGTAACATAAAAAGTTTTCTTTCTCCTGATTGGTATTCCTTTCTGTTTCCTTTTAGAAAGAGCTTTAATTGATATTTTCACTGTACTTACTTTTAATTACTGTACTTACTTTACTATAACCTTTGGTAATATATACCTTAGCTAGCAAATTATAAAAATATCCTTGTTTGCTAGCATTAGGGGTTTAAGGGATATTGAAGAATTTTCACCGTGCTAAGGTGCAAGATCCATTTTTTTTTTAGCTTCACGCTTCATCCCTGGCGGGGTAGTTAGAGAGTACGGAGCGCCAAACGCTACGGTCCCTGCATACCTCTTTCGCCTCGTCCACATTATCCTCGTCATGCATGCCCTTCGGGGGGTCCTCATACTTTTTACGTGACCTTCCTCCAGTATCTTCGATACTGTGTTTTCGAAGGTCAACTGAGGCCTCCCCCGACCTCTCGTACCCCTCACCTTGGCTTCATAAATCTTTCTTACCATTCGTTCATCGCTCATTCTTTCCACGTGCCCAAACCACCTGAGAACGTTCTTCTTCATTCTTACTGTGACATTCACGCTTACACCTGCCATTCTGCGTATTTCCTCGCTGCATATACGGTCAGCTAAGCTGACTCCGCAAATCACACGTACACAGGCTGAGTGATCTCGATAAAGAGATTTTACAGCCTGCAACAAGGGTCCGCTCACATTGTACCGGGGCAGTATCTCCCATAACTTCTTTCTTACAACCCTGTCAAATGCTTTTTCTAAATCCACAAAAGCACAGAAAATTTTCTGGTTTACAGCCAAAAACTTTTCCGTGATCATGCGGAGAGAAAAGACCTGATCCATGCACCCTCTTCAGGTCTAAATCCTCCTTGGGCCTCCCATAAAAGCCTTTCGGATCTCTCTTGCATTCTTCTCGCTAGAATTTTAGCATAAATTTTACTGCCCAAGCTAATCAAACTGTTAGCCCTATAGCTTTCATAGTCTATCTGTGAACCTTTGCCTTTATACAAAGGCACAATCGATCAATGCGCCTTGCCAATCGTCCGGGAACTCAACCTTTTTCCATCATAAATTGCATAGAAAAAAGAACAGGTCCAAGATGCGCGGCCCATCATATTTGATCATCTCTGCAGTAACTCCATCTGCTCCCGCTGCCTTACCACATTTGCAGACTATCGATATAAAAGAAGTAGAAATCGAAATCGGTATAACGAAATCGGTATAAAAGAAGTAGAGAATGCCATAAGGCATTCTCTACTTCTTTTATACCGATTTCGCCATCTGCTACATTAAGACTCAGCATATTGCTGTCGCTCGAGACAGAGGCGTCATCACATTCATACATCTTCTTCTGGCATCCATTTGTGCCAACAAGTATTAATATTTAGTTATTTTCGTATATGCCTACCCAACTAAACATAATGATATGGGCTATTAAAGATGTAATTTAATTATTTGTACCCGCTGCCCGCGTCGCCTTTAAAGTATAGATATGGTGCTGTTTTTCCCATTGCGCTTAGACGAATCATTATATTTACCTCCTCTTACATATTTACCACTATTTAATCGTTCTTTTAAGAATGTACGACATGGTTTCGGTTCACGTGAATATTGCAAGTCAAGTGGGTACAAAGGCGAATGGGATAATTATGTCAGAGAAGGAAAAGGTTTGATGATATGGCCAAATCATGACGTAAGTTACACAAATTATAAACTACTAGAAATATGTACATTGTGAATAGAATGAATAGTATGAAAGCATTACTTTCGATATACAGTTTTATAGAGGTGAATGGAAAAACGGAGTAATGTCTGGATATGGTATTTACATTTGGGATATGTGTTACAATACTTCAATGTCATGTCCCTCTATATGTGCATATCGTGGTTATTGGCATCGAGGCAAACGTAATGGATTTGGTGTGCTCAATTTAGGTTTTGGTCTTGGCTCTTTCTATAAAGGAGAATTTCTTAAAAATAAAAAACACGGTGTTGGGAAATTTGTAACTAATAGTGGTCGCATCTTACACCACAAGTACTTATTTGTGAATGATAATATGAGTTCATTAGACAGAGGAGACAATGATAAATTAGCGGAACCTTTCACATTTGATATTTGTGATAATTCTGTGGGCCTTCTGTATCATATTGAGAAAGTGATAAAGAATATCGATAAGCAATCGGAAATAAGAGCTAAAATAATTAGTGAATTTATAGAAAACAACAAACATTTTAATATTCCTGAAAAGAAAATTGAAGAAAACACTGTACAGTTAAATTTTGAAGATTTGATTAACTTTGAAATCTCTTCATTGAATAAGTCTTTAAGATGTTACGAGTCAAGGTTAAAAAATATTTACTATCAATATGCCACTATATGTAATACGCAAGAAATTCATTTCACTCCAATTCTTATTCGCTTGTACTTGTGGCAATTATATTACGACTGTAATCTGCACGAAAAAGGCCTAACTCTAGTTGAAATTGACAATCTATTTCATGAAAACCCAGAATGGTTATCAAACAATCCTCACAATCCATTTGATAAAATATATTTCTGGCAATTTCAACATAGTCTAATAACAGTTGCTAATAAATTATATGCAAAAAGACAATTACCGGACCAAAAACCAGATACTATGCTAGCTAATGCATTTAGAGTATTTATGGAAAAGGATATTTTACCTGGAGCAGGTCGTAAGAAAGGTAATAAAAGAGAAAGGTAATAAGCAGATACACTAACAACACATCCTTTGATTGGTTGTAAAAATCATAAACGATGATATTGATTGTAAAAATCATAAAGGTTATACTTTTTCAAATATTTTTTTACAGCAATTTTAATAACAACAAAGTAATTGTAACTTCTGCGTTATTTCCACAATTTTATGATTTTTACCATCAAAAATTTAAATATATTTGATTATTACCATCAAAAATTTAAATATATTTGATTATTACCATCAAAAATTTAAATATAATGAATTTTATTCTTAAGCTCTTTTTTAAACAGGGTTTTAGGACGTTTTGGTAAGTCATTTTATTTTGAGCTTTGATGGTAGTAACGGGAAACCTACAACCATCACGTGTACTTAATGAATACTTAACACCTTACTCGGGAAGTAATGTTTACTTCAACAGTTGATTAGTTGATGATAGGTAAGTACGTAAATGGTTCCATAAACATATTTATTAAAACATGTAAGTTGTATTGTAACCTACGCATACTAGGGTTGTACGGATGTAAAGATACTTCGTGCTTTTTGAGACCCAAAACATGTTTTATATAATTTACTTTTATAATTGTTGCTATGTATGTACAAATTCGGAAATGTTTTATATTCTAATCGACTTCAAAAAAAGGAAGTTATCAGTTTGATATGTATGGATGTAACATTGTTAAAATTGAAAATTATTTAGGTAAAATGATTCATTTAGGCTTTCAAGGACACGTGCTAATTTCATAAGTATGTACATGTATGTTTGCCCACGAAGTTTTTAAACTTATTTAATATTACCATAGTGATGGTATTTTCACAAAAAGCATACTTAGTAATAAAATTAGAAATGTTATTCCTGTTTATAAATACCAAAAAAAACAGAAAGGAAGATGTAAATAAATTATACGATAAAAGAGCTTATGAAGAAGTAAGAGGGGCGTCTTTAAGGTGAGCTGCAGAAATGCAAGACGTTAATCGATTGTCTTTGTTTAGCAAAATTAGATAACATATCAAAATTAGTTAGCAAAATTAGATATCAGAAAACATTTTTGAAAAAAGTATATGTTTTCTAATAATCCTAAGTGTGGAATAACGCTTTAAAAATAGTAAATATAGTATGGGGTATGTTGCAAATAACAAAGAACAGCAGTAACAAGTTGTGACAAATTAATTTGTGCTTACTTATATCGTAATTTATCACAACTTACTTACGTACTTACAACCAAGAATGTTAGTGAAGAATTGTTCCGTTTATTTATGAAAGGAAATCCATCACAGTCTGTTCGTGTAGTGCAAATTTTTAAGAACAATGCTTCCGTAAAACAAGGTGTTGAATCTTTTACTAATAGCGTAACTGATTTAGGACAGTAGTATACAAACGATAAAATTAGCTGATGAACATTTTAGTGTTTTCTTAAACCAAGACACTGTCACAACCGCCTCTGGCATGTCTTTGGGTTACATTTTTCTTTGTTTTTCTAATTCGCTTCCGTGCGCTATGCATGTTACATAGAAATAAATCTAAATATTTACATGTAGCGTAATCGACCTATAAAAATATCTTTCATAAGGCTAACGTCAATACTGACTAATTTATTGGGAGTCAAATTAAAATAGTCATCAGTACTTAAGCAATAGTAAGTGACACCTACTTATATCTTTTGTTTTTAGGCAAACTTGTTGAAAATTATGGTACTTTCGTTCCATTGAAAAGCTTATATAAGTTATACAGCGGTCTCGGGGAGCCATGTACTGTACGTAAGTTTTTGTGTTCAGTGCGACCACCACCACATTATTCAGAGCCACAACCAATGCTCGTAGAAGGAAATCCTGTTTTAGGAAATAATGCCTACATATTTGGAGATGAATTGACTTTTATTTCTGGTAATGTATCTTTTTAACAATAGCATCATCACCTTATACTTACTCATTTATTTCGAATTTGAAATTTTTACATTATAGTACATTTTCATATTAGTTAGTATTTTATAAAATAAAAATAACAATGATATTAAATGAGACAGAAATTATTTGACAATAATGACGGCAAATTTTGTATTTAAAAAATTACTAATGTTACTTATAGTAATATATATATATTAAAAAATTACTAATAGTACTTATCATTAGTAGATACAATTCATCGAAACTACAGTGTATTACATGTATGCTGGGTTATAAACAAATAAATTGTTTCCTATTTTTAGTTGTCAAATAAAGCAAAAATCATTATTCACATTCAGATATCAAATTGTTATATACCTTAACAGTAGGATTTTTTATCTTATTAAGACATTTTAGGAATTACAGATTATCTCTCAGAAGAAGCGGCATCCAAATTAAAGTCAAATTTCAAACTGTTTAACATAAGCAATTTACCTACTCAAATAATTTTGAAAATATTTTCAATGATTTTCCCTCAAATATACAATAGTCAATATATAATGGATTTAAATATAGAAATAACGTTTTATGAATTTTTTCAAATATTTATAATGTGCGTGGAAGAAAGTATACGCGCAGTGGAGTATAACATGCGTCAACAGGAAAAAATTGTTTTGGCCAATATTATTGAAACTCAAACGACACGAAAAATTAATAAATAATAACATTGTATGAAAATTATATTAGTTTTATTTAAAATTATTATTGTATATAATATAGTATATTATAGTATATATGATAACTAATACTGTGATGACATTTCATAAATGCCTATATGGGTGATGTGATAGTTTTGACATCTAATTCCACTCAGAATATACATAAAAAATCATTTCACTTCTCTCAAATCTTTCTAATAGCCATTTGATTTTTATATAGTTATAGTGAGTGAAGTTGAGTGAACTGAAATGATTTTATCTGACCCCAGCAACCGAGTCGCTTTCTGGGCTGGAGTTTCAGAAGATGAACGAGAGTGTCAAGGTGTAGATGTGTTATTGTCCTCTCAATTGGTGAGTGTAACGGTAGAATACAAGGATCAACTCGATACTGCTCTGGGTTCGCTTTAAGCTAGGGATAGCAAGAATATTCTTGTTAGCGGCGTATGCGCCAGTATCCTCAGCACTATCAAGTGAACTAGAGGAGTTCTGGGAGAGTCTAAGAGAAGTTCTAGGTAGTGTAAGAGAGAATTAAAAACTAATAATATGAGGTGATTTGAACAGATTAGTCGGAACCACAAGAGATGGTTGGTTACGAACGTGTGCAAGGCATGTATGGCGATAAGAGAGTAAATGAGGCTGATACGCTTATATTGAAATTATGTAATTCGATGCCACTTCGTGTATGCCACACGAAGTGGCAACGAATGGAAGAGAAAAGCATAATTGATCTATTCCTAGTGGACAAAGCGTATTCGCAACCAAGATGTGGATACACGTGTGTTTAGGGATGCTGACTTGGCAGCAGATCATGATCTAGTGGTTGCTAGTGTAGTGGGGTCTGTTTGCAGTTTTGCGCAGCCGCGTGAGGTGTCCAAGCTTCGAAGCGAATAACCGCATAAGAAGCTGGAAGCTTCAGGATCCACCGGTTACAGAGGAATATGAGGAATAGGTTTCCAAAAAGCTAGACAGCTGTGAAATAGGACAGGAAAGTGTTGAAGTATGTTGGCAGAATCTTAGGAATTGTATGATTGAATCTGAAACAGAGGTCTGTGGTATCGGGAAAAGAGGCTTTAGTAAAATGCGTGATGAATGGTGGGATGATGAGAGAAAAATGCAATAGAGAGAAAGAAGAAAGCATGGAGGGACTATAAAGCCTCGAGTAAGAATAAAGGTGTGAGAAAAATTAAGAAAAAATAATAAGATGAAGCGTGAAAAGTAAGAGCATGAAAGAGACAAAAGATTGACAAACAATTTCTGGGAAAACACGAAGCTTACTGGCGAGAATTTAATGATTCTCGGCGTTGTTCGTCAACCTGTATGAATGAATGGGGTGCTTTCTGAGGACGGTGAAATACTTACAGGAAGAACACACGTTTTGAAATGATGGACATAATTCTATAAGGAGATGTATGAATTTGATTACGCCTCTGTCTCAAGCGAAATCAATTTGCTGAGTCTTGATGCAGCAGACGGCGACAGATGATTGGCGACGCTCAGTCATCGATATAATTAAAATTATATTAATTGTATAAAGACAAAGGTTCACAGATAGACTATGGGAGCTATAGGGCTAAGAGTTTGATTAGCTTGGGCAGTAAAATGTATGCTAAAATCATAGCGAGTAGAGTGCAAGAGAGATCCGAAAGGCTTTTATGTGAGGCCCAAAGAGGATTTAGACCTGGAAGATGGTACATGGATCAGGCCTTTTCTATCCGCATGATCACGGAAAAAATTTTTGCCTGTAAACCAGATAATTTTCTATGCGTTTGTGAATTTATAATTTTATTTAAGGGATATACTGCCCCGGTACAATGTGAACGGACCCTTGTAGCAGGCTGTAAAATATCTTTATCGAGATCGCTCGGTCTGTGTACGAGTAGGAGCTGGCATGTCGCCTCAGTTTGATATTTGATCGGGTGTCAAACAGGGCTGCACTATGTCAGCTTCTCTGTTCTATTTGTATTTGGATAGCTGTGAAAGAAAGTGACATAGGAGTGAAAATTGGTGATTTGACTAGCTGTCAAATCACCAAGTTTCACTGTCTGTTGTACGCAAATGATGCAATGCTAATTGCATCATGAAAATGCTAGTGAAGGACATTGGTCACCATTCTGGTCTAAACATCAATGCGAGTAAAACTAAGACTCTTGTATTTAAAAAAGAGATGAAGAAAGAACAGAATGTAAGATTAGGGTAGATAGAAAGATATTAAAAGAAGAAACTATTTTAACCGGATTAATCGCATTTATTTTTTTTTTTCGAAAATACATTTTAGACACCTGATGGTCTAGGAATATATAAATATTATTCTAGGTAGACATGAAGTAAAACCAAGAGCCATCTCCTCGAAATCCTCCATGCACATATATATATATATATATATGCTATTACAGGGGATACAGGCGAACCCATAGCAATGCCATCTACTTGCAAATAGAATACTTGATTTAACACTAGATATCCAGAGCTCACGTAGATATATTCCTAGAATGATCCGCGAGGCTAATGAAATTCAAAAACATCCAAATTTCAATAGAGAAAATGGTTGGAAAATCTCTACCATCTGGGAAAAATTTAAAGCCTCAAATCCACCACACCAGAGACAAAGATACAGTGAGCTCATTCTGCAAGAATCCAAGCCAGTACGCGAGGCAATAAAGAAACAGATGGCGGTAGTTTGATATAATTAATTTTTTGTATCAACTGACAGACAAATCTCAGTCTACCTGTGACCACATTTAAAATGTATAAAAATCACGAAAATCAAAGATCTTATTAGAACAAGTGAATGACGTTGTAATCTGGTAAGTAAGTTTAGTAGAGATGGAAGATACGAAATGGATGTGGAAGAACGAGTGATGAAAGTATATTAAGTAAGATTTATGAAGCCTAGTTCAGTGGTACGAGAGGTCGGTTGACCTTCCGAAACATAGTATCGAAGATACTGGAGGAAGGTCACGTAACAAGCATGAGGACCCCCCGAAGGGCGTATACGAAGAGGATAATGACTGTGGACGAGGCGAAAAGATATGCACGGACCGTAGTTTGACGCTTCGTCCTTTCTGAATACCCCGCAAAGGATAAAGCGTGAAGACCATTCTCATTATATTTGCTTATATAATATATACATACGACTTATGTATAGTTATTTCGCCTAGTCTGAGTCGCCTCACAAGCAATCGCTTTAACAGTCAGATGCTGTCCCATTGAAAAAATTAATATGCATGTTTTTTACTACTAATTTACCGAAAATACACAAATTTCTCCACTATTTATTCCTAACTGACAAATTGAAGTAACAAATCTAGCCTCGACATAAATTTGACATAACACATTTAAAAAACCAAGCGTCAAGAAAAAATATTATTTTGTATAAAAATATAGTTATTTGTTATTCTAAAAATGAGGACAAAAAACCCTATGGCGAAAAAGCCACGACAAATTTTATTCTCAAGAAATTCTTATGGCCCAAAAGTGAAAGTTGAAAACTGGGACTTCCAGAATCATATTGAAAAGAGGGACAATTATGTTTACCGTGATCAACTCAGTAACCATTTGAGTACCTACTTACGTTGGGGGGACCAGGACCAAAATATAGGAAAAACCGAAACTGCAACTATGCTTGAGGAAATTTTCACTAAAACTGAACCTATTTACGCATTTAAGCCACTAGTTAATTTTACTTCTTATCCATGCACAGAGTAAGTGACCCATTGGTCCATAAATTAGATTTTAGCGAGTTCTATTATCGCACTTTTCATGCCATGAAATAAATTGTAAAACGACGTCCAATATATCCTAAAATGTAGTAAATATTATATAAAGCATATAACATTTGTATTTTCTGTTATATGTTAGCACCCCTGGTCGTAATAAGTTGATGAAGAATGCTAACTTAGCACAGCTTCCGCCAGACTTTGGTGTGATGGATTATCTAACCACTCAACAAGATGATTACAGGAACCCTTTTGCTACTGTAGCTAAGCCGGTAAATGTTATAGTTTTCATATAAAGAAATTTGGTGAAAACAGTACAATAATTGTTACACCAAAACGACAAATTTTAATATTCTATCTTCATTATTTACGCCATTAAAACATTTTTTCAATATTTAAACATTTTTTCAGTTAACTATGGCGTCACCGTCGTGGTTACTAAATCGAGTGATTCGTTCCGATTTAACTCATAACCACGGGACGGCACCGCCCAAAGGCGATTATCAATGTTTGGACACGCACACGCCTATCGGTCATATTAGACGTATGAGGCTCTTTCGCTACCAATCTTTTAACCCAGCTTCATGCCTACAGGACTTTCCTGCTGTTGATTTGCCTACTAATAAATAAAACATAATGTCCTTAAATTTCATTTATTATCTAATTTCGAAATGAATAAAGTCAAATAAAAATTAACGAAAAGTTAGAAACAAATAGTAAACACAATAACATTATAAAATAACTTACAAAAATGTAATTGCAAATATTTGGGAAAATGGCTTAAAATTAGAAAAAAAAAGTAAAATATTAGAGAAGAAAAAGTCAGTGTTCCACATACATTTAACATATACAAATAAATATTTCTATAAGAATTAAACGCAAACATGCAAGTCACTTCTCAAACAATACTTAAATTCAAAAATATAAATTGACGAACAATATGTTATAAAATCTTACGCTAATTTATATCGAACTCTAGAAATTCATTTTAATTAAAATCTTTTATTATGATAGTATAAACGAAATATAAAAATTCTTTTAGTTTGTGTGCTTTAAAAATATACTTGGCTTTTATGTACGAACTCGGATAGTACAACATGATGACTAATATTAAATTAAATCAATGAGCAAACAAACAAACTTCAAGAGAATACATAAAATTTTCTACTGTTTTTCAGCGCTTAAACTTCTTAACAGTTAAATACTTAATTTATTTCTTTAGTATCGATATTATATTTCTTAAACGTTTAGTAAAATACACATAGTAAGGCAAATTTAAAATAGATATTTGCACTGAAGGCTTTAAAAATTAATCTATCACAAGCTCACGTAAATAAATGCTTGCTCACCTAATATTGTACTTGTGGCCGACTCCTTATAACATTCACTGTTCATTTATTAAAAAATAATTATAATATAGATGTTCAGTGTTAAATTAAAACAATATATATACAAAACATTTGGTACAACATTAATTAAGAAATGTAGCACCTCCCTGGACGATTTTACTAGTCAAGCAGCAAACAAGTTCCAAAAGGTGTCTTACATATGTTTGTGTCATTGCTATGTACACATTACAAGTTAAACAATTTTCTATAGTTGTGATGGTCATAAATATTTAATATTGTAACAAATGAGACCTTAACTATAATATTTATATTTTAATAGGATTATAAGAGCTAAAATATACTGTGCATGTGCTTAGTCAAATTGAATACCCTGTATACTAAAATCTCATCTAATCTTTTATTTGATAACAGTTGTAAAAATTGCGTCATTTTAAGGGAGGTGTATCGTTAATCTCACCTATCTAGCCACCTGTTTTCACTATTAGTTGCTTTTAGCTTAAATCATATGTATTTCTCATAGTTTCGATTTGTGGTGATATACATGTAGTTTAAAAATTATTATAAATTAATCTCTTAAAAACTTCTCTAAGCTTTGTAAAAGCCATTATAAATTGGACATGAGAAAAGTTAATTCACATGTAAATACATACAACAAATGGGGGTTATTTATTCACATGCTATTTTCATGATATGGTAAAAAAATATATAACATCTTGTTCATACACTAAACATTTTTTTAAACATACTATTAATTATATTTTAGTTTAAAATGAATACTGGTAGAAAGCTAAATCTTAAACATGTTTATATGTAACATAATAATTATGAAAGCAATTAATAAATTTGTATATTTTTAATAGAATGAGGTACCTATTATATCAACAATATGATTTCGAGCAGTACTATATATTTACATACTGTATGTTGAAAGGAAGATGGTATAACAAAATAAAAATGACATAACCCATAACATTTTCAAAAATGAAAAACAATGTAATACTTCTCAACTGAATGAGCAATAATAACCAAAGAGTATTTTTTTAAATGTGTTGAAGATTTATATAGTAATCTTAATAACTCAAATTATGTAAAACCCATAAACTAATACTAAACTCCCTCTTATAATTAAATCTTTAAGAAAACAATATTCTATATTTCAAATGAAAATAAGTGGAATCACACATTTTTTAGCAGTATATAAATGTTTTAATACGACAGAACTTCACATATACTACTAAGTGTTTTAGTGAGGAGTATCCTTTTGTTGTTCATACAAGTATAGTTGTAATCTGAAGAAAAAACAATAAACAAAAATATGTATCTTCATGTGAGTTATCATAAGAGTACAAAATGTCAGTACCTAAAAATTGAACATCTTAAAATAAGTTAATGTGTACGTCGTCTTTTAAAACCTTTACCTTTTTTTGATTTTATTTTATGTTTGCGTGCTGTGCTACGACCAGTTATTTCATCGGCAAGCATACCTACTGTTGTTAATTTTTTCCGGCGATTTTTCTCTGCTTTTGTAACTGGTAGACGTGTTAAGTAATTCTCTTCATACTCGGTTTTTTCCTGCTCATATTTAGATATTGAATGCTTTACATGATTTCCTGTACTCATCTCAACAGGTGCTTCTGAATACTCTTCACGTAATTCTCTCATGACACTAGAGTTTAGGAATTGTTTTTTTGCTCTTTCCTTAGTTTTCTTTTCACTTTCACTTCTCGAAATACTATCATCAAAATGAACAGCTGCCAATTTAGGAGGTACATAGATATTTGACTTATCATTTTTTTCTTTTGTATCGCCATTATCTGAATCATTACTTGACTCTTCATCACTACCCTCTATCTTACTAACTAAATTATCTGGGTTCGCATGATATGATTGAGGATCATCCTCTGAAGCGCCAACAACTGCTGTTTTCACAAGCTTATCAATTTGATATTTCAATTTAGAATCTATTGGACGAATTTTTTCTAGAACAGTTCGTATTTCAACAAGTCTGTCAATGGAAGGGTCTGATTCGATTTTTTCTCCTGAACATTTTCTTAAAACAATATATGTTAAATTAATTAAATAACTAAGCAGCATTTGATATTTCATTTCCAAAAAACTGAGACCTTTATCTGTAGAAATTTCACCGCTTTTTACACGCAATAACATATTATCAACTAATTGTAAAACCTGCTGCACATTCATGTTCATTTCTTTAAATAATTTTAAAGCTTGTGGCAGATCAGGTTGTTCCATTTCGTCTGTAGCCTGAAATCAAAACAATAAATAAATTAGTTTCATAAATTACAATGATGCCTAATTGCGATATGGAATATAATTAACGCATTAATTAAAAGCGAAAAAAAACATGTGACAGTAAGAAATATCGCTAAAGCGATACCTGAACCATGTTGCTTCTCTTCAATGCACTTTTTTTGTTGTAATCACAATTGTTTTCATACGCAAACAGAACATAAAAATTAATAATGTAGTCGTCAAGTTTGAATACTATTAAGTAACACAAAATGAACTTTGCCACATTATCTGTACAAAATAAAACAAAAATTAAAAATCGAAACGTTCTCGTTCAATGTATACTTCCATGCCAAACGAGAGACGGAATGGAAATAGGAATTAATCATTCAAAGTGAACGTGATTTCATTTATGCACACAATAAGGATGGTCACAGATAAAAAAATATATAGATTAAATATATCTTCAGCTCATATGCAACTCATTCGTTAAGAAATTTTAAAGACATTTTTGTATTAAAATATTTTGCGGTTCTCTGAGTAGATAAATATAAATCAAATAGAAACAATAAAAATTAATAAAACCTTTCGATCAAACTATTAAATTGAATACAGCCTTTCGACACAGTAACCTAATAATTAATTCAGCGTTTTTTTAAATTTTAAAACAAATGCAAGCATACATAGTAAATAAGGCATTATTAAATATAAAATATTTTTTATCAACATATTGATCATCTTAACACAGTTAAAAAAATAACTGACCGAGAATGCGATATTTGTGGAACCAATTTTTAGACAAGAAAATGATTTTATTGTAACTGTTTTACCCATGTCTCTAGTCTAGCCTAACGAAGCTGCGTGTAGGATTATGATTTTAACTTAATGTTATTGTGAATACATATGGCAACACATAATATTTCAGTTTTCTTAGAAATTGTCAATGTAGAACTTTGAAGTTTTTATTGATGTACACTACCAGTTATGTATATGTTTTAAGTACATACGTCTGCAATAATTGGTCACTGTAATATTTTTTACAAAATGATTAATAGGGACATACTATTCTTATTTTGATAGTAAAGAAAATCTGCCTAGCCAATATGTTTTCAGTAAGTAAATTCCTTTTATTAGTTATTTTCGTATTTGCATTACAGTAATAACATTTAATATTTTTATTTACAGTTTGTATTTCAGATTTTAATATTATTAGTGAATCTGATAATTTTTAGTTATGGATTCTATGTACCAGGCGTTGCACCGGTTGAGTTTAGGAAGGGTCAAAGAATTGAAGTTAAGGCGGTTAAAATGACTAGCATACACACGCAACTACCTTACGAGTATTATTCACTGCCATTATGCATACCAAAAAATGGAACATTCTTAGATAAATCCGAAAATTTAGGCGAAGTTTTACGAGGTAATCGTATTGTCAATACTCCTTATGAGGTACATATGGCAGAGAATATCAAATGCAAATTGTTATGCCATAAACAGAACAACCCTATGAACTGGAGTGTGGAAGAATCAGAAAAAGTTGCTAGTCGTATTGAACATGAGTATTTTGTTCATTTGTAAGTACTAAAAATTTTAAGGATCTTAATATTATTTAAAAAGTTACTATTTGATTGTAATCATAACAGAATATAAATAAATAAATATATCTGAGTGACATTTTAGATTGGTTGACAATTTACCTGTTGCTACTAGAATAACAAATGTGGATACTTCTGAGAGGACTGTTGAGCAAGGATATCGACTAGGATTTATGTCTAAAGGAAAAGCATATATAAACAACCATTTGAAGTTACTTCTTAAGTACCATAAGCATAGCCAGTAAGTTATATATATATTATTATCATTACAAGTAACAAAAATATATTATGGTCAAATTTAAACAATCTGTGTGTTTTCTCTTATTTTATTCATCTTAATGACCTTTTTTAGAGATTCTTATAGAGTAGTGGGGTTTGAAGTAGAGACATATTCTGTAGACAAAGAAGAATTGACATTTGTGGATGGATCATGTAATTTTCCTTCAGAAAGTAAGCCACAACTTGTCAATGAGGACACGGGTACAAAATTATTTTTTACATACTCTGTTGAATGGGGTGAGTCAGAAATTGAGTGGGCTTCCAGATGGGACATATACTTGAATATGAAAGATGTACAAATACATTGGTTTTCTATAGTGAATTCAATAGTAGTTCTGTTTTTCTTATCAGGTAAATGTTTTTATAATCATATTTTCTGCAATTACTTCTTAATAAAATTTTAACCAATTTTTATTATTTATTTAAGGTATTTTAACAATGATTATGATAAGGACTTTAAGAAGAGATATTGCTAGATATAATTCTGATGAAAGTATTGAAGATATGATCGAAGAAACTGGCTGGAAATTAGTACATGGTGATGTCTTTAGACCACCACCTAAGAGAATGCTTTTTGCTGCAGTTATCGGTAGTGGCATACAAGTGTTCTTAATGGCACTCGTCACTATCTGTAAGTTACTATTGAATTGTTGGATAAAATAAATAATGTATTTGATAAGCTTTAAATAATATATCAAATAAATAAAATACATATTACTATATAAATTGAAACTATTATTCTAGATTTTTTTTTATATTTCAATAATGAATAGACCAAATAACACAGATACAACACGCAAATAGATTGATCTGTATCTTTATCATAGTAAATTTTTCCTGTGGCATATTTTGTCTAGAACTTTTTAATTATTAATCAGTTTAAATTTGACACTGTCAGCATCATTTAGTCTATAGTAATTAGTCACCTATTATGTGTAATTTTATTAGTTCACACCACATTACTGGCACTACTTGATTATATTTCTTGTAATAATCCATTATTGAATACATTTTGAAAAGAACTTTACAAGTCATGATTTGCTCTCTACTTTGTAATTTGTTATATTAATTTTTGGTGCAAAGTAGAAGTTCTATCTATGTACTGTGTTGATGAAAAGTGTTAAGGTGTACTTTATTTATTATTTCAGTTATAGCCATGTTGGGGATGTTATCACCAGCAAGTCGTGGGGCTTTAATGACAGCTGCTATATTCCTCTATGTGTTTATGGGTCTCATAGCTGGTTATTACTCAGCTCGCTTATACAATACTATGAAAGGAAAACAATGGAAGCAGGCTGCATTTTTAACTGCAACATTTTATCCAGCTATTGTATTTGGAACTTGTTTCTTCCTGAATTTCTTCATTATGGGTAAACATTCAAGTGGTGCAGTCCCATTCACTACAATGATGTCCTTGCTGTGCCTGTGGTTTTGCATTTCTTTACCCTTAGTTTACTTGGGCTACTATTTTGGATGTCGTAAACAACCATTCCAGCATCCAGTCCGGACAAATTTTATTCCAAGGAAAGTACCAGAACAAGTTTGGTATATGAACACATTCATATGGTAGGTTTCAATATATATATTGGTCGGTTGTGGGTTGGATCTCCTCTCGGAGGAGTGATTATATTTTATTATATTTAAATATTTAAATTATTATATTTAAATTATTTTCTCTTCCTTGCTCAAGTAAAGACAAAGAGCGACATTGAGTTCCACCACTCAACACGCAATATCTCGAATTAGGTGGGAAAATGAAGTACGGAGTATGTTCACACTAGGTACTTTCTGTCTACCCTGCTATGCGGGATATAAGTGTGAAGCTAAATATTTATATACACATACATATATACATATATATATTCTTTTATCTACTTGTTCATATTGTTCATTTTCAGCATCTTAATGGCTGGGCTACTTCCATTTGGAGCTGTTTTTATAGAGCTATTTTTTATTTTCAATGCTCTGTGGGAAAATCAATTCTATTACCTTTTTGGATTTTTATTTTTGGTATTCTGTATATTAGTTATCTCAGTCTCGCAGATATCTATTGTCATGGTATATTTTCAATTGTGTGGAGAGGTGATACATTTTCTATTAATTTATGAAGTAAATAAAATAACACATAAAGATATCATTTATGATATTTTTCTTTTTTTCAGGACTATCATTGGTGGTGGAAGAGCTTTATTATATCTGGTGGGTCTGCAGTGTACATATTGATTTACTCAATATATTACTTCTTCACAAAATTAGAAATTACAGAATTCATACCCACTTTATTGTATATTGGTTACACAGGTAAACACAAGAATTAAATAAAAAGTACTGTTATATTTATTAATACAACTCTTATTTTAACAATTTCTGACTTAAATTACATTTTGTTTTAGGTCTTATGGTTCTGACGTTTTGGATTTTGACTGGCACTATTGGTTTTTTTGCAGCATATACATTTATTAGAAAGATTTATTCTGCTGTGAAAATAGACTAAATATATCAGTAAATTTTAATTTTAGTCATTTACAAGTTTTAGATGTGAAGATATGAGTCAGTTAATGTGTTTATGTAAATAGGATGTAATTCCTCGATAAATCATACATTCATACAATAAGATATCATATATTATATGTATGCACTTTTTTACAAAGTGTAGAAGTTTAACATTTCTAATTAAAGTTTTATTTTGTAGGCCTAATTACTACACAACTTTTTGTGCACCCTACTTAATAACATTGGACTCGAAAAATTTAAATGTTTCTATCGTAAGTTAAAATATTAATAATAATAATATCATGATCATAATCGTTGGTAAATTTTCATTGTAATAAAGTTATTAATCTTGAAATACATGAAAAGTTGTAATTAGTTTTAATTTTTTAAGAAATAATATTGCTTATATGTTGAACAAAGAAAATGTGTAACAGGGGAAATTCTATGTTACGTCTATAAGTAAAGCTTTAATAATAATAATTAGCTAAATGTGAATATATAAAATGTTTTTTTTTGACTACAATTTTCACATTCGTTTTTTTGTAATTTTGATATAACGTGCTATTTTTTCTTTCTTTAAGTTACTTTTAATATAAGTACAAAAAAATCATTTAATCCTTATTTATAGAATATGGATTTTAATTTTAATTTAGGCTATTTTAAAACGAATATCTGTCTAAAACAATGTCACGTTTTTTTCTCTTGTATAATCTGTGTGAAAATTTCTGTCAAATTTATACAGTCAGTTGTCAGTTGCTTAAAACCTACATCCATTTGACATGAGAAATGTCATCGAACGCTGATAAATAAAATATATTTATACCTTATTATTTTTGTTGAAAATTCTAAACTTTTTAATTTTTTTTTGTACAAAATGGAAACCAAAGTTGCAGTAGTTACAGGTAGTAATAAGGGAATAGGATTTGAAATTGTAAAAGGATTATGTAAAAAGCTAATTGGTACTGTGTATCTTACTGCTAGAAATGAAGAAAGAGGGCGGCAAGCTGTGGAAAATCTAGAAAAGTTAGGTCTAAAACCTTTATTTCATACTTTAGATGTAACAAGCGAGTCAAGCATACAAGAGTTCGCAAATTTTATTTCGTCTCGTCATTCCGGAATTGATATTCTTGTAAATAACGCCGGTATATTAGATTTTGATAAATGTGTCACCTCCTATGAAGATGCTAAGAAGCTTATGGATACAAATTTTTATAGCCTTCTTACTATCTCGAAAATACTCTATCCTCTCTTATCCAAAAATGCACGAATTATTAACATGACCAGCGATTGGGGCCTGCTGTCCAACATAAGAAAACAACACTGGCTAGATATACTCGTAAAAGATGATTTAACTACAGATGAGATATTACAATTTGTAGATGACTTTTTACAAGCTGCTAAGAATGGTAAACAGTCGTATATGTCATTTGCGGGTCATTATGGTGATTACAAAGTCTCAAAAGTAGCCATGTCAGCTCTTACTTTTGTTCAACAGAGGCAATTTACTGAACAAGGTAAAGAAATATCTATTAATTGTGTTCATCCAGGCTTTGTAAAAACTGATATGTCTAAAGGAATGGGTGACTTTACTCCAGAACGTGGAGCCAAGGCTCCCCTTTATTTAGCACTGGAAGCTCCGCAATCACTTAAAGGTACATTTTTATGGCATGACTGCCATAAAGTGAACTGGGATGATTAGAAGTAATATATTTTAAGAATGTTTTTTAATTCTGTGATAATAGTGTCACACACACTTAAACTTTAATATATGTTTTTTTAGAATATTTTGTTTTTATGACTTCAAAACCTTAGTCAACGATATACTAGACTAGAGTAGATATATATATATATATATGTATGTATATATATATATATATATATATATATATATATATTATAAAAAATGTATTTTTAATGATAAATCATACAAATAGACTTTGATGCATATTCTTTTTCCTGTCTTCACTCGAACTATCGTTCAAGCTTTTCTATCATTAGGAAGCTTTACTATTACTAGCTAGCTGTATTTTTCAACTAGACAGCATACAGCATTATAAAAAAAATCAACAATACATTTGACTTATGAAATCAATATTTATCTTCATTATGTTACATAGTGTAAATAAATATTGCCTTTGTTAATTTGCAAATATATGTACAATGTATTATATTTACAAAAAAATTTCTGAGGTGTATACCTCCAGTATGCCTTTGAAGAATAGTCCAGAGAAATAATTTTACTTTGTATTTACTTAATAAAATTTTCTGTTACTATTTTAATCTAATATATTATTTTTATTCAATTTATTATATTACCTAAACAGACTGCATTACTTGTTCTACAGTGGTTAATAAAATATGTAAGCAGCATAGTAATTTTCGTATTAAAGTATTCAGAGTAACGCAAAAGACGAAACATCTTACGAATCTTCCGGTTTATTTTTATATTAAACATATATAAAAATGCAAAATTTTGCAGGAAGCTTACAATTAATAGATGTCCAATAGGAGCCCGCATTAAATATGTTTTAGAGCTCTTACAATATGTGGATGTTTGAATTCACATGTGGATATATAACATGAAATGTGGATTCCGGAATTCACTTGTATAAAATGTCGAAATGTTGTATGTTGTTGTAAATGTGAACTCTTAAAATGATATGTGTATGTATGCATGATGTCATATTTGGATGGGTGTACACATGAAGTTATATATCAATACATGATTTCACTTGTGCACACATGAACTAAGGTGGGGATGTATGTGACTCTTACATGTGTAATCAAGTTTGCATGCAGTTCTTTCTTTCAGAACAAATATAAAAATACGGCAATTTATATGCCTACAGGTAGTTCTAGAGCTTCATTAAGGACGGATGTTGGGACAAAGCCAGTTTAAGAAGCTGTAAGAGAATATAATTCCTGAGAAGGTTATTTGTATGATATACCTACGAATCAATTCCAATTTTCAGTTGATTGCAATAGGATATGTCATAATACATTATACGGGGTTTCCCAATAAGAACGATATGTTTTGAAATTGAACATGTAATATAATAAAAATCATGTAATATATGTTCGAAAATATCATTCAAGTGACCTCCACGACTTTTTTTGCACTGGTGAATACGATCGGTCCAATTTTCGATGACTCGGTGCAGCATTTTGGCTGGTATGGCAGCTATAGTCGCTCGAATGTTGCGTTCAAAGTCTTGAATCGTAGCTGGTTTATTGGCATACACTTTAGATTTAAAATACCCCCACAAAAAATATTCCAAGAGTGTCCAAAAAATAGTCGCATGATCTTGGTGGCATGGTCGCATGGTCTTTCAGTTGATTGAAACGTTCAGTTTTAGTTTCATTTTATAGACACGTTATAATATTTTATATCATTATTATTATTAAGTAGGTAATAACAATACATAGTTGCAGGTAATAATATATTATTATACTTAAAATAATCGATTTAATTAAATATTTTTTGACGTAGTAGAAAATTATTCTTGAATCAGAACAGATTTTTCTACCCTCTTTTTTTTTGCAAACAACTGCATTCTATTTGGCTTAGGGCATACAGTGGACAGTAGTAATGTTGTAAAGGGTCTTTGAATAATCTAAGCTAGTCAATAAAAATGGATGGGAGAAAAGAACCATGAGCTGTAAAACCTAGCTCCTTAATTTAGATTTGTATCGTATTGTTTTCTATTATATCTACCCTCTGCTAAGAATAAGTAACGAGTTGAGTTCCATCACTTAGCACTATTTACTATTAAAGTTGTTGCATACAAACCTTATATTTTATAGTAATTAGCATTAATATACTTTATTTTTTTTCCCAGTAATAATATCTTCGATGTTGACCACAAAGCTCGTTTGACCCTCATATTCCTATTATCAATATTGCAGGTAATATCTAATGCTAACATAAGAATTATATAATTTAGTTATACTTTTACAATGTCTACTTTAATATTTCAGTTATTACAATAGTATAGTTTAAATTTTAAATGACAAAAGTACAAACACTTTCTATATACGTAACAGATAAATGTTTTTAAATTCAGCTATTCTAAATAAAAATATAAAGACTCGATCTCTACTTATAGTTTGAGGAATATTACTGTAATAAAATATAAAAAAAATATTGTTAATACAACTATTATTAATGGCTACGTAAGACTATCTACTATCTATTGTGTATTTTATTGTAATAAATCTTATTAACGATTTCCTATTGCAGGCACTTGCACGTAATTGTAAGGATTCACTAATTGTTCCAGCCCACTTATTGTGTTACAATTATCCTGAGTGTAAAAAAAAGAGGTGGAGCTAAGCTTTTATATCATCCATTGTGTACATTAGGTAATAATTCTGTTAAAAATAAGTACCTATTTCAAAATAGATTAGGTAAATGTTTTTATAACTTGTATTTTTATTGTGATTCGATTGGATGAAAATATTTTTATGTTGACTTATTGTAACGTATATAAAAAATGTAATACCTATAGAATAATTATTTTATGAAATAGCTAAGTCTTACACATTAAAATAAAATTTTATGTAAGTCACTCAAAAGTCACTATCAAATAATAGCTACCAACTTAACCAACTACATAGGTACGAATTTAGACCACCGCCTACGTAGGCGCCAGAAAGGTTAGAGTTACTGACTTCCTATTAGTAAATTGTGTACGAATATAAATATCAAATGGAAATCGAACTCATAACTTAAAGTCAGAGTCTTATTTATTGCATAGAACTTTTCTTTCAGAGTAACAATATATTATTATTCAATATAACAATATATTATTACAGTATATATTATTAGCAGTATAAGATAACAATAAGTAAATATTATTAGCAATAGAAGCCTTCTTATGGCTGAATATGCAGTTTTGCAGACTTTCTCGTAAACCTTTTACTTAAGGGTTATGGGGTTAAGTAGGAATTATCTTATATGTAAGCATTTACTTTGACATCAGAAGTACTTGTACATGGCTTCATATGATTGATTTAAAAACAAACACTAAAAGTATCTGCTAATGTCACTTTTATTTTATTGCTTAATCGGTATAATATAACACTCAGTGATGTGATAAAAGAAATGGTAATGTGGCACGCAAACTTTGGAAATTGAATTAATCAGTAGATCTGTCCATCAACACTTAAAAGTAATGAACTGATAACAGATAAAAGAATACTCAAGACAAATTTGGTCGACTAATAACCCATGGTAATAGGTTGACAAAAGTATTATTCTATCTGCCTTTATATTTATAAAATAAAATAAAAAATAGTTAATATGAAGAAAAACATTTATACTAAATACTGCGTGATAACTCTGTAAGCATAGCTATCAACATCGCTCTTATCGAGTACATAACTCAATAATATTATCAGTAGAGGTCAAACGGAATCGCCATACAATGTAAATATATTAGATTACCCAATAAATATACAGTTGAAAGAGGTTTTTTTTAAATAATTATCTTTTTTTATTTTATTAAGTTAAAATAATGATTATTCGCTTATAAGATGAAAAAATGACAACATAGTCATAGATGATATTATGCAATTGATTAAAAATTGGACACCCATGCAGTCTGTTGAATCAAGAGAATTACTATGGAATCATTTTCTGCAAAGATTTTATTTGTTTCTTTTTCAGGACATATTTATATGTTATATAAGGCCCGGGGGGTGGACCTTATTACTGGTATTAAATTTTAAAATAATAATTTTATTTTAAAATTTTAGAATGCTGATTCTAAGATATATAATATTGTTATTTGTTTTCTGTATTGTTATCTGCTTTGAGTTATTTGATTTTAAATTAGTAAGTATAAAATAAAATATTTTTTTACATTTTTGACTATGGTTCTTAATGAAGAGAAATACACCACGTTTCACGCCGTAAAGGAAGCTTGGTGATGAACAAAAAAAAATTACATTTTTAAGGAATATATAAACAATATGGCAATGTACCTAAAACATGCAGCCTATTAGCTTATGGTATCAGGAAGAATCCGTGGAACAAATTAAAATGTTCATATTTTTACTCAATATTGTCTATTTTACTCAGATTGTCAATAGTAGATAGGTACTGTAAAATTATTATTATTCGTACCGTTTTGTTATTATTATCAAGTTAGAAAAACCGATGTAGCTTTTATCTTTATTATTGGCCGTTATTATCTATCTTAAATTGTTTATAGTTTTGCTTCTCATATTTGTTATTCTTTCTTTCTAAAGGTTTAATTTAATTTTACTCATTTGATAAGCTAAAAATTAGGATAACATTGTTAAATTTCTTTTGATTATAGTATGCCGAAGAAAAAAATATATCAATATACTTTATTTAGGATCATTAAACACGCAATATAATTATCCATGTATATTTATAATCTCAATCAATGTTCTGATGTGATTATATACGTAATAAGGAACCGGCTGTAATTTTAAAAGTTGAATACCTTATAAGGGGCTGATACTACGTAAACAGGTTTATTCCAATTAACATTTTTATCCCTCCACCACTTGTTAGTAAAAGTTTGTCTAAATTACCCCCTAATGCTTCTGTAAACATTTTTATTTTATATGTATACTAGCAGACCGCTCGCAGCTCCTCCCACGTGAACTCACTATATTATAACTATTTCTTTCTTTTAACTGCACGCGTTTCTTACTTACATCACTGACTTTGCTAAAATTTATATTACTTCATATAAACAATATAATAAGACTTCATATACACTTTCGAGAGTCCTTAAACATTTATAATCTTAAACTATTATAAAAGCCGTTTCTAACGAACATCTTCTTCTACCTCCAAATTTCCTGTTATCTTGGGCAAGTTGTATGGAAATGTGATTTTATATATACATTTATGATATCCTGATCACTTACATACGGCACCCCGGTCCACATCTGATTTCATTCATCCACATATGCCACATGATTTTTCGCGTTAAAATACGACATCATGATCCACGTGAGATTTCACCCTTTCACACATACCACCATGGTCCACATATGAATTTGCTCATCCACATGATATATTGGCATACATGTAATTTTTCTCGTCTTTATATGACGCCATGGTCCACATGTGATTTTGCTCATCCACATGACACCATAGTCCACATGTGATTTTACTCTTTCACATATAACGTCATGGTCTACGTGTGATATCGCCATCCACACATGCCATCTTGGTAGACATGTGATTTTACTCATCCACATATGGCATCTTGGCCCACATGTGACTTGAGCTATCCACATAGGGCACCATGGTCCACATGTGATTTTACCCAGCCACATACGGAACCACGGTCCACATGTGATTTTACTCATGCACATATAACATCATGGTCTACATGTCATTTTGCCCTTCCACACATGACATCTTGGCCACATGTGATTTTACACGTCCATCTATGATACCATAGGCCTCATGTGATTTTACTTATCCACATATGACACCGTGTGGTATCACCCAGCCACATACGGCACCACAGTCCACATTTGATTTTATCCTTTTACACGTGCCACCATGATCCATATGTGATTTTAATCATCAACATATGACATCTTGGTTTACATATGATTTCATTCATTTACATATGATGTCATGGCCCACATGTGATTTTACTCATCCACATATGGCATCTTGGCCCACATATGATTTCACTCATCTACATATGACCCCATGGTCCATAACTCCCTTTGTTGAGGGACACAAAATTAAGTGCATCTTTATTTCAAGAGAAATAAAGATTCTTATCCTGCTTGCTTAGACCCTTTAGGTTAATTATTATAGGTTTTATGATATAACTACATATAGAATTAATCTTTAATGTTTGATTATATTTTTAAGATGATCATTTTTTTTTGATTCTTTATCTTGATTCTTTCTTCTATTTATGAAGTGTCGATGATACTAACTCTATGGATTGTTTTTTTTAATTACATTACTATGTGGGATTAGAAAGATTGTGCAAGCTATCGACATAACTTGACGGAAACGGTTTTCCTACAGGAATTATATTGAATATCAGTGTGAAATTATCCAATATGATGCTCCAACCTTTAAGCTAATATCAAGCAAATAATCATTCCTATCTATCTTTTGGTTATCACTATAAAATACATTTGTAAATTTCATTTTTTTATAACAATCGCTACTCAACAATCAATAATCTACAACTATGAAGATAAAAATTATTCTGCATGTACCTCTGGACTTTAGGCTATTAGCACGCCAAAATTAGTTTAATTCTATTCAGTAGTTTTTGCGTGATTGACGCACAAAGCAACAAACAGACAGTCAGACAAAATGTAAAAATCTGATTCGTTATTCGTAATGGACTTAACAGTAGATTATAACAACAACACCTACATCCTGCTGTTTAATTGTCGGCCTCATTCAAAAACCAATGAAGTCCATTGGCAGGATTTTAAAAAGCCATTGATTGTAAGCAACAGGATATCTTGTTTTTGTTCTATATAATAAATTTTTGATCAATATTTGATCATGCTGGCTTACAAAGTAACAAACTTTTGAAAATTGATTTACAAAGCTTTTTAAAAACCAGATCCTTAATATGCGTTATCCTAAAAAAGGCATAATTATGAAGCACACAAAGTAAATAGCAAGCATTTCTTGGTGCTATTTTGTTTTATTGCATTCTAAAAAACCCTGGCATCTTGAATACGAAGACATTATTTTATTTACAAATAAAATATGCAAATTTATCGCAACATACATATATAAAACAGTTGCCTTATACATATGATATAGAAGGATCTTATGTGCTTATATCCTTAGTACTCTTATCCTGTGTTACCTTTAAATATGCATTATTTATTATAATGAATATAAAATTAAGGTAGCATAAAATATAATAAAAAAGTATCTAACAATTGTAAGGAAAATGTATTTTATATGCATATTTAGTATTATATATGGTAATGATTGATAACGTTATAAAGCTTCTAGGTTTTCTCATAAAGTTCCTGCTTCATTACTGTGTTTTAATTTTATTATGCTGAAAGCTGAGAGCTGCGAGAGTGGTTTGTTGTACACAACAATTAATAATTAAAATTATTTATTATATAGGTAGGTATATGGGTTTAGAGGACACCTTTGTCGGAAGACAAGTTACAAAAGATTAAGAAGTGTTTGCCGACATTTAGTAACATCAAAAAAATTAGAAATAAGTTACAATTATAAATTAAGTTTAAGCCGTTTATAAATTTAAATAGCATGTAAGCCAACTTTACTTAAGTTGGTTTACATACAATAAAGCTTTATTTTATTTTATTTTATTTATGATATAACCGTTGAAATCTATATGAGTGTGCAGTATATTAATATTTAAATATGGAATAGTCATTATAGATATTTAGAATTTATATGTTATTTTTTTAATACATGGTATATGTACTTATAATTGTATTAGGAATTTTTTAAAAATAATTCCGATAAATGAAAACTTTCTTTACAATTATCATATATTTTATAATATAATATATTTTTTTACCTACGTATAGTTAAAAGTATACAAACATGGTCTTATTAGTAGGGATCATTTATATCGACTAATAACAAAGCAGGTCTTCTTACCTTGTACTTAGGTACATAGCGTCGTCGACTGTTTAGTTTATCATTTCCTCATTTTCGGGTACTAGTTTCTTATGTTATGTTTACATTTATGCGCATTTATATGGTTATTTGGTTGGCATAAAGTATTTACACTTAGTTTATTGTGACGCAGTGCCACTAGAGTGAGGTAGTTGTAAATAATTTTAGATTTCACTCATTAAAAAGATAAAGTAGTCCAGAAAATGAGTGTCTCAACAATATAGTCTTTCTCTTTGTCTTGCAAAATGCGCGATGAGTACAAACTTACTTAAGCGTACTAGTTGTACTTGGCGTCTTACGTTAATAATTTTTATTATGCGTTTAATCACTTCGGCAGGAGAATAAATAAAACGATTTTTTTTTTCATAAAATATTTAACTATATTGAACTGGCCTTAATAAATAATTCCTTAAGGTATACAAAAATGACCTGACGAGACTTTGTAACGTCAAACTAATGCGAGTTTACTGTTAGTGTAAACAAAATCAATTAATGAACGGTTTAACCGTCAGTTCTGTGCAAAATGTGATTTAAGCATATCTACATTGCAAATACACTTAGGAATATTGTTATTTATTTCTAATACATCTTTGAAAATGGTTCACAAATCTTTATTGTAAAGTCATATTAAGGTTACGGTATAGGTAAACAATCATAGCTGTACTCTTTGGTGTTCTAGCCGTCGTTCATTGCACGTGTGTTTCCACCATTGTTTTTCCATTTGAACACGTGATTGTACTATACCTATTATTATACAAAAAATGTATTGGATCGGATTTCTTCTAATTTATTTTGACAGTATATTGAAAGGGTTATAATAAAACTTTAAAAAATGCGCATACCTATAAAGTTTATTTCACTTCATGGTTGACGTAATCCAGATCCGCTCATATATCTATGCAGATATACAATACATTGATTTCACATACTTATGTTTCACTCGAATTATTTTACTTAACAAAGCACAATATGACATCACATAAGCATAAAATAATGCGGACAGTCTTTGAAAAAATATTACATAAAACTAAAAAACCTACCACTAAAAATGCATCGAGATAGATAAAAATGACTTAAATTAAAAAAAGATGTTTTAAGAGTTCCGTTGCTATTATTTGAAAATTACGTAAATGGTAACAAAATGACGAAATGGTAACAAATGGTAGCTTTTATGACAGTTTTCATCAGTTGAATCTTATGTATACATTACGAAATATCAAAGTTTTTTTTCGATAAAATTTAGACTAATCGCTTTTGTTATACTATAATAAATAAAATAGTAATTACAATGCTTATATTACAATGTCTTATGTATAAATATAGCGTTTTACGACTAAAAGACATTTTACTTTGGTTTGTATTAGACTCACTTTATACATTAATATACTTAATTTTAAAATTATGTTACTAAGGCAGGGTAAAAGCTTACAATGTAGTATTAGAAATCTAAACAAGCCCATAATAAGTACATTATAGCGATGTGCCATGAAAATGTCGATAACACAATAATTGTCTTTAAAAACTAATAAAAGATTAAGAAATCACCGAATTTCTGCGGTCTATTTATTTTACACGTATAACTGGTAATCACTCTTGCGATGATACAAATTGGTAATAAAAAGTAAATAAGATATGATTGGTGCTAGAATTAAATTGAAATGATTTAAGTAACTTCTTTTACTCATCGTGTCAAAGCTAATAAAGGCTGTAGAATTACAAACGATGATTTGTTATATGTACATGTTTCACCTGTTCAAATATTGAGACGTAATATATTATACTTACGAGTGTAATCAGTAAACTATCACAAAATGGACGGATTTCGTAATATAAAGTTGTTTGTTTATCAACTATATCCTAATTGAATCGACGAGAAAAGGCAACGTTTTAAGGCACTCTAAGTACTCTAAGTTACTTTTCTCATCATAAGTACTGGTTATTAGAATACTTTACAACTATAACGTAATAGTGGTTATATATTTCATGCGCTTAGCAACAATACAGCCTGATGAAAATAACATTTTCTCGATATCTTTGGCTACAAACAAAACTATAAGAACAAATGAGCTTCCATGAATATAATCTATTAAATCATATTTCACTTTTCTTGTCGTTATCACTAACTAAAATTTTTGTATCTATTCACAAAGAACTTTTGACAGCGTCATTGCACAGTCTGCATTTTCCGCGGATTTATTTTTACATTATTTACTCTTAAATAAATAAATTATTCTATTTAGAAATCAGCGGCGTAAGCGAAGTTTGATCGTCACCATAATATCTATACCCTTGCGAGTTGACGGCGGGCGTCTCCATCTCAGCGTGTTGCGACTCTCTGTGGCGACGAAGGTCAACTTTGCGTTGAAAGGCTTTGTCGCACAGGCCACAAGAAAAAGGTTTATAGCCAGTGTGCTTGCGCATGTGTGTAATAAGGTTTGAACTTTGGCTAAAAGCTTTTGAGCACACTACGCACTTGTGAGGTTTTTCTCCTGCAACAAGAAAATGGTAAATTGATTATCTTTGTTTTTCAGATTGTTACTTAATATAATGGTTTCTCATCAAAAAATATTTTTATATTAAGAAACTCATATGATCACCTACATAGTAAAAAACAAAATTCATTTCTTTGATAACATTAAATCAAATAAAATATGGATAGGTGAAGTATAGAGCACATTTATATTCACATTATTACGTTACGTTCGTGTCTCACAAGGGGTGGTGTTGGAACGTTGTAATTAAAGGTTGTATAAGCTAGTAACCACTTGTCACATCACATCACAAGTACTATACTCATATAGTATAATAAATAAAATTTGAGTATATGTTTGTAATATTAAAATAAGCGCTTTTTACTAAATACCTATGTATATGTATGTGCTAAACATGGTACATATATTATAACATTATTGTACTATTTTTCATAGTGTTACTACCAATAAGGATACGAAAACAATTGGAAAATACCTACAAAAATTTGGACGCAGCGGGATTCGAACCCGCACCTCTAGGAAATCGTGTAAATCAAACTTTAGGCGGCTTTCCGGTTGTTTATTGCAGTTAATCTCTGCAACGGCTTGACTGAATTTGACGTTACTTACACTACTAGATACTTGATTTCCTAAGGTCCTACTAAGGCTACGTTTATTTAAAAAAATATAATTTAAAGATCCAGAGATATTAAATTCTACGTGGACGAAGTCGCGTGCACAGCTAGTTGGAAATATAATCAAAAGTATAGAAAAGTTAATAAAAGTAATGTTATTGTCTTTCCGTATAATTCTTTTAATTTTTTTAATACGTCTCTTTAGTGTACCTTAATTTGATATTATATAAAAATTATTTTATTAGCACAAATGAGCGTCAATATCGTGTAAACATATACGAGTAATTAGCTATATAGTATATAGTACTAAGATAACAGTCAACAAGGCAGGCTTTCATGTTTGTTCCAGCAACCTACATAGCGAAATGTTAAGAAAAAACTAGAAAATAATATATAAATGGAACAGGATTTACAACGACTTTTTGTTCGCCGTGACGTGAAGGTCTTCGAAGGCTGAGCTGCTAATTACAGGGCGAACTGCATTTTGGAATATTGATGATGAGGCATTTATCGGGAGGACGGATGCCATTTACGGCTACTGTAAATCATTCAGAGCCGCGAATACGTGACGAGTTGTCTCGGCTCGGACAAATAAGTCCGTAGCAGTTTTTAGACGATCAATTCTTTCGAAGTTTCTTAGAGTCATTTTATAAAAACATGTCCTATTTTATGTATTATTATTTTATATCAATAGTACGATATTATTTTTGCATTATTGTTGTTAATTAAATGGAAGCTTTAATCAAGTTTGGGCACACAGTTTATGGACTTCTTTGTCGAACATTTCAAAATTATTTTTAAACGAATATTGAATCTGTAGGATATTTATTCTAAAATTCATACTCATAACTAAATTACACTAAGAAGTTTAATTTTTCAACACGTACTTTTTATTACGCATAAAATATCTATTGCTAACAAGAATCTCATAAACATTATAGATTGACGATGCTGAAGAAATGATAATGATATAGAAATTATACGGTAGCTCGAGCTTAAATGACAACGATGGATGCCTTGTATTTTTGCTCATTTGAAATTTATCGGCTGCTGGGAACTTGCTAGACTTTAGCATTATAAATTGAAACCACAAGTACTTCATTCTGAGTACTGATTATTTTTACGAATTATTTAAACATATATTTGTAAGAATTCATTTCTCATGAATTTGTAAAAAGTGGCAGCACTTTTACACAGTACTAATATGAAAACTTTCCCACTGACCTAAATGAATCTTCAGTAAGATAATAACGCTTCGACAGTGTGAAACTTAAGTAACAAAGTTAAACAACTATAAATTTAGACTATTATTTCCCATAAGTTTTAAAACAATTATTATAATAGTAGAGGGTATCCTGAAATGGTTAGTCGACAAAGTTTATATACTGTAATAGGTTTAATATTACAGATTATATTTTGTTATCTTATTGAATTACTTTGTATTTGCCTACATTTGATTAAATTCTTAATAAGAAGACAAGTTTCTTTTAATTATTTGACTTACCAGTATGAATATAAGTGTGTTTCTTCATATCAGATTTCTGATGGAAACGTTTGCCGCAGTACTGGCACGGGTAGGGCCTCGTATCGGAATGGATTAGCAGATGTGTGGACAACGTGCTGGATCGTTTGAAGCATTTTCCGCACTGCTTGCACTGTTCAATATATTAAAATCTATAATAATTAATCATCTCTTCTCTCATCTGCTGTGATATATATATATATATATATATATATATATATATATATATATATATATATATATATATATATATATATATATATTACATATGTAGTCATTTATGAAAAGAGATACATTTAATTAAAATAGTATAAAGTATCACGTATACTAGTACAATTAAACGTGCGATGAAATTAAGTGTCCATCATCGGCGCTGACAACCCGTAATAAACTAATAATAGAGCACTTTTTAACCCTTTTCTACACGTTTCTTTGATTTCTTTTCAACTATATGGTTATAAGCCTTTAATTATTAATTAAATACTAGTAAGGGTTTTCTGAAATTAGAATCGATTGTTGTTAATGTATGTATATAAATGTGAATTGTAGGGCATTTTGAATGAGAAGCATGATTCTGTCCTATACACAAATCTTTCATTTACATACTCGGTAAACAAATTCTTGTGCGTCGTTTCATATTCCGTTCACAGTTAATAGACAAAAGATTCCCTCATTAGATTTATTTGATCAGTTGCTCGAAGAATGTATGTAGTACCGTATCCCATTTTTAAGCATAAATTATAATAGTTATGACGAGGTTTAAAATCGTTTCTCGAGCAGCTAGTTATATTTAAAATATACGAAACACAATATTTTTTTTTCAATTTACAATACTAATCGTAATGAAAGATACCTTTACCTATTTATCATTTGTAACTAAAATGCTATACACAGGTAAATCAAAAAGATATATTCATTATTTATTACTTAAATAAAGTGTTGGTAAGAATAGAATATAACAGTAAAAGGACAGGCATTAATCGAATGGTTAACTGTTAAGTATGCGTACAACGACAATTCGACTGAAATCCGCGTGGAAGCCTGAGACAGTTGGTGAGGCAGCTGTCCGCCGCCCTGCCTCGCGCCTACAAAAACTGCTGACTTTTTTTAAACGTCTTTTTTACCGATTCTCTCTCTTATAAACAACACAGGTGCTGTGCTATGACTATCCACATATGGTTATCGGATTGTAACTTGTACGGAGAAGATTTTTAACGGTAGTCAAAAGTATTGAAAACGTTAAACTTCATTGTTTCAATGTATTAACGGTTGACTGGCAATGACTAATATCAATGTAAGCACAATACACAAACTCGTTTTTTTTTTGTAAATAAGTAATAAAATATTTGACGTATCGATGTATTTTTTATAATAGAAGACTCTTCATAAACAGCCTAGTGTTTTAGACAGTTATATGTAAAACTTCTTAATAAACTAGTATTTATACAAATATAATATATATGTTATATTTTATTTGGATTGTATATTTATTTCATTGCATTAAAATTCTAAAGTATTGTACGATAAAAAGGTAATTAAAATTTGCAATTGAGACTCATAGTATTTTACAATAATAAGAATACCTATACGATGAAAAATCGAATATGATAAAGCCAAAAACATTTTAAATATCGTTAAATAGAAAGTTACTCATATAATTAGTTGTTCAATATGATTAAAATCAGGTTTTAAATTAAACTTTTATATATATTTTTCTTTATCCAGCTCTGACGATTTGCTCAGTATCTTAGAGCAAGCTTAAAAATATAGTTTTATCATATGTTCATAACTTAAACTCTACTCTCTGTTAAATATACTACACAATTTGAGTTTGAATCTATAGGAAATGTTTATTTATACGTAGATACTCATAGGTAGGTAGGTAGTTCTCGTACCTAATTTCGTTGTCTCCTAATCTAATTCCTAAGCTCATCTAGTAAAATCATCCTGGCAAATATCTCAAAGACATGTTGTGAAAAAATATATATATACATATATATTGATTGAATCTGAATGACCCAATGACATTTTCAAGAAAATTGTAAGTTTGTTTTAAGTGGGTATATCCTTCTAAGAAAATTAAAATTTAATCTTTCCATGACTATATAAAAACCGTAATAAAAATGTGTAATTAATCAATAAAATCTTAATAAAAACACTAATTTGTTAGTAGTAGGCAATTAGTAGAACAGTAGAGCATTGGAAGAGTGCGTTAGCCACGCGCCGTTTTTCCGTCCTCACCTCTACCCAAACAGTAAACGATTATTAAGTTGTTATGGGAAGTATATTTTTATCAAAAATATTGTTATGATATTGTTTTTAAACTAGATATCAGAATACTTTAAAATAAACATTCATTCATCAGTAAGCAAAATCATATTTTAAAATGTGTTTTTTTTTAATTTAAATCATAACATTTTTTTAAAATAAATAAACAGAGTAAGAAACAAGCTTATGTTTTTATTTTGTTTTTTGTTTAGCTTCATGCTTTTATCCCGCATAGAAAGTACCTAGTGTCAAGACACTACGTAATTCATTATCTTTCAAAAATAAATTTATGTAGACATATATAAAAAAAGTTTAATATCTGTCAAAGATAAATCGTTCAATTACTTGTCCTGATCTTGTAGGCGGTATTTTGATTAAAGCAGACACGAATATTTATAACGACGACGACAAAATGAAAAATACAAGAATGGTGAGAAGCACTCAGTGCTTGAGAACTGCAAACTGCATGCGAGGGACGCGCGACTCGTTTCGACGCAAGAGTGCTTATTAAGACAAGGGCAGTTTTTATTATTTGATTTACAAAAAGACTAAACAGATACCGGTTTGCTATTTTAAACCTAGTCCGAGCGGAAATTGTACAGTTATACCAATGCGTGCATGGAGCTTACTAATTCTGAAATCTGGTGATAAAATGGATATGTAGCTATAAGTATTATATGTGTACATACAAATTGTATTATGATACATTGGACTACAGACCCTGATGAGAAAAACTATAAGTTAACAATATATAAAAATCAAAAATAAAATAAAAATGAACTAGCTACTCACCTGAAAAGATTTCTCGTTTTTGGTTTCATTTTTCATGAGCAAGGAAAAGTTAATATCTGTTGGCGGTGGAGGTGGTTGTGGGTAGGCGTGGTAGACGGGAGCTGACGGACAGCGTAGAGTTTCTGCGCTTGACGGACGTTCTTCATCTGGGCTGCTTCGACATCTTTTAACTAACTCTAAAGGACTGTCACTATCTTCTTGGATCCATTGAGACGGTCGTTCTGATTCCATTTCCACCTTTTCACGTTCGCAAGCGCTGCCCGGCGACCAAATTTGACGGTTTTTTGTTGACAAATTTAGAGGTAGTTCTTCTTCGTCATCTACGGACAAAATAACAGGCAGGTAATTTAATTTACATGTAAAATTAAAAAAATATAAATCTTACAGGTGCAATTTGTTTATACAAAAGTTTACGTCAATGTCTAGTGCAAGAAAATTTCAGGTCTTTAAATAATGTTTTGCATATTTTATGGAACAAATAAATCTTTATTATGATAATGTCGCTTCGTTTTGATTCACTCGACACCTGAATCAATAACTTTTCGACTCGATACAAAAAATCAAAATTAGGTACGTTTCTGTTCTTAACAGCGTCGTCTATAATGCACTAGATAATAATAATATTGTTACCTTACATATCTGAGTGAATATGCCTAGTTAAATTTATGTTTTATCGAATGTTGATCAAAATTCAGCTACGCTAAGAACAATCGACAGGGGTACGACTATTTTGTATCTATTATTTGTACGTATTTTTTTTTTCATTATACTTAAAAATTATATAATAACTGACTTTACTCTATTCGAAAAAGTTATAAATAAGCAATCATTGCTTTGATATCATTTTTCATGCATGGTCCATGGGTACCAAGAATAAGAATAAACATTAATTTAAATACGAAAGAAATTTCAAAACGATTATGTCTTTGCTTGTATGGCAGCTACAGTGTGTGCAGACAGTGTGTATATGTAGTAATTTTTCCTTGGTAAGTAAAAACATTAAAAGACTCAGCTATGGAGGTAAACGACATGTAAACGACGGCATATCAGCAGTTTGCAGGTTTATTCGACAACTTACATTGATAGCTATTCTAATGAGGAACACACTGGAGAAGTAATGTAAGGAGGCCGAGGCGAACACAGGTTTTATCAGTCGACCCAAAATACAAATCGTGTTTAATTTACGTTTTAAAAATCACTTAATTTTTTTCATATATTTTATTTCATTATTATAAACGTATAATGTATTTTATAAACGTTTGCGGGCTTATTAAAAGTAAACATATTCATATTCTAAAAAAACAACTATAATTTTTGACTATATTTTTCGAACTACACTAACATGAATATCTGTTTAATTTTTGTAACTAAATGTGATACTTAAAATAAATCACTTTGGATTAGAAAACATTTTTGAAAAAACGTATAAAAATTTGAACGCAGCGGGATTCGAACTCGCGCCTCTTGGATGCCGTCCAAGAGAGACCAAGAGGCGTGGGTTCGAATCCCGCTGCGTTCAAATTTTTATACGTTTTTTCAAAAATGTTTTCTAATCTTAAGTGTGGAATGACACTTTAAAAATAGTTAATATATAAATCACTTTCTTACCATCTCTGGGTGGCGTATGTCTGGTGTGATCTACACTAGAGGCAAAAGGAGGTGTATGCGGTAAGAGGAGAGGCCACACACCACCGCTATAGAGAGCACCAAGTCCGCTGCAATACATCAGTGCTCCTAATTCTATGAAAAAAAAAATTATAATTTACGTTGTTAAAAGTAACGTTTTTTTACAAAAACTATTTTTTAAGAATTTAGGTGAAACGAACCTCTACATATTCTATTACTTTTAAATGTATGCTAAAAGATAAAATAACATAAGAACTTTGATTATAAGTCATTTAGCTGAAAGTGAAAAAATTTTAATAAATACCTTTATATAAATATTATAATAAATAAAAAAAACTGTTTTTATAACACACATATGCTAATAACTTGCCTGTAGCTCTGGCGTACTGCTTAAGGGCTCTTCCGGCGATTTCAATATCACCTAGTTGTATCATGTCCAGACGTTGTTGCGTAATAGATTCCGGGGAATGTGGCGGTGAGCTAGCAGAGGTTGGAGAACGAGGAGACACACTTCTTTCAGGAGACGGAAACCGCTGTCCCGGCGGCGATGCTGCTTGAAACTGCTCAGCAAGTCGAGACAAAAGCACGTGGCGTGACATCCTAAATAACAAAGATTACGATTCGTTAGACATACGTTAACAGGTTGGTAATTCATAATAACATAATTGACTAAACTTCAAATAGAATAGTTAAATGTACTAGTTAGTTATATTGAGAGTATTTTATATAATTGTGTATTTGTTTTATACAATTGTGTATTGTGTGTATTCATTTCAAAATATTTATTTCTTAATATACCTAATTATTAGTATGTATAATAATATATTTTTTACTTTAACGTATTTCCCACATGTAACAGGATAGACGGTAAGTAAGAAACAGTAAGATCATTTTTAATTGAATTATTCCTTCGATAATGTGATAAACTATTGTGTCACTACTTAGATGTTATTCGATTGTGCCACTTATACCTCTATATAATATTCAGAATTTTGTAATATATGTCCGAAAAAACTAGATCAAATCGTGTAAAAAAATGATAATATACATTTAATATCTTATATCTCTAAGCGATTCATTACCTTTCGAAGCGACATAGGCATAGCTCTACGGTACTTACACATATAGAGTGATCAGTTTTAAAAAATAACATTGTCATCATTGTCATTACGTGACTATCGCCATTAGCGACAATTTGTTGACAGCTCTCGCCCTGATTAATCCGGCCGGTGTTTGTTGTCGGTGAATCGTATTAAAAGCTCAATCAAGCAAATGAAGAATCAGAATAATGGAAGTGGACGTCGCCCGCTGCGTACGCGCATTAATAATTCACAGCATATTGGAGTAAAACAATCTTCATTAGACTAAAACACATTTGTTTTTATACCGTGAATCTATAGTGAGCGACTACGTCAGTTGAAAGCTTTTACATTTCTTCATTACTTAATTCTACGAAATCAAATATTATGAGTTGGTTGCGATGTAACAAATGAATTGCTCAATTTTGTAAGCGAAGTTGTTTTGGGGACAGGGGGGATAGCGATCTGGCACCTGTATTAAAACGTTTGCCATAAAGATAGTATCATAGCTCCCGATTTATTCCTGCAACGTTTACCCGCGATGTATTAGGTTAATTGCGATTTGTATCATTGTATTACAAACAGGTGAATGCAATTGATTCTAGCCATTACATGTAATTGGATAAATATTCCGCTTCAATGTGAGGGTTGTGTATCGCAATTTCTTATTTCAATAAAGTAAGACTTCATTAGACCTAGTCCGTAAGTAGCAATTACTAGCCGCGCAATTGTAGTCGCTACTTTTCATTTTAAATGCAGTTAGTGGGAAATGCGGCAAGTGCTAACATAAGAAAATCAATCAAAGTTCAACTTTATTCAACATTATTCATTTATATAATATTCAGCGTTACAAGCACATTACATATAACTATAGATAGACATTTAACATAACAAAAATCAATTATAAAAAATAATTTAATACTCAGAGTTTGCATTTCACCACTTCACATGCAATGTGTTTTATTCGGACGCAAATCGTAATCGGAGTGATTGATCACTAGGTTCTCTCTAACGACTCCGCTATGCGGGATTAAGTGTGACGCTGATTTTGTTACGAAATTAATATAGATAAATATAAAATATTTAATACAATAAATTGACATCATAGAGGCGCAATTTATTGTGTTTTATATATATGTTACAATTATGAGATCTATGCCTCACTTAGGTAATGATTATATTTAAAATAACTTTTCTCTGGTCTAGGTGTCCTATGGATTCCATAATTCTACGGAATGCTTCAAAACTCAAAAATATAATGTATTGTTCTGATGATGCATAAAGTAAAGTATTGTAAAATAATTTAATGAATACAATAATGTAAATTTTGCACACCACTGTTATAAGTGTGCGTATCATATTAGATCAATTTATTATCTAATTTTCAAAACCTATACAAAGCCTATACATACCTACATAAACTAAAATAAAATAATATATTCTAATTCATAGTCTACAAGAAAGTTCTAAATTTTGAATTCACACCGTAAGGACTGAGAGACGCCAAAAATCAGATCAAACTTATAGAAAACATTTATAGCTTATCTTATCATTTTTTTAAAGAAAGTTATTAAATAAAAATATATAAATGTATAAAATAAAAAATAGAATATAAAAACGCTTACCTAACGCACCAATTGGTGCTGCACTGAAGTTCCTTCACTAAACACTTCTTCAATTCACAAAATCAAAAATTTAAATCGTTAACTAAATTTTGAGAGTTAAAGGGAATAGCATTTTAATAATTTTTTTTAAAAAGACTTAGGAACGACGAGGAGATAACGTGTGACCGAGAGCATCCAGAAGGTTGTGCGATCGAGGCTCACACGGTGTTTCGTGTTCGGCGCCTGGCACCTGACTGAAATAAGGCTCGCGCGCCCCGACCTACCCAACTCATCCACAAATAACGTTTTTTTTCAAAACTAACAAAAAAGTGCAGGTCGTGCGGAGGCTGCATGATAAAGAAATGATTTGATGAAACGGTCACTTGACAGGTGGCGCGCGTCACATTCTTGGAAGCACCGAATAATTACCGGTTGTACTCTCGCTGACTATGCGCAAGACATACTGAAAAATTGCTTAAAAGAATTAATGCTTACAAATAAGTAGCCTCGCCCGTATGATGTTTATAAAGTCTCGTTAGGAATCGCAAATTTTGATGTAAGTGTTTGTGTATTAACGACTTTACAAATCGTTCTTACCATGTTAATATAACATTTTTAGAAACGTATGGTGTTAATAATACTAGTCATTTGATCCTAGAAATTAAGGAAAGTCGTAGCACGTGATGCGGCTCAGATTTGTTACAGTGAGCGGCACGCTCCGCCCCTTCGTCGCATTGGTTGCAATGTAGAGCTGGGCGGAGTTTAGATTAGATGCTGAATTAGAAATGTTTTCCCAAAATACTAAAACATGCCAAGTTTATAATATCTTTCAATAGTCATATCTGTAGGAGTAAATATTTCAGGGTATTATGTACTGCTCTTTACTAGCAACTTGTTTTAGACTTTACTTTTTAGAATTTTAGTATAAAATTGTGATAATTCTAATAGACACTTTAAGCATGTAATGCCTATTTTATTTCTTATGTTGCGGAGCTAGATAATACAGTTAAGTTTACAAGAGGTATTAATTTAATTAAAACTTTTTGTCATATTAAACAGCAGTCAGTGTAGCTTAAAAGTAAAGTGTTTGCCAAAAATGATTATTGGTGTAACAAAATTATACGACTATTTAACGATATTTTACACTCTATTAACCCCTTGTAGCAATCACGGGAAATTTAATTAGGCGGCTAATCTGCTTTGATACGAAGTGTTTTGTTACCGGCGGGATATGTATGGTTTCAGGGGAAGTGCTTCAGTTCTCGTTAGGGGTGTGTTTGGGGAGTTGGGAGTTTTATATTCTGATTAGGGCTAGAGGTACATAAACATATACTTCTTTCTATTAAAATATACGTATGTAATCGTGATAAGTTATACTGTTTATAATTACATGTGTGAATGTATATAGTCGAGGGTGCAGCGGGGTGTGGGTGCGCTAACGGCGCGTGGCGGCCCGTTACCCCGCACGCGCACATGTCGCATCGGCACGCGCCCGCGCCGCTTTTTACAATTCTTTTTCTCGTTTTGTTTTTGTTTTCTACCTTTGTTCAAATTTTAAGGCTTCTTCCGATTGCGGTAACAACAAAAAAATTGATTTTGTGATATCGAGATGAATGAGTTTTTTGTATTGATTCGACATTAAAAAGGATACTTTTTTCAATCAACCTTTGAATGTTTTTTGTTATTTTTCGAATATAAGTTAGTTTAAAGTAACTTTATAAAAAGAGACTTATAATTTTGGAATGGAAAATGTAAATGAAATCGATAACTTTCTCATATTTTAGTAAGTACCCATATATCATATGTGATTCAGCCGATTGTATACAGTTAAATCAAAATAAAACACTTGTATTGGATAGTTACGAATGCCTTTCAGCTGCGTACAGAACCGGTACTCGGGCAGCGCAGGCGGCTGTCGCCGTCGTCGTCCATACCTTACAGTCAACTTTTATTAATTGGGCAGATGAGAACCACGGCGACCATGATGAATGCCTTTGCCATATAAGGACAACGATTCGCGAAACCTTTTATAGATTCTCAATTAAAAGTGTCTATTATAGTTAATAGGGCGGTTGGACATTGTATTTTATAGAAACAAGAATATTTGCTATAAGTGTAGGATAAAAAAGCAGGCATTATAACGGAAAGGACGATTAAGTGGAATAAAATATAGCGTGGGGGTGCGGGCGGCAGGTGGCTCCTTGTAGAGATGTCAAGATGGTTTTTCGAAGACAAGTTTTTATCGACAATAAACAAATAATTTTGTTTACAGATATATCGACATTTACTTTATAACTCTTTCTTTAGCAATTCTTATCATTGATTTTACTAAAATAATATTAAATTTAGTTAGCAGTTGTGCTAATTACTTTGACTTTTACATTATAATGTCCTATAAAAATTATCACTTAATAGCGTATGTATTATTTGGTATAGGAAAAATATATAAAAATTGCTACTTGATAATAGGACATTATTATTACACATTAGATTATAGTACAGTGCTTCCCAATAGGGATGATAGGATTTTGATAGCTCACAGCCGCCATCTTGGTTGTTTAACATTTGACATTTGTATTGTTTTGTTACCTCAACGTTTGGAAATTGTCCAAATTTTCTATCAAAATTCGAGAAGTATTGTCTCTACTCAAAGAGCATTTCGTGCTAAATATGGTCGTCATGGTGGACCGTCTGATGATTATGTGAATAAACAGAATTGTCGTTACTGGAGTGAGTCAAATCCAAGAGTGGTTCATGAAACACCATTACATTCTGAAAAATTGACTGTTAGGTGCGGATTATGGTACGATGGAATCATTGGCCCGTAGTTTTTCAAAAACGACGAAGGCCGTACTGTTACTGTCAATGGCGACCGTTATCGTGACACGTTGAACGATTTTTTTTCCTGAAGTGTATGAAATTGATGCGGTTGACATTTATTTTCAACAAGATGGTGCAATTTTCCACACTGCGACCGTCACAATGGATTTATTGCGTGATAAGTTTGGTGAGTCGGTTATTTCTCGCAATGGTCCTCACAATTGGCCACCAAAATCATGCGATTTAACACCCTTGAACTATTTTTTGTGGGGATATGTTAAATCTCAAGTGTATGCCAATAAACCAGCTACGATTCAAGACCTTGAACGCAACATTCGAGCGACTATAGCGGCCATACCAGCCGAAATGCTCCGAGTTATCGAAAATTGGACCGATCGTATTCACCAGTGCAAAAAAGTCGTGGTAGTCATTTGAAGGATATTTTGTTTAAATCATAAATAGCATAAAATTTCCTATCGACCAAAGCCATTGAACACGAAATTCAAACATATATTACACGTTTTATTTCAATTTCAAAACATATTGTTCTTATTGGGAAACCCCATATTAGGACATTATTTGTTAAACAAAACGTCCTCATAATTTAACTGACATTAAATTAACGTAATTTGTTTCTGCTCATTTATGGTAAATATATTATACTTATATGCATATATCTAAATGTTATTGCTTATAAGCATGTAATTACATGACTCTTTTATAATATTGTAATTTTTTAGTATACTTTGGTTCTATGTAAAGTATAAATAAATATATTATCGATAATAGAACCTTCACTAGGACACCCTCAGTCTCGGTCGACAAGATTCCGCGGCATGTGCGCATCGCTTAACGGATTTATTCAAACGCCGCCGCGTGCCGTCGTCACACTCCTTATAACCTCACACCGATTGTTACTGTACTCGTATTTTGTTTAACTTAATTCATAATATATTTTAAAATTATATTATTATTTATTATGAATTCCGTATAAGTATATTTTAATTATAATTTTAGATTTTATTTACACTTCAAACTATTGATATTTTAGCTATAACATAATAACTGCAAACACTTATTAAATTGATTGATTAAATTAATTTAAGGCATCAAAATGACTTACGTAAAAAATACCATATGATAGGTAAGTTAAATCTTAAACAGGTACAAATAACTTCTGTACTTCTGTGATATCTATATTGATAATGGAAATATAATTTATGAATGTAATAAACCCACAATGAAATGAAACTGTCAAATTGTGAAGTCATAATGTTATAGATTTTATTATGTGATTTTTATAAGTAAATCACTCTTTTCGCTAATGCCGCTCTAATTTTAATATTATGGAACCTAATAGTTAAAATGTACTTGATGCCATGGGTAATTGATTTGAAAAGTGTTGTGGTAATACTCTAGGTTTGGTTAGCTAAGCTTTTAGTAAAGTTGCTAGTAACTTTTTTCTTAATAACAAAGCAACTACACGTTTCATTCCACATAGCAGGGTAGTCAGAGACAATCTAGTGTCAAGAGATTCCATTGACCGCTTTAATATTAATATTAATTGATAACTAAATGACATTTTTCCCAATGTACAATATTTTTAAAAAATTCAAAATAAACTTTACATAAGTCGTATACCTAAGCAATGTGATGTAGAAATGACTAATAATATAACTTGTGAGCTTTTTAAGTGCCTAAAACCTAAAATCTATTGAAATATTGCCTAAAACCTATTGAAATAATTTAAATCATAATGAAAGTAATAAAATTGTTTGATTTTTCACTTCAACTATTATGTTACACAATTCATAATACCGCCTACTGTGAATGCCTAATAAATTATTTATTACTTTTTATTATTAATATTGTATAAGCTATTTATCTATTGCAAGAGGAGTTGCACAATATGCAAAGCTTATACCAATAGCAATTTATATAATTTTTCATTAAGATTTATTGCAGCAAAATACATTGGAATGCGTTTAGTGCTAATAACATAGGCCTTTGTATTACAGGTCATATATATATATATATATATATATATATATATATATATATATATATATATATATATATATATATATATATATATATAAAATCTGCATACTTATAGACCATGAAATCAGTATCTAAAAAGAGCAGATTTACGCTTTATTCCGCACAGCAGATAAACAGACACAGCCAGTCAATGCAGTGTCAAAACACTCCATTGACTGCTTTCCGCCCGAAATCGAGATATTGCGTGTTGAGTTGCGCTTTGTCTTACCAGAGCGGAGATATGGGAATAATTTTTAATACAATCATTTCCCCGAGTGGGAATCAAATCCATGAGCGATCACGTTTACAATAAGACGATGAACTACTGCGCCACGATGGCTTCTAAAATTTCAGTATATAATTTTTTAATAATCTATGTTCATTTTATCTATCTTTATTATCTAATTTTTTATTATCTATTTTTATTTTACTACCTATTTTTTGTAATCTTTTTATTTTTATTTTTTTATCTATTTCTATTTTGTATACATATTTTTATCATTTATATTTATTTCATAATATCACAATATTTTATAGTAGTAGTGGTGTAGACTTTTTTAATATTTTAATTAAGAATTAAGGTAAATGTCATATAGGTATACTGGAACATACATCTTGTAGTCATATGGCGGGCGTCGCGCGCCGAATCCGTAGAAGCTTGGCGCGAGCGCACACCGCATATGCGCAACACGCACAATTTAGCATTGTGTGTGGATCCCGCCTGCTCATTACGGTATCTTACTACCAAAGCTTTCTTACCTAATTATGATAATTCCTGCGTACTCATTGATATGCATGTGCTTTCATCGTCGAGGCCAAACACTGCTATGTTGTGGGCTTCAATAACTATATACTGTAATAACTACACCTCGCGGCTGATATCTACATTTAACGTATTCCTTTCGCATTATGTGAATTTAAGTGATTAATATATGACCTATACTTTTGTGGTTTCTCGGTGTTCATGTCTTATTTCAATTTTATGTGCAAATATTTAAAGTAAGAGCGTTTTAGGTTTGGATATTTGATTACAGGATTGGAAGGTATCTGAGACGTAAGGTATGTACGGGGTACACTTTGATAATTTAAAAGCATATGCTCGTCCACCTGCCATTGCAAAAAGCAAGAGCACGCTTCAGGCTGTGAAGTTCGGAATTCGTCGCAGTCATGATGCTCTCAGACTATTTCATGCGTTTTATCGGTAGTTTATTCGTAAGGTGTGTTAAGCTTTTCATATTGATCGGTGCCATATATGGATTCCATTGTTTTAAGAGGCTAAATTCTTTAGATGTCATGGATGTAGCCTTCATTTAGTAATCTTCACGGTAAACAACCTATATTTTTTTAGTTTCATTAACAATTTTACATTCATTTTCAGTTATTTAGCTTGAGAACAACAATGCAAGGGCTTCAGTCACCTTCTTCATATTTGAAATTACTGCTTGTTTCGTTTTTTAACCGAACTGAAGGAATATATATATATATATATATATATATATATATATATATATATATATATATATATATATATATATATATATTATATATATAGTTTCAGTATATTATGAATAAGTAAATATATATCACGAAACAAATCTGTGATTTTATATATAAGTTAAAACATTATAGCAACATAAAGTACACCTACATATTTTAGAAGAAGGCAGACAAGTCCATTGACGTGTCTGCGATTCAACGGGTCGCCGAACAGGCAGGTGGCGCGAAGGCCAGCCCGGGAGCGTCTCGCCGTTTAATTGATTTCAATCTGAGACCAGATTCAAGATAATTCACTCGTATGTTCACTTTCGCTTGTAGGGCAACGTATTAACGGTTCTTCGAATGACTAAAATGAAAATAAACGTATGATATTAATTTTATACGAAAAAAAATATATTAGATATTGTTAAATATGGTACGTATTGTAAATAAACATAATATATATTACATTAAAAAATATTTTTTGTGTCAAAGGAACATACAGAATATTAAATGAAAAAATCTTTTATAGGCATAGTTTGTCTTTAGTTTCTGAAAAGGATACTGAGTCAAACATAATTTTTTATGTCATGAACAATTGTCGTTAACTCCATTAATCTCAGAGGCATGGGCATAATAATAAGGGGCTACCGATTACCGGAGCGACCTCCGTCGATGCACTTGTAGATTAGGCAAATAATAGAAGTGGTAAAAGAAAGGAAAGTAAAATAATAAAAAAGTTGGGCGTATAAGATTAGTCTATTTTCAAAATGTGAGATAACTTTAATTAAATTAAAAATATTTTCTTTAAAATTGCAATAACACTTTATATGTAAATATAGATAAATACATGACATAAAGTTTGTGGGATTTTTTTATCTATGCCTTGTCTGAAGTTCTCTGTATTCTTTGAAGACGCCGGTTAAATTGCAATCATTAATCCTTACATCGTCTTTTATACGCAGTTACTTTTAAGTTTTTATTTTAAGTATTATTTTCATAGGAAAGCCGATTACGACAATTGATAATCATAATACTTAGAGACTATCTTTAATTGAATCTAAGATAATCTATTAGTGTCATTGTTCATACGCATATACCAACTCCTCACAGTTACAGTAGACAGTTCAGCTAAGTTTGTAAGGCAATAAAATTATTATCTTTATCTTTAAAATAGCATCTGCTATATTTATTGAGTCACATATGCTTCCTCTTTTTATATTAATGTTATGATCGATATTGGAATTAATTATTAAGCTGAACTATTGCGAATTAAAAATTTTAAGTCGTGTTATTAATTATTCAACTTTTGTAAAGAAAAGTAAATGTGGACGATTAACTACTATATACAGTAACTAATTGGGAATATGATTTTTAGATTGCTATTCTTGTGGTTCTGTAAAAAACGATTTAGTTATTATGAGCAGAAAATTACATTACCAATCACTAAGTCTGTATATACTTTAAATAATAGTAAAAAAATGTTTTATAAATCAACTAGACATGGTTTTGCAGTTGTTAACTTCATTACAGTTCTATTCCAGTTAAGTTTACCATTAAATTACTATATATATTATAAGCTGATACTCGACTACTTAAGTACGAACCTTATATAGCGCGTTTAAAATGTAAAGACATTAAAAGTTAAAGGCCATGTAAAACATTTTGATTAAAATCAGATACAAAAAATAGTAACAGGGGGAGGGGGGCGAGTTTGTTGTAAGTCGTACGTCCATATCAGTAAAGCAGACATAGGTAGCGGTGCTTGCTACGCACGCGCGTAATAATTACGTGAAAGGTCGCACGCGCACATTGCGCCCGCGCAGCCTGCTGTCTTCAGAACTGCCCTAGGCTTCATTATGATACACACTAAAGTTTGCAGAAAGCTGGATTGCAAATAGTTATTTCTAACTTTAAATATAGCAGTAAATATTTACTTAGTTGACATTGTATGTGAAATTATTATAAAGATATTTTTTCTCTGTAATATTAATGGAGGAAAAAATATTATATTTTTTATATTAGATATATGTTATTCCCAAAAGTTTTTTAAGAAACATAAACAATTTTATATAAGTTTATTTTTATTTATTAAAGAGGTCTCTCCTTATTTATTAAAGTTATATCTCTCCTTATTTATTTCCTAAAAAATAAAGACAACTAAATGCTCATTTTTTTTAATATTTTAATTAAATGCCGCTGAAGCATTAAGAATAATTTGAGACAAAATTATAATTGATATATTGATATTATGTATTAAGTCTATATTAAAAAAGTGAATGAAGATAAATTTTAAGAGTAGGTAACTCATAGACCCAGATGAAGTCATACTAAAGTGTAACATTTCAAGTAGTGTAAATTGAATGTGTTATGATTTTGTTTTTATAATACTTTTAAGAACTGGTCGAGGCATCTGCTAACTTGCTTACTGCATATCAGACTTATAATCTTCTTCTGCTTATGCACGCCTGGTGAATCCTGTCAAGATAAACACTGGATTAAAAGACAGATCTTTAATAACGTGGTGATATCAAGTAACCAAAACAATCCCGTCTCATGGGCACATTCGTATTTAGATTAAGCACTCAAGAACTCTGAAATATAATTAAATAATATAGGAAATCTCGATATGAATTTTTTGTTATTAGTAATCCTTGTATTCGTTACACATCATATACATAGTGCGTTATCTATTTAGTTCGGAATATAATATTTGTCCAATTTTCTCTGGTAAAATGAGAAAAAAATGTTGATTAATACATATAATTTTCATCATACCTTCGTCGTAGAACTTATCATTAGCGGGAATACCTTACAAAACTCATTAACTATATGTAATCTCATAAAATTTAAATCCCGTCCTACAGGATAGGATTTAAATTTTTAAGCATCGCAACAGGTTTTTAGTTATTATATGGTTTAATATATTAATTATTTGTTATTCTACCATCAACTATGGTTGTATAAAATTATTTAAGACTTGGTCAAAAAGTATTTATATTAACATTGCACCTGTCAATTGTTGACAGTATTATAGTTTCTTTTTGATGTTAATCGCATTGTATAATTATTAATTCAAATCTATTTTGCTAGTTTTTTTATATATAATAGATCAGATAGTCTATTTAAACAAGCAGCAAGATAGAAATTGGTGGCACTCCGTTAACCACTTACCGCCAACAGTTTAGAAACTAAACGTTTTGAGTAGCGAACTCAACGCAATGCCGCGGTTTTTCTTAGCAGAGCAATTAAATGCAAATACATTTTATACAAAATAATTATTAATCTGAGTTGGAATAGAACCCACATTCAATTATAGTAGACGCTGTCCCACTGCGACACAATGCTAACAAAGTAGGTATAAATATAAATCTAGAAGGCTTACATGGAACGGTGAGGATTGAAGGAACATACAGACGTCTCTATCTATCACAGCAGAGTATGAAATTTACCGCGAATTTTGCCAATTAAACTGAAAATTTAAATATTTTTGTATTAAAAATACTGAACCAATAAATCTAAGGTGTTTTCAATCTTGAATGTGGATAATTTATGAATGTGATAGTTTACAAAAGGTAAGCCAGTAAATTTTATTTCAATAGACAAAATAAATTTGTGTACAATTTAACAGGCATATATTCCAAATTTATTAGAATAAAATTGTTTCTGAATATATCTTTTTCAGTACTTCTTTAATGTTCATCAATTCTAAAGAAGATTTTGCTGTAGCAAGGAATGTGTAGGCTTATATAACATTAAGTAATTTTATACAGCATAAAGTATAGTCATTTTTCAAATTTAATGCGTGTGGTATAATCATAATCGCCGCACCGCATATACCTACACGGCGTGGTGCGGGGCTATAAATAAAACTTTCGCAGCGCAAGCGCGTTAAATCGAATTCAACGATGGTTGGAACTCGTCCTTCTGCACCTGCGACAATTTTTATAGTATACATTTGCATTAATTCATTTATTCCTGTTTTCAAAGCAACATATAAATAGGTTAGCCGGTAAGTGGTGAGTCTAGCCGGTGGGACGTCCTATGATGGGCATGCGAGAATGCATACGGCCTCACAACGGTTAATGCTGATGATTCTTCGTAAAACATTTATCCTTAAAAGGCAAACGTAGCAAGGTGTTCAGACAAATTTTAAATAAATTCAACAATCTTTATAAAAAATACTGATTTACTTATATAAAGCAAGTTATCTTTAGGCTTAGTGGAACTTAACAGTTCATGATGATTAATTAAATAGTACCTGTGTTATATACAATATTTTCGTTTTTTTTTTAACTATTGTCAAATAAACATAAACGCACACGTGTGCCTAAAATTGAAATTATATTTTTTTCTCAATTTACAAGCTAACAATATAAATATGCACCTAGTTATTATAAATAACATAATTGAGGATGGCTAATTTGTTGTGGACGAAGTATAAGTGGAAGTGTGACGGTCTTTATCAGTATCCCGTCAACTGGTCGTCGAACAGCTTGCGACTAGTCCTGTCTACATTCCCGTTTGATATTTTTTTAAATATTTGTACATTAACGATTTATCTCAAGATAATTATAATGTAAATTTCGTTTGATATTTATAGCATTTTATATTACATTCACTGTTAAATATTGCAATGGTTTTTATTTAAACTTAATTCAAACTTAGCGCTAACGACAATAATAATAATTCTTAATAGTGATATTTAGATTTTATTTTTATATTTCACGTTGACTAGAAACTTAGTATAAGTAATATAACAAATGAATTTATTCGTAGTAACCTAAATAAAAACATCTTACGTAAACGTGTATTTTTTTTGTATAATCGTATGCGTCTAGTATACATTTTTTCGTTAACGTGAATGGTCGCGCCAACTTCACTACATACAGTGGGTATATACATATAACTCCCAAAAGTTAAATGTTTAAATCTAAAATAATTTAATTTCTGGATAAGATTCGTCTAAATTTGCCTGTAAACGTGAAATGACACTTGGATTTAAAGAGTAAAACGATATGTATTAATAAATTTTCTTTCTTTATATAAGAAGGCACAACGTTTGATTTGTCAGCCTTGTGAACCTTGTCAGTTTTTCCCATCCGAACTGCATCTTTAAGCGGTGTTAGCTTTATGTTGATTTAACGATTAGTCATGACTATTAATTTATCACAGTGCATTCCAATATAGCATATAGAATTTTTTTAATTTTAATGTCCTCAAACGTCCGCCATAATTATATAATATTGTATTTATTATTTAGTTTATATTACATTTAGAATATTATTTAATATGTTATTCAAATATAGATAAAAAATAATTAAAAAATGTAATTTATTAATTTTACTTTAATCAATAAGTAATTAAAACAACGTTGTAGACTGCGAGTCTATCTAATCATGTTTTGTTCACACACAATTTACCTTGTTATTACACACGTGGTGTAGACAAGGGAAGTCACTTAAGATTCTATTAAGTGGACATCAAAGTGAGGATCCGGGCTAACCGACTGAAGTTTTTTATGGCAAACGTGCACTTTCCCACATATATTATTAAACAATTACTACCTTAGCTTTTAAAAACTTTGATGTACTTCTTAGTATTACACTTATACTGAAATTGAGATCTATATATTAAGCTATTTATTCTTAATATATATTCTCTGGCTTGCCTTAATAACGTAAGGAAGTAATTAGTTTAATATAACAAACAAATAAAATACTCTTTATTGCACACACAAAAAAATATACATAAATGTACAAAAATTGCGATCTCCTCCAGGCAACCTTTGGAGTTGTATAAATTGACGGTATCTAGATTGATAATGAAAACTTAGCCATAATCATAATGTACTCATTATAAAACGAGGAAGCAAAGTTTAGCATACTAAAGATATCAACGAGCGCAGCTGTACAGTATTGTTGTGCCATACAACTTTCTTTCTAACATGTGTAAGACAAAACCGCGACATTTTTTAACCTACGCCTTATGATAGCCTAAAAAATGGGATTCGTTTTTGTTCATATAAAGTGTCGTAGGGTAGCGAACAGTCCGCACAATGGTCAGACTTATAAGAACTTGAAAAGGATATAGTTAGAATAAATGTGGTATTTAAATTAACAGTATTTTTGTATAATACTTAAACTATTAGTTATTGTTTAATTTCGTTAAAAATAACTGTGATAAAAGTAGGTATATGCAATAATTACGTTTTTATTTTCTTATTTTTGTCTTTATCTATTTTACTATTATAAGATAATGACTACTTTAAAATTAAAATATAATGAGGCGATAATTATAGTGAAATTTATTTATTTTATGTATATTTCATTAAAAGCGCTTCCATCAATTTTATATCGAGTATTGGTAAGGTTTGGAAGTCATCGCTTCAGTTGGCTGCCATGGATTCCTGCCATATGGCGCTCCACATGCGCCAAGCCATCTAAATTACAGGTTACTTCGATTGCTTTCATTGAATTAAAGCGAAGGGCTATCTATCACTACGCAAAACATCAAATAATATGCAAATTAATAGCAGCTTTGTTTTATGTATGGACATTATTGTAATGGGATTCCGATGTTTAAACTACAATTTAGTAGACGAATGTTTGTGTGTGGCATTTTTTATTATTAAAATGACACACAATATTTGTATATTTTTTTATTAATTATTTTTTTAAAGTTTTTAAAATTTTCTTGGGCTTTTGTTTAATTCAATTATATTTTTTATTGTAAGGGCCTGTTCACAATACAAAGCAAATATATGTCTTAGTAAATATGCTTAAATATATTAATTATATTTAATAGGTATACTCAAATAATAATATTTAATATATAAATATATTAAAATTATGTATCGACATCCCAGCTTCAGAAGTTGAATATAAAATCAATAATACAGTATAAACAATAATTAAAGCTAGACACACCACGACTTTAAAGTTTTCTAGGAAGAAATGGAAAAATGAGAGTCCTTCTAGAGATTTTCAGTTTTACGTATATTTTATATTTATTAAGTTAATAAATTCACACATATTATGAAGGTCATACATTAAAGTGTATTAACAAATATCAATACCAACGATATACTTACCATGACGACATCCTTCTGTTGTTAGGATATCTAACTTTCCCAGTGTTTGTAAGTTGGATATTATAATTTATCTATATATAGATATAGTTGCATCTGATAAGGCAAGATATAATTAGTATGTTGTATAAAGAGTACCTAGTATTGTGTAGTTTATTGTATAAAGAACGTGCCTGCTGATGTAAAATAAAATTAAAAAGTTATATATATATATATATATATATATATATATATATATATATATATAAAATTATATAATGAAGTTATCGTAGTTTAAAACTATATATGTTGAATGTTTAAGGTACAGTTGATAATAAATAAACATCTCCCTGACAGTAGATCATATTTCATCGTAACTCTAGTCTAGTTATAATTAAAGCTCATCACGATGAAAAGCATAGCGAATTGGTGCCCTATGACGTTTAATTAACAATGTTTAAAAAGTGTTTTAGATTGATTCAATATGTTGGAGGCGGCAGGCCGTTATCTGATGAAATATGTCCGTTATGATTGGCAAACAAACAGTATGGCGCTACCATATGTCGCGGCACGTGCGCCGGCGCATCACTCGTGCTGCTCACTCGGGGATGAAACTATAGGCTAAAGAAGTAAACTTTCTAGACACAGCCTTAGATAGTTAAAAATTAAACTTTATTAAATATGTATATTAACTTAATGAAATAAGCGGATCCCGTAACACAATAATAAATTTTTGTTAACCTATTTATTTATCCATCCATTATATATATTCTTTATAAATAAACAAAAAAAAATCTTTAAATAAGGATTTCATACGTAAAAATATACCTTTTTATAAAATCGTTTAAAGGCAACATATATAGAATTGCAAATGGTCTTCAATAATTTAAAATATGTGGCCTACTCTATGAGTTTCTGTAGACTATGGCGAGGGAAGCCATGGGCGCGCTACCCATCCGTCAGCGTAATCGCTTGTTAATCATTTTTCGGTTGATGGAATACATTGTTCATCCCTTCACGGATTATGTTTACCACGGCGATAGTGTGTGCAAAAATTCGGCAGTCTTTCATTGTTAAGCCATTAGAATAATGACGCGAAACAAATCTAGTAAATAGACAGATAATAATGTAGAGCGTCAGATAATAACCCGTATGTTGTGGTTCGCCCCCGCCATTGACATTGAACTCTGCGCTTGGTGCTTGAGGAGACTTGGGATTTGTTCTAGTGACTTGCTTTATTAAAAATTTAAGAAAAAAATCTTTTTGTACAATTACCTATTCCCATTTTTGAATAAAATTTATTATTTAAATTGTCTCTTCGTCATCGTGTTCATGTGTCCTTTGCATTGTGCGTAAGAAGTTTTACTTGATATCAAGACTATATATTACAAATTTAGAACTGCAAATACGACATTGTAAAATGTATCGTAACATATTTAAGTATTGGAGTAAATTATAAAATCTTACAAAGTAGTGAGACTCTTTAGGTGCTATAAAATAAAATGTAAACATTTAAATTTACTTATCCATCTGGTTAGTATCTACCCAGTACGAGCGATGGTTGCGGTGGCGATGACGCGCGCCCGCATGCGGCGGTGATTTGCATACCCATGTGCCGTCAAACAGATCAAGATCCAAGATTATGTTTAATGTACCAAAGATAGTGATTAACCTTTAATAATACTGAAGTACTCGTAAAAATATAAATTAGCAAGACATAAAAATTTAATGGACTCTTATAAAGTAATTTCGATAATGAATTTCTATTAAAGAATAAATGATAGCATCGATCTTTACACACATTTTTAGAAAAGATACATGAATTACTTTTTATCTATAATAAAAAAATATCAGACTACTCCATTCTCATAGTAAATCAATTTCCCCTCTATCCAACAAAAGATAACAAAATTGCAAATGCATTAATCGCATACTAAAACCCCATTCATTTCGTTGTTAATTTTCAATTTAGATAAAAGATGTATAGACACAATAAATTGTAACTATAAAACCAATAAAACTACGCGAAATAGGAAACAATCCATCTTGTACGAAAAGTGGCAAATGGCCTTACGTGGGACAGAGACAATAAAACAAATAAATTGTGAAGCGTACGTAGGTGTTATTAGAGGATTATTTTAATTGCGCGGGCGCACCTGGGCTCGCAGGTGAGGGTGCCGTTTTAGGGTCAACGATGTTTTTGACATCGCTACGAAGTGTTCGAAAATTGTGAGAATTGGCCCATTGTCGGTTAATTAACTCTACATAGGCGATAATTTACTTGATTACATTTTAGATATCGTAATGATTTTACCATCTAATTTTTACTTTTTATTACATTGTTATATTTTAAGAGAAAATGGTTGTTGTGCTATTAGTATAATTATATATTTAACACGATTCAATATAAATTCAATGTTTAAATATATGCAATTTAGCTGTTCTTGTTTGATTTGGTTTATTGTAAACCAAATTTCTAGGAAATACAATTTTATAAAAATATTTTTATATATGATAGTATAAATCTTTCTTTTAAAAATGAATTAAATAAGATTTAACATATTTAGATCAATCTATATCGTATATATTTTTTAAGAGTATATATTTTTTAAGAGTATATATTTATTAAAATAATTTAAAACATTTTTTTTTAGCTTCACGCTTTTATCCCATATAGAAGGGAGAAAGAAAATTGAGGCCAGTAGTATAGAAGGGTAGGCAGAAAGTACCTAGTGTCAAGACATTCGGCACTTCGCTTTCCACCGAATTAGAGAAATTGCATATTGAGTGGCGGAACTCAACTAAATTCTCTCTAAAATATTTGTCTTACCAGAGCAAGGAAATAAAAACAAAATTATTCCCCCGAGTGGGGATCGAACCGATCGCGGTTACAATTAGACGCTGTTTCACTGCGCCACGACTGGCCTCAATTTTCTAATATGTCTGCAATTAAACGCAATTGAGATATTTTGCTAATATATTATTTGTTATGTTTGAGATTAAAATCATTTTCTTAACTCACTTATTAAGTTTTACACTCACATCTGCATTTGTAATAAAATATATAACTTATTTGTCTCTTGTTATAGCCACTGTCTAACGGTATGCGTATTAGCAGGTTCAGAGCGTGCAATATTTAAAAGGAAATTTAAAAGATGAAATAATACATCAAGTAAACACTTTCTTATTTATTTAGAATAGTCAATAGTATTAATAATGTATGTATCACACGTCTGTAAGAATTTGTCAGCAAGCAGCGGGTTGGTGTTCACGTAGATACATTACCAACAATGAAAGAAAATGTGAATACCCTACGAAACAAATACTTATCAAAATAACAGATTATCGAAGAAACTGTTAACCATTTATATGAACCATCAGTTGTTTTGTGTAATATAAACTAGCTCTATTTAAATACACATAAGCGAAAAGTGGACATGTTTCAAAATACAACCACTTTTGTACAGTACAGTTAAAACAGTAAATTTTGTTGACACAATAATTAATTTAAAGTTAACAATCACGAGGGTTAGCCCAAGGTTTATACATAAATTAAAGATTTATATAAAACCGAGGAAAATAAAAAATGTACCGTATTATAACGTAACCCACCAATATAAGCTATACATTTGTAAGGTAACCATATTAGAATAGGAATATTAATAATATATTGTAGGGAAAGCGTAAGGTTAATTAAGATTATCTGAATGAAAAAAAAACTAACACCTGCGCTTATTCAGACACCGCGACAACCATTAAAATGTAATAGAACTGTTGTTTACAATAACAAAAACAAATGAAACGATCGCAACGATATCATAAAAAGAGAATTACAAAAAAATATAAGACTTCAAGAGGCCTGCCCTTTGCGTGTTCTGATTTAACTGCCTGGGTTTATGATTGTTAGTTACGATACAGCTGCTTTCATTTAAAATAGACTGTACATAGGATATGATCAATGTACACGCTAATAATATTCTTGAATAATTAAAGTAAACCCCCAAAAATACAAACGAAATGGTAACCGTAAAACACTTAGATTAATAAAAAAAAGTTAACTATCACTAAGGAACTCAACTTATATATATATATATATATATATATATATATATATATATATATATATATATATATATATATATATATATATATATATTGCTGCATTTATGTACTATATTTCAGTTGTCAAAATTCCTTCCACTGCGACCGCAAGTTAAAAATAATAGTATTAATATGTTTGAACGACAAAAACTTACAGATTTGATAGCAAGATTTATATTTTAAACGAATAACTTTTATAGAAATCTTAAAAGCCTGAGTTTTAGCATTTTTTCTCAATATAGAATGAATGAAGAAATTACTATACATGTTATATGGATATAAGTATTTTGATTTAAGAAAAGCAAAAATAAACACTCACTATTTTGTATAAAAGAACAAAATAATACAAAATATTTAAGGTAAATTACTAATTAGTAACATTATTATATATCAGATAGTTGTATATTAAAAAAATGAAAGAGAAAAAAGTCTCAAAATATTTAAAATAGATAGGTCACATCGCGTATATAAATTAGCTTATTACTACTAAGTATTTGTGGTAAAAAAATCTAAAAACAAAAAATATAGATGATTTATACTTTGTGACCATGAGTTAATAATATATATTTACCTAGTTGAAGAGAAAATTATCAACAAAAATGCACAATTATTAATATAATAAGCAAAAATAAAATAATATCCCAAAATTTCATTTAAAAAACAGAATGACAGCAAGATTTGAAATCATCGATTAATAAAATATAGTTTCCTTGAAAAACAATGAAACGATTAACGCAATCTCTTACCATGAACTTTATTTTGAACATAATAAAATAAACAGTTTGATAAAGTTGGAGATATCGATTATGTAAAAAAGGATTTTTTTTAAATTGTTACTAAAATTTACCTAATAAGGTTATTGTACTTATATTGTAACTATTTCAAATGTGAAAACTAATATAGATGCATCGAGTTGCCACGACATCACTGTAATATTTCAAAACGCCTAGATTTATTGAAATTGCATTTTCTAAAGACTTTTGAAACGTGCTTATCTATTTGTCTATATATATATGTATATGATATCTAAGCTTTATTAGTTTCCATTTTGGGATCTATTAACATTAGGGTATTTAGATGAAAACAGCACAACCATTATAGACGATTTGCGCTCTTTTATACTACATACATAGCTGATTACAATTCCATGTCGATTATATTTGTATGCCAATTTTTGAATATTTGGGCCCCTAAATTACTTAAGTATAATCTAAATCTTCACAATTTCAGAATGAAATGAATGGCTAAAGGACAAAAATATTGAAATTGAGTATTGAAAAATAGAAAAACCAACAAAAATGCGATAGTAATCAAGAGTGTGATAGAAATACATAATCCAATATATTAATATTAGTTACTATATAATATTAAACTAACATACATATGTTGCCTTAAAAGGAGCCCCAAGTTAAAAAATTCAACGGGTATAACATTTGCCACCCTGTGTGATGCCTTTCAGGCGTGAATTTGGTACTATGCTATTAAATGAGCACTATCATGAAAAAATATCTCTCTAATTTGCAAATCACAAATACTATATACCCTAGAACTATTCCTATATTAAAGCGGGCACGTGAATATACCTATAACTTAAATGGAAATGCCAAGAGGTCGATATATAATAAAAAAAATGTATACAACTAAACAAACACCTTATAAAATTAAACTACATATGTATATACATATATACGTATTGCCTGTAACTTCATATATAAGATATAAAATTTAAAAAAAACCATCTATATGGTAGAAGTTTATGAAAAGAGATCAGATAATTTCTATACAGGCATATTGTTTGTATGCAAAATTTTCATTCCATTGCTTATACCTATTAAAGATAATTATCATATAATGAACAAACAATAACCGATAACCCTCAAAAGATAATATCTATATTTATAATTAATAGTAGATTAGAGATAAGTGGAATTAAGATGGCAGTAATTACGTGTCTAAATATGCACCACGTGACCCAAAGTCAAATTAGGTCTTTATTATTAAAGTAGCGCCATTTTACATATTCTTAGTAGAAGATTTGTGAGATCATATCGGATCATAAACGGGGATATTAAAGAAACATAATGTATAACTTAGTTTTATAATGATATATATATATAGTTTTATAATGATATATATGTATAACTTAGTTTTATAATGATATATGACAATAACAATAAAACTGCCATATTGATTTCACTTATAAAGACATTATATGTTTAAACATAACTTCCAGTGCTCTAATAAAATTATGCAAAATGGCGGGTACAGAGCGTCTTGTCTCGTGTCACGTGCTGTTGTAATGGCACTTGATTAGCAGTTATATGGAAAAATATATAAAAAGGATATCTGTGGAATTTAATTGTATATTATGTGTATGTATATGTAATACTAAACGAAATATAGAAATGAATTTTACTCTACATCACTAGTGTTGTAATTCAAAGAGTTTCTCGTCCATCACCTTCGCATGTTTTGTGAAAATAAAAAAAACAATCTATGTAAGAAAATTTAACATACTGTTAGCTTGAAAAAATTGTGCACACGTTTAGGTCGATATATTTGAATTGAAGTTGAATGTTTTTTTTACTTGATTTGTAAAATTATATGCCAATTAAAGCTAATACCCATTTATGTCAACATATATCTTGTCTTCAGACAACACAGGTGTTTCAACACAGGTTATAAAATTTTCAGATTGACTTTATTTTTTTGCAAATACCGATTGTTCTGTAGTCATCAATTTTAATTTTAAATAACTGCTCTAAATTAAAAAATAGTTTTATTAACATGATCTAAGAATTAATAGAAAGAAACATGAAAACTAAGAAAATATTAGTTTCTGAATTCGTTTGATTTTCTATCAAAACAAGGCAGTTCGTTTAATATTATACATACATTCTAATTGTATAGTATAGTGTATATCGCAATACAGAACGTGACATTGGACGAGACGCACAAATCAACAAGTGTAGTAAATTTTGCTAAATATAAAATATTGTGATTATATATGTAGATATTGTACTATAACTGGAACTAATTAAATACATGTTATTTAACATATATTGATCACACTAAAATTGAGACTATACCTGTGTATCCTACGAAAATACACATTTATTTATGAAAATACATTTCAGAACAAAGACATAATTTGAAAAATCTAAATAATCTGCAAAAATTCTTAAACATACATATAATATACATATTTTAAAAAGTGTTTTTATTTTTTAACTAAATAATATATGTAAGCTATATCAGCATGTTTAGATATTATCTATCATATACGCCAATACAATACGCTCAACGCGGTTAACGAAGCCGCAATATACTACAGCTTATTACCACCTAAAGTACGGAGGGAATAATAATAAGCTGCACTTTTCACATAATATTAAACATCTTTGTTCTAAGAAAGTATACATATAGGATACAAGTTACAATTGGTGTCATAAAGTCATAGAGTAACCATAATAAAGGAGTAAACACGTTATAATAAGACTCGTTAACAATATTCTATAAAAGAAGCGTTGTGTAGGAAAGTATTAAGAGGTTATTTGTGTACTAAAGATGTGAGCCTCCTTACACCCGACTTAGTAGTGCCTTTGGTTTTCTTTGTTTGTTCCTTAACGCCACTGTAAATTAATTAAATACTACATTAATATTGTTATATGTGTTACTATTTATAGTATTTTTTACATTTTATTTTTTCATTACAAACAAACAGAATATAAAAACAATATAGAATTGAGGCCGGTCGTGGCGCAGTGGGACAGCGAATAGCTTTAAACGTGAACGGTTAGGGACTTCAAGTCGGAGGAATAATTACATTTAAATTATTTCATCCTCGCTCTAGTAACACGAAGCAGGGCGTTGTGTTCCGTCACTCATCCCGCAATTAGAATTCGGTGGAAAGCGAAGTAAGGAGTGTCATGCCACGAGATACTTCTTGTCTACTACTTATTCGAAAATTATGAGTATTTCACTCGCTCTTTGCACCAACTTGACTTAAAGAGATTATTTTTTTCAAAGACGTAGTTGAAGTGTCTGTCAATAAATAATATCAGTAGGCAGGTTTAACTTGAGCAATTGTTTTTAATTCACGCGGGACATCATATGAGTATGTGCCACTTTAGTGGTACTTTATCACTCATTTACTGGTGTTCGACCTATTAAATAATAATACAGATTTAATAAAAATAGAGCAGGGCAAAACAAGTTCATGAAAATTTTTATAGTGAATTATCAGCACTTAACTAAGTGGTACATAGCGATTGTGGACTCGATACTTATTCGAGAAAGTTTTTAAAAATAATATTTAATTTCGATTCTTATCGCCTAAGCGGAGGGGAAACCAGTAAAACTCACAGATATCGTGTTAGATCTTCAATGTCTACAAGCATTGAGTCCTGTCCCATGTGTAGTTCGTCGCGAGCCATCAGAAGCTTCACCAACGAGTCGTTTAACGCTTCGATTTGAGAATGCAACTCGTTGACTATAACCTGGTAATTGACAAAATTTTAGATTATTATAAACGACTTTAAATTATTATGTATTAATATTTATAATTATTAAATTATTTTAAAATTACTGTATGAAAAAAATTGTAACAAATAATGCCACTACAATCAAAAATTATGATGAAACATTTTAGCTTAAGAAACTACTTTGAATAAAGGTAACTAGTTATTCAAAAACGCCTTCTCTAGTAAAAAGAAAAAATAGAAGTTTATTTAAACCTACATTAACTTCTGTTTATGTAAATGTGGTAAGTACTAAATGGTTCAACGCTTTTTTAGAAAGAAATGATATGAATGAACATGTGGTGTTATTGAAACTGTGTTTTATTAGACTTTAACATGTGTTTTATTGTTATCAGTAAGATAAAAAAAGGCAGTCGTAAGGTTTCGAATGTCTAATGGATTCTAACATCGGCTAGTAGATAGATTTTTTGTTTACAATTGGGTCAGCAAACAATTTTACGTACGCAATATATAATTTATTTCAAAATACGAAAAATCTTGGATGAAAACGATGTACTGAAAACTTTAATAAACTATGAAAAAGGAAAGCAGGTCGTGATACAGTGGGTCATCATCTTACTGTGGCGGATAATAGTTACTAGTTATTGTATAATCTGATCGGAATTTGTTTTTGCAGAAAAAAATTGAAGTATATTTAAAGTTAATCTCAAATTTACAGTCAAATGACGTAGAAATTACAAAACAAAGCGTTGCACAATGGGTATTGTAATCGGAACGTTCCGCATGATTCAGCAGTGCGGAGGCTGAGGCAAGGTCACGCAGAAAATGTCAGTCAAGCTATCGACTGATCTTCAAAATTCGTAAAAAAATTGAATCGCAGTGTTTTTTTTAATTGGAATTACTTTATTGGCATAAAAAATAAACTATAACGAAATTAAAATCTGAGTAAATATTTTTTTTCCATCTTGGAGGATTCCAGCTTTGAATCTCAAAAGAAAAAATAAAAATCGATAATACGTTAAATTGCCAAATTTATTTCTTAACTAAAGTTATATCTTTCCAAGTATACAATTACAAATTTTAAGTAGTTGTTTAGACCCTGCACGGTTGAGCGAAAAACATCCAATAAAAAGTAGTCCTATTATACAATTTACATTAGGTAACATCAGAATAATGTATTAAAATTTATATTTTGCGTTTTACTCTATAAGAAATATAAGTGTAATTTTAAAAACTATTTTGATGATTCATTTTCCCTTGATGCTTGATTATTATAATAAATAAAATAAAATACGTCTTGGTATAGGTTACAGCTATCATATAAAACATAACAGGACTAAGTTTTACCAATCAACATTTTTTGCTAATTTGCAGTTAGATTTGAAGAATTCAATCACATTTAAATAGAGGCTAATAATTGAATAACATAGTCGTTATTTTTTAAACGTACCAGAAAGAATTAAAAGATACAATGATCTTTTAATTCAATCTTTATCATTTGTTATAATTGACCTTATATAGTGTATAAATTATTTGTTTTTTTCCCGAACTTGAGGATTAACTGAGCTTCTTATTTCTCTATATGGATGTGGGACTATTATTAACAAATGTAGTATAGGCTGTGTCTAGTTTGTGATTGGATATCGCATATAATCTGTGTAAATGTATTGTTCTAATAATTTTTAATGCGTGACTTACTTATATAAAGAAAAATAATATAAAAGGCGTAATAATTTTTGAGAATATACATATTTATGTGTTACCTGTAGCTGAGCGATGTTCATATCAGTTAAGAGGTGTCGTGACACGCGGCGGCGGTCAGGCGCGAGCGGCGCGTTGGCCTTCTCCATACTACGGCGGAGCATTTCCGTGACCGGTGACACAGCGCGAGACCTGCGCTCACGCTGGAAACGCATTCAAAGCATTAATAAATAAAATAATTCATACAATGAAAAGTTAACTGAATTAAGAGCAAAGACTATATTTATTAAGGCACGGACGACTTAATTTTCGTCAAATATCATAAAATCAAATAAATATTTTTATAAATATTATAAAATTTTTAGCGTTAGCAATTATATTTAAAATTCAGAAACAAGAATATTATATAATTTGTTTCATTTTTTACAATATATTGTTTACGCATTACCTAGGTAAGTAATGCTTATACGAATATACTCGTTTACAACTTACTCAATCATTTATAACATAGTTATGTTTTTTTTTTTAAATAAAATACTTATAACTTTATTTTTGACTATTACTTTGCCTGTCAACTATTGAAAACCTGAACACATAACTGTCCTTATCCCTTGTTATAACATATATATCTATTACTATTTACATACATACTATAATCTTGCTACTATTCTAAAATACGAACGGAGAAACTTATAACATTTTATGTAACAGGAAAATTTGCAAGATTTTTATTTAATTAAATCTTTTGCCTCAACAACAGTGAGGCATGACTTTACTGGCGTCTTTTTTTTAAATTAATTTTAATTATTCTTTTATTATCATTTTGAAGGCTATTCCAGACATACAAAAAATACAGAAATAATTTAGTAACTATTAACATTATCACGTCACTATATGTATATGTAAAATATATAAAAATCCTTGAATTTGTTGATTTTATCTTGAAACTTGAAATAATAACAAAGTCATAAATGCCATTTTTATTACAACCAGTTTTTGTCTTAATATGTGTACCGAATTTTATGACATAAAAGAGCAATCTTCATATGTCATAAAATTCTATGTATAGTTGGTCATATCAACATCTTAGGTTCGACTGCAAAAGATAAAACCTTGTGTATATTTATGTAATATATAGATACTATATATATAATTCATTAAAAATTAATTTTAGTTAAATAAATTTAACAAATATTATGTCAGTGACCGTTTTGGTCAAATGATTTCTCTTTTCATAACACTAATGACTACTCCAGTATAATATTGTTTATTAATTATATATTATACTTAACTCAACAGTAAAATATATTTCACAATTTTTTAATTATATTTTCATGATATAATGATCATATAAAATTGTATTAAATAATGAAGTTCCTATATGAATAATAATATAAATTGCTCTTACTAAATGTTTATACAAATATTTATTTTAAATATAATTTTTTGCTAATGCTAATGTAAAGTCCAAAAAAATTAAAGGATAGTTTTTATATTTCAGAGACTAACATATTAAATTTTAAATAATTTTATATCTAGTGCTGTATAAACAAGGTACTACATTTTTATCTATTTCTGTATTATTAAAAAAATACTATGTTTAGTTACCTCCATTTGTATACGAGCCATTTCTTTTGCTTGTGCTAAAGCTATTCTGGCTTCAGTTTGTAGAGTTGCTTGTAAAGCAAAGAAATCTGACTCTTTGATCTCAATGTGTCCTAAAGATTGAGCGGATCGAGATTTGGAGGATTTAAGCATCAGTGATGTTGGACGTAATTTAGAACCTGCAAACAAATATCTAAATATTAACACAACAAAACTTGAAATTACATTCGAATTTAACATAGATGCATGCAATAATTTGACAAAAATTGTTCATAATTTGTCATTATTTGCATTTAGACAATACACAAGTAAGCTAAAAGCAAAGCATCAAGAGTTTTCATTAGGATAGCAAGATTGCAAGAATGTCATAACTTTTTTATGTTATAAATTATTAACAGAATGGTTGTGTAATGAAATGACAAAAACAATGAAATATTGAAAAAGAAAGAGTTATTTATTTATCAAGTGGAAATTCAAACAATTAAGCAAAATACTCAATTTATCTATCTACAAATAATTATAAATAATAAAAATAATAATTTAAACAAATGAAATATTACATCCTCTTTATATTTAATTGAAAGTAACTTAACACTTTTAACTAATAAGTGTGAGTGAGAACTCATCACAATGGTTACATCAATATCTAGTCATGCTATATAGTTACTAGCAACTTACCACTATGTGTATTGGTATTTTTCTCATGTTTTGTAATATTAACAGAAAGTGGTCTTGTTTGGTATGGGTGATTGAAATTATTCTTGCTAAAGAGACTTGATTGTGATGAACTATTACTATTACAGTTGAAATTTCTTTCAATATCAGAAGTTTGAGATTCATTGTCAGAAGCAGTTTCATTCATAAAACATATTTGTAGATTTTTCCCTGTACCACCACACACAAAGAAAACTTTAGCACACTAACAAAAGCACTAAGACATAAATATTAAGAAAAAAGTCCTGTCCACAGTTATTATAATCCCATTTAATATTATTTATACTTAACCAACCCTTATATTGTTTAAAATGAAAGTTAATAAATAAAATGTAATAAAAAGCAGTAAATAATTAATAACATATTAAAAAGACATATTACTATTTGTCTTAATATTTATTCATATAGAGACAAGTAAAAATATTACTATTGACCTGTTATATTTCCTTCATGATTAATAAATACTGGCTTTAATAATTAATAGCTTTTCATAACAAAAACTTACCATTTTGAAGTCTTGAATGTAGACTGGGTTTTTTTCCTGGACGATCTATATGACCTAAACTATAATATTCCTCACTGTCGACTCCCATTGCTAATCTCTTCCTGATTTCTTCTCTATCATTTCGCTTCTGAAATTAAAAAGAAAACGCCGAGTGGTAAGAAGGGATGACTGTCATAAACCTATTAATACAATTAATAAATATGGTTCCTACTTTTTTATCAAAAGAAATGTCATCTGTAATTGTTACAATCCTGGTGAATTTGTCTAATATATTTGGATTTTTATCGGAGAGCATGGGCCATTCTATTTCAGTTTGTGCACTCTCTCCTACGCCAATAGCACGAGGGCTTAAAGCCGTATCGTTACAATAATTTTGCACTGACAAATTTTGAGTATTATTGGTTTTCAATAATTTAGACTTAAAATTTATCAAACTTTGTTTGAATCCTGATGTGTCCTTATCCACATTATAACATATTTCGTCAGATGGCTTGCTAAATTTTCGTTTTAAATTAGTGATTAAACTTTCAAACATCTTAAAACTAGTCAGTCTTTATTTTTTGGCAAAAAATGGCACAATTGTTGCTTTACAAAATAAATAACAGAGGTAAACAAAAAATTAAGCCATCCTGTCAATCCTGTCATAAATTGACATTTGGGGCAAGGACAAATACGTGTTCCATTTCTAATCTCTTCATTCTTTATGGTTTTATGAGTTGTATTTGTCATACTCATAACTATTTATTTAAAAAAAATATACTTACAAGACAACATATATTATCGACGGATTCATGATTATCGTATGTAATTGTGTATAAATCTAAGAGAAATCTTGTATCCTTTTTGTAATGTCTTTGTTCAGAATTAAAATACGGCAACGACGCCATCACACTTGTTTGTAAAATAAATTAACCAGAACAGCAACAAACAAAACACACGTTGTCTGATCAACTACCGAGGTATAAAACTGAATGTTAAAATATAACTAAGATTGGAACGGCTTGCCTGCGAGCCGTTGAATCACCGTAGAAAGCTGAGCAAAGTACCGATTGTATAGGTAATTTTAACAGTTAATGCATGGTTGAAGGAGACGTGGATCAAATGTGAATGTATGCATTTACCGTTATACTAAAGACCGCCAACTTTTGAAATATTAGTAAGTAATATGTTTTAAAAATATATATGTAGAGTACAGTAATTAAATTTTATTGTATTCCAGATGATTTGTTTTTCTGAGTCAGCACTAGTAACATGTTAAAAGTATTTAAGTTTGATATTCATAACTTATTATATTTTAAATTCTACAAATTCCTACTTTACTCAGAGTACTACCTAATTTTAATTTTTAATGTTAAAATTATTGTAAAATTAATAATACTTAAAAGTTTTTTACTTTATCTATAAGTATTCCATGTCAGGGGCTTATGTGAGAATAACAACAATGACGTTCTATTGAATGAATTATGCACGCAAAAATAATTTTAATAATCTAATGTCTTCATATAAAGGTTATTAGGTATTTGTATTATCAATCAAATTTCGAGAATGGTCAAGTAAATGTAAATATCTATCAACAATAGATATACTGTTATCCTACAATTTTTATTTATTATTTACTGACCCAGCGAACTTCTAAGTTAGTATTAACTAACTCACAAATAAATAATATACCAAAGTTAAGGAAAACACAGAAAATCAAATCGCTAAAATATCACCATCAAAAAATACATAAGTGTGCCTGTGTCATTTTGAAGAATAACTAATGACATATTTGTGTGATATCAAATATTTTTGGTACATTTAGAAATTTACTTCTATTGGGAAGATATTTTAAGTTTCATCAAAATATATTTTTAAATTAACCAAAATAGAAATAAAATAACACATAAATAACAAACTTAAATATAGAATATACAAATAATAAACATTAAGAAAACATTCCTTATTTTTAATCTAATGTTCCATGTTCTATATTTAATTTTAAATTTCAGTTTTTAAATTTAACCTGTTTGACAATTTGTATGGGAAAATACAATGTTCACTGTTGCTTACATTTTAAACCTTCTTTGGACTCGTATATTTTAAAATCGGATATAAATATTTTAAAATCGGAATTAGCCGAGTGAGCCCAGCTGTTTCGGACTGGCAAACTTTATTTCATTTTTATATACATAGATATATAAATACATTAATGATTACGTGTGTTATAAGCTATAGTATTCTTTGATAAAGTTTATATTTTATAACAGGTTCATAATACTTTGTAAGCACACCTACTACAAATAAATATTGTGTGTACAGTGCATATAAATATTTACTTGTTTTATTTTATTTAACTGATTAAAAATAAGAAAATGTAATGTCAAAGATTAAAAATTCGAAAAAAATCTTTTGATTTACTAGTCAAATTTGTATAGGAAGAATAGTGGTAAATTGAAAAAACATCAACACTACTTACACGTCTTTCGGCTTCTTTAGCTGCCCTTATATGATTCTCAATTGTATCCAAATCTAATTTCGGCAATGCCGTCTCAATATTATACACATCGAAGCTATCTGAAAAAAATATTTAAAGAAATTTAGGAGTGAAAACTAAAATTTAGAAATTAGCTAACATACAGCTTTTTAAACGCAAATTACTTTAAATTACTTTAATTTAATTGTTTAACATAATAACTTTTTTTATAATTCCTAGTTTTGTATAATAAAATTATTAGTACAATAAATTTTAAATAAAGCTTACCAAAATCGGCTTCTTTTTCATTATCATTACGGACGGATGTGTTTTGAGCATTTTGTGTAATGCTATTGGAATTTTGTCTTGTGTTTAATTCACTAAAGAAAATGAAATAATAAGTATGTTTTATTAAAATGATATATAAAAATCAAAATAACAGACATACCTCATTTGACACTGTTTTACTGGATAAAAATTATGAACAAATTAAATAGGTTCAACTCATTGCTACTGCTCTTTGTATACACTATGACCACCTAATTTATTTGCTTAACGTTGATCGCGTCAATTCTATTTAAAACTTTCATGTAGGAATAGAATTGAATCGTAAACTTATACATTTCGACTATAAGTAAAATGACTTTCTACGTCTTTATTAATTTGTTATCCTTAATAGATAAAATATTAAGAGTTTTTATGTTAAAGGACTGTGGTATATGAACTATGTGGTAAGTTGGTATATTTAAAAAAACTTTAAATTAACAAAGTCAATTTTTATATATTAATTTATAATGGGTATAGTTAAACAAATATAATAATGCTAAATCTTTTGTTTTCAGATTTGAGATGTTACATGAACTATTTTCATTTATAACATAACACATTTAAAAACTATTTAACTATGTTCAAACATAGTTTACCATTTTTCAATGTCATGTCATGTCACACTTATATCTTGTTAAACGATTGTTTTTTAATAATCTTTAAGTTAAAATTAAATTAAAATTAAATTAAAATTTCAACGAAGCCGTTAGGAGAACGCATGGCTTAGCGGTAAGAGCGCTTGGACTGTTTTCAAAAGGCGCGGGTTCGAATCCCGCTGCGTACTAATTTTTATACGTTTTTTTTTTCAAAAATATGTTCAAACATTATATAATAAAAATAATTTAAGCACCCGGCATGGGTATTTTAAGATTGTTCAATGTTCTTATTATGCGAAGTCTATTATAGATTTTTATATGTGAAGTACTTACACAATCGATTTTATTGAAAATTGTTTTGTAGTAGAACTGAATTTATTTTTTGTTGTCTTTTTATTTTTTTCTTCGTAAAAGTGCGAACGAATTCTAGGCTCGTGAGATCGAGTAGACGAATTGGATACTATATTATTTGAATTTCCATCGATTGTCATAGGTTCTTGTTTATTTTCATTCCATAATTTATCACGTTCACGCATTTCGTTCAATTTTGGTATAATTTTTCGCAATTCCGTACTTAATTGCTTTATTGTATTTTCAACGTTCTGACTTAACTGTTCCGTATCATAATCGTCTTCGTAAATATTAATATCTTCTTTACCATCTGACAAAATTGCATCTGTTATTTTATTATCATTATTATTATCTATGTACAAAAATGTAGGTCTACTTATATTCATTTCTGTTCTTGTATTCGTTTCATTTTCTTTATTGATATTAGTAATATCTTCCATTTCATGATCATTTAAAATGTCAGGAGTGTCAATTTTGTCATTACCATCATTTTCGACTAATTTCTTTATGACGTGATTTACTACATCGCTGATATTATTAATAGTATTTTCAATTGGTTTAGAGAAAGTGTCTTTTATATCTTTTCTAAGTTTTTCTAAGTCATCTTCAATATTTATATTATAATTATATAAATGTCTTATTTCGTCTTCAACTTCTTTATTAAAGTCACCTATAATATCTTTAACATGGAAATTTTTTTCAATATCAGTTGTGGAGCAATTGTAATCGAAAGATGAATCTAAATTGTTGTTATTATTATTATGGCTAATCGTTTTCAGTAAATCTGGTATATTATTTTGTGACTGAGCAGTACATTTCTTTTTCTCAAAAGAAAACGAATTTTGCCCAGTATCAATATCTTCTTCATTATCAATAGTTTTACTGTTACTTTTTAATTTAAAATCGCCATTTTTTAGTTTAGTCTCACATTTCGTTTCAATGATATCTGCCTCTAGATCGTCGTCCGTCATGTCATTTTCTGAAGGATAAAAGGGTTCAATATTTGAAGAATAGTCCTGCACAAGGAAATATATTTTAAATTAAAATATAATTTATCAGTTAATAGTAAAATATATAAATACACCTGACCTACTTGTAAAGTATGTGCCAAGTGTTGAAACCCAGGATAATTTGGATTTACGATGCCTTTGGGCACAGGGTTTACACTTTTTTCAGACATTTCATCTGAATCAGACTGCTCAAACGCTCGGTCTTCATCAGCAGGAGTTGAATCTGTAGATACATCAGCAGTAACTGAAAAACATAAATAAATTTCTTCATTATGTTTTGCCTATAGGTAATTTGTACTTATGTACTAGCTTATCAATAGAAAAGTAAAATTCTTTACCTATACATGATCTTTGCCATCCAGTGTCAATTTCTAGGTTTTTACTCGTACCTTTATGATCAACATGCGAATTTATATCATCTTCATTAAACGTTAGCCTAAATTGTAAATTACATACTTTGTCTGCAGCGGTTACATCTCTATTTTTATCCAATATATTTGTAAGTCTATTATCAACAACAATACTTTGATATTCGTTACGATTAGAACTAAAATGTATGCTTTCGTCTGCAATATGATTTATCCTCTGACTCAATGTATTTGAATCTTGCCAGCTAAAATTGTCTACGTCTCCCAACGTAGAACTGTTTGTGGTCTCCACAGCTATATTGCCATTATCCGTAGCAGTGAGTATTCTCATGATGTCCTGAAAAAAAAAACAAACAAAATTAAATAAACTAAAGTTTTTCATATTGCTTTTGATATATTATTATGCGGAATGAGTACTTTATAGATAAAATATTATCGAAATGACACATGACCAAATAAATTATTTTTTAATCATTACTTTAATTATTTTTTTATATACTTCAAATAAGCCGATTAATATTTACAAATATTATATGACTTTAATATTAATATTAATTATTTACAAAATACAATTAGCCTTTACATATTGCTAGCGTCCTACACGTGGCTTCAGACTAGTGAACTACATGACTGTATTATTTTAATTACATTTATAATTTTTCTCATATATCACTCTATCTAATAATGAAAACCAAGTTAAAATCCTTTGCGTAATTTTAAGGGTCTAAGCGTACATACAACGGAAACAACTTCGTTCATGAAATGATAATTTAATGTTATGTGAAATTTAAGTTAAGTAATACCGACTTTGCATCGAAATTGTATTTTTTTTATATTATTTTTTTCATGTGTGATTTTTTTCTACAAGATCTACGTTAATATTATAAAACTATCATATACCTATATTATGTCATGGTTCAGCCTCTAAGCGATTACTATCTATCCAAAACTTATCAATGTTTTTTCAGTTTTTTAATTTTTTTACGACAAAACTGCAATGAAATATCACGATATACCTACCTAAACTATCCCAATCTTGATTGGCATTTTAGCTTCTTTTACCTGTTCTTACTGTTAACCCTTCTGTTACTGTTAATAACGTAACCAATTAATATTTTTCTTACAAAAGTTAATTAAGTATGAGTTAGACTTTTTTGCTTTATTCATCAAATAAAGTAATTGATTCCATAACTATTATGATATGTATGTCTAAGGAATTACATGGATCAAAAATGTGCAATTTAGTATAGAAATTAAGTTAAAATAAGCAATATTAAATAATATTATAAAAAAATAAAAAAATAACGTAACATCACTTTCATGTAAAAATAAAGTTAAAAATAAAAAAATAATTGTGAAAAAATAACAAACAATTAATAAATTAAAATTAAGAATAGTTTATTAATTAATAAAAGTAATTTTAATAAATTAAAATTAAGAATAGTTTGTTAATTAATAAAAGTATATTAACAGGTGATTTACTGATCTGTAAGAAACCTAAAACAAATGGAAAACTATATTATATATAAAATCAAAAAGAAAATAAAGATAATAAACATTTAACATTAATAGGACAATGAACACTGAAGGAAGAATATCAGAATATTTGAGTTTATGGCAGTTAAACACAATGTGATCAGTAGAGCCTTTGGCCAAGCCACAATCACAGATAGAGCTGACTTTAATCCGTAATTTAGCCAGATTAAATGACTACACATGTATCCTATGCGTAGTCTACAAATAGTAAACATTACAGTTCTGCTAGTGCGTCGATAACGAGAGTACCACAGAAAGGTTGGAACTTTCTGTTGGATAGAAGCGTAGTAATTTACCTTTTAATTGTGATTGATTTTTCAAAAAAATATTCCAAAATGAAGCTTTAAAATCAAATTTCGACAGTGACAATAAATCATGGGCATATATAGAATAATATATAGAATTATAGTAATTTACGAAACCAGAGGACACTGCCGATTTAGCATAGAAATCAGCAATGTCATTGTCTGTTATATCATAGCGACTCGGAATTCACACCAAATATGAATTTTGCTAATTTGCGAGGAAGACCAATTTCAATCATTTTAAGTTAAAGTTTCGAAAGGATGACGCTCATTTGCAGAGCTAATATATAGAAAAACACCTATCAAATATTCACCTTTTGCAAAACTTAACCGTATTTCCGAAGTAAGGATGCTAAGGCTATCAATGGTGGCTAAACCTTTTCTGAATCCAAATTGGTATTAAGAAAGAATTTCTCTGCTTTCCATTGTCCATTCAAGTCTATTTTTTATTAAATGTTCCATAACTTTGCACATCGTGGAAGAAAGAGCATTGGGACGGTAGGAAGAGGAATCTGAAGGATCTTTTGCCTGGTTTTTTGAACCGGAATAATAATTTGAGTTTTTCAGGATGCAGGGACACGCCCAGATTTTGAAATGAATTTACAATGACAGATATATATTTTTTGCAGAACTACTTATAAGTATAAGAAACGAATAGGGAATACTATCTTCTCCCGGAGACGAGTCAGATGAACCATTCAAAACACATTGCAGTTCATTAATTGCAAAAGAAATGCCCATCACGTCAACGTACGATGGGAAGAGAGAATAGAAACAATCAAAGTTAGGAACAAAGGACGGAGCTAGACTATATAGTCTAGTATTTTTCATATGAAAAAGCCAAGAAATTTCATTGAACGAAATGTTACACAAGAAGTCCTTAAGAGAGGAGCGAAATTTTTTTAATCGATTTTGAAGCTGTAAAGAATGGAGTGCGAGAATCCAATAACTTACAAGAACGTCTTAGTCTTCTAGTTTCAGCTGCAATTTTCTTAAAAATTATAAAATTTGAAAGAGTCGGTCCTTGATATGTATGCAAAGTTTCAAATGAATCTGACGTTTTAAAGTAGGTCAAAATAATGCTCAAATTTTCCTATAAGTGGATAGATACAAAACAAAACTAAGAACTTAAATTATTAAATACAAAACAACAAATTAGAACGGCCAAGGACAAACAGAACTTCGTGCAACGTCGAATAGAAGTCCTTTAGAATTATGGGCTTCGGAAAAATTACCGTACGTTTGCATAGTAATAAAATCATTACAAACCTTATTTTGCAAAAAAGAATATAAACGACCGATATTAACAAAAAAATTACCTATACTTTATTCAATTTAACAATATTTATTTTTTCAGATTCACATTTTCGGCAAAGCAGGATAATCATAGATCATCTAGTGTCAAGACACTCTGTTGACTGTTGTGCTGTGCGACGTTGAGTGGCGAAATCAAAGTCGTGCTTTATTTGACCAGAATGAAGAAATGAAAATAAATTTTAAATATAATTAATCCCCCGTATGAGAACCGAACCCACAACTAATCGCGGTTTCAGTGAGACGTTATCGGAATGGACCACGATAGCTGTACATACATTTCGTATAATAATTTTTAAAAGCGAAGTTAATTATAATAATAATTTATTTATGATTATGGCACCATTATATATCTTCTATCTTTGATATAGAAACAACAGAAGTAAACTTCAACTGTAAAATATTTTTTAACAAACCTATTTCAAATAACTAATTCCAGACTCTTAGCTTAGTATTAAATAAGTATGTAGGTATTAAACTCCTTCTTACACCTGCTTTAATTTGACCAAGATAGGGATAAACCAAAACGTTCAATATTAAATCTCTAGTTAAATAAATTTCGAATCGACATTCGATTTAGACATGTAAATGAAACTCAGAAATTAGATAATTAAAATAAATTTTAGCTTGTTATTTGTAATTATATATTTAGAAAGCAACATTTATGTATTTGTATACTTACTAACCCGACCTAAGAATTGGAATAATATACCTAAATTTGAAAAATTACGTATAACTGTTTTTAATTTTGTTTTATGTGATATTTTTAAAAGATACCTTATACGTGTCAGTTATTTATACGGAACTTAAGACCTCAGTCTTCTATTTATTTTTTATAGGTTTTTGTATATAAGCAACAACACAACAACAAAAAAATGGCGAATTTTAAATAATCAGCAAGAGAATTTTAAATAATAAGCAGATCATATAATAAATATATGTCAAATTACAATATAGATAATGATATCAATATATTATATAAATATTTCTATAAATAGTCAGCGATGGAAAAATATATTGATTTTAGAATAGTATAATAAGTGTTTAATTTCAAGATGTACTTAGATCTACGTACAATATCATTACTTTTATGAGGTCTCCGCGATACAGGACGAATATTCAGGCTTTTCCGGTTAATATTTGAAAACTTTATAAATGTAAATTTTTTAATTCTTTTTTGAATAGTGCTTTTATAATAGTAAACTATACTTTAGCAAAAAATACTTTAAAATACTCTAAATAATAAAAACTTTCATTATATTTTAAATGTAATTTTATACATAAACATTTCCTTCTGTGTTATTGAAATTAAAAATGACGTCTACTGGAAACAAATTAAGTAGTACTAGCGTGGTAGCGTATTGCACATGGCTAGCTGCCAGAGAATTGATTTTTTGCCTAGAGTCGGCGCCCGAAAGCTCATCCATTTATTAAGAACATCCTTTCCTCTGCTAAAATGAAATTCCCTTTCCACATACGTAAAGTAATAAAATAACAGTCGTGTAAGCGGCTTTCCTTCCCACGCATGTCGTAGGCAGACTTTATACTTATATATAACAGTAGTATTCCTCTTAACGGCATTATTGATGCGAGGTTATCGCGAGGTAGAATTAGTATTGAACGATATTCATTTATAATTTCTTTAGGAGTTTTTAAGCTAGTGAGTGAACGAAATATTAAACTTGAATACGACTTGTACATATGATAATATATTTATTAAAACTTTTTTTTATATATTATGTAATATATACCACAAATGGTGGCGTACATTTAGAAAACTGCCCTAAAACACCAAAGCTCATTACGAGCGTTCATTTGTAAAAAGCATCGTAATGTTTCTATTTGCAACAACCTTTATTTCGCAAGCGTCGTTAAAATTTAAAATTATGATATTATTAAATAATACTTCAAACCGTAATATGTACATTTTTTTGTAGCTAGTAGTTATAAGTATTACAATTTAACTAATTATATACAATATTCCATTTAATAAATTAGATTGTCAGTTGTACATTTTGAAAAAGCTATATATATATCGTGTACTTTAAGACATTGGGCGATGGTGTGGTATTAAAATATCAACGGTTATTGTCAGTAAAATTATTATCAAGATTTTATCAAATTACAATATAGCTTATCTCTATAATTTCAACATCTATAACTAGGTAGTTTAAAATATTATATATTTTGGTTCTTCATGATTTAGTTTTAGTATTTTATATATTTATGTACCTATACAATGTTATCATAGTTCATTTTTAGAATATTAAGTAAATTAATGATACTAACGTTAAACAACGACGAATCTATACATAAGATATTCCTAAATATTATTTAGAAAAATATCTAATATTTCTTTAATATTTTCGGTTTTCAATTTTTTTTCATTTCAATGTGTAGCATCCATTCGGGTGCCAAAATAAATCAGCTTCTAGCCGATATGCCAAGAGGTGGCCTTTTTCAGCTCTTTCTGAAAAATTCTTTTCTCGTTTCAACGAACGGAAATAACGGTTAAAACTAAGTTTCTTTAAATTAGAACTCAAAACGTATCTAAATTAAAATGTTGAAAAATGTAACGTTTAGAAATAAAACTATTGAGATAATCTAGATATGATACGTATATTAGCATAGCTTGTTGTGAATCGATTCCTCAATATAATTTCTATTCCAAACTGTAACTTTTGTCAAGTTCATGAATTTACGTCTAAATTACTGCAACTTAAATAGGAACAAATTGCTATTTGTATTTTGATATAACAAAGCAAAAGCCAAAATCGTGTAAATAAAGTAATTTTCCGTCATAATTGTTAATTGTAGAGACTTAACGGCCCTTGTTTGGTGTAGTTAATTTCAACGTAAAACGGAGCTACGGAGTACCCACAGCTCCCAGACAAACAATGCAGCCGGTTGCTTTATTAAATTTTAATATAATTATTGAAAACATTTGGTGATTATTGGTAAACTTATAATGGTAATTAGGTGGAAAACATGTATATGACGCGATATACTCTTCTAAATTTTGTTTTTGAGAAAAAAAAGAACAAAATTAAAGTTAAAAATTAAAAATTAGTTTCACCGTATAAAAGAAAAAGACTTTTTATCCAAATTTAAGAGTTTAGTTTAAATATTAATACTTCAATACAAAATTGTTTGTAAAAATTAACGTATATTCGAGAACACGATTGCTAAAAAGAAAACAGTGAACTACGGAATTATATTTAACCCTATAAAGAACTTGGAAAAACAATTCAAACTATTTTTCTTCCAGGAAATTAAAATTATACCTAATTGATATTCATTTATTTATTAATTTAAATGCATGCATCCTTTATTTATGAACCTAGAAATAGTGATGACTGTAATGATATCCATACACCAATAAAAAATATAAGGTAGAAATGTTTATTAATCGATTGGCATACCGATTTCGTCCCTTTCTAACTTAGGAATGCGGTATAATAGTAGTTCAGTGCAATTATTTCACAGGTAAGGAATCGCCCTTTTATTAAATATAGGTAAAAATATATTTAGTTGTTCTTTAACACAAAAATAAAATAAAAACAAGATGGTACTTAATGGTTATGGACGTCATTTACGTACATATTTATATCACAATTAATTAAAATTGACTTCTTTTTTGGTTTTGCATTAAAGTGCTTAAGCATAGCCTATAAATTAAAAAGTACTTAATTATCAATTTAATTTTAATTTTTTATAAACACAAAGTTTAGTTTAAAATATTTAAACTCTGATAATCTAAAATGTACGTTAATATATGGCAAACCTGCATTTTATTTATTTGCACTTACTAAATTGAAATAGAATCAAATAAAAAATAAAATACACAACTTGTCATTTTATTTAATCTAAGATTTTTTACAGTTCACAATTTCATGTGAACTTAAGTCAAACTAATTTTAACATCTGCATGCGGGTGAATTGTCTAGGTTAGTTTTAGTTTTGTTCTTCGAAAATAGAATTCGTCATTATCAGCAACCATACAACTTTATCGTGCTACGTACATTTTTCCATTTAAGAGTAATGAAATAAAAAATATGAAATCCAAAAAATATTACCCAAATTATTCATCTCGTCATTTGCATTCCAATTTCTATCTGTTCTGGTTTCTTTGTCTTTTTCGTATCAAAGCGAAGCGTGACCCATTTTAAAATCCAGGCACTCAGCTATGCATAATACTGGTAATCCATTTAGGTGTTCAAAAGCATCGTGTTTCAGTAAAAAAGCAAGTGCTCTATATGCACAACATGAATATTACGTACAATAAGACACTAAACGCGCAGCGCAGATTATATATTTTTCAACTTATTTTCAGTTTCTTCGTCTGGTGGAGAAAACGTGACGTTAATTTCCGCCTCACAAACGTACTAAAGTGATTGATAAATGTAAATCCATATAAGATATTTAATATGTCAATATTTTTACAATTAATACACTTAAAAAAACTTGATAATTTAAATTATTTTTTTTACATTCTTTTGAGCATGAAATTCGTATATTTCACTAGACATCTGTTTTTTTTTACTTTCATTATAAATAAAATATTTTTTCCACTAAAATATACAGTTATATTATATTGACTTGGAAAAATCTAATGTCAAGACTCTCTGTTCTCCATTTTCCATCAGTAATCGAGAGATGTCGGGACTCAACGCTGCTCTTTACCTTACCAGAGGAATGGAACTAATTTAAATTTAAACTATCAATTGCGTTTACAGTCAAGTGCTGTACTTCTCCACCGCGCCACGATGGCCTACCTTTCTCTTAAGTTTATACCTTTAAAAAAGCAAGAAACAAGATACCAAGGACAAAATAGCCTTGCAACTTTTTTACTTTCGAAAATATTTAATTAAGCGTTATATGCCAAACTAAGCAGATGGGTATGTATAACTTTTAAAAAGTATACATTATTGAAAAATAAAATAAAGTTATTAAAAAAATCTTTTATAATTTCCAGAGCCTAATTTTTATTTTGTAGCTTGAATTATCTACCTCATTTAGTAGGGTAGGTAGAAAAAACTTAATGGTACATTTTGTCTATAGATAAACTTATACCAATAACAAAATAAAGTAGCGACTTATACCAATAACAAAATAAAGTAGCGAATGGAACGACCCTTAGCTGTAATAGACTTTTAACTATATTACTTTAATTTTATTAATAAACAAGATTTAAACAAAAATAGAAAATCAACATCAAATAATATCCGCTCGCACGTAAACTTACAACCATAGCTATTTCGTCTCTCCTCTGCCCATGTTCTCCCTTAAATCTACCATAACTTTTAATCTTATAAAATTAACTTATCTACCTACCTACTGTAAAATGAAAACCTTAATTAATCAACAACTTATATATAATAAAGAATAGAATATAATAAAGAAAGTAAAGTCAGCTCTGTAAATGGAATGTTTAAGATAAAAAATCATGGGGTACGTTAATACGTTCTCTGCTCGTTTGTGTGCCAATCACGCAAAAATTACTGGATAGAAAGAATTAATTTCGGCATAGCAATAGTCTGGAGGTGGACCTTACATGTATGATGTCATAATATAGTTTTAATCGCGATATATAATAAAGTTTTCCAAAAGAAAAGGAAAATATAAATGACTAAATCAAATACCTTCCCTCAAACTTCTAGCATAAGTCTAGTAGACATGGTGTATCCCGCATTTACATGATGTTCCTTTACATTTCAATTTAGGCTACTAACTAACTTCTATTTTTAACGATGCATAGAAAGAAGAAATATAAAAATATTTTTATTGATATTCATCATTAAAAATCTGCACTGGTGCAGAAACTAATAGCATCTTCCAGCCTCACAGGAGCAACGTCAAGTGGCTGTCCCATTAAAAGTTCAAGACGTAATTCTTGAGCAACATGGAAGATTTTAGCTCATTTTATGTACAAAGTGGCGTTTCTAAGAATATAAGGAAAATAAAAAACGGCTATGTACAAACATGGCCGTTTTTTTTCTGTAAACAGACCATGAGTCAAGAGTGTTGCTTTAAAACTTATATTACATTTTAGTTACGTTATTTACAATTTATAATTTAATTTTAATGTAATATTAATAAAAATTAAAATGAAAATTGGACCGTCTATCCTCTTAGTGTCAAATGATGGCGAAAGGTGGAGAACAGGCCGGATTGTTTCTATGCTTACTCTTATATCACCAACTTGCTTTATTTGTCCCACAAAAAAATAGAACATGCATAGATATAAATAAAAACTAAATTCATAATAAAAAGTATAAAAAGGTCATGGTCGTAACTTGAAAAATATAATCTCTAAATCATATTAACATTTCTGTAGTGTTTCAATATATTTAGAAACAAGATTAATTATTAGTATATTTCGCCATTTTTATAACAGCTTCTCGTATAATATTTCACAAAAAGTAGTACCTACAGGCGTGACTTAACATTATTTGTAGTTACCGAGCGGTACGCGGTGGCGTGACCTAGCGCTCCCTCGCCCTTTCCCTCTCAACTTAATGGCCACTAAAATGATGGATAACTCAAGCATGTGCTTTCGGTGACACTGTTAACCCACACAAGCGTTTCATTAACACGTTCTTATCTGAGTATAAAAATATTTAACTTTTCCTGAAGGAACGTGGAAAGAAAATGGACGTTATATCGCTCATGAGCGTTTGGAATGACGTCAATATTATACATAAAATCCACTACTCTTCTTACCATTATCATAAAACAGTGTGGGGCGTGACCTAGCATTATTTACTTATAGAAAAATGTTAGCGTGACCCGTCTCGCCCTTGCCCTTTTCTCCGGGACTAATCGCTACTGTAATGATGGATAGAGAAAGCTTCAACTATCTTTGACACAATTTCTAAATAACACTTGATATCACTTATAGCTGAATCTGGTCGTTGAAATTAGTCTAAGTCATTAATTTAAGTTACATTGCATGTAACAAAATTTAACGAGGTCAAGTTTAAGCTTTGGATATTTTTTAAAAAAATTAGAAACACATTTAAATTTACACCTGTACATTGCGTGTACAAGTGAATACATTTTCAACTATACAATTAAAGAACAAATTAAGAGACAAAATACTCATAGTATTTATAAGCATCATATACATACATATGTATATAAATATATATATATATATATATATATATATATATATATATATGAGCGACTAAAGTAAACGGCACAGCAAAAATTACCGGGCTTAGATTAAGCTGAAATTTGCCATAAAAATCTACTATAGCTACTAAAGGAACGGGATAAAATACTATGAAAATGAACGTGAAATTGATGTAAGCCGAGTTACTGTTGAAAACTGGTATATAATATGTTAAAATGGTTAACAATACCGACTGACATACACAAAATCTGTTTAATTTGTATATGATACAGTTAGTAGAATAAAGGTAGGAATAAAATAGATATATTTATGTTGTTCACGACGGTGAATTTGCAAGCGGGTCTCTAGTTATTAATATAGTGTTTCCCAATAGGGGTGTAAGGATTTTGATAGCTCACATCCCCCATTTTGGTTTTTTAACATTTGACATTTGTGTTGTTTTGTATTCAGTAATGTTTGCCATTTAATTATAAACAAGTTCACATTACCTCAACGTTTGGAAATTGTCCAAATTTTCTATCAAAATTCGAGAAGTATTGTCTCTACTCAAAGAGCATTTCGTGCTAAATATGGTCATCATGGTGCACCGTCTGAGCTCGCTATACGTCGCATAATCCAAAAACTGGAAAGTGAATATTCTTTGCACTATAGTAGACCACCAACACGACAGCGGACAGGCCGTAGTAAAGAAAATATTGCCACCGTATCAGCCAGTGTCGAAGAAAATCAAAATGTTTCCGTTCCACGACGTGCACAAGAATTGGGCTTATCCAGAATGACAACCTGGCGAATTTTACGTATGGATCTTGGCCTATATCCAGACAAGATTGTGTTGGCACAAGAATTCAAGCCAGCAGACCATCGATTAGGTCGTGAATTTGCTGATTGGGCGCTTGAAATGATGGAAACGGACACCGAATTTCATAGGAAAATCACCTTTTCAGATGAGGCTCACTTTTGGCTCAATGGTTATGTGAACAAACAGAATTGTCGTTACTGGAGTAAGTCGAATCCAAGAGTGGTTCATGAAACACCATTACATCCTGAAAAATTGACTGCTTGGTGCGGATTATGGTACGGTGGAATCATTGGCCCGTACTTTTTCAAATTGTTACTGTTATTGTCAATGGCGACCGTTATCGTGACATGTTGAACGATTTTTTCCTGAAGTGTATGAAATCGATGCGGACGACATTTATTTTCAACAAGATGGTGCAACATGCCACACTGCGACTGTCACAATGGATTTACTGCGTGATAAGTTTGGTGAGTCGGTTATTTGTCGCAACGGTCCTCACAATTGGCCACCAAAATCATACGATTTAACACCCTTGGACTATTTTTTGTGGGTGTATGTTAAATTTCAAGTGTATGCCAATAAACCAGCTACGATTCAAGACCTTGAACGCAACATTCGAGCGACTATAGCGGCCATATCAGCCGAAATGCTGCACCGAGTCATCGAAAATTGGACCGATCGTATTCACCAGTGCAAAAAAAGTCGTGGCGGTCATTTGAACAATATTTTATTTAAATCATAAATAGCATAAAATTTCCTATTAAATAAAGCCATTGAGCACGAAATTCAAACATATATTATATGTTTTATTTTAATTTCAAAAGATATTGTTCTTATTTGGTAATATGGGGTATATTACCGACTAAAAAACACTTCTGTTATTAATATATTGAGTATATTAATTAAGTACATTTTTCTTGTCCTTTTTAATAACCTCATTGTCATCTCATTAGTATAAATACCCCGTAACAATTAACAAGCAAATATATATTTCGAAAAAAGGTATAAAACAAATATAAAGCAGAACCGAATCCAGGTACTTAATATATACAATTTACAATTAATATAAATCAATTTCCTAAAATTCATCGAAAGAATTTTTTGAATGAGATAAATTTTTCAATAAGTTTTACATGTACTTTTGCTAAACCAGACCAAAAGTTCTTGACTTGAAAAAGAATTATAAATGACAATACTTCTTCCAATAGAATTCAATAGCACAATAACATTTAATTTTCTGCGTATACCTAGTAAATTATTACAATAGACATATGGAGATTGAATATTAGTTGCAAAGCTATGTTAAGTAGCTGACTAGAGAAGGCACATTACGACATATGTACAAGTATAGTATGTACGATTATGAATATAGCCAAATAGATGCTCGTTAAGCATAAAGTTTATAAGGTTTGCAGAGGACTCTAGTTTCATAATTTGACTTTACAGAAACGTACACGTAATTACAATTTGTAACCCTTCAGTTGATCTGTCGTGTATGCCTCTATATGTGGGTAAACAGCTGTTTAATAATATAATTTAGTTAGATATGAGAGCGTAGTAGCCTGTGTTAAAACTAGTCTACAGGGCAGTGTTCAGTTGTAGCTTAAGACTGCCTTCTCATAAAAACATAAAGGTAAAGTATGTGTTATTCTCAAAGTTTATAATTAAACTGTGTAGGAAAAATCATTAAAAAATATTAGGTGCAGTTGATAACAAATTTTTTTATGTATTTTTAATAACTTTGACATAAGTTAACTAATTTTATAAAATAATGAAGCCTTTTGTTTCATATTTTTTATTGTTAAAAGTCACCACTTATAAAAATTTAAGTAAGCTATTTTATAAAATAACCGCTATTTACTAAATATATACACGGTATATACTACAAAATAACATTTTTTACAATTTTTCTCTGTTTGCCTTCCTCCTAATCTCTGGATCGGCTGGGCCGATTTTGAGAGAAATTTTATTGGCAGATACGTAATGTAATAAGAAGTAGATTAAGCTACTTTTATTTAAAAATTATAAAAGTAGTTGGACATCGCGGGTACAGCTGGTGTATAACATCTACATGTTTTTTTTAAGAAATTGATCACGCAATAAAAAAAGAAGAGGAAATACACTTCCTCGCTATCTTGGTTGCGACTTATAGTTGAGTTGCACTTATAGTAGTATCAAGTTCAGAGTAGTACATTAATATCTCACAAATATATTTAATGTATTTTTTTACTTTTTTACTACAGTATAGATTTAATTCCCATAAAAAATGATAGTAATGAAAATGTATATAGGTAGATTAAGATAAAATTAGAAAAAATATATAGAGATTTTAACAACATTGTTTTTTAAAAAATGACAATGATTATTTTGAAGTAAAATGGTAAAAAAAACATTAATAATAGAGACGTTATAAGAAGATACAATTACAGGCTATTAAGATTTTAATCCTCATTGCCCACCTTTTCAGCCTTCAAAATTCACATGTTTGGATTTATTTATAATGAAAAGTATCTTTACCATTTATGGGATATAATTTTCCTCGTTCGTTTAGAAACAATATAAATTTTGTATTCATTTAATAGCTTCTGGCCTCAGGTAACTAAATGAAATAAATCAGTCAATATTCCCAGCAGGCTTTAGAAAATGCATCGCTTAAGTAAAATAGATTCTTACAGTAAAAGAACCTAAAATAAACGGACTGATAGTGTCGTAAATATCCCCTACGACGGTCGGTAGCACTTTATAAACAACAGCTTAAATCAATGTATTTTAGAAATAGTTGACTTCAGCCTGTGAAACCTAAGGTAAAATAGCAAAATTTCGTTATTATAAATACTTTTAGTTTTTGCAATGTTGCTAAAAACAAACAAACTTAATTACTAAAGTATAGCTTTGAGCGTGAAAAACCTTTTGACCTTTAAAATCGAAAGGTTTTTCATTCAATTAAAATTACACGCTTCAAAACATATGAAAAATGTACTTTAAAATATAAAACTTCATTTGCATGCCCCATTCATAGAAAGTGGCTACTCTGCCTTGGTAATGGAAACCAAAATTATAAAACATACTTAGCGGCAGTAACGATTAGGGATATTATATGTGTTTTTTTCGCATTTAATAAATTTATGTTATATTTAAGTCTGGAAGTATTCAAACAACTAAAATTTATGTATGAACATTGAGACACTAATAGCACCAACCCATTTCCTTCTGTGGGTGTCGTAAAAGGCGACTAAGGTAATATGGAATAGTCTTAAGGTGATTGGCAGCAGCACATTTCTGTAACCTTGACTTACTGCGATCGCTAACGATTGATATAACACTCGTACACTTAGGACTAAAAAACACCAGAGGCCAAATATTGATCGATTTAATGGCCTCTTTATGAAGAACTCTTTCTTCAGGAAACCTCAACAGCGAAAGTGAACCTGTATGAGTCCGGATGGCAAAGTCAAAAATGAGATAGATTTTATCATGTCGACGAAAAAGCAGATATTCAATAGTGTCGCTGTGATCAATACTGTTAAAACAGGTAGTGATCATCGACTTGTACGAGGCACATTGAATATCAACATTAAGTTTTAAAAATCTCCACTGATAAAGTCTACGCTCCGGCCAATGTCTGTTTAAATTCGAAATCCCGAGAACTTCAGAACTGCTTTCGAAGCAGCTTTCCCTTGAGAACAGCTTAGATGTGGACAATCTGAACAACCAGAGGGAACTCTCCAAACAGTAGGATCCAAGTACCTTAAAACCCACCGTACCAAAACAAAGCAACTCTCGTGGAACACTTCTGCTTATAGAACACAGACGCATTATAATGCGACTTCGATCTGAGCTGAACTGAGTTCCAGCTCTAAGTTCTAACTCTAACTCAAGTTCTAACTCAGAGGATCGAAGTCGTAACAGGCGGCTAATTAGACAGATATCTTAATTCTTGACTTGCGAAGTTCACCCTCTTGCGATCCTACTTGCAATTAAATACGAACTATATTAAAAAGCTGTTGAGCGGAACTAAGGCACTAAAGTATTTGTCAGTAATCAATCTATTGGGCAAAGTTAATTGACAAAGCTGAAAACTAATGACGGTAGTATCATTTTGACTAGGTCTGAAATCTTAACAGAGATAAAGAGTTCCTACGGAGACCTGTACTTCGCCCGAGCCCTATTGAAAGCACGGCTAGAGATCCCAGACCCAAGCGTACTCGACACTACAGTGAAAATATTCCTGACGTTAGCCTGTGTAAGATTGGTATGGCTCTTGAATCACTAAATAACAACAAGGTATCAGGCGATGATGGAATCAATACAGAATTTCTAAGAGCGAGTGGTAGGCCGATAGTTAAAGTCCTCCAGAAACAATTTCATCATTCTTGAAAGCAAGGCGCCAATAGTATGGAGTCAAGGTGAGGTTGTTCTGTTTTCAAAAAAAGGGGTAAAATACTTATAAAGACTTACAGATCAATCTATCTTCTAAGCCATATTTACAAGTTATTTTCGAAAGTTATAACGAATCGTCTCGTTTGCAGGTTTGATGACATTCAACCTTCCGAACAAGCCGGCTACGAAAAGGTCTGAGGAGTATAATTTGCCACTTTAATTGGTGTTTGTGGCCTTCGATTTGATCTAGACCTTGGAAATACTACAGTCTCTCCGAAGCCAAGTAGACTGAGATACAGGTACAGGTAGAACAGGTACATCCAAATATTAAGATATACAAAAATTTTATGGTTGCCACCATGTCGGTCCGAATATAAAACGATTGGCGAATATCTTACTCATCTTCGCATTATCGATGATGTAGTGCGATTGGCTGAGACTTTGGAATACCTGAACACAATGCTAGATGTTCTCAGTAGTGTTTTTCAAAGATCAGGTTTTAAAATGAACATGAATAAAACAAAAATCTTGTTAAATGCCCATGTTGTACCTGCTCCGGTCACTATTGAAAACACTACCCCTAAAGTTATTGACCACTACATAGAACTGGGTCACACAGTCCAGTTGGGTAAGTCTAACTTCGAGAAAAATATTTCTCGAGGACATACGGGAGCGAAACGTGGTCACTAACTATGTATGTCTCTCATAAGATGGCTCAAATTCAACCAGCGGGCACTTCCTTACATGATAGAATCAGGAACGAAAATATCCATAGGAGAAAAAAAGGTACCGACATTGCTCGAAAAATTGCCCAGCTGAAGTGGCAGTAGGCGGGACGCATAGAAAGGAGAACTAATCGCTGTCGGGACGGAAAGGTTCTTGAATGGCAACTATGTACCGGACGATGCTCAGTAGGCAGGTGGACCGACGATCTCATCTAGGTCGTGGGCCGCCGCTGGTTGTGGGAAGCGCAGTATTGATCGTCATGGAAATCCTCCAGCAATAGGTGCAATAATTTGTTGTAAATTAGATGTATATTTGTAACGGTTGATTTTTTGTTTCCATGTATATACAAATTCAATATATATATATACAAACAAATGCAGCGTTCAATACAATAAATCCTATACCTAATAATACCTCTTGTCTACACTAACAATAACTTATCTGGTTCTGAAATATTCAAATAATTTCGACATCATTAATATTTGTTGTTACATAAAATCGCAACGAAGCTAAGCAAAAGGAAATAGTGCCTCCGAGCAAGACAATGATAATTTTATAAATATTTTTGAAATTGGTTACATAACAGCTGCAGTAGTCAATTTAACCGCTGTGAATCCAGCCTTTAGGTCTATATTAATGTATTCTAGAGTTATACGTACTACATTTTCATTCATGACCTCCACCGGTAGTCGTTTTCTTGCAATAACTCCCTATATGACATTAGTATTAACTTTGCCCAAAAAATGTAAAGATTGTTTATATCGATTTCGATATCAAAACATTCTCTATTTGCCTTGTAACCAAGTGTAAACATTGTTTTTATTAAACCTTTTTTTAGTCATTTGAATAATAAATATTATAATTGAGCTATTGCCCTGTTGTAACCTTAAGATTTTTACGTTTTTTTAAATATTTAGATATGAGTTTAAATTTATGGAGAATTATGCTCTTAACTGAAGAATGTAACATAAAATAATTTAGAGACTTTTGTATTAGGGTCTATAAATGCCGTGAAGGAGAAAAAACTACATACAACACATTTTCGTTGTTCCAACGTATCACATTTTCGTTTTTCCAGCGTATACAGATCTTCGTGGTACTTCTAAAATATCAAATATCTCTTATTTACCTTGAGTAGTATACATAAAATAAATATTTTATATTAAAACAAAGGAAAGCAAACGTTTGGCATTAGTGTGAATGGTAACGCCGAAATCCCGATCGTGTTTGTTTACGCTCTACGTGTTCTTCAAATACCTTTTTACTTATGCATTAACTAATTCCACTTTAGTTGTTTAGGAATCGAAATCACTTAACTATATATTATTCTAATAAAAGAGTATTTTATATTAATGTTGTATACTTATAAATGAAAAGGAGGATAAGGAATTACTAAAATAGTCTCTTTGCCATCCATATTAAAAAACGTTTCCTTTATTTAAATATAAAATGTATAAAAATAGGTCAACGTATAAAAATAGTTTAGTCCTTCAGAGAATCTACGCTCTAGAAAAAATGGAAGGTTCGTGATCTAAATCTTTTCAAGGAATAAAATGCTGGCAAATATTTAAAAAATAGTGATGTTATCTAAAATACACCTAAGTATTTTTTTATAAATAAAATGTAATTGTTGCTCTGTCTGTCTGTCTGCTTGGCTTTCATTAATTTTTTTATGTTTCTTTGTTTAAGTTAATAATGACCAATATTAAGGATTTTCATGGGCTTTCTACAAGTCTACGACATGTTACATTATACGTAGCAACGGATAATGTTACGCTATACGTAGCGATCAATAAGCTAACAATTATACATAATCAATACTTCAAAATTTATTGAACTACGATAAGGTTTCCTTTTTGGCGTATTAACTTTTGCTTTACACTTAAAAAAGTATCCTATCACATATTTAAACACTGAACAATTATTATTCAGAATCAAAATATAAAACAAGAATTAAAAATATAACGAAATTTAATAAGTGCTTCGAATATTTATCAACAAGCAGACTACTTAAAAAGAAACGAATAAATGAAACAGACACGTTTTCCTCTTGTTTCTTTCAACCATAAAATAGTACAAAATAAAGTGCAAAATGTCTTTCTTATCTAGAAATACGGGTAAGGATTGTTTATTCAATATTTCTACTTTATGTAACACGAAAAATAATAGATCATGGTAACTTATGTAGATGAGGCATTCATCTTTATATTTAATAAAATATATCAAAATATACATTATATTATAATTATAAAATAAATAATAAACGCAATATAATGTTGTTATTTTGTAGTTCAAGTGTCGAGATCATTATAAAACAAGACTGTTTCAAGTATGTATTGTGCTCTGAATGAATGCAATGACGCGCAACAGACGATTTTAATGAGTTTAGAGAAAGCACAGTTGATGTGTACAGGAGCAAAAGAAATCCGAAAGCGCTAGTTGGGATTTGATTAAATATTCTATTTTAGGAACAATACCTGTAAAGGGCGCCATCCTGGCTATAGCTCAGCGCAGCCACTGAATAATAAATGCAGCAAGCAAGGTTATCTGTTATAGGTCCGTGAACACTTGTTTCGATGCAATGATGCCACGTCCCCGATACTCTATATACGGTTAGCTATAAGAATGCTTTACGTCACTCAAGTTAACGAGGTTATAGTAAGAAATTGTGAAGCGGTGGGCGGCAGACGTCGTGCAGCTCGCGCGATGTTCGCTGCAAAGTGATCGCGTGGCGCGAGCACGCATCCGCCCGCCGCCACCGCTGCCCCCGCCGTCGCGCCGGTTTTCATGCAAGCCAGACTAAAACTACTTTTTCTTTTATATAAAAAACACGAATACTATCATGATAAATATTAGTAAAAAATCCTTCTTATCTATTTTCCTTATTTTTTTCAGAGCAAATTTTACTCATATTTTTGTTTGATATTTCAAACATTCATAGTATATGAGTGAAAAATAATATGTTTATTTTACTTAGATATGAAAAGCATCTATGTAGTTATTTAATCATCTATGATTGTTTCAAAATATTTTTATTCTTTTATAATGACATTGAAATGAAAAATATACATCATGTTAATTTTAATGAAAGTCATTCAATGGAACGTTTATAAACGAGACTATATACAAAATTCATGCCAGTCATTATATCTCATTCATTCCAGCGTCGGCGATTTTGTTAAAACTCGTAGTACGCTTGAAGATACTATAATGATGCTTTGCTAGAAAGTACGGTCGTCCTCTGGCGGGCGTAGCTAAGAACTAAAGTAAAAGCTTTGAAATTCTCTGAAGAAAGTAACCAACCAGACCTGAAGATGGCGTCCGAAAGTTTTTAGGTTAGTGTATGAAAATTTCCACTTGGTATAATACTCCAAAGATGGCGCTACACAAAAACCGTAGAATGTCGTAGCAGTGTCGTAGAGATACTTTATTTGACATATTCTCGGATTGATTGAGAAGTTTATAGTAATTCAAAGTTATTACTTTAAATAATTTAGAAAGATAATTTATTTAATCTATTTGCTTAAATATCCATTTAGGTTCTTACGTTATAATTCCACATTTTTAGGCTATATATTATATAATCCAAAACATATATATATATATATGTATATATATATATATATATATATAGTAATTACTTAAAAATGTGACTTTAAATATTATTAAAAAAAATATATTTTTCGAGTTAACATATTTTCTGTAAGAGGTGAATTATTTTTAATAATATTAGAATGTTTCCATTGCATTACTTCTTCTTGACATTATATACAGCATAATATGTTTTTTTATGAAGACATAAATATCAAACGCAAACATATAAATACGTATAGAGATACATATTAAGTATAGAGATACCGTCAATATTTTTTTTTATATTAATGAAAAGAATGTATATTAATGAAACAGCTATAAAATAAACCTGTAAGCTGCGGCAAAAACAAATCATATCTTAATTCAGGTCACGTCGTTCACGACGTAGAGTAGGCACAATCGACACGAGAGCTGAGAGTTCATAAGTTCTTTGTTACTTATGCGCGTATAATAAACATGCTGAGATATCTCTGCTTTATGTCGCAGAATTTTATAACTTTTACTTGTCACCTTTTATAAGATTTTACAAGATTTAACAAAATCTAGTTTCGGTTTTACACAATAATTGTATACATTTCTAAGCAAAATAAGTGATCTGGAGGTCATTAGCCAATATGATTTCAAGAATTTTCAAGTAGCTTCAACTACAGCTTTGCGATTTATTTATTTTTTTAGCTTCACGCTTTATCCCTCGCGGGTTAGTCAGAAAGAAGCGGGTTAGTCAAACGCTATGGTCCTTGTATATTTTTTTCCCTCTGATCTACAGTCATTAACCTCTCTATGCATGCCTTTCAGGGGACCTCCTCCTCCTCGGACCTCTCGTATCGCTGACCTTCGTTTCATAAATCTTTCTTACTAATCTTTCATCACTCATCCTCTCGATGTGTCCAAACTACCTGAGTACGATCCTTTTAATTCTCTCTATAATATTCACGGTTACGCCTGCCATTCTGCAAATCTCTTTGCTGCATACAAGATCATTTAAACTGATTCCGCATATCCGGCGAAGAGAAGGCATTTCATTATCAGTACTACATTGTGAATTACAAGGCGTGCAGGTACGTTGACGTTTTGCCGTCGCATCAATCAATGCAGCCAGAGTTTACCTGTTACAGGCAGCAATGAGCCTTTTCACATAAATTTTCTCATCTTCCATCTCTACTAAATATACCTCATTCACAAATATACTTCATTAACTTATTCCAAAATTTTTATATCTACCCTAATCTTACATTCCATTCTTTCTTCATCTCTTTCAAATACCAGAATCTTAGTACTCACATTCAAGCTTATTTTCATACCTTTGTTTCAGAATGGTGACCAAAGCTAGCTCCTGTTCGTACACAAGCTGACTACTGGTCACAATAAAGAGATCTAAAGCCTGCAAAAAGGGTTCATTCACATTGTACATTGCTGATCGAATGCAAATAAATACTGTGATTTTGTTTATTATATATATATATATATATATATATATATATATATATATATATATATATATATATATATATATATACATATATATTAAATTGTTGATATCAGTTGTTATTTAAAATATAAATTTTCCATGACCCAGATGGTATTATTATTATATTTAATAATAATTTATAATTAATAATACTTATAATATGACATTAGTAGTCACCTATTAGTAATGTATTGACATGGGCAATCGTAATGGCCGAAGGGAAAATAGTATAACTAATTTTTTGCCCCTATGGAAAGTAACGAGGGGTAAGAAAATCGATAAGTTCACTTTTATGGGGCTTAAACTAAATAATAAAAAAGAAGAGTTTCGTACTAAACATAAAAGCAACGAATACAATATTTTGCATATAAATTTATAGAAAAATCTTAGCTTTATATAGGAATACAACTAAAAGAGATATATGTGTTTTTATTTATTTTTAAACCATGCAAAATTTGATGATTCCAATTTCTTTACATGTATAGTAGTACTTCAGATGTCTACGAGACCTTCACCGTTTTGCCTTGAGTGATGTCAAAAAATAACTAACAATATTTATAAAAGTTCTTATAAGAATATATTATAAAAAATATATTGTAGTGTAATGTAATAATAAATTCAATTATTAAATATAAATAATAAATATGTATACTGCCGTTGTGTTTATTTTTTCACTCAAAGCGTGACGTTGATTTCTACCACTCGAACCGCAACACGTGTCTCGATTTTGGAAGCGAAAGCGGTAAACGGAGTGTCTCATTACTAGGCTCCTCTGACTATCCTCCTATACAAAATAAAGCGTCATACTACAAGTTTAACTTACAAGAAAATATATTTTCTTAAGTTAAGGATAATTTTTTTAGTTAATATTCGCGAACTATTCAAATACAGACCATGCGATGATATGACAGTCATCATATTATAAATTTAGGTAAAAAACCATACGATTATGAATACTTCCGAATGAGTCTGAATTAAAATATACATTAAAGATTTTATTAAAAATTAAAATAAGTAATTAAATGTGTATATAGGACACGAATGATATCTCATTAAAACTGTGTTAAACAGAGTAGATCGTCAAAGTAGTTATTGCTTTAGAACGCACTGAAACAAAAGTGATACTTGACGTCCGCCTTAAAATAAGAGTTCCGTTTACAAACTGGAATTAGAAGTAGGTAGAGCTGAAAAGGCCCGAGAAAAAAATTGCCCTAACGACTAGCGCGAGTCAGCACTCAGTATAAATGAAGCTATTAAAAAGGAAGTTTAGGGCTTATGTTCCTTATAAAATTTTTGAACGTTTATTTAACAACATTGATTTCTAAAGAGAAAAATATGTATGTAAATATAATAATTACTGAGTTTTTCAGTACATTTAAATATGATTTTTTACATTGATTTTAACCAATCTGAGAGCGATGTATTGTTTTATGTGTCTGCTGTAGTATCGTTATTCCTATACAAGTAGACTAACTTTGATGGTGAGATCTGTTCTAATGTTTCATGGCAATTAGCTACAAGAAAAATTGATTGTTTTAACTTTCGCAGATTCCAATTTTTAAGACGTTCTAATCTTGAGTAAAGATTGTAATGAAAAAAGTCTTTGAGATGGTGATATAAACAGGGTTAACAAAAAAGTGAAAGACATGATCAAACTACCAAGGAATCACTACTTAGTAAACACTTACTATAATATACATAACTATTTGATTGAATCAATATTACTTACTTTTTAAATATATTACATTATATATACGAATTTTAAATGTAGAATTCCTTTATTTTTACATTTTTACATTGCCTACGACATCATTCTAAATCGTTTACGAGTGTTCGTACGTATACGTATATTTGTAAGCATGAATCTATGTATAACTACCATATACCCCAGAATTGGTGTCTTTATTGTCTAATAGAAGCAATTAGTACTTAGATCTTGATGAGCCATTATATTATATATTGTAGGTACTAGGGAGTTTTACCCTTCGTCGGATCGATGTCGTATTCCCATTTGTGCGACGCCCCGGTTGAACACACTTTGCTATTAATTTAGCGTCTCAATACACCCAAATAATTTCTACGAAGCCGGTTCTCGTTTAGGGTAGAGTTCTGTAAGTGCTCTTTATTTTATTATTTTCCTTTAGCGCCTAAATAAATATAGTAAAATTGTGTAAGTACTATTATGAACGTAAAAGTTGGTTGACAAGAAATATAAACTAGTACTAGTGATCCTCAAACATTATATAAAATGTTTCTATATGCATTTCTTAAAATCTTATCCTTAGTAAATAAAACCAGAAAAAACAAAAAAATACTTCTGGTCTTATTATTAGCTAAATATTCATTTTTTAAAAATACTATTAATAATATTAATGACTATTTTCTATATAGCTTTTGATAATTTTAATAATTAGGTTTTCCTAATAAAAGCAAAGTGCTCGGTTACTTTAACACAATTACCTTAAAATGTTGTAAGTGTATTGCACTTACTTTAAGTATGTACTTTATTTTCAAACAGCAGATTTCACTACTCGAGCTGCACTAGAACCATTATATTGCTTAAGCAAACTTTTAATACAATATAAAAAGTTATTTTTATCGTTCACAATATAAAGACTTAGGTGAAATAAGGTTCTTTCAAATAATAATATAAATTTTGAATAAATTTAAATTTATTCTAAAATTAATTCGTTAATAATATTTAATAAACAAGGATATCTAACAAACGGCTGCTCGTGATGCAGTGGGACAACGTCTGACGGTAAACGTGATAGGTTACGGGTTCGATTCCCACTCGCATGAATGATTGTATATAAATAACTTTGATTGCTCTGTAAGACAAAGTGCGACGTTGAGTTCCGCCACTCAACACGCTATGTCTTGAATTCGGCTTAAAGTGGAGTACGGAGTGTCTTAACACTAGATACATCTTTTCTACCTTGCTATGCTGGATAAAAAAATAAAGCTAAAAAAATTCTATCCACTGCTATTAAAAATAAAGCGTGTATCGTATATCGTATATATGTGTAGCGTGCGTGCATCTTTGACAATAGAGTTAGTAAGGTATTTATAAATACATATTAAGGTATTTAGGAAGTGTTTACTTTATTTACCACCTATTTTTGTGTATTCGCATCACGTGAAAACAGGGCAGACTTGCTTGCAAACTTAGTAGGTTTATTCTAACTATTACGTAAGGTCATAAGCTACTTTACATTCAGGAAAAGGACGTGCTTTCCACAGAAAAACAGTTGGTGCTAAAAATTTAGTCAATGCAGATGATTTTGTTGTTTTAATTAGTCACTTAATTCTTTAAATTTTATATAAGTTTTTTGAACCTTATACAGATACTTTAGGTAAGATACATTTCATTAAAAAAAGATTTATGAATCATAAAATTTATATGTACATTGACGCTTTATCCTGCAGATCAGGGTATTCAGAGATAATCTAGGATTAAGTTTTCCTCCTGTAAGCGAGACATTGGGTGTTGAGGGGCGAACTGAAAGTTGCTCTTTGTCTTACCAGAACGGAGAAATTAAAATAAAATTTAAATATAATCTTTCCGTCAAATGGGTACGAACGCAATACCAATCTCGTTAACAATCAGACTCGACTCGATTTATCTAAAAATCCCCAAGAAACATATATAGGTATTTGGTAATATGTAATTTTACCCATTTGTGCGATTTGAACGTACAAAAATGTGTGCTGTATGGCGTTTAAACTAAAATTAAATTAATATATTTTATAAGATATATGCTTTTAGAGTTATAAAAACCTCAGTAATTCTACATGTAACTCTATATATATCACCACTTTAAAGTTATCGGCAATTCAAATAGGATATTAAGGCGGAGAATACGTTGGAAAACAAGCAGCCCCTATCTAAGTCCCTTTTTTATTTAAATTGCAAACTACCTTTCCCCTTTCCATTACATCATGACGGGAATGTAGATATTACCTAATAAATATAACGTTGAATGGTTGTTCCCATATATTTGAAGATGTGTATAATTTTTTTATACGAAAATGTACAAAATATTTATACAATATTTCCTACGTATATAATAAGATCTTTGATTTTCGCGATATTTACACATTTTAAATGAAACTATTTTAATCGGATTAATGGCATATATTTTGGTATTCGAAAATAGATTTTGGACACCTGACGTTCCGAACAGTTTACAGTAGTTCGTATTTACAGGTAGACTGAGGTGGCATTCGTCAGTTGATACAAAAATTAATTATATCAAACTACCGCCATCTGTTTCTCAATTGGATCTCGTACTGCCCTGGATTCTTGCAGAATGAGCTGAATCTATATTTGTCTCTGGTGTGGTGGATTTGAGACTTTAAATTTTTTGTAAGTGGGTCCCAGGTGGTAGAGAGTTTTCAACCATCTTCTCTATGGAAATTTGAATGTTTTTGAATTTCAATAGCCTCGCGGATCATTCTAGGAATATATCGACTTTTCCCAGCGAGGATATGTGGCTTACCAAACCTGATGTAGTGGTTGGACTTATTTATTATATGTTCACACGTAGCTGATTGCAATACACGCCCATTCTTGACATCGGATATGTGCTATTTCACCCTAACCCCGATGCTCTTCTTTGTTTGGCCAATGTATGACAAGCCACAGTCATAGTCTAGTTTATATACACCTGCACACTGCAAAGGAATATTACATTTTACGGGTCTCAAGCATTGGCTCACTTTTTTTTAGGCTTAAATATGGTTTTGATAGAAGCTCTTCTTAAGATGTTGCCAAGCCTGTCTGTAACTCCCTTCACAAATGGTAGAAGTGCTGGCTGTCTCTCCACTGTGGGTGGCTTGTTGATCTTCATACTACGCTGGCGGGGAACTGGCAGCTTGTTCTGATGAAGGGCACCCTTCACCTGTCGAAGCTCGTTCCCTATGTGTTCAGCGTCGCAAAGGTGGTAAGCTCTCTGAAACAAAGATTTGCCAACGGTAGATAACTGTGTAGGGTGATGGTGAGATTCGCCGCTGAGATACCTGTTGGCATGGGTAGGTTTCCTATACACTGTGTGGCCTGATGTGCCATTAGGATTTTTTATTACTAATACATCAAGAAAAGCTAAAGAGTTATTTGCCTGTAATTCTATTGTAAATTTTATATTGTTATTAAAAGAATTGAAATGGTTTAGGAATATGCAAATAGAATACTTAATTGAACATAACAATATAAAATTTATAATAGAATTACTTATTATTATTGTAATAAAAAATCTTAATAGCATATTAGGCCACACAGTGTATAGGAAACCTACCCATGCCAACAGGTATCTCAACGGCGAATCTCACCATCACCCTACACAAGTTATCTACCGTTGGCAAATCTTTGTTTCAGAGAGCTTACTATCTTTGCGACGCTGAACACATAGGGAACGAGCTTCGACAGGTGAAGGGTGCCCTTCATCAGAACAAGCTGCCAGTTCCCCGCCAGCGTTGTATGAAGACCAACAAGCCAGCCACAGTGGAGAGATAGCCAGCACTTTTATCATTTGTGAAGGGAGTTACAGACAGGATTAGCAACATCTTAAGAAGAGCTTCTATCAAAACCATATTTAAGCCTAATAAAAAAGTGAGTCAATGCTTGAGACCCGTAAAATGTAATATTCCTTTGCAGTGTGCAGGTGTATATAAACTAGACTGACTGTGGCTTGTCATACATTGGCCAAACAAAGAGGAGCATCGGGGATAGGGTGAAATAACACATATCCGATGTCAAGAATGGGCGTGTATTGCAATCAGCTGTGTGTGAACATACAATGAATAAGTCCAATCACTACATCAGGTTTGATAAGCCACATATCCTCGTTGGGGAAAGTAGATATATTCCTAGAATGATCCGTGAGACTATTGAAATTAAAAAACATTCAAATTTCCATAGAGAAGATGGTTGAAAACTCTCTACCACCTGGGACCCACTTATAAAAAATTTTAAGTCTCAAATCCACCACACCAGAGACAAATATAGATTCAACTCATTCTGCAAGAATCCAGGGCAGTACGCGAGGCAATGAAGAAACAGATGGCGGTAGTTTGATATAATTAATTTTTGTATCAACTGATAGACGAATGCCACCTCAGTCTACCTGTGACCACGGACTACTGTAAAGTGTTCGAAACGTCAGGTGTCCAAAATGTATTTTCGAATACCAAAATATACGCCACTATTCCTATTAAAATAGCTTCATTTAAAATTCCTACGTATATATTTACAGGCATAAAGTTACTATAAATATTCATAGGTTCCACGTTACTCAAACATTTATTTTAAAACTTATATACTTAATGTGTATAATTTTTTTGTAAGCAGTGTTTCGAAAAGTCCGTCACCCGACACGCAAAGTTTCTATTTGTGGAAAAAATATACAACGGAGCGATATTATCAAGTTCCCTCTATTGACAAGCTGGTGATTCACATATACATATATTGAAATAATGATAAATATTGGTACATAAAATAGTAGTATCTTCGGATATAATAGAATACTTTATATTTTTTAGATTTAACTAAATAAAATTTTAATGTCTGTTTTTAATATTAAAATAAACTTCTTTTACTAAATGCAAGTATATATGGTATGTACATCAAAATATTTTTGTCAGTCTGTCGTTTGTTATGGCGCTTTCTGTAGTGGATTGACATATTTAAACGGGGCTTTCACTGGGAGATATCTAATGCAATAAAAAGTAACTCAGGTTACTTTTATTACAGAACTTTAAAATAAAGATCCAGATATGTTAAATTTCACGCAGACGAGGTTTAGAGTTATATAAATATTTATTAGAAGCGGAAGCGATCGCGTTTATCATAGTCATATATTTACAATGCATTGAGAAATGAATCAAGTACCTACTAGTATAATAATGAATTAACAACACAAAAATAAGTCAAAAATGAGAAAATATTATCTGTTTGGAAATACCTTGACCCAATTATGTCTTTAGTATCATAAATGTAGTATTTATTTCATCATAATTACTTAATGTTTCATGTACTTATTAGATATTGAAAAAACATCAAATCATTTATAAAAAATTCCAAACGTTTGGAATTATTAATTTTATATTTAATTTAATTTTATATTATAAAAGATCGATAGGTTAAATACAGACGGGCTATAGAATTTAGCAAGGTGCATATAAACTACATATATTAGCGTTTACGGCAGACAACGCTATCGTGTTAAATAATGGGTGTTAGAAATTTGAGCGCCTTGAGTATCTAAAGCAATATATATATATATATATATATATATATATATATATATATATATATATATATATATATGTATATATATTTTGATTACTTATATACAGCTAATTCAATACTATATACTACTAATCAATGTGATTTAATGTAATATGTGCTTCTTAATTATGAAATATAACATTTTTTTACAATTTATTGAAAAATAAACTTTACCTTTTAATAAACAGTTGTAAGCAATAATACACAGGTAGCTTCCGTATAGATAGCGTTACCGCGCCAGAGAAGGCGGGCGCATCGCGTAGCTATTGCGTCTGTACTGGCACTTCCCCGCCCGCATATCATTTGTAGCCATGGAGCTACGAAACTCTACGCACTGATTTCCAACAATCCTTGAATGTGCTTTCGCACATAAATTGGTTCAATACCGTGTATGAATTTACGATTATAGGATTACTTTATAATTGATTATATTGTAGTTATAATTATTCCTTATATTGTAGTTATAATTTTATCTTTAAGGTCATTTGTAGCTGTTTTTCTTCCTTAATTTTCAATCTCTAATTAATTATTTCATAATATGACAATTTTATCTAATTTAATATAAATGTACAGTTATAATTTTACAAGAATCATAGTCCAAGCTAAGCGTTACACTTAATGAGTAAGGTAAGCAGAATTAAGAATTTTAACGAATTTTTAGTACGTAACCTCGTGGAAGGCCCGATAAAAGGCATTCGGATGGAAACTCAAATAAGCTCAATATGGAAGCCACGGTTACGAGGGTACCCAGCCTTTATGACCGTAGATAATCTTGCTTTAGTAGACACATCTTAATTTTAGACGTCATGGTCCATTCAAGCAATAAAATTCAAATTTCACTAATTCGATAATTATGGTTGTTTTTAAAATCTATGACCGGTTTTCTTTTCGAGTTATTCATTATTATGTTCAGAAATTAATAAGTTACTATAAATTTGTAATTAATATGTTACTGTAAGTTTTAACAATATCAAATATAGATAAGAAAAAAATATTTTTAATCTATAAATTGTTTTTTCAAAACATCGCATCAATTGTGTTATATCAAAGCAGGTGGGAACAAAAAATATTTATATACCTAATTTAATTCATATATGCATCCCAGAATAAAATTAAATGAGAATAAAAGTGAATTTGTAACCACATATATTTTTAACACAAACACATAACATTAAACAAAAACAAAAAAAAGTTGAGTGTTATTGCATTTGTATGGGAAATATAAAATTATAAATATATATGTAAATATTTACTTATTTTTTCATTTTCAAAGGAAAATGACTTAAATTACTAGGTACCCTGAATGATGACTTGTAATTTTTACTATAGTTTCAAACATTCTTAAAAATATTTTCATTCACATGACAATCATTTTAATTTATGTCAATTTAATTTTTTATTATTATGTAAAAGTATCAAGAAAATTAGTAATAATAATTCTAATAAGTTTGTATTTCTATAAATGTTAATAAATTTAGCGATAACATTATGTGTATGTATGTTTTTATTTACACTTCAGTTTCACGCTTAATCCCGCTTAGCTAACCTAACCCAACGGGAGCCTAATGCCAAAACAGTCCGTGTGTTAAAGCGACACTACGCTAAAATTTAATAAAATAATCATTCTCTCAATTGCGAAAAAAAACAACAACACAAAGCTATTTTGGATACCAGAAAAAAATTAAGTGAGATCTTCCAAAACATAGAAGACTTTTAAGTTGAAAGTAAGCAAAATACATAAGCCACCAACGTAAATCAAAAGTATGGTAGGTGCTGCCAATAAAGCCTTTCTAAACGGAAATTAAAATAAATCAAAAATTATTTAAACAAATCAACCAATTTTAATGTCAATTAAAGATTTATTCTAATTACTAACTAATTTAAACGAAAAACAGCAGATTTTACCATATACATAATCGAAATAAAACATTTTTTAAAAAACTTTGTAGGTCTTATTAATAATCGTAGTATAATAAGGCCTAAGACTTTTAGTTTCAAATTTAAAAAATAAACACATATACATATTTGGTATTTGAGATCCATTTATTAACAGTAATGCAAAAATCACTGAATAAACTAAAAATAACATTATTTTGGATAATTCCCAACATTATTTTGGGTAATTCCCATGTAACAATCTCCTTTATCAAGCCAACGCACTCCTCGTGGTACCACTTGCTGCATTCACAACACATTTTCGTATCAGCCCTTTGGTCCTGCTTACATGAGTGACAGTACGCACTCTCTCTAATCTCTTTAGTGTTATCCGTCTCTTTCGTTGAGATCTTTTCTTTTTCGAGATCTTATTTTCTAATTTAGTTTTGTTGAATACGTGACTGGAGTTCTAAAGGCGAAACTAAGGTTTTTTTATAACTGCCAGTCTGAAAGTGGTTTCGTATTGTTCTTCTAAGTACTTTTCAGCAGCTTTGTATGTGCTTAACCGGCCACAATATACTACTCAGATTGCCGCGACCTGGTCATTCTCAGACCACAGTACTCGGTTAGGAAGCATTGTGATTATAAGCACTTAGTCTCTAAAAACCATAAATTAATTAGAACAGTTGAGATTGCAATTCTAACATTTATAAAAGCATAAAATAAACAGTAAACATATAAGTAGGTACTTGATAATGGTAAAAAATGAATGAAAATAAGACCTATGGCCAAATTTTATAGGCCTTGTCAATCACCAACCAAAGTGGTAGTGCCAGAAAATATTGAAATAACATTTTTAGGTGTAATTTTTCTATTCCTACAACAGAGACCTCTAAAGAATGAGCCAATAGAAAATGTAACTGTAAAATAATGTAGAAAGCTATAATATTTAAAACAAATACGTGAACATTTTTTTTTTGAAAAAACGTATAAAAATTTCAATGCAGCGGAATTCGAACCCGCGCCTCTTGGATACCGTCCCGAATCGCGCTGTTGGGTTTGTATCCCGCTGCATTCAAATTTATATGTTTTTTAAAAAAAATGTTTTCTAATCCTTAGTGTGGAATAACACTTTAAAAATAGGAAATATACTTACGTGAAGTTCGTCCGTTATATTATAATACGAGGCAAGTGGGCGAACAAGTCGTGACGCGTTTGGGGTGCCATCTAGGACTTTATTATAAAATATTTTTTAAACCCTTATTACCCGACAGGATTTATTGGCCGCATACACAATTTCATTGTGCAGATTTAAAAAAAAAACAAATAAAAGTTTCAAAACTTTTTTAACATAAAATTATAGTAATCATAGACATTATAAAATATAACTCGTAATATATATATATATATATATATATATATATATATATATATATATATATATATATATATATATATATGCTATTTAGACAAAAAAAATGTGTTGGAAGTAGTATTACAAATCATGCCCTAGCCACCTCAAAGACCCCATATTAATCCCATTGAATTTTTGTGAAAAGAGCGCGATTGAAACGTTCGGGAACAATTTCCATCCTAACAGTAGCCCATGTGGAATGCATTGAAGGATAGTTGGAATAATATCTCGGAAGACACTATGGGTAAATTGATTGCTTGCATGTCTAGATTGGTAAAAAAAGTAATAAAGTGCAAAGGAGGACATTTCGACGAAAAATATGTTTAAACTTTCTTTTGTGTATTTAGTTAAGAACTACAGTATTTGTCAAGACTTTTTCTTTTATAGTTTTAAATCTTATGTGTAACTAGATTACATTTTCCATCAAGTTTTAAATATTTTGAGTTTTGTTTTCTCATATTTTTTTCGTAGTGGTTTCAAATTTTTGACCGGTACACATATTTAAAATATCTACATTTCTTATGTGTCCACTAGTGTGTATGCATTTTTAGTTGCCCATATCAAAATGCGGCAAACAATAATCTTAATATACTGTGATTAGATATTTAGATTAAATATTAAATATTAAATGTGCGTGAAGCTAAGAAAAAATATACATATTTAGGCAATTATGTCAGTAATAAAACTGAACGGATTGCCATTCGAACTGCTTACTTGCTTGCACATACGACTTAGTAGGATATCGTTAACAAACTTAGAGAATAAAGTGTGACATTAGAGTTTCTTGGCTACCGCATAATATTTGGGAGCTTACTAAATATCTGAAGTACAGTGTGAAGGGGTCAGTGTAAAGTATCATTCATTCTGGCAAACTATTAATTTTTAAGGAAATTTTTTTATAGTATTAGTTATCATAAAAGGCAGTAGCAACTTCATCAGAGTTTGAAAGTGTCTAATATAACGCGATGCATAATGTTTGTATTTGTACTCTGCAAAATATTTGCGTTCATAGAACATATATTTTATCTCTCACATAATAATTAATTTTTTTTTAAAATATTAAAATCCCCATAGGATTTTAGTTTCATAAATATATGATGAATAGAGAAATGAAATAATGATGATGTGAATACCGGAAAATAAATTAAAAGCAATAAAATATCATATAAACTATTTATTGCTTATTACATGAAATAATACACGTAGATTGATAATATCCGTCTGGCCCCATAGACTTGCGCTGAGATAAATGTATATCTTTAAGCTCAGTCGTACCAAAGTCATAATCATGGAATTTTTCTAAAATTTGAGAGGCATCAAATTTTTCTCTTATTCTGTTCTTGAGACTCGCTTCATCAAGTCCTGTCTTCTCAGCTCTGTACTTAGAATTCATTAGGGTAACATGCATTTTAACATTGTTTCGGCCATGTTCTTTATCCATAAGACCTGAAATATTTTATAACAATTTAAATATATTAAAGAAATATAATAAGTGTAATTGTGTTTTTATGATGGAGAATTAATTTTACAGATATCAAACAAATGCATTTTGTTGAACTTCAAAGAATAGTTAAGGAATAAAAGTTAAATCTAATGAATTTTTGATTATAAAAACATGCTGAGTTCCTGATGTATATATACCTATTACTGAGGTACATACATTTATACTATATAAAATAAAAACAATCTCTTTAATGACAATCAAAACTTGTGATTAGTATAACACTCATCACTACAATAGGAAACGAAAATAAAATGTATGAAACTCTAATTTTTGAGCTAATAATTCATTATTACCTGCTTTATAAAAATATTCGAGAATTGCGTCCACCAATGTTTGTAACAAACCTGGCGGGGCATTGACCTCTTCAACACAACCATATAACACATCTATTTCCTTGGGATCATCATTCATATACGAAATACCTTTTATCCTTATTTTCAGTGGTAAATAAGCCTGAAGAATAGGGCTGTAACAATATCTTTTAAAAAGTTACAATATAATTTCAAAATATTGTTGACATGTTATGAAAATTTTTAATGTCATTGTAAGATTATATAATTCTTGTAAGCCTAAGAATAATAAGAATATCAGCAATGAATGATCATGATCATGTTGGATTTAAGAAAATTATTAACTTTTATTGTATATAAATAAATTTTTCTTCACACCTAATCCATACCGGGGTAAGCAGAGGGAATGTATTACATTATTTGTAAATAACTGACTAATATCATTTTATTTAATATATATTAGAACATTTATCCCAATTTAAGTAAAAATCGTAGTGCATTGTGTAGAAATTAAGTTTACTAAGTGAGTTTAATACTATTTTTTAATACATACACAATACATTTATCTTTTGCTTCCATGAGTAATTTTGAAGCAAGCATTCTCTCTTCATTATCCATTAAACACATCACACCTATAGTCATGTGTAACTTATGGCTTTTAATAAATAAACTGTCATCTATTCCTACACTAGAACAATCTCGGAGAACCAATTCCTGAAAAAAAAATACACCTCTTTGATGTTACATTAATATGTTTTAAATTATTATATTTATATCATGGTTTTTATACAAGGAACAGTTTGTGCTGCTTAGAATATTCTATTGTAACAATATTAATATAAAAGGTAAATTGATTTATCTACTGCACAAAAAAAATTGTATTACTATTACAATAAGGGTCTTTAAAAGAAAAAAAATCTCTAATAATTTTATATTGCTACTATATTTAGGTTTCCATTCGAAAAATGAATAACATTTTAAATAAATATTATTTTACATATCTTTATTAAATAACAGATGATCTAATACTTTATATAACATTATTATATAAAGTATCATTCTAACAAATAATCTTCTAACAAGTAATGATTCTAACAAAAAAAAGTCCATAAGCATGTTTGCAATTGTGTTTTCTCAGTTTCACACTTTTAACAGCACTGGGGTTTGCAAACAACTTGTATCCAGATACACTATTATCTGCTATATGTTGTTGTACCAAGAAAAAATTATGAAAGTTGTTAAGTTAACTTCCATATATATAAATTTTAAATCATAATAGGCATCAGGATTGCTATATATATAATGTGAATAACTAAACCAATAAATTTATATTATTGCACAAAGCAAATATGAAATTTACTAAATAATTCTTTTAACATAGACTAAATAGAAACTCAAAATGACTTCCCTGAAACTTAGATTTAGATGTATCAACTTATTCACCCCTGGTATGAACATTTTATACATTCCAAATGGTGGATAGCTGATATTAATAAAGATAATATATTTCAAAAATTGGATATTTAATATTTTCTCTAACCTTAAAATTTTGAAAACTGTTTACAATATTCATATCATTTAAAGGGATTGATATGAAATGTGTACTAGTCTGCTTCAATCGAGATGCCATCACAATCATATTGATTCTTCGTCTAGCTGCTTTTACATTCTGTAAAAATATTATCATAAAGACACATTGAATTGTAATATTGTATTATGAAATAAGTATAACATTAAAAATAAAATTTATATTTATGTATTAAAACATTGGTAACTTATCATAATTTAAAAAAATCCATTAGTAAAAAATAAATATAATATTTTACCAATATGCTAGATCCATATATAGTTATATCTTTATTTTCTCCATGCTTAGGTGTTTTAATATCTGTTCTAGTGTCTCTACCAATTCTCCCAATTGTTGCACCTTTTTTTCCTATCACAAACCCCATATAATGCCTGTAGAAATTGAAAATAACAAATAAAATAAGAAAAATTCATTCAAAATCACCATCAAAATACAACAAATACAACAATTTTTAATTATTGTTTTTTTAAGTAGGTATACTTTGAAACATGAAGGCTTGTGAAGTATCTGTTGCCATCAACCTGTGTAATTTGGCCATCATCTTCATCTTCTTCATCAATATCATTATAAGTAATTTCTGAAAATTTAATGAATCAAAATATTTCATGAACTATACAGTAACATACAACGGCTTTAAAATTTAAGGGTGAATTACTTAATGGAAATTTAGGATTTAGCATATTTACTAAGTAAAATTTATGAATAACGTAATATTTTTGGATATAGTAACCATTTTCATATAAATCCTGCTCTTGTAACGTAGAAACTTGTGTTGAAGGATCGTTTACTCTGTAACATCTTCCTTCAATCCAAATCACGTCGGGCCTTAAAATGTCATTCATTTTTGTGTACGCTGAATACAAAACATTAAAAGATTATAAAAAAACATATGCAAGTTGAAAATTATCTGCACATTTTATTCTGATATTATTTACTAAATAATACAAATAAAACAGAAATGTTCACTTGCTAAATATTCAAGCTAAATCGTCAAGATGACATTATATTGGAAATTGAAACCTGACATTTTAAATATTGACAGTACATGTTGCATTCAATAAGCACATTAATTTCTATTTAAATTATTATAGTAGTAATCATAAACAATAAAATTAATCATATTAAAATTATAAAAGCCAACAAATACAAAACAATAGTAAATATATATACTATAATAATCACTTATGTATATAATTTTATGGAAGTGTTTCCCTATACTAATAATATATTTATTTGAAACAGTTATTAAGAATTAAAAACATTTACTTATTATATTAGATATTCATTAAATAATGTTATGCGCTTATCTTTACATTATACATTTTCATTTGTGTACCTACTTTAATGCTAAGCACTTCTAGATATGTATGAATAGTGATAAGCTTATCAAACGTTGTTATTAACGTCGTGGACAGTATGTAATGTGTATTTAACATAACTGAGATGAATATCATCGATGTTTAACAATTGTATTTAAAAATTGTACTTTTACAATAAACACAAAATGACCCAAATAATTCAAAAATCAAGTAGTGCTTATTACAATGTTGATTATCAGTATACGTCGATTCAAAACAAAGATAATGGTAAGTCGAACATTTCTAATTCATTCGTAAGTACACACACAACTGCCAATATATTTAGTTTTTACTAAATAAAATCATTTAATATTGTACAAAAATAAATATATTTTATGCTATACGTGAACCTAATCTGTCTTATCATTTTTATCATTATATAATATTTTAATTTTGGCGATCAGCTTCATCTCATCATCAGGTACATATCCACATTATAAGGAAAACCGTGTTCGATTCTAGTCTAGAAAACTGACAATTTGAAACATGTTCTTTTATTATTTACTTCATTATTTTCATATTTTTTTACACAAAATTTTAATTAAAATAAGGCTATAATTTATTGATGACGATTAACCTGGCGTGCGGTCGTCGAAAAAATGACAATTTTTGGTATGAATTAATAATTTCTTCTTTTATATTATAATCTATTTTATTTTATATAACTAAATACAAAATAATACCATATTCTGAAAGAGTTGTTAAGATATACAATTGCTAAGGACGAAATACTTGGCTACGATCAGATCAGTGGCTCAGCCGTAGTACAGCCATTTACCTTTTTAATATACATACTTATGGTATACCATCGTCACCTTATGGCACAAATGGAAGAATATTTATTGATGTATATGTATGCTAAAACGCTAATGCAAAGGTGATATTTATATAAAATTATATAAAGTTATAGTATTTTAAGCCAACAATCGTTTCATCTACTCAGATTTTAAGTTGCTACTTAACTAAAACTGCTTTGTTTATAAGTACTTAGACTACCTACATATTACCTACAATAAAAAAGGTGGTATATAATTTAAACCATAATTAATATAAATATTTGTAATTAATAAAGTGTACATAGTGTCTTAATACTAGGTAATATTTCTATGCGGGATAAAAGTGCGAAACTAAAAAAATATTAGTATTTTTGTACCATAAACTAAATAGTGAAACATGAACAACGAATGTCAACTACATTCATGGATTTTATTGCCATTTCTCGCAACCATAGCAACTGTTAAGTGATGACGAATTACACATTACGAAATGTATTTAATGCGCTTTCTACAAAACAAATAAATAAAAAAAAATGATGCGGGAGCCAGGCCCAATTTTGAGCAATTATTTCCTTTCAACCGATAATTGGTGAAACACATCAGGGAATAATATCATATAGGTGAACGACCGCTGCGAATCGGTGGTAGGATAAGCGGCGGTAACCTTTCAAGAACTTTTTCAAGAAAAATATTGTCATTTCCTTTCAACTAAAATGATGTTAAATTGAATCTTACCCAATACGTTAAGAGAAAAGTTAACTGTTACTATATCATGATAGATTGTACGTCCGCTGGTCGCTCAAACCTAAAAAAACTTTCAACAATTTCCTCTCAGCTAAAATTAACCTGATGATAGCTTGTATGTAGCTATGAATTTGAGTATGTATTAGAGTTTTTAGAAAGTTTTTTAGTAATAACTTGTTCTTTACTTTAATTCTCTCTCTCTCGAAATTTTCTAAAATAACTAAGAGAACGTAAATTCTCACTTGAGTAAGAATAAAAAGACGTTCATGTAGTTCGGGCACGTTGAGAAGATGAGTGATCAAATAATAATAAAAAAGATATATGAAGGAAAAGTGAGCGATACGAGAGATGAAAGGACACATATGAAAATGTTAACAAACGTAGACGATGCGAAAGAGATATATAGGGATCGCAGCTTTTAGCGCTTCAATGTCTCTTACTATCCTGCTACAGGTAACGCGCTTAACGCAATAAAACAAGTTACATTATTTCATTTATGTATTATTAATATTATATAGTCATAAACCACTATTATAATTTATTATTTTGAATACTTAAAAAACCTTTTAATGTAAAATAAATTTTTATTTTTACTCAAAAATAAAACATTTAATATTGTACCAAAATAAATACATTTTATACGTAAAAGCTTAGCGAAAATTACATCAAAATTAAACTAAATTATGCAATAAATATTATTAATAAATGAACAAATATATAAATTTTCACTATAGTCGGTAACATATTATGTATGTATGTGTAACTAATAAACCACTTTAGGACATAGTTGTATTCAAACAATTAATTCATTCGACCATCTTATATGAGTTAACACATCTTTAATATATGATTATTGAATTAGAAATAGTACCTCCACTTGGTGGATGCATGATAAATTGCTCAAATAAAATGTTTAATTTAGGAATTTAACATATTAAACTAATGGAAACTATTACGATTTGAAGGATCTTTTAACTTCATGGTAATTCGACAAAGCGAACATTTATAAGACGTGTATGCATCTTTAAATAAATAAATACGTATTGAAGTTTTTTTTCAGTATGTGGTTATAATTTTAGAAAAATAATACTATAATTTAAATTTGTCAAAATTATAATTATAGTAAACGTGTTTGTAACAAACAACACATTATTTTGAATCTTATTTTAAACATGCCCAATTTGTAAGTAAAAAAAAAATGAAAGACTTCTTTAAGTCGACACGTTACGTGACCTTCATTATTTACAGAATTCTTTAATTAAGATATCTAAGTTAAAATTAGTCATCAATACATTATATATAGTCTACGATTTAATTATCTAATTGCAATATAAGGGCTACGCTGCGTTTTATCCAATGTGCTGAAGGCTTATCAGAAGGCAAATAAAATGCTAATACAAAGTTAGAAGAATGACCTGTGGTGGCAAGAACACCTTTTCTTTCTAGGGTCTTATATAATGGACATTTATACCTAGAACCTTCGTCAAAATCTTTTTTCAATTTTGGATACAACCATATTGCGGGCATAATGTCATTCAAGATTTTAGGCTGTTGCTCACCTATAGAATATTTTAAACGGTCCCATCTTGCGCCATCCATAAATAATCCATGAACATATACACCACTTTCTGGTGGGGTTTTGGCATAATCGACCCTAAGAACTTCAAAATCAAAGATCAATAAATCTATTGGAATCTTTTTAGTCCGTGCATAATTTTGAATAGAACCTGTAAGAAAAGCTTGTGTGAAAAAGAAACCGGAAAGCCAAAATGTTGACGGCTTACCATTTTGATACCAGTTTTCCAACATAGCTAAACGTTCTATAAAATCGGCTACATAACTTGGTAACGGTTTTAAACTTGGGTAAGAAACTTTTGACCAATTTTCTGGGATTTTACCTAATATCATAGCATTTGATTGTAAATCCAAAGCGGGAGACATGACAATAACGCCTTTTACTGCTTTTTGAAGGTCCATTAAAGAACTGCGTATTTCAAGTAATAATTTATTAAATCGTTGCATTTCTTGGATTAAAACAGTGTTCATTGATTCATTATAATCAACGGGAAACTTTTGTTGTGCTACTTCTATATCAAAAGGCGGTGGTAATTTGGATAAAATCTCTGACGCCATTTGCACAAGTATGTACTCAGTATTTCCACCTTCACCCCCCGTGCTGGTTCCTTCTACTAATACTAATGCGCTAGTTAACGCCATAGATATAGAATAGTCACGGGTAATGCCTGCATTCATATGTAAACCAAAAACTTCAGGTGGAGGATTTACTGGAACCGATTCAATGTGCTTTAAATAGTCTTGATATTCACATCTTCTAGGAAGTCCATATTGTGGTCCAATGTCACAAAATGAGTAATTTGCGTCATTTACGACTGCGTCGTTTACGTAATTATCAAGAATGGTTACAATTAATCTTCTATCCCAATCATCCGTTACGCGACCGCCATAATTACATTCTCCAGTTAAATATTTTATAGCCACATATTGTATTTCTTCATATTGATTTAAAAACATTTGTAATTGCATAACTGATATGTGGAAATCAGAATCATTGAAACCATATTGAATGTTCCATCCTAAGGGGCCAAATTTTTTCCTTTCTTGTATGACTGCGTGAAAAAAACTTATGCCATATAAAAGCTTACTAAAAGCTTTATCTTTTCCCGGACAACCTTCATAGAATTCTGACTCTTTTAGAGGCTCTGACAAATATGATCTACTTAAATTATGCTGTAGTCCTGTGGGAGGTTCATTTGTCATTTTAACTCCTACTTGTAAAACAGACTGTGGGAATTTATCAGAAGGATAGCTGGTGAGCCATAATCTGAAACTTAAATCGGTATTAGTCAAATCAAAACCTTCAACAATTTGTTCCAATGTTGGCAGCCAAGATACTGCTAAATGACAATTTTGCAGACATACCCAACCTCCTTCTAACTGCGCACGTTCTATCATTGCTTTTGCAATTGGACCTTGTCCTTGGCCTAAGGATATTGAATTAAATCTGTGTCCATAACCCATTTTTTCACAATATTTTATAAGAGCTCCCATAGGGTCAGAACCAGGAGACAAAATAAAAATGAGCGGAGCAAGGCAGTTAGAATCACCAAAGGACCGGCCTATATCAAATGGTGGCGGTGTTATATATTTTGGACCCATTTGTTTTTCTACGAAATCAGATATTGCAAATGTTAATTTATCAGGACGTAGAACTCTTACCAGTAATAATTTTTGAAAAGGTGTCAATTTTTCATCCCAAACACCAGGTAAGCTTCTACGATGAGGCTCTAAATCATCATAAACTTCTTTCCACTTGCTTGCAATATTTCTAAAGCCATCTTTAAAACCTTTAAATGCTGGTAATTCATTCAATCTACACATTTCATCCCAATTTTTATCTGGTAGCCACTCAACTGGTTTTTTAAATATATTTTCTACCGCTATTCCACCAGTTATAAGAAATGTATATTCATCATGATCCATTTCGTCAGTAGATAGCATCATTTTGGAACACATAATGAAAGAAAACATTAATTTATCTTTATCAAACAACGATCTACAAACATTACTATATAAGTTGTATGTAAATGTGTCTCTTAAAAATCTTAATCGCTTCTCCAAATCTTTGGACTTATTTGCATTTTCAATAGAAATGATATATAGATTTATAAACCAAGTTAGAGAGTACTGATACATTGGATCTACATTAGGCAACTCTGTAACACAATAGTATAAAACAGCTGAATGTGAAGCTATAGGTCTATATCCAAGTCTAAATTTTTCAATGATTATTTCAGTTTCAACTGAAGCTTCTTGTTTTTTCATTATATCAATTGCTAATAGTTTAGATGAATCTAATACTTCTATAGCAGTTTCATCTTCTAATATATCCCCTTTTGACTCTTGCAAAGTACGTAAAATGTCATCTTCTACTTGTTTAAGTGCTGCACGATTAGCAGCTCCTTGAACTATTAACTTTTCTCGTTTTTCCTGTAAATCTGGCCTCTCTTTAGCTACTACTATGCCAAGTAGCTGATCTTCCAGTCCATCTTTTGTAAGTGCAAAATTAATTAAAGTTACTTTGTTGAATACTTCCGGTAAATAATGTGGATTTCTTAACTTTGTTGTCATATACAACCGAAAATTTGGATGATATTCTATAATGTTTTCTCCCAAAGCGATAAACTCTTTTCCACCTTGTGTATAGGTATGTTTTAATAAAACTGGATCTAGTGGAGGTTCTACGTCCTCTAAAATGCAGTCAATTAAAGCTGGTTTACCATACTCTAAGCATGTTTCTATTACTTTCATGTAATTACCATCTGTAAATTTCATAACTTGTAGGTCATTTAATTTTTCCATTGTTTTAATCCATTTATTAGCCTGACCTTGCGGATCGACAAGTAAAGACCACCTTAAGGAGTTATCTTGAATAACAGCATTATCTATAGAAAATGAGTCCCAAGGAAGTCCGGCAATACACCAATTTTGTACCTTAATATCTGTGCCTAATATATCTTTGAATACAAATTGTTCAGAGTGTGGCATGTCTAATTTAATAATAAGATCTCTCCATTGACTCACAACTGTTACTCTTATTGGCATCGTGTAAGGAGCTAAATAAGCAATGATACCACAAGATACTAAAATATCACCTGCCAAGTTGTCATATAACCTCTGTAAATTCTCAGCCGCTTGAGTCCATCGCACTCTTTCGCCTCCCAAACCGCCTATTAATTTTTCAGCTCTAAATAATTTATCAATGCAAAGTTGAACTTCATCCTCTAATGCTTTTTTCTTTATATTAGCTTCTTCTAATGCCTCATTTAATTCTGCTAGCTTTGCTTCTAATCTAGCTACCGTGGCTTTCTTCTCCTCCAGTATTGCCATTGTTTCAGAAAATTCTTTTTCCGCAGCTTCTAATTTGGCTTTTTTAGGAGCAACTACTTTAGCAACAGCGTCATACATGTCCATAGCAATGATCCATTTACACAATCCTTCGGCTGCTGTAGAAGCTTTAGCAATGATATGTGGTTTAAAATCTTTATGCGATAGATATTCTTTTCTAATTTTTTGCATTGTTGCCACTGGTATATTGTCTTTATCAAAATTCTTCAGTGAATCTAAAAAGCTCATATCACCTAAAATTCTTTTGCTGGGTCCCCAGTAATCTAGAATTTTTTTACCAGGATTATCAGGATCGGGTATTTTATCAGGAGGAATGCCTTTCATAACACATACAGCTGCCATAACTAGTTTTACAGTTGCTGGGGGATTTTTCATCGATTTTACAATAGTAATATCTGCTGGTTTTAGAGTATTTAAAGCAGCAATAGCATCTTCTAAGATAGGTAATGCCAACGCTAAATCGGCTTCGCAGTCTTTCTTAAGCTCTTGTGCTGCTGCTGCTTGTACGTTAGCTACCTTTTGGTCTTCCCTTACTTGAGCTGCCGCTTTATCAGCAGAGGCTGTTTCCACTGCTATTTCTTCCATCATTTTTGTTGATTTTGCCGCCATAACTATAAGTTGAGGTTTCAGTGCATTTAAATCACGTTGCATAATAGCTACTGCGTCTGCTGCTTGACCTAATTTGTCTAAGCCATTTGTATATCGTAATTTAGCTGCTCTTAATTCTTTTTGCTTTTTGTTTGTTAATATTGTAAAAGATTTTATTAAATTAAGATAAGAAGCCGATGTTATGTAAGTTTTTCGTCCATATTGCTTAAAAAAATCAATGGATACCATTCGAGTATCAACATGAAACTGCTTACATGCTACTACTGCGGATGCTTTAACTTTATCAGGAACATTTACCTTAACCATATAATAATGGGCAACCATTTCTAAAGCATCTTCTGGCCAACTATCATACCAATCAATAGTACAACAATTTACTAAAGAAGGATATAGCCTCAGTCTTGTTCGAAACGAGCTTCCAATAGGACTAAAGCATAAAACAACATGTAATTTAGCTTTGCAACGACCGATAAAAAAGGAAAATATTTGCAAAGGACTTATATCTAAATTTCTATTACCCCCTTGAGCAGCTAAACGTACTAATTCCAAAATTTCTTGAATTTCATCAAGTCCATATAAATTGGGAACCTCACCTGAATTTAATAAACTGTCTAAATTTTGAATAAATACTTCTTCTTTTATTTGATTTTCCGTAAACAAAAAAGTAGTATCTTTATTTAAGCCGCCAGATTCACGAAGAACCAATTTAACATCATCATGCCAATCTTTTACACTATAAGACTTAGTTATTTCTGGCTGATACACTGGTTGTCCTAATATAGTACTGGCTAATCTAGTAAGAGACTGGCGCCCAGATCCACCTACACCTACTAACAAAGCATTTCCTGACGGCATGGAAAGTAATCTACATATTTTAGATAAATGTTCTAATGCATAATCAAACAGAACAATAGTCATTTTTGCTTTGTGCATAGAGTTATACTCTGCCAACATAGATATTGCCATATTTAAAAAAACTTCTTTCGAAGGTATTTCTTCATACCTTCTCTCACCCTCTACACTATCTGTATCTAAGTAACAACCAAACATCATTTGCTTTATATTATCTTGTGTTACTTCTCCCTTTTCGTTCTGATACGTATCTAAAGCTGCATCAAAATTATCTTTCATGAAATCTTGAGTAGATTTTCGTAAAATGTTAAAAAACCACGTACGGTCTTGTTCATCTACCAATCTATCATAAAATACACGCATTATTTCATGAACCCAAACCCTTATAAAAGTTTTCTTGTTATCTGCAGATTCTTTTCTCAAAAGAGCACAACCTTGAATAACTCTAGAAAAGTCTCGTAAATTGAAGATGTAATGTGATTTAGCTGGCGTAGGCCTTAAGCCTTCAGTGGCTTGCTCATAAATATTTAAAGTGGCTGCAATAATATTTATTATAACTGGTTGAGTATCTTGTCCAAATCCATTTCGCCTCCAGCCTAGCTGCAAAAGAGACATAAAAATTTTTGACATACTCTCTTTTGAAAATTCATTTATAGAATATATATTATAATGTCGCAACATTCGCGGATATATTAGTTGTCTGCTTCCACCAACTGGACCAATAGCTCCGTAAAAAAATGTATCATATATAAACAATTTGTCTGTAGTTTTTAAATCGTACCAGTGTTTCTGATCGAAATAAAGTCTTAATAATTCAATAGCAGGCTGAGCACCATATGTTTCCTTAGCTGGCATATTCATATCGTCAATAAAAATAATAGCCTGCTTGCCTTTTGTTGGACCATAGTTGTTTTTCCTTCGTTTTACTAATTTCGATAAAACAAGGTCTTGAGTTTGGTTTGCAGAAGTAGTCGTAGTGAAAGTAATAAAACCAGGAGTAAATTTTTCTAAATCAATGCTCATTAAAAAATTTTGGATGTAGAAACTTTTGCCGGTACCTGTTGGTCCAATAAATAATAAAGGTTTTGAAAATTTTGTATGCAATTTTAAAAGAAAAATATATTTTTCTGTTTCCAAAGTAGGTATTACGGTTTGCAGTAGGTTAATTTGTTCTTTAACTTGAGCTGCTTTTACAGCGTCAGGCCATGGTTTCCAACAACCTTTGCCTTTATACATATAATAATGGTCGATTATCATTCCTTCGGTTGGTATGGATACATCGAGTCTGTCTATTTCCGCCGGAATACCTTTTTCACCTCTAAAATATTCTTTTACTAAATCATCGAATCTCTCACGAGAATCAGTATTAAGTATGCCACCCACACCCCATACCAATGCCGTCATGAAGGAAGCAATAAACCATGTTCTTGTGTATTTGGTATCTTCTTCGCCTTCAAGAGCACTATCCATTAACATTTCTATAAGTCTAAGAGTACTCATTACTAAATTAACTTCACCACCTGTAACAAGTTGGATACAATGCTTTCTGACGAAATATATTAGTGGATCGAATAACCATGTACACATATTAAAAATATAATCATCATTTTCATCTAACCAAATAGGATTAAGTGTTTTTAACCAAGACTTATAAAAAGGCATGAAACCAAAAGAAGCGGATTCCATATATATCATTCCACATCTCGACACAGTTGCTGGAGACGCTTGAGCTAGATCCATTACTTCAAAAATCATAGACATTACATTTGTCATTGCCATGACTTCACCTGATGTCAAACAGAGTTTTTTATTATCATCTAAAACAGTATTCATATTCTCAATCCATACAGCGTCCACAGGACCATCAAAAACGATCCATTTTCGTGTAGGTGTATCTTCAGAAGCAAAACTTCGAAACATAGTGGCTACTATGCCATCTGACCATTCATACGATATTGGATCAAAAGCACCATACAACTGACCCATTGTCACTGCTTTTGGATTAAGAACCTTGTAAGTACATTCACAACCATCTGGTATATTTTGTTGCGCCATTAATGTCAGAGCTTCTGATAAAACTTTTAATGTCATAGATTTTGCAGAAAATGGATCTCCCACTAACATAAAACCATGTCTAACGATCATCATTTCGTATGTTTGTATAATTTTCACAAGGAAGCAATCTACGGGTTGCAAATTATTTATTTCACATCTTTTGTTACATGCTCTTATAAAATTATCATAATCTGGCTTAGGCAAGGTGATTCCAGGAAATAAATCAGATATAATGCCTTCAAATAAAGGCACATCAAATGAAAGAAATTTGGGCAAATTTACGTCAGTTATGGAACGAAGCAATAAAATACTTTCATTTTCATTAGGAAAGCTTCTTTTTAAATTTCCCGCAGCAGATAGAACCGTTTTTACTGCTCGCATGCCATAATCGTAATGATTTTGAGAAGATAACTGCTCAGAACACAACCGATACGTAGTTACAATTTTCACAGACAAACTACGAGCATCTATGAAACCAAATGAGTACAAAGAAATTTCTCCAATCATAGCATAGTCGGGAACCATCATAGCGACGGTTCTGAAGAGTACTTTCAAATTATCTGGGAGTTCTGAACGACCAGCATAACCTGGATTCATCGTTATACATACATAGCAAGCTGGATTTAAGTTTAATGTAGTGCCTTCAAAGTCAAATGTTTCCAAATGCTGTCTAACCGCTTGAACTATGCACAAAATCTGTTGTGCTATTACCGACAAAACTTCTACTTCAATACGATTAAATTCATCAAAACAGACCCACGCACCACAAGATGCTAAGCCTTTAAAAAACTTTCCCATCGCTTTATAGTCTAAGCCATCAGAACAATTAAAAACGACACACTGCACGGCTAAAGCCTTAGCTAAATCTTTTGTGGTCTCCGTTTTTCCCGTTCCAGCAGGCCCCTCAGGTGCACCGTTTAAGTGAAGATAATAAGCTCCTATTAATGTTCGATAACAACGATCGGTTAGTGGTGTTATTACTAGGCGATCTGAATTACCTAAGTATTCATAAGCATAGTTTACTACAGCATTTATAATTTTGACAAAAACTCGTTCTTCTTCCCAATAATATCTTAATTGGGCCAACCATTGAAAATCAGTTACTTCTATAACATTTTTTCCAATAAGATCTTGAATGACGTCTTTTGCATGAACATCTATTACAATCAGGGCTTTTACTGTTATACTATTTAGTTTGGTCAAGTCTGTCCTTCGTATAATAGCCACGGTTTCATTCAACTGTTTCGTTAACGTTGTGTGAAAAGCTTGTAATTCACTAAGTTTGTGTGTCTTTAACGATTCATGAACGTCTACCGCCCAATAAATTTGAGATATAGCTAATACAACCATACCTTCCCATGATAGTATCCAATCCACGCGACTTAGATTTGGGTAATCATAATAAGATAATTCTGTTTCTGATTTAACTGCTTTGAGCATTTGCTCTTCTACCTGGACTAGCCATTTTTCTACGGAGCCTCTCGCTGCTGATACACTTATTATATCTAAAAGTTCTACCTGCTCACCTTCCATTGATATCATTGCAGAAATGTTATATTCCGGATCGAATACCAGTCTATTAATACCTTCAAAACATTTTTTTAAATGCGGCTGTACCTTCAGAGGATTTTTAGTCTCAGATAAAATTTCTAACATTTCATCATTTGACAAGAAAAAGAATCTAGGAAAAAATAATCTTTTTTTCTCTAAATAATTATTAATACCATCATTAATTTTTTCTAATAGACCTGATGCTATCTTAAATGACTCTAAAACTCCAGCACCTCCAGCTATGTCTAAAACATGGGGATCTTTATCAACTGATCCCATATAACGACGGTATATATTATTAACTTCTACAAACATTACACCTTCTTCTTGCATTTGAGCTACTATATCTTTTGATGAAAATATAGGTAATAAATAAAGCCACTGACTTTGTACTTTTCCCCATTCATCTATAGTAGAATTTACTCGTGTAATCTTTTCATACCATGCTTTTACTTGAGACTCAAATGGTTTCACAAATGCCGATCCACGCATGCCAATTGTTTTTACAATATGATCATCTAGGACACTTTGAATGTCATCTAGACCTGTTAGTATAAAAATGCCTGTATCCTTATACGGACTAGTTTTAAAACAAATATCAACCCATTCTGAAGTCATTTTATTCAAATTTGTTATTAATGCTAGTTCTTTTGTCGCTGCTACACTAACAATTTCGTACTGATCTATGTCTTCCCAAAGATTAAAATTAATAATCTTTCTTAAACTAGTGCCAGCGTTTGGTGTTAAATCGAATCCAGCAATAAGAGACATCTCATCCCAATGTCTCTGTACTAATGCAGGATTGCACATAATGTGAGCCATTTGAACATTGGGTCTCCATTCTTTTATTTCAGCGATTGCTTGTGCACAAAGTTTCATGGGAGCAGGCAGATTATTTATATCAGGATCGTCCACTAACCCTTGAAAACGTTTTTCAACGCCTTCAGATATTTGTTGTTTTATTTTGGTTCTGTAAGCTTTTGATAATTTTAAAAATTCCTTGTAATAGTAATCATGATCTTGTTCTATTTTTTGATGATCTAAATATTCAAATGGTCCATCCATCCAGGTGTAATAGCTTCGCTTCCATTTATGAACCAAATATACTAAACAATGAAATGGTTTAATAAAATCTTTTAATTCTTCAAGCTCTGTATAATTAGATAATGGAAACTTAAAAGTAGTTTCTTCATTATTTATCCATTCTACTAATTTATCACAATCATCTAGGCGATGCACAAGTTTCCGTAGACATTCCAAATATTCTAAAGTATGATTTATGTCATCCATATTATCTAATAATTCCAAATATGGTGTTATTTCTAAAACTTCTTTATTTAAATAGGCAATTTTTGATAATAGATTATCTTCCATTTCTGCTTTGAAGGTTTCATACGCAGCTGCATTCTTTTCAAAGATAGGCTTAATATCTGTTATCCAATTTACAGTTTTTGTATTGGAAGCTACGTGCTCTGGCGTAAGAGATGTCATTTCTAACAAATTGGAAATAATACTTAACTGTCTTAATATTCTTTCTTTTAAACGCTCAACCAATATAGTTTTAGCGTGTAATATATAAACACCTTGTTCCACAAGCTCAGCCGCGTTTTCAGGTTCTTTTAAAGCTTTTTTTGCAATAATTTCAAATTCATTACAAATACTTTTATTTTCATCCATGTGACTTTTAACTATTCCATGTATAATATCATTAATGAATTCTACGGCTTTTGCTTTTAGACCATCAATCATTCTGAGTTGAGAAACTATTGCGCAGTTGAAATATTCATTTTCTATTATGGAGGTGATGTTAGAATCTATTTCACGAAAATAAATTATTTTTTCACGAGATGTCTCAAAATCTGTGGCTTCCTCAATAAATTTTAACAATTCTAATTTTGCTATATTTCCGTAGAGCATATTGTAATGGATTCGCAACTTTTTTTGATATTCAACGAGTGGACTAAACACTTTGTCAAGCTCAATTTGAAGTCTTTCATGTCCATCTTTTTGTAACCAATCATTATATTGAACCGGTAGAGCATCATAATTATAAGGAATTTTTAGATATTGTTCGATTGGCATAAGTCTTTGTGCAATATGTGAAAGTGCGCTAATTATCATATGATATACTTCAAAAACTTCCTCCAGAGTTGGATCATATATAAATTCACCATTAAAATCTATCGCTAGGTTTAATAACGGAACACTTTCAGGATCTTTAAGAGCTAGAATGATAGCATCGATTGATCTCCGTATCAATTCTTGTATTTGCATAGATATCATTTTTGTAGCGCATTTTACAAAGTCAGGGACTTTTTTTGGTGACATTCCTTTTATGCATCTAGGATTTTTTAGCCAATGTACTAGAATTGAATACCAAGTACTAGATACTAAATAGTCAGCCCGTTTGATTTCTTCAATGATTTTAGTCTGAAAATCTTCTAAAGAAAATGCTCCTCGTGCTCTATATTTTGATAAATTAATAATAAAAGCAGGAAAGGTTTTTTCTGAAGATTCCAGAATTAGTCTTATAAATGGATGCAATAATAATGATCCACTTTTAAGCTTTTTACGATATTTAATCATTTTGCTATGGTTTGAAGTAACGCCGTTAAACTTGAAATGAGGTTCCTCATATCTCTTTCGTGAAACTCCAGGAACGTCGCGAATTACTGTTTTGACAGCCAATTCATGTAAATTTCTATTCCATTCAACTTTACTTTCCATTAATAATTCTTCAGTTAAAGATGGATATGAAGTTTTTAATTTAGAAGGAATTAAAGTGCGTATTTTTCTTTCCCAAGATTTAAGCATCGGTGGCGGTAGAATTTTATTTGCACATTCTCGTAAAACATTAATATGTTTATCTTGTGATATTTCTAAATCATCTAATTCATGTAATTCCACGGGCACTTTAGATATTTTTATTTTTCTTTTTACAGATTTTTCCTCTAAAATATGCCGGAATTTTTCTTTTTTATCCTAAAATTAATATATATAAATATAAAAATATATCATAATTAATAATATCCTGCTTTAACTTAATTATTCTTAACTATACTAATAATAGTAAAACTGTAGAATTTATAAAATATATTAGGAAAATAAATTACGACATGACTAACAATAATCTCATAAATTTACATAATATTTATTTTGGCTTAGTAGGCAAAATAAAACTTCCATCATATCATTCGTTTTAATACTTGAAACAAGAGATAATTTGTTGATAGCTTTTGAGTTGTAAAAATTAATTTTACTGTTTGCTACAATTTATATAGAATAATTATCTTTATTAAATTTATAAAGCTTTATCCCGCATAGCATACCCTGATATGAGAGAAAACGTAGTGACAAAAAACTTCATTCACTACTCTCCTTGATTGTAGACGTATTTATGCTCAATATCAAAATCATAATAAAATATCAAAATCATAATAAAATATCAAAATCATAATAAAATATCGAAATCATTATAAAATTTTTTTTTATATAGACAACTAGAAACGATTTAGAATTAACGTAAAAATATTAGTATTGTTAATAATCTTTGAAGCTACCACCGCCCCGAAGTAGTCGGTAGTCTTGTTAAGACAACAGACAACTCTTCAGCCGCTGTTTTAAAACAATTTAACACAATTTTCATTAGGAATAGACAGCATTTGATTAAAAAAATTAAAATTAATATAGTATTTTCGGAGAGAATAACACATGTTCTTTTATATTCTGTTTAATCCTTAATACGTTTTTAATGGCAAGGTCCTACCATAGGAACAGCTACGTAGTTTAAATATTCAAATACATTCAGACACCAAGTGTAGGTATCTAAAGATAATATATATGGATTCTTATTAACATATTTTTGTTTTAGCTATATTTTTGAAATATTAAATTACAATCATAAATATGTTTATAGTTTTGTACCTTTATCCGATTATAGGATGGCAATGGAGTAAATGACATTTTTGCAATTTTGTTAACATCCGGGATAGGAAGCATTTGTGGAATTCTACACCCATTTTTAGTTTGTAGTAGTTTTCTTAGTTCACTTTCTTCCATTTTTTTATTTAAAAATATATTTTGTATAGTTTAATCATGCAAGATGCATAATTTCAATATTTCGTGCAATTATATCCTTTTCAAGCACTCAGTAATATTATTTGTAAAATCAATAATACAAAAACAATTGCTTAGCAACTACTTCTTTCGAACATTTTTTTAATAAATACGACTGTAACCTACGAAAATATTTTAAAACGGTAATATAGATTTCGATTTTATATTATATAAAAATATTATTATTATTCAAACTAACTTTTAATAATTTTATACAAAGTTTTGGAGACAAACACCTTTAAAGAGCCTTAGTATTCTGTATTTTGTACATCTTTTTATAAGGCAACACATTTTGTTAAACACTGTGGTATTACGGAAGTGTCATTGTCATATTCGCAAAAATCTTTTTTAAATATACAACAAATCAATTTTTACATAAAAAATAAAAATGCTCTCTACGTAAAATGTTGTATGTATGATTTATATGTATTAAAGATACACCATATTTTGGTGTAATAAAATCAACTAGACAAACGCTTGCAACCTTGTGCGTATCAAAACAGCAAATATTTACAAGACAATTATTTTACCTCGTAAAAAAATGTATCTGATATATATTTTTTATTAATATTTTTTCTTTCTTTTCAGATGGCGGTAAGATGCATGGAACTCAGAGAGTTGTTATGTTTTGCCTGTTAACGACTGTCTTACCAGCAATACTTATAATCTCTCCATTATATCTTAGAAATATTAAGTATGCCGATGTTATGTATAGGATATCAGATTCAGATGTTATCCAGATACATAAAGGACAATCCTCAATATTTTGTGAAAAACATTCCTTAAAAATGAATAATACTTTTAATGCATTCCAAATGAAAGGTAAACCGAAATTAGCTAGTAAGAGAAGACACATTAAACTAACAAAGTCAATGACATTACCTGATGATACACTAGAATACTGGGGATTTTATCTTTTTGCTGGAGCTTCAGTAGAACTAAGAGGCTGTTCCAGATATGAAGGTTCAAAAATACTGGTTGTGAAAGGTGATAAAATATTGAATACTTGTGGTATTTTAGAAGGTGATAAATACAAAAAAGACCCACTACTCATAGAAAAGCATGGTCATGTATCTGTTACTTTAGAAAATCCTAGAAATAAGAAAAGACATATACAACATGGTTATGAGACAGAAAACAAAATGTGGTTAGCTAAGAATAATTCTTCTGAAGCCAATGTTGGAAGAACAAAACACAAGAGGGATACAAGTATGTCTTTTCACAACCCTAATACTGTTTTAGATGCAGGTGTTAATCATGGTGGAAATGCAATGAACACTACAGCTCATATTGCAGACGATAAGTCTGTTTCAAGCTTTGAAATTAATCTCTTTGACTGCTATCAAGACAATATACTGATGAATGAATTTTTTCCATATTCAATACAGTGCAACAATACAAAATACTTGGAAGAAATAACAACACTGAAGGTGGACCACAAAATCACATCAGATGGTTATTACTATTATATTTTTTATAGTGACAATGATTTTGTTAATAATGATATTCATGCCATTTTTGATATTTATAAGCCAACATTCCAATATTCAAATTTATCTGAATCAAAAATGTGTTTAAACAAGACTGAATGTCAGTTTGATGTTGAAATGTTTAGTAATGAGTTGGTAATTGTTGAAGTACCAACTACAGATGGTTTAAGTAATAATTATGAACAATCATTTATTTTGATGTCCATATGTCATCCGAGAGTGTCAGTATATATATTCTTCCCAGTGTCAGTGTTGTTATTGATACTTTTATTTGCATTTTTATGATATTTATGTTTAGTGTTTCTGTATTACATATTCATCAAAATGAATATAGCCAGAAGTGTGATATTAATTTATTAATATATACTTGATTTAGATGATATGTATATATAGTTTTAGTTGTTACTTATTTATAAGACTGTGATGATATTATGCCTGGCATCTATTCCAATGTTAATGATAAAAAAGTTTAATAATAAAATTTATTAGTTACTCTATAATTTTATTATTTTTTAATATACATATTTCTTAACAAAAAATAGCTTGCTAGAACAATAAAAATAGTTAAGAAAAATTCCATTCTTGCTATACAACTGGAATCTTTCCTTAGTTAAAAGGAATTTAAACTATTCTTTTCTTAACTACTCAAATTTGGCTTGATTTCACAAATATGTAGAGAACTGTTAAGCAAACAGATATGATATTTCTAATGTTCAATATATTTATGTATGATGCAAGTATTATCTGTAAAAATATGGACTATTTAAGTTTTGTGATATTCTTTTTACTGTGTAAGCCCCAAAACACTGCCACCACTGGTTCCCCTTTTGAATCCAGCCCTGGCTATTTACTTTTTTAAAAGATTTATAAAAAAATTGTCCTTTCATAAATTACAAAATATCTTGATAGTTATTTTAATGAAAGTATCTAATATTATATAATTATAAACAAAAAAGTAGAAGTCTTTATTTTAATACACCATAGTAATCAAGTCATATCAAATATGACTGTTGAAAATGAATATGTAAAATATTGATATATGTATTTAAATATTGGATGTATGATTTCAAAATATTTTAATTAAAAATAAGAAAAAACTAATTAAGCATAAATATGGGGAAATTTTCATATCTTAAAAATGTTTTATAATTAAATGCTTACACTTCTAATCCGACGGGGTAAAAGACAACTTACAAAGTTAACATAAATGGCTTTAAAAAATATTTATTTATTGGTAAAGATCTTGTAAAAAGAAGACTAAATTAGTTATTTTATATAAATCTTAAAACTTTTGTTCTCTTTGCATTGATCCTTTATTATTCATCATCATCCTATATTATTCATCTGCGTACTAACTTAAAACTGATTAAAATATGATTATCTAAAATGTTTTTTATTTTGCATTCATAATTTTGCAAATTATGTTTATAAAACTTAGCTAATATTATCAGTCAGGAGCTTATTATCAGTGCTTATATTCATTTCAATTTATAACCTACTAAGTATAAAAGTAATAGTGCCGTGTATACATGTATGTTGACCATACACATATGATCTTTACTCACAAATTTACCTACTATATATTTAAATGAGGTCAAGCAATTAAAGACTATACGATTTTACTAAGTAAAACCGCCACGGATTCTTTGTTAGTCATGGTCAAGTTAAGAAATTAATACATAAATAAAACGTACTTTCCTTAATAGATTCGAGCGTCGTGCATTCGAGGAATTTAATTTTCCAACTTAGCGGGATAAGCAAAACCTACTGTACATTCCATTCTCTGATTTTCGTCTGAAATCGATCAAGCCATCGATTTCAGTTATCGTTTAGTTACGTGTTGTTTGACGAAATTCAACGTTGCGCTTTGTCTTACCTGGATCAGGAACGATATGATAATCTTAATATAATCCTTCCCCAAAGTGTGATCGAATCTGCTACTTCGTTTACACCGTGAGTGACTGAAATATAAAGAAGCTTTGCTAATCAAGTTGACCCAAGCGTAGCATTGTTATTGCTACTTTGCCAAATGGACAGTAGGCGATACGTAATATGTTAAGATTAATTTTTCTTTGAACATGGCTTTTATTTTTAGTTATTTACATATAAGTGCATATTAAAAGGTTGTATCTGCTTATTATTCGTATTTAGAAAATGGATACTTATTTACTAGTTCAGATTTAAATAGCTATGGTAAGACAAATATACATTCAATAGCAGGGTTATACGTATTGCGTTAAATAAAATATATAAAAAAACAAAATTGTGACGGAAAATTAAATGAGCATTTTCCTTTATATGATTTATTGGTTATTTAATATGGATTATAGGAGTGTAAGACATCCTAGGCCTAGAACGCACCGTGAAACGGTATGTGCTAGTAGCCGCATACGGCAATTCGCAATATCATGTTTAGATTATCTAAATTTGAAAATCTTGAACAATCAAAAACGTTTTAAGTGTTTACTTAGTTTAACTGATATATCTAGTGTTTATCTTATTTTTAAGTTATATTATCAAATGGTGCATAAGCATTCAACTAAAGCTCTAACCGTGTCCCGAACATTGACAGTGCGTTCTAAGATTTAATTAACAAACTCAAATATAAACAAAAATAATTTGGTAAAGATGAATAAAGCCTACATTTTAAAAGCTTAATTTTATAGTATATACTGTTATTATGTTAAATGTTATTTCGCACTTTCAAACAGGAACCTTAATTACCAACTTCATATATTTTGAAGAAAATTTATTCCAAAAATATAAATAAATCTAAATGAACAAAAAAACCATGTAGAAAATAAATAATATTATGGGAACACAGGATACAAAAGGACCTGTCAAAAGAAAGTAATGACTTAGAGGAAATTTTGATTTATTATTTCCACATAGTTGTGTCCAAAGTACGTTTCAACAGCTCAGTAGGTAGATTTTCTGTAAACAAAATTTTTTCAATTGAGTGCACTGCTCTCGTGAAATTAAGGTTCCGATCGGGAGTGGAGTGCTACAATTCTCATCAATAACAATACAGAGAAGATATTTAATCATATTTATTTACTGTATTACAAAAACAGTTTACCATATTATTATGTACAACTGGAAAAAGCTACAATACATTATTTCCTTCTAGTACTTTTGTGATTAAAATAGCCTCTCCAGTACCCGATGAGACCCCTCTGCAGGTAGCAGCGGGGTCCGCGCGGAACGGGGGCCATCCGGCCGAGCCGGGCTTACGACTATGTATATTAAACTTATATCGATACTATTATATGTAATGTATTATTTCATTAAACTAAACCAATACGGCGGTCCAAATAAAATGAGTTCCAATAAAAATCAGCACAGCGGTACTTAGGAGGTTGCCCCTAATACTCACACCGTTTAAATATCGCAATAGAATGCAGGACACAAAGTATAAACTGGAATGCGCTGGCGCCTCAGATGAGGTTGGCCACATCATTGGGCATTTCCGTAATAGTTGTATGGTAGAATTCCTCAATATCCTTCAACGCTCTCTTATCTGCTTCAGTTACGAAGTTGATAGCAATTCCTTTACGACCGAAACGACCACCTCTTCCGATACTGGAAATGAAATCATAATTTAGTACATCTTTTAAAAAGAATTTTATTCTACAGCTAAATATTGTAGAAAAATATCTTACCGATGAATATAATTCTCACGATTGGTAGGCAAATCATAGTTGATAACGCAGGATACCTGCTGCACGTCAATACCACGAGCCAGCAAATCAGTGGTGATGAGGACACGGGATGATCCTGTACGGAACTGCCTCATGATGACCTCGCGTTCGCGTTGATCCATGTCGCCGTGCATGGCAGATACAGTGAAGTCGCGGCTGTGCATAGACTCAGTAAGCCAGTCGACCTGGAATTTGTTATGTCATTGTTAGAAAAATAAGCTATTCATTAATTTCATTCATAATTTAATGATATATAATCAGAGACATTGACAGAGAAGCATTCCATAGTTTCACTATAGGAATGCCAGACTCATTACAATGACAAAAGGAGCTTAGAATCTATATATATATATATACATATATATATATATACATATATATATATATACAAATATATATATATATATATAATATGATTATTTAATGGATTATGTATGGATCAGCTTAAAATCTAAGTCTCATGAGAAATATTTAGCATATATTGATTACCATTATGATGGATTATATCTATACCAAAAAATATTAAGAGTTAATTAATTTGCACATATACTATTTTAAATCATAATAGGTGTGACAATTGCTATATTTGTAAGACAAATAAATAAGTAGACAAATCTATTTTATTGCACAAACCTAATTAGTAAATTATTAAATTCTTTTATTAAAGATGAAATTCAACTTAAATAGCTGAACAGTTAACATTTTTGATTAATCTACTTATTGACACCTGTTATGGACATAGTTTTTAAGATCCAATTTAAAAAAATATTGATAAAAAAGGTATTGCAGTAAATTAGCTAAATTAGGATCCATTAAGTAAGATCTAACGCCAAAAAATATTGATTTATAAAAATATTTTATATACACTAGGTTTGTATGCTAACATTAGCATGGAAGCATGGCCTTCAATTACAATTCAATGTAAGATTAACCTTACGTGATTCTGTTATAAAATAAGCCAATTATACTATTATAACAAATTTTTAAAATCACATTACTGTAAAATTCTTATATTAAAATATTTAATGTAAGAAAATTAATGATTATGATTTCACAAGGTTATCTTACAAAGATTAAAGTTCATTTTACAGAATTAGCCCAACTTAAGTAATACACAGGAAGAACTTAAATACAAAAGTAAACAGTATGATTTTATTGTAAATACTGGAATATGATTTGGTTACCTTGCGGCGAGTGTTGCAGAAAATGACAGCCTGGGCAATAGAGAGTGTATCATACAAGTCACATAGAGTATCTAACTTCCAGTCCTCCATCTCAATGGAAATGAAGAACTGCTTAATACCTTCCAGGGTTAGCTAAAAATTAGAAAACAGATATAATTTATTTCCTAAATTAAAAAGTTAAGTATAAACAATTTTACGTAAAACAAATTATAATAAGCAAGTTACAAGTAGTACAACCATAAATATAATAATAGTAATATTGAAAAGTTACATGTGGTATTTTAATATATTTATTATAATTCCACATGCAATTTTATATTACATAAATAGTTTATTTAACAGTTATTGCATTGCAGGTTGTCATGTATAACAACATTGTGTATATAATAAATTGAACACATGTAACTTACTTCTTCTTTTTGCACTAGAATGCGCACTGGATCTCTCATAAAACAACGTGACACTTCTAACACATCATCTGGCATGGTAGCTGACAGCAAAATAACTTGCACATCAGAAGACAGCATCTTAAATACATCATGGATTTGATCTTTAAATCTGTAAATGAAGAAATAGATTGTTTTGCATGATATTATTATAAATAATAAATAATTTCAAATAAATTTCATTTCATATTAATGGTATTACTCACCCTCTTGACAACATTTCATCAGCCTCATCAAGCACAAACAGCTTAATTGTATTGGCACGGAGAGCACGACGGGTAATCATATCATATACACGGCCAGGTGTACCAACCACTACATGAACACCACTTTCCAACTGACGAATATCTTCACGGACATTTGTACCGCCGATGCACGCATGACATTTAGCATTCAAGTGATCACCAAGTGCAATTACCACCTTAAATGTTTTTTTTTATGTTAAGATTTGTTAAGAGTATTACAATTTTAAATAAAGGCAAAATATTAACACCAATTCCTTACCTTCTGAATCTGTTGAGCCAGCTCCCTAGTCGGGGCTAAAATAAGAGCTTGACATTCGCGAATGCTAGTATCTATTTGCTGAAGAATTGAAATAGAGAACGTAGCAGTTTTCCCAGTTCCCGACTGAGCTTGAGCTATAACGTCACGACCTTGGATGCAAGGCATAATCGCGCGTTGTTGAATAGCTGAAGGTTTTTCAAAACCATAAGCATAAATCCCCCTTAATAATTCTTCTTTTAACTTCATGTCATCAAAGCTTTCCACGACTTCATGCCAGTTCGTGTCGAGAGCACCGACGGCATCCAAACCCGGAGGTCCATCATAGTTGCCTTGATCCTTGGCTGGCCCATTTTTATCCTCCTGCCAAGCCTCCGATCTGAAGATATAGAATGCATAGATGAAAATCCATTTAGTATTGATTCTGTGTACGAGTTAAAACGAACACGCAAAAATCATTACTGTGAAACTGTCAAATGACATTTCGCAGAAATGCGCATTCCGCCCTTTTTAAAATGGGTATAATTTTGTCATGAAATATGACATCACTAATTAACATAGCCTATTTCATATTTTGCCTGAAAACCATATATTTTGCGTTATCAAAACACGTGCACAGTGCCGGGACACTAATACTATTCTCCTGCCAGCGCCATGTTGGCAATCGGAGACCGTGCATAATACAATAAAATAAAAGGCAATATATAAATCACGCAAAATATTTCAAATATATTAATCTATATGAATGAACATGGTTTTCTTCATTAAGTTTAATTAAAGATACCACAAAATGAAGTAAAAAAAAAATCTTACCTTGTTTCAGGTGAATAGGACATGTTCCAATCGCGGTAGCTGAACGGAAAAGAACTAGCAAGGTCAAGTTAAGTTTAGTAAGAGCTTTTTTTATAGTAATACAATAAAGTACAGTTATAACGCAAATAATATACTGAATTAATATCAAAATTTTTTAAAAATATTAATACAGCACTTAAAAATTTATAAGAGTACTTTCCTAAAGTGGATGAGTTATACTAAAATAATAGGAAACTAAACGACGGAAGTCTCCAACTTCATTTTGAGTTAATGCTACAGATAACTAATTAAAAAGACTCGATTATTGATTTTCAAACGTGCGTGTAAGTACGCGTTTGTGAAGACATGTTCAATAAATTATTATTTAAAAAATATCTGTCTGTCTTTAAGTAAATAAATTTAATGGAAAAATAATTTTAACACATGTTAACAATAAAAAATATTGTATATCTATTAATTTACATATTGTTAATTACATAATGTCTTTTCTTATTTAGCAATTTAAATTTTAATTATAATTAATTTTACATTTATGGATTTGTTACATATGATTTAATATTTGCGAAAATCGATACCAGCGTAGCTTTGTATCGGGTTGTGGTCACATGATGGCGACGCCTAATATAGTTACAATACCTACCCTCGCCAATTACAAATTTATAAGTTATTGTAATAATAATCTATACTACAATAACTAATAATATTTTTCGTGATACTTTATATTAATTATAAAATGATTTTTAAAAAATTGCCTTCCTTTATAACTGAGGAACAAATTGTATGAGTCATACTTTTAAGTTAATTATTTTTATTGATGAGTACCAAAATGAATAAACGTAATTTATTATTTATTATATTATATAAATTTAATACAGTACTGTGAATCATTTTAATTTTGCAGTGTTTGTAATATTTGAAAAAATAATAATTACTGTAACATAATTATAGATTATGTTTAGCAATATAACAAATTTTATAATATATGAGTATCTATTTCATAATATTCGAGGGTAAGTATATAATAATAATAATTACATTATATAAATATTTAAAAAAAGTATTTTTTGTATAAATTTACCCAGAGCAAAATTATAAATTTCTTTTCAATTTTTTTAAATCAATACAATGGTAACAAAATAAACTGAACGCATCAATAATATCTAAGGTTGGTAGTACTGAACTTCCTGTGGTGTCTTTGAGTACGCTGCCATTTTGAAACGGCAGTGCTTTTTGTTCGTGTGGAGCGTTTGCTCGTTGCGGGGTCTAGATTGTGGTTTAGGAAAGTTTAGTTTTATTTTATAAATAAAGAACTCAATCAAAATGAGCTGGCAAGATTATGTCGATAAACAGTTAATCGCATCCAGATGTGTTACAAAGGCTGCAATTGCCGGTCACGATGGTAATGTCTGGGCCAAATCGGAAGGATTCGATGTAAGTTTCCACCGCGTAATTAGAATGTAGTGCGACATTATAGGTTTTTTTATTAAAAATGTAATATTCAAAATTCTTTCATGTAAAGTTTTTATAATATTTATAATATAATAATGGATGACGAATCCGGCTAGTTGACAAGATGGCGACATGTGCTAGCAGTTAGTTCATATAAGAATTGTTGTAATTTGAGTGTAATTTCTATTTAAATCTTTTTAACATACAAATCTTTTTTCTAATTTAGATAATCATCAATATTGCCATTATAATAATGTTTAAGTACTTAGTAATTGCGAAAATCGATGCCGGCCGGTAGCTTTGTATCGGGTTATGGTCACACGTCGGCGACGCCTAATATAGTTACAATACCTACCCTCGAAAATGTACAAATTTTGAACTTGCTTTTAACTTAGTAATATCCTTTGTAATATTTTTTGTGATACTCTGTATTAATTATAATATGATCATTAAAAATGGCTTGGTTCATATCTGAGGACTGAATTGTATGAGTCATCTTTTTTAGTTACGTGTTGTTGTTGAAGCTTCAAAATGAATTATATAAATTTTTTGATATTTTATAAATCTGGAATTTGCAGTATGAATTATTTTAAAAATATTTTATTGCCTACTGAACTTTTTAATTAGAAAATTAATACGTACGTTAGATTTTAATAAATTATATAGTATTATTAAACAGTTATTGATTTAACATAATATATTAAGTTAAAGTCAATTCTTATTTTTTATTATTAATAATTATATCGTATGCAATATATTTTAAAATTTATATTATTAATAAATTTATATTTATAAAATTTATATTACTTATTATATTATGTTTTATAATTTTGTAAATATAGAAATTTTCTTTGAATAAGTACATATAAAATAATAAAACAATCTTATGCATTGCATAAATTTTAAACAGTTTTTGTAAAATGAACACAATATATCAGAAATATTATCGTATTTATCGGTGACTAAGTTTGATAAGATATTTTTTACTTTATCTATCAATCATCAAAAAAGAATTGAAAAGTAACTTTCCTTATATAATGTATATAATAAAGAATAATCAATAAATTATTAATAATTGCTACAATAGGCAGTAGGTCCTTTTCTATATTTATTTTGTAGTAATATTTGTTAGAATACAACTGCCAGAGGAAGGAAGTCTTTATCGGCTTAGATTAGTAGTACAGAATAGCTTTACATAAATAATATTTCATATTAAGGGGAAATACCTATACAAGTAATTTTAGTTAGGAACACATTTGTGTAAGGAAAGGCTGTTTATAAAGCTGTCTTGGATTCATAAACATAGTAGAGTATGACATATTGTAAAGTAGTTGATAGTTCTGGCTTGTATTTAATATAATTTTGTCATTTCAATTTATTTAGATTTGTAATTGACACTATAACTATAGTTTTCTCACTTGGGGTTGTTTATATAGAAATTGTCTTGACCTGCTCAGATAAGGCAAATACATTCATTTTTAGCACTTGTGTCTACGTCTAGAGAATGAGAGAGATGCAACAAAAAACATATTGCAAAATAAATACATTTTATAAAGTATATAATTTTAAATATATATACTTTATACAATTTATTTGACTATATATTCATATACATAAAATATATATGAATATATATGATACAATTTTATTTCCAATATTAATTGATACTATAAGAATCTTAAGATTCCGGTCATGGCGCAGTGGGTCTGTAAACGCAATCGGTTGTGGGTTCGATTGCTAATCGGTGTCATGTTTAAATTATTTGATTTCCTCGCTCTGGTAAGACAAGGCGCAGCATTGAGTTCCGCCACTTAACACGAAATTTCTAAAATTCGGCGGAATGCGCAGTATGGAATGTCTTGACACTAGGTACTTCCTGTCTAACATGCTATGGGGATAAAAGCATGGTTGCACATGTTTCTTATATTTTAAATTAAACAATACTGAGATTATCGTTTGTTACCAAAAACCACTACTTGATCAGAACTTATAACTACAACATTATTAGAATGTATTAAATATTAGAATACAACCATAGTATATTTTTTTCACTAACTAATCAGGATTTATAGTAATGTCTTATTGCTATTTTATATAAGATTGCTGAATGTAGAACTCTACTCATATAAGAGCATGTTTACCATATAAATTAAATAGCGCTTTCAAAGTGTAATAGTTTAATAGTTTATTAAATATGTTTGTATATAAATTAGTGAACAAATTGTCATTAGTAATGTAGAGATTCTGATGCATCATAAGATTTTATACATATTTATACACACAAAATATTTTGCTTCTCTCATAGTTTATCTCATTTATAGTGACTTTTTTAACAGATATCAAAAGAAGAAGTAGGAAAGATAGTTGCCGGTTTCGAAAATGAATCACTCCTTACCAGCGGCGGCGTAACGATAGCAGGCACGCGGTACATCTACCTTAGTGGAACAGACCTCATCATACGCGCAAAGCTCGGCAAGGTCGGCGTGCATTGCATGAAGACAAAGCAAGGTAATATACTCTAGTGCGCCATGCCGTATCGCTGTCATTATGCGAACTGCGTAATATAAAACCACCATCACATGCACTAAGTATTTTGCTTAGATAGTTTACTCATTGTGATGAATATGAAGATACTTGATAGATTACTTTAATTATTCGCATTTTATTTTGTAACTGGTTTTGTGTAAAATATCTTTAAAGCAACAAATGTGTAAATCATAAATCATAGAAATAGTTCCCGGCTCCTATATCCGATGCTGCCCTTGCGCATCTGCCAAGCAATCTGGCCGAGACCTACATTTCATAGCGCTTTACAGAAACTGCTTTTTAACATATAAGTTACAGTAGTTTATGATTAATATACTTTCGTAATTATAATTTCTTTTCAAGACTTCCTCGGCACCGTCTAAACTAAGAAATCGCAACAGTGTGCATGGACCGTTAAGTTCTCTAATATCGTTAATTGACCTACTTTTTTTAAATTTTACTTAAACACGCAAATATCTTCAGGTTCCGAAACCAAATAAACATATTATAATCAAACATTTCGGCTCCGTGGCTTTGATCATCTTTTTTATTTTCGTAAATCGGAAAAATCAATTCAGTGTACAATTTTGTTCCAGCCGTTGTAATTTCTCTCTATGAAGAACCGATCCAACCCCAGCAAGCTGCATCTGTAGTGGAGAAGTTAGGAGATTATTTAATTACCTGTGGTTATTAAAGGTGAGTTATCTGATATCAAAGGTTTATTTCAACTTTTCTTCCTATTCAGCATGATTCACCTTAATCTCGCTACCTTCGAAAAAGATATAGCGTTGTTTTTTTCTTTGCAGATCGAAGCGCGCCGTGATCTAAGAATACTATAAGATAATATTTTTTCCACAGGGAAATAAGTAACTGCATTTTGTATATTCTATAAAAGTGATAAGGACCGTCATTTGTTTTGATATTTGATAAATTATGGCGCCATCAGTGTCTGATGCGCTTAGCGACCACGTGCAGGTGTAATTACTTTGCGGATTCTGGACTCTTTTTATACGCTCACCTTTTCCACAGAGTGATTGTTTCTGTACTGTGGTTTTAATTTGTATTTAAAAAAATGCTTTTATCGACCTATACAGTGAAGCTGAACTGAGAGCTTTGCGAAGGTCTCGAGGCATGATGTATAGAGATTTTTTTTACATTTCTTTTCAAGCTGTCTGATAACTTACGAGTGTTACGTTCCGCGTAAGACTCCGCGTCGCCGTGGTTACGACAATGGCTCAACGTGGAATAAATAATAACAAAATCAATGAAATCGCACACAGATCGCAGACGCTTGATAAGAAATAAAATTAAATAACCACGTAATGAAATTACTGTAACAATATACAACAATTATATATGTAATTACAAATAGGCATTTGTGTAAGGGCTTGTTACAAAATGAAAGACACTGTAACCCAGGTAAACATGTAACGATTTTAAATGAAAATCTCTAGTCCCACTGGAACCATCGTGTGAGAATCTAATACGACAGTGTGCGGGAACCCCCGCGTTCGCCATTATTTCGCTATGCTTCCCTTTTTATTACGCCGCGTTTATAATCTTGTGTAGTGAATAAACATTTTGCATTCTGTTCTACTCTTATCTCTTAGCTGCAGAAACTAGAAGCGCTCAATTATAATCCTGTATCCTCAAACAAGGCTTGCAGTAATCGAAGGGTGCATATTGTTTATATTTGATATTACTACTATAGCTTTGTACATTGTTTCTGATAAGCGATGGGAACTGTGTCTATCTAATAATAAATGATTTGTATTATAATTACTTGGTTTTCTTTATCTCCATGCTCTTCTTTCCTCTCTTATTTATCTTCTGATTATATATTAGTTTTATTTATGTAGTAGTACCTGTTAATAATTTATTAAAGCAAGTGTGCCTTGTCTGATTTTACTGAAGAACGTGTTTTTTTGTCTAAAGCTTTTTTATAAATAGATATTGTGAACAGTTAAGAGGATAGTAAAAAACATATTGCTAATGAACATAATTTATTTCCTTTGACAAAATCTACAATAATAAGAATTAAGTACACTCGAATACAAGGATTGGTATAAAATGTTAAGAGTGGTAGTCTAAGTGATTTGGTTCTTTAATATATACCACACAAGTTCATTTTACATGTCTAATGCTAAAGAAAATAGTAATTGAAACTTACATATTTGTGTGTTTAATAACTATTAATAATTTCAATCAATACAGATTCGAAAAAACAATCCTTATCGAGACTAAACTTGGTTAACAATAATTTAAAAGAAACTATTGGAAACTTTGATGTACATAACTTCCTACGTGTTATCTACATTTCTACATGACTATTTCGAAAGAAAATGAGTCGTGTATTCTAAAATAGATATTTCATTGCTTAAATAAATAATGCGTTGTAATAGCCACCAGTTAAACACTTTACGTCTGAAATAAACATATAGCTTGATAAAGCTAACAAATTAGGATACGAGTTTTAATTTTCAAAGCCACATTCACGCACGTTAAAACAACGATTATTCCTAACACTCCAATTTTATAACATTCAAGTCATTAGTATTTTCACTCTCGGATGAAACATTTGTTAGTCACGAGTTCTGTAACTTCAGGGAAGAGATTTTAGTGTAGAATCGTACGGCCTGTCTTGAGGTCACGGATGCTCAAGAGAATAGTGGCGAGATTTCTTCCAAAGACTTCTAAAGAAACCTTTTCTTTGTTTCTGGCCTGGATGTTCCTCGCCTGTTAACAAATATAATATTGAATTAAATATTATAATAGCTAATCAAGTAATAATAACTTAGTTAATTTTCAAACAAAATATGATTATTTAAAAAATAAAGTTATTTAGAAACTGGTTTTTTTATTAATTTTTGTATTGTTGTTAGTCCATTTTAAATTGCAAGAAAGTTATATGTGTAATGTAAAATCACTAAAGAATTTTGGCATATCTTAAGAAGGCCCGTGGCCCCATTTTATTAAAAAGACCCGTAACTTAAACTCGTTCTCAAAAAATAAGCTTCGTTTTTGCAAAGTTGTAATTGAGCTAGTTCAAAACATGTTACTTATATAATGAATGAACGGATATTGGCAGCTACATGGACAACGTATTACTTATTTAGATTACCCTAATATATGTCTAATTCTTTTGTTTAATAGCGAAGTATATTCTGTTTATTACTGATATTTCGACAAATTTATATACGTAGTGGATTTCGTATATTAAATATTATTTTTTTAAAAATGTGGCCACAGAAAATAAAGACCTTTCCTTCTAAATTTAATTCTAACAATCTCAGCAGTAACGATGTGCTAAAAAAGTAGGAAAAAAAGCAAATTAGTTAGCTGTACTGTTTACAGAATAGTACGATGCAATTACTTGACTTAAAAATTAATATTTGTAAGGCTGCAGTAGTGTTAGGGTCGTGAATACATTTGAGGGCGAGGGAGTGCGAATGTCAAGTGTACGAGCACGTCAGCCGCCGCCAGGTCGATACTGCGGCAACGGTACGGGAACATTGGAATGGAAAATTGCGTTTGCTGAATTTGTATTATTGAGATAATTTAATATTTATTTATGTTGCTTGAGTTATTATATATTTGATGAATTAAACTTTGTTTTTATTACACTTTTTCATGAAAATTGAAATATAAAATAGTTATTGAGTTAATAGTTAATTAGTCATCAATGTTCTTTATCATAAAATATCAGATAAATTCAATAAGTGATGTCACGTAAAAGTTTACTTATACAACACTACGATATAATATTGCGGTCAATCATTGGGAGATGACGGTCGGTCATTGATATCTAAGGTCGCGTTTGTTTATAATCGTTAAAATGTCTCAGTGCAGAATATGTAAATAATGATGTGACAGATATTACGGTTTATATTATCTTTACTTTTTATCATCATCAAAAAAAAATTATTAGGTATTACATTACATATTTAAAATTTATACACATTTTTTTGACATTCTCTGTAGTAAAGAGAAATTTGTGTTAAATTTCGTCGATGAAGTAAGAGAAGCATACCGTTAGTAGGGCGTCCGAGAATAGACCGGTTAGTAGATATTTTCCAGCGCGCGTCCCAAATGCCTCGACTGTCCAAAAATAGCCCTCATGAAGCCGGTCCCGACATCTGACTCCGCGTAAAATGAATAACGTCCTACCACTAATTAATTATCGAACTTGGTAATATTAATTTAAGTACTTTAAACAAGAAAATAGTATAAAAGAAAATAACCAGTATCAGTCAGGACTTACAAGAATATTAAAAGCTGAACCACATGCAATAATAAATTACGTAAATCAGAAGTAAATCTTCATTATGGATATTATTTTATCAACATTTCATATTCCACAGATCGTGAAGTTAAGTGTCTATTTATAGTTAGCATGCGCAGTGGAGGCCCGTTTGATTCAAGTTCATTGGCTAGACTCCCCGCAACGATTGTTTCGACTGTCGATACTTCGTACGCCATATATATTATGAAATATATAATCAGCTATTTAAAGATGTAAAAATATAATAAGAGGCACGATATTAGATGGGAGACGTGACAAAATGCACTATGACAATGATATGATTTTGTATAATATATAAAATATTTCGATTTGTGAAAGTTAACTTTAATTCCTAATCAAATATTTTAATGAATTATAAGGAAAAATGTCCACCTCAGAAAGTGTCTTATAACAGCGTGATAACAGTGAATTTTAATCCAGTAGGGGTAGAATACATGCATTTGTTGCCGAAATTAAGTAGCTGCGTAAACTGGCACCTTATAGGCATCCGTACGATATTGAACACACTACAAACTGACAGGCTAGTGAAGTAAGGAGTGAAAATCCTGTAGGCTTTGCTAATAAACAATATGTTGGAATTATAACCTAATATTATTAGAAAAACTCGAAAATGTAACAGCATGCGATACACTATATCCTGTTTGTGGTACTGTTATCGAATGCACAGAATATATAAAAATTAAGTGTACGCTTCGGGAATAATAAAGTAAATGATATTACTACGTCACAATAAACAAGTTTTAATTTTAGGGTTCAAAATGCAGTGTCGATCATTGACTCAGCGCATGGATAAAGAAAGACATTTATTAAATGTACGTATTTATAAGCCATGTAAAGATAAAATGATTTTTGTTATAATTGTCATTATGAATCAGGATCTTCTCCCTAGTTTCTTTGTATAATGAATCACTTAATGATGACTAACGTTTCACCGAAGCTGGAAATGGAAGTTAGGCGACAATGGAAGTGTCGTTTATAGAATATCTAATCGGGTCAGGGAGATCGGTTCGAGTGATGCGAAGGGCTTTGCGAGGGTTTGCTTTACTTCCCATCACGGGGTTGGGTCTTACGAAAGGGGGAGCGGTGCGGGGCGCCCTGCTAGGGGTTCGTCGACTCTCCGGTGAAGGGCAGCGAGGTCGGTGCGTTCGCTTTCGTCGGCGCGCGGTGGCGGCGCGCCGGGCGCGACGTATTGATCGAGCTCACAGCCTCCGCTCTCCCGCACTGTCTGTCCGTTTACTACTCGGCTCAATGTGTTCTGTATCTCATTAAATATTTCGCAGTATGACAATCCGTTTTATCGAAGCAACCAGGGCGTTGTCCTCAATATTATTTTTTCAATTTAACCTAGAGATTGTATGCTCACGTTGCATGACAGACAGCAACGGTTAATTATAATGATTATTTAGCTTAATTAATACGTTTTGAATTCATTTAGTTTAGAACTTTTAAGATGCATTAAAGACAAATAAAGTTAACTTGCAACTTTTAACATAACTAAAAAAATACAATTCCGGAAATATCTGTTAATCAATCATAAATTACTGTTAATATGAGTCTTAAGAATTAAATATCGCTCGCAAAGCGTTGTTTGTTTTCCTCTTTTTACCTTGTAAACTCAACGTTTTGTTGACGATATTAAATTTTACCAACATAGGTGAGTAGGCAAGTATCACTGCAAATTTTCATTAGTAAAATAATGTATTGTATGTGAAGCTAGAAAAATAACATTTATAAGGTCACTCAATCCACTAAGTGTGTTAAAACTTGTTATTAAGTAAACCACTAGTTCCTGACGACCACAAGGTCTGGTCTAGACAAACTTGATGTAACATAAGTTAACCGACTGGCCACATGGCCGCGGCGTAAGTACATACTTACTCCTTCGTGTCCATTAGAAAACCGGTATCAATATCTCGAAAAATACGTATACACATGCTGTATCATTTAATATTCATTTTGGGGAATATGAAGTAAATACTTGTAATTGGATATTTTAAAAAGAGATGAAAATGTTCCGAAATCGACAAATAAATGTTTAATAAATTAAATCTCTTTCATTGCAGGTAATAATTTTTTGTTTTTTTATTTTTATGTTAAATTTTTGTACCACTCTAGTTCTACTTCACTGATAAATTTTAAGAACTTTTGACAAGAACTCAACTTGAAGGTTTTCGTTAGAAAAAGCATAATGATTTTAAACTTTGTGTCTCAAGTAGTGTATAATACTTCTCGAGAAATGATAGCTCTAAGGTCCTGCTATATTGAAGTATAGCGGGTCCTTTGTAATTTTAAAAGCTTACATTTGCCGTTTTAGTAAATTAGACAATTTACTGTGAAAGTTCGTATTAAAAACATTCGTTCGTTCGTGGTAAAATGTACAAAAATTAAGGATAACTTTTTAAAGTATATTTTTTATTAACATTGTACTGTAATTTCTTAAAAATTAAAATTGTAACCTTACTAGTATATTCAAACAAGGTAATTAATTAATTAAACACTCTCTACTTGTAAAAATATTATTGTAAGTATAGTTTTAATTAATTTAAAATCGACGATTCTTAGCATCATTAAAAGCTTATTTTGATTAACACTGTGTGGCTAACTTATCAATTGTCGTGTAAATCATGCTCGCTGGACGTAAATAATAAGTAATAGGCGCCTGACACGGTCATTGCATTGCGTGACCTCTTATCGACCGGCTCAAGTTTATGTCGTTAATATGTTTTACAGTTTTATTTGGGTCCACAGATGCCGCAGATTCGTCACTATAAATAAACATAAAATATTGTGTATCGAGAAGAGTTCCTCTCTTGAGCCATTAAATTTTAGTATAATTCTTGAAGCCATGCAATTTCTAGAAATAAGTACTGCAATATGATAATATATTATTAACATTTTGAAAGTTTTTAGACTAAAAAAAGCGTTTTAATTGCCCTCGTTGTTTGCAGCCGTTAATCTTGTTACTCCAGTATTAGACCATTTATTACGCTATATAATTATAAAAATTAATTATCTTTATAAATTGTACAAGAAATATATTAAAAATTTACATCTATAACAAATTATTTGCAGCTTTACGCTTTTCCGGTAAGCAGAAAGAAGATACACCATTCTTAACTGGACTTGGAGACCTTTAAATTATTTAAATATACATAATCAATACCATTCGAATTCACAATCATCGCGCTACAGACAGCTGCTTGCTTGCTAACAATGGTTTCATTAAATACAATAAAATATAAGTTACAAATTGTGATATTCAATTAACTTTAATAGATGCATTTTAAATAATATATTAAACATAGTGTACATGTTTCATAATAAAAGAGTAAATTAAAGTTAATCTGTAAATGTTTTAATACATATTGTTTTACATTGAACAAGTGTGCACTGATGGTGTCAAGAAATTCGATAGCCACTGGTTTCCGCAGATATTTACGTCACTAATTAGACCAAGATAAAAAACAGATTATCCTTTACGTTCTCGTAAAAGTTTTTAAAATATAAAAAAAAATAATTTTACCATCGAGACGTTAATCAAAGGATGTTTTCTGATTAATTTTTCTTAGTACAGCAGGTATCGAAGTTAGAATGTTGATAAAAAGTTATTATTGCGATAGGCCAATGACTCACACTGATCTACTAATGAGGACGTTAAACGGAACCGACCTTCTCCTACTAAGGAAGAGACCTTCCACCGCTTGTATCTACGGCGTCGACGACACGAATAATGCATATGGTTGCTGATATGTTGAATGATGCATCGAGGTCGTGTTCAAAGATATGCACACCTTTTATTGACACTAAAATTGCATTTCACGTATACGTCAAGGTCGTTATTAAATTTAATTTGCCACGCTAAATGATCGCAAGATTCACCGGAACATTCGCTATTGCAAAATGAATTATTAATTGTAGACAAACGGTACAGTTCAATGAACTCTTTACAAGGCAGATATAGTTGGTATCGCCACAAGCGGTCAGACATTACCCTTGCCAATATTTAACGAGCAAGTTGTAAGTTATATGATCTATCAATTAATGTTACTTATGTAGCTCTCACAGATGTCAATTTTCGTTCAACTACAATTATATTATATAGATACTGGTACATCAATATTTAAGGACAGTTAAACCTTAATAAAAAGCTAACTCACGACATAGTAAGGTATCAAGTTGTTTTTTTATGCAAAATATACAGTTGTTTTAGGACAGTAAAAGACAAAATATTGCATGTAGGCATCGCTTTTTCCCCTATTTTTAATATATTTTTAATAATGTAAATAATAATTCTATAGAAAAGAAAATAAAAATATTATTATTATAATAAATCATATAGCAATAAATTAAATCAAGAGTAGATATTTAAGAATAGGAAGCACCAAAAATTGAGCAAGAGCCAATTGCGATTGTCGTAAGTTCAGAAACAGTTAAACTTATTTTCAAATGTTAATTTTAATTTATTTTTATGAAGTTTTTAATAATAAATATCCAGCTGTGCCTTAAAATAGTTCTGAGCTTCTTTATTAACGAGAACTGACGATTTTGTATAGCCACATGTTTACCATCTTACTTCACAAAGTAAGTATTTACTGGAAAATCGCCAAATAGTGCAAAGAATCTCAAATGTTTATTGCTTATTTTAATTCAAAGGAAACATTTTTAGTGAATTTTCATTTTTCTAGACTCTGAAAGATAATATGGAAATATATTAGTGTGACGTGTGACGAGTGAGTTTATTGCACTTAATTCATTATAAAGTAACTATGCCCGCGACATTATTCACGTAGTATTTAACGTCTTTAGATCTTGTTTTTATACTATTAAAATATAAGTAGATTAAGTTACTCCTTATTACACCACCTATCTTCCAGTGAAAAGCTCATTAAAATCGGTCTGTCCGTTCCAGAGATTAGCCAGAACACACAGAAAAACAGATAAAAATTTAAAAATGTTATTTTGGTATATGTACCGTTTATGTATAAATATGCATTTTTTCCTCATATTTCACAAGCGCAACGGACTTGAGTGACCAGTGTCTTTTATTGTTCTTTTCTTTTCTTTTTTGTTAATCATATATGCGTGTATTTTCAATATAATGAATTATTTGATTATTACGATTGTTGTAGCTTCCACGTCTGTGAGTATTACAAACAGACACAATTTTATTTATTTATATAGATAACAAAATAACTAGCGAACCGGTTTACTATCACATTATTTCAAAAATATGCATATAAGTATTTGTATATTACATTTATTTGATGCTAATTTACTTTTAAAACGATTAATCGTTTCGGTTAAAGGATAAATTGACAAATGGGTTAATTTAAATGATTTTTATTTAAAACTATATTTATTTAATTTTAATGCAACGTGATTAAATGTCTCGTGAAGATTGAAAGCACTAGGCTGTTGACCTCAATCCGGTTACTGCTAGTGTTAATTATACAGAATCTTAAAGTAAAGCTTTAGTATTATAAAATAATGAGACTGTCTCGATTGAAACGTCTGGAAACGTGACTATTGTTTTCTTGTTTTAAATTTTTCACTTGTACAAGACTGGTTTTTTATTTTTCGGTAATCATAATGTATATAATCGCCTGCCTTTAATACTATGATCAGTTTCTTTTATAAAGCCTCTCATTCACTAAGAAGGTGGTACTTATCATTTTCACATATAATTGATTAGCAAAGTTTGTCATAAAATATCACATTTGTTCTCGGAATAGATTCGTCCTTATAGATTTATCATGTTGTTAAATTGAACATTTTATTTTTTGTGTGTGAAATTTATTAATTTATTATAAATATAATAAACATCAGAAATAAGCAAAATGACTAAATATACAAGCAACAGATAAAGAAAATAGATTATTAATGTCAAATTTAAAAATAGAAAGCGACATGTTATCGGCCGAGCTGATAATGAAGTGGAGTCAGGACAACAATTAACAAATACCAAGACACTGGCTCATACAGTGTAATGGAAGACTAACCAATTAACCCGTTGTCTGCTGTAAAAGTGGCTTTTACGAGTGATGACATCACTTAAAACTCATTTTTTATCAATTATCGACGTCTCAGATTATAAAAATTCAATTATAAAAACTCCACGCTTTTTTAACCTGTGTTGAAACACCATGTCCGAATTTAAGACATTGTGTGGCAGAACTCAACGCCGTACATTGTCTCACCATAGCGGAGAAATGGAAATAAATTTAGTAAATTCCAAGATGATATTATATAATATAATTATGTTTAATATATTTACAATACTTTGATTTCCTTTACTTACAAGGAAAGAAGTTTGTTATGACGGTAATTGTTTAATACTAAATAATTCATAACGAGCAAATTTTTATTCTAAAAATTAATTAAATCTATCTGTTGACAATGTTATAAGTTGTTTGTGTATAGCTACATGCAAAGAGAAGGGAACAGAATAATCAAGAGGATTTTTGGCGATCCATCTTCACGGTATTATTTATCACCTCAACTCTTCTATCTACTAAAGTCAATTTGGAACAGGACTGTTCCCTATGCGCCATATCACAGCTTCCATTTAAGTAATTGGAATGTTTTTTATAATAACAATAGTGAAATGAGTGGCCCGACATGGTTGGGTTCTAGTTCTCTACAGCAATGTCTAGATTTAGAGCCTACCTTGCTATATATGAATGACGTGTGAAATTAAAAAAATGTAACCATTTAAATATAATTAATATATATATATATATATATATATATATATATATATATATATATATATATATATTAAAAATCATATTTTGTTAAAATATTATCTGATAACAGCAGTAAAAATTCAATAATCTTTATATATTAATGTTGTTCAGTCAGGGCGTGGTTAAGACCGATTTGTTGATTTTATGATTTTTACTAGAAAGTACTTATCCACAAAATGTATCTACTTATAATGGTAACATACTATATTATATCAAATAGAACGTTAGGTTAAGTTACTTAGCAGGTTGCTTTTTTGTTAATGTGATGTGAAACATCTGGCTATTAAGAATCTTCTAGAATTCCAATTAATTAATGACTACTATGATACTTACGAATTAACTTCAGGAAGTTCTATGTATATTGATTTTGGTTATATAAAGTTAATTAATTTATTTGTCAAATGACCCATGATAATTGAATGTCCTTAAAAAATACTTTAATTATTGCTTAAAATGTAATCATATAAAATATTTTAATGTTATCTGTTGCAATCAAATAATGAATATAGAATTATGTTCAATATAGTGTAGTCAATAAAAGTTTGTTCCTCCTACTCGTTTCCGAAGACGGATGTCCCATTATCTAAACACTCGTTCCAGCGATATGTCACGTCTAGAGAATGACATTGTGTTTCAAAGTTTAACATATTATTATCATATCAGCTGTTCTACAATACCTAATAAGGTATTGTGATATTTAATGAATTTATAAAATAATGTCACAACTGTTTTAGGAATTTTATATATAATAGGGCTATAGACTCCTTTTATATGTAAATTTATTTGAAACATAATGAAAAAAAAAATAATAAAAGCTAGGCACGTTTTAGTATTTAATTTAGCATATTGAACCACTTATTTTTTTATCATACAAAGTGTTAATGTTTAGTTTCATAGAAAATATTAATTTAACAAATAGTTCTGGGCAAGTACGTGAGTACTAAGTAATTAAAAGAGTTTTTGTGTTCTAGATGATACATAATATATATTACTAAACTTTATTACAAATTAAAATCATAGTTATTTGTAACAATTTAATGCAAAGTTATAGCTTACTTGTAGCGACAATTAAACGTAGATAAATTATATTAGTTATGCTGTACTTACAAGTGGTTGCTAAGCGGTTATTAATTTTCAGTAATTTTCTACATTTCAACACGGTGTATAGAAATATCTATTGAAATAAGGCTAACCTAATCAGCAGTTGTTAAACGTTGTTTCTATATTAATTAGATATAAATAATTTCCCAGTTATATATAGATGTCGAGGTTTCGAATTCATAACTATCGTCAGTTCAATTCGTGATCCGGTTTTTCGGTACTGATCATTTTAGGCTTACGCATTTGATCAAATTCAAGAGTTAATTATCGTGTATGGTCAGGATTAAAAAGTAAAGAGATGATGATGTATAAAAACAAACGCACGCGCGTTACTCATTATCAGCCATTTGTTTTGCCAGATTATTTTTTATCCTAGTTATTTGTTAACAATACAATAATTTGTTAACAACAATCGTAGGGTTGAAAATAGAGTGGAATAACGTGTTGATTCAAACTTATTATAAAGGTCTAAATTTAAAATTTTATTTATTAACAGTGAACTAATTTATGAACTCTCAATGTTTTATTTCGTACTGAATCTGGTCAAAATAAGTACAACTCTTTGAACACATAGAAGACGTTTTGTCCGGGTTGAATTTCATTTCAGTATATTAATTATAATATAAGCATTATTTTGTTGAAGTTAAGCATGCAAAGAATGGTTAATTTTAACAATCATTAGTTTTTAATTAAAAAATAATCAAAACAGTTCATTCATATTGCTTAGTTTCGTATTATCTCGTGCTCGTGAAATCTATACCTAGACATAATACAGTTATTTGGTTTAATTTGTGCTACGTCTAGATAGACGGAGATTCTAAATATTGAAAATCAATAAATTATTGATTTATATAGTTATTACTAAATGTGACGTATGAAAATATTTCAACGATATTTAGTATAATTTGAATTCACAATTAACATTTTAATGTCGCAAAGAGATTGACTGTGGATTCAAACTGTTACTGAACTTGTTGCAATTGTTTCGAACTTATTTACACACATAATTCTACGTTTTTATTACATTATAATTTATTAATAGCAATCATAAACATGGGTCTATTGATTTTTATAAGGAATTTCGATATACATATTTTATAAGTCAGTCACACCCTGATATAGTGCTATACACTAATATAGTGTTAAAAGAAGCAGAACGTTTCAAATGTTATCTTATTGAATATGTTATGATGTTATAATATAATTTTATGTTCTTTGTTTATATATACCTATTACGATATATAATAATATCTATCGCTAATCATAATATGTGATTTAATAATTTAAACATTAGGCTTATTAAGTGACGAGAACTTCAATATCACATGGTACTGACAGGCGATATGGAACTCTTGTGTGTTAATATCGAGGGAGAATTCCAATTTCTGCAAAAAATGCGAATAGAATGTTGTATACTCTGGAGTCGTCGCCCCTGCAGAGAGGGGTGTGAGCGCGGCGAGGGGATCGGAGTGAGCTGAGGTGTGAGGAACGGGAAGAGGGATGAGAAGTAGAGGGTAGCCGGGAAACGCTATGTGTCGGCGGGGTGGCCGCCGCGGCTGCGCGCTGTCCGCCGCAACCCCCCGGGACACGACGTGCGCGCCCTACCCACGCGCACACCCGCATACGACCCTCGTTTTTACCGTCGAAAGGACCGATCATTATCCGCTCATTCATTTTATTCGTTCTCTAACGTTGCTATAGCAACGACTAAGTATAGTACAAAATAATACTGACCGTTCGCAGATCGAGCTGCAGGAGACGTTGCTTCCTTACTTCGAGAATTTTCTTTCTCCTTTCCATTGTTTCCTAATAATAAAGAAAAATATTAAACAGCTACAACATAATTGATTAGTAATGTCTTGAAACGTGATAATTGTCACGTTCCATTATAATATTATCCAGCCTTCAGTTCAATTTATTACGTGTGCCTTAAATTTCCTGATTTCAGTAACAGAAATTATTTGATTTATTAAAAGGAATTCTTTCATTGTTCTATTGCACGGATACAAATTACAAATTTAAGATAGAAATTGCTTGTTTACAGCTTACTTATGTAAGTATTGTTGGAAATAAAGTATAGTAACTATTTCATTATATTTGCTTTACAATTGGAATAGTTTTTGGTATGTCTTTTACAGTCGGCAAATCGTGAAAGGGCGTTGTCTTCTATAAAATAATGACGTGCGCCGCCACTACTGCTATTATCTATTTAATAAATACATTTAATTCGATAAGTGCATATAACCTCACAGTTTACTCTATTCTATAATTTATAAATTTAATTCATAATAACATAACAATAAACAATAGCAAATCATAAATCGAGATCTTTCCTTTGGCACAAAGGCTTATATCATTTTTTGTCTCTAAATTTATTAAATTATCGTTTAAACAAATGTAAAATAAATAAATATTTAATCAAAATATTTCTTTATTTTACATTTGTTTTTACTTATTTGTTAAGAGGATTATTTGAAATGTTGAATGAAATGGGTAGCTAATGAACAAGCACAGCATAGTCCATATTGTACAGTGATGGTGACTGGTTACATATCATTGCAAAGCGGAAATATCAGGGTACAGATAGAGGTGGGAGGGAGTACGGGGGCACATTCCCCGGGAGGATCCTTTATGGCGCGGCCGCCTGTCTGACCGGTTCCAGCGAGCGTTCAACCCACCGAGATCGCAAATTTAAAGATTGACTCTCTGACATTGTAATTTTTTAATAACAATAGTCAATATTGTTACGAGTCACGTTTTATTAATAAACTACTTACGTAGCCTAAAGAAATTTAAATTCAAAATTATGAAGGTTTTTTATCTATTTTGTAAAAAAGTAATCTAATAGTTAGCCAAACTTAGTCATGCAATATACATGATTGTTAAAAAGTCATATTTTCTAATAGATAAGAAAATGACAAATCTTATTATTAATAAAGTCCTTTTTCACAAAGGTTCGATTGCATCAAATTTTAACGATTGTTTGACGAAGCCGGACGATCTGACCTTGGCAGTGGCGTTGACTTGTTCGGCCTCAAATCGCAACCAACCGTCGCGGCGCGCCGTACAAGTAACACATGGTTAAAATACCATATGTACATTTTACGTATTCAAAGCGAATATGCAACAGATGTTTTGATATATCATTTTATCGCCTAATCTATAATACGTTATCGCTCTATCATCATTCTAAAATAAAATAACCGTTAGTTGGAGTCCCCTGAACGCCCATAAATCCGTTTGGCTCGTCCAGACAACAGGAAAATCAGCGCTCAAATCGTCCATACAAATATCCTTTTAGCAAAGTCAAATACAACACTGTTTATCGACAGGGTAAAATAGGCATAAAACCATGGTAACTATTATTAGCGCTGACATCATTTGTGTACGATAACGAGTGGAAGCAATGACTTTAAAAATGAAATAATTCAATATCTATGTTATAAAATTTTCTGTTTTGTTAATTTGTATAGGTGTATGGATTTTAAACGGTTTCAATATAATGTTTTTATATTTATTATAATAATAATTTAAATTATTTACTTAGGTAAAATAATATATTGTTAAAAACTAAAAAGGGCTTATGTAATTATTTATAACTAAGTTCATTCTTCAATTTTATTAAAAAAATGTGCTACAGACGTCCACTGAACCCTGTATTACTACAAAATGATCAATAAAATTTTACTTGATTTATTTTTATTTGTGTTCCGACTTCTTACTCAGCAAGAGAGTGACAGACAATGCACGGTCTATATTACTGCGCATGAACAACTGAAATTTAGCATGTAGGTTTCTTAGAGAGTTCACGAACGCACTATAAGATTTCTTAAAATTCGAACTGTTAGAAACAAAAACAGATCTTGTTAAATGATGGTAAGGCAAACGTTATAAATTTCACGGAAACATAGTTATGATAATAATAAATAGAAAATAATGAGGCAAATGGGGAACATCCTTTTTTAATTTTAGATTGCTATTTTGTGTATTATTTATATATCAACCTGTAGAAGTCTCCTCAATGTTGTTAATGATCGCATATTTAAATGATGGCAATACAAAACTTAAAATAAATACTTATTGGTATTATTATTAATTTTGTTAAAGAGTTTCTTATCACAATAATCGGTTTTAAAAAGTGTTTGTTAATATAAGCTTAAAACGGAATATCCATAACATGGATGCCATCCACGATAACTCTTTAACAAAGTATATATAGTTATATATTTGTACATTGCCTTCAAACACAAGCTTTTGTCGTCATTACACAAAAGAGCTATAATGCTTTCGAGCGTGGCGCCTGGTCATATTGAATTACTACGAGGCCTTACTCGAGCGTGTGATACAAAAGGATACCCTAAGGTTAAGTTTAGTAATATCATGTACAATAATAATTTTCACAAGAGTGAAATAATTTGAGGGCTATTACTAAAAATAAACATTGAAACTAAGGATTATAGTTTTGTTTCAGAATGACAATAGTTAATTTTACTATATATTTTTCTGAGGTTATACGCATTAAACATAATAATTCTAAAGCAAAGAGTACAGCAATTTTATACGCGTCAGTATCACACCATATGGTTCTGTATCGATGTTTGAAGACACTCATGCCCATAAAAGCTTTTACGTTGCTAGCATATTAACCCCGCACTTAAGCTCATATCAACACACATTATGAAATAAACTACTGTTACAATTTTCGATTTCTGTTCTGATTAAATTTAAATGCTCAACAAGCTTAATTTTATGATTTAGTATTAACAACTAATAAAGAAGAGTACATTTTATAACTGTCATGGAGATCCAAGAATGTACTACAAGAAGCTTTTACGTTAGGTGTATCACTCCATCGACCGGATGTAGTCATAGATTTGTTCGGAGACGGATGTGTCGCCATTTGCATGCGCGCCGCGAACTGCCGACAATGCGCAGAAGGGACCAGCAGTAGAATAATGAATATAGGGGAAGCCATTTTTACAATTCAAATAAACGTATTATTAGCTCCTAATATCGAATTTAATAAAGTATTCAAAGATTCTATCGACAAATAATTTATTATTTGGTATCTATTTTATATGAGAATGTAATAAAAATATAAATATTATTTTAGGAAATTATTAGTACATGTTAGGTTATTAACAGATATTTGTAAAAATGGATTTTTATTGACCTCATATCTGTTCGTACATATAAATGTATTACCCTTAAATAGAAAGGAATATTATTTGACATTATCATGTAGGACATTATCTGCAATGAGAATTGGAAATGAACGATAACAAAATAGGCACTTAGATATTTATATTGTACAGCCATTATGCATCGACTATGTTATCACAATACTGGATAATAATAAATGATATTATTTTTGTTCCTACTTTATGCACTGAATAAATTATTTCTAATATATAGTATGTCTGCTCACTAAAAACTATAAAATTCTATTTCAATATGGTTTTTGAGAAAGTATAAGTAAAATATATTTCAAAACAATTTCATAAATTGGTGTTGGCCTACATCCAAAGATTTTACTTACTACGAGAATTCATATCGATGAAAGTTTTCGTTTAATACTACAGTGAAAGTTGCATATAATTCGAATTAACAATTACACCTAACATGTCTGAGTAATGAGCATTACTATGAGAGTAGTAACATTGTACTTTAAGTGGTCATATGTAGGGCGGCCGCGCGGCCTCAAAGCCAAGACTAGTTGCCATCTTTGGAAACGACCGGTTTGCGGACATACATTTTTTGTACTTAATACATTAAGTCCCAACAAGACAGTAAGCCTTTTAAAACTATTATATGTCCTGCTTAATTTAATGTAGCTATCTACTTTGCAGTCTATATCAACGGCTGTTCTGTCATCAAACATTGGATTATGAACGATATTTTATCTAAACTAAAAAATAATAAATTAACGCTAAATTAAAAATATAATATCTGTAAGTATTTCGGTGATTTGTGTTTTTAATCAAGGGATATGATCGTTCAGGCATCCTCCCTCGCGGTATGTCACAAGGTGAGTCACGAGCAGCCGACAGGGCAAGCGACTGACGACGGCTGATTCACTGCACGCTTACTATTATGCACATATTGATGTCGCAGGTAACAGAGTCACTATTGTATGCTGGATGCTATTGTGCAGCCGAACTTTTGAGGTCCCCTAACCGATTGTTAGCGCCTTATTGTGTTATTGTTCCGCGGGACGAACGTGTAGGTTTATTATTTAGATTGGAACAATAACAGTACCTATTTAAGTCCACAAGCGATTTGACAGTCTTCTTTAGTAAAAGCACACGTGTCAGTTAGCAATGCAACACTATATACTAATTTTAAGCAAATAAAATACTTTTTTTGAAAAAACGTATAAAAATTTTGAAAATTTTTATACGTTTTTTCAAAAATGTTTTCTAATCCTAAGTGTGGAATAACACTTTAAAAATAGTAAATATTAAAATAAAATACTTTTAATATTCAAAATTATTCAATCTTTTAACATCGAAGTGTGCCCTTGTACCTTAATTTCTTTTCAAACGTATGTTTATAATAAATTTATCAAACATTTGAATATAAGGTTACTTTATTAAAATTTCACGTTTTTTCTTCTTTTGCGATAACGTGTGGTCTACATAAATGTCATTAACTCAAAATTTGCATGCCATATAATATAAGAAAATAAAGTAAAATTAATAAAATAAGTAGGAAATTTAGAATATTACAATATATGTATAAATACATAAGTAAATAGTAGTGAACACAAAATATTAATAAGATTCGTTAGAACTAAATTCTACTGCCATCTGTTGGTAACTGTAGAATATTAAATGAAACTAAAAAAGTAAGTGTTTATGTTTGCAGTCTTTTTATAACAATACAATGTTAGATATCATAACATGGCGACATAATATTATTTTATGTTACAATAAAATTATATTTTTCTTTTACGAGTTATACACAAATGAATCGGTTATATTTTTTTAAATTGTTACGCATTTTAATGTGAATAATTCAGTTATTAATAATTGGCGGTAGTCCAGAATCTGGCATTATCTACATTGTTGGAAAGAAAATGTTGATTATTTGAAGTTGAAGAACTCTTCTTCTTCAACTTCAGTCATTAAAAGGGAGATCGGTAAACAAATGAGGATTACCGGAAGTGTTTAAGTTATGCTCACTTTCATTGGATATAAATAAAATTGCACTACACACACACAATGAAACGTTAAATTCAAACTCTCCTAATTAGAAAGTGTCTAAAGCGGTTAGTGAGCTAATTCATTAGTTAAAGGAAATTCATTTGCCTAACTCTTATTAAGGGTCTTTAAGTCGTTAGATATCTTTTTTAAATTTACAAATTTCACAGACGATATATAATAATAAAAAAAATTAAGTTATAAATGTTGATAGTAGGGATAAAAGGAATGTCCGCAAATATATTTACCAGTGTTGAATGGTCAAGTATGCCTGTATAGATAGTATGTATTAAATCATTAGAAAAATGATGTGTTTATATACAGATTGATTCATCAAGTAATTATTTAATTACATTAAATATGGACATAATTTGTAAAATTAGCTTATAATAAATATATTTTATTTACTTGCTTGTTATCTTAGATATACATTAAAAAGATTAGTAACAGCTACAAAATATAATACAAAAATTGTTACTAACAGCAACAACAGTATAGCAAATTTTTATATGGAGTCGAGGTTGACGAAGTGCCTCAAATAATTACGGTTTAAAGTTATGAATATGTCATATTCAAGTGCATATTGTTAAATATTTCTACTATACTATACTAATAAATATATTTTTTATCGTTCACTGAAAGCTTTCATATCATTCACATCACAGAAATAAATAATTATTATAACAATCTATACTAAAATAGTTGGTATAAGGTGGGTGGGCTATGGAAGGCCATGTTCCTTGCAAGGCCAAATATTAAAAGACCTTAGTTATTACCATTCAGTTGCAAATTCCTTCTATTCACATTTTAAGCATATTCAAATATATCAATATCAGCACAGCAAAGTAATATGTGCTCACAGCAAGATATAAGTATTAGCAAATAAACTAATACAGTTTATTAATTAAAATTTTAATATTAAATTTTTACTCTCAACTTGTTGTATAAAAAAAGGCAAAAAATTATCCTGACTATTCGTCTTTTTCCTAGGTAAGCCAATATTCCGAACTTTGCAAGGCCAGCGAATATATTAAGTAAATATAACTTGTAAGGTATAATGAATATCCAGAAAAGGAAAAATAGTAATAGATAGATTTTCGTAGTAAATACGTATTCTATAAGTTAGTGACATTTAGTAATTAAAAAAAAGTATTAAACATCTAATAATTATGCCTTATGTTTCATTTTAAAGCTTTATGTAGATACGTGTAAGAGATGATATTTTGTATTTTTTGGTCTTCTGAGGAACGAACTAATACGATAGCTATTTTAGTCAGTTTTTATTCATTATTTCAATATATATTAATTATTAACTTAGATCATTTATTCATTGTATTTAATTTATTGGATAACAATGTAACACTTATGAATATAATATTTAAAGCATTTTCATTACACAATAGTGTTCGGGTACGGATTTTTAATTTTTTTTATGTTGATCTATAGCGATAAGCATTAAATATTGCATGGTCTTTTATGGACCCCGCGTCCCTTTCAAAGCCGTTTGGCAGATTAGTTGAACTTGAGTTAGTAAATATTGGTAAAAGATAAAAAATAATCGGGTCAGTGGGCCGGTCGCGGCACAATGGAACTGTGTCTGACTGTAAACGCGATCGGTTGTCGGTTCGATCCCACTCGGGGGAGTGATTATATTTAAATTATTCCCCCCTCTTCGCTCTGGTAAAGACAAAAAGCGGCGTTGAGTTCCACTACTCAACACGCAATGTTTCGAATTCGGTGGAAAGCAAAGTACGGAGTGTCTTGACACTAGACACTTTCTGTCTACTCTGCTATGCAGGATAAAAGCGTGAAGCTAAAAAAATGACTTATATGTTGGGTAACAAAACAAAGTTTTACTTAATAATATTTGTTCGTTTCTTTTATCCAGTAAATAAGGGAATAACAATTGTTTATCAGTTATGATGGCCTTCACTGGTGAAGCTTTATATATTTTATTATTTCAGCTTAACAATAAATTTTGTGTATTATTTACCATTAACGTAAATTAAGTTCGTCATGATTGTTATTTTTTTTTAATTATAGTGCCAATAAAGACTCCTACTATACCAGACCAAATAACTAAATTCAATAGTAGAAAACTATGTAAGCTACTGTCAATCAGTGCAAAATATTTTTTTAGATAACTGAGGAATTGAGAATACTGAAAAATAAGTATATAAATATTTTTACTATGAGTTCTTGTATTATAAAATTGTCTTATAAGCGTCTATCTCTCTGTACCTTTTAATAATATATTTAATGACTTAGCTACGTGATTACTCGTACCTGATAAGCCATAGAATACAATGCCGCTCAGAAAAAATAAGTGGAAATATGCTCGAATAAAGACCGGCATGGCTTTGCCTCTATTTTATATCACATGTTGCGGTGACAAAATTGTTTTTTATCCACAATTCCTCAAATAAAGATGTTTCAACAAACGTTGGTTTAGATTCAGTTTTAGAATTGAAATTAACTTTCAACAATACATCTCTACTGAAAGTCATTTACATCGATACAATGTAGACAATGGTTATGTATTTACATTCAAAGCTTGCGTAGATTATTTGCAATAATTTTATAATGTAAGGATAAGGAGGATAATGAGGATTATTAGTGCGTTAACAATGCGAAATACGTAAAAATTGAAGGTACCTTTTCGTATAAGTAAGCTTGTGACCCTTCTTAGTGCTTCTCTTGGCGACTTCTGGAAGAATTTAGGTGTCAGGTTCGGCGGCAAAGTAAGCGGTTTGCGAGCACTCGAATTATCCCACGATACAGGATGGTCGGAAGCCATCTTCGATGTCGTTATTCTGTCTAAGTGTTCTGTTGATGCTGGCCTGTTACGATGCAAATAATAAACATTATTACAATGTATACTTATTATGGACAATTAGTCAGTAACATGTTTTTTCGTTAGAAATATTCAGCAAGGTTTTCAGTTAGTGAGAAAAGTATTATTTTTTTAAATTAAAAGTAAGTAGTTGGCTCAAAATTTTGTATACACACTTGTAGGTAAACTAAGTAAACAATTATATGGTATTTACAATCTGATATCAATAAGTATATATGCATAACATTACTTTTTATGAGTGCAAAATTGAATTCAAAATTATTTATACAACAATGATAAGGCCGGTCGTGGTGCAATGTGACAGCGTCTGACTGTAAATGCGATCGGTTGTGGATTCGATCCACTCGAGGGAGTGATTATATTTAAATTATTTTCACTTCCTCGCTCTGGTAAAGACAAAGAGCAGCATTGAGTTCCACCATTCAACAGGCAATGTCTCGAATTCGGTGGAAAGCGAAGAACGGAGTGTGTTGACACTAGGTACTTTCTGTCTATCCTGCTATGCGGGATAAAAGCGTGAAACTAAAAAAAACAATGAAAAAATTTTCTTAAAAATTTGAATATATTAAAAAAAATGTTTTAATTCATCATGATAAGCAAACAATTATGCTAGATTCCAAATAAGTAAGAAATAAAGTCAATATAATATTTTTTTGACACATTAAACAATATTTAACGTAATTTTTCTCCATAACTCCGGGATTTCGGAAGTGACAAAATCTAGAAAATATAATCTGATGAAACAAAATTGCTGACCAAATGTTAAGTAAAGTACGTTTAGTTTTATACAATACTTGTCTTCAATCAATTTCTAATATAATCCAAAAATTATCGGGACCAGAAAGCAAATGTGATTCCAGGATTCTAATTCCTTGGATAATTTAATGCTCTAATTAGAATACATAAAATTATTAAAACAAACTACACACGCAATTGACATAATATATATATTTTGTACAAATCTCATATACGTTGGTGAGGCCGGCCACATGTTTAATACATATCAACAAGGCCTTCGGTTTAAATAAATATAATTTAATAAACCTAAAACGGTAATTAGTAAACGATATATCGTTGGATCTAAACGTTTCATGCGTCAATGGCTCTGTGAGACCATAATATTATCTGGTGTACCCAAACTTAAGGCATGTGTTAATTTTTTGCGTAATATAGTAATTATGTTGGAAATTACATAAAAGGTTGTGACGCACATTTTCATTAATATAATGATAAGTTAATGAAAACCTTACTTAATAGCTTATTTTCCAATTCGTAAATTAAATATAATTTGCTTTAAAAAGTAGGAAACAAGGCCATTTTGTTGGCCTAGAACAGAATTTCTTGAACTCTAAGAACTGTATTAAAACAAGAAAATACTTTTATTACGTTGCTTAACATTATTATTATTAAGATTTAATCTCAAAAATTTTAATATAATTACAATTTTTTCTTTTAATAAAAATTTCAAAATATTATCCTAAATGTTGCAACAGACAGTGAAAATGAATCAAATTTTTTGTATTACAAAATTGTTTTCTTAAGAATTCAAAATTATCTGTAAAATAAATATATTTAAATTTGAATATCTTAATATTTTACTATTTTTAAAGTGTTATTGGACTCTTAGGATTAGAAAACATTTTTGATAAAACGTATAAAAACTTGGACGGTTTCCACGAGGCGCGGGTTCGAATCCTGCTGCGTTCAAATTTTAAACGTTTTTTTCAAAAATATTTAGATATCTTATTTGATTCGTCACAAAGGAATGCGTATTTTTACGCCTTCCTTACGTGAATCTGAATAGTTCAGATGTAAAAATTTTCCTTACGAATTAATTACATTAACCTACAATAGTGGCTTTTTCTATTTAAATTTTTTATCCATAACTAATTGAGAAATATTATTATTTTTTAATATTAAAATTTTCAAGAAACAATTCGTTTCAATTAACTTTTGGCTAAATTTAAAACAGTTTTATTCTCTGTAGTCATTTAAAGTACGTTTCCGGCTCAAAGTATATTTTTTATAGGGAAATCGTAAACGTTACATTCCATTACGCGTTTAAAACACTGGATGTGATTATATTTGCATAAGGTGAATATTTGTAACGCGTGTAATGCACGAAATATGTGTGGTCCATGTGATGTATAGGATGCTTTCAACGTCAGAGCGCTACTATTCATTTGCGTATCTATCGTCTTATGCACACGACTGATATGGTACAACAAATCTTAATGAATTTTACGATGTGTACTTAGGCTTTTTAAATTAGTAGATATTTCTATGGCTAATAGGTAAAAATCCATAACCTATTTCTTTGCCGAGGGTACCAGCCGCGAGGAGGTCCGCCTAGACGAAGAAGATCTGCGCCAGTACACACCCCTGAAGCTCCCATAATAGAACCTCGCCCGTAGCCTCCTAATGTTGCACTGCTTCCTGGTATCACAAATATTAACGGATCGTCAAAAATCACAACATAATAAATGAAGACTTAACTTCTTTTATTTCGTTCCTTTTTTTTCTAAATATACATAACATTTTTTAGATTTTAAAAATTGATAAAATATATAAAACCAACCTATTGTTTGTATGGAACTCATAGTATTATTTCGTGGCGGACCAGTAGAATTTCTGGGCGGCGTGCGAGGAACATCACAACCTCGAGCAAAAACTGGTGTTTCAGGTAAACTCGCAGACGTTTGCAGCTGACCTCGAACATTAGATGCTTCTCTGTTCTGACGCTGTAATGTTCTTCGTCTCGCACCACTTGCCCCAGTATCTGTAAAATAAAACCAATAGGTAAAATAATCGATATAATGTTTGACCAAACAGATGGACATAGAAAATAAACTAACTGTCAAGACACTATGATTTCATGCACGATTTTATTCACGCGATTCATATTCATATCTTCCATTCATTTAACAGGCACGCTCGAAACGCCATTAGCTAAGAACCATACCAATGAAGATATATAGATATTTTTGATTCAAGTAATTAAATTTTTGTTCGAAGTAATTAATTTTTTTCAAATATCTAAATTAATATTTTTACGCAAAAAAAAGACAGTAATAAATAAATGACAACTATTATATTTAATAAAATGTTGCACATATCAAATAATTATTGTTTACAAAATTGTATAATATATTAAAATTAAACTAAATATTTAAATAATAATATTTTATTAATGCTAAAACTAAGTTTGAGATAATTTATTTTTGGCATATTAATTCATTAAGAAGCCGCTATTTTACGCATATGTTATGCGTCAACTATAAAAAAACAGGATCTTTATTTCTTACCAGTAGGCAATGTTCTTCTATCGTTAGAACCACTTTTGAAATTACTATTTCTCCTATTTTTGTTGTAGCTAGTTTCCATTGATCTCGTCTTAAGGCTATTAGTAGTGTCACGATGCGGCGGCACCGCTGGGGGTTCTGAAGGCCTGTCATAATTATAAAATAGTTATAAAGAGAGCACAATTTTGCGAGATCTATAATTATTACAGTACATTTATATATTTACCTTCTTCTGGCTTCCATGGTCGGTGTTGGTAGCGTATCAGCTTTCTTACCATGTCGTCTACTAGTTGGCTGCATTATTTCCGTATACTCGTCGTCGACTTCTTGTACTGGTGATGGGGGTAAGGGAGGGAATTTAGGAGATTCAGGGGTTTGTGGCAAAGGTCCCATTTCGTGACCCATACTCGGTGAAGTAGACAACTGATTGTGTCTATAGGGATGTTCTACAATTTGCACGTTAAGTGGGAAGTCACCCCCACTAGACACCGCTGAGTCAGAGGACGATGGCTGCCGCATTAAGCTCACCGGAACATCTTTGGCACTCGTTGATTTATGCATGCTATTTGATCTTCTACCAGACGATCGATCGCGACGCTCTATTGACCTTTGATTTTGTATTTCGTTATGGCTAGACGATTTTTGTATGTCGTGCCTCTTTTGTTTTTCTCTAGAGCTATAACGAAAATTGCTTTCTAAGATATCTTTAGATATATCATCACAGTATTCATCCTTATGTATATTCCAGTCTTTAGGTATGTAAGGGGTAAAATGTTTTTGGTCCCGACCTTGGCTTAATATAGCGCTAATATTGTTTTCAATTTTCCGTAATGGGGAAGTTTCTCCACTAGAATCTGGTTCACCACTTTCTTGATCTTCTTCTTCTTCTACAGTTGTTATAAGAGCCTGACGACTTGCACTATTGTTTTCGTCGGCTCCGAGACTCGGGAGAGATATGACACGAACCATATTAGGAGGTACTGTTGTAAGTTCACCGACAGTTTCATTACATTCTGTTTGAGGTGTTTCCTCGACTTTGCCTTCTTTTATTAAAGACTGAATATTATCGAACGTAGAAGAATATTTTTTGAAATCTGTAAACCTACTCTGTGGAGATAATTTGCTTTGAGTGCTACTTTTAGAAATGCTTTTATCACATTGTCTACTTTTAGGACTATGACCATAATACTCTGGATTGAATCTTTCCTGGGCGTTGTTAAGATCTAAACTTAACCTCGATTTAGGCGAAGTTATTTCTTTACTTAGTCTAGAATTTGGAGTGCAGAGGTCGATGCTATATCTAGAGTTAGGTGTATTGAGTTCACGACTCAATCTTGAGTTTAAGTCAGCACTATACCGTGATTGAGGTAAGCTTAAATCCGAACTTGGTCTAGAATTATAGGAACCCACAGATCCTGAACAACTTATAGATATACTAGATCCGTCTATAGATTTATCAATACTTCTATTTAAACTATGACTTTGGGACAGATTATTTGTATTCTGTGGTTTGTTACTAGTATTTTTATTGAAGGCTGGCAATTGTTTTCTGTTTTTTCCCTTACGGATGACATACGTTCCACATGCTAAATCTTGAGTACGACGATGCTCTTGTTCAGCATCTGAAATTGGGGATACGAGTGGTTCACATTGTGAAATTGGCGGCGGAGGAGGCCAATATTCTTCCGCCCAATCTTCATCTAATCTTTGCGGAATCGAACTGGTACTTGAATGCGACTGGTCTCCAGATTTTCTTCTTCTTCGCCCAATGACCTGTAATATTGAACAATTTTTGGATATTATTTGTTTTTGTTTAAATAGGTTAGTTTTCTATTATTGGGCTCATTAATAAAAAAATAATAATAAAAAAAAATTACCTACTTTTTCACAGTCATTGATCACCATTGAAGCTATTTATTTTTAAACTATATATAATTTTTAATAACTTACTATTAGCAATGTCACATACATCCATCAAGTTAAGTCATGGCCATAATTATCTTATTGATCCAGCTAACAATAAAATGTATCTTTTTTTAAATATTTATATTTAACTGCTAACTAAAATTAATATTATAAGAAACTCTAGTATACTCTTATATGTATGTTGCTATAACGATTAGTTACAAATATTTTATAAAAAGTAGATTATATGTTGTATAGTGACTTTAACTTATATGAACATTTAATTATGTAATTATTGTAATATAAATACTTCATGTAGTAAGAAAATCTTTGAATTAAATTCTTAAAAATCTTTAAAATTCAAAATAGAAATATTTCTAAAATTAATCTGTTTTAATGTAAGGAAACATAAAGATCAGTAATAGTGAATGTACGGATTGAGGTCACAAATTAATCATCGTACTATAACAGTTATATTAACATTTGAAGACATGAAGACAAAATCGTGAATCGTGAGGAATTTCTAAGTTCTAAAATCAACCGCTCATGTGTTTTAGATGCATCTACCCATAACTGTAATTATCATTTATTTTCAATGTATAACTATTTCTATAACTCTTTAATATTTCATGAATAGTACCTTTGTGCTGCCTGGTGTAAGAAGAGGATCGTCACCATCGAGAGACACTTCCCAGGCTATGGAATTACGTTTCGAAGGCGTGCTCACTGCAGGAGGAGGTGGAAAAGATTCTAATGAATCATCTGAAAAGTGTTCTTCGTCATTAATATCGTCACCTCTTTTGCTATCCATTATATCCTCTGATGATCCTCTACACACTTCTCTATGCCTTTCCATAGAACTGGCGAGAGTTCGAGGCGGTATTTTACTCTTTGGTGACAACATTTCCCCATCAGATCTACTATCACGCTTCATACTGTTCTTTTTGTCTATACTTTTGTTGTTTGAAGGAGATATTTTATATGTCGGGGAATGTGACTGCCGATTGTATTGTATATTAGGTCCTGGGTAAATTGTTACTGGATGTTCATTGTATGGTTTGTCACTGAATTCCGTAGAGAAGCCCATAAAAGGGAACACAGGTTGGTTTTCAAAACTAGGAGACTTTTTAAGATTGACAGGTGGAGCCGAGTGTCTTGGTGGAAGCCAAGTTGGTATGACTTCCGGATTATTTGGCCTTGCCCCATGTTGTAACGATGAGAATTTATATGGATGTACAGGCGGTTGCTGTAATTGGAAACCATTCATTTCTATTTCTTTGTCCCATCCATAGGGCCTTTGATGTCTTGTTTTAGGCTAAAAAACGAATAAAAAATATTTTTATTATTTTAATGTCCATAAGTGTGAGACCTCTAAAGAAAATATTAATTGGCTTACAAATGTAGTTTGCGTTGCGGTTGTAACTCCATTTATACTTATAATGGAATCCAATTTCTCTTCAGCTTCACATTGTTCAACTGAAGTAGTTCGTTTTGCAGAATTCGCAGGCGATACTCTGGAAAATGTATTTTAAATTACTTAATCATTTCAATTTCAATCAATTCAAATAAAGTATAACTTCTATAATATTATTTTATTAGTTATTTTATACCGCATAGCAGGGTAGACAGAAAGTACCTAGTGTCAAGACTCCGTACTTCGCTCTCCACCGAATTCGAGATATTGCGTGTTGAGTGGTGGAAATCAACGCCGCACTTTGTCTTTACCAGAGCGAGGAAGTAAAAATAATGTAAATATAATCACTCCCCTGAGTGGGGATCGAACCCACAACTGATTGCGTTTACAGTCAGATGCTGTTGCACTGCGTCACGACCGGCCTTTGTTTTAACACGGTAGATTTTATTAAATTGATTAACTAGGTATTTTTTTATTTATTACGAAGCCTCAAATAAAAAGAAACGTTTCAGTATGGATAATTACTTTGGTAATAATGTAGATATTATTCTTTGGGCTTCTTCAGGTGGCGGCGGCGAATGTGGAGATGGTGGATCTGGTGGTGAACCTTCTTCACGTTCCTCCGTAGGTCTAAAGCCCAGTGCGAATTTCGCTCTGTAAAATTGTGGTTATTTCTTTTTAAATTTCATTATATGTTAATTTTAAAAAAATATTAGGGCGTAGGTCAGACAACGCCTGATTATAAACTTGAATTAATTTACATGGGTACGATATAGATAGTACCAACGACCCAGTATAGACTTGGGGGATACTGAAATTATTATATATAGTAGCATGAACGTGAGAACGTAGAAAGTTGTCACATAGATTCTACGTACCGTCTGCCGTTCATGCTCATATATCCATCATCCTCGGATGTGTGCCCCGCGAGTGGTGAGTCGTCGTCAGTGGCAGGTGTTGCGGGGGTGGCCGGAGTAGCTGGCGTAGGTGGCGCACGCGCCTCCAGCGACCGCGGTTCTCCTTCGTCGTATTCACTTAATACTTGATCTAGTAGCTCCAAAGAACGCTGTACATCATCGCACCCTCTGTAAATACAAAACGTTTACTTTATAATATACTTTATAATAATAATATAATAATATTTATTCAGTTTAAATTTTGACACAGCGAGTAAGACTTTAGAAAAAGTCTTAAAAAATCTCTCAATAAAGTAGAAAATAGTTCTTTTTATTTTTGTTTGATTACCTATTGTTTGATATATACTTCAATAAGTTTAGAAATGTATGTCTGTAAAAAGGGTGATTAAAAAATATATGCATTTTGCGTTATTTTTATTTTAGTAATAAAAACAATCATTCATAGGATATAACAATTTTATTAAGCACATTACATTTTAAAATTTACTACCTAATAAATCATTCCTATTTAGAGTACTGTGGATATAATAATTTAGCGTAACCGACAGCGAGGACACGGCAGTCAATTCCCCGAGATAATGTGTTAAACTGAACTCATTTCCTCTGGAGCTCGGTTTGCCTCTAGAACATTTCCTCTTACTGGGCCATTAGAACTGAATTAGAGGATAACTATTTAACTGATTGATCTTATACGTCATGATTAGCTTCAATTTGGTTCCTTACTTTATTTTGGCATATAAAATAAACAATAAATAAATTCTGTACAATTTTAAACAATAATTAAATAAACAATAAATAATAAATTCATGAAAGAACGGAAATGGGTAAAGATATTTTTTTATATTTTTATATCTTTATGTGCTACGTTAAAGGTCTTCTACTATACATTTTTTAATAATAATGATTATAAAAATCTTTTTTGCAGACAAAACAGAATAATAATTTTACTTAGGAGAATAGATATCAAACGACGGACTTATTACTAAAAATTTTTGTATATTTCTCTAATTTATATAATTTATACGATAAAATATAAAAAAACGACAACATACAATCTCAATAAAGCTGTCACTCATGATAGCGCAAAAAATATAATTTGTAACTTCTTCAAATATGCCCTGTTGGCATCTGGTGCAGCATTCATTATAAGTGTTCATATTAAAGGATGTATGTTCCCTGCTATGAAGTGGTTGTAGAGGCTGGCACAAAGCACCCCTTTGAAAGAAGAGCCGCTTTCACGCCAGCTCTCGATAAGCCCTTAGCGCTCCATGAGCTGTACGCTATACTTCCTCAATCAAATACTGCAGTAAAAAACTACCTATGCTTTATTTGATTAAGATGTTTTTAAGACCGTATAGTATTTGCAGTCGTAGAATGGCACGTGAGAATGTCAGAGAAGTATATAGGATGTAAGTGTTTACAATATTCATAGAATTTCTTAAATATTTGCATTCAATGCTTATTTAAATACTATTCATCATTCTTTGAAGTGATAGTTGATTGATAGACTGTTAATTTAAGCAAAAGTAAAAGATTTTAAAAATTTTAAATACGTGTATGAGTATTTACGCCACGCTGCCTAATAGTGTACGTTTGATCTTAATAATTTGTCTTTATACAACAAGAAGGGTCTCTTAACAATCTTAAGCATCAGGTACGTACGTCGTGTACGGCATCCGCGAGTGAAGAGATGCTGATAACACAGCCGGGGCCGCTTCTTACATCTTCAACGATCGAGAGCTTCATTAGTGCTCGCTTCTAATGATCTACGTCGTGTTCAAGCAGTTTTTTCACAACAGAACATTACTTCTCGATGTATCCTTATCACAAACAGATTTTTTGAAATAATTGTATCATGTAGCATATTACATTTCATAAGAATCATAAAATCATAATCTATATTTTACTATCCTATTTTGATTTTTATTTATTTATGTATTTTAAGTTTACTATACGATGCTCGTCAAGTTGTGTAAAGTTTACATTAATTAGATAGTATATATATATTTATTTGGCTGAGTGTATGTCACGAGAGTAATAAGCTTTAGTACGGGAGTTGGTAGGCTGGATAGGATCCGTATAGATGTATCGCGAAATGCATTGTATCGCCAGGGCTGCCACAAAGCAGAGCACTCAGCATGAGTGCCGCGGCGGGCGCGTGCCTGCCTTTGTTTTATTTCACCCACACTCCCGCTTTCGAAACTTTTAAGGGGAACTTCAAATTGCGTACATCTTTTTAACTTGCTCGGTTAACCCTGATTAGTTAGGCTAAATTTACTTCTATTAACTGAATAAAAATTATTGTACAAATGTAATGTAAATAATTTTGGCAGATTGCAGCATCATTATAAACTCAAATAATTATTTTAAGATGAGAGTTAGCAAAACTTAATTAGGTAATACAGGTGATTATAAATTATTACGTAATTTGTCATCATAAACTGTAGGCTTACTTCTTAGTAACGTAAGGTAGGTACTGTTTATGCGGAAATGAGTGCAGTGAGGCGGAAGTGCAAAACGCCCCCGGCGCACCCCCGGGCGTCGACCCCCGTGTTATGCCGAGCTTATACGCATACTGACAGCCTGAATGACGTCTTCAAAACACAATAAGCGAAAACTTGTCATAGATCAATTATATAAAGTAGCCTTAATGCCACATACTTGCGGGAGAAAACAAAATATGCGAAACGTAATAATACGAATCTTTATTTGTTACGAAGTATATATATATATATATATATATATATATATATATATATATATATATATATATATATATATATATATACGTTATAGTCATGTGCGATATTTATTTCGATAGCTAAAAAAATTTTAGCAATAATGTTCTACACAAACACAAATTGTAACAGACGGTTTTGTTTTAAATTTCACTCAAATTATAACATGTATGTATACTATAATATTACTTTATAACATGTATGTTTTTATCTTTTTATTTTTTGGCTTGTTTTTGTTGCTATTTTTAAAATATAAGACTTTGTGTTTTTCTTACCAATAGGTACGAAATCTTCTATAAAATTACGGGAAAGTAGGAAATAAATTCAAGTATTATCAGTTTCATTTATTCCTAAAAATGCAAAATTAAAAACAAAATTATAAAAAACAGTAAACGAACTATTTTCACTTTACTCCTCGACATGACCCCTAGAGTATGCTTAGCTTAACATAATTGATAGGATTTTTTTAATTGTTCCGTGCTATATATACGTAAGTGAATTTATAATTCATGTTCAAAATTCTTATGAAATTAGAATTCTTATGAATAATAAAAACATTAGATTATTAAAACAATTGATTTATTCATTAAAAATAACTAGCTCATTGTATAGTAATATGAATAACATTAATTATTTAACAACATAATTTGTCATAATCACTAATTGAGTTACCAATTCTAATCGAAAGTATCTCTTAACATTTTGTGGCTGTTTTCTTTAGTTTTTCACAAATATTTTATTCCAAAACTTTCGTTGTTTGTATACAATAGTATATTTAAGACTATGATTATAAACTTTTCACTCCTTTAGGGAAAAAAAAAGAAATTCATTGTAATCCTTAATATTTTTTAATCTATGTTTCTGAATCGATTAAACTTTCGAAGCTCTTCCGGAATCCAGCTAGTTTTTAAATTGAACAAAACTTTGTCAATTAAGTAGTTGAAAGTTTTGTTGTTGGATAACAGTTCGGGTTAAGTCACTGGAGTTAAGATTGGCGAATTGCAGTTAAATTGACTTACAATTTTAGATCTGCTAACTTCATAACTGTAATTTTATTTGAAAAAGAAAAAAAAAACAGAATATTTAATGCCTTATAATAACATTATAATAAAACGTTTGATATTTATAAAATTTTAAGTTGTAGCTTAAATCAGCGTCTATTAAATTGTTGATTTTTCGGAAAATCTTAATGATCTTCGTAGTGTCGCGACGGAAGGAAGCGTTGAGGGCATGCCAATAAACGCGTCGACTGTAACAACACCTCGCTTCAAGTTAACCGGAAGCAATTTCGCCTCCTAAGAGCGTGCTCTAAGGTTGACATTCCAAATAACCACTTACCATTATCGGCTGCAGCAACTTAAAGCAATTTTGCAAGTCAATATTGAACTTTCCAACTCTTGGGAGCGAAGTGTCCCTTTCAAATAAATCAACTACCGGATTACTCGCCCAATTCCTCGAGGTTCATGGGCTCCTTAATACTATATACGTATAAGATCTGCATAACTACAATTATTGTTATTAATTTCTGCTGAATGAACAATACTGTTAAATGACAGTTTTAGTTTAGTTGGAGAAGTTTAATTGTACGTTAAGGCATTTTCATAATATAATTTGCAACAAAAGACATAAATACTCATTTTTAATGTATTACAAATTCGATCACATTTCAAATATAGATTTTAAGGCAATAATATTATTATGTAAAAGAATTTTAATAATAATCTTTAAAATATAGGATATAAAATATATTTTTATACGTACCAGAAAAAAAATTCATACTTGCTATAAATAATATAAAAAAATATAAAAAAAATCATACTTGCTATAAATAATAATCATATTGCTTGTTTTACGTTCTATAAGTGTAAAGACGAAATTTGTTTTTTTCTAATAAATTTTGTATTTTATGTGAATTATTTGCTGAAAATTTAATTTTTTAATACATAAAACTTGAGTAGTTGTCTGTCAATTTGCGTAAAGACTTACTATATGACAATATTTATAGTCAGTGGGGTAAAGGAGAGTGAAATTTTTACCCTAAACAATTAGTGGTGTTATCGAAATTTAGAATGCAGGACAGTAAAGGGTGCATGAGCAATGTAAATTTTATGTTTTATCACGGTGACGTTTTAATTTTACATTGTAGAGCGATTTCTCAGTGAAATGAACGTTTTTGAACTCTGGTGTGGCATGCATGCAAATGTGATTAGCGTTGACACCCTTCATTGCTTGCTCTTTGTTATACTAATTAATGGACAATTTTGTTGTGTAATTACGTCTTTTTGACGTTTTACGACTCCGAGTTTTGTATAAAATTAACTATTCTGAAATCGTTAATACATTTTATAAGGTATAAAATTCATAAATTAGATTTTCATTTATAACCTGCTCAAATGGAAAATTTCATCATATGGTTAATTAAATTACTGGAGTTACACGAACGTTTTGGAATTCTGTCGCCTCACTATCGATCTCAAGCCGCCGCCAGACGACGCGCCAATGAAAAACTATGCTTTTTGTTCGTACAACTTTTGCATCAACATAGTCGCATTCGTAAGCTGCTAACTTTTGTGTTCTCTTATACTTAGTTACATCAATAAATAATATTAATAAAGAAATTAGCATAATTAGAAATACAATTATCATACAAAAAAAAAACATAAAAGTTTGAATTTTTAGAAAGTGAATTACTTAGGTGTATACTTATTAGTCTTTGAAAGAACATGAGTTTTTTTTTAATTTAAAATGTATTAAGGGTTAAATTAGAAAGCAAAGCGTGAAAAACGCCAAATAATTTGAATAAAGTTACAATAAGCAATTTCATTACAGCATTCCTTAATTAATTTTCTGGTAAACAAGATTTGTACCGCTCACATCGAGTACAGAATATACATACATGATTGCATACCACATCTCATTATCGAAATCATTAAAACTTAGCAAATGTTAATTAAGTTACGTAGTTTTAACATTATAAGGACGAATGAATGAACATATATTGTGAACATGGATAAAATATTAATTAATGATATTTAGGTAAGTTTTTTCATTAACATTAATGATAAAACTTGCGCAAATATCATTAATTAATAAAAATGCAAATATTATTATCTATTTTATTTAAGCTTATATGTAAATAATGATAAACAATTCTTTATCGAAAATACGGACCATTTGCATTAATAATTAAAAACTAAAAAATTACATGATCCTTCCTACCTTTATTATTTTAATTTTTATTAATACAATTTTTATTAAATATAATTAATATTTAATAGATTTTTATTCGTATAAATATGCACAGATCCAAATATTATATGAAAGGTTTATATAAATGGTATAAGATCTTTGGAATTCGCGATATTTACACATTTTAAAAGAAATTATTTTGAACCGATTAATCGCGTTTTTTCGAATCGGATTAATCGTAATTTATTTTGGTATTCAAAAATACATTTTTGGAAACCTGACGTTTCGTACACTTTACAGTAGTCCAAAAATGTATTTTCGATTACCAAAATGGGATCTACTATAAAAATGCGACTGCTTTTATTGTACAGCAAAAATTTATTGAAATGAGAATAATTCTAAATGGTTGGTTTGTTTAATATTACTCGGTGGGGACAAGCGTTTAAGGTTATAAAAACAATAAGCGTGAATTAATAAATAATGTCGTCGCTCTTGTTCCTGCAGTTGCCATGGCCGAGGGCATCGAGGGTGCGAGTGGCAAACATTAGTCGCTCCGACAGAACGCGGAGACGCGCCGGATGCTGCGGCATTACTAGTGTGATTTATTCGTCTGGCGTCGTGTGTACTCGAGCTACGTTAAATCCCTAAACTGAATGGCGCAGTAACAAAATTTCATTGAACTGCATTTGCCATAAACCAGAGAGCCAAGCGTTAAACGTCATAAATATGTGACCAAAAAGTACTTTAAGTTAGATCTAAAATAAATTTTCTATACTCGTGATTTGTAAGGTTTTTTATTATCTTTAAAATTTTGTGATTCATACAATTGCAGATGGGAAGATCTATACTCTAGCAAGTCAGGACATTAGGTTTTGTTGTTCCAAAAGGAATACCTAGAATACCTAGAATTGGCAAAATATGGACGACACAGTGTCTTGGCATTACGTTACGCCGTGATTCCGTTTTGTGCATATATAAGAGGAGTAAATATTCTATTGTTTTAGATTTGCTAGATTAGATAGTATTTAATTAGTAATAGACGAATATTGGTCTTAGTAAAAAATGAATAAGTAAGTGAAATACACATTCCACTCTAACAAATTGTAATAATAACCCCATCACGGCTGCGGTTCCAGGATTCCTGCTGGCACTCGCCGGTCTTTAAAAAGCATTGTACAGAATTTGATCGTACCCTACGATATGGGGTATATCTGCAGTTAATTATCTAGGTGAGGGGAAAGGGGAAGACGTCGCGAACGCCAATTTCTCCCCCATACTAGTTAGACCCAAGATTCGTACAGCTATCTAAATGTTGAGCCCTTGCAATTACTTTTAATTAAACTCGATAGGGGAAGCTAAATCAATATTATAGATGAGATTTACATTGGTTCATTTAGAATTTCATTTAAATTTTGCGCTACATAAATATTTGTCGCCTACTGTTGATCGAGTTGTGTATTATATATTTTAAATATATGATTTACAAGATTGTCTTTATTTTGCTTATATTTCTTAAGTTATATAGAAAATAAATATGTTACATAATAGGTATAAGGTATATAAAATACTTAAGAGCGCTTTCAGTAATGTTACAATTGACGTACTGTAGAAGTCCGAAAAGGGTGAAATTTTGTGTTGGAAATACTTAAAGTGATGTAAACCATTAAGCTGAGTGAGGGAGACGACGTCACGAGCTCAAAGAATAGCCTGCATACGTCGAGAGCAATTCCAGCTTGAAACGGACAAATTAGATTAATCACACTCGCTTTGACGACCAGGTGCTAATGGAAACACGTTACGACCTTTAAAATGCCGTGATGACGTGCTTTCCTCGTAAACTGCTTTAGTAGATTTTTTTGAAGGATGGTTTTTATCATATATATTAGTCACACTGTCATTAAAATAACTTTATAATTTTTAACAAGAAAACTAAGTGTAATTTTTATGTCACTGTTTTTATTTCGTAAAACGTATAGAAAAGTTATAATATTTATGAAAATATAAATACAATACTGTAAAACTAGGAAAATAAAAAGTCAATTTGTAGTTTATATTACGAGTTTGTCTAGTTTTTGTTAGAAAAAAATAATTTACGCATTTAAGTGTACAATATTACATGAAGGTAAGACTCTTTTACTTCTTCTTCTTCTTCTGTCTACGTCTCTTTTTGAAAATTGTGAAACGCAGAAGTATAAATTCCGTATTGTTTAAATTTATAAGAAAAAAAATGCGGAAGTCCGTATTTTTAAATAAATAGTACCTGCACTTATAAGACGCATACTTTTGTATAATTATTGTAAGTAACATATATCTTGCTAAGGTATCTCCAAATATACGCCTTATTTAATTCAGAATAATCAAAAGAGAGTTCGGTCGTGGCGCAGTGGGACAGCGTCTGACTGTAAATGTGATCGGTTGTGGGTTCGATCTCCACTCGGGGAGTGATTATATATAAATTATTTTCACTTCTTTGCTTTGGTAAAGACAAAGTGCGGCGTTGAGTTCTACTACTCAACACGCAATGTTTCGAATTCGGTGGAAAGCGAAGTACGGGGTGTCTTGACACTAGGTGCTTTATGTCTACCCTGCTATGCGGAATAATAGCGTGAAGCTAAAAAAAATAATCAATAGAGTGTAAGAAGTTCATAAATACTTAATAATTGTATATTGACAACTCTATATTACTACTTGGTACTATAAACCAACGTTTGTTATAACAAAAGAATATTAAAAAAAGTCTGTTGTGATTTCCTTAAATCTGTAGTATAAACATTCTCAATGAAAAATGCAATAGTTTTCTTTTAATTTCTACTAAAACGACTTTTCATGACACATGGCAGTTGATATGAAAGTTTTCAAAGAAATGTTAGGGTACATTTGCTGCTGAGTTCAGTCGTTGTTAGGTCGACGACACTGAAACATTCACGTAGGCATTGTTGTGGAAAACAACCCACACGCAATCATAATGTTGTTGCATGAACTAATTCGAAAAAGATTACGGATATTTGTAAGTCACTGTAATATATTACATAAAAACCATAGGCACTTTATATTCACTACGTAATATCCACATTGCGAGTAATTTACTAAGTTTATGACGCTTCAAAGTGTCTCATTTAATCAACATGAACATCGACAAATCTCTTTTAATATGAATATGAATCAGGAATCCAGTGTTCATACTACGGTCTTGATATAATAAACAATTTTATCAAAAAAAATATAAATTATATGAGGTGTACATAATGAAATTGGATATGCGTTATACAATATGCTGCATATACAATAAGCTTGCAATCTAACAATATCCAGTCTAAGAGTGCTGCAATAAACGAGAGGAAAGCCTTCACTTGAGTGCTAGCTCGTTAGGGAGGGAGCTTAAATTATGCTACAAGTCTATGGCCACTCTTACATGCGTAACTTGCTTAAAATGTTACACATGTTCATAGCGAACCATTGTTGCCACTACAATTCACGTGAATTTCTGCACAAGATAAAATCTTTTGACAACATTTTAGGTTAATTACCTTATGAAAATATGCAAACCATTTAAAGTTATATTTACGAGTGTTTTAATTTAATATAGCATTCGTTGTACATACGAAAGTTGATGTTGGTCATTTTTTTTACTTATTGTACTTTGTTGCTAATGTTTAAAAACTAAATTTAAACTAGATATTTTTGAAAATAATAAATTTCAATGGATAGTTTAAATTGGCACTTTATCTATTTACGTCTTCTATGCATAATTACATTTTATAAATTATTTTATCTAAAACAGAAATAATCTCATTGTTAACAAGTTTGGCATTTTATTTAAGGTAGGTATGCAAGCATTTTCTCCCGAACTTTCCCCGATGTCTGCGGCTAAGTCTGGCGCGTGCGGAAGGGTGTGGGTGGAGAACCTTCACTTTCGTTCGTCGGAAACAGCGACGCCCATTGACCTTTCTCGTTATAAAATGTACTGAATCGATTTTCACCGCTTTATTTTTCATTATTATTCTTCGCCAAATATCTTTATCTCAACCTGTAGCGGAGAGCTTTAGAGCTTATTCTGAGTATTCCATGGCTTATATATAAATTATAATTTGTAGTAAAGACTTGGTATAGCCAAAATAATTAAAAATAACATTTTTGATTATTAATATTATAAACAAATTATGCAAGAAGTAATTTTAATATAATCAATACTTTGTTCAATAAGTTAATTCACTTTAATCTCACATATGGATCGCAAGCCCCTGGACGTTTTAACCTTTGTGTCAGCGATATTAAAGGCTCTGCCGGTATATATCATAATGGCAGTTGGTCAGCTAGCCCGTGTCGTGCCATTATGGAAATTGACATGTTTCCAATAGAGTAAAGTCTAGGTTATGCGAATTATTCTATATATGAACCTATATGAAGGATAAAAAACGTTAATTATGTAAATGTATACCCATACTCATAAATATGTACTTATGTTGAACGATGTACAAACAATTTTTAATCTAAATGTTATTATCATAATTTTATTGACACTATTTTTGGTGAGTATAACGTATACATATTGTTTACTTTTAACTATGACTTTATCTACTTATATAATTCATACAAAGTAATATAATCGTGACAACACTTTTCTTATTGAGGAAACAGCTAGTAAATCATAACACGCCCTAAAAATGAATAGGGAGGGTATGAGGGTTTCCCTTTATTTCGATATATTTAGGATTTTGTTATATTTTTGCTTTCGTATATATAAATGTAGCGAAGTGTAGTGAACTTTACATTGGGAGAAAACAAAAATGTAGCCATATAAATCTTTTAATAGTATTCACTTAAAGAAAAGATGTATATAACGTAACATAACTCGGTTTTTATTTAGAAAATTGAGTTTGAAGTATTAAATAAGTGAATCAAACACATTCTTCGAAATGGATAACATCTTAGATCCTAAACAAATTGACCGAGCCCTCGCTAGAAAGGATTAGATCTTGTAGCCCTTTTTTTATATCAGTAAACATATTTTCACACACATGTTTTCACATTGAATAACTTTAGAAACTTAATTTAGAAATACTTTTGATTCCTGTCGAAAAGGTTAAAGGGTAAAATTGAATAACATATAGGATAATCTGCGAGAATCTAGACTCAAAACACTCCGTTCTTCACTCTACCCGAAATCGTGAATTGATGACATGCTTGATTTTAATGTTAAAAACATTAAAACTATAAATAATTACTCAACATACACATCGCATACAGTAGAATGTGCAGAGATAACTTGGGATTAAGACACTGTGTTCTTTGTCTTCGTTAAGTGGCAGAATTCTATAGCTTAGCGCGAACGTGACAGTAACTTTTATAATCATTACTCCGATTGGGATCTCCTACTCATATTTATATTTTGTAGCATTAGCATATGAATAGATACTACAATTTTATCTTGGTAATAACTGAAATTCTTAGAAATTCAAACATACATCACGAATACACACACGCACACAACGATTGTAAAAATGTAAGTAATAAAAAATAATTGCTATCAGACGTCGGAATTTATGTAGTGTGTAATGAGAAAAATTTAAAAACGCCTAAGACCTTTTCATACTGAATATTACAGACATCGATGTATAATTTTATTATACGAATCAAGTAAGATAGAAGGTAAAATGTGGATATTCAAATGAAGAGGTTTTGGCGTAGAACTGAAAATTAGGCAGTTCTTCCCTCTATGACTATCGATTGAATGAAAATGGCTTATGAATGGACATTACAGCATACTATAACACATTTACATTATTAAGTACATTTCAGAAATAAAAGTAGAAATAATTGTTAACATATAACATACATCTTGTAAGATGTATGTTTAATAATAATTGTATCGTATATAATATATTACATAGATGTTACCATAGAATGAATGTATATTTAGAATATAATAAAGTCAATTAAATCATTGAAATGTAGGGCTTGAATAAATAATTTATGATCACTATAATGAACATATAATATGTACACTAAAAAATGTTAGAATATTTCAATTGCACAATAACTTCACTTTATTAAATACTTAACGTTAAGTAACACTGCAAAGAATATATAATCTTTTTTTGAAGTGTAAAATTTAATTTGCTAGCTTCCATAATCGCTAAGTAAACGCTTTGAGCTATTCGCTACAGTGAACAGTAAAATTACGTGAAGCTTACAAATTCAGCTCGCAAGCTACAGCTGAGCTAGCGACAAGAGTTAATGGGATCCACGTTGTGTATGCAAATGTGTAAAAATAACATATAATTAAAATATTACATATCAGTCTGTAATCTAAAATTTGTGTGGATTTTATTACCAGCAACATATTGATAGTAGATAGATGTCTTATTCTTTTAATAAAACTATTAATATGCAAAATATAGCATTCTAGAATTTAATAACACGTGATGTTTAATTTAATTAAATGTACTTCTTACATAACGTAGGCCATTCATCATTCTTTTTTTTCGTTGAACGTAAACATCGTTCGGTGTACAGTACGCCACCAACGTTACTTTATTCATATAGTCAATTTAACGATTACAATCTTAAATAGATGACAAAATATTGCACCATTTCTTTTTTAAACAGTAACTGGGAACTAACTTGTTAAGGGTTGTCAAATAGCGCAACGTGTTAATCTACATTGAATTAATGCTAAGTGTATGGCTTTAAATCAAAAATCCTAGTACGAAATGTTTAGATTTATAGTCACGTATATAATATGTATATTTTTAGTTAAGGAGGTGGCACATATAAGATAAATCACCTAAACATTTGCTACCTTACGTAAACATTGCTTTTTTAATGAAAAGAAGTGGAATAGAATTGTGTACTAGTAAATTTCGTTGTTTCTTTGTTAAATTATATATAATATAACGTTAACTTATAATATTAAAATAACCTAATGAAACTGACTCCGTCCCTCAGAGAATAATCATTTTATACATTATTATAGAATTATATAAAAAGTTATAGAAACAAGAAAATTTTTGTTAATAAAAGGTACAAAATACTAAAAGCCTGTAATGCATAAATAATAATAATATGAAGGATATATATGATAATAATAAGAAGACGAAGAATAAAGATGTATAAATATTTGTTTCGGTATATTAATATTTTTCGTATAGCGAAACGTTTCAGTCATCTGATCGTAAGACACAGACAGTAAAAGCTTGATTAACTTGACTGAAGAGCCAAAAGTAACCTTTTTTAAGAGCATATCATCATAAATCAATACATATCATAAAGTCCCCCTAGTTTCTTTGTCTGTATGTATACGCTAATCTCTGAAAGTTGTGAACGGATTTTGTTCCTGTTTCAAATGTTGGAAAGAGGGGCTTCTGTATCACATCGTTACATACGCAATTTAGTTTTATAAACGAAACTTCAAGATTGTCGTGACAATAGCTAGGTAATTATTTTTAGTTGCGCGGGATTTTTATTTCGCTGTAACTCCTAAGTTATATACTTATCCTTAATTTATATACTGCAAAGAGCAAATATGAAATAATAAAATATTTACAAAGAAATTAACTATATCTTCTATACTTTTAATAACATTATACTTTTAATAACATTATCTTCTTCTATTTCATACTTATAATAAATCTGTAGAAGTATCAATTTTGTACATTGAAAATATCAAAAAATCAAGTAGCCGGGGTGCTACTAGATAGATACGGAATCTAAAAATGTAAATAAAAATTTTTGTCTGTCTCTCTGTTTATCTGTTTGTTCAAATGTCGCGTGAAAACTACCAGTTCGATTACGATGACACTTGGTATAAATCTTCAATATCCTAAGCATCACACTGAGTACTTTTCATTTCGGAAAAGTAAGTACATTAAAAAACGAAGTATATTCATATGATGTGTATTGAAAAGAACATAACTTTCATAATGTTAAAATGGTTATTGAAGAATTTTCAGCGATCCTTTGTAAGAGCACAGCTTTGATCGGTACGGTGATGGGCTCATGGGCAATGTCCGAAACTTTTACGGGACACTGATCTACTTCTAACCCATCAATATAAGTGACCTGTGCCAAGTTTCTTTAAGGATTATCTTGCCATTTGCCGAGAGGCAGATACGTAGATCAGATGACACGAGCAACTTATCAAAATTTTGTTATAATAAACTACAAAAAATGTTTCTTCTATAAATTATATTATTATTTCAGCTAAATAAAATATTTCTTTATTATTACGTGTAAATTTATTAAAATAGATAAACTTATAATCAAAGTACATAGGTATATTTTTTGATAGGCATATTTTTAAAAGTATCTAGGAAATAAGTCTTTACATTTATGAAAAGACATAAATATTTATTACGAATATACCTACGAATAGTTAATAGAATGTACCTAGGAATAATAAATAGTCTCCCCGTTTAACACTTCATTGGTATAGTCATAACAAGAGCTTTATTTTCACGTCCTCATTTGATATTAAAATGTGGAACACTCCCTTGACGATTCAAATTATATCATATTCTACTACACGTTTATTTAATATAGTTTTTTCTATGTATTTACTATCACTCAGACTAAGCAAAATCTCGGTAATAAAAAATATATATAAAAATAAAAGTTAAACTTGAATTGAACAAATAAAGATAATTTAAGTGGCAAGCAAAGTTTCAAAGGACAATTTAAAGTTGGTCTAAGCGGGGGTTGTAAGAGGTGAGAAATCGTAAAAGCGAGAGGTCGTGGGTGGCACTGGGCACTACTGTTATGAGCACTCCCAACATTGATAAAGTTGCATAGCAACAGAAATAAGTGGCTTAACCAAGCCAGGGACAACTTTGTGATAGCCTTTAATATTAAATAGAACAACGTATTGTTGAGTTCACTTTGACCGCCTCGAGTAAGTGGAATTTCAAAAGTGAAGCACTTTTAGCTTTGATAGAATGGGCATACGAACTAAATATGTACACATATATTTGTTTATTTAAAAACACATTTTTGTGCAGCTATTATAAAGCTTTAATTTTATATTTTTATAATAAAATTATGATCCTTACGTATACCAGCTGATTTAATGAATCTAGAAATATAGGGCACGTTTGGGATTCGTCTCCAAAGTTTACTGTAAGTCGGCAAGGTAAACGTGTCAAACTATTGTCATCTACATTTTAAAAGAATTACTTTATTAAAGTAAAGTAAATAGGCGAACCGTAAAAATTTTAAACGACATAATATATAGGTAGTAAATGTAAATTCACGTTCTTTTCCCCAAAGCATGTCAGGTAGCGAGAACCCAATGTCAAGACACTATGTTTTCCGCTAAGAAAAATACATTTTTCAGTGGCCGAATTCAATGTGGGATAATAAATATATGATTCTCCGAGTAGGAATCGAACCCACAACCATCACGTTTATAGTCATCACGTTTCCATGTTTGAATATTATTGTTGGTTATAGCTTCTCAGTGACGGTAATGTTGATGGTCTGTTTATGAAGAAGACAAAAAAAGTTTTATTTATACACGAGGAAAACCAGCTGCGTCTAAGAAGCATTAAAAATATTACAATGAGTAATAGCCCTATCAGCCTTGCACCTGCCACTCATTGTGCTACGGAGTCTCCGAACGTGCAGAGGCTTCGTCTCTTAAGTACCCTGTGATAGAAAGCGGCTTTATTTCTATTGTCTCGTTAGAATTCGATGATATAATGATTATACATACGTTTCTTGTTATTAATTATTATAGTATAGAAGTTAAGCAGCACAGTTTGTTTAGTTTAGTATAAAGTTGTAAAAGTTATATTTTTGTTCATTTTGGTTCAGCATGATTTATGCTCTGAATATTAAACAAAATATATTCAAAAGTATATTATGAGAGTTTATAATTTATAATATATACACGTAAGGAAAAGTTAAAATAGGTATTTTACATTATGGCTATTGTGGTTAATAAGTTATACCTGTCTGAGGCAGTAAACGAAAGCATAGTACGAGATACTTACTCAGCTCCATTTTTTCCTCCCCTTTGCAGCATACCCGCGCGTGCCATCTCACGCCCACGCTCTGCAAAAAACAAACCATCCATTAACGTTGAGATGTTCACGATCTTTTTCCACATCTTTGCCTTTACTAAATACAACTGCGATCGCCTCTATCTTATATTAGACAGACGATACATGAAATTAAATCGACCGTAAATTTGACCTAATTTCTTTTACCTAATAACTTTGGCTAATGTTTACACAGATATGTTGCCCGTAAAAAACAATTGTATAACTATAATATAACTATAATTACTATATAGGACACTCTTTATATAGTTGTTACCTAATCATTATTTATTTATACCTATTTGTTTACGTAGTATGTACCATGTATGCAAAGTATAATTTAAAAAAATATCTATATTTTCCTATTTTAATATTTTGCATATTTATAAAAAGGATGAATTATTTTATATACAATAGATTAATTTGTTGAGATTATAAATATTAACTTATTCACAATAAAAACCCCATTCGGTGGCAATAACTCTATTTATATAATGAAAATTTAATTATTGTTTTATTTCTGGAAATTGAAACAAGAATTTGGGGCATTGAATTCGAAGAGTTCAATAGTAAGAATATTATAAAAAATAGGCAATATATTTTATACAATCATTTTTTACATAATTTATTTCATCATTTTTTACATAATTTATTTCATAAAGGCAGGTTGTGGCGCAGTGGGACTGAGCCTGACTGTAAGCTCGATGGGGATGGAACGGTTGCGGGTTCCATCCCCATTCTGGGGAGTGAGTATATTTCAATTATTTTCACTTCCTCGCTCTGGTAAAGACAAAGTGCGGCGTTGATTTCCACCATTCAACATGCAATATCTCGAATTAGGTGGAAAGCGAAGTAGTGAGTGTCTTGACACTAGATACTTTCTGTCTACCCGGCTACGCGGGATAAAAGCGTGAAGCTAAAAAAAATCATTTCTACGTTTTATATTACAGTTTACGCCCTGCACGAACTTTGCATGGCAAATACATAGACAACGTGAACTCGTGTAGGTTTTAATTTCAAATTCATTTATTTATACTTTCATAGTATTATGTTCATGATGAAAAATAAATTTGAGAATAATATATTAATTGTTTTTGAAAAAATATTAATTAATTAAAGAAAATAAATGAAAAATGCGGAGAAATACATAGAAAATAAGGGTTTACGTAATGTAGATACAATGAAGTATAGGATACAGAAAATATTTTAATAATTAAAGTGTTAATAAAATGATTTTAAATCAATGGTACATAAGGTATTCGTTCTGATTGAATTGGAATAAAAATAAAGTTAACTGTTATTTTCATATTAATGAATAGAGTCTATTTATGAATGATAAAATATTTTTTTTACTTGACTGCAGGTACAGCGCTGAGTTTTATTCAACGTTAAGTAACAAGTGACCTCAATAAACGTGAAAATAGATTCTTTTTTTAATATAATACAAATAAAATTTTGCTGTAAATTTAAAATAAATATTTATGGATGTGAAGGGTTTTTTACAGGATCACGATTTAACGCTGAAATCGAGACATTACCTATGGAGTGGCGATTTCGACGCCGCGCATTGTCCACTAGGACAAAGAAACTTTTAAATATCATTTTTCCGAGTGGGAAACGAACACACAACCAATCACGTTACAGTCAAAAGCCATCCCAAATGGATAGCTTTTGAGCCACAATGACCTCAAATTATATTGGGTTCTAATAGCCTTTTTAATATATTTTTTTCCTTTTCTTGTAAGACTGAGCACTGTATTACTTGTAGGTTTCGTCACATGGCGAACAAAGCTATAATTATCAAAACGAGAAAACGATGTAGCTATACTTTTATCTCATATTCACACTATCCACCCCGCAATACGATATAATAAGATGATGTAACGTGTTATGCTCAGTGGAGTATAAAAATATATGTTTAAAATTAATCAGGTGAAGCTAAACCGTCATAATAAAAAAATATATAAAAATCACAAAAATTATAAATAGGATCGCAAAAATTCATAGACGCCCATAAGTCCATGGTTTGTGACAAACAACTTAAAAAAAACAAAAGCTATGTTGTATTTGATTTTTTAATGATAACTAAGAAAGATAATAATTTCTATTTGATTGAATTGAATAGATTGAAAAAGAATAAGTAAATCATCATGTTATTGTAACAGTCATTGAACGAACAGCCTTTACAATATATTGTCATTAAAAGACTAAAAGTCTAAAAAGAAGAAAACCAGAATAAATAATATACAAAAGATATTATTACTTCATAATTTACAAAACATCAATTAAGTCGAAGACGAGACAACGTAGGTAACGTTGTCTCGTCTATTCACTTTGAACCATTTCTCTTGTAGATAAAAGCGGTAATTTCACAGTTTAATCAGCAATCAATTCTGAGAGCTTGACGGATTGCCACGAGAGAATATTTCAATGTCGAAACGATGCATCTATTAACACGACATCTTCAAGTAAAGGTATGCTTCGAGCCACGGGACGGATAATTAATGAATTGTTGTTTGTTTGTTTTATTTAAATTTTTAACCTCAATGAACTTTCAAGCAGTGTTGATAAAAAAAATTGTATTTTTTATAAAAAAGTCATTTTATTTTTAAAAAGATGAATAAAATATTGTGATATATTTTGTAATATGTTTTGAATCAATTAAATTAGTAGTCGTGTGTGTGTGTGTGTGTAGTTACAATTGACAGGTGGAATTTAATTAACACTGGGTACAATATGCGTTAAACGTAAGTAAATTTCTAAATATGTAGTATGTACTGAGAAGGAGAGGAAGGGGAAAAGCATCGGCAATTCGTCACGATAAAGTGAATTTTTTCCTGTATATTTGTATGTATATTTTATTACTTTTTTTTAAGAAATATACCTTGTTTTATAAGATATTTGATTTTCGCGATATTCACATTTTATATGAAACAATTTTAAACAGAATAATCGCGTATATTTTGATATCCGAAAATACTTTTTCTGGAAATCTGACGTTTCGAACGCTTTGCAATAGTCCGTGGTCGTAGGTAGACATTTTGATATTTGAAAATACATTTTTGGAACCTGACGTTTAGAACTCTTTTCAATAGTCCGTAGTTACAGATAGACTCTGAGTCAACCTGTGACCACAGACTACTGTCAGATTTCCAAAAACGTATTTTCAAATACCAAAGTATAAGCCATTAATCCGTTTAAAATAGTTACATTTAAAATACACCTAGTTTATTAAATTATATTTATTAAATAAATACTTTTTAATTTATACCACAAGCCAATATAGTTAATAAAATAGACCACTATGTTACGTTTAACCTCATTTTATTGAGGCAACTTATAGAAACCAGGAAACTGAATGCAACTAACTAGCCATTCTTGTATGAACTAACACAAATTATTTTGCTAATACAATAGCTTCTGTTACAATGTAATAAATGACTAAAATAAAGTTTCTCATTACTTTATTTGGATCCTTGTTTATATTTAATAGAAAAATATCCATGTCATTTTCCACGACATATCGTTTAAATGAAAAATTAATACTTCTTGCCTCTCTTTTTTTAGTTTCACGTTTTTGTTGCATAGCAGAGTAAACAGTATTTAGTGTCAAGATACTCCGTACTCCGTTTTCCGTCGAATTCAAGATATTGCGTAGTGAATGGCGGAACTCAGGGCCGCACTTATCTGACTAAAGCGAGGAAATAATTGAAATACAATCATTCCTTCTGATGGGAATCGAACCCACAAACGATCGATGATGTCCCGCAGTGCTACTCTTTTTTTTTTGTAAATATGACTAATTTTCATTTTTAATTTCCATGCCCTAATTCAGAGTATACCAAACTATTAATATGTACTGCTAGAATATACTGCTTACAAAACGTTAAACGTTAAAAATATATAATTAATTGAATCAATATCATGATGATCGATCGATCAAACATAGTACCCCCCTTTTCAGTATCTAATATTTTAACCACAAATTAATTTGCCATTTATATCACTATAATTATTATAACGTGTTTGTAGTTAGCGTTGCCATTATGTTAATATATACATAAAACAGATTTAGTATTTAAGTAGATTTGATCGCGCGCTTATAGCTTAATGTGTAATCGTGTGAAACATTTGCGATTATTTGACGGGACACGCAATTTCGCTATTATCCTAGATAACACATGTCTCATATAATTGTATTAACTGTTGATTTATGTATCCTCTAATAGAGCTTATAAGGAAACGGCTCTTCATTCAGTGCTTTAATTTGACAATTTTATATAGTTTTCAAATTATTTTCATATGTATACTTAAAAAATACAATCTATTAATATATTTTTTGGATTTTGTACTGCATCCAATTTTAAGTAAATTTTTCCTAATAAGGTAAAAAGCAATTATTATGCGTTACAAGATTTTTTCAATATTATTATTATGAGAATCAAATATATATTAGTTAAAAATAATATTTGTATCTATAAGTTTCTCAAATTTACATTTAAGTCGAGATTTAGGTTAGAATCGACCGAAGACACTTTCTACACAAATTAATACAATAGCTCGATCATTTCTTTCAATTTGCAAAAACATTTTAAAATGTTAAATCACCTATCCAAGGTCATAGTGATGAAGTGGGACAGTGTTTGATTACAAGCGCGATTGATTGTGAGTTCTATGTCACTCATGTCTAAAATTTCATTTCATTTCTTCTCACTGGTAACAAAGGAAGGCGTTGAGCTCATCACTCAATCTGCAAAGTCTTGATTTCGGGCAAAAGCAGTCAACGACACAACATGACCTACCTAGTGTCAAGTATCTTGACACTAGGTTGTCTCTGACAACTCTTTTTTTCGAGATAAAGTGTGAAGATTACTATTATATTTACTTTTACAAAAAGAGCAATAAAATGCATTAAGTATTTGAATTTCGGTATGTTATCAAGCAGTTTATTGTTTCATTTGGCAATATTGGAATTTTCATAGAAGGAAGTCAAAGCAAGGGAGACTACAAAAGGAAAGCACCCTTCCTATTCTATATTCTAATCTTATTTGACAAGTCGGTAATGATTTGCACTATTTAAAAAAAAATAATTCTTACAGTTAATTTACCCATTATATTTAAATTTTTTTATACGTAATAGATATTACGTAAATCTTTTGAAACTCAAGTTCTTCACTTTAATTTAACTATTATATGTTATATAAATATTACGATTGTTAGATAATTAAGTTGTATTGTGAAGTAAATATATTTTAAATTAAAATGATTACCTGGACGTCTGATCCGCTGGTAGCAGTGTCAAATTAATAGACTGGTACATTCCCAATATCTGAAACAAATTTATTAAATAATCAATAAGAGAAATAATATATTATTAAGATAATTATTTAAGTGATAAAATATTTTCTTAATGCCATTTTTCGATCATTATGAAAAATGAATTATGCTTATAAACCTAGAAATATCTGTATTTAGAAAAAAGTGTATTTAGTATTATTTTAATCTATACGAAAACTTGTACTATAAAGATAAGTGTAATGTATACTATAAAGAAAAGTGAGTATTAAGGTAAAAATAAAAGATACTTTCAGTATTCTTACTATGTTGAATTGAACTTGCATAATATGACTATTATTCATCGTATATATACATGCATATCTTTTATTATAATTAGTATTAAAATATCTATTGTATGCATAAATGAAATTAACGACTAACAGTTTGTTTCTATAATATATACATGTATTTTAGGAAGCGCTATAAATAACTATGCTTCAAAATATAAACTAGAGGTATTAATAATAACTTGGATCAATTTCAAGGATTATCCAGCATTAAGGACAGAATAGTAATTGGTATTCCGGAAATCCTATGCATAATGTTGGTTGTATATACAAGCATTGTAGTTTTTATTTAAAGAATTTCTGCAGGGTAGTCAATGTTTATAATCAAATATTATATAGTGAGCCGTAATGGCCTCAGAAATGACAAGTTACTTATAGAAAATAATATTTAGGCATTTAGTATTTCTATGCTTTTCTAAGTTATTAATTGTTGAATTTCATAGTGTTGTTTAATATAAAATATATAGCAATTATACAAACACTTTATTGTGTAATAATTATATTATACGAGTTCATCAGGCAAGCTTTGTATCGTTTCAGAATTAAATAATATAAAATCGACAAAGATATAAACTTAGTCGTTATAGATATGTTAAAAATGTCATGCGTGTTTGTTGTTAAATATTTTTATTGTTGTGTTCAGAAATAATTTTTTTAGAAATATATTTCAACCTAAGTAAAAATATGTGTTGAGAATAAATTAAAATGGATGTTAGCATCTAGACTAATCGAAATGATTGCTTAAGACAATCGTACATCATTTCTATTAGTCTAAGCTATTCAAAATAAAATTATTATTTTATTATTTTCTTTAGAATTTCTATATAACCATTTAAACTTCGTTGGACTTTTAGAAATATTTTAAAATAAAAATTAGCTGTTCTCGAGTTTTAGCGAGAATAAATCTAATTCATTATATATATATAGATATATATATATATATATATATATATATATATATATATATATATATATATATATATATATATATATATATATATATATATATATATATATATATATATATATATATATATATATATAGAAAATGGATTTTTATCAAGTGATTTCACTATTTTTTTTATTAAATACTGGAAGTATTAATAAAATATTAGGAAAGAGATGTACCTAAATAGCTTATAATTATATTTTTAAGAGATACACGGTTTATCGATTTCAACACAGATCACACGTGGTGAACACGTTATTAGCAAAGAGGATCAATTTGCCGATATTGAGGACGGCCTCTAGCCGCAGATGACCATGTCCCGATGACCCACATGCAAGATTCACTGATTTAATGTGCAAATCAAACATAGGCATCTCAATTATAGCATTCAATAGTCACTTTTGTGAATTGTTTCCTATAAAATTTGTGTTATTGTATATGTACTCATATTATGAATGTACTTTCAATGGTAAATACTATGAAGTAATAATAACAAATGTAAATTGGGATTTAAGCGCTTAAAAAAGGAAAAAATAATAGAAACCTTTAAAAATCTGAATGTTTCTACTTTTTTACTAAAAATTTATCAATAAGTAGAACAATAGTGAGATTTTACAATTTAATTTTTTTCACCGTTTATTATGAAAAGTGCTCAAGGGAAAATGCCCCCGACTAATATTAAATGCAAACACTATTAAACGCCTGCTTAATATTGGTCGGGGATAGTATTACTCTTGTACGTTTAAACGTTTCACCACTGTTAAAACAAATTTCAGAATTCCACAAGTCAAAATGCATGTATTTTGGGAAATCGTGTGAAAATATTAAATTTTTGTAAAAAAATACTCCCAATAGGATGTAAAGTCGACATTAAAGTAAGAGTGTCTGAAACAGACCGACATAAACAATGCTTTATGACCACATTGTAGCCTCCTCATGACCACACCAAAGTGCTTAAAGAGTAACAAGGAACAAGCAACAATATTCAGCAAATCATATCTGCATACTAACTATAATTTGATATAGACTAAACGCTATGATTTCCAATTAAGAATTTTGATTGCTTTTTCATTAAAAAACAACTGCTTCCACTTACAGGTATAAACAAATAGATAATTTAAAATATGAATATAGTTACATCATTTTTTATATGTATGCATAATTCAGTAAACGCGCATGTAGTATTACGGAAACTTGCCTGATTAACGACTCGGAACAGTCTGGATCTCTTCCAGCGATTTGATACAGGTACGTCCTGAAGTATCCATGCTCCGTGAGGATTTGCCTGATGTGGAAGCTTAAAACGGGATGTCGCCTCGCTAATCTAGATCGTACTCAAACCGGCAGATGGTGTTGCCAGCCGGGATTCTCACTATTCATAGGATGTAACTCGCGTCCCTTCGTGTGGTTAGCTGGGCATAGGGTCTGGATACCACGTAGAGTCAGCGCTCTACCGGGTGAGACGCCGAGACGCGATGATTCGAGGTTTCAAGGTAGGACTCTCACCAGCATGCACGCTGCTTCACCCCAATAACCAACATCATCTACGCCCGTGACAGCAGAGTGACAAAGTCAAAGCCACCGCTGTCTTTACTAGTCACCGGACCAGGTGGTAAAATGGTCCATAAATCTTCACTGACTGACTAGTGCGTACTTCATGCTAATTACATTAATCTTCACACCACCTACGACGATGAGAACCTCGTCGCCGGGTGCATCCTTTCTTGAAGGTAGAAAAAACCTAACGCAACCTAAGTAACACTGCATGTTGGATGAAGATGTACTAATTAATTGTAATATAGTGTTGTATCAGAACAGTCTGTCATAAGCGATTATGCCCCACACAAACTAAAACAATTATGTATAAAAAAACAAAACAAGTGATTAAAAAATAAAACACTCGTTTTCATTTCATTTCACTGTGACGAAATATTAAAGATAATCATTATTTATGATTGAGCTGGGGCTGTCACACCTGTGGGGACACTCAAATATTTTACAACCTATAAAATAACCGACTTACGTTTTTATTCAAATGTTGATATCGTAAATCATCTCATACATTCATTTATATATACATACATGTATATTGTGTTGTTTTATTATTTAGGCTTTTAAATTAGACTCTGCTGTCAAATTGTCTTAACGGACATACATATGTAGATTACAGAATAATGCCAAAAGTCAAATGAAACAGTGTGTATTAATGAAATGTAAAATCATGTATACAATTTATATCAGTCATTAGTAGCGATATTTTCCAAGATATTTCATTCATTTTTTAGGTTACTCACTGCCTGAACACTAAACAATATCTATATTTGAAAAAGCTCTTTTATATATTTATATTAGGAATGAGTTGGGTAACAGAATGTGTTAAATCAATAAACGTGAAAGAGAAATGGAATGCAGATAATACAATATAACAGTTACAAACAAAGCGTTCCCGGTACGCGACCTACTTCGTATACAACTACTTTATTAAAGTTACAACGAAGCATCCGAACAGAAATAATAGTTCAATAAATACTACACTATTATTCCGCGAAAGCTTATTGCCATATTGTGCAGTCGACTAAGCTTAATACACCGTTATGACATTGCTAGTTCTGCCGTTATAGAGATGCAACTTTTACTGGCGTGCCATGAAGAACATTAATATTTATAATATACTTTAACAATATAAATTTAAATTATATTATGTTTGCGGGCCGACTTGTTTTTATCTGAGATGCAATTTTTCTTTGCTGATTGAATAAATTTTTTTTTAAACTATTTCTTTTGTTTTAAGAAAAATATACTTTATATTTTTCAATGCGTGGCATAAAAAAGCAAAAGTGCAATTTTAAAGTACCACATACAGCTTACTGCGTCTTAGGTGTAATATTTATTATTAATATAATAAATATTACACCTAAGACGCAGTAAATTTAAATATTAAGTTTTACAAAACATTCTCATAATATATATATTTTTTAGTAATGATAATATATTTAGCTATAAAATAATAAACATAATTCAGTACACGAATTCGTGTATTAAAATCAAATCTGACATTAATAAAAACAGTTAAAATAAGTTATGAATTACCATAAATGTAGGACATTTTCATTACTTAAAAGAAAGCTAAAGCAAAGTAAAAGTATGCAGTGTCCTATATATCCTAACACCCAGTGCCCTAGTTAGCGATCAACAAAAGAGTAGCTATTAAAACCGTCCATGTGTGTTAACTAGTTTAGACCCTTTGTCTATTAAACGTACTCGAGGCTCTAAAATAAAATAAAAGTGGAAATCTGGACAATATATGCACTGTTCTGTGCAGAAATCCACTATGTAGCCACCTCGCTGCAGGCCACTACACGCGGCCGCCTTTTCTCAATAAAGAAAAGAGAAACGGAAGCGATTGCTCTGAACGCTTTTAAATGCTAAGTATTTTTATTTTATCTTATTAGATTAAGTAAATATATTTGTAATTTGTTATTTGATAATTTTTTGTTAGTTTTGTATATTTGATTTTTTTTAAGTATAATTAATTTAATTTTATTTTTCAGATTAAATTATGGGTAATAATAATTTAATAATAAAATTAAACGAATTATACTTTTAATAACGTCATAAATAGGCAAGATGTTAATAAACGAATACTTTGTAAAAGTGTATACGTGAAAATCAATTCAAATTAAAAATATAAGCAACGTCTAGATAAATAGGTATTTTCATTAAAGTTATAAAATAAAGAAATAAATGATGCCGTAATATAACAAGCAGCCAAGCAGAATTAAAAAAAGCAGTCTTTAACTAACCATATTTAATAGAGCCAGTAATTGAATAAAGTTCTCATCGTTTTCAGTGCAGCGTAAATAATATTCGAGCGCAATATTTAGAAGCAGCGAGCCTGAGCTACTTATTTGCACCGCCAGCGTCACCGCAATCAATTTGTTGACTCGTGGCCATTAACACCAAAATAAAAAGGGGTTTATTATGTCATATATATATATATATATATATATATATATATATATATATATATATATATATATATATATATTAATCAAAAATCAGCCCATTACATTAGAAACAAGGACACATAAACAAGGAAACATAACGCATACATGTGATCTGCTTAGTATATCACATGAAATCAAGTTTGTATTAATATTCCATTAGTTATAAGATTTTCATAACTTGACTTTATTTGCAAGTAACTTTATCTAGAAATAAGCAATAGATATTACAAAAATGTTTCATTTTTAAGTTTTAGAAAAAAATATTTTTCATTTCAAATCATAGCATGATTTAGGTTTGTTTTGTCCTTTTTCCGTATTTCTTTTGAGTTTCATTAATCATGTTCCTGTTGCGCCGTAAATCTAGTTTATCTCAGAGGCGGCGCGTTGAATGAGCTAGTAAAAGTTTTTATGGCTCGATCACACTTTTCATTGTACATACATAGCAGATAGGGCGGCGCATTTATAAAATGGTGTATGAAGAGTAAAAAAAATATTAATAACTTTATGTTATAACAAAAAAAAAGTATTTTAAATATGTCATTCAATAATAATTATTATTAAGCTATGAAGCCATAACAGGCCTGAAAAATAACTTTTTGAAAAATACCTGAAAAATAACTTTGAAATGGATTGTGTGGGTGAATTGCAATTATCATTATCGTCTAGCTGGTTAAAAAGTGCCAAAAGTTCAATTTAGTCGTCAAAGAAAGTTATTTAAGCCCAAATATGAATGTGGCATTGTGCGTAGCAGACATCAAAAGGCTTATATCAAAGACGAGTGTTGGCATATGGGGTAGCTAGGGCAATAAGGGTCCCGGTAGTTCAAATTTTACGCGTACCCAATTCGCCGTAAAATCTGGAATATTCCTTTGTTTCTGTTGTATCATTAACTATGTACAGCGTAATACTGTTTTAAAAATTTAAGCTACACTCGAACATATTACGCTTATGATAATATTTTTGTTGTTATCATCTCTCTTTCTAAATAATTATAGTTTTTAGATATAATATTTATAACAAAAAAGATAAGAGAGAAATTTGTTAATATCTTCCTGCAAATACGCTAACAACAAAACTAAATTGGAACAAGCGTGTAAGAACTTTGACGTAGCTCGAAAGAAGCGCATAGCATAAGTGGTTAAAGCGCTTGGACAATTTCAAAGAGTGGGCTCAAATTCTGCTTCGTTTAAAAATTAAATACGTTTGTAAGTAGCTATTATTATTTGCTAGTGTGAATTTTATAAGTTTGCCATACCTGATACATAAAGTAAAGAAACATCTTATTAAAATAAATATTTACAAGATTTATTTAAAAATATTTCATAAATAACGAGAATTGGTGAATATAACTCTGCGAACATTAACAGTGCATTAATAGATATCACTAATAAATAGTACTACAACTTCGAAATGAGGCCTATTAAGACGAGTTTTACTTTCTCGAACGTTAATGTAGATCTAAGAGGTAACAATTTATTGATTATCTTAGATTTTCTTGTGATGGCTCATTTAATTTTATTTCTTTTTTTATTGACATTGCATGCGGCTGTTACTTTGTACCATAAATTTCTTTTTATTTAAATGTAAACTTGTCACGTAATTAAAATAAAGTTTGTTAACTATTTAAATTCAACTATAAACATGATTTATTTATAAAGTATATATGCCACTTAAAATACCTTATTTATTTCATTTTATACACACACACACACACGCACACACACACACACACACATATATATATATATATATATATATATATATATATATATAAATGAAATTAGACGATGGTGTGAAAAATGTGATGTCGTGGGATACAGGATTTATTTGATTGATATAGAAAGTTGTGACCGCTTGTTGGACAATTACAAACATTAAGTTGAAATGGTGAATTTCGGTTAGCTGCGTCCAACAGATCTGTTAAATATTTTATTAAAGGCATCTTTTTGTGAGGGGTAAGTTTAATATTTAAATAAAAAGAACTTAGTAATTATCTTGTATCTTCTGGTTGGTTCATTGCCATAATTTATATTTTTATATTGCCGTAACATATCGAAATAACCTTTATGCTCAGTGGCTTGCTATTACTTCAGCAGGTCTTTAGTTATACTGAAGCCCTGAACATATATGATAATCCCTTTTCTAATGATAATACAGCACCTACCATCTACTACAATTATAAAAACTCTCCTGGCGTCCAAAAAAAATGATATAAGTACTTAGTTTAGTTTATTAGTAGTTACTTAGTATTAAGCATCGTAATATTTGTATTTAATGTTACTTTATAGTCATTAAGTTTTCTTGTGTAAAATAATACATAAAAATATATACTTTCCTTATAGTAAAGCGAATTGCTCTCTGTTAGTCACGTATAATTAATAAATATTAATACAAATATAAATTACCACAAACGTAAATGAATAAGATAAAGTGCTAGTATCACCGAAGCGAATAACATAGAATGAGCAGTTCATTGTGAATAATAAATGAAGTGTCTCAAGATGGAATTGCTACTCAAGGAAGTGGAACTGACAAGAATGGATCCCATTACACTAACTGCATATGATCCTACTAATTAAAAGTTGTTCAAAGGACAGAAAAGTAAAGTTTGTAAGATGGTTTTTTTATTATTAAAAATATGAAGAGAATCTTTATAACGAACGAAAATATACGGTAATGGAGTTTGTGATATTACATAATATATGTAAATTATATTGTAACTGAAGTAGAGACAGAAATTGATAGGGCTTCCATTTGCGAGCATCCTTTCTAACTTCTTATATTAAAGCTTAATAAATTTTAAATGAACCTTTATTTTAATAATGTATAATATTTTGAAAATTATATTTAATTTCATTACATTTGATTTAATTATTATTAATTAACATGACGTTAAGAGAATAACAAAAAATATGGTTTGCAAAACAATAGGTGACCGATACAGATCACGTTGTTACAGAATATAAACGAAAGTTCGTTTCTCCGTGAGAATGGCCTTTAAATAAATCGTACTTTAGAAACAATAAAACGATTGTTTATTTCAAAAATACGCCATAATTTTAACTCACGTTGTTGTATTAAAATAACTTTAATAAGTTTTTTCACGACTGCTTTTTACATTACATCGTTATTATAAAGTGTATTTATAAAGTATAGAATTAGATAAATTTCATTTTTCAATGTCGTTTTCTTCAATTTAGTAAGTGGTTTGGGTAATTACTGAAACAAGCAAACAAATGTCTAACTTTATTTATATATTGCAGTTGTTATTAGTCAAGAAATACGAAGAAAATGTGTAATTAACTAGTAGATCGCTATTGGCTATTGTTAACATATTGATTCGACAATAGTAAACTGCACCGGCTCCTGTGTGACCTACATTCAGCCCGTGACCTAACACCAAAGCCCATTAGTGTATTAAACTAATCTCGCTACCTACAGGTCTGTAGCACTCAATCAACTAGCTTGTTCTAATCTCTAGGTGTTATTTTTAGATTGGACGTTGGGAAATGTTTTTGATCTTCTTTTATTACAAAACTTTGATAATTTACATAATGGTAATGTTTTTATAAATATATATTCGAAATACTTAGTACATATATATAGTTATAATATCGGGTATATTTATTTTATCATTATGAAAATATGTTATCATAGTATATTCTCATAGTAATAAATATATAATAATATGAAAATATATTATTATATATAAATAAAATATTTATATTTATATAAATAAATATATTTATTGCTATAAAAATTTCAATTTCTTTTATAATACTAACAACTTATATAAGCACTTGTCGCCTCGTCCTAATGTTTATTAGCTTTTACGATTTGCCATCAAAGCTTTGTGACAGGAAAATAAATTTCAATTGACTGTACAAATAGATAGTAATTGCTATAACTCTGCATATATAAAAATTTATTGTCGAAATAAATGAATTACTGCAGTTAAACTGAACTGATTATATGTTAAATCTTGTAAGTATACAATGACATTGACAGTACAACATTAAGATAATGTGGGTGCTAAATACCAAAATAATATTAATGTTGAAAACATTTTAGAATTTCAGAAGTTATTTGTTGTTGTTAATGAAACTATTTATTGAAAAAAGTATTTGTATCAAATAAACATTAGTTCTCCGTAATAACATTGAATATTTATTACGGAGAAAATAATTACATGTTCAAATTAATACCATTTTTACTCGATCATCTAAGCACCATAGACGAAGCTGTGGGTAAAAGGTAGTTTGCCTTGTAACTACAAAGTATCAAAGCAAATATGAATAATAAAATCTTTAATTTTCGTGGTTTAACCCATTTTAAATAAAACTATTTCAAATGGATTAATAGCGTATTCGAAATTACATTTTAAAAATTTTTAGATTAATCATTTTATTGAAAATTTTGAATAATGTGTTTTGAAATCAAAATGAAAAAGTTTGAAATACTCTTGTAAAATGTAATAATAATAAAAGTTTAAAATACTCTTGTAAAATTTAGTAATAATAAAAGTTTAAAATACTCTTATAACTATTAGAAATGCGCTCTTTTCTATTATTAAAAAATCAATAGATAAACGTATAATAGGAACAACTGACAAGGGCAAGTGTTTAGGGCTAATCTTCGACTATATTTGACGAGGGTTACACCGACTTTACTTTTAGGGTTATTTGTATCCCCTATCTGTTAGAAGCTAATACTGAAATAAGTTTGAATCGTATCGAATATTTTTTTTACTTTCTTGTAAAAAGTCAAGTATAGAATAATGAGGTTATTGTATTAAATCTTATGTTTTAATACAATAATGAGTTATTGTATTAAATCTTATGTTTTAATATTTTTAGCTAAAGCACAATTTTTTTTATTTGAATAAATAAGTAAAATACGATTAATATACCTAAAGCCATAAATTAAGTAACAAAAATTAAAAAAAAAACTGTACGCAGCTTTTGGAGAAGAAAAATGTATGCAATAGCGAGGGCAATATAAAGTAAAGTTTTTCATGAAAACATGTAGAAGAGATTACCATAAACAAACGATCCCGTTTAAAATTTGCACTTTACTAAGGTATTTAAATACAAGGACGATCCTATATTGAATGCTCTGGTATAAATTAGCATCTCACAGACACGTTACAACACATTCGCCCTATAGACTTAATGAAAGGTGAACATAGTCATTAAAGGGATTTACTAAGATATACGATTCCTGTGATAAGATAAAGAGTCTTGATATACATTATTAAGTAGGTCACAATACTATCTCCAGTGAATCTATAAATAATTTATTAGACATCAATGGCATCTGCAGTTTACCTAACATCTCAACACACATTATTAAAACTACTGGACACATTTTAGAGTTGTTTGCTGTTGAATTGTGGTGGTGAATGATGAATGATGAAACATCTGATGAAGGAAGTTAGCTATACCAGATAAACTACAAGAACTAAGGAAATGCCGCCTTGGTAAAACCTATTTATTTTAATAGCAATTTTCTGTTGACATATAAAAAAATCAAGATTTGAAAAACTAACAAAAGTTGTATAGTCTCAAAAGATAATGTATATTTAAACGCCAGACAAATCTGCTGAACAAATGATGAAGTAAACTGTAAAAAAATAATAAATGGTGCTTTAGGAAAAGATGGACGATTTTCTCACTGACTGGAAATAAGAAACTTCTTTCAAGAAACCTTCAAAACAAAACAACAAGTTACAAATAAATTCCTTTTTATGTAATTCAAATAAAAATACCAGCAAGTGCTCCGAAAATAAATCACGGGGAGGCATCAAATGTTATTTCAGAGTTTAACTTGCCGCAACTGAACTCCGTGACAGCCCGCTCAATAAAAACTAATGGAGATTCGCTTAGCGATTCTACTTTGCTTCTGTGTACTACACACGAATTGAAAATATATATTCTTTTTTATTCACTTTGTTCTTTAATGATATTTTATTCAAAAATAAAGATAAAACTTAAAGAAGTTCCGGTACAAGCATAATACTTATTATTTATTTACCATGTATTATTGATATACTTTGCTAACGAGTACTTGCTACATGCTGTGTTATAGCGCTACACATAAAATTAAAAATATGTATATAATAAACAAAACTTGCGGTGAACAAAATTAATTTGCACTTAAAATTCACTTTGCTCAAAAGTGGCGGTGCTATGAGAAATTCCTAGAAAATCGATTTAATTGAAGTAGAAGCTCCTATAGCTGCAAGATAAAGCGAGTGGTATCAAAATGTCCTGACCGGGCGCCAGGATTGTCTTTCAACTGGCGCATAGCCAAGCTCTTTCACCAAGTTAAATTTCAGAATAAAGTAACGCAACGAGAATATTTATTACATATCGATTAGATATTTAAAAAACTCAGGGATGACGTTATACGATGACGAGTAGCTTTTTTCGTTATATATATATATATATATATATATATATATATATATATATATATATCTATAATATATAATTATGGTAAGTACTCGTTGCTGGCTGTATCTAACTTCGTGCCGTACAGTTTACTTTATAATGCCTGCCATGCTTACACTACAATACTATTTACATCTTCTGTAATTTCGATTTTATAACCTTAGGTACTTATATTATATTTTGGAGAAATTCTCTTTGTTAGGTTTTAGTTACAGCCCATAAAAAACCTACATGCTTCATTTAAGCTTTCTCTGTCTAATACTTTCAACTGTTCGTTCAACTCAGTTAGCCCCTTACTACATAACAAAAGAATTATATGTAAGCCACTGCTTTTAAAAAATTTATATAAATTACATGAAACTATATTACGCTACTGGTGTATATAATAAGTACAATTAGTACTTGCTGTTTAATATATCAACAAACATAGTAACTAATTCTAATAATTGATCCACGTGTGTAAACAATATTCTGGTCCTAAATTCGACCAACAAGTACACAACATCAAGCTCATTTGTACATAATGAAACTGGTATGATTTCAATGTAAATTTTTATTTTTTTTTTAAAAAATTACACGAGTACTTCTGTTTTGTTTAAAATAAGGCCAGTTGAAAATCTCGTTAATGATTGGCGTCGAGCTCTCAATAAACGAAATACAATTTGCATCCTATTTTTTAATTCATTTCTTGTCTCAGATACGCATGATTTAGGTACTTAGCTTTGCAATTGCTACTGACTTCAGTGACATTTATTTAAATATATAATAATGAAACAAGAATTATGTTCCAGATTGAATATATTTCTTATTTTTTGTCCGGTTTCTTATTTTATTCCCGGAACGAATAACCGTAGCGTTTGGCGCTCCGACCTTTCTGACTACCGCCAGGATAACGCGTGAAATTAAAAAAAAAGAAAAAATATTTTAAACACACATAATTATATATGTAAACTGATTAAGCTCAAATACATAATTTATTTTTTATTTTGGCTTGCTATGGATTTTTTTTCTCAAGATATATAGGTATTCATATTAAAATACAGTAAAATAATATTTCTCAATAGTTTATGGTAAATAAAATCTATGTTATAGAAAATTATGTTCTACGAGACCAAGACGTGAAAACATGACATGTGTACATAAAAAATATAAGTATCATTTAATTAATTAAAAATAAGTTTAAAAACTTATTTTTAGCATAAGAAACGTGCCCAAAAACGTAACTAGGTATAAAAAATTATCATAAGAAAACACATCTCCAAATACTGATAAAGTGATAGTCATCATTTGTGCACTTAAAATCATCAAGCAAACAAACAAAATTACAGAATAACGATGACTTAAATCGATTACGATTGGATCTTTCACTGGAGAAAGTTGATAATTTCGATTTTTATGTACGATTTCAAATGAAATAGCATATAGCGGTGAATTGGCGTATCATTGCGATGACTATTTTAAGAAATAACTACAATGAAATTCAATTACATTTTCATAGCAACTATTTACTGATAGCATATGATTATCTGGAAAAAAACATATATATGAAGCAACAACGAATGTTGTAAAAATAGTCTATTTATCTATTGTTTCTGTACTGATGCAATGCAACGTATGCAACTCTTGCATGGCTGGAAGGGGTTACACTTCTTTACAAGTTCGTTTCTAGTTTGTCCGCACTAGACTTAGAGAGTTTACAATTGGTACCAAGACTGAACTGGAAGTTAAAAATATTTTGGCAGAGAACATAAAAACAACGCCAACGAAGTTGCGAGTAACAACTTGTTTATATTATAAAATTTGTTTGCATATATCGCAGTGCATACCCAGGTTTCACCACATGCATCGTTTGTGAGTTTAAATCCAACTGAATAAATATTTATATTTCATAAATAAACTATGTATATACTCTTACCCTAATTTTATGTAATTAAGTAAAGTGCTGCTCTATACATATCTTTAAATTGGCGTAAGAAATACACTTGGAACATTTTTATTAAAACAGAAATAATTAATTAAAATCTTCTACTACTACAATTCTAAAGAAGAACCATTTTACATATATAAAACTTTTGTTATATTTCAAATACATTCCCTTTACCAAGATTGGAATTTATTATCCTTTTTTTGTTAGTTTATTCATTTTATAATAAAAATATATTCATATTTAAGTGTCAACTATTAAGTCAAGTTAAAAATGTATAACTAAATTAACTACATTGACTACATTGCTACAAACCTTTTTTATAATGCTCCTACGCAATGATTTATGACTAAAATAAAGGCTTGTATGTACAACATACAATGAGAGGGCTCGCTATAGTTGTTTTATTTGCGTTTCATGAGGAAATGGTGGATGAGTGTATTAAACTAATGTCTAGGCGATAGTGACGTCTATCCCTCCCGGACGCAGCTGGGAAGTGGGAGGGCCTGGGAAAGTGCCGAGTTCGATGTTCCTTCACTTGACATTGAACCTCAATTATTATGTAGTTACAGTATTATACTATTTATAATTATATAATACATTACTAACATTCATATTTATTTAAGAAACTTAAGGTAAAATACTAGACGCTTATTTGAAGTATAATACATTAATAAAATATCTGTTTGACATAAAGTTCTGGCCTAAATAAATACACAGATAAGGTCAAAACAAAGGCTTATTGAGTTGAAGGAGAAGAGATTTAAAACTTTCCTTAATTAATTATCCGTTGGCAAACAAGGGGGTTTACCTACTTCTGGCCTTTATTTATGCATTCGAACCGTGCAGGAGTAAATTTTGTTAAATATACAAGTAAAGAAAGTATAAAAATATACTTTTTATCAAAAAAATAAAATAAAATACGTAATTATAATAAGTTTCTAAACAAAAAATTTACAAACAGACTTATGCGAAGTAAACTTATGAAAAATTACAAGGCCAAAAAGTGAAGTAAATATAACTATTTTTTCTTTATCTCATTATCACATTATTTTAATTTATTCACTTCGTACAACATATTACATCATACATATTGCAATACATCCTGTTAGCGACTACCGACTAACTAAAGCAATGGCGTGTTTCGTTGCTGCAAGCAACTTAATTACTCATACCTAAAAGCGTTTGGTAAATGCGCATAAATATTAAATTCAAAAATATAAATTTTACCTAGGTATATCTTATAAATTTAATCATAACTATACGAATATCATATTTTTTTTTAGAAAAGTATAACATATATATATTTTTTTAGATATATATAACATATATATATATATATATATATATATATATATATATATATTTTTTTTAGAAAAATACGACTTACAGTTGCTTACAATATTTGAAGTCATATAAAAATATTATTATAAAAATATTTGAATTTGCGTAAAATATAACACATTCTAATGAATTTGAAATTCAGAGATGAAGTTCTTCAATGTCAAAAGAAAATATTTACGTATTCCCAATACTAAAGCCCGGATGTAAGTATATATATTTATCTGTCAAAGGTCCTGGCATACCCGTTATCCTAGCATTCACTTCTTGAATGCAAAATACGAAAATACAATTTAGTATAAAATTTAGTTAACAAAGATGGCGTGATGAATTTATAAAATAAAAAAAAGAAGTAAGCCTCATAACAACTTCACACGTTCTGTTCGCAGTCTCTGTTCTAAGGTAGGCACGGATGATCTAATGAATTCACAACTATACTCAACACAGCCACAAAGTGTATCGTTAACAGTTTGTTTATAGGACGCGATTTCCTATAATGTCACCGTTATTTTTACGTTATTATGACGAAATTTAAACTAAGATGGTGTGTATCATGTTGTTGCCAACTTTTGTTGAAAACTTTTTTTAGCAGTCTAATTTGTGGTAATTATTATATTTAATAAAAATATAATAAGTACGTGAAAAAATAATGTAGAACTATTGTATTATGATTAATATAATTAAATTGCATTTTTATATGGAATAAACAGCAGTTAACGCCTCAGAACACAAAGTTATAGCTGGCAGCAGGCACAAGCTGCACTCAATATGTCAATATAGATGCCGCAAGCTCTCAGCGCACTAACAGTGTGGTAAGAAGCTGTCACCATAGCCCCAACGCGTCTTCGATCGAGAGCCTTATTTTAGAAACGACACCTACTTACTTAAATAGGATTTGTTGGCAGACGGATCGGGAAGTACGCAAAGTGTACCTCCAGTACATTATAATGGTCGTAAGACTAGTCTAGCGGGTCTGTCGTGTCTAGACGGCGCGTCGGATCCCTATCTCGGTAAAATTATATAACATAAGTGAAATATAGCAACATTGTAAAATTTTAGAATTGTGCTGTTTATGGTGCCCGCGTTGTAGGTTATAAAGTTATTGTAAAATCTGTCTATGTAAGTTATAATATTACACACAATGCCTATACCTTGTTACGCTTTGTCAACTAATGCAATTGAAAAACTAGGCGCATGCAAGTAATGGCCGTAATATGGCTATAAGTTACATTCCGTATTGGTAATATTATTTGCAGGATATAATATTCCTTAGTAAAAAATGTTTTATTACTATAATAAATGTTATAAATACGACTATTTTAAATAAATCCGAGCACTGCTGCAATGTTACTTTCTTTATATATATATATATATATATATATATATATATATATATATATATATATATATATATATATATATATATATATATATATATATATATATATATATATATTTATATACTATATAGTTTTCCTTTTTAGAGTACAAAAACCACACACAAAAACAGTATTTCAACAATCAACAATGGAGGCTGATGATCTAAGAAAATGAATTTAAACAATCTAGATCAAACACAATGCCTTCTTTACGAAACTCGTTAGTAATTTGTACCTTTTCTCTGGTGAGAGTGGTGTTAAATGGCGAAACTGACGGTCTACAATAGAACAAGCAGTTGGTATCGGTGCTGCGCGAGCGCATATCGGTCGTGGGTCATCGCACACCCTTTCACCAGGTTGAATTCAACCTTTTCGCTTCGTTATTTAAAACGGTTTGAATAATTTTATAACGTCCCGTATATTAATAGAAATAACATATTATGATGATTTGAATACTACTCTGTAATTGAGCTAAAAGACCAGGTTAATCATGTTTGTTATTTGTACATATATTTATGACATCCGATCCAGTCGTAATTATACGCAATCCTACATTAGTATTTTATTTATAAACAAATATAAGTCATTTAAATAAACTTCACGCTATTTGCAATTTATTAACTTTCGTAATTGGATTTTCAGTTTATTGTGTTTTAGCACAGCCTTTTTGTTTGTTCGAAATGAAGCGGCTGCTTGCCATATTTTATTTGTCAACGTTTTTGTTTAATTATGTAAGTTTTCTATACATAAACTATTTTTTGCATGAAACATAAATATGACTAGGTATGTATATAATGACTATTTGTTATTCTAGATTTACTCAGTTTCTAACTATAATGCCAAGTCAATACGTAAGTGTTATTATATTTTATTACATTTTATATTAGGTACTCACAATGTATATTTTGTTCTTATCTAATAAATAATACAAGGTATCTATCTGTACAATATTTTTTGTTTTTTATTTACTATATTTTTCAGGTCATTTTTGAATATATCTCAATTAAGTGAATGTGTGAAGATAATATACTTATTTAGAACAAAAAGTACAATTTATACACAAATATTCTGATCGTTGTTCTTTGGCCTTTTACAAAGAGTAAAGATTATAGAAAAAAAGATTTTGATATTTTTCTACATACTGTACATGCTTATTTTCCATACATATTTTTACATGGGTTTAGGGGTAGATGTAGAAATAGAAATAGAAATAGTCTCTAGTTACTAAATGTTTTGTAATTGTTTTTAATTTAGAAGAGCGACCTTTAGTAGCAGGTAAAGAACCATTTAAAATTAACAATTGTTGCAACTAAAATAATATGATTTTAATACATTAAATATTACAGGTGACACTTTCACGCCACAAGAGATGTTACCGATAGCAAACAAACTACTAAAAAAGGGTATTTAATATTAAATGTTTTTTTTAAATGTCAAAAATAAATATAAAACCTTAAAATAGATAAAATAACTATGCCCATCACTCTAAAAGAATAAAATTGAGTTCACATTCGGATTTAAATAACGTATTTTCAATGTAGTTTACATTGTACGTTACTTATGTAACTCATCTATGATGTAAAGTTTGCATTAAAGTCGGAAATAAAATATAAATGTTAGATATTTATGCTTGCTTAAATTAATCTATAAATTTTTGTATATTAAACAGCTATTGTAGGCATTGAAATGTTATATCAGCCGCTATAAATACTAATAAAAATATATTGTGTTTACTTCGGAGGTTACTCCGTACTGGGTTGAACAGAAATTGGAACTATAAAGAAACTTAATGAACATTTTACACGCTTCTTTACTACTTTTGTGTATCTAATGGAATATAACATAGTCCTTTTCATAATATTAAAAATAAATTTTACTTGTTTTGCTAAAATATGCACGTTTTTTTTCAGTCGACGAACCAGGAAGTGCGTAATTATTAATTTATTTATCAAAATCGATTATGTGATAAACATTTAAAATAAGAGGAAAAATAAATATAAGAATTTTTATTATTTACATTTAGATGGTAAAGGTTTTGTGAGCTCCACAAAGAGTCCCGAAGAACTTTCAGATAAATTATTTGAAGCTTTATGTAAGTTACTTTACTCACATATGTATAAATACGTGATGATATTTTCATTTTACATTACATGGTGTTTCAGTTCTAACAAACAAAAGAATAGTTACTTTGACAGGTATGTGGATACCATCCATAATATTTCTATATTATCAACGCAGTTTTTGTCGTATTTCAAAAGCTTGTTTTTTTATAACTTATATAAATTAGAATATCTGCACTCTCTTATGTTTTACTTTCTTTGAGATAAACGTTGTTAGATAGTTTAAAAAGTTACAACAAGTAATATCGTTTTATGCTATAGTGAAAACGTCTGTTTTTGGATACGACAAAATTGTTTTCTATGATTGATCTACTAATTTTGATTGATCTATTAATTTTGTTCGCAATGAAGGTATATATTTATTAATTAATATGCAATTTTAGATTATGATGTAACTAGCATTGATGCTCTACAAGCATTGGCTTTAAGTGGTGAAGGTAAAAACGTTTTTTTTTTATTATTTGATATACTCTTGTATCAAAAGTGGATCATATTTTAAAATGTATTTGTAAGAATTTATATTACAGACATTGAAGCGTTTGAAGAAACTTCAACTCAAGCAGGAAATGTTAAATTTCTGAGAGGTAAGTCTTATATCTTTAATGTAATAAATTATGATGTATTCGAAATATTCTAGAGCACCTAGGAATTATTCATTTTTAGTTCAACTTGAACTATTAAAACGTGCAATTTATCTGACAGGACAATTTGTCGAAGTACAAAATGGACCTAGAAGAAGCCAGTATAAATGTATGTCACCTTTATGCAACAGACTTTTGTTTGTTATAGAAATCCAAAATTGTAGAATTAAAAATTAAACTACTTTTTTTACAGTGGTGACGAAACCACCTGAACGAATAATAGATGTCGGAGAAAGACGAGGTATTTGTATATTTATATAATATTTTATGAATAAAAAAATGAAAACAACATTATGAATGATGTTGGTCGTTTGTGGCACATTTGTGTTCCGCCACTCAACACGCAATGTAACGAATTCGGCGGAAAACGGAGTACGGAATGTCTTGACATTTCTTGTGTAGAACTGCTAAAAGGCATAAAAGCGAGAAGCTAAAAAAATACAGTCATTTAACTTATTACTAAAGCTAATTCGGTTCTCCTAATTTTTGATCGATAACGGCCAACACGAGGGGTCCGAAATGATTCAAGTAATTCTCCGAAATATAAAGGATTGTATATAAAATGAAGTCACTGCTGACAACGTTGTATTATTAGTCAAAATTAAACAATTCAAATAAATAAAATTATATTTTTTGATACTTTTGTAGGCATTCCGTTAGCAAAAAAATTAGGTAAAACAAGAAACTTAATTATTAATAAACGACGGAACAACAGTGAAAAAGGGAAGGAGAACGGTAAGAAAAATAACATAAACCAAAAATATAAGCAAAATCTTTTAAAGTAAACCACGACCTACTAAACGAAAGCAAAACGGTAGGCCGATAAACGGTATTTATAACACTTTTAACAATTTTATAATTTTTTTTGATTTTAATGCCGACCGTAAGAGTTGCTTATAGCATCTATGTAATAATTAAATAAATTAGGAATGATTTGACTATTCTAAAATAAAAACCTATATAAAATTATTTAAATTACAGCATAAAAAATATTAAGCTTTAAAAGTGCATATAATATACAAACAGCACAGAATGTAATGCCCTTATATATTATTTTAGTAAGGTTTATTACAACGTTTCATATAACGTCACTTTCTCTATAATGTTGCTGTTTATGTAATATAACAATTGGGCTATTAATGTACTTTGAGATAAAGCGCTATAAAAATTTTAGCTTCATAAATACACATACATGCTAAGACATCCACAGTTTATATGGAAAATAATTATATGCATCAGTTTAAATCAGTGTTTTAGATTAAAAAAATTGTTTTATTATTCATAAAGGAGATTAAATTTCAGAGAAATCTAAGAAACAAAAACGAAATTGTCGCTGGATATATGTTTGCGACAGTGCAGCAGATTTAGATTCTTGCAAATTGAAAGCGAATTGTAGCCGCAAAAATTCGGACGGTAATATAACATAGCAAGCAAATGAGCAAATAATTTAGTGCAATAACAACATAAAATTTTAATTGGCCGAAATAATAATATGATAACATCTTTATTACTTTGCTTTAAATAGAAAATATTTTACATATATTTATGATTTGTGCACAACAGTCAAATCTAGAAGTGTTCATTTGTTGATATCTATGTGTTTATTTAGTTATATATTTTCTTTTGTTTCTTTCAGCTTCGCGTTCTTCTGCACAGCACGGTATATTCAGTAACCTAGCGTCGAGACAAATCGTTCGCCTCTTTCTGTCTGAATTTGAGATATCTCGTTCTATCTAAGTAGTGAAGCTGAACATCGCACTTTGTTTTATCTAAGCAAAAAAATTAAAAATTATTGAAATATAATAATTTCCCCAAGTGGAATTCCTATTTACCGTGTGACTGCATCACGATGTATTTGAAGAAAATGCCTAGAATATGTTTTAATATAATAAAAAAAATGTTTAAATATTATTTAGTTAGGGTAAAAATTTATAATCAATTTCTTTTGTCAGATATTACTGTACAGCATCAAAGTGACGAACATACTCTAGCCTTGATACAATTTCGAAAAATGGGTAAATTTACAAATGATTTATTTTGTGTTATGTTAAATTATTTTCTCATAAGCTATACTAATTAAAATGTAAATTTTAGTAGGAATATCTCTAGTTGATGAAGAAGTGGAAAAAATATGTAAGATTTTTTTTTTCTGTTTATTGGTCTACAAAACAAATAACAATCAAACACATGTAAATAAATAATGTAATTAATACAAAAGTAATACCAATGATTGCATTTTTTATATGCAGACACAACATTTACTTAATATTATAAAAATTAAAATATACTATGACCTATAGTAACAAAGACATACAATAAGCGAAATCATAACTTACAGTTTTTAACTTTTAATTTACATAACCTAAAATTAGCATTATACAATATAGTAAACAATTTTATAATTAGTACTTAAATTAAGTCGCAGAGAAGCTATAGTGACATCGTTGAAAATGTCTATTTTAAGATAGATATAAAGGCGAATGTCTTAATATATTAGTTTTAGTGAGAGGAAGACAAAACGATTTTCGGTTTTGCAAACGACTACTGTATATGAAACATGATATAGGAATCCTTTTGAACACTTTCTATTCTGTTAATATGAATTTGATAGCTAGGGCTACATACTGTACTGCAGTAGTTGTAGGATATTTCGTACTAAAGTGTTAAATATAAAAATAGTGATATATGGTTGCTTGAATAATTTTAATTATTTATTAATAAAACCTGATAATTTGGAAGCTTTTCTTACAATATTATCGAAATGTAATCTAAAACACAATGAACTATCGAATAACACCCAGATCCCGGGTACTTGTGACTTCACGTATAAGTAAGTTGTTAATGTAATATGTAACCATTTTAATATTAGTTTTTCGAGAAAATTTGAAAAAGAAACATTTTGTAGGATTGAGGTACATTTCATTAAAATTACGCCAATTATAAATTCTGTTTAAATCTGTTTGTAATATTTGTTTATCAGATTCATAGTGAATAATTCGATATATTTTTAAATCGTTAGCGTCATAAATCATTGACAAATATTAAAAAGTAACGGACCAAGGTGCGATCCTTGAAGAACTCCAGAAATTACTTTACACTGTTCAGATTTAAAACCACAAATATTAACTAATTATGAACGGTTATTTAAATATGACTCAATCCATCCTAACAGACTGCCGTGGATACCCAAGTTTACTAATAATTTGAGCTGTACAACGTCAAGGTCTTTCATAAAATAAGTGTATATTGCATGAACGTCTTTGTTTCTATCTAAGCTTTCTGAAATATCTGATACATAAGTGACTAAGTTAGATACTGTTGATTACAGTTTATGTATTTACGAATGTAGAACAATTTTTTTTTATTAACTATAGACTATAATATTTTACCACAACTTGATAACAGCAAAATAGGACGATAATTATATAGAACTCTAACATCGCCACCCTTAGTAATAGGTGTTTAATAAGCGCTTTTCCATTTAGATGGAAATATGCCGGATTTTAAGGATTGGTTAAATAATTCAGTCAAAGGTTTATACAAATTATGGGCACATTTTTTCAAAAATAATGGAGATGAATTATCAGGACCAGCATTATAAGTTAAACAAAAAATGCCATTGATTCCTATAGTTTTTGTTTTTTTTTTAAGTAATATACTAATGCTATACTTATTTAAATTTATAGTAGCTTAAAAACAGCTTTAACAAAAGCGACTGGAACCTTTTTGATACGGTCATAAAGATTTTCTCATGAAAATTAAATTTGAATATTAATGCTCAAATTTTTAATGTCATTTGTTTAATATTTCAGTGGAGTCACGAAACAAACATTTAAATACGGACAGTAAAGGTCAGTAGTTTAACATTTACAATTAGGATATTCCATAACATTTTTTTAAATTCATAATAAATCATTTGCCCATTGTCGTGACGCAAGTTTCGTGTGTTTCGATTGTACATGAAGGTGTTAGTACAAATTACACTTAAATTAAGATATGTAATGTAGTTGATTTGCAAGTACAATAATACTATAAAGCCCAGAGTTAAAGTGTATTTTTTAATATGGTGGGCCATATTAACTACACTTTAATTATGTGTTAAGTGCAACATGAAGTGAATTATCTATACGCCTAGCGCTTTGCCGCAAAATTGAAAAATAAACACACAATATTTCAAATGATTTAAATAGACCGTTAAGTGAAGTAATTGTTGTACATACTTGTTATGCATTAACAGATGCACTTAATAAAGTGGAAACTCTATCAGAGAATTTTGAGAAAATCATTGTCCTCGAACGTATAGGTAATTAGATTTTATTATGTTAATTATGTATATAAAATATATTCTTAAATCATTTTTTTAGGAAATTATACTTATTTATTTATTTTAGAATCTACTACACCTATATCATTGCAATTGTCAAAAAATGATAAAGAAATATAAGGAAATAATGTCAAACGTAAAAGATGAAGAAATAAGGGATATTATTCAATTTGTAAGATACATTGTATTAGATAAATAAAAATGTAACTAATAATGTTTCACTGTATATTTTCAAAATAATCATTTATATAATAACGCTTTGGACAAACATTAATATTTGAATATAAGATGTTCTTTGGAAAAACTTTGTAAATAAAACACTTATTTTACATTAGAAAAATATATCATTCATAAATTAAAGCATTATTCATATGCAGCTCGGATAAAGGTAAAAGGTTACACAAGCTATGCGTATACATCGAGACTTCTGTTTATCGAATGTCGGACAAGGCCAGTATCGACACGACTATTCAAAGCTTTCCAGTTACGCCGGAATTGATTGACACTATTTACTCATTCACCCTTTATTCTTACAACAAAGCTTACTAGAAAAGAGGGTATTTTTAAATAAAGAAAAATTTCCACTTAATGTCAAGACTTTATCATAGTGAATATTTTGAATTTAATTTTATTTGATAGAATATCTTTTTTGTCTGTGAACTGTCGTATTATATTGTTTCAAGACGGCTCTAGTTTAATTTCATAATTACTAATCATATAAAGTATAATCTTTAAAATGAATATTGCTCTCAGCTTATAGTTCCAGTTAATTTTAATTCAAATGAAACGCAATTCTGACATTGCTATTATATATTCAGTTTGCTACACAAATGAAGTCCACAGTCCGACGTTTGGTTGCGCGACGTGAAACACTGTTGGTATAATTTGATAGTGACATTTCAATTTGACTTGTGCTCGAGTTTGTTACAAGGCACACGGTTAGTTTAGATCGCAAGTGTGCGACTGACATCAGCAATTATTAAAATCAGATTTCATGAACTCGTAATACATCTTAATTTCTAAATATTTACAACTATATATGTTTTATATCCAAAATGCAATAGGAGATTTAAAATAAATGTCTTAAGAAAGACAACATAAGCTTATAATATAGTATTTTTTATACTCAAAATTTATGAATAATTGATTATGATAATGTTATTTAATAGACACTTTTAATAGATATATTAAATGCAGAATTTTGATAGGTTAAAAATCTAATAAATGTTTAAGTTTTTTATAAAAGCCCTTTTTATATTTATTTATTTTGGTGCTTAATATTTCCATTGAAGTCAACTTTCCTCAGAATGTTGTTCAAAATTATTATTTTATAATCGGTTATATAGCAGGTTAGTACACCCAATTATGTTTCGATCAGGCGGCGATGCGGTATGAGCGTGCCGACGGCAGCGCGTGCGGTCGCCCTAACTAGATTACTGGCCGAAGGCAGGCCGTATACCCATAATTTTTTACCATAGACTTTGATATTACAGTGTGAATATATCATATACCTCTTACTATAAAGGTGCCAGGGCATAAATAATTTTTAATGGATATAATAAGAAATTAATTCAAAGTAAATACATATATATTTTAAGATTACTATGTTATGCAGAAGAAAAACAAAATCAAGAAACTCGTTAATAAAATTTCTACAAAGTACAGAGATTTATTACATTGTGTAAAATAATTTGGCAACCATACAAATAGTATACGCTGTGGCATTATCAAAGACCCGCCAAGACGCCGCCACGCAAATAATTTGATACAGATTCATCAGCATCTCTATGATATTAGGGCAGAACCCTTACATTATTATACAATATCAAATTGAAACGTGATGGGTACAAAACTAATTTATATGTTGTTGAACTTTTCACAGGTGTTTATGAACATGAATTATTGTTATGTACGACAAAAAAAACACTAAAATTCTTTGGAAAACATTAGTGAATAACTAATTATTATTTTTTTGTCTGTGTGTACATTTTTAATTTTGAAACAACATTACAAATACCTATATGACAGTATTTTAATATTTAAAAATTTTGGGTATTATTTTCGATGATATTGAAACGTCATATTTATGCAAACAATTCCGGGCACTAGCTATACTGGCATATATAAAAAAGGATGAGTCAATTATTTGACCGAGAATAATTTATAATATTTTTTATAACCATTATAATGATAGATACTTGGCTTTTGTAGTAAGCTGACTAAATATTACGGTTTCATTAGCTACTTAAACTGAAGGAATACTGTACAGTCCATGTCGTCCTTTACAATTTATACTTACAGTAAAATAAAGTTGTATTGTAATATGTCATAGAGGGAAATCAAGTTACCTTTAATAATAGTGTTTATGAGCGGAAGTTCAAGTATCTATTCTATAAACTTTATTCTTTAAATAAAACTAAATGTCTGTTTTCTATCATAAACGAGTGTCGCTGTTCAGAATATTCAAAAAGCAATAAAGCTTATTCGATTTCTATATTTCAAAACATCTTTTCATGGTATACTGCGAAACCGAAGCTCATTGTATATTTCGAGCTGCATTACTTCTAGCGTTTGAGATGTGAAGCGATCTTTTCTATTATATACATATTTCAATAATAAGACTTACAAACCGCTCCGTCACAATATATTGTAAATAATAAAATGTATTTTACTAATGAAAGGAACAATGAAACTGATATGCTCCTTGTAAGGATAAAGAATTTTTACAAAAAAAATAGTTTAAGCGTTATTTAGATTTACCTTAATGTAAATAAATTATTTACTTTGAGGAATGATGAATTTAATCACGATATTTATTAAAATAATGATAAATGATGAGTTTGTTTTTATATAAATAGTTCTAAATAGGAAATAAAGAGCAATATTGGCAATCGCTGCCAAACATAAATACCACAAAGAAAACTACAAAGCTCGCCTGTTGCAGTCCCGTTTATTTTTCAAAAGTAACAACAGCGCCATCGACGCGGAAATTCTGATAGCGAAACATTGAAATGCGATGTTTCTTTGTTGTGCTTCGGACAGAGATATAAAACTAACAACTGTTTTTGGTTAGGAAACTACTTTTCATTTTTATTAAATCACTACTTATGTAAAACGATTTTATATTTTACCGACAGTTCTATAAAAGTAGTGATATAAACAGACTAATAACTTTATTATAATACGAAGGCAATACTTATTGTTTGAATTGGCGCTGAAAATGAGAAATCATCTTATTCTGGAGCCCTATCCACGAATACGAGAATTTTGACCAGTGCCATTAGGTTTTCTTTAAATATTTTTACATGATGATGTATGTTTAAATATAACCTCATTATATTCATATGATATCGTTATCGTGGGCACCACCAACTGACATTAATTTTAAATCCAAGGGTTTTGAGATTTTTTTCTAATAAGTTTCACTTTCATTTAGTAAATTAGGAAAAGTAATGAACTCATATTTTAGTGTATGTAATTTCTAAAGTTCATACTCTGAATTTAGTAAATATTTATTTTTCATTTAACTTATAATGAGAAGTTGATGTTATCAACATTTTATTCAGAGAAGCTATCTTGTAATAATAAATTTCTCAAGTCGTGAACCTTCGTCATTGATAGGACAGCATCAGATAAAAAATACCTACCTTGTTTTTATTTGCTATTTGGTAAGTTGTTTATTTACGAGGATTTTTTTAAAATAAATAATTAAAATGCATATTTACGAAATTTCAGTGATATGAAACATTTTTTATTAACATTATTGACATCGATTTTATACATTTATGAAATAAAAATGGTTTTAAATGGTTTTGTTGAAACAAAATTTTTTTAAGCCGTTTATTAAATATACCATTTGCTACCTAAGCAAAATGGTCAGACCAATGTTAATTAAAAGCTGAATCAGGCAAAATGCAAACTCCATTTTAAGCCGCTGAAATTGAATCGACCTATTGGAGCAATCTATTTATTTACTTAGGCCATTTTATACGATAAGCATTCAATTGTATTGACTGACACCTATCGGTATGGTTTAAATAAATTAAGTAAAAATGTGGTGATCTCTTTAAAAGTTATGCCATGGAAATAATAAAATTGTTTATTTTGTATAATTACCAGATCTCCGATTATATTAATATGTTAATTTTAAGTACGTTGGTAGGTCTGATAAATATATTTTTAGCCGTATTAATGTAAGTAGTAAAAAAATATTTTGAAAAAAACTAAAACGCGATTTTTAAAAAACTATACAATGTTTATTATTTGAACAAACGAACAATTTCTAATAAATTTTAATGTATTTTATATATACATATTATATGTTTATTGGTGATGTTCAGAGTATTGCCGCGGCTTTACCATACTTTGCTGTAAAACTTATAATCACTTATATATGGATTAACATTCATGATAGGTAAATAACATAAATTTGCACATCTATGAACAATTTATAATTTAAATAATTTTATGAAAGAAACAAACTAGTTTCTACGCTTTCTATCCTTGTTAAACATATAAGCCATTTTAGTAATGCAAAGGGATGTGCTGACAGTGTTCTACTTATGAAATATTCAGATCTCTAGGGTGACTTTCCCTACTCCTCCGTATAATGCAAAACAAGAAAGTTTCATCCTAAATGAAGCAAGCAGCTCTCTACGTGCCTCAGGATACGCTTGGGCTCAAATAAACTTTCTTTCGGAACTTTAAAAGGCCTGGACGAAACATTTTTAACTTACCTTTATAGGACTTGAATTATGATGTAAAAAGTTATATTAGTATAATATGAAAATACGGAAAATGATAAATAATGGCTACGTCGAAGTTTGTTGGTATTTTTTTTCTTTTGAAATGTTGTTGTAATTTAACATTACAAAATATTCTTAAGTCAATATAAAATAAAATTATATTCTTTTAAGTTTTTCAATAATTTTAATTCTAAAAAGGATTAATAAGAAAATTGAAAATGAACATAGTGATTTTAACATGTCAAATTAATTTAATTAGCCTTATGATATCATCAATGTAGTGGTTAACCAGATTCAACTCGACGATTTCAATGTTAAAGTTAAAATATAATGAATATAGTAACAATGTTTATATATAATATTTGTATGCGCCACTGACGTAAAATGAATATTATATTAGTGAATTCAACTTTAAATAAACAGAGTAAGCCGTCAGGCGCAACGATTGGATTAGGTCGCAGAGCCACACGCCGAGTCTCGTAAATTACATTTTGTACTAACTGCTTTTCCGGTTGCCTAGCAAGGTAGAGGAGTATCCATATTATAATAGATAAGTACCCTTAGATAACATAGTCCCAGAGAAACTGGTTCCGTTACAGTTGTGGGTTTACAATGATAATATATGATAACCGACACTCGTATGTATAGGTACATTGTGACGTGGTGGCATTATTTCCCCTTTGACCGCACGCTAGTAAACCTGACCGCAAAATGAACACGATCAACATTTATTGCGACATTTATGTTCACTCTTTTCATTTTGCTTGTATTGATTTTAATTATTTTTATAACTGTGTAGAAAGTGCATAAAGGATATAATTTTGTCAGAAGAGTTGTGGATAGCATCTGTGAAAGGCAACTAAAGACGCTCTTGCATATAGAAAGAACAAAGTAATTTTGTGTTGTTTTCTTTATTCATATGTAAAGTGTAGATATTGAAAACGAACATTATTGTATAAATTGAAGTGGATATTGTATTACATTTTATTTATATCATCATCATTTCAAGAAAAAAAAATACTTTGCTTTGAATGAATTATAATAAAAATAATTTATTTATTAATATTAATTACTTGTACTTTTACTTAAAAATTGAAAATAACTCGAAACTCAATAAAATATTGCAAGAAAAGATTTCCTAGTAATAAATTAATCGTTTTTGCGATAGAGCTACCGTCGTGGGCCAATATCACAGAAACAAGAGGCGGGACGAGCAACTATTACATCAATATAACCCAGTTTCACGTGAACGAAGCTAAAATGTTAGAGGTATTTTACAATTAAGTATTAAAAATGCGCGAAACGTCAGCTATGTAGTTTCTGTTGTGCACCTGGAGCTTTGCACGGGTAAACTTTATTATTACATTTCTTTCAACAGGCATACTGTTAAAATAATAAAACAAACCTTTGTAATTTGTTGCTCGAAACAACGGAGATCTGAAACAATGAATTTTTTACTTTTTATTAATTTGAACACTGGATATAGTCGAGCGTATAGTCTGTCTAACAATTCAATTACGTTAAACTATGATTCTGTAAAAATATGCGGAACTGTATTTTCATATAAATTGTAAGCTTGTACAGAAAATATTCTATTTATAACATGTATATTCTATGTGTGCTTTCATAGCATCATTGTTCTCTATTTTAAATTAATTAAATTTCACGGCTCGGCACGTCACATTTCCTTTACCAAAACTTTATAAGAAAAAAAAATAAGTATTCACCCCATGGGGAAATGGAACTCGTTTGCATTGCTACTCACTACTACTTATGAATATTTTTCTCTTGTCCTGTACAATATTTAACTTATAATAATTAGCAATCGTTACCCTCATCGTGTTTCTCAAGAGCTCTGGTGGTATCGCTGCAGGCACTCTTTAACACAATAGGTGCTTAGCCGCCTTCACTTTTTCGCCCACTGAAGTTTTCGAATAAGTAATACATTTACATTATATACCAGACACAATATTTATACCTATATAACAGAGGAAATATTTTTGTTCAGTTTCGTGTTTATGAAATTTCTATTACGTTTATTCCAATTTAAATTTAGTTTAATTGTCATAATAAAACAGTTTTATTTATAAATATTTAACAGAGTGGGATCAAAACCCATAACACGCGTTCAGTTACACACAACTGAATCACAATGGCGCCCAAGTCTATATTTCCGATCATATTATCGCAGTGTCGTCTTTATGATGTTATCACATAAATATGCCGGCCCCGTCCATTAAGACTTGACTACAGCCATATGAACCTACTTAAAATATAGCAAGGGTACCCGAGAGCAACGTCAGACTCATCAATATCTGTCGATAGGCACCAAGTAGCCAAATAAAATTATTATGAATGCGAACCAATGCGAATAACGTAGAGATTTTTATTATTCTGTGTATTTATTATTTGATGTCGTCGTATATATATACATACATATATATATATATACATATATATATATATATATATATATATATATATATATATATATATGGATTTGTCTATTACATTCGTTGGTCTAGCAACTTCGTACTTTTTCGTATACCAATGTTAAGATACACTTGTCCACTTTCTGCGCGACATCTAATTCATTGTCTGTTGGAGGTTGGTCAACGCCGCATGTTGTCTAGCTAGAACGTTAATCTAACTCTTATCATTTCCTTACAGTAGAATTAAACACACAACCAATCGTGTCTGTCTTTTTTCCAGCTCGTCACGATGACGCCAATATACTAGTCAGTTATAATCAAAATAAGTATTTTACCAAAACAACCAATACATAGACATTTCACCTTAATTAAGCTCAACAAATAAGTTTGATAATCCTATGATACCCGAATAGAGGTTTATTACAATATTTTTTTATTGTCGGCAATAAAATAATACAATATAATATTTCAAACAATTAAAAAAGAGTGACACTTAACATTTGCGACAAAGTTCTCATCAAAAAGTTTTAATTTGTTATTTGCAACGTATAAACTTCTAAAAGTACACGGATTTTTCAAATTCAAACTACTAAATAATGGATAACACTCACCTTAAGTACTTAGACCTATATATACCACATTTATAATTCATTAGTATGAAATAAGTGTAAATGCTATGAAGTATTGTCAGGAGCAAGAAAGTATTAACATGTCTAGTTTAAGTATTTCGCTATACGTGGTTCTGTTCTTTGATTGAACTGAAATAAAACGCACTAAAGCGTTTTGAAATTATTCAACCAAGGAAATTAAGTTATTATTATGTAAATATTGAATTGTGTTCGGATCGGTTGAATACGGGTACAAATTTAAAAGCAAAAATTCATAATATCGTTTTAAGATTTTCTTATATTGATAAACGCGACTACGATGACGAGTATGCGTAAGAGATGTGAGAAGCTTATTCCTTTGCTTACTTTTCAGACAGTGCCTATTTTACAGCAATTTTGTAAAATATCGGAGGTACCAACATTATAATCCAATAGATGAACATATATTTTATTATACAAATATTTAGCTCAAGCTTCATATAATACTTTCAATTCTTATGACTCCGTATATCATATATATTATATAAGGATATATTTGATAAATATGCTCAGGACTTATTATATACTTTTATAAATGAGACAATGATCCAGCATACGCGATGCCGTTGTTGTGGAGCTTTACAATTGTGTCAAGGGTGATAAGCGGAAAATTTCCTTTTCAAAACAACCAACAGAGTATTTAACACATAAATTTTACTCTTACATGACGGTGAAATTAAAATTAGAATAGCATTAGCAGGTAAATGAAAGGAATAAATATATTTCTTAGCTTTATTTTATATTTTTGTTCCAGCGTCATTCTTATTGTACTTATTCAAAGTGCAACTGTACATTACATACTCGTATATACATAGCTTCTTTGCACATAACAGTATATTTTTCTTGTATGGTTTCGCTGTCTTGCAAGTTAGTTGTACAACATTTTCTTGTAAAATAAAAACGATTTGTATTATAAAAATAAATTAACATTTCAACATTATATATAAGTTGGTAAGACTTAAATAGCACATACAGCCTCCCCTTACTATAAGCTTCACTCAAATTAATCATAAGTAGACATTTATAAATAATTCATTCAATGGCATGAAGCCAGCGGTGGAGTGAGGCGTTGTCCGCACATGGCCATCATATCTTCCGCTTTATATGTGCCCCTTAATTACGAAAATAGCTCATGAGTTAAAAATAAATTGGAGTAATTTCATTTTTATAGCTAGCATGCATTGATATATCGGTCCGTAATGAGTTTGTGGCTGAGGAAAATTCGCAATTAGCTACCATAAATCATCTAGCAAATAGAGGAACGTGTCTGGTTGTAATACTTGCAGTCTAGAATTATGAATTAGAATCATTTAGTTGTAAATAACAATTTTAATGTAATTTTTTGCTACAGGTGGTAATGTACTTTTATATATAATGAAATATTCGTAGCCGTCAATTTTTATCATCAGTTTTACATTAACGAATACATACATAAAATAAAACAGAAGTAGACTTATATTTTATCGTGATTAAAATACAGCATCGAATTTTTTAATCACAGAATTGCAAAATTCGATGGACCATATTCAAAGATTATTCTCAGAAATTTAAACTTCCATCCATTATTTAATAGTCCACGGGAGACGATACTTAATATTTCATAATTACATATGTGCTCTAGTTACTTACTAACCGTACGTTCATTTCAAGTTTATAAAATATAATCATAAATAAAAATAAAAATGAATTTAAAAATATTAAGCAATTAATCGTTTCGTGGTTTTTTTTATATAACATTTCATTTATTGTTACTTTCATACTGTTATAATTATACAATATAGCGTAATGGAAGCACGTGGTTGCAGGGTCGGTCAATGACCCGTAATTTCAGGGTACCGTTAATCGTTTTTGCGAGCTACCGTGCTGGTAAATAAGTTTTATTTCTCATATGTATTAATTTAACTAGTCAAGTATTTAAATTAAATGAGTATATATTTACATAAAATGAAACTTTTAGATTATTAGTGATAGTAAATAGCAAAATTGCGTTTGCATCGCCTTTTTCCCTTACTATATGTAAACTACTACGCCACGATGGTCCCAATTTTTGATGATTTTAATGAACAATTCCACATGATAAGACCAGCTACTAAGCTAAATTAATTATAGTCCGGTGCCCAGGGTTAGTAGCTACAAAATAAAGAACAATTATTAAAACCCGTTCGGTGGTTGTAGAGATTAGCTTGTAAATACTAAAAGATAAACAAAAATTTAATAATCATTGAGTTGTATTTTATACTTATTTTATTATCGGAAATTATTTTTTGGAAACGTATTCAATGTCAAGCTTTTTAATGTTTCATTATAGTATAGATTTTAAAACTACTAAGCAGTTACCAGCCTAGTCAAAGGTAACTTAGTGTCAAGACTATTTTAACTGCTTTCCGCCCGAAATCGAGACATTGTTAATGTTACTATATTTATACAGAGTAACTTTAATATATTTGTAAATTAATTAATTTATTATTTTTAGTAGTTTAGTTGGAAGAGTAAAATTTGTTTAGTTAAAATAATCGTTAATTTTATTGAAGATGATCGATATTATTATCTATTATTGATCACATATGTCAAAGTATGTCACGATGCGCCTCTCAGGCTATTCAGAAAAGTAAATATCTAAATAAATGAAACACAAAAATATTGTTAAACACTAAACATAATCATTTATAATTTCATATTGATTGAATGAAACTGACATCTTGAAGAGTAGCACGTATCAAATATGAATAGAACGAGGTGTGAACCGGCTATAGCCACTATAGAGGGATCCGCAAATCCAGATTATCTTTATTTTGTACTCACATCACGTTCACCGTCTTCCTACTCAGCTACGATATCTCTTAAAAAGGAAAAGTCTGGGGAAACCCACTTTAGCATATGTACATTTTTGTTCTATTAGATTACATTATTGTAGTATAGAAGCAGGGAAAAATTTTGAAAATAACGAAACATAAACCTGTGTATCTTACAACACAATTTTTTTATTATAACAGAAAATTCTGTATTTTGTTTCATAGTACAGTTTCTTAGGTTTGAAAAGTTAAAAAAATATTATAGGTTTATGTCTCAAAATAAATATTTATTTGAAGTCATTTCATATATTTACTAACAATATTAATGCAAAAATTTGTGTTACCTACAAAATAATTTACACTAGAAGCACACAATCATCTGATTATTTACATGATAACTTATATCAGAGACGCTCAGCCTACCCAAAGCAGATACGTGTTACATTATATCTATAATTAAACAATTATGTATATAGTCGTACAGGTATATATTAATAATCCAAATCTTTATATATTTTAGTCACGTATGACATCGTCAATAGACTCACGCGATCAAAACTATCGACTGTTTGTTTACATACTAAATAAACATCGTCAATAACACATCCGCAATCCATAATAAAATCGCTCATGCCGTTATTAACAAGTGTTATGTTTAAAGCAACCTCAATCAACTTGTAAGACAAATTTACGTTAAAAATATATATTAACCAATATTTTGTATATATTTCCTATAGATACTGGTAAGCGTTTAAGAAGAATGTGAGTAGGTAAGTAAAGCTAAGCCTGATGATATGAACTACGAGTATTTTACGCTTTTCCTTTTGTAATTATTAACGCAGACTGAATGTCTTCGACGCCCTGTATACGGAAAATGTTGTCGCATATTACAATTTGATAAATTAGTACACATCTTGTAAAAAGTAGTCGAGTTAATTTACAAAACGTTAACTTAGCGCAATGCCAATAAATAGTATCACTGGGACTCTAGAATTGTGGTGAACTAGAACTTTTGCCAGTACAATAATATTTACAGAAGTTATTTAATAAAATTAAGCAAAGGAAAGGAACATTATGAAATTGCATAAATATGAATGCTCGTTAAGTATTTCATTATTTTATGCATTAGCTATTACTTTTCACAACGTAACCACGATTTGTAAGAATTATACTACATAAAAGCATAATAACATGAACTGTAAAGTATTACAAAATGATTAACAAATACGTCTTACCGCTTAACTTTAAGTGTTATTTTTAAATATATAAAAAACGAAAAACGTAAGGATATACCATTAGACATATCTATAAAATTCGAGAAAAAAATAAAATAAAATAGTAGAAATTTTATTTTAAAAAAGGGAATATACAAGGGAAAAAGGACAAAGCAAGTGCCATGCGTAAAGTTGGCCGGTATAAATCGACGAAGTTACGGGAGAGGCAACGCGTATCGTACTAATTAGCATACCATGCCACTTTCGGCAAAGTATTTTCTCGGCCGCTGACAACTTTAACACGGAGACAAGAAATAAATGGATAATGGACGTCTAAAGTTTAAGGCTCTTTTTGAATTACTTATTATAATTAATTCACTTTAAAACTTTACTACTTTACGAAAATTTAATGACGTCGATCAATAACTTTATGCTGAACTTACTGTTTTGTGTTTAACTAAAGTATTTAATAACTGAACTTCAGCAAAATTAAACAGCAAGAAAAACCGCGAACTATAATATAAATGAGTTCTAATAATAGCATGAGAATATCGTAGTTAGATAAAAACTTATAGGCGCAATTTCGAATACGATAAAATATTGGCTTTTCTTAAATATTTTCTTCACCCGAAAAGTGTAAATAACGTTTAAATATTCAAAAAAGTTTTTAAAGTATATATAATTAACTCATCTAATAAAGTAAGAGAAGTGATTTCATGCTAACACATAAAGCGGAAGTGTAATAAAAATAATATAATATCATCTTCATAACCGCATCTGGTAAATTGACACCGTTTTTAAACCACGGTGCGGCATTACAAAACACTTGAGCGTATATAATTTAATGTTTTATATTTTATCTGTTTATGCTTCAAGCAAGATGTACCGCCGTATATTTTATTATTCTTATTTTTTATTACATAATTTCTCATTATATTAAAAGACTTAACATGATATCGAATCTAAGTTTATCAACGTTATTACATAGCTGCAAACGACTTATGAAAATCTTTATGAATGATTGAACTAAAATAATATTTTTTTTATATTCAAAATATCGTTATCGTTTAATATGTAAAAAAGCAAAAATATTAATATATCTCACCTAATAAAAGTTAGATACTTTGGGCACAATGTAAAAGGGAAGAAGACATTTAAATTTGGGTACTCCTGAGACGGACATTAATGACCTAACAGCTATTTCAAAAGGATCTTTAAAAGAAAATCCCTCTTCACCCTAGGAGGGGAAGTAATGCATTTTCCTTTATCACTCTGTGGACGGACAGAGGGCTTGCGTACTTTTTAGCAAGGGGGCCGCCTTTTACGATTAGTTCGTTAACTGTACTATAAAACAAACTTAAATTAAAAAAAAATAGGTATTGAAAACTAGTTTTCAATATCTCGAGGATTTTTTGATTTTAATGATTTTTCGCTCAAAATAAAAATGATGTATTGGATGAATTTATAATGGAGGAGGGAAATGACATGCATTTGCAAAACTGTGGACCTGACCCTTAATTATGCAATATATACGACTAGACCAATTTTAATTTAAAATAAATAGGTAAATAGGGTTGGGCAACGGGGCAAAGTCCGGCTGTGAACGCAATCGGTTGTAGGCTCGTATCCCACTTGTGGGGTTGATTACAATACAATTATTATCATTTCGCCGCTCCGCTAAGATAAAACTCGGCGTTGAGTTCCGCCACTCAACATGTAATATCTCGAATTCGGCGGAAAGTGAAGTACGAAGTGTCTTGTCACTAGATTACTTTTACAAATTATTATAGATCTTGGGTTAGTTTCATTTTCAATTTTAAAGCTCCTGGAGTGTAAATTAATAAACTATTTAAATTACGAAATACACGAAAGCGACATTTCAGACTAAAATGATGCAAGCGTCATAGTTGAGTTAAAAATGTCAAAATCGTGACGGCATTACGCCTTGAGAATAATATTATTCTACTGCAAGCTGCACCGGAAAACTGTCCATATGGAGCGTAAAATAATGCAACATATGTTGAATAACATCGGTAATTAATTTCAAGGGAAAGTGCAAGTGTTCTCATGCGAGTTGCAGGCAAAAATTGCATATTAGATAAACGTAAGTAACACGCGGGAGGGTACGCGGTTATAATTATAATATGTGGTGGAGAAGGGCATGACCTCCCGTTCTCGCCACTCGAGCCGCATGACTGCGTAGCAACTCGCGGCGTGCCGGTGTACTTGCACATGTTGCAGCTTTTGAGTGTTCTCCGTCAGGTTTGCAAAGTGACTTGATAATCGCCTATAATAAAAATAATAGCTTCAAATATAATAGCTTCATTTTATATTATCTGTTATCATAAAAGCGATAATACATACATTCATACAGTTCAATTTTAAAATAAAGCAGTTAAGGTAGGTACAACTTGCATATGTTTAATAATATCGATGTATAAACAATGTAACAGTATTTTTTTCCTCGTTAGACATTTGTAGACTGAGTCGCGTGTGGCATGTCACCACTTCCTGAGAATATTTATATATTTGGATGCAGTTGACATGAATAGCATGGCACAGTAAGTACCGTTCTTTAACGCTTAAACGCCATTGATCACAATGCTATAAGATACGTTGAAAGTTTGAGTTGTTTAGATTTTATTATATAGGGCAATCGTGTTAGAAAGTGTGCAAGCGCTTTCGTTACACCACGAGACGTGCTGATAACCGAACGGCACCACTCACTTAAGGTATAACGTGTCACATGTGATGTAAACCATACAGAGCAAAACATTTCAAAATATTAATTAAAAAAACATAAGTCATTGGTTATCAATTAACAATCAATGCATAGTCACGACTTATTATTGGATGACGTATAAAGGATTTCATTAGAAAGCTTTATGCGACATCGGACACCGCTCGTTGGTCCCATTTGAAAATGTAAATCTTGTTTAGAGTGAAAATAATCGCTTTCTACGTTAGTGCTGTTCGCTTTTAACAAGTACATTCGTTATACATGACTAGTGGGTTTAATTTAACAGATGCATAGTTGTAAATATTTTATTAAAAATTTTACTCTTATTCATATATCTGTCAACTACAGGAAATAATAAAGAATTATATGTCTGCTCTGCGGAGACAAAAAAACACTTATGAATGCGCGGCTAAAGATAACTGACCAAATCAATAGGACGGATAGAAGCATCCGGCTGTGGTAAAGGCAATAAATAATTGTGCATTGGATTTCAAAGCTTAGAGTTTATTATTGTTTGCCTGTTGTAGTTATCATAATACAAAAATTTTACGTTCACAAAGGGCTTAAAATAATACGGGTTGTTGCTTACTTTCACTCTATGATTAGATAATTATTTGTATTATATATTTGTAAGCAAACATGTACATTCGTATGACTTATCTCTTTCATACCAAATTGCTGATATAATAAATTAAAAAGTCTTTTCAAAATTTTGTATAATTTATCCTGCATAGGAAGATAATTAGAAACAACTTAGTGTCCAGACGACAACAACCTAGTGTCCGTTGACTACTGTCCTGCGTTGCGAACTCAATAGCGCACTTTGTCTTCCCAAGAAATGAAATTTCTTTACATATAATTTTTCCCCCGAGTGTGAATTATAATAGTAAGAAATATAATATTTATAAATAATAATTTATTTTAGTAGAAAAGCGTAACGTAACTTATTCCGCCGCCTTACCCAAGCCTTTTACTTTGATACATATATTGTTGAAATGCATTGAATGTCTCTAGTCCACCACGTCGAGTGATCCTCTGTGTTGGATATAGATTGACGTCGTACAACTACCATTCATTGTAATACAAACCAAAATTTCAACTCAATCTGTTGCAGTTGTAGATACATGCTTCGAAATTGAGTTGGAATACTGATACACACATAAATATGCAAGTTAAATAAATATGAATAATGGTTAAATAGTTTCTAAATTAAAAAAATTGTATCGTCTAACAGGATAAATCTCTTTAAAATGACATATTAACATTAGTGTGTTATAGTCACGTTTGGCATATTAATAACAGGAACAAATGTCCATCTTTATCCTGTATAATTAAGGCATATTTATATGTTACAGACAATAAAGCTCGTTTATCCATATGAGAAAATAAATTGAAAAGAGTAACTTTATTGATAGCTATACTTAATTTTAGTGCAAGTACCGCCACACAAACGACGAGAACGTGACCGCCGCTTGTATCGGCTCTTTTTATTATTCTCACAATAAGCCTCTGCATATGTGCAGTGTCGAATTTTTAAATAACTGTAACTTCACACCCAGTTAGCTTAACACTCTATAAGTCACCAATGCATTAATCAACTAATAAATATATAACTTTCTTACAAAGTAAATTTAATAATCTTATAATATAAATTCTTCTTGGTTGCATTTTTTTTGTCTTTTTATTCATCATTTGAAAAACAATGAATTTTCTGCTTATTACTTCAAAATGCAGGTATGCGCACTTTTAGCTATAATGTCTGTATGTCAGGGCTTTGAATGTTTTTGATGGGACTTTCGGGGTCTCTGTACTGATCATTTAATACTTGCGTAAAGATGAAACAGTACTAATTTAGCTCATAGTATAATTTATCTCGTCAAAAAATTGATAAAAATGTTTGCTAAACATCTTTTAAATATACCTTTGCATGATTTTTATTTAATTATTTTATAAATAAATGGATGCTTGATAACTTTTTTCAGCTTTTACATTGTGTAAATAAAAAAACAACGCATATAATTTGTATTAGCATCAGAGGCAAATGCAAAATATAAATTTTCAACGTTTTCCGTTTGGCCTCTTAAAAACTTGGGTGCTCTAGGCTTTAAATCGATTTCCGCGCTTAACCGCAGACTAACTTGTTTCCATTTTCCGGCTTCCGTTTCAAAGGTTAGCCACAAACAATTTTTTGCATAACATTTTACAATCGATAAATATATAATAATAATTATATAATGTAATAATATTATATGTATTTATAATATAAAGGATAAAATACAATATTGAAGCATCATATATTTTGTTTTTTAATTAAACCACAATCTATATATATATATATATATATATATATATATATATATATATATATATATGTGTATATATATATATATGTATATATATATATATATATATATATATATATATACATATATATATATATATATATATATATATATATATATGCTTCAATATGTATTGTTTCCTTTATATTATAAAGTATAATATATAGTCAGTTGGGGTATAAAACGATGAGGATAAAAAGTAAAGATATAACTTAAGTAAAGATATAACACTGACATTTAGATACTATCTTAACAGATGGCTGGCGAAATGTGAACGATACGTAAGGAAGTAAAACTTTATTAACCATATCTCAAAAGCATAGTTATGATATATTTAACTTAGAGAGACGTTCCGTTACATTTTTACAAAATTTATAAACGTTCATGTAAGGTTAACAATGTTAAAGTTCTAACTTAACAAATAACAAATTTAAAATATTCAATAAATAACAAAAAAGTGGTGTGATCAGGGCGGGTTAATGAATGTTGGCGCGATGTCCCATCGAACGGGGATAAACGGCAATTTGTCAATCACGAAAATGCCTTACAAAAGCTTTCAATAAATGCTTCGTGTTTGGCTGGCTGCCTGCAGAGTCATCATCGACCATTAATCTGTGAAAGGTACTCCCAATATGCTTATTAATATATATATATATATATATATATATATATATATATATATATATATATATATATATATATATATACATATATATATATATATATGAATATTTTTTTCGTTCTAAAATAATATATTATTTGTGAAGGCATGGACACTTTTTTAGAACTAAAAAAATATACATAAAAATTGTTATAGTGACTCAACCGTAAAAGCTAGACAAATGCTGTCTCGGCCTTTTTTTTGAACTTTTGGAGGAGAACAATTTCGTCATACAGGACTTTTGCGTAACTTTTACCGTTTATTCAGCGCACTCAAGGTAAGCTATAAAGATATACAAATTTTCCCGTTTTCACAACATTTATTATTACGCTTCACTCTCATTACTCGTAGAGCCATGTTATATAGCAGATAAAATAAAATTATATTCATTATTAGAAAATATTATTAAATTGAAAAAATATATAAAAATGTCTTCATTAAAAAATTAATTTATTCAATTCAAATTATTTTTAAAATAAAATGAGAAAATAATGATATAAGTGAAACTTAACCATATTGTTATTTTATTAAAGCAGTCATTTTAAATAATTAATTCACTTAATAAATTAGACATTTCACCCTACATTCAAAGCATAATTTTAGTAAATTCCAATACAAGTGACGTAACATACGACAAATTTATTATTTGCGGTTAGTACAATAGTCACAACTATGGATCGAGCTGCACAATTACGTTTGTTTTTAATATATATACTTTTCCGGGATAAAAAGTACCCAGTTTGATGCCCAGATTTTGTAGATGCCCAGATTTTGTGTGATGCTTAAAAAAACAGTCAGACAGACAGACAGACAAAAATTTTTTAATCACATTTTTCTGTTCAGTATCAATGTAGTAACACCCCCTCCTACTTATATTTTTAATATTTTCAATGTACAGAATTGGAAAGGTTAATTCTGTACATCGAAAATAATACAATTTTATTATAAGTTGTATACGTGTAATGTCTTTTTAAAATTTGTTACAATTGTGCTTTTCACACATTTCATATATTTATTATTTATTCTTATATTTTCAATATATTATATATTGATGGTTATGTTTTAATATTGCTTGAACAGTTGTTTGTGTAGTATTCAAAATGTGACACTTAACTAAGCGGTTATATAAGGTGTGACAAGGTCATGCAGTGAAGTCATCGAGGGATTGTAATCTTATAAATCGGGCGCTGATTACAATTGTTTATTTTAAATAATATGTGTGTCCATTCGAAAGTATATTAATTTCAGTTTATAGGCTAATATATGAAATACAAATAGCACATTACATGTAACCACAATACTTCATATAAATCTATTATATTTCAATTTGAGGAATACATGTAGATAACCAGGTTATTTACTGCGCCGTAGTTTATTTGAACATATTGTTATTGTGGCGAAGCCCAACTCTGCATTTTAACAGAAAATGTTTTACCCATACGAATAAGTGTTTTTAATAACGCAATTGTTTACAATTCCTATTAGTAAATATTATTATGTTATCAATAATTTTATAGCGATTTCATTATATTCCTGAAATCTTATAATGACATAAGCTAATATTAACGCATATTTATGTTCACATATAAACATTAAAGGTATCATAAATATAAAATAGGCATATACTCGTCCGGTTTACGGTTTTGTTATGACTTGTGGGATGCTCTCGCTATTACAAGGCTAAGATTAGTTTGCTAGGTAAATTACGTTAAGTTTATGTATAAATTTAGAATAATACAATAAACAGATCCTTGTCATATATATATATATATATATATATATATAATTAAATTATTTCTTAAATATTTCATGCATAGATCGCAGAGCTTATGGTTAGTGGGTTATTTCCTAGGATTATCATTAGTTTTATAAATCAATAAAATTATTTATTGTGGCAAAGTCTCTGATTTAAGCAAGAACGCGGGCAGGTGAAATAACGAAATAGCTGTAGTTGTGAGTTGAAGCCGCGAGCGGGGCGCTAGTTTTAAATATAAACCATTCTTTATTTTTTTATCCTATAATATATATCCAATAATCTTGATTATAAAAGAGTTTAAAATTAAAATTAATTTGGGATATTAATATATCGGGTATCTTATGTAATTATAGTTGAAAAATTTACTTAATTTCAGTATCTTTTAAGTTTGAAACACTATCTGACCATATCATGCTTTTTTTTCATAAGTCGATGATGTTCAAACTATGATTATCACAGAATGTTTTAAAAGTAAGTAATTGTAAAGATTTAAACAGTGGGACAGTAAAAGCGATGGTTGTGGGTTTAATTTCACTAAAGAGAAGAATTATATATTAAATTATTTTAATTTAAGGAAATTAATATAATTTAATATATAATTTCGTTCACTTCGTCTTACGAAGTGTGACGTTGAGTTCCGCTACCCAACCCGCAATGTCGAAATCAAGCGATAAGTGATATTGTTAACCATTTATTTTTATTCTTTATACTATGATTCGATTCAAAAAGATCTTTAATGTAAGATAGCAGTGTGCTTACAACAATTAAGTTAGTTTCCAGACAAGAATGAACTTTGACGTCTACTTCGCTTTAGGAAGCAAAACTCGCAGATCGTCAAAGGATCGATTTCAATTAAAAGAGCAAACAATACCATCACCGCTCCAGTAAAGCCGGCGCAAGGCCGAACGGAATTGCCTATACGTGTCACATAACACATCGAGAACTATAGTGGCAGCTTTTTATTTGTCTTTCTGATAGATTAATTTTCCTAGAAATTTACTTTACTCTATTTTCATTTTATATTTTTTAAAGTTACAAATATGCGCGTATTCAAAAAAAATTAACGTCAATAGTCAATTGTGTATGATGTAAATATTCTGGAAGTCACTAATTGACCGTCAAATGGAATCATTCGTCCAATGCCTGTGTTCTAATGTCTGTTGCAGCTACAGCACATTAATAATATTGTGATAGGAATAACATTTTCCAAACAAGCGAGCTCGATAGACAACCTAATTCGTCGGCACAGCGGCTATTATTGCGAATGAAAAACTTCGACATATTGTGTTATTATATACAAAGACTTATGTATTATTTAATAGTTTGTATATAACAAGTAACACGCAAGCAATTATACAAATTGTACAATACCATTTTATTTTCTAATACTAGTCTAACAGAATAGTTAACTACTAAAATAAGAAAAGGAAAAAACCACTAAAAATGTTAATATGTTGATAATAAATGTAATAATTGGCCGGCAAACATGTTGACTATTAATGAATGTATGAAGCATGACAAGTTAATGAAGTTACGTGTGGTTATGCACACGATATGTTAATGTGTTATCTGGCATCAACTTATTCTTTTCTCTATTAGCCGTTAGTTCAATGACCCAAATAACTATCGGATGTGCCAGAAAAAAACTACATATTCAATGGTTTGAAAAAATCATTCGCAGTGAATTTAAGGGCAGCTATATTTTTTATTTATAAATCAATTATTGATTAATGCTTTTTTGATAAATTTAAATGGAATTTTGATTTATGACAAGTATTTGTAACACAAAAGAATATATATGACATACCATATATAGAATGTCCGTTTCAAAAAGTGACCTTATTCATTCGTCTGTTTCTCGCCAATTACTAGAAAATTAACTAAAATCCTACATTAACACACGTAAGTAACGTTACGCTATTTGGTTTCATATAAATAAGATCGATTTTTTTTAACCTTTCGACTTGCCTATTATAGAGGAGATATTAGATAGGAGAATGCGCGTAGGTGCGCGTGGGTACATTTATTCATATATCACAAATGGAAAGAGAGACCGTAGTATCAAATTTTACTCACGTTTATTGAAACATAAAACATATTATAGGAAAATTGTAATTGAATATCAAAATTTACGTCAAATTAATTGTTAAACATAACGAAGTAATGCATAAATGGAGTCCAAAACTATGTACAAGCGCTGAAACAAAACCAAATACCAGAAGCGATGGAAATATATATAAACATGACGTATGGAGTACATGCCTTCGCGTGTTATTATATTACCTTTTATTACATTACATTGAGTACACAAGTTTTCTAGCATTGTACGTAATTGTGGAAAGTATGTCTGATACGTTTCTCACGGTAGCCATAAATGCTATAAATTATCAACCATTATTGCAATAACTGTGTTTATTATATAGCAAGCGTATACCTATGTCGCGTTACGCTTCTTATTTCATAGGAAAAAGAAGCTCATGGTATTATGATAACATAATAATTTTATCAAATATTCTATATGTTAATATGCTTACTTTGTAAGTGCTTTTATAAATGAATATATCTGTTTATATTAAAATCATGTAGGTATATATGCGAAACAACAAAGAATCATCTACAATTATACCTACGAGCACACATATATTATAAAACATTACCATCGCGTACACATCGTTTTCTTTCAAATTTGAGGGTGAAGCAGACGAATTTATTGATTTCAGTTCCGTTCGTTATTGTTTGTCTTTAAAATATTTCATATTCCCGTGAATGACTCTCTGAATAAATTTACACAAAATATCACTCGCAGTTTATAAGTACTGACCACAAATTTTGCCACGTTATCAGATATGCCGTGTTATTTTCTTATTTTTTTTATATTCATAAATAAACATCATACTTATTATAACGTAGTGCACCAAAAATATAAAATTTGATTCTATTATAATATTGCAAGAAAACAGTGATAATCTAATAAGCAATAAAAAAGCTAGTAATGCAATATACCTACACTGACTCAGCGAACATCTGGCGTTATGCAAAACAACGCAGTCCCTACGTTGCCCGGAAGTGATTTTGTCGCGTATTCAAAGTATATAAACTTGAGACAAATTTACTGCTTTAAATTTAGGTCAAAATATATTAAATGATTTTATATTCCTAGGATAGCCACGTATTGCTGTACTTAGAATACATATTTTACATCATTCATTTTTTGAGCATTTTCTACATATTTTATTATAACTACATTTTTATGCATGTATATTATTTTCGAGTTAGGAATATGTAATAATTTTGAGTTATATTTAAAAAATTACAAAGTAATTTATTTTCATGAATTTATTACCAAAATGTACTAAGTTCCGGCCTTTTTTTAATTGCGCTTTGTTTTACCAGAGGAACCAGAGAGGAAAGAAAAAAAAACATTTTTTCTTTCCTCTCTGGTTTATTTGCGGTTTTTGTAGTAGGAGAAATTATTATGTAATTATTTCTCCTACTAGAAACCGTACAATCGTCGCATACGTTGGCCCGCACAAAATTAGCACTTTAGTTACATTTATCGATTACAACATTTTAATTGTATAAGTGTTGGTAACAACCTTCTTCGAAACATTATTAAATGAGTATCTTGAAATATTTAATTTTGTGATGAGATGAAAATGAAATTTGTTTAAAGACGCGCCCAGTGTATCAGTAGACAAGTACTTTTAGAGTTTAAAAGGCGTGTCGTGATGGAAAGTTATGTCAAGTGTCAAGCCATAAGTGATAATTAATCACAGAAATCGTTTAAGTATTAGTACGTAGCACATATTTTCCATGTTTAAAATTTTTAAAACAAATCTCAAGACTTTTCATTCAAATATAAAACTTATTTTGTCTTTTGTTTATTTTTCACTTTCTCTATCTCTTGACATTGTTTGAAGATGACAATGCCAATTGACAATGAGTCTCAAGGAGATTTAAGGATTTTTCAAATGAAAACGATGTTAATTAAAAATATAGATATTGTATAATAAATAACTTATTAAAAACTTTTTATGTTGATCTGACAAAGATTACTAACACTTCTTTTGTAAAAACTTGTAACATTTATGTTGTACTGGAACTCAAACTCAAACAGGTATATTATTACAATTTCAAAAATAATAGATTTATATTCCGTTACTATATTTTTATTATCCTAATTATACTATTCTTTACACTAGACGTCCCGTTAACGCGTTGTCTTAGCGAAGTGAATATAACTTTATACAAACGTGTATGTCAATCAAACACATGGTAGTGTGTGTGTTACATTTGTTTATTAACTTAATATATTTTTACCATATTTTTTTAAAAACATTAGTATTCTGCACTTCTCCTCCATATAAAATATTTTTACTCTTCTGTTCGTACTTTCATAAAAAGGGGTACAAAGATTTTGTTTCACGTATAAATATATTGTAAGCCGTTCTCCAAGTTATAATAGACCGTTTCCATGACTTTTGATTTAATTACATAAGTTATAATAAAATCTAGATAAAATATGTTGTTAACATTATATGTATTAAATACTTAATTCCTATACATATACATTTGATAATACGATAACTCGCATAAATATTTTTTCTCAATTTTTATATTAACTTTATATACCTGGCAACATAATTATATGATCATATAAACAAATTACGTTTGATCATCTAGTGCGAGACTGAAATGTGGGGCGACGCAGCTGAACCATTCAGATCGATACGTGATACGCACCGCTCTCAATGCCGGCCGCTGAGACCGGCTTCGTCTCATCAAGATACTTTCTGAAATACGAAGCCGAGTTTCCCGATCCCTTCGAAATATGATTAAAATGAAACGTTAATCCGTCATAAATATTTATATTTCTTATAAGACCCAAGGAATGAGTGAGGCGATATCGATCATTCATAACAAATAAACGTGGATTGTTAATGTTAAATTCCCCGTCTTTGTTTGTTTAATAAAGTCTTCCCAAGAGCCGAAATGAATTTCATTATTTACAAAAACGTTTATCGAACTAAAAATATGAAAACTTACATGAGTAAAAAAAAACTAATAGAATTAAGCCATTGTGCGATGTAAAATATATCTGATTCTGTTAATACCTTCTAGTGATAAGGAATTACTTACGGGTATATACTACGTAGTTTGGATGCTTATCCAGCTTTTATTCCCTCTACACCGCAAACTAGAGGGGTCGATGGAAAACAAAATAGAATATAATCTCATATGTACCGAGGTGTCGGAGCTTTAATCGTTTCCTCGCTACTTAATATGCTAAAATTCTTCTTCAGGTTTAAGAATACTTAGAAATATACTATTTCCTACCTATTATATATATATATATATATATATATATATATATATATATACATATATATCCCTTAAGTACGTTCTTCTTTACTTACTATGACATTCACGCTTAAGCCTGCCATTCTGCGTATTTCCTCGTTGTATATACGATCAGTTATACTGACTCCGCCATATCCAACGAAGCGATTGCATTCATCTGTTTTTCATTCTTCTTTTCATACACACACGTTTCAAATTTCTTGTTAGTAATGAATTAATTTACTTATTTGGTTACAACCATTTCTCAAACAAAGCTATATAAATTGTTATCTTAGTTTTTTATATATGTATAAGAAATATCTTTTTTACGATTACTTACACAATAATAAGGCAGGTCGCGTGAAATAAATATATATTGTTCTATTTATTTATAAAATGATGTTTATTATATGTAAATACGTTAATATTTAATAAATTAAAGATTAAGTATTAATACTTTAGACATCCATTTTCCTAAAAATATTGCAAAACTGTTGGTTCATACATTTACAATAAATAAATACTATTTATATCAAATACTACACTATATTTTATTTATAAAATTTACTTTCATAATATATATACTTATATGAATGCAAATGTCTTTACTTGTAATAAAATACTGAAATGTCAAAGTACAAAAAAATTGTTTGAAATCATATTTAAGCAATTGCGGAAGTAAGATGGTATGTTCAAATCGCATGTCAACGTAGCGTTTTCTCTTAAAAATAACCTAAGGCTGGCATAAAAGAATATTTCGGCATTTGACGCGTAATATCCGTGATTAGAAACAATCTTGTGTTTCTTTAATCCGTGCAGAGAAATCACAATGCAATCGGTAACAGTCACGCGACGTCGTAAACATCAATTTGGACTAATCATTTTGAAAATATTTCATCATATAATAAATAACACCACTTTGTTTCAAAAAATTTTACGTAACAATATTTGGTAAGGTTTGTCAAATTATTTGTTTCATGTGTTTATTTGTATCCATACCATCACTTTATTTTGAATAAATTAATAGTTATTTACTTAAATAATTGAATTATTTAAGTCTAATTTTAGAGCATAAGATAATTATAACTCCATAACAGCAAATAGTTAAGATGAGCTGAGTGACCCTACAGTAATTACTAAAGTATAATTGAACGTATGACCGACCTTGAGGTTATGCTACACTTCATTGCGGTTCCGCTCCGTCAGACATAATAACAACATTGTTCATTTGCAGGCTTGCGAGAATATTCTTAATTTGACATTTGATGTAATTTAATTACAACACGTAATAATAATTGTTTGACTATGAGAAATACAAATTTTAATTTCCTTTTTATTGCTTTCTGTTGCGGCGGTGTTAGTGTGAAAAGAATTTACTTCACTAATCACGCTAATGTCACGCATAATAGAATAGAAAGTAAAACATGAAACTGAAAATTTGATGTAATTATATAACATGCTCGAGTTTGTCATTTGACTTATATAGACATGTAGTTTGATTTTAAATATTTATGCTAAAAACTTAGTATGGTAAATGTTTACTTAAATTAATAAAAAAAATATAATATTAATCTACCTGAAGTGCCTGTCTATACACTAATTTCTAATGTCATCAAAACCATAAATGTGAAATGAGAGCCAAGTTCAATATTATAATAGATGAATATGAATATTTAATAATAATTAAAAATATCCTTTCTTCTAATAACTTAGGATAAAACATATATTGAAGGCTAAGGTCTGACTTGGCAAATTTTCCAGCTATCTTTTAAGTTCAACCAAATGTTTTAGCCGCTGGAACCTTAATTCGCCAACTAACCAATTCGCAACTACCGCTGTCCAAATAGAGTTTGGCTACAAAACCATAGAAATACTTAAAATTAGAAAAATATTATTTTTTTGGACTTCACACTTTTTCCTGCAGAACACCTAGTGTACCAAAACATTATTTATTAAAACTAAATTTATTTAAATATTATTGTTGCACCGAGTAGTCTATCTAGTTCTTAATATAGTACTCGAAACAAATATCAAAATATATTTATTCTACCACAAAAACAACGACTTCGATATGTTTATTTAATTTTGTAATATGATATGTTAAACTTAATAAAAAGTTGTAAAAAATAATAAAAAAGTAAGTTTGTCCAATGTCACAGAACAAGATTAGTTAACAGTAACACAATACTAGTTTGCGCTACCTCCACATTAGGTCCAGGCAAGTCATGCATTAATGAAAGTAATCAGTCTCACCTCGACCTCGTTTGTATAGTGAAACCCGGCATTAAGAAAATGAAGTCGCGAGAAAACTAATTAATCTTTGACCTATTCTTGCGAATGAATGAAATTACCCCAATATGTTGGCTCGATGTATCAGGTCATCAAACGTTTCTTGGATTCTATATGAAGTCGTACGACAGCTTACGACGCGTTAGTATTGTTAATATGTATTTGTAATGGTAATGTACCATTAAAGGCCGAAAATATTAATGTTTAGTGCGTATTAAAAATCAAATTTGCAAGTTGCAGGGAACACAAGCAAGCGCTATGATTCTCAAATTTAACAATTTGTATTTATATGATAATCATTTTATCTAAAATAATGAAGAGCCTTATATATGGCAAATAGTTTAAAACACATTTGTTAACTGTTATATAGCTCGAATATGATTTCAATTATGTACGTACATGAATTATAAATAAATTACACAGTATATAAATTTGCCTATATTCTATATTCAAGGTAAAAATATAATATATTTTTTATATTTTTAATATTTTTTCAAATAAGGTAAGGTAAGCCAGGGAGAATCAAAAGTTAGGACACTATGTTTTTCAACCTCTGCCCGAAATTGAAACAATGCGTGTCCAGTGGCGAAACTCAACGACACGCTTTTGTCTTACAAGAGGCCTCCTGAAGAAAGCAGGCAATGAAAATTATTTCTTATTAATATTCACATCTAATTTTTTCTACGTGTAATGTATTTTAGAGCCATAAAACATGATGGAAGCATAAATGGACCGTTTTCAAAGATAAAAGAAAAGATCCCCTCGAAAGGTAAGTGATGACATTTAGCATCAGCCCTATTACTATAATTGACGTTGCATATATATTTATAATTTGAATATGAATATACTTCTTAAATTTATGGGACGCCTGCGAAAGCGAAAGAAAAAACAATATTCTTTATGAAAAATATTATAAATATGAAGTATTATTTTTTTTAATATGAGACAAATAGAATTGACACAAATCCAGTTTAAACAAACTATAATTGTAAAATTAGCAGTAATAGATGTTACTTTTTCACACAGTTTATATAAAACAAAATATAACAAAATTAATTCAAGTCGAATATTTTTATTAAGCATGTTTTGCTAGCTCTGATGCGTACAAATTTATTACTGCAGTATAATTTCTAAATGAGTATGAGTTTTCAAAGGCGTATAGATGAAATGTTTTAGCCGTAGTAAAGCAGATAACGGACGAGTTGAAAACTTAAACGGGGGCTGACAGGTATTATATGTTTAACATATAGTAATTAATTATTATTAATATTACACATAATATTTTACAAAATAATTTAGCTTATAAAAAATAAGTTAGCTTACACTTGATTAGAGAACATAGACATTTCTATATAAAAACAAATGATCTTAATTTACCAAGAAAGTTCTTTTAATATTTATATGAAGTGAAACGTATTCTTCTTGCTCGTTAAATGTACTTATATAATATGTCTACATGTAGGGTGGAGTGAACATTGTTTTTTCTCTTGAGACTACTAAAGTGCGACGTAGATAAGTAGTCTCCACACTCAACGTACATTAGCTGGTACCCAGGAAGCTATCACTATAGAATTGTCAGAAACAAGTGCGCTGTAATTCTTTTGATATAGCATTTAAATTCAAAGCGATCCATTTTGGAAATCTAAACAGTTTAAATAACATTTTAAAAATAGTATACACGGCGCCATCACTCGTGCCCTCAGACTCGAAACGATGGCATCATTCTGAGTCATAGTTCGACGTAATTATGTCGCTAGGCTACTTGTTTGTTTACAAATTGTTGTATTTTTAATAATGTATGAGAGAGTATGTGTAAAAAATACATTTACAATATATGCACAATTTTTATTAAAATTTAATTATTCTTAAGTTACCTTAAAATCCTTTTTTAATATTACACAAAAACATACTGAGTGTTTGAATAAATATAAAACCATTAGATGATACATGAATTAAATAGAAGCAAAAAGAGCATTTTACGTTGAGAACACCAGCGCGTTTTGAATAAATTATAATTTACTTCCAAAGATGTAGCTGAATGTGATAGGCACGTGGGTATGTTAGTACAATATCTAATTCATTCTAATTTCCCAAGAGAATAATGATATACGTGATGGCTGTTACGTTTCTTGACGTGGAAAGTACGTCTTTGGAATCCTGCTTCATGATTTTTCCTTTAAAATCTCAATTGTATTAATTATCTCAAATTAGATTTTAATCTCATATACATTTTATGCGTGACATTTAATATGTCATTTTGATTCCATTTAATTTTGCCACACGCGAAATATAAGTGTAATTAGTAGTGTGGAAATAATAAATAAAAGTAAGCTTAAATAGTCACGAAATAAGTGTTAAGAACACTACTTAGATTGTAAGTCATTTAAAGATGTTTCACTCTAAAGAAAAAAAAATAAGAGCAGTGTAAGTACGTAATAATTGTTATTTTTAGTAATGGAGTTAAGTATGATACCTAATTTAGCATTTTATTAAATAAAACTACTCCTGTGCACATGTAGACAGGTGAAATGATCAGAAATTCAGTTAAGCGATTAATCCGTTTAAAATAGTTTCATTTGGAGAATGACACCATTCTAGAGTTGTTGGGAAGTGTTTTACTGTACGCGTATGATTGTTAATAGGTACGACTCTCACTCGGGCAAATATTTATATTTAAATCTTTATGTAACGCAGGTTACACTAAGTCTTATGTACCTTTCGAAATGTAAGAAGATTAAATGTAATGTTATAGAAAGTTCCTAATTATTTATAGGTACAAAATATACAGGTCTGCTGTTAAAAGTCCAATCACCTTAAGGAATTTCGTTGTAACTAACTTTAAAAAATAGGCTAGACGGTGGTATGTGTAGTGGAAAGTTAAAAGCTCGTCCGACGACCTCATCGCGACGCCATTGTAGCTCAGACCGGTGCTCATGAAATATGAATGCATCGCCTGAAAGAACGGCTAGTCCGAAGCTCAATTTTGCTATAGACGCCCATAGACCTCGAAATTTGATATAAATGCCTAACAGTCATGGTCAACGAAACATAAAACGTTTAAACAAACAAGTAATCCATTCATTTCGCACGTAACTGAATATTACATTGTGATGTAAAACTTGTCTTCATTGTAGTTTTCTCACACAGAACAGGTTGGTTCTTCATCGTTTGGGGTCTCTACTCATCGGCTATGTCATTTCAATAATTTATAAAAAATATTTTAACATAAGGCACTTTTTAAAATACCTAAAAACATTATATAAAATTTTAATCACCTCAGGATTTGATCCCGAAAATAGAGTCAGTGTACCAGAGAACACAAATTAAGAATTTGTAATTCTTAGTAGTAGATCTTACTTTGTAGTTCTTTAATTGAATATGTATAAAAATACATTTTACGTTAAAAATCTCATGGCTATTTTTAATTCAGTGAAGCTTTTAAGTACTATGCATGTCGCACCAACAAATTACAATGCAATACAGATAAACCTAGCTACGTATAAAATAAAAAGATACAATGGAGACGTAAAATAAAGAAGCTTTTAAAAAACTAGCAAAACATTTTGCATCCGAGTAGTAAACGTAAACAAAGAAGCTCCACACACACACACTCACCTGTATATGAACAAGTTGAATGACAGACTTGTAATGTGACTTATAACATGTATTTCGATGGCTGCTTGCAATGCATATCTCCAAGGTAAACAAAGATTACGTAAACCTAATCCCACGCACGTCACCCGATCGATTTTTAAGCTTTCGAATACGCCCACTTACATTTTAGAAAAGAAACAGGACTCGGAATAAGATTCTTCTTAAACACCGCATCCAAAGCACAACTTCGTGAGACGCTCGTGCCCTTGAAGTCGTACAGGTTATACTATTGATACAGCACTACACGCGCACTGACAGTTTAAAAAAACAATCACAGGTCAAGTTCGGAAGTGTCTGCGATAAAAAGAGAAGTTGAGAATGTCTAATGTTTGTAAATACAAGCCGCTGCGTCGCGTCTGACTTGCGATGTATGTATACGGATAGCGGTGCAGTGTCAGATCGACTGCGAACGAAACCTCGTCCTCTCGTGGCCAAACACTAACTGAACCGCGAGGGCGACGCCGAGCGTATGGCGTACGGAGAACGGCAAAGGACCCCTCACCTCCGCCGGCCTGCCGCCTGCCGCTTGCCGCAGGCCTCCCCGTGCGCGCGCCACTCCACGCACAATGGCAATAAACAGAAAACATATTTATTAAGTTATTAGTATATTTTAATAATTGAATTATAGTCTAAAAATTAAAATGAAAAAATCTTATAAGCTTATAATTAATAGATTGCGATAACAAAATAGTGTCTATTTAAACTATCCATGTGATACAGTTGCTTGTCAACATCACATTAACCTTCTATATTTGTCAATAGAAATTTAAAATATCCAATACTATTATTAATATAAAATTTTGCGATAAAAAAAATTCAATTAACAATATATTGTGGTTTCTATTTTCGTTAGAAGACGTTAGCAAAGATATGTAATTGAGAGCTTATCAGTGTAACGCAGTCACATAGAAATGATAAATAGTTGTAGGCTACATTCAATACATCAGCGGATGTGAAATGAAGCTGTCAGATACAAAACAGACCCTATAGTAAGTTAATAATAACAGAAGTATTGTTAAAAAATAAAAACCTATAACACATTTTGGAAGATAGGTTGAGGTAGTGGTAGTGGTAAAAATTGGTACCTAGAGTTCATAGGGGACTGTGACAGGTTTCGGGGCCTCGGCTAGTTGAGGTCGAGGAGATGTCTTGTTAAGTATTCGATCTACATCTGCCGCTCATCTTACAAAACCCGTCCGATTCACAAATCGAGCGGTACCATTAAAAAGGAAAAATAACAAAGAAAGGTGATATAAATATATCGTAGTATCTCTATCCATGAACCAGAGAGCTGAAAATATTTTAAACAAAAATTATCCCACAAGTGTTATTTAGGATGTTGTGTACAAAACGATTGGCTGACGACGACGACGACGAAGTACAAAACAATGTAACTGGACCATAGCGTTGTTAAAATAATTTCTAATAAACCAATATCGGTAAGTATACAACCTTAATAAGTATACAACCTTAAACCCTAAATTAAAATATGTGTACATCATATAAAGACTCTTGCTAGTAGATGCGGTTCCTACTCGTTTAATTTTTCCAATCTAATAATGCATTCAACACACAATGTGTACAATTTGAGTACAGTTCTTAGTGTCTCAGTACTGAGTGTCTTAAAACTAGTCTTGACACTATTTCAAATATTCATGTTCGTGAATAAAGACTATGAAAGTGAGTACAGAGCTTGAAATAAAACTATTATGTCGATGAGGTTAATGACAGGTAGTTGTACCGACAGGTAACGTCCTTAAATATTTACGTGAAGAAGCGGTCTCAAGGTACCCCACTAACCCCGCTTCCAAGAAAGCCATAATTACTCACAGACGGCAATTAACTTTATAAGCATTGTATTATTATGTACTCAAAAATGTATTTTTTTAAATTACCACAATATAATAAGGTATTTTTTTATTCATATTTCATATAGCATGTATAATAATTGTGTATGTGTAGTTGCAATAAGTAAAAATATTTATTTTTAACTTAACTCCAAATATAATTAATGTAACAAATAATCATATGAGTAATTTATTTGTAGTAATTTTGTAGTAATTTTATGATCAATTTGTGGATCAAGGTCTCTCTAGCTATTGTTTAAAAAAATATTATCTCGTCATGCATAATGAATACAAAGAATTTCTGATCCACAAGTATTTATTATATTATTAAAAAGTAAAATCAATATTTTGACATTTAAAATGGCTTGTCTGTTGCTAAACTCATCAGAGGGCCATTTCCTGTACAGACAGGACTCAGACGCGATATTTAAACACACCATTTAGTACCTATATGGTATTGATTCCTCAGGTATAATGTTTATTTGAATTTGTAAAAAAATATTTTACTTATATTATACACAAATTTACTTTAAAACTATAAGATAATATAATGATACCAAAACTAAGAAAATATGTTTCATATAAATGAGTATTTACTTTTTATCATTAAGTTTTTTTTAAAATTAAACTAAGATTTTTAATACCAACTTAATTACGCGATTAAAAAAATAACATTTATACAATTAACATATTTTTATTAGTTGTAAATGCATATAAATATATTTTATAATTTAGTTTTAAATGTGAATTTTAGAACGTCAATAAAATTTTATAAGAAGATAATTAATAATTGATGACTAATATTTTGTCTTTAAAATAAAATATATGTATGTATCAGTGCAAATACATGAGAAGTGAAACATCTTCATTAACAACTTTACAGGAATTAGTTAAGTAAAGCTATTCTTTTAAAAAATCCTATAAAAATATGGACGCAGCGTGATTTAAACCCGCGCTTCTTATAAATATTTATTATTTATATTTAATTAGAAATCATCCACTCAACATTTATTTTTATTCAACATCACTTTTTTTCGCACGGCGGGCAGAGAGCGTACTCTCAAGTCACTCATTTCTCGACTTTCCAACAGAAATTCCGAGTGAATTAATGAAACTCAACGTCGCGCTTCATTAAAAAAAAATAAAGTGAAATTTCATATAAATGAAAGATTCTTAAATAAATCTCACTTAACGTATTTAAATAAGGAAACTACGTTCCTAAGTAATATTTTATGTGCTTTTGTGGAAAGTCTAAGTTAAAATTGCCTAATAGAAAATAAAATATAACTAACTGTGTGTAATACGATATGTTATCAGACCATGTAATATTCAATACTTTACCAATACGTTACAACATAACGAAAGATAACATATCGTTAAAATATACTTATCTTGAAATGAAACATATTTTAATTGAGCGTAAATCACGTTTTTATAGTGTTCTACGAATATATTAAACTTTCCTTAGAGACTACTGCGTGATGTTACATAATATTACCAACTAAACATATAAGAAATTTTGTATTTTAATATTATACCTATTTAATGATAATCTTAAATTAAATTTCACCATATTAAATTATACCTAGGTGGTGTGATGTGTCAAAGCTTTAGTTTAATAAAATATTTATTTATTTTAAAAATTAGTGTTAAAAAAATCTAGATTTAATGAGTAAAAGCTCCTTGAACTAACCATAAATATAATAGTAGCTAGGTGAAACGCAGACTGTTTACATTCGCTCAACAGAAATAAGTTGTTTCTAAACTGTTGTTACATTGTGAACGCGTACCGCTCTCATTCATCTTAAACCTTTTCAGATGGGAAGTTTAATTCTCGCGCAGACGAATGCAGAAGCGCGCCACGCCACGGTGGGAGACATAAAAACGTTCATTTGCATTGGCCCTCCCGCCGCGGACCCAGTATTTATCCAGTGTTACCGTACCGCATAATAAGAGAACACCGCTTTGAGTGACGCATACCCCTGAGTCGCTATAAAACCATAATCTTTTGAAAGAAAAACTTGCAAAGCTTTCAGGACCCTTAATTAGCTTAAGTATTGCGAATGCACGAACATTAAATTATAAATATATAGCGTAGGTGAGATATGAGGTTTTGAAATTAGACCTATAAATATTATTCTGTGAGTAATTAATAACTAAATATAATATTATGATACTATGAATATTAAATAAGTCACAAGACAAATTAAGTAATATTATTTTTGAAAAAACGTATAAAAATTGAACGCAGCAGGATTCCAACCCGCGCCTCTGAGATACCGTCCAAGCGCTCTGACCGCTAAGCCATGCGTTCTTCTACCAGCTGCATCAAAATTCTTATACGTTTTGTTACAACTTATTTATTTTGTTAGCATCTCTGTAGAGAGATTTTTACAAATTTCTACTAATTAAAGATTATTAATAAATAATCGTTTAAAAAGAGAGATTGCTATTATATTTTAATATTTACTATTTTTTAAAGTGTTATTCCACACTTAAGATTAGAAAACATTATTGAAAAAACGTATAAAAATTTGAACATAGCGGGATTTGAACATAAATAAATTGTAACAAAACGTATTAGAATTTCGACGCAGCTGGTCTATATATATAAATATATATATATATATATATATATATATATATATATATATATATATATATATATATATATATATATATATATAATTTATAATTGAACTTTAACTTTACAATAATTAACAAATATCAGATATGACATTAATTATCAATAATTATAATTAAACGTTATCTTCTTATATTAAGAGCAGTAAAAAAGCTGTATTAAGCTGCAATTTTTTTCTGTCTTATATTTAACTTTTGACTCTTCGTCTTTATTAATAATATTATCAATATCCATATTTCATCTTATTATTACGATACCCTTTGACGCGTAAAATTCGGATTCCTCTTAACAATGTGTGAGCTAAAGTCATGGTCCTGTGTAGTAGTACATACATATATGTCTACGTAATATTTAATTTACTAATTTTATTAAATTTTCATAATTAGTTTATATTTATGTATCTATATTAGGTATATGTATCAATTACAATAATAAGACAGTAAAAATTGTATTCACAACAGCAAATATTTAAACTTTCCGAGTTTTAAACCATGTACATGATGTAATGATCCCAAAAAATTTAAGTGATACCTACTATTATTCCTTCTACTTCAATATAGTAAACTTTTTTTTCTGGTTAGTTTTATATTTCTAGTATTTCTAATATTTTAGTTATTATTATATGATTATCCTTAAATATTACTTGTCATTTAAAATGATGGAAAAATCTAAGCATTATTTTTAAGTACCTATACTACGTGACGGATTCGTCTATATTTTTTTGTTTATTTTGACAATATGGTGCAAAGTTGTAGCTGTTGTAAGTTTCGACCAATATCATTTAAGGTGTGGAACAAACATGCATACTTATCGTATACTTATCGAGCGTCTCGCAGTCGGGGTCAAAATTAGAATTATGAAAAATAGCAATATATTTTAAAATTTTTGATTACCGGCTTGTCTGTTTGCTGCATACTAAATTCTGTGAAACTATAATCAGCAAATAACGAAAAATATATAAAACCGAGCAATTAAAAATATACTTTAGAAAATTGCACATAACTACATAGTTTTTGCATATTTATTTTTATTATTTTAAAGACATGACCATCTAAAACTAAGTGATGTGGTTTAATTTCATTTCCATACGCTTGTCATATAATTTTCAAATTACATTGCAAATGTCAATACATTTTAAAATGTGCTGTACAGGAAATAAATATGTAGCTGTAAAGACGTTACCGTTGTCTCGCTGAATCGAATGGGCAATCGCCCCAGTAGTAGCTGTGATTTAGAGGTCATTTCTCATGTGTATTGCACGAGTTCGAAATAGGGATCCGTTTTACTCTCACTGCTCTCGTGTCCTAATCAATTGAATGCTTTTTATTAACATCCAGCTAATAGCCAAACAAAGTACTACAAGAAAATGAAAATATAACGGCATCAATTAATTTCGTATTAATATTTTTTTAACTAGATAGGTTTTTTTTAGGTTCACGCTTTGTCCCTTGCAGAAAGGACGGAGCGCCAAACGCTACGCTACGGTCAATGCATATCTCTTTCTTTTCGTCCACAGTCATTAGCCTCTTCATACATGCCCTTCGAGGGATCCTCTGCTTTTTTCGTAACCTTCCTCCATTATCTTCGATACTGTGTTTTCGAAGGTCAACCGAGATCTCCTCCGATTCCTTGTACCACTCACCTTTGCTTTATAAATCTTTCTTTCCATACTTTCATCACTCGTTCTCTCAACGTGCCCAAACCACCTGCGCACGTTCACCACTTTTTCATTCTTACTATGACATTCGCGCTTACACCTGCCATTCTGCGTATCTCCTCGCTGCATATACGGTCATTTAAACTGACTCCGCATATCCAACGAAGAGTTCGCATCTCTACTGCAATCATCTTTCTTACTTACTTATAAAAATAAATAAATAAAAAGACCTGATTCAGCATTCAGCTGTAGGTATAGTTATGTGTGGAAGATACAAAAAAGGCAACAATCAGGACATCCCTTTTTTAATATTAATGTTCAAAATATCTAAAAAGGTTCTAACCTGAATAATGAAAAAGATTGAGCCGAAAGGACTCGTGGAAAACGTACAAATTAATTTCGTTTACAAAAAAAAAATGGCGTCAGCTTCTAAAACGGCCAGTGGGTCAAAAGCTTTCTCTAATGGCAAGCCCGAAAGCCAATTATACCAATTAAATACTTCACCTCTAAACTGTACCTTTTTTAATGTGATATTTATAAATATTTTTGTAACATATCTGTTATGGGAGAAAATAAATCACAAGGCATATAATAGAAAACAAATAAATTGCTATTTCTCTTATATCGCTTAGGATTTTGAGTTTTGATTTCGGTTTTGTCAAATAAGCAACTATTTATGCTATTTCGAGATATGTATATTTAAAATAAGCTGTTTTTTTTGTATTAATTTTCCATAAAGCTAAGCAGTTCGCAGTTATTTCCGCAGTATGTTAGAATTACTTGTACGGTGCTAAAATAACTGTTGCAATATTTTTCATTAAAGTAAATATTTAAGTAGTAAAAAAATGTCTCCAATCTTCAACAGGTACGCACTGTTGCTTCGTCCAGTGACATGCGAAAATGCGGTCAAAACATTTGCAAGCTTAACGAATAAATCCGAATCGGCCGCTCTAGACTCGAGTGCCGCTCACCACCGCAACTTTATGCTTCGTCTCACTAGGTCGACTGAACTGATTTTCATCATTAAACCCATACATCATATTAGTGGTACATGCGTTTTTCGTACTTATATAACACCCAGAGTAATAAAACATATTTTAGAGTGCGTTTCATATCTGCGCTTAGTAGTTTCATGCGCCCATTCTTGGCATTAAATTTTATAAAATTGGTTTTAAAATTTTATCTAAATGAAGTATGTAAATGTGAAAAAATACGTCAACTGACTGCGTCATGTGGTCATCTAATTTTAAGAAGCAAACGCACATTCAGTGGGAGCACAAAGACAAGGTTGCTTTGAGCAGATATGAATGTTACGAATCATACTTGCTCGTCACATGTTGAATGCGCTGTAATTGAGACGTCTTCATCATCACTTCGTAAATTACAACTCTTTACATAGCTCTAAATCAAAAACTAGTGACTTTCTAGTATTTCGCCAAGCCAATATTTTTATATAATATATAAAATAAAGTTTTTGGATACCTTTTTATATTTTTTGTGATAATAAATTTTTAACAGCTCTAGTAATAAGTCTAATTCTAGTAATTTCGTTCGAGTTCAATTTTAATTTTACACCATTGTTATAAGTTTAAACTGACATCTATTTTAAATATATTTATATTTATAATATATGTCGGTATGTATTTATATTACTAATAACTGTAAAATTATGTATATTATAATCTTGTTCGAGTTAAAATGTTTCATCAGTTTGCTATGAGGTTTAGTGAATATTTTTTATTTCATCACGTTTATATACACTCATTTTTTTAAAATAATAAGAACAATCTAGTTTTCTTCTTTACTTTTCAATGAGAAAAACAGCTTTGTGTCTTTTAGCCGTCACGTTGAAGTTTCAGGAAGGAGGAGCATACGAGATTACACATGAGATTGCAAAAGCAAAACAATAGTCGCGCATTCAGCACGGCGAAGACGTAGCACATTTCTGTGTACGCCCCACGTTAAACGTAGTGTCCGAGAAGAAAAATGTGGAGCGGGGGCCCAGAATAGGCTGGGTCGACGACCTCTCAGGCGCCGTCTGCAGCGCCTTCACAAATCTTACATTATTTAGCACAATCTATGAGAACTGCCAAGTAGATTCACACTACTTTATCTGAGATAAGGCGTTAAGAGGGCGTCTAAATAACACTCATAAGTACAAAAGCTCTCCTCATTAAAGAAATTTATTCCAGCAACTAAGAATTTTCACAGTTACATCCACCATTAGAAATGAGTAATTCAACTATAAGTAGATAATAAGCATAATATTGCAATAGAGCAAAATAGAGCAAATTACTTAGATATAGTCCTGAGAAAAGAAGTTATAGCTAGAAATTCCATTATAAGCTTATAATGGTACAAAGTTTGTCAGCTGTCATTGGAGTTTTAGTCTTTGATCAGATTATAATGTCTATCGCCTCGTTAAGTAGACTTGCAATCATTGGTTGACGTCTATGTAACCAGTTTTCTTCAACTAATAATAAAAATGTATATATTTATTTATTGAAATTTATTTATTATTGTATATTTTTCAATTTATATTGCGTCGTAGAATAGGCTTTAGTATATATACTTCAAAATAAATCGTTTACTTACAATAAAGTACAATGCCGTGAATAAATACAGAGATAACTTTTAATCAAGACACTCTCCGTTTTCTACTTGGCGCTATCTGGTCATAATGAAAACTATATTGTGAAGTTGTATACTGAGAAGCGGATTTCACCGCCACATTTTCACAAATAGGAGTGGTAAGCAATAGTCAATTCCAATTTTCTTTGTATAAAATTAGATCCCCCAGTATTGACTACGCTAGTGTTATGTTAAAATAATTGATAATTTAATAAAAAAAATATGAAATGATTTTTCATATATAATTCAAGACAAAAAGAAATAAAGTAATCAAACTTCTAAAAGTCATCCTTAATTACACTGTTCCAAGTCAATTGATGTCTGACCTAAATCTGCATTTGAATAAGGAGCAGACAGCCCCAACAACTTTAACACAATCGCCGCCATCTTAATAATTCCAATCTCGCAGTTTCAATGTAAACAGAGCTGCAATGTGAGGATTAGGCTTTGATTTCAGAAAGTTTCCTACTTGACGCGAGCGAGCTGCCAACATCATCGGAGATATCACCAAGTCTTACGAGCATTATTCATTAATTCAAACTAAATTAACACAATTATTAGAAATATATTAGTTGCATATATTATTTATTAGCAATTAACAAATAAAATTATTTAAATTATTACTTGCCTTTGAAAGAGAGTATGGACATTAAAGATTTATTCACAAGTAGTTGCCGCAACTTCGAACTTCGAACTTGTGTAATGTACAGTCCTTGCACATTTCCAATTTGTGACTTTTTGACACCCAAAATTTTACCGTCTTGTAAGCGACGTTTTTTCAGTCAACATTCGAATATATTCGTATTACTTTTGCATATATATATATATATATATATATATATATATATATATATATATATATATATATATATATATATATATATATATATATGATATCTAAGTTATGACACAATCTCAAAGAGTCAATAATGCATTTCGAGCGCAATCAATCTTATCCGATTCATAAACTTTGTGGTAAGTAAGACCAAGTTGAAATAAGTTGTTAACACAAAATTTCCTTTTCTCGCTGCTATTAAACCTTTATTAAGTTGTTTTTTTAATCATTTAATTTATAATTTAAAAGTATTGCGTATAGGTAATATATATTATTGTAATAGAGTATATACATTTTTTATCTTAAATTAATAATTTACAACCTTTTAAAGTAGAAAAAGTGCATGTAAGCTTAAACGAATTGTAATATCTTCACGCTTTTATTCTGCATAACAGGGTAGACCATAAGAACCTAGCGTCAAGAGACTATGTACTTTACTTTCTGCCAAAACATTGAGACATTGCTTGTTGAAAGGCGGAACTCAATGCCGCGTTTTGTCTTATCTTATATTATCTTATATTATCAGAGTGAAGAAATAGAAATCATATAAATATAATCATTTTCTATAAGCAAACTGAACAATCAGACGCTGTATTTTTTTATAAATAATAATAATTGCAAGTTAATAAGTTAATACAAACGAAAAAATCTTGAAAATGTGACACGATACCGAAATGCAAAATACTGTTAGAAACAAATCCAACTTTATTTTTATTCAAAGCAGTGCGGCACTACGGAGACAATAGAGTTATATAATTAAATGCAAAGCTTATTTTAATAATTTCAAACAACTATTTAAGTTATATAATTAAAAGCAAAGCTTATTTTAATTATTTCAAACAACTTATTCGAGTAGTATGCATCGAATCAAAATATATATCTAATGTTTACTCAAAAAGCTATATATGCAGTTTGTTTATTTTTTATAATACGTATTACTTCAAAAAATAATATTTTTTTGCTGTGTAATTTTTAAGTGCATAGTTTCTTTTTACTAAAGTAATGTTTCTTTGACACAAAAGGAAGAGATTAGATTTAACAAGGATCCCAGTAGGATCAATGGGTTTTGTGGGATCAATGCATCCATATATTCTTCCAAGTGTGGCCCATTTTTTATTTTGTAATGGAATTTTAATATATTTATTCACCTATATTATTACTTTGTAAGTAATTACATAAATTCATGATATATTGACTGGTATATAGAATGCATTTCTGTAAGGTATATACATTTTATATATAATAACTTTTTATACCCTTTACATGTAAATAGAATTTTAGTAAATAATCTGTATGGCTGTTTTATTTAAATATTTACTAAGTGAAAATATTATAGTAGAAGATCTGACCCTCTCCTTCCAGTTTAAAAAGTAAATGTATAATTAAAAAAAAATTCTCCAAACTACTTTTAAAATTCTAAAATCAAATTGATTGGGCGGGCGTGGGGTGCATGAATATTTTCGTTACAAATATAATTGAAAAACTCGCTACAATAAAAGTCGAGGGCGAGACAAGAAGACTTGACGTAGGGTTATGCAGACTTGTAAAAGTACCGTTTTTTATCTTATACAGATCTCCTATAGGTATAAAAGACGAAATATGTATAAAAAGATTAAAGAAGTTTTAGTTTACTATTTTCCATGAAACTTTGGCATCGTGCGAGAATTAGGAAGAAACTAATATATAAATATAAATATTAACGTAAATTATATACTAATTTAATATACCTAAAAATTACCTTAGTTCTATCTACAAGTATTAATTAAGTAGTTAAGTAAGTATTTATAAAAATATTTATTATCTCAAAAAGAAGAATGGTAACATAAATCTAAGCTTACTATTGATTCGAAACAACAAATTTAATGAAGCAATAAAAACAATTTAACAGATCCTTACAAAAAATATTTTTTACCTGATTAATCCTTAATATATAATACTTTCATATTATAATTATTACTTTTATTGAAATATTTTTTACTTTTTTTATATAACAATACTCGTATCATCAATCATAAATAATTTTTTTATTTTGCGTCCGTTTTTAGAAAACTTATGGTGATTAGCGAAATAATAACTAATTTTAATCGTCATCGTCAGCTTTGTTCATACAAGTTGAGAACACACAGTAATTAATATAAATGTACTTCAACACATTTGGTTGATGTAAAGACCTGTGATTTTACAAAGATATTTAAAATTTGAACAACGTAAATTTATGAAATGCAGAGCACAGAGTAGCATAGAAATAGTTAACGCCGAGTCAGAACACGATAAAAACTGATTGCAATGAGCATTCACACATGACTTATTTCCACAGGATTTAAAGTGTTTTAAACCATATTGAAGAATGAGCGTGAATACACTCGTATTGACATAAAGATATTTCCACCACTAGCTACATAGTCCTTAACAACATTTCTAACCATATTTGCATAGTAAGTAAAAGTTATTTATACAGACCTACCTTATGAATATAAAGTTGAAATTTCCAGTCAATAATAACATTTTCGTTTTATAAGAAATATGTAAGGAAATCTTCACGTTTCTTGCTGTATAAGAGAGTAGGCAGATAGTTCACAGACCATACCGTTCTCTACTCGACGCGAAAATTCGGTACACCACGTGTTAAGTCGCCACGCAAAATAAACTTTTTCTTACTAAAACAGGAATTTATATAAAGAGTTCTTATAATGTTAAAAGTCATAAACAAGTTGTTTGCATTGAATGCATAATTAATGTACCTATAATACTTATAATGTGAATTATGACGTGTTATAAATGAAAAACGTTTGAAAAGAAAATGTATCGACGTCAACAAAAACTTTCTATAATGCTTGAATCCCAGACTTCTGTTGTATTTTGAACAGAAATCTGTTGTATTTTGAACAGAAATCTGTTGTATTTTGGTCATTGAGAAGGCAACGGTTTTTTTATTAGATATTTGATTACCAATATCTAATTTGCCTCTTTATAATGCAAAAATTCGAGTCCTGGACCAGGGGAAAAAGAATCATTGGATGTGTCTTACAATAAACAACTAAGTTGTAGACAATAGGTACTGTAGAAATCGAATTATCTTTCACAGTCAGGTCGCTAAGAGAAGCGTTGAGGCAGCGACCAACTTTAGATAAATTAATATTATTATTTATTTGTTGTATATATATATATATATATATATATATATATATATATCCTTTTCATATATATCCTCTTGGAGGGGCTCCACACTTTTTATATATTTCTAGTTTCATGGCTGTACAGGACAGCTTTAGTATCACAAGGACTCTTTGCCACAGCAGCACATTACCAAATCAATCGACTAACTTATTGGTCATATTAGTCATCACAATTACGTCATACATAATAACAAATTATCCTTTTTCCAAAGAAGTTCATACCGTCGTCTTTCCACATAACAGATATACCATTACAGCGTTTTCAAACTATCTAATTTAAAACGCCAACACACACGAATGTTTATCCAGATGTCTTCATATTTCTACTAAGTTCACATACATGATACAAAATCAAGAAGTAACGTTAAATTGTGAAAATATTTTGAAATGAAATATACCACAACTATAACAGACCAATGACCACATACATAATCGATTAGTCAGTCCCAAGTGTAAACGAGCTTACATTTTTAAATGTCATTTTTCGTTCAAGCAGCTCTCAACTCTTCACTCGATTAGGGCTGTGTTCATTAAATTACTCGATTGCAGTTCCCAGTTTGTAGAGTAGATTGCACTGACGAACAGAATTTTGTAAAACGAATAAAAATCACCCAAGTAGCAGGTTATTTGTAAATTTCACAGAAAAAGTGGAGCTACCCTACATTGTTTGAATTAACTTTTTGAAGTAAAATTTCCTTAGAATCGTTGAAGTTTCAAACCGATGAAATGAACAAAACGATACTACGAGTATAAACACAAAGATGTGAATCTTAGCGATGCAGTCCGTTTTAGCAGTGAAAGATCATATATTTACGTTTTTAGTGTTTCCTATTTCTCATAATTTAAGGTTATTTTATATAATTAATAATAAAAATATTTTTTTTTGTTTACCAATATAATCTAAACTAGAAATTTTCATATCTGGTATAAAAATTATATAATATATTTAGAGATGAGTAATAGAGGAAGAAAAAAAACACAATAACAGATTTCTTTATTAACAGATTTCTTAATTACTATACAAAAACATCTGGCGCCTTTATGAATACTGTATATAGATTGTAAAAAGTTAAAAACAACCTGTAAACTACCGACATGCAACGTCCTTATAAGTGAATTATTTATAAGTGAATTATATTTTAGATATAAGAACCAGGTTGTAATTTAAAATAATATTATATTCAGATAATAAAAAATATACTGTATGGGTATATCAAAAGGCAAATCGAGAACGGTTTAATTGGTTTGAAAATATTGGTTTGCAGCTATTGACAACGGTTTTCTTATTCAGTGGGAAATATGGAATATACTGGCCGCTGCACACACTTCAAAAATCATTTTATGAGTTCGGGTAATGAACTCTGTATGTATATGTATATAATTTTTTTAAGTATAATCTTTAGATTATAATATTTTTAAACATTTTTAGGAATCAATAAGTATTCAATTATTACATGCAAGGGATGTGCGAATGTTAAACAATATTTAAATGATACTGATATAAAAAGTGTTATAATAAATAAATTATACGATTGTTTACAAAAACAATTTACATAAACGCGGACTTTTTAGTTTTTAGTTATAAATACGACTGTATTAAAGCTGGAAAATCACGGTCATCTTTATGTTTTCGTAATAATTTCTTTTAAGAAAGTAACTGATTATCTTGTTATCATTCTAGATATAATGTTTCGGTAGTGGAATTAAGCGCGTTGCGTTTATCGATAGTGGTCAAATTTTTACGTATTTTTATGTAAGAAATCCGAATGGTATCGTGGTATTTTTACCACTTACTCGTGCATCTTATATTTTCATTATTTTAGATCTCAATATCCAACTCGTGTCTTCAACTAAATTTTATGCTATGGATCTATTGATAACAAAATTAACCAATTAATTAATTAATCAGTTACATAAAAAGAGTGTTTATGAAGTAAAAAAGATAATTTCTCTCCTTCTTCTATACTCTTATTCAGCTTCAGGTCAAAAGGCTGAATCGACAAATTAATACTTTAATGATGAATTCCAGATTCATGAACATTGAACTGCTTATTTTTTGTTTTTATTGTTTTAAAAATACCAGTGATTAAAAATTATATATTAATATTTCACTTTTTAAAACTTAGTTTCATATTCATCGGGAAAAGGTAAAGATACTTTTGTGTTTATGAAAAAATAGGTGATATCCGCCAGGGATTGTTTATTTGTCTGTCTCATTTCCTACCGGAAATTTTAAATAGTAGTGTATTCTAGCTCCTGTACGATGAAAGCATTTTAGTGCTATTGACTTAATATTTTTAAGGTTACATATACCTACTGAGATAATGATAATGAGAAAGGAGTCTTCTAGAATAATTAATGTTTATTATAGTAAGTGTAAAGACAATAATAAGATTTTTGATTTGCGCGATTTCTAAACATTTTAATTAAAACTATTTTAAACGGATTAATCGCGTATATTTTGGCATTCGCAAATATATATATATATATATATACACATACATATACGCTAATATATCCCTCAAAAGATGAAAAATACTCATACTTATGTGCAATCTATTAATATCAAGTCAATATGTACCTAACGGGTAGTTAGGTAGCTACCTACTTATAAGTGTACAACAAAATATGATATCAAGCGTCTTATAGGAATATCTTTAGTTTGAATAATATCGGTTTATCTAATAGCATGATTCTGTTTTTGATTTAAGTAGACTCTAGGTTTAATATAATATATATTAAATATCAATTATCAATCACATTTAACAGATTATAACTTTGACAAAATTTTATTTCCAAATAAGTACGAAATAAAAAACTACGCAAAAAACTTAATGTTTGACTCTCTCCTCCTTAAAATAGATTTTATATGAACACAGTCGCCTGCACACACCTATTATATGGAACAGTGACTATACTCTCCATAGGTCAAAGGAAGCTACATCTTAGGCTACATCTTAGTCCTAGTGTAGTAGCAATAAAAAGACAGATATAACAGTCGCGTCAGACTTCAAACGGAACGCCGAGTATGAGAGGACAGGGTCCTAACAATTAGTGCACCGGGTGCGTACTCATACGACTCTTCACATACCGACTTTGCTAAAAGTTCTGAGTACCTAAACTTGTCAGAATCGTTATATTTCCTTTCAATATATTCTAAATGTTCTTATTCAAATCATTCTTTAAAACATAATAATATTTATTCATGAAACGAAGAATCTTCACATAAAACAGACTGGATAAACAATTCCGGACTCAAGCTCTTGTCAATCAAATTCTTGAGATGTCTTTAATAAAGATTTAAAAGAATTCCAAAATGAAAATTCTTAATTAAAGGAAAGGAACAAAAGACATCAAGAACTGCTCGGCATTAGGGACTATTGTTATTTTATATAAATATAAAGGACAAAAACATTTGATGTTCTACTCAAACCGCGTCCACAGTTGTCAATATATTTTAAAGAAATTATTAAATATAAGGTGCCATGTGCATTTTAATTTTTTATTATTCTAAGATATTTTTATATTTTTATTTAAATTTAATAATGAAGCTATACTTCGTGCATTGAATTAATATAATAAACAAATAATATATGTATTTTTATTGAATTTTACATAGATAAGATTGATAATAACTTATGAGTATAACTAAATGAATCTGATCATGTTATAAGAAATTAAAGAAATGTGACTATTTTAGAAATGGTCTAAGTAAATATTTTATAAGGCGCCAGACGAGATACAGTTTATAAAAGCAAGACGGCAAAGTCTAAATCGAGAATATTGCCTGACGTCTGTGATGTAATCGAGACTCTTAGACTCTAGATGTTCCTTGCACTATTTTAAATCTTATTTTTATTTATAAATTTCCTATTTGAGCACTTGTGCAACTTTTATATTTTCCAACTTTACTTTTATAATGGTGACATTATTTTTTGCAATTGATTGAGCATCAACATTATATTACACTTTTATTCAGTATACCCTTATTTTCAGTGTAAATAATTATTAAACATTAATTATTTATGTTCTTCTCTTGTACCGTCAAAAGTCAAATAAATACGTACACCTCTAGTCAATATAATATAGTAACAGATTACCTAGGTAGGTAGACCAAATATATATCCTTATTTCTACCTTCCGTTACCTAAATAAATAATTGAACATTTGGTATCTACTGATTTTTTAATTTCATCAGAAAGATCAGAATAAAATGTAAATCTAGACGTACGTATTGCAAATATCTTAGGTCTGCTTGAGAAAGGATCAGAGAAGCCATTTCACGCGCGATCGCACTTAATCATACTCGGATCATCATAGGAAATGTTCAGATAAGATGACAAATAAAAAGTTTCGCTTATATCTTAATTCCAATATTACATCTTTTTACATGTCTAGCAATGTCTAATAGAGATGTTGTAATGTTTACGTGTGCCGATATAAAATAAATACCTATTCGCTTGGTGTGATGTGACGTTGTGTAAATTCATAAATCATCGTCGTAATATTTAGATTGTATGGTTAAAATTGAATCAAGACGAAACGACGCATCTTCTCGGAAAAAATAATCTCTTCCGTGCGCAAAATTGCTGTGAATCAAATTTTGGGAAATATCTCGTTATCTCGTCCTCCTCTATAATGTATCTTGATGTATACACCTACAAGCTGCGAAACCAAGACATTTTATGCTGCATCGTGATGTTAGAAATTTAATATTCATAAAGGATTGTAAAAAAATAAACAAATTCTTAATAACAATGTTTTTTATATTTTTTTCTCCTTACATGTTTAATATTCATCTTAACCAATATTCATCTTTCTGTACCTTACTCATTCTCTAATGCAAAAGCAATGTACAAAGATATCCTTAATATTTAATAAATATATTTTAAATAGTAGTGCCGTCATTAATTAATCCATCACCATCACTATTATCATAAAAATAATACTTAAATAATTCTATTTCAAAAACATATTAAAAGACATTTAACTACATTATAATATTTAAAAAATATTTATCTAATACCAGATGACAATTTTATAAAACATAAAAAGATCTGCTCAAATGCGACTTTATGACAAGTCGTGCTTAATTTCCTTGTTACATGCTCTAACAGACAAACGTGCCGCGCATTCTCAAAGGAAACAATCTCATACGCTACCGCAACGTTTTCAGATCAGAAAATACGAGTGAAAGAGATTTGTTTAGGATGCTACAACAATATCTTCTTTGTGGTTTAATTGAAATGACAACTCCATTTAACAATTGAAATTGAAAACATTAAAGGCTGAATTTAGTAAATAAGTTCCATCAGAAATATATATCATACATTTAAAAATTGAAAATGAAAGATAATTTATTTAGGGAATAATAATAAATTTGGTAGTAAATGGAAAGATGCATCATAAGAAATTAACTTTTTCTTATAAAGGGCTTGTTAATATATATATTTATCAAAAATCATATACACTAAATTCCATAGCTCGGCTGCGTAATAAGGAAGCATCTTACCGTGAACACCGTGGATTAGATAAGATGGAATAAATATATTTAAATTATTTTTTTCCCAGTCAGATAAGAGGAAAAGTGTATATGTCAATCAAAATTTAACTTTTCTTAATTAAAGGACACTCAGCTCTCTAGTTATACACTATGTTCTCTTTACCTACTCTGCCATGTCTGTGAAGCTAAAAAGGTCTTAATAAATCAATTATTAACTAATAACCTTAATAAATATTATTCTAAAAGAAACGGGAACCCTGAGACAAAATTTTTATATACTAAATAAGTAGTTAATATTTATTTTTTTATTTAAGTATTAAGTGTCTTATTCAATAAATGAAATTACAGTCGCCATAGAAACCTTTTGATATACAAAATTTTCAATGTAGGTAAGTACCGAGTACACATAGTTAAAATTAGTCTATGCGAAAACAGGCATCGATAAATTGATAGAAATACTCAATTTTAATATCAAATAATTCATTCACAAATAGAACATACGTATGAAACCTACGTTTCCTCCAAAATGTTGTTAATTTGCTGTTATATCAAAATTAATTTTTATCTGTATTTTAATCCCATTGGTTTTTAAACGCAGTCGTAGATTTTGACGTTTCGCAGCTGAATGTTTGCCGAACGAGTTTCTTTGAGGATTTTGTGTCGTAAAACCTAAGTGGTGTCCATTTGATGAACAAATAATAACAATTGAAATCAACATAGAAAATCGTGGAGCACGTTACTTTTATGTAAATAATTTACTTTCTATGAAAACAATATGACCCAGGTGAGTACTGTTGTTTATCGATATATTAAACTTCAGATTTATCGACAGATTGTGTACATAAATTTAAGCGATACACTTTTAACCTATGCTCTTTTCTAATGCATAATGTACCTTTCAGGAATATTAATATTTATAAATATATCATTCACTACACAGTTTTCAAAGTTTTCCAATATGGCTTACTATGTATTTTTCATTTTCACACAGCTTAACTGCAATACATATTACATGGTAAAGGTTATGAACTCGGTAGTAATGAATGTTTACTTTTTATACGGATTTTGACTATATTGATTATATCTCTAAAAAATCTCAAATTTGGAATCTTATTAGACTAAATAAATTCTTTTTATATATTTTCAGAAAACTATTTCTTTTTCAGATCTTCTTACATCATTGTGCATTTGATTCTCCAAATTGCTGAGGTAAAGTAACTTTTGAATACAATATATTTTTCTAAATTACTATTATACAAATAATAGTAAATATTACATTTTTAGGTAATGGATCCAGTGTTAGACAATGAATGGCTTGGATGTAAAAATGATTCTATTGATGAAGCACAAAATGTGGGCAATATTGCAAGAAGTTGGCAATGGAGAGAGAGAGGAATTAATCCACCAAATTCACCTTCTAATAAGACTGTGCTTGAAAATGCTGCTGAAGATATTTTAGTACAAAAGCCACTAAAAATTAGAGTTAGTAATTGACTATAGTTATCTAAATATTCCACAATGTGATTTAAAAATAATATTTTGTTGTTTATTAAAAATAATATTTTAAAATAAAATGTTTTTGCAGTGCTGTGATTTACCAGGATATCCAAGATCAACATTTTTAATGGTGTTTAGCCCTGATGGGTAAATATACAATTTATATTATATAATATTATATATATGAATGCTTAGAAATTTTGGTAGTTATATCATATAAGATTGTTTTACATAATTTTTAATATAATAACATTCTTAAATTATCTTTGACTTAATATATCTGGACATCACTATAATTTGCAGTTTTGAATCTTTGTTAAGTTCAACTTTGATAAGTTATAAACCTTGAAACCTCATAAAAAAATTGTTTATTCCCTACCTTTGAAACACTACAATTCCCATTACTCCTAATCTCAACCCACTGTTATTTGAAATAAGTCAGTTTCTGTAAGCCATTTTTTACATATTTTCCATCCATATTTCAAAAAATTTATTTGGACCATTGTATCTCAAATATAAAAATGTTTTATATACAACATTTACAACTCCATTATTTGAATCTTATTATGTCTATAGTTAAAAATGAATTAACTCTGAAATTATTGAATTTGTTAATAATGTAAGTGCACTATTGTTTCTTAAAAAAAATTAACCTAGTCTACTTCAAATTTTTAAAAGTGAATCTCACCCTCTCTATGTTGAAAGTAATGCCACCTTAGTCAAAATAAATTGAAAACTATAACACAGATGGTTTGGTTTCTCCCTTGAGGTTTAAAGGTTTAAATTATAAAAAATCTACTGAATTATGCTAACTTTTATTTTATATTTTAGAACAAAAGTGGCTTCAACACATGGAAATCATAATGTATATGTATCTGAGTTGGCTAGTGGTAAACATGTAAGGATACTGAAGGGTCATCCACGAACACCATGGTGCATAGCTTTTCATCCCTCTCACCCCCAACTCATAGGATCTGGATGTCTCGGTGGTCAAGTTAGAGTGTGGGATATTTCCAGTGTATGTATTAATTAAATTTAGAAATTGATACATTTCAGATATGTTATATATTGCAGTTGTTATGAATATACTAGTAAGTTAATACTATTGTAGAAAGAATAGAACATTTACAATATATATGTTTATTACAAATTATAGACTGTACATATTTACTGTTTATTCATTGTAAAATAAAAGTTAATGCATTTTTATAAAAGGGTGGCAGTGAAGTATGGAATGTTCGAAATGAGACAGTTATAGCTTCAATAGCATTTCATCCTAGGGAACAATTATTGGTAATAGCAACTTTTAATGAACTTTACTTTTGGGATTGGAGTCAGCCAGCACCTTTTACTAAAGTTACTACAAATAATTGCAATGAGAAAGTCAGGTGAGTTTAAAATAAAATAATATATTACAATAATACAGTACACTAATATACATGATTTTTAACATATTGAAAAAAATTTTAAAGATATAAAATCTCTTCCATAGATGATGCTCAATTATATATTTCATTTTTAATAAATTTCTACACTAAAGGTAGTGTATATAATAGTTATCATGTATGAAGAATTATTTTTTTAAAAAAAATATATATATATTATTCAAGGGAGTATTATAGCAGTTTTAATAATAATTCTTCATACATGATAAATATTCCATTTAACTAAACCCAAGTACTTATGCAAAGCACACATTTCTAACATCATACAAATAGTGGTAACATAATAAAACCCAGAGCAACCCAAAGGTAATGTAATAGATCCACAGTAATTGAATTAGAAAGTCCATGAAAAATTCTTGACTGTTTATTATTTCCCTCAAGTGAACTCACTCAAGGTTTTGTGTATGGACAAATATTCCTAACTGTACCATTATGACATTAGACATAAACCTTAATCTAATATTGCAGATATGTGGCGTTTGATTCTCTTGGATACAAACTAATAACAGGTATATCACTGAGAGCTTCTTGTGGAGGCATTGGTAACCCAGTTCTACAGCCAAACTCTATGACTGCGAACAATAATCAAAGCAATGTAAGACGAGACGATCCTGATGAAAACCCAGGACCTAATAGACCTCAAGAAAACTCTGGATCAACACAGGATATTATTGTGAATTCTTATCAAAATTTGGTTCAAAGATATGATAGTTTAGTACGAAATTATCAAAGATTATTTATGGTCCGACACAGACTTACAGTGACACCACCTCCGCCTAGCACAGTATGTATATTTACCAAGTATAACCTAGTACAGTTTAAGTTAATGCTACTTACCTAAGTCACTTTTTTTAAACTCTGTTCATTTCCAAAGCATACTTATTGGATGTTAAGTATTGCTCTAAGAGTTAAAAACTTAAATTTCTTGTAAGGTCTGTAATTAGATTTTAATTGTTTGGTTGGTTATGTAATGTTTATTTGATTCTTTGAAATAATGAACAAAGTGAATATTCAATATATATTTTTTCTAACTTAGTAAAATATAGAATGTAAAGTATTTATTGTTTGTAATCTTTAAAGATGACTATAGAAATCTTGTCTCTCAGATGGACCGAGGTACTGACCCAATGGAAACAGATTCATCGCCAGAAACAAACACTTTTACACGTACACCCTTCACTCCAACAACACAACCTGAAGATGGTAAATAATAATAAAAAAGATATTTCCTAATAAGAAAACTGTGCTGTATTTGATATAATGATAATAACAATATAAGATAATAACAAACTGAAGCACAAATTAAATATGCATTTAAATTTTAATTTAAATCTTTTATTTTCTTTCTGGATTTGCTTTATTTTAAAACAATTTAGACTTATTGAGCTTAACATAATATATGTATACAAAATAAAATATACTTTATTGTTCATATGTGTATTCATTATAATTTTCAGAAAATCCCCCTTTAAGTACACCTAGTAATAGGCAAGAATCTGAAGGTGGAGATAATGAAGCAAATAGTAGCCGCCTATTAAATCTAGATGCATTATCTTTCGACAGTGGCCCTTCCAGGTAAACTATAAAACTAACACAAATATGCATGTTCAATTTTTTATATGCATGTATCATGTTTTTTGGAAAGGCCAAATTCTTATATAATTATGGAAATATCTTTTCCATCTATATTATTAATCATATTAAACTTTATATATATTTTATGCAGTATATAGTTTTTTGTGAGTTGTGTTTTTTGTCGTGGCGCAATGGCACAGCGTCTCACTGTAAACACGATCGGTTGTGGGTTCAATCCTCAATCGAGGAAGTGATTTTATTTAAATTCACTTCTTCGCTCTGGTAGGACAAAGTGCGGCGTTGAGTTCCGCCACTCAACGTTTCGAAGTAAGCAAAAAGCGAAATACGAATTGTCTTGACACTAGGTACTTACTTTCTACCTTGCTATGCCGAATAAAAAGCATAAAGCTAAAAAAATAGAAAAATAAAAAAAGGGAAAAAGATATATAGTTTTTTCTACAAAGATTATATTGAAAATTAAGACTTTGGCAAGAAGTGCTCTACTAAATGTCTTCAATGCAACGCCTATTGCTATTAAAAATTAAGTGTTATATTTAAATTTTCTTATTGCAGGGACCGAAACCTAGACCGTCATGTACATGCGTTGTTTGGATCGCGACCTTCCGCGTTCCACCCTTTGAACGACAGCGGTAGATCATTCCGCACAGTTGACCAAAACGAACGAGCTTCAAGATTCTTACCAAATCCATTTTCATCTACGAACGGTCCCCCGCGACCCAGTGTCATCTCTTTCGCTAGTAGTTCCTTAGCGCAACAACAAGATAACTCTTCAAATTCTTCACGCACTAGTATATTCCCGGCATATAGACCAGATTCACCTTCCATTTTGGATTTATCTCCCCGAAGGTGGGACAGCCGAAGAATTTTTGTTTCGGTACCAAATGAAAATTCCACTTCTGCAGGTAACACTCCGACAAATGCTTCGAGACACGATCCACCGTCGACTTCAACAGCGACGTCAAGTCCTAGACCGTCAACTTCCTACTCAACTTCGCAGACTCAGTCCACACCTGTTGATGCTCAAACTATAAACGAAAGTTTGGATCTAATAAGAGATATTCTAAGAGATTCTGGCACGAGACTGTTGAATTTAATCACAAACATGTCTCTTTCCACTATAGCTGATGGTGAAGATGACTTGCCTCGACGAAATAGATCCTCTAGAACTCAATCTGAAGACAACAATGAAAGGGAAACGCCGAGAGATTCTCAACGAGTCCGCCTATTTAGCTCGAGTTTGCATTCCAGCTTTTTGTCGTCGAGTTCGGAGTCAGATAGTGATCAGTCACCAGAAGTTAATATTTTTAGAACGCGAAACTCCACCTTTAGAGAAGATGATAGAGATGCAGAGTTACCTTTTGACGAACCTTCCGGTTCAAGAGATAGGCCGATACACCCGGCTGATAGACTACTTTTCGGGCTTGACGACCCACAGCCGCAAACCTCTAGTCGTGACACAGGAAGTATACACGTATCGACTAATAGCAGGCAATTTCGTGTGCAAACACAAAATAATAATGCAGGAGAAGGCCCAAGTACATCTAGGGCTGGAAATCCAGAAAATTTAGATACTTCTAATCAAAATACTACTGAGCCGAATCCTAGACCTTCAACGAGTAGAGATAATTTCTGGAATAATGGATGTACTATTCCACCAAGTGAAGCTTTTAGAAAAGTTAAAGGTGGTGTGAATGCTTTACAAATACATACTTTACAGCTAACTAATATGTGGCTTCGTGGGAATAGGACTACAATGCCTGAACTGCGTAATATGTGGGAAAATTTACGACGCAGGATATTAATGTTACATAGAGAAACTGGCCGACAAGACTTGCCAAGTTATTATACAAGATCACTACTTGAAAGATGTATGATGCTTACCGAAATGACGGAAAACATCACCCGTTCCAACAGAACTTCACGAAGACAAGGCAATAATAATCAAGGAAGTTCAGAAAGGACGCGAAATAATGAACAAGAAGATTCATCAAATGTAGGAAGTCCCAGTGAACCAGAACAAGGACCCTCTAGGGAGAGCCCGAGTGAAACACGGCCAGGCCCCCGACCGCAAATTAGGCCGAATGTTCGCGCTTCGCCATCACTTAGAAGAAGATTGCAATCCAGTTATAGATGGCGACCGGAAGATGAGCTAAGACGGCGATCGCGCAATTCTGCGGCCAGTCGTCTCTCCAACAGATACTCAAATAGACCCCGCAGAGACTTCGCTAGAGCTATAGAAATAAGTGCAACAAGACATGAAATTCGCATGCGAGCTATGCAGGTGCTGTCAGTAATGTTTAATATGATGATGATGTGCTTAGAAGAAAGAGGTCTCAGTCAACTTATTATTAACATGCTGCGCACATTGAAGAAGGCATTGGCTATCACATGTCTCATGTTAATGACAAATAGGAACAGCGGTCGGGCCAGCAATAGTTCGTCGCCGCAGAGCGTGGATTCTTTAAACGTAATTCGATTGGAAAACGTAGACCATACTGGTCCTGTAAATGTAGATGGTCCAGATGAATCTCCTCATCATTCTATTTCAAGTGAAACAGAAGAGGATCGATTGCAAAATAATTCCAGCAAACGTATGAAGAAAGAGACAGCCACAACATCGCAACCAAATTCTAGGGAGAGCACTTCACGCGTAAATATAAATCTTCCTCCACCGCCACCTCCAGTAGCAGCTCATGGAAATTCATCCCAACGTTGGAGCAATCGCCTTGCAGTACAAATTGCTGCTGCCAATAGGAATAATTCCGCAACTGCCAGAAATCGACGTGAATTGTACATAGAAAGCAGGCGATTAAAAGCATTACATAAAACAAATCCAACCGCTCATCCATTATCAAAAAAGAAAGTGCTACCTCCTGCGTCAACTTACAGAATACCTAACTTACGTCTGCTTCCTAGTAGAGTTAGGACGAGAGCTTCGTCTTTTAGAAGAGGTGACTTCATCTGGCCTGGTCAGTCTCGTTCTGGCCCAGAACCTATCCCTGGTCCTTCTGGAATTCTTTCTGGCAGTAACTTTGGAAATGCTCCGTCCTCAAGATTGCCACCGGATGTTATGAACGAATTCGAACATAGAATTAACTTAATTAGAATGGCACATATGCAAGCTGTGAGGCTAAGAAATGCAGCGCGGAGTAGATTTAGGCGATTACAAACTATTCGCTTGTACACTCCTTCATCTGTTCGCGAGATGTTTAGCTTAAATCCAGATTTCGAAAATGCCAATGAAAATCGTTCACCAATGCAAAATACTCCGGATGCCCCAAACCGGAGTCGTCCGTACCCTACGTACGATTTTAGACCACACATACGAACGCTAACTCGAGAGCGCATTTTCTCCAGAGGCTCTACAAACAGGACTTCGGAGGAGTCGGGGCAGTTCCATGCAGTCATAAGCAGTGCGACTGTCCCTTTGATGCAAGTGGGCGATCTCAGCATAAACAACCCCGACGCGCAAGGGAACCAGACGCAGAGGCTGCCAAGGATTCATGAGTATTTACAACCGATTATACTGGCCCAAGTGAGTAAGTGCGACAAATGCCTTTTGTAAATATAACAACCTGTTGCTCGCTAAATTGTATAAGAAGTTTTTTAAAATATATAAAACACTCTTTTTAACAGGTTTGTTTAATCTACTTATATACATATAAAAATCTTTATATATTTAACATATTTTTGCGAAATTTCGATTTATGAACATTCGATTTATCAAATAGCATTTATTAAAAATTGTATGTCTAATGCTTGTAATACATGTCTAATTCTTTGTTATGTAACAAATTTAATTATATATTATACACCTTTGTCAGCATATTTTTTATAGAAACGGGTGGTATGATTTTTCTTAATATCTATTCATATGCTCGTATATAAAATGTCATTTACGCAACATGATAGATTTAGCGCTATAGTATTATAATCTACGCGAACTATTTTATGAGCTACAATTGTATTAATATATAGATATTTATATGACTTGTTCACTCGGCAGAACGCTATGGTAGTAGAAGATGATCCCAACGGAGAAAATGGAGAAAACGGTGGTGGGGGAGGAGGGGGAAGCGGCGGCGGTGGAGGTCCCGGAGGAGGGGCAGGGGGTGGCATTGGGTTCGGCATGCGGCGTATGAGTGGCATGGCGGGGCTGCTGGACGCCGGCATCATCTCTGAAGCACTGCCCGCCCCCTCACACCGGGTGCAGGCCTGGGACTTCACCACGGGAAACACACCAGATATCGCTGATAGTAAGTTTTTAATTTTAATATAGACATCATCATTGTCAGCCCTTCGGCCCATGCTGGACCTAGAAACCTCTGTAATACACTCCAAATCGTTGCCAGCCACTTTACCTATGTCATAACTCCACCTAGCTAGATGACGTCCTACAGTGAGTGCTAAAATCTAAGTTTAATATATGTTACAAAGTATTCTTTCATTTAACATGTGATTTGAGAATTGTTATGAAAGATAACGCTTAATCTCTTACATAACGTTAAATTAATTTGATTATTAGTTAAGAAAAAGACTTTACACTAATTACAAAAATTGGTCGATGCATAACGTATAATAACCAAAATAGAACGACATTCAAAAAAACTAATTAAAACGGAATTCAGCTTTGATAAAAATTTTATATCTTATATAAATGGACATGCTAGAGGCAACACGCAGCTGAATTATATAGGTGTAATTATAAATTAATAAAAACACTATTCCTTCAGGTTCAAAGAACGTGGTTGTGCAGAGGTGCAGAATCCATAACGACGCTAGTATTGATATATCAAAGGACGGGAGGCTCTTGGTGGCCTTGCTCCCGGTACCACGCTTTAGAAATACCAACCACTGGTTGGGTGAGTATAGTATTTTAAAAAAAATTCTACTGTAGTTAAAAAGATTTTTAAGGACTTAATATTTTGTCTACAAAGACTATGTACTTATTTCATTGAACTGCTCTCGGTTTTAACCGTTATCATACTACGTAATCTACTAACGTAGGTTAAAAGAAAAACAATTTAAAAAAAAAACAAAATTAAAAAGTTCACCTAACTCCTTTCAGGACCCATTATAGCTTTTCAAGTCTGAATAGTGTCAAGTAACGTAAAAAAAAATTATTTGATAGTTAAATTATTTATATGTACACATAAAAATACATTAAATGCGTGAAGAATGTGTGAAAATATAGATAGCAAAAGATATTTAAACAAATAAATAGTATAGTAAGAACGAATAACTGAACTAACTACTTGTTAAGAAATCGAATGTGCCGATAAAAACGTGTAAGGACGATAGGGAAATTGCGGACGCGGGGTAAGCGCGGACTAGCAAGTATCTGCTCGATACGTCCCGTCCCGCCCCGGTCCGTCTCGTGGCCATCTTAAGTGCGACTCAACAAGTTACAGCGAACGGTGGCTATTTTCAAGATAAACAACATCATATATTAATGTAGGTTTTGATCTAATTTTTGTGGATTTTGATTTGAGTGCCATAACCACTATATCAAGGATATTAAAAAAATGATATGATCTTGTGATTCGCTTCTTAAATTGGAATAACTTGTGTGACAATTTCGATTGAGAAATCATATTAATTTTGAAATTATTTACGTTTATTTACTTTTTCACTACTTGGATTAAAATGCGGACAAGTCCTCTTGGGTAAATACGGACGTCCGTAATTACCCCTAAGCTGAAAATTTGTGAAAACTGTTTACTATTTATTTATTAGCCGTTATGTATTGTTATAATTTTTTTTACATTTTTTTATATAGAATTTGTTACCTGTTTCCTTTTTTAGCATTGCTTTCGAGTTTGCCAAAGCTAATAATAATAAAAAATAATCTCAACATTTCAACTTATGAATGATTCAGCCAATTTAGTATTTTAATTATAAGATCATTGATTTTCGCGATTTTTACACATTTTAAATGAAACCATTTTAAACGTATTATTCGCGTACATTTTGGTAATTACGGTCAGTCTCCTAAAATAAATCATTAATGTGATTTTGTAGAATCCTAACCATAGTTTTATATATAATAAAGAAAGACTGATTATTTCTTATAATAAAGTTTTTATATGTAATTTTGCTTCACCGTCCGCAATTTTCCCATCGTCCATGTTGTTGAAAGAATTTCAATAAAAAAATTTAATAATTGAATCAATAATTATAAATTATATTAATTAAAATTATTATAAATTTAGTTATAATAAAAAAATAGTAACAAAAATTTATATTCTTGATTTATAATTATAAATTATTTTATATTTAACTATTAGTATTATTATAAATTTAGTTATAATAAAAAAATTAAAATTATAACAAAAAATTGTTTTCTTGAAAATGATAAATAATTTATTATTAATTTTTGACCCATTAACAAATTTACTTAATTTACGCTTAAATTGAATCAGAACATATTTATTAAAATAGTCTTAAAGGACGTTATGTTTCTTACAATACATTTAGTACTTTCTTTATTCATTGTGACTAAAATGAGAATAGCAACGTCAATGAGCAATTTTTTAGCTTCACGCTTTATGTATATATTTATAGATAGGAAGTGCCTAGTGTCAAGACACTTCGTACTGATGCTTAGTGGCCTTTTTACTTGACGGACAGTAATACATATCTATGTAATTATTTACCTGAATGTACATACATATACATGAAATTTAATACTGCCTTCATAAATTCAAAAGTGCGGAACTTCTTGCCTGGGATAAGGACGTGATCGCATGTATGAAAAATGTATCACATTGTGTCAGGCGTGTACTCTCTGGAATGGTCGCGGCTGGGACAGTGCCTGCACACGGCGGTGCTGGAGCAGAGCGCGGTGTCGGTGGCGCTGTCTCCCACCGCACGCCACCTCGCCGTGGGGCTCGGCTCGCGCCGGTTCACGTCGGCGCCGCACGCGCGCACTAATGTATTCGCGCTGCTCTACCGCCTCGACCCTTTAGGTATAAACCCTGCTATTGTTACTTTACATAAAGTATTTCTTTATTTGTTAGTAAATAACTCAGCAAATGTTCCCAACTTGAAATAACTGACCTTAGCATAATGTCTTATGGCCTACATTTTATTACAGAAAGTTCAAGCCGGACCGGTCTGTCTCCAATCAAAGAGTTGGAACAAACGTGGGAGCATGGCTTCACCAGCCTCAACTGTTTACGATGGGCTCCTCAGCCGGGGCAAGGACTAGTGTACGCAAATAATACCGGACAGCTCATCATCATGAGCTAAGTCTAAGATTATGAATATATTAATAAATACAGTGTAACCTTAATATAAAGACTTTTTCGATTTATTCTTTTTAATATCGTTTCAGTACGAGATCGTACTATATATGTGTTATGTCTACATTACGAATTCATTTGCTAATATCCCTTAAAATAAATATATTTTAAATAATTACATAAAGTTAGCAAGTGTCACCTTATTACCTCATTACTATTAATCACTTTTCTATGGCAACTTGTGACTTCATGTATAAACATATTCAGGCATGTCAAATTTCGTGTCTGTAAAGCAAATTATACATATCTTACCGAATGTCATTATAATAAATTATTTGATAAAACGAAAATTTTTTATTTCCATTTAGTATTTTTTTATATAGAGGTTACACTGTAATATTATAATGGTTAAATTTTGTTATATATATATGTAAATTATGGTTAACTTATGAGCAAATACAAATCATAAAGCTCTTCCAAGTATGAACTTTTCAGTGTGTCGGCATCTCATTTGTTTGTAATAGATGACCCATTAGAAATATATGATTCATCTTAAAGTATCTAAAATAAAACATCAAATAATAAGCACAAATAGACATAATTATATATTTGTCGATTCTTCAACATTTTATAGTGTTATGATTGACTAAATCTTAGATTTTTAGTACATATTTGAAATTTCTTAATCTGAAAATCGAGCATGAGTGAAATATGTCATTTTTTTAATTTTTGACGTTATTTATTTTCATTAAATTTGAACCTACGAACTTACTACATCACACTTGTAATTAACTCAATTAAAAAGATCTTATTCAAATTATTAAATTCGTGAAAGAAAATCTCAACTACAAAAAAGAAATTATTGAGAATCAATAAAAAGTAAATCAAGAAATATCCATTAAAAAAATAGATAGATCCATTAAAATTCGTGACTTTTTAAAAGAAAATGTCGTGCATAAAAATCAACATATATTCCTATTTGTAAAAGAATTGCCTGACTTCCAACCTATGTGTAAACTTAAACTACATATTGACGATCGCGTCTAGTGTCTTGATTGATCTCTTCTCTCTACCTAACCAAATTATGACGATTCTATTAAGACCACCTTGGAAATATGTACTAGAAAGAATTTATGATGGTTCGAGATAAATCTTTTAAGAGATTTTAAATGATGTAAAATCCGTCAAAGCATAAACAAAGTAATAATTTAAAAGACAAAATACTTTGCTCTAAGACATCACTATATTATATATATAATATGTTTTTCTTTATTGATTTTTCATACTAGGGTATGATTTGACACAATTTCATATTTAGGTTTCGCTTATAATTTTTTAAATACAAAATATTAAAAGCATTCCTTACTTGTCTTCACAAGGCCTATGACTGTGTTAGGAATTTTAACAAAATAATTTATTATGACTGTTTTAATACAATGTGTTAAATAGAGGATCTTTATGCGGTCCTTTTAAAGGTGGAAAATGAGGCCTGTATCATCTGTAGAAATAATCTTATATATTTTTTTCGTTCTTCCCTAATTTGATAAAGACTACACTGAATAACATTAATATCTATTGCTGTTCTAATTGGCGATCACTTAATCCTTGGTATTTTTTCTTAAAACACACTACTTTAAACTAAATTGTGAACACCAAAAATTCTAAACACGTATTGACTAAACAATTATAATTTATTAAAGTTTAGTTTTTTTTACAAATTTATGTGCAAAAAGCAATGTGAATGTAAAATGCAAATCAAATCAAAACGTGTATACTCTTTGAATATGAATATGAGTCTCGAGGCGCAATTTTCCTATTTTTTTCTTCATTTCTGCTATGTCAACATTTTTATAGAGAAGTCTATGTTTATAATAGAGTTATGAAAGTGTAAATATCGTATAAAATAATGTAAACCTCCCTCCCTTTATAGCACTGAAATTTAAATGCTTAAATAGATTATTTCTTTAACACTACATAAATTTAATTTCTGATTTTTATTAAACTTATCTCATTTTAAATATTGTTAAAACTGTAAATTCTTTTAGGTAATGATTTAAGAAAATCTATCTATTTTCTAAATATTTGTCATATTTTCAAAATGACTCATATTTTCAAAATATAAAAATTATTGAATCGAAATTAAGAAGAGTCGAGTTTATGTATTGTTTTAGCACTTGTCTTTTAATAAATAAGAAAATTATATTGCTTAAAAAGATGTTGCCAGTTGTAAAATGCAACGGTGTTGTACAGTTAAAAAATAGCGTTCTTAATATAATTGATCTCGTTACATTATGCGATTTTAAATTAATTGTAATATAACACTAATTGCTAGTTATTCATACTAATTATAATATAAAATTACATTTCTTCAAAAATTAGTTCATATTAAACCTTTTCACAAACACTTAGATTCTTGTTGTAGTAATTAATTAGACTATTGTTATAGAAGCTTAAACATTGTGATCTTACAGATGAAGATTACGGACTGGATTAATATCCACTTACAAAACTAATGTTTTTCATGATACTAAAACATACTTGAAACTGCCATTCTTTATTTATGTATAAGCCAATTAATGTATTCGTATCAGAAACATCTTTAAATATTATATAATTGTTTCGAACGTATTTTTCAATTTAAAATTTAGTTTTATATATTACTCTGACTTTTTTATATAAAGTTAATTTTAGACTACTTCATATAAAAAAAATTATAAGCACAATAAAATTATCACGTTATCAGCACTCCTTTGTTAATAGTTTTGGACATTCACAGTCTTTTTTTAAATATTTGGCAAATAAACACTTATAGTAAGAAACCAAAAGACCATCACACACTGCCCTCTGCACCCGAATTATATGAAATTTGTGTAACAATACAATAGTATGAAAACTACTTTTGTTTGTGAAATATGGTCTAACTTATTATTATGTTAAAGTATTGTAAATAAAATTGTTAAAAAAATATTGTAATAATGTTTGTTTTAATATAAGGTTTTATATTTTATTTCAAAATTCCTACTGAAGTAATTTTTTTGTACAAAAACTACTAATTTGTTTTTAAATTATTTTCACCAAAACAGGTAATTTGGAATAACTTTTTTGTTTTTACTGTTTATATTAGTTACCCGATTAAATTATGTTCTTTCGTAAACTGCAATCATGTCTTTAATTTTATAACGATTAAAAATTACATGTAGATAACTATTTTTTATTATAAAAATTATCGCTTGATGATTCTTTGTGGATAGTAAATGCAAAATTTGTGTAAATAATTAATATTGCCCTGGTTTGTCTATGTTCCTTAAAAAACCTAGTAAATTGTTTTAATTTGCGATTCTACATAAAACAATCATACTTGTTAAAATTACGAGCATTTTGTTGTTGAACAAATAATTTATTAAATTCAGTTTTATAAATTGGAATATTTAAATCAATATACTTCTTAGACCATTAAGTAAACTTATTGGTATGTGTGTATATATATTATGTTAATTTAAAAACATATGTATAGTTAACGATAAGTAAAGGTGTACAGCAAATTGCTTGTCTAATAAAAAAAATGTAATGGTAATAAAAGCAATTTTACTAATTTGTTTTCTTATCTCCGCCACGCACCCTCTTTGTCTTACAAAATATGTCCATTAGTTAATTGTTAGCTTAAATTAAATTAAATATTTTCAATTCCTAAGTGGTGAAAAAATTAAACAAATTAAGAATGATACAAATATTTTATTCAGTTTCAAAAATGTGACTGCATTAATGATACTGACAAAATAAAATAAATTTTAAAATATAGGATAAAGTAATTTTTTCCGCAATACATACAAAAATATTTGTGAAAAATTGCAAATCCTATTACAATGTTTAAGCACTTATGCGAACTTTACCAAAGTAACGTCGTACACAAATAAGGAACAATATTACTATCGCATAATAAATAACCAATACTGACAATATATAAAATATATTTTCCTTCATTTTCAACAATCTATACTTCTGACATTGAGAGTATAAAATAAACAAAAATAAGATGTCATATTTACAAGTCTTTAGATCTCGACTTTCCCGTTATCGGCGCCCACGTGGTCTGGTTGCCCATCAATGGTTCGTAGGATCGTAATGCGATAAAATATACTATTTCCATTGTGACTTAGGAACTGTCACTAAACACGTCATAAGAACTAAAAAAAACCACGGTTCTAACAACTTACAAAAGATATAAGTGAAACCATTAATTAAAATAATGCTAATTTCTACAAAAATGTTAATTTGCTCGTAGCACTTATACGTTCATCCCCTGACTGATCACAGACCGAATGTAAGTTCATAGCCCCGTGTTGTTAGCGGAGCCTCCAGCGCGACCCTCTGGTGACTTAGAAGCATTTATATATAATAGCATCTATAACTAACTTCTTTTTGAGGAGGAAGTGGCGATTTATTAAAATGCAATAAAATAAATGTTAGTGTTCTAATGGCTTCAGCTCTTTAATTTGCTTTATTAGGTAAGCCTTTTCATCGTTAAACTGTTCATCCTCTGAACGGTCTGTGTGGAACTTGGTGAGGAAGTCTACCAACTTGTCCTGGTTTCTTAGCAAAATGTCCAATATAGGTTTAGGTTTATTAGGATTTGCTACAAATACCTGTAATGTTAAAATATTATTGTTATATTCTTATAAAAATAACTTTAACTTATTCTCCAATACTTTTTTATTATTGTAAATTTTCAAAAAAAATATTAATTATTAATTCAGAAAGCTCTTATGACTAGTTATTTTTATATAATAAGTAAAGTTAAAATAAAAATCATATCTTTTAGTTTCACGTTCCTTACAAGGTTATATATCACGTGACCAACTGTAACGTCACACGGTAAACTAATAACTTGAGAGTTACGTCGTATTTTTTAGTGACCTATGTTTTTAACTAAAATTAAAACACCTGATCATTTTTATGCGTTCTATAAAAAAATACAATAACTTCAGCTAGTTAATTATCGTACACTAAATTTAAAAGTTTTGTTTTTATCTTTAACTTATCAGTTTATTCATAATTTCAGAAATATAAAACAAAAATAATGCAGTTTTTCATTACCTTAAAGACGTGGAAAGCTTCAAATTGAATGTTACGTGATTTCTCTTTAAGCATATTCATCATAAGCTTAAGGTTATCAGGGTTGGTAATATAGCGTGTCATTATAGAAAAGTTATGTCGATCTAAAAGTAATTCTCCAAGTAATTTTAAACTCTGCCGTCGAGTAACATAATTTTCAGAATTCAATAGCCGCTGGTAGTGACTAAACACCTTATCATAATTTGCTTCTAAAAACTCGGCACACAATATTTTATGCCGAGTTAATAACTCCTGCAGACCAAGAATAACTTCAAATATATAACATTATATTTAGATATCGTTGTTGTGATAAAATATATTAATGTGTGTATATGAACACGCGATAGTTGTCGGTTTGGTTTCTAAGGCATCATTACTTAAATTATTTTCATTTCTTTAGTCTAGTAGCACAAAAAAGTTATGTTTAACCATACAACAATGGCCTATCGGCAAAACATCAATTGTCATAGTAGGTTCTGTCGGCTTACTTTGTGTGTAAACCAAAAAGAACATAATTTGATTCAAAAATATGCCAAATTTAAAATAACTGTAAACACAATCGGCTGTGGGTTCGATCCCCACTCGAGGGAGTGATTATATTTCAATTATTTTCATTTCCTCGCTCTGGTAAAAGAGTCTTCCACCACACGCAATGTCTCGAATTCGGTGGAAAGCGAAATACAGAGTGTATTGACACTAGGTACGTTCTGTTTTTTTCTCATTGCAGGGTAGCTGCTATGCGAAATAAAAGCGTGAAGCTAATAAAAAAAATAAACAGAATTTTTCGACAAATCTTTGGACCAACTGAAATTACAAAAACCAATAACATTAATAGTTTTAAGCAACATGTAAGAGATAATGTTATATTCTAAATATCAATATACATTCAATTTAGTCAAAAGCATTAAAATTTTGGTATATAATGGAGACAAAAAATATGTTTAAATGTAAAAAATTATAGAAAAGACCTAATTTCTAAAAGTAATCAAATCCAATATATTATAATGAAAATCTGTAAATATTGAATAAAGTGATTACCAAAGATCTTCTTGGAGATAAAAAAATATGCATTTTAACACTTTCAGTTCTATTACTGCTAGTATATATGGAGGAGATTAAACTTTAAAAAACTATGGATAATGCATTAACATAAGTTCATAATATGAGGTTTGTACTTATATAAACATGTTCTAAGAAAAAGGTTGCAACTAAAAATGAAAAAATGTATATGATTCATAATGTTTGTTTAAAAATATCAGAAATCATTAGTTAATTAGGTAATATTTGTATTTGGATTTTAAAGACTTTATCCTATTTTAAAACCCTTTTAGTAAATAGTGTACATTTTCTAATATTTGTGTCAACTAGCACAATACAAAAATTATAAGATATAGATATATATATATATATATATATATATATATATATATATATATATATACATACATGTATACATACATATATACATACATATATATATAAATGTCAGTCACTGTTTTTTAATATTTAATAGCTTATGAAGTGATAATACTTATGTAAAAAAATATATTATAATAACATTACATATAAAAAAATTTGTATTTTCAGTTAATCTTGAAAAATGTTAAGTGTTGGATAAAAGTAAAAAAAAAAACAAACCTTAAAAGTAGAAAAGGCATCAGAGGCGATATCAAAAGTGGATACTTCTACATAACGGAAAAAATTGTAAAAGTCATCTGAATACAACATTATTTTGGCTAGGGCTTCATATCTAGCACACTCTCGTAACATAGTACCACAATTGGAAGCAATTTCTTGGTGTTCATATCTACAAGAATAAAACTGTATGTAACACTATTTTTATAAGAAAAATTTGAAAGACTCATGTATGTAAAAAGTCATATAAAACAATAGCAATATTAAGAGCCTTAACAATATAAGTTACAGTTAAACATTAAAAATATAAACAAATATTTATAAAAATCACATACCCCGACATCAAAGTGAATAATATTTCAGGTTTAGTACAAATGTATTCAACTGTAGGTGAACGAGTCCCTATCTGGCGTCTTAGAACATTGTTGAACACTTGGGCCACATCTTTCTTGCCTTCAAAGTCAATCCGATTTAAATTCTAAAAAAATTATAGTTTATTATTGTAAGTCAAAAAGCAACATATATTTCTAATACATTAAGGTGAATTTTGTTACTTGGATCAACAGCAGCAGCAGATTTGTATTATAAAGTTCCTGGGCTAGTTGGGCTACAATGATATCCGTTTGCGGTTCTGCATCCGAGGTACCATATAGCATGTTCTTGATTAAGACCTATATTAGGAAAACGTATATTAATTTCACATTTCTTATGATTAACAATAACTGTCAAATAATATAACCTACCAAATTTTTGCTAACATCTTCTTGGGCCTTTTCAGCTTTCTTATCACCTCTCTCTAATGCTGTGACAGCATCTTTTAAGGACCTTACTAACTCCGCGGGGCTCTTCTGAGATTTCCCAAAAAGAGGCATAGTATTGGAATTACTTTCACGATTGATCTTTGTAACGATCGTCTACATAAGATTATACCTGTAATAAACATCAATAACTAAAACAGATTAAGATCGCAGCACTAAGTACATGCACTTGATGTTCACTAGAATGCAAGAAATAAAAATGCGATTTGACTAGTTTATAAAACATTCGCCAACCTGGCTCTCTATTAATCAACATTAAAGATATCTAATAATTGCTTAAATTTCTTCTGTTATACATTAATAATATGAAATTTCACTCACTGTCTAATATTTAATAAAATAAAATTATATCTAGAGACAGCACAGGCAGACGAAACGAACAGCTGTGATGTCAATACAAATATTGCCAGCTATTTTAATTAAAAGTCATAATTTACAGATAATAAAAGAAATAATTATATTACAAAAATATGAAAAACAATTTTAGTATATATTAAATACAATTTCCTTAAAATATTTTTTGTCAATTTTTTTGCTTATTAAATTGGCATATATATCATTTATTGGCATATATTATGATACGTTTAGCAATTGTAGTGATAGAAGTTAAATCTAATAAAATATTTTGCAATTATTACTAAGTAATAAATGTTTTAATCTGATATGTAAATCATAAAATGTCTCCTAAAATTTATCTATCACATTTGATTTTTATCTAAGGGCAATATTAAAATGAATATGTCAATATCAAAAGTGTTGAAAGTGTATGAGCGTGTAAAGTAATTTCTAAATTCGCGAACGTGGGCGGTGGGTTTCCTCTTAGGTTATAGGTTGAAGTAAATATCAATTTTTACTATTTTTAAACATATTAAGGAGAAATGGCTGAGTCTAGCGAAAAACTTTCGAAGAAGTGAGTATAGTGTGACGAAATAAGACAATATGTTTATTTTGAAGACTACTAAAGCATTGCCTAATTTGGTGGAAAACCTAAATTATTTAACAAAATCTGTAAAATATTCATCAGCATTTAATACACGGTTGGTTTAATTCCTAACATAAACAATATTGTATCGGATAATTCAATTAATTTCAATAAACTTGCAGTGAACTGAAACGTCGTCTAAAAGCCGAACAAAAACTAAAAGAAAAAGCTGAAAAAGTAGCTCAGCAGCCTACTGTAACTGCGGAAAAAAAGTCATCAAAAGCAGAGGAAGAAATTAGTCCCAATGAATATTACAAACTTCGATCAGGTGCAGTTGCAGCTCTTAAACAACAAACTAAAGAAGATCATCCATATCCTCATAAATTCGTTGTTACAATCTCTTTAGAAGAATTTCTTGATAAATATAATAATTTGGGTAATGGAGAGGTTTTGGAAAATATTTCTGTTTCTGTTGCTGGCAGAATTCATTCCATAAGAGAATCGGGAGCTAAACTTATATTTTATGACTTAAGAGGTGAAGGAGTTAAGCTTCAGGTATATCAGTATAGGTATCAGCTTGTAGTTGGGAGATATATGTAATTTTTTCTATCTCATAACTACAAAGAGTAACTTTTCTTATAGGTAATGGCCAATGCAAAATTATATGAATCTGAAGAAAAATTTGCAAGTGACACTGATAAACTCAGACGTGGAGATATCATTGGTTGCATTGGAAATCCTGGTAAAACCAAAAAAGGAGAACTTTCAATTATACCAAAAACAATCAAATTGCTGTCTCCATGCTTACACATGCTTCCACATCTACACTTTGGTCTCAAAGACAAGGAAACCAGATTTAGGAAGAGATATTTGGATCTAATTTTGAATGATAAGGTATAGAATCAAATTTATAATTTTTACTAGATATCTTAAATATTATAAAGTTGAAAGTATTTCATTAATATTTATTAAGATAAAAGCACTAATGCTTGAAATGTAATTAAAGGATAAAAGTTTGAATTTTTTTTCAAATAACAAAAATAGAAATTGCACTAAAATCATTCTTAATGTTAAAAACATCTACTGCCATTCATCATACTTAGCCAAAAACTTGTGTACACTTTTGAAAGTACATTCTTGAAATGTGTGACTTAATAATAAATCTGAATAGTGTGAGCATCATGTGGGAATTTTTTAGAAAATTAACTTTTAACAGATAAGATTTTGTTTTAGATATTATGTTTATTTCTATTGTAGTTTGATTGTAAATGTATAAAATGTTTGCTTTATAATTGCTGCTTTTGTATTTTTTGTATTATATAAAAATGGTCCTCTGTATAAATTACAAACTTTACATAAATTACATTTATGTTAGAGTTCTTAGAATTTTATCTCTTCTTTTGCTTTAGCCTAGTTTTTTTTGTATTTTTTTTATCTGATATAACTCTTAGGCCTATCATCAGATGTGTTAAGACAAGATGTAGTAATTTGGAGCAAGAGAGTTGGTGCAGTGCATCAGTTTCCATTCATTCAGTTTTAGCTTTCATTATATTTGGCACTAGGAAATTAAGATTATGCTTTAGGTGTTCTACATGGAGCTTTTTGTTATAATTTCTAATTATATTATTGAAATATTTAGGTATCCAAGAATTTCCTAAGTTTTAGTGTGCCCCATGGAGTTTGCAATATTCTGTAGTACGTTATTTTGTGTTGTTTTAAGCCAGGTGTAGTTACTTTTATTTACAATTCCCTGCAACTCAATTCCATAGGTCCAAATTGGCTTCAGTATAGAGTTGTAAATTAGCAAATTTTTGTCAGGTCTAAGTATGAAGTTTCTTCTCATTATTCAATAAACTTTGGTTTGTTTCTTAGCTTATGGCATTTTGAGCATGTCAGTTGAACACAAATCACTTTGTCAATGTCACATTGATAGGAGAACAAGCAAAGGAGGTTGTACTGTAAGAAACTACAATAAACCTTAATTATTTTGTCTGATATTTTTACGCTTAACATGTGTCCTTCAATTATCATCTAAGGCAGGCATTTATCTAAGTAAAAGAATCCGTCCAGTTGCAGTGGTATACTATTACTAAGACATTCTGGTGGACATACTCCTTTCTTCAGCCTAATAAAATGTAGACAGTGTCTACTATTTGGATATACTCTGTGTCAACAATTAGTATCTCATCCAATGCTATGTCCAGATAGATTTCATCTAAGGATTTTAGCGACGGTCTATCCTGCGCTTCTCACATGCAACGGCTACCCGCGGTCTTAATAAGAACGTCGGTTCACCTGGTAAGAGCTCGGTTCTCCTCGCCATTTGTCTGCCCACTGCCACTTCAACTGAGCAATTCTTCGGTACTAGCAATTAGTCGGTAACTTTAGTTCTCCTATGGATATCTTCGTTTCTGATACTATCACATAGGGAACTAACCTAACCTTGAGCCTTCTTTTGAGATACATAGTGTCGTCTAGCCACGTGTCGTAGCCACGTCTTGCTCTCGTATGTCAGCACTGGCAACACACACTGGTCAAAAACTTATCTTGAGATACTAAGGAAGTTTGAACGCGAAGACTTTTTGTAGCATTCTCAACGCTATTCATCCGAGCTGGATTCGGCAAAGAATCACTTTCTCGAAGTTGCACTTACCTAATTAAACTGTGTCCCAAGAATAAGTGTTAATGATCTGTGGACAACAACTTCGAGGTTAGTGTTCTCAATAGTGAACATGTGCCGACAACATGAGCATTTAATATGATTTTTGTTTTATCCATATTTATCCTAAGACCTAGTCTTTGAGAAGAAAATATTCAGTTCTTCGAGGATTTTGTTCAAATCTTTGTCTTCCTAGATCTCAGCCAGTAGAACTACATCATCGGCAAAGCAAAAATGTGTATAATATTGACAATTTATGTTGATGTCGTATCTTTTCCATTCCAAAAACTTTAAAATAACCTTTAGTGCCGCAGTGGACACTTCCGTAGAAATTATATCTCCCTGTCTCACATTTCGTTTTAATTAAATAGGATTAGAGCTCTGCTTTAGTACTCGGACTGACAAAGTAGCATGCTCGCGTAAATACCGTAATGCTTCGACGTACATGTAGTCTACTTGACACCTATCGAAATGCTGCAGCACTGTCTAACAGCTTGAGTCGAAGGCTTTTGCATAATCTACAAACGCCAAGCAAAGTAGCAAATTATACTCTTCAGACTTCTTTATAATTTGCTGCAGCATATGAATGTGTTTTGAAGAATAGAACAATTTCACTCCATGATTTTGGTGCCTTGCTTTTGAGAATGACTCAATAGTACAGTTTCCGAGACATCATCGATTATCTACTTTTTGATCGACATTATAAACCAAACTATTTTGACGAATAAAAAAGTTTTTAAGTCTCCCATCCGGACATCCAAGTCCACTGTCGGAGATTTACTATTTGTATCCACTATTGAAGTAAGTAAGTTCTGAATGGCAGAACTTAGATATTTAAGTAAAGAAAAGTGTTCCACAAGTACCCTTACCGACCAAATTTAAAGGAAAAACACCTATTAGATGTAAAATGAAAAGGAGCTGATTTGTGACCGGCAATATCAGAAAAATACTTCTAACATGAGTTTAGACTGTAGACGGGGGGGTTTAACATCTCTGGATCTTTATTTAATAAATCTAACCTAAAGATATAACCTAAACCAGTCCTTATTACGTAATCAGCTATTTGTCCGTAAAAGTGCCGTCAAAATCGAAACAACTATTTCAGAGATTAGCCGGAACAAATAGAGAACATATAAACAAAAATTTTAATAAACAATATTGGTATCTTTACCTTTGGTACATCTACACATACATATACTTATAGTAAGAAAAGGTCATTCGTTTTTTCAAACATAAAGACATAGTAGTTTAAAAAGAGTAATGAATTCTAAAAAAAAGAGTAATGAATGAATTCGTTTATATCGTATATTGTTACCTGAATAATCATTTTAAAGCACAACCTGCACTTAGTTTTCCTTTTAATTTTTTTTTTGTTAACTTGTTATGATATAACATGTTTTAAAATGAAGTTAATCTTTTTTTGGTGCCTGTGAGTTTTATTATTTAGTATTGATTATATCAATACTAAAAAAATAATTTCTAGTATTAAATATGGTAATTGTAAGATTTTATTGGAAAAAGTTAATACGTAATTAAATAGTCAATATATGTTGCCTTAAAAGCAAAAAAATATTATTGTTATTTTCTACTAGATATATTTATTTTCAAGATTGAATTTTCATTTGACTTTCTCCTTATTATACTACCATTAGTGGTTTTACCTTAGAGATCTTACCATATATAATTTTTTTTTAAATTCGAAGTGTTTTAAATTGAATTCTTATGTTTAGGTTCGGCAAACCTTTTACATAAGAGCAAAAATAATTTCATATGTAAGAAGATTTTTGGATAGTATGGGTTTTCTAGAAATCGAAACTCCAATGATGAACATGATTCCCGGAGGAGCTACAGCAAAACCTTTTGTAACTCATCATAATGAACTTGACATGGATCTCTACATGAGAATAGCTCCAGAATTGTACCACAAGATGTTAGTTGTGGGTGGATTAGATCGTGTGTATGAAATTGGAAGACAATTTAGAAATGAAGGCATTGATTTGACCCACAATCCTGAATTTACAACATGTGAATTCTATATGGCATATGCTGACTATCATGATCTAATAAGTATTACTGAAACTATGTTATCTGGAATGGTCAAGAGTATCCATGGTAGTTACAAGGTAAAATAAAATATTTTTGTTATAAATTTATCTTCTTTATTTGTTTGTAATCCTAAAATGTATTTAATATTTTTTTATGCAAAAATTGTTATTTATGAATTAAACAAATTTTTCTTTTAGGTGAAATATCACCCTGATGGCCCTGAAGGTGAAGAATTGGAAGTAGATTTTACTCCACCTTTTGCTAGGGTTCCAATGATTGCTACACTAGAAAAAATTTTAGATGTGAAGCTTCCTCCTGCAGATAAATTGGATACGGCAGAAGCTAATGCTATGCTCAGTCAATTATGTGAAAAACATCAGGTATGTACAATTTTTATTCTTTTTTTTTTAAATTTAAATGACTAAATTTTTGTTTTAATTTCAAAATTTTTACAGGTTGAATGTCCACCTCCTAGGACAACAGCAAGACTTCTAGATAAATTAGTTGGGGAGTTCCTAGAAGAGAAATGTATTAATCCTACATTCATTTTGGACCATCCTCAAATTATGAGTCCATTATCCAAATACCACAGGGAAATACCTGGACTTACTGAGAGGTACTGTAAATGTGGAAAAATAAATTTAATTTATAGCTAGGTTTTCATCTATAGAAATTTATTTTACAAGTTAGTTTTGTATTGTATTAGCTTCCATTTGTGCTACATAGCTAATTTTATCCCATCATAATTGTCAGGTATTTAAATAAACATAAAGAATTAACTATGTAGACTGTATTTTAAAAGAATTTTGTTTGAATATAGATATTTAAATAATTATAGTGTGTTGGCAGCAGCTTGTAATGGACCTATAACCCAATATATTCCTATGCACTAGTATCGTCAGTTTGACAGATGTCACTATTAATAATGTAAGAAGATATGAATATGACAATTGCACTTGCATTTTTAAATAAAAGTAATGTTTGATTGTTCCATACAAGGGTTATCATTATTACAAAAACTGGCTAAGAGTTTATCATACTTACACATAATGAGTTACCCCAAGATTACCAATAATATTGTTCTATTACAAGAAAATAATACTATAAAAGAGTTATTGCATATATCATGCATCTGAATTGATAAACATATTTTAATGGCGGACAACCACCTGTAGTTCCCCTGGTGTTACACGGGGTTGAGGCTGGTGGGGATTACTTACCACCAGGTGACCTACACACTTGTTCGTTACCTTTTCCATAAAAAAAAACATATTCTGCATTATTTTCTAATTTAAAGTAAAGAGACATTTTATAATTATCAGTTACATATTTTTAGGTTTGAGCTATTTGTGATGAAGAAAGAAATTTGCAATGCCTATACTGAATTGAATGACCCAGCAACACAAAGAGAACGTTTTGAACAACAGGCTAAAGATAGAGCTGCTGGTGATGATGAAACTCCACCAACAGATGAAGCATTTTGTACAGCTCTCGAATATGGCCTGCCACCTACAGCAGGCTGGGGTCTCGGAATTGATCGGCTCACAATGTTTTTAACTGATTCTAATAACATTAAAGTATGTAATTAATTCTCAAATTAGAATAATCTCTCTAAATTATATTTAAGATATATTTGTTGTTTAATGTTATTTCATTTACAGGAGGTGTTATTATTCCCAGCTATGAAACCTGATGATCCTAATAAACACAATATTGAGGAAGAAGTGACATCAAATGGACCTCAAGTTCAAAATGGTGCTTGAAATAAACTTAGCATCAGTTTTCTGTATTCTAATATCTATTAATAAAAAATAAAAATATTAAAAAAGTAAAAACATTGCATTCAAATTATTATCTTATGGTTCTTTCTACAACCACAATTATTTTACTTCATTTATTATAACATTAAATTCTTTTGTTTGTTTTAGACAACATGATTTCATTTATATTTCAGGAAAAAAATATTAATAAAATGTAGCTTAAAAAACATCTTTGAATATAAATAATTTATTAACTATCCTCCTCGACAAGGTCCTCAGTAGAATTATAATGTTCACCTAAACTATACATATGTCTATGGTATGATAGTATTAAAGGTGGACCTTCAAATTCACTTCCTTGTTCTATAGCCTCTGGTCCAGTTGCTTGTATTATAACAATAGGACACTTTAAGGAATTTGATATAGCTCTTATTTCCAGTTGCCCTCCCCACACTTTAGTGTCACTTATTTTCTTACAATATTCTTCAAACTCTACATCAGTAAGCATTTCATTGGTCTCGGGATTGCTTAGAAATGGCATAAAATCATCTTTATTCTCTAATATATATATAGCCACATTTTTTCTTAACTCTTCTACTTGTATTATTTTATTATATTTTTTTTCTAATTGATGTGCAACAGCATTATACAAGCAATCACCATCTGAAGGTATATTAAAAATTCTCAATTTTCTTTCTCTTAACCTTGTGTATATAGCTTGATTTTCCATATTTCTAGGCCCGTTACGATTTTCTTGTTCTTGTAATTTAATTTCAATTTCTCGATTCCTTTCTTGCTCCATCTTTTTATCGCGTCGTTTTTGTGCTTTAGAAATTTTTGTTTTCTGTTCATTTTCTGCGAGTACTTCATTTATTTCTACATTTAAATTAGCATTTTCCTCGTCATTAACTAGTTCAAGTTCATTTTTATGTCGCATTTCAAGATCTGCTTCTAATTTAGCGATTTCTGATACAAGTTCTTTCTTTCTAGTTTTATCATTTTTAGCTGTCTTTTTAAGTGCTTGGATTTGAGCTTGTAATTCCTTTTTTTCTTTTCTATGTTTTTGTTGTAATGAAAATTCCTTCAAATTTGAATAATCTGCCATTTGTTAGTTAGTTTCAAAAATAAAATACAAAATTATATAAACGATATAATAATACAATTTTTTTAGGTTAGCCTTAGTGCTATAAGAATTACTGTCGTAAATAATATGTTATGTCAAATTGTCAAAATCAATTTTTATCTTCAATACAAGGCATAAAAATCTTCAATTTATAATAAAAAATAAAATATATTTAATAATTAAATAAGAATAAAAAATCATTTTTTTGTGTAGCAGAAAACACAAAAATATTTGTAGCTCATTTTTGTAAATTACACAGAGACAACATATGTGAATAAGGACTAAGGACACTCTCCAAGCTTTTACTTTATTTTTCACATAATTAATAGTTAAAAGTCTAGTTATAAATATAATTAATATGATTAATATGAATGCAGATGCAATAAGATATTTTAACTTACACGTCGTAAATACTTCTTTTGCATTGAGCATGCCCAAACTTCCCTCAAAACATGTACCCATAATTCCCTCAGCATATAAATCAAACTAAATATTTCAATTTCCATTATTAGCAAAATTTTGTAGTCAGTAATTTATACATTACTAAATATACCATGAAACTAAATATAGCAGCTATATTTTGTTGTTTTTTTTATTTACTTTGATACCATAATAATTTGAATTGACTTGAATTTACATTGACAGGCTGGTAACGTAAAAAAACTGTCTTTTAAAACTAACCGAAATCACAGATATTTTATTGAAAAATATTGTCACCAGTGGATAAACTAAACTATTAAAATAGGTAATTAATAAATAAAATAATTCTTTCCTATTGCAATAATAGAGGGAAACCCGTGTCTCCCGACTGCCCCAATTGGGGATTATTTGTAATAAAAAAAATATTTTTGTCAACTAAATAAAAATATTGTGTGTTTCTCATACAATATTTTTAATAAATAGCGAACAATTTTATTCAAAAATGAAATACAGTAAATTAACATTATACAGCATACAATAAATTAACTCTGTAGATTACAGATGGATTCACTTTTTTAAAAAATAGTTAATGGTAAATATATTTGTAGTCATTCTACATTTAATAACAAATTAGAAAATAAAATTTAGTTTACAGTATATTTGGAATAAGATTTTTTATTGACAGTAAACCTAACGCATAAATGGCGCTAATTTTAATGCATTCGCCTCTTTGTCAGCACTAACCTTCAAATAATGCTTTTAAAATTTCATGATATTCATCAGTTTGTGTTTGTGTTTAATTATTTTCATAACAATAGATCACAAATAATTTATGATTTAAGTTTATAATTCTTCTTGATATAAAAAAAATCGTTAAAATGATGAAAAGACTTGGAAAGTGTAATTGGCTTTTACTTCCATCAGAAACAACAATAAAATGTTGATTTGCCGATTTCAAATAAGCTAATTGCGAACCTGATTATGCACAACGCAGTAGTCCGACACAGTAATCCGAATCAGGCGGTAACATTAAAAAATATATTGAAAAAATATAGACGCCGCGCTTATCAATTAATGCAATCTTCAATTTATAATTAAAATTGCTCAAGTGACATTCCTTCAATAATCTAAAAATTTGTTTTAGATAAATTTATGAATTAGAAACAGCCTTGTATTTAAGCAAGTTCTGGTATCATCATAATGACGCGCTTGGGGTGTCACCGGCATTGTATCGAATCGGGTATCTGTCAGATTACAAATGACGGAATGACAGAACGATTTTTATCTGTTTGCTTCCGATAAAATTTTGCATTATTCATTTGTGGCTATAAATATTTTTAGTTTAAAGTAATCTGTGGACATTTGTTAATTTTCAATGTCTAATTGAAATCGTGTAAAGGGTATTGTGATAGTTTATTTTAATATAGGAATTGAAGCTGTGTTATATATTACCATGAACCCTTGTTCTGTGGCAGCACCACAACAAGATATTGAAGGAGACGGCAGATGGAATAGTATTGTAAGTTTTGTATTGAATAAAGTTTTTCATTTACTTCTCAAATATTAATAATTATATATATATTAATAATGATTATTCTTAATGCTTATTTGATAATTATTTTCCAGCATAAAAGATTTCTTTCGGACGCAAAAGGCAAAGATGGAGATGTAATTTTTATAGGTGATTCTATTCTTCAAGCCCTAGAATATACGGAGGTGTGGAATCAGTGGTTTGCACCACTTCATTGCCTTAATTTTAGCATTTATAATGATCAAACTCAAAATGTATTATGGCGCATCAAAAATGGAGAGTTAGATCACGTTGATCCCAGGGTAATATAGAAAAGTAGATATTTTTTACTAAAATAAATATTATTAGTTTGTATGTAAACATAAATCTATATTTCAGGTGATAGTTTTACATGTAGGGACTCATAATTTTAATCATACACCAGATCAAGTCTGTGATGGTATTTTAGAAATTGTACATACCATCAGGGAAAAACACCCTAGTGTTTACATTGTACTCCCCGTAAGTAAAAAATATTGTTTCTTTATGAGAATACTTAGTTTTCCTATAAGAATGTTGATTTCATTTTTTTTCTTAACATTTACTTTAGAGTCTACTTCCAAGAGGTCAATATCAAAATGTGTTAAGGGAGAAAAATGATAAAATCAATCAACTTTTACGTGAGAAAGTTGGTCAAATGAATAAAGTTGAAATGGTATCTATAGACAAAGGATTCATTCAAAATGATGGAACAATAAGCCACCATGACATGCATGACTATCTTATTCCTACAAATGCAGCCTTTAGGAAAGCTTTGGAACCAGTATATGACCTTTTACAGCAAATACTATATGAAGGTGAACCAGAAATAGACTTAACACCTTCTGAATAGCTGTAGAAAAATGAACACTTGGTAGCTTTTTATGCAGCAAGCTTATTGTGATTGAACATTAGTACTTAAATTTAACTTTTTTATCTTAGACTTAAGTGTCAAATATTTTATATTAATTTATTATTTTCTTATTATACTTTTACATTCCAAATTAAATATTGATTCATTGGCTGTGTTAATTTTTTTAGGCTTTTGGTAGATCACAATGCACTTATAGTCTTAAAACTTAGAAAAAGCACTGAAACATACACTAAACATATTGGAAATTATAACAATACAAAATTATATAGTAGATCCAATGAAAAATTGTAATATTCAATATATAAAAATAGTATAAAATTATATCATTTATTGTTTAATATATGTACTCTTCCTTAAATTTGTAGCATTTTAAGATTTTTTTTATCCATTCAATACACTGAAAGTGTAATGAGTCAACATGATGTATAAGTTGATCTCAAATCAACCAGACTAAAAGAATGGTTGTACTTAAGGCTACCTAAATACTGCCCTAGGGTTATGTATACCTTTTATCAGGATTATATCTTTTATACTATTCAAATTAATCTTCAATTTGCATGTATCTAATTCTTTGTAATGCCAATATGCCAATGCTGATGTCAAAGTTTATCATACAGAAAATTTTGAATATTTTAACTATATTTTTTTACAGCAAAATGAAGTTTTAGTAAATTTAAATGTATACATAAAAGATTTCACATTATAGAATTAACCAAAGATGTCTCCACTTTCTAACCAAAGGTTTATTAAAATTGAAATTTAAGGTTTATTTTGAATTATGATTTGAAGTAGTCATCATAATTATATATTTATCAATCAGTTTTTTCAAGTAATTGGCAAATTTTAATTTATTATTTTGCAATAACTGTTTTAATAAAAGTATACTTTTCAGTGTTATTTGGAACAATAATATTTGATGTGATAAGTAACTTTTTGATTTGTTAATAAATGTATGTATAACTACTCATGTTGCCAAACTATGCTTGAATCTCAAATGTGATTATTTATTTGCATGATTGAAAAAGCTTGGAAGTAAAAGTGCAATTTTTTCTACTTATGTGTTTTATTTTCCCAACTTAGATGTCATGTAAATTAAAGAAAAAACATTATTTATATATATTATGATAATGAAATCATCTAAGAAATACAAATGTCAATATGAGTTACAATTTGCAAGTACTAAGTATAAAACTTTCTTTTTAAAAGTTCTGTTCCAAGTAAAGATAAATATTTACTTAATATTTATTAAAAATTCTCTTATAATATAAACTTAAAGGAAGCATAGGGCTACTTTGTAACAATGACTTATCAAAGACATTAAAATTTACTTTTTGTAGTTTTAATAAATAATTGTCAACTGCAACTGCTGGTAAGAAGATTTGTGTGGTTACTTTTGGTACTGCTATACTTCGTGCCTGTAACAAGAAATATAAAATATGCATTGATATTATAATTGAATCCTAACTAAATCACATAGGAACTTATTACTAAAAGTAAACAAGCACCTGGAATATAGTTTATTAATAAAGCAATATAAGTAAATTATTTGTAGAAACTAATAGCATAATTAAAATAAATAAAAATTTCACCTTCTCTAAATGACTATTTGCCCTGCTAGCAATGTCAAAGACAACATTCCTCAAATTTTCACTATCATTGCCTCGTAAGACTGACTCCTGACTTACATGATGTTTCATGAGTACATCCATTGGTAGATATATTGTTTTATGATAATTTGAAATGTACACTGATCTGTAATAAAGTTAATATATAAAATAAAATTCAAGCTTTTTTATGCAAATTAGAATACTATATATATATACTAAATTAAAAATGTATATATTTTTTAAAAATTTTAATTTATACCACCATTAAAGAAACGTAATAATTTTATATAATGCACAATACAAACCTAAGGATATTTGCAATTCCTTGAGCTTTACCTAAATGTGAAGCCACATGATCTGCATGTACATTGCTTACTCCAGCAATACAAAGAAGTAAAAAGTAAATTGTTGAAACTGTGTTTTCTGTATATTTTTCAATGTCGTCTATTGTGTTAAAATATTTCAATTTCAATAAATTGAGTCTGGATGAAATTAATCTTTCCAAGTATCTCCTAGGCAACTTGTAGCTCATGCATACCTATTTTCATAAAAAATATACCAATTATATTTAAACAATTTATGACAATGTTACAGAAATATTGTACTAATATTTATTTATAGGAATGTATCATGGAATAACAAGGCCTGCTGATACTAGAACTACCATTATTCTAGTACCAAAATAAGCTGGTCTCATTATATTGTTTAAACTAATAAAATCTACAGTTTTGTATGTAAGATTTTTACCTTGTTTAATTCTTCAATGACTGGATGTGCTGGCACTTTTCTTGATAGATTGTTATTTTTATGAATTAAAGTTACAGCATCCGTCCAGAATTGAAGCCGCATAGCTGCAGTCTGCAGATCGGTTGTTTGGTCTTGCACTCTTGCTATTTCTACATTGAATGCTCGTAAAACTAAAGCAGGTGTTCGAAAAGCTTTACTTATCAGTAAAGTAGCTAAATAGTTTTCATAATCGTGCTGCCTACCTGCAAGAAACGTTCATATACGAGAGCATTTTCTTTAAAATATTTGAAATCGAAAACAATTCTAATAATTTTAGTTGCGATAACATTTTCAATAAGTGATTATGAAATACCTCACAATGTTTGCACAGTATTGTAATGTGGATTCATTTGTATTAGCTTGTTTCATTACTGATCTTGTAAATAATATTTTATTTTTAAAGGCAACTTGCCTCAAAGAATAAATCATTTTTATGTATTATGATACTTATAATTTGAAGCAATTAAATATTTCTTTCATCTAAGATTATATAATAATATTATATCATTGTGACTTTGTCTAAAGTATATATAATTGCTAATATATATGTATAAAAATTGCCAACGAAATTTTTACTATTCAAATATATTTGCACATTAGTCAAAATTATTATTTTATAATTGTCAAATCTATCTTTCAACTTTTGCTTTCAATATTCGAGGTTGCCACTTGTTAAAAAAATATTTTTTGCGTTATGAAGATATATATATATATATATATGAATTCAAACTGTTGTAGATAAAAATATATTTAAATAATACAAAAAGAAACAAGGAATTTATTAACTAATATGAAGATAAAACAAAATTTAAATAATGAGTGATAATTAATTCAAAAATTATAATGGCTAAATGAATACTATGTTAATCAATTTTTACAAAGCACACCGTTAATATTTATTTTTAAGATCTAATATTTTTTGTTATTTTATTTTATATTGAGGAAAAAGTACTGTTGTGTTGACGGTGAGGGGCCCGAGAAGGGCGGAGGAGAGAGGCCTGAGATGGGCGGTGTTGGAGCAGTGCCTGAAATGGGCGGCGTTGTGGAGGTGCCTGTAAAAGACAATTGTGAGAACGTAGTGGCGTCTACGAGTCGGAGAGATCCGATGTTACGGAAAGCGCACGTTGTGTTGGAAAGACTCGATATATCAGATTGCACAAGTGAAAGATCGAGATCTGTGTCGTCGTCGTCGTCGTCAGTCCGAGTCCGAGGCTGAGAGATTCATGTCCGTGGCTTGTAACAGCTCAGCCACGTTTACGAAGACCCATTTCAGAAAGGACCGGAAAAGACCAAGGTCGACCAAAAGCAATTCTGGCTCATCCGAAGGAAAAGGCAAATTTGAGAGGACGAAAGTCAGACTTGCTTCAGTGAAGCGTGGAAGAAAATGCTCACCCAACATCAGAGAAGGAGTTAGACCTACAGGTTAAAGAGGTCAGGTGCGAGGAGCTTCGACTCCAAGCGGAGGAGGAGGTAGCTGGCATTATCCGGAAAGTACAGTCCAGAGCAAGTTCCAGGCTCTCAGACGTTTCCCAGGAATTGACAAAGCAGAGAGTTGATGGCCCCCTGGTACAAGACCTTCTACACCAGGTAACGGACAGTCTAGCCATTATTAATAAGGTGGCTAGCAAGTCCGGCAACTTTAAGGGCACGTTTACAAAGGCCCTTAAGGAGGCTGCAGGTGCCATCAACACGGCGGTAGAAATCTTGGCCAGCAGGACGCCCAATGAAGAAATCAATCAGTTGAGGGTCGCAAATGCACGTCTGCACTCTGAGCTAACCGAGTTGCGGAAGGAAATGGCGCATATGAGAGCTGAAGTGGAGCTCTCTAGGGTAGTACGTCAGCCCCCTGATATCGTGGAGGAAGGGGCGAAGGATAAAATGAGGCGCACAGTAATTTTGCAGGTGGGCACATTACTTAACACACTTGCAGCCCTGGAAGACTTGCTTCTCCCACCAAAGCCAATGCGTCCACCATTGGCGGGCGATAGACGCCGGGAAGCCGCAATGAAGCGTGCAGAGATGGAGCCCACCGTGTCCACCTTGTTGACACCCGCTAACCCGGTGCCGAAGCATGCAAAATCGGCGAAGGGAAAGGGCAAGGCCAAAAGTGCACCTAAAACGGACACACCTGCGTAACCTCGTCCCCTTTCACCAGCGCCACACGATATGTCCGAGAGGTGGAATGTCGTTTCGCGCAAGGAGGACGAAGAAAAAGAAAGTGGCACCGAAGGTGCAGCCTGCACAGCTTGTGAAGGTTTCGAAAAAGGCGAAGGAGCCAAAGCTGCGTTTGCCTCGGTGGGCGGTGGTCAGGCTGGAACTACAGCCAGCTGCCGCCGACAAGGTCACGTATAGCGACTTTCTGACCCGGGTCAAAGAGAATATTAAACTCGAAGACCTGGGTATTAGTGACTTGCGCTTCAGAGTCGCCAAAACAGGCGCGAGGATGCTTGAGCTGCCTGGTGCCAATAATGGTAACAAGGCGGACGCGCTTGCCACAAGGCTGCGCGGGATTCTTAGTCCCGAGGAGGTGCAGGTGTCGAGGCCAGTGAAGTGTGCAGAGTTGAGAGTTTCTGGCCTCGACGATTCTGCAACCACAGAGGATGTCGCAGCTGCAGTGAGCCGAGTTGGTGGCTGTGCAGTCGGCGACATCAAAGTCGGGGAGATCCGTCGGGACCGGGCCGGTCTCTGCGCAACGTGGGTTCGCTGCCCCATTGTGGCAGCGAAAAAGATGAGCGGGGCGAGGCTTCTCGTGGGCTTCGTCTCGACTCAAGTCCGTGTGCTCCAGCCGCGCGTCCTGCGCTGTTTCGAAGCGATCACTATTTCCGGTGTGGTCGTTCCGGGCACAGACAATCTGTGTACTCGGATCCCCCTCACTGCTCCGCGTGCGAGGTGGCAAAGAGGCCGGCACCTGGGTGGAAGCGCTGCATGCGTCAAAGTCAGTGCCCATTTGAAGAAGAGGCGAGGTGGTAGAGGGGCGGCGAGTGTTATTGGTCCAGAGCTTGGTGCAGTGGTCGATACAGGTGGCGGTTGTTACGGAGCCCTACAGTACACCAACAAAGGACAACTGGGTCGCAGACAACACCGGGGTGGTGACTATTATCACCCAGGTAGCAGCGGGCTCTCCGCCCTTTTCACGTGTCGAGAGGGGTGAGGGATGCGTCCCGGCACTTGTCGGCGACTTAGTTGTGGTGGGCGTTTACTTTTCCCCCAACCGAACTCTGGCGGAGTTCGAAGAGTTCCTGATCCGCTTGGGGGACCAAGCTTCGAACTCCGCCAGAATGGTAGATCGCTATCGTCCAGTAGAAGTGTTGGTCGCAGGAGACCTAAACGCGATTTCGGACATGTGGGGCTCCGCAACGACGACGGGGGACGACGAACATGTGCGTGTAAAGGCTGGGCGGGTCCAAAGTGGACGCGACGACGGCTCTAGCGCGTAACGTGAGGAACTGGCGAGTGCTGGATGATGTAGAGACCCTCTCAGACCACCTCTATATCAGATACGAGGTCACTACACATCTGGCGGTGCGCAACGGCGGAAGCGAAGACTGGCTGAAATTGTCAAGTGCAGCCTTCGAGAGCACCCAGAACTGACGTGTTCTGGACGGGTATCTCTCAAATTTCTCGCCGATTTTAGCGATAATCTTGGACTTTGAAATTAGCAATTTGCCTTTTAAAGTATCTTGAGGCACGGTTATAATTTCTCTTTAAGGCTTTCACCTTTGGATCCTTAGTGACTAGTGCCTCAGCCCAAATTTTGCATCGCGCTTCCTAATGGCAGCTTGTTTGCAAGACGTACCAAACCAGGGCCGTGACTTGCTACCGATTGGCACCACAGAGCTAGGGACATTCTATACCCAGTAGAATCACGTCACGTCAGCAACAGCAACGACACAGTCATCGGATCGGATACTCATATGAAAAGTAAACCGGCCACCAGGGATAAGATGAGTAAAAGGTACGCAGTGCCAAACGCGACGGGTTGCGGGTGTTTTGTAACTACCATCATACTCCGTATCAGGCAGTGGTCATAAGATCCCAAATGGGCAACGACCTTAACCTGTTCTGCACTATATTGTTCTGGATGTAAAGTCAGCAGAAGGTTCAGCAAGAAGGCATTGTGGCTGTCCACATCTGGGACTCGCGTAGCCAAATTAACCAATTGGGATAGTCCATTTGCCATAGCAAAGTCAAACGCAGCCCTCCCTGCATAGTTGGTAGTGCGTGATATAAGCCAATCGGCATGGTGCGCAGTGAAATCGTATCACGACCTCGGCAGAGGGTAGCGGGGACAGCATCTCGTCAATAGCCCATTGTATGTGCTCCAAAAGTCGATCATTACCACTATGAGACCTGTACAAGCATGCATAGATACGGACGCTGATCATCTGTATCAATACGAAGCCAGATGGTAGACAGGTCCCGATCTTCAAAATTGGCAAGGCGACGAAAACTCAGGTCCTCCCTCAAGAACACAACGACCCCGGCTTGACGCACAAGCTTCATATTCTAATTTTACGTATTATAATCGTTAATTAGGTTAGAATCAAGATTCAATAAAAGAACATAGATTTATACTATAATATACAATTATAATCGATAAAAGCTAAATTGTTTTAATCCAGCGCAACCCTCTTCATCCTGATGAGACGTCACAGGATCGCTAGCGCAAGCCACCAAGACGCTTCGGTGGAAGGCCTGTTGCAGGCCACCATCACTGACAAGGAGTTCTGGGGTTTCTTGCAGAGCACCTGCAACCACAATGACCTGCAAGAAAGATCACTTTGAAACTCCCACAGTAGCTCCTCTATGGTAGGAGGAGTTAGAGATACGCATATTGTTTTCCCCCACCTCCTGGCCTACGGCAACAGAGCGGGTCTGCATTTGCACTAGATTTCTCACACGCTCCGCAGTTTCCTTCAGTGCGATAATTGCTTCGCAGAAGGAGACTATTGCAGACCAGTTCCTTTCATTATTCAGCATGGCCTTCACAACACTAGACAGAGAGAGGTCCCTACTATCAAGGCGTGGCGTTGTGGAGCCCAAGCGGGACATTCGGCCAGAGTGTGATGCGCCGAATCAACGGGCGCATTACACTCATGGCATGCCAGTGACGTCTTCCGACATACAAGTGGTGCGATTACTTGCCAAAGCAAACGTGCCCCGTCAGAACCTTTTTTTTAAAGTAAGGAAATCGCAATACGGATACCTCGGGAAGGTATTCGTATTGCGATTTCCTTACATTCGGAGACTCGAGACAGGTTATATGGGTCTCCAGATATAGGCCGTCCCATTTATCCACTAAAACCTCGCGGTACTCCTCCTCGACCGCCACTAGCCCGAGGTTCGGGCTGGCGTCGGGCCCGTGAACGCTGGCGCCCCCAGGGTTGTGTGCTGTCCCCAACACTGTTCCTTCTGCATATCAATGATTTGTTAGAGGATCCTATAATTCATTATTATGCAGACGACAGCACGGTGGAGGCCGTCTAGACCTGCCGTGCAGGTCTTTCTCGAGAAAACGCCGATAAGTGTCGAAAAAACTTGTGTCTTCCATCGAGGCATCCCTTGAGAATGCCTCTTCCTGGGGTGAAAGGAACCTGGAGACAACCCATAAGACCCTTTGAAGACACAAGTTTGCGCGTTAACCACTAAAAAAAAACCATTTGTGATATCACCAATTTTCGAGAACACTCCCCTTAAAGCTGCGCTTGATATCAGTATATTGGGCCTGGTCTGGAAAGCAAGGCCAAGTTAACCTCGAATAAACTTGGTGTCGTCGGCAGAGCGAGACGGTACTTCACGCCCACACACCGTTTGGCCCTTTATAAGGCCCAGGTTCAACCTCGTATGGAGTACTGTTCTCATCTCTGCGCTGGTGCACCCGAGTATCAGCTTAAACCATTTGATCGCATACAACGGAGAGCCATTCGGATCGTTGGGGACCCAATTATCTGTGACAGGCTTGATACATTGGCGCTGCGTGGAAACGTTTCATCGTTATGCGTTCTCTATCGCATATATCACGGAGAGTGTTCTGGAGAACCGTTTGAATTGGTTCTTGCCGCTGAATTTTCCAACCGCACTATACGTAACCATTCCTACCATCTGGATACGTGGCGTTCTACTACAGTGCGGTTTTTTGGGAATTTTCTTCCGCATGCCACACAGCTGTGGAATGACCTACCTGCGGCAGTGTTTCTAGGTCGTTACGACATAAACACGTTCAAAAAGCGCGCTTATTCCCACTTTAACGGCAACGCTCCTGTAGCTCCTCTGGTGTTACATTGGGCCCTGGGCGGCGGTATTCTCTTACCATCACGTGACCGCGCGCTCGTTTGCCTTGCCTGTTCTATAAAAAGAAGCTAGGATATAGTTTCCTCGTTATAGTAGAAATGGAAGATACGAAATGGATGTAGAAAGACGTATTGCGGCCGGTGACAGGGTTAACGGGGTTATTAAAAAATCTTCCATCTCTACTAAACATACTTCCCAGATATATCACCTCATTCACTAGTTCTAATATCTGTCTCATCTTGCATTCCGTTCTTTCTTCATCTCTTTTGAAGACCAGATTATTAGTTTTACTCGCATTTATGTTTAGACCATTACTTTCACATCCGTTTTCAGCATGGCGATCAATGCCTGTAACTTGCGTTCTGATGATGCAATAAGCACTGCATTATTTATGTACAACAGGCAATTAAGCGTCAGGTCAGCTGAGTTTCACTCCCTTGTCACTTTGTTTCACACCTTGGAGACGGCATTATTTCTTAATAAGTTTTAAGTTTAAATTTCTTAATAAGTAATTTTTTTATTAATTTAAATATACGTTTAAATAAGTAATAAGTTTAATTACATAATTAACATAAATAAGTAAATAAATAAGTAAATACTTATTTAAATTTATACTAATTACTAATTACTAATTAATATTAATTAGTAATTAGTATAAATTTAAATAAGTAATAGTAATAATATTAATTTAAATAACTATTTTAAGTTTAAAGCCTCTTTATAATATCATTTAAAAAATGTAATTATACCTGTGTACAACATAAGTTTTATATAAAAAATGCCAAGTAAATGTACTTATCTTTTTTATGCAGACTAAATGTACTGTTTTTTTTTATCAAAAAGTATTGGCTCTAAAAATTTGAGTATTGCTCAATTAATGTTCAACGAAGTATTTTTTGGTTAATTAAGTTTTAGTTACCTGTTCAAAATGGAACGGTAAGTCGTTATAAGTTTTTTAAATCTACATATAAAATTGAAAGGTCACGTACCACTAAATCCCAGAAACTATAAGTGTTCTAAAATTTTGTATAAAGATTCTCTTAAGAATGTTGGTACTCGGTAAGACTCGCTAATGTAATGTATGTAAAGAAAAATATTAATAATTTTATTGAAATCGTTGACGTACAAAATATTATCACCAGAAATAGGCATAAGCTTACTACGCCTGTAACTCGATTGCATCGAGTCTTGCGGACTCGATGCAATTGAGTTACAGGCACATTTGTATGCTTTTACAATAGGATCCCACAAAACATTCGACATTGTCCTCTATCACAATTTTAAAAAATTGTGACAAGACGTTTGTATGTCAAAAGTTATTTACAGTATTAATGATTTCATAAATGATAACATGGCTTGTGAATGAAATGCTTGCTCCAGTCTATTTCAAATGTATCATTATCACCAATAAAAATGATTTAATTGTAAATTTTCGGCAATTATAAAAAGAGAAAGTTCCGCAGTTTGGTGGTAAATTATTTGTCGTTCAAAAAATGAAGCACGTAACGTCTTATTTTGAATAAAATCCTTTGACTTTGACTTTGACTTTGATTTTGATTTGATTTTGACTTTAACTTTTACTTTGACACGATTCTTTGCGAACTTCCATCCTTGACGCACTGTTTTGGGGGTTGAAAGTTTATATGAAACTTCGTCAATACCATTGCTAGGGGTGTAAAATTCTGCATGATGGTTCTTTTTTAAGACGTGGGTGACGTAAGTGAGACTAATATTAGTTTAATTTATTTGTAAATATGTTACATTGGATATTAGTCCTAAATATTAGTAATTATGGGGTTGCATTCAATCTTAATAGTCATATTTTCAGGAAGTCATTAGAATAATAATATTATTACAGAACACCTATCTTCCTTTTTAACTATGATTTGCCTTCCTTTGTTCCTACATAAGCCGGCAATTAACACGCGGCTTTTACTTCCTAGCGGGCGTCCCCCACAGCAGTACTCTATCTCCCACGTTTTACTGCTGTATTTACGAATGACATACCGGTACACCATGATGCAAGTCTGGTGCTCTTTGCGTATGACATCACTTTCCTTACGAAATCTGTAAACTCGATAGTTCGATAGGTCGACCTGTCACCTGAATGGTTGGAAGAGTTGAGGCTAACACTCAACGTGGCGAAAATCTGGGAGTTGTTATTGACAGACGGCTGATAACGACGGGCTAGGTCAAAAAAGCCGCTATCTATAAGATATACGTCGCCACACCTGACGTATGCGACCCGAGTGTGGTACAAACGCGAACAAGAAGTTCTGCAAATCGTCCAGCAAGTCGCCATTAGGCACATTCCAAGAATACACGGTACACAAAGTCTATCAAACTACTATGAAATTCGTAATGATTTTTTTACCATTTATAACATTGCAAAAATTCTGAAAAAATATATTATAGTTAGTTTATGCATAGCAACCTGTAGAATAAAAGTCGCGAAAATAGACTTTTTCGTAGTAGTCCTCATAACTTCTTTTCTGCACAAGATTTGTTAATTTTATGAGAAAAAGTTGTTGTTGTGGTTTCAGTTTATGAATATATTCTCCCGTAATTCATTTAGTAAACAATTACGATACAATGACACTTCCTAGCTCTGGTAAAGGCAAAGTGCGACGTTGAGTTCCACCACTCAACACGCAATATCTCGCATTCGGTGAAAAGCGAAGTACGGAGTTTTTGACACTTTAGTCTATTAATTAATTCGTTTATAATAGTAACATTTAAAATATGTAAAAATTGTGAAAATAACTACAATGCAAATTCAGATTGGAAAGATTTTGCAAATTATCGACGTAATTTGACGGAATCGGTTTTTTAATTTTGCTACAGGATTATTAACAGGATAAAATTATCAAATAAGATGCTCCAAGCTTTTACCATGAAAAAATAATTCCTATCTAATACTATTATTAGTGTAAAAATAAAATTGTGAATATTAGTGTAAAAATAAAATTGTGAATTTCACTTGTTTTTTTTTAAACTAAAACTTCTTTAAATATAAAGACTATTCTTTACATACCTCTGGACTGAGCTATTTTCAGTAAATTTAATTACATCTATGGTTTATTGCGTGATCAACCGACAAGCGAATAGACAAACAAAAAATCTATTTGGTGGTTTTTCAGTTTCCATTACCTATATGTTAACGTATCAAATTTAAATTCTTCCTAAATACTTCATGTACAGTATTCTAATATGAAACAATTTTTTGATAAATGTGAAATTGCATAATATTTATATGTTTTTCTGTTTGTCAAATAGCCTCAATGTTTTGTAAACAACAATATTTGTTTGTCTGATGTAAAGCTTATTATTTGTTTATTTAATATTCACGATCATGAATTTCTTACAATTTCTAACTATAGCTCTAAAGTAAACATAGTTCTGTGGCGGATATTTTTTAATCTAATTTATTTAATTAAAAATAAGAAATGACTAATGATTAAATTCAAAGTGCTTGCATTCCCTCTCTCTGGTAAGACAAAGCGGGGCGTGGAGTTCCGCCATTCAACAGGCAATGTCTCGAATTCGGCGGGGAGCGGAGTACGGAGTGTCTTGACACCAGGTATTTTCTGTCTATCCTGCTATATGATATAAAAGCGTAAAGTTACCAAAAAAGAGAAATTATTCGTTTTCGGTAGCTATAAATGAGTACCTATACTAATTAAGTTTTTAATATACTTATAATTAAAAACGATGCCTTAACTAAAAACTAAGGAAATTTAAGGTTTTGTGAAAATGTTTTTTAATTATTATTTCTAAAATTGAAAAATCAACATACTAACTATACGTGAACATAATATGATGTTATTATTATGCTTATTTTAATATGTCGCAGTAGGCAAGGGTGGAATGCTTATGAATAACAGGCTTTACTGTCGTCATCTCATATACATTTTAAACCAGTTCCACCACTTGGAAGGTAGTATTGGTCAAATGTCAGTACTCATACAAAACTAAGGCGTATCGAAAGACTAGCAGTATTCTTGATTCAAGTGTTTCCGCAGCTTTCAACATACTACAAGTCTTGTGCTGATGTCGCGAAGAGTCCGAAGTAACCAAGAGTGGGAGGTACGCGCTTCTACCTTAGCTCGTAAAACTTCAAATCTTATTCGTTGTATTATTGAAAATCTTCAAGTGGAACCAAATGCTGAAAAGGAACTCATAGCTCTATCTATTGGTAAGTGCCTCTATCAATACCATGGTTTTTAAATAAATTAAAACTAAATGAAAGGAGTGTTTATATTTTTCATAATCTCTATACATTTTAAAATTTGTACAATATTTATTCTTATAAATTCAGCACGTTATAACTTCAAACGATACTAGTAGAAGGAGAAGAAAATTAAATGTATATTTTTAAGATAATACATAAACATGCAACAAACTAATGTTACCTGTTTATGTATTCTGTCTTATATATATGTAGCATACTAACTACTAATATCATAAAACATTTTATATTTTTCTTTTGCTTATGTTAAACGCAAAAATATTTCGTATTACAATGTTAGTAAAATTGTTTTATATATTTTATCAGCGTCATATATTTCAGCCAAAGCATTATAGTAAAATATTTTAATTAATTATTATCAACATTACACTTTTTTAATAATTAAAACTTAGCAAATTTGAGAAAAAGGTTACGCTTATTCCGTAACGAAAAAAATATATGTAGGGTAAGCAGGGGTAATGGTGCGCAATGGCTAATGGCGCGCACCTCTGAATCTCTGCCAAAACGGCAAGTAGCAACACGAGTGTCAAGTGCGGGGCGCGTGAAAAGCGCCTCAAACGGGCAACGATTCCAACTGAGAGTGAACTCGCATCGTTCGACAATGAGTCGCGTTTCTTTGTTGCGTCTGCGTCGATGTAATTTTTGGTTATTTGTTTTTGTCGGTAAGTCCAAGATTCAAATATTTATTTGATTATTTTTTTTATTTTTCTGCCATAAAACTATTTTATTTTGTATTAATATAATTAATTGTCAACAAAAAATTAAAACTGTTTTAAATTTTTAAATTTATTACAAAACCACTGTCTGGGGCTATACCGCTCATCTGAGCGCCATTACCCCTTGGTAACTTTAGTTTTTACTGTTCCAGATGTGTCAAGATATCGTCAAGGACCACCGCTAAAGCGGCTTGGTTCGAAGCAGACCTTAATGTAGCTAAGACTGCAATTGAAGAAAGTTTGTTCAAAAGAAAAGCGACAAAACAATTTAACATACCATTTACTACTTTGATAGAGCGACTAAAAAATAACAACTTGAGCACCCTAAGGCTAGCTCGCAAGTTTTTACTCAACAACAAAAAAATGAAATTGCAGAACAAGTTAAGCTGTTGGGTTTGATATACTGAGGCGTCACAGTCAAATTTTGATCAAAGCAGTAAAACAGCTGAATTAGATTGGGAACACGCCTTTATGAGACGCAATTCTTCAGTTACCGCACGCAAAGCTGAAGCAGTAAGCATAAATAGAATTTCTGCTTTCAACAAAGACAAAAATATAATACAATTTTTATGATAAGCTTGCCGACTTAATGGAAAAATATAAATTTATTCTCAACAATATAAATAAATGTGACAAAACTGGTATCACCATGGTAACAGACTCGGGAAAACTACTCACCGAAAAGGGAGAAAGGGAGTAGGATCAGTTACAAGTTAACGAGGAAGTAAGAGAAGTAGTATACATATTGAATATAATAGTATATATACTATGTACATACATAGGTATGTCAGGGTGGAAGTCGCTTGATGGATATATATGGGGTTTCCCAATAAGAACAATATGTTTTGAAATTGAAATAAAACGTAATATATGTTCGAATTTCATGCTCAATGGCTTTATTTGATAGGAAATTTTATGCTATTTATGATTTAAACAAAATATTTTCAAATGACCGCCACGACTTTTTTTGCACTGGTGAATACGATCGACCCAATTTTTGATGACTCGGTGCAGCATTTCGGCTGGTATGGCCGCTATAGTCGCTCGAATGTTGCGGTCTTGAATCGTAGCTGGTTTATTGGCATATACTTGAGATTAAACATACCCCCACAAAAATAGTCCAAGGGTGTTAAATCGCATGATCTTGGTGGCCAATTGTGAGGACCGTTGCGAGAAATAACCGACTCACCAAACTTATCACGCAATAAATCCATTGTGACGGTCGCAGTGTGGCATGTTGCACCATCTTGTTGAAAATAAATGTCGTCCGCATCGATTTCATACACTTCAGGAAAAAAAATCGTTCAACATGTCACGATAACGGTCGCCATTGACAGTAACAGTACGGCCTTCGTCGATTTTGAAAAAGTACGGGCCAATGATTCCACCGTACCATAATCCGCACCAAACAGTCATTTTTTCAGGATGTAATGGTGTTTCATGAACCACTCTTGGATTAGATTCACTCCAATAACGACAATTCTGTTTGTTCACATAACCATTGAGCCAAAAGTGAGCCTCATCTGAAAAGATTATTTTCCTATGAAATTCGGTGTCCGTTTCCATCATTTCAAGCGCCTAATCAGCAAATTCACGACGTAATCGATGGTCTGCTGGCTTGAGTTCTTATGGCAACACAATCTTGTATGGATGTAGGCCAAGGTCCATACGTAAAATTCGCCAGCTTGTCATTCTGGATAAGCCCAATTCTTGTGCACGTCGTGGAATGATTTCGTCATTTTGATTTCCTTGGACACTGGCTGATACGGTGGCAATATTTTCTTCACGGCCTGTCCGTTGCCGTGTTGGTGGTCTACTATCGTGCAAAGAATATTCATTTTCCAGTTTTTGGATTGTTTATGATTAAATGGCAAACATTATTGAACACAAAACAATACAAATGTTAAATGTTAAACAACCAAAATGGCGGCTGTGAGCTATCAAAATCCTATCATCTCTATTGGGAAACACTGTATATTATATGTATTCACTAATTTGTTTTACTTCTATTTTTTTATATTATTTTATGGTAATTGCAGTATATTTAATTTTGAAGTTTACTATATTTATTAAATTTAAATATACAAATATTTAATATTTAAATATACAAATGAGGGTAATTGATATTTTTTTTGGTTGTAGACCTTACTTCTATTGTTTAAGGTTGATCTCATAAATATTTATTTGATTAAAATGTGTCTTACCAATTATATTGTTAAACAAAATGTGTGTCTTACCAATTATATTCCTAAAAAAAAAAACAAAGCGGTGTTACCCCGTTCCCTGAGCAGCAATATCCAACGTCCGGGGAATGACGCTCAAAAATGTTTTTTTTTAATTTTCCTACCAGTATTATAGATTTAGGCTTTTTTTGAGTATGTATGTTACTCGATAGTTAAAGACCTTCCTCAATTTTGTTATATATTAAATAATTTTAAAAATAAACCGTGTTTTCCTTAAGTGAACGCTATTACCCCGCTTCCCCTACCTATATTTATCATTATTCACAAAATGAATGAATTTATAACCAAATGAAATGAAGCAACAAAAAAGTTGTATATTAGGGGAGAATGGGGGAATTGGAGCTATGTAAGGAAAAGTAAAAAAAAAACAGTTTATGTTATAATCATAGATATTTATAGACACTAATCAGTCTTTAAGTTATTCGTCTTTCAATAATTGCCAAGTAACATTTGAAAAATATATCCTTAGATATGTAAAATCACCTTTTTTATAAATCTTACTTTCGCTCCCATTACCCCACGCATCGGGTAACGAGAGCCAAAAAGCCTTCATATGTGAAATGAGAGCCATGAAATAATTCTTAACAAAATTTAAACCATTTTTTACCCATTTAACAGGAATTAAACAATCCAAAGCTTAAAAGTAATCAACAAACTATAAACTAAAACAAACATATTCAATGAAAAAAATGCAAAAGGTATTTTAAGGATCTAAACAAAAATTGCAAATATAATCCTCAGGGTGATCGTAACCTGAACACTCAGAATGGGCCCATTTGCCACAAGCTCTACAACGATACCATAATTCTTCATTTTTACCAACATCGTTACATATCATGCATACATTTTCCTCCTCAGAGTATTCAGAATCATCATCACAAATATTTTTTTCATCCATTGATGATTCATCAGTAGTGCTGTTTTGGAACAAATTTCTAGTTACTCTGTGTATTTTTTTTTGAGATAATTTACTTATTTGTATTTTCTTTGGTTTATTTATTTTCTTCTCTCTTTTATTCTTTTTCTCCTTCTTCTCCTCAAAAACTTCTTTCATAGGAGTGCTAGTCAAAACTTCTGAATGTTGCTTGTTTCTACTACTTTTTCTTGGTTTTGTTAACATATTTGGAGGAGGACTTACAATATTTAAGATATGGGCAAAACTTGTAGAAGGTTGTGGAGAATCTCTTCTCTGTACATCATGTTGTGATGATTGGTCCCTGTAATGTCGTTGAGGGGAGGTGGACACCTGCAGCGGCTTCTGAGCGGAAGTCGCTGTTTGGGAAGTAACTGTAGCAATTGTTTGCGAAAGTCTACTGGGATTTATTACGTTAGTTGTGATGTCATTATTTTCATTCTGATCAAGAGGAAAAAAATCTTCATCAGAAAATACAGATGGGTCCATAGGAAATATTCCAGTAGTTTTAAAGCCAGATATTCCTTTGTCTAGAGATGCTATCTTTGAATAAGCTTTATTGAATAAGCCAGCTATTTCGTATGGAGTTATTTTAATCATGTTTCTAGATTTCATGTACATATCGCATTCCCTTCTGTAAGCTGCTTTTAGTGGACCAAAAAACGTCACATCTAAAGGTTGTAGACGATGTGACGAATGTGGAGGAATACTTAACATAGTTATATAATTATTTTTGGCCATTTCATAGGCTTCTAATGTAGCATGACTATTATGATTGTCCATAATGAGCAAAATCCGTTTTTCTTCAGTAGGATTTGTAAACTTGATGAAATGTTCAAGCCATGTTATGAATATTTGCTCATTAGTCCACCCATTTTTTGAACAAGTATATACAGCTCCTGGTGGCCCATCGCGTTCTAGCTGTGGAGAGTGCCTTTGCCGTGGAAAAATGAATAAAGGAGGCACATAAATGCCTGTAGCACTCATTGCACAAATTGTTGTAACATTTTTGCCTCTCTCCCATGAAGTCGCTGCACCAACACGCTTACGTCCTTTAAGAGCAATTATATTGTCTGGCTCATGGACTGTAGAAAATCCTGTTTCGTCCATATTGAATATGTTTTGCGCCTCAAAATTAAATTTTGTCATTACAGATTCCAAATTGCTAAAAAAACGAGTGACTTCAGTCTTATTAAAGCCCAAAATTCTATTAATACTGGTCGCTTCTGGCTTTCTTATACTAAGTTCTGGATGTCGATTCATGAATCCGTACAACCAATCTTTCCCAGCACTTTTTTTTCAGTATTAAATCTGTTATCGAGACCGTAGTTCACAGCCATATTGTAGCATATTTTTCGCAGTTGAATGCTTGTTAAACCGTAAAATATGTTAGACATATCGAGTATATGCTTAACAAGTATCTGTTCCTGTTCACTAGTGAACACAGGTTTCCTACCGAGCGTCGGAGAACGACTGTAAGAACTGTCATCAGTAATTGCTAACCTGTACCGTTTCTTCAGTGTGCTGTAAGGTATTTGATATTGTTGTGCCGCTTTATTAACCGATATTCCTTCATTTTTTATAGTGTTTATTGCAGACTCCAACGTAACCGATGTCCAACTAGCCTTTGAAGTCGTCCGCTTTCTACTTCTTGGCATCTAAAAAAATAAATAAACAATATTATTACATTTGAATTTTGCCACTTGTAAGGGGTAATAAGAGCCATGGCGGGGTAATGGGAGCGAGCCTAGCTCCCAATACCCGGAGGTTGACCATCTCAAAATAACGTAAATAATCTAAAAAACTTACCTACATAAATTTAACCTTTAATCTTATCATAAAATTGATTAAATAATGCATAATATAGATGTAAAATACGACAGAATAATTGAAGTTTAGGTACTCACTTCGTTTGAGAGATTTCACTGTTTTTTGTAACGAGATCACTCCAAACACACTTCCTCTTGCCACCGCTATGCGCGTGCTACTGAGCAGGCCGGCGGCGATCACGTGATATGACCGAACGTTCTCGAAGCCATTCCTGTCAATTTCGCGCGACTTGCACGTTCCTGTCTGTGTAAATTTTAGTGGCTCTCACTACCCGCTAGCTCCCATTCCCCCACTCTCCCCTACACAACTATTTTTGATTTGGAGAAATATTAACAAAACATACTACGATGCCATTTGCATATAGTCGCGTCACGGGAATGTGACACGATTATAATTATATTTTCGTTTCCAGTTTTGAATAGCTCCAAAATTAGTCCATTACAACTCTACATTCGAAATGTGAGTTTAAAAGAATTTCAATAAATAAAAGTTTTCAGTAAAAATTGATTGATTTCACTCGAAACCTGGTATGCAGTGGGCTTATAATTTTAATGCTTGTTAATAAAAATATATTTGTCCATAACAATATAAACGACTCTAGTAAATATCTACATTAATAATATATAATATAATAATAATAACAAATGATTACTTTTGTAACTTGTAGGTATACACATAGACGCATGATAAATGTAAATAGATTGATAATTTTAATTATAATTTTATAAAGAGGCTATATGGTAAAAATAGCAACTGAATCAAGGTTAACATCCTGCGAAAAATGAAAAATGTTTTTATATAAAGCCGCTCAAATTATACGAATACATATATACGTATCTATATAATGAATATTATTAAGATATAAAATATCTTATCAAATATAGCAATTTTCATAAGATCAAATTAATTAACGTTTATAAGAAGTATTTATTGCATATTAATATGTGAAATTAATTTTCACCGAAATCATTCAGGCATGTATCTGACATTTGAACTGATGTATAATTTGCCATAAGGTCGCACTTTTCCTTTAGTGTTCCTTTGTGTAATGGATTAGAAAAATAAAAGTGTTACTCGTTTTTCCTTTTATAAGTTAATGTTATATAACCAGCGCAAATTCAAGTCCTTACGTAATTTAGTGATATACCGATGATAACCTAAACAAATCCAAACGTATTTTAATATTGCTTAAACATTAAAAATTCAACAGAAATCTAACAGCTTAGTTAGACCTTCAATTACATTATAGATTTTTATAGTACTCCGTCGCCAAGGACAAGTGTGGGCGCGTCCACTTACCACTACAATTATCCCGAGCAGTCAAATTTTGTTAGTAATAAGCCTCTTATCTGAAGTACTAAATATTACCCTTAATATTACTTACTTATATAAATAGAAACATGTATTTTAGAAACTTTAGTCAACTTGTTTGGTACATGTTGCTTTTACAAGTAACACAATTTTTGAAATCTTAAAAAACGGTATCGATATAAAGCTATTGTTTTGTCATACTAGTGATTGCATTTACCGTAACAAATAATCTACTCTCTACACCACGAATCTGGCATATAGGCAGTGTGCTCACTTTTTTTACTGCGCTATTACAAAGTAGACAGTTGTATAAAGTATTTCATTACCTACTTAAACAAGTAATATATAATAATATTTATTATTACCGCCTATCTGATGTTTTATTTCGCGCCTAATGCCGCGTCCGCTATAGGCCACATTCTGGACAGAATGAACATTCAAAAGGGTTGCTTATTTTGAACCATGGTTCACAGTGTTGACAAATAAGCAATAATCTCCGCTTTAAGTTTCCTTTTCTTGAGTTTACTACTTACTTGGCTACATTATTTCAAGATTAACATATATAATATTTATTTGCATTCTATTCATTTTATTTATGATATATACTATATCAGCAACAAATATTTACTAGAAATGTATACATGGTTCCAGCATGGAACTTTATTTAATATTACTCATGTATGTACAGATAAAAATGAAACAATATCTTAATCCTTTTTTCTCTTAAAATACAATATTTTATCTCAACCTTTTTTATTTGCACAAACGGAAATAATTGGAGAGTCTTCCATTAAAATCACATTATTATCTATTTATTTTTTTTCACTTTAGGAAGACTTTAAGAGGTGTTTTTTTTTGCTTCAGGGGATCCAACAACTTTTGGTAATTTAAATCCTCCTGAACAGGTATTGCAAGCAGTTCAAGATAGTGTTAAGTTACATTCCAGTCGTGGATATGCACCATCTAAGGGGCACTTTGAAGCCAGAGCCGCAGTGGCGAAGTACAGTGCCCATCAGGGTAATGTTACCCCAGAGGACGTAGTCCTGTCAAGTGGCTGTTCACATGCTATTGAATTAGTTATAACAGCAATAGCAGACTGTGGACAAAATATTCTTATTCCTCGTCCTGGATTTTCCATATATAAGACGTTGGCGGATGGCTTAGGCATAGTCATCAAATATTACAATCTATTGGTAAGACATGTTTCTTTTTAAAATGATGCCTTTAAGATTAGTAAAATATCCATAATTATTTAAGCTCCATAAGAACATATCTTTTTTTTCTAATTATGTATAAGTATTGAAATTTTATATATGAGAAGAATACTGTAATATAACATTATTAGGTTAAATTTGAAAAAAAGTCCCCAAGCCACGTGTTGGCACTAGTTACCTGCTTATTAGACATCATTTTCATATTGGAAATCTCAATTTATTCCTGGTCTCTTCTATTACACTACGATTTATATGTCATGTATACCTTCCTGAAACAGTTTATTCCACAAGAAACATACACCTATATCAATATACCCGGTAAATTGGCAAGGTTATATAAGATATAGGTAGTAGGATTTTAGCAACAACGTTTTATTAAATGTAAACTCGTTTCTAGAATCATAACAAGTTTCTGCTTTATTGTGATCATTTGCATATTTGCGCCGCATTCTCTAAACAACTTAGTTGATCCTAAATTGAATATGTATTAATGGTGAAACCTTCTTAAGTATATATACATATCTTATATATTTATATATGATTTAATATCATATTTTTATATCTACAGCCAAACGAACAATGGAAAGTCGATCTAGATGATTTAGAAAATCAAATTGATGATGATACAGTTGCCATAGTAGTTATAAATCCATCTAATCCATGTGGATCAGTCTATGATAAAGAACACTTGAGTGATATATTAGATGTAGCTTCCAGAAATAAAGTGCCTATAATAGCAGATGAAATTTATGAACATTTTGTGTTTTCTGGAAGTAAATTTACGGCAATATCGTCAATATCAAAAGATGTTCCTGTCCTCACGTGTGGTGGCCTCACGAAGCGGTTCCTAGTTCCTGGCTGGAGAATGGGCTGGGTGATAATCCATGACCGTAACAATATTTTAGGAAAGGAGATACGGGAAGGCTTAAATAATTTATCGACGAGGATTCTTGGGCCCAGTGCGTTAATACAAAAAGCTCTACCTGCTATTCTAGAATATACGCCTCAAAGTTTCTTTGACGATGTGTTGTTGTTTATAGAGGTGAGTGCAAGGTTCTTGCTTACAAATAATTCCATAACTATAATAACATGTAAACAGGTCCGCCAGCTCAGATATATCAATTTATGCAATTATACATAAACCGTCCAGATTGATATAGGATTTATAATTATATACATTGTTTAACTAAGAATATATTGTCTCCATAATTCTTATTATTCAATGTATTCTAGTAAAATATTTAAAAGGTCTCCAATTCGGCGGAAAGCGGAGTATCGGAGTGTCTTTAGTGAGTATGTAGTGCTTTCCTTCGACCCTGCTATACAGGATAAAAATGTGAAGCTAAAAAAAATAGCTACATTGGGAATAGATTACAGATATGTAATCTATTCCTAATGTACCTATTTTTTTATTTAAGTTAATATATCTGCGCTGGCGGACCTATTTACTTGTTACATTATAGTTATGAAATTATCTGTAAGTAAAAATTCGTAAATTTTAGCAGTAATTTAGAATTTTATAGAAAAACCAGCATTTTTTGTTCTTTATAAATAAAAAAAAACTATACGGCAAAGAAAATAAAAAAGCTACACGGTTTTTAAGTTATCCACAAAATTTAATTTTAAATTAGTCCAATTTTATCTTTATAATTACAATTCAATTTCCTTACAGAATCAAGCCAAATTAGCATATGAAGAGTTAAGACAAGCGCCCGGTTTGTGGCCTATTATGCCTCAAGGAGCTATGTATATGATGATAGAAATAAAAATGTCACAATTTCCAGAATTTAAAAATGAACTTCAGTTCGTCGAGCGCTTGGTTTCCGAACAATCCGTTTTTTGTTTACCTGGAAAGGCAAGTAACTTTTTTATAATTATCTTATATATTACTATGTGATTATCATAAACCACTTGTTTTTAAAACAAGTATTCCATAAATAGCAGTAAATAAATAGTCTAGAAGTAGGAACATATCTAATTTAATAAATACAATAATAGTAAAACGCTATTTTAGCGAAGTTGGAAAATCACACTAATTATTAAATGTCATTCAGGGAATTGTTTATGTGAGTATATATTTGTAACGAACAGCTTACACGCGACTTTGTATGAATACTACATAAGATTTTTTTTATTTTGCGCCGGTAAATAGGTTTCGTGACTAAACTTTCCAAAAAGATCTGAAGCATCTGTGAGAAAAATCAGATCAAAGTAAACTGTTCTATAATTATCTACAGTTATTATAAAACTGTAAAAGGGTCAATTCTGTACATTGAAAATATTAAAAAAAAGAATTATTTGATACTGAACCTAAATATGTACAACCTTTTAAATGATCAATCCTGAGGCACGATTATTGAACCTAACGCAAATAGTAAGTTTGTAATATTTTACGTTACCCGCAGAGAAATCCCCTGTTCCATTTCTTTATTTTTTTTTGTTATTACTACACTACTTAAAAGATTTTTTATTTTTTCTAAACGAACTGCGTGGAATATTGGGACGCAATTATCATAGGTATATGATGCTTCATGCATCTAAGCTCCAAGGCTCCATATTATTACCATCCAAAAACTTATTCTTATTTATCGCGTAATGAACCGTAAAAAATATCGTAATGTACCTCCAGAATAACAAAAAGACAGACAGGCAAAAAAAACTACTGAATTTATTTTTCATTTGTATATATGAATAAATCTAATTACCTTTTTCTTAAACTTGTTATGCACATAATTGAATTTTCTTTTTTTTGTTGTACGTATATGTATGTGTATAGATAACTTGTATAATTTGTAGGTCTGTATACATTGTAATTTTAAAAAACCCAACTCATCTACCAAAGTCATTTCTAAAACATATTTATTATTTGTTATATACTATATAATACGATAAAATAATAATTTTTGGCAGTCTATAATTTAAGCAAGAACGCGGGCAGATTGGAAAACGAATTATGAACGTAATAAACATCCATACATTCTGACAATTAAACAATCAAACATTACACTGTCAGTTTTGAAAATTAGAGACTCCTAGGAAACATATAGACATACTTTTTTCCCCTGCTCCTTAACGCCAACAACACAACACCAAAACCGAAAGTTTATTTATAGATTTTTAAAGTTATTTTTCTGGTTGTTCTTGCTTTCGTATTTTATAATTATACAATTGTTTACAGTGCTTCAATTACGCAAACTACATGCGAATTGTGTTGACAGTGCCTGAAGATAAAATGCGGGAGGCATGCCAGAGAATAGTGATATTTTGTAAAGAGCATGCTACAGCTGTTGAACACCGGAAAGAAATAGAAAATCATATACCGGTTGCTAATGAATTGAAAGTTATTAGTGACAATAATTTGGCTCGTATTGCTTAGTTATTATAAGGCTTTACAGTTTGTTTTATATCATAAGTACGTTATAGTAAAAGCTTTCATAGACATAACTTTATATATGAATGTTATCGATTATTAAATAAAATAAATGACAAAAAAATTGTCTTATTGGTCCTTCTATAACAATTAGGCGTGCTCGGCTGGTTTGGATATGATAAGAGAAGGAGCGATGGAAAAATAATAAACCATGTTATACGACTTGTATAACAGTCACTTAAGAGTTATTGGCGAACAGAAAGCGGAAAATTAACATTACCAGTAATAATATGTATTATATAGATTTATTATTAACTTCGAGAATACAGTAATAACCTTTACACATTCCTAAATGCGTTACCTAAAATGCTAATTCTAATAATAAATAGATGACGAGAAGGCATCCCATAAAATATTAACTATTAAAAATATAAACCAAGATTGTTTAAATATTTCCGGTGTTGATCGGCACTAACACTTTACTAACAGTTATTTTATTACAGTCTTAACCTCTCGATAATGTAGCTTTAGCGCTTTACTTTATTAAAATAATACGAAAAATAATCCAATTCGTTTTTATTGTAAATACTATATTTACTATAACATATGCTATAAATGATTCGCTTTAAAAGACTTTATTAATTTTAAAGAATAATATTAAAAATGAATTAAGTTTTATAAGATAAATAAATTTAACTATTACACATACATGGAAGTATTCTATTTAATTTAATTGTCAGTACTATGGAGCTGCATTTTTTCAACAAGTAGATTATTAGTTAATTAAGTAGCAAAGTTTTAACATTTTTAACAATTACTTTATAAGTGCATAAAGTAAATGTTAAAAATGTGAAAATTTTCCTTTGCAAGATTTGTTGGTTTGTTTCTAAAACGTAAACGTAAAGTGGTTTTTATTTAAATTATTTCAAAAATGCTTTTATTTTCATAATAAGTAAATAAACATAAATTAATTTCTGATATTCAATATAATTTATATAATTCGGTTTTGAATGGTTTAAAAGAAAGTAAATAAAATAATTCTTTAACATATTGTTATGAGATATTTTCGCAAATTCTGATACAGATAATAAATGTAGTTTTACACTTAATTTATCTGTATAAGTATCTGAATATATTATCTGTGTCAGAATATATATCTGTGGTCCGATATCGAAATCATTCTGAATTCTGATAAGTACTTGATTGATTTTTTCAATAGTGTTATTAATTACGTGAAATTGTTATTATTGCAAGAATATATATATTATTTTAAGAAAAATAAATATGTCTCAATTAAAATCGAACAAAAAGTTTAAGTGGGCTTTAGATTTTAATCAAAAGTAAGTGCATTGATGAAAGTGGATCTAACACAAAAATTTCCATATAAGAAATATATATTTCTTATTTCAGAAATAAACTGCAATCAACTGAAATACCATCGCCCCCTGGATACAGTCAATCTGCGAATGCAAGCTACGCAGAATCTTCAAAAGACAGTGATTCAAATTTACTCTTGATCAAAAAGCTTTGGGATGTAGCTCTCGGGCCACTCAAACAAGTGCCAATGAATTTATTTATAATGTATATGGCAGGCAATTCAATCTCTATATTTCCTATCATGATGGTAGGTATGCTAATTGTCAGACCAGTTAAAGCATTGTTTTCCACTCAAAGCACATTCAAGATGGTTGAAGGTACTCAAACAATAGGCCAGAAGTTTATGTATATACTTGGAAATCTAGTCAACATATTTCTAGCCCTTTACAAATGCCAAAGTATGGGATTATTACCTACACACTCTAGTGACTGGTTAGCTTTTGAAGAACCTATACTCAGAGCGGAATATGTGGGTGGAGGAATATCAATGCTATAAATATATAGATTACTTTTAATAGCTAATATTTATTATAATAAATCAGTTTAACACATTATTTACAGGAAATAAAATTTGACAAATCCATTGATAGATGTATTTTAATCTTTTCCCCCTTTCTTGTTATTGATTTCATCTAATTTTGATTTTATAAAAGCTTGTGCTTTTTCAAATAAAACCTTTGGATCTTCTACTTTCTCAATCTGAAAAAAATATATTTAATAAAAGCATTGTTTTTGTTTTATATAAATTATGTAGGTATTACAAAAAAATATATATTATGCAATATAATGAAGTATGCAATTAATTCCTGGTCCAAACTAAGGTATAAAAAAATAAAAACACAAACCATTTCTTTTTATCCAAGGCTCGGTCACATGCCTGAGTTGATTTCTTACATACTAGATCAACAGCAGCCTGCATTAAAAAAATAAAGAAAAAGGATCAAAAAAAATGATAAAATGAAGTGTTTGAGCCAGGAGCATTGCATTACACATTATTTACTATTCTTTTAAAATATGTTTGTGGAATTGTATAATAATTGATGAATTTTAGAAAATCATTGTTTAATATTTTATTCACACAATAATTTGTTCGGTTAATATTAATGTAATATGATTATGACCTATAAGTGATTACCTAAAAAAAATTAGACAATTCTCTTACCTGATAATTTTGTGCTATATAAACCCCGGTGTAGACTCCAGTACCAAAAATTAGCTAAAAAATAAAATAAATTATTATCAAAGGAATAATAATGAAATACTATCATTGTGTGTGTTACTTACGCCAGTTTTTAGAAGTGACATAAAACATCCCATAGTGTTGGGGTTTTTAATTAGCCAAATTATTAATTAGATTATTTAAGCATATTTAAATATACACTAATACTTTATAAAATATACATGAATAAAATTTCATGATGGTAAATTTGGAAATTGTGTAGAAATAAAATAAATATTAACTGACATGTGACAAATTGATTTTCTATATTCAAATTGTGCAGTTTGTTAAAATAGAAAATACTAAATTACATATGGCAATATTCTCATAATTATATTGTTGGCAATGTGGAATTTAAGCATTGACATTTTATGTTAAATCTTTCACTCCTTATATTTAACAAGCTGTGATCTAAAGGAATAGAATATACATAATTGTGCACAAGTTTACAATAATATACAATATAGATATGTAAAAAAAGTAAAGTTTTATTAAAGTCTGTGTTAAGTATTAAAATGAAATAGAAATCATGAAATAAACAAGTAATAAAACAAACAACTTCTACAACTTCAACAAAAGTTCCTACTGAAATTATAGCAGTATAAGCATAAAGAAGTTTATATAAGGAAAATGAGAAAATGAAAAAGTGTTATATTTAAACACCATGGTTTAAACAATCTATGAACATTTTAATTGTATACAGTTTTTATCAATGTAAGGTGCAAATTTTTTCACTTACCAGTCCTTTCAACATTGTACTCATTGATAGTACCATCAAATGTAAGAGAATATTCTGTGTAATTGCTTATAGATCCCTAGCGAATCTAGGTTTTGATATAAAGTTATTAAAGATTTTTATTTGAATACCTGCAGTTTTATCTTTTTATAATAATCATGATATAATCATACGTTTCAATGTCATTTCCTTAACACTGACTAATGGATATCAGTGTTGCCAATTGCCAAATGAATATTTCAACTTTTTTTATTTAATGGCTTGATATACTTCAGTCTGATAAAAGCTTTTCAATCTGTCAAGTCATTATTTTTTAAGGAAAATGCCTATATTAATTTTCTTATTTTCTCACATTTTTAATTTATATATATTTTTACTTTAATTCACCATCAACTTCATTATTTTATGCTCAAGGTTTTTGTTTCGCGATCTACATGGATATAAGTTGCGGCGGTAAAAGTCGTAGCCTCCTAGATGCTGTTACAAACAAAGTAATATATTCATAATATAATATATAGTAATATATTCTACACTTTAGTGTAGTGTCATAGGTGATATTATTTATCAATAAACTCTCTGTCAGTTACAAAAAAGAGATGATTTTCATTTTACTCATCAACCGTTATAACATATTTAGTTGTGGTTTATAGATAAAAACTGTCTAGTCAATAATTATGTGCTCGTGACATTCGGTATCAAAAAGTGGATCTATTTTCTTAAATAGACTACACAAAGAGCGTCCCACAAAGCAAACCTACCAGAACCAAATACAAGAAATAATATCAATCGGGATCACTTTAAACAATTTTATATTTTTAATAACGAATCTTAGATAAGTAAAAAGATAGGATAAGTTGTATTGTATTTACTTTGTGCTGAATACATTTGTTATTTAGAAAGTCATTATATATGACTTTTAATGTATGATTTATTCTGTGAATATGTAATGTGTTATATGGCATACCCAAACTCGTCTCCAGGAGATATCTGAACCACTATGGAGCAAAATTGATATACTTAGAAAATCTTTTAATAGCTAATTATAATTTTTAGACTGCCCTAGAAGTTTTACAAACTTCTAGTCTAATATATGGCGCAACTTATCTTAATAATGTGGATTATAGTAACCATTTAATTTTTATTAATTCATTATGTGAAAAAGACGTGTTCTTCTCTATCTCCACAACCGCTCAAATATGCAAAAATCAATAAGACATTATTTTATAAAAATGTATTTATTCAATTATGTCATGCATAAAATATTAAAAACAAATGTATTAAAAATATTTTTGTATTTCAACATATTTAAACAAACTTATGGCTAATTATTCAATTTAACACTTACACGGATATACTTATTTACAAACTTAATTACAAAAGACTTTTTTCGAAATAACTCTTCAGTGACAAAGTGGCCCAAAAGTCACTTTTTAAGCCACTTTATTACTGAAATCAGTATTTTATGCCTAATATCATTATGTTAGGCGTAAAATATTGATAAGTGTTATGTTAAGACAAATATAAACTTAATATTATATAGGTAATATTAAATATTAATAGGCAGTAGGAACTTCAGTAAACCAACAAAATATTCAATTATCACCAATGTGTAAATTATTTCAATATGAATGGAATGTAAAATATATTTTTATTACCTATCTATTGTTTATATACTTATTTAATTTATTGAGCAGTTCTTTTTTAAGTTTTACTTCACATAGCGCTTATAATTATATAATAATACCTACTTATATACTACAAAGTATAATTTCAACAACCGTGAGTTAGGTACCGTTAATTATCACATAATACAGTACGTATCGTTATTATATTTTCATTGTTCCGCATTTCTAAAAAGGTATTGAATTGAGTCCTCATGAAGCGCTATCAGAAGCATAATAATACCGCCTGTTAAGAAACCGAGCACTGCAAGGAATAAATGAATACTTTTTCCTTTATTATTTTCGTTTATCTCAGGTACTAAGTCTGCTAATGCAATATAAAAAAAGGTTCCTGCTGTCGCGGCGTATATCCACTGTGAAGCAGATTCGTGATCTTCTGCCAGCCATATGCCACCCGCCATTCCCATGAAGCTAAGAGCAGATGAAAGCAAATTGTAATACAAAGCACGCTTTATACTCATACCAGAACGCAATAGTACAGCGAAATCTCCTAATTCATGAGGAAGTTCGTGGCAGAATACAGCCAGTGCTGTCGCAAAGCCAGTTACCGGGTCTCCACTGAACGCCGCCCCAATAGCCAAGCCATCGGTTAAATTATGTAAGCCATCACCTACAATAACCATAAGCGCTGTTGAAGTCATCGGACGTTCAACAGGCGGCGGGGGTGAGCCAGGCATCATTGCACCAAGTTCTATAGGCTCTATTTGTTTTGCTGATCCTACTTTCATTTCTTCAACAGATATATTTGGTGCATCATGCGAATGTGAATGACCTCCGTTAATCGCTTGCATAATGGCTTCTACCGTATAAAAAAGTAAAATGGTCAAGAAGGTCACGCTACATTTCAGTATTACTTCAGTCTCCTCTTGGGGTTCATTTGGTGCACCATGGGACTTGAGCGCGTGAGGCATCAGATGTAGTAATGCATCACCACATAAAGTGCCAACCGCTACAGCAACAAGGAAATGTATGACATGGCTAAATATAACAGATTTTAGCATTGGGACTATGGCCACTCCTAACAATCCTGTTGCACTGATTACTAGTATGCTTAACGTCGCATAAACCCATGCTGAAATACAAAAATAAAATTATAAATACTTCAATGTCAGTGTTTTCAAATATTTTACACTTTGCCAGTTTATACTGGTTTAATAGTTTTATGAATATTATACGTACTCCATAGTCGACTGAGTTTTGGTGGCGGTGCTTCTGTTTTATAACAAGATCTCTGATCTAACTGGTATACAAGAGCAGGGCACATTTCTAAAAATGTCTTCGGCTTTATTGTTATTATACCTGGTTCGTTCTCCATTCCATATACTTCCAAAATTTCTTTTGGGGACAGGCATGATTTGTTCAGTATAGGGGTGTCTGTACAAACGAAAAAGATATGATTATGTGCACTAGAAAATAAAACGGAAATATTTAAAATAATGAGGTTGGTATAATTCAAGGATGTATGAATGAAGACAGGGGTCGACGTACAATAAGCGGGAACGCTACTACAGGAATGTAATAGGATAATAGCGAGTCCGTAAATAACGAACTCGCTTTTAAGTCTCGTTGTGTGCTAGCAATCTTCCTACCTCGTGTTGTGAATATGAAATTAAATTTATATTCCAAGCACTGAATACTTAATATAAAATATTAATTACATGTTACTACTTAACGTTTTATTATTTTGCGTTTTCAGATAAACGAGTGTAAGTACCGAAGATTGTAATGAGCTTAAAATATTGTGGGTATACCAGTGTATATAAAACACTTAGATCATCGACCGTCATCGAGGACGAGAGGCAATCAATAGAAATTGGTCACAGTAAAAATAAACAACTGCATTGGTTGGTTTAATGTAAAAAAAACATAATCTGCTATGTTTTTGCTAGTATCAAATTTAGCATTTGTGTTACTAATGTTTTTTTTAAAATGCTTATTTCCTTAGTAATATATTATTTGTCATGATTATAATAGCGTTAAAGTAGAAAAATAACTATATAAAGAGTCATCTACATGACTACGAATGATTACAGAGTACACACATGTGTAGTCGAACGGAGGCGTACAGTCTATCAAAAAATGTGACAGAACGAAACAATAGTTGTTGTGGCTGAGTACCGTGAAGGTCAATGCTTACTGGTACCCGTCACAATGTTCATTAAGGCTGAAGGACTCTACAAATTTAATTTCATTCAGCAATACCGAAGCTTTCATTTCGCACGAGGTGTTTCCGCCTTTCAGTGTGACTGATGGATTGACAAAAAACATCAAGGATTAATTATTGTCAGTTTACTATTATATTATACTCTGTATAGGCCCATATTTATAATAAAGAATATTTCAAAAATATGTATTTAATTTTTGAGATTTATATCAATTTTATCTAGTAATATAGCTATATATTTTAGACTAGCCTCACTTTCCTACGCTTTTATAGGTATAATCCGAAATTTTATATAACCGGATGTTTGAATATGTACCTTGCAATTATACATTATTAAGAGTATCTATAGCATACCAGTAGGTACTTACTAGATGTCGGTGATCTTTTGTGTCGGTGGGCCGTGTCGTGCAGTTGTTGAAAGGTGCCATTTATCTTGTGAAGGGCAATGTCGTGTGGTGAATTAAAGACACGTCCACCTAGCCCAAGACTATCCAGCAGATGCTCGAAACCCTGTAACATAAAGTTTTTTTATAAATATATAACATTTTATAATACTAGCATATTTCATTTTTTTCTTTTTACAAATAAAGTTATGACTAAAATCCTTACAGTTAATCGAAACTACATAAAGACTATTTATATGTCTCTTTTAAGTTTGACAACGAAAACTAAATACTAACTATGTAATGTTTACGTAGTCAATGTATTTTCTATTTTTCGTTTACAATTGTAAATACGAAAATGTAACATAGACACTATTTAGAACTAATTAGTGTGGCCGAAGAGCATTAGTTACATTTTCAAGACAAACATTTTTTAAAGAAAACAGAAAATTGTTTAAGATATCTGTATCATTGTTGTGCAATAAAATTTAAATAAAAAACGACCTTCGCAATATAATAATAATGTGTATTTTACGTGTTGAATGCTACTTTTTGCATTAATAGTATTTTTATAGTAACGCTTGAAATGCAAAATTTAGAAGAAATACATTTTTAAATATTATATGAATTTAACACGGTCAAGAAAATAAATGAAATTATTAGATAAAGCATCAAAATATTTATATTGTTGTTTTTTTTAACATCTGTATTCAGACGACGGACGGAAAGAGTTAACATTGATTCCTGTACTATGGAAATTTGTAAAATCGTAAATTGTAAGCATGTTTAATTGATCATAATTAATTATCAATAGATTATTGACTGAAACTCATATCAGTATCTACTTAATCAAATAGTAGCAATTGTTTACAAATTAAACATTTAACAGACATGCTACTATTTACTCTAATAGCTTATTTTACCTCATAAATAAATTGTTATTCTATTTGACTTTTGTAGTTTTGCTTATTTCACATATCTTTATACCTACCTACTTTTACTTCCTGAATATTAATATGTCTATATAACGGAAATCGTTGTATTCAGTTTTTGTTAAGCCAAGTATTTTGATGAATATATGTATATAACCTGCTTATCATTTAGATAATAGATAATACAATAACATTGTGACTAAAGTGAAGATATAAACTTACACACCATGTAGGTAAATGTAAAAATATTTTATCATGATCATCCACGCAAAGATATTATTTTTTATTTTCATAATTTTCTCACATTGATTTGGATGACGGTTTGCTTCAAACCTGTATTAAAAATCCTTAGAGTACGCTTCAAGAAAATAGAGGGTACATTAATAAACGCATAATGCAAGAGAAATGCTAATAATATTATAAGATACTTACTTATTGTAAAATAAAAAAATACATCGGTCTCCAATATTGTGTCGTCTAATTAACGAAATACACATTTAAGATTTTGTCAACTTTCTATATTTTCATATCTTCATTATAAAATTTTAATGTTGAAAATTTAAAGCCCATACCAATAATTTAAAGCTAGCAACAATTCCTAATATACTTTGAATGACCAGACCAAATAAATATTTATATGTATTTAAGTTGTAATGTTTATTCTAAAAAATCACTGACCTACAATAAAGGGAAAGTTCCTATATGTGAAGCTATCGGTTATATTAATATGATCATTTGAATTCCACAAGTGTGAATGATCTCACATTGCTCGAAACAGATTTTATTATTGAATGTTACTTTTTAAATATAAATAGTTATTTGTCGAGTGTGAACTACGAGTCACTGAGTAACTCTGCCAACTAGCTATTCATACACGACGATATGCCATTCGTTCTCTAGAGAGGGTACCAAAATGTTCCGTAAGATAAAAGTCGAAAAAGCGATATTAAGCATAAACTCTTTAGATGGACTTCACTTATTATGATTTATAGTATAATCTTTAATCATTTAAAAATGAATACTATTAATTAGTTTAAAAAATGTTAAAAAAATGTTGTTACAAAATCAAGTGATCATTTATAAGTTAATTATGGATCAAGGAAGTATACTAAACATCATCTTGCCATATAAAATATTTGTTAGTTCTTCTGTCTTTGCGTTATTTTTGCACATAAAAGCGTTTTCCTACTTATCTCAATTACTTTATATCAAGAACAATGATATTAGGTAGGTACATTTTTCGCAGTTTATGAGCTCGGCACAAAAATTAAAAATAAAAGACATAACAATTACAGTGTACACCTGTTGCCATTGTAAATATAAGGTGTGCTATAATATAACTAGGCACGTAATACCACCTCGTGTATATTAATGTTGATATTCAATTAAACATGACCGCAAAGTTTTTTATTTACTAAGCACTTCAGCAACGTCATATAGTAACAAAAGAATTTCAATTCTTAATTGTTAAACAAACGCAATTTTCTGTTAAGTACTATTAATTTTGTGTTATGAAAGTTATGTCGAAAATACTTATGCAAAATAATAAAAATAATCTAAATGGTCACAAAACTTTGCCAGTATTAGTCAGACAGTGTTATTTTTATGCTAAAATAAATTTAACGATTTTTTACGCCGCATGTTACATAAGTCCGTTAATAATGCTGAACAGTTTGTGTGTGGGCATAACGTCGTTACAACGAATGTATAACGTGATATTTTTAGTTTTTCTAGCGATGTGACGTCGCGAATTTAAAATGAAAAAGATATTGTGAAATCGTCCTAGCTTAATATTTTCTATTTTACATTTCCAATTATAAAAGCCTATACGTATAGCTTGTTTCAAGCAGCAAAGGAATTTCTAATGCTATTGTATAAGCTTACATTATTGAAATACCACGCAACTTTCGATTTTTTAACATTACTTATTTGTGTTCAATAATATGGTGATCTATAGGGAAAATCTCATAGACTAGAAAGCTTAAGACCCACGCATGCAATGGTGCTTAATACATGATTCATTGTTTGCCACCTTACTTACTGTTTTACTTATTAATGATTTATCAAATCACAAGTATGTGATCATTTTAAAACTTACAATAATGCTAAGTTACTTGAATATTATAAATTCAATCAATTCTATGAAAAAAATTAATAATATTAGTTTACATCATTTGTTCGTTTTTTATACTAATGCTAAAAGTTTATAAATTATAATAAAAACTATAATCTTATATTTGATAATTTGCCTTTCACTGTTTGTGACATTTTAAAAAGCACTTAAGATTATTGGCCATGTTGCATTCATCCTGCTTGGATTTAAATTTGCAGTTTCCCTTTCCTCTATCAATTGCGCGTGGACACTCCGTACGCTCGTTAGGCCCATTATACTTATGCAGACAGTTGTACTAGCATAACATAAAGATTCAGATGTTTGATAATATCAACCATTTGTTAAGTACATACTTGTAATATATTATGATTCACATTTGAAGGCTCATTATAATTAATTTTGAAAAGTAATAAAATATCTCAGTTTGCTGGCATTTTTCGCTTCCAAAAACGCTCCATTATACATAATGATTCTTAAATATATATGTGAATATAGGCTATACGAATATTTTATTTAATAAAATATTAACTATTAGATGGTGCAAATTAATCTAAACTCTAGTATACTTGAGTTGCATTTTTTTAAATCAATCGGGTTCAAATAGTAACATGAGGACATCCTACTCGGGATATCGAACCCAGTTCAAACGTTGCGTTCAAATTTCTTTACGTTTATAAAAGATTTTTCTTTTCTTTAGTCTGTAAATACTATTTTAAAAAATATATAGGTTAAAAAATTTCTGCTTTCAAATAATTTTTTAAATGGGCAATTGAGAACAGTGGCACAAGCTTCTACCTATTATACGAAAATGTAGAAGACATGTGATGATATAAAAAGTATTTGGAGTAGGCCATTAATATTAAATATATGTAGGATTAATTTAATAGCTGTGGTTTACTAATGCGTACATCTAATATAAATCGATTAACAAATATGTTGATATATTTATTACAAGGAAGCTAGGCATGTTCTTATTAGATTATAGTTAACAAGATAAGAACTTTTCGATTAAGATAACCAATCGATTTATGTAGTAACACTTCAGTTCGATGAACTTCCGTTAACGAAATAGGGAAAGGCGCCATAGAAAATTGTTTTAGAAATTTTCCGTTAAGCTTGAACAAACAGATATAGGAATCGTATTTCTTTTACTATAGAGAAATTTGATTTTTATAAACAAAAAAGAATAACATTCTTTTATAATATACAAATATAATCTTAAATTTTATAAAAATAAAAATGTTGGCTTTTTTATTTTTAGATATAACTTGTTTATTCATTATAATATTAATGATTTGAGTAATATGAAGACGAACATGATTAAAAAGCATATTTTTACTTACTTCAAACGTAATGACTCCTTTATCTCCATACTTGTCGAATATCTTGTCAATGAAGTATTGCTCTGCAGGTAGAGTGTTGTTTATATCGACGTCTAACACTGGCAAATTGGCGGCGAACGCGCCTACCGCCAGAAGAACTACGGCACACGTTGTTAACACAGCCATCGTACTGAGGTGAGAGCAGCCGGTACGCCGGCGGCGATCCCGCGCCTCCACACTACACTATCAGACGATCAGCTTTGACCGACTCGTTCGACTTAATATGACGCGACACGATGCGCCCGCGCTTACGCGTCTCGATTTGTTTGTTTATCCACTATAATCGTACCGAAAATGACAACCGGCCACGGAATTGCCAGGCGTGTTATTAACTTGAGGCGAAGTATGCGTCTGAGACTTTCACCCGTCGACGTCTCCGAGCTCGGTTCTAACACCGCTACTGATAAAGAAGTTTTTAAGTAGAGGCTCGCGGCCATCGCTTCTGTTCATGGACAGTGGTCCGTCTTGATCAAGATTCTCACACACTCTCACAGATCACTCGAGTGACATTCCACTTTATTTCGAGTACTCGTTTCCTTAGAACTTGATAGTTAATAAGGCTGACATTATTATATATTATATTTTAAAAATCTTAATAATAAATAAGCATTAATAAGCTTAAATATTTTTTTGTTACGTACATTTTGTACTTTTTGTCTTTAATATATTGTAATATATAACATTTAAATTATCGAGAAGTGATTAGTAATTTGACTGTTAAAAACTAATTTTGAAAATATACAAGAAGATACAAGAGTATCTTCAGATACTGAAACTACTCGTAGTCATTGTATGTTATTGTGGCTTTACATTATTACTTTCTTTCTCATCATTCAATTTCTCGATATTCGTCACGGCTGATTTGATACAATAGAGTGATAATACATGCACTGGTGAGATAGCCTAGTAGGTACACCTCGAGTCCACCGTACCCAAAGAAAGGAAAAACGTTTTTATACTGTCTAAGAATCTGAACACTAAATGACTGAGAGCTGTATCTGTCATTCAGTGACTAAACGTTGAGATTTATAAATATTAATTACTATTTTTATTATAATATATATCATAATAATTATAATATTTTATAAATTTTTGCCATACGCATATGGGCAAGATTGAATTTGACAAGGTTGAAGTTTTTAACGGATATTTTTTCGTCATATATAAATATAAGTATATTTAATAATATTTGCCGCATTATTAATCAATAGAAGATTAATATTTTGTCTAGGTAATAAATCGGCAGCAAAAATATATATCATTGAGTGAGTATGTGAGTGAATGATCAATTAGTAAGAATTGTATACTATACGGGCATTGTGTAACAAACATTATGCATTTACTATAAACAAACAAACAAACAATTTACAAACAATATCAATGCTATGTAATGATAAGTCACTGTGTGAATGAAAGTGTTTACTTCCTCATTAAGATATAATATGTAAATAAAGTAATTAAAATATTATACTTTTGTCATTAATAACAAATGTAATTTATTTAGAATGCCTTCATATTTCATGCTAAAATAGTTAATTTCATTACGAGATCTTTATCGTAAGTGATAATCTAACCTATTGTTTTCTTTATAGATGTTGAATGATAATTAGTTAAAAAAATTAACCATTAATTAATTAAAGGTAATTTTTTAAAGGTTATTATAGTGTTTACTTTAAGCTATACAACACAATCACTTTGGCTGGTTTTCAATTTTAAATTTTTAATATTAAGTATGAATCTTTCAAAAAGTAAACGAAAACTTATAAGTAGGCAGTACCATTTAAATTTTACTATTTTGTAATAAACAAAGCCTACAAAGGCTATTTAAAATAATGACAATATAAATAATAAAAAAATAAGTACAATATAATATAAATAAATATTGGTAGGTACTTAAGATTAGAATTAAGTAGAACAATAGAAAATTTGCGAATCAAGACACGCATATTTATTCACATTCAATATTCAGCTCAGCCTAGATACCTAATATCGGCATTCAATTTTAAAAACATATAACGTATTTGCAGTTTCCTTTTTTAGTGTGACAACAAAGACCTTATATTGGTATCTGATTACTAGAATATTTGCATAATAACTTTGGATAGTTTTCAATTTTATACGTAAGAATAATTTTAAGTATTTAAACAAATAAGTATTTAAAGAAAAAATATTTAAGAACTTAAAAAAATCAAATATTCTGGCCAGAAATCTTCACCTTTTCCCGGAAGTAGTTCGTCAATCTTTCGTGTCTTTCTTTCTCTGGTCTTTCACGTTCCACCTTTATCAGTTGTTTTGCTAGATGCTTTTGTAATTTTTATTTTTAATTTCCCTTATACTTTTTAAAAAACCTTATCCTACTTTGCTTTATTCTTTCTTTCTTTCTACGGCATCTTTCACTTCATCGTTTTGTCATAAAACCTCTTTTCCTTATAGCATACACCTAAGTTGCCTCAATCATAATAATCTTGACCGCATACATCCATTTCCTATAAAAGCTGCCTAATTTCTTAGATACTGTCTAACCGGTGGATTTTGTAGCTTCTAGCTTCTGATGCAGTAAACTAAATGATGGTTTATTCCCAAGTCGTCACTACACAAACGCGTGTCCATAACTTCCATAATTCACTAGGAATAGTCCAATAATTATTTCTTCTTCAGTTTATTCTTAGCTACGAATAAAAACTTTTCCTTTAGTGGTTGCTACGAATAAAAACTTTTCCTTACATGTATTACATGTATACTTGCCTAGTTTAGTTTAGTAACTACATCATATGATTCCGACTCCTTTGTTCAAATCACCACGAACACCCCTGATAGACTTCCAGAATTCCCCTGGTTTTTTAAATGTAGTTCTACTTACTGCCGCATACGGCACTAAGAAAAATTTTGTACTAATCCCAGTTTAAAGTGAACACAAAGTAGCCTGTTCATTCATTCATGTTGATTCCCTAGTATTCTTTGTAAGGCTGGTAGAGATACAAAAATGATAAACTGAAAGTCAGTCATACTAAAGTCAGTAGTCATTTTAAAAAGAACACAGCAATATTTTACATATATAAAGTATATAAAGATCCAGCGCTGCGTCCAGGCATCACTTAACAAATTTTAATCTAATATAGTAGTTTATAGATGTTTTTTGAAAACGTCCCCATATCTATATATATATATATGTATATATATATGTATGTATATATATATATATATATATATATATATATATATATATATATATATGTATATATATACATATATATAGATTTGAATAAAATGTTATTGTTTTATCTATCCGAATCCGTTCTATAAATGATATATAGGTTAATATATGTAAAATATTGCTGTGTTTCTAATAAAATGTCCGTAAGACAAGTAAATGACTATAGCTCGTCGTATATATATATATATATATATATATATATATATATATATATAGATAAACAAATTGTAAGTACGTAATATATAATCTATAGATTATAGGTATTATGGCAGTAAAATTGAGCTCCCATTAGCCTTGTCCGTGACTTAAAACATATTTCATCAGATACAAGGTTGGAATTATGTAAAGCTTTTTGAACGCGATCCCTTTAATAGGTCATGTACAAAGACAAAAAAATACCTACTAATACAATTATTTCAAATATTTTATTTTTTATTGGTATTGGTATCCTTGACAACACAAGTAATCGAATATTGGTTTTATTAATGAAGTATTAATAAATATGAAACAAAAACGTTTCTTGGGCTTATCGTACAAATGTACATAAAAATCAGTATACGATTATTATGTGAAGAATGCTTGCTTACTTTGTCTGTTTTTGTGTTAGTTTATTATACACTAAATAGTAATGCCCGCGACTTTGTCGACGTGAAAAAGTTGCTTTAACTAATATAGATTTGTATACATTGAAAATTAAATTTTTGGAAAGTTAGAGAACACCGTTAATTAAAAGATACAGGAAAACGGTAAACATTTTTAAAAAATATTGTTTTGGGTTGTATTACATGGATGCATGCCCTCAAAATAGTTTTTCTCGTAAATTCTCTCCACGTATAAAGTGAACACGTGATAAATTTAAAAGAGAATCTTGTCATGCTCGTCTTATTAATACATTGTTCTATCAGGAAGAAACCAAATATAAATTAATTTTCGACTTGCAATATCTTGAAGCGTTATCATAAAATGTATTTATCATAGAGGTAATGTAAACATCTTATTTGACGCCAACGCCAGCAAAATGTATTTGTTAAAATGTGTTGAACCTATGGTATTTATACTTAGGTATAAGTTTTCCTTATTTATAATCACGTACAATACTTTTGTCATTAATTTTTATTCTTTTATCATAGAACGATTGATATCCTATATTTTCTTATTAATTATACAGTGTTACTCACTACGGTAACTTTATTTTGTGTGTGAAAATTGTGAATTTCTTCTATCAAATATAACATTTATTTGAAAATATGTTGCTGAATGTTTAATGAGATTTCTGGGAAACCAATGTTGATAGTGCAATATACGAGTACACTGTAGTTTTATTCATTTTCACTATTCGATTTATCGGGACGGTATGTAGATCTTAAAATATATTTTAAAGTTACGTTTAGACAAGGTGGGTATCGGGATTTTAAAATAATGTGGAAAGTGCTTTACTTAAAAGTGGCTTACTTTTCATTTTCAAGTTATAGTGAAGTAATAGACTATGGTAGTTTTTTTATATTTATTTTTTTCCATCACAGCAGGTAGGTAAAGACTGAAAGAAGTCAGTGTCCAGACATTTCGGTGTATTGATTTCAAAGATATGCGTATAGAAATGGACTAACAAAAGATTAAAATCATTCATGATTTACTTATCTTTATCACCCAAAACGATTTTATTTCTAAATTTCTCCTTTTTATTGTTTTGTTACAGTATACATATATTTGTTACAGTATGCGTTATGGCTTCACGATAATCGTCTACGCCTGAATAGAGGCTGACTTATTCTTTTATATGTTTTGTTAACTATTGTTATATCGTTTCTTAAGGCTATAAGTAATTGATTACTACTAATATTTATAGCCAATATGGCCGTAGGTTTTCTATATTTAATTTATAAAACACATTACATTTCCCAAAGGTCTTTTTTGCAATTACCTAATAAAATCCTTTTACGTAATTATTTAATGTTGATTCTTTTCTTTTTGAAATAATCAATTAAAAGGGATTTATCTCATTTACCATATATTATTTACCATATTTTTAAACACTCTTTGATATGACATGTGTAATCCTTATACGAAAATACTCGGGCGTTTTTGTGACATCTGCAAATGCAAATATCCTGAAATTTTTAGATAGCTGTAAGAATTAATTGTAGCACATGTTTCCCAGTTTCAGTACTCAATATCTACCTACCTATTGTCGTGTAAGTATACAAATATTTCTGTAATAAGTTGTTACAATGTATTTTGCCTTATTACAATGTTTAACTAAAACTTTATTATAAAACACGTAATTGTTGATTTTAAGCAAATAATATTACTATCTATCAGATAAATGTTGTTTTGCGGAGGATAATAAGTAGTCGTATTGGAAAGAACACGTGGTAGCTATAGAACACCTAATTTAATCCTTTTCAGTTTAAAAAATATGTATCGGGTGACTTATAGTGACCATTTATTTTATTTCGATCATACGTTCTTGTATCGTACACTTAGTTGTTTGCGAACTGCACCCATTAAATTTACCTAGCGTCACAGATAGCGCGAGTCAATATTTTATTTAATGTTACATTAATGAAAATAACCAATACATATTTGTTAAAATGTAGTAAATACTTGGAAGTTATTTAATAAAAACTTAGCAGTTACATTAGCACAATGTTATTATTTGTTGTTGGAATGTAGGTATGTTTACTTATTTAGTTACATTGGTATTTATAGACGCACAAAAGACGTAGAAGTACAAAAGAACGAAATAATAAAGATATGTTTTGTTGATTTTCAATTAAAAAAAATGTTGAGCATATATTTTTTTAAAACATTGGTAAATATTACCGATAAGATTCCCCTTCGAAAACTAAATTAATTGTATCAATATTTACATCCTTTAGAAAATCGTATATTTTTGATCAAGTGCTTATCTTGCAATATAAATATTTGTCGAAAATCAAAATACATACGTAGGTTACTTTGGCTTCAATTCCAGACTTTATAAATTTATAAGTATTATATAAGTATATGTCGTTCGCAACTATGTACTATAATAGTATTTTTTATTAAAAGATTAGCCTATTTACCAAACATGATCATTCAAGTTACAGAATTAACCTTATTCAATTCACTCTAAACCAAACGGCCAGATACCTAAATGACAAGAAAACGTTTAACACTAACTTTATAATATAAAACTAGAAGAATAATACCAGTTAGTACTAGATAAGAACAAAGTTATTGGAACACAAAAATGGTAGTCCTTTAGATGTGTTGTATTGTAATAATTGCATGAGAAAAGGATGACGTTTCTGGTTAATCTGTTCTATGAATGGGCGAAGAACCAGCTAGCCAGTCAATCCCAGCGGCTGAATATTGTTACTACCGTTAGCAAACGGCGTTATTCTAGAAATTTTCACCTGGGTGTCTGTTAATAGCTTCTTAAGGTTGAAAGTATGTGGTATAAAGTTTTTGTCATTATGTTCTATGTTTTGTATAAATTTTAATCACTTTGATTAATTTTCATCGCTATGACTTTGACAGGCTTGAGAAAATTATTTTTTATAGCACTCGATTTCGTGTCTAGTTTATTTTTATTTTGAATTTCTTGCCTCTCGTGTTCATATTTGCTCATATTCATTTACAAAACTGTACGCATGTACCTATTATGTAAAACAAAAATCCTATTTTATATCTATTTTAAAAATGTCCTGTGTCGTGTTATTTGTATAGAAGTTTTTTTTTATTAATTATTTTATAATAGGCACGTTTCTTAGTTCCGTAATGGTTATGAAACGTCGATTTCCTAGACCGATACAATAGAGACGTCGTGGCCATGCTCCAGACGACTAAATTTCTTTGAGAGAATCTTACGTGGCCGTTTTACGGTTCGATTAAGTGCAAATATATTTTTTTACCGTTTTTTAGTAAAGATATTGTTATTATATAATATGGCTAGTATTTTATCAAGGAAAACACAAGGTTAATTACTTAAACTATAATATTATTATTTGATTTATTTATGATATTATTATTTATTGCTATGATTTTATTATTTCCTACTAACTCCCAGCAAGTCTCAGTTGCGCAAAAATTAAAGACAAAAAATTGGTTATTTAAGCTAGTAGGTTTAAGTCTATATCTCTTAAGTCTATACCTATATATTTCAAAATGTTAAATTTTTACCCGAATATTGAGACAACCACACATTTTAGTTAATGTAAAAGTCCAATAAGACCATAAGCTAACATTTTTAAAAAACGTACAAAAATTTGAACGCAGCGGGATTCCAACCCGCGCCTCTGGGACACCGTCCTAGCGCTCTGACCGCTAATCCATGCGTTCTACTACCAGCTGCGTCGAAATTCTTATACGTTTGTTACAACTTATTTATGTTGTTAGCATCCCTGTAGAGAGATTTTTACAAATTTCTACTACTTAAAGATTATTAAGAAATAATCGTTTAACAAGAGAGATTGCTATTTTATTTTCATATTTACTATTTTTAAAGTGTTACTCTACACTTAGGATTAGAAAACATTTTTGAAAATGTGGAATAACACTTTAAAAATAGCAAATAAGACCATAAGCAATTTTTCTAGAGTTAGATTTTGTGTAAATTATTTTTTATAAAAACAATGTTGATAGGTGCGCTTTGTAGGTTTTTACACATTTTAAAATGAAACTATTTCAAACGGATTAATAGCGTATACTTTGGTATTCGAACATCTATTTTTAGAAACCTGACGTTTCGGACACTTTACAATAGTCCGTGGTCACAGGTAAACTGACTCTTAGACTGTTTTCCAGTCATTTAGGGGAAGGCGGGGTAATTAGTGCCACTTTAGATGAAAATTTTATGAAATCATCTCGTAAGTTACTGTTTAATTTAGGTTTACACTCTCGTCATAATGCGAATAATCACGCTTTTTTGTCATAAAATTATCCAAACATGCTAATTATATGTATTATTACTTGCCAATTAAGTCTATCATAAGAATCTTCATATATACGAGGTACGTATAAGATACATATAAGATTCATTGCATTTTCTTGGACAATGTGATCTAGGGACCTCTTAATAATCTCTTTATAATTATACTCTTATTATTTTGAGGCATCTATCGTAATTATCGATAAAGTCTATGTGTATCAGTCGATTCCCCAAATATAGAATTTAACTTTTGCGACTTTTTTGCGACTATTAAAATAGATTTAGTTATTTATAGCTGTTTAATATATATACGGTTAAAGAAGTCAAGAAAAACTTGTCGTGAAATCATTTTAATACTCACAATTTTATATCTAAATATGGTAAAAAATTCAATATCCCAAAAACTAATAGGATCAACTTGAACACTATAAATCGTGTAAGTAACATAACACGTTTTTTTTAGTGGATTGCCTACAAAATAAAATAGTACTAATATTTTCAGATTCACTTAAACTTTCATTACATCGTCTCCAATTCCGTCGTGTTAAAATTATTATGCATCTTCTAAACACTTGTTTTCTCAGTGCATGAACAATTTTTTAAGAATGATTATATTTTCATTACATTGAGAAAGGCCGCGTTTTTAAGGATAGTGGCACTTTTGGACACAACTTCAGACTCCATCGTCTTGTATAAAAAAATAGTAAAATATTTTACAGTACTGTTTATTTTTTAAACATTAACCACTATTTAATGTAAAATACAAACGCATTATAACAACTTTTAAGAATGATAGTCTCCTTGATATTTAATATGGCAATAACATAATTGAACTAAATGATAGTATATTTTTGAGGATATCGGAGCGCAATGAGAGAGCTATTTATAGTAAATATCTATCATCATAGTATATATCATATTATATATGATATTTACTATAGTAAATATCTGACATCTCGATTGAATATATTTTACATCTATAGGGGAATCTTTTGTCCTGTACGTTAGTCAGTGTTGTACCTAGATCAATTTGCAATTCGCAAATTGATACCTATTATAACTATGCTGACATGGTGCTATGTCAGCATAGTTATAACAGGTATGATACGTGCCTTTTTTGTTCACTCGGAGCTAGCTATAATAAAGGTCGCAGAGCAGGGTTTTAAAGAGTGATCGGTGGTAACAACCGGTGTGCGCAATGGATAACAAATGCTAATATGAACTTATTTAATCATTTTGATCTATTATAATTTATGATATATATTTTTTAATTTTCACTTTTGTGCAGTGCACGTGAATGGATCTAAAATAAACTTATCAATGTAGCTTTTCGCCTAATGTAGTATTAGGAAAGACAAAAAAATATATCATTAAAATAGATTAAGTGAAAAATGAAATATAAAATTAAATGTATCTTTAAATCGATATATATATATTTTTAAAACAATTGAAATATAAAGTGTCACTTCGATGCTATTTGTTAACTCTCATTGGCGCCTTAACAGTGCCCATTTTATTTAGTACAGCTATATATTATCTATGAATGTACATGCGCGAAATTTTCGAACAGCTTATATGTTCGTTTGTTCAACCTAAAACACGTCTGCCGTAGTTTATTATCCTTTATTCTAATATTATATTTTTTTTGAAATCACTATGTACTTCAATTTCCACTTCATACTTCAAGTGAAATTATTTGATAATGTATATTATTGATATTTGTTTTATTTAGTACATTTAGGTATAAGACGGCTAAATGTCAGATTCTAACTTCAATCGCATGTGAGTTCGTAAAGCTTGAAAAGTTAGGTTGAAGCAACGTTATCCTTGGCCAGTGGCCTATCATAGTACATCTAACTTACAATATATAGCTGTCACTAGCCCCGCATCCATTTTTTCAATAAATAGTTAAAAGTTAAAAATAAGTGATTGAATATTGTTATTCACTCATCTTTTAAAAAAGAAAATAATATTTTTCTTAAACTTTGTTATTAATATCCGGCATTAAACAATTTGTTTAATGCTAATGATGAACATATAAAAAGATAAAAAATAATAAATATCAGTAGCCATGTGCCCAAAGTATATAGTATGTTGTACCCAGGACACTTTTCCCTTTTTAAGGGCAGGGACAGAAAAATATAGCAACTTTGAACGAATTTATATGTACTTAATTAAATAGTCTGTAAAAACATGCACACTGGACAGGATAAACTAGCGCCGTAATTTAAAAAAAATCTAGCTTAGGTATTATATAGGTTGCCCTATACATAAATTCGTAATTAGGAATAGTAATAAAATATAAAGTAGACAAAAGGAATGCTTGCATGTCATGTATAAGTCTTAAGACCATTTTTATTACTGTAAGTTAAATATTTCGTTGTTTTTATTTAATTTTTCTACGAACTACTATCGAATCTGTATAAGTAATACAAACGACATTGTGTACTGTTGTAAGTTGCGCGATTATTAATTAATGTCTGAATGAGGAATGGTCCAATATATTTATATTTTCTATTTACGTACAGTAGATGACAGTGATATTTGCATGCCCTCCGTAACCAAAAATACAACAGGTACTATTCTTTTTAAGTCAACGCTTTGGTTTTTGATAACTTCAATAATGTTAAATAGAATTAAGATTCCTTTTTATTTTATAAGCTGTAATACTAAGGCTTATATATTTTGGGGTCAGAGAAAAAGAGAGAAGAAAAGAATTATTATTATATACGAAATTTATTATAATTTCAGAGTCTAATATCAACTTCATTGTATACTTTAAACTTAAATTAATAAAACAGATCAAAACATTATGCTCACAAGCTCACAATAAATAAAAGTAGATGCATAAGCACGTCACAAAAAGGATCACTTGATCATAAATCTTTAGAATCCTCCGGCACACACAAAAATAATTTTGAGCAAAATATGTTAAAAGAATTACATATATTTTGAATCCATATAGGTTTATCTTTCCACATGACAAACACATAGAATACTGGGACTCCAAGTGCTATAAAAGCGATACCAATACAGATTTCCATAGGTCTTTGTATGCCTGCGAAAACTACTAGACTTGTACAAATGATGAGAAATGCAATTGGCAGTAGGAGGTTTACTCGTATCGGTCGCGATACTTCGGGACGCTTGTACCGTAGCCATAGCAGTCCAGCCACCGAGCAGATTATAAATATCGCCTCGACAGCAGTTACGTAAACAATTAACGATTCCACGCTGTTTGATGAGAGAAGCACGAGGGTTACTAAACACTGAAAAAAAGAGGAAAATATTACATGTTATTTTCGTTTGCAGTACACAAATGAGTTTGTTTTCATAAAAAAAAATTTCTTAAGGTCATTGTAAACCAGTGAGACGACGTCCTACTTGAATACGTTTGTTTGTAGGTTCGATCCCGTCCGGTTAAATGATCAAAATGTTATTTTAATTTATATATAATTGTTTTCATTTCCCCCTAGTGGTTAAACAAAGTGCGGTGTTGAGTTCCTCCATTCGGCACACAATGTCTCGATTTCGGGAGGAAAAATGGAGGAAAGAAGGTGTTGACACCTTCTTGTCCCTCTGAATACCTTCCTAAGATAGCACATGTGGAAACTGGCAAAAATTCTTAAATAATGCAGACAAGGTCTTTTTACATCAAACGTCTATATACCTACAACATCTCGTAAAACCAGAAAAGGGAAGCGTCTATTTTTTTTTAAATATAGAATAATATTAGTATTTATTTATAGAATATGTATAGAGGCCAGGCCAGAGATGTGAGTCCGGTCGTGGCGCAGTGTGACAGCGTCAGACTTTAAGCGCGATCGGTTGTGGGTTCGACTCCCACTCGGGGGAGTGAGTATATTTAAATTAATTTCACTTCCTCGCTCTGGTAAAAAGACAAAATGCGGCATTGAGTTCTACCACTCAACACGCAATGTCTCAGATTCGGTGGAAAACGAAGTACGGAGTGTTTTGACACTAGGTACTTCTTGTCTACCCTACTATGCGGGATAAAAGCGTAAAGCTAAAAAAAAGGAATATCTATAGTTTTAATTAACATTTAGACTAGTATCTTGTGGTATAAGGCTGCATAAAATAAATCCTTGATATGCTTGGGAGAAGTTGTTGAGAAAATTTTAATGTAATATATGTGGGTCAAGGGGATGGCCTACTGAATAAGTAAAATATATTCACTTATTTGGCAACGATATCCACGTACTATGCCAATATTTTTGGAATTTATAAATCAATTCGCCATTTTTATTTCTCCATACAGCGATCTAATCATATTATTATTAAATATGTATAATGTTATATTGCATTAACGCGGCTAACTACTTCATACTTGGTTATTACTTTGATTTGCTCTTGCTGATGTTAATCTAACGTTCATTAGTAGAGAAAGTCTTATGAAAACTTCCAAGGTATTTTTTTAGCTTCACGCTTTATCCCTGGCGGGGTAGTCAGAAAGCACGGAGCGCAAAACGTTCCGGTCCCTGCATACCTCTTTCGCCTCGTCCACAGTCATTATCCTCTTCATATATGCCCTTCGGGGGGTCCTCATACTTTTTACGTGACCTTCCTACAGTATCTTCGATACTGTGTTTTCGAATGTCAACCAACCAAGGTCTCCCCCGACCTCTCATACCACTCAACTTGGCTTCATAAATCTTTCTTACCATTCTTTCATCGCTCATTCTTTCAACGTGCCCAAACCATCTGAGCACCTTCTTTTTCATTCTTACTGTGATATTCGCGATTACACCTGCCATTCTGCGGATCTCCTCCTTGCATATACGGTCAGCTAAACTGATTCCGCATATCCGACGAAGAGATCTCATCTTTACTGCAAGGTATTTCTCTTAATTATATTGAAAATATTTTGTTACAATCAGTTATAAATATTAAAGACAATCGATCATATGAGTAGAACTTACCATAAAAATTAAAGATGGTACGGGAGTTAACCGTTTTATATCAATTAAAGAAATAGCAAGTGGCAGGTGACCATTCCTGGCACCAACAAAGAATAGCCTTGAAGACGCATATATGGCTCCGTTGAGAGATCCAAACGTGCACAATGCCACAAATAATGGCATAATCCAAGACATTACACCAAGTATTTTTTCGCTGAATGTGACAGCCACAGCTTCTGAGGAGTGTATCTCGTCATTAGACAGTACTATAAAGTATGCCACATTGGTCAAAGCGTAGACGAGTGTTACCACTGGCATAGATATGCAGATTGCTCGGGGAAGGTTTCTGAAAAAAGAGATAATTATATAAGTATATCATTTTAGTTAACTGTTTAACATTTAAGTACACGTAAAATTTTCCTTATCTGAGATTTACAGTATAATGTTTTTTTTGTATCGATGATTAAACACTCAGACTTACCTATAAGGTTCTTTAAGTTCTTCTGTTACGAAATTCAAATAATTCCATCCGGAGTATGAAAACAATCCAGTGTAGAAAGTAATAGAAATAGCGCCAGGATTTGTAATGGTGCCTTGCATTATGGATTCGATGTTTTCCGTATGCCCAGAAAACAAATACCATATGCTCGCGAAGAACGGTACTAGTAATGCCAATATTTTTGCCACCGTAAAAGAATCTTGCACTCGGGTCACCCATTTGACGTTGAAGCAGTTAAGTGCAGTAAGAAAACCTGTAAAATTTAAGACTGTATAAATAAATAAATATTTTTTTTTATATTTTTCTTATGAATTGCAGTTCAATAATGATTTTAATTTTACTAATTTTGGTCAATTTTTAAATAACGTTATGGAGCTAATTTACATAATACTTTTATTAAATTATATTTAATTATAAATAATCTTGGTTTCAGATTTAATTGAGACCATCGTGGTGTAGTTTGATACCGCCAAACTGTAATCGCGATTAGTTGAGGGTTGGATTCCTACTCAGGGATATGATTACATTTAAAATGTATTAATTTTGTACTTTGGTAAGATTTGAGTTCGGGCGGAAAAAAGTCAACGGAATGTCTTGACACTAGGTTATATCTGACTACTCCGCTATGCGGGATAAAGCTTATAGCTGTAAAAAAATATTATAATTAATTTTTTTTTTCAACAGGTCAATTAAATAGTAAATTCGATGAACTATTGACTATATGTTGTATTAGTTGGTAGTTTAGTAATAACTTACAGACCATTTTATTATTACACAGACATATGTAATGATAAAATTTTCTAAATCTAAAATTAGCAAATTTAATGGTATTTACATTTTAAAATAGACATTCCCAATGCTACGTAACTGTTTAAAAATAAACTCATAATGACCAATGGTTAAAAAATTCTTTACAGAGCGATATCCCGCTGCGCGGTTCTGCTAATGCATAAGTTTCAGAAATATATAATATCTCTGTGTAAAATACAATATATATTTTTCTACAGTCAATACCCCCAACTTCGTGTGTATGGACTTGTCTCGTTGATAGTAAAACTTGGACTCAAAAGTATACGTACCGCGACGTTAACGAGACGAAAGTTCTCTCAATATATTATGTTATTACCTACAAGTGTATGGGCGTGACAAAGTATAGATGTTCAATAAAACTATTTTTCATAACTCTATTTATCAACAAAATACTTTAAACTGATACAATTTACTTTTTTATGACCTGATCTTAACGAAAGGTTATTAAATACAATATCGAAACTGTAATTAACGGTTACACCATATGCAGTAATAGCATGTACAAACAGATTAGTTAAATTTTTATTATATGTACCTATATAAATATTAATCTGTCACCGTCGCATCGTGGCAATGTTGGTAATATACCGTCGCTCTGAATTAAAAGTTCGTAATATTTGTAGTAAGATAATAGATGTGTTATTTATTAACTGTTTTACCTAACTGTATGTTACATAGTTGAATGCATTGTTATATCGACTGCTGAACAGTTTTAATCTTAAAGTTGTTTAATTTTTTTTCAGCTTTATCCTTCATCCCGCATAGCAGGGTGGTCAGAGACAACATCGTGAAAGTACACTTCGTTGAATGCTATCCGATGCGTGCAATGCCCTGTTGAATGGCAATCTCAACACCGCGCTTTGTCTCACAGCAGCGAAGAAATGATAAATTTTAAATATAATCATTTCCACTTGAGGAAATCGTACCCATAATCTATCACGTCTACAGTCTACTGTTCAACTGCGCCACTATCTCATATATTTTTAGCTCTAAGTAAAAAATAAATTCTATAAATATTTATCAAAAATAAAGTAATAGCGACAACAAGCCCTTAACGTACACCACAGTAGGTGAACGGATAATTTCGCACAAGAGTACGTGTCCTGATGCGGGAGGAAGCTGCCATTATCTTGTCAGGCACAATCAGTAATGCGCGCCACTACACTGACTACATAAAGACGTGGATAGGCGACAAAAATGATACTCGGGCCCGGATCGGCGGTTTTGAGACATTCATTCATATATTGTTATCGTATTACCAACAATAGTACGGCATTCATTGACTTTAATTTAAGAAAGAGTTTATTCATATTTGTCATTTGTTCCGCAAGAAATTTATATTGAAATATATTCAAAGTTATAATTTTTAATAAGCAACGTAGCATGGTTGTATTATTCTTTCTTAAAGCTTTAAACTTTTGTTTTTAAATCATTTAATAAATGGCAGCCGTTCATCATCTTAATTGTAAATTTAAAACTTGTATTATGTGAAGTCTATAAAAAGAAAACTAATTACGTTTTACTCCTTGGAACAGCTCAACAATATGTATTTTCAAGTTGGACACGAAGACCTGCTGAGTACTGCTTATTTTCAAACGTCATTACAAAACTTTAGGCAAAAAAAATAAAACAAAGTCCCTTCTGACTAAATCTTTATCTTTTTCTTTGTAACTAAGCAGTTATTTATTTTCCGAAAAAGATCCGAACTAATATTTATAATTTTATCGTGAATGCTACTCACGTACTTGTAAGTACACAAAAATCTTAATAAATAAATGATTACAAGAATCTGCAAAACAACTGCAAATTTAAATTTGAAGAGAAACGTTTTTGTTTTTTACGTTGTAAAGACAAGAATAAAAGCAATCACTAAAAAAGATAAGCAATTAAATTTGGGCTTCGCAGAAAGCTTTTTTACCAAGAAGATATATTATCGAATTGCTGAGGCAGATATGAAAATGCAATACTTCTACACCTTTCGTGTGGTGTAATTTATGCAAGTACAATGGTTATATATATATATATATATATATATACACACATACATACATATATATATATATATATATATTTTAGATGAAATTTGAACTCGCGTTAACTGTTTATTAAGTATAGTGAACAGTGTATATCTAGAATAAAATCATGTTATCAGTTTTCACGTTATTCATTATTATACAATTATAATGTTTTATATTAAAAACACATATTTTTTAAAAAGATGAATTTAGCTAAGCAATCGAATCGTATATAAACAAACCAAAGAAAAACAATTGAATAATCAATTTGGATAAAGTGCGTTAAGAGCATTGTCTTGTTGCCTTCGTGTTTAACTCAAACATATGTATGTAAAGGTAAACTGAAACATATGTTTGCGTGTGCCACATATGTTACTGGCACCTACTATGATCTTTATTATAGTAAAATAGTATTTAAAGTATAATGTAATAGGTATATGATCTTAATATGTTAGTAGTTTAGTATAAAGCTTTGGAACTCCTTTGATTCTGCAGATACATCTTAGTCTACCTATATAAGCTGCTGCATTGTAGTTATAATAATTTAATATATTCAAATAAGTAAGAAAATTAAAGAAGGAAATTATTTACCGTTACACATAACAACTCAAAAAGTGCGAGTGTTGGGTCAAGATAAAGAAAATAATAATTACACTTACAAGTAACTATAGCGGCAATGAGGCTTACAGCGTCTGTGGGCGGTTCACAAGCAGGCCATAAAGGTTTAAGTATATTCTGAGCAAATGTTAATGCGGTGATGGCGTTTCCTGTTGGCACCAAGATGAACAATGCCACCCAGAGGTAAAGAAATGCAGGCAAATCTCCAAAAGCTTCTCCTATATATGCGTAGTCACCTCCAGATTTTGGTATCATTGTACCTGTGAATTAATAATCAGTACGCCTCAATAAGTTAAACTTTTAAAAATAAGGCTAAAAGTTTTAAGTTTGAAATAAAAATAATATACTTTTTAAATAATACATTAATTTCTTTAAAATAAAATACCATAATTACTGTGCTGTCATATGAACATAACGTATTTTTTTATTTCTTTGTTAATTTGTTCTTTATGACCGTTAGTGATCAACTAAATATACGAAGTTTCCATTACTTTACAATAAAAATGTGGCCACGCTTATTCTAGTAAATGTTGTTTTATAAACTACAGAAAAATCTCTTTTATTTAATGTGCAATAAAAATTCTGAAAATATGTTTTTAAGAATAAATATAAATATATACATATACACACACACTCACACATAATATCCACCTATTAATACTTCAAAAGAAGCTTTTGTAAAATGTCATATAAGCAAATCTTGTGTCATCGTTAAAAGTACAATAAAAAGTTAACTTTTTTATAATTCATTTGGTTAACAATAATTACAATTTAGGATCATCAACCTTCCTTGACAGTATGAAAAAGAAACTTGCCACGCAACACCGTCAAGATGCAAGCAGTTCGAAGAATAAAGTATATATATCATTAAAATTATCTCAGTTTTTCATACACCACTGGACAGGACAACGACTTTATGTTGAGTATACTTTCAAAAATTTTTTAACATTATATTCTTTTTTTAATACGGACGTTTTATGTTAACTTTTCATTAATGTGAGAATATAAATCGTTTACAAATTGTTTTAATATACTGTGCATCTAATTTACAAAGCGAAAGAGAAAGCTCATTCGCTTGAACACTTGACAGAGCTTACGTATGTCCTTCTATCGTTGCATCATATTACAAAGTAATGCCAATTCATCTTTTGATACGTAAATGTGTTTAAAAATTGTTATGTGAAAGAACGAAGATTTTTGTATCTAAATTGAACTCGCAAATACTACGAAAGCCTGACCTCTACATGTTATGTGAAAGAGTATATCTCGATCTATATGACATTACAGAACATTATATTACGATACTTTAATAAAGTATCAACCAAGTTAAAATATTTTTAAATCCAGCTTTTGAAATTAAATTAATTGAATTAATTATGCGTAGATCAAATGTTTTTTTACTACTTATGAACACTCATATATACTGTCTTACTACGCTGATTTTGGTTTAAACATTAATATGATGAAATAAATTAGATAAGTTTCGATTTCTAGTTAGAACAATTTTAATTGTGTAAATTTGCCTAAAGTTTGAAGACAATAAAACATTGTCTTTTTTAACATTAAATATAAAAACGTTTAATATTTAAAAAATCACCTATTTTATTTAATTTTTAAGATTTTAACGCGCTTGAGTTAAAAAAAAAAAACAAATAATAAGTAGCATTTTCTTTTGCCAAATAATTCTTAGAAATACATTTTGGGTACTGAAAACATGTTATGAAAATAAGTTTCAAAAAGCGTATAAAAATGTTGGCGTATCTAGATAATATATACCTTAACTAACGACCCGCTCGCGGCTTCGCCGCTGTGAAATTTGCGAATATATCAATAAAATTATGTTTAAGTAGTTTAGAAAATAATTTTATAAATGAAACAAATAACGTGCTGTGAAATCTCAAAACTCTAAATATTCAATTTATGTTGCATGCAGTGCTAGGGAAAGCTAGTATAATAATAAAATAAAAAATATAACAAAAATTAAATAAAAGATAGCGTTTTAACTGGATTAAAAAATATGTTTCGAAAACTCAAAACATTCAATCGCGGCCCAGTCCACTACGTAAGGAGCCGCGGCTATATACCTATATTACAGATATCGACACCCCTTTCCCCTCGCCCCCGCAGTTCACTAAATACGCCGCGCGGGATATTTTACATTAATTATTTTCGTTATATCTTTTGAATAGAATGTCCGATTTTAATAATTTAAAAAGTAAGCATTAACACAGAGATAAAAATAAAGTGATTTGATTGATTTTTTTTCGATTTTCAAAATGTACAAAATTAAAGTGGCATAATTTTATTAGTTGGACATATGGTATCAAAGACTTTTTCGTAGATATTGATACGATTTATCGTCAATAGTTTTTGCAGCGCACGCGATGATAAATTTTTATAACTATTTTTTTCACATCTAGTCAAGATGTATATATTATTGCATTTTTATTAGTTACTTGTGTTTTTGAAAATGTTATATAATCTATGTTGCTCAGTGAAGATTCAGCTTTCTAATGGTGAAAGAAATTTTAAAATCGGTCCAGTAGTTTTTGCGTGAAAACGCGACGAACATAAAAATATTTCCTCTTTATATTAGTATAAAGTATACATTGGCTTGAAGTTTTGAATACCAAGAAGCGAAGGTTCATATCCTGCTAAATATGAAATTTTAATTTAAAATATATTATTATTATTATTGAGGTTAAGGCTTTGACTTTTTTAAATAATTATTCTCTATATAACTTTACTTTGTAATATATTATATTGTTACATCCAAGTAGTATAAATAAAACTGTAACGATATTCATAATAGTGTTTAAATTAATTATAAGTTTCTTCTCCATTTCTCACGAGGATATTACGTTTCGTTTTTGTTCTTTTTTCTTGTTTTCCCAACAAGCAATAGGTAAGAAATTTTTAGAGTTATGTGATAATTTCCACATGAACGGAAATCATTAAGCAATAGAATATAACTAGTATCTATCTATGTAATTAATACAATATTAATTTATTTTTGTCGTAGTTTCTGCATATAAAAATGTCATGATAATGAAAAAAAAGAAGAATGAAAAAAATCCCACAGGATAGAGAAAAACATCCGAAGTTAATAAGTAACTGTCACACGACAGTTTCATTACTACACGTGATAACTGAAATAAATGCTTATAAATCGTCCACAAATCGTAGTCCGTTACGAGTTGAAATACAAGACCATGTTTTATATAAGAAAAAAATATTAAAAATTTAGACTTCATAGGTAAAAAGTTTATTTTTATGTTATTGATATTTAGTTATAAATGAAATTAGGAAAAAATGAAATTACGATCGTTGTTAAGATCTCTAGTAGGCCATTTAGTATGGTAATGTGGAGTTTTACTAGATCAGGCGTACAAAAACAATCTTAGCTGGCCTGTTTAGGCCTAGTATATTAGCAACACTTACTAAAACTTCATTTCCTAAATATTTTATTTACGTTTAACTTAAGAAAACTACCTACCTTACTATTTTTGTAAACAACTACTTACCTATTTTTGTAAACAATTTTTTAATTATAATTTAATCTAGTTTTTCAAACAGAATACGAATCTACTACCTCTTTAACCGAATTTTTTTGTAACGCACAAATATTACACGATACTACAAATATAATTAGTTATTTTTTTGTATTTCACTTTATTTTTTTAAAATTAACTTTAGTAAATAGATTTTGTGGGAAGTAGTTAGTAAAAAGATTACTGTTTACGCTTCTAATATAAACATACATATGTATTTAGTAAAAACCAGTAAGATTAATATTACAAACATACAATCTAATTTTACTTGTATGTATAGATAATGAAATAAGTATTAAAACATATAAATGTGAAAAATCTTATTAGCAAGCGCTCATTTAACATTTTTGCTAACTAAAATTTTCCTATTGCAAAGATATTTTCCGAAATATTTATGTATTAAGAAATAGGTGCAAAAAGATGAAATTTGTAGACTAATTAATGATGCATGACACTTACCTAATTCTGCATAACAAAGAGCTCCAATCATGGATATGAACCCCGAAAGTATCCACACAATTAGGGCCATGCCCTTCGAGCCTGCGTGTTTCAAGGCCAGACTGGGGGATACAAAAATACCAGACCCCACTATCACTCCCACAATAATCGCCACGCCATTCATTAGGCTCAATTCTTTTTTCAGTCGTATCCCTTCATTCGATTCTACTTCTGCGGATGTGCCACATTCACCTACATCCATGGGCTTGGGCGTGAGACCCTCGGTAGCCGATACTTTAGCCATGTTTAAAAATCAAGTCAAATCGTATACAAAAATAAGCAATAACCTTCACTTTTTATTTAAAATGTTCAACATGATTTAAACAGAACACATGGTTGAACTGTGCCTGCTGCGGAAACTGTGATCCTCCGTCACGCAAACATTGCATCACACTGCGCTAAGGTACCGCGGGAAATACCACGTGCGATTTAAAACACCATCGGCCAGCCTTGTCCTGATAATAGCCTCTAGTTTACCACCAAACAGATGCTGATAACGCACACAACGTAATATAATTCACTGTATTATTTATGAATAAATATCCTTTTATAGAGGTTAAAATTGTCATAAAATATATAATAGGTCACTATGCGAGTTTTATAAAAAGGAGCTGAACAATATTGGTGGATATTTTATTTATTTTAAAATGATTTAATTAGATCAAGTGTACACGGGAAATTTATATGCCGGTAACGATCGTAACTAGTGCTCGACGCGGTACGGAATACACGTTCAACGCTCCCCGTCCCCACTTTACTATTCATTTTACTTCCAAGTTAACCACGAGTCCGACAGTCTACCGCCAATGCATGACTCAAGTAAGAAAACATCATAAATCGATATTCATGTAGGGTAAAATAGCACGTAGTAGTCTGAGATTAAAGCATATTTTAAGATCATAGACTAAATTTTGAATTCATTGCCAAGTTTGAACAACGGGTTTTGGCTGTCTCTTTCATGACTTTTACCACGTGTACGCGTGGCACACATTTTTAACTAGATAGTTTTAAAATTTCGGTCTGATAACATAAATATCCTTTACAGTGATAAGCGCCGTGAGATAAGGTTACATTAATTTGCCTATGTAGAAAGGATGTGATCAATTCCTTTAAAACGCGATGAGGAGTCAGTGGCGACTTTTTAGCTTGCAATGTTACTATTGGAAAATTAAATAATTTTTATAGTGTAAAATTTCAGTTGAGTTCTTTTTCATACTGTCTTTGTTTCAATATATTTTTTACTAGTTTTTATTAGACAATATTTTGAAGATCATATCGACGGATTTTTCTGAAGTTAAAGATAAAAGTCTGCCATTTACATATATTATACAGTTATTTTACTAGAACTCACTATCATCGTTACGTTATTGAGTATGGTAATGGTAAAGTTTTAGAATAAATTAAAACATCAATTGTATAAATATTTGCTACAAAAGTACAATCACTTAATCATTGTGACGTAGAATGGTGGGATCGTTTTCTGTTTTACATGTGACGTAAATATTTATATGATACGAGCTTACAAATATTTAGCTTTAATTAACACAATAAGAGGGGCTTCATAGAGCGTTTTTAGTATATCATCGATTCGTTAACATCTCAACTTGGCAAACGTAATAATAGAAGACCAACTGTGGTTTTGTCTACCAGGAAAATTATTAAGCAAAATAGCAAATATTTTAAATAATTAGGTAGATATAGTATGTACATTGTACATATTAAAATAAAAATTCTAATAAGACTTTTTACTTCGTTATTTGTATCCTACACCAGTTTAATGTCAGTAGTTATTTATAAATTCATTCATTTATAATATATAAATATGTTAATTATTTTTAAATACAACTTAAAATTAATAAATCTACTAATGAATAATAAAAAGAAAGAAATATGATTATAAACAACCTCTAGATATAACAAATGTATATTTCATAGAAATAATATTTAAACAGAATGCTTATCACAAAATATAATTATTGAAATAATCAAGAATCCCCTGTACTTTCTGGATATTTAAATATCCTAGCAGTGCCATCATCTGAAGTTGCAAGAAGGATGTTTTTTTGTTTGTTATATGTTAAATCCATTATAGCTGACCAATGTCCTGTTAGCCCAAATTTTAAGTCTCCAGATCTGGCATCATAAATGCGTATCGTTCCATCCAAGCATCCAGTTACCAACTGGTCGTTGACCCAAGTCATCCTTGTGACTCCTGCTGCAAATTCATCATCTGGTTTGGCGCAATGATGGCGGATCATCTGCCGAGCTGTATCCCAAATTGTAACAGATCCATTCAATGTACCTAGATATACAAAAATATATTTAAATGCATATTTTTAGCTGTAGTCCATTCTTTTGTCCTAGAAAAATTAGATCTTGTTTACTATTTTTTGTTTAACCAAGTATTAAGCTAATATGCTTGTCTAATTTTCTAATCAAAAAGGAAGAGAAATGCCAATATTGTTCAATACAAATATTCGCGTGAGTAGATATCGAATCCAAAATTATCGACAGGTAGGCAACAAGCAGGTGCAAACAACAGGCAGGTACTTCCTATTAGCGCCATGATGGCGTCAATATAGATATGATCAAAGTACTAATACGTGTAATAACTTAAAACGCATTTATGTATAATAGAGAAAGGAATTTATAATCAGCCACATAGTTATGGCCATAACCGGGAGAAAGTTACCACAGTAATTAGTAATTAGATGTTTTTTTTGTAATACTCCATATATACTACAACATAGTATACATTATAAGGAAAACCATATCAACACAATAAAATAAGTCAGACTGTTTGTATAGTGGCTGCGGAGTCAACCCAATTTGTAAAAATAAATGGATTAGGATTACGTAATCATTATACAATTACTTTAAATTTTCTGGTCTGGTAGATCAAACGAGTTAGTTGAGTTCCATCTTGTCTACAGGCGATAGTAGAGAATGGTGTGTGTTTAACAATGTTAGACAAAGAGGTAGAGCTGGCTTGTTATGCAGAAAAAAATGTAGAGCTGGTTCTTCTATAAGTATTGTGTAATTATCTATGGCATATAATTTCCATATATGTAATTTAAATTTGTAGTTAAATTCACAATACATTTCATAAATCACATTTGTAAATGTATATGACATATATTACTTCAAGTTTATGTAGATCACCCAGCAAATTCATGTTAAAAATATAAATAAATGATTTTATTTTTAGAACACATCCACTTTAAAAATTTGCATTTGAAGAAGTTGAGGCAAAAGAATACATACCCAGGGCAATATTTCCTAGTTTAACATCAGGACAGAAAGCCACAACTTCTAAGTCAAGTTCTGTATTGATTTGTGCAACAATTTTTCCATTATTTGAAGTCACTAAAACCACTTTACCTATAATTAAATAAATTAATTTTGTATATGTAAATATATTCTTCAATGTAATATGTAATTATATTATTAATATGATATTATATTATATTATAAAATTACAAATTTTTGTTCAGAAAGAATGTTAGTACAAAATTTAATAATCACCATCAGAGGATATTGAGGCTAAAAGACTATTTTCTGGATGAATATCAATGGCAATAACACGACTCTGATGAACAGTAGCAGGAATCTGGTGCAACACTGTATTTGTTTTAAGATCCCAAATGCGAACTGTTCCATCTGTGTAACCAGCAGCAAGCCGCACTCCATCGAGAAATATCTAATATAAAAAGAAATGTTAATATATATAAATGATTAAAATGATGATACAATTTATTCTATAATTCTGGGAAATTTGCCTGGTATCATAATATTTATTTCTAGATCTCCAAAGAAAGTTACATACTTTACCACATTCAGTTTTTAAATTATGGCCTTGCAATACTTTAGTCTCTCCAGATGGTACTTTGAAAACAAATATATCTCCTCCATCTGTTCCACAAATTAATACTCTTGCTCCAAAATGCCACAAACTCCATGTGAGATCACCGGTTTCGTATTCAAATACAAGAGGCCATGGCTCTTTAACATCATCTCCTAATTTACATTTCCAAATTTGCACAAGTCCCCCCATATCGACAGTCGCTAAATAGGCACCATCAAAGCTGAATCCGACAAAAACTATTGAATCTTTGTGATTTTTGCATTCCATCAAAACTTCTCCAGTTTCCACTAACCACACATAAGCTTTGTCGTCTTCCCCGCCTGTTACTGCAATTTTTCCATTGGAATGAATATCACAACAAAAGACCGAACCGGTATGTTTTTCGAAAGCCAAAGCTGCAAGATCTTCAGGTTTTTGAACATCTCTTTCCATTTCATCTCCAACGTCCTCAATTTCTTCCATTTCCTCATCATCTAGTTCTATTTCCTCCATAATTTCAATGACTTCAACATCTTCAACATCTTCGCCATGCGGAGATCCAGATCCCTCTCGGTATTCTTTCATTTTTACAACTTAGAAGAAAGTATATACAAAATTGAGCGAAAAGTAAAAAAGAAAAGTTACAATTTACCCGAATAATTTATTACAATATTCCTCTGTAATAAAAACAAGTTAAGTGTAATATAAATTAAAGGTTATGAAATAAAATCTTAAAGTATCTCTGATTCTTTCTATTTATTTATCAATCTTACGTCAAGCGTCAATAGCAGGTGTCAGATGTGAAGTTTTTTGTTATCAAAGACTTAAATAGACTAACGAATTTTAATGAAAATAGATATGGATATTTTATTTCAATTCAACTCAGTAAATATTATTTGTTTATTATGAAGCAATTTGATTTATTTATTTTAGCTACTCGTACAACCTTTTAACTAATTTTATAAAAAACATCATAGTTATAATACAATATAATAATATAATTATTTATACAACATGATTGTATAATAAATATATGAATAAAATATCTAAAGTGTTTAAAAATTATTAATTATCCCTAGTCAATTCTCCTTTAAGTAAAAATTGAGAAGGCTTAAGAAATCTGGACATTAAAACATTGACAAATTATTTATAATATCGATTTTCTATATTGAATTATAAATATTTTTTGAAAAATATACATATTATTGATAATATGAACTATTTATTATTATTGTATAAAACCACGGCGTTTACCACTATTCGATATGACGGCCAAAAAAATTCTCATCCAATAAAGTTTTCTTTTGGGTAGCTCCTCCTAAAAGAACTTTTACTTTGAAAATTACAGGCAACTAATTCGCTCATGAAAAACGATGCACTGCGGATCTTTTGGTACAATATCGATGTTAAAATATCGATATTTGAGAGAGATATACACTTATCCTATATACTTTTTATATTTTATATCTATGGTCGTCACATAATAAAAAATAATTGGAAACTAATTTTGTTGTAGGTTAGAAAATGGAATAATTTGAAAATACAAGAATTTAGTATTCCTCTTTATGTGTAAAACATTTACCAAATCAATTTTATTATGGCTACAATCAATAAAGGTAACAAAATAAATGTAATAGTATATTTACTATGTCGTGAAAGTTTTTTTATTATTATTTAATAATTTATTATTTTTTTGTAGCGCTGTTGCAGTCTCCTGTACCATATTTAATTGCCAAGCGGTTTCGTGGTAAAATTAATGTTCAAAAACCTCGCAAGCCTCATTTTGAAAGACAACTTCTACTTGATATATCAAAACCATTTTATGGACCACCTAGAAAGTCAATCCCGGAAATTTTATTATGTGAAACGGGGAAGGAGAGAAAAATTGTCGAAGAAGATAATCCATTTGAAAGGATTTTAGCAAGAGAATGCCTTGATTGGTTCAATACTTCTAAGATGGTTGTATTTTTACACCTTAACTCAATAAGTATGGAAGATAAGACACCAATATTTGCATCGTTAAAAAAGAATGATATGCACTTAAGAACATATGGTAAAAAAATAGTAAGTATGGCGACGAAAGGAACACGCTATGAAGTTGTTAATAATTTATTTACATCCCACCAAAATATTATTTTTGGCCAACCAGAGAATGCAGCAAAAATGTTTAAAATTCTTAAAAAGTCTCCACAACTTGTCATCATGGGTATGTATCAAATATGATTAATGCATGTTATACTTTAGATTTTTAAATAAGATTTCTAAATCATGCAAATTAATTATTATTCTTTTTTAGCTGGTATTATTCAAGATAAGTTGATGTCGAAAAATGAATTGGTTGAATATAGTAAGCTGCCCAGCTTGGATGTGGCTAGAAGTCAACTTTGTTCCGTTTTACAAAGTGCAGGATCTTGCATTGTTGGTCAGCTTAATCAAAGTCAACAAACCCTTGTGTCACATTTAGAGAAACATATAGAAATACAAAACAGACCACCCAATTCAGATTCAAGTACACAGAGCTAAGACTAGAGTAGAGAGACTTATGTTACCTTTAATAATCTAGTTGTATTAAATATAGTTAAAATTAAAATTTGTTTTTTTGCTATTTTTTCTTGTTAACTATATTTTAAAGAATAAGTGATCATGATGAGGTTTTTTGTATGGAATTCATTAAGTAAATAAGCTGGCTTACAGATATTTATATATATCATATCAAACCACAGACTACTGTAAAGTGTTCAAAATGTCATGTCCAAAAATATATTTTCAAATACCAAAACATACATGAATAATCCATTTAAAATAGTTTCATTTAAAATGTGTAAAAATCGCGAAAATCACAGATCTTATTAAAAGTTTGATTGTTGTTATGCGGGGTCCTCACAGCTATAGACTTGAGAAAGTTTCAGTCAAGTAAGCACTATTTAATCATTGTATATCATTACATTACACCCTTAGAATTAAAGATATTCAATTCAAAATTTATCTAATTTGACAAAGCTCTATATCCAAATATTGTTTGAATATAGAGCTATGCCAAATTCAATAAATTTTGAGTTGTCACTGATTAATTCTAAGGATGAGAAATATATGATCATATTTTTACATGGCCATGACGAAAACATGCGTATGGCTTCGTGCATGTAATTAGAGTAGTAAAAGCTATATTTTTATTTAATTAGAGTAGTAAAGCTATATTCAAATACAATAGTTAGTAAATGTATTATGTAGGTATATTCAATATTCCTTTTACTCACAAATATCACAGCCTACTAGGCTTGCGAAGTTAAACACAACTTCGACAGGTTGTATGCAGTACAGCAACGTAACGTACATATGTCATTAAGTAACGTAATATTACATATGTCATAAAGTCAACGTCAACAAGTAATGTGTTCGAATAGGCTAAACCTCAGTAATAAAATGAAATTAAAAATGTAGACTCTAAAAAAATAGGTGTAACATGAAAGACAAAAAATTAGAACTTGAATTTTATTGTTAACACATACATATTTCGTACATATTAGGAATTAGCCTGAACTTAAGAGATCAATTACTACTTAAACTATATATAATGGACATGTAAATACGAGTAACAAGCTTGAGCAAGATTTATTTATAGTACTTAATAATAGCAATCTTTAGTAATAAAAATACTTAAAAACAAAATAAAAGATATTCAAAATTATTTGGCACGTTTCGAAATAATTTTATACAATAATTTATGGTGCAGTAACACGAGTAGCCGCTGTCGCAAGCGCAGTTAGAGCGACAGCGGCTTCAACTTCATCCCTATCATGTCTCAAAGTACTGATTTCAAGACGAATTTTCTGCTCTTTTCGTCGTCTACCTTCAGCCCACCAAGAGTAATTAGTTTCGCTAGGCTGAAACCTAGCTGCACTTTCAAGCCATTTGCTTAATAGTATGGGACTAGTTATAGTATTATCACAGGTTGATTTGTCGCAATGATCTACTTCGTTTGAATTATTGTTGAAACTTTCATATTTTTCTGTGAAAGTGGAAGAGCTATCAGTATCTTGGTTACACACTGTATCAGAATCTACGATACTCTTTCTTCTGTCGTTATTTAAAAGTTCTGGAGTGTCAGGCTCTGGTTCACTCCATATGCTGTCATCAGAGCAGATGCTAAATTGTTCGACATTACCTTGAGCACGATTATTGTACGTACGTATGAGATGTCCCCATGTGAGTTGATTTCGATCTGCGTTCACATTTTTCAATTTTCTTCTCCAATTGGCAAACCAGTTACATATCTAAAATAATATAAAATCTGAGTATGATTTGAGTATGATCATATTACTTACTCAATATTACCGACTGAATTATCAAACATAAATGACATTACATAGGGTAAATTAAAGACCACTTAATATTTTTCAGTATTAAAATATTGAATAAAAAATTATGTTATTGTGAAGAGCTGGGTGGAAACAAAGCTGAATTATGTTTGTGAGGCAGTGACAAAAATAGTGCCTATTTATGTACAAATAGCAATTCTTGGCATAAAGCCAATTAGGCTGACTCTAAGACCGAACGTGTTACCAAAGACACCTACCATTAAAATAATAATGAGTTTGTTGCTTTTAAATGTAACATTACACTCACTTGAATATATGTAAGTCCCGTTTCACGTGATAAATGTTTTTTTTCTTCTCGATTTGGATAGGGATTGTCTCGTCGGCGTACTAGCCAATCTTTTAAATATCGTTTTATTTCTGGAGTAAAAAGCCTTTTTTGCGGTCTCTGGCCTGCGACTAAGCATCTCCTGCAAAGTTAAAAACGACATTACTGTGTAATTAAAACAGCTGAGCCGTTAACAAATAAAGAGCACTTGCATTATTAGGTAGTTACAGCAAAAAGTAATAAATGTTCTCAGATCCATGAGTGACGCACAAAGACAATTATTTACAAAACACTGAAAATAATGACTCATTTTCACTAACCGCGTATACCGCCTGTTCCTGACTGGTCTCAATGCTTTTACTTCTTCTTTAGTTGTGCCATCCATTTTATCTGTTTTCGCCTCGGAGACCCTTTGAATTAGCGTCATCGGAGTAATTTAATTAGAAAAGTATTAAGAACTATCACTGAGATGGCTAATTTCTTAGAGATATAATATGGTAGTTGAGCACGTGCGACGAGCACCGCAGCTTGTGACACGACTCGTATCTTGAAAGTTTAACGCCGCGGGGGATGCTTGTTGATCTATTAAAAAATAAGGACATCATGACATAAATAGATTGTCTTTCAAGCACGAAATACTATATTCTCCTATTACTTTGGTCGTATTAAGAGCGCATTGTTGGTATTCAATGTATGCGTTGATGTAACCGAAACATGACGGTCACATTCCTTTGATCACTTTTAGATGTTATTAGCTCCTGGTATTTTTTGGATCACTTAATTGTTAACTTAAATATGCAACATTTGACTAAATGTACTATGCCATCTGAAAGCAATGAAATTTTTCAAATACACGCTTTTTTAATATTCTAAAAAACAAAAAACATGGTATCTATTACGTGTATTGTCGAGGTCATTGTTTTGTTTTTACTGCTTAATATTTTATTTATGAAAGGATGCAACAGAAAGCTTTATTTTGTTTGTATTTACAAAGTCAAATATAAAATATTAAAAATTAATAAAATTATTTAAGCGTGAAAGGTACGTACCTGGGTGCGGGAAAGCTCGTGTAGTGTGTGAAAATGGCGGCGGATAAACGTGCGATTACAGCGCCACTGCGCGCGCGCACCGCCCTGCTGCAAATTCATGTTATTTCAGGATGTCTCCCGCGATGTCTTTAAACGTGATTGCAAATGTTGTCCCGAAACAAATAATTATACAATAGACATAATTTGATATAATATCATTTCATAAAATGCTTTCTCATTGTGCTTAAAAGTGACATATGAAAATAATTATGAAAGTCTTCTTATTATGACAACATAATGCTTTTTGTAAAGAACAAGGTTAGTAACTAATTTAATAGCTTATAATAAAACTTTTAGAATAATATTGTAAAAGGACTTTGATACAATATTGTAAAATAGGTTTCTTTAAAAATATTATACGTAAGGACTTAGTCACACAAAATCAGGGTTAAGGTTCTTATATAAATAAATATTAAACAGAAATCTTTTAGTTTCCATTTCTTTTGCTGATAAGGTACTTGTGTTTCCATTAACTTGCGTAGGTACATAATCATTGTCTTAATTTTACCGCGTTTATAATACCTACCTTATGTACAAAAATATTTTTTGTTTTGGATATAAAATAATAAAAGGCATAGCAACGTTTTCGAAACTGGTGTGAAAATGCCGACCTCATAATATATCTATGTTATATTATATATTTATAAAGGTATTATCTATCTATATTATATTTATATAAATTTTTATTGATAAACAGTAACTATACCGAGTCATGCTTTAAATATTGCGTGAAGATTTTTTATACATTAATTTTGAGTAAAATAAAACTAATTTTGGTACTGTTTTTTAAGAGTTATAAAGACGCTTGACAGAGTCGGTATGTTAAAGTAGTTTATTACTATCTAATTCTCGTTAAAAATTCTTAATTCTGTTTTGAAGGTTACGTATCTTTCGACCTAGTTAGAGGCAGTAGGGACAAAGCTAGTTTTAACAATTTTAGAACCGACTGCCGTTAAGATTCTGGTGTAAAATATTATTTATTTATCTTTAGGGAGCATCAGTAACCCAAATTTTATATTTACATGATGCTTTTTATTTGATTACTTTTGTAAAATTACTGGTATTGATGGAAATTTTGGAAACGTATAGAAAACAAAAGGTTTATAAAGGTATAGACATTTAATCTACCTACCGCTTAGAGATTACAGCTTTTTAATACTTACCTGTCTGTAGGTATAAAAAAGTAACTTTTTTGTAATTGGTATAGTGCTAAAACAAGACACCATGTTCATTTTGTCATCTTTATTATTTTTAATATCAATTATGTAAGATTACAATAAAAAAATCAAAACCGTTTTAGATATTAAATTACACGAGTTGTTGTGTATGACATTATTTTAGAGGTAAGTTACCATACAATAAGCATAACATATATGTAGGTAGTTAGAAACCTTTGCGACGTAGTGTCTAAAGATTATTTTTGGATCAAATTTTACTCAGGACAATGTTTAAAGTTTGTACGCATATTGATAAATAATTGTTATTAGAATAGGTAAAACAAAAAATATATAAATATCAGTACATAAGTTTATAAAATAGGCTTACGAACAAAAATAGGACTAAATAGGACCAATAGGAGAAAATATAGTAAAAAAATAAGAATAAATGGTTTTTAAATAGTGAGACTTTTTATATTATTACATAAATTACATTATAAAAAAGGCAAACGACGCAAAATATTGTTTGAGCATTTTCCTATTTCGTGATGTGGGTAGAAAACTTAAAAGTGATGGAGGGTAATATCACAATTAGATTTAATTCGGTGGTAAATGATATCTCGAGGATCACAATCTCTAAAATAACTAATAAATATGGTCAGTAGATTATGTTTATCTACTACAAAAAATTTAACTTAAATTAATATTAATTACCTTCTCTTAATCTTAATTTGCCGTAGTGTTTTATTTTATTTTAATATTTATATAATTTTTATAACTTTATTTATAATTATATTTGATATTTTTGGATTAGTTTTACTTAAAGATATATAACATATTAGCTAAACTCTTGACTTCATCTGCATTATTATTTAATATCTCAGGATATTTACTATATAGTTCTAAAATAAAAGTAGCCTAAATTATTCCTCCTATTATATAAGCTATCTGCCAGTGAAAGCTATCTTGTCAAAATGGGTGTTTAATATTTCAAACACACACTCTAATTTTATTTATTTGTATAAATGTAGTTTTATAAGACAAGTCGATAAAAGTGCCTAATAAAAACGTTGTGTTTTGCTAAATTAGTTGTATATAATTATCAAAGTAATAATTTAAATATATGTATCTTGAAATGTAATATTCCTATAAATAAATAAATAAATAAAATAATGATAAATAATCTAATACATATAAGGTATTAGATTTATTTATTTATTTATTTGTATTTTGATAAAATATTTATTTTTTGATGCCTTTTTTCTTGCATATTTCTATAGTTTTTGTAAGTATATATTTGGGAATTAAACAACACTGCTAAACAACAAGTACAGCTAAATCATCAACTCTTTACAGTAGATTTATAATGTAGAGCTAAGGGGATATGACGCAACAAGTGGCCGAAATGGCATCACATTGCTTGCAAACGAGGCAAAATCACAAAAAGACAAAACAAAACGTGACTATAGTTCGCCAAATCTTACGAGTTCTGACTTAAGTTTTGCACATTCAGTAGTAATTGATTATATAGAATGTATCACAATTCCCCATTTTTTACGTCGGTTCCCGCACAAGTTTAACGGCGACATTGAGTTTCGGTATCTCTGTTTAGCTTTAGTATTTCGATATAGATGTCCTTTTCTATGGGTGTTTTGCGACAGCCACGATGCTTTAGTCTCTACATTGCATTCACAAACCACACATGCGCCGAGACGATCGCTCGCCTGTTACGCGTGACACGTTTCTCGTACGGCGTATTTTGACGTCAACTCCACGAGTCTAGTTTGGGAGATTGTAAAAATGGTAACAGAAAGTGAATCAGTCGTGTAATGAATACTGTGAAGAACTAACAAATCCGTGTCATAGTGTAGCATAGATTATATCTCACCGGTCAGGGTGTACTCTATTTGTCGGTTTCGTGATTGATTTTTGCGGCATGGGCGAGGAAATTCAAGCTGGTGGTGACTCAAAAGTTACGCTACAACGAAAAATAACATTATTCAATGGTGTTGGAATCATTATAGGAAGTATAATTGGCTCTGGAATTTTTATATCTCCAACCGGAGTGTTTCGTTCCACTGAGTAAGTAGTTGTTAAATTTCCCGCCTTTGTGGTTCTATTAATATTATGTACGCGCGTAAATTATCACATACAAAATGTATTACAACCATAGGTTAGGTGTAGGTAGATCGGCAAAGCCATAAAAAGCTTTTTTAAAATTTTATAATAGAATTGGTTTTCGTTTAATACTTCTAAAAATTATTTTATTTCTTATAAGCAGGACAAAAACGCTTAAGATAATTCAATTTTAATATTGAATAATTTGTAAAAATTTTTAAATATCCTAACACTTTAAAGTAAATTATAAAATAAGTTTAAGAACTTCATATTTTTTTGTCATATACGAAATAAATAAATATCACATAGGTATAATGATTAGAAAATATTTTGCTTAATTCTTGATCTTCAATAATATATTCAATTTATAAATATATCTACTAAATTAGAAAAAGATACAATAAAAGACAGTATTCATTCGAAAGCCTAACTAACTCCAATCAGTTAGCGATATTAAAATTTCACGAGAACGTTGATAACACTGATATGACCGTGACACACATTATGCTTTACTTTACGTGCCATAAATTCTAAAATTCCATGAAATTTTTGTACAGTATAAGTATTGCAATAGGTAAGTATTTGTGCTATTGTTTATTTTATTTTATATTTACAAATATAAATATATAAAAATTAGTTTAAACTGATGACAAAATTAACATATGTAATTTCATGAAACGTGTGAAAGTGACTATACTAACAAGAAGAAGAAATATAATTTTCATATAAAAGTTTATGTTTATAGAACCAAAAGGTGGTTGTGCTTGTAGAATCGTAGTTCGTAATTTTACTCAATAATATCATCTACCTTTAGTAGAAACCGGGGGTAATAAATGCGAGGGCAGTAAATCCTTTAAGAGTATAAGGGCGAGCACGCAAAAAAGATTGTAAACAAAAATAGGTGCTTTTATAACTAGGAACTTTATAAACTAAAGTCATATTATTCACAAAAATGCATAAACAAAAATAATATTATATATGGTAAGATGTAAAATAGAACAATATTAATAAATAATGTTAAATCTATCGTAGTAAATATAGAATTTGGCGTCTTTGGCGGCTGTATATGCAATTGGTTATGGGTTTGATGCCACTCAAGCAGTCAACGAAGTGTCTTCACACTAGGTTGTCTCTGACTACCTGCTATGCGAGTTAAGCCTGAAAGTGTAAATATAATTAACAAACGTGTTAAAACATACATATGTTAGCTTTATTACGTTGACATTATATGTTGAAACATACATGTTAGCTTTATTACGTTGACATTATATGTTTTTAATACACCTACGTAAATTTTGTTAGCTTATCAAGTAAGTTAATATGTTATTATTACTATCATATTTTGTTATCCTTTTCGTAAAAAGTATTAGGATTTTTAAATATGGGTAAAAATATAATTATATTGTATAAGAATACAATTTATTTCCTTACTAAATTTCAGGCTTTCATACTTACATACTTAAATTATATATTACAAAATAAAAATTGAATAAAGTCTATGTATTTACATATAATGCGTTAATAAAGAAGTCTGGTATCCATTGCAAGTTTAAATTTGTATTATAGATACCACCATGGACCATTAACTCGCGAGAGGAGATTTAACAGAATCTATTTATTCTTCAACTAATAATTATGAAATAAATTCAAAGAAAGCAATAAATTACTTACTAAATAAGGTTAGGTAAATAAATTATATAAAAATAAACATTACTAAGTCATTTTAAATGTAGGTTTAAGTATTTGTAGTGCTTGCTAATTATTAATCATGATAATAATCTCACTTGCAGCTATATAGAGGTTGCTATACTTTTAATAGAATAGCTGATAGTATTAAATATTTATAAGGCATGTTTTAGCTCAAACAATTTCATTTAGTTGAAACATGATTAAATTATAAGTCAACAAGGCTATAAACATATTATATATATATATATATATATATATATATATATATATATATATATATATATAAGGCTATAAACATTATATTTTTAAGTTTACATGATGTTATAACCGGCAAAGCTCGCATAGTTTTAATTGACATAAAAAATGCTTACTTGTAGACAGGAGACTATAGGTATATTTGTTTTTCACATATTCGATCGGTAGTTCTTTGAATACTATATATATAAACAGTTTGAAACTAAAATGGTTTGAGTTTAAATTTTTGATTTCTTGCAAAAAATTTCGAATGGGCAGACTAAATTTAATCTGAATGTATTGAATAACAATTTTTAAATAACAATATATTTTTGGATTAAAATGGAAATTAATACGAAGTGAAATTCTATATTTAAACCACATTTTACACCGTATCTATTACTTTTAGTATGAAATCATTGAACTAGTTTACAATGCACCAGCTCTACTTGACAAGAGGCCAAGGTTTGTCAGTTATTTTAAGTTAAATAATTGTTATGTATCTTATTTTAAGTATAAGCTGTTTATTTATTATTTTTTGCACTCTCGATATAACTTTTGTAACAATTTCGAATTTGGCCTTGTTTATTTAAGAAAGTATAGTTTTTCAAACTATGAGAAACATTAAAAATTTAATTTTACGTTGTATCATTTTTGAATGATAAATTGGAAATTTTATAATTTCAATATTATTAAAGTTCAACGAGACGAATTAAAGGAAGAAGTAAATTATGCGATATGCATATCATATAATTATATTTATATAAAAAATATTTTTTTTTTTAAAGTTAGATACATGTAGTTCGAAGTGTTTTCTTAAAATGACACGTGAATGATTCTATTTCATTGTGGCTTCACCTAAATACCGATCCTTCTCGTATCAGGTTAACGTCGAACGTTTAAGTGTGTATACAGTAATCAGTGTTACATTTCGTTGACGATTTTTCTCGGAGCTCAAATAGTCTTAGAATTCTTAGAAAACACTCTTTTTTTGTTGTTTGTTGCAGATCGGTAGCCACGTCGTTAATAATATGGCTCATTTGTGGACTTTTATCAACACTAGGGGCACTATGTTACGCAGAATTAGGAACTTCGATATCGAGATCGGGCGGTGACTATGCCTATATTTATACTGCCTTCGGACCTTTGCCTGCTTTTTTGAGGATGTGGATAGCTCTGCTGATTATAAGGCCCACTACACAAGCAATTGTGGCCTTGACATTTGGACATTATGTTGTTAAGCCATTCTTTCCCGACTGTGAACCACCACAAGATGCTATCAAGCTTCTTGCCGCGGTTTGTTTATGTAAGTATTTCAGTGTCCTATATAACAAAGATTTATACTTTAAAATGTTAGCGTAAAGAAAATCGTAAAAAACGAACTAACTTTAAGATCACGATGATCACGATATCTGAATATCTAACATGATGTATGTATTCAGCAAAAAATGATAGAGAGAATGAGAATTTCTTCTTGCTTCAGTGAGTATAGGTATATTATTATAAAATATAAACAATATGAAACTCCTTTTATAAATTACCTTTAACATAGTACTCTTTAAAAAAATACCTGTACCCTTGACCTTCTGTTTCGTTTTGTATACAAATTGGTCTGCCTGTATGATCTAGGTTCGCACTTCATATTTTACCTTGAGTATCTCCGCAATATGAAAATTTAATAGTTAATTATTTTATTAAATTTAGTTTAATTATGGCTAATTAGACAGATGATTTTAAGTTTAATATTTAAACAAAATATTTAGTGCATATTTTAATATTAAAAAAAATATATAAAATGGTGTATGTCTGTTTATACAATTTATAACTTAAGTACTTATTCGTAGGTTAATGATAATATCATAAAAAAGCAACATTTTTCACCTTTATATATTAGTATCTACCCAACTAATTTAAAACTATAAGCAAAGCGTTAAACACTAGGCCTAGTAAAAAATAGAGTCATACAATATTTTGCAATGCAAATTCACAGAATCAAGTTCATCTTAATTTTATTATTACATTTGTAGCCGGTTTTTTATACTACATGGAAGGTATTAACTGTTTTATAAAAAGATGAGTCATGAAATCGTTTGAAGGCGCCGTTTTGACGCGAGATTTTCAAGGACCATTAAGTATACCCTCTTATGTTATGAACGATGTTCAGCGCTAGATCCATATGGTCATGTACTGCTTAATTTCCTTTAATATTATTAGACATATTTAAATATAATTATATGAGGCCGGTCGTGGCACGTGGCGAGGGACAGCGTCTGACTGTAAACGCGAACGGTTGTGGTTTGTATCCCGCCTCGGGAGAATGATAATATTTAAATTATTTTTACTTCCTCGCTCTGGTAAAATAAGTGCGGCGTTGATTTCCACCACTCAACACACAATGCCTCGAATTCGGTGAAAACTATATATTTTCTGTTTATTCTGCTACGTGGTATAAAATCGTGAAGGTAAAAAAAACTATAATTTAAATTATATTTAATCACGTTTAATGCTATGTATTTATGGCCTACAAAACTATTCAGCAAGTGATTAACACATTTTGAGCTTTTTATTTTTCAGAGAAAAAAAAATACATGATTTCCGAGGTTCCAATGCTCAACAATTGTTTCTTAAAAGTTTTAAATAACTTTATGTGATAACTTTTATGATAACACTGGCCATGATAGTGAAATCATTACTTTATTCATTACGTGAATAAAACATATATTACTCATATGTTATATTTATTTACCAATAAGACGATAAAAATTAACATGATCTAATTACTACGAAATAAATTTTATAAATTTGCCCAAAAATATATAAATAATATAATAAAAGTAATATAATGCGAGTGATTAATCTAGATAAATTTGCTGCATATGAATCCTAATTGTTAACGAACTGAGTTTCATCGCATTCTACAAGATCAATTGGCAATTTAATTAAGTTGTTTACTACGATATGCCCCTTATTATTGTCTTGTTGAGGCTAAAATAATTGTTTACTTATATAATTTTTTGAATATTAAATTAATGTATTTACTTCATTTTGTCTCTCACTAGTGTCTGTCTGTCTCTTACTTTTTGTCAGGTAGGTTTAGGTCAGGTTTTTATGATTATTTTATTATAAGCATATAATAAAACATAACAATATCTGTTTTGAAGCATTGCTACTTCATTCATTTATTACTTTCAGGTGTCAAAATTTAAAAAATTAAAATATTTATTATGAGTTTAAGTTTTAACCAAACAGCTATAGGCGGATATTTCCACTTAAGCCAATAAGCGACAAGAGAGGAAAGTTCCAAGGATATTGTAAGGATATAATATTTATATTAACATTACGACGTTGTTATGGTGATATCCTTGTAACTTAATAACTAATCTATAATCTAAAACTAATGTATAATCTAAATACTTACAAATATATATGTAATAAAAGTCGTTTCTATATATTTTAAGAAATTATATCATAGACGCCCATTGTGGCGGGTTGGGACTGCGTCAGACTGTTAACACGATTAGTTGTATGTTCGATTTCTGCTCGGTGGAATGATTTTATTAAAATTACTTTATGAATTCGGGCGGAAAACACAGATCAAAACGTGGGACAAAGAGGAACCTGAAAACCAATAGATATATTTTTTTACCTTCATGTCCCTCTCCCGCATAGCAGGGTAGACAGACAGTACCTAGTGTCAAGACACTCCGTACTTCACTTTCCACTGAATTGGAGATATTGCGTGTTGAGTGGTGGAACCCACAACTGCTCGTGTTTACAGTTAAACGCTCTGTTGTATTGTTGGTTTTAATTCATCTTAATTTCTCTTTCTTCTTTTTAGTAGATCTTGAATTAAATGCGTATGGAGATATACAAAGAGATATTTTATGAGAGATATTTTCAATGCGCAATATTTATAAATATCAATTAAGCTATGAATGTAATTACATGTGTGGGCCGTTACATTGTATACAATTTTTAAGCCCTACACACACACACACACACACACACACACACACACATATATATATATATATATATATATATATATATATATATATATATCAATCAATTTTATCAATTTTAATTGATCCCAATAGATTATTAAAATTGATTATTATCGACATAGTAAGGGATAACGAATAAAAATGAATTAGAAACATTTTTTTTTTCCTACCGATAATTTTGGCTGTTATTTTAATTCACAACATGAAGATAACATTCGTTTATCTGAGTAATGGTTCAAGGAATGGCAACGTCCTATCGTCGTAGATAAAAAGATCAAGGGAATTATACAAGCTACCGACTGTATCTGAAATTAAATCGTTAAGTATTGATATGTCTTAAAAGTAATAGAAATTATTTCGCTGTATCGCAATTTTTTTTTATGTTTTGCCTATATTCTTTTTGCATTGTAAATTAAATCGCTTTTCATTGTAAATTAAATCGCTTTACTATAAACACCTGTAAGCTTTTACTTAAATTTTAACATATTGTAATTAAGTCGATATTTTTTAAAGATTTTTTAAAGATCAATGAATTAATTTGTTTATTTATTTTTCGAATCTAATCCAATATTTATTTTTTTATGTAACTTAATAAATCAAGAAAAAACTATTCGTTATGAGAATTACCTATAGAAGTAACACGCCTTCCTTTAACCAATGGCTAGTGATAAGAAAACGGTTATATAATCATTGTACATTTTAATCAGTATTTTGTTGAACTATTTTTATTAAGTAATAAAATATACAAAAATCTACGTCACAATTTGCATGCCTCGTCATGTATTAAATGAAAACGGGTTGTAGGAGTTACTTAGATTTAAAATGAAATAAAATAAGAACTGAACCGTTCAAGACTTAATTCAAAATCGTTAAAATCGTTGATTTACATTCAAAACTACTATTCAATTCGAAATTACCAGAATGTATGCATGTATGTATATGTATGTGTTTATATATATATATATATATATATATATATATATATATATATATAGAGCACATGTGCTTTCATGTGTCCACATGACTTTATGTGTGCTCATGTGATATCACTTATTAATATATAAAATCATGCATGCACAAATGATTTCAAGAATTCAAGTGCGAGGCTTTGATGTCTATAATGTCAGATTATATACCAAAACTTCTTATATTTTTATATAGTTTTAAAATGGCTATGGATTATCGAAAAACCCAATTCTTTAATCTTTATGCACCGCGTAATACAGCAGGCAGTTTAATGATTTCAGAAAAGAAAGTAAGAAAGACTGTCAGTTGATATTTTTCGTGGAGAGTGGCTTTGGAGGCGCGTGTGATTCCTGCGACTATAGATTTTTAGAAAATCACGAGTTGTCCAGTCCACTCGTCTTTACTTATAAACCGATTCAGTTGTTTTTGGAAGGTGAAAAGCTATAGTATTTTATTTAAAATAATTACTTAATTGACAAATAATAATTTTCATAATTCATCATAATTTTAAATGATAAAGATTAAAATCATTTTACCTGCTTGAGGCTGAAAAAATTTATAATTAGTAATAAATCTTAAAATGTATATATTGTTTTTTTTTAGATAGATAAACAATAGGTTGAAACGTTTTTTAAAAAGAATTTAAGTAAAGAAATAACAGTTTTCTTCATTAAAACTATGCTGGTCTACAAGACCTCACGTTGGTACTTATATAACTATAATAGAATCTCGGTACCTAAAGATTCTTTCTTTACCTTTCTTTAACCTTGACTTATATTTTTTTACATTTCGCCGCAATTTTACTTTCTGTATTGGGAAGGGAGAGGGAACTTATTGATAAAATACTCTTTTTTTTGAGTATTTGAAATTATTTATCAATCGAAAAGAATCATAAAGTTTCCTATGATCAATATAAACATTGCATCTTTGGACTTTCAAGCATTGCGTTTAGGCACGTTCCAATTTACAAACGTCGATTTTATACATATTTTTTATAGCGAAATACTGGTACATTAAAGGTATAGTAGAGTATATTATATATTGACAAATATTAAATGCTGGGTAAACTAACTACACTTTTAATGCATTACAAAAAGGCAAAATCCCATGTATGCATTTTTATTCTACGTTTTGTTTCTTCGTTCGTTGTTACGACGTTTAACCATCTCACTAACAATTTTAGTATAATTAACATTTGATTATTTCTTTGACAGGTTTACTCACAGCTATCAATTGTATCAGCGTGCGATGGACAATGCGAATTCAAGATGTGTTCACCACTTCTAAGTTATTAGCTTTAATAGTAATAATAATATCTGGCATTTACTACATAGGCATAGGTAAATTACATTTTATATTGAACAATTCTTCACTTTTTTTACATTTTATGTATATACCAACTGCTAAAACCTTGTGAAGAATTTAAGGATTACTATTTTTTAAAACGTTTATTTGTCACAGTTGTAGGGTAGGCTTATGAAATAACAATTTTTTCTAGTTCGTGTGCAATACATGTTTCCAGTTTCCATATAGCCAGTAGTAGTTCTACCAAGTCCTGAACCTTTAAAGAAAATATCTACCTGAGTGGAGTTATAATCTGCATAAATTTATAATGATATACTTGTGTATCTTGTAAAAAAGTTGAAATTGTAATCAACTTTAAATAACTTCTTTTTTGATTTAAGTATTTTTAAAGTATTATTAATTGCCTTTTGCTAGATAAATATGTAGTTACCATTCTTATATTCTTACTGATGGCTCTTAAACAGTGAAGTAACACGAATATTGCATGGAAACTTACTAAACTACGGTACTTATAAATTTGTGCAATTAGGTCAATTTGGTTCTAAAGGCAAGTTGTCCGGTGTAATTAGTAATCGAAACCGGCATCAAATGTGCCTAATACACAGTAATTTTGGAAAACAACGACATAAGTTATTGAAGTGATCTTTTAAATTCGAATGTTCACCGATTATTCTTTCAGATATTTGTCCGAAAACATTTTGAGTCCTTTTACATTGTGTATATTTACATTACAAATTAATCTTTATATGGAAGTGACCTAAAGATTCAGATTTACTATATGCATAATAATACTTATTGAATATACTAAATATGCATGTTACATTAATAAATTATGTATTTATCCTATGTTTTTACCAGGTCATACTGAAAACTTTGAAAACGCATTTGACGGAAATTATGGTGCGGGAAATATTGCTTTAGCATTTTATTCAGGTCTGTACGCCTTCGGCGGTTGGAACTACCTCAACTTCGTGACAGAAGAGCTACAAGATCCATACAAGTTAGTATTGATATTTCAAAATAATAAATGCATTTTATATATTATATTTATTAGCCCATTGCGTCATTTTATTACAAATTTCCAATTGAAGACATCACGGTTGTGGGTCCGATCTATATTTAGGACAAATATTAAATTTAAAACTATTTTATGAATATTTATGGGTTGATTGCACTCAATTAAAAATTTCTTTTTATTTTCCCGCTTTGGTACTCAACGCGCAACGTAAATTAGTTAACTAGGTGTCTCTGACTCCGCTGTTATGCAAGATGTTAAGCATGAAGCTGATACACATATGGTAATACAATAGCAAATCTGTAAAAAGTGGAGAGCAGATATATAATATTGCAGACTTCCTGTTGTATAAATTATGCTTTGTCCATTTTTAATTTCATATGATATACGGCCGTTAAATAATATCTTTTGAAAAATAATCAAATCACTAATTTAAACATTATAAAAAGTATTATTCTGTTACTGTGATAACGATGTAGTGTTTTATACGTTGTGTTATTATCGTAATTATGTATGTAGTTCCGGTTACTACGGTATGAGGAAGATTGACATTTGTGGTTTGTCTGAAGAATTAGCTACTTGTTCACATTTATTGTTATTTTACATACGATATATATTTACTAGAAATAAAAAGGATTTTTCCTTTCACAATTTATTTTCGATAACAATTTTTACATGTCTGATTATATTTGTACCTTTTTAAAAAAACATTACCGAAAAATTATTTTCACTTCCTCGCTCTGGCAAAAAGATAAAGTGCGGCGTTGAATTCCACCACTCAACACGCAATGTCTCGAATTCGGTGGAAAGCTAAGTACAGAGTGTCTTAACACTAGATGCTTTGCGGGATAAAAGCGTGAAGCTAAAAATATACGAAAATTTACCAATTTACGGAATTGTATACAAAATCGCTTATACTTAAATATACACTATCAATATCTATATTAAATATACACTATCAATATCTCATTTATGTGCAAAAAATTTGCACATAAATGAGATATTGATAAAATGATATTAAAAATGTTATCTCAATCTCTTTTTTATATACACTTACCAATACTTATTTACTAATAAATTTACGATTTATTTCTTAAATTGCATAAAATTCTGATGAATCATACACTCTTAATAACATATAAACCTACTTTTCGGTAGATACTTTTATCTAACTTTTATTTTCTTAGTGACAACCATCGTTAAGTTTCAGCACGAATTGAACTCACACAAATTGGTTTTGTTAAAGAAAGGTCTAAACTTATCTATTATATATTCAATATAGATCTATATAAAATAGACATATGTATATTTTCTACATTAAGATTTTGTAAATAGCACATCCCTAACCGCAGTAGGTACTTATCACACGAGCATGTAAGCAAAATTATCCTTAATAAATTCCGATTTGTTCAAATATAGTTTTAAATTAAACACATTATTCACATTAAAATAAAAATATGGATTGGAAGACAACAATTTTATCATCCTATAATATGATCAAATGAGAAAGTTTTAATATATTAATTGAACTTAATGTCAATAGTATGTAATAACTATGAACACGCAATGTCTCGAATTCGGTGGAAAGCTAAGAAAGGAGTGTGTTGACAGTTCCTAGGTACTTTCTGTCTATGAATTAAATCTATGAATCATGAATTAAATAATACATTTCCTTATATATTATATTGATATACAGGTTCATTACTAAATTTAGTCTAATTTTTTCTTCTTCTTATTTAGAAATACTTCTATTTCCTTACAATAAAAATGTAGAGCAAGATACTAATAAACAAAGATAATATACATTATGCTATTACAATATAATAAGTGGAACAATCTCTTCTTTTACTCAAAGGATTACTGTGAAAGTGAAATAATAGAAATGTACTGTAAAAAAAGTTACTTTATTCTGTGAAGATGTTCCCGAGAGAGCTCCGCAAACGTTACTACAGACAGTCGATTTATTTATTTTCTCTTTCAAGCAAAGAAATAGGAATAAGAGGTAGCACTTGGGAAAAGTAAAGAGAAAAAGACAATTGATTGATAGGATTAACTGCAAATACTATTTTAATATTATATTAATTGAATAAGTATTAAATATATTAATTTAAAGTGTGTATATATTTTTTATAGAGTTTTCATTTAAAATATCCATATATAAAACTATCTGTCGTGTCGTGTGTTGATGAAGTCTATGTCCTTCTTCAACCTTTCAGACTATTCATATCAAATTTGCTTATTTAGATTATGATAGATGGATGATAGTTATAATTATAATAGGCGTTGAATGGAGGAGGTCCAATCAGGATGACTTTTAATAACTTTTAATATTATAACTTTTAATATTTGATAAATATTCTTACAATTTAGGTACTTTGTATAAAAGACAAAGTTTATGTAGATTAAATATCAAAAGCGACAATTGTATTATTATTTTGACAATTGGGATAAGAATTTAATACCTAAATACACTTAAATATGTATTGTAAAAAAGTATCCAATTCTGTTTATGATTAATGAAGTAATATAATCTAATGTATATTTTATTAAATTTAAATATAGATTAAAAATAAAGAATAATAGGATTGAAAATATATTTAGGAAGTATGTGTAGTAGAGATGGAAGATACGAAATGTGGAAATGTGCTCTAGTTGCATAAATGCGACGGCAAATCGTTAGTGTACCTGCAGGTCTTGCCATTCACAATGCAGTACTAGAACTAAGATACATCCAACCTCACATTTGTATTAAACATAGCAGAAAAATATCTAACACCTGTATAAATTTGGTTAGTTGTCGAATTATTCCTTGGTGGTTAAGAAAGGAAACGCATAGTATGCACATAGGTAACTAAGTAATTTAATAAAATGTTAAAATGTGCATTATAAGTAATAGTGCATTCCATTATCCAGAAATATGACAAAAAAAGAATACAAGTTCTGGCATACATTATAATTGCTAAATTGTTACCTTTTTTTTAATACAGTATTATTTGAAATATATAATATCGCTTTATTCTGAAAAAATAATATTATTTACAGTATCTACGCGTATCCTCCAGCGGCTTTCTTTTATCGTATTAGATGCATTATTCATTCGCGTTCTTATGGACCTATCTTACCTACTTCATATAAATTACCCGTAGTTTATTCTTGCTGAAAGCCACTTCAGTACCGAACAATATACTTCTTTTAGTTTTCTTACAAGCGAAATGTGTATTATTATTCCCATTTGCAATTATTAGTTAAGGGAACATATATAACTTAAGTACATTTCATAATATAAACCGCTGATTGTAAGTTGGTAGGTCATTTTAGAACTAGACAAACTGGTATTTGAATGATTATATTATTATTAATAAATTAGTAAAGATATATATGATAATGTCGTTTAAGTTTTATGTTAATTTCTGTTAGCACAGCCATATAATGTTGTGTTACAATTCTAAATCGTTCGAGTTTATGAAACGGCTATCTATTGAGTATCCTAAATAACTACTCATTATTACCTTTTTATTACAATTTAATACTTCGATTAAAAGGTATTTTACCTTTTTATTATATTACTATTTTATAAATTATAAATATATATTACTTCTTTATAAATTAAACAGAAATCATAAAAAAAGGCGGGGTAGCCGGAGAGAACCTTATATCCAGACGTTCTGTTCTACACTTTTAATTGAGTTTTTATTAATTAAACTGCGAAATGGACCATTACGTGTACCTTTACAATCATGATAATGAGAAAAATGATTATAGTTTCTGTAATAGCCAGAGACGATGTCATAAATTTTCCGCGCACGTTGTAATATAGTCTTTATCTTATGGGTATCTCCTATTTTTTATTACTTTTGTCATTTCAGGAATCTGCCCCGGGCTATATGGATCGCTATGCCGATGGTGACAATAATCTATGTAATGGCCAACTTGGCCTACTTTGCTGTGGTTTCCAAGTTAGAGATGAAATATAGTACTGCTGTTGCTGTGGTAAATTATTCACGTTTATTTCATATTTGTTAAATAAAAAAATAAGTAAGCCTGCCGTACATTTCTTTTTAAAAAAGCCAGTCTCAAGCTATCTTCTAATATTTTATTTATGTGTGAAAAATATTTTATTTATGTGTGTATGTGTAGATGTCAATATTAAGTTACTAAGACAAAAGAAATTCTAATTACTATTTATATAAATATATGTATGGCAGTATTAATAAAGCTCCTGTCTCCGGATTAATATTTTTCTGCTTTATTTCATTAGAACGAATTGTCGAATTTAAAACTTAATTTGCTATCAATTCTCATATTATTTCTATTTTTGCTTACCTAGCTGCATCAATAAAAGTACCTAAATGTCACGTTTCTTATTTTTTTACCATATTTAAAGCGCTTTCCATACTTAGGTTAGGAAAACATTAAAAGAACGCATACAAATTTGAACATAGTAAACTCGTATTCGCTTTACTAGGAAACCATCTAGAAACGTCTAAAATGCCTTGGTGGTCACAGTCTTGGACTGTCTGTCTCTAAGAGGCAAAGGTTCTACACCCGTTGCGTTCAAATTTTCATGCGTTAAACATTTAGCATTTTAGGCGTTCACTTAGAAATTAATTTTTTTTGTACCTGAAAACTAGAAAATGTTTTTGGATTTGAGAGATTGATTAGAAAAGAAAGAATTTTCTCTATAAGCTCCTAAAAAAACTTTGAAATTGTCTCCCTTCAACGCACCCGCATGGTGATTCTATGAAATACTAAGGAATTTCTCTTATGATAGAATTCTTAGGAGGAATGAAGAATACAGTCTTGTGACAAAAAATGTATAAATCACGTGTAAATATCAGAGAGCGTTGTAGTCCTCTAAATTAGCAAAATTCTAAGGAAAATTCATTGTCTCTACCGCTACAAAATTTGTTAAGACATTATATTCATTACTTCTTTTGAGTGCTATCCACACGCTTAGTGCAAGAATAATATTTTAGAAAAAATAGAACATGGTATACGATATAAACGCGCCTCGTTAACAGCGCTTAGACTCCAACAGTCGCGGGTCCGAATTTATGTTACGTTCAAATTTTATACGTTGCTTTCTTATTCTAAGTATTATAATCATTAATTAACAATTAAATTCACGTGTTTTTGTGTTTTTCGTCATATATCACTTTAAAGTATAAATATAAATAAAACTAAGAAATTCAATGACCCTAATAACAAAACTAATTATCGGTTTCAGATGTTCGGTGACCGCCTGTTCGGCAACTGGAGTTGGTTAATTCCGGTGTTCGTAGCATTGTCTACATTTGGCGGAGTTAATGGCGTCTTGTTCACTTCCGCCCGGTTATTTGCGACGGGAGCGCAGGAAGGCCACATGCCAGGCTTCTTTACTCTCTTCCACGTGGACAAACAAACGCCAATACCTTCACTTATATTCACTGTAAGTTATTGGTATTGATGTATGTACAATGAAATATTATATTAAAAAAACCACACTACTAAGTGAGCCGTGAATTTTGGGTAGATATCAATGAAGGTCTATTTATTCTTTTTGATTCTTTAAAAGTAAATCAATCATCCTTCTAAACATCAATCGCAGGCGTTTATATTATACTATTAAAATTATTGATAAATGAAAATTATCATTAAGTTTTAGTCTTAACTCTGATATTCTAAATGGCTTCCATGAATTTGTATATATATAAAACACAATAGACTTGTTCCAGCGGAAGTAAAAAATATTTAAAAGAAACTTCACCTAAATAATTTTATAACACCTATCTTAGAGTTACATTTATTTTATTTGTGCAGTAAAACTAAATCACCTAATCTTTACTGATTATTTAAAGCTATTGCAATAAAAATTCAACACAAGAAATAGTCATATTGTCATTCTGTAAGCAATTTATGTAATTTGCCAGGATATTCTTATATTAATTTGTAATTGTGAAACGAAGTTTATATTGAATGTTAAAAAAATAGAATAAAATATTAAATATATAAAAAGAAAAAAATCTTCACTCTATTTACTTCATAGCAGTTCATCCGAATTCGATAGCGAATGTATTGATATACGTTTTGCGAAAATTACGTATGGCCGAAATCGTTGAAACAATTCTAATAAACCTATCCCCTGATTTGGGTTTGGGATTTCATCTAAAACCAGTTAAATGAAGCTAGTTCCATTCCTAATTTATTATGATGTAGTTATCTATTAGACACTCTGCATATTTTTTTAATATCATATTAGGTACGTGTATTATGTATAGACCATGTATTTCAAAAATGTAAGAAAATTTATAATACAAATTGATATTTGCTGTGGATAGATGTTTACTTTCACAAAAGTTGTTATACTTTCTAAAACTTTCTTTACTAATGTTGCACATTGCTTTACTTAGAATATATATTAGATAAATAGACTAAAACCATTATCCACTACTTTTCGTTTTAGAATTTCACATATAAATTTTCGACTAAGCAGATGTCAATCATTTATAATATAAGTCTTTACGATAATAGCAATATATTACATATGGCTCAATTGAATTTATGTATCTACATATATATAAACATGTGTTTTAGAATGTTGCTTATGACATTGATCTAATGCTAATTTATGAGTGCCTTGTTTTATTCTTAGCGCGTCACTAAAAGGTGACGATTGTGATTGATTTTTTGATTTCCATTTAAAATTTTAAATTGATTCAAATTTACACATTGAAGTTAAACTTATTATGTTATTTACTTATTTCCGACATTTATTGTCCTAATTTTTTTTTTAAATCCCATAGATTACAGTTAGCCGTTGTAAAGTTCATAAGTAGACACTGAACACTGGACAGATCACATGTTTTTTCCTTTATGATCATAATGAGATTATTCAATAAATTTCTTATTCAATACTAACTATAAGTTATTTTTGTTTCAGTGTTTCTTCTCCCTCTTAATGTTAACAACGAGCAACGTGTTGGAACTCATCAACTACTTTTCACAAACACTATGGCTATCGGTTGGAGTTTCAGTGGTCGGTATGTTATGGATGCGACGAACCAGACCCGATATGCCAAGACCGATCAAAGTTAACTTAATTATTCCCTACGTCTTCCTTATAGCTATTGGTTGCTTGGTTATTATACCTGTAAGTATTCAACCTAAGGAAACCGCTATAGGATTAGCCATTCTCTTTTCTGGAGTTCCAATTTATTACTTATGTGTAAAATGGCAGACAAAGCCAGACTGCTATAATGCTTTCTCTGGTTGTGTATTGAGATTTATGCAAAAATTGTGTTCTTGCATTCTTGTTGAATCCTCTGAAAAGATGTCCAATTGAAACTCATCTACGATCTGATTTATATATACAACAATATGAGCTTTGACATATAATGGACCAATAATGTGTAACCAATTTGTGTACCATGAATGTGTAATTTTATTAAGAACATTTATTACGTTCTTGTTTACATATATCATGTTAGTGTTGTTATAAAGAAGACAATATAAACTTTTTTAGCCTCTTTTATAAAATATCTGTACCAAAATATATGAAATGATAGGTATGTTTTTAAATACATTATGAATATGTTATATTTTGATATGTGTTTTTTTATAAAATAAACTGAAGGTATAACCATAGCGAAATGACTGATTCATATAAAAATATTAAATAAGTTTCATATAAATAACATCTAACATGCATTAAATCCATTATCTACTTTTTTAGACTATTCTACACATAACATTTCATTGTATGCTAATTCATTGTATATTATATACATAATACGTTTTTATTTGGGTATAAGTCGGCCTTGTAAACAAACAATCACTACCCAAGGGTAGTGATTGTTTGTTTATAAGACATCTACTCCCCATGGAATTAAAAGAAATGTAGTTTATTTCCTTGTGTTTATTTATTATTTTTAACAAAGTGCTTAATATAAAGACACGTACGTATATGTGGACATTACTAAGTAAATTAGACTAATTATATCTAGAATCACTCGGTAATATAAAAATTTATATAGCTTATATAGACAATATTATTTAACAATATAAGCATCTTTCAGCTCTCTGTATATTTTATGTATATTATATAATTATAATCTTTTTTACTATAAAGCTGAACATGCTTACAGAAGAATAGCATAAGTAGTATAAAATATTTATACAGATGATGTGAGGTTAAAAATAAAATAAATACTAAATACTTTAATTTATTTCTCATTATAATATTTTTAATTAGTAATGGAGTAAGTTGCCATTGCTGGCTTGTTTTAGCTAGCTACACAATTATGGAAAATAACATTCCTAGATTATTAAAATTTTCTCATAACAGCATCTCAAATATTTAAGCTTTGCTGTTATTATTTTTATAATTACATTGTTCGTATAAGAATTTGTAATATAGAGTATGATATCGTACAAATTCACTACATTGTGTTATGTAGTACAAACAGTAGTAGTTATGTACAAACAGCTTTAATATTCGAATATTGGTAGTTTAGATGACAGTTAATTTAAATTATCTCTAATATACTAAATGTAATTTTATTGTAGAGAAATCGATGTGAAAATAGATAGTCGCCTATGTATATCCTTATATATTGTCGCAAGATTTTAAAACACATGTAATCTATATGCAATATCTATAACAAGTTACAATAAAATTGTCAAACGTATTTGTAAAGTTTTATTTCCTGAAAAATGACTACTATAATGTAGGTGTAGCTATGCCGTTTGCGCCCTTTCTATACTCAAAGAGATACAGTAGAGGTGAGAAAGTAGCTTACATATTTTAAGTACATAATGAACTGCATATTTTTTGTTTAAAGTCTAGATATTTCATCTGTTATAGGTCAAAATCAGTTTGTTGTCACTAGATTTCTTTTAAATAAAATTTAATACAAGATATATGTACCTAACTACTTAGAGAGTAGTTTGTACAAATAAAAAAATATAAACTATTAAAAAAATAGGCAATGTCTTGATTTCGGCCGAAAAACAGTGAACGAAGTCCCTGAATACTAGATTGTCTCAAAACATCCTGGTTAAAATTTAGGTGGTACCCAAACCTCCAACAAAATATTGTGATTAGACATATTTAAATTATATTTAAAAATACTTAAAATTTTTAAAATCATTTTAATTCTTTTATACATCAGATAACCAATATAGTTTATAATGGTTCGACCTACTTCGAAATTCATAGACGATTAATAAAATGTATATAATTTTTAAAATAGAATAGAATATATTCCATGCCATTATATTCAAGTCGAATGATTTCCATAATTTATGCTTTGAGCATATTTATATATGTTTTTAAACATAAATGTTCAATTTTATTGTTGTCATTTAATGTTGACTAAGTGACAACTGACAGTTCTTATTCATTACTGACAGTTGTTAATTGTTACTTCTTTGTTATGGTTCAGATTACAATCCCAATAATTCACTTATAAACAGACTTTCTTTATTTCTTCTTGGGTTTTCTTTTGTGCTCATTTTGTTATTGAAAATATATTTTATCTAACTATACTTTTGTAATTACTAGAATGTTGAAATTCGAAATTGTGTCTTCGCGGACAGTGGAGGCCGTAGAAAAGGAGAAGAAGTTCGTAGCATATATGTTGCAAGTTAGACAGGATTCCACCGAGTCTCGAGTATTCGATCCTGATCCAGCAAATGTGGAGAGAAGATATACTCATTTTTTAGGTTTATATAACGGCTTAAAGAAAGAACATCCGTCATTAATTAGCACCATTTCGTTTCCGCGGAAGGTATGACGCATGTATAACAAACAAATTTATTTACTTGTTTGATTTTGCTTTTATATCACAAGCGATATTGTGTATTTTTAGTTATAATTTATCATGTTTGACTATGAAAGTGATGGCAAGGAAGGACAAAGTAATTACTCATTGAATAATTTAATTTATTAGAAGCATTGTCTGTGTGTTTTAGCTGTCATTAAGTTATTTGTATTTTAATTCAGTAATAATATTATTGAACAATATGTAATAGACATAGTGCTTGTATTTTATATAAGTAGTATGTTTGAAAACAACTTTTACGTCCCAAAATCTTTTACAATTGTTAAGATGTATGATTTTTATTTCCAGATAGTGGTAGGAAACTTTGACCCAAATTTAATATCTAATAGATGTGCTGCATTTGAGTCATTATTAAATTTGATAGCTACTGAGTCACGACTCAGAGATGCTCCAGCAGCTATTGCATTCTTTCAGAATGTTGAATTAAAAGAAGCAAGGAAATTGATTGATGAGGGAAAATTTGACCAAGCACTATCGATTTTAGAAACAAGCTTTAAACTATTGAATAAGGTATTGTTTTTTATTTTATTAATAAAATTTAATTTTTGTAAGTATTTCTGACAAACATTAACATGTCTAATTAAAGTTATTTCAAAAAAATATTTCTTTATTAGTAAATAGTATTCAATTTTGATTCTTCTTGTGTTTTCTAATAAGTGCCATTAAAATATATTTCAAAACATAACTTCACATTTGATTCCAACAATGTATCTCAAATTCTTTTTATTCTTATTTAGAAGAATCATTTAAAATTAAATATTTTCATTTTAGTGTGAAAACGTCAAATGTTATAAAACACAATAAATATTATGTAACAATTTTATTTTTAGGTTTACACGGACAGATCTAGAGTAGTGCTTAGTGTTCTATGTAGAATTGTAGCTTGTGCTGGTTCTAGCGGTGGAGCCTTAGCTGGACCTGTTGAAAAATGGGCACAGCTAGCACTAAGAAGATATGAAGCTGTCAGTGACTCTGACTTATTGCTTATTTATATACCACTGTTACATACATGCATCTCAATTTGGTAAATATTTGAATTTTTTTTTATTTTGCTGAAATAGTTTTTCTATTCTATTGCTCTGAACAATAATCTGTACATACTTTTATGAGTTAAATGTTTCCTACTTTATAGTAAGATGATGAAGGAATTCAAAATTTAGCATACTGCTATGTTATATGAGTAAGGAGTATAGAATATTCATCCTTTTTATAATAATACATTAAGTAAAACTGGTAGACATAAAATCAATACATTTTTTTCAAATATTGTGCATGTTGCAAAGTGTTTTGGAAACCCATGTTGTAAAGTATTTTGGAAACCCAGATTTCACTAGAAAAAATATTAAATATGAAAGATAAAAATAATAAGTTTTTATTTTTTTTAATTTTCAGGGAGACCTTAGGCCGTGATAAGTCACAATTAGTAGAAGAGTTAAACGCACTGCGCAGGAAGGGTATGAAAGTAGATTCTGTACCAAGTTTAATGGAGGCTGTGGATAATCTGGACACTACTATCTAAAATTGTATGCGAGTATTTTCTTTACATATGACTTATTAGAACAAAGTTGTATGTTTTGCTAACTTTAAAAATATCGATATGAATCATACTTATTTTATTAAAGATCTCATGTTATTAAGAGTATTTCATCCTATATAATATTATAAAGTTTAAAATAATTTGACTAAATATGAATAATAAATTAAAAATGTAGGTATTTTAAGAGAGTCAATTGTGATGGGAAAATTAAAGTCTTCCAAATAACCATAGTTATCTATACCAAGAGATGTGACATTCTTAAAATGTTTATGTATTAAACTATTAATGTTATTTGAAAATTTAGAGAGAATAAATGAAAAGAAAGTAAATCAAAGAATTATTAAAAAACTAAACTAAAAAACTAAAATAACTTTGTTCTTTTAAGTATTTATTATTTAAAAGAAAAACAATTAATAGCCATTAATAGCATTTTAAATGTCAATATTGTGTATAGTATTACTGTGATGATTGTATGCATCTCTATACACTAATTAATTATGTTACATTATATTTTTTGACAATTTAATTTTATAATTTGTATTTATATTAGCAAATAAATATGTATTTTAATCGTAATGATATAAAAAGGTTTTAAGGTTTTAATCATGAATGATACTGAATTTCAGATATAATAAAAGTTATTAATTTTTATTTTTAAACTTCAAAAATATGTTAATTAAATAATAGCTTCTTGAATATTTGTATACATTTATTTGCATTTTAGTGTCTATATTTTCTATATAATTTTCCTCTATAGTTTTTTATTTGAGATAACAATAATTTTTTATAGTTATCAAAAATGTTATATAAGCAAAGGTGTTATTAGTTTTTTTATTGCTTTAAATTTCTTTTATTGATATTTTAGCGTAGCTACTCTTTTATAGCTTGTAGAGTATGATAATAACATTGTTCATAATTATGTAATCTGCCTTATTTATCTCAGTAGTTCATAAGTAGAGCTTTCATCAAATTAGATATAAGCATAAGTAAAATTATGTAACTATTACCATTTTGTATGGGAAATGCATTATGAAACAGGTTATGTATATTCGCGTAATATATTTTATGTAATTAAAATAGTAATAGTAGAAGCTAGATTTGCCTATGGATATAAACACTTAAATGTGCCTAAATAAGTATTTGGTCATAATTATTAAATTGTGATATTCATTGGTCTCAAATTGTATTATCGCATCTAGACATGTTGACTTCTTTCTAATTTCATTTTACATTTTGACCTGAAAATTATATGTATAACATTTTGAGTTTGTGTGTTTTGTTGTATAATTCAAATGTACGGATTATATTAATTAATAGTAATTATTATTTTTTTGTTTAAGAACAAATTCAAAATAAGGGGATTTATGGAGATATTTTAATTCACTCTGTATGACTTGAATTTACAAACTTATAAGTCAAAAAATATTTATTAACAATTCCATAACTGAGTAAGTTATTAGAGCTAAATCGGATCTTATACAATTTATGAATTTATTGACATATTATGTACTTTGCGTTTTACAAAAAGCACGTGAATCACTTCTTCGATTAAACTTTAATAGCAATTTTAAATTAATTTTAATGAATTCATTATACTGTGAAGTATTGCAGTGAAAGATATGGGCTGTCACATTTGTACTAATATATCTCCTTTCTTATAAGTTTATTCCATTTATAAAATACTTAAGATACTAAAAAGTATTTTTTAAAATTGTAAATATCATCATTGTATAGTATTTTTTCTGAAATTATAATTCTTAAAAAGCACGGCGTTGAATTGTATTCTATTCTAACGGAAATTGCTATTAGTTACAGAACTAGATACTCTCTCTTATTTGTTTAAAGAGAAAACAAAGGTTTTCGAAGGTAAGATATAGATGTATATGTTTTAGTATCGTACATTTTATTTGACGTATTTTACGAAATTCAAGCATAGGCAGCAGGCTTCAAGCAATATAAAAGATTTTTCGATTGTTACTATTTGTCAATTAAGTATTTATTGATAAAACGTGATTGTAAATGATAAATGTATGTGATATTGCACCAATTAGACTGTGGAGTCTATACATCTAGTCTGTTGATATTTTTTTAATAATTTTTGTCGAATATAAAATTACTTTTTTTAATGGTATTACAGTAACAATGAAAGATGATATTACACAGATAATTGTAAAAGTACAGTTGAGAATGATTAATTATTTTATTCTATATTTCATTTTATTCAATTACATTTATTTCATTAAAATGTATTAACCAATGTATGCAAGAAATAAATTTTTAATATAATTTCAGCTAGTTAATGTTAGTTATGTGGTATATTTTTATTATATTCATGTACACCTTTGGCATTAATAATTTATATTATCAGTTTATTAATGCTAAATGTAACAATATACCTTGTTTTTCTTATTCGACATTTTATTTTTATATTAAGTTATAAATAATTTGTAAATTAATTAACTTACTTACACATGCACGTATTAACTGACTCACAAAAATTTATTTTATTCATTAGTTTTGGATATATTGGTTAATAAACCATAAGTATTTTCTTCAGATGTGTAATTGTTATAAGCTGTAGGGTCAATCCACTATTATTTATTAAGTTTTTTTTATTGTTGTTATTTGCTAATTTACCGAAAAAGTAGCGTATGCTGACTTTAAGAAGACCTTATTAAAGTAAAAGTGAATTTAGTCCTTACTATTGTATTTTATCGCTTAACCTTATCTAATAATGTGACTGATATTTTATACATTTGTAGCTGAACGTAATAAATATATCGTAATGTATTTCAATCAAGCGTTTTGCTTTTATGCTCACTTGTCCCTGATGTAAAGAATACCTTTTATTGAGTTACTGTACTTTTTTTAGCTTCATGCTTTTATCCCGTATAGCACGTAGAAAGTACCTAGTCAAGACACTGCGTACTTCGCTTTCTACTGAATTGGAGACATTACGTGTTGAGTGATAGAACTCGCCGCCGCACCTTGTCCTATCAGTGTGAGGAAATGAAAATAATTTTAATATAATCACTCCCCTAAATGGGAATCGAACCAATAACCGATCGCGTTTACAGTGGCCGGTCTTGTAGCAGTGTGACAGACACTGCTACAAGAGCGGCCACTGTATTTAATCAAGTCGGGTATATGTAATCAAACGATTAAAATTGCACATTATGCACAGATGAAAATGAAAATACAACCTTTAGGAGTTTGCAACAATGGATTCAGTGTTTCAAATCATTATTCTTATGTTGATAATATATATATATATATATATATATATATATATATATATATATATATATATATATATATATATATATATATATATATATATATATATATATATATATATATATATATATATATATATATTTATATATATATATATATATATATATATATATATATATATATATATATATATATATATATATATATATATATATATATATATATATATATATATATATATATATATATATATATATATATATATATATATATATATATATATATATATATATATATATATATATATATATATATATATATAATTTAGTACTTATCTACGAAGATTTACTTATATAAACAACTTTAGTCTGTGTTTTTTCAAACGCCTTGCCTAAACTCCCTTTTTTCAGTTAATCCTCATCAGGATCCTAAGACTGCTTAAACCTGGAAAATATTCCTCTGATCCTAGTTCCTACAGACCGATTGAGATGATAGATGCTAGATGTAATTTAGCAAAAAATACAAAGCAGTTGCTTAACAATCATCTGGTGTGAAGAGTGGAAAGCAGAAATATCTTAGCATCCTCTCAATTTGGCTTTAGAAAGAGGTTAAGTACAACAGATAGTCTCAGCATTTTTACTATAAACATACGACGAACTTTTGCTTAAGAAGAGTTGGTTGGTATTTTTCTTGATGTTGCATCTACCTATGATAATGTTCATCTTCTGATACTCAGGCAGATTATGCAACAGCTGAGTATTCCGCCGAGGTTGACTCATTTCATATGCAAATTGCTTACGTTAGAACGATATCAGTTAAACATCCGTTTCTTCCAGTACCTCTTAGATAGGTCTGGAAAGGTCTTCTTTCTTAGTCTTCTATTGTATAACATTTACACATAACATCGAATTGTCTGTTAATTGATTTGGTAACATCAGTATGCTGATGATATCGTCCTCTATGACAGCTCAAAATCTGTAGAAGACATAACTTTTCGCTTGAATACTGCTCACCATTATCTAAATGAGTGTTCTGAGCACAGCTTATCACAAATTTTGAAGTCTTTTGTGATAATGATCCCCTTTAATGTAGTGAAAATGTAAAATAGTTAGGCATAATTTTCGATAAAAGACTGCATGGAATGGAATTGCACACGCTGGAATTGCACACGCTGAATATCTTAGTAGAAAATGTGAAAAAGGCGTTAAGGCGTTGAGAGCTGTGTCTAATGTGTGGTGGGGTGCACATCCTTATATTCAAAAACTTCTGTACAATACTATAATAAAAAGTCATATCGCCTATGGTTTATTTGTTCAGGATCCCTTCAACAAAATTGCCACAGAAAAATTAAATAATAAATGATTACGCATTATTTTAGGTGCAACGAAGTCCAGTCCTACTACCTAACGCGCTACAGGTTGAGTGTTTTGATCCGCCGTTTCCTATCCGTAGACAATACCTAGCCGATCGATTTGCCTGTAGAATGTTACAGCTGTCTTCCCATTCCTTGTGGGCCAAGCTATCTGAGTTAACTGACGTCATCGTTCGTGACAAACTATTGCCTTATCTGCTCAATAGTTTCCTGAAATTTTCTGCTCTCCCTCATCCAATGTTCCGGTATCCATCATGCACTTTGTTCTATATGCCTTATAAGGCACTGGTACATTCTATAACCACAGTTATTGATCTAACCAAAGGAGCACCTTATACCAATACAAAATTTTAAGATATTGTTCATCGAAATTGGTCAAATCACCTCCACGTCTCTACGGATGCATCTAAGCTTCCTAAGGAAAGCTGTGACGATCCCTGCATACCTCTTTCGCCTCGTCCACAGTCATTATCCTCTTTAAACATGTCCTTCGGGGGTTCTCATGCTTTTTACGTGACCTTCCTCCAGTATCTTTGATACTGTGTTTTCGAAGGTCAACCGAGGTCTCCCTCGACCGTTCGTACCACTCACCTTGGCTTCATAAATCTTTCTTACCAATCTTTCATCACTGATTCTCTCAACGTGCAGAAACCACTTGAGCACGTTCTTCTTCATTATTACTATGATATTTGTACTTACACCTGCCATTCTATTTTCACACCCTTCTTTCAGAATGGTGACCAATGCCTGTAACTTGCATTCTGATGACGCAATTAGCACTGCATCATTTCCGTACCATAGACACAACTGTTAAATCACCAATTTTCACTCCTATGTCACTTTCTTTCACTTCTTGGAGAAAGCTATCCAAATACAAATTTAACAGCAAAGCTGACATGGCAGCAGCCCTGTTTGACACCCGATCGAATCTCAAACTGAGGTGACATGCCAACTCCTACTCGTGCACAGGCTAGGTGATCTCAATGAAGAGATTTTACAGCCTGCAACGAGGGTCCGTTCCCAATGTAACGGGGCAGTATGTCCCATAACCTCTTTCTTACAACCCAATCAAATGTCTTTTCTAAATCCATAAAAGCACAAAAAAATCTGGTTTACAGCCAAAAATTTTTCCATGATCATGCGGACCTCTCCCAAATCCTCTTGGGCCTTCCATAAAAGCCTTTCGAATCTCTCTTGCATTCTTCTCGCCAGACTTTTAGCATAAATTTTACTGCCCAAGCTAATCAAACTGATACTCTTATAGCTTGCACAGTCTATCTGTGAACCTTTGTCTTTATCTGGGACCTCTCCCGTTTTCCATCATAAATTACATAGAAAAAAGAACAGGTAAAAGATGCGCGGCCCACTATATTTGATCATCTCTGTAGTAACTCCATCTGATCCCGCTGCCTTATCACATTTCAGACTTCGTATAGCATTCTCTACTTCTTTTATACTGATTTCGCCATTTGCTACATCAAGACTCAGCATATAGCTGTCACTTGAGACAAAGGCGTCATCACATTCATACATCTCCCTGTAGAATTCCACCCATCGTGCAAAACGTGTATTCTTCTGTAAGTATTTCACCTTTCTTAAAAAGCATTAATTCTACAGGTTGACGAACAACGCCGAGAATCAGTAACTTTTCGCCAGAAAACCTTCGTTTTTCCCGGAAATTATTTGTCAATCTTTCGTCTCTTTCATGCTCTGACTTTACACGCTTAGTCTTTATCAGTACTTTCATTAGGTGCTGTTTCTTTTAATCTCTTTCATACTTTTATTCTTACTCGAGGCTTTATAGCTCTACCATGCTTTCTTCTTTCTTTCTACTGTCTCTTTCACTTCATTATCCCACCATTCATCACGAATTTTACTAAAGTCTTTTTTCTCAACGCCACACACATCAGTTGCAGCATCAATCATACAATTCCTAAAATTCTGCCAGCATACTTCAACACTTTCAGTATTTATTTCTCTTTCTTCATAATCCTGTCTAATCGGGGGGTCTTGAAGCTTCCAGCTTCCTTACATAATTCCAATATAAGTTTACCAGCCTCATTTACTCTCTTAGCACCATACTTTCCTAGTACATGTTTCTAATCATGTCGTGTGGTTCCAACCCATCCATTACACAATTGTTGCTTTTGTGTAAGGCTGGCAGGGGCCACTGCGGGCAAGTCTTCCATCGTGCAGCTAACTGGATCCCGAAATTTAAAATTATATTACAATTTAAATATCCTCCCAAGTCATCGGTGTTTACAGCGCTTTATGCTCTCACATCTTTCATTAGGCAGCTTAAAGGCTTTAAATGGAAATCCTTTTCATAGTAAAGGCCCCGGATCTCTTATCGCTTGCAGGTACTCGTTTAGATGAGTCCTGGAATACATATTCTAACACGACAAACTCCCACAAGGGGAAATTTTATGCCTCCTTACAACTTGACATTCCAAGACGGCCTTGGATTTTCCGTCACAAACATATTGAAAGGAGGTTCATGACAACTAACTGTCGCATACGTCTTGGTCATGCTTGCACTCCTGTTCACTTAGCAAAAATCAAAGTCAGGGACTATTCTTCGTGTGAATGTGGCTTAGATGAAGGTAATCTCTCCCATATGCTCTTTAACTTGCCTTATATAAATTTTTGTGTAAATATATTAAACGTAATGATATTAAATTATAAACTAACCCCTGTGTAAATTATTACTACTAACCAACTTTATTATGTGCATATGTAAATATTTAGATTTACTTATATTGTTTTAGGTAAAGGTGGCAGAATTTTAACTTAATCTCTTTATAACATGCAATCTAATAGATTATAACTTTTTCTCGTTTTTACTGTACACACTCTTTCGTGTGTTCTCCATACAACGTGACATTGGCGAAGCGATTTGTGCTCTACTGGCACGTTTGAAGCGCCATAAGCTATAGAACAGAACAGAACAGAACAGAACAGAACAGAACAGAACAGAACAGAACCTCCTTTATCATTATCAACAATGATGCTACCAAAGGATAAAGTTTATGAATTTGAGGCCACTGAATTGGTTTTGGATTGGGTTCCCATTCGGAAGATTTACACATTTATTTTCATTTCTTCAAAGCGCGGCGTTGAATTCACGATTGTCTCGATTTAATAATAATAATAATAATAATAATAATAACACATTTATTGGACAAAATTACACTACTAACACACAAAAAGTATTAACAACAAAAAAAAAACAATAAAGTAAAACTTATCCTAAAAGTACACAAACAAAATAAAAAAAAAAATTAAAAAAAAAAAAGGAAAGAACTTATAATATAGCAAAGTTAAGTAAGTAAATAGTGCGCAGCAGTGTAACCTATCCAAAAGGAGATCTACTCAGTGTACGTAGAAGACGTAATTGCTTCTACACTGATTTTCAGTAGTCTCCTGTTGGAATTGCGGTGCTGACAGCGGATACAAACAAAAAAGAAAAAGTAAATATAATAATAATAAAATAATAAAATAAATAAATATAACTAAAACTAATATATGAAATATATTATGTAATAAAACTTTTAATGCGTAGGTTTTCATTTGTATTTAAGAGAGTCTAATATTTATTGAAATAATATAATTAACAAAAAAGTTATCATAAAGTAAAGATATATTATAGATATATTATATACCTATTTTGTGTACCACTAAAAGTGAACGAGAAACAAAAAAAAAATAATTAATTGATTCCTAGCAAGTAATAAATAAATCTAAAAATTAAAAGTATGAGGAATGATCACGTCTTGTTAAAATTAAATTTATTAAAATTAAGAATTTTTTTGTTTTTCCAATAAAAATAATTTAAGCTTATGTTTGAAATTTGTAATCGATTTCAGGTTGAAAGCATTCAACGGAGTGTCTTATTACTAAATCGCCTCTAATTACCTAGCTATTCAGGATAAGGCGTAAAGCTATTTATTTTTACTTATGCGTATCCAAAAGATAACGTATTGAATATATTTGGATAGGTACGTACCTACTATACTTTTTAACGAAATTTATGATTTTATACATACATGGATAAATATTTTTTTGTATTTACCCATTAAACCACCTATAAGCACAATGTGTCAAAACTTTGTTTCATACTAATAACTAGGGGAGAATGGGGGAATTGGAGCTATGTAAGGAAAAGTAAAAAAAAAAACAGTTTATGTTATAATCATAGATATTTATAGACACTAATCAGTCTTTAAGTTATTCGTCTTTCAATAATTGCCAAGTAACATTTGAAAAATATATCCTTAGATATGTAAAATCACCTTTTTTATAAATCTTACTTTCGCTCCCATTACCCCACGCATCGGGTAACGAGAGCCAAAAAGCCTTCATATGTGAAATGAGAGCCATGAAATAATTCTTAACAAAATTTAAACCATTTTTTACCCATTTAACAGGAATTAAACAATCCAAAGCTTAAAAGTAATCAACAAACTATAAACTAAAACAAACATATTCAATGAAAAAAATGCAAAAGGTATTTTAAGGATCTAAACAAAAATTGCAAATATAATCCTCAGGGTGATCGTAACCTGAACACTCAGAATGGGCCCATTTGCCACAAGCTCTACAACGATACCATAATTCTTCATTTTTACCAACATCGTTACATATCATGCATACATTTTCCTCCTCAGAGTATTCAGAATCATCATCACAAATATTTTTTTCATCCATTGATGATTCATCAGTAGTGCTGTTTTGGAACAAATTTCTAGTTACTCTGTGTATTTTTTTTTGAGATAATTTACTTATTTGTATTTTCTTTGGTTTATTTATTTTCTTCTCTCTTTTATTCTTTTTCTCCTTCTTCTCCTCAAAAACTTCTTTCATAGGAGTGCTAGTCAAAACTTCTGAATGTTGCTTGTTTCTACTACTTTTTCTTGGTTTTGTTAACATATTTGGAGGAGGACTTACAATATTTAAGATATGGGCAAAACTTGTAGAAGGTTGTGGAGAATCTCTTCTCTGTACATCATGTTGTGATGATTGGTCCCTGTAATGTCGTTGAGGGGAGGTGGACACCTGCAGCGGCTTCTGAGCGGAAGTCGCTGTTTGGGAAGTAACTGTAGCAATTGTTTGCGAAAGTCTACTGGGATTTATTACGTTAGTTGTGATGTCATTATTTTCATTCTGATCAAGAGGAAAAAAATCTTCATCAGAAAATACAGATGGGTCCATAGGAAATATTCCAGTAGTTTTAAAGCCAGATATTCCTTTGTCTAGAGATGCTATCTTTGAATAAGCTTTATTGAATAAGCCAGCTATTTCGTATGGAGTTATTTTAATCATGTTTCTAGATTTCATGTACATATCGCATTCCCTTCTGTAAGCTGCTTTTAGTGGACCAAAAAACGTCACATCTAAAGGTTGTAGACGATGTGACGAATGTGGAGGAATACTTAACATAGTTATATAATTATTTTTGGCCATTTCATAGGCTTCTAATGTAGCATGACTATTATGATTGTCCATAATGAGCAAAATCCGTTTTTCTTCAGTAGGATTTGTAAACTTGATGAAATGTTCAAGCCATGTTATGAATATTTGCTCATTAGTCCACCCATTTTTTGAACAAGTATATACAGCTCCTGGTGGCCCATCGCGTTCTAGCTGTGGAGAGTGCCTTTGCCGTGGAAAAATGAATAAAGGAGGCACATAAATGCCTGTAGCACTCATTGCACAAATTGTTGTAACATTTTTGCCTCTCTCCCATGAAGTCGCTGCACCAACACGCTTACGTCCTTTAAGAGCAATTATATTGTCTGGCTCATGGTCTGTAGAAAATCCTGTTTCGTCCATATTGAATATGTTTTGCGCCTCAAAATTAAATTTTGTCATTACAGATTCCAAATTGCTAAAAAAACGAGTGACTTCAGTCTTATTAAAGCCCAAAATTCTATTAATACTGGTCGCTTCTGGCTTTCTTATACTAAGTTCTGGATGTCGATTCATGAATCCGTACAACCAATCTTTCCCAGCACTTTTTTTTCAGTATTAAATCTGTTATCGAGACCGTAGTTCACAGCCATATTGTAGCATATTTTTCGCAGTTGAATGCTTGTTAAACCGTAAAATATGTTAGACATATCGAGTATATGCTTAACAAGTATCTGTTCCTGTTCACTAGTGAACACAGGTTTCCTACCGAGCGTCGGAGAACGACTGTAAGAACTGTCATCAGTAATTGCTAACCTGTACCGTTTCTTCAGTGTGCTGTAAGGTATTTGATATTGTTGTGCCGCTTTATTAACCGATATTCCTTCATTTTTTATAGTGTTTATTGCAGACTCCAACGTAACCGATGTCCAACTAGCCTTTGAAGTCGTCCGCTTTCTACTTCTTGGCATCTAAAAAAATAAATAAACAATATTATTACATTTGAATTTTGCCACTTGTAAGGGGTAATAAGAGCCATGGCGGGGTAATGGGAGCGAGCCTAGCTCCCAATACCCGGAGGTTGACCATCTCAAAATAACGTAAATAATCTAAAAAACTTACCTACATAAATTTAACCTTTAATCTTATCATAAAATTGATTAAATAATGCATAATATAGATGTAAAATACGACAGAATAATTGAAGTTTAGGTACTCACTTCGTTTGAGAGATTTCACTGTTTTTTGTAACGAGATCACTCCAAACACACTTCCTCTTGCCACCGCTATGCGCGTGCTACTGAGCAGGCCGGCGGCGATCACGTGATATGACCGAACGTTCTCGAAGCCATTCCTGTCAATTTCGCGCGACTTGCACGTTCCTGTCTGTGTAAATTTTAGTGGCTCTCACTACCCGCTAGCTCCCATTCCCCCACTCTCCCCTACTACTTGGCTTAATATGATTTAAAGATCAATATTTACATAAAATATTTCTATTGACCAAATCAAAACATGAGTTGATAATGTAGATTAGTAAATTCTCTTTTACATCTCCGAAAAACAAACTAATATCAATTTTATCACTATATTGTTATTGTGACATTACATGTACACATTGTAGGTAATTGCACCTAATTTTTTCCTGGCCGGTATCCTTTTTCGGTTATTTCATCAATAGCTATAGAACTTATACCATAAAATCGTGGTAGTACAAAATTCCTTAATTCCACTGCAGAAATTGCAAGTTTTCATACTGCAGAAATTACAAGTAACTATGTATGTAGGATATACCTATATCAAAGTTATATACCTAAAAATCATGTCATCAACGGAGTTCTCTCCTTCTATGCCTGTCGTACCGCTCACCTTCCCTTTATAAATCTTTCTTACTATTCTTTCACACTCATCCTCTCAACGAGACCAAAAAAAAGGTGCTGAGCAGGTTTTTCTTCATTCTTAGTATAACATTAAGCTTACGCCGGCCATTCTGCGAATCTCTTCGTTGAATATACGATCAGCTAAACTGATTCCGCATATCATATTACATAGATGAAGTTTTACGTTTTACGATACGCCTTTCCACATTCATTCCGTAACATCCATCATTTGTCAAATCTTTCTGTCTACCTTAATCTTCAAATAGCAGAATTTTAGTTTTACTTAAGGATAATGATAATTTTGAAATATACTGGAGCGAGCATTTCGTTCATGCCTAGGTGTGTTATAATTTATGATATCATTACTATGATAATAACCTTTGTTATTGTTATATACAACAGTTTTTTCGAGAACCTATTGTATCACACATCCTATCACACTATCCTAAGAAAGTATTACGGATTCGATGCAAAATCTCAACGTTGTATGCAATTTTAAATGACTTTTAAACATTCTTCTTCTTAGTTGTTCGCTCTGTGTATTGTACTGTATGTACTGTATGCATTTGCGCCTTTATATGATGCAGTTTTCAACGTCTTGGGTGTTATGAACCTGGGTAATACCTGTCTGACTGTCTCGTCAACATCGAGGGGGCGAGTATTTCAAACTTCAGTAAGCCAGTATGTATAGATGGCAAAGTTAGTTAACCTTGCTCAGGGTTACGTGTGAAAATTCCAACATTATTGAAGCGGTATCCACCAGCATTGTAGTGTCCACTCACAGAATTCTTAGGATTATATCATATAGAAAAATGATTATTTTTATCACTCTCTGCTTAATTAGACGTCTTATGACATGTAAAATTAGTCACATCATTTTGTCTGGAGACTGGAGGATATGTTCGTCATTCACTTAGGAACTTTCTATCATTAATATAGATATTTTTAACAGCAAAACGGTTTCGCATAGTAGAATAGTCAGCCACCTGAAGTAGACATTGCGTTTTGCGAGGCAGGATTCAACGCCATGCTTTGTCTTATTCGATTTAAATATAATTGGAGCCCACAAACAATCACATAATACTTAACTAATTTCATTTACAATAACCACTAAATGAAATGAAATAGGTTTATATTATGTTGCGATTTATATATAACTGATTCGATTTAAACAATTTAGAAAATTCAAGCTGTGACTATAAAATAAATAATATTTTATTCACTTACTTGATAGACTCGGCAAGAACGGATCACCATTTAAGACTGAAGAAAATTTTACCTTATGATATCGTTAAGTTGTGGAAGTATTGAAAAGTAATTTTATAAAAAAATATCAAAAATATAATTTTAAAAACTATTTAAACCAGATAAAATATATCTTTGTATACCTAAAAAGATCTTTATCTTTCATATTTTAAATTAAACTATTTCAATGAGGCTTATCGTCTATACTTTGTTATTTAAAAATTTTTTTGAGCGATAAGTAAATAAGGCAGGTAAGTTAGTAATTGGTACCTGTGACCACTGCCTTCTATAAAGTAATGGGTAAAGTGTCGCGAATCGTAGTGGTTAAGTAAAGGCCATTAATTTCGGTAGTTATATTAAATTAAAATGACCTATACTCAGTCATTATTGTAATTATTATCTGCTATATACCTAAGCAAAAATCATTGGCAGATACTTAATAAAACTGTCTACAATCAATGTTGAACGATATTATCGATATAATTCGGTTTTACTATATTGGATATACATTTAATTATAACAGGTAAGCAGTTGCTATTATATTGAACGAGTCGATATCATAAAAACTGATGTATTAAGTAAATTGTTAAGGGATTCACCAAAACAATTTTCCCTTCATAAAGGTAATGAATTCGGCTACAATCGCCCTTTCATAATGGTTACGATATACGGTCCCTTCTATAGCCGTTTGATTACTAGGTAATTTCGATCGTGCACATGGCTAATGTAATCGTTAATCAGGTATTGGCTTCATGTGCGAAAAGAAAACGTAAATGAAGTTTACACACCGTGTTCAAATTGCTTGTAATTTTTTGAATCATCAGAAGTATCAGCAGTATACCTCTTATAGCAAATTAAAATAAGTATTGCATTTTAAATAATAAAAATTGAATACTTTATACAAAATGGTGATTGTTTTGTTTTGTTTATGTATAGTACATTTTGTTATAAACTGGCGTAATGTGAAGAAAGTTCTTAAGAAGCAACTTTGTTTTAAGCGCGGCTGGTAACAGCTATAAATCGGCCGTACAGATTTACGAGGGTGCTCTGCAAATCGGTTTATATTTTCGATAAATAAAATTGGCGCGGGTTTTGCGAGGTAAGCAGAGGCCGTTAGGAGCGCGTCGCCGCTGCCGCCATCTGCCGCGCTCACATAAACCCAACTACCCTCGCGTTTTCTTGCTGACAATTTTTTCCTGCTCTGGTCATTACGCAGCTGGGCCCGAGACAAAACGGCGAATCGTTTAAGCCCTCTCCGGAGACCGTCCAATTTTATTGTGTGTACCTAGTCGAAATTGATATGCCGTGCGAGTGTCGGCTCGCGTCACATGGCGAAGGACACTGGCCCCGCGCGCTCATTTGCTAGCTCTCGGCTTCTGTGAATAGCAAAAAAAAGTCTCCTCTATTACTTTTACAATATAGATAAAATAATTTATATTTTTAGAGGAAAATAAAATTATTTTAAACTCTATTATTATATTATATAAATAAGCTTCCAAGTAACAAGTATTTTCGCCTTAGCCCTTGAATTACTAGTAAAATCATGAAAGTTTGTAGTAGATCTACTAATCATAAAATAAAATTATAAGTATCTATATTATATCTCTATGGTTATAGGAAACCTAAACAGTTTGCATAAATTAATTTACTCTATGATTTTCATATGTCAATCACTACCGACAGTATGATTTTGATATAAGCCAACTTTTTAATTATTGTGAATTAAAATAAAAATTCTGACTATTATATCAAATGTTTGACGAAACTTGAACATATGCCTTCGAATAAAAGCGATTGCGATGTTATCTCTGTGCTTATGGGCTTGGCGGTGTTTGCCCTTCCCATGATGCTTCTAGTGCCGGGATTTTCCATCTCAAACGTAATTCCAAAGATGCGCATAGAACGCCTTCATATGTATGATCAGTACTTGTCATGGTCGCAACTCAATGCTGCTGTGATGACATTCCTCGTTATATTATTCTGCTTTTATCTGGAAATACGAAAGCGTCAGTAAGTAAATTAAGATTTTTATATGTACATATATACTAGCTTAGTCCACGACTTCGTCTGAGTAAAATTTTGCCGTGTGCTAGTGATTAGATCGGAAACGTAATCAACGTTCTTATGGCATTTGTACCGTGTACATATGTGACGTATGTATTTAGTAAAGTGATTATTTTAATATTACAAACAGACATTCCATTTTTTTATAGCTTTACTATATTACTCTAGATTATAAATTAATTAATATGGCTTATCTAATCATGATTATAGATTTGGAATAAGTAGGTACTTCGGTACTAACAAGTAAAGTAAAACTAAACAGATATTTTTTGATGCTTCAAAATTTGCTAAATCTTTCAAAAAAAAATATCAAAATAATATCGATGTTGATTACTAAGTATTCTTTTATTTAATGTTACTTGGTTTTAAGAAAATGATTTAAGAAATATAAGCTTTGTGCCTCTTATTTACTACAATATTTAAAAAATGATATAAGTATAAGACGAAATTGGGGCGGGTTATTTTTCATTTAATAATATGTCAAACCCCCAGTTCAGATACACGAAGTGCGATTATAGTTTATGTCATATTTCATTAACCGCACTGAATTAAGACGGGCGTTTCATTAATTTTAAGTAGGTACATATTCAAAGGGTATAAATAATTTTTAGGGTCAATTGACGTTTTTCAAAGACTTGTCTCTCTCACAAAAACTATAAAAATAATTTACTTTACAGAAAATATTGGTATATGATATGTATGTTTTAAGATTTACATGATATGTAAGTAAACGAAATATACTAGGTACCTAATACAGTGTTTCCCAGTAAGAATAATAGGATTTTGATAGCTCACAGCCGAAATCTTGGTTGTTTACCATTTGACATTTGTGTTGTTTTGTATTTAGTAAAGTTTGCCATTTAATCATGAACAAGTTCACGTTACCTCAACGTTTGGAAATTGTCCAAATTTTCTATCAAAATTCGAGAAGTATTGTCTCTACTCAAAGAGCTTTTCGTGCTAAATATATTTAACACCCTTGGACTATTTTTTGTGGGGGTATGTTAAATCTCAAGTGTATGTTAATAAACCAGCTACGATTCAAGACCTTGAACGCAACATTCGAGTGACTATAGCGGCCTTACCAGCCGAAATGCTGCACCGAGTCATTGAAAATTGGACCGACCGTATTCACCAGTGCAAAAAAAGTCGTGGCGGTCATTTGAACGATATTTTGTTTAAATCATAAATAGCATAAAATTTTCTATCAAATAAAGCATTGAGCCAAAGCCATTGAGCATGAAATTTGAACATATATTACATGTTTTATTTCAATTTCAAAACATATCGTTCTTATTGGGAAACCCCATATATATTCATTTTCTTTAATTCAGAAACTACAGCAGATCTATGAGGCATGTATGAGACAGTCATGGATTATACGTATATTAATCTTTAAAATTACGACTATCATTGATTTCTTGAAATTTAATTACATTAACTTTAGAAAATAGGACATATTATAAAAATGTACATCATTGGAAAAAGCCAGTCTCGTATGGCGGAAATTATGTTTTTGTTAAAACTACCTGTGTCTATAACCTATATACAGTGGGACAGCGTTTGCTTGTAAAAGGGAATTGTTTGTTTTGAACTCACTCAGGGAAATGATTATACTTCTTTATTAATTATTTTCAATTCTCTGCTATACTACTATTCAATAAAGTATATCTCCATTTCGTAAGCAGTAAATGAAGTACCTTGACTTGACTATCTGATTATCTTTGTTTAAGGCCTTAAGTCTCTCTGCGGGATAAAGCGTGAAGCTGTTTTATCTGTGATTATTTTATGGGTTATAATCAAAATATTGGTTCTATGAAACGAAATTTTCGTTTTTTCTAAGTAGTAAAAACTACATAATTAAAATAAAAAAATAAATTAATCAATTATTTCTTAATTTTACATAGTAATAACAATTTCCTCAGTTTAGATGAGATTGTGGAAAGTGTAAGAGCTGTAAGTGAAGCTACTGATAATATAATGGAAGAAGAACGGGATCGGCAAACTGAAGCGATGCGCGCTTGTATGCAGTTGTTGGACTCTTCAGTAGAGCATTACGAAAATTTGATACTTCTCCGAGATGACCTCCGATTTCGGACAAAGCCGCAGTATCCACCTGTTATTGAATTAAGCTCCTCAGAATTGTAAAACCTTAACTTATTGCAATTAAAGCTATTAAAATGTAACTATATTGTTATATTTTATTAATTAACTCCTACTGAATTTAATTCAAATACATTTAATTAATGTATAAATGCAGGTAGATATAACAATATTATAGTATATTAGAGTTCACAAAGGCTTGTACTTACTTTCCTAGCTGTAGACGTGATCATTAGCCTAACTTACCTACTCCAGTCCTGTGGGATGTTGTTGACGCGAAAAAACCAATCTGGCACTAGCAATTACATTAAGGAGTCCAATTAGACGTACTTGCCTAACCACTGTTCTTTAAAAGTTATTGTGTTCTTCACCTTAACGTGTTTTAAGAAAACTGTTTGCATTTGGAAATAATATTTAAGATAAGAGAAAAAAAATTGTCATTAACGTCATTTTGTTCCCACTTTTGCCCTATTTAGAATTATTCTACAGAATATGACAATGGCTTTCTAAATATACATCGATATTCTAAGTATTTAAAATTACTAATATTGTAAATATCAAGTAACAATATAAAAAAACTTGATTATGAAATTTAAAGAAGCTTACAGTTTTTTTTGAATTAGTATTCTGTGAAATTTAACAGCAAGTGTCACTGAACAGCAACCGTGCGTGAGGATTCCACGGTAGCTCGGCTCACCACAATACAAATGCACGTCACTTAACATCGCGAGGTGAACACGCCCCTCTATTTTCATTTAGACAGATCCGCCGGGAGCGGATCAGGCGCTCGCAAAAATAAATAAAACTGTTATTGAGATAAGCATCTGCGGCGCGGCTTTCGCTAAGTCCCGCTGTGTCGCGCTGAGCAATGTACTGAGATATGTCCGGATTACGCGTTGTAGCTTCAAGTTTCCTTCAAATCTGCCGCTTTCCTACCAAGTTTACAGCTGAATACGCTTTAGCCCGCCTGGGATGACAATTTAGAACTGAAAACAAATTTTACTTACCTACTGTCACAAACATTTTACAATTTATATTTCAATTTTCGTTTTATTAAAATAATAGTCTTTTTTTCCATATACTGCTATTAATATCGCTATGAAAATCTTTTACACGTTAATAAAAATATAATTCCAACAATGATTTGGACGTGGTAAGTATCAGCCGTCTTATTTTCTCGACGTCATTCCAAGGAAACATAAACGCAAGGATTACTTACTGCGATATAAGAGTGGCCGGCACCTGCGGCCACCTGCCCCGGATTAATTTCTCATCAGAACTGCTCTTAGGATATAATGAAGATTGGAGAAAAATGTATAGCTCGAGATGTCTCCCGTTGATTAATAAACTCCGTACAGCCTCGCCCAGACGTTTTTGCTGAGGGATTTTCATGAAAACATAACAGTAAATTAAAAAGAAAGTGACTTAAGTAAATATTTTTTTTATTTCATGATTTATATATTCCATCAAGGATAGAAATAATGGATGGACAATATAAGTCAAAGCTCAAATTGGAGCTAAGGCAGTGTTAGTAATTAAAATGTTATTACTTTGTTGTTATTATAAAACTATAATTTGTATAATATATATATATATATAAATATATATATATATATATATATATATATATATATATATATATATATATATATATATATATATATATATATATATACATATACGTGGATACTATAAAAGGGAAGTAATATTATTAAAATATTATAATGTTATGCAAATAAAGTAACTAAGTGGTATGCATACGCATACGTATAAATAAAACCAACTTAAAATAATATTAAGCGGCAAAGAAAAGGATGTTAATTTACATTGAACTTAATTATTTGAAGTTCTCACTTTAAAATTCAATTATCTCAATTCTAATACTATGAGTATTAGTATTAAATATATTTATTTTAAATATCTATGATTGATAGCTGTCGATAGATAAAATATAATAAGATTCATAAATGATAAAGATCTGATATTTTTTATAACCTATAGTTTGCATTACACGCCTCGATTTGTTTTTTTTTCTAACAATATCCAAGAATGAATTATTATTTCAAGCAATTTTCTACGCTGTGTATATACCAATATAACAAATATATTTTAAATTTTAATAGGTAAAAAATAAAACAATAGTTTGAAATAATTCCCTTAGATAATTACTTAAATATCTAAGAGAATTATTTCAAATTATTGTTTAAATAATTGGAGAAATTAGATATTATTATAAATTACATTGGATCTTTCCGTTATATCGTTTCAATAATACATTCTTTTAATAATTACAGAACAATTCAATGTTTTTTAACCGAAATTTGATTTTAAACGGTGACATTGTGACCACAAAGTCACGAAGGTGGCACGTAATAGTTTCGTAGTGGCCGCAAGATGGCTGCAAGCATCTGTCGGTTTGTCGCCCTTACCGTTTAAATGACTGTGTTTCCGTAAGAATTACGAATTATGAATTAATATTATTTACTGTATTACTTTACTGCGGTTTATGTGTATTCACGCGATCACTTTCGTTTAAGGCTGGGATATGTAAATTGTATATATGTTATTTTAAAAGTTTAACATTATTATTTACTATTTACAACTTTTAGTACATAATAAGTGATGCGTACTTCTGTGTTTACGAAAACGGCACATGAGGCCTGTACCCAGGGCCCTCAATTTAACAAAGTCTTCGAATGACTAATAAACTGTAACGCAATCTCTTATAATTTGTTTTGGTTTTTAAATTAAGCCCCAAATTCATGTTTGCCAATGGACCGGAATATGCTACAAATATCATAAAAAGCATTATATATTAGTTGTATTATATTTTCTATTAAATCAAAACTACTGTAAATAGTGAATTTACAAAGTTGTTGATCTAGTCTATATTATATATGCAAAAGCTCCTAAACCCATTCTGATGTGCACATAATTGACGGAATTCGTTTGAAATATGTTAGTTACTTTCAGATATTCCACTACTAGTTGAAGTAATTTAAATATTTTCTCGATATCTGATTAAGGCTATGAAAGTATTGTATTATCATCAAATCCAGATACGTGGGCAAATTTTGGTGTGCACCAAACGGTAAGATGTGTATGAAGATTTTCTAACTTTGATTGATTCATATGATATATTAATAGATAATTAGATGTTAATAAAGCTTACAAAAGCTTGTTAAATAGTCATTTATAATAATTCATATATGTTTAATGATTTACCTGATAACAATAATTTTCACCACTTTTGTACTTACCCGGATCTAAGATAAAGTTAGAAGCAATCTAAGAAAGCCCTCCTATCTTCATAAATTTAAATTGTCTTTTGAGCCATCATTCAAAATTATTTATGTTACTATTTATTGTATTAACATAAATTGGACATGAGTTATTTTATTGGCCCGAATGCGTCAAACGTGCTTTGTACAAAGATTATGATTGTAATTCAGATTTGTCATAGATCGTAAAGGTTACGTATGTTTATGATACCGTAGAAATGCCCTTAGCTATATTATCTTTTAAAAATAAATTTTATTGTACAAAAGAATAACTGTCGTCAATGGAATTCAATAATAAGTAAGATACGGTAGAAGTTTAAAAATACACATTAAAAGTGTAAGTAAACGTGTAAATGTAGATATATTCTAGTTGGTATTGTCTTTAATAGATATTAATTAAAAAATAAGAATTATACATTGTTTGCCTAACTAGGTATTTCTGTGATTTTACAACACAGGCTAAGAAGAGATGTGTTTATACAAGTATTAAACAATAATTTATTTTGAGATTTCTAAATGTTCTATGTGCAATTTTAAAGGTATTTTTTTATAAAATATCATGATGGGGATTTCCTTTATTATGAATTAGTTCATTATAAAATTTGTCGAGTAGGTACGTCCATATAAATAAGATCCTGGAAGTCATCTGTCCCGCATGCAAGCTCAGTTGTTTGTTCACGATCACTGGTCACCTTTATTGTTTAAGCATTAATGATAGCCAGTAGTTGGTCTAACAGGTTTTGATCATTTTAGTATTTTTATTATAAACTAAAAATTTTACATGCTAATATGTTAATATACTAGATTTTAAATATAGTAATACAACATTGTTATTTTAAAAGTTGTTTAAAAATATCAGAAAATATATTAAGCACGCTATATTAAAAATTTAACATATTTACATCAAAAATTAAATATAAAAATTTTATGTTACTTCTATTTATTTAAATCATATAATTATTCTTGATATTCATATCATTTTGTAAAATATTATCGATATATAATCATTTATTAATTTCGCTTTTTTATACATACTCTATGTGTGTTATTTATCTACCACATTTATAAAAGAGCATATCGTTGAAATAGATTGATTGAACCTAAATGTTTTATTAATTATCAATTTCAGAATCTAAAATCAAATTTAACGTAACTTTCGTAATAAATTTATTATAATGAAAAATTAACAATTTCTTAAGTAAAAATCACTTTCAGTTTATTACATAGTGAGTACCAAAATCATTTAAATGTGTTATAAATTCTATGAGCACATAGTGGGCGCATAGAATGGTCCGAGCTGCAGGGGGTCCGCGCTCAGCGATCCTTGTACTTTACTTCAATAATCGCATTTCAAACACCACTTCTACAGTTATACAATTTATATTACGTTGAAAGTTTGAGTCTTAGCTAAAAATACATATAATTTAACTTTTTCTTTTAAAAATCAATTGTAATTTAAAAAAAAATCCCGAAAATAATATAAGCCATTTCGTAAGGAAATAAAGAATTTGTTATTTTGGGAAATACCAAAACCGAAATTGCATATGTCAACGAACATATACCTACCCCACCTATTTCATTGATCACTTTTTTTTTTATAAATTTTACGAGAAACGAAATGTACTTAAAAATATTACCTAAATAGTGTGTATTGTACCTCGTATAACGTAATTGCGACGTCAACTCGGTACAGATATCACATATTTGAAATGTTTTTAAAAATTTTATCCTATTTTATGAAAATACAAACAATACACGCAACGTTAATCATTCTATAATGTCCTTACACTAAAGTGCCCCTATTTTATTTAAAATCTTAACGATAGAAGAACGATACCAGCTCAGCATTAAGCCTTTTCATCTGTCAAGTTTTAACAGCTATGGAATTGGGTTATAATTTACGATTTTATCTCATACACACCATAGGGGCTGCGGTCAGTGTGGTCATTGAAAAAACTTGCAACTGTATAATGGTCAAATTGACCTCCTGCTACGGCGGCACCCGGCCTGTTATGACTTGCCAAAATAGAGCTGTAATAGTCGGACATGCCCACGTAACTTGCGCGTAATTTAGTGCGATCTCGTAACGGCCGTTCGGGGCTGGTGTCGTTTGTTCAGCGGGTGCCTCCCGCTGCATTTAAGTTGCCGGGGGTGATTCAGATTCACTTTTGTTACTCACTTTGTGAGTATATTATTGTTGACCACGTTTGAAGTTAATAGGCTGTTTATCAACTACCTACAGGGGCGGGCAGTGAAAATTGAATAGATATTATGATACAAATGCGGTACAGTCAATATGCTAAGCTAGCCACGAGATTGATACTGGCAGCGAGCGCTGGGCTTGACAAATAGTCAGTTCAGCGGAGGCGTCGGGCGGCGTCTTACCATAAATAAGGATTACGCCTGTGACCACGTAGTCTTGCGGAGTGGACGCAGGACAGCCTTTGTGACGTCGCTATACCGCACTAGTCTCGTGTCAAATAACCAAGCCACCATAGTTTGTTATAAGCTTGTGGAATAGCTGATAGTACGTATATTGTATATATGATACAATTATATAAATAATCAAGGACTAATATTCACTTCATAGTATTTAAAAATACTATGAAGTGAATATTTTAACTGAGTAAAATTGCCTAAGATGCGAAAATTCACGTTATTTCAGCGCCTGTATCTCGAATTACAAGTTTGAAGACTGGTATCAAGTTGAGCGCGAGAAGCGTTAAGCCAAAGCTGTTTTAGGCTCAGTGGCGATGTTTGAATTGCGAGTGTGCCGCGGCTTACCGGCTCACGAAGAGAGCAGGGAAACTCGACGAAATTCGCATTAAATCCCTATTTCGCTTATGTTTATGTTTATATACGTCTATGTAAATGTCTACAAAGTAACAACTCTGCGAAAGGCTAATTGGATTTCAAACCTTGGTCTAAGATACATTTTAAAGCGGTAATAGACCCAAAAGTTTGTCAAATGTTATCGTCTTTTATTTGTTTGGATCTTAAATAATTTTGCCAAATAAGTGGTATAGCTATAGCTATTAAGATCTGATTTAGTTAGTCAGATCAGAGTGAATTTTTGCGGTAATGCCTAATACCTAATTACATAAAGGAAAAACGTAGTTATAGCTTTTATTTACATATATCTATATTTTTGAGAGATACACATAAAAGTAAATTTTAAGCCTGATTAACGATTTATCGTAAACAGGTTTTTATCATAGCTCCAGGCATCTAGTACTATGCATAGCAGACGTGGCAACTCAGTGTCAAGACACTCCGTTGACTCTTTTCCGCCCGAAATTGAGACACCACTTGTTGAGCGGCCAACTTCAAAGTGGAGAAATGAAAATATATTTTATATAACTATTACCCTGAATGGGATTACGATTCTTTAACGCGTATGTTGCTAATATCTTGTGTAACTGTAAGATTTTATTACAAAACAGCATTGAAAAATAAAAAAAATGATACTTACTATGTACTAGATACTTCTATACCTTATGAAGTACCTACATGATACACTTTATGTGAACTTTTAATTAAACTAAGAAATATTCTTCCGCTTTTGCTTATACGAATTGAATCAATTTGACAATGTTTAGTCGTTGTTTAGACTTACGACAGTTTTGTAAGTACATTAACTCACTAAAAGATAGGTATACAGAGTCAGGCCGTGTATTTGTTAAGTAGATTGTAAATTCACGCGCTCAGTTTAACCAAATGGGCTAAATTCGGATAACCCCATATTGCCGATGATAATCTTTTACTACCGAAGTGCTTGATCCGTGATTGTCGTGCAAGATTGATAGTTATCTTGCAGCGCCAGCTACTAATTTAATTAAGTTTTCTTAGCATAGAATAAACATATTTATCAGATTGCTAATATTCAAATTGATTTTATATTGTTTCTTGGTTATTTCATCCTTCGTACTCTAATAGCAGTACGGTCTTTAATTAGTTGTTATAGTGCTATCTCGTGAAATCTCCAATTATATACATGTACGGGTCATGTATGGGCCGGGTCCGAGGATTAGCCGATGGTTAGTCTTCTCACGTCGTGGCGGATTCAATTAGACCCGTCCAGCCCATACTGCTTTATTACACGCCATGAATATGCAGCAATAAATATTTATAGTATTCCTTATTGTGCTATTACATACGAGTGTATCGTTACTGGTCATTATAATATGCCTACTTTCTCAGGTGTTTAATTATTTTTCAAATAATTGATTGTTGTTTTACTAAAATTAGTTAATGTTTAAGGTTTTGTTTGCTTACTGACTATATTCATTTAAAAAAAACGGTCTTAACAGTAATATTTGTAAGTAAAATAATTATCACGATATTTATGAATAAATATTTGCTTATAGCTTTATAATACAACTTTGTAAAGAAAAAAGGCCAAACTAAAACATGAAAGGGTTACGTTATAATACAAACCGGCGTAAATTCGTCATTTTTTAAACCTTTTAATCATAGATCTACATAATAATGTGAAACGGGACTTCCCGTTCATACGACAACTTGATTGATGTGCCCTCGTAGATTTATTTACCCGAAAAGTAACGCGACGCTTGTCCGCAAAGCTTCTACGATTTAAAAATGACCCCTGTTATACTTTTGTTTTATTTTTAATACAAACCTTTCGTAATTAGCGTAATAAATTATAAAATGATAATACTGGTAGGGCATTCTTGTGAAATGCTTAATACCGCTCGTCGGGGGGCGCCGCGCCGCCGGCGACCGTGTGTCAATCACTCTCCTGAATGTAGAACAATTCTTGTTTTGAAAAAGAATAAAAAAATCCGTATCACTTTTATAATTCATCTCACTCCAACGACATAACGAAATACTCGTACAACAGGGACGACGAACAAAATCAGTCTTGTGGTAACATCTGTGCTTTATAATAGACGCTTACGTAGGCTTCTTTTCGGAGATCGAGCCCGGTGGGATCGCTTTAACATGATTGATCTGTTTATTTTACATTTTAAAGGAACATTTTTACGGTTGCTTGTCAACTTAATAACAAAGTGTTTTATTTCGGAACACGTTAAGTTCGGTTTTATTGATAGGTTCTTTTAGCTTTATACGTTTCTTGAGATGGGTCGCGAGCGCAGCTTATAGCGTATAAATATAGATGAATTGGTAATGATTTGGTAAAATGAGATTGGCATTTTTTCTCTGTGGTCTATTAACAGCGAATATTTGATGTATGAGAAATACAAGCAATCCAAAGTGCACTTAATTTTTTATATATAATTGCTTGTACTATGTGCAATAAAGCGTTTTAAATTGCCTTGTTTGGCGTCTGTCATGTTTTAGTAGTTTCACTAGTAGATATACTATCTGTATTCCAAAATTATATTACATATATTAATTCATTTTTCATTATTACTTATTTATTGCACACGTGTATTTGACTAAGTTATACCTTAATAGCATTTTAATATTTAATCTTTCTGATACTATTCTCTGTCGTCATTATTGCTTACGGCTTTAGTGGATACAGTTTTGTAACTTTTTTTAATTTACTGCAGTGAAGTGTTTTAGAAACGATTTTTGATTTGGTGAGAATTTTTACTCTCGATCTATACATTGCATACTTAATTGTTTTCGTATTTTTACCAAAATTAATTCTTTAATACAGAATTAATTTTAGAGAGGTCTAATATAAATACAGATACTTTAAACAAGTTCTAAAAATATCACTTTATTGCTAGTGGCGCCAGTCAAGTACCTTGTATACATAAGTTGGGGAACTCGTCTGCTAAGTGTGGATTTTCTTTTATGTTCCCGGCTGCAGTGCTACTTACATGGAGATAATGTTATCACAAATAACAGGTGTGTGTTTAATAGCATCTTGTGGCACTAAAGAATATTAATGGCTGTATCACTCTCAGAAATAATTTTATTTACATCTTGATAGACTAAAATCTTACGAATGGTATTTGGACATGCTAAATTGTTTTTCATCGCGAAACATACTTGACATGATGACTCTGGGTTTAAATATTATGAGTTTTTTTATATATTGACATACAAATTGACGGCCTAGACAGGTAAATCTAGTGCAGTGTTAACTAGTGCAGCGTCATTAAATATTACTATTTATATGTTAAATATACAATAAATTATTTTGCACAATTAACTACAAAATTACATTTAATAATACTTTTAATTTAAATTAAAAAATAATCTCGATCTCGCGATTTATCTCAAAACATTTTAATTTAGTTAAGTTTTAGTTTCTAATGAGCATAGTTACATTTTGTTCTTTGCTTATAATCTAATCATATCGACAAAATACATTGCGCTCGTTAAGTCTTTAAAGGATCGACAAAAAACGGGAGTGCCTCTGCGCAACTGTTTATCGGAAGCAATTACACGTCGCTTTATTAATTTTCATAACTACCCTCGAGCTCAAAGCTCGCCGCGGTTTGCGCCTGGGTTACAAGTCGTGAGCGATTTTGGAGATTGGCCTAATGGATATTTTGAATCTGATATAATTGGATATACCATTTATTAAATATACATAACAACTTTTTTATTTTCTACCACTATTATGCTAATACGTGTTAATTTAAAAGTTTATTTTATTCACATAAATATTACTATATAGAGATTTTAAAAAATATTTTTACATAAGCTTTAATAAAATCACGATGAGAAGGATATTATTCTTCTAAATAACTTGTTTTTAATATATTCAATGCATTATTATTTTTCACAAAATAATATCGTTATTTTTTTTAAATTACCATTATTACAAATTAAATTAATTATTTAAATTTTATTTCCACTTAGACCACAACTAAAGCTACTGTTTACTGTTCGGAGGCCTTTAAAGATGTTTTAACAGCACTCAGTGGCGCAACCTCCTTTTGATCTTTGACGACACTTCAAATTCGACTTACTCGTATATTTGTAAATCCTTCTTACGTAGTCAATATGTGGGTACATCCTTTCCCAGGAATATATCTAGTAATTTAAATTTGATCTATAAAAGCAACTTACATTAAATATAATAGGAAGTTTGTAACCGATTCTCTGAAATAACAGCAATAACAGTTTCAACGTAATTAGCCCCAAGATATGATTATATTCACATTTAATTTTGTATGCCATCAAAGACTAATGGCTATATTATTGTATGTGTAAATAGAATTTATATAAATCTATGTTTTTAGTTCCAGTAATTTTATATAGTTTTATAAAACATACAATAAAATAAAAGTTTAGTTATAACAGGGCTTAAATAACTTAAATCCGTATTAATAAGAGAACCTCATATCTATAGTCCCCTGTGACGCAAATTCATATGCCTCACAAGATCTGAACACTGGAACCGAATATAGATGTATTTTGCTAAAACGATTCCCACATAAATAAAGCTCATTGGATATAAAACTGTATTTACATAAGAAAAATATAAAGAGGCCTAAACGATAGGACCATAAGGGCGCACGGGCGGTATCGAGGCGCACTTGAGACGCCGCGCACGTCCGCGGGGAGCGTCTCTAATAACAATACGAAATATCAGTTCGTTCCTCCGATCGCAAATCTACGTCAATAACATATCCAATAGTAGCGCGCAATTCATTTCGACATAATCTAATATGGCAAGGCACGTTTCCCGCCTAAATCTCCCGCCACATGTCGCCAATATGGCCGCTGGACCGAAACGCGAAACTAAAGAAAAAGGAGATCACGAATCGGTAATATCTTTCGAGTCCATAAACTTAAATGTTTATTTGCAGCGATATTTTGTCCTTTTGCAGATATTGGTTTACTAAGTTAGTGTTGGGGTATTGTTTACTTAACAACGGGTCAATCGTTTGTTCTTATAAGCGAGGACTTTTAATATTTCATCCTCTACATAGATGTATGATCTTTTGTTTTCATATATTTATGTATGAATTAATATTTAATATGCCCAGTGCATACTTCACAACGTATATTTATTTAAACAATATACAAAGTAGTGTAAGAAAATTAAAGTACAGTCGATTATTTTGCATTTAGATCCGTTAAGATTACGACAGAACTATAATTTTCAGGTTTACATACATATGCGTGATTCATGAACTTAAATAAAATGTTCGCCCGACCAACGTAATTGAACAAATTATCTACTTTGACTAGTTTAAGGAAAATTACTTAATTTTGTGAATGAATTGGTAATTTAAGCTTCGGACGTAACAATTCCGTATAAACAGTAAGTTAGTGGCAAGTACCTTCATTTTATTTACTTATAAGAAATTAATGACTTCATTACTAGTAACATTCAAGTTTATTTGATAAGTACATTATTGTGCTTTGTGAATATAACACTTAACTTATATATTTTATACGAACTGATATATTTAAATTATTGTTAATTATTATTTTCACAATATACTTAACGAAAGTATTAACAAGCCACTAACATAACTAATACTACTTCTTATGAGGGGTGACAATCTATAGGAATTGTTGTATATTTTAGTTGGGTATCTATAAAAAATCTTTTTTCTGCTTTAAACTTTAATCTTTTATATTATTTGTTCTCTATCTATAATCTCGAAGTATATGAAACCTTTCTTCGAAAACAAAACTAGTATACCTTCTGTTCCCTCTCCCTTTGATTGTGCAATTACTTTGTACCATCGTCTTGAGTACAAATAAGTCAGAATAGCCACAATTAAGCTGTTCTAATACATTGATTGATCAATCATCGAACACCGACAATCGAAGGAAGTGCTCCGTCTATATGGCCGCATTGTCCGCGGACGTGTTCACTCTATGTTCACTAACTGTCCAAAGATTCGATATCATATTAAAGATTTCAACTTATTATTGTCATTACCTATGAAATATTGTTTCTAGGTACTTTTTTTTTAAAAAAGAGTGAAACACCAATTTTTTTTCTTGGTTTCCCTTGTTATTTTTTTTACAAAGTTCCAGTTTGTATATAGCTGATAAAACAATCATTTACAATCAACGACTAAAATACTCTACAACATCGAGAATTACTTCAAAAATTTATAAGTGGATAAACTGATGTCTAAATCTGATAATATTACTATACTTTTCTAGAACTAATGTTTCTGTTCACTATAACAGTTTATTCTTTGAAAGTAATCGCAAGCGATTTCGATTGATTTCGTCATTGTATTCGAGAGTAGTGATTTCAACAGGAATTGTTGTAGACTCCCGTAGAAAGGTACAGCTAATCTGGAGTTACTGGCAATTGAATCGGTCAATTTCTGTAACATTGAAATTTGCTTTTGTTGAAATTGAAGACTGCGGCTTTGGTTAATGTAACGATGGCAACATGCAGCTAGTGATATTAAAAAACTTATGTTACATATTTTTATTAGAAAATTATTAAATTGTTTGTAGATGGTAAAAAGTAGATTGTCATCTTGAAGACATTTCTAAGAGGAAAATTAGAATATATAAATATATATATTTTTACCTATTATCTGTATATCATTTTTGAAAAAACGTATAAAAATTTTAACGTAACGGAATTCGAACCCGCGCCTCTTAGAAACCATTCACGCGCTAAGCCGTTAAACCATGCGTTCTACTACCGACCGTGTCGAAATTCTTATACGTTTGTTACAATTAATTTATGTTGTTAGCATCTTAACTCTGCCATTTAATTCTGCTACTTAAAGATTATTAGGAAATAATCGTTTATTAAGAGAGATTGCTATTTTATTTTAATATTAAGAAGAGAAAATTGCTATTTTATTCTAATGTTTCCCAAAGGCGCGGGTTCGAATCCCGCTGCGTTCAAATTTTTATTCCTTTTTTTTTCAAAAATGTTTTCTAGTCCTAAATGTGGAATAACTCTTTAAAAATAGTAAAATATGATCTATATATCTTTGTCATGTACATAAACATCAAAATTTCATATTAGTGCATTTATTGAACTTATATTTGTCACGACTTTATTATGAGTACATTTCTTCCTATATAACTTTGGTATCGTATCATGATGGCATCAATTAATGACGAGTGCGAGTGACGGCAGATGATGAAAGGCAGTCGGTCACGTCGGCGATCGCTATTGATTTCCATTTAAACCGGCGCGTGCTCCCGCTGCCTACCGCTGCCCAGCGCCCTTGCCGACAAATAGCTTGCCGCCTTCATTACAACTGATTGAAACCTGCAATGCAATGTTTGATTATTTGGAAGCTTTACGATTCTACATATATCTAGTTGATATATTTTTACTCAATTTCTTTAAGGAATTAATTATTTGATTTTGGTAAGGATATAAATAAATATATGTATTTTTTCCAATTTGGAGGGAAAGAAAAGAGAGTGAATTGAAAGTAATGTTTTCCTAGTCGTTTATACGACTTGTAATTTCCTTTGTTTTGATAAATATATTAAAAAGAAAAAGTGAATCCTACTGTAATACGGATATCCGCAATTGTTTCTGATTAGACTTACCTAGCTATAACTTAGACAATTGAATGCGTGACTTGATCTACTCAGAGATGCCGTCGCCATCTCATTTGCGTCGATGCCACTGCTCTTGTATTTCCGAGCTCCCATTGTGATATTTTCAATCTTCTTTAGATATTAGAATTTTATTATCTTGCTATTACTTCATTACTACGATTATTGCTGATTTAAATTTATTTAGTTTGAATTGATAAAAAAAAATTCAATTTTAACATAGGTATTATTTTAACTGTATCTAAGCTTATTTCATCAATTTCGCTCTTGTCCTTTTTTCCAGCAAATTGTTTTAGTACGCTACTAAATTTGAAGAGATGGCTTACGCTGCCGAAAAATTAATTGATCGAATCTCGTTTCTAAAAGGAAACAGCGTGGAAGAGTTTTAATTAGCGAGAAAAAAAGGCACCACAGAACTTCTGACGTAAAAAACCGGGAGACAAGGGTGGGCGTAACGAAGAATAAAATCTCCCGCTCGTAATGCGGGCAACATTTGTGTGAGGAAGACGCTCAGTAATGGAAGACAAATTTCAATATAATTTGCAATACATAAGCGTGTTACTTTAATAGCCCAGAACCACCCTTCAAATTAAACAGAGCTTAAGTTTTGTCTTATTTTTTCCTCCTCAGTTCGATCGTATTACGAGCGCATAGGCGAGCCCCGCACTCGCCGCTCGCTCGTAGGCGCCTGGAAAAATATAATCCGACCAAATTAATTGCTCTCACTGGCAATAGTGGCGCGGCCGCGATGCCGCCAAATCAAATTAAGGACGCGCTATAAAAACCAAATTAGTACTCGCTTTAACCGTGAGGGGGTATTTAGTTACAAGACGTTAATTCAAATCCCGCCATTTTCATTAACAATAAATATCCCCTCGCAGCCGCACGGAATCCTTATTGTTTTACTTTTTACACCCTTGTGTCCCGAGCGGGATATAGCGCGGACGTCTTTTGCTGAGGCCCTGGCTAATTTGTTCTTTTTGTTTACTTACTTATAGGGCGTAGGTAATAAAAATTTGTGTTGCGCGAATTGTGTGGACTTTAAATTTTATATAACCGCTGCCGGTGCTCAGGGCGAATTTTGCATTTAATTGGAGAAAAATTTAGGGGTCGGCGAAGCGCTTCTGTGAGGATTCTTAAAGTAATTGGATGGTCGTTACAAACTTTTCTGTTTTAACTGTTTACGCAATCGAAAGTAGAAAGGAAATTTTCTAAAGCATTCTATAAAAAAATCTTCTATAAAAATAGGAGGGTTGACTAAGTTAAAGTTATTTTCGAATTATTTTTTAAAATTTTTCATAATTACAACAGTAATTTAAACCCATAATATATCTTACACATGGCACGACGAAGGGGTGAATTTGTTATTTTTTGCCGTGTGAGGCTGTAATTATAGGCGATGCACCGAATTAGAGGGCGGCGGCGATTTAAAACAATAAGCTGGCGCTGTCATTAGTGGCCGCCGCTGCATATTACTGACCTCGCCGGCCTAATGTGACGACATTAGATATTTATTGTGTGTAAGTATTCAGATTGATTACAATGATAAAGTGTATTATTTCTACAACTGAATTAGGGAGAACTATCTAATATGATCTGACATCTGTTAATATGTTAATACCCATCATTACATTATTTAGTACAATTTCAATCCGAGCATCTCGCTCTTTCCGGAATATAGGGAAAGAAAAAAGTTTATTGGCAAGACACTATATATCGCCAAAACAGACGATATTGTGTGACCGAATTCTATTAATATAATATTTTAATACTACGTCCTACTTTCTCATAGAAACGAAGATAATTAAATATGTACTACGCCACGTTGGCTTCGTGTAGGTACAATTTGAAAGACTCTAATGTCTATAGCAACATTAACTGATACTCTTAGAAGTAAAAATATTTAAAAATTATAACATAACGTACATTCACAAAATATTTAAAAATTAGTAACCATTTACGTAAATGATTTTTATACCGCCCATAGAAAGGATTAACCATTTTTGACGTTAGAGTCCTATTGATCATAACACTTTAAATCACACATTATTATTTTAACGTTGAAACTAATAATTATTAATTAAGTATCATTTTGGAAACGTGTGCCATCTGGAGTCCGTGTCGAATGTCTTGACGGATCTCGGACTCCACTAAACGGTTTTTGTTATTAAAAAATTAGGGATTTTTCGGGCTATTTCTATAAATTATAAAATGGTAGAAGCCTCAGATCCATTGAGCATATATTATATTAATTTTTGCTCGCTACACGTTTCTTCGTTTAGTCCTTCGAGTTATAATTTTATAAAAATCCCATAAGAGGGGCATTTTCAAAACTCGTTTCTTAGTTAAATTCAAAGTATATTTCAATACATGTACAGTTTTAGTTTGATAGTTAAAGAAAGCTTAAGAGATGTTCATTAAATCGCACTTTATATAAAAATAGCAAGAAAGATATAATTATTCACTTGAATATTTGCAATTGAATATTTTTATTCTTTTTTATCTGTTTTCAATTATAACGTTCAAATACGTGAAATATATTCACGAATCGTAATATAAAGAACATTTTATCAATTCATATACTCCTAAACTAGAAGATATATCTGTTTTATACACTTTTGCCGTTATCTCTCTTTCTATCAATTTATCAAACTATGTAAGAAAAGTTTTACCGTCTTTTGCCGATCGATTTTCTTTAAAACTTACACACGCGCCGGGCTCCGATGACAATAGTATTCATCAGTTCTTTACAAAACATATTTTTTATTTATCAATACATTTTAAATTTAAATAACATAGTAGTATATACGTATATATATATATATATATATATATATATATATATATATATATATATATATATATATATGTGTGTGTGTGTGTTATATTATACATATGTAGCCTAAAAGGTTACAAATAGATGGAAGAGATAAATATAATAAACATGTAACCTTAATATAATCAGCTAAATCAATACCTCATACTATTTAGATACCAACCTGAAAGGCTTTCTGAATATGGTGATTATATTACGAAATAACGCAATAATAGCAGGAAACGTGTTATTTAAACATTGATAGGATCTAATCTTGATTATAATTCCTGACGTGTGGATATCATAGGAGCTGCCGAAAAAATTTTAACATTGCAATTTAGGCTGTATATTTATGTAGCGTACATATGCGTTTATATCTATCATTTTAATAAGTTATGGTTAATTTGGTACTCGAATAGTTTATTTGATATTTATTGATATTGAATATTATTTCACTTATGCTTGCCTAATACTAGATATATTTTTTGCCGATACAACTTGTTACTTTCTTCTATATGACAGTACTTGTTGGGTTAGCAGACATGAAAGAAAAAGGTGATAAATAAACGAGCAGAACAATTGAAACTTTGCATTCCTATAATTAATTATTATGTATATTACATGTACGCAAACAGGCCATAAAAGGAACACCCACTATAAGGTGTTATTATCGAGACAAAGCGGTCTGTTTGTCTATCACGATAATCTGTGGACGGTTCGTTCCAATTCCATGTTGTGTAAATGCCCTAATGGACACCGGTAATGTGACACGCTTGACGATTTTACTCACAAATTGTTGTACGAAACTCTATTACAATCTAATGACAGCCGCCGTCTAATTGCGAGGTTATTACGTTTTGTTGTACACGCGGCTTAATGATAGTGCGCAGTAATTATTGGGCGAGGTGAAACCCTAAAGATGTGTCGAATTGAATTGTCGGCTGCCTAATGAAGGTTGGTGCGTCCGCCGCCTCTGCCGCTACCGCCGCGCCGGATGTGCGCACTCGTATTAACCACATATCAATGAAAGCGCGCGATTAATTTTTAATAGTCTTTGCCCTGGGCCAATTGAAAATTACAATTACTTGATATACAAAACATATTTAATTGTACTAAAAAAACAATAGAGAAATAATATAAATTCCTCGCAGTCACTGTTTGTTTTTTATTATTGTTTTAAAATATTTTTGTTAAAAATACAAATTGTGAAATATATTGTAAAAGGCTATATATGAAAGTAAAAAGATGTATGTCAGTTATTCAAAACTCAATATAAAATAATCACATATGATTTATACGTATTCAGGAACACAATAGATATTTATGTAAATATTCATAATAATGGATTGTGTGATTCCATCATTAACCATAAAAAGTAAACAAATATAACGTTGTCACGACTGTCATCAAATGGGTTTCACCATGGTTTCACTGTAAAGTATGAAACGCATGTAATTCCCATATCGCACGATCTCCACGGATCTAGAGCGACGAATACATTTCGTGAATAATTTAACAGACAATGAACTGATAACTATTTTATCTACTTCGTCTATTTTGTGTGGCCGCTGCTCTAATGTCAACGGTGATGGTGTTATGGCTAGGATAACCAGCCATACACCGCTATTATCTTTCATCTTTTGAATTTTTTTCTTTTATCATGCAATAACAGAAATTCGTACACAATAAACAAAAGCGTTGGTTTTTTTGGTATAATACCATTCTTTGAATAGAATTTCACAATCAATTTCACTATGTCGAGGCGACCGTAAGTCCGTCTTGTTAGAAGGCGGACGTGTAAGCGGATTTTCGGGAGCGAGTTCCTGCAGTAGCCTCTTATTTTTGCCGCGTCGTCTCAACCGCCGGATTGATTTACGGACGAAGTGCGATACACGGGTCCGACCTTACCCCTCCTAACTAAAGCTTATCCCGAATTACGCAAAACACGCCGACCGCTACGTAACGCTTGTGAAAGGAAAGACCAAACAGGAAAAGAAAACTATTCGCATATATTTAAACCTTTTGAAAGGGTCTCAATTATTTGGATTCTTTTATACATATGTTTATAAAGTACAAGCAAGAAAGTTTCTGGATTTTCTCCTCTAATATAATACCTAATTACTGTTTAGTTAAAATAAAATTTATTAATTGTTTTCAATTATATAATATAAAATCTTTGACTTTTGAGAATTTGACACAGTTTAAATGAAACTATCTGAAACGGATTAATCGCGTATATTTGCGAATGTCCAAATATCGATTTTTTTATTTAAAATGTGTTTTCAATTTAACTTCATTAATAAATTATTTCACTGCAAGCTAATATGCGCTTATATCATTTTGTTTTTTTAAACTAAATCAAGAACCCTTAAAATTGTACAATTACCTAACAATAAAAGAAAAAAATAATATGCAAAGTAGAAACCGCTCAAAGTTTAATTTCAAATCTCAGGCTTTGTTAAGTTATGACACCTATTAAGCACAAAGTAAGAAGACACGTTCGGCTATTAAAGTGGCCTTCAGACAAGCGAGGTTGAAATGTAGAATATTATCGCACCGCTTGTTGCCCGCGTAAAATAATAATGGCAGAAGTTCCACCGGCAGCGTGGAAACTTAGCGAAAAAAATAAGAAATGCCCCCGGCAGCCATTTAACTTCCTTAAACGCCCGGATGTGACGCCATTTAATTTATTAACACGTGCCCACCTCAGTTGAGCGGCTAATGACAATTTTCAGGTTTCACACGACGCATTTTTACAAGAAGAGTTTACTCTAAAATTTAATAAGCAAGTTTAACAAATTTAATATTTTTGTACTATATTACATATTTAGAACATTTTCAAACAAAAGATGTCATATATATTTACAAAAACTTGAAACTGAAATCTTTAAAAACTTGTTATTTTTAGTATACGCAACACAGAAAATCCTCAATCCGGCAATGGCAGAGCCATAGATCATGTCACGCGTCCTGTCCATTCCGATATCGACAGGTAAAACTAAAAACTGCAAGTCAGTTCAAACAGGCTCGGAAAATCAATAAACGAAACCGCACTGAGAGCGCTACCCAAATAAATACGGGACCGACTATCCAATAAAACACGCGAACGGTTTACAATTAAAGCTTTAAATCTGCAATAGGTGTTGCCATAAATTGGACGAGAAAACAATCAGCGGGCGAGCGTCGTTCGCAATTAGCGCTGCGCGGCTCGATAAATTTGCATTAATGCTCTCGAAAAATCCGAACGGCAATAATTTTCACGTGCCGTGTGTTGTATGCGCTGGTGGGCGCCGGCCTCGCACCCGCGGCCCATTCACTGCGGAATACATATCAATACGTTTTCTAGTTCACCGGTGTCCCGTACAATTGATTTAGTTTATTGTTTAAATATTTGAAAAAAAAACCTGAACACGCATTTTTTATATTTTTTATTAGATTTTTATAATTGATGTAAAAATATTTTTTTAAGAAATTATTTAGTTTTTAAATCTTATTTGTGTCAAAATACTTGAAAAGAATTCCATTGGACAATATTTTTAGACTCTTTTTATTTTGATAAGTATTAAAAGCTGGTGCTCGTAACCAAGCAAGCCTTGCTTATTCCTAATTCAAATAGCTATCTGCCAGTTTAAGTTCTATCAATATCAGTCCAGCCATACCAAAGATTAGCTGGAAGAAGCAGACAGACAGGCAGATAAAAATTGTAAAAAATGTTATTTTGGTATATATATCGTGTATACATATTTTCCCTGTGAGGGAAATATATATGCATTTAGTAAAAACAGGTTGTTTTATTATTACAAACAGACATTACAGTTTGATTTACTTGTGTAGATTTTTTATTGACTTTCAAGGACCTCCTGACGCCAGGAAGCTAATGGAACTTATGGACTGTCGTATTTCAGCGCTGTCGGTTTATGTATCCGCGCGTGATTTACGTAACGCGCGTCGCCTCACTGCACTTTACACTTTTACAGTCGCAGCACACCAACGCCTATTCATTGATATATACTGTAAAACTAAGGACAAATAATCCAGTTTAAAAAGTTAATATTAATGTATGAATGTTTATGTATGAAGAAATTTCAGTAATATGTCAAAATATATTTGCTTTTTGCATTTTTTTGTATTCTTATTCTTATTTTTATTTATGTTGCACTATATTGATATTTTGACCATATTATGCATAATTTAAATATCAGTTGAGGCCGGTCTTGGCACAGTGGGACTGAGTCTGACTGTAAACGCGATCGGTTGTGGGTTCGATCCCCATTCGTGGGAGTGATTATATTTAAATTATTTTAACTTTCTGGCTCTGGTAAAGACAAAGTGTGGCGTTGAGTTCCACCACTCAACACGCAATGTCTCGAATTCGATGGAAAGCAAAGTACGGAGTGTACACTAGGTACTTTCTGTCTACCCTGCTCTACGTGATAAAAGCGTGAAGCTAAAAAAATATAAGTTATTTGTACGTATAATATTTTCGTCAAGGTATATTTGGACATCATCTGACTGTATACATTGATTTTGGTGTATAGTCAGGTTAATGATTAGATTTCCATTATTTTCAATTTTCCGCTCTGGATTTTCCTATGAGTGGGAAACTCAAGACGCGAGTGTTTGAATATAGTCCCAATTTACACTCAATGTTGTGTTTTTGGGTGAAAAGTGGAGAAAAAAGTGTACATTATGTTCTCTGTTCTCTTCGACTACCCTGGAAACGCTGTACCGCGAGGTCTATTATAACAATCTACAGAATTTAGATATTTCGGCACAGTAAATAATATAACTAGAAATTTAAAGGTATTATAGGTAAGTTCATTTTATTACATAATAAATTGACAAATTATCGTTACATACAAAATAAATACAATTACAAACTTATAAGTTAGTTGAAGTAACTAGTTGTGTTAATAACTAGTCAACATCTGCATTATTGTAAAGACGCGTATATACGAGATTATAAAATAATGTTTAGTGTATTATTAAATACTTGTCACACAAATAACTTATATAGTGACTTATAAAACAGGTACCAAGATAATTAGTTGTAAATTTTATTATAACCACCATTTACTACCACATTTTACAGTTTATTGGATAGTAGCGACGTAGATCTGAACGTAGGCGTTGAAACCCATTAAATCGAACAGCTTGCTTCTCTCCCGTCGTGACAATGTTTTAACAATGCTAATGTTACTCTTTAAGATTTACTTCATTACCATTTTATTTGGCGAAACGTACTTAAATTGCATTTTAAGAAGTACATAATATGTCGTGTTGGTATTTTTAAAAAACCTAACGAAATGTAGTTTATATTGTATGTAGGAATGTAATATTGAATGCTTTTTTTTCTTATATATTTTGTTAACGAACATCTAACTGACAATTAACGCACATTCGATTACTGGTAGCTGACAGGTTTTTCTTTCTTCCGACGGCACTATAAAAGATAGAATTGGGATTTTATGGTTATACATTGAAGAACTTTGAACTTTGAAGACTTTGTTTCTTTTATATATATCAAATAAATATCACCACCGAAAATAATTGTCCAAAGTTTTATTTATTTTATCAAAATGCTATATATAATTACGGCTGATAATTTTTGACCCCTATTAAACACATTGTCCGCGGTTCAATTCACAGGAAGCTTTACATTTGGTTGCAAAGATGGTAAAAGTATAAATAATATATTTACCAATTGCCATTTTATATTTAAAAAAAAGTTTTGTTATAAGCAAAATTTATTATTATTTATTAAATACATTTGTTTTATATAAAAACATTAAAATGTATAATTTAAATGTCGAAAACATGAAGGATAAAATAGGCTAACTGGAAGTGACTGTACTCTATGCATCCATCCACCCAGGTAAGGGAATTTATAAATATACGGTAAAATATTAATTTTACCGTATATTTATTTCAGACTACACAGCTCGTAATTATTGACTTTAATAATAAGGTCACTAATTACGAGCTGTGTAGTTTATCTTAGCTTATCCTTCTAAACGCCTTCATATAAGGACATTATTATTTCATAATATAAAATGCAGTCACACTGCTGTCTGTGCCTTTAGATTTTTCAAACTAACATAACAGATTTTAAACTAACATAACGCAGTTTTCATTTATATGCAGGGTAACATATGAGGATAGTTATGAATTCGAGCAATGTTTATGATATAGTGGAGAACGCGGGCGGGCGAAAAAACAAAATAGATATAGTCGTGTAGTCCATGGTGTCGACGCCGCGATCGGGTCGCTAAAATAACATAACATTTTCCTTATCATTTAAAATGATATTAGGTACAAACAACATTTATTTAGATATTTAAGAGTAACAACGATAAAATTGCGTGGCCGTTTATTTAAAAGTACTTATAACGAAAATTAAATACATATCGATATCTGCCAATATTTAAGTTATATTTTAAAAGAATATTAAACTTAAAGGAAATGATAATTAATTATATTTTTAGTTTTAAATAAATCGTTATATATATATAAGTGTTATTGCTCTCCAAGTAAATCAAAAAGAAAAAAAAAAGTAGCTTTATCATGCATCGCAAGGTAGTCAGGACACCCTCGGATCAAGACATTCCGTTGGTTGCTTTTACCTTAAATTGAGACATTACTTCTTGAGTGGCAAACTCAACGCCGCACTTTGTCTTGTGGGTCAAGTGGGAATCGATCCCGCAACGAATTAAATCCTTTTAAAATTTTTTTATTAAATTCAAGGACTTTTTATCGTCACATATAATTGTATATTTAAATGCAATTTTACTGCTGCCCAATATGTAATGGTCAAATAGAATTCGTCATGCTGAGAGCCTACTGAGCACTTTTATTTTTAGAGTTTCTATTTTTAGAGTTCGGTGTGTTCTTTTAGAAATCCTTATTATTTTGTTTACATTTCATTATGTCTTATTTTTGTATTACATAAACAACATAATGAAATATGTACATTTGCTGCAATATAGTTAAAACAAACAAACATGTCCTTCTATGTTTTATATAATTTGGTACACAGTTTTGAAGATTGATGAATGTGAAGAAGATGAAAAGTTACTAGTTTAATTTAATGAAATAAATTTATGTAACTACTAGTCACAATCCGCGACATCGTTTGAGTTGATTATAGTAAGTTAAATCCCAATATCTTCCGTTCCAGTGGGAATTTTGAAAAATTCTCTTCGTGCTCCCTTACTCTTTCTAAGCAACATACCTTCATGCTTAATTTTAGCTTTGTATATCCAGTCGTGTTAGTTACGGATTGTCTGTCATTCTCTCAGTAATGGTATTACTTAAACTAAAAAAAATCTTGGTTGTTAATAATAGTAAAAGTGATTTTCTTTACTGGAACGCCTATACTTGAATTGCATACAAGACGTGTAGTTCCGTTATAAAAAATAAACAAGAACGAGGACATAAACAACACGACTTTTTTATAAGGTTTAATAATATAGTACATACTTACAATAAATCAAAATTCACCTTGATATATATAGGTGTAATAAAAGTAGATCAAGGATTGATTTTATTATTTTCACGAAATGTTTTATTAAATGTTAATAATTTGTAAAAAAAAAAATATTAAACCTGTAAATAAAAATGGAAAACAAAAAAATATAGATATTGCTCGTTAAATGAATCTATACTATTAATATAAACAGAAGAGTTTTGTTTGTTTGAACGCGCTAATCTCAGGATCTACTGATTCGAATTGAAAAATTCTTTCTGTGTTAAATATTTACTGAGGATGGCTATAGGTTATATATATAACATCACACTACGACTCATAAGAGTGAACCAATAATAAAAAATGTTGAGGAAACGGGAAAATGTGTATATTTTTAAAGCTTACCTTGCGTACGTCGAGTAAACGGTGAAAGTTACGCAAAATACATGTATGACAAAATTCTTCCCCTTAAAAAGTTCTAGAAAAAAAGTCTGCGACGACATATGTCTAATCTTTACGGTTGAAACATTATAACAATTTATTAATATATATATATATATATATATATATATATATATATATATATATATATATGTATATATATATATATATATATATATATATATATATATATATATATATATATATATATATATATATATATAGAGGTTCTTAAATGATAAATTATTTGCGTAGGTGTTTTAATAAACTAAATGCTAATATTTAAGGACTAATTCTTATTAAAAAAATAAGTTATTTATCACAGACACTTATTTTTATACAAAGTTGCCTTTGACAATATTTGATTTCAACCTATATTGGTTGCAATGACTTATTATAGTTTTAAAATAATAGCGTCTAATACCATGCGCGCATTAATGTGCGGGGTGTGTAAAGCGGAGAGGCGGGAGGACGCTGGCTGTCAGTGTCGATAGTCTTCTTACTAATATTATAAAAGCAAAAGTTTCTGGGGATGTACGTTTGATTTGGGTGACACTTTACAGTGCAATGCGTTGTAAATCAAAACAACATTAAAGCTAGAATGCTTATAAAAATTAGTTTCTGTAATTTGGTCGTAATATAATGGTACATATCAGTCATTTTTGCAGAAGCCACTATGAACAAAATAGTGAACTATAAATTTTATTAAATTGTATACTTTTTTACAATGCACATTTAAGAATATCTATTAAACCTTTATCAAAATCAACATATTTGTCACCATATTTATTTAATATAGATTAACAATGTCTTTTACACTAAGTAATTGGCCGAAAAGTTTAAAAATTATAACGATATATTATTGATTTCAGCGTTTTATAAAGCGCCTAATAATATTTATTTCGTAATAGTAACTGTCAAGTGCAAATATAGTTGTTATTAATTTACCATGCGGGTGAAGCCGCGAGCGAAGTCTATTTGATATTTATTAACATATATTTTAAATTTTAATAAAAAAGGTGTCTCTTTTACCCTTTTAGTCATTTACTGAGACTAAGCTAGAAAGCTAGAAAATAAGGGCTGAGGGAGTATTTATTTAAGCTTTCATGTATTTTTAAAACTTGTTTCAGTATTTGATTAAATACATTTTGTTGCGGAAATTCAACAAAATAATATTTAAAATATTGTCTTTATTGACTAATCTAATCGTATCTTTGCTGTGGAAGAGTACTAGTTATAATATTAGGAAAACTTATGCATCATATTTTTTTTGTAGTAAATATTTATTGGCTATCATAAAGCCGGTCAAGTGATATGGGTGCACCCATATCACGAAAAAAGTAAACGATGCATGTCTCAAATTTTGTAGAGACGTTAACAACGATATTAAATAACGTCTCTATTCACATTCATAAAGTGTATTTTAAAATGTTGAAGTCGGACGGACATGGGACGTCGCGCGCCGGAAGAGCCGCACTGCGGGGACACCCTAGTAGGTGCTTAATATACGAAAATATTCAATTTTATAACATTCCGTTGAGATAGCATCAGAGCTTGTCGATTTGATATTTTCGGCGGTAAGGTAATTTTATACTTGTCGTGAATGGAGACTGGAGCCACGCTGCGCGCACGCAGCGCTCCTCGTAACTTAGCACTTAATCATTTTCACGGACACTTTATATGGCTCTACAGTCACATACATCGGGCTTTGAGTATATTGTGACTTGATCATATAAGTGTTTGATGGAATTTATTATATAATAATTTCGGGCAATTCATCATTACTTCAAGTATTTCGGTCGTCATAAATTTTGTGAAGTGAATAGTCAAAACTACGTTGTTAAACCTTTTGACATAAACATACCTTGTATAACGGAAATTGAAACATTATTTGAATTGATTTTAGAGGAGAGGCTTCCTATATACTGTGTTGCCTAATGTGCCATTGGGATATAGGAAGCCTACCCATACCAACAGATATCTCAACGGCAAATCTCACCACCACCCTACACAGCTATCTACCGTTGGTAAATCTTTGTTTTAGAAAGCTTACCACCTTTGCGACGCTGGATACCTAGGGGACGAGCTTCGACAGTTGAAGAGTGCTCTTCATTAGAACAAGCTGCCAGTTCCCCGCCAGCTTTGTATGAAGACCAACAAGCCACCGACAGTTGAGAGACAGCCAGCAGTTCTACCATATGTGAAGGGTGTTACAGACAGGTTTGGCAAGATCTTACGAAAAGCTTCTATCAAAACCATATTCAAGCCTAATAAAAAAACAGCCAATGCTTGACACTCATGATATGTAATATTCCTTTGCAGTGTGCAGGTGTATATAAGCTAGATTGTGATTGTGGCTTAACGTATATTGGTTAAACAAAGATGTCAAGAATGGGCTTGTATTGCAATCAGCTGTGTGTGAACATACAATGAATAAATCCAACCACTATATCAGGTTTGATGAGCCACATATCCTCGTTAGAGAAAGTAGATATATTCTTATAGAAGATGGTTGGAAACTCTCTACCACGTGGGACCCACTTATAAAAAAATATAAATCTCAAATCCACCACACCAGAGACAAAGATACGGTCAGCTCATTTTGCAAGAATCCAGGGCAGTACGCGAGGCAATTAAGAAACAGATGGCGGTAGATTGATATAATTTATTTTTGTATCAACTGACAGACGAATGCCACCTCACTCTATCTGTGACCACGGACTATTGTAAAGTGTTCGAAACGTCAGGTTTCCAGAAATGTATTTTCGAATACCAAAATATACGCGAATAATCCGTTTAAGAAGTTTCATTTAAAATGTGTAAAAATCGCAAAAATTAAAGATCTTAATAAATTAATTATTTAACATAATTTATTGATAATATTATACATATATATATATATATATATATATATATATATATATATATATATATATATATATATATATATATATATGTATAATTGTGAAAATAAATATATAATAAATTTATGTATTCATGCTCTCAAAACAAATTATTTAAAGGTAAAGTTGGATAAATAAAGTGAACATTATTAACTGTTTGTGCAACATGCACAGTAGCCAACACGCAGTAAACATGACTAGAGGACATTGAAATGTAGATAGGTACATAAAAGGGCAGAGAGCAGTTGTCATAAGTCAGCAAGCAAGCTGGCTGAGGTGGGATAATAAATTTGCGTTTGTTTTGCCCCGTGCAGCGCGTCGCGTTGCATGCGTGGGATGTCGCGATGCTCTCACGCCCCGGCGTTAGGTAGGTCTGAAGTACGTATATCTAGACTATTACTCTGATTCGTTGCAACGTTCTGATTGCAGAAATAAGTTGAAAAACTGATGACAATAACAACTTTTCTTTATTTTTTCCCCAATCTGTAAAATTATCGATGTAATGTCATTTTTTTGTTTGTATATAATAGATATTATTACATCCCAACTCAATGTTGGTAGGATATAACATTACATTTTTGCATAAAATACCCTAGACTGTTATGCTCGTTACATATGATATGACAATTTTCCTAAAAAAATGAACTAAAATTAAGTTTAAAATATTACAGAAGTAGGAAATTAATCTTACAAATAGTAAGTAGGAATAAAATCATACAAATTATGGCACAAATGGCACGTCTCTCATGAAAGCTTGTTAGTCAACAGTGTCCACTCAAGGTATCGGGTAATAAGGCAGTTCATTATATATATTAACAGTTAAGCAGTCAGTGACCAGATCACAGGATCCAGACGTATAGCCGCGTGAATGTTCGTGGGCATTATTTGAACCCTTGTTAAGAGCTGAGGATATTATAAAAATGATTCCTTTATCCGCGTTGTGACACTCGCTGGAAATTGGTCGCTTAATTTATGATGATCATAAAAAAGGATTCGGATCCGTGCAGGTTGGAATTTCATTCATAAGAAGGCAAAGGCGTTCAACTCTTTATGGGTGGATGTTTTCATTAATTTAACTCGATTTGGAAAAATAAGAAAGGTATCGTATGTTCCATGATGGTGGTCAGTAGATCTTCAGATAAGGAGCCCAAGCTCCGACTACTGTTTACAATCATTTCAAAATAGGTAGTATTACGTTTACTAATCCACTGATTTTGCTCTTTGATAAATAGAAGTATGGTGTTTAAGAAAGTTTACAGTCGTAAATGTCTATGTTCAATTTAAAATGAATGCTCAGAATTATTTGCATATTGATTTAAATATTTAAATGTCGAATACGTGACTTTGGCTATTACAACTCAACATGTTGAAATATTTTTAAACAGACGTTGAATCATTAGTCAAAGTGTTAGTAGTCGGTGGAGGCCGAATAGTGGGGTGCACCTTAGTCGTTCAAAGATCACGGGGACATCATCAGATAAACAACAATAAGTTAATACGCGCTCCAAATAATCTCAGGAGCGCATTAGTCACTACAGTGACCGACCGCCGTCGGACTGGGCGATACCGACAGTTTGCTTAATCCACTCAAAACATACAGACATTTGTCGGGCCGCCGGGGATCGAGTGATCGATAGCGAGACTCGCTACAAAACGATAGATAAAAGCCGATAAGTCAGAAGAAATATGACGCGAACAAAATCGGGAGATATACGTAATAAGATAAAAGTCAAACAATGATTCGACCGCGGATTCGCCGCGGCATAATTTATGTGACAACGCGTGATGGACGAGCGGCGACTTTCGGTAAACTATTTACATACGGCGGCGGTCGCGCTGTCGGATTGGGTTCTGTTGTGACAGAGGGTGGAGCTTAGTACCGAAAACAAATGTCACTGTTATTTATTAGGTTACGTTGCTATTAGGCCTAAGACGGGAAACATCCTTTCTCAAAATTTAGAAAACAACCAGAAAAGTGTCGAGCTCATATCATTCTAAAATCACAATCAAGGCAGGCATGTATAAGTCAAGCGACAAGCATCACACTCGGAACGTCCCGCGGCAATTGTCTAATTGAATCAACAGCGAGGCCACGTCGCTTGGTTGGTAATTCCCTTCGCACGTTGACTTAGATTGCTTTCTGTAACTTCAGAACACTTCTGAATTTATGTTCTTCTTTGTATATCAATATATTGCAATTTTTTTTAATTTAAATAGTATTTCCTGTTGCATATTGAACTTTTTTTATTTTTGTTAGCGCTTTATATTTTAGAGAACTATACAAATAAAACCTTACGCTACATACTCTATATATATAAATAATATATTTACCTAAAGTGTGCAGCTTTTAATGCTTCGGTATTGATATATATAGAATTCGAATAACAAAAGGCACATGTAGGTCGGGTGGTAGGTGAAAACGTTAGGCGAGCGACAATCCCCGCGGAGACAGCAGCAGGCAACTTTGCTTTTTATCTGCGTTCCTCGCCGCGCGCGCTCGACCGTGTAATTGGATGAGAACGACGCGATCCCAATAGCGCGCCCTTATCTGTTCGCGGCAAATCCACCACCCGCTCTTCCCCGGCCCCCGCTCCGCCCGCTGACACTCAGCAATAAGTTTTTAGTGAGTAATTCAAGATAACCCCTTGATGTTGTTCATTTTCACACTTCCTTTCCCGAGAACAGCTCTTTATTGCATAATATGTAACTGTCTCTTTGCCGACGGGTGTCCCGGGGGCGCGTAGACAAACTTCGCCCCTTTATGATGTTAATGCGATCGCCCCACACCCTTCTATCCGGATAATGATAATTGCTTTTTCAGAAATTATTGTTTGATATTGTCGCTTAATGTCATTTTGGATAATTTTGTAGGTCTTTCTAATTGACAAAGCTATGTTGCTGCAAGTTAAGTCAACTTTTGTTTACAATCATTAACGACAAGTCTATAATTTAAATTGTGAAATTTATCTACAACAGTATTTGTGTTGAAAATAAATCCAGTAGTATACAATAAGAAACAAACATATAAAATCTTTGAAAAGATACAAATTAAAAAAATATATAATGAAAAAGATAAAACCGATATTTTCTTTATTATTTCCTGGGAATTTAAATGTATTAGGCAAATAGATTAAAAGTCACGGCTCATGCGAAGGTTGTCCTTTATTTGTAGAGCGGGAGGCTGCGAATTGTCGTCGTATTAGTCGCTATCAGATGGGCACCGTCTCTGACATGGCTATTTACCTCCCGACCCCTTGCATTTGTAGCTTCTGTTTTGCGTTGCTACCTAATCCTTTTGTAAGATATCGTATAAACAGAACTATACCAGTATGTTTAGATAGAGTTTGAATTATAAATATACATATTTAAATTATTTAATTAAATCGTGACTAAAAGAGTTTATTAAACGGACACAATTTTTAAATAATTAGAGACGTTGACGAATTATCATTTATATAATATAGATTTTTTTAAAATAGAAGATTATCATAATGAACTATATATTTTTTTATATAGAAGAATATCACTGTATTAATATTACCTTACATTAGAAATTTATTGAATATTTATCTATTTGATTACATTTATTTATTATGCACTACACATTGAAGTACATAATACATATGTGTTTCCATATAATAGAACGGAGGTTGAGAACTGTCATCGTACTCTAGCGTTATCAGATAGTCCGCGGGGACATCGCAGGCGTAACCGTATCCAAACTGCTCAGCTACGTGTACGTTTAGATACTACAATATTGTTCGCTTAGGATACTATTTTCAAATACAGTTTACTTTTTATTTACAAATAAATAGGTTTAAGATAGGGCTGGCCCGTTAGTATTTTTTGCTAGTGATAATAATTAAAAAACATACCTAGTCCTTATCATGAAGACTTGAAATAAACCAAATAGCTGGTTAGTGTTCTTACTAAACAGTTTATAAAAGAAGTAACATTAAATACTTATTATAATAAATTCTAAGAATTAAATAGGGTAATAATCCGACGTCACATTATTAATATTCATTTATAGTGCGTCGAAAACCTCGAAAGCACATTAAAAAATAATGTGTTATTTTGAGTAAAATTGCGAGAGCATTAACTTGAATGTAGGGTGGCTCGAACACCGCTGCCGCCTTATAATCAGAAGAACCGCTTGGGGCACTCAAACACATATTAAGATCGTATTAATTTGTTATTCATATTTTGTTACAAATTACTATTGTAACAATAAACTGTCCACTGTATAACGCTTTATAGATATAATTTAAATTTTAATCTAATGAATTTAATATAGACATGTCGATTATAAACAGTTGAATAGTATTTAAGAAAATACTAAGCATCAAAAGTTACATAAAATTATAAATATTTCACAAATACCTTATATGAAGTAAATTGATTTGTTATTCTCTACTTTGCAATTATTCTATTAATTTCTTCAACACGAAATATATTGATATAATTTAAAATGATTGACCTAAATGAATTTAAATTTTTTTGATATTGTAGTGTGAAAAAAATATAATCGTTGTATGAGAAAGATGAACTCTAAATCTTTTGTTTCAAACCTCGATATATTTTTAAATTTACTTGGGTGGTAATAATTACAAGACTAGCACTTTATTATGGCCTAAATAATGATTATAAGTGGGTGAGAGCGCGGCTGGTGGCGTGTCTCTGCTCTGTAATCTCGTACCGGCCCTCAATCACGCATTTCTCACCAGGACGCGTTGAAAAAATAATACCACTCTGTGATTTGTCTATAATTTGGTGGATGCCGCTCACTGCAGCGCTCACGCAGTCCTACGTGGGCAATACTCCTAATTAATGGTAAATTGTCTGCGTTTTTCACTGTTTAGACAGTAGCTTTTATGCTCAATTAGATATGTTGTTTTCAGGACAATTAACTTTTACTAATAATATTTACTAATGCTATATATATTTTGTAATAGTATACGAAATCATACTTATAGGTATATAACGTTTGTTCAGTTGTCTTTATTTAAAGGCCTAGAGAACACAAAAAAAGAAAGACAGAATAGAATTAGAAGTAATAAAATTTACACTTTTGTGGATAATCTGTAACCATGTCAAATGATGTAACAGCAATAACAAAATTCACCAAAACATCGGGTGATGTTTTGACACTTGACTGACACTCGCTTTCAATAAATGATTATGTGGAACAAGCAATGAATAGAAAACCTTGTTGCTGTTACTTCCCATTATACTGCCTCTGATGATAAGTCGCACAGTTAGACGTATTTATGAATAAGTATAATATGCCCATTTAAATGTTTTTTTTACATTATTATTTTCAGTTAAATATAAATAGTATTTTTATTCATATTTTTTTGTTTCTAAAGAAACTGATTTGTATTAAGTTAATACATACCTATATTTATTAATAGTATTCCGGTATGGCTACTCAATTCATAATTATTCAAAAAGATTTATAATAATTACAATTGTTATTAATTTATTTTTGCTATAAATTATCACTAAGCACCGGACCGCCGATTTATTTTGAAAATATTTTACATTCCTTACAATGGCTTAGTTTGCAAAACACCTACTGAGACCTAAAGGTAACGAGCGTAAAATAAGAAATTATGATAACTATCTGAAATAAAAAAAAAAGTTGCCGCTTCACTTGCGGCATGCCAGAAGGCCACCCTGTCAAGTTGCACAAAGCTGTCATGAATTTGAACGATGACTTTTAAATTCAGCTTGTTATTATTATTCTTTGAAAAGTGTTAGATATTATTACTACGTTATATTTTATACAGCCATGTATTTCTTTCATTTTAACAGCAAAACTTGCAAAAATTGGTATAGTGTTGTAATACATCATTCTGTTCTTCATTTTTTATTAATGTAGAGAAATCCGATACACAAGAACACCATATTCTGTCAGTCAAGTCATAACAGCATCTCATATATAGTAAATAAAATTCTTAATTTATTTTGAATGGGCTAAATTATGTTATTATACTACATATAATGTGTAGATTATATTTTACAGATGTATTCACTTTAAAAATAAAATGATTATTGATTCAGTTATTAGTTCATTATATAAATATTATACTTTAGTTTTTGAAAAATGTGGCGCTATTACAAATCCCTTATAAGCGATGTTTTTCCTATGACTCATGATTAAAATTTTATAAATAAGTTATAAAAAAGCTAATACGAGAATTGATGAGGTGGTGGTCCTGTACTTCAGTCTTTTGTGTTCATGTCAAGCAAGTCGCATATCGTGTCGTCCGGTGACGGATTACCGACTGTTAGCCGCTTACGCGTATAATATACGTCTTTTGTACAACCTTCAGGGATACCAGTAAATATATTCATTTTTTATTTTAAATATAAAATCTACTATAAATATTTTTTCACACATACTCATATATAACTGTAATAGAAACTCAAATATACATTATTATTTATTAAGTAAATAAAAATTTCAGTTATAAGTGTGCTACACTGTTACATTGCTTAATTTTAGCTCAATTTTTTAAGAATCTGAATTTATGAGAAGTTATTTAAAGAATAACAAACCCTAAAGTGTTACGTTTTTTAACTTATGAAAAACATTGTATAGCAGTTCTTTGATTTATAAAAATTATTATTGTGTATTAATGCTATATAATATATAGATAGATAGAAATGATAATTTTACAAATTAACATATGCACCATCGTGGTGCAGTGGGACAGCTTCAGACTTTAAACGCGATAAGTTGTGAGTTCGATCCTCACTCGGAGAAAGGATTATATTTAAATTTTATTTTTATTTCTTTTCTAATAAGGTAAAAGATCGGCGTTAAGATCACCGCTCAGTAAGCAATGTATTGATCTCGGGCGGAAAGCAGTCAACGGAGTGTTTTAAAATCTAGAAAACCTTTTCTCTTACTAACCTGCAATGCGGGATAAAGCGCGAAAGCGTGAAACTGTGTTTACTTTTTTTAAAGCCTGTCATTTCGAGAATTTGCAATAGTCCATGGTAAAAGGCATAGAGACGAAGACCTGGAACAGCGTGATAATAGGAATAAAGTGTTATTTAACATGTACAAAACGCAACAACCACTGGATAATTATTATTCTATATAATTGGGATGATCATTCTATGCAAGGCAAACAAAGGGGACATATCTCAATTTTCTCTTACTTTTTGTATTAATTTGCAGTCTGAACATATATTACAAGTATTTAAAAATAGCATAATTGATTCCCATCAATAATGATATTTTTAAGGTCCCCCTTAACATACGTACGAGGACATAAACTCATTAAATCAAAAATAAGTATTATAAGTTAAACTTAAATATATATATATATATATATATATATATATATATATATATATATATATATATATATATATATACGAATGTATGTCTATAATTAGGAAATAATAAACCTCTCTAGATTTATTAGAGCACAAGCTGAGGGTAATTGCATCTACAATCTCACTTCTGACATTACAAATATACCTATTAAGCAGATGATGTTTTTGTTTATAAAGTACATCGGGCAATAATACAACTGTAAATAATAAACATAATTTAAATTAAGGCAACGAACAGCGCAAAAAATATGATATTATATAAATATATTTAATTTAACTTTGTTATACACGTATGTGTTGTTAATATAATAGGAAGCTTCCGTAAGTTTTGTCTCTGATTATTATTATTTCTAGTTTTCATAGTATACTGTAAAAATTGAAATTTATTTTTTCTCGTTATTATTTTTAAAAAGTCTTTTCGTATTCTTCTCCAACACTGTTCAAGAACCCATATTTGATATTTTCTCATGCATTAAGTAATGGAGGAGGCTTATACACCTATCATTTTTTTTTTCACTTTTGTACAATATCGAGCACATAGCTAATTTAACATAAATGATTTAACTTTTATTTAAAGTAGTCATTTAATGATTAAAGTAAATAAAATATGCTGTTTATTTCTACTACGCTTGTTAAATGTTTCTTGATTGGGTCACTACTGTGCCAGTCATCCAGGCATCTCGGCGGCGATCACAAATTACAAACAAAAAGCTAGGAGCGCCGTAATCTGACATCGCATCACGTTCGATCAACGACTGATCATGATTTACGAACACATCGGACGGTGATAGGTGATCTCTTACAATTTCGATTGTCGATAGCCGAATTTGTAGCTACAAAACGATCAATTTGTAGAATTCGAATAAAGAACTCCTTTTTAGAAAAATATTTATTTCAATTGTTTAAAAAACTTACAAACTCTTAATGAGTAATGATTGATAGTTTTAAAACTACCATATGGTATAAACTGCTACTACAACAAATAGCAATAATGTTTGTACGTGTCTACCTAGTACCTAAAGTTATTCATGTATCTTTGATTTAAATACCTTACATTAAGCTTTATAAACAGTAAAAGTGTTATTTTTTCTATTAAAGTATAGATGTGGTGTAAAATTTGTAAATTAGAATGAGATATGAGCCGAAGGGCTCACGTCAGCCTACCTGTCCGATTAGTATCACTTATACCGTAAGGGTCACGGACAAATATCTCGTTTTTCGAATTGAAATCTTTTCGTTATGCCATATTAAAACATCTAGCTGACGGGAAATGCCGCTGGATTATAGGTTGACTCACAGCACTTCATATATGTAGTCAACAATAAGGGTACGATCGCGTGTTCTAAAAATCAATCAAAACGATAGCCAGTACTCAACGATATCACTCTTCCATTATCGTCTAATACAAATAGACAGGCTAACATTTGTTTAATTGATTACAAAAATACTCCCTCCATCGATTACGACGATATAAAGTTTTGGTTTCTTAAATATGTTAATCTAAATTAAAAGCGGGTTCTGTTACAAAACGCTGAGCATTAGCTGCGGCCCTAGAGACTCCATTAGGAGTAATAAAATGCCTATCATTATCGAGGGCCGAAAAGTCGATGCACGCGATGCAATTACTTGATTGGCGGTGTTCTGGCCGGCTCTGGCTGAGTCGTGATTGATGTTGAACATAATTAGAAAACACTTCAGCATGTGTCTTCATTGGTGCAATCTTAATTGTGGCCAGCACTTACCTCGCTGACTCAAACAGCACGTGCCAGCCGCGCCGCAATCATCTTCGATTTGATTTGTATAGATAGCAAGAAAATTAAGTCATATTCATATTTGTTTGCAGTAAAAGAAACATTGGTAAAAACAACAATATACTTATAAATATTATTTGATGAATTCATTTAAATAAAACGTAAATTGTGAATTTTAAAACTAATTTTAATTTTTAAATTCTTATTCTATATCTAAAAATAAATAAAGAGTAAGACAAGTAAATTAATAAGCGACGACATTACTATAAGTAAGACATTATTATAAGTAAACTAAAGAAAACACAAAGAACAAAAACTTTTTACACTGCTATAACTAAATTATAACAAAATATTTATTATAGTACTAAAATTAATTGTTAATTAAATATAAATTTATTGCATAAACTAAACATTTTTAACTTCTACTTGTTAGCTTAAAAATAAAATATGTCAGTAATATGTTTCCTGTTCCACCCACTTCGAAATACCACTACGGATTAAATATCTTCGAAACTCGTCAGCAACAATCATAAGAATAAAAAATGGAGATGCCAGAAAAAAATCATGCCACGGTATCGCTACTGTACCAAAAACTTCGTGACAAATCGGCACATATGTCACAACCAAAGCAGCAACTAAGTCAACTAAAATGCTTACATTTAAAACATGGTTTTTCATTCCCTTTTGTAATAATGATATTCTTCGAGTTTTACAAATTATTACATCTGAAATTTGAGTCCAGCAAACCGCAACAAAATAAGCAGTTTGTGCGCCTTTTTCTACTTTTTTTCTGTCAGCGTAATACCACAGTCGTCCAAGTGTATCCTTGACAGTAAGCGATGGTGTTTCCCATTGTTTGCGAACAAAAAGTAAACTCGAGGGGAAGAAGCCATTTTGAGCAAACACAACAAAATAGGCATACATCCCAGCAAAAAATTGTATTAATCCTATTTGAAAGTATGCCATAAAAATAAGAACTCTGTTAACAAGATGATCTGAAGGCTTGCGAGGTGGAATTGACATTATATCGTGTTCTGAAGTTTCATAGGCGAGACTCATTGCTGGCAATAAGTCTGTTCCAACATTTATAACTAAAATTAATATTAAAGTCATAGGCAATGGCATCCCTAAACAAGCGTATAAAACAAATGGTAACATTTCAGGAGTGTTTGAAGTTAGAGTGTAAGCTATAGTTTTTTTCAAATTATCAAATATGCGTCTACCTTCTTGTATACCTAGCACAATAGAAGCGAAATTGTCGTCTAGTAGAATCATATCAGCGGCTTGTTTTGAAACTTCTGTTCCAGTTATTCCCATAGCAATTCCGATATCTGCTTTCTTCAAAGCTGGAGAATCATTAACACCATCACCCGTCACTGCAACTACGTTATCAAGAGATTGATAAGTTTCTACAATAATTAGTTTTTGTTGTGGGCTTGTTCTAGCAAATGTTATTTCATTATATTTCATTTGAGCATTTTTTAAATCATTGACACTCATCTTCCTTAGTTCATCGCCAGTTATAACAGCTGCTTCAAATTGCTGTTTAATATGAGATGGTACATCAGACAGATCAATGTGTTGTTCGAAGGCATAGTCATAAGCAGTAGGCTTGGTAATTGTACCACACCGTCGTGAGATTGCCAACGCTGTAACAGGATGGTCACCAGTAACCATAATAACTTTTATACCTGCTTGACGGCATAGTGCAATCGACTTTTCGATATCCCGTCTAGGAGGATCTATCATAGAAATCGCACCTAAAAATCTTAAATTTTCAACAGGAAAATTCCTTTCTTGGGTATCGAATTCAAATCCCAAAGGGTAATTTTCCAAAGACAAGTGATAATCACAATAGCCAATCACGCGTTCACCCATATTAGCAATCTTAATAAAAGAAGCTTTAAGTTCTTTTTTCAATTGTGGAGTCATAATTTGATCTTCTTCATTGGTGAGTAATTTAGTACAGAATTCTAATACGATTTCCGGGGCACCCTTCATTATTAAATAATAACTTTGTGTGGACTGCATTCTGTGGATTGTGACTTGATATTTGTAAGCTGAACTAAAAGGTATTTCTGCTTCTTTGGGATTTTCTTCGCGTGTCTTAGTAGCGGATCTATTAATTTCCATATATCTTAAAATGGCTGATTCTGATGCGTCGCCCAAAATTTTTTGTTTTTCAATGGGTAAATTGAGTGTGTCATCTGAAAAAGTAGCCTTCAAATTTAAAGATGCGGCTAAGCTTAGTGTTGCGTAAGCGTGATCTGACACATGTGCGTGGTCGTTTTTGTCATAGATTGTGAAATTACAAAACAAATGTGATACATTCATTTGATTTTCAGTAAGCGTTCCTGTTTTATCAGAGCAAATGCAAGACGTAGAGCCTAAAGTTTCAACAGCTTGTAGCGTTTTTGCTAGACAATTTTTTTTTTTTAATTGATTAGCTGATAAAGTCATACACACTGTTAATGTAACGATTAAACCTTCTGGTACGTTAGCTAATATAATTCCAAGCATGTATTGTAGTGCTGCAAGCCAGCTTTTTTGAATAAAATATACCATTAAGAAAAAAATGAATCCGAATGTAAAGGCAACTCCGCAAATAAGTTTTATAAAATGAGTTATTTCTTTTGCTATAGGTGTTTCATCTTTTTCTAATCCAGTAACTAAACCAGCGATTTTGCCTATTTGAGTTACCTCTCCAGTAGCTATAACAATACCTGTTGCGGTACCCTCTGTAATAGGACAACCAAAAAATACCATGTTTTTTGACTCTAATGGATTTGCATTCGTACATTCTGGTCTGTGTTTTATTGGTTCTGACTCACCTGTCAGTGACGACATATCGGTTTTAAAATTATTACATTTTATAATTCTGACATCGGCAGGAACTATCTGACCTCCTGACATTTCTACAATGTCGCCTAGCACTATATTAGTATTAGGAATTACTTTTTTAACTCCATCCCGTATAACAACTGTATTTGGTGGGACCATTTTTTCAAAACCACTCATTACTGCCATATTTTTAGCTTCTTGGTAAAATCCGAAAAGGCCAGTACCTACAATAGTAGCTGTAATTACACAGCCTAAGTATAAATATTCTTTACCAGTATGTCCAGAACTCTCACGTCCTGAATCAATTTTTTCTGAAAAGAAAAATCCGATAAAATTCAAAAGAGCACCACACCAAAGGACACATTGGAACCAGCCAAATAAATTGTGTCGAAATATCTTCCAATAGCTGTTTCCTTTCAATTCTTTTAACTGATTTGGTCCTAAATGTTCTAATAATTCTTTAGCAACATTTTCGGACAAGCCTGTATTGATGTTAGAACGATAGATTTCTTCTAATTGGGAAGGAGAAAGAAAGTGATCACCTGTGTGTGGTTCTTCCTTTAATAGAGTAAGTTCAGATACCGCAGGATTTATGTGCTGGCCACTTAATCTGCGAAGACTGACTATAGAGGTGCTAGATCGACGATGTGACTGATGTGGCATTTTTATTCTTGTAAAAATACGTTAACCTCACGATGCAAATATCTTACAAAACTTAAATTATTTCATCTCATCTTTTGATATGTTCATCGCTCACTGGTCATTTTAATTTCCTTTTCATTCTACATTATGTCATAAAATGTGATTACCAAAACTTTTTTCTAAAATATATCATAAAAATCCCCAGTATTAGTCAACCCTTACGTATATAAATCTTCTATCAAATTTTATATGACATATCAAAAATCTTTTTAAAATATTACAATAAAAAGTTTGTTTTGTAGCAATTTTTCTAGACTCTTGGAAATATATAGGCCCTTCTTGATTTTTACAAAATATAATAATTATTATTGAAAAGATTTAGGTAACCTAATATCTAATTTATGTTCATTTTAAAAGAAATAATTTATTAATTATAACAAATTTATTGTAATGTTTATATAAATATTTCAAACGTTACTCGAGTACTTTTAATAATTTGTGTGTTGCTTTGCAAATGATACAAACCATCACGCGGAGAATGAGCGTCCGATAGCAGCCGACATCTCGCAGATTTATAACCTCAGTGCCGATATTGCGGCTATTTCCGGACAATATTGATATTTTCGACTCACTGCACCTATCAACTTCCAACGCGTTAAAGTACTTTACAAAGTGAAATAACCAAAATGAATTACAATCAATCTTTTAAATGGGATCCAAAATTGTACTTTAAATGTTCTTTGAATCTTAATACAGCTTTAGTGCTGGTAAATGCAGTTGCATTTCAGAGATTTTCCTAACATTGTCGCATAAGATTCGTGTGGTGGTTTAGCGTCCGTCTTGAGCCGCCGGCCCGCATATAATCAACCTATTAATAAGGGGATCAAGTGTAATGCGACCAATTAAAACGGCGACTCCCGTCTTAAGACGCCCGCAGTTTTTGGGCTCGTTCCAGGGGGATTAAGATTACTTTGGCGACACTACAGTATTAACTGTAAGTGAATTTTGAAAGTGAGAAATCTAATCCTTTGCGGTTAAATAAATTCGTTTGTTAATAAGGAAATAAATTTATAGGTTTTAACTTTATTTACTTTTCATGTAATAATAATTGATAGGTTATTTATTTAATAGAAAAGTCTTCACTCATATTAATTTATTAAAATATGATTTATCATATTTTGTCCATTATTTTTGTGTAGAGATTGTATATGAACCGTAACTGCGTTGACAGGACTACGATACTGGCCAAGCGGCATCTTTGTCGGCGGGAGCCTTTGATCGCTGTGCGGGCGTCGGTAGCTGGTGTTTCGAGGCAGTTTGTGAACACTGAGGTGTTTTATTACTCTTTTGCCAACTTCAATTAACAAATATGAAGCTGTAAGTCAAAATTTGCGCTGCGCTGTTTCACTCATTATTTGCAAAGTATATATAGTATATATTATAATAGTGGAAGTTTTTTTTGCATAATAAAATCCATATTGAAAAAAATATTCACAATAAATTTGGGGTCAGGTAAAAAGCTAAATAATTTTAGCCTAAATCTAAGTTACATAAAAATATAAATGGTATTAGAAATAATACTTATTATTTATTTAACCCATGATGGGTTAATGATGTAAAAACCACGAAGTTCGTGGGTTCGATGTCTTTTTAGGAAACTGTAATGCATAAATACATTGCGTAGCGCGGCATTGTGTTTCGTCTAACAACACATTCACATCTTAAATTCTGGCGGAAAATAAATAATTGAATGTCTACTAATACAAAGCAGCTAGGAATAAATAAATATCCATTAAATTTCTGCACTTACGAATTAACTTAATATTTTTGTTTGTTTTTTAATAAAATATAAAACTCATTATATTAATAAATGACTATAATAAGATTTTACTATATATATTAACTATCTCATAAGGATCTCGGTAATAAAATAATAATAATTCTAAACTACTAAAATTATAGCCATTGAGTTAACAACCCGAGTAATGTGTGCCTTATATTGTTAATACTCACCAAGATTAAGTTTCGTTTGTCCTGCAAAGAGGCTAACTATCGCGTGTCCTCGGAGCAAATTAGATTGCAACTTATTATTTAGCCAGATACTATAATTTAAACTTATTTAGTCTATGCAAATAAATATGAATTCTACTATTTTTAAAGTATAAGTGTAACGTAAAAAATTTTTAACGCAGCGAAATTCAACCCGCGCGTCTTGGAAACCGTTGTGATCGCTGAGCCATGCGTTCTCCTACCGGTGCGTCGAAATTTATATACGTTTTTGTTGCAATTTATTTACGTTGTCAGCATCTCTGTACAGAGATTTTTACAAATTTCTGTTTTATTTTTTCTTAATTATGATTATTACTAATTTTTATACGTTTTTTAAAAATGTTATGCATACGATTCATTTGTATACGTTGTATTTTACAGAGAGAGAGAGAGATATTTTTAATGCATACTGGCTAGGGTGCAATGGTTTCGCCCTTTTTATTTTATAATATAAGTATGTACCAAATATCTTAAGTAGAGGTAGGTAGGAACATAAAAATGATTTACGTATAGAAAGCACATGCAATCAGGCTTTTCCACTATGCAAGCACAATAGATGAGTGCTCGATGGTCTAAATATCTATGTGAGCTATATATATGATTTAATAAAAATGTACTGCCTCCTAACCTGCAATGTTTAGAGTGCGAAGAACGAAGATGGGATTTGCGGGAGATTTGAGAGGCTTAGAATTATAGCTATATAACTTGAAGATATGATTTGCCTAACAAATATATTCACAAATATATACACAAATATATACACTAAATTTTGAAAAATGAATATTAATGGTCCTTTAGCATACGTAAGTACACATGTCTTATAAATGAAAACCATTAGTATATAATTAATGCTTACGTTACGTTACGTTCATCTGTTTTTCTATAAAAATATTTAAAGGCATATCTTACGGAAACTTTTATGTCGAGGACTTACATACAATATCGCTAAACTCGGGCTAAAAGAAAAAAATGTTAATATGGGAAGAAAATGTTTTGAAAAAACATAAGCCAAGTAACTAATAAGATTGTGTAGCGACAGCAAAATATAAATATATTCTTTATTTATTTTTTATTAATAAATGTTATTGTATCGTACGTGGAGAAGAAAGTAAGTAGGTTACTAAATATATACTTTATAATAAACATCAAAAATGTATAATAATATTGGAGATAAATAATGTTACATGTTTTAATCAAATTTTTAAACAAAGACAACTTATTGATATATAAATCTAATTAATAGATTAGTATGAGGATATGAACTGAACTGAACAGAGTAAACTTTGCTTGCCTAAAATCTGCCTTATAAAATAAAAATTGCATTTAAATACAATTAAAATAGCTTACACTCGTATATTGATGATCAAATATTTCGTCGTTCGACGTTTTGAACTCCAGTCTATATGTATCCTTTATTGCACTTAACAGAATACATAAAAAGTAAAGAAAACATTACAGTAATAAACTCCGCAACGGTGGACTTATCTCTAGAAGAGATTTCTTCCAGTCAACCTGTGGAAGTGGGTGATGTTATAATGAGGGTGACAAACAGTGCAATAAGTAATTTAAAGAAAATACAAACAATATACCTTTAAAAAAAATAGACGTTAATAAATATATACAGCCATACATATTTCTTTAAACACATACATACATGTGTAAATAAATAAATATAAAATAAGGTAAAGGTAAGTATATTTTTTCAAACTTCAAATATGAAGTTTGAAAAAAATATAGTTTCGAAACCAAACCAAACCAATATATTGTAAGTAATTCACAGCGTTGATATTAATTATGCATAGGAAATCGTCTCTAGATTATTTCTGACTACCTTACTGTACGAGAAAAAGCCTGCATGTATTATACGTATGTATAATACATGCAGGCATGCATTTTCAAGTACCAGTTTTCAAAAATATATAATTAATATTATTTTTTACTATCTGTACCATATGACGTCATGGTTACTTGCGATGCCGGCTAACAACTAGATGCTTAAACTGCAATTTAACGTAATCAAACCAGCTTCTTCCGATGAGCTCTTTAAGGATAAGAGTGATCGTGTCAAATAAAAAATGTTTGTACATAAAAAACGAGATTGTTGAATATTAGGTGCGTCCGCGACATTAACTGCATGAAATTTGACATTCTTGGATCTTTATTTTACAATTCGAAAATATAAATATTCTAAATTAATGCTTATTAAATCAGCCAGCTATCTGCCAGTAAAAATCCCATCCTGTTTGGTCTATTCGTTCTAAAGGGACAAGAAGTAGACTGGCAGACGGGTAAAATTTGTAAAAAAAAATTTTGGTATATGTATCGTGTAATATACATATACATTTAGAAAAGAGCGGTTATTTTAATGTTACAAATAGACACGAATTTTATCTATATGTATAGATTACTTTATTTTGCAATTTAATATTTCATTTTTATTTACTAAGCCAAGGAGGATAGTGTATATAAAAGTTAGTCGTCCTTAAAAAAACTGAGATAACTAAGAGCACACTTAACTAATCTTTAACAGAGCCACCAAATATTGCTTTCAGTTCTTACTAAGTATCTATACCAAGAATAGATATTTACTAAAAGTACATGTGGCCTACTTATCAGATAGGAATAATCATGCCGGCACTTTAACGTTAGTTCTTGATAATACATATTTTTATACCTACACGTTTTTTCTGCATAGCTGATTAGTCTGTAGTTCCGTCAAAAATCAAAGCCTTTGTGATGAGTGGCGCTTCCAGCGAAGAATTTTTTTTTAATATTAAAATCCCTCCTAGAAGAAATTGAACCTACAAACGTTTATAGTTAGATGCTGACCCGCTGTGCCACAATGGGTCGTAATTGATACACATTTTTCTCGCATGACAGAGTATGCCTACTCTATTTTTCCCTTTTAGACAGCAGTTTTTTCTTTTCTTAAGGTAGAAGGATTTTTTTACTGATATATAAAATAAGTATTGTTGTAGTTTTATTATAAAATACTATGGCTGTAATAGAGTAACAGAAACATCTTATTTTCCATTATTAGTATAGGACAGGTCATAAAGAAGTCAAAATAAACATCTGTTGAGGAAACATCTCTCTTCACTAGAACAGTTGATGATCACTATTGTCACCGATTAAGGGATCGCAAAAAAAATCGACCACCAATGTTGGAACACCTTGGCTAATGTGCGAGTTGACAAACCGAGGTGGTAGAAAAAATTGGATCCAGCCACGGGGGCATAAACCCGGCGCGTTAATGACGGGTGAAGTCCGTCAGACCTCCGAAGGCGAAATGCCACGTGGCAACTGTGTGTCTATTTTATGACATGTGCAAAAATACATGGAATTGTTAATTATATTAAACAGTCCATTTCAGTTTAAATAATCCTCATATTGAGGCTATGAGTTATATATATACATATATATATATATATATATATATATATATATATATATATATATATATATATATATATAATTTATCGAGAATAGAATAATATAATAAACGCTTTTAAGTAAATATATAGTACATATCAAATGTATAGGCTGTAGAAATATAATAAAATTTAATGTGTTGATTAATATATTGCTAGATATACAAACTAAGATCTTAATCTTTTTTTATATATATTTTTTTATGAGAACAGCATTACCTAATATATGGGAATTCCCATTAGAGAACTTTACAAATCAATCTTGTTTATATCCACAAAACGACTGTCACAACACAACAATAAACATTGTGTAATGAACAATAGTCCTTTAAACTGTAAAGGCAATTGAAAATATATTTAAGATACATGTAAGGTTGGTATGCCAACCCAATACAGTACGTATTATTCTGTTGCAGAATTCAAAATGTAACAAAAATACTTAAGATGTATTCACCTGGTGATTCGTGTTAAATGAGAAATCTTATTAATAGTAATAGTTTCTATTCAAAAATTCATTTATTATAACTGATAAATACATTATTATAAAAATAAAATCAATGATTGCTCAAATGAAACAACGTGACGGGAATCGTGATTTGTCATTTGTGATACAAAAGTAGATCATAAGTCATACTCTTGAAAACGCGACTGTGTAATAAGTACTAACTATTTGTGTTTAAACTAAAGCGGGTATGGAATGCGAGTCGTGTGGAGTGAAGGCAGCGACGGGGCTGGCTAGATATGTCTTCGTCACAATTTACATAAATGATATATTTGACCCGCCTAATACTGCATGCTAGTCATTTATTAATCTGAGAAAGCTTGAGGTACGCTCGCGCAGCCGCATAGCGCGCGTGCCGGTGTGCATGCGCCGACAGCGCCTTGAACGGCGGACCACACTGCAGCGAGCCTGCCCATGAGAGCGTACCGTTCTAGGTCAAGCCTGTTGACGTATGTTAATCATCTGACCGATCATTATCTAAAAGACTGATAACTGACTTTACCTTGTATTGCAAGTGATGAATGCGAGAACGATTTGAGGTAAAGGAATTTTCATACTGCAATATTATCGTCATACATCATTTTACCAAGTAGGTCATCTAATTTTTATTAAAAGTTGTAATTGTCATAAGCTACATATATATATGCTACATATTCTTCATAATGAAGTCCAAGAAAGATCAGCTGAATGATTAAATAACTAATATTTTCAATAAACAAAAGTAAATCACATTTTTTGCACGAAAATATTTCAACCGAGTACACGTGTACGACTAATAAAGTGCGGGCAGCGCGGCACGGCCGTCAGTGCGGGTGGTCTGCTCTACCGTACAATGAAGGCGTTACTTCATTTCTCACCTCGCACTTCACAAAAATAATAAACCACAATACAATTATTCCTAATCTTAAAATTTATATTGATATATATTTTTATTTTTTATTTAACATATAGTCAATAACTATACAATAATGTGTTTATAAAACGTATATGGAATGTATTTAAAAAAACACAATTTTATAATTAATTTATATAATTTGATCAAAGTAAAATAAAAATTTTATCTTTAAGCAAATCTTCAACATCGATCTGTCAGTAAAGGTACATAAGATTTGGAATGACCAGCAGATGGGTGCTAATTACTATTATAAAAGAGTTATTATTTCTTTTACTACTTGTAATAATGGAAGATCCGGGCTATGACTGTTTTTGTTGAATATAATCAAGCCGTAATCAGTGGTTTGGCTAGAGCGTGTGAGGTATTGTGGGTAGCTTCAATGTGAGGAAATTATTACTTTAGAAAATCCGTTCCCAGTAGTTTCGTGTCAGTTTGTAAAAGTCGAATAAAGACATTACAACGATCTTCATATTGCGTGCGTAGCTGATTATAATTGGAGTTACAGTCGTAATCTCAAAACATTTTGATAACGATTGATCAAATAACAAAACCTAAACGGATAACGTTTTTCCTATATCAAATTGTAGTCTATTTTGTATTTTACACCAAACAAGGCAAAAAAATAATGATCTTTCACGTTTTCAAAAACAATTTGTAATAGTTTACGAGATGTCATAAATCACAGATGAGTGTCTTGTTTTCGAAATAACATCGGATTGCTGAAATACTTGGTGTTACCTATGCCGACCCGTGCTTTTTTGCTGTGATTTTTCTGTTCCTGTTAGTCCTACTGGCGCTAATGAGATTACCCTATAAATATAATATAGCAGTAGATGCAAAATTATAAATGTAGTGGTCTTTCAATTACAATATAATAAGCTATAGTGTTTAGTATATCTTATAAGGGGAACGTCATCGTTGATTGATAATAAATTACAATAAATAGAAACATAAATAAATATATACATAGAAAACAATACACTATCTACTACTAAAACTGCAAATATGGTATATTAAAAAGCAAAACATAAAAAATGTTTGGTAAGGAAGATAAGAAGTCAACTTGTAAATAAATTTTGATAGCATGCGGCAGGATTCAGGAGATGTAATCGCAAAACCCACTATTTCCATCGGTGCCGGCCATATTTTTGTCAATTTTTCGTCTGACATATCCCATTTCCCATTCAGAAAAACACGGAGTAGACATGAAGTTGGAAAACAAGGAAATGGAAAAAAGAAAAGTCTCGGTCGAACGACAGATAATCGTGTTAGGCGGCCGCACTGTCGAATAACTGATGTGAGCCGTTCGGTGCACCGACCCAATGAGATTGCGGTGTTTTTTCCACCGAGACCTCGAGGAGACAAACAAGGGATGCAAATTCGTGTTGACACTGCGATCCATCTTGTTCGCCTCTCCTGAGACCAGTTCCGAACAAATAGAGTCGTGATTGAGACTCCGAAGCTTTTATTTACGAATACCTAATTTTGCAGAACTTTTGTTATTTATCTGGTACAGTGTATTTATCAGTAAAGGTACGTAATACATTAATAATAATGATTTTGTGAATGGCAATAACTATATGTGAGGTCAGTGAGTAGTATACGGTAACAGTTTAGCTTCGCTTAATCTTGGAAACAAAACTGCGGTGTGTCGTAAAACAGGAGCAGTGCGACAGGACGGGGGCGGCGGCGGGCTGTGCAAACTGTGACCTTCTCGAATGAAGGACGGCTTGCGCTCCGTTGCACACCGCAGACTAACACGAAACGGATAAATATAATATTTTAATAATATTAACTCCTTTACCGTAATGCTGGATAAATTGATAATTTACATACTAAAAGTAAAACTGCTTTGTTATTTTGAGAGCATAATTTTCTTAAATACACAAGTCGACTATTAAATTGCACGTAAGGAATTTAAAATAAACGTCATCTGTAAGTATTTTAAAAGTTATCCACCTTTATGAAAGATTTTGACTTTTTTCTGTTTACCAAAAAATATTTTTTAAATTGATGTACAAACAAAAATTTGAACATGTTATGTCTCTACTCCTAAACTGTTTTATTTTTAGAATAATTTAGTGGTTATAACTAATCAATTGGCTGGTATCTCACTCCTAACTAACCCAAAACAACTACTTTTTGCTATATATATATATATATATATATATATATATATATATATATATATATATATATATATATATATAAAGTTGCTACTATGTTTCAAATTTGATTTAATATATTGCATTCAAAATATAGGTATGTCATTTTATAGTTTATCCAAAAAAATACGAAGGTGAATCAGAGAACAAATTTAAAGAACACCGAAGCTTTATATATCAAATCTTGAGCTTCCGTATATACCTCTGTAAAATTGTTCTCTGCGGTAAGTGTGCAGTGAATAGATCATCCGCCGGATCGCCGTACCGCGTGCTACTGTCCAATAAATATATTGTTTCGCGCAGAGCCAGCGCAGATAAAGCAAGCTCGCGCCTCTCTCTGCTTCGGTGCCTCAGTATGGTCCTAGTGCTAGCGAAAATATTTTTATGAAGAAGACGTTAAATAATTTAATAAATAAAAAATAATAATATTGGGTCTCTGTAATTGCTGAGTATTTACAATAATTATTTCAATACTTAGATGGCTATGACAAAGGCTATTAGGAAAACTCAGAAATAGTCTTTCCTTTTTTTATACAAAAATATGGATTTATAACGATATTTGCAGTGTTCAGTGACGCTCAAAATTTTTGATTATGTTATGTATTATCTAATTTGACAGCCGAATACCGAAACTTAACATACCAACTTCGTTAGATTTTTTTTTCTTTTTTTTTGCTGTCGCTTTGCTTAGATAATTTATAATAATCGGAATCGAACTCACAACCAATTATGTTTATAATCAGAGGTTCCGATGGTACAGCGTTACGATGGTCTCTAGGTATGGTAAAATTTTTGTAATAATTTTTTATATCAAAATAAAAATTATAAGTTTCCCGCATAAAATAAGTAAAACAAATCCTTACAGTTTTCAAAGGGGCTCTACCGTGTTATATAGTGGAACAATGTCAGCCAAACGCGGATAGCTTGGCGTTTGCACATTATGACTATGTGGATACTGTTCTATGAGAAAATTTACTCAAAAATCATAATACAATATGATAAATGTATAATGTTTTAAACATATTCTGTTTTAAACATATTCTGTTTAAGGTTAATAATTTCATTATCCAATTTATATATATATTTTTCTTTATTAATATAATTGTGTATTCATAAGAAATAATTAAAAAAATAATTATCAATAATTAAAAAGATCGTTGAAAAAGATTTATAAATCACAGTCATTTTGCAGAAGGAAATCCTTTTTATTCGGCTGGTAGTGAGTGAGTATCTAGATACTTACCTAACTTAAAACCTTTGTTATTCAAATATTAACTAAATAAAATAAATATTTAAGATTTAATTCATATTGTGCAAAAATTACTATTATTACGTTCATATATAGTGCCTTGTGTGTACTTACTTGTACAATGTATTATCATCATATATTATTTAGTTTTAAATAGATAAAAATATGAAGATAATAATAATAGTACAAAACTTTTACTCTCTTAAGAAAAGCTGTAAGGCTTACGAATCTAAAGTAATGGAAAAAAACAGTACAGATGAATTATCTAAATATCCCCCAAGCTTTAAGACGCTACTTAAATTATAATAACACGAGCAAAAATAGTTTTAAAAAAGCTAAAGGTACACCAACACGAATTGAAATAGAAAGACGATTGCTACACTTCATTATGATTTTAATATAATTACCGCTAAACACGCATAACACTTAAGGTATTAGTGCCATTTTATACCAAGCGTGTATTAAACATACCCACAGACATAAATAGTAATGTGTATAATATTAATGAAAACAATTTAACGTATTTCGAATAAATTCTCTTAATGGTTAGCTGTACAAATTCACGAATAATCGTTTAATATGCCAAATTTTATTTTCTTCTGTCCAATAAATGTTTTTAACATGGAGTTGAAAGTTTTTTCTTTAATTAATACGTGTTTTTTTTAATCGCCTTTCCTAATTATTATCATGGTTGTATGTGCATTTCCGCCTTTTATTTAATGTACTAATCAGTCTTGGAATAAAAATATAATAATCGATTTTAAATGATACACATACCAGTGCGAGATTATTATCGCGGCATATTTTTAAAAAACTTATAGATGTTAAATATCTTGCACGTTTCATTTTCAGATACACTAATCGACCTATTTTATATATATTCGCGTTTTCCAGTCCGTACTGGTTCACATAATAAGATCTTGATTTTTCACGATTTTTACTAACTATTTTAAGCGGATTAATCGCGTATGTTTTAGTATTTGAAAATAAATATTTGGAAACCTACTGTATAGTGTTCGAAACGTAGTTTCATTTAGAATATGTAAGAATCGCGAAGATAAATTAATTATAAAAAATTTTTTTTCACCACGTAGGTATTAAAAATAATATTAACAATTTAAACTTTGTTGGGCTCATCATTTATAGTATTTTTTTTAAATGTATATTTATTTTATCTTTAGTTTTTCTTATTTAAACTATTTAATGACATCTAATCCAATCTTATTTTTTATTGTAAAGCACAAAAAAATATTTAATTCTTTTCATATTAAAAAAAATATGACGGCCGTTTAACAACGTATATAACAATGATAAGTAAATTAGATCTCAATTTTCTCGAAATTTATACTTTGCAAAGCACCTTTACCTAAAGTAAAGTACAAATAGTATATATTTTAAATGCAAAAACTGAATTATATAAACAAAGGAGATAAAATAAAAGAACATATCCGCCACGATTTAGCAACTCCCGGGAGAGTTGTCCGTCTGCCACACACCGAATTGTCACCCAACACAGGGGATTCACACGGTAAGCATGTACGCCTAAAATAAATTGACTTTTCAGTTTATTTATCGTTTTCTTATTTAATTGGAATGATGAGATTTAAGCGTGTTCTTGGTGTGGGGTGGTTTAGTGAGTGCTTTTGACGTATGTTTTGTCATTTTTTTATTGTCTGTTAGTAGTGGGTTAACAAGAACCAACAAAATTAAATTTAATAGCTAAATTAAGTAACCCATAATCTGAATAATATTGGTAATAATTACATTAAATATATCCATTTTTTTCAGTTTTAACACATAAAGTTTAGGTACCTAATTAATATTTTCTGTGAAAAATCTAAGTACGTGATATTTGTGAGAGAAACAAAAGAAAAATAAATCTTTTAAATTTTGTTGTTCTGTCCGTCTCTATACGTGTTACATATTACATTTTATAATGAAAATCAAGTTAAGGTTGAATTATTAACTATAAAAATGAAAACCAGTTGTTTAATTCGTCTAATTCTTCTTCAATTTTGTAATCAATATAACTTTCAACTTTTGTTGACAAAAGTTACTGTATATTTTATTTTCTACTTTTTTGTATGATTAGAAATAGTACCACACAGTAAATTCTTTCTTACTTTTAAGAATTTAAAATGTATAATGTAGACTGCTGAACTACTTGTGTGTACTTTGTGTTAATGAGTACGAAATAAACATTTGTCAGTGCTTAAAACGAGGCCTTTTCAATTAATTTAGTCTTTGTTGAGTTGATTAAATATTGCAATGTAGCTTAAGTGAAAAGGTGCCGGCGTTTGTGATTACGCGAAAATTCTAATTGTAAATTAAATAATTTTAATAGGTATTTCTCAATCAATAGGTACAGGTATACCCGTCGCCAAGTGTCCGCATTTTACGAATTGGCTTTCCTATCGCAGATCTTAATGAAAGGTAATCCTAAATTCTAGAAGTATTTATTCATAAAATCATAAATGTTAGTTTTAATATTTATTTCAAACCAACACTTAATACTTATTTCAAAACAACCATTTAATTAGAAGAAATAGTAAAATACCAAACCTATTATTCAATACAGTATATATATAAATAACGAAAGAAATAAAAAATATCGTACTGCAATTGCATCGTTATTAGTTAAGTGAATGTGATAATTACATGATTACGAGGGCAAAATTGTCTCTTGATATCTCCCGAGGATAGGTCTTAGTGCACAAGTGTCAACATAACAAGACTTCTAATAGATTGACTTTTGGAAATATGATTTTTTTGTTAGTAAATGTATATTTACTATATAAGATTTTGCAATCTAAGAAACGATTACAAAAGTCTGTTTTTAGTCATTTGAGACAATTTCAATCTAAAAAGAGTAATAATAACTTAAAAACAATAATGTATTTGACATTTATTATTTATTTTCGACACCATACAAGCTAATCTTTATGAAAATTCTATCTCTTCGCCATTGATATCTATTTATGTTTTCTGTCGTACACGTTTTCCTAGTTTAGTTCAAAAAGTGGTCCAAACAGAATCTTCTAGCACTCTAGGCCTCGATGCGAAAGTAAGGTTATTACGTTAAAGTAAAAAAAGACAAATAGTTCCATATGTTTGCTGTATTCAAATCACGAGTACCAAGATTACACTAGTGTGGGTAGTTAATATCCGGCCACAATATCCGATGGCTGTTACATATGGGATATAGGAGTTCTTAGACTAAATGTGATTTAGTTATTTCAATATCGTGTTGGTACTTAAATTTCATTGCTCTGGTAACGGTAAGGGGGAATGTTTGTATCTTCGGTTCTAGTATTCGCAATATAGATAGATGACTTGGTGTTTTATCAATATAATATATCTATAAAGTTATAGTACTTATTAGCTAATATATATATATATATATATATATATATATATATATATATATATGTAGAATATTTAATTTAATCACATTATTGTAGGCTTTGCTCCACTCTACTTTGTCTAAGTCTGTATATAATACAGCTACATTTGAAAACTATTTTTTCATTTAATATCCTTACTTATACTATTTTTCGTATCAGAAATTTTATTAATATTATGTACCATAATCATAATGTGAAATACGTTTAAAAATTTGAGCGCAGCGGGATTCGAACCCGCGCCTCTTGGAAACCGTCCAAGAGGTATATACGTCCATAGGTTTGAACCCCGCTGCGTTCAAATTTTTATACGTTTTTCAAAAATGTTTTCTAATCCTAAGTGTAGAATAACGCTTTAAAAATAGTAAACTATGCTTATATGCATTTATATGAATAAATAAAATTTAATTTCAGTGTCATTGTTAAAACTGGTGAGTCCACTGTCCATTTCACCCCTAAAAGCCTAGATTACAATAGAAGCGATGATATCGTGAAGGGTTCCAAGTTCCAACAAAAAACTACACTACCAGAATGCTTATTACGCTACTTAGCAAGACCCTCACTCCAACACAGCTTGCATTCTATGCACTTAAATTGTCGTGGGAAATTTGGTATTTATTGCAATCGCTATAAAGTAATATTTTGCTTGCACCACCCTCGACCCGCCTCCAAGGGGCGTCGCTCCCCCCTCCGAGTAGCATCGAGTGCGTTCACACAACTTGCTTACTTTTAAATTTTAATCACAACTCGGTCGTTGATTTGTACAAAAAGTGGAATGGACGTGTCCAGTGACAAGTTAAAAGCATCGCATCACAAGGGGTTTGCCTCCTTTTAAATAACAACTGAGATTTTTAGCTTATAATATAGGCAACTGTAATTAGCTATTTAAAAATATATTAAATCTAATTAATGAATCAAAAACACCAAAACGTATTTTTTATATTCTAAGGTCATTCATTTCAATACTAATTCCTAAACAATATATTTTAAAATTTATTAATTCAATTTTATTAGTGTTTAATCTTATGTTTCATTGTTTGTTTATCTCTCAATATCTAACTTGTAAGATTTTGTGTTCCACAAAGATTGCAATTTAAACGCGTGTTGTATCGTCTCATTAATTCAATAATTAAATTCATTGAAGTAAAATAAATCATTATTTTTAAGAAATTCAAGAGTCTACTGTTAAGTCTACATTACGTAATAAACTTACTTATTTTCTCGATTAATATTTGAAAAAAATCATATTACTCACTATGAAAATGCTTAGGTAATAAATAATAACAAATGCTTGAAACTTTAAAATATTTTAAATTTACAAATAATCTATATCGAATGTCAATAATCTCGTTATAAAACTAATGCATGTCACCTTTCAAATTTGGTTATGTAGAGCTTTGACTTAGACACTATAAATAATGATATAATTCATAAATTATATTTTTAAAAATTATCTATACTAATAAATCGATTTGGATAGTTTGCTTATAAGATAACGCGTTTGACTAAATGCATATAAATATATGTACGGAACACATACCAAAATACGTACCTGTATGTATTTTTGTTCCGACTAAGCTCTATAATGGCTGGACCGATTTTGACTGGATTTCCACTGGCTGTAATAAGACTATATAACTTATGCTTAGGCTTACTTTTGTTTAAGAAATAATTAACAAACATCCAGATATATTAAATTCCATATGGGGTGGCATGTCTAGTGTATATATTTAAATAATAATTATAATGATTTACTCTCTAAAATTAAAAATTAAAAATGAGCAAATATATATGAGACTTAAGTACCTACTTATAGTAATTAAACACAGATTTCCTTACTTTAAACAATAAAAATCGGTTGCAATATTTTCAAATTACTTTTTACGTACGTACGTACTTTTTAACAATATTTATATTAAGCAAAAAAAAATTTTTACGATTACTCAGAAAATAATAATAATTAACTCATTTGTAGAAGAAATGTTAGAGCGATCATTACCAACTCCGTTCATAACTTTCGATAACAGTTTATTGCGAAGCGACATGGTTAGTTTGAACCCTCACGTAGTAAATTAATATTAGGCATTCAAAGTAAAAGTTGACTAATTTTACGCAATTTTCATTTAGTATTATAACGAGCTTACACTTTGATTGATTTATTAATTCGAACATAGTACTTATATTTTCGAACCGAGCAAGGAATTGAACAAGATATTAAGTGCATTTTAATATAAACTTTATATATATTTTTTGAATATATTTTTAATTGAGAACAATACTTTTGGTCTACGGGTATAATATCTATACGTTTGTAACTAGTGTAACATATTAATTTTAGAATATATTTTTTTTAGTATCAAACATTTCTACTCTGAATTTTTAATTATATCTAATACCAATAGGTCAAAACTTAATATCAATAGGTCAAAGCTTTACACGCTTTATTTCTTATACTTCAATAACGTACGATATCACCGTTAAGATATTGGAATGGGAAAATAGTGATGTGCACATGTAACGCAAATAAGTACTTCAATAGAATTGGTTCACTGTTTAACGAGAACCTTTTCAGTACCGCGGTGAGCCATTTAGCGAATTTCAATAGTTATCACGCGGAGAAAAACTCGCTAGACGACAAGGACGAGACACGAGAAGTGCGGCTAGTGCGAGCGAGACGAGTGTAATAAGAAAGAAGTAATAAAAAAGCGGTTGTGTGCGTGGTCGGAGTGTGGTGGCATAGGGCGGGCAGGCCCCTCCCTGTGGCTCGTCGCCGCCTCGCCGCCTCGCTGCCGCCTCAGTCGGGTTCACAGCGCGCGGAGTTACACCGGTCCGCTCTATCACCTTCCTTTCCGCGCGTAAAAAGTTTTCCCAATATTCCGAAACTTCAGATCGTGGTGACAGTACACTCTTACTTATTTTTAAAAATAAGTTCACGAGATAACGTTAAAAAAATAAATATAGACAGTTGTGTAAAATTAAAGTGGCATTATTAAGATTGTTTTCAGTTTTAATAAATAAACACAGGTTAACTATTTAGAAGAGAAAAAGCACTATAATTCCACGAAAGTGATTAATAAGATTATATTTAGCTTTACGAAGACTATGAACTGTGCCACCGATGGGATGTACAGTCGGTGAGGTGTGGAGCCGAAGGTTCTCTGAAGCCGTGAGCTTAATGCTGCTACAGGGTGAAGGCCGAGGGCCTGCTATGGAGGAGGAGTGCTCAGCACGGCCATGTGCCACAGACTTCTCCATTGCTGCAATCATGGCTAGGGACCGTCAAGAACGTAGAGAGCGAAGGAGACATAGAGATCCCAGAGAAGACACACTTACTCCATTAGGCAAGTTAATATTCATTTTAAAAAGTTTTTAATCATTTAAATAATTATGCTATATACTTGTTATTATATTGTATGAAAAAAAAGATATTTTCTTTAAAGTATTAACTTTTATTATTTCTTCTATCCATAAGAAAATCGGAGCTGGTTGTTTATTGAACAGATAATTTACTTAAATTTAAGATCCTTGACTAAGAAATCGCTTAGGTATATACAAATACCTGGTTATTAAAATAACTTGCACAACATATTTACATCCTATAACAAATAATAATAAACAAGTGCCAAGCTATTATATATAAATCAATATAAAAATGCGCTAACATCACATGTTGACTAGGTATTAATTACTATATTATTAAGTATACTGTAATAACAATGGGTGCAAAGTCACTTATACATTTAATTTACATTTAACTCTAATTTACATTTAACTCTAACACGATATCAAGATACTTAAGCCTTAAAATTATTGTTTTACTTATAAGGAAATTTTCTTACCACTTCTTTTACACTTTTTACACCTACGTTATTTATTTTTATACTTATAAGAAAATATTATTATTATCTCTACACATATTTTATAATTGGTCCTACACAATATATATATACATATACATATATAGACTTCACTTGCAGTCATCAAATTTTGTAGTTATTAATTGTTTTATGTTGAATTACTCTTAATATTATATTAAGAACGACATGGACTGTCTTACTAAAGTAGAGAAATAAAAATAATTTTTAAATATAATCATTCTTACGAGTGGAATCGAACCTACAACCAATTCTATTTACAGATAGTCGTTTTCTCATTGAGCCGTGATGGCCTTAATACAATTTTATGCATTTTAATTAAAAAGTGCCATTGGGACTATCATTAATCTAAAAGTTACATTAAATACGTATTTACTATTAATCCAACAAATAAAATTCCATTATTTTATAATGAGATTTTGTAGTTCAGCGGGATAGTGTCTGATTGTGAACATGAAAATTGGAGGTTCGATCTCCAAACGCAGGAGATTCCTTCGTTTTGGAAAATGTGAGTGTCGCTTCTTAATAAGGAATATTTAGGAATTTATCGTTAAGAGAGAATCTGGATATCTGTGACATTGTGTTCTCTGCCATAACGCATAAAATTGAAGTAGGATTTTTTTTTAATTAAAATAAATAATAGTACAAAAGATTATTATCATATCGAAGCTAAAGAGTAAAAGTAAAGCCCGTTGGTAGAAATGTCATCTTGATTGAACCTTCGAAAGCAAGTGGTCTATTTAGTACTAAAATAATACAACTCTATTAAAATACATCTTTATATATATTTAAAATACAACCACTCACATACATTTCTATAATATTAAATGTCATATTTAAACTGTTCTCCAGTAAGAGACAATTAAAATTGGATAATAAATATTATATTTTTAAAAATGTATACTGTTAATTAATAAATATAAGTAATCTAGGGAAATGAGAATTATTTGTATACAAAAATAATCTTATTACCAAGTTAGGCTTATTTAATATTGTAACACGTTGTTCTCAGGCATCACATAATTAATTTTATCATAATTGACATAGGTACATGTATCTATAAGAAAAAAAATAATTTGCATTTATTACTTAGTAAATGTGCACATGATTTTTATCTCCATGGAATTTAACATACCTGAATTTTTATAATTAAAAAAGTAGCCTAAATTACTCCTTATTACTTCGGCCCGCGAAAGTACTTTCAAAATCGGTTCAGCCATTCCAGAGATTAGTGGGAATAAACATACAGACAGTCATACAAAAAATCTGAAATAACAACAAATCTTTGCAAAAACAAATTTATGAAAGTAATAAGATTATTAATTATTTTACAATTCTCAATTTAGACTAAGCAAAACTATTTATTTTAACAATGATATTTAGTTAACTGATTTGAATAAAATAGAATTTCTTGATAACTGAGTATAAATGTTTGTATTGAAGGAGTTATATAGATTAACTGGTTAGTTAAATATACAGAATGAGCTTTAACAAATGAATATGCCTTTGACTGGTACATTTATTGCTGCTTTCTTTAAATTACTAACTAACGTAAAATGTTACAAGTAGCAATATAAGCACTAATACACACACAATATTCAACTTAAAAATAATATTCTTCAGAAAATTCTAACTGCCTAGGCCACTATACAATCTCTTCTCACTACCTGATGGTGGACAACGCATCCATAACTCCAATGTTGTGAATGTTCAAGAGCGAAGGTAACCACTTATTATCAGGTGGTACTTCTGCTCGTTTGCTACCTTTTTCTGATTAAATAAAATCAATTAAAAACTATATTATCAATTTTATTTCATTTTGTAGAAACGAAACTATGTACGCATTTTTTCACAATATAGGATGCCTAATAATTTAATTATTATGTTATATATCTATGAGCTAAAGCTAAGATTGAGACTTGAAGGCTAAATAACTAATTTTAAAATGTTAATTATAAAATTAGAGTTGGAAAAAAAGTCAATTGTACTTAATATTTCAATAGTATATAATACTTAGATAAAACTTTTATATGCATATATTTAACGTTTCTGCGCTGCTATAGTTTATAATTTATGTCTTGATAAGAAATTATTTATAGAACTAAATAGTTCAACAAAATGTAAAAACAAGTACCTACCTATTAAACAATTTTATAATTGATTTTACAGTGTACTTGTTCATTTTGTGTGCATCAAATTCAGATATTTTGATATTTTATAAACAGTAATATTTTTTGGGATAGTCATTCATCATTCATTCATCATTCATCAATCAGTCACAAGTAGGAAAAAAATAATGTATTTTTTATTAACAGAAAAATTTGTGGATGCTACTGCATCGGCATCGGGGTCTCCGTCGCCACCATTAGCCGAATATGAACGCGACTCTCCCGTGGACGTGTCATCGACGTCCGAAGCGGGTTCCGCGAATGGGGCACCAAGTGGCTCCCGTGCACTCTCACCACCCCCACGAAATCCTCAGCTGACAGAACGCTGGTCAAGTGAAGAGATGCGGCATATACAGTGTCATCTTGAAACTAAGGAACTATGGGACAAATTTAATGAACTTGGAACAGAAATGATTATAACTAAAACTGGAAGGTATTTATTTTTAATATTAATTTTATTTTATGATTAAAATATTATTGTTAATACATTTAATATACGAAACGTTACAAAAGGTACCTAATACTGTTAAAAAACAATAAGAAGTTCATAATCGTATTCATCTAAAGATCACACTTGAAACTTAGGAATCTCGGTGGTAGGTAATTGAAGTCATTGTACGTTGAGGGAAATCAATGCTATATTGTGGCGTTGATACCGATAAGGTAGGTGGCAAACGACGCGACGGCGCGAGGCGTATCGGTCGCGCCTCGCTATAGAACAATGGGTAATCGCGAGACCAACCGCCGCTTACCAAAACGTACATGAAATACCACTAGGGCTAATTGCTTATTCGAAAAATCGTTGTTAATGTTTAATTGCACGTAAATAATGCTTGCATAAACGCACGAAAGTCCTAATACTAGCCCTAATCTTTACATTTAATATTCTTAGGCTACAGCCATAAAGATGTTTTATAGTTTAACGTGTCTCAGCAAATCCAAATAAGAATTTAGTTAAGTACTAAGTTGTACACTACCTATAACTATCAAAATCGCGCGTAAAAGTCATTTCGCAGCATAAATCAGTACGACATTTCGCCAATCGTAACAAATTCGCTAACGTAATCGTTTGATAACACTCTAAGCTGGCTGTTTCTGGAATACTTGAAAAGTAGCTACGTAGTTAGTTTCATAACCTTAACATTATAAAACAGAAATTTATAACACAGTCAAATGTTATCGACTTGTATATTATTTATTATTACTTTATTACATACACAGTTCATACATTATTATTATAATTTAATTGTATTGTTTTAATTACGGAATTACGTATTAAATAGGTTTGACATTTATTTTGTGTAGCGTCAGCATATGTTAGAAAAATTTAAGGCTCTTTCATGGACTATAAAACTATATTAATACCTCACTTATTTATTCTTTATAACGTTCTCGAGTTAACGACGGTGGGCATTCAGTTTTTTCTTCCATGCGCCATAAAATACGACATTCAAAAACATTCCACTCGTATTTATTTTCAAACTAAGCAGTGCATAACAATCACAATGCACGTTTAATGTTGTGTTGATTCGTAATAACTCTAGTGAACTAGCATTGTAGACCCGCTTAAAACATATTCCAACTGATGCTGTTAATACTAAATTTGATACAGAAGTATATTAATTAACCTTTTTTGTTATTTGATACAACTTACCGATGAAGATAAAATAATTATACTTAGCAAATTTTTGTATCTAATCATCATAATCAATAAGATAACATGAAAAGCTCGTGGGAGCTTTGAAACCACGTACATACTGAGAGACAATTTGCAACACGCCGTCACGCGGCTTAACCGAGTCGGCCTCGTCGATTAGCATAAATCTCGTCAACTAACCGGCACAAATGAGTAAGAGATTTCGTACACTGGCCTGTAGTCAGTAGTCAAAGCAATAACATAGTCCCTCTATTTGAGCAGATCAGCGTATTCACATGTCCCTGCGACGATGCGCGACGAATCGCGACCGTCGCTCGCTCAAATAAATCAGCATTATCTCGCGAGATAGCCGCCTGACCCACCCCGCCATATCACGCGGAGCCCTGTGTCGTTCGAAAAAATTAATGACTCGGAAAAACGATTCGCTTATGAGGGATCTTTCGATGTAATTGAATTGCCCTACTGAGATCTGCCGAATTGTTGCAAATGCTGAATCAGGTGCACTTACTAAATTTAACGGACTTTTGTCGAGTTTCTAAATTGTCTTGGCAAATAAAAATCAGAACTGCTCTGTGCAGCTTTAAAAAAATATACCCCAGTGGTTAGTAATAAAGCAGCCGATTTCATTTGCATATCACCTAAAAGGGCACAGAAAATATGGCGTTGTTAAATCTAAACACTAGGCTGCATTCACCCCTAAGAGATTATCATAACAAGCGTAACATTATTACGTACACGTCTATCTCGCGGTTCTTAGTCGCAATACTAATCGTGTTTAAATATAACACGGTAACTTTTATTATGAACGTTCATTTTGTTTGGAGTTTAAACTTTGTTTATTTTTGAAAAATAAATCGTTTAATTTAAATTTAAATTTTATTATGTTACATAAGCATACAGACTAGCAACCTATTTCGCTCATCACCGTACGCCAACAACATTGGAAATTACACTCATTTTATTTGTTAGTGTAGGATCGAGCTACTAATTAGATAATTGCTAAACAATTATGACGAGTCGAGGCTTATCAAAGCCGGTAAAGGCCATAAGAATCAGATGAAAATAAAATTCAATTTATTACGCTCATAAATCTTATAGTTTTCAGATTAGTCGTATTTACTCTTTGATATCGCTTTTGATATAGAGATTGGTGATTGTAAAGTTGTCTTAATTGATTTAAATTAACATGTTTTGATACGAGTGGCATCATGAATCGGCAAAGGCACGTAGTTAAGATGTTTTCCGCTGCGAATGTTGCCAACACTTTATAATCACAGACTTGGCAGACAACGCCCGCTTTGATTTACTTCTCACCACCATTTTCTTTCATATAAATATTAGGTTCTCATATGATAAATGGTCCGTGTAATATTTTACCCGCATAAAAATTTATATATTATAAGAGACAAAACAGTATTGTGTTTTAATTGTTTCCATGGAACGCTTTGATGTTAAAAATAAGTTTGGCCACTAAGCAATAGTTAATTGAGATATAAACATGTCACTTGATGTACGATGAAAGAACTAATAAAATGTACTGAAATCAAAATAGAAAAATTGAATATTAAACAATGCTCACGACTTTGATCTAAATTTATTTCATTTTGTGATATCTTAAATTCATACGAACAGCGTGTAAAATAATAAATTATTAAGTAAAAATAAATATTAAAAGTAGTATAGTAAATAGTAATAATTATTATTGTCTTATCATATTACATATTAAATATTTTATTGACCTCTAAGCACATCAATACTACATTGATATAAAATTGTATAATTTATTTAAACTAACAAGGTAAGGTAGTATACCATGACGTCGTGTCGGGCAGGTCGCGCTGGGTGCACCGCGCTTACACGTACACGGCCCTGTTCGCCATTTGTCGCGCTCGCACGATAATTGTTGATATACGATCGCGATCCAACACCGTAATTGTCAACGCTTTATCTTCTAATTGGCTCACATTTGCCAATGCCACTGTGACTCCTCTCTATTTGCGATAACACTCATGCAAAAATTGCTTATCGATTTCAGTTACATTCGTAAAACGGAATTCCGACATGTTTCGCTCCAATAAAAGCGAAGAAGAAAAGCAATTCGCAACGCCAATTTTGAGAACAGTAAAAAGTGAGATTCACAAGTGCAAGTTGAAACAGCGTTTAAGAGTGAACTGAGGGCGGCGCCCACCGGGGGCGAGAAACAATTTAGAGTTTTATCGGCGACGAGGTGGTGGGTGACCGTGTTACTTCTGATTTATGTTCATATTAACTACGAACGGGCACTAACGCGCAAAATGCATAACAGTCGCACTTTTGTGAGCCAATGCTCATTTTTCCGTACTTGGATACTGAAACAAACAACTACAATATTAATCTTTTTTATAATGATTTAGTTTTGGAATATTTTGAGGTACGAATGTTGAATTTACATACTTCAAAACATTAAAATATTCCGAAATAACTTTAGGAGCAGAGATCTGGATATTCTAACGTCATTCGAATCCAAAAGCTAATTTCACTAAAACCTTAAATGAATCGAGTTGGTCGGAGCTCTCATTATTTAACTTGCTCCAAGTTTAAATTGAAAACGCCACCAAACTCTTTACGTAGTCCGAAGCAAATTTTGAACTTTGCTGCTGAATCGGAAATTTCTTTATAAATATCTTATTAAGCTTAAATTCAGTTGGTGTCACGCTGCCGACACTAATTTTATTCGAGAGAGGCGGCGGCGCTGAGACGCGGGCCGGGAGTCGGTGTAAATGTATGCAAACGGGAAAAACGATATTTGACAAAGCTGAAAACGACAAAAGAATTAAGGAGGCACCTCGTCCCCGCGGCTGCGTCGACGTTGACGCGGCGGCGACAAAGCATTCCGCGTCGCCCGGACCCCACGACACCTCGCGAATTTACTTTACTTTGTCTTATTAAGAAATTACCTGTCACTCCAGCTGCGATCATTCCAATGTTACTTCATTTACATAGCATCATGGAATAATTATAATTTAAATTTTATATTATGAACTTTCGAGTCTTTCTTTATTTCGATGGTATTAAAAATTATAATGGAAGTTTCAATCAAATAATAATGAATATCAGAATTAATACTATATTAATTTTAAGGTAAAAGAACTATATGCATTTTACTATTGTACAACAACCACTTCTTTGTTGTGTTTAATTTCCTTATACATTTTTAATAGAGACGCGCAACCCTATCACATTGTTTCTAGGTTATGTGAAGTGAACACATGCAGCCTATTTGAACACAGCGTGTAATAGATGTGTGATTCATGTAAATGTACCCTTAGCAAGTGTATCGTGGACTAATCTCGCCCGCACCCCCGGCCCCCACGCAATATGCCGGGCCCGGGGTGGCAGGCGCCACGAGAAAACGTGTAAACTAATTATGTACATTTTCGTAGCCACTTATTTACATAACCACGGGTTGAACCCCGCTTTCACCGTGAATATTTCATTTGTAATCTTTACTTTGACGGTTTAATATGACAGCTGTTGGTTTATTTGGAGAAAACTTTTAATTTTCGTCGTTTTCTTCCGGCCACCCTTTGTGTGCGCGTCGGCAAACACCTCGCGCAACTAATGATAGATTATTATAGAAATGAGATAAAAAATAAATATGTGGTAAACGCTTTTGACGTATAATTTTATAGAAATGATGGGATATGATATTATTGTGTACAAATGTTTGGTTATGAGTAGACTACTTAAAATTTGTATAAAATAAGACACATTGTAATCGGGTTTTTTATTGGCATTGATAATTCGATTCATTTTAATAGACTAAGTACCTACCCTGACTTTCAATAGTTTTCAGTTGATTTACTGAAACAGGAAATCAATAAATAAGACTATTAGAGGTAATGAGCGAGTGACCATGCATTTCGCGGGTATTTATACCCGCCTTAGCTCGAACTAATTTATGGAGGTAAGTACGCAGAAAATGTTTATGTATGTAGTATAGCCCTCCCGCTCCGCTCCGATGACATCCGGTAGCCTCCCTATGTGCATACCGGGACATATGCAACCGTGTAATATAAAACTGCTTCAATTATTACTGATCAAAATGGCGGGGACATGCAAACGATTTATGCTGTAATTTTGTGTAATGGCTGATATGTTGATACTATTATGTAATCTATGCCGTCATTAAAATTTTAAAATAAATATTCGACGAACCATAAGAAGACCAGACACCAGATACAGTGTGTGTCACTAATTTGCCCTTTGATGTTTGACTTCGCGGAAAGCTATACGATTGACGCTACTATTAGATTTGTAATATCTCTATTCAACCATGTTGTTGGCAGATTTATATATCAACATCATTATTATTTTGCTTGTTACACGACACAGACTCCAGCTAAATCTAATTAAACAAGCATGGGAAGATAGAAATTGTTATGGATTTATTTTCTATTACATTTACTTTAATTCTATAAACTTAATTACATTGTTCAACGCGATATCATTGTAAATGGCATCAAATTTCTTACCCACAATGAAGTAACAAGGTCACGATACAATCAACGGTCCTCCATTGTTTCGTAGGTTAGAGGAGGCTCCACCCCGTTGACATGTCGCGTTTTAACAGTCCGTACGTGCCCCCATCCACCCCCTAGCCCCGCAACTGACGACATTAGCAGCCGCAGACATAGGGCACGTTCGCCAGACGCTGACATATACCTACCTAAAGAATGTATACATAGATTAAATATCTATATATAGATAGTGTGGTACTCAGTCTATGCTTTGAAAAATGTACATAGAAGTAGTTCAAGTCTAAAACGAAGTAGGTTTAATATTTCATATTGAGTCAGCCTGTACGGATAATGCATACATGTCGCATATTAATTTGTTTAATGTTACGCCTAGAAGTTGTATACAAGTGAGCGAGTTTACGCCGTCGAAGGGAAATGAAAACATCCTAAGTATAGAGTGCACGCGTTGAGCCACGTCTAAAGCGTCATAGTTTAATAATATACCGATTTATAAAACAACAAGACTCGGTTATGGCTCCCTAGGAAATAGTAATTTTATATAATTACACAGAAATAACTAACAATGTGTTGACATATAGTGTAATGTGAATTAAAATATATAGCAATTATATTCAATTCATTTACATTAATAACCTCGCGTGAAATATGAATTATTCAAAAAGCTATGTGCCAATAAATTGCGCAGGTACCTACATACGGTTAACTCGTTTTAACGTCTTACAAAGTTTAAGTGAAATGGCAATGACGCTACGAGTAGAGACGACAGTTTTAGCAATATTATCGTTAACTTCCCAATTTCGGTGTCGAGTTGCGAAACTCGCGCCGCGGAGAAGGAAAATACAGGTGTGACTTTAGCATACCCACATCTATGTGATAGCATCCGTACACAGGTACTAAATTCGGAGCTTTGCAAGAATTAGCGTGTATTAAGAACAATTCCATATATCTATGAAGCGACATTTTGGTTACTAACTTGAGTAAATTATTTAAATATGTTGTCGATATAATTATTATAAGATAATTAGGATGTTTGCCTAATGTGCGCGGGTATTAGCACCCTTATCACTGATGCAAACCAATGGTATTCTAGTCTCATTCGGATCTGTTTTAATTAATTTTTACATTATTATAGATTTCTATTGTATATAAATTACACTAATTTGAGAGTGTTGACATTCCACAATGTATATGTAGAAATAAACAAAAAATGAAATCAAAATATGTATTGCAAAATATTTACAACTTTTCTTTATACGGTATATTTAACTTGTATAAATATTTTACTAAAAATACAATATATATTATAAGTTAAAGAAGAAGAAGAAATGTGTTGAGAAAAGTTCGCATTAACTCTCCTATATTGTGTTCGAACCCTTTAACTATTGCTTTAGATTTTAATGAAACCACAGGGAAATATGGAAAAATGGAAAAAAAATAGAATATTAAAAAAGACAACACGGTCGTCTAATTACTATTGTGGACAATAAGGGCAAATGTGCAGTGTGCAGTTTCCACAAGGTATAATTAAAAAAGTACACTTAACTGATATTAGTTAAAAGTTATTAATTATAGAGCTGTTAATAAATACTTATATGACACATCTGCCAGTGTAATGGTTATAAATTTTGTATTTTATTTTCAACGCAAATACTTATGTTCATATTAAGTAGATTTTACTTTATATTCGTATAAGTACTTGGTTTAAACAACAACTTTTAATACTTAAAAGTGTACATGGTTTGATTTCGTTTAAACCTTTATAAATTGAAAAACATTAGGATTATTGAGTGTTAAAAGTCTAATATTAATAAAAAAAGTCGCACACGTTTCAAACACTAACAAAAAATCCTCAGTCGCAAGTGGTCCATGACAGGTTCAGTAGTTATCTGAGATCTCACCGCTTAGTCTGACATAGATATTTATCAATAAATTCGACAAAATCGTGCGAGTGTCGAAAATTCTATGCTGCTTCGAACTTGGACCTCCCAAGTCGAGTAATATTTCACCCTATGCGCCTTCCGCCCAGCCCCGCCCTACCAGCTCATTAAGAAACTAATACACATCAATCTTTCACACATTCCACTAAGCTCATAAAAACTAGACATTGAAAATCATCGATTTTCATTTTTATAAATAAGCACATCTAAGGCACTCACCACATATAGATACTTAAATTTAAAATATTTTAGTCAATTTACATTTTTTATTATTTTTATATTTAAAAATTGTTTCACACTAATATAATTTTAAATCTATAGAATATTAGTAAAGTAATTTAAATTTTCTGCAAATAATATAACGACGGAATATTACAAATATATATATATATATATATATTTGCACAATTTTTGACGACGTAGTGTATATCTTAGAACTGCGTACTAATTCTCCTTTACATCATTTTCTTTCTTCATATTATGAGTAAAATAGGATTACCGCAGGACGACACCCGGTCATTTGTCATCTCGTCACTCATACGTCAGCGCCGTTACGCCCTTCGCCATAATCGTACCTTGAAAAGCAGACAATCGCATTAAACTTGTACTGCGAAATTAACGAATAATTTATTATACCTTAAACACTATATTAGGCACATAATAATATAGGTATTATAAGTGTTCCCAATCACATAATATAGGTATTGCGTTGCCAAAAATAACAAACTTAAATGATTTTGGGCAGCCTTTAATTTAACAATATATGCACGAGCAATATTTCATTATATATTTAATTAGATGTAATGACGCATCAGACAGGGACTACCAAATCTAAGTGTAATATTTCAAACGCATCGGATGCGAGGCGACAAGTCGTGACCAAGTCGCACGTCAGATGCAGTATACCCATCAGTCACGGTGAAAGCCCACGACATAAATATGACACTGAACTGAAATTTAACCTGATGTACAAATATTAATTTGTCATTTAGAAATGTAATAATACATTATAACCTATCGTTTATATTTAAATATGTTAAATAAATAATTTTCAGTATGTTTAATTAAATATACATTTAAGTATATAACGCTAATTGTAACATTTATCTACATGAGCATATACGTACATATCAGTTTATTATATTAGATGAAATCAGCCCCTAGGTATATGCGTGCTCGTTGCCGTAAAATTAGCTGTAAGTGGAGCCATTATTGATATGAATTATTCATTGGGAACCAGCACGGATTATTGTCACTTAAATAATGCAAAACTCACCGTAGCTCTATGCTGCTGTTGCCACTAATTGCTAATTCGCACAAATGTAAATTGGTTGCGTGATAATTTAAACACTTATCTTTTAGTATGACTTAATCATTGTTTAATTGTGCAGATATGATAAAAATAATCAATGACTTAAATCAACATCTTACAACAATTAGCTTTAATAAAGCTCATTACAAGTAATCCTTATAAGCTATTAAATTATATTGAATTAGATTAAATTTTCATTGATGCTACACTATTACCTCAAGTGCGTTAATGAGCAAAATATGCGCGCGCCATCTGTCGCTAATCAACGAATAGAGTTAATTAAATCGCTCGCAATATGGCGGCGTATAATTGCTAATAATAAAGCGCTTTCCTGTATAATTAGAAGCGCGCTGATTGGCTACCGGGCCCTATCACGACGTGATAACATTGCGTTAATGTAGGTACACTTCCTATTCAACAATAATCAAACTTACATTTTTTTTTCTAATTTACCACTTGCTTAAGTAATACGAATGATAATAATCTTATTACAAAAACTCAAAATATGTATGGTTTTTTAACAGATATGTGTGTACATACATCTATCACTTGCATAATATATACAGCGAAATTAAAATGATTCAAAATAAGAGACCTGGAACTGTAATAAATGAGTTTGTCTAATAAAAGAATTACGACAAGGATTCATGGTCGAAAGATATGCAATAGTGCGTTGTGGAGATGCATCAAACCGACGCGCGGGGAAACAATGATTGACGAGTTTGCACCTCGCCCGCCTCTAATTAAGACGATATGCGTAATGTTCTCTGTTGTTCTTTGTGTAAAGTTAAGGATTATTCTAATTTAACCAAAAGGATTCCTAACTATACTTAATACTTAAAATACAATATCCAGTAAAATTTCATCTACTCATTAAAATATTAATTTAATTAAATTGACTAAAGTAGTGTATCATAAAGGTATCATTTATGTGATTTGATAGATGTACCTTACAGTCCATGGGAATCTAGTCTAACAATGTCATAATATAATAACGAGACGTCGTAAAACGGTCACTTCTTATTTCTGTCTTCGGTATCTGCTCATTAAAACTGGTGTACGTCTCTTAATCCTTTTGCTTTTCTCGTTTGCTTTTCCGCTAACTTTTGGGTGGTAGAATGATGAACGACGTCGGTGGTCATATATCATTGCGGCAATATATATTGGTGTGCGCCGAGTGTCGCCATTAACGCATGCGTGCAATTGCACTATCATATATGCTATAAGGAGCATCTCACAAATCGACGCGCGCGACCACGTACAAATGTGCATAAATCTTATTAATAGTATTCTTATTTTCCCTTCTCCGTAGATTCTTGTAAAAGCGTTAGAACGTTCGTCGCTAATGATGGCTTGCTTTTGTTGAGGGCCTCACATTTACTACTCGGGCTATAACCGTGAAATATAAAGATATCAATAGAAATCATAAACCTATCACAAGTATTGTAAATTATAAAATACGCAATCACGTCATCTTGGGTGGCCGATACCCATCTATTATAGAGGGGCAGGCCTTGTGATGTGATTTCCAGGTCACAAAATACTTTAATGATCTTGCTTAGCATCGGATAGCAAATTGTCAATTATATTTTTTCAGTTCACTCCAAGTAGATACCAACAAAAAAGCGATCACGTCAAGTTCTTGCTTCTCAGCTTACATTAAAGATTTGTTGTTTCCGTTCTCGCCGCCTCAATGACTACCATTTTATGTCGATTTGGAGATAGTGTTACACGCGCTCGCTACTGACACGAGTTTTTGTGACACTGCTTTCTTCGTACAACGAGTTTATTATCTCGAATCGCTTTCTTACGTTTGAATTTGTGTTCTGTTCCTTATTAGTATCTGTTACTTATGTATTAGAAATAAAACATATTTTTCTTAAAATAAATATTCAGAAAATCGTAATAACAAGCAAGAGGGTAACAAGAGCCATTACTTCTCCAACCATAAGCAATTTTGGTAGCACTAAACAAAATACACCTACATAAAAATGTCTCCCCATTCATCTTTCCGCAACAGGAGACGTTTAAGAATGTCCCTATCAAAAAAGGGGAAGGGGAGCTTAAAACATAGACGTATAAAAATTGTATTTTTTATTTCGAGAAAAACATTAACTATTTATATCGTTTTATGAAATATTATAACGTACTAGTTGCTGTATTATTTGTATATATATATATATATATATATATATATATATATATATATATGGTAGTAATTAGTCGGGATAATTTGCGATAATCAACGTTCTAATGAACAAAAGACGATAGAAGTTCACTTCAGCAAGCGATAATTTAAACTCATGCAAGTAATTGTCGAATAATTGCGTTAATGTGAAAATTCACGCTTTAACAGAACAATGGTACGGGAAGGACGATAAAAAATATAATAAACGTGCAAATATTGTATTTGTTTTATGTTTTAATGAAGTTCTAAATCAAAGCAAACAAGTAGCGACATATGCAAAATAATTGACTTGGAAATGGTATATAGTCGTGTTAATATAGTTCAGTCTGGGTGAAAAAATTCTGGGGTACATTTTAAGATTTCCATGTGTATCAAATCTCCGGAAAACAGAGAATGCAATCTTATATTTCTAGGTCTCCTGGTTACAACATACAAAATAAAATTACGTGAAGTTTTTATCAATTATTAGTAAAAAATTCCTTTAATAATATAAGTAAATATGAGAATAAATATTAAAATCAAATTTAACAGACGTATGTTCCCGACGGTGCGTGTGTCGTTCGCTGGATGCCGGGCGGAGGCTCGTTATGCAGTACTGTTGGACGTAGTGCCAGTGGATGGCAAGCGGTACCGATATGCCTATCATCGGTCTTCATGGCTAGTGGCCGGCAAAGCTGACCCTCCAGCACCCGCTCGCCTGTACCCACATCCAGACTCTCCCTTCTCAGGGGATCAGTTACGCAAACAAGTAGTTTCTTTCGAAAAAGTGAAGCTCACTAACAATGAAATGGACAAAAACGGACAGGTAATAGGTTAATATAATATACTTAGTTAAGCAATAGGCCTGCTCGGTATAACTTATTATTAACAGTTCAAATGAGAAATTGTGCTTATATAAGTTGTAGAATTATCCCGCACGTTTTATTTGTGCGATGTGTCAACATACTTACATTTTTTTATTTATAATCATATTTCTATTTTCGTTTTATGCTATTAAAGGTTACCTACTTATCATTCTGTTCCCAACGAAACGTTTAATAGTCATTATTTGTTAAACATATAATTAGGTGAGTGTAACATAACCTCAACCATAGTGATTAGTTAATAAAAATCTGTTTTATTTATATTAACATAATATACGTTTTGCAGTTGGTGTTGAATTCGATGCACAAATACCAACCTCGTATACACTTAGTATTGCGACGGGATGGCGCTATAAATGCACCGATAACAGATCTCGAACAAGAAGAATTCAAGACGTTCATTTTTCCTGAGTGTGTTTTTACCGCGGTCACAGCTTACCAGAATCAACTTGTAAGTATTTTTTTCTTTATTATATTTATTTAATATAATTTCGTAAAACGATAAACACTAAAGAAAATTAAAAATTGGTGCATTCAAATTGTAAGTATAATATAATTCTATACTGCATTTAGATAGTATTAGAACCCCGAAGTTTCTTTACAGGAACGTTTAGCTAGATTACTAAAAAGATAATTCCACTATTTTATTTAACATCACATGTTAGGTATCATTCGATTTCTAAAATAGATCAGAAGAATAAGCGCTTGAAATCGCACTGCGTTGTCTAACCATCGACGTTCTATATCGGTCGTACTAATTGCATTTCGCTGAAAGGTATGTCCAGTTTGAACAAAGGGAGGTGTCACGTAATTTTTTGTATCAAGCGGCCACCGCGGGCGACGCCGACGACAGACGGACAGTCACACTGACGATTAAAGTTTTCACCGAGCTAAATATAAAACTGCATTTAAACCAAACAAATATATGTAGAACTGAAGAATTTTCTCTGAAGTTTAAAGCACCATGCCCACAAATTTAGCTAACGGGTATAATTATAGGCGATATTATTAAGTGGCCAACATTCTTAGCTTTATGTCTTCTTCACGGTATGCAGTAGGTCAGCTTAAGAATTTAAATGTAATTTTTTTATTAACGTTTAAATAAATTATAACACTTATTACATGGATTTTTAATCATAATAAAACTTAATATTCTTATAGCTTTAATTATTATATTTCAATAAATATTTATTATCTTAATAATTCTACAAAATATATATTATCAGATATTTTGAATCTAAAAATTGTATAAAATAACAAGTTAATTTTAATTAGAAGCACATTAGCAAACGCGCTAACCGCTCCGCTTGCGCCTACCAAGCCCGCCCGTGGCCGCACGCTACATGTGTCGCCACGAGCAATTAATTCCCTGTCACAAGAGCGTTTGGGCGTCACAATTTCTCGTTTTGTTTTCTCCCGCGCAGTAATTAGGACGTTTTGAGGTTCATAAAGGAAGCGTTACTTTATATCGACAACGCGGTACATAAATCTTCATTCGCCGTTAATTAGCTCTTGCGCTTCGTCTTTCTTTAAATATGCTTCTTGAGTTATGTTTGAACTACTTGTAAATTATTACGCGTTTTATGTATGAACCTATTACATCGTATAATTAACAGACAAAGAAAATATAAGATCTTTGTCATAGTGTACCTATGGCCCGGAAACTAGCTCCGCCTATACGATTTACCACAGAAACGACTCCCCAGTGCCTTGTTATTGATATCTATTGATTCTAACGCACAGTTAGATTTACAGCTAACGCTTATTGATAGAACTATTGTAATAAGTCATTCCTCAGCTCAATCTAGAACCATAATTTAATATTTCGCTTCTTGCTGCTGCTATCATACCTACATCACTTTTCAGATTACTCAACATCTTATTAACACTGGAAAACATTCACAAATATATACATGTTATACTAAAATAAAATGCTCAGCATATCGACTCTTTGATCACGACAAGACGCTAGCGCAGCTACGTTTCGGCTGACGTCACAATTCTGACAGCTTAAACATTTGTCGAACGCGGAGATAGTGTCACTGATAACCCAATCCCTTACAACAATAAGAGCACACTTAGCGTGTTTGCACCTGCGCCGGTTGATATATGTAATGTATAAAAAATGTATGTATATAAATATCTATATAAAAATTATGTAGTGTGTGGGTTAAGCTTAACTAAGTTCAAAGTGGTTAATAAAACAAACATTCAATTTCACTTGGATATCTTTCGACTAATGGTGTTGCCTAACTAAGTGTTCATATTGTGATTTCGAAAAGATTTATTTGTAATACTTTTATATTTTTTATTTTTATTTTGTAACTTTGCCTAACTTTCCGATTTTAATATATTAAATAGCTAATTCTTATGTAAAGTACGTATTTATCCAATATGAATGGCTCGCTATAACACGAAGTTGTAAGATAAACAATTAAAAGACTAACAAAAAAGTGTCACATAATTTATTCACGCTGTAAAATCGATTCAAATGTAACATCATTATTGGTGCTTTATCATATGGTAACGTTGATATGAGACGAGATAAGATCGTAAAGAAAGAAATGTGAAGTGTAATTTTTTGTGCATTCGCCGTGAGACTCCTCGTCGCCGCGGACGCGCGCCGCGGGGTGGTTTCCCGGGAAAAGCCTGCCTTAATATTAAACATTTTACACCCACCACACTGTTGTTCGTTTTGTGAACGATCCTTTGTCTGACATCCACGGTCTAACTTGCAGTGAGGTGACAATGTTTGGAAGAGTTTATGCGTCCTCTACACACAATGCATTTTTTAATAACCGATGACTAGTGAATTTGTTATGATCGATGGCTCCTTTGGATCATTCAAAAAATCTCGCGGATGGCAACCTGCCGTGAAGACTTTAAAGTTGAAACATGTTTATTCTTTAACGTTAAGCCTATTATATATATTTTATATATTTGTTTACATAATTCATATTTTTTGTACGTCAATGAGCTTGAAGTGCACACTCAATACAACGATTATAGACATTAAGCTACAATATTCGTTAGTAATGCCTTAAGGTGATTACGCGTCTTGAAGAGATAATCACGGAAATAACTGCGGCCGATCAGGCGAGCGTAGATGCGTAAACACGCTCAATAGCTACTTAATTGAAATTTATTTCTCATTTCTCAGTATCAACAATCAATATTCTAAAATCTTCAATCCGAAGCTATTCTCACACTGAGTATCCACAAACGGGTTCTACTCAGACATAATCGAACAATATAAAGGAGTAAAGGCAAACACAATTTCAATAACAAAGGGCAGCCATGACAAATAAACATATTTCACGGGCCAAAATGGCTGCGGTCAGGTGTCACGAGTGTCTCTCCCCCGCGCCGCGCTCCTCATTCCTTTTTCTCTCCAAATAATCGATTCATTCTTATGAATACGATCCTTTATATTTGTCAACGTGTTGTTATTAATATTTTTTGATTATATCGTAAAAGACTAATGACAAAACTATACGGTGACACCAACGGCCACGTTACGGATGCTTTTTGAGAAGAAAACCGTAAAAAGGATTTCGACAACGTTTCTTAACACAATAAATTGATTGGCTCTATATTATTTTCAGAATATCGATTTATACATACTTACTTAGTTATTGTGTGCTGCAAACACAAGAAGTCAACGGACTTGCTTGTAAAGAGATTTAAAATAATTTAAATTTGAATTATTTACTAATGCTTCATCTCTTTCTCACTGGTATATGGAAGTGAGGGTGGTTATACGTGATCTCCTTCTTACTCGCCATCGATCACGCGAGGTGTGACGTCACGCAGAGCCATCGTGTGCGGCCCGTTTGAATTTATTGCGTCTGCGCACCCAGTCACTTTAAAAGATGTACTTGTACCGTGGTCATCTAATAAGCAGGGGACATATTTTTATAATTTTCTCTTTTACCATAGTAACTCACGTTGTTGTTAATCAGAAGGAAGTTTTCATATAGGTTGTTAAATTACCTAAAATTTATTATACTTATTATATAAGTTTAACTGAAAGGTAAAAATTTAAGATAATTTTCACATTTATTTTTGTACGTGTTGTTACTTTTAAAGATGTATATAAGATTTTTTATTTTTAAATTTCCAAGAAAACATTAATCATAGATTTTTTTAAAATAAGTTATATAATCTGTTCATAATTGTAAATTTGTCAAATTGACATCTTTACTATATTACCTACGATGCATTGTACCTAAGAGAATGTCAGTTTTATATATAAAAATCAAATTAACATATCAATTATATATTGGAGGCGAATACAACTGAAATGTGGCAAATAGCCTACTCATTAATTTTTAGAATTTATAGTCGTGATTACGGACATGAATATAAAGTGGACCTTATACTGACTATAGGCCCTATAAAAGATCTTATAAAACGTATTGGAGAAACTTCCGACATTCGCGTATAACCATTAGAATTATAATTAATAGCAGATATGAAAATATTATAAAGTAATAGGGCATTCTACTTCAAAAATTTCAGTGCAAAGAAACTATTATACCATGCAAAAATCATGTGGTTGGGAAAAATCCTCTTAAATATTGCAACAGAAATCAATGAAGGCGTTTATAATTTACATTCAATTTCACTTACTTTTTCTATAGGCACGATTAGTGAGAGCTTGCGACTGATCGAGCTTTTAGACGAAGAGGAAGAACTATAAGTTAAAGTTTTTTATAAATTGTAATAATATTAATAAAGGTTTTTACGACATACAATTTATCTGTATAAATGGCAATTTCGTTCTTTAACCGCAATATTGACGCAACTCCCTAATGAATAACTGAGCAACATAACTTTAGTATATTTTTTATGAGAGACAGAATAGAACTGCTCATTGAATGTATTATTTTAATTAAGGACTAAATTAATTGTGCGTTGATTCTGCAACTATCATTTGTAATCAAACATTTATAAAATGTGATTTCGTTCAAAATTTTATATAAATATTTTAATTACACGATTATAAATAATATATAATAAATATCATGTAAGCATCGCTGATAAATTGCGTAACCGGTTTCACCTACTTATCGATACCACATGCATTGGCAGTAATTTCAGAACACTTGCAAAATAATAAAGCATTGGTATTCTCGAAAACGTCGTTTACAACTCCCACAGCTGTTAGTCGTTTTAAATTTATTGTCTTAGCGCAGTTCCTTAAGCCACCAAGAAATGGAATATATCGAATATAACTAAATTGAAATAAAAATATTCTGAAAATTGTAAATTATTATCATATTATTGTATTAACCATGCATATATATACATAAATAATAAAAAGTAACTAATTAAAATATGGAATTAAATCATAGTCAAATCCAAAGCGCAACTTAAACGGCTTATTTATAGATTTATCATTCCCGGCTCTATATCAATCAATACAACTATAAGGCAAACGCACGCGGTAACGTGACATTTATTTATTCCTCAGAATGTCTCTGTCATGTCCCCTTCGTTATCCCGTCATGTTAACACGACTGATTCTCTATTTTTCGATTTAAAATAGGTTTACAGCGCATAGATAGAAAGAGTATGTTATTTTATTATTTAAGGGCGTAGTTGCGTACCTACTTAGCATCGACAGTTTTATCATAATTAAGAGGCTATTATAACTAATTTGTTGGGCAGTACTTTTTTTTCGTTTCCAAATGCTCATTTGCAGGTACATATGTATATTGATAGGTAAATATAATAAAACAATTGATTTGTTATCTAGTATAGCATCATAAACCCACCCTGAAGTAATTTCTTTTCTCGACGCATTTTTTTAAAGTTTTTTGTTTCTCACCAGGGAATAATGTCATTAAGGCGCCTTTAATGTTGTCAGTGAGCGAGAGAGGCGCGCCGCCCAAGGCGAGCGTTTGTTGATACTTAAATTAGGTTGTTTTGACACGCCTTGTCCTTATGTTTGTACTAAATCTAATAAACGTCTATAATGTAAAAGCGATCCATTTATTACTTACCGCGTTACGTTACGTGAGGTCTATGCTGCCTAACAATATGGTAAAAGTTTAATCATTGTTGACCTAAAGTACTGAGCTACAGGTAACTTATGTAAGTGCAATGCAAAACTTATCTTATTATTTACAAAAATAAAACTGTGAGATTATAAAAGTAAAAAAATATATATATTATAATTAACAATTGTTGCCAGAGGCAAAATAAAATAAAAAATGGTAAAATAAAAATAATTAAAACAATATTAAAATAAGTTAGTGAAATTAATATAAAATACATATTACAACTAAAACTTGTAATAATTGTTTAAACAAGACTAGATTTGAGCTCCTTGTTTGTAGGCGCACTTGCTGCGTCAAACACACGCTAGCAGCGCTATTGTAGTCAATGTCTAGCGAAATGGGCGTACAATTGTAAGTAGCTGCATGACCCTCGACACCTCATCCTTGAAGCTTATTTGGTTTGAGAGGCGAAGAACATGTTTTCTCGGACGTGTGTATGATATGAGACCTCATTGTGTCACTTAATTCATATTCAATTCGAGTTGTATGACAAGACACTAATTCCAAGTGAAATTTTCACTACGCACTAACTGAACAATACGTACAACAACCAGTGTACTGTATTTATATATTTTAATACAGTTGTACTAGGAAGTTGCCATACTATTTTTGTCGTTATTACTACTAAACAATTCGAAACACGTGACATATATTGTCAATATATTGGAATGTTTATTATTTCTTTTGATCTGGAACAATACTACATATGTGACTTTATCAAGATACTTTTTCAGATTAATGCTATAAGATCAAAGAAATACTTTAACAAACTAAATCCACCCACGTGGCAAAGTTTGCCGTTTAAAATACACTTCGCTCAAAAAATATCAGTAAAATCATTAATAACACGTTACTCTACAGTCAGTCGTCCAGTTCATCGTCCTAAATTACCTGTCTAGTGCGAACTTGTCGAAATACCAAGTAATTAACTGTTGTGTATGTATATGAGTCAGATGGACCACTTGTACTTTTGAGACACGCAGCGATGTAGCACGCTAGCAAAGAGGCCAATAAAATGTATGAGACGAGGTTACGGCGCTCGCATCGGCTAGAATAGCTCAGCAGCTCTGCATAGTGCGGGATCACTCGGCAGATAATTACTGGCGCGTCGCCGACCGCCGCTACACGAATTGCTGAAAGATTGACACGAGCTCGATAGCTCCCCGATGACTTGTTTATTGCAAATACCATACTGTCGAATTCACACTTCGCCAATTGACTTGGCAACGCAACTGGATGCTTAAAACAGATTTTTTCGCAAAATAATAATAACTCTCAAAAAAACATAAGCTATAAATTACTACTGTGTATAAATATGAGCGTTATATCGAACCTATCCAATATTTCCGGAATATTAGTCGATTAAGTGCCATCGGATGGCATCAGGTTTGCGGGAGATTTGTCGTAAATATTATACACAAATTGTGTGGAGCCCCAGCGGGAGCGCCCGCGCAGCGAGGGGGCGATTTCTCATCACAGTACTTGGCCTCTGTCAAACACATTTTTTAACACCTCCAACTGTACCTAAATCAACAGAGTATTTTATGAGTGCATCGACTTAATTTTGCCTGTATTCCGAGAAAATTTAACAAGATCTACTTTGTGTACGACAGCCGTACATAAATATGCACTTGTTTTGTTTGTTCAACAGTCATCAATTTAAAATGAATGCCTTTATTACATTGAAAGGTATAAAATCTATTTTTTAAAAGAAGATAAATCATAAATATGAATCATTATTTTTACTAATTTTATTAGATTTAATAAATTCTACAATGCTCAATATTAAACTTAAAAACATGTTATCCGTGTACTAAATTTAACTAGCCATTCAATCCCTTCAAAATCAATATTTATAAAGCCACTTACCATTTTATAGCCATAGTAATTTTATCAAAGTAAATGATATATCCTTTCTTACTAACGATATTTCTATAATAAATAACGTTACACGTCTTTTGTTACAGATCACCAAACTCAAAATCGACAGTAATCCATTTGCTAAAGGATTTCGAGATTCTTCACGGCTCACTGAGTTCGAAAGGTAAATGTTTATTTTTTATACTGACTTTGTTTGTATTATATGAAAATGAATTAATAATAACGTAGAAGATAATGAAATGCGAACATAACGTATGTTTAATATTTTTATTATATATTTCTTTCAAACGCGATCGTTCATTAGTCCTCATTACGCGTTTGACAGAATTTGGTATCAGTTCTGTAATCGGGCATTAGACACGCTCTTTGAAACAAACGCCACGACACTGATTGATACCTGCGCCTACTCAATTACGACTCAATCTCTATCTAATCGATTCGAGATAAATGTAGGCCGACTATGCTTGCACTCGTTCTATTCGTAATTTATAATTCGCTTAGGATTTCTCTTAGCAAACCTCGCATGCTAAAATACACCTGACGATTTCTATATAATTAGAGCTTCAGTTACGTTTGTTTTATTTTGAATTTGTTTCTTTTTGAGATTCTATATCACGGGGGAGCACGAACGAACAGTCTTTCCTGATGACGCGCGCTTCAGTGCCGCCAATTCTAGGTAGATACAATAATAATAAGATAATGATAACACTGCATAGTGTCAGATATCTAATAAATGTTTAACTTTTACAGGGAGACCATGGAGTCGATGCTCGCGGAGCAACATTATTTGAGATCACCCCTGCGGCCATTCGACTTGGATCAGCACAACAATAATTTAACTCTGGAAGAGAAAGCGATATTGGCTGCCCGATCGCAACTGTTTCTGCGCGCTGCGTATCCACTATATGGGGTGCCAGCGGCAGCTTTATGGGGGCAATGGGCGTGCTTGGCTCCACAACTCTTAGCACAGCAGCACCTGGCTTCAGGATCGGGATTACAGTTGCCACGGCCGGTGTATCCGGGTGGAGTCCCGCTGTCGCAGCACAGGTTCTCGCCGTACCCTAGACGGACGAGTCCCGGATCATCCCCGGATTCGCTGCGGGACGCGAGCCCTCACTCGCTGCCTCCCCCGCACGCTCCGCACACCCCTCACACCCCGCATCCGCCACAGAGCCCTACTTAGTGCACTCTATACAGTTATCGCACACGCACGGTTTAGGCTTATTTCTTTTTCAAAGCTCTTTTGGCGACGCTGTGATTGTACTATTTTTAAATTTAGTGGATTCCTATTTCATTAAAACATTTGTTTTTGATCGGAGTGAATAGACAGTGTTACGAAAAAATATTATATTATAATGAAGCAGTGTTGTCAGTGGTTGTATTATATTGTACAATAAAATATTTAATTATAATTTAAGACTGTAATTATTGTTATAATAGAGTTATATTAATATGTTCCTAATTTTATCTTTTAGGTGATTTCATTATAGAGTTATCAATATTTGTATTAGTTTACAATTGGAATTAACAACATCGACATATCGAGTGTTTCATGATTTCTCATTAGTCGCCGGTCTCATGTTGTTTAGGTGATATGTGCAATACAAAAGAAAACACAATTCTAGCAAACTAGGTGTTTGTAGTAAAATAGATGTTAATTACTGTAGATATATTTTCGATTTGTGTTAAAGATACTATACAGTCGCAAGGGCATGTTAAAGTATCTACAATTCACTGTGTAGCTAAATTATAATTACATATTATAAATAATATATTGATAAAGAATAAAAAACTAAATGTTTGTTAACATATAAGCAATTGTTTTATTTTCCCTATATCCTAGATGTAAATGTAGAGGTAAAAAATAAATAAACATATAAGTTTTTAAAACACATATTCCTATTGAGGCCGATCTTGGCGCAATGGGACAGACCTCGCTCTGGTAAGACCGAGTGCGGAAGTGAGTTCCGCCACTCACCAAGCAATGTCTCGAATTTGGCGGAAAGCGGAGTACAAAGTGTCTTAACATTGACTACTTTTTGTTTCTTCTGCTACGCGGGAAAAAAGCGTAAAAAATAATATTCCTACTTATTAGCTTTGTATTTGTTTAATACAATGTCAATTACAAGCATAATATTGTATATAGAATACGAAGTAAAATCTAGTTCATAATTATCATTTCATATATAATTTCATATAAATGGCAACAAAATTTTAGTACAGGTCATTAGACTATACTATTAATTCAAAGCTCTATAATTTCACTTTCGAAGAATTTAAAATATTCCTTACGTTATATTATTTCTTATATTATAAATACGTGCAAATAAATTCACTAAAGTTAATTAAATAAAGCGAGTATTACAAATGTATTTTTACCTTTCAAAAACAAATTTTACCTTTACCTTTGTTACACAATTCAGTAACTAAATAGTAAGTGTCGTTAAAATTTCTCTTTAAAGATTTGTATACGCGTATCTCTTAACTGCCCTATATTCGGCTCAATCTTTGATGATAATGCATTGATAATTTAATGAGTGAAATTTGATTAATAAAGTCCAAAATTAAATAGAAATATGAATAAAAAATAAAAAATAAAGAAGGATAGTACTAGTCCCATATATATATATATATATATATATATATAAATTAAGTTTCACATTAGACGAAGAACGCTACGTACATACAAAACTAGATGTTCATATCTTGCAAATTTTAATATCCTAGAAGCTTTGGCGCTTTTGCATATCCACAAACATTCCAGAGCAGTAATTACATTCATTAGTGCCGCAGATCCGCGGGTCACGCGAACCGGTTCAGCGTTGTCCGCTTGAACGTCACTAGATGGCGGTGAGAACTTCGTCCGTACTTTCCTCTGGCTAAATATTTTTCATTTTTTTTCTTATTAATGCAGAGAACATCGCAAATTAAATTCTTAGTTTTTAATATTTAAATTAAGTTATTAATATACAAATCTTTTCGAGATTCTATCGTTATCTAATAACGAATTATTAACAACTTACCCAAGATTTTATAAAGAGTCATCTAACCAATACATTAATATTACAGTTATACTTACATCAAAAACATCAAAGGAGATATATATATATATATATATATATATATATATAGTAAAAAATTATATATATTATATATATATATATATATATATATATATATATATATATATATATATATATATATATATATATATATATATATATATATATATATATATAGTAAAAAATTCAACACTAAGCTGGCGCAGTTTTCTTATGTATTATTAAAAATGATTTTTACAGATTTAAATACAATACCAGGTAATGCTTTACAATAATTTATAAAACACATATTTTGTCAGATTGTATGCGATATTGAATCATAGTCGAGAAAAGTGAACGTAAAATATAAATATATATAATATAAATATATATAAAATGTAATAATCCTGATTCGACTCCTCGGAGCATACCTGTAACATTAAAAAAGTACTACAATACTTATAATGCCTCTATTAAATAGCTAGTACTTATTATAAATACCTAAAATACTTTAGTATTATATGTTAATAACAAAAACATGTAATTACGTGAACAATTACAATGAACATACATTAGCGTGTAAGTGATAGTAAAAAATGAACTAAAAACTTTTCACTTAACATTTGCTTTTATTGCTGGCGCACAATCACTGATTTATGTCGGAGACAAAGCGTGACAGATTGCGAAATTGTAACAAATTAGAGCGACACGACCCGCAATTATGCAAAGCGACTATAAAGTTATCTAGGAAAACAACGACACCCCACGCCAACTATTCAATTAAAATGAAACAGTGGTGAGGCGACATTCGAGTCACATAGAGGAAGGGTCGTCTCCATCGAATTACTTCGGCGCGTGGCCACATTACTAGGACAAATTTCATCTCCCGAGGGTCCCCGGACTAGAGGGATGCAACGCTAATCTAATCTGGATTGTAGCTAATAAATGTAGTACCTAGCGATGTGGCTGCAAGAATTTATTGCTTGTAAAACTGTTTCCAATCGTAGAAATTGTTCGAATGACGCCGTACTTTCGACATGGTCTGATTGAATTTACCATTTCACTGACTTTCTCATTTCGTTTTCAAGTAATCTCTTATGTTATACATGATTAATATATTGTTAAAATTGAAAATGAATGATATAGATAAAAATTATATATATAAAAAGAAAATGATAAAAATGCACTTTGAAAATTTATCGTTCATATAATATCGTATAGATATCGAGATATCGAGTACACACCTCTAATTCACTAACACTAATTACTTATTATATCTTAATTTACATGAATAAGAACAAGATTTTGTCATGTAAAATTTTTATATTTAATTAATTAAAAGAGCCTTTTTTAAAGTAGTTCCTCATATGTCTAAATCTAAAACAAAGCGTACGCGATGGATTATCGACAGACTCCTTGGGTAGAGGGCGTATCGCACGTAATGCCGTGTTATTGGCCACTCCGCTCATAATCCGCTTTTAACTGCGGCCTAGGCTCGGATGGACGTGCTTCGAATGTTTATACCCCGGTTTTTCTGTTCGCAAACATTCTCACTCCTTACCTTTTACGTTGAGCCGTCGACAATCTGTGTCTATACCTATCCACTTAGGTAGACAAGAGCAACTAATGAATGATATATTTGCTAAAGTAGCATTTGATTTAAAGAACCACTTATATGAATTAATATGTTAAATTTATATACATAGGGTATAGAACTTACGTAAAGGGAACGATATGTCGGATATTCTTAATGTTACAAGGAAACTGTACAAAATTATGGTACCTGAATTTTTATTAACACATTTCTAGATACATCTACAATTGAAGTTAAGCAAATATTATTTTGTTTTAAGATACATTAAATATACCTTTTAATATATAAAGGAAGCGTCGCGTATCGCTAATGCTTGCCAGCAAAAAAATATGTCCCTTGAATTTTGCATACTAAAATTCCTTCCAAATGATCCTTAAAAACCGTAGGTAGAGTTACGCGCTAACATAAAACAGTTTAACGGCATAATAATTCGCTGCCGGAGTTACTTTTTATATTTTGGTAGATACTAAACGTGCAAATAAAGTTTTATTATTATGTAGGTAGGTGTCTACACGCACGGGAACGGAGGGTGGGTAAGCAGCCGGTGATAACGTCGTTGCTACACACATCGCCGAATTTCAGGAAAAGTGCAAACCTACTAACTGGGCAATAAATTTGCGTTTATTACTACAAATATACGCATATTCACCTTGGCACTTACAGAAACGAAGTCGAAGTACTATACATTCTAATAAGCATGTTACTTAATATTAATTAACATTTACAAACACTTAACACAAAACGATCTGTCGCTTACAATAACTATTTTCCATTGTTTAGAATGTATACGAATCGAATTTGGGAAATTCTGCTATCGTGGTCTCCTAAAGTTTTAAAGAAACCTTCAGCATTGCCGAATTTCAACAAGTTTTGGCTGTGTAAAGTCTGCCAATCACTCAATGCATTACAGAATAAGTATTAGATTGTGAATATATTGATAGAGTACATATATATGCTTTACAGAAACCAATTGTAATATTGCTTTCTAAACACCACTAGATTCGCGCTAAGTTATGAACATTATCAAAACCGAACGTTGTGTAATTGATTATTTTTATTTATGACAGGTACATATCTGTTATTGCACCGTTATGGTAAATTGGTGTGCGTAATTCATTAAGGTGATAAAATTTATGTTTCGTATTTTCACCCTCCCAACGGTTCTAAAATATTGTTTATTGCCTGATCGATTTTTATGATGGCTCTATAGATACGGCGAGTTTCTTTTATGATTATCCTTACGTAACATTATTAACTTATACATATTGTAATAAAAGTATTTTAAAAAGTTTTTTAATAAACAATCATAAGATGGTGATTCATATATATTCCCTGCCATCCTATATTGCAACCCGATAAAGTTATTTGTGTTCAATAAGGCGAATGATCTGACTTTTCCCATTTTTCCTCCTCGAATAGCCTCACCCTCTGGCTAACACGCCTCTTACCCCCTTTTGCGGTGCAAAGTTGAGGGCATTAGCGTGTTATCAGCGTGAAGACGGCGCCCACCTGAACATTCACTACTAAAGACCAAACGATTTTGTGATGTTAAGCTCATGAAGGTTTTAGATTTTCCATTTCGTATTATTTTAGATAAAAAAATGCACGAATATAACATTTTAAGCAATGTACGCAAAACATAAAGTAAAATACTTTTAACTAATATATGATTAAGAGTATAAGAGTAAGAGTATTAAATAGTATCTAGATGTACCTATATACTTACACCTCAGCTTTGAGATGTGGAAAGCGTAAACGTGTTTTGCACACGAAAAAAGTGTAAGTCTTATGTTACATAGTAGGTACCTATTAAAAAAATAACTTTGAACTTGGTATTTTCATCTATAATGATTAGTTTCTCCATGCAATAAAAAACAATTACATTATTGAATAGTAAGAGATTTTCAAATTATATACAAGTAATATATTTATTTTTTAAGTTAAGACATAATAAATATCGAAGGCAAATATTTGTCATAGTGTTACACACTATCTAACATGTGTCTTTATTGGTTGTATTACCGAAGTTATCTTTCACACGCCCAGAGCGATAGATTGGTAATCAAATCAGTGCGGTCACAGACACAACCGAAGTGGCGGAGTTCGTCCCAACGGAGCGGGCGCCCATTGACAGGTTATTGATACAAATAGCACCCTCCCCGGCACCCTCCTCGCCACCCGCCTCGATAACACCAATAAAACCTGATTGATATTGTGTAAGTGCGCCCGGAAAATGTGGGAACTGGATTGATGTTACAGCCAAATTCGATTGGAGGAAAATTGAAAAGAATTACGCTTGCATCCAAATAACAACTTTATCTCAATGAAACAAAGTGAATTCTGTACCTATTTCCTTTGCCGTATATCACTTTTCGTTGTTCAACTATTTGTATTGATAGTAGCCGGAGGCGTGAATAGTGTTGTCTAATGACGTTACACGTGCCACTCTTGGAACAACAATTTGTTTTACTTAAAATAAACCTTTCACAAAATTAAAGGGCAAAATTTATTGAAACGAATATTGTTAAAAAAATAAAATTACAAAATACATAATGTATGTATGTATATATATATATATATATATATATATATATATATATATATATATATATATATATATGTGTATATATATAAAATACCATATAACACAGTAGTGAAAGATAAACTAGTGTCTAGGCACTCAAAGACAAAATGCGGCGTTGAGTTCCACCATTCAACACGCTATGTCTCGAATTCTGTGGAAAGCGAAGTACGGAGTGTCTTGACACTAGGTATTTCCTGTCTACTCTGCTATACGGGATAGAAAGTTTGAAGCTAAAAAAAAAGAAAAATATAGAATACGTTATACGTTAGCTACTAATGTTAAGATTTTTCACATGCTTACATTAGCTTTACCTCGCTAGCTATTAGAACTACATCTTGCCGCCTGATTTGCGTAAAAATTAACACAATACAATATTTTAGTAGCCTGAATCTTATATAATTGCTTACATTTTACGTATCACGTATCGGATCTTTGATCTTTTTCTTCTATTGCAAGCTTAATAGTTTAATTTTAATTATTGAATAGTTGATTATTCTATACTTAACAATATATAAACATTATATGAATATAAAAATATTATGAATCACATAGCATTACGCAAAGTACTACGTTATATATGCAGAAATATGTATATAAAAAATGTCCTGTGTTAAATGACATGTTGTTTTCGTAGGTGTTTCAAGTCGTAACAACAACATATTATTGTACCGGTAGGTAGTATTTCTTTGTGAAACATGTCAATAATGTAATTGACAATGCTGACCCAGAATTTTATATAAGCGTGGGCGTTAGTAATTAACAGTTTGTAAGTGGCTTTTTAACTTGACGTAGCGCTATCGATTTCTTTAGATATTTTTTAATAATATATATTTTTAACTTTACTCAAGATCAATTCGTGGGCTATGCTTATTAAATGTTTTGAATTTTATCAGTATCCGACATGGCGTTTGTTACCAAAATATAAAAAAATCTGTTAATATAAAACAAGAGAAAAACTTCACTTTTACTTTTAGTATTTAGAATATAACTTTGACTTATATAGCAGTCAATGTAATCAATCCATAACATTTAATATCGAATTATTATTAAATAAAAAATACAGTTAAAATTGACAAATTAATTGTAAAGGACGATCGTTAATTCTCTTTAAACCCAATCAAATTTATTTTTATTTTTTACGCAGATACTTCCACATTTGTGAATCATGTTTAAACTGATAGAAAATCTTCTACTTTTAACAATAAAAACATCGAATCAAATACAAGCAAAGGATGAACTAAAAGCATCTCGTCATATTATAGCATAAAAAATTTAAAAGCAATTTTTGAATGTGCGAATTATTGCATTAAAGCTAATAGTAAAATTATTCCTCGTGGTATTAAATAAAACGACACCGAATGTTAACAATGAATGAAACCTAATAATTTTGCTTAGTAAGCTCTAGGGGGTGAAGGGAATTTATTTCTTTCCGATCGTTCCTTTACAGCGCTCTCGAGGGTTAACGGGTGTCAATGGCCACCCCATTGTGGGAAAATATCTATTAAATATTTATAACTTTTATAACTTGCCTCAAGTTAGCTAATAAAGTTACAACTTCTCTTCTCTGGCATTTAGAAACTATTTGTATAAATATATCTAGTTTTATCTTCCTACGTAATGTCTTAAAATAATGTTTTTTTGTTTTATTGTTTAATTTTTATATATGGTTATTTCATCGTAAATTGTGAACATATATTTTATATAAATTACCTTTTGTATTACAGAATAACAAAAAATAATAAAAATACAAGTTTAAAAAAAATAACAGAAGCCATCTTTATTGGAGATAATAAACAAACAATAGATACTATAATAAAACAATAAAAATGTGTTAAATTATATTTACTTTACTATTTTTTTTAATAAATTCGACGTTAAAACGAAAATAGAATACAACTCAATGGTTTTTTCTGAAACTTTTTCTCAGTCAGTTGTCTGTCTTTTAGTCCGTATGACTGTTTGTATGAATATTGTGCATGACAATCTCTGAAAGTACTAAATTAATTTAATAAAATCTTTTTTATTTTGAAGCTATTGACTCTGTGCACCATATAGGCTTTATATAATTTTGGTGGCCAGTAAAATATAAAAAACTGCCTTAGCAAAAGTTGCTGAGTATCATAGATAGTTTTCGTAGACAAATTAAAATAATCATCAAATAAATAGTAGTAGGTAATATCGTAAGGATATAGGTCGATAGTTTGCCGAGATCATCATTATTGAACAAAACAAATAAACAAACAATAGAATCATTAATATAAGCGAGCTTTTCAAAGGCTTGATCGAAACGACGTTTCCCAGAACGTTCGATAAATAATCGCAAAGACTGAGTGCCGCACTTCTAACACTTTGTTGCTGTCACGATCTTGCCACGTATCATATTCTATCTTAGAGTTTCGCATTTCATATTCAACGCTTGTTTTGTCCTTGCAAAGAAAAACAAATATTTTAATTTTTAAAAAATTATTATTTACTAGATGTAGGATTGTTTGTAATAAAAAAAACCAGCAGAAGGTTCTTATTTTATCCCACACAGCAGGATAGTCAGGGAAACCTAGGGGCAAGACTCTCTGTGACTGCTTGATGTCTGTAATCATTTTATTGTAGTGAAATGACGCTAGAATTTTTATACAAATTCTTAAATATAATTTACTTATTAGTAATTTTAACTATAATTCATATTTTACAAAACAAGCTCCGAGCTTTTATTACGCGTAGCAGGGTAGACAGGAAGCACCTAGTGCCAAGACATTTCGCGTTGAGTGGCGGAACTCACCGCCGCCCTTTTTCTTACCAGAGGAAAGAAATAATAATAATTAAAATATAGTCATTCCCCCGAGTAGAATCGATTTCTACACACAACGATCTTGTTTACAGTCAGATACTACCCCACTGCACAACGACCGGTGGTGACACACATTCGAAATTCATAAAAATTTACAAAAGCAATATAGATGCAAGCAGCAAAGTTATATTTTATAATTTCCAAAACCACACAAAAAAGGTTGTATTATTTATATTATATACCCAGTTCCACAAACATGACGTTTTAAGTCCGTCAAAAACAAGTCACATCAAAAATATTTGTTGGGATGCGTCATGACAAAGGTCGATGGCGGTCGCTCTTGAGGCTTATACTTGATGGATGTGAGGCAGACCGTCCATCGCGTCGAACACAATACACGGCTTTAGCGATATCGAGCTAGATAACTTTCGGCAAAGGTGCGAAGTCACCTTGCTGATAATATCGTATCGGAATCTTTCTTGATTGTCGGTTCTAACCGATTTGTATTGATTAATAATAATACATACTTGCTAGCTACTGCCAGCATCTTTGAATGTGTGAGCTCTACAGGATCAAAATTTATAGTTTATTTAATAAATTTTATGTCTAATGTATTTTTTGATATACGAATATATACGTATACAAATTTCATAAACACTCGTTTATTTAATAATTTTAACTAATTATTTTTTTCAATGTTCTGTAACAATAACATTTCTATTTCACTTAATTCTTCAAACAATTAATTGTTTGATTCATAGAAATGTTATATTTTATGCAAAATGATAAGTAATTTTATTTTTAGAATCTTCCAAAGTTCGAGTAAAACAAACAAGCTGAGCTTTCTCCGCGAAATATTTAAGTCGATGATTTTCTAATTTTAATTCGACGACGATCCGTTATTTTCTAATTTTAATTGACCTGAGTAAATCTTGCAATTGGGCAGCTCAATCAAATTCTAAAATTATTCCATCTTAGATTAGTAGAGTGGACTAGGATATTTAAATGATTACAGAATATTAAAATGCGCAGTGTCTACTGAAGGAGGCGGTACTGGTACAGTTATCTTTATTACTAAGATACACAGAGTCATACATTGCATACCATTAAAAATTAATTAATTATTTATTAATTTATATTTAATTAATTAATTATTTATTAATTTATATTTAATTAATTAATTATTTATTAATTAATATTTAATTAATTAATTAATAATCAAGTAATACATTGTATTCCAGGTTACATATGAGCCCCAATGTAAAGAGTAAAGTAAAGAGTGAAACGAGTCCCTTGATCTAATCTTAAATTAATAATGCTAAATAGCAGACTTGAATATAATTAATTGATCGAATTGTACGAAGAAAGATTTTTGCTACATAAATTTAAAGACGAATTTTGTACCATACTTGAAATATTTCAAAGTCGTGTTGTAAAGGCGTGTTGAGATCGCGAGATGCTAGCGGCCGCAGCGGCAGGTGCAGGTGATTTATCTCATATAAACGTTCACCAAATTACCATTTAGCGTCGTAAATACCTTATTATCATAGGCATATGACATATTAATGCGTGGCAGTCGTAATAAAGCACTGCCTGAGGAGACACGCAGCCTATCAGTGCAGCATCCGTACCGATTGTATTATCATCGCGAACCATCGTTATGTATCCACCGATCGGACCTCCGACTGTCTTTCCTTCCTTCGCTTTGAGATACTGCATCCTGGCTTTCTAAGGCATAATTCATAAAATATATTTCAAACAGTTTACGACGGCTTACATAAACGACAGTCATAGTGAAGCACATAAGAGTTACCAATTAGAAATACTCAAAAAACTAATCAACACAATCACAAATACTTGATAGTTATATTTTCAGTAGTAATTTATAATAAAAATTTAAAAAATAAATGTATAAATATTTTTATGCAACACCAACCTATTTAAATAAAGTACAAAGTGCTCATCGTCACATCATTTTTCAACCATAATGGTATTGGGCTAACAATGTCGTGATCTTCATACCTACAACTAATCAGAATCTATCACCCGTAATCAATAACTGGCACGTTTAAAGCCGTTATTTTTTAAAGTACTGAAACTAGGTATTGAATTGACGTACCTTATTACCTTATATTTCTAATCGCATCCGAGAATCCGCCTAAGTTGAATATAAAGATTCTTACACGTGAGATTAATTAAGTCCACTTTTAAGTGACGTAAAAAATATTAACGACTTAAAAAATCATACAACGTTGTTTCTTAATGAACTATTTCTCATATATTTAGCGTCGAATTTAAGTGGTAAGTAGGCTATTCTAACGCATGTACAACTACACACATCAAAAAGCTTCCCCTACTGTTTTATACACTATCATGCATCATAAATAAATTTTACCAATCTCTTCCCTTATTCTTTCTAGATACTTACTCAACCATGCTCTCAACTTAGTAGTTGATTTTTCTTGTATTATATAAGATATTTTTTATAACTAATTTGAATGTAGTGGTAAAATCAATATATACACCAAACCATACGTTCTATATAACTTCTTAGAAAATCCTACACTCCTGTCATATATTCATTGTTACGATATCATTTAAAAATAAAGATAATGATTTTTAAAGTTATTATTTTCAAATATATAATAATATTGATTTATGACTAAGTAACCGGTAAAGAATTACAACTGGAAGTACAAAAACGTTATAAAATTCACTTTTTTTAATGTTACTGACACTAGTTAGTTTCACTTGCTCTATCATAAATTTGTAACAAGCCGTTTAAATAACGAAGGCATTCAAATGCAGGCAACGTTAATACGTTATAAAGATATTAAGAACACCATGCTAATAGCTGATCTAAATAGCCATTACATTGATCTAATAGTTATATACGACGACATTTTTTCCGATCCTTTTCCTTTTAAGCATATGTTGTCAAAAGCTTAACACAAGGTGTCCTGTAATTAGCCGGTCGCGCCACTTCAAAAGGTGATACTAATGATGGAGCAGTTATGACTATATTCCGGAAGCACCAATTAAACCATCACATCATTCATTATTTTATTGCTGCGCAAGCGCTCTTTATATCGTGTATTTTTATCGTCTTTAAGTATTGAATATTTAAATTGTTATTAAGTTATATTAATCATTATATTTATGTATATAGTTTCATTATAATATATGAATATATTAGAACATATATTATGTTATGTGAAATAAACATATTGACTGATATTTGTTAATATGTTATTACAATTAAAATAAGTTGTGAAAAGACGTTTGCGTGTTAAATTTATTATCATACTAATGATTTCTTAACTGACAACACGTCTTGGGAAGGAAATGCTCACTCCAATCTATTTCAAAGGTTACATGCCACTTATAAAAATCTGTAATTTTTTGGAATTTAAAAAAAAGAAAGTCTTGTTGAGCGTCTTACGCTGGTTTTCCTGAGATCTAAGGCATTAATTTTGGAGAATTAATGATAAATTATTTGATGTTCAAAAATGAAGCATGTAAGTTCTTATTTTAGTATTTTTTTTATTTTGACTTTGACTTTGAAGCATATTTTTTTTGTTGTTACAATAAAATAATAACAACGGTAACGTTATTTATCATATTGTTTATGCTTACGTCAGAGTGATTTAAATTTTAATACAACTTTATGACTATACATAGTCATGACTTTGTATTAGAATATATATATATATATATATATATATATATATATATATATATATATATATATATATATATATATATATATATATATATATATATATATATATAAATTAGCCTTTAGCGCCAAGAATTAAATTGTTCTTTCTAATAAAATGTTAATATGATATAAAGTATTAAAGCTTAGGCTACATTATACAGTCTTGTATACATAAGACTACAGTCTTAATGAGCTTTTGAATATGCTAAACATAGGGGTTGCGGTTTTTGGCAAATAAACTTTCTTTTTCATTGTATCATAACGGTTATTCGCCCTTTACCTTTATATACGGCACTCTTTAATGTCTTTTAACAGTATATGTTTTATTATTCTTGCCCAAGAACAATAAAATCTATCGAGTATTGTGATAAAATAAAACCACTTAATATTTTTGAAATATCAGAGATATTCCACCTACCTACTGGATATCCAGTTTAGACGAAGAGAAATCAAGAGGCACCTTCTCTACAATTGAATACAATACAAAGAAACGTGAGAGCACACAGACAAACAATTGACATAAGAACATAGGTAATGTCGCATAAATGCTTGCGTATACGGTCACGGTCTGCCGATTGGCACGCTACGCAGAAGTAATAAGAACACATTGTTGATATCCAATAATACTCACATACATTAATATCTGTTATTAGGCATTTCTAATTTCTCTTCACGGCTCGTAACTGTAGACCAATATGATACACAACATTGTTGTAAATGTCAACTGTTTAAAACGAAGTCTGTCGCTAAAAAACATTAAACCGCACAAATACAACAACAAAAAATTTTAAAACACTTCAAAATGTCTGTAAAACAAGACTTTATTAAATTAAATTCAATTCAAATTATTAAATACATTTATATACACTGAACGAGCACATTACAAGAAAAAGGTTTATAAATAACTGTTAATGCTTTGTATAATCATGCTATGTCATGTAGATCAGTTCGATCGTTTCCTCGCTTGTTCACGTGAGTGTAAAAATGTCGTAAATTAAATACGCTTATTTTAATTACAAGTAAAAACGCTGTCGGATTCTTGTGGAGGCGATATTAATATGCTTTCATAGGTCCGGCTCCATTCTGCAACTATCATTATTTGAATGATGTTAAACTTATACCTGTGACTAAATGAACCTATAGGTAATACAATGGTATTATATATTACTTGTTCGCTTGGAATCTATTTACAGTTATTACCTTATGAATTAAATAGATGGAAAGGGAAGAATTAATCGAAAATCAAATACTAATTTATATATGTGTACAAATTAGTTTTAAATATATTTTCGATATTTTATTAAAATTCAAAAAGATGGGGAAGTAAAAAAAATACTTTAAAATATTTTATGAATTTAAAAGAACCTGTCTGTTGACAAAATTTATAATTTTATTAGGCATAAAATTATAAATTTTGTCAACAGACTTAAAAATGCGATTTGTTCGGGTTTCGTCTGTTATCACAGCGCTTCGAGCGGCCGAGGCGTGGTCGTATGATCTTATCTCTCCCATTAGCGAGCGCCGCGCCCAGACACTATCTCCGCCGCATCACCTGCACTTGCAGTGTCAAACTCCACAATTGCTAGCTGAAAAAATAAAAACTCAACCCTATTGATACTAAAAATAAAGTTTATTATGTAATAGCAAGCGTGACTTTCTTAGACATAGATTCGGAAGCATGAGATATGAGGCTCGTTTTTCTATGTTCAGACTTATAACTTCGTAATATTGTTTGCCGCGTTTTTTCCGCTTGAGTATATTGTCATTTGGGCCCTATCTCGATGAGTATCGCATCAGTAATTTGCGTGATGCAGCCGTTTTCAATGATGATAGGCTTCGTCGTATCGTAATAGCATATAGACGGCCTTCGTCAAATGTTGTCATTCCCTTGTTAGATTAGTTATTCGAAGAATGTTTCACCCACGCCCAATTTCTCCTGTCGCTAATGCTTTTACGATGGAGCAATGTCTGTTTTCGATCGATTCTTAGAATATCGATAAGATGATACACAAAAAATCACTATTATATTTCTTTATAGTTGCTTACAAGTATATAATATACGACTATATTATAATATTTCTTCTTATAGATTAATAATCAAATTAAAGTAATTTTCTTTATTTAAATAAATAATTTATTTGAATTAGGTTTTAATGGTACCTATGTGTAAATGCAATTAATATACTATAAAATTAAGTTTGCATTAGACAAAAACGATCACAATTTAGTACGGCATTTTAACTTCCTTACGACGATATCACTGTGGCTAGATCGATATCATTTTTAGGTGCGAGCCAATGTCTAATATCTGAAATTTATGAGATGCAGCGCTTGCGCAAACTTCGTGACCGGATCAGGTGGAGTGAAAGGGGAGGGGGAAAGCGGCGAGAACAAAGAGTGTTTCAAACATGCCGCCGTGTTCCCACTAATAAGCAATAAACAAGGGGGAGGAGTTTTGGCACACCTGAAGAATCATATCGCGATTTGGTTTTACTACGGTATTAGATATCGTTTTGCTGTAAGCTTTACTTACATACACATACAGATATACCTTCTCTTCAATATATTTTACACTAAGATTTGTATTTTAAGCAAATCCCATGTAATTGCCTAATAATTTCTATTTTAATATTTTATGTAAATATAATACCATACGGTCATACACATAGGTGTACAGATTTATTCATAAATTATTTTAGTAAAATGAAAGTGGAGTCATTTTTTTATGTTTGATTGATGGGTACCTATCATTTAATTTTAAACGATGTCTAGTAATGGAAACTAAAAATAAGACTGAAGATGGATCACCATAATATAGCCGTATATAATATTAAATATAAATAATATAAAAGTATTAGACGCTGATAAACAAAAATTAACGTGATGACTGGTTATTTATATGAAAGCGATGCACACACTCGTGCAGTCACAGTTGACTTGCAACGCAAGTGAACCGTGATACATGGTTTTCATTATAATTAAAAACGTATAAACGTTTCTCGGTCCCATTTAATTTTTATATTAACTCCGTAATATTTAACTTCGTACTCCGTCGAATTCGAGATATTGCGTGTTAAGTGGCGGACCTCAACGCTACGCTTTGACTTAACAAAACGATGACATGAAAATAATTTAAATATAATCATGTCGGAATCGAACTCACAACCGATCATGATTATAGTGAGATGCTTTCCCATTGCGCCACGACCGGTCTTTCATAAGTTAATAACAATATCACTTGCACACAAAGTAGTGTAGGAAAGTTTTATGTATGATTATTTCTATGATACCTTTTATGAAATACAAAATGATCCCACGTTACATTTCATGCAATTTAATTTTACATATAAGTAACATTATCGGCCTTAATCACAGATTAACGCCGCAGTGGTCAATCGACACACACATATCGGACTGTAACTAATGTAAGTATTATCTATTGATATATATATATAAATTCCTTTGCAAACAAACGTTAAAAATCTGCTTCAGTTTCTTTAGGGATAAATAGAGAAAATAAGTTGAATAAACCTTGTTTTAAATTTAAATAATGAATGTTAAAAATACTTAAGTACCTATGTAAATTCCTATGCACGATGTTCATAAGTAAACAATGAGTAATAAAAAAGTAGAGAGAGACTAATTGGATAAAATTAAGTTATTAACCTGCCCAAAAATAAAATCATCACCAGGTTTTCTACGCCTATTACACAAATGCGGAAGTCACGTAAACATAAAAATAGCTATAATTTCTTCTTCTTAACAGAGATTATACAGTTAGTACTCGATGCAGCAATATTCCTTTAGAAAATCACAGAAACCGACACTTAGCACAGATTTCGAGTTGCAGACTGGTATTCAAGGATAGGTGTCTACAAGTCGGCGGACTATAATTGTGTGTGGTTAGAGCTGATTGACAAGCAGTTGGCGCGGTGTGTAGTGCAAAATAGCTCGATTATTCGCATTCGTCGTGACTGCGGTGAAGATAGCTGCCGTCGTTAAGTTCCGACTCCTGATCCACTCTAGACAAACTAATAACTAAACGTAATATTATACTTAATTCTATAATTTAATAAGTCTATAGAAGAGGTATTACTTAATCTCAACTCAAATGACAAGATAATTATTATATACATATATTATATTATCTTTATGAAGGTATATTCTTATGTGTTTTATTAGATGAATGCCATTTTTCAACCCAATATTTTTAAAATATAACAAATCTGAAATGTTAAGAATAATGCAAAAAAAATCTGCACAAAGTTCACACAGGTGTAATGTGCGCTTAGTCGTCTAGGCATCCATCGCCAATACAAAGCAATTGTTGGGCGCTCCGTGACGGAGTAATTCGTCGTTTCCCTTCGACGCGACGATTAGCCTCCTCTATTTACTTGTCTATCGGCTAGAGCTGGCAGCTGACGCCGGACGTGACCGACAGACGGACACCGTTACAATTGCATCATTGACTTAGAAAAACGTTTGCCATGGACAACCTGCTTGTCCGTATGATCGTGACATAGACATCTAGACTGTTCCAGCTTGCACCACGCGGTAACACATGAAAATCGCTGCTTAACGGGAATCGTCTCACCATTACAACAATATTCTTGTACTATTTACCTTTGCTGTTATACGTCAATGTAATTGGGTGGAATTGATTTTACTTTAAGTAACTTTAAATTTATTTTTGTTGTATACCCATAAGAGTAATAAATAACAAGTGTATCAAAATGATATTTATTTAATATCCAGAATAAGGTTCTCCTCGAGAGTTCTCATAGGAGATAAATATTTGAGATCGCGATCTCGCATAGGGCATGACCGGACAAGGATCGCACTGCGCACATGGAACTGAGCGCGCTATCGCGTTTAATCATTTGGTAGGTATCTGCCGCGCCGATATAATGCATGTCTTTGAAACAATAGGTACGATAAACTCAATAAATGAGTGTAATTATTACCAAGTATTCAGAGCTTTTGTCTATATAAATAAGTTATAAACAGAACAAAAGATAAATAGGCACCAATTTATTTCAAACTTTATCGGTAATGTGATCTTTTCCCTCAATTCATAGACATCCTAAACTAAAATATTACATTTACTTGGGTAACACTAAAATCCCGACTCAACCACGCGTTTACATTTCTGACAGGATATTATATACTCGAGACCTTTCCTCGAACTAGTGTTTCTCTTGAAAACTAATCAGTGCCAGCCATTAAGGAATCACGCTTCGTATTTACATACGCTAATATATCTCGAACGTTCCTGGGGTGAGGAGAGCGCTCGTCCCCGAGGAATTAACTTCGACAACACCACAATGGTCCATAATTATGAAATGTGTTGTGATTCCGAAAGGATATGTAATTTTTCTCTGGTGCCGAACAATGCGAGACGGTAATGAAAGGAGTCAATCAGTCGGTGTCTGCGAAATACGCTCTCGCTAATTTATGCGTCGCTTGGCGCTCACACAACTCGCATTTATCCTGGCCTTAATGCGCGTCTTTCCAGACAAAGGACTATGAAGTTGCAATAAGCGTAGGAATTATATGTGTTAAATTTTAGATTTGTATCCAATGTGTCTTTGATATTAGACCGCGCTGATCTCCGACGTTCATCTCCACTAGAGGGATACTTTGTAGCAAATGCACGTGGAGTGCACGCGTGAAAGCCACACTTATGCACTTAAATCCTAGCACTATACGAATTTATAGCGGATGGCATATTATTTACTAGCATTATACGCACAATTTGCGAAGCTGTCGCAAGGGCCGGCTATAATTTCCCGATGGCAGGAGATCCATCAATACACGCCTCGGGCCGCGGCCGCTTTCAATTTGTAGGCCGCTACATCGCCGGCAATTACCGTACAGACGGAAGGCCGATCATCATCGATATATTCGCTTAATAATGCCTAATGACACTTAATAAAGAAAAAATAAAAGAAACACACGTATTATTTACAATCATAATATGATTTACTATGCATGTTGTACTTTACGGGCACTTACAAATTACATTTACTTTTCATATCGTAATTGAAGATTATAAAATGCATGGCATGAATCCAACAATTAAATATGAACATTTTTATTAAGCCTCTATGCATCTGATATTTGTTGATTTTACATCATTTTAATAGGATTGTAAAAATTTAAGAAATATGTAATATGAATGAGCGCAGCAATGTCACAGAACAGACCTAGACATCTTCGATTTTATTTTATCGTAGTGTATGAAAAATATTGCTAGGTTCGTTCTTCACACAGGAATTTTCAACAAATTCAACAAAGAAATGTTTACTATATGTATATTTAAAGTAAAGCTAAGATTTTTTTTTGCTCTTAATTTAATCACTTTCATTGATGGCACATAGGTAACTCTCATCCAGTAGGAATTACTGTTTACCTGTATAATATAACATAACCTGTATAATATAAGTCAAATGACTTCTACTTCAAATTAGAATGAAACGAATAAAACTTATGAAACTAAAGATATTTTATGAAAAATATAATATTTTGTTTTTATTTATTAGGCTCTAATTATACTTATTTTTTATGGCATTCGTCACTTTTATCACCTAGCGTTACCGTTTTTATTTAGTAAAAATGTAAAATTTTAAAATACTTACTTAAAATATTCATAAGCTATGTTTTTTCCTCGAACATCCTCACAATCTATGAAATTAGTGTCGTTATCAGTAACAATTTGCTTTCGCATTTGATTCATTAAATAGAAAAATATAATTAGTATGTATGGTATTGAGTTAAATCTGTCACTAAGTACTCAAGTTAAATTTCGGAAAATGCAAAAGGAGAATAAAATCTTAAAAGAAATATTTAAAGCAGCTTCACGCTTTTTCGCGCATAAACCAGTAGTAGGGTAGTGACAACATAGTGTCCAGGTACGTCAGTAGACTGATGTCCGCCCAAAATCAAAACGTTGTGTTGGATGGCGAACTCAACGCCGCACTTTGTCTTACCAGAGTGCATTTTATCCTTAAATGTTATTAATTAGTACCTGCTAGGTATAAAAAGTATTTGTTCCTGCAAGCGATGGTTCCAAAGCCTTATTTTATACAGTCGCTTTAAAAAGAGCTTTATCCTTTTCGCTCTTCACTATTTTCTTCTGCAAAGCAAAGTAGTCTAAATAAATCTTATGTCAAACCATTCGTTTCTTCACTTTACGCCTAAAATCAAGACATCAACTCTACACTTTTCGTACCCGATCGAAGAAATGAAAGGGATTTTATATATAACCTATCCTTCGATTGAGGCCACACGAACCGATCTCGATAACATTCAACTGCGACTACTATATAGTAAGCTAATAAGTTGAGGGGATGCAAACTAACAAAATATATCTACTTGTATTCAAAAGTGATTTTAAAAGCTCGTTTAAATATATTGACAGTTCTAATTTACTTTGCGAAGAACTAAAAGGACGCGGAAATAGTATTGTAATAAATTCCTAAATGTTATTTTTCTATGGCTCAAATATCTTAACATTTATATGGTTTATAATGTGCATGCATGATATACTTAAAAACTACTTATTTATATATAAAATAAAACAATTATTTTTGATTTGTTTAGTTTATTAACACTTAGGGCTGAACCCTGATATGTCACTACAGTCACGAACTGCTCACAAAGAAAAAAACAATCATTGCAATAAAGTCACTATCTGTGCTTCACTTATAATTTATGCCTTTAGTTTAGCAACTTAAATAAGTAATTCTAGCGCAGCTGTACATGTAAGTATTTAAAAGGATATCTTTTAAATGAAGAAAAAGCAGTTTATTTAATACTTATATTTAACGAAATCCTCTGGTCTCGTTGTATTTTCGAGTTCATATGTTAACAATGCCTTACTATTCCTTTTTTCATATTTTACTTCAATTATAATGAGCGTGAGCAGGAACCGCGACATTTCTACTACATTTAAGTATCTCAAGGTCTTATCCGTTAGGAACATCTACGTGACCCCTTATGTACAGTGCTTAAACTAGAAAAATAATTTAATCAACCACTATACAATACGTACAAATATGTTATTAATAAACACGTTCAAAACATTTTTGCGATTTACAAGCATACAAAATTACAAGTCATGTAGAAATTGTACAAATTCCAATGAAAGCACATTATTATAAATCGTATATTTTATGATGTCAAGTCAGAATGTACCTTTAATTTATAAAGCAAACAATTTATAAACGTTATTTATACATGACTTATAATTCATTTGATATGCGATTTTCTGTTCTACCTAAATTATAAATACTACATTGGAATATAAATAATTAATTAATCTAAAATATACACACATTTATATGTATAAAATATTTTATATCACTTATTCCCAAAGTACCGTATGGAAGCGAGATTACGCATAAATTCATATTTTTGACTATAAATTTATTGATGATGTTTTTGTTAAGTATTAAAGTAACTAATTGTTAGTTTAATCATATATATACTGGAATGTTTATTTTGATTTTTATTATGAAATTAGGTACTTTCTTGTTAGGGTTACACATTATCTTTATTTAATAAGTATCGATTACATTCATAGTTACGTGAAGTGCTCACATCTAATGAAACAATTAGTTATTGATATTGAAAAATAAATCTTTGGTTATTACAAACAAATAAATTGTCAAGGTTTTCATGCTATTCAATATATTTCAGGAATTTCATAGGAAATAAAAAAATAGTAGGTAACTTGTGTCCTAAATTCATCTATCTATATATTTAAAACTATTATTCATCAGGAACCTTCAAATTACTAAAGTATATCTATTGATAATATCCAGTTATATAACTAAATAGGTACCATTTAGTCTAAATTAGAGTGTCTTTAAACAACTTTCACAGCACTAATATAGTTTTATTCACATAGGATGCCGAGGCGACGACGTGTGCTCAGATCTCGAGGGTGGAGCAGATGGGTGTGCGGGTGGCGGGTACGGGCAGTATCGGAGAGGTGCGGGCGGCTTCTGCAACCAGAGGTCTGGAGGAAGAGCGAGTGGTTGTGGCCAGGCGGAAGGCCAAGCACGGCCACCCAGTGCCAGCAGCTGCAACGCTGGTGGTGTCCTAGCCCAAGCAGCTCGTTTCTCTGCTTCCTCTTCATTAGTCCCGGTTGCGCCCGAGTACAGCCGTAGTGGCGATCGAAGTAATTGTTGCTCCATTAACATCAGCTCCATCGGGTCTCTGAAGAATTATTTTTATATATTATTAAAATTATTAAATTAGGTATTTTTTAAATTTATAAATAGTATTTTGGACTACGTTTTTTAGCTTCACGCTTTAGCGGAGTACCTACGGAGTGTCTTGACAATAGGTACTTCCCGCCTCTCCTGCTACTAAGTAATTTTCGGGGAAAATGTAAAAATTATCAATAACATACGTGCAAGTTAAAACAACGAAGATTAGAAAAAGAAGGTGTATCTTGGTTAGTATCGCGCTAAGTTTACCTACTTTAGGATTCTTCGAATATTGCGCTTAGCGCGTTCGTCCGTTCGTTGGCTTTCAGCAGTCCATGGTCTATAAAATCGAGTTCGCAGAATTAACCGGCCACCGACGCGCCACGTGTTTTCGAATCTCATAAAACGTTATTATACTTGCTAACTTCACGTTTAAATATAACACCACATTTCTAATGTATGTATAACAATGTCGATACATTTGTACGAAATTCGTAGCTATGCGTAACAACAAACTTGAAGTACATTTATTTTATGTGGTATAAAATTATAATTACAATAAAAAATTGACTTTGCGTGTTACGTAAACTTAATATTAAATATAGAATTCGATCCTTATAATACTTAAGCAGTATGACTTCGACGAAGTGTATTTTCAAATGTGAAGTTAACGAGGCGAGCACGTCTCAACCTTTAGTGCAGAGCAATGCGTGATGCCCTTTATCGGTTCCAAGAGCTTATCGCCACAGAGTATTTCTCGTAAACAGGCAATTATTTTGTTCTCAGCTAACTATTGAAATGAAAGTGTTTGCATTAGGCCACTGTATGATGCTAACAAAAAAAATAAAAGTTATTTTGAACAAACTCCGATTCTATATTCTTTATTCTATCTTCGTGTTATTAAAGACCTCTGCATTTTGAGATACGAGCTGAGTGGCAAATGAGCGTGACGATATAGCAGAGTCGAGATGAAGCTCAAAATTGGCATGACATCACGAGATGCCGTGTCGAATTTAATCTATCACCGGCGCGGCCGCAGGCGCCGGCTGTGCGGCATGAAAACAGGTAGTGCCCACACAAACTAACGAAATATAGATTTTTTATTAGAAACCTTAATTCCTACAGAACGGATAATGGCGGGTGTTAATGTTATAGCTGGCTCATATCATCTCACGCATGTTCTCACACATTACAATAATATTCCCTAATTGAGCGTGATATGAAACGTTATTATAGAGTGCTAATGTTCGGCTATTTTATTATTATTTAATTCCTTTTGATTCATCCGTGTAATTTCTTTATCATTTTATTAAAACAATATATAAATATTTATTAGATACTGTTTAATTATTAAAATTATAAGATTTTAGTACTATTTATCTACATTATTTTATAATACATTTTGTACAATATTATATTAGCAATTTATCACGAATTGACAAAGAGTTCTATTTTTAACTTTTCAATATGTAGCCAGTTGTAATTGATGTTTTTAAAAAAAAGGTTATTTTTCCATAAATCGCTTTATTGTATAATTTGAAATTTTATAATTTCACAATTAGTTTCAAAAATGAACAAAATTTACGTATTTTATTTTGAAGCAGAATGTGAGCATATTATATTGTGTCGTTTCGGGTGCTATGGGGGCGTTAATGGGGTATTTATTATGATCTCGGTATCAGCGGTAATAGCCAACACTCGCCGGCAAATTACAGGGCGGTGCTCTAAGAGGCCGTATAGGAATGACGAGTGCGGGTATCGATATCGATGAGGTTTTGTGGATTAAATATGATTTATGTTACTAGAAATATTATAACAAAACGCAAAAATATTTATATCTTTATTAAACATACATGACTACGAATTTTGTTCTATTAACGTATTCTTTACATTTTTCGGGATACGATGTTTAAATGGAATTTAGTATCTTCGAGTGATTTCGTTCTGCACAACATAATTGTTTGGAGACAACAGAAATTATATTTTATATGTAAATTGAAAATCAAGTATTTGCTTAACCAAAACATTCACGAAGCAAGCCTTTCCAAATAAGAAAAAAAACTTTATTTTGGTTTAAATATGACAAAATTATAGTTTATTTTTATTACGAATAATATCTATTTTGAGTTTGACCTTAATGACATGTTGAGAAGTATTTCTCTCCTCGCAGCTTACCTCTGATTTATGTTAGGGAAGGCCTCATTGATTAATATCTAATGGTAACGATTCTTATTCCCACACTCTTCTGATTTACCTTTCTTATTATTAGTTCAATTACGGACGTCAGCAAGGAAAGTCATTAAAGCTCAATTATTTACTCTATTTCTCGTAAATTTAAATTTAAAATATATTTAATATAGGTATAACTTTCAAAACCAGGTAAGATCTTTATAAGTAAGGTACATACAAATAATGTAATTAGTATTAGTTGTATTTTTTATGGTAATGCGACTGTTAGTCTTTTACTTTATTTATTTTTTACTATGATGAGATGAGAGATTTAAGCAACTTTTTTTCATATATCTCGCGTATTTTTGGGTACAAACAGCGTAATAGAAGACTGGGTTATGTCTACATTTAAAAGCCCTGAATACCATCTATTAATATTCGATTTAGTCAGAAAAATATATATATATAAATCATTCATCGTTTTCGGCTATTTCATTTTACGCTTTATCCTTAGTAGAGTAGTCACAAAAAATTGAGCGCTAACCGCTACGACCTACACATATATATATATATATATATATATATATATATATATATATATATATATATATATATATATGGACCGTAACGTTTATACATAATTCTTTTGCCTCCTCTACAGTCTTACGTAACCTTCCTCCAGTATCCTTTCGTTACATACTACTTTATTTTACAATATTACTCAATATTCATTGGTTTATCTCTTAATATTTACTTACCAGAACCTATTTATGACGACTATTGCCCTTCATAAATTATATTACAGAGCATCGGAGCGCCAAATTAAAATGTTTTATTAATTTTTCACATTTAGACTTTAACCGCTTCTATCGCCGCTAAAACATGTTCTTTTATTATTCATAGAAAAAAAACTTGACCTTCCAACATACCATTACCTCTCGATTATAACCCACTCGTAAAATTAAAAACCAGCGGCAACCAATTCTACTTTAATTACTTATCTCTTAGTTAGAAGCTAACACGGTAGCGACTAGCGAGAGAAGGAAGCCATAATGCCTCGATAGCATCTCAAATTAGCCGTCAATCACGGAGAACTATCAACGCCGTATCAATTAATACAAATCAGTAACACATACTGACGCCATGACGCATCCAAAATTACTTCAGTGAAATATTCATTAAACTCTTCATCAAATCATGTTTCAAATGTACATTAACATGAATAAAGCATTCGTTGGTTAGTCGGCGTTTAGTTAAAGGTGAAATAATATTTCTTCTCACCCATCTCGAGAAGGCAGTGTTAAAAAGTGACTCAAGTTTATGTCATGTCTTTTCTATATCGAAAAAGCACTATTCATTATAAAATATTTGTATTATGAATTTGAAGCATCGAGTTCAGTCAAATATTCATTCAAATACCAACAGAAATATCTGAACACAATATAAAATAACAAATCCGTATTTCGTACTCCATATATAGTAATTAATGCGTATTAACTTTGCAAAAACTGTGGATAAGTAAGTAGTTTAATAAAAAGAAACGGACTTGAAACGCACAACTATTTATGAAGTTTTTGCACATTTTGCGAGTGAGACTCGAACACGATTCGTTTTGGAACACGTTATGCCGCGGGACCGGTCGAGGGTCCGCTCCGTGCATCACACCGACGATGGGCAGATAATAGAAATGCGCTTTAATTTGTCGTTTAGGGCATAATGAGGAGCGAGCCCTGTGATTACGCGCCGCCGCCGCCGGCTCGCGCGCTGTTGACGTGCGCTGTTTCACACACCGCACCCGCCCCCGACCCGCAACCTCGCATCCTCGATCGTGTAAGTTCCAAATCACGTTAGTTCGTTACATTCTACCTGAGTCCAATGCGAGGTGAGTGCGAAACGAGAAACATAGGTAGTGGCTCTCACGGGAACGCCCGCGATTACGGCCTCCGGCAAATTCTCGCCTCGCACCGGACGGCTCAACTTAAAAGTAATGAGTGGAAATCGGAATTATACGGAGCACTTTAAATCGCATTCATAACCTGTGTTTATAGGTGTAAATACTGTCGCCATAAGTAAATGACGCTTGTAGTTTCTCATAATTAAGACAGATGATTTAAATATATGGATGAGTTACCGGAGAATTTCGCTAAATAAGTTTGGAAATTCAAATTTATATATTTGCTACTTATGATATTTATTTACTTATAAATTATTATTTATCTGATCGTGTTACTTATACAGTATATTGCAAAAAAATTCATAGCACATTATATATTATTAACTAAATGAAACATTGTACCGAAATGTCTAACTTACACAAATAGTAATTTGTACAAATTATGTCTGTGGATTTCATTTAAATAGTCAATCTCATTTCACGAATGGTAACATCTGTTAAGTAAGTATCTAGAGACAAAATTCTACCGTTCTTTAGAAATCATATGTAACATTTTCTCGTTTTAAACACGCTCGTTTTTAATAACGAATTATTTAAAACCAAAATTTAAATTATATTCTTTTTGTCCTACAATATCATATTGGCCATAAATTCTAAAACATTTTATAGCTATAATCTTATTTTGCAAGTCGATTACTCTGATAGGGATAACACCGGGCAACCTTAAAGTGCGAATCGCATCGACCGTACTATCGGCTTCAATCAGATGTGTCGGATTTTTTATTTTATTCATAAAAGCCGCCGCTCAAATTGCAGGGCGGCCAACCTAATGCCTTTCAACTGTTGCTAATAACCTGCCAATTTATCAAACTCGCCTGCAGCGCTGCAATCTAACACTTGGCGATACACGAACACGTGGCCACGTTCGTCATTCTCGCTTAAGTTAATAGGTGCTAATTTTAATAAAAAATAGCACTGGAAATTATAGTGTGCGCTGGTTGTAAAAACTTAAAATAGCATCTTAGCATTTTATAATTTAAAATCCGACATCCTTGCGCAAAATCTTAAAGGTCTTGTTGCATACAAGAACCTGGAATTTAAGGTCTAAAAGATTTTAAATAGTCCAAAATAATAAAAAGGTAGGATCATGATTTTTTATAAATTTTTTTCATCTACCTTAGTATATATTATATAGTATATTTTATATTTCTTGCTCTGGTAATTTTGCAGATCAACTTATAAGTCAACATAAAGAAATCGTATTGATTCAAAAACACTAAACTTAGCGTAAGTAATATGTTTCAAACAAACTCTCCATATATTATAACATAAACTTAACTATAATATTTATAATTATAACGATTTAGAAGACCAAAGCTCACCTATCAAAATCAGTAAGTCTTGATGAATCTCTAAAGCCTTTCGCAAAAGGGTTTGAATCGATTTTCAATTTGGTGATCAGCTGATTCTGGTAAGCGGTGACGGCAGTGAATACTGTCTCCGGAAAAATGAAAGTTCTGTGCTGCTCTCTAGACAAATCGGTAATGGGCCCACCTCCTTCACGCACTTTCACTAGATGGATTCGGGGCTGATATCGATGCATTGAATTTAATACAATCTGTAAAAGAAAAGAAACAAAGATAAATAAATAAATAAATTAAGCCGTTCATGGCGCAGTAGGACAGCATCTGACTGTAAACCCGATGTGTTCTTGTAGGTTCGATTTTCACTCGGGGAAATGATTATATTTATATTATTTCCATTTCGCTCAGATAAGACAAAGCGCGGCCACCACTCAATAGGCAATGTCTAGATTTCGGCGGAAAGCAGAGTACGGATTGTCTTTACACTAGATACTTCCTGCCTACCATGCTGTGCAGGATTAAAGCTTGAAGCTAAAAATAATAAAAGAAACAAATTATTCGTGTTATTAGTGTATATATTTATGTAATTATAACTTGTTCACAACCTGACTTTATATGTACAGTAGGTAAAATAAACGATGTCTTTTTCAAGTATCATCGTGGATAAATTATGGTATAAGTTTTATATTAAAACATAAGTATTGGTAGGTACGTCTCCTAAAAATGAAGTCGCAGTATTCGACTAGATAAAAACGGCACGGAGTTTTTCCTACTATTCTGTTTGCTAACTTGCTGACGATATGTTGAATAGAATATGTTCAGTTGAATAGGAGTAATTCTTTCATATAAAATAAATAAATTAAATATTTTTTAATAATGTTATTAATAGACCTATTCCATAACATTATAATAACTTATTTCGGCATTTCCAAAAGACTGTACTAGATGCAATTTTCTTGTTATATTAATTAAGTTTATCTGTTTAATGATAGTGTCGGTGATTTCTCATCACTACATTGTAATTAATTGGGCGATGTGACGCGCGATAGCCACTCGCCGCTGATGGTATAATTAACGTTCGTTAATTAATTTGACTGCCTACTTACTTTATTACATAATTGCGTTTTTCAAGAGCGCCGATTCATTGTGATTATTAAACTATTTCTATTTATGATTCGGTAAGAACTGTAGGGATTTCCTAATTGGGTTTATGCATTACGTTTTATTTCATAGAACACACACATTGAATAAAAATTGAATAATTTTCTAGATAAGTATCTACTTACACAATTATTTTTATTCAATGACAATAATAGTTTATTGAGTACAATCTCATCATAAGACTGACAAGAATATACGAATTTGATAGATGCCATATATATTGTTATAAGTGTTAATTTGAAATAAAACACGTTAGTAACCCATGGGTTCAACATGTTGAATATCGCGTTGCAGGGAATTTCAAACTCATATGTATTAACGCTCACCTCCAGTGAGCCAACCAACTAACCAAATTCGAAAAGATCTCACTAAAACCATTGTAGAAATATGTTCATAGTAGAATTGAAAACAATAGTTCTTAGGTCAATAAAATTTTAGTAACAAACGTTTTTGTAAGTTTCCGATTTAAAAGATTACCAGGATAAATTATAAATTATTATAATATTAATATTGTCCCATGTTTACTTTTGATTTTTATTCGTGTTCATCATAAGAGGCCCGTGATTCTAAAACTGAATATGAATTTTATTGAGACTGTATAAACAAGTCTTTTGCAAACTTCATTAATCGTTTTTTCGTTTCAGTGCTCTTGCTACCGAACTACTCACCAACTACCTTACGTGTGGTTTGTGATGCCATTTAATTTTTATTTAGATAATAGAATTATTATAATTTTTAGCAATGATTTAAATATCGAACTAATGTTTACATAAGCCTATGCATTATACCTCTTTGGCATTTCGTAACAAATATATTTTCTTTATTACAAAAAATCACTTTAAGCATAAATAGAAATTAAGTATAATAACTTATCCTAATCTTTTTCAATGTAAATATAGATAATATTCAAATGACGTAAGGTCATGGTTAAAAAAATATTACAAAAGATGATGTACTTAATTAAATAATCAAAAAACAGAAGATCGGCTGTAGTCGGCATCAAAGGAAGGCGGAGTGGCTTGAATCATTACAAAATCGTTAATTTCATCACCTGCGTCATAATACCTGGCTTTCATTATTATTTGTACCTGTATTTTAAGTAAAACTTAAAAGTTAATATTATTAGGTAATTGCATTATACGTTTTATTATATTTAGTTATAGCAATAACTTATACTTATTGAGAATAAAGTATACGTACTTATTATATTCATTGAAGTTGTTAAATAGCATAGCATAAAATCCTACAAATAAAATACGTTGTTGAGATTATAAGCTTATCATTTGTTATTTAATTCAATTGTTTTAATTACTGGTCCCACTCGAAAGAACAGAATAACTCGAAGCTCTTACTTATTATCCCTGAGTCATAAGTAAAAAATATATAATTTTTTTTAGTTACTCTAAATATTTTTATTGTCTGAACGATACCTTTTTTATTATGTTGTATACTTGCTTGTATGTAAGTACAGTGCAAGCGGTCTTAACAATACTAAACACGTATTCATTGTTTACGGTTATTAAACACATTATTCAATTATAGAAAAGTAAGCTTTATTGTTAATAATATATTATAGCATATTATACACGACAATCTTATATAAGCAGACAGAATTGCTACGGCATCAACGGCATACGCTTCGATAGAGAAAAATAGTATTACGTGCCTACGTAGGCGACGACACAGGTCGTTGAAGGGATGTACCTCGCCCTCATACAAATTGCTGTGGAATATCATTCTTTAATGCAATAAGAATAGAGTAATGTATGTACTGATGGTATAAGAGCTCGGAGCTATAATTGCGGCGGGGGGCGTTGGGAGGGCCGTAGGGAGGAGCGGCATGGCGGCCGGAGGGAGACATAATGCATCAGACCGTTCAGTTGACAACACGTCTTAACGTTCTTGCTTCTTGCCAAATTTACATTTTTAAAATAATTTCATAGTATTTTGTAACAAAATTCACATTTTATTCTACTTTCTCACTACAGTACTTTAATGTGAATTAATAACTTTTTTCTATAAAGTTTTCTGACATATACGAGTATGGTTAAAAAAATAAAATTACTTATACAATTAATTTAGCTTTCAATATGAATATCTAATAATTTTAATTATAAGAATTAGTAAATCCATTTATACTTTAAGCGTACAGGTGTTTCTCGGCTTAACTAGGAAGAGGTAAACAAATTAAGAGTGATACAAGCAAATTTTCTTTGCAAAAAACATAATTTATAAGATATCCACGGACAATAAATATGAAATTTGTTAAAATTTGAGATAATTGGAATTGGAACATCGGGCCAGTACCGAGGTGCGAGCCGTCAATAAGCCGCGCGTCGATATTTCGATTAGCGCGCGAGGCCGCGGATTACGGCGGATTTTCGCCTCCGCGCCGCGTTTCGACAAATTACCCCATTTGTACCTACCGACTACCTACCGCGTAACAGACACAATGTACACTTATATACATAATCTATAGAACAGAAATTTGTAGAAAATATTCTTATAGAAAAAATATCCTTATAGGACATGTTTTACTAACAAAAATTATTTTAGGGAGTATAAAAAACAATCTTACAATAAAGAAAACAAAAATTTACTGTACTTTAAATATATATAAGCTTACAAACTAACCAAATACAAGATAAAATGAACAAATGAAAATATTAAAAAAGCAACGTCACGGTTAATCCCGCATCGCATGGGTATACAGATACAACCTAGTGTCAATACACTCACTTAAATTCTTGGTAAACTTAAGTCTGAGCTTTGTCTTACTAGAGCGAAGAAGTGAAAATCAACTATTCATATAATTATTCTCCCAAATGGGGTCAAACCCACAACCAATCCAATGCACCAAGATGGTCTTTTAATTTTTATTTACACAAACATATTCTTGTATTCTCATACAAGAAGATTATAAATAACATATCTTGTATTTGAAAACTAGCTTAGCTCTACTATAAATTTCACTTTAATTTTTTTCTAATAAAAAAATAATCTACGGAACTTGGTCATCGACACCTTAGTTCTTTTGTTAGTGAATTTAACAATCGCGCGTATCAAACTTGGCACACTGAATATTGAATTTGGCTCTTATTTTCAAATTTATGTTCGATGATTTATTTTGTTCATCAATTTCATAATAAAGTTAAATTTATACATACAATATATTTGATAACGACGACGTTTAAGAACTTGTATAGGTACTTAATATTATTCCTTAAGAGTAGGTATTATTACTAAGGTTCCATTCAAAAGCTATTAATACACTTTGTAGCTAACAACGTACTTGATAATTATTTAATCCCATTATGTTCTTGAAACGTAATCTCGAAGCAGATTGATAATGTTATTACTAACACTAACATTTTATATCTATTTATAACTTATTTTGAAATATATGTCGTAAAAAGTCAAATAAATTATGATATTTATGACATTTAAGTTAGATTATAAACGCTTAAAATAGCATATAGTGAATATTAGGGTGTCTTGAAATATATATTATAAAAACAATTATCATCTCTTTAATCTATATTCTCAATTATCTATTACTTTTCATACGCTATTTATATGGACGTATACAATATAATTTTAATCGCACCAATTTTATATTTCTAAAATAATAAAACTTATTTCTCACTATCTTGTTCTTACTTCTCTACTCTGTATATTTTCACTAGAGTTACATTAACTAAACATAGATTAATATTAAAAAACTTTTTAGAGGCCATCGGTATAAAAAAATACCCAGGTATGATTTACCGTATACAAGAACAAACATTGATATTTAATGATCATTATTTATAAACATAAAATTTATACCAAAAATAATGTTATTTTATTCAAGCTGTCATTTGCCTACTAAAAATAATGGATTTATTTATGCAAACATCATGTGTTCATTCAATATGAGATGTCAACAGATTCAACGGAACCAGTGTGGGCGAACACAGTCAAGCACTAAAATCTTTTACTTAAAATATACTTTTAATTATTATTAACATCTAAGTTCGACATATTGGTTAGACACAATTACAATTTTCATAGTTTTATTAACTTATTTAAAACAAGTTTAAATTTAAAATACTAGTGCAATGGGACAATATATATGTAATTTTTTATATATGTTTTATGAAAGATAATTCTTAAAGTAAATCGACGAAATAAAAGTTTTCTTTCTCACCAAAATAACTTAAAAAACAGTCACAATTTACTATTTAATTCTATTACTTTTACTATTTATTTATTGAAAGGTAAAAACTATAAACGTGGGCGGTTTGTCGCTATACATAAAATTCTCGTTGGTATCAATTTATTACTTAATATTGTGCGCGACTGTCCGATAGCATCATTGAGGTTAAGTCAACATCGGCGGTAAGCGATGAAAAATGATGCTTTAAAGTAGCGGATTTCTCGCTCTTTTTATTAGGTCTTTATCATACCAACTATAAAATAAGCTAAAAATTGTTTATAAATATGACGTATAATTTAATAAAATTTTGCCTTTCTTAGTATTCGTATTATCGAAATATAGGTGATTTAATATTTAGATTAAAACTGGAATTATCATAATATTCACATTGTTTTTTCTCTCTTTTAACAGGTTATTACTAGATTCCCTTTTCTATATATTTTTCTAGAATATAAAATGTTTGTAACGCTATTTTGACTCACTGCTTGCCGTCCGATTTCCTTGAAATTTTTGACACGTATACAGATCTAATGTCAATATTTTTAGATTTTATGCCCTATCCGTGAAAACAGAAGGAGGGGGAAAATAATTATAACCAGGTTCCCTTAGTTTCTTTTTTAAATTGAAAAAAATACTTAGTCAATTTTAATGTCGGTTTTCAAATAGGCGAATAATAAATTAAAAATAAACAATTACCTACGTATCTGAAGTGTGCACACCTTTATTAGAATTTTATAGTGGAACGATAATGTGTACGATTTTATAGATGTCTAATGTCAAGGTAATACGGGGATATTAATTTTGTGCTGATGTATCTATTAAGAGAATAAGTATGCCACTCATACTGGTTATATCCATATATCATATCAATATGTTCGTCACATGTCATTCATTTGCTTTTATTGGTTTAGAAACGCAACAAAGCATAACAAGATTATTCAAATTTTAACCTCGAACAGACATAACTCTAATATTTTATGATAATAATATAGTTTCATTCTACGCTATACACTTGAAGAGAAAAAATTGTTACAACACAAGTTACTTGACAAAATTGAAAAATAAAGCATAAGCTTTAACAATATTGTTAAACAGATATAAAAATACAATATACACAAAAAAAAACATACATAAAATACAAAACATCTCGATTATTTTTTCTTAAATGAATATTTCTTAGCTAAATAATTATTGGAACTTCGACATTCCCTTTCAAAAGAAAGTTATATTCATGTTATAGTTTATGTCCATGAAGGTGTAAAAGTAAAGGGAGAAAGTCATTTCTGTCCGTCATATGTTACGTTCTGTGATGGTACTTTCGTTTTGAATGTAGTAAAATAAAATTTTAAATTATACACTATACAACTGAATAATAGAGGAGAATAAATAAATAAATAAAGAGTGCTATGGCGCACAACTTTGTGTTCTAACATTTACAAAGTAGGGGGGTTGGATATTTTTTATTTACTAGTAGAGGCCTTGTTGACAGATAAACAACGCGTTTGTCATACTATATAAACGGGTAAGTATGTCAAACGTAGTACAAAGGTTTTGGTTCACGTAATAATATACATACTCTTTTAAATAAGAAAATAATGGAAATATAAAAATCATATTTTGAATTACCACAATAAAATAAAGCTATTATTTTAAGTAACATAAAGCTATTACTTTAAGTTGCTTCTTATATAAACAGCTATTTAATTTTGCTATATACTTTTGTATTATACATTTTAACGGATAGTGGTGCCACCCATGCATCATACAGAACAGAATGTATTAATACAAGGTTTCCTAAACTAGGTTTTTATTAAGATATCTGCGCATGGGTTTATTAAAGATTTTTGTTACCTCTCTCATTAATATTTATAAACGATAATATATGACAGATTGAGATAAATTTGTATGCTCAATATATTACTTATAATTAATTGTTAAGCATCAAAGATTTACTTAATTAATACTTTTAGATAATTTTTTACATCAATTTAGCTTCTCCGTTTCTTTTCCATTTCTAATAAATGTCTCTTATTATATGTTGCGTTTTATTTAGTATATAGATACAAAAGTTGTTAGGTATGTAGTTGTCACATTGAATATTGATAATATTTTACATGTTTATGCTTATACAATCATGATGATGATCATTATCATTAATTTTTTAAATAAACAATTGCGATTTATGTTTAATCTCTGTCAGCTATTGAAATATCAGTACTTGACATCAGTAAAGAAGCTGCAAAATATATAGTAACTATGTTTATCTCTATCTTAATGTGAGAGTAAGTTACGATTTTTTATATTAAAGTGTTGTTTACAACAGTAATGGTAAGGTAACAAACGAAAATAACTAACAAAAACTTAAAGGAACGTTTTAACAATTTTAATGGATTATGAAAATAATATCATTTTTAGTTTTACAAATACAAAATTAACTTATAATGGCAGCTAGTTACAATAGCGACCAAAGTACCTTCAAAATGGTGACTTCGTTACGTACAGCATAATCATTTATTACAACTTAAACCAATGTACATTGACTGATATTTTATAAATTATAAAATATCAGACAAGGTAGTTCTAAGTTAATTTCAAAATTGTTTCAAGAAATCGATTATTTATACTAAACGCAGATTGATTTATATTTATCAATGTTTATTGTATGTACGGTAAAAAGCTTTCTATATTATTAAAAAAAGTTATCTATTGGATTTAAAAACAATATTTGCAAAGTACATATATGATCATTGTTCAAGTTGTAGCTAGAACTAAGAACTATTATTTATATTCTTAAAATCTAAGCCTGAAATTAGAAAACTAACTCTATTACACTATCATGCTTCGAGGATTAGAAATGATTACTAATTTACAAGAGTAACGGAGTATAAAATTTTACCTATTTGAAATAAAGTAGTTACGTTATATGTTCTTTTTATTGGTTCTACTACAATGAGATATCTGGTCGCTGATAATCTGAGATATACTATACTATCGTGGATTTTAAAAATATAGGCTTTTTACCTATTTTATATTTGATAGGTTTACGTATGACCACATTAAGCCTGGTGTTAAGCAATGATGTGGTCTAAAATAATACACGCTTATCAAAGTACATAGATACAAACGTACATAGACATTTAAATATTTACCGAATTCGAGACAAGTTGAGTGGCGAAACACAACGCTGCCCTTTGTCTTACCAGAGCGAGGAAATAAAGATAATCTTCTTAAACATCTTCTTTAAGGGCTAAAATATTAAGCAAATGAATTTTAACAGATAGACATTTTAAAAATAGTTTTTTTTATTAGAATGTTAAATACATTTGTTTGTTTTTATTATGCCCTCTTCATTTTCCATCTATTATAGGCATTGCGTATAAGGTAGAGCAACTCCTACTTTAACAAATACTTACTGATAGAATTTTGTTCAAAACTTTGTCAAAAATATAGATAATAATATTAATTATAATAAGTACAAAAAGGTAAATAAATAATAATTCGAAACGTATAAAAATGTATACCAATACGTCATAAACAACACGGTGTCTATATTTATTTCATATTTCTTGTACTGTAATATATATTTTCTATCCTCTCTTCATGATCTATAAACTTTAATTATGTAAAATTGACCCAATACAATTATATTGTAAGGTTTTTCATATGTTTTTTGTTAAAAGGGATTGACAAGTGTTTATTCGCGTATATTTAGATTTTAGTAAAAAATATTTTATCTAGTACTTAAACTATTTTACTTCAAGAGACTAATCTGCAATTACTTAAAGAAAAAAATATTTTAACGATTTAATATCCCAGTAGCTTTTGTTATTAAAAAGATAAACAGATAATGGTGGTTGATTTTATGTGACATTATCTTAAGTCTTTTTAAAGATAATTGAGTAACACGACATACACTTTATACTGAATTACACGATAAGCAAAAAGAGTAAAAGTATTCAAACGGTCCTTAGCGCTCTATCTGTCAAAAAAATCAATTTCACTCCATCGAACGTGAGTAATCGGCGCTACTTAATAAAACTTAAACGTTGAAATATATTAACGTTAAGAAAAAAAAGACTCGTACGTTCGGAGCGCGTTCTTCATAAAACATAGGTAGCAATAAAATTTATTCTAATAAAATGTTTGTCCGTAAAGAAAGTGACAAGGGCAGTCGAGTGTAAAAGTGGTAAATCGTCATTCGACTAGAGAGGCTCGCGTCGCGTCCGCCGCCGTCACCCGGGGAGCTACTATAAACGTCACCTTGGAATGAAAAAGAAGAAATGTATTAAATAATAATCGGTCACTAACACCAAGGCGTAAACACATATTGGGTTCCGTACCGTTTTTTATGTTGCTTGTTACTTAAAATTTATGATAGATGTCATTTCAATTTTTACGAGAAATACAGGTGGTTATTTTATGTGTTAGGTCTAGTTTACGTGGAAAACATTAGCACTTATGCTGAACTTAAAAACGTCAATTGATATAAAATAAGACTGGTGAAGTAACAAATACGGCTACAATTTAAAGTGAGAAATGTGTTGTCGCCCGGACGCCCCCCGCGAGGCCGATCCGCTCGCGTTATGGCCAGCATCTTAAGGATACGTTACGGAGTTTGATTAATATGTGGGCTCCTATCATTGGCATCGCGTCATAACCACATTCAAAGCTCATAACTCTGCTAAATGAGCTCACTTCTCCACAGTCAGAAGGGACTTATATTTGCATACAATACATGGAACTACTCGTTTCTTGCTTTAACCATTAGACTGCATTCCATTTTAAGTTATCTACACAGCATTAAGTTTAAAGTAATTATGTGTATTTAGAAAGTTATTTTAAATTATTGTAAGTGGGACCTTTCAGACTAAGATTATTAATTTTATAGCAAGAGTATTTATTACTAATATTAGAAGCAACGTTGCTTATATTTTCCATACGGATGTGTCAGCATTGAAACTATTTTATTACTAAATAATAATCAAAAATGAGTGATTTGTGACATAGTATTTATTTGTTAAGTAATGCCGTACCTGAACTGTTTCCTTCGGAAGACAATAAAGTTAACACTTTAATATCCATAACGACAACATCGCTACAGCAGAGTGGATCATAAATAAGCAGGAACTTATAAAACAAATATAATATTTTATTAAGAATAAACATAACAACAAGCTTTCCCATAATTTTAGTATATTTTGACATGTTTCAACAAAATTATTGGAATCTTTACAAAAGCTAATTATGGTGAACACGTTAATATATTTTAAAAATCATAATGTCTCTAGTAAAAAACAATACAAGTTGTTATATAAATTTATGCCGTGCTCATAGTGCATTACAGTTTATAATATTAATAAAAATGAGTCCCTCAATGAAATCACAAGAAGCCGCTAGTTGCAACATAACGCGCAACAAAGTTACTTTGAACGGAATTGTAAAATTTTACTGCCGCCTATCTAGTTGAAACCAGACTATTCATCTCAGCGGTGGGGGTTTACATGCTAGATGTAAAGTGACCACACTAAGTATTGGCATAAAAAGAATGATTGCAAATTGGCATGTTTACTTGGATATAAACTCCGTGTCTGTTATTACATGCCATCTGGTTCTTACAACGTTTTCTTATTCCACACCGTAATGATAACGCAGCGAAATGCTTAGGTCTTTATAATTTTATGTGCCTATTAATAATTTTACGACTTGAAATTTAAATATATTATTTTGTTTTATATTACTTTAACATACATACATACATATTTTATATATCCTATCTTAGGTGGTAAACAGGGAGAACTAAATGTTACATCACTCAGCTGTCATCTTTTTTGCTCATTGAAGAAAACAATGGCTGAAATTAGTCCTAATACGTCGCGAAAACATCTATGTTTGTAATATAAAGGTCCCTTAAGTTAATATAACCATAAGAAGCATTGTGGAAATATTATTAAAAAGAATCATTAGGAAAGTTTAAGGTGTATATAATAATAAAAAAAATTGAATAGGAAAATCTGTATTACCTACATAATTTTTCTTAAAATTGTAACACGACAACTCCCGAAGAAATATAATTCTTTGAATATTGTATTAAACTTGTCAATTGAAAAATGAACAGTGACGTTTATTAAACAACTTATTTGTTATGTAAGGTAACAATCTAATACAAGAGTCCATAACTAATTTTACGTAACGATTTAAATTGTCTTTAAATTAATATTTCATTTTCCAATTAGGTTTTATGACGAGCACTATTTTATTTATTGTGTTTCTCAATAGTCTATTATATCACGTTTTACACATAATTTTACTTAAAGTACAGGAGAAGTAATTTAAAGTTTATTACGCATAATTAATTACTAAATTAATTAAAACTGAAGACTCTCTTATAAGACGAAACGTGGCGTTGAGTTCGCCACTCAAAACGTAAAACTGAGTGTCTTGACATAAGGTTGGCCCTGACTACCCTTCCATGAAGGACAAATCGTAAAGAGTTTCTTTTATTGCTAAAATTATTAATTACATTTTTTTATTCTACTATAAACAGACATTAATACTTTGTTTAATGTTTATATTGTTTCTAAGTTACTATTTATGTAATAATAAATTTACGATCGACGATGTGAGTAAGCGTCCAGTCCCAAACAGTTACATTGATACCGCAGTAAAAGCGCACCAGCCACTTCCGCCGGCTACCCTTCCTCTTATACAATTGCCCTTATTATGACATAAATATAAAAGCGGTTAATTTACTTTGTGGCAAGAGATGAATTATTTTTATTTGCTTAGCGTCGTACGTTGTGGCTTTGTTAGGTAGTTTTTAAATGTTATTAATAACATAATTGGCTGAAATTGATTTGATCAAGGTGAACAATTCGAAAGACACTAGGCTTTACATTTCAATTTTATGGTTTTATACTTAACCTGCTGAATTCGCTAAAATATTTTGCTACCAAATATTAAAGGTTTTAATTAATTAATTGCCCGCATTCAGGAAATGTTGAAATTTTATATAAAGTAATGTTTTTAACTTAAAAAATATTTTCGTTTCCTCTTGTCAAAAATACTAATGTCGCTTTATCTATCTAGAACACTGTAACGCCTAAATTTTAATTATAGGTTGTGCCTCGTGTGTTATGGAATTATAAAATACATGTATTTATTGTGGATAAGTAACTGCTATGTTAGCTTAGTTAGCTAATTTGTAAATGTATATTAATTTTATAGATAGACATACATTATTACTAAGTAAAGTAGATACTATAAATACTCAAGATTTACCTTATCTCAAATATTTTTCTACATAATTAAATAACTTAAGAAGGCCTTAAAATTATGTAAATTACGAAGAGGCAGCTCGTATTGATTTATTTAATGACAATATGTTCGAGCGTTGATTCAATATTATCGCACCTGTTCAAGTTGTTATTATGAATTATTATACTCACTTTTAAAATAGTGAAATCCCTAATCAGCGGTTAGAATTATTCATATTTATATAAATACTCCGAATTAATTATTTTTGTATAATGTTTCTTTGTTTGAAATTTGACAATTTCAATTATGATTTATGTAATATACTATTATTATAATGGGTACAGCTCCATTTAATTTGTGCTCCATACTTAGTCGTAATATCAGGTATGCGGTTATCATTAATTATGATAAGATCTCAATGCCGCTGACGGTAACTACGTAAATGTCGCAGTCCATAGCCGCTGTTTCCTAATGAGAAGGAGTCGGGAAACCGCACAGCAGGAGATCCAACACAAGTACACAGCGATACGTTATTTATTAATTCTAATATCACATTATACACGATGCCAAATGCTTGTTTGTTTTTATTTTTATTTTAAAGCGTTAACGACGTGAAAATATCAGGTGTAATTAAAAATGCGAGGCCTCGAGGATTGATGTTAGTCATCGTTCATTAAGCGGAGTGGGGCGATGAGTGTTTTATTGATTTTTATTGGATATATTCATATGATGATGCAGGCTCAGTCTAATAATTAAGAATATTATAAAATTTATTATAATAATGTGTCTTATACGTTTTTAATACTTTTTTCAATTATTTCTGCCAATACGAACCTGTACTGCTTAAATAAAGATAAAGAAGGACACATGTCCTAAAGCTTGGTTCATAAATCAGGCGGTGCCATTACCAATTTCCACGAGCTCAGTAACGAGAACGACGAGTTTTTGGCTAATCGCCAGCTTCAGATCACATCAGCATCCAACGCAAGCTATTTAATCAAATACAATTATTGCCGTATTTTAAGTAAATAACATTAGCATTGTAGGTTTAAGCGGTTTATAATTGGTTACGACGAATATTTTATTTATTCAACGTCCAAACATTAAGTAAAGAAAACATTTCTTTAACAAGGTATTTTCTTTATTTTTTGATGTGTCCTTCATACTAATCTTCAATCAGACTAGTTATGGATAGATATATGTAGTATATATGATAGATGGTAGTTATAATATAGATTAACAATGGTGTATAAAACAGGTCAAAAAAATGCTGATATATTTTGAAAGGGATCATAAAGTATGCGCATCCCAAAATATGTAGTCGTAATATATTATTAAAAGTCAAAAATGTGTAAAACACTATAACATACTCAAAAAATTATGTTTAAAAGTGAAATAGAGGAATGTTACCTATAGCGTGATCATTAGCAAAGCCAAATAATTCAAAACGTTGTTAATTACAACATCGTTCCTGTATTCATTATATGATTTTAACAATTCTCATTATTTTAATAAACGGTCAAAAAGCTACTCATAAATCATCACGAATGTTCGTCATTAGTATCGGACCGTATTCACAACCAGCAATTTCCATATTTTCATTAATGAAAAGGTGTTGCGATGAACTAAACTAAAACGTTATTTCATTTTTTATAATCTTGAGGCGTCTCAGCATAGTGTAGTGTAAATATATAGTATATGTAACATTCTCTTTTTTCACATTTTTGTCCATATAGTGTTACAGAGACTTGAAAGTTGTCAGAAACCAATGCATAAATTAATAACTATTTTCACCTTCATATATTTTCCCATACAGCAGCGACGTCAGACTGAACCTAGTGTTAGGATACTTCTTTCTCCGCTTTCCTTCTAAAATTGTAGCAGCGTGAAGGTATGATAATAATTAAAATATAATCATTACACTGAGTAATGATCGAATCCACAACCAACGTATATAGTAAATAAAAACCTAGCACCGGCAGAGACACAACACATAACCCTCGCGTGTACTGTCAGCCTAATCTAAATAAAAAAATGATTAGCACTGCATGAATGACTGGTTGCTAGCCGAGTGAAATCCACAATCGCAAGCCGTCATCGCCGTTTTTCGTGCGACAATTCTCATGAAATGTAACGTTATAACCCCGATTTCACATCACGAAATAGGCTTTTACTTAACCCTTCAACAGTTATTATTAACTATTTATTCCATTTGGTATTAAGTACACAAACCTATTTATACTCATCATCTAAAAACATGTAATACATGTTTTTTTTATTTTAAATGATTATGGGGAAATATAAGCAGACAAAGTCATTTTTTATTCCTTGCTTCATTTACTACCTTTCTTTTATTCAGATCTGACTAGATAAATTGCGGAATTGGTTTTCACCAATTAATAAGGCAAGCCTCTTAAATAATCTTAAACTAAATCACTAAACTTAACTCCAGATAGGAAATATCTCTCCAGAAGTGGTGGAAGCGTGATGACAAAAACTAATTGAAAGATAATACATAGCATAGTCCGCATTTAAAAATGTTTACTGTATGTTTACACGAAATAGGGCTAAAGCCTACATATTAAACTTTACAAAAAAGCAACATTTCGTTACAAGTAAATCACGGCTTGATGATTAATTCGCTGGTTTTATGGAGTTTTTGTTCCACAATTAGGCGCGATCCGGCGCGCGTGCCAGTGTTGCGTGGACGATACATAGTTACTACGTATTAACAATTGACCTACACTATTTCCGGCCTCAATAAGTAATTACAAATTCAATGATTCCAATTCAATAGGTAGTGCAAGTTTGCTCTTTAGAAAATATATGAATTAATATGTTTAAACTGTACATAAGTATATATTTTTTTATAACTAGCCAATCATTTTATATTGATCTTACAAGAGCGTATTTAAAAGCCAATAATAAGAATTTGAAGAGGAAATATATAAATTTAGAGTTCAAACACTATAAATTTAGAATACAAATAAGCTGTTCTTTATTTTATTTAGGTATTTTAAGTTCTATGAATATGTCTAATTTTAATATATCCTAATGCAATTATCTCTTGCATTTTAAAGCAAAATAAGCAGTTATTCATGACAAAGCGATGACACTGTGTTCTTAATATTCATATAAATAAATTTCAAATATAAATTATCATTTACCAAATCTAATTTATATTGTAATTTTAATTTAGTTTCGCTTTCACAAAAATGGCATGGTCAAGAGTTTTATGGTTTTATCCGGTGTACATGATGATAAAGATAAGTTCGCGTTATGGGAAAGCCAATTAGAGCTAGACGCGTTTTTCGTCAGAACCGCTCCATCCATCACCCTGCCACGCCCAGCCTGTTCCATTTCGCTGCCCTCCTCATTCTATTGCCCTGACCAAGGTAATTAAATTATACAAAGTTTACAAAAGTATAATTTTTGATATTATTTTTAAAAAAATAAATTAACAAATGGTTAATAAAAATTTTCATAGGTATTTATTTTTCATAATATATTCATTATATTTTTAATATTTGATTTATTTGAGTTCTCAAAGAATATACGAAAATATTTGTTTAAATGATCACTTATAAACTGAACCATATATATGAAGTTGATAATCACATTGGTTTCAATAACTACTAAAGTGATTCGAAATATGATAGAAAATATTGTGAGTATGACCGAATATTTTTCAGGGTTCATGTATTCAAATGATAATTTAAAAGCTGTTTACTCAAAAGTGTTTGTTATTCTTTATACATAGTTTTTTTTTAGCTTCACGCTTTTATCCCCCATAGTCAGGTAGACAGAAAGTACCTAGTGTCAAGACATTCCATACATCGCTTTTCACTAAATTTTATTTTATTTTTAGATATTTTTCCATTTTACCTAATATTTAGAGATATCAGGCTAAAAGAGGTGAACAGGGCGGCATTAGACTTTCCCTGCCTATCCGTAAAATATGGAAACTATCTATTATTATGATTTTTAATTATATTAAAATATGTAAATCATTATTTAAATAATATATGACAAGTTTATAAAAATGTATGTTTGAATAGGACAAAATAGTTGGCATTGATTAATAACTTGCATACTAAGACGGTAGCCGAGATGCTTAAAGAAGTTGGGTGTATGCTGACATTTTGCATTGGCACCTGCGACACGGAGGCAAGTACCGTGAGCCGGCTGTCGTTCGGCGACATGTGCGACTAATTTGTTGCCAACAACGCGCTCATTACACTGTCCCCGACGCCCGAGGTGTCGCCGACACCGGCAATTTCACTCGTAATTCTATAAAATTGCCACATGCATAAAGAAGTCGTCCGCAAGTCATCTCAAAAAACGTGTCGCACAGTTTGTAGAAAAAGGAATGGTTCAAACAATATGTAACATTCTTTGTTTTGGTATAAAATCAGTTACGTACATATATGTTTTACAGCATACATAAAAATTAACTAACCTGGCCATTTTTATCCATCTCATTGTTAGTCAACTTGACCTTTTCGAAGGAGACTACTTGCTTGCGTAGTTGATCACCGGAAAAGGGCGAGTCTGGATGTGGGTAGAGACGGGCGGGTGCAGGAGGATCTGCTTTCCCTGCCACCAGCCACGATGAACGGTGGTACGCATAGCGGTACCGCTTGCCGTCAACAGGCACTACATCCAGAAGCACTGCATAACGAGCTTCCGCTCTGCAGCCGGCGAAAGATACTCGGACTGTTGGAAACATTCGTCTGTAGACAAAATAATACAATATATGTAATAATTTGTTATTAGTATTGAACACTTTATATTTCAGTAACTTGCGAAGTGTAAAGTAAATTCACAAGCATAACCAATTTGCATATTATAAATAAATTCTTTACAGTTTCTAACTTAATTGTAACCTTTTAGAACATCGAGCACTAATGACCTAGTTGGGGCGAATTCATACTAAATTGGATATTAAGATACAAAAAAAAATATAACATCCGAAAGTGTTTTACTAGAAGTAAACATATGCTGACAATAAAAAAAAAGATTAATGTATATTAACAAAAAATACTAGAGATCTAGCCACGGACGGTGACTTGTATAATTACAGGGTGAAACGTGAACTAGGAAATCAAACAAATATGATGTATTCGATTTTAATGCACCCCTAAATGGGCCGAAGCGCTTCCTGCCGGCCAAAGGCGATAACATCGCACGGCTACTTATTTATAACGTAAGCTTTCTTAAATATTCTTTTTTTTTCAAACTTTAAACGCTACTTCTATAATTTTGAAGGTTAAACAAGTGGTCATAGATAAGATAACATCCAACAATTTGTTCATCGTGCCTAACGTAATCGGACGTACGTCGCGCTAGAGTTGTTCTTATTAATTACTCAAACATTTTAAACGATCGATTTGACGATATTATCGTTGAAGGTTTACGACTAAATTCCTACAGTATGTAATATAAAAGGCAGGAGTGAAAAAAAGAATTATTAGCGCTCATAAAACACGGGTGCGGTGTCAACCTCCCAATAAGCGTAATAATAAATGCGAGACCTATAAAACTCTCGGAGTCAGAGCCCTAGTATAGTACAACGACAAAGCGTTGTGTACTGAGGGTCTCTGCCACGGTAAGCAGTGGTCATAAATAAATCGTATTAAGGTGTGTTGTGAACAGTTATTTGGTATCAGAGGTAAAGGATCTCTCATCGCGCAGGACAATAAGTTGCTGTCTGTCGCGTTTATGAGCTTGTCGTTATAGCGATGTCGCGATGTCTCGGCTGAACGCAGACGATACTCGCCACCCAACGCGGTCGCGACACGAGAACTCACCGTTTATATATAGACATATCTACACACATATACTTAAATAGAGTACCGAGGTACACTTTGCGTGTTACAAACTACAATCTCATCATCAACTGTAGGTCTAATAGCTGTCTAGTTATTCCTTATTCTAGAATATCAGCGATATAATATTTTAATTTATTTACACCTAGATTTGTTAACATATACCAATCAATTTATTTATTTCTCAAGCTTTTTAAGTAATTAAATATTTAAATTGCTCGCTGAAAGTTTCTGACAGAAGTTCTCGCAAAGAAATATTTATTACGGCAATTAATTGTAAAACCCTATTAAACATTGCTCAAGGAACAGGTAAGTAATTTGATGTAAATGCGACATTTCACGAATGGTTGTTTGTAAAATTATAACAGTATATTTTTATGAACATAACTATTTCATTAATATTACACATAGTATTCCAGACACATCAATAATTTTTTGAATAATCTACTTTGTACTACAAGAAATATCTTATATTCATAAAATAAATTTATAAGACTTCCGTCACAACTCATCATAACATGGATGTGTTTTTAGATTATTTAAAAAATATATGATAATTTTAATTTGCTATTATTCAATAATGTTATATAACTGATGTGAAATTATACAACATACTAAGCAAATAAAGCGTATCGAATTAATTTAGCACAAAGGGCTTATAAAAATGATCCGCATAATTCATTCCATAAAAGACAAACTATAATTATTATGTAGTGCATGTGATACTAAAAAAATATAATTAATTATGAGCAAATTACACAAGGCATAATTTTATACTATGTATGGGGCAAGCGCTTTACATTTCCGTTTCGCTTCATTGCAAGGGCTTCCAATGCTATGCAATTATCAGGGACCGCAAAATATTCATAATACAGTCATTTTTAATACAAAAGAACTTATTATAATAAATATTTTTTTACATGGAATTTGCGGAACCGCAATTTTGTGACAACTTCCATATACCTATACAAATATTTGCAAATGTATGTACTTTTAAAAATCAATTGTGGTTAACCACTTCCAGGGAAAGGCGCGAAATTTCGATTATTGGTTGTAACATATATTCTTTAGAAATTTGTAAGACGTTTGTACATATTCGCATTGTAGTAAAATACCTGCAAATTCCAATTTAAATGAGTCTATCATTTAAAGTCATCACGTTTATGTATAATACTCTGTTTCTTTAGATAGGAAAGCTATAACATTATATGAATAAAACAGAGGTTGTTGCGTTGTTAGCAAACCCATATTAAGACGCTAAGTAATTACACATATTTTCTGCTACTTGCAGTCGAACGTATCAAGATTAATGTTTCTCGAATGTGAGTTCCCGACCTTTAACACAAGCACGCAGTCAATAAATATAAAATGCAGTGACTCTATCAACTGAATTAGTAATATTTGTTATTGTAATTGTAATCTATTTTCCTCTTTAAGACTCCCCTTTTATTTAACGACAAAATATTCTCTACAAACCATCATTTTGTTTTTAATTTTAAAACGTAAAATAATAGAAATATGAATACATTTATCAATAATTATTGATTGTAAATACAACGAAAGGAAAATATAACAAATATTGCCAGAAAACAAAAATAAACATTTATTCATAGTATGAATATACTATGAATAAAAAAAACATAAAATTCTAAAATCAATAAGCTATCTCATATTGGTGATAAGATATTTCATAACTGCATAATGCATGGTTGTCTTTTTATATTAAGTAAACAGTTGTAAGATAATAAATAGTATTTTCAATAAGTATGATCTTTCAATTAACTTTCTTACCTTTTTAGCACCAATCGCAAAAAAAAACAAATTTAAAAACATTTGTTTATATGAAAGCCGTTTCTTGACTTCAAATGTATCAAGGAATGATAAATTATTACAATGCAATTCTCATTCAAATACATTAAAAATACTTTTCAATAATATCGCGTGTTTTCCTTAGTTGGTATATTGTTTTTCACTAACATTACTTCATAAATACTTAAATGATGACTAATAACCCATACCTAACAGTGTCAAGAATTTTCTATTTTGAGCGCATAAATATTTAATAATACATTACTTATTTTATGTTTTCAAGGTTTACTGTACAAGTACGTTTGTGACCTTCTTACCTATTTGTATTTATGCAAGACAATTATAAAAAACCGCTATTATACCGCACTTGTTAAATCGATTTTACGACTAGAGTTATTAATTTTATGTATTGAAGCATGATTAAATAATATACATACTCATTAAAAATAATAGATTCCAATAACAATGTAGTAACGCCGTCCACCATATTAGAAGCTTGACTGGTTTCCATGAAATGTCATCCACTAAGCAACTTGCACGCAATTCGAGCCCTCCATATTTAAATTCTCGATTTACATCTTATGTGATTACAAATGTTTTATGTATAATTTAATTAACAGTTACTTACAAATATGAAAGTGTTAAAATTTTTAAATGCTGTATATTATTTGCAATGTGTTTGTGTAATGTGAGAATGGGGAATTAGAGTGACGTAGACGCGTGTCTGTCAGCTGAATGTCGCTCACCCATCTCGTTACGTCGCCAGCCACGCGACAACAAGCCTAATCTCGTCGTTCGACATTCACATAAGGTACTGTTACCATATACTGTATATTTTACAAACTCATTGGCTTTGATGTACATTGAAATCAGATGACCGAGCAGATGATATTTATATTAGTGCAGTTACTAAAATTTGTATATCATTATAGGATCATTTTAAGAACAAAAAATTATAAAATCTTTTTCTCTGAAAAAGTAAACAATCTATTATAGGAACTATACAAAAAACTGTAAGTGTAATTTGTATTGATAGAATTCTACTAAGAAAGGCATTCGTGACATAGCAATACTACTACGTATATAGTACAATTCTTATTATGCTAATATAAATACAAAAACAAAACTAAAACTTCGCGTGTTCAGAAAATAAATTTTAAAACGCTTTGAATTGGCAGCTGATGAAGTTAGCTCGTAATCATTCCGACAGCACAGCTTCCACCGCGGGAGCATCACGCGAACTGTCATCTGTCAGGCCTTAATATTAATTTTCGTGTAAAATTATACAAATTGACACTTGACATGTTTTGTCGTCTCCAGGGTAATCGTGCGAAATGGAACTCCATTTTATTACTTTTATATAGAGAAACCGATAACTTTTTACTTTTATTTTACTTAAATCGAAAATAATTGAAACAATATTCTATCAAAAATACTTAACTTTATTAAACTTCATTTTTGTTTCCTTTAAGAAAAAAATTATACCCTATATAAATATAATTATTACAAAGACTTAGTGGTATTGGTACTTGTTTAAACCGTGTGACGGCTTTAATTCCGCAGATTTTCTATGAGCGAACCATGACAGTTTAGTCAAGTGTAGTGTAATATAATTACTTAGTTGTATTCCTGTGAGGAAAAAATTGAATGATGTACAAATATTAAAATTGTATTCTATATTATGAAGGATATATTTACACAGCATTACTTTAAAAAGGATCTTCTTAAGCAAAGTTTAAATATTACGACGTGGTTGTGCATGAAAAATAATGGAGACATAAATATTGTGAAAAGTGACGTTTAGTTAATGACCTCAACTCAATGTGTGTGAAGTAGCTGCGCCGCGGGGCGTCTGGTCGCAGTGAGGCCAACGCTTGCCCAATTAAAATAATTCTTTGTTTTCTTTACATTTATAGCTAGCGAGAAACGTTTGATTATTTAACACTTATATTCCTTAAATAGCAATTTGCCGTGGTAATTATTGTTGCTGCCTTCAACACCTTATTTACAGAAATCGACAGATATCAAGAAACTTTCCACGACTCCCATTATGGCAAACAAGTATTAAAGAATATTATTTTATTACTTTTATGGATCTCACTTTGACTGTGGTATTTTAAATCTATGACTACTCACTGTCAATGTCTAGTCTCATGTCTGTGTCTTTTTAACTAATTAGAAATTCTACGTAGCAACATACAAATACATCCCCTAAGTTTGATTGAAATCCTTAAACGTTCAATTTAAATAATTTAAACAATTTAAATACTTTTATATTCGTGTCCAATACAAAGAATATAAAAAAATGTGTACAACAAATATTTTAAACTAATTTTAAACAACAATATTTTCGAAATACACGAGTTTAGTTATTACCTACGTATATTATTAAAACATGTTTACACCCTACCAACTTGCTTAATTTGTGGAAATTCATTATTTCCAGAGGAAGGGATATTTCTATATAAATTTATTATTGAAGGAAAGTTGTAAAAAATAATTATTTAAATTGCAATAAGATTTAATTATATATTATCAATATAATAAAATCATTATATATGTATTCTACATATATCCTTTACACGCAGAGTTATTAAACTTCGTAGGCAACACTTACATAATAAACTTTACGTTACTTTACATTGTTTAATTAAAATGGTAATTATTAATTAACTATAAAGAGTAACGACAGCTCACTGATACTTAGTAATTATTCGCATTTTATAATAAATTTAAAGTTCGCAACAACCTTGGCTATTTAATTAAAATGATTCGTCATTAATTAATGATTTTTAATAATATTGAAGGTAAAATATTAAGCCATAATAAAACAGTTAAAATTAACAAGGTGCTGTTTTTATCGGCGAAATCTGGCTCAGTTTATGAGGTTTCCGGCCTCGCTCGACGCCCGCGCCCTCTCGCCATAAACCCTAACGCAGCTATTGTTAATATGCAACATTCGACATAAAATATAGCGGTTATGTCAAAATTTGACGGCTCAGACTTTTAACAAAACCGTTGTTAGATAACGATCGGAATTAGTAAGACCCCCAATTAAGAACATAAAATTTGTCGTATTAAGATTAAATTATAATGTTAAGTAGTCCTTTTTTCGTTTTACGATGTAATTTAACATATTTCTTGTTTTATGAATCATTTCTAATAAGAAAAGTATATAAGATTAAAAGGCTTTGTAAATTATTAACGTTTCATACAGTATACAAATGAAGTATAAATCTTTTCTCTTAGAAGCTTGTTTGCTTTTAAACGTACCTATTAGTTGGAAAATAAGACTCCAAAAATTTAAAAAATTAAAATTCTCAACAGTTCTAGAAAATATCTAAAAATTCAAATATAGGTTAAAACAGATTAATAATATCATTTTTTAACTAAACTACAAGTAACCTGAAGTACTAGATTTTGATAGATAACATAACTTTATTATAATGTGTAAGTATTTAAAAAGAACCGAGGCGGAATGTTACTAAAGTTAGAAAAAGTTGAGACGATTGCAATCAACTATACCCTACATGCGCACCCAACGAGCGAGTAAAACGGTTTCACTGTAATAAGAAATTTCAACACGCGAGATAAACAATCGTGGATAAAAAGACAATTAGCTATAAAACTCCTCGTGCTCACGATCAAAGCGCGTACGCGATTACAAAAATAAACATGTAAGCGTGTTACACTATTTGTCCTTATATAAATCAAAGATTATAACAAATAACATCCATTATAATAACCATCAAAAATTAAATTTACAAAGTATCATTGTCTTTCTGGTGAATAAATCTACTATAATACTTACTATATACCTTTTGTAAATTACATTATTAATGGCAAATGAAAAGTTAATTATAAGTAAGATATTAAAAGCCGACACGAGATTTGAACTCGATGATTTAATTACGTGTGTCGAATGCACAACTGCCGGAAGCGATTCGACATAACCAAATGTTCAATCGCTGATATAAACGGTTGTTTAAGTTATTAACGAGAAATGCTCACTTGAACATATCCGTTTAAAATGCATAATATTAATTTATAATTTTGATTGTTTTTCTTCATTCTATTTAGATTAAGTTACCTACTTCACTAAAACGAACTGAGGGCAGTGTTCAAAAAATCTTAGTAATACAAGTAGAATAACAACGAATAATGACTAGTTTCTACATTTACTATGTATACACACTAAATTGAAGTCGAGCATAATATTGTAAAATTGAGTTCAGAAAGAAATTTCATTTAACGATGTTCTTCAACATTTTTAAACATATCGCACTCAAAATACAACAAATGTTGTAACTCAAAATCGAATTTGACATTGTTTTTGTTATGCAACTTTTAGGGTCAATCTTGTTTGAAGAGAAACGCGCTCAGCGCGGGCACACCATTAGTAGTATTAATTATTTTGACATAACAAGGTTCTAAAATGATATTAAGTTTTTCATTTCAATATTGTATGTCAAAAAGTCACGTCAAATTCATTAAATTTAAGTTATAACACTGTTGTTTTAATAGTGCCTCCAATTATTGATTGTTGCCCTAATAGTAATAATTTCTTTTCCTATTATAATCAATCTTGAAAATTGTGACATAGTTTTATATATATTGCTTAAATATCATTTCTTCTTCGTTTTTTAATCTCTTTTAAAAAAATAAAAAATAATCCGTATAAATTGATAAATGGATCACTTACATCCACGCAAACCTTCGATTGTAATAGAAACTTAATATAATAACTAATGTTAAAGTTACAAGTGAATGAAATATTTTAAGTAATTTTAAATGATTATAAGTAAATTGCAAGTAAATAAATTAATCTGTATATTAAACCAAATCATCTCTTTTCATTATACTCTAAAGCATCTATACCATCGCCTCGGAAGGATAGTATGGTGTAATTATCTGTTTTAGAAGCTTCTAATGGCTTCATTCCGCTAATGACCATCTCATCTTCTCCTTGTCCCACCTCTGTAATATTATATAATACATTTAATTGCTAAGCTGAGTACGAACTTGTAATAATTTTTTTTTAAATTGCTACACTTTTGTTGTAATATATCTTTGCATGTTGAAAGGCGTATAGCAATACTTTAATCTAAAAATTCATAAAAAGCCATATTGTCAAAAATCTTTAGGCATAGTGGGATTTGAATACAGGCTACTATTCTCAATCGCGTTATTATGTTTAAATTGCACTTTTGCATTGTAATTTAAGCAAACAAGACTGTAACCTTTTCTTTATAGGCAGACATACGTTGGTTCTACTATTTAAGTGGTTTAGAATTTTACTACAGGTCCATAGCTACTACAGATTACAATAATTATAACTATATTAACAAAATTAGGTATATTCAGGTAATCAAACCATAACAAAAAATCAATATAATGAAAATTGAAATACAAACAATAATCTCACTAATGACTTTCAATTATTGATATGAAAATTTAAATACAGATAAAAATTTCTCATTTAATACGTTATTAGCTGATGCTATTAAAGCAAATCGCCAATAATACATAATGATTACACAGTTGCAGGTGTTTTGCGCAGCTAAGAAGTAGTACTGAATATTTTGCCACAGCGATTCATTACTTGACGATGGTTGCGTATAGTATTATAAATCAATTTTAAATAAATTTCAATATTATTTTTATTTTAAGCCTTATTGTTACCTGTTTATTGGTATTTGTGCCGCAATTTAGCATTTTGTATAAGGTATTATGCACGAATGATATCAATTTATTTCTGTAAAACTTAACATAATCATATTAAAAATACATTTATATAAAATATTCTTCTAGTCTTATGTTTAATATCAATAATCTATACAGTATAATTAAGTAAAATGTTAAAAATATCACTAAAATTTAGATCGTAGTTCGAAGTAACCAATTACATTAATGTAAGTTTGAGAGATAACTTAATGTAAGGAAAAACAAAGACAGACCTATTCTATAGCGTAATAAATTTAATATTATAAAAAATAATTAAAAACACGATATTTTAGAAAAATACAATAGATAAAGAATTTATTTATTAATTTTTGCAATCGCGTACGAATACAATTTAACATAAAAATAATACGCTTATATAATATCTTTTAAGAAATGACCCCATATACATGGATAATGGATGGATTATACTAAGATCTATGAGAATCTATGTATAATACCTATGTAAGTATGAAATACTACTACTAGCAATGAACCTTAAATAATATTAAAAAAATCATATTTTAAGGATTGCATACGAAATAATTAAAATTTCTATTAGCATATTTCAAATATAACGAAAAAACAAAAAATATAAGATAATCTTTGTAAATTTTATAACTTGACTAAGTAAAACGTTTATTAAAATTTACTAAAAGTATAAAATAATTCGTCAAAAGCAAATTCAAGTTTTTTCAGAAAAGTCACGGGTTGACATGAACGGTTGTCAACAGTTGATGAATAGTAGGTGAAGGCGAAGCTTGACGGACAGAGCCGGGTCGTTAGTGTGGCTGCACCATTACCTATGATCGATCACCGACGGCGCCGAACCGACACCCGACAAATTTAATTTAAACCGCTAATGTCTTCTTACTTTAGCTCTAAGATAAAGCAATCGTAATAATGCTTATACACACAAGTGCAAATATTGCAAATATTACATATCTATGTAAACAATAATACATACCTTTTATTTATTGATTTATTGAAAAAAAAAATATCTGTTTCATAAAAAAAATAATGAATAATTCTATTTTGTCAAGCAATTACACAGTTGCTTGCCCCCTTCCTTCGCTATGTAGGTATCAGTGTATCACATTCCAGAATAAGCGTATTACATTGTTTCGGTAATTCCTTGCGCACGTTAACGTGGCTACAACGTACGCACATAAAATTTATAACGTAATTTGGTTTTAATGAGCACAAATAACATTTACAGGTCGCTCGCGAAGTGATGTAAACGGCTTTAATTACACCGTTGGAATTAAGCACCGAACGGCTAGTGGCATCGAATCAACACCTTCAATCCCAATGGTTATAACATTAAAAAGCATTCTTACTCTAGAGTTATATTGTATTCTCGTGATCTAATACGAATACAATTCTTTTAAAAATATTTCATGAAATATTACGTTCCGAGCAGACGGTAGCAGACAGGTATATTATGAGTATGTGTATGAAGAGGGTGGCCCTCACGGGAGGTAAATGCAGTCGGTCGGGGCGCTAACGTGTGCGGGGTGGCGGGTGCGCGGGACGCGGGCATGTGTTCGGGGCAGACGTCGTCGAGGAGCGTCGGAGGCTGCGATCGATGAAGCGCGGACACGCCTCGCGCACACCGCTGCCGTCGCATCAGCCGACACCCGCACCGCAGACACCCTTATTGTTGATTCACTCGCTGCTTTTCTTAACCCATAAGTCATTCTGACTTCGTATCTCACTCACAAGCCATCCGAGTGTACACGTCCCATACAATTTCTATAAGCATAGATATAGGATTACATTCTAAATTCGTGATCAAAACGAGAACCGACATGAGTCAAAAGCTCAAAGAAGGAACTGTCAAGAGATCGTCCGAATACGGTTAGCGTGTTAAACGAATGTATTATGCTGAGCTGTCACTGCGGTGGCGGTGCCTTTGCCTATACATAGATATTATCATGCCCCAAAGGCTAGGAAGCTCTTCACATTTAGAACTTTACGAAAAAGTAAATCCGACGTCCGTCGTCCGACAGATTACATAATCTCCATGACTAATGGATACTATGGCAAAGGTGAAAAAGCTCTAATTTTTTTTTGAAAATATTATAATGTATGTTGCATTTTTTAATAAATAATAAAATCTAATAATATTTGCATTTAATTTTATAAACAAAATATAAGACTACAAAATAAAATAAAAACAAAGAAAATGTAAAGTATCTTTTTACTTTTATCGCTCTATCTAAAACCCTGTCATAACGGTTAGTTAAGAGTGAGATTAGGTGACCACAACAAAACGAACATCGCTTAGATTCTGGCGACTGAGCCAACCACGCGACTGAACTGGTTTCAAGGCATTGAAATTCTTAAGCCCACGCACTAAAGTTTAATTTTTAATATTATTTTCAAATAATAACGTTAATTTTTTACTTGACATCCGATTGGAATTCCAAATTATTTTATAGGATACTGATCTGTCACCGATAACACACTAGCAGCAGTTTGGTGACAAGTAAATTGCTCACTTGTAATCCAAGGGATTAAATGTATCTTGATTTATGGAATTACATTTCCTCTATTACGATTATATCATGGATGTTTTTTTGCTCAAATTTAATTGCTTTTACGCACTTAATTTCGCATTAACAGTATGAACGGTAATGAAATATGAATATGTATTTCTACCATCTACCATTATCTTGATCAAGTGTTTCATAATTTATAATCATATTATAATAATCATAAGACATAAACAAGTTAAATGAGGCGAACGTCCAAAATTACGCCGTGTAACGTTACAACCGTAAATAGAGGGTCTCGTATTATTGTAGTTATGTTTAGACCTTGCATTTATAAACGAACTGTTTATGTGAATTTTTTTTTGATTTAAGGTGTCGTGAGTAGCTGGGAATGTGTAGTGGAACTTAACACTGCACTTTGACCGAGGTAATTCCACTAAGTAGGAATTGAATTCACAACAAATCGTTTATAGTTATACATTTTCCCACAAGCGATTTCCTCAACAAACAAAATATTACTAATATAATAACTATGTTTTTGTCGTATATATTATATTCATAACAATAAGTACTTACGAGCTGTACTACACATTACACAAAATCCTTAAAATGTTATTAAATCATTTAAACAAATTATGTTACTTAATCCTTATAAGATTAGGAAACATTATTCATATATCATGTCAATTATGGTGATAGCTTAAAAAACTAACGGCGTTTAAAAGTATCTTATTAATTTAAATCACACGACGTTTAATAATTTTAGACATAATTATCCATTAACTCAAAAAACATATGATAGTGGAACCAGGTTGGTTAGATTTACGTAAGCTATGTAAATAGAGGCTTTACACGCGAGGCTATGGTATAAAATCTTATCAGCACGTTATAGTCTTAATTAGAACAATACTAATTGCTATTTATGGCAATGCAGCTGTGTTGTCGAGTGTAGAAGCTACACTACACTGCGTACATACCCAGACTGTTAATATAATAGAGCATTTAAACTGAGCCTTACCTAATTTATCTCTCAAAATAATTGATTAACGTCAAGCAACTTTTTATAATCTATATTTTTGTACTGTTTAATTTTGTAACTATATGCTATGAGAATTTTTTACATTTTGCGCTACTTGTTTTTCGCTTCCGTTTTACAACATGCCGTGCTAGGTGGCCATTGCTTAAATTCCTTTCCAATACTTCTATACCGTCATACAACTCCGTATGATCAATAAACATATGTATATCGTATAAATCGTGACTATATAAGTTGTTTTAACGTAAATATAAGAAAATTTTACCAATACTGATAACTTCTTCCAAATTTTGTACCGACATGTATCGATACCAATACGTTTTGGAGTTACATCTTGGGACCCCCTCATTATGTATAGCTAAAGAACATTTAATTTTTAGCGGCTATTTAGCAATAGGATTACACAGCGTGATAATGTCAAGATATTTGTAAGTTCTTTTGATGGGACAGGTGCAGCAAGGGCTGTACGGACGGACGATCTAATTCGGACGAATGCTAATGAGCCGCGTAACCCGACGCTCCACCTGTCTTATACAAAATAATTTTTATTTACGTAGCCCTCCAGGGAATATGAATATTTCGACGCTATCGCTGCTATCGACCGCATATTATGTTACATGTAAGTAAACTATGACTCTCCATTATTCAAACGCTGGACCAGGAATCTCTAGAGTCAATTATGATTTTATTTCATAATGAAGTTGCGAGAAGAACCTAGAATATTTATTATATTATTATAGATTATATATCATATAGTAAAATTGGTAGCTACCTAGAATAGCTAACCAAATAAAGTATTGTGACGAAAATTTAATTATTTAATTTAATAGCTACTGTCGTAATAATATCCAACATCTCGCATCATATTGTGTCGTTATTTTATAAGACAATTAAATTTTCTTGAAGACAGTCATCTGTTTTAGCAATAAAGCCTACTATTTACAAGCAATAACTGTACTACATTGTATAAAATTAATTTCGTATAAATGCCATGGTTAAACACATACAAAGTAGAAAATATGCTTTGGTTATATTTAAAGGACACATCTGCATATCGTGGTGAATTCCGTAGGCAGGGGTCATCAATCATGGCTCTGCTGGGCCGACGCCCCGTGACGAATGCCAACCCAAACACCATTGTGGCCGAGCGCCGTGCCACCCACACTGCAGCACGCTCGCAAATATACAGGTGACAAAGAAGGGTTCCATATATAAAACGGAGCTTAATACACATAAATGTCGTACTCTTTTATTTAAATATGGCAGAGATATTTTTAAAATGATGACAGAATTTGGTATAAAATATTTTTTCTAATTGAATGGTCATGTTCTTGTGATATGACAAATAAACTTATATGAGCAATAGACGTACTCGTACAACCATTCCTCTATAAACGTAGATAAAATCAAACTCAAATTAGAACGTTTTCATTGACATTTCATAGTGTTGACATTCAGATATAATGCGAGATAGCAACGCACTAAATTACTTTTATTTTCATGTTTAAACGTCGACGATGCTTAAAAACTATAAATACTAAAAATATTTAGATTGCACTAGCAACATATTTGCAGAACCCAAAGTTGCTAAGAAAAGTGTTATATATGGGCATTGTTACTTTTCTTTAACGACCACGACACTACTTTTGTCATATAATTAATGGCTTTGCACATTCAAGAATGTTCCAAGAAAGCCTCCAACAGAGACACAATATAAAGTGAAATTTTTTTTTTTTTAGTTTTAGTTATTTAGTTCTTAATTTCGTTCTAATTATATACCACCCAACGCGAGTTACCACTAGATAAATAAAACTTACACATTATTATGTATATCAAAACGACTTTCTAGTTAAAATATTGAGTAGCCTATAACGGTACACAAAAAACAAAACTTAATTTTAATAATCAATATATCAGATCTGGGCGTAACAAAGCATTTCGTAACAATATTTTCCATTTCTTATGTTTAATTTTACATTACTATGCATAATGAATTTCCTAGATACGCAGCTATATGAATCAATCAAGCACGGTCCTCTGGGAATGGAGTCGAGCGCGAGTGCAATTAATTGGCTTATCGTATGGCTTTATTGATTCGGTAAGGCGATCCGTTTTAATTACCGCCATCGCTCATTTGCCACTGATTGGCTGAGCGTTGGGTACCTGCTGCGTACGATCCGATATGCCGATACGATCTTACTATGAATGAACTAACTAGTATACTGTAAGATATGTTTAATATACACGCGTACTTATTTTCTTACCAAATGTTTTAATTTAGTAGTAAGTAACTAACAAATCCAATAAAAAAAATATATGCATAACCTACATTATAGATCTATGTTATGAAGTAGTTAAACATGATTAACTTAATTTTTTTTAGTATTATCGTAATGATGATTTCAATCTTTTATGAGAATAGTTTTATTACGTCTAGAAAGTGGTTAATTATACAGAAAAAAATTATAAGCAAGCGTGCTGTAAAGTATTTGTACACCTTCCATCTCGGGGAAGACATATAATTCAGCATTATATAGACACCAACAAATATAAAAGTGGTTCGTTCGACATATGTCATCAGCGTCGAGCGCCATCACGGCTAATTGACAGTCGGCGCACGAGTTGTGTTTACTGCTGTATTTGTCACTTCGCGCACTAATGACATATTACGCGTCGATACTAGCAACCCTTTCAAAATGAACAAAGTCACAGCGACTGAAATCGAGTGTTTATTTTTATGAATATTACAATATAGTCTGAGTTCATAATAGACAGATTCTTAAAATAAGCAAACAGATCTAAACCTAAGTTTAATAAACAAGAATATCAATAATTATGATTGTGTTAATAGCTCGGGGCGGACAAATTAAAGCAGCATCATAATAAAGATATAATATTGCCGGCGGAACTCTCGAGAGGGTGACGAATCGCTCGACCGATTAACTCTTAAACGACAAATAGAGGAACTCCCTGCCCGCAGTTCTCCCGCTCGGGGGAAAACTAAGCCACGACTTCCGCTAATTATGCCAGAGAACGGTTCCGGAAACATCGCTGTCCCCCTCGCACTTTGCGATCCTATGCACATCTCCGCAAAAACTCCGAAAACCAAAATTTTCCCTTCTCCGCATGGGCGATCATATTTCTTCCCTTTCGCTCCCATTAAACACACCGTAAACGCTTTCCTTTTTTCACGCCCTCGCTCTAATAGAAAGGCAAATTACGAGCTTACGGGCGCGGACGGGTGGCGATGTACGAAACCGCCGCGGCCGTCCTCGTGCGTCCCGCTTTCACCCGACGCCCGACGCCCGCCATACTGCTTCGCATTTCAGCTAAAGAGGGGTCGACTACGTAAAATTTTACTTCATATGTTTCTGTTACATTGCAGTTCTGATAGAACAAGATTCACTTTAAGACACACATAAAAATATGTATAATTTAATTTAAAATCTTTCACTTTTGTTGAAATTTATTTTTTTTTGAAATAATAGATTTATCATTGTTCATCATATAATTCATCATCTAAGAATACACTATGAAGACCGTTAAACACGATTTAATCTTATACAATCATAGTAATAAAATCAGCATTGCAAGGCCCTGAGTGAGTTATAAGGAAATATCGGCTTCAACGTGAAGCTGATGAGCGCTTCGCGTGACATCACATAACTATTATACTTTTATAACATACTAAGGATATTATAAAGATGTCATGACATTTTCGTAATTATTACCTACAGTCGAGTGTACAAATACGATTAATCATAAATTAATTTCCCGATAAGTCTATACAAAAAAATAAAATTGAAGATTCTGTTTGTAATATTAAAATAATCAATTTTTACTAAATGCATATGTATACTAAAACGATTTTTTTTGGAATTGTCTCTGTAAGATTTTGTTCCAGTTAATCTCTGGAAAGGCTGAACCGATTTTGACGGGTTTTTCACTGGCTGGAGAGCTAATGTAACTTAGGCTTCTGATATTATAAAATATACATGCAAATAAGTTATATTCCACTCGGACGAAATAGCTAACAATCCACCAATATATATATATATATATATATATATATATATATATATATATATATATATATATATTTGTGGTTACTTTAGATAACACGTTAATATTATTTGTAGTATATCATTCATACAACTTAATTTTACATCGCCATACGAATTATTGTCATTTTCGAATTATCGAGTCTACACTGCCGCGGAAATGGGAAATAATGACTTTATCACTGGGTAGTGCCGGTAACGAACACAATTTGGGCACATTAGATATCATTTGTAGCAAACTTTATTACCTTGCCGTGTGCGTATCGTACCCTTGTATGTTTTTTTTGTATTTTTATTCATCTATTTTTACTCCGCTATTTATACATTAGTTACATTGATATATTCTTAGTTATCCTTAGCCTTACTAATGTTACAAACAAAAAGAATTTGTTTAATGTACAGAATATTTATTAAAATTACAGTATGTTATTTTAATTTTATAATATAAAATTATTTAAAGTATATAAAGCTTATTCGAAGTTAGTAGGTGATATCTTCATCGCCTAAACCTTATCCTTTAGGACAGTATTTTGAATTCCTTCCCTTACTATCATGATGACCTTTTCTGTACAAACACTAAGTGTACACTATATCTTAATCTGTCCCAAAGAGAGGAGGTTTCATTATACCTATCAAAACCTCATACATAAACATGAATATGTATCGGAATATATTTGTAGCGTATGGAGGATTTTAAAAAGTGTACAGGATGTGCCAAAACGGCGTGCGAATTTCAAAATCAGATTGATCGTGAGAGGGACGTGGGAGCGGGATGCAGGTTGTGGGGATAAGTAGCTTGGTTCTCGGAAGTTTAGTTGCCTTTGAGCGTCTCGCCGGTGAGCAGCGTGCGCTCTATGTAAATTATAAAAATGGCGATTCGTGCACTATTGGGCGGCGTCTATTTCGCTCCTAGTGAGTGTTATCAGATCGTGGGTCAAAAAGTTTGAGTCTACGGGTTCGGCACTGAATCAAAAACCTGCGGGCGTCCAAGATCAATAAGAACAGAAGAGACTGTAAGCGAAATCGCCGTTTGTACGGCGCGATCCCCAGTTATCATCTCGAAAAAGATCAACTGAGCTCATTATATCAAGAACATCATTAAGGCGTATTTCGGCAAAAGATCTTTAGTTTCACCCGTATAAACTTCAATTAGTCCAGGAATTCAAACCAAATGACCACCATCTTCGCCGTGCTTTTGCCAAAAGAATGTTACAGCGTTTTCGAAGCTTGAACAATATTCTCTTCTCGAAGCTCATTTTCATTTAAGCGATTATGGAATAAGCAAAATTGTCGGTATTGGATTTCAGAAAATCCCAAATAAAAACATCAAATATTGCATTCCCATTGCATTCGCTTAAAGTGACAGATTTATGCAGTAAATTCTGACCGCTATACAGACATATTACGTAACTTTTTTTTCCCACAATTGTATAATTTTGAAGTCTACAACAGCAGAACCTGGTTTAAACAAGACGGCGCAACATCTCATACATCCAATGAGTCCTTAGCAGTTGTAAACGAAATGTTATGATATCGCGTCGAGGGCCATTCTGTGGCCTCCTCGGAGCCCAGATCTCACGCCACTGGATTTTTCAGTTTTTCGATAATTCCCCAGCTCATGTACAACATTTGCGAGGAAATATCCGCTATCCCACGAGCGATGTGCCAGCGAATTTTTACAAATCTCCAGGTCCAGATACGAGAAGTATGTACGTTTAAATGGTACACATCTCAGTGATGTTATTTTTAACAAATAAAATTCCTATGTGTTTACTTTATTATAAATAAAGATAATCTTTCTTAAGTCTTGTAGTTTGTTTTCTAAGTTTTTTAAAATTCGCTTAACTTAATGGCCCACCCAGTACTGGCCTCCTTATCTACTTTATTTAATGCAATCACAGCAATTCGGTTTCCGTTATCACCCCAACCCATTATAGATTTATATTTCACTCATAATATATTTTACACTAAATTGGTACCAAAAAAAGAAAACACAAACTATCTTATAAAAATGACAGATTCCAAATTCAAAAGAAATATTTTGCTTACTTTTAATTGTTAAACTATTCTTAGCAAAATTAAAAACTTTTCGCTTTGATATGAATCTTAGTCCCTTTTTACAAATTTAGACAAAATAAATCCTGTCCAGAAATTTCATTAAAGATAATAGATTCCGAAGAACAAACGACCAATGATGCTATTCAACTGTGCCTCGATGGCGTCAAGCGGGGTCAGTCATCGACGTAAATAAATAAAGCTCTCTTAAAGTTTGTCATAGTATTTTTTGAACAAATTTAATAAATTCTCAGGCATATTTGAATTACTGCTTGAACTGACAATTCTCAATTAAAAATCAAGGTATCACTTTAGATTAAAGAAATTTTAATTACAAAGCACATATGGAGCACTTATTTTTTGTCAATATAGCAAATGTAATTATCAACATAAATTTTAAACGCTATTACTTAAAGTATATATGCATAAGAATACCTACTTAACATCTGCTGATCATTCAATAACTCTTAAGTATAGCTTAACCAACCCTTACTTCCGCGACGGGCGTACGATCATGTTTTTGTAACAAAACGACAACCGCGGCCACCCGGAATCGACAATAATTTATTTGAAGCGAGGGGTAGCTGAGAAAATTTAATGTTCCATTTATAAAAACTCTGCTCCTAAATTAGTAACACTATGTGTCTTTGTCGTTTGCAAATTAAAACTTTAAGACACGTTTACTTTTATATTAATTCTCTGTAACTTTCTTATTGATGTTAAATTTTCGGCATAGATATATACCTGCAACGGCAGTTATTATCAAAGTATAAGATATATTGAAATTGAAATAAAACATGTAATATATGTTCGAATTTCGTGCTCAATGGCTTTATTTGATATTGCTCAATGATTTTATGCTATTTATGATTTAAACAAAATATCGTTCAAATGACCGCCACGACTTTTTTTGCACTGGTGAATACGATCGGTCCAATTTTCGATGACTCGGTGCAGCATTTCGGCTGCGGATGTTCAGTGTCAGTGTCAGCGAATGTTGCGTTCAAGGTCTTGAATCGTAGCTGGTTTATGGGCATACACTTGAGATTTAACATACCCCCACAAAAAATAGTCCAAGGGTGTTAAATTGCATGGTCACCAAACCAATTGTGAGGACCGTTGCGAGAAATAACCGACTCAACAAAATTATCACGTAATAAATCCATTGTGACGGTCGCAGCGTGGCATGTTGCACCATCTTGTTGAATATAAATGTCGTCCGCATTGATTTCATATACTTCAGGAAAAAAAATCGTTCAACATGTCACAATAACGGTCGCCATTGACAGTAACAGTACGGCCTTCGTCCATGATTCCACCGTACCATAATCCGCACCAAACAGTCAATTTTTCAGGATGTAATGGTGTTTCATGAACCACTCTTGGATTTGACTCACTCCAGTAACGGCAATTCTGTTTCACACACTCCAGTAACAACAATTCTGTTTCACATAACCATTGAGCCAAAAGTGAGCCTCATCTGAAAAGATGATTTTCCTATGAAATTCGGTGTCCGTTTCATCATATCAAGCGCCCAATCGGCAAATTCACGACGTAATCGATGGTCTGCTGGCTTGAGTTCTTGTGCCAACACAATCTTGTATGGATGTAGGCTAAGATCCATATGTAAAATTCGCCAGGTTGCCATTCTGGATAAGCCCAATTCTTGTGCACGTCGTGGATCGGAAACATTTTGATTTTCTTCGACACTGGCTGATATGGCGGCAATATTTTCTTCACTACGGCCTGTCCGCTGTCGTGTTCGTGGTCTTCTATCGTGCAAAGAATATTCACTTTCCAGTTTTTGGATTATGCGACGTATAGCGAGCTCAGACGGTGCACCATGACGACCATATTTAGCACCAAATGCTCTTTGAGTAGAGACAATACTTCTCGAATTTTGATAGAAAATTTGAACACTCTCCAAACGTTGAGGTAACGTGAACTTGTTAATGATCAAACATTACTGAACACAAAACAACACAAATGTCAAATAACCAAGAGGGCGGCTGTGAGCTATCAAAATCCTATCATCTCTATTGGGAAACACTGTATATATATATATATATATATATATATATATATATATATATATATATATATATATATATATATATATATATCTCTGTAAATGCCTTATTTTCCAGTTAGTTAAGGTACATTAACAATTTCAAATTCTACAGAACTGAACTTACATATGGCTAACAAGAGCTGGTCAGTTTCAAAACGTGAGTCCAACGGTAACAAGCGGGTCGGGGGTCGACATCAGAGTTACAATGGCTCGTTTGGCCACAATACTGCGTCTCGCGCCTCGCACCCCGCACCCCAGCGCCCACTTCATTACGCGTGTATTGTACGGCCACGCGCGATCAGCCTGACTTCTGACCCGACGATGGTGGCCACCAAAACATTCTCTCTATCAGTTATTATTTTCTAATAAATAGTTAATTTATCAGTAAAATTAATATGTCACTTATGTAGTAATTGAATTATAATTATTGTATTATTATTTGTTAATTCATACGACAAATATTGGTTGTATAGTAAACAAATAATTCTTAATGTACATACATTTTTTATGTCTGATTTAAAATTAAATTAAATTAAATGAAAACCTGATAGAAATACAGATAATTTATAGTTAAAATGAAAAAAGCTACAAACACTAAAGGAGTGCTAATAAAGGTGAAGATAATATCATGTTGAGTGGTAGTTACAGTACACGTGCGATTGAAGAGATCACAATGGGCGTAGGAGTAAAACCAACACGACGCGGCGCCCGCGCATTTACAATTGCAAGGTATACAATACCATACAACACACAATGGACAGCTAATTGTGCGTCGACAGACCCAACTAGTTTCGTAAGGACCTACCGGTTAGATGTCAATATACAAAATAGATTTGAAGATTTCAATGATATTTAAGATAGGACAAAGCAAGAAGAAATGTAGACGACCTGTCTCTAATGCTAATAACAGCTTTCAATTGATATTGCTATATAAGCCGTGTAACTAAGTTTTGTGCATACTAACGAAACTCGATTACGTTTATATTTAAACGCCTTTAACTGTTCGATCGTCGAATCATCGAAGCGGAAGGTGAAGTAGAAGTTTCTTCATATATACCGGAACGAAATAATTAGAGAGATTCCATTACAAATCTTATTCAGGCTACAATATATATATATATATATATATATATATATCGGGTTCAAATCCCGCCATCAAATCCAAAAAAAATTAAATATGAGACTTGAAAAATTTAAACGATATACATAGATCCATAGATCCATATTACAACAATTGCTTTTTATAATCCAAAATTATTAATATTAATATTTTAATGTGTTTTTTTTTATTTTAATCGCTGACAATTTTCACACATATGATAAATGTATTACCATATATTATACAAACAAACGGCTAAACGAACAGTAGCTGACAGTTCGCACCGGAGCGAATTGCAATGTGCGTAGGCGCTGTATTATGTACTCCAAACACTTCATTTCTCGATTCAATTAAAGGTAGTAAGCTCAAGTAGCTTTAATATTAATCATCGTACCTCTAAAATGATCATCACTATACGAATATATTAAAATTGAAGAGATCATTATTTGATTATTCCTACGCAATATAAACTTCACATAATATTCCATTAATCATAATGCCATAGCTAATCATACTTTAAATTATTTGAATCATTTCTATGAAGAGAATAAGCGCATTTTGTTACTAATAGGTAAATGAAACTTCAATGTTTTGGTTGAAAAGTCGTTAAATTTTAATTTTACAATCATCCCCGAGTGTTGTTATCGAAATAATTTATGTTTATAATTATGCGATTGTGGTCATTATGAATACATGCGTCGACTGCCTCGCCAATTAAGGTGAAATAATAATAAAATCAGCGCATAATATTATATGGATTTGCCAAATATAACGTACCATATATAATGTACCATTTATTACAAACATGTAAATATAAAATCAAGAGAGCTATCGAGGGGCAGTGGGACAGGATCTGAATGTAAGCGCTATTGGTTGTGGATTGGATTTCCCCTTGGAGGAATGATTATATTTAAATTTCAGTTTCAATTCTCTGCTCTGGTAAGCCTAAATGCGGTGTTAAATTCGCCACTCAATACGCAATGTCTCTATTACGGGCGGAAAGCAGTCTATGAAGCGTCGTAACACAAGGTTGTCTCGGACTACCCTATACGGAAAAAAGAGTAACGCTGCTATTTAAAACTCAAGAACTTGAATTCCAGTATGTAACACGCAATGCATCGAATAAATAAAAAACGGAGAGTCATGATTTGATGGGTTCCGCCTATCTTCTGCTACCCTGCTATATGGAAAACTGTTGCTGAAAATGAATTATATTATTAATGAAATATTTTGCTTCACGTATTCTTGCTAAGAATTTTCATAAACGCTGTTAATCTTGGCTTTTATAATAACCTCCGCAATATAAATCACAATCAAACACGCCCGCGGCGAGCGTTGAACTCTTCATTATAACGCATTGCGCGGGAGTACGTACTCGTCAAGTTGAAAGGTGCATTAGCGCGAAATAACACGTAGCCACAAAAATTTCAATTATGTTTAATGCATGAGTCTGCCTCCCTATCACTTCCCTCTTACCCACCCCCACGCATCCTCTAGATGCCCGATTTGTCACACAAATTGAAAAGAGTTAAATTATTTCGTTAATCCAAATTTTAAGAATTTCATTTATTTTATTACACGATAAATGCAACTTTTGCATAATAAGGCACTACATAATCAAATAGAAAAAATAGCAATTCCGTATTGATAGACACAAGTGTAGAAAATTTTAAATTATATAGTAGATCTCATAATTGTAGGTTTAATTTAATTTAATCAATGTTGTAGAAATAGAGCACCTGTTGAGAACAACATTAAAAAAATCATAATTACCGCTTACGATCACTGATCATTGACTACAATAACTGTCAAGACCGCACTAAATATTGTTTGTTGTATGCCGGTTATATTTTTATGCCGTTCAACACCTTGAGAGATTATTAAGGCATGCCAGTAGTAAGAAGCCAGGTGCCTGCTCATAACTTATAATACTTTAATATGTGATAGGTATATAATATTTTATATTAAATTTTTAAATTATTATTTAAATTTTGTTTTCATAATAAAATTACATGTAAAATTTAATTTATATAGTAATAACTTGTTAATTTAGAGTGATATATTCTATATAATTAAAATCGACTCATCAAAATTTCATTAAAATATATGACAACTAGAGTAGGTTATTTGATATCATGGGAAAAGATTCTAGTAGCCTCTTAAGCTTTACGATGTCGATATGAAATGATTTGGAGAATAACACAATGTTGTTACTTACACCACCTGTCTTTATGCGTTCTATGTTTTACAAAATAGGTATACTTTAAAGACAGACTAGAAATAAAAATTATTTTCGTTTCATCAAATGTTGTCATTATAATAAGGTTTATTATATTGCATCTTTATTTTAAAATGAACAAATATAAGGTTCTAAGCCTATTATAGATCCTATCAGAATAATTATATTTATAAAAATAAGCCGTTTCTCAACTTTTCCTAAGCACAAATTGATTAGATATTGGAAAATAATATATATTTATTATTTTAACCTCGAACAATAATGATCATTCGTTTACAGCATATAATGGGGATTCATGATTCATAAACGCGTTGCAAAAGCATATTATATATTTATGACAACGTAACCTTTACAAGCAATAGGTAGCTTAACGCCACGTAAATTCTAAATTAAACCTATGACTTAGAAGTTTCCATTTTTATTTCTCACAAATTAAACCTTAGTAGAAAGAAATTAGCTTCAAGCAATCGATTACTTGGCTCGTCCAGCGACATCGGCCGGTAATTGTCAAGTTTTAAAAACCGATAAAACGCTTAATGTCGCGAGTGATCGGTCAAATTGCGGATGCGGACAATTAACATTGACGTGTTAATTCACGATATCAATTTGAAATATTTACAGTAAAATTTAAGTATGTATCTCCTTATAGTTGCAAAAAATCATATATGTGTTATGGGTTATTGGGTAATTTTTAAAAGTGCTTACCGAATGTTATACTGTAACTACATAAGACCTTTTAATAGCACCAATAATATTGCAATATACCGTCATATATGTATAGCTATACGCTTTTATATCTATCTATTCTCTTAATAATCTTGCCAAAATAACATGGCCACCATAAACTTGTTGAGCTTTAAAATATTTTGACGCTCCTTATTGTACCTGAAGTTGAACAAGCATAAATCGTCAACCAGTTAGGCTCTAACAAAGTCAGCAGTAAAGTGGTCACCTATAAATCAAAATGAACCGAAAAAATGTAGTATACATAAACAAGAAGAGTCTGGCACATTATTTTCTTGGCTCATATTTAAGAAAATATAAATATTATTTTCGTTGTTAATGACTCTTTAATTTAAATTCCATTTTTTATTAGATGATTATTATTTCGTTTTACTTAAATAACTGAAATCAATGATAATACTATATCGTAACTGACACAGATAGAGACACATTCAATCGATAATGTATGAAAGGATTATTGTCAAGATACTGTACCGAAACTTTGAATTTACCGATAGAGTGAATCAGCTTTGATGAACTCAAAACATACATGACAAAAGTTGTCAGTGACGTTTTGCCACTGCCATTTTTCGTAGTAAGTATCATAAGAGTGTAAAAAATACTCGACAAACCGAATTATTGCGGATATATATTGTGGACTCAAAATCTTTTTTTTTCTTTTATGAGTCAGGTAAGGTTTAAGTCGAATCTACGTTACCTCTAAACGAAATTATTAATATAAATGTCTGTGCAATCAAGAGATATTAGAATATTATAAACTTTTTTTAACCTAAGCTAAATAATAAATCTCTTAAAGCATAGTCGTTTTTTTATTTAAGCTAGTAAAAGACATTGTAAATATGAAATTTGCGTGACTTAAAATAAATATTTTTTTAATCAAGAGATGGTTACAACAATCGTAAAGTAAGTGATGTCTATTAATGTTATTACATGTTAATGTAAACGAAGTTTCGAAATATGAGAAAGTTGAAGATTAATTTGCTCTAAATTCATGTTCGAAAATATCCAGACGAGCTAAAATTGTACGGTGTAGGTATCAATCAATACGCAATGTACCTAAAATTGACCTTTCTGTGTCTGTCTTCTATAATAGAATACATAAAGAAACTAAAAGAGGATGGAGGTAATATAAATATGGAAAATGTTTAAAAGCTTCTTAAAATAACGATATATTAATAAAATTTATCCCGAATATAAAAGAATTAATAGATAAAACATTGTAGAGCAATTTACAAACACGCTTCGCTACCCTCCCTGATAAAATTTGTCCCCGATATAACGTTTTGATTGGACGGTTTGATTTATTCCTTGTTTAGCTATTAATAGAGAGAGCAGTAAATCTTGATACGTGTTATAAAAATATTTATTTTAAACTAAACTTTCACAGCGATATTAATCATACTGTTAATTTTGTGTAACAAAGGAAATGGAATATAGATTGAAAATCAAATGCCATATAATAGTATTCAAAATACTCAAAAATTACAAATTAAAACAATTAAAACAACGTAAGTTTATTATATTAATATAATCATTTTAATATAGGTGTTGTATATATAATTATTTATACGTATATCATTTATTTTGCAATTCTTTTCTTCACAAGAAAAATATTCATGTATCAAAATGGAAGACTTACGTCGTTCACAATCAAAACAACAATAGAGACATTACACCCGAGATTGAATTCTCTCCGGGCTGCTGGTTGTGATTTAGATAACTGCACTTGTTGCGAGGGGATGTAACATATGATACGGGACTAATTCGGCTATTCAAGTATTGCATACGATATTGGACCATATCCGTAGCATGAAAAATAATTTACAACTTAAAATATCAGCTCAAATGAAATAAAGAAAAATCAAAAATAATATAAGAGAAATAATACCGGTTTAAATTTTGGAGTAAATTTGATCAATAAAACACTTTGAATGGAATTTTCTTTAATACGGTTATATTATATGTTTAAATAAATATTTTTAAAGACGAACATTTGCCATATCAAAAGTCTATTATTTCGGTATCCCCTGTCCTAAAGACACTTGTTCATGTCAAAACGCAAAAGCACGGGCGCCCCGAGCGTACACAATGCCAATTTTCCGCTCACCGCCACCGACTACGCAATTATTTAGATAAACCTCTCGGCGTGACTATAAAAACATCTTCCCCTCCCCCAGTGCGCTGTTTGTTGTCTTTGGGGCTTTGTGAATTTATAGCCTGGCATTATGCCGACGGTTAGGATAAAAATGTACTTTTAATTTATCTCGTTAAAGGGTTGAAGGACGACCGGGTTCGCGAAGTAATTATTCCAAAATTGGCCACTTTATCTGATTAATCCATTCCATACCCTTTGTGAGGGCGATTATGGAATGAACTTATTTTGCTGACTGCGCTCTTTACGAAGTGAAAGATTACATTAAGTTGATGAGGCAAGCTATCATTTTCTGCTTGCTTGCGTTTTTAAATAATATGGGAACTGCTATTCATATACTAAGGCTTACATGTGAATTTCTTATAGTATCCACTTACCTTCCAGTTTTTGTTATTATCATCTCGGTGCCTAAGTCATGAAATTTGTCCCACAGCTCCTTAGTTTCTAGTTGGCAATCGACCGATAGCAGTTCCTCACAGTTACATGAAGTCACAGGAGGCGGCAGAGTGCGAGCTGGTGATGGAGTATCTCTTTCTCCCAGTTCTGAGAAAATGCAGGTGAAATAAATAACTTTCGAACAAAATATTACAATTTACAAAATATTTAAATATTAAATTTACAATTAACAATGAATTAAAAAAATGACTTGTTAATTGGCACTAACCGAGTGTCTCAACAATAAAAGTGTGACAGTATATTAATTTCCTACAAGTATTAAATCATTGAGACAGTAAAAGGTTATGTGAAACTAACAGTAGTATGAGAATTCTATTTTATTATGCTAATAAAGTGTTGTAATCACAACTTCAATTTACTTTTTGCGTCACAATGGGTTAATATTACAGATACACGTATTGTATGTCAAAAGTGTAATTATCATTACGAACTTTATACGATCTTAAATCATAAATAGAAAGCCCGCTATACAATAACGGAATATAAGTTGTTACGAGTAAAAGTAGATTGTTATTTAAAGATAAAGCTTACAATCTTAAGCTGGTTTATATAATAATTATAGGATGAGAAATTATTTTAGTACGTAATTAATTTATTGTTAAACTTTAAAAGGTACCTAATATTTGTGTTGTTAATCTGTTTACTAAAATTTTATTTAAAAATAGACAAATATTTTTTCTGTTTTATTTTATTAAATAAGATTACCTGATGAAGGTGCAGGTGATGGTGCGGCAGTATCAGAGGCGTCCCTTTCTCCATCTGAACACTGTTCCACATCCACTTCAACGTCTTCATCAGGCACTGGAGACCGACAGCTGGAAGCTGGTGAACTGAGAGAGGCAGGTGAACTTTGTCTGGACGATGGGCCTGTTTAAAAACAATATTAAATATAATAACATTTGAATGATTAATATATTCGTTAATCATATACAATATTTTTATTAATATTACAATATATCATAAACGACTGAAATTGCATATTAACTCTCCCTAATAAATGGGAGATGCCTAAACATTATCTACCGTTTTCATAAAAAGATTGTAGCTTGCTGCCGAAATTATTATTAAAAGCACTTAAAATTTATAACTTTTAAGGATTATTTATAAAATATCACAAAAAAACACTAAAACAAAAATGAGAGGTAAAAGAAACTTGTAAGTGTTTTTCACAAATTATTAATTATCCGTCATAATTGAACAACAAAATTTATTTACTATCATTTTTTATGTAATTAAGTAGTCAAATAATTATAACTCGAGGCAGTTATTAGTTTTTCTTTACTTTTAATTGACTGACATTTTTCTATTGTACATATTTTTTGAAATATAGTAGATATATAGAATATGTCGTACTGATATTTTATATATGTATTCCCGAGGCGACGCTTAGCTTTATGAACTAGCAATTATTTATATCCTACTTGATCCATAGTGGCCGCCTTAACTAATTTTTATTTATTTTTAATTGTATAAAGTAGCGTACAGCATCTTCAAAATCAATCAAAATTAAGCTATGTTCGCTTTTCATTGCCATTGCTTATTAAATTAGTTTTTAGCATAGTAGCTTATTAACATTCGTTTTTTTATTAATAATTAATTATAATATAAAAATTATTAAGAAAAGAACATATTTATTATCATAATATGATTCAAAACTCTCTGTTTTCCCTAGATTACATTAAAAAATATATCAATCAAACTTATGTAGTTATACGTAAAGCAATAACTTAGACCTTAAACAACTCAATTATTATTATGATTTCTCAGATGATTAACATCCAGCACACAATTATGAACCTGACGGCAGTCAGCTTAGCAGAAGTCATTATCCACTGGACAAATTGTTTGTTCAGTGCATAATCACATTTAGGATAATTAAAAAATAATACAATTAAAAATTGTGTTAACACAATTTTTTTCAGCATCAACTCTTTATGTTGACAAAAATTAAAAAACTAAATCGAAATTGTAATTAAGCTACAACAACATGCCACATCTCGACTTGTAGAAGCTAAGGGCAAAATTATTTATAAATTATCCTTAATAAATAATGTTATATAAGTTTATTTCTTCCATTTAAGGATATTCTAGTCTTAGATCTTGATATCGCTTTAGGTAATACATACACATGAAAAATACATTTAAAAACCATTTTAAAAACATAATTAAAGGTTTCATAAAGATAAATTAGTGTTCATAAAACTACACAATTACCTGGAAATTTAAGTGAAATTGTAATTTGATTGTAAGCAGCGTGTCCCACCGGTCGGGCGCTCTAGACCGCGTTCGGTTCCGCGCAATTAATCCCGAATAACGAACGGCAACACGACTCTTGCGCCTGCGCCAGCGCAGACCTCACCAATTAGCAATCCCTTCGGTTTCCAGAACCATGTTTTATTATACCTCAGAGAAAAGGACTTAAAAGTAACTCGACTATTACTTTGCTCAGTGAGGTAAAAAACAAAATGAAAAAGAAAATTCAAAATAAGCCTTTAGAAACGCTTTACATTTGATTTACTCATGAAATGATATAAAACAACATACGAATATATTTATGCAAATTCTCTCCCTATTTAAATATACTTATAGTACTTATCCTTGTACTTATAGTACTAATCCTTGCTTATGTGCAGTAGGTATATAACTATATATTTCTTTAACTTATTTAAAAACTTAATTATTATCCATCATACCGTCCTAAAGTCGTCAACTTATCTCAGAAACTTTAATATAAGATATTCGTTAAATTTCAAAGACAAGGAGAAATACAATGGAAGAACTTCTGTAAGTCCGATTGAATTTTTTTGAATTATTTTCATTTCTTCCTTTTAGTAAAATAACATGCGGCGTTGAGTTACGCCACTTAGCGTGTTTTGTGTTTCAAATTCTAGTAGAAAGCAGCGAACACTTAATTCTTGCTGATTAACATGCTTTACGGGACAAATTGTGTAGCTGCTTATAACTTAATACTTTGAAATAGATATCAAAGAAAATGTTAAATTTACCCATAGTGTAATAATTATCTTTTATGTCATAAATAAAACATAACTAATATAAGTAGTTACTATATAATTTGATCAAAATTCACAAAACTTAAATGTGTGACAGATGAAAATTTCCTCTCGTCTGAAAATGATATATATAATTTGTGTTTAGACTTAATATAAAATATTTGAAGTAGGTATTTACTGATGCCAAGCAAATAAAGTTAAGTTGAATATTTGAATAAAATATAACACAACCGGGGTATAAAGAAATCATTCATGTCTACAAGAATTTATTTTTAAAAAAACATGACGATATGGAATACAGTTTAAATGGAAATTGTAAATCGCAATGAAACTGCTGCTTTATCAATCGGATTGGTGAAAAAAAGTTTAAAAGAATATGTTTATAAATACATACATATTCTAAATAAATATGCGATACTCTTAGTTTTTACAATAATTACCTGTGGAGAACTTCAACCCATAACTATCGTTTAATAAATAAATAACGGTTCTTTATCTCATGTCGACGTCGTTAAAAGAATAAGTAAACTTTTTCTTTAGACAATTAAATGATTATAATTATTATATAAAATAAAATTAAAATTACTATAATAATCTAATAAAATTTAGGCGTAACGCACTGACGGTGGAAAATAAAAGACAATGTGTTACATTGTCTTTCTCATCATCTATTTTTAATTCCTATTATGAAACTAAATTTTATTCTCATAACACATGGTTGTATATTTAAAAAAATGGCATACGTACTAGGTACTATATGTATTTATGTTATTATAAAAATATGTAGCGTTGGTTAAAAGTTTAAATTAAAAATATTTAAGCCTTAGCTTATAAGTCTTATTAGATTTTTACTATAGATAAATAAAATATAAAGTTTACACATTTTTTATTTTAAATGAACGCAAAAATCACACATAAGTACTTTATTTAAAAACATATTCTAATTTTAAAATTGTACTTCTATGTGATAACCACATGCAATGTAAGATTAAACACAATATATTTAAAATTAACATTTTTTTCATTAACTTAAAAATATATGGGGCTTAAATTTAGCGTTATGATAATATTATAATTTCATTACTTGGTTATAATGTATGTAAATCAAAATATTTAATAGTCCTACTTCGATTCAGAAGTTTCTTGGATAAGCAGTGAATAAGAGGTACCAAATATTCTACTAACTTTAATTAAGTTTTTTTCTAAACCTGGGTAAAGAGCGAATTTTTAAGAAAATATAGTTGTTTAATTTTCGGGCGTTTCTCAGTTTAAATTATGTTAGGTTGTTTATACCTCCGAGAAAAGAAAAGTAATTATTAACTACGTACATTATACAAAATGTGTTTGCTGTTATGGAAAATAGATTTTCCAGAAGTTAGAAACTTAGGCCTATCTTACCGAGAAATGGCGGCGACCTAGCGACGGGGCTGCGCGGCTGCTCTGCGCTGCGGGCCATGATGGCCGCGATGGAGAAGTCCGTGGCCCTGGTCTTGCCCTCCTCCGCGACCATCCTGGAACCCCACCCTTCCACATCCATCAACACTTAGTACTCCAGTTCAAAATTCACCGTTTCATTCCGTCCGACACATTGTCTTTTACGCATAACAATATGGATACATGAGGCAACTAAAATAAGAGATTTACACCAATTACTTTTCAGCACATTATTGTTGTTTGGATCACGAGTATGATGGTAGAGTCGGTCGTGATAGAGCAGGCATGAAAGCTATAGACACAAAGCGACACGGCGGTTGAGCGCGGACTGAGCGCGCGGAGAAGCGACGCGAGCGGGGCGGGGCGCGGGGCGGGGCCGCCTCCCCATCCACCACTGGTCGCGGTACCCGCTGTCGCCGCACAGGGGCCGGTACCCCTACTCATAACAATATCGCATTATTATTTAATTTGTATTCCATATCACTTGCTTGCTCCCGTCATAATTCATTATTAGCATTCAATAATTTACAAATTCCGTTACTGTTGAATTTCAGAAAGTACCTACATTTAAATTTTACGTACATACATATAAAATATATTCTACACTCAAAATGATATACTTATTGTAAAATTAATAATTCGATAGTAATACGACGTAATAATAACAAAATAAAACGCGGGCGCACCGAATGTAACTGCGCCGCCCATTAGACAGATCACAAGATTAGAAAGAGAAGGTATTATTTTATGATGTTCGATAAATACTCGATAGAGTAGGATAGCATTATTGCTATTACTCTGCTATTTAATATGTGCGCATGTATGTGATACTTTCTTTTCTAAAAAATATAGCATTTATATTTTTATTTAATAACTCGTCAATCTTTACTGTTATTTCAAGTATCACAAATATTCTAAAGATAATATATTACATCTAAGTTCATAATACAAATAATATAAAATTATCGACAACAAAATAACTAGTAAATGTTAAATTTATAAATATATTAGATATTTAAAAAAATAACTAAAAAAAAACAATAGTCATTTTAGCATTATAAGAACAGAATATATTCTTTTAGTTAAAGCCGTTTATGTATTAAATATACCTACATACACACGAGATATTACCTTTGCCGATTTACATTATGATGACGGCTGCGTTTCTACATTACAAAGCACAATATGGGAATACTCCGACAACGTATATATTGTTTCTCTTTGTTGATATAGAGTCCCACTGTTGACTCTGCGCGACTTTTTTAAATTATGCGTTGCTTTGAAAATATGAAAAATGTTTTGTCTTTCAAACAGATATAACTCTCCTGGCGTGGCATTAAGAGCCATTACAAGGTATCCTCCTGGTGTTTTTCAATTTGGCGTAATGGCTTACAGGAGCTTCGTTTTATGACAATGACGTTTGGATGTTATCTTATATAAAAATTACATTAAATATTTTCCTATTACATATTAGAAAATATTTATATTTTTATAGAGATTAACCAAATTACTTTTTTTAAGTAAATACTCACCATTTTAAATGCATATTCGTTTAGTTTTGTGAACATAACAATATAAGCCGGAACACATAATTCAGTATAAAGTCAACAAGACCGTAAAAAATAGGAAACAGCCATAGAATAGGTATCGTGGTGAGGTACAAAGAAGTATTGTATAACAAAATCACGCAAAGGACGGCGCCCGCTTTGAAAAATGTCAGAGCATCAATAACATTTTAAAACGTACAAATATTTGTTCACGGCATACACGTGGTGAGCCACACAAGATGCCATCTTGCTTATTGTGCAATTTATTCTCACAGTATTGCAAAAAAGTTGATCTTGAAAACTTGCTAATTGGTTATTTAATATCCAAAATTTATTTTTTGTTTTCATTTTTAACTAAATTATATTTAAGTAAATTTGTTGTTTACCAATCTATTTATTTTCTTAAAAACAATACTAAAATAACCGATATTTCTTTGCCTTTGAGACATACATGATAATTTATTGTTTAAAAAATATATAATTATCTTAACTTTCACAGAATAAAAAAGTGATATGTTTAAATATAAAAATAATCAAAAAACATTAAAAACCACAGATTGTGTAAACATTTCCAATAATTTAATAAAAAGAAATATATACAACGATACTTAAATAAAGAATAAGCGCAACATAAAAAGGCAGCATCAGCAGGCAACAAATCGCGAGCATTATACATGACAAATGTAATGCCCGGTGTCGGGTTGCGCCCACCCGCGCGACGGATTAGTTTCTACTTTCGTGCTCCAGCTATTGGGAGAACGAATGTCTGAAAGATCCGTCAAACATGTTGGTATTGCCATTCAGTAAAATTAGCTAACTTATTTCATATCACGAGAATTTAAATTTAAATATTGCTTAAATCACTTATTTTATTTTGGATTTATTTATACATGACATCACAAGCCTATCAAATATTATTTTTTAGAATAAAAGTCATTTAATTAGCAGATTTTAATTTTATTTAAATTACTGTGAATCCATAACGTAATTATCTTCCAATAAAAATAATAAATTACCATTATTATAAGCTTATTAAAAATTACTTACATTTTTCAAAACAATATAACAAACATAAGTGGTGGAATGGAAACAAAGTATCAGATTACTTTCCGTTTGCTCCCTAAATAGGGGCGCCCTCTACCCTTGACGCTTGCCATGCCATCAATACGACTCCTTAAAATAATTCAATTTTTAAAATAACTCTATTTTTGGAAGTACTAAAATAGATTATATGGAAATAATTAACGTTAAGCGAAACGATGACTTTAAAATATAGATATGTACTTTCATATGTAATTAGTAGGTAGTATTATATTTCTTTATAATAATACGTAAAAGAAAGCCTTCGGATCCTTTTTAGGATTTCTTACGGACGGAGGGATAGTGAAATCTCTATGCTTAATGTTAAATAATGGAATGAATGGAATGGAGTTTAAAACCTCCTATTTTTTATAACTTTTTGATATTGCGATATCTTTGATATTACTGATAACGTTTATTTAAGCCTTACAGGTCTATTAATCAGCGTAATTTGTTGAAAAGCACGAGTACCTAAGTTACGTAATAGATTGAACATGACAGTAAGAGTTACATAGAGTTTACCCTCTTAGTCCGCAATGTCTCTGAATAAATGGACAGCGGAAAACTGAATTAATTTTAAGTCCATTCTTGCTGGTTAGGTACTCATACGAGTAAATAACCTTCGCTTACAATGGAGAATTTAAAGTGAAATTGAATACGTATTAAATGATTTTTTACTGAAATAACACATTAAAGCCATATTTAAAGTTAAAAAATGTTTTATATGATACAGTTAATAAACTGTTAAATGTAATGCATAATAACATTTATTTATTAATTATGTTTATATTATGGAATTCACAACGTTATACCATATTTCGTCATTATACACAAACGCCTAACGATTTCAAATATACACAAGATTCAATCGATAACAACCTAAGCTCTATCAATCTGAGAAATGGCCGATAATACCTCATTACAGTAAACTAGTAGCGAAGGCCTCCACGGCAGCCATTGTTGCGTGGATAAGCTCATTATTTATGTACTATTAGGCACACAATCTGTGCTTAAGTTAACCATTTACATGAAAGTAACTACCGCCCACCTCTACGCCGCCATGAATTTCTAAATAACCTACGTGTCTTTGTATAGTTAATAGTTAAAATAACCTTTACTAAGCAGAAATAGCCAAAATAAATAGCTAAAACGAAAAGTATATATTTTAATAAAAGCTAAATAAAAACTAAGCTTTTTGAACCAAACAATATAACAACTATATCTAATTAATTATTCAAGATAAAATGTTTATTAATGAATGATAATTACGCTTCTCATTTTATTATATTCTTGAATAAAACATGATTCTGTATTTATATTTTAAATGAGCTACTGTGAGACTTAGATATAAATATACTTTTTCAACTAAACCAAATTGAGTATTATACTTTCATGTATCTAAGCATACAATAATAACAATGAAGCAATATAATAGTTTTACTACAAATACATTGGCATAATGTATTGAATAATTTTCAATTAAGAGTATTTAAGCTTTTATCGAAGTACGGCCATAAATCGGTGCGCAGACGCACGTAATCCCCGCCCGCGCCCCGCCGCTAGCTATAAACAGAAGTCTACGTGTTGGACTTATAAATCCTGCTCTTAACTATTGTATCTCATGCCACAATAATGAAGTTAGCTCGTTCAGGAAGAATTATGCCACCATGTGGGTGGGCGACGCGGTCAAAATGAATCCTTGAAGATTATTTGTATATACGATTTACCATTTTTTTTATAGACGTCGGTAGTTGCGTCGACACTCGAGGTTGCGCAGCTGGTGAAAGGTCTCCTGAAAAAACAAAGGTTAGCGGCTAAGCCACACGCCTGGTGACAAAGTGTCGGATTGCGAGTTCCGAGAGCCGGTCCTTATTAAATTCTTTACGACTGTCGTTCAACACGTCACGATCAACTAATATCTATAAAAGTAATAAATCATCATCACGAGTCGTTACCTCTGGTTTACAATTTCTAATATCGTTATTCTTGTCATAAATCAAGAAGAAAAATATGACACAATAGTTCAATGATGAATTTTTATTAATCAAAAAAATAATCCATTAAATAGATTTGTTTTACTTTTACGTATTAAATGAAATAAAATAAAAGTAGTTAAAAATATACCTAAATGGAAACATGTAAGTACGTAAATAATAAAAAAATACAATTTTTTCATTAAATGAAACTCAAATTAAAAGCTTAAGATTTGCTTAATCCCTTTAAAACACTTTTACAGGTAACATGAGGCAGCGTGAAAGGTGTAGCTAATAAGTGTGAAGCGAGGCTCGAAGAGGCGTGCGTAATCGCTCCTATATAAACAAACTCTCATTCTGAACACTAAAAAACCGATATATTTCACCAAACTTTTATATCCGTTCACTCTAACTTGAAATATATTACATTTCTTTAGCACCTTTTGTATCTTTTAGTGCGTTGTCCCTACTTTTATGAGTGCAAGGCGTTCGTAAATCATTGTAGTGGAAGTGGTGTACAATCGTAAACAATACGCGTCCCGCAGGGCGGCAGGTCACCCGGCGGCCGTTACAATCTGCTCTCGCTACAATACCAACTCCAAGCAAGCCATCACTATAATATCTAACTAGAAATAGGTACTTTTTTAACTAATTGATAGATATTCAAACAGTTATTACATAGTTTTTTTGAAAAAATATTTAACTAATCTAAGGAAAATACTTGTCTTGTTTACAAAAAGTTCATATATTAAAGAAAGATTTAGTTTTTTTTAATAATTATTTTTTCTAACACCAATCTGTTATCAAGTAAATATAATAAATAAGATTTTAATCAGAGTAGCTGAGAATATTAATCAATAAACAAGGAAACAATAATGAAATTAAAGTTCAATTACATTACTAATACATTACCGATAACAGTTAATCCGAGACGTGTCAGTGCTGTAAATTAAACTTTATATCAGTTTTAATGACCACCTCGAATAGTGTTTTGATTGCAGACGGCTGGAGGCGTCGACAACTCGACACATTGATAAGACGACAGTTATCGCACAACACAAAAAAACGTGCGTTTTATAGCTAAAAAGCAATTCTCACGCAGCACCTCAGCCTAGCTCTTTATATCAGTCACCAAGCTTATATTTTTATGTGGATTCCTACACCGCAACACACTTCAATTTTACGAGCATCGATATAGGCTCGACTTGACATTATGGGATATCGTCAATAATTTTTAAGTATGTCTAATAGCTCTGTTTTGTTAGATCTTATAAAATTTCATGTGGTTACTGTCAGAATATAACTATGGACGGAGGACAATAATAAAATATTATTTACGGTTAATTAAATTATAACATTTTCTAAAACTACCAAAGAATTTGTTATTATTTTAACAACAAGTGATTTAACGCTCATTGATATATTAATACGCTAAACAAACCGTGAAACGAGTCCACAAAACACGTAAAGAGCATCAAATGATAACAAAAAGGCAGCCATTAATCTCTCATTGTGTGACGTCGTCGAAACGTCCCGTTTTGTTTGCGGACTCGTCCCGATTTATTCAGACACCGCTCGTTTGCAGTTTACTATTGTCCTTAAACGATCGGGTGTGATCGCAAACAAAAGCATTACAAATGGACTGAAAATAACTGTCTATACATCATACTTATGTACACAAACCATAAATTTAAACCAACGGAAACTAATTTCAATTAAACTGTATTAATTGTCACATAAAATTTAAGCAGCCTTCGTTGCAGTCACTCATTTTATACAGTGATATATAAGTGACATACCTACTTTTATCAAATTTCGGTCTAATGTTTTAGATAAACATTTGCATTACTTTAATACACATACTTAAAACGTCACAATTTGACAGAAAACTTTTTTTTATATTGACATTACCTTTGATGACGAAGATGATTTGATGAAGATGACTTTAAATATTTTAATATCAACTATTATACAATAAAGAAAAACTATTCCTTGAGAACCTGTATGCCTATTCCAGAAATGATAAAGGCCAAGACAAAAATTGTAGCTTCAAATTATTTCTCTCATAACTGAATGTTCACTCTCTGTTCTCACCTTTTGGATAAAGATTAATAAAGACATTTCTATTAACAATACATTTGTCTACTACTCTCCACTACTCTAATGTCTAATGCCAAACTTTAGACTACCTCCCATAAATAAAGTACTGATATACAAGTACCTACAATTTGTAATTAGATAAAAACGATACTTTTTTACTAAAACAAATTTTAATAGATCAAAAAATACAGCGCATATTTATTCAATATACTTCAATCAGTAAAGAGTTTGCATTTCTAAGAGAATACTAAGGCGTAGTAAGTAACGGCAAATTTAAAAGCAATTTATTTCAACGCGTTCAATACACCGTTGGATTTTACGCGAGAAAGCGATCGCTCATCAAAACGAAGAATTTGTAAATTTAAAAGGTTTAAATTTTCTTTTGTCCAAACAACACCGATGGCTGAACAGTCGCGGCCGTCCCGCGGGACCGTCTCCGCTTCTCATGCTCCCAATTGACAGCGAGTGACGTGTGACGGCCATTGTCATGCTGACATGTTGACATTGTCAAACTTGACTTCTGTCCGGATTCCGCATGTAAATACGGAAATATTACCCTCGGCACCGACACAATGCATGGACAAATTAAATAATAGAATAATAAACTAACACCATCCGACAGCTGCTGCAGTCTCTAAAATTTTTGTCATCAATCTTAATAAAAATAATATTAAGAATTATTGGTAAAAATATACCTACCATTAAAGCAAATCGTAACATTGCCTGCATGCGATAATCGTGGGGATATTTAAGAACGAAATTTTATGCCTATTTTAACTGAAAATAATATACAGTTTTCTATTCATTCAGTAGTAGTAGTATATAAAATGTAGTAGAACATGGGATACGTAGAAATATAATATATTTTTTACATATATAGTATGAGTAGATACTTATCACAGTTGCAATTACGCACTAAATAAAATTAAATAATAATTTATAACGTTTTTCATATTTCGTAAACGTAAACACTTGTTAGAGTTTAGTATCAGACGCGATTTTGCAGAATAAACAACTATTATTTAAAAACAAAATTTGTTGAACACTTGAGGTGTCTACACGACACAGTACAAGTAATGTCAACACTTATTTATAATGCACATGAAAAAATGTAATAGTTAAACAAAAAGAGGTACCATGACCCCTGGCGAGTGCCCCCCGCGCGTCCACCCTGACTCCTGCAGCGCCTTTTTCTATCCAGAGCTGTGACAAAGTGACAATTTGAACATTCTTCTCTAATGTTATTTAGAAATATTCAACAAAGAAACAATTCGCCTTATTTATGATCGTGTTGTCGCCCACAATGGCCTCAACGTGTATTCTGTTTTAGCCGTTTCATTTCCGGACATGTTATCTAAGAAAAGTTATACATTTTAATAAACTATGAACATAAACTTAAGTATCTTAGAGAAATAGTTCTTAATCAAAAATTGTTATTAATTTAAAAATATCAATTAAGGATGAATTTGATTTCTTAAGAAAATATAATCCGTCGGCTTATTAACTCAGAAAGTGTACCTAGACGAGAGTTAATCTAGGATTTATTAATTTGAAGATATGAAATTTAACTTGATATGTGTAATCTTTTAATCCGTAAATTACGCATTAAATGGCTTTTAAAATAATAATATGTCTATACGAGAGAGAATCAAAATTACGTTTTCATGTACAACACAACACAAACTGTGACTTGTTCAGACATATGCCCGTTGTAAAATCACTAGAGGGCAAACTTTCCCGCCTATCTATTTTACGTAAACGTACATAAATAGAAGAACAATCGTTAGGTAGGATAAAAATATATATGCTTTTTCTACTTATAATAGTTTATAACAAATATATTTTCTTTATAACGTAAGGTTTTACGTTGTGTGTCATTGTCATGTCAGACATCAATATTTGACTTTAACGAAGTGCACTCCGCAATTCACGTCATGACACTAAATATTTCCTGTCTATCCTGTTAAGCGGGATTTAAAAAAAAGATAAACATTATTTAAATTTAAACGACAACGATTTTGAGATGCTACCTATCTCAAAAACACTTTTTATTATAACATAGTTATATGTATGTATAATTTAGTTTATTTTTATAAAAACTTTGTTTATATTTTTTTTATTAACCAAATTATTTCATTAAATATTATACTTTACAGATATTTCAAATATTATTTAATATAAATATATATTTTAAGTCTAAAATTTATTTCAAACAAAATTCTGATAAATACACCACTTTTAGTTTACCCGATACGTTACACGTGAGCTATAAATAATGAAGCATGATCTTCTAAGTCACATAATTATAGATAGCTAACAGGGGATGGGCGTCCCACCCCTACTATTAGCTTCATTTTATCTTCCCATTCTGTCCACTGATCCGTTGGGGATGTGACTAAATATCTTGTACAAATAAACATTTTGATTGTTATATCGTCAGGGGAGTGAGTGGAGTGAGTAGCTGTTGCAAATCGGATTATGTGGCGTGTGGTGGCTCACTGTGCCTAATTAAAAGAAAGATTTATGAGATAATCTGGAACAAAAGTGCTCAGGCTATAAAAAGCTTATTAATTTTAGATATGTTATTGTATCATATGTTAAATGGAGCTAATATTGCCGTTTTTGTCATTATTTTCAATGCAAGTTTTCACAAACTTCGACATAGAAGTATCATATTCTCTTGAGAAATATTGAGAGAAACTTAAAACTACGGTTGTTTAATGAAAAACATTCTGCGTCATGAGGGCGACAATTGTAATTTTAACTATAAATTGTAGTTGTAGGTGTAAACTACATTACATAAAAATAGAATCGATGAAATAAGTATACTAGCTATATTTATATTTATTTTAAACATACCAATTGAATACTTATGAAGTCTCCGAGCACATAGAACAGAAAGAACTAAGAGAAAAAATATCGATTAGAGTGTAATTTGTTCCTAAATAAGATATTCTACCCAGACGCCTTTACTAACGTCATACTTTTACAGAAAATAATTTCTCTCACTTAAAAAAATTAACCTTGAAAACTTAGATATGCTTATAATATACCACTTAATCCTGAGTTCTAGCAAGATTTGTTAAGTACACACCTACACAATAGAAAAATAAGCAATTTATTTTTTTACTTTTAAAATAGTGTATCACGTCTCATGAATATAGCGATGCTCGAGCCATTGCATACCACTACCGAAAACAAACAGCAGTTAGTGAGGTCGTTTGGATCAATTTACATGAGCAAACAATGCTAAGCCTCTATTGTCAGACATTACTCCGCCCAGTTGAGCTCATGGACTATGAGCTACTATGTAAATCATAAATGTATAGTTAACTTTTTCTCATTTCTTTTCTATTTTTACTTTTACTATATTTATATAGTATAAAAATTATTAAAAACACTATTTTCGATCTGCTAAATGTCTATACAGCAAATTGATTGATTGACGAATTTTATAAAAAAAAACGTTATGTATACAAGTCTGCTTTGACATCTCTAGCTTTATTTTATTTAAACTTTTAGACCCAGACACAATTGTAAATTATTTTACAATCTCTACAAAAACAATTTTATTACGTAAAATGTTATTATATATCGGTATATTCTATTCAAATGGCAAAACTGGTTTTCCAGTGTTGTTATCGAAAGAAGAATGACGGTGCACATAGTGCGAAAGGACGATCGTTCTATGCCTATTCATGAGGTGACGGCTGCGCACCCTCGGCTCCTCACCGCATTTGAATAAATACAATTAACTTGTTTGTTTTGGTTGCCCCGACACGCCCTGTCGAACCGTTTTCCGGTGACACATTCTTCTTTACTTCTTAGTTATATATAGGTACATATTTCGCAAAGATCATATTCAAATCACGCATAATCTTATATTCAGCAGCGGGCATATCGGCGGCGAAACTCAAAGCAGCGCAGCGGCCGTGGCAAACTACACTGTTATTATCTCAACACCATCACACTCTCACCTAACCCATTCCTTTTTTACTAGACGCCTCCATCTCCTTCGTTCTTTCCTTGTCGGAGCAGGACCCTCGGTCATTTATACTAAGCTCGACTTGAGGGCGTTCCCTCGACGATTTATCATTTAGCGTTGCCTACAGAGATTATTTGAAACGCATTAAAATCGCGGTTGTGGAAAATTTGTCGGCTTCGAAATTAGTAATCCTCAGCGAGTGCATAATTTATCGCTTACACAGCATCCGGTGTGCGATTTGATGATTCTAATTAAGAATTCATTGACGTTGATGATCGACTCTTCCCTGGTGTTGTTAACGATTAGATTAAACTCTCGTTCATACAATGTGAATTCAAATTCTCACAGAATTTTAATGGTGTTATATTACTTCCAAGAGGCGCTGACAGCGACACTCGTTATCTGACAAGATCCACTAAGATCCAGTTGGTACAAACACTCATTTTCAAAAATGTGGTGCTAAAAGAAATTTTGTATATTGTGGACGCTTTCATATTAAATTAGCTCAGCATCAAACAGTGGTTATCAAAATCACCAATCATTTAAATTTCTCTTCGTCCAAAAGCAAAGTAGATACTAATGGACACAAGCGGAAGCTCTGCAATGCGGGGGACAGACCAAGTCCCTTGTGGTCGTATGTTGACGACGACGACCACTAAAACAAGAATGATACAGATTACAATAAATTTCATACAAGGTTCGCAAAGTGAAAACTACTCCAGTCTTCAATATCTTTATTTAACATAGTGCCTCGTCAAATGAACCCAATGCAAGAATCCAATAGTATACCGCTACTAGAATAACCATAAAGGAATTATAAAAAATGGTCATATATATTTTTGATCTTATTGTACAATATCGCAAAAAACGATAAACCTGTAGCTACTTTGCAGTAACAATAAAGACAAGTGCTGGTACCGTAAGTTCGGACACAGTCCAACCGCCCTGAGGAAGCAGTCACGCGCGGCGTGAACATGTGATGAATATGTATCGGCAGGCCGCCACGGCGCCTTGTAATTTGAGCCTCGCCGGTAATTATTTACGTGAGAATGGAGTGCCCCGCTTCCCCTCGCCCGGCGAAACGAATCGTTGATTGCGCATGAGTTGATGCAGCAAGATTGCTGCTCATTCACTACTGCTTATCACGGAAATATAAAAATACTTTTACCCGCTACTTGTTGCATGATCCTTACTTTACTAGTATATTAGCTAAGAATTAGTAATATTGCCACAAATTTCATTTCTGTAATTAAGTTTTGATCAGTTACATAACAATATTTGTTTAAGTAGCTTTTTTTACCTCTATGAGATTTTCAGTATAGCAAATAACATATAAATATTAGGGCAAAAAACCTTTTTTAAATACAATTCTCGTTCCTTCTTCATGGCTAGAAAAAACCTGTCTCAGTATTAAATCAAATCTTTGAGGCCTGTCATAATATTTAGATGAAAAATGCTGTTAATTTATCTAATTTTACAAATTATCATATAGGTAAGACCAAGACAATGTTTTAAACAGCCAGAGCAAAATCTGTGGCTTATAAATCATATCTCATTAACACGGCAATTTAACACGAAATGAAAAATAAGAGGAACATAGCAATGGGGTTTCACGAAATTTTATTTTTTTTGTCTTAACAAAGATGTGATAGAGTGATGACGGTTGTTTTGACTTGTACTGGCATTTGCGTGTAAAACGTTGTGCCGGATTTTATATATATACTGGGTCAGTGGTCTCGTTGTGCAAAAAATTAAGATCGAGACTTTAACAAAAAGGACAGGTTGAAAATATTTAAAAAACCATGCGCTGACAACATAATTATAGGTATTTGTCTGATAATTTAAACTTACATAAATATGTATTCAATAATAAAATAATAAATGTAGCTTGAAAAATCTATCTACAAAGAGAAATATCTTTTAAAATCATGTCACATACATGTGTAACATGATTTTAAAAGATATTTCTCTTTGCAAAAACTTTTAATTTGTATAATGTGTACAATACAGAACAGTAGCACTTTTACCTACTTTTTTACACTAAAGAAATAGTAAGTCTTTTACAGTACATACGTACTGTCAAAAACAGTGAGTGAGCCTTTTACAGTACATACGTACTGTAAAAGGCTCACTCACTGTTTTTGACTTTGTTCATTCAAATTTGGTAGATATATATAACCTCACGAATTAATGTTAAGATAATCTGCTCTGCTGCTCGTTGGTTATACTTTTGCATCATGTCAATTATCGAGAATATTCTCTGTAAGGATAAAATGTCATTAAGCAAAAACCAAAATGTATCATGAATAGCTTCCTTGATGTAATATTTAATTTGATAAATTAATTTAACCAATCAAAATATTATATTAGTCAAATATTATCGAGAAAATTCTCAAAAATTACAAAAGCCGTGATTCCATATTTAGCACGACTAGCGCCATCTGTCGAAAAATAGCTAAGTAAAGAGTTCGGTATTCGTTATTAGCTTACATAAGCTTTTTCAAATTGTGTTATACAATATGTATAATTTTAGAAAATATAATATTGATTTATAGTAATAAACTATTTTCATAATTTCAATATTTCCTTGACAGTAACTGTGTGTTTTGTAAACAACAGAACGTTAAATTGACTGATTTCAATAAGTGGGCATGTCGCGTTGGCGATGGCCATGGTGTAGAATAATACCAACATACTAAATAAATATAAGCCAAAATAAATCTATTAAAATTGTAATAGGAACTGTTATTCTACAAACGTATTAAATATATATTATAGGAAATGAGACACTGTATTCACCTAGTTGATAGGCACTCAAGTGTCCCGCTGCGTTTGGCCCCTAAAAACACACAGACCGCGGGGCGCCGCTCTCTACCTTTTACTAATAACACCGTGTTTCCCTCCGTCATGCCTTATTTCATTCGAACGTCTCTCGTTTTTTCAACGTCTTCGTTTTTTCGTCCTAACCTCAAACAATAATAACAAAACGAGTGTCTGATGATAGTAATCCTTCATCCTCATTGTCTTTTGGCAGTTTCGTGGAATAAAATATGTTGTGCTCTTGCGACTTGATATCTGAACGTCGTATTATAAATGGCATCGTTTAAAATATTTTAATACCTTGTACATCACGGCGATATTAATTTAGTACGCTTGAGTTGAGCAGGCTGGGTGCCACTGCTGGAATGTTAAATGACGGATTATTACCGACCGCCAAGATCGAGAGATAAGCAATTCTGATCTTGCCGATTCTATCGTTACCTTACCTAACGCTTTTAGCTTAAATTTATCTCTATTTATATTTATCTTATACAAATGTGATGTACATATTATGTGTAGGCACTACGATATATCAGGTCATATATATTTATTTTTAAATATTGTTAATGTAATACGTGAAATCAAATAAACCAACGCTACTAAACACAGAATAATTTTAAGAAAGTTTCAAAAATTTACTTGAACTCAATTCAATTTCTTAATCTTGTAAAGTACCTAGTATACTTATAGCAAATATATCATTTTAAAAAATTTTATAGCGGACCCAAAGAGGCATGCTTTGGGTTGATTTTGTGTACGTTTTAAGTAATTTATATATTCAACTTGATTTATAACCAAACTTATTCTTTTTTCTTAATTTTGCATAAATATACCTATAATTTGTATGTTTTGTTCATTAAAAATCGGATTAAAATATTTATATAACTAAGAAAACAAATTGTATTAGTAATTTTTAAATTATTAATAAACATGACAACTACTGATACATCAATATTTTCACCGCTTACGGTGCTTAGCAACCGTTGTTTATAGAAATATTTCTCGAAGTCAATTGTTGTTTTTTTGTGCAGCGTTCCTATTAATTTGTAAATAAATACGATAATGGTTCAGATTACCGTCGCAATGGTGCGAAAAAAGGCAGAACATCACGATGGACTGTTAGCTCCCTTAGAAGAAATAGCTTTACACCAGGAAAATATTGAGAAAATAGAATTTTTACAGGATTGGTGTCCAAAACTAAAAATTCTTTTGATGCAAAGTAATTTAATAGCGAAAATAGAAAATTTAAATAAGCTTAAACACCTCGCTTATTTAAATTTGGCTTTAAACAATATAGAAATTATTGAAAATCTAGAACGATGCGAGTCATTGCAAAAATTAGACTTGACACTTAATTTCATAGGAGAAATATCAAGCATAGAAAATTTGGTAGGCAATTATAATTTAGAAAACTTGTATCTAACTGGAAATCCTTGCACAGATTATGAAAACTATAGAGATTTCGTTATAGCAACTCTACCGCAGCTGGTTTCACTTGATGGGAGAGATATTGAAAGGTCCGAACGTATTAAAGCTCTACAAAATCTACCCATGATAAGGTCAGATATTCTTTATGAACAAAAAAATTACAGATGTGAAAGAAAAGCTCAGAAATCCCGATTAGAAAAAGATATTCATTATAAATGGTCCAATGAGTATACAGATATGAATACTGATGAAATAACTAAAAAGTTTTGGTCAGAAAAAACAGAACACGCTCCTGAAGTAAGATATGAAATAGAACGCATGCGAGTTTTGAAGTCAAAATCTTATGATTCGGCAAAGGTAAAGGAAGATGTACGTCAGGTCAAATTTTTCACTTCTTATGGTAGACCTTTTAATATAAATCAACCTAAAATAAAATTTGTATTTACTGATACACTACCAAAAGTTTATAAATTAGATTTAGCTATTTATAAATACCTAGATACTAGCCTTCTTGATATTGATATAGAGGCAAATTATGTAAGAGTTACAATTAGAGATAAGATTTTTCAACTTCACCTTCCAGAAGATATTGACATTACTAATTCGACAGCACAAAGGTCCCAAATTACAGGGCATTTAGTGATTACTATGCCAAAAGCAAGAGAATTAAAAGATAATATCCGCTCAATAATACCTAAAGAACGGTCCACTACAGCAGCAAATACACAAATGCCCTGCCAAGTAAATCCAACACAGTCTAAAAGAGAATTTTTGGAAATAGGTTCTTCTGATAATGTGCTTGATTTTACTAACATAACTAAAGCACAACCTACATCACTTTGTAGAGATTTTGAACTAAATTTAAGTGAAAAGCAATGCTCACCGGATTTTGTAGATAATCCAGAAGTTCCAGATCTTATATAAATCAAAACAACAAGAAATTATAAAAGAGGTAATATATTTTAGTATTTTATTTTAATATACTCGTACATTTCCTAGTTTAGTTAAAGCACACATTACATTCGGCATTTATCAAAATTATTACATTTCAACTTGTGACAAGCACAGTACACATTATAACATACAAATTAAATACATATAATTTCGCTTCCACAAAATAAACAAACAATAGCATTCGTATATTTTTGGTTGCACTTTTTATTTTCAACCATTAAATAAATCAATTACGGTCTCGTCAATTAACGATGGTAATTAACATCACGGCAAATTCTCTTTTACATGTCTTATTGATAGGTTATTCAGCTTTTATATAGTAGTATTAAAATTTAATTACAGTTGTCAATATATTTCACAAGTTGTAATTAGCAAATAAAGTAATCTTTAAATATATGTACAGAATATTTTAATTTTATATTCATGTTTCATAGTGTGTGTTGACAGTAGACTTTCTCTACTTTTTAAACCTAACAATATTATTATAATTAATTAGAATCCGAATGCTTCAAACTTCACATTATTAGACAACACATAGAATAACACATGCAGTAATATTTTAGGTTACTTAAAAAACTTATGGCAACTCAATTACCATGTCGCGAGCTATAAATATAAATAAATTAATATACCTAACATATTGATATACTGGAACACTATAAATAAGCTGCAGAAAATTTATTTCTCTATTCATACCTCTGAGTATTATGTGTATTTATACAAATAATTAAGAAATGAGAAAATTGTAAAAAAAAACTAAATATAAATTTTAAATATATGTATATATAAAACTTTATATATACATATAAAGTATGATTTCAATATATTTTTATGAATATATTCGGACATCTATAGTTTATATTTTTTATATTGCAGTGTACTTCGATAATTTCAATAACTGTAACTCAACAAATATAATGAACATTTACGTTACATATAAGCCATGATAATTTATTCATTTGGCTAAGCATTCATCAAGAACTTGATTATTGTTTCATAAAATTAATACACAGATAATGGTTATCAAAGTTGTAACAAAAATCACCAAAATTCAAATATACGACATATACGACATAAATTATACCACAAAGAAAATAAAGGATTAGAAAACATTTTTGAAAAAAAGGTATATAAATTTGAGCACATGGCTTAGCGGTCAGAACGCTTGGACGGTTTCCAAGAGGCGTGGGTTCGAATCCCACTGTGTTCAACTTTTTATACGTTTTTTCAAAAATGTTTTCTAATCCTAAGTGTGAAATAACACTTTAAAAATATACAGTAAACTATTAAGTTCAGAGTCTCAGATATCACGTGTGTCAGTTGCATCAATTAATGGTATTCCATTTTCAGGCGGTGACACCATTATTGACCGGAAGCCGTCGACATCGTGCATTTCTTTAGAAGAGAACTTCGCTGATATTTGGTGTCGACCAGCCCAAGGCGGCGTTAACTTAAACTGGGCTTTCGCTTGAGCACCTGGAGCTATATTCTAAAATAAAAAAAATATTAAATTATGAACTTGTCATTTTTTATTTGCAACACGATCGGATATAGGTTTGATTCTCACTAGAGGGAATGATTTTATTTAAATTATTTTTGGTCTAGTAGCACAAAGCAAGGCTTTAAGGTTCGCCAAGAGCGGTTGGACAGTATACAAGAGGCGTGGGTTCGAATCCAGCTGCGTTCAAATTTTTATAAGTTTTTTCAAAGTTGTTCAAAAATGTTTTCTAATTTTAGGTCTAGAATAACACTTTAAAAATAGTAAATATTAAAATAAAATAACAATTTCTCTTGTTAAACAATTATTTCCTAATAATCTTTAAGTAGAAGAAATTTGTAAAAAAATCTCTCTACAGAGATGCTAACAACATAAATAAGTTGTAAAAAACGTATGAAAATTTTGACGCAGCTGGTAATAGAATGCATGGCTTAGCGGTCAGGGCGCTTGGAGGCTATCCAAGAGGCACGGGTTTGAATCTCACTGCGTTCAAATTTTTATACATTGTTTTAAAAAATATGTATTGTAATCTGTCATAGGCTCTAGTTTGAGATTAAACGTTGGGAGCAACTCCGTATATCATTATATCACCATATATTTATATTTTTATAACATTATTATATTAACTAAGTATATTAATAATTTACCTCATTAAGTTCAATTTTAAGCTGTTTATCCAGTCCTGGACCTTGTATATAGAATTTGCCACTCTTCAACGGTATTGGCAGTGGATTTTCTAGAGTCACAGTCACTAGGAACTCTTGTTTTGAGGTTGGCTTACCATCAATGGCTATTTTAATATCTGGATTGCGAACTCTAAAGTCATCTTGTGCAAAGTAGTCAAAGTTTCTGTCCACAATAGTTGCTATGCAAGCTATATTGAATGATGCCTGAAATTGTTTAAAGAAATTCTTATAAGTATAAGTAAAAAAATAGTAAGACGAGTGAAAAAAATGCATCTTAAAGGGATTTATATCCAAATAAATAAAACATACTTGATCGACAAGTTTCTTATAATAATCGTTAAAAGTAACGAGAAGAGTAATTTTTTCTTTTGCTTCAGGAGTTATCAGCATGTCAAATTCATGTCTTTTAACTCCATCGCCTGTTACCCCCGTATACGTCACGGTGTCTACTCTTAATATACCTTTCACTTGATGTTGATTGACTGTAGAACGGTTCTTTATATGCAGTACCTGTAAAATAAATGATTCGATGTTTTGTTTGATTTGACGTAATTGATTTTTTATATCATTTTTAATATGTAGTAGATAGTTGTTATGTAATAGATAGTATTATATACTTTATAAGTACCACATAACTAACATATATTCTTTTAAAACCACGGCTTCATATTATTTCGATAACTTTTCCATTTTTATATGAAAATGTAAAGATATTTTAAGCAAATAATAGTTTCTTCAGTGGTAAAAATATAAATCAACTATTATATGCTATATTACAAATATTTTAATAAATATTATGTCCATTCTAACTTCACCATATTACCGCAATAGCCTTTTATTAAAAAATTGCTTTTCAAAAATGAAAGGCGCCAACATTAAGATTAGTTTATAATTTTAAAGACTGAGAATGAACCTTTCCGCTTTTTCTCCTCTCCTATTTACATTATATACTAGATGGTGGAAACAATGTGATTTAATCAAAAAATGAAAAAAATATTTTTTAACTTTAGATTAGATTTTCAAGAGAAATTTGAGTCAACTGTAACGTATAATATTTGTATATAATATACTTACTACACTAAAATCCTGTCCAATCTTTATATCATCTCTTAGTTCGAAATCAAAAGTAATGTCATTAAATGTTTCGTTAAGGTAATATCTGGCAAAAATACTTTCAGATTTTCGCAAAGCCTTTTCCATAGTGGCTCGTTCTTCTCGAGTTCTCTCTGGGTATTTATATAGATTCGTAATATCCTATAAAATTAAATATATTATTTTTGTTAATTGTATATTTTTATTTCATGTCCAGCAAATTGCAGAATGATAGAAGAAATTTAGTGGTAAGACAATCCATTCTCCACTTTCTACTCAACTCAAAAAACATGACTTTCAATGATTTCAAATCCTCACTTTGTCTTATCACAGCAAAAAAATGAGTAAAAATTGACATAGTCAAGGGAGTAATAATCAATAACCCCAAACCATAAAAACCCTGGCTCACTGGACCACAATTATAATTTCAACGAAAGTATATAAAGATATGAGGAGTTTAAAGAATTTTTCCAATACCTCTCTCTCCATTCGACCAATTGCTTTAGTAGAAATATTTTGTCCAATAGAAACAGTATCTCGTGCTAAAAGTTTCAATGGTTGAATTTCACCGGAGTATTTCCATAATATCTAAAAATATAGAAAAAATAAGTCATTTTCTAATTATTATTACATATATTATTTTTCTAAAAAGAAAATATTTTATATTATCATGTACCTTGTCAGCGTTAACTTGTGCAAACACATAAGACGCGTCATAAGGTCTTTGCAGTTCACCGTCTCGTACAGCTCGTAGGGAAGCTGGCCCGCATCGATATACGTCCTCTGAAGTTTCTTGGGGCGTAGCGTCAATAGCTTGCCAACCACCATATTCTGACCCCAGATCTGGCCGGTCCATCCACACCTAGAATATTTACAGTAGCTTTATTTTACTAAGCAACACATATGAAATTGTGTAATTATATGATAAATTTTTACTGAATCTGGACAGTGTATCAACATATCATTTTTGCAGAAGTATTATGATATTTTATTAAGTCCATTTAACTGCCCATAGCAAATTCATGTGAAACAGATGGTAGAACGAAGTCAATAAAATAAGAGCGCTTAATATTCCTTGCCAAATAACTTGGTATACTCTATTAATAGATGCAGTATGTTTAAAAAATCTTACCTCATTCCAAACATGATAATTCCATACTGAATCCCTCGTGAATTCTTCTAAGGTATTGCCTTCTTCATCTTTAATAATGTCAATTGTTAAGCTGCCCTGACTGTCGTGAGCAGCGTCATATCCCGTAACTGGCCGACAAGGAATTCCTAGTGCTCTGCAAACTACACATATAAACAGTGGGTAAATAATCAAATAAGTTTTTATTGATTTTGTTATAAAAAAATGGGGCAAACGAGCAGAAATACCACCTGACGGTAAATGGTTACATTCGCCCATGGACAACCACAACATTCGAGTCGTGGATGCGTTGCCAACGTGAGTCACTTCTCACGTCTATCTTATGGTTGGCATTCTACTGGTCGCGGCAGATAGAACTGGCGGAACCATAACACTCTATGGGAGAGGGTTGCGCGGAAATAGGAAAAGCTCAGCACATGACGCACTATATCATTAGATATTGATCGTTTTTGTCATTATAGTGATCGCGAGCCAGTCGGAAGACTAGTCTCCTACTATCTAATTACTGGAATACTCCCCTCTTCCAAGACGCTACCCAACAACGGATGAGAATATCATTTTGATCCATCCTCTCATAAGCAATTTTACTTTTTGTGATTTGACAGATTTAACACATTGCCGATTAAACACCTCATATATGACATGTAGAGACACTATGACGGCATTTAAAAGTGGCTTGCTATAATAGTATCAATATTTTTGATGAATATATACAAATATATACAATAAATATATAACGTATACTCAAGTAAATTACAATATTTCTTATCACTTACTTGTTGTTAATACACCAGCATATACCCAACATTGAGCATATTTGATGGGCTTTTTCTTCTCGTAATACCTCTGTAATATGGCCAAAGATCCAACCCACTTTAATGGATGTGTACCACCATTGTAGTCGCTTAATTCACTGCCCCAGTTACCAAACAGAACTCCATTATCGTCTTGAACATTAACTGCAGCCGAAAGAGCTCGCACGGTTCTGATAGGATCGCCCCTCGCACGTCCTTTGACCTAAAACAGAAATTAAAACATATATATACATCCGAAGTTGCTTATAAATAGTATAAATGTAATATATTAAAAAATGTATATAAAAAGATTTACTTAGGTAAATTAAATGATGAAAAATTTAAACATAACTGAAATTTCATTCGTGTAATAATTGTAAAATGAGTTTTTCAAATACAACGCTTATGTACCTATTAAGAATGTTGTAACTGTTACTTATTAATATTAAATGACTAAGTTGATAACTTCTGACCAAAGATAACTTTAGTATCCATGACTATATGTGTATTAATAGCAGTATAATATGGAAACTAATTACCTTTCCAATATCACGGACCAAATATAATGCACAATCCAAAATATCTTTTTCATATTGTGCATAAAACCACGGCATAGGCTTAATGATTTTGTAGACACCTCTATACATAAGACCACCATCTTCTTGAACGTATTCTTCGCGATGACTATGTCCTATTTAGAAGATTATTTAATTATATAATTGCCTTGTAAATATTTACATCTTAATGCGATAAATAAAACAAACAATGAAAAATTAAAAAATACCTGGCATGTAAACACTATCGTTGAGGCACCAAGGATTAAATAGCACATATATAGGCTGTGGGTGTGTGTAACTTAGTGATCCACCTCCATTCAATTTAGTGTCGACATCAAAACGCCATGCAGCCACAATGCAATCAGCTGCTGCCGTAATAGCTACCATAAGGTGGGAGTCCATTTGACCTTCGTACACAGCATTCCATATTCCTAAAGTTTCCGAACCCTTCTCTAACATAGGAACTGCCGCAGACGATTCATCTGACGGTCCACGTTTCTCCACATCTTAAAAACATAATCAAGACCAATTACGAATGTTCTTAAAATAACTCTGACCTAATATTGATTATGTAATATCTATTTTTCGCAATACCTGATACGTAAAATATAAAAGAAACAGCATCTCTGTTGGCGTCATATGGCCGGTTTAACAGAATATCAAGTTTGAAGGCCTGGCCTCGTCTTATTACGAGACATCTGTCAACATCTCTCGACATGAGATTGAATTTATTCGTATGATGATTTTCCCCATTACTTTCGATGCAAAAATCGACGCCTTGTACGGCGAGGACGCCTTGTCTTGTTCCATCGACGACATCTGAATAAATAGATTGTTTTCTTAATATATCAACCAATTTTGTATTATTAAGTATATATATGACTATATTTTGTTTTCGTTATAATCGACTAGTGTTTGTTATCTGTCTAAAATAATATACAAAATTTACATTTGCTCTACAACTATTGTGAAATATTAATTAATCTATATACGAGTTTGTATCACTTTATTATTTATCACGATGTACCTTAAATAGTGATTTATGATACATTCGCAACTAATTGATTTTCTAAATTACTTCTAGTAGTATATATAGCATATATTTATATTCAATTGAAAAGATACTGGAAATTATTTTTTTCAATAAATTCATGGTGAGTTTTATAGACAGTATTCGTCATCACTAAAAATTTTCGCGCCTCCCGCTTGGTTCAGAGCCAAAACAATTATACCATAAGAATAATGTAACTTTAACCGAAACGTTAACTGCATTCATACGCAATCAGCTTAAACAAAATATGTAAAATATGTTTACACGTTTTGTCATTTTTTTTTTATTTTATGCCTCTACCACTAATTACCTGGCTGAAAAGGTACAATAATGTACTTGTGCCGATGTCCGAAATAATGTCTCCAAAGATTCTTGAAGTATTCCATATTGCAAAAGAAATTGTATATCCACTGGATATAATACACTTATTGACAATTACTACACATGTTCTACATTATTTATGTATGTATATTATTAAATAATATAGAATTGAGAATACTTATTATTAGACAGTTTATTCTGATTGTGCGGAATGACTCAATAGATGCTAATTACTTGGCCTTACGTCCAGTTCCTTATGAAAACCGTCTTGGACTGTTAGCTCTCGCTTTAGACTCCATCTATAATACTCCTACAACTGTCGGTGATGTCACGGAGTAAACATAGCTAAAAGGTACTACATAGAAATACTATGTCAATCAATCATTCAAGGAACTTCTATTTTATTACTCATATCTGCACAATATTTTTTTACCTAAAATGGTTGGTTTATGATTTTGACTTACAAAACTAAACTGTTCTGAGTTATAACTAAACACAATATATTTGTATAATCGCGCTTCTGAGAAAATCAACAAATGCTAAATCTAGAAAACCTATATTCGTAACGTTCAAGGCAATCCTTTATGAGCTCTATTTAAAGTTATAAAAAAAGTAACAAAAAAGCAAATCAATATCTATATAATCTGAGTAGAACGATTCACATTGACCCTTCATAGAAGAGGTCAATTATATGAATTTATTTCTAATGTCTTTATTTCGTGAACAAAAAACTGATAGCACTCTACTAGATTTCGCTAAAGTTTATAACGAACATATTAAATATTTCCCTTTTAGATATGAATGGCAAGTGTGGGTGAAAAGATCTATATCTGGATAGATTCTCTACACTCAAGGTCTGAAGTAGGTTTCCCACGCATGCGTAGGTTTTTGCATAGACAATAGGTAAGATCATTTCGATGGATACTAATGAAGAATCTTACACAGTGCTTATATATGTACGTAAGTGCGGTTATTTATATTGTATTTCCTATACCTGATGAGATACTGGCGCAGTTACAGTGCAGTACCGGATGGTACGGTATGTCAATCCTATGTCTTGTTTAATCTTACATATATTATATATATTATATACAATTACCTTTATCTTACATAACACAATAATGTCTATTAAATTATATGAACGTTGTAGATTTAAGGAAAAAGTGAGTATTATTTTATTATAGCTTCATTCTTTATCTAGCATTGCAGGGTTTCGTTTTCTGTCTAAATTTGGAATTTAGGCAACATTTTATGTTGAATTTCGGAACTCAAACTCGCTCTACGTCTTAAAAGAGCAGGGAAGTGATAATAATTTTAAATATAATCACTCTTCGAAGTGGGAATCGAACCCATAAAAATCGTTTTTACAGTTAGAAGCTGTCCGACGATTACAAAAGTTTTAAAACCCTTAAAACAATGAAAATCTTATTGAGGGCATCGTGGCGCAGTCAGACAGTGTCTGACTGCAAAGTAAGAGTCTGGGAAGTGATTGTATTTAAAATTATTGCGCTATTAGTAGGTTTGATTGCCACTCAGGGGAAGGATTACATATATATATATATATATATATATATATATATATATATATATATATATATATTTCTCTATAATGTCTTAATTTCGGACGGAAACCAGTTAATTGTAATGCCTCGACACTGGGTTGTCTCTGCCTACCCTACTATGCGGGATATAGCAAAATGCTGATTTTTTTAAAAAATAAACCTTTTAAAGCCATAGTCTGAATCAATTACGTATAAATTTGCGACCGAAATTTTATAACATATCAGTTTTTAAGCTTTTATACAAAATTTGAGGAAAAGCGAAATGTAAATTTTTATTACAAAGAATGCAATTAAAAATAACTTGTCATATCTGAGGTAATGATAAATTGTAAGACTAAACTTATTTAATATTCTTGAACAAACAGTCTAATAGACTTTAAGTTTATAGTATTAAGTTTCAATCTACATTTTTTTTCCAATATAGTAGTTGTACGTGCACTGGCTCACCTTGAACGACATGCACTCGACCACGCACTATTTGTCAAGTTTTACCAAAGTCATGATTCCCTTAATAGACCCTACTCTTGGTTTACATTCTTACTACTAGTAATAATTATATAATATACATACTCGTATTTACTTTTAGATAACATTATGATGATTTACATTTTGCGTTTATAAAATTCTTCTTTTTTTGAAGGAGCTTTCAAATAATGAAAATGTATTGTGTAAGGGCGAGTTTTATCAAAAGGTATTTCAATAAACATAAAGGTATTTCAATAAACATTTTTAATAGGAATATATGTGGTTATATAAGTATATAGCTATATAAACGTAAGTATATCTACAGGTAACAAGCAGTTATACCACATCGTTATTACGAAAAAAATTAATATATACAACTTTATTTTAATTTGTGTTATATTATGCCAAATACCGTTTAGCCATATCAACCTTGATGAAAGAGCTACGTATTTTTACATTTTTGGTATCAACTATAACTTGAATCTGCATATAAAGATATTTAAAAATCACTAAGTTACAAAACAATGCGAAGTATAAATTTAGTAGATGTATATAAATTTAAATTTTTGTTATGACCAATCATTCTTATATATTTTTATCTGTCTATAATTTATCACAAAATAGGTTGTTGAAATAGCAGTAGATGTGGGCAATGGAATAGCGACAGTATAACTGTTAAATCGATGTAGGATTGTAAGTCTACTCTTTGGGGTCGGAAATGATAATTAACTAAGCACGGCGTTGAGTTCTGCCATTTAAAACGTAATGCCTCGAATGTGGAGAGAAAACGGTCTTCATCTACCCCGCTCTCAGAGGAAATGCATAAAGTCCATTTTTTTATTTAAATATGATACAGAGCTAGCCTACATTTTATAGTCTCACAATACCTTAATGGTAATTTAGATTGTATAGTAGATTGATTACGATATTTCTCACATATTGAGATTCACACTAAAAGTTTAAGCAAACTTTACAAAACGTTAAAATATCTACGGAATCGTATTTACAAAGCGAGTTTTATTTTTAATGAAGATCAAACAACAAAAGTTCGTAAATTTTATTGTGATGGTGCTCTATTATTCGCCTCATATTTTATTTTATATTCACTTTGATGTAAACACAAAATCATAAGAAACTCGAAAATTATATAGAACATAATGTGCCATTACAAAATGTCAATCAATTTATGAGAGTATTATTGCTAGTAATTATTACATCAATTCAATTTGCTGTCTCGTTTAAAAGAAAATACTCTTACACAAAATGTATAAAAGATTACAATATCTATTTTTTTTATTTCGAACTTATTGATGACATTCTCGAATTTAAACCAAGAGTCAAACTGAGTACATAAAACAAATTTAATATAATGTTGTATTTATCATAGTATTCTTGCTGTTTTAAAAATTTCATTTTATGAAATGAATACGCCTAATAAATTCCTATAAGTAATTATAAATGCACAATAATAAAAGTTGTTACCTAATCGAGGTGGCCGCGGCAGGTCCTTTAAATCGTATGAATCCGACCTGTATAGGCCGCAGCATCCACATTGTGACGGGCAGACATTTGCCAGCTTACTCTTCACTGTACCCATATCGGCTCCACACGTACACTGACCATAAATCTTGAAGTAAATATAATCGGGAATTATTTTCCAATCAACTTTTCACTTCGATCATAATCTTACATACTAATACGCTTAGATCACTTCTCAAACCAATCGAAAAATTCACAACGTTTAAACAGTTTGCCACTATGTAAACAAAGCCTAAATTAGTGTTTCACCACTTTACAGCTAAGCATAACCCACTTTAAAGAAGTATTAATAATCCAATTAAAAGTGTATTTTTGGAAAACAATCGACGCGTGCGCACCACGCGCTGAATTCGATTCATCTGCGCAAAGTACCATCCTTGATACCTATAACAGTGTTTATACGTGACCTCTTATCAGCAAAATATGAAATTGGGATATCCATAAAGAATATGCCTCAACAAAATACTATTGAAATATTATTCATAATACATCACTCTTAGTCATTATACCTCATGGGTATTTTAAAAGTGCCCTTTGTAAGTCGAGGACATACGAGTAAGCATTTAAAAGTCCACGCTTATACTCAAGAGTAAGTTTAGAATATAAAAATTAGATATACCGATGGGCACTAATTTCACATTCAATATTGTAAGAATACTTCGTATTTAATATTATCTAATAGAAAATCTATTTTTTTTATTTTAGAAACATTATCGATTTACCTATAATTTTTTTTTAGTTTAGTGTAGTAAGAGACAACCTAGTGTCAACACACTTTGACTGTGACATTGCGACTGAGACATTGCGTGGTGGGTGGCGAACTCAATGCCGTGCTTCGTCTTGTTAGAGCGTAGACATTATAATAAATACATCTTTTATCTAACTTTAAATTATAAATTTCAAACCATTCATTAACAATTAAAAAATATAGGTAATTGGATGTTATTTTTTTCTTATTCCATTATACAAAATGTAAAAAAATATAAACAATCCAATTAAATATCAATTAAAATGATCGCGTCTTCTTTATCATTTTAGTCTTAAAGAAACAAGATTAAAGTAGCGATGTTGACAGTAGGTACCTCTAAGATAAGATGAAATTGAAAACATTGTTTGACTTTGTAATATAACATACACACGATTATGTTAATTTACTACGTGTGACATCACCGAAGTATGCGCAGCTGATGTCAATGACAACTGGGCGACACTCATCGAAGGTCTTAATGATTTAATATTAAATTAAACTGAATGGGATTGTAACATCATCAACAAGTAGTATTTTTCCTTGAATATGGTTACTCAGATTACAGACCTAAATGTTAACCTAGTTTACTTCTGTATTAAGAATAAATATACGTAAATTAAAAACATATTAGGCATATTTGTGGTCGTATACATGGAAAGTGAAAAAATATTAATAAATGACGTGGTTGTTTCAGTTATTATATGACGGACAAAGGCTACTACTAAATGACGTAAAAACATTATTTTCTTATTATGTTTTTCTAAGTAAGTATTTTTTGCATGTGTCTTTTAATATTATCACTATGTAATAGTTACTAGCAGGCCTTGTAAAGATGAATAAATAAATAAAAAATAAATTTCAATAGCAAATAAATTGATAGCAAGCTTTAAAATCAAGGAAACAGCAAATCGAATAATTTGTTATACCTAAATAATATAACATTACCTATATTGAAGTATGACATATTATTTTTTTAATATTACCTAATTACGAGAAAGTCCTTAGACTTCAAAAAGTGGATTTTCCATGCAAAATTTGACAAAATTGACGCAACATACCTTATGTTCTTAGAATTATAAAATCACATGCTAACCATTATTGGGCTATATAATGTGTTACTCATAATTGTATGCAATTATTTTTAAATATTTAATATAGTACTTTCGTACATATCGGGGTGCGTATTCATAGAGGGTTATAAGTTAAAACACTAACGCAAATCGTAGTCGTAAGTTTATTTCAGGATAACCTTAATGTAGATTATTGCTATCTATCTTACGTAGAAAATAACCTAAAATTATTGACTAATTGCTTACTTTTAATTACTATTTAATATAGCTGTGTTAAAAATGACAATCTATATCTGCTACTATTTTAATTCTTTCATTTTTTTACGCGTTAAGTGGTGGTATTCAACGCCGCCCTTTATCGTACCTGAGATGAGCAACAAAATTAGTTAAATTAAAGTCAAGGACATAGATTAGAACATAAATTAAATAGTTAAGTTACTTAAAATTGCACAGAACTTGACCTTTTTCAGGAGAACAAGTAATAAACTTTGAAGGAGTTTTAGTAAAACGGTAATTACCTACCATTATATTATTAGAGCTTAAAGGTTTTGCAATACTGCAAATTATTGTGAGACATAAAATTACTCTTAGTCATAAATGATGATAAAATACCCAGTTCAAACATGTTAGAAAAAGGGTACGCACTATTTAGAGACTATACTGATAACAGATGAGCAAAGAACAAAAATATTCCGAGAGTGAATAATTGCTTTATACTTAAATATAGGTACGCCATTGCGATATCTAGGAGTTTTTTATTTTTGTTATTAAAAATATTTCATTAAATCAATTAATATATTAGCTTATGCTCTTACCTGTAATAAGATCAATATAGCATAGTGGCACAGCGTCTTACTTTAAACGCTATGGCTGTAGGTCCAATCACTAATTGGCAGACAACAAAATTATTTTCATTTCATCCTAGATCAATAGCCGCGTAGAGTTACGCCACATGATTACAATTAAAATAAATCTTGAAATTATCTCCAAAATAATGTTTTGCAAAATACTCGTTAAAATATATATTACACACGGAAATTCATTTCATTACAAGCCAATGTGTAAATATTAATTATAAGAAATTTATTTATTAAGGATGGGTAATAAGTTCAAAGACAATATTTGCAGTGACTGCTTTATTATTTTTGAGATCCCAAAAACACACAAACAGGTGCATATATTTTTTTTGTACTTTTTTCATTACATTTGTTGTTTAGTATAAAAAATAACAAAGTAAATTAAATTGTATGTTAATCTTATTACTTATTATTATAAATAATCCTTATATAAAATAACAATTATTACAATGGAAAATGGCACTCGAAGCATCGGTTTCCTTATTTTCCTTAAAGCTAGTATTAAAATTAGTTTAAAAATCACATCGTGCATTGTGTCTGCGTTGAATTTTTTTTTAATTTTATTTATATGAATAGTGCTTTTACGTGGAACATTTTAACTTAACCGTTGTTAAAGCCGAGTCGCTGTCCATTTATAGTTTTGCATAAGTACACCGTGTGGAGGAAGTTTATATTGATTTTAAAATGAGCACTTCCTCTTCTTGAACAAAAAAATGTTCAGGCGCCACATAGACATAGGTGCGGTCGATCTGTAGCGCACGCGGTGACGGCGGCCCCGACGCGCGTAGCGGAGGCACGCGGGGCGGAGGGGGTTGCTAGCCGCGCACGTTCACCAAACTGCAGCCGAAGATCTCATCGATCTGCCTCGAGCAGAAAGTGACAACAACGCGACATTCCCCACTACGCCGCGGCATGCACTTGTCTTGGTAGTTCACCAATTCGCCTGGCTTCACATCACGGAACCGAATCTAAGATACCAATAAACTATTTAATTATAGATTTAAAAAATATACTATAATCTATAATACTTATTTATATACACTTTTATCTAGGTAAATATTAAATTATAATAACTGTATTAAGTTTTTGATAAATTACCACTAACCTGTCGTGGTCTTTGCACACCAGGACTTTCAACTGTGAAATAGCAGTCAGTCAAATGCACGTTCAATGGATTCTGGAAACTATATGTAGCTGCACATTCCTGTCCTACAGTAGGCTGACTTCTTACCTGCTCATCATAATACAATCCTTAATATTTTTATTCTGTTATAAATGATTAGATAATTTTCGATTTATAAAACAATCCTACCTGAATCTGCAATCGTGGCTTATTTAATGGGAAATCGTCTTCGTCAGACCATCCTTGACGTGTCTGCTTTACATATGCCATAGCGTGCACCTTTACCATCGCATGGTCGACTAGCTTATCCATATATTCTTGAGGCGTTACATGTAATTTGAGCACTTCGCGCTGACCCGCCCGGACGATAAATTCTCCTTGAGATCTACGCAGTCTTGATGCTATTGCACCAGTATAATAACATGAAGAAGCTGTTAATACACACCAAATAGTACGATCTTCATGAGATTTATTCTAAAAATATATAAAGAAATATTTATATAAAACTTTATTAATATTTAATTAATAAAAATATTAAAATATCTAACTCATCATAAAAATTACTTGAATATTCATCGTGCAGTCAAACGGCTGGCCATATGGTACAGGTTCAATGTCCATGAGATCAAATACGACATCCTCAGAATTACGGTCAGGAAAATCATAGTACTGTTGAAGACGCTGAAATCCACGACATGTGGCGATGACGGCAAGACGATCGGAGTTTTCAGTGGCTTTGTATTCATTAGTGATTTCTAACAAATCACTGTCACCTTCATCATCTTCACGATTCGGGTTCTTTGTAAGAATCTTTCGGCCAACCCTGTAATGAAGAGTATTTTTAAGGTTGATAATTTAAAGGTATGAAATAACAACGAATGTAGCGAGTATAATTAATAGAATCAGCTCACTGATATTGATTCGATGCCATTCTAATAAAACCCCATTCAGAATTTTCTTCTTCTTGAAATAGGCATAGCTCTGAATTGAGTTGAGAATAAACAAAAGGCGTGTCATATTGAAATCCAACTTCGCCACGACGTACCGCCTCAACACTGGCAGGGCCACATTGATATACAGACTCTGCCTCTTCTTGAGGCGTAGAATCGATAATCTGCCAACCACCATATCCTTAAAACCAAACATATGTGAATACGTTGGCCATACACGGTGAGTATAATTTTAAATTTTGTTAAATACAACTTAGTAAGAGATTTTGTATTCTGTATTTTACCTTGTGGTAAATCCGGTCTTTGCATCCAAACATCATTCCATGCATGAAAATTCCAACATGAATCATAGCAATCCTCATCAGGTCCATTGGGTACTTCATTTCCATCTCTATCAAAGAACTTGTCTACAGTAAAAGTACGATTTGTATCATGTGCAGATACATAATTTGTTACTGAACGACATGGTATACCTGTAAAGTTTTAATTACCTATTAGAGGCAATTGCAATATGTTAAATTTCATTTCCAATAATTTTATAACTTATACCTAGAGCCCTGCATATAGTAACAACTAATCCTGAAAACACCCAACATTGTCCATATTCAACAGGTCGTCCACCATCGGTAAGATAGCGTTCCAGTATAGCCACAGAACCTGTCCATGCATGTGGTGATACTCCATCTTTATATTCGCCATCATATCGCCCAACCATTAAGCCATCATCGTCATCATTCGCATTTATCTATAATTGATATTAATATTTTAAAAACACTTAGTACACTTAATGTTACTCTAATGAATATAATAAAAAAATAAAATTACCATAGCAGATATAGCTCTTACAACGCGTACAGGGTTACCACGTTCAGAATGTTCAAGACCGCTTCGTTCCAACAAGTACATACAAGCGGGCAAAACTACGTCGTCAAATTGACCGAAGATCCATTTACGTCCTTTTGGCTGACGCCAAGTGCCACACCATAATTTGCCATGTTCGTTAAAAATGTATTCCTTTCGTGACGAATCATTATCCATAAATACTGGATCTTCACGACACCAAGGGTTAAATAGAACATATATATCTTCATCGCATTTATAATCCTGACGATTATCACGTTGTCCAACTCGGTGAGTCTGTACCCAACAATTCCAAACGCCTACCGCAGCAGAGGCTGGAATATGAACTTGAAATGTCACAGTATTTCCATCTTGACGTTGGATGCTTAGATCCCATTTATCCATTTCATTTGCTATAGACGCTAAGTTTTGCATTGATCCAGTACGTGACCCAAAATTGCGTCCCATTTGCGAAGAGTGCTGCGAAGTTGCAGTGTATCGTTCAATTGCAGGTCTCTCTAATGTTCCATGAGGACTTAATGGACTATGTTGCAAAGGTGCAGGATCATTACTAAATGAACTTCGGCGTACTCCATAAGTGGTTGTTTCTCTAATGTTACTAATAGGACCTATATTCCCCATAGTACTTATTGTTGTAATTGGAGCAACACTTGTACTGGTATCTTGGATACGGGACATTCCCATGCCCATGCCAATGACATCACGTGGATGTTGGAACGTTGCTTGCTGCGTGCTCCAATTAACAGGTAGAACTATCCTGGTGCCTTTAGTAACACTTGGCTTTGGACCTGGAATTATTATATAACAAATTAGCTTTACATATATTCAAGATTACATTTTCAAAAATTATAAATAATTATGTAAATAATATTTTAGTAATTATTATAACTTACCCATACAAAACACTATACGAACTACGTCTTGCTGTTTATCACATATTCTATCAAAACGAACGGCGAAAAAGAAGTTCTGGCCTCTCCTCAATACTGGATTAGGAAGAACAGTATCATTAACGAGCTCATATTGTTCTGTATGATGATCTTTAGCGTTATCACGTGGATAAAATTCTGTAAGCTCTACTTTAAGTGGTTGTTGAGAGTAAAAACTTTGCGGTATTAATTCCAAGGTATCTTGATGACGTCGTCGCTCATTTTGATCAGCTAACTTACAAATAAGGTTATGAGCATATTGAGTGTTGGGACTGTTACGCGAAGAATATTTAAGACGATGTAAGGCTCCAGTACTATGTGAACGTCCTGGTCGATATTGAGCAGTTGGTCCAGCTCTTGCGGTAGGCCAGCGTCGACTTTGACCTGGACGTTGACAGAAACTTGAAATATTATAATTCGCTGACAATCCCGGAACGTAGTTAGACGGCATTCCACCAATTGTGACTTGTTGCTCTCTCATACAAGTCAGGGTACTCATGCCAGTTGTTAAACCAGTTATTCCGCCGAGACCCATTCCAGTCATGCTCGATGTCATACTTGTTGACATCCTCTCCATAATTGAATTGTACACTATAATTTTATCTTTTAAACGCAGAAAACTTACTGCGCCCCGGAATGATCCCAGAGCGAATGCTAGCCGTGATCCCATTAAAAAGGTTTATATACCCACGAAAGTGTATAGAGTCACTCATTGCTCTGGTATTAGTTTTCATCAAGCGCCTGGTTTTAAGTTCACCTATTGTTCATATGCACTGACTTGTATCTTAGACGAGTGGACGATTTACAACTAAAATAATTACACAGTAAAGTAAAATTGAAACGTTTCTGTGTTAATCTAAACTATTAACATGCATATTTTTAATAACAAGTATATATCTAGCATTTTCTATAGTTTACTATAAAACAAATATATATCATTATTTTAATAATTAACACCTTTTCTCGAGTAAATTAGTAGAGGAAACCTAGTTAATTCCTACGTTCTTCACCAGAATTCAAATCAATTTCTTGAGTAACGGAACTCACCGACGCACTACATCTTACCATAGCAGAGAAATGAAAATACTTAAATCATAATTGCCGAGATAAGCCGATCGATTCTAACTCAAAATCGCGTTTGCAATCAGACATGTATTGTTTATATGTTGATAAAATACGAAAAAGACATTTTTTGCTAAATAGATTTAAATAAAAATCACCTTTAAATTTGAAAAAGACCGCATAGATACTATTTTAGCATATTATTCCTAGCATACCATTAACAATAGCTTTTCCTTTGTTCCATACAAAACGAGACACCTGATACTACAACGGTTATTGTATACTGTGTTGGCTACTGTTCAGTCTTTTATAACTCATTAGTGTGCCATGTCATCATCAGGTGGATGGAGTCTAGTAAGTAATTTGTCACTATTTTTTATATACCTAATAAAGAATTTACATCATTGATTTATGTTTATAGTATTATTTTTTAAGTGTTATATTCAGAAACAAACTATCTAGTTGTTCTTTTACCAACAGTTGAATGAATGCAACATTGGTTACTATAGCAACTTATTTACAATAACTACTTTTTGACAATCATTGCACTTGTAATGTAGAGAAGTGCTAAAATAGAGAATTTATCAAAATAAATACAATACAAATACTATATATGCTAATAATTTCAATATATTAACCACATATAAATGGCACTGTACAAACTTTTTAGTTATAATGTCGAAGTTCAGTATAAAAATTACTTTTTTTCAAAGGCAACTTTGTTTACAATAATTACAACAATTGCAAATATTGTTTTACCATTTGTTGTAGCCTACAGAAGTAGAGGTATAAAAAATTTACATATTTTAAATTATATTAAGTAGTTAATACATATATTGTTTACATATTTACCTAACTTGAATAACTAGATCTTGCTTAATTATTATTCGTGTTTTAGGCTTCTGGTTGGAGTCATACTATTTTTACGAACAGCCATCGGTACAATTTAACTATGACTATTTACTTATAGCTGAAACAGATGATCCCAGTGTCAGTGTTATTTGTGGACAATCTGTTGCATTAAACAAAAAATTTATAGAAAATGAAGAATTTTGTGTCAAAACACAGGTATATATATGGTACACGTAAAATGTTAGATCACTGTATGAATTTTTTTTACATTTCATGTCTTTTTAGATACAGGAAGATGATTATAATGGGGATGGCAAAAATGATATATTAGAATTCAAATTGCAGCTAATTATACCAGATGAAAGTACATTGTTTTCAATAACACTATTATTAGGTGTAAATTTCCAAATTAAGGTAATATAAGTATTAATAAAAAGCTACCATTTTAGTGTACATAATTAATTGTGTTCTCAATATCTAAGTTATTTATTTCCATTGCAGAATACTTGTCCATTACAAATGCAAAGTCTGGTAGTCATAAACAAAGACTTCAGTTTTCCTCCGAATAGCTTTAAATATTATGGTGATCTTCATGTATTTCAAACGCATCATTTACCCTGCTTAAAAAATATTTTAGATACAAGATATAATGTTTCATTGTTTAATCAATATAAAAATGCTCATAAGGTATTAACCGATTCTGTTCTACAAGAATACTTAAGAAGAGAAGGTAATAAACATATGATTTTGTACTTTTAATATAAAATATCATTTCAATGGATTTCAAAATGATATCTCTTAGAAACTGTCCAAGCACTCTAACCATTAGGCCATGCATTCTGCACTGCTCACATGAGCGCTACCTCACTTGCTTGCCTAATATCACAAATATCCAAAAGTTTGTTTTTTAAAAATTGTTTCTTATCCTAAGTGTAAATAATAATACTTTAAAAATATTAACATATCTAACATTAACTTAATTTTACAGTTATTACAGTAGTTGATGATAGATATTCAAAATCTCAAAATGGTCATACTGGAATTATGGATGTTAATATTGTTTTAAGAATACCTGAAATACAAGTAAAATATATACCAAACTTGTTACAAGAGTTTAAATATGCATGGCCTCAATATCTCTCACTAGCCTTCATCTTTTATTATTTATTAAAGAAAGTTAAACTGTTTGTGTTCAGACAAAGACTATTTATGGCTTGGGAAAGCATGCCTTGGGACAAAAAGTACACTTAATTATTTATAAAAAGGCCTGTAATTAACATAATCCAAAATGAATCATAGCCCTAGAAATAAATAAATATTATTTACTGATAACATTTTTATTTACATTCTAACTTATGTTCCTAAATAATAAACAATTTATTTGATAAATTGGCAGAACTATTGTGTTAAACTTAATGTAGGTAGACTCCCAAATTCTGTCTTTACATGATCTATTGTTGCTCGATTATCTTCAATAATAAATGTTTTACCACTGTAGTCATCAAGTTGAACCAATAAATATCTACATTCATAATTTCCATATTCATTCTGCAATAAAATATTTTAGAATTATTGTATATGATGACTGTTGTGCTGTATTTAATCCAAAAATAGTTTATCTTTATTTAATCTAGTATAAATTTTAATTTAAACATTAATGATAAGTAACAAACCTGTTTCATGTCTAATTCAACAATCCCCTTGTTTCTTACACCCTTAACATAAAACCTCATTCTCATGTGTTTTGCCCCATCTTTCTCATAGACAGCATGGCTTACATGCGTTCTTCGTCTTCTTGATGTTTCTTCACCATAACCTTTAATGGGCGCACCAAGGGCATCTTCTATACGAGGATCCTTAAATTTACAATTCATTTTAAAAAATATTCCTTCTCAATAATTAGTTTTTCATAATGTAATTGATATAATATACTTACGTTTTTACATTTTTCAAGTGCTACGGAGTATATGCTGTTAGGACTGTTACTTGAAAATAATTCTCGAAATATATAATAAAATAGAATGCCAGTCACTCCTACACCAGCTAAAATAACACCAGTATACGACACCGTCTTTGTTGTCTCCTTAATTTTTTCTCCAATTGGTTTAACATCAGTGGAAACGTTGAATCTTTCTTCACTTTTAGATAATCCCTTTTCGGTGGCATAACAACGAACTGGTCTATATATAGAAACCCCTACAGCTCTAGGTAACAAGTGTATAACATTTTTAATTTGTATGATGGGAGATAATTTTGAAAGAAAACTCATATTTAAAATAAAATAGATTAATATTAAAAACTTTCCAGCCGGTCGGAAATTTTATATTAATAATTCATTGTTAATGTCAAATGATACAATCACAATGTCAATAAAATGACAATACCAATCAGCTGATAAATTTACAGATTGTTGTAAATTAGAGATGCAGTTATGTTAATAACTAATATATAATTACGTATTAAAATAATAATTTATAGTTAAAAAAAATTCAATTATTTTGTTTAGTGAGAAACACATTTCAACCTTTTTTTTTCAATTTTTTTCTTTAATATTGTCGTGACGATACACATTTTTATAATTAACAATGACTACTTCTTAATAGAATGCCATTATTTAATTGATATATTTAGTACTGCTTAAAATTTAAAAGAAATTGTTTTATTTGAGGTAATAATAGAGTTCAAAGAAGCTAAATTGTAACAAGAATAATCACTTTTCTACAACTTACGAGTAAAAATTTGAATTTTACATTATTTATTAAACGTGATAATTTGTACTTTCAAATATATACTATGCCATTGTATTATCTGTAAAATTGTTTATCAAAATTTCGTGGTCTTGTCAAATCAACTTCTTATAATCGTCTTGTCACTTGTGTTGTATAGTTCTCTTATGTATAGTTGAATTTAATTCATAAAATGAGCTAATTGTAAATATAATTTATTTTTGAATATGAATAAGTATGTTACTTACTCAAAGTGTAAAATAATCTTTAAAATATCAGTATTATAGAGTACTAAAGTTAATAAAATATCTATTATTTATTATAATGGATTGGATAATATCTGATGAGTTGGGGCTAACTGTGGGGCATTTAGTTGGATGGGGCGCAGCATCTGCGATGATTGTAGGTGGAGTGGCACCATACATTCCACAATATAGACAAATAAAAAAAACACAGGATGCTGAGGGATTTTCGTTATATGTTTGTTTGACGTTACTAGTAGCAAATACTTTACGTATATTATTTTGGTAAGAGTTATGAAATACTTAATTAAATTTCATTAAATTCAAGTTCTTTGTTTCTTATTTAACCATTTAATGTTTTTTTTCTTTCAATAAAACAAACTAATTTTCTATTTAGTAATAGTAAAATAGGAGATTGTATTTTTATGTTATCAAATTGTATATTAAGACTTTGATATTTATTTTATTTACATTAATGTGAGATTATTTCACATTTAATGCCATCTCATTTTTAAATATTATTATAATAAATAAGACTGTATTCAAATAATATTATCTTTTGTAAAATAATATTATTTATAAATAAAGTTTAAATAACATTATGTTGATGTTTAAAGAAATTACCATGCAATGTTACTTGAATTGTAGGTTTGGAAAACGTTATGAGCTACCATTGTTAATACAAAGTATTGTGATGAATGTAACTATGTTTGCTATGATCCACTTGTGTGTCAATGTCAGAAAAAAAAACCAAATAATAAGAGCAAGAGATAGAATTTTTACAGGTGAGTTCAACATAATTCTGTACATTAAGGATATTTTTTTTGGGGTTAAAACACAAGTATTTAGTGGTTATTTATTTTTTATATTGTATCTTAGTATTTGTTTGCAATTTAATCACATTAAGCTGCTAATAATGCTGTTGTTAGTTAGCTATTTACATAGTTCTATAAATTAATTCTGGTAAGGGCTTAAATAACTTTTCATAGATATTTCAATATATTCATTAACTCTCTAAATATACTATGTCTATAACATTTAGATAATGATCCTAATATTTTACCCATCACTCTTTATCATCCTTACTTTATATTTCTTTGTATGCCCCTGTTTTCTTTTGTTATTTGTTAACATTATTTTGTTTTATTTGGTGGATGGTGTGATTGGTGACATTAGGTGCAATATTCATGTTATATATAGTATTATGTTGTGTGAATGGCTCAGCTCAGCCTGATGAAACTGCGCATTGGCTGGGACAGCGTAGCGGCATTGTAGGGGGAGAGAAACCTCACCGCTTTTATGGTGAGTGCCATTTTACAACTTTTTTATTTAAATATTTAATGTCATCCTTGTGTTTGTTCACTATCATTTTTTTGTTGCAGTTACGAAAGAGTCATATTATCTACTTTGGACTTGTTTTCATAGCATTTTGGTTATTGTGGTGCATTCATATCATAAATGGAAAGCTTTGTAATTTTTTTGTTAACTTGTGATGTTTTGTTTTACAGTACTTATTTTATTTATAATTATTATGAATATTACATTTCAACATTTGGTATGCATTTTTCTACACAAAATATTAATCTATCTATAATTTCTAACTCTACAATAAACATACTAACCATGCATGATTTATTATTTTAGGATATACTAATTATCTCATCTTCTCAAGGAGCAATGACCAGGTCACTTCTATTTGTGTTTCTGTTATCTTATCCACAAATGTCAAATTGCATGATAAGTGTGCTTTACTTCCCCTTTAACCAAGAATTTAAAGAAAATTGTAATATAAAAAATACAATTTAAATTAATACATTATAATTTTATAACTAAATTAAAATTTAAAATTTTGGAAAATTATACATTTGCGACATTTTTTTTCAGACATGGATAGGAAGTATTTCTGGGCGTGGACTGACTTCCAGAGCTATGTAGACTGTATGCTAGTGTTTTCGGTGCTAGGAGCAGCTATAACATATTTATTGATAGAATTTTCACCATTTGTGGAACTCATAGGCTTCCTAGCAGTGTTTACAGAGGCCATGCTTGGTGCACCCCAGATAGCCAAAAATCATCAAAACAAAAGCACTGAAGGCATGAGGTATAAAATATTTACTTTATACATACGTACAATGCTTACGCACTATTGTTACTGTTAGATAAGTAGCAGTTGTGTAAATAAACTGTACTTCAGTTCAATATATATATATATATATATATATATATATATATATATATATATATATATATATATATATATATATATAGACAAAAATGTCAAAACTTTATCTAGTTTTAAAATAACATGTATTTTAACAGTGATTATGCCTTTGTAATGTAATTGGAGCATTTGGGGCTAATTTACTTAAGGTAAAAAGATACGAAAAAAAATTATTAACAAATATTTTCTGAAATTGTTTCTTACAACTATTATATTACTATATTTTACAATCTTGACTAATAACGCTATAACGCCGAGATAACGCCATAAATTTGCGCTTTTGTTACATAGGAAAAAGGTGATATGTACATAGGAAAGGAAATTCTAGTGTCAATATTTATTATAACTGAACAGTCATACAATTTTTGATATTTCATGTAACAAACAACTATACGTTGCTCGTTCGTCCTTGAAACATGTACTTAAAATTATACCTCATTTAAACACAAATAGAAAATAATCACACCTAATTCTATATTTATAAAATTTTACTATAACCAAAAAGAGATATATAATGTAAATATATTGTACCTTCATAAAAGAACTCAGAAAAATAGTTAAGATAACATTAGATGCCTAAGCAGTGAAGGAAATTACCACTATTATACTAAAAAGATAGTATAATAAATGAGATGAGGGATTCATCGTCATTAAGCGATCACAATATACAGTCTTATTGTAGCAATCCATTTGTGTCTACTATATAACACGTGTTCGATACGTTGATTTAAAAAAAATGTTATCGAATCCTAAAGTCGCTATACTTTATTATTGCGGTTAAAATAGTTTAATTGTATATGTGTTAAACGCGAAGGCTAAATTAATTTTAATGTTTTTTTTTCATTATGGTTAAATGTAATTAATATATATTATTTTCAGTGTGAGCATGGTCATAATGTGGACGTGTGGAGATGTATTTAAGACTGCATATTTCGTCATAAGAGAAGCACCCACACAGTTTTGGGTGTGCGGAACACTGCAAGTTCTTTTAGATATCGTTATACTCTTCCAAGTAAGTGGATTGCTATTTTTTTTTTGAAATAAAAAAAAACGTATAAAAGTTTTACACGGTTTTTCAAAAATGTTTTCTAATCCTAAATGTGGAATAACACTGTCAAAATAGTAAAATAAATCACTACTTATTTATAAAATATAGTATAGAAATATAGCTAATGCATTTTTAAGTCAATGTTTAAATTTTCACAAATATGTGCAATACATTGATTTTTACTTAAATATGTTTGTTCTGTATAACATAGCGTTACAATTAATTAAAATAACAAGATATTACATTTTCTAACTTAATATACCCCTTTTTGTGAACTATATATCTACTCGTGGGTTACAAGTTCGAATCTCACTCGTTAGTCTAAAGTTATTCATTAAGCATTGCCTTTATAAAATATCTATCATTAAGTTTTAAGCTATTTTAACTAAAGAAAAAATAAAAGGTAGCAAAATAAAAAACAATCATTATTGCTGAATAATTAATATTAGTATCAGTTGAGTAATTACGCATGTTAACCTTAGGCTAGCAAAATATTTTGCAATAGTAAACAAATCATGCTTATCGAAGAGTTTAAACTAATTAACTTCCTAACAAAGTAAACCATTTCTCATTCATTATATCATTTTAAATTTAATTTGACTTCTCTTGTTAACTTCTCCACCTAACATTAACTTATTAAGAAAAATCGACAGCACTAAGCTAGTAGGGACTTCAAGATCACGTCAATCGTTATCTTAATATAATATATTTTTCTTGCAAGACAATCTGTTTACCACTTTTTTATTATTCTTTTATTATATCTATCCAAGATAAATAATATGAATAAAGTAGTTCATACCTACGAACTACTTTCTTCAATTATATTCTATGTAAGTGACAGATAATTTATCTGTGATTTATCTAAAAAAAAAGAATTTAGTACTTGTTAAAACTATAGCTAATAAAAAATCAACAACTATGAATCTCTTTTTGCAGAGCTTAATTTTAAGACACAATCAACTCTTAACCCTGCGCTACACTTTTTGTCGATTAAAAAGCTATTGTTGGGGAAGATCCAACTATTATATAGTTATTTCGTTTGTATATATATCAGTTGTTCTCCATTTCACGCTTTTTATCTTTTAGAGCAGAGATTCAAGAGAAAACTTAACGGTAAGACAAAGCGAGGCGTTAAGTTTAAGTTTTAAAGCGAAGAACAAAAAATAATTTATATGTCATTCCCCCAATTTAGAATAAAATCCACAATCAATCACGTTTTCAGTCAGACGCTGTTCCACTGCGCCATGGGCACTTTTTTGTGTAATTATATACATATATGTTGTCTAATTATATTTTGTGTAATTATATTAATATTATTTCTCATAGGTGTGGTTTTATCGCCATAACACTGCGGCAGCGCGTCGACTGCGGCGTGGCGACTAGCAGTGGACAGAGACGGACTTATAGCGCTCGCTACTCCCTCGCACTGGCCCGGCCTTATGACGAATTGCGTACTCCACACTATCGAGTACTCTATCACTGTTATATTGAATCAGCGTATCACTGTGACGTCATTAGGTGTCAATTAGAAACACCACTCGAGACAATCCATGGATATCGATTATAATATAATGAATTAAATCTGTCGAACGGTTACATTCACTACAATATCGGGTACCCTTTCACTATTACTTCGAAGTGTATCACAGTGGCGTTTTTCAGTATCAATTAACAACGTAATATCGATTATAATCGATTTAGAGTGCCGAACGTTCAAATGTGCTGTATTGTGACTATACTAATCGATAATAGTGATAATGAATTGGGTATAGTGGGAATAGTGATAAGAAATTGGGATAACATGACTGTTACGATTTGTGAGCATTGGTTGTTTCCATAGAATAAGTGAACATGTGGATCTTTTTTCTCGTCCCAAAATGACTGTTTAAAAATGTCGGTCACATGTGTATAGTATTCAACTTGTCTTTTTACTTACGCCTTATAAGTATCTAAAAGACGTTCGCTAAAATGGACCAATTGCTGTAAAATGTTCTCCTTATACGATACACAATAAAAGATTTTTCAATCGGTCATCGTTGTTTATAGATTCTGCCATTGCTCACTTCTCGTATAAACGTATGTCGTTGCTACCTTTACAATAAGCACACAGAAATATTTTAATTTATTTTTTCGTGACTTAGAAATAGTGCTGCGTTATTCCTATGACGTCATTGCGCAATAGTACAATTTATTTGTAACTATTATAATATTATTTATTGTAATATTATAAATGTTTGTCATATATCCTCGTAAATGTTGCATTTTTTTTAATATTGGCTTTTGTTAACCAATTTTTTATTAAATTGACGAAAGTCAAAGGTGCTGATCGATAGGCTACAAATTAACAGCTGCTAGTCTATATCTAGATGTACATTAGATAACTACATAGGGTCGGTTGTTCAGTTATAATTTGAACTGAATATATAGAAGCTATGTAACTCAATAGTTTGGTTGTTTGTTATTATTATTCACATAATTAATCATCAAATTAAGACATGCACGGATGCTTCAGTATATGACAAAATACTAATTTCGAAATTATTAATAAAGATTTTAGCAAAAAAAATATTTAAAGTGATAAATATTGTTGAAATATGAAATTAATCGAAGATTTTTTTATAATAAAACTTAAATGTAGGTGTTAAGGTTCATAATCCCAAAAAACGATTTATTATATACCTTCATCCTAGCATGTCTTCAATTCGTTACAAAATTTCATAAGTATTTGATGTAGATGAAAAGCAATATTCATATAGCTTAAAAAATAAGATGTTTTTAATTAAACATACGCGTAACAACAAATCAACCACTGAGGTTATTTCTGGTTAACAGAACTGATAACTATATTACTGATAGGTTTTTATTATCAACTATACTCTTGATTCTTAGAACGAATATTGACTTACATTAGAAACGTTGTCTAAGTAACTTTTTAAACTAAGCACTACTAGATGGACCGCACTTTACCTACTAACTCAATGAAAGTTTTAACTCGCTCTTGTATTAGAATATTAAGATTTAAAATCGTTGTGAGTTACATTATAATAAATGTGATATAACTTGTCGAGTACAATGAAGAGTTCATGTTTCATAGATATAATGTCAGCAAACTTAAAAGGAAACAAGATTTTTAGAAGTATTTTTGTAAGAAAAAATTTCATATTGAAATTTTTAATGTTACAAAAATGTGCCTAAAATATCTATGTATAAACAAACGTTAGGTCGTTTATATATACCAGTATGTGAGTACAACGATTTTGGAGTGTCATTATTAATATGCCGAGATATTAAGATTGATAAAAGCCATTTTTAATGATACAGCAACTGATACTAACATCGCCTGCATTCCACTATTATATAGGTCATGAATCTAATAACTACTTTGTCTTCCAATAAATTAAAAAAAAAACTGTTCACGTAGAGATTGGTAATGAATGTGTTTTAATACATTCCATTTCATTCAAAAGACTTATATTTTTTCTGCAGGCGGTCTAAATATCAATAGCAAATTTTCTGGAGGCTTTTTATGTTAATGGTACATGTAATGTATTAGTTTTGTAAGTATTACTTGTGATAATTATAATTTAAGTTCCATTCAAATGTACGTACAACCGATATGTACAAAAAATCATTGCCATAATATCCTTTGAATGTATGTCCTTTATACATAAAGTGAATAACAATTCCAGATTATTCAGTTATTTGAATGAAGATTTCTTACGTCTTTACCTCACGTTTCCTATGCTTGTGGAGTTACCAGTAAACTGACAGACATCATTTCCTCTACGAGACTGGACACCGCACTTTTAACTTAAGCCATGCTTAAAAACAAAAATGTTACATTTTAAATGAATTAATATTCATTTCGTTTATATATGTTACTTTACATTTTCACTTGACTTTGACAATGATTTCCATATATGGTCCAATTTTGTATGTTTATTGGAATATTGTTTTATAATTTAAGTGGATATAGTCGCTATTATAGTTTCATTTAAAAAACTTTTAAATTACAATAAAACAGCAACAAAAACGCACCCTCGTAAAAATTTATGTAAATTTTTTTAAATATTCAGTGCATGCATGTGTCTTTAAAATGGTGCTTAAAAAATAAATAATTATTTTAACTTTCTTTATTCCATATTTGTAATTGTTGTATATCCAATAATAAACAATGTATAATTTAAATATTTTCATAGATAGTGTTTTTAACTTAATCAAACTTTCAAATATTCACATTTAGTATTGTTTTAAATGTTTTTAATATATTGACGATATGAGTTGAATACAAAGTTTTGTCATCCTTGTAACAAAACTGAACACGTTCTCTCGTGAATAAAAGAACATGTGATATCAAATTGTTATAAAGCCACTCTGCCTTATAATAAAAACTTTTAATCCACAATAATAAAAAAAAATACGTAATTAATAGTGGCGTGATAAAAAAATCATCGTAACATGACATTTATCCTTAGGAATTGTTCTGAGTAATGATATTTTAAAACGTATATAATAGCTAAGTACAATTTTTTATATGTATATAATTGTAACCAATAATGTAAATGACTCCATGTTGATATTTGCTTTTGTTTATTGTATTTAAATTTTAAATGTAAAAATATGTTTATATTTATTATTAAATTTGAAAATGCTTATTGTACATTTAGGTTATACATTAATGTAGAGCTGTGCACAAGAGCTCATAATAGACACGATGTCTGAAGGTGATCTCGCATTGCCGGATTTTCGAAATTCATTACGTTTTAATTTAATTTATTTAAAAAAAAATCGTGGCAAGAAAGATTTCTGAACCAATTCTATTATAGTAATCAATAATAATAAACATATTTAATTTTTTAAGCAGTCTTATACCGTTACAATTCAGATGCATTTGTTTTTCGGAAATCCAATATTTATCATAATTCTAACATATCACCGTCGTTCCTTCATGAACGACCTTTATATACAGCCTATCGAATAAATATTTTTTGTAAAAAACAAAAAAAAAATCTGTGAGCATCAGATCTTCCATAACATAACATTCAAAAGTATATCAGCTCAAAAATAAAACTAATGAAAATGAGACAACAATTGAGAAATGGAACATATCATATTTATATATTGTAACAAATATATTATATATGAATAACTATAATTTACTACATTTTAATGGGACCGAGCATAGAACCTCGAAAATGCATTGATATATATAAAGACACATTTTAGTGTTAATATATACTAATCACACTTATGTTATCTGTTAAATGAAATGTCTACGAAACAATTACGATGCTCCGGACAATTTTTCTCTAAATTCATGATAAATAATAACTACATTTTTGTATTATAACAAAGAGCTATAAAGTGTACCTAATATGTACAAGCAAGGCGCGCGAATTGACACGTAAGTCAATTAACTTATATATTAAATTATTGTATTGCGAAAACGAATGTAGTGATGTTGTGATTTATCAATTATTTTATGAAATAAAATTACGTTGTTTGTTTATATTGCTTTTTTTTTGGTCATCCTTAAAAAATTGTCGCTCAAGCTAAACTGATTTCACTTGAGACTTAACTAGAGTTAATGTAGTCCCTCAAAGCAAAGTGACCAGCGTCTCTAAGCTTACGCGTTACGTCAGTACATAGGTCCACAAGGGGATTGGTATAGATGCTGCGAAAATAGATTTTATACCACTGAAATAAGAACACAGTGGCTTGGGGATGGGGTGACGAAAGGGTGGATCGATTGACGGTACAGAGAAGACGACCTCTGGCGGCTAAGCGGCGCTCAGTGTGCGGGGACCGCCGCTGTGGCTCGGCCGCGTGCGCTCCGTCTCTCTTGTCATCGTGTGAACGTCAGGTTAGTAAATATTATCGTACGTTTGATTATAAACACGTCTCTTATTAACTATTGCAACCAATTCTCTTTATGTTTAATTAAGAATTCGTTGTTTATTTGAGTGCTTGAAATGATGATTAAAGGTGTATCCTAATTACCGTAAAATGTTTTATAAACATTTATCTGAAATATATTTCCTGTTTGTTGTTTTTATAAAAATATTTTTCACAGTATGACTAGCATATATACTACTTATTTGCATTTAATATTAGTTAGTAATTTGCTTAAATATTTCGTTATACCTACCAATTTGGAAATATATATCGTATTTTTTATATTTTTTGTGATTTATATGATGAATCAAGAGCTTATGTAGGTAAGGAAATGAACCAAACTTGTTTTTATCATTTTAGTTATACCTATATGCAGCTAAATACTTAAAATTTTCCTTGAAATATATGTATCAGCGTATACATTTTATGTGCTTACAGATCTAATGAGTACAGCTCAATAATTAATCACATATTTGTTATATCTACACAGTTTATTGACACTAATCGTTTAATTTACTATTCGTTGTTGAACCTCGTTATTGAACGTTGTTTGTACCCAAGTTGTTGAACAGTACCGTATGTACATAGATACAAGCTTAGATAAATAAATACATGTCTTAGGTATAAAAAATATTATATACATAGATTCAAACCTACATATCCATATCTCTTTAATATGGCATTGATTTTTCAAAAAATAGCACATTACCTACTTTTTACTAGAAAGTAAGCGAACCTAACATATGATCGTTGAATTGTTGATAAGGTAATAATTATAGTAAACGTTCAATAAACTACATACATCTGTCGCTTTGCAATACAAACTTTATATAGGCAAATTTTAGGATATATATAAAAACATAAACATCTAAATAAATACTACAACATTATGACAATTGTACATTTAAATTTCATATTCGGTCGGTGTATTTAAGTAATACTAAGCATTTAAGCATTCTAATGGTTTATCAATTGTTTATAGAATATTGTACGTATAAGTTCATATAAGCACTTATCTAACATCCATATTGTAGTACAGAGGAAGAGATGCTTGTTGAATGCAATTTCATGTGGCGACTTCAAGGCAACCGTGTTACAGCTCGTTGTGAATAGCGATTCTTTACGATTGCTGATCTCGATATCTATCTATCCTTTTAACATCTATCTATCTCTCTATCTTTAAACATTGCAATAGAGTACATATTTTGTTGCTTTTTAGTATAATATTGCATAGATAATTAATTAATTAAACATTCTTATTTACTTTAAAATATTAGAGTATCTGTATTTTTTATTTATCTATACTACCTATATCATATTCATTTTATAAACAAAATATATGTAATGGTAATAAATTATTTTCTTTTATAATTTTGTAAGAGAAATAGAAAATCTATATTAATTTAGTTACTGTGATCTTAGTTGTGGATTTCAAAGTAGGTTTTGTATCTTTATATTTTCAATATAATTGGGGATCCCTAAAGATACAAATGTCTCACCATTATCGTTCAAGTTGCCTACTAACATTGGCACAGGCCATAGTACCTGTATAAAAAAACACTCCTAGTCCTGACATTCTTAATAAGCTACCTTGTTCAAATATTAAACATTTATTTGTTTTGCCTCTAAATGAAAATTGTATTCTCCAAAACTTTTCAAGTTTACATCAAATATTATTATAAGGAAGCGCTACGAAGGGCGCCTGACAACTGTTTATCACTTAATATGCCAATGCTTATAGTGTTATAAGCTTTTTAGACTTCACCGTTAGATATTTTCCAGGCAAATGATAGATTCAGGTAGCTAGTATCTATTTGTTATTACATTTTTGCCTAAGCTGTTTTTCTATTACTGCTTACCTATTATAACCTAGAATTTTACCTACACCTAGTAGATGTATATATTATCTCTAGAAAGGGTTTTATCTCGACGTCTTAGTGAAAACACACGGGTCCGCCACTACTAAAAGTCTGATTTTTTGAAAGATCTATTTAGAATTACAAGTGAAGCCTTTAAAATATTCACTAATACTGAAATAAACTGCAAAATGGATATAAGAACGATCAGAAGATTGATACTTTATTGTCTACAGAGCTGACAACTCAGCAAGGACAAATCGTGCACGAAATAAAAACTGGCGCGTTATAGTAAGACGTTTCTTTTAAAGTTCACATAGAAGATGACCAAATTATGCAAATATAAAACTAATATATTTTGCGCAGTTACATGGATTAAAGGCATGTTCGACGGAATATAATAAACATATTTTATCATTACCCAGTGAGTTGTGAATATCGCAAGGACGAAACCAAAGGTGTGTCCGAAATAGAAAATCTTTTTATGGCTATTTGCGTCCTGGTCGTTGAGCACCTATGTACGGATTGTTATCTACAAATTTCTTCACCTTTTATTTTTTTTTCAACAGATAGTCTATTGGCGCTGCCGTTCTTCTTGTTCTTTCAGTTTTATATGTTTCCCACATTTCTGAAAACACTCCTCATATTCCATTTTCAGCTCATTCCGATACACATTAAATATATTATATAATTGAACTAAGTTTTTGCCAATTCAGCTCAGCTTCTTGCCAGTTTATTATAATAAAAAAATAAGCGTAACGCTTAGCAGAGTAGTGCGTATTATTTATCAATATTATTCAAACTTGTGCCAGTACATGACCTACAGAATCAATACGAACTTTTTATAATTTAAAGTTTATGTAAGTATAAACAAAAATTTGTACTCCACTATTTCTATTCAGTAGACAACAAAATATTAAATCTCATTTTTGTTGTCCTTATAAGAATTTTTAGTCATATTGCTCTTCTACAGTATCAAAGAAACCTACGATCCACCTCTGCGATTAAACATTTAGCTTCGCGTACGTAAATTGATTTTTTCCCTGTAAAACGTGACATCATTAATATTAGAACAGTAACGTCTAACTAAATTATGATAATTTAATTGCTGTTTAATGTAAACCTCTTCAGGGGAAACAGCCATCGGCATTGTGTCGACTTTTATAGGGGTCTAACGACATCTGAACCATAATCGTCAACGGGCGCCACTCGGTAGCCATCATAAATGCCATTGTGCTTAACGATGCTACGTCATGTTTGAATCTCTCAATTTAATGGCCGTCTCGAATAAAATAAATACAATTCATGTTTTATATTTGTATAAGAATGATAAAAGTATCTATTTACTAATGTTCATTTACAAATTGAATCATTACAAGATATGAATAAAATTAGCACCTATAAACGTTTTAGGATTGCTTTTCTTAATTTAAAGTTTTTACTTTTACTTCACCACAGTACTTAATTGAAAACTTAATAACTTTAACATCATTTGAATTTGAATCATTATATTATATTTTAGGTATTTCATACTTTCACAATGCCTTTGTAATAATAATCACAAATAGTGACTTATATATATATATATATATATATATATATATATATATATATATATATATATATATATACCTAACTCATATGCGTGTAGGTATAATATAAATAAAAGCACTCTCGTATTTAACGACCTTTGTTCTATCTACGCTATAAAACTGACAATACTGGTTTATGAGAATGAAAAGAGTTAAAACCGGAGTACATCTTCGACAATAGAATGCTTGCTATAGGTACTTGTATATAAGCTAATGCTTACTCTGCAAAAAGCTCTACTCCTTGGCTATTGTAATAATTTCTGTAGACAAGTTGCACATAACTTTTATTATAAATGCTGAACACGCGATCGATACATGCAGCTCAATATGTACGTGGGTATAATATTGAAGAATCGATGTCGCGTTACTTATTTACAATCTCCTGCACTACTAACTGAAAGTGATTCGTGAATTATTGACTAAAGGTGGAGATTAATTTCTTACGTGCAATAGATTCGAAAATAAAGTATCATTAATGGTTTTTACGTTAAATTGTAATTCTAACCTATTATGTACGAACATATGACTTATTAATTATTAAAAAAAATATGAACATAATACTAACTACGAATAAATTAAACGTAAATAAAAAAACTATCTGTATGTACCTATACGAACTGTATTTGGCATTTTGATGCATTAAGCTTAGCCTATTTCAGGAATTATATAGGTAAAAAGTTAAATCTTCTTGTAAATTAAATCTTGTAAATTAAAATAAATTATATCAGGTCTTTCTATTTAATTGCCTTCTTAATAAATATCTTTAAACAAAATTCCTGAATGCAATGAAAATTTCTTCTATTACATGCGCGGAACGAAATATTTTCACTAAATGACTCAGCCTGCCAACGTTCAGAAAGAGAGGAGAGGGTGATGCGATACAAAAATTGTGCAACAAGCCGCAGATTTTTATACGTACGAAGGGTTGTCGCAATTCAAAAACAAAACTAAGGGTTGATTTAAAAAAATATTTAATAACATATAAGCTATTTTCATTTTCATTTAAATATAATATATGTAACACGAATATAACAATAGATTTAGAGAATTATTTTAATTTCTTTTATATTAGTAGAAGTAAGCTACTTGACACAACCCTGCGTATGCTGATTTAATGATTACGTTAGCGAGAGCGGCCGATCCAAAATTTGCGTCATAGTTGGAGTACCTACGTGACACGAGGCTTTTATACGTACCTACATAAACGTTTTGGTGCAGTACTGTTATTAAACTTGGTGCAATGAGCTTGCATCCTTTAGATATATTTGGCTATTAGGAAATCTTATATTTTTATTAAATTGAGGCTTTTTCAATAAGTTTATTTCTACTCTGGCTGGATACTAGTTGATTGAAATAAGAAGTGAAAATGCAACATATATGTAGATGTATACGAATGTTGTTAATTTTCTAATAATCAAATAGTTTAAATTTTTCAAAATTTTAAAAACATAAATATAAAAAATTTTGATTTTTTTTACACGGGGACCCCCAAACATTTTTCGTTACCATGTGTACTGTTTTATTAACCAACAAGATATAATATTTTTTGAAAAGATACATTTAAAGATCCTGAAAATATTGACCGACATTAAATACTAAATATGATATATATTTTATTTCAAACTATTACCTGAGTTATATCAACACTTATGTAACTGTTATTCATAACAACAGTTTGACCAAGACGTAAATAAATTCTCTTTATGTATACGTTGTAAACGTATAGCAAGAGAGGGAGGACTTGAGAAGACATCCGTCCGTAATTCATTGAGTGGAGCGTCCTCGAATCGCTTATATAACGGTCCACGCCTGTGTATTTAATGTACTTTTTATGAAAGCCTTTTTAATTTCAGAGTTTATTAATTGCCTTTCTTTATGCCTTTTTTACTAATATTCATTTTATTTAAAAAATATATTAAAATATAAATCAAGCACCCTAAACTACTACTATGTACTATCAATATTAATATCCTGATTTATATTTAAATTCTGTTTCTTAAAAGCATACAAAAAGGCCTACCATACCAGTCTATGGAATGTTTATATTGAAAATATTTCCCGTGTTTTAACCCAACGTAGTAAGTTTAAGTTCTGTTACTGAACTCACACTCAAAAGTTAGGGAATGGTGAAACTCATGATAAGGTCCTTACTCCTATCTACATAATCACAGAAACAAAACAAAAAATATGTCAGAATCCATCTACTTTCTACACGCACGTCTTTGATATTCATCGAATACTTCCTTTAACCAGCATCACATGCTCCAAATACGTGACTCATTCAAAACAATTTGCTCCCTCAATATGTCCCAGAATTTCAAGATTTTTGGAATACGTTATATACTTATATAAGTTATAAGGACACATGTAGTAATTTTATCTTCCTTTGGTGAGAGATATTCCAAAAAAAAAACGTATAATACGCTACAGCACCCAACGTTGGATTTTAAGCAACTGAATCTAAACTATCATAACTATTATTGATATGATTAAATTAAAATTCAAATATTCAATCCACTACTTTAAAGTATGCAGTCATAACCGCCTCTGCTCTTGATATTACTTACCTAATATAACAACCTATAGTACCAGGTATGCGTGACCTAAGTTCTAATTTACATTTTTTACATTGGTAAGGGTATAAGCCTTAGTGAATGGATTTATCAGCTTTAATCCTTGTGTCCGTGGCAACGTCGACAGACAATTTGTGTCTATAAATATAGCGCAATATAATGAATATTAATTTTTAATCAATTTGAAAGATATCCTGATTGCTATACTAAAATCCTCAAAGTGAAATAATATAATATTTGGTATCTTAAACTCATATTTATATACTTTATGCATCATATGCAGAAAAATTTAAAAAGTAGATATTAATTCAGTTTATTGCGTTTACTTTTTTCATCGATTTTTTAACACAGACTTCAATATGTCTATAAAGATGGGGTTAACGTTCCCCTCTAAAATTTTATTTTCTACCCTAAAACGATATTGGAAAACGCATTGCAAATTAGAACGCGCCATCGCATCAACGAGATAGATTTATCGCTTCAGCCAATATACAAACAATAATAACAATCAACGTAAGACCTCGCCTTGATTACATATGAGTAACTTATTTACTTACTTATGAATAAAATATTATTTACATAAATTATATTTTTAAGGAAAATGGGTTATTCGAGTTTGTGATATGGTTAATAAGCGTATTTAGGAGCAAGAGATGCTAACATTTGATTAATAGATCTATAATTAAATAAAGATGGGTAGAAGAATAAAAGCAAATTATTCATAAAAATCGATCCCATAAATTGTTCGATGGTGTACTTAGAAAAATGCAGCAACCTATAAAAACATATAGTTATATTTTCAAAATAGAAAACATAAAGTATGATACGGCACGAGGAAAGCGTACGCCTCTGTTTGTATCTGAGAACAACTTCAAGACTATGGATAAGATATAAACCAACGTTGAATCACAATGGAGTGTTCAGTGACAATCGACAAAGTCTCGGTTTTCAGATATTAGAGTAGGTATAGAAATGCACTATACAGATATGTATTATGTAGGTAGATATATATGTTTTGCTTTATTTAGCTTCAAGCATCTCCCGCACATAGAAGAAGGAGAATCTAGAATTAATACACTCCGTTTTCCACTTTCAATATATCGAAATCGTGCATCCCGTGGAGCACAACCCAATTAATATTACAAATTGAAACATTAGTTAAAACAAAAAACAAATTGAAAAACTACACACATTGAAAATTTAAACAATAATTAATTAGTCTACAGCGCAACAAAGCAAAACACATTCACACAGATGAGAAATTATGTCACTAGTAAAAAATTTAAACTAGATCGATATTGATTATGCGTCAGCTCTTCTACGGTAAGATTATTACAGTTATTATTTTTGTTTATTTAGTAGAGACAGTTATTATTTTTGTTTATTTACTATTTTCATAACAACAATAAAGGACAAATTGAAGGCTCCACAATCCCTAAGGGTTGTAACAGTATCGGGCAATTTGCCAATGTGCGTGGGTTTGAATGTCCTCCGTTCCTATTAAGGACATACCAAGGTCAAACGGGAATATAAAAATAAAGTGGCTAACAATGGATATTTATTTTTGACTAAAATATTTTTCGTTAAATGTCTATATTTTATAATTAACTTCATCTCATGAGTGTGTAAGGTTTAAAAAAACAATTTTTGGCAAAAAGAGCACTTAAAATTACTTAATAAATATTTTAATAGCATTTGTTTTAATACTAAAATCAACGCAAATTTACATCTACTTGTATTCTATGTGTGATATGTAAAAGAGTAAAATTTTTTAGGGTTATTGTTTCAGGTGCTACCGACTGGTTAATATTATGATACTGTTTTTTACACTATTTAAACATTAATTATTCAACTACTTTTGAATTCAGCATTAATAATATTGTTACACAATTCTAAAGTGACCTTCTTTTTAATGTCTTGTATCAGCGCATAAGTACATATAAAAATATTTCATTCAGAACAATAATAACCGGAACTCAAAATTCACGGTCAAATTTAATTAGCTGAAATATTGACCTACTAATGAAATAAAATTTATAATTCTTTTCTTTGTTTCAGGGCTAGGCCAACAATTGAATTCACGCAAGATATAGAATCGCAATATAATTTCTTAGCATTGGTTCACTCACTCGAGAAGCGCAACGGCGTGTGGTAGTTTGATATGCGTCAACGCTTTGTGTCATGACTGTGACACAACAACGTTCGCCGTCCACATTGCGCATCAGTCTATCCGCTATCGATAACCGACCCACTAGATTCAAACTGCCAAGTTTCGATTTCATCAACGTTCTCACTACACCAGTAAAATACTAGACGTCTCGACGTCGCACCACGTATTCATATAGCATTAGATGTAGTAGACGGCATACCATAGTGATGCGCCGTTTACACATTTAAAAAATAAACTGGCCTGCCAAATAAATTATTCCAAATTCAAATTTTTATCTGTTTTGACGGATTGCCGCTCAAGTGTCTTGTAAATAAATAAAAACCAAAGTGTTTTATAGTGTTTTAAAGCCTTAGTTGTGATAAATAAAAAGTGCACGATGACATCGCGGTCTAAGGAGAAAGTAGCAGCGGCTTTTCGGAAGCTGTTTCGCTCTCCAGAGAAACTAGACAACGAGGGAGCTGGCCCGAGCGGGTCGCCAGCCAGACGAGGACTATTTCGCCGTCACAGGTAAATAAATAATTTATCTAATAATTTAACTATTGTTTACACACAGGAAACAGGAAAAATGTGAAAATCAGCACAGTTGCAGGTTGCAACTAAATATTGTATTAAATATTAAATAGGAACCTATTCATATAGTAATAAATATATTGTAACGTAATAAAACTATGTGTACTGTACGAAAATAGTAAACATATTCGGACATTTGTGGACCGTCATGTGGACCATTGATAGATTAAACATATAAGCTTATAATCAAAAATTAGATAGATTGTAACATGTGTTAACATGATGCGATACATGAATTTCTATTAAATCCATATTTTTTGCATCTGCTGGTTATTCTAAATACGAAGGTTATTTCAAAAGGAATTTTATTAGAATTAATAAGCAGAATTTGTTACAATTTTCAAAATTACTTATTTTATCAGAGTTGTGTGTAATTGTAATCCGCTAAATAAATATATGTATATATTTTTTATATAAAATTAACATAGTATTAAGTTAAATTACCAACAAAATAATTAAGTACTTCTTTCAAATCTCCGATCTTATAAAACTAAAGTTAGTCCGAGGCTTATTCAAACAGATATTTTGTTTTAATTATAACTCGTTTCTAAGTTCAAATGAATAAATAGAATACTGAGCAATTTTTTCTTTAGAAATACTACACTTAACAACAGTGAAATGTATAACTATAATCTCTAATGCAATTAGAAATATTGATTTTTAAAATTGTGTAAACCCTTGTGAACAGCACATATTGTCATTGTAACTACAAATTAAGTCCGATTTGAAGATTCACGTACTTGTATTCTCCTGGAAAAATCTTAACTTTCTATATTTACAAAAAGTATAAATATCAAATGCATTTTCTTAAACCACCACTTATTTCAGAATACACGTTTTTTATTTACACTTTTAAAGTTGTATATTTTTTGTTTTTTAACTTTTTTAACTCTGCGTAGTATTTAGTACTCGCATAAACAATATACTAATATTGTATAGTAAAACAGCATTACTATTATGCGATGATATAAATGCCTACTACTGATATTTAAATTTTGTGACTAAAATGAATTATTCCGATAGTACAATCTAATTTTACTTCTGTAACTTAAATTATAACTTATGTTTTAAAATTTATGTGTATAGTACACATAACTAAATTATTTTATGATTTGTGTGGCCACTATATTTTACTTTAAATTTATACAAAGATATGAACATACCTACACAGTTTTTATGAAGCAACATCTGCGTTCGTAGAATTATTTCATGTATTAACACACAATATGTTATTGGGGTTCAAAACAGTATTTCAAGCTACCTTTATGAAGCTAAGTTTCTAAACAAAGATAACAAGTCATACGCAGTCTTCCTGTTTATAATGCAGTAAACAAAGCAGTTGCAATTGATTGCTTACTTGAAAACGTAATTCATATATTCATTTTTTGTTAGAAAAATGTGGACAGTACAGCGACGGTTTCAAGTTCGCTTTGGCAGTACCTATTCTATTTGTGATATTTATAAGTTTGGTACTAAGTTTGAATCTTTATTTGACGTATAAAATTTAGTTTAAGCAGAAATAATTGGTACTTTAGTTTAGTTAGTTTATGCTATAATCATTAAATATAATACAAAAGTACCGTCAAATTTTATATAATTATTCCTAATATAAATCAGAGAATACCAACAGATAAATTTAAAATGCTTCCTACATTTTTCAATTTCAAAATAAAAAATATACCAATTACAAAAGTGCAAATGATGTTAAGGAAGTACAAATCCGTGCCGAAGTCTCCGTTTCAAAATATCACGAGACAAAGACTTTGTTAGATATGTACATATGTATATGACGACAGAAATCTGCGTCACACCAATGCGGAACAGAAAAACCGGGTTTACCTACAAGTTATATGTCACACAAATTAGACCTTTCCTCTATACGTCATGTTTATATATTTATAACTGTTGAGTAGGTGAAATTATATAAAGTCTTAAAGGTGACAATCCACAAGTATATTTTATAACTATCTTTAACTTCGCGAATTCCGTATATAATTAGTGCAGAAAAATCGGACCTAATGTTGACATGACGCTCGCGCTTTTCAACTTTTCACATTAGCTACTAAACAAATTCTTATGTATTTTTAATTTCAAAACACGAGAATATTTACTTTTTAAAAGGGTTTAAGATTATTAAACACAAGAAATATATATTAAATTCAAACATCATATTAAACATACTGGAGTATCCAACGTATCATACATTGATAATGCCAGAGAAAGCTGCCTGTCTCGTAATTTACAGCGATACACTATCAATGTAGCTATTAACAGAGCGACAAGCCGGCTGCCATGTAATTCTAATATTTGTACTGGACCAATTTATATATTGTAAATACTAGCGACGTAGTTCTGACGCTTTCATAAATTTTGAAATTCTGAAGTGCAATGCTTAAATAACAAAAAAAAAATATTGAAGCGAAAAGCTTCATAAACATTATAAAATTTAAACTCATTAAAATGAGTACATAAGAAGACGAAAAGTATTCATTTTAATTAGTTTTTTGAACCGTGGTATATAGTAGCAGTTTCTTTAGGAACGCATCAGAATATTCTAATTTATCATTCTGGCAGAATATTATATCTACATATTTTTTTTAAATAACATTTAAGTGTTTTTCAACTTTAGTTATCTTAAAGTATGTCTTTTACTTGGTTGAACTTTATCTGAAAAGCTATAATTAAATGACATGATTATATTCCTACTATAACACTTATAAATATATATATATATATGTATACTAAAATGATTATTGGTTGTTAAAATAATCAAAAAATTTAAACTAACCAGAACTTCTGATGCAACTGTTTACATCCAAATAAAACATACTATGTATGTAATAAAATTCTAAACGTATTTTTATTTATGCTGTTTATATCGCACATAATGCAGTAATCGAGGCCGTTGACCGGTGATGCACATTCTACAATCAGACCTTCAATAAAGCGTTAGACAGTCTATTATAACAATATCTTAAAGTACCAACAATATGGTATTATTTTACATTATGGAGATTATCACCAAAAACTATGTATTTGGATTTATAGAAACAAAAAAGATTTTTATTGTATAAAATATTTTGTCCTATTTTTCTATATAACACATCTGTCTGTTTGTGAATATTTTTCTTCGAAACTGAACTCATTATCGTTATCTTCTCATAATAAATACCGCATCCTGTGGTTAAATACATACATATTTTAATATTATTGTTGTAACTACTTGAATATGCTTTACTGATTTATTTTTTATTTATTGAATGTTTAAATAAAGTTAATGTATATTTTTTAAAAACATTCAATTACTGTAATGAATAAAAAATAATAGATAAACACACTTATTTCTTATTTAATTTTGCTATAAAATAGAATATTTTTACTGTAAAAAACTTAAAAATGTCAAAAAAATACATTTTAATTTAAGGAGCACTAATTGAATTAATAATGTACTAAATTGTTATACGTCGAATCATAAAAATGACCTTAATAATAAGTATCATTAAAATAAATATATTTTAATTCTCATCGGATAAATTACACTTGCTGTCTCTGAAATAATTTTAGATAACCTAAATTACAGCTTGTTGAATTGGGTCAAATTCTGGAATGAATGACTTGTTTTTAGTACTCTCCGACGAAAAAATACCTGAGCTCATTATGCCATAGTAACTGATCTCTAACTCAATTTTAATTATCTTCTATATTATACTAACGTTTAGTCTGTAAATACTACTTCGAACATTAACTTTTTGAGTTTAGGCGAAAATTCAATCATATTTATGAGGAGTATTAGATATATATGTAGTTCATTATAAATGACTAAAAAAGTTAGAACAGCTGTTACCAGTAGTCACCTTATAAATATTAAGTTTATCAAAACTTATTAAAATAACTCGAGCAAGTTTAATATCTAACAAAAATCTAGAGTAATATAAATATATCATAAGTAGAATATACCTTTATTAAATCTCATTTTAACCATTGCAATTCAAATATATTATATAAATGTAAACTTTCAGAGATGGAGTGAGTCCAGCGGAAGCGCCTGCGAGCTTACCATCAAGTCCCGCTGCTTCGTCAATTGCAAAGAAGAAATCTGGAGGATCACACGACGTACGAGAGAGAGCAGCGGCAGTACGTTCACGCAGACTTATGAAAGAGCTCAAAGAAATACAACGATTGCAAGATCATAGATCTGATCCCGTTTTTACAGTAAGTTTTGGAATCATATTATATATATATATATATATATATATATATATATATATATATATATATATATATATATATATATATATATTATGGATATTGTAAAATTGAACTGTTTATGATTTTAAATACGATATATAAGTAAAATTTACCTAATAATTAACTAAATTATTTTCTAAGAACTGTTAAGCTAAAAAAAACTAAAAAATTAAAATAAACTAAAAAAAACATAAAGAACGAAAATCATCAAATTAATTTTCAACAACTTTGAAAAGAAAAACTTATATTGTGATTTATTACTTGCCAATGTATGCGATATAACAGAATACTTTATCTTCCACAACAGAGAAAGATCATCCAAAATTAGAAAAAATGATTCATTTTAAATATCAACGTTATCCTTAGATAGGATTGAACGCACAGCCATTACTACGCATGTTTCACAGATGTTTCATTTGCAGGACGATGATGTCTAACAGCGCAACGTATAATAATATAAGTAATATTATTCTACAGTAACTATAAATACTTATTTTCACTTAAAGGTAGAGCTAGTGAACGACAACTTATACGAGTGGCACGTGAGGCTGCATCAAATAGATCCAGAGAGCGACTTGGCTTCAGATCTTCGAGAGTTAAAAATACCTAACATTCTGCTACACCTCATATTCCCGGAAAATTTCCCCTTCGCGCCGCCGTTCATGCGTGTTATTGAGCCGCGAATAGAGAAGGGATTCGTAATGGAAGGTACACACATATTTCTATAATGTTCGTATTTTTCTGACAGCCTATGTATGAGATGTTTTTTAGACATATTTTATTTGTATTTATTTTTGGCTATTTAGTTTGGGACTACGAATCACCGTGAAGGTCTTTATCTATGTAAATTTATTTTATTTAAAAAATTAAAAAATGTTTTGTATATTATATATCACAAATATTGCATCTAATACAAATTAGCTATGTATTTACAAAGTATTCTTTTCCCTTTTTTGTTTTGTTTGTGATTAGGTTTGTTACTTCTATATATTCTTTTTATTATTTTATTATTAATATAAATTTCTAATATTAAGACATGGTAACACAAACTAGACCTAATTGTTTTACTTAATTTGGTAATACTACCAAATGAAGTAAAATATTGTTCCTATTTCCTAACACATATAGTGTTATACTAATAATATACATGTATACTAAAATTTAGAACATATTTTTTACTTTAAAAAATCTTAAATGAAAAGGTGGAGCCATATGTATGGAGCTGCTAACACCACGCGGATGGGCATCTGCATACACGGTAGAAGCGGTAGTAATGCAGTTCGCGGCGTCCGTAGTCAAGGGCCAAGGCCGAGTGGCGCGAGTCCCGCCGCGCTCCTCACGCGAATTTTCAAGACGACGTGCGGAGGAAGCTTTCCGTTCACTCGTCAAAACACACGATAAGTACGGATGGGTCACACCGGCACTGTCTGACGGTTGAAATATTGATAAGGTATATACTGTTTCACAATATTATATCTGAAACGTACCCAGTTATATCATATTTTCTATTACAGTATGTTTTTATTTCTTACTAGCTGTGCCAATTCGTAAGCATGAAATTTTCACATTTACAGATTTTTATTTTATTAATTCAAAAAAAATAGCCTAAATTACATCAGCTATCTACCGGTGAAAGTTTCGACAGAATAAGTTCAACTGTCACAGAAATTAACCAGAAAAACCAGAAAGACAGACAAAAATTGTAAAAATATCGTATTTTGGTTTATGTACTCTGTATACATATTCATTTAATAAAAAGCAGTTATTTTAATATTATAAACGACCACTACAATTTTATTTATTTGTACAGAATTATTTCTCTTATTAACTTGTAAACACATGATAGCTATAAAATAGTACAGACATAAATCGTTGTAATTAAAAATAGTAATTTGAATTTATTTGCTTTAGGTATCGCTGTTCGGCAGGCGAAGAGGAAGAAGGAAACGAAGAATGGATCTCTTGTAGTTTTAACTGTATTAATTGTAATTATTTTAATTACGAATAGTAAACAAATCTGTGTAATTTTGTAATTTTATTCATCTTGTCTTTAAGTACAGTAAAAATTGAATGTCATTGCAATTACATTTGGATGTACTTAGTTTAGTGATGTTATTGCGTATGACAGCAATGTGCGCTAAATTTTTATAAATTTCTGTGTAGTAATAATTGTTGTAAATAGTGTGTGCCAAAAATACATTGTGCTAAAAGTGTCAATGTTGTGCTTTTTTTAAGATTTTAATCGTCACTTTAAGCTTCAATTTTCGTATTTTCAGAATAGGCACTATAGTTTGAATATACTATTTGTTCTTTGTATCTCTCTAGCAGAAATTATGTATCGAAAATTTTATTATAATATGTCCGTCCCAAAGTCATTTAATCGTTTGTATTATAAATAATAAAATTATATTATATTAATCAATTGAAAAATGACAAGTAAATTAGTTATTTTGTTTTTCACTAAAACACACCTCAGTATAGGCAGTATTAGTTTTATAGTATATTTTTAATAATCCAAAATTAATAATGCTCAAATCAAAAATATTAAAAAAAATATTTAAATATGTGGAATGCTGCAAGTATATAATTTTGATGTTTATAACTCTAGAAATTAACAAAGACATGTAATTGATGTTGATTTGTTTAGTGAACCAAAGACATTTATTTTCTATGTAAAATGTGAAATTCAGCACAATTTATGAATGAATGCTGAATAAAATATATATGTATACAATGTTATGAGTGTAATAAATTACTTGCTCAATAAGGAAATTACTTTTATTCTTATCTTTTTTTAATAACTCTGCCAATGTGTTAATATTTAAAAATGAAGAATAAATTTATCTGAAAAAATGAATATTGATGTCCCTATCTGCTAATGTCAAATATAAGCCATACTTAAAATACATGATATTATTCAATAACAAAAAATACTTTAATTTCCAAATTATTAATATAGTATAATTTAGTATAGTCAAGGTAATAAAGTCAGTTGTGTAAAACCAGTATGGTTGTATAATGTTTGCAGAATGATCTTATGAAAAAAAACACATTTTCTTAAACTTTTTATGATTAAAAATAAGTGTTGTACATTATTTTAACCAGTTACATTATATAGGAAAAGTAAAATTAAATAAGTGTTGTTAAATTGAGATGCTTGTTACAAAAGATCAATTGCCACCTCTCAGTGCCAGTACTAAATGCAGAACAGATCCTCCTTGAACTTTGTAGTCTTGAGCTGTTTTTTCATCATTCCTAATGAATAAATAAAGTAGAAATTACTTATAATCTATCTATATAAAATGAAAAAATGTTTCTTAGTCTTTCTAAAAATAAAAAGGATCAATCCAATTTTCAAATATATGTAAAATTGTAAAAGTTAAAATAGGAAGCATAGTTTAGACTAAAAGGTGTGTAATGAATGAATGATCATTTAAGCAATGTTTAGTCTGATATCAACTCTTATTGCATATATCTTTTTAAGAAAATTGAACACACCAAAATTTATTACAACAAAAAAGTCATTCATTCATATGGAAAATGTTAGAGTAATTTATAGGTTTCTTGTTATTTAACTCTAAGGAGATAGACAGTTCGCTGGGTCAACTAGTTTAATATAAAAATAATAAATTTACCAGAAAAGAGAAGCACAATGTTTCTTTACTTTCAGTTTCATAACGAAAAAGCAAGGAGAAATTGTAAAAGACTATTGTTAAACTAATACGATTGAATAATTTCTATACTTCTATCATGTTATTTACGTACATCTGTTTCCCAGAAAATATGAGTCTTTGTTGCTGTGGAGGAATGCCTTCTTTCTCTTCCACTCTTTCCTTAATGCGCTCCACTTTGTCAGTAGGTTCTATATCTATTTCGATTTCTTTACCGGTTAGAGTCTGAAACAAATAGAGGTTATGAATAAATGATTTTTTATTTCCTAGAAAATTTCATTTATTACTAATACTTTTCTTTCCTTACCTTAACTTTAATCAACATCTTGACTTTCTTTTTAAGCTAATAGAATCGATACGTAGTACTATGGTGTTAATAAAATCAGTTGCTATTTATTCTGTATTCTCCTAAATCGACAAAGTTACAGTCGATTTGACCACCAAAAAATGAAATCAAGATTTTGACTTTTTCATTTAATTATTTTGACATTGATTGCAACATTTGACAGCTATTGGTCGCGTTCAATGTTAAGCAAACAATTTCTTACATAATGCACAGTTAATTATTATAACTATTTAGATTAGAATTCAATTTAAAAGTATAATTTAAGCAAGAATGAAATTAGATTATTAATGTTTATTTTATGCACTTGAATAAATTTGTCAAGCTCAATAAAATATTACATTTTTAAAGAACGATAATTTTCCATTTCGTTAATGGCAGCTCTGGTCGATTGACAAGTATGGGATTATTATATATTCGACCATTGACGCTTAACATAATCATAAGTTAACCAAACGGTATATTTTATAAATTAACTTTCTATTGCTTAAAATCAAATTAATATATTGATTAGAAGGCTGTGACTTTCTGTTTAACCAGTACTGCATTCAAATATACTTTACGATGTCAATTATTGATGAAATTTTTAAAAGAATAGAAAAAACATTTGAAACTGGTAAGCAAAATTAAATAGGTTTTTATATTTAAATATTATTAAACTTATATTCTTATTAGTGTATTTATTTTTTACGAATATCATCCATTTTTTCTAGGAAATGACAATCAGCTTATTCTTGCCATTTTAACAAATGATTCTAAGTCTAACCAATTCAATAATGATAATCAAGAAACTTCGTGCCAATATAATAGTATAAAATTATATTTATGCAATATTATTAATGAAGTTGATTTGTTGGCTACTGAAATAAAAAATAGTGATATTCTTATTAGTGTAAAAAATCAGAAGCTATTACGAACTTGCTACCAAATTATATCTTCATTTGGTATATCCCTATGTTTAATTCCTGGCTTAGGTATTAACTTATCAAAAAGATGTGTTAGTGCACATTTTTTACAGCAAATAATCCTATCAGATGATCAGAAATATGAATTTTTGACAATGTGTACAGATTTTTTAAATAGAAGTTATGATATTCCTGTACTTAAAAATATAATAATTACTTTTCATTTATCTGACTATCTGGCAGCTCTTATTCAACTAGCATTTGCGCCAATTAAAAAACCTGGAGTTTATCCTAAATTTACAATGACTGAAGCATTGTATAAAAAAATAAATTATGAAAGACAAAAATATTTAAATATTTATGAATATTTAGTTAATAATTGTTTCCAACCAATGCTTATGAAAGAATTATTGGTATTACAAAGTGTGACTGATCCCTTACCACCTTCATTTGTGAAGAAAACTATAGCCAAGGAGATGAGCAGAAGGCTAACTATGCCTGGTGGACTGCTTAGCTTAATAAGATGTTTAATTGAAACAAATGAATTGGACATAGGGGTAGGATGGAAAAAGATTGATATGATTTGCAAGATTGTAGCGACAAAACATGGTAATTTTTCTGAAGATGAATACTTAACAAATATTGTATCTCAGATAAAGCAAATTATGATGTTAAATAATGCCCATTATATAGCAACTGCTATTTCATGCTTATTTAACTTATTAGAAAAATTTAGTAAAAGTGAATGTGTAAATAATTCACTAAGTGAAATATTTAAGTTATTAGATTATGAAGATCTTTTACTAAAAGCAGATCTTCCTGGTACAATAATATTGAGCCCTCAAGAAGTTGATCATAATATACAAATTTTCCATGCCTGTACCAGTATAATTAATATTGACATTCCCCCATCTTTCTCTTTGACTTCTAATTTGTATATGCTTTTCTTACTTAACATGAAATGTACAAAAGTGGAAACTAAATCTAAAATAGGAAATATTATTCTCAAATGTTTAGAGACTTTAGATCAAAGTGAATTAAAAGAAGTTATAGGAAAGTTTTTATTTGGCTGGAAACATTCAAAGCCAATGGTTCTTTTAGTTGAAGAATATGAATCAGGTTTAGCTATAAAATGTAACTCTACTCACATAGAATACCAGCTAGATGCTGCTGCTATGCTATTTTTAAATATATTTGAAATCACTTCAAATAGCACACTGGTAAAAAACTTGTTTGAGTCATGTTTACAAATATTTATTGACTTATGTATGATGAGACATAAAACATCAAGTAACAATATATTACAAAATGAATGTAAGTTGATAAGTACAAATGTTGAAAATTATGTGCAAATGTTACAAATTCTGGCTGAAATATCTTCTTCACAGAAAGTAATAAATATAATGAAAAGCAACCCTCTGATTGTGGTTACATTTGTTGAGAATTTGTTCTTAATTGACAACCATAATTCAAATGATGAATGCAAGACCATAGCTTTAGTTTTGCTGAATACAGTTCTATCAAATACTCCTAAAACTGCTGACTTGGAACAAAAATTGCATGGATTTCTTCCATTATTACACAAAATTTCAGAGGATAGCACAGAATATATTGGTATATTATGCAAAGAAACCGTGTCATTAATTTTATCTGATTTTCCTAAGAATGAGGCAAGTGCTTATGAAAAGGCACTTTCAGATATTTACAGTAACTTGCTGCCAGTGAGAGCACATGGAATTATGGAACTGACCAAACTAATAGATAAGAATGATCCAGAAACACTTTCTAAAAGGCATTTTGTGTTTTGCTTATTCCAGGTAATTTAATAATTCTTTTAAGGAGTCTGTTGATTATAATTTCTTTCATATATTTTTTTTAAGAAATTTTAATTTTAATGATGCTAAAATTACTAAAGTTATATTTTAGGAACAACTTAAAGATTCAGATTCGTACATATACTTGTCAGCTGTAAATGGACTTGCCTCTTTATCCACACAATGCACACACGAGGTATTGAGTGTTCTATGCAAAGAATATTTAGAATTTTCATCAGAAACAAATCATATAGAAACAAAGGAAAATCAAAACAAACATGCAGAACTGAGGATGAAAATTGGTGATGTTATAGTGAAAGTTACAAATAGATTAGGTAAACTTCATATATATAAGAACTATTTAATATATGTACTCAATACCTACACAATATATTCAGTCCTGAATCTATAATCATATAGGTAAATAAATTTCTTCTGATGAATTCCAAATGAATGACACAATTGCAGGTGAAATGGCTGTTGTGCACAAGACAGTACTTTTAAATACAATGTTATGTGCTACCAGAGATGACGACCCTTTAATAAGAGCATCTTCGTTATCTAATTTGGCAGAAATTGCTTTAGTCATACATTATAAAGTAGGCACTATTATTTATGAGGTAATTATTATATATTTTAGCTTAACAACCTTGTGATGCAAATGCATATATATATATATATATATATATATATATATATATATATATATATATATATATATATGCGGGATAGTCAGAGCATATCGCGCTGGTCCCTCGTCCACAGTCATTATCCTCTTCATACATGCCTTCACTACACTTGGTCATGCTTTTTACGTGACCTTCCTCCACTATCTTCGATACAGTGTTTTCGAAGGTCAACCGAGGTCTCCCTCGACCTCTTGTACCAATATATATAATTCATGAAATAATACTAGCATCTATCTGCGTGATCTACATTGGTTGAAATCATATGGTATTTTTCATGTTTTTTATAGATGTTATTGAGTATATGGAGCATTATAGACGCAGATAAAGTGATCGAGTGTCGTAGAGCCGCTGTGATGGTCCTCGCCAGTCTGCTGAAAGGGTTAGGTCAAGACACGTTAGTGGAATTGAAAGAAAATATACTGCCCATATATAGAACTTTAAATAAATTGTACAAAGATCCTAACGAAGATACCATTTTAAAATTACATGCTCAGATAGCCTTAGAAGAACTAGACGACATTGTGAAACAATTCCTATCTCCACAATTACCAATGGAAAAGAAAATTATAATGATTAATGATGCAAAAAATATTGTTTTCAAATAAAAATCATATTTATTTAAATGTTTTTATTTAACTCACTGTGTGTCTTAAATCTAATAGTAGTTACGAGATTTACGTTTAATATTTAGCTTATGGCAAACAATGTTCTAGCGATTGTCTTAATACTGGCCAGATGTGAACAACTACATCCGCAATATCGCTCTCCTGATAGAACAATGATAATCATACGTTTTAAAAAGTTTTAAATTAGGTCTGGAAATATATATGTATATATACAGGCACTGTATTAAGCGAGTTTTGTCGCAAACCTAGTATAATACTAACATAAAATTATTATTCTGAACTTAAATTTTAAAAACTTGTTACACTTTGATTTAAACTCTAATACGCATAATAATACTTTTGATTCTCATCAAAAAGATGTTTACAATAATAGTTATAAAAATAACACAAATATGTTACCTGGATGCAATGTTAAAATATACCGTATACCTCATCGGGTTCAAATCTGGTTGGGTTAGAAGTTTTATTATATTAGTATAAGAATATAATTTGAAAATATTACAGTATAAAACATACTTTGTGCTATTACATTATTGTTTTGTGTAACTCACTATAATCACTAGTGATATTGCAAAAGACTATTTAAATACCCAAATTAAATATTTACAAAACATTTCAATCATCACAATTGGTGCATTACTAAGTACAGTCTTAACGTATATTAGGCTAGTTATTACGTATATCTAAAGAATATGAATAAGATTACGCCTCAGATGTGTCGTCGCGTTCATTTGGTTTTTTGACTTCGTCTTTCTCAGACAGGGTTATGGAGTAAACCGAACTTCGATCGGAGAATCTATCGATATTTCGTCTGCTAAAGATTCCACTACGAGACAGAGAAGAGATGGTAGAAATTGTTGTGCTGTCATTGTTCTTATCTGACTGCGGAACCATCTTCCAAATTAAAAGCGCGACTCCTCCAAATGCGGATACTACTAAGAACATCACTAGTGTTACTTCTCCAAACATACCTGAAAAATGAAATATTTTTATAATTAAATATTTTTTGTATGTATTATATGATATTAGAGCAATTCGAATTATTTTGTGCAATATAGTCGTTTGCTTATCCCCTCTCATCTCATTTGTGAAGACTTAATCACTTTATCCATTCTATTTGCTTGTTACATATCTTGTTTGGTGTGGTTTGGGTAAAGTACCTCAATTGCATTTTAATGGCCATCCTATACTTACTTTTAAGAAAGTCAGGGATGTTTTTAGCTGCATGAGAATTATGATTTGGGACTTGATAATGTAAAACTGACAATTGATATTCAATAAAATTTGACAAGGCGTCATATATAGTATAATGTCATTTCGTGAATGTTACGGTCAACACAATCGACCTAGAGAAAAAGCTGTTTTTGTAGTTATTGATCTTTTTTGCATTAATTTTACTTTTCACGATTCAGAACCATCAACAAGCCGAAGAAATGTGCATAGCGATGAAAATCTTGGTACTGTAGCGTAAAGTATTGAAAAATATGCCGAAATGTGTATTGGTCATATTTTCGGCCTTATTGACTTTAGTCCTTTGACTAAAAAATTACATAAGATTATTGGTTAACGTGCCTATAAAATACAGGTTCCACAAGCATAGAATCCAAATATTGTAAGTATCGTATTTTTGCTGGATTACATCTTCGAATTACTTTTTATGAGGCTATATTAAGTCATGGGTTTTTATCGACAAATGAGCAACTTTTGAAGCATTGGAACCCAATAGTACAGTCAAGGCGTCATATATCGTGTAATGTCATTTCGTGAATGTTACGATCAGCACAATCGACCTAGAGAAAAAGCTACTTGTTAGTTGTTGATCTTTTTTGCATTAATTTTACTTTTCACGATGGTTATGATACCATCAACAAGAAAAAGAAATGTGCATACTATACGCCTAGATTTGATACCATACGCCTAGATTTGATAACATACGCCTAGATTTGTTATCAAATAATCAAAAATTGGAGTGATCAAATAGACGGTATAACTTTTCACTACAACTCATATAAGCCGGAAATGATACATTAAAGCAAAATGCCACTAAATTATCTACGAAATTATTACAAAATATCAAACCAACAATGTATGTAGCTAAAATGGACCAGTTAGAAACTTTCATATACCCATATGTGACACCGTTCGTGTTTAACACGTTGAAAGAAAAGAAAGGACATACTTTGCTGAGTTTCTTCTTTTCTCGCTTCCAATCTTGCTGGTTGTAACCTATTATCATTTAGCTCATCTTCATACGGCTCTACAATTCCGTTAGGCTTGGTCTCTACCAGTACATCCCCAGGATTTGTTTTGGGTAAATTAATGCCAGCGCGAACCGTTAATGTCTCTGGCTTATATGTACATAGAACTAGAAACCTAAAATGTACAATTAAAATTAAATTTCTATGATGTAAGTAATTATTAAAGCCTATCTATCATATTGACTTATATTATGTTATATTTTTAATCATGTTAATAGAAATGCACAAGTAACATAAACGTAATCAAAAACATTTTTTTAGAAAATAGAAAATAAACATTATATAAATTATAGTGTTACAGAACAGATACTAAAGTGAAGCGAAGATCGAGCGTAAAATAACACTGTTTAATGAAATATTATATGTACATATATATACAGGCTACATCGAATATCAATATATGATACTAGAGTATATAGATATACTCGCATTAGATATAACAATTTCAACTTTCACTTAGTATTGACAAGAAAGTTAAGGTGCTCGACGAAAATTTTGAATCTATCATGTCGTTACATTAACTGTTCACTATAAATAATAAACATTGTTTAAAAAGACCTTGACATACAAATCGTCCATCATCGAAAGCAAAAATATAGTATAGTTTTTATACGTATTTAGACTCACCGGCGAGTGCTGTGAGTAAGTATCGGTAGATTTTCTTGAACGATCACATAAGTGGCGACAGTTGTGTCGTTGACCTCAGAACCGCATTCGTCATGATGTATACGTAGTATATAGGCATCTTGGGCGCTATTCGGATTTCCTTGTAGAGAACACCTCTCAGGTCCTCCATCAGCCGCCTCCACAGCTATACGACCTCCGAAATAAGGCCCCGTTGATACCTCTACTTCGCTTGCATGAGGTAAGCATTGTGTCGCACGCGCCGAGACTGTAATTGTATTAATATAACTTTTATACTAATTATATATTTTCTTATCAGTTATCTTAAATAATTACAAAATAGGGCAGATATGTTACGAATCTAACATGACTTCTATTATCGTCTGCAGTGGGAACAATGAACATCAACTGCTACGGCAGCGTAAAATGTTTAACTCTTAAAATCGAGACTTTGGGTGGAAAATACAAACCCACACCTTCTTACTAGAGCTTGAAACAAAAATATTTTCTTAATTATAATCATTCCCCCGATTGGGAATCAAAACCACAACCTATCGCATTTACAAACAGAGGCTGTCCAATTGCGTCCTGATGGAATGTATAATATATATACTAAATAACAAATATTAATTTGTTATTTATATTGACATGACATTCGTTACATATATGATTTATAGTCATAAAAAACACATTATTTCTGTTTTACGCGGTAGAGTGTGAAAGCTATTATAGAAATATTTAAAACAATAAACTATTTTAAATATCAGTGTCGACACTGCGAATATCAAAAATATATCATGTAGATTAAAATCCTTTAGGCGTTCTGCTATATAAATTGTTAAAACACTTTGTTTCATAGTATGATATTTTTAAAAACAGGTTCAAAATTTGGTTAAGAATTCTTTATATGTTTTGTCTGATATATACATACTTACATATATGTAGAGCACATTATATGCTAATTTTAACATTTACTTTCTTTGTTTTTCGATTTAGTAATCAAATTTAAATTCTGTGTAGGTAAATTGAATTTTCCTAACGCACCTGCCGCTGCGTAATATTATCCGAGAGAAACTACTTTGCCCCACTTTTTAACCTAATACCGGAATAAACTCGATTTACCGCACTATATTTATAATAGATTATAGCGCTATTATCTATAATATAATTTTCGTTTAAATAGGAAGCAATGACTTACACCCTTTGGTAGGCACAATAATGATTTTGGATCCAATAGAATGAGGATCTGCTAAGTCTCTAGCATCCCTTTTGACAGGTCGTACTTCAAAGGAATATGTCGTAGCCATACGGAGGCCGGTTATATAGGTGGTGTACGTGCGGCCACGTTTAGCCAGTGGCAGCTTATTTGTAGTAGTTTCAATCATCATTCTTCCAGATCTTTGATCCTCTTCAGAATTTTCAACTACCTGTAGGTTATAAATAGTTAATAAATAAAATATTTAATTGGGCTGTATATATTTATAAAATTTGTTTCAATTAAATGTTAATATAGATATACAAATTTACTTTGATTATATATCTATAAATGATACAAATTCATCTTAACAACAGTATTTTTGCTAGGACACAACAACAATATGTCAACTGCTGTTTCTGTTGTTGCATACGTACGAGACCAATAAAAACAAACAGCTTCACGCTTTATCTTACATAGCCAGATAAATTACGAACAATATAGTATCAAATTATTACGTCTAAATATTAGATACGATTTAAATGTGTTGTGTAAAACTATTTCCTAATTTAGTTAAATAAACGGTTTAAATTTTTATAGAGGTAAGCTTAACTTTGTGGTCACGGCGTGGTAAGCATAGAGAGCTATTATCCCCCGTTTGTTGTAGCGCTGCCGGTTACCAGAGCACGCCGGAGAGACTGAGACTTTTGTATTTATTTAACATGAAAAATTGAAGAACGTAGCATGGATAATGACGAAGTATAAATATATTTTTAATATTTTCTTGTCGAAGAGTAGCAAGCAACTGAAGGATAGACGATTTTTTAAATTTTATATAATAAAGGATAACGTAGCCTTTTTTTCAAGTCGATAAAGAGACAAAAATATTTAGAAAATAAACATTTGCCTAAATAACATCTATTTCGATAAAGATCGTTCGCCATTTGCATCCCGATGTTAGAATTATTTGAGATTAAAACTTAAATTTAGTTTCAATAAAATAAAAAACTTTACTCACTTTCGTCCTACACCTGTACTGTCCCCACGCTTGCAACTCACAATAGTGTACTTGAAATGCTAGCAGCATTTTAGGATTTTCTTCGTCACTTTTTCCGTACTCCCATCGCAATCGAACATCACGAAAGTCAGGTTCGCCGATTAAATGTAAAACTTCTGCTAAATACAAATTAATAAAGTTAGTCATACTATGTATAGTATATTTAAAAATAAAAATAACAACTAGGACTGACATTTTTGTTGATAAAAAATATTGTACTACAGCAAATGCAAATAAAGTATTATTCCTATTGAATGAGAAACTAACACTTCATTCTACAACAGTGTGATAAATGAAACTAAAGAAATTTAATGTAAATATTATTTAACTGCATCAAGTTATTTAAAAATTTTCATTTTATACCTAAGAATTTTTAACTACTTATTGCTTCATAGTGACTAGTGTTTATTTTGCATTCTAAATATAAATAAATTAGGTACTTATAACACAATAAATCAAAATATTTTAAGACAAAGTTTTTAAACTTAATTATTATGTCTATCATAATGCAACGTCATATTTCAAGTGTAAATTGCACTGATTAGTTTTCTAATATAAAATCAGATATGCGTATGATATACTTAATCTCATGTACCTATTGGGTACTATTTCTATGTAAAACACAGCAATATAAATCATTAAAAGCTTGCTTATTAGGTAAAAAAGAAATTAATGAGAAAAATATCTCTATCTAAATTACCGAAATGGAGAAAAATATCTTCATTGTATCGTACACCGTTGTGTAAATATTATTGAACAAAATAAATAGAATAAATTTGAAAATTCTGACGGAAGAATTCTTCTATTTTTTCCATAGCTATTAGGGTAAAGAAGTAAAAAATATACATCAAATAAATATAAATAAATAAATGCAAGTCGAATGTTTTATTTATTAAAGTTACTTTATATATATATATATATATATATATATATATATATATATATATATATACATATAAAATTCTGACGGAAGAATTCTTCTATTTTTTCCATAGCTATTAGGGTAAAGAAGTAAAAAATATACATCAAATAAATATAAATAAATAAATGCAAGTCGAATGTTTTATTTATTAAACTTACTTTATATATATATATATATATATATATATATATATATATATATATATATATATAATTGCATGTACTTATATTGTATGTATATTCGTATTTAAGTACCGCATCTTGTTGGTTGCGAACACCGTTAGGCTTTTAGTGCTTCAATTTCTACGAGAAGTCATTTCTGTAATTGTTTTCCTTAGCCCCCGTGACGCTTGGATGCATCGGTAAAGCAGTGATCCGCGTGTACCATTAACCCAATGACTTGCTCACTGAGGTGTTCCCCATTGAACAAGTAATATGACCAATGAGATGTAATGAGATAGTTGACGATTTTATTTGTTAAAATTGAAGTAAATTATTATATTGTAAGAATGTATATAAGTAATTTACTTGTTACTTGCTTAAAATAATTAATAAATGGGTATGAGGGATTTATAAATATTCTTTGAAATATATAAAAGGAGGTAATCAATAAATTTAGTACATTTTACTTCTCTACATTGTATATCTTTCAAAATAAAATTTGTAGTGTTTACTTTATTTTATCATGATAATCATTTACACATAAATTAATTTTAAAAAAACCTATTAAAAAAAGATTGTAGCATTTTATAGTGTATAAGGGGATACCAAAAGTACTTAACGGCCTTTGCTTTAATATCTTTTATTTATCACAGGCAACAATTCGTAATCTGACTTGATTTTTTTTTATATGATATATTATTTTATTATGTGTTTATTTTAATTTGTTTAGACTATCTAGAAATCAGTTATGAGTATATTTATTTTTATATATATATATATATATATATATGTATGTATGTATATATATATGTATATATATATATATATATATATATATATATATATATATATAATTTTTACGAGGGCTTTTTTATTAACAACAATATATAACAGCATTGCCATCATACTAAACGTGTGAGTATATAAAAAATTATGTACAATTAGTTTAAGCCCTCATCATGTACCTGTGTTTCAAAATTGTGTGTCAAAATTCCACCCGAATAAATATACATACATTGAAAGTTAATAAAAAGCTTGTAAAATTTTTGATAGCACAAATATAACTTATATTAGCTTTTAGATCTGATGCATTTTTAATCTATTAAAGTATAATCAGTATAAATTACCGTGGAAATCGTTAAGTAAATTCTATATTCTATTAATCATAAAATGTATAGTTCGTAGCTTCGTAATAATATTTCATTTGGGGCAAATCGGAGCAGTTAGAGCACCTTCTAAGCCGTAGGCACCTTTTCGCAGCCCTGTATATAATATACTGTTCATATCATGTACATACTTAATAATAGCGGTTGTAATGAGAAATTTATCTATGTAGGACGATAAAGTGTTGCCTTACAACGGTTTTTTATTTTACTACTTTCATTTACAATATAAAAAAATGTTTACTTTTATATTTTACCTATGTTCATGTCGGGCTCAAACATTTACTATAGGTAAATCTAACCTACCTACTTATGAAAATATGCAAAACAAATATTGATTGAATCACTTTACTTAAGGTAATTTGTTCGCCATTACTCACATTACTCTTTTACGAATTTTTGTACCTACAATTTATAAGCAATTTTATTTAGATTAGAAAATTATTTTTTTGTAAATATAGAGCGAAATATGCATCTGATCAAGATGAAGTTTTAATTAACTAAACAAACTTTATTTTAAACTGATATATTTTGCAAATTCAGTTATAAATTCATTAGCGTTTAACAGCGAGCTGGCATTTTTATCCGGAACCGGAAGTCGCCTCGTCGTGCTTTACGAGAGGATGTGCGAGAAAACAATAGAAATGACGTGATGTATATCGTTCAAATTGTGTTGAACTAATACTTTGTAAAATTTTAAACATAAATACAATGTAAATATCATGTGTGTTGGAATGTTACTTTAATTTTGTATAACAAAATATATATGTTTTATAAACTATTGTTTACTCGGAGGCCTAAAAAGTATTATGTCGCCGCAGACAAAAAATAGGTGATAAAATTGAAATGAAAATATATATATAAATAAGGAATACCTCATGAACCTTAATTATCAGTTGCATGAAAGGCAAGTTGGTGTTTGTCGTTCAAATCGAGTTAGGAAGGCCAAATCATACATAAGTTGTTCGCAAATGTCATAACAAAAGCAGGGAAGATAAGGAAAGAATTAAAATATTGTATTGGTACTATATATACAACATAAATGTCTTAATTATAGTAGTCTCGCTCTAATTTTGTTTTATACAAAAGAAAATACTTTAAAAGATAAAGAAAAGTTAATCGTATAATAACTAATATTAAAAATTTAATGGCTTGTTTCCAATAATGAAAAAGAATTACGACACACCTACGTCTGTGATGAGACGGTATCATACTATAAATGTAGTAGAATCAGTTAATCAGATAGATCATCACTTAATAAGTATAGTCTGACACTAGGTTTTTTCTGTCTATTCTAGTGTGCATAGAAAAACATCAAAGGATATGAGAGCCTCGTTTACCATCGAGGATGGCAAAGACCGTGCAAAGTAGAGTAGGTTAAGTGGGAAGGCAGTCTCTGGCTAAGCGCTGGAATTAATGCAAAGAAGGAGAAGAACCAGAATGTGTATAACCATATATATATATATATATATATATATATATATATATATATATATATATATATATATATCACAGGCAGGTATTTACAAATTTTTTATTTGCCAAATTAGCGAGTTTTAGAATTGTAATATGTACATATAAATATTTATATTTCGGGGACATGATAACAGTAAAGTAAAGTGCGCAACCGACCTTCACTCCTTTGGGTGCACATACAAATTGGTTTCGGTCAGTCGCGCATGGCGAAATCTACTGAATCATTTAAATGCATACCTGAAGTCTAATTTAGACACATAATAAAATGACAGTGTATTTTAGTTTTAAATATTATTTTATTTTTAGTTAACTGAAATACGCCCACATAGTTACATAGATTAATCTATTTCATTATAGGTAAGTGTATATAATTTGTAAATGTATATAAAATTATATCTGTTGTTAATATATATGGCAAGACTACATTTATTTTATTCAACAAAAATGTTTTATTCTATCCGATTGACGCGAAACGATTGTTTTCAAACAATAAAAGCTTTACGCATTTGGACTTCCTGTCAACTTCTATATATGTATATGTATGTTTCTAACGTATCTGCTTAAATATGTATGATGTATCTATTCGCATATTATATAAAGCATTGCTCATAATAGGCAATATATATTCACACAATAGACTAAATGCCCTATTATTTATAACAAATGCAAAATTGGAACATCTCGTGTATAACAGGTAATAAATTTAAAGTAGTGCATAAAATTTACCTCGATATACATATGTTGAAATGTTAGACACATCTTCAGTTCAATTTTTACACTTAAAAGGCAGAGAAACGATGTAAATCCAAATCTTATTGTTAAGTTGGCCGTGCGTGTATAATCACTGTTTTTGCCGTATTCAATTAAAAATTGACCCACTGTCGGAGTCGCGGACAGAACAAAGCCACCTCATTGTATTCTGTACGTCTCGATCACAACATGACAAACCTAAAAATTTCTTTGGCGGTATTTTACTTGCTAGTAAAGAAATTTAGGACATTGGAAATGGAATCACGGTTGGCTAAATTAATTTTTAGATAGCAATTACTTAATGTAATTGGATTAAAGGGGTTCAATAGCACTATCTATGCCAAACGATTGGTTTACCTCGTATATAAAGTAGAGCAAATTATTGTTACTCACGTCTTTTGTCCCATTTTGATCCCAAGTAATAGAGATTCTTACAATAATGTCTTGTCCACTTTACAATTTTATTTAAAAAATATTTTTGGCAATTGATACAAAAATTTTATTCATTTTAAAGTAAGTATATTTATTTAGGTTTATTTTAATAGGTTTACTTATGGGTAATTTGTCATTTGATTATTGTTATACCTAACTTGCCAATTTATTCTAAGAATTATTATTGAAACTCGGATAACGGATGTTTATAGCTTATAAAAATATAACAGTTTAAAATTGCGCAACTGGACGCAATCATCATGATACCGTCATTCCTTCACGAGTCTTTTTGACCCAAATCTACAATATAACTTAACTTAATAGAGACTTACTTCCTCCATTAGAAACATTCTTTACTTATGTTAGAACAGTCTTTTTTGTACCATTTTTTATAAAATATTAAAGAAAATAAAATTTAACTAACATTTATTCAATGGGGATTACAATATTAAAGTCGTATTTTTCTCTAAATAAAGTTAGATACTCAATGTTTGTGCTATCATGACTAAATCTTCTTCAACATCTTTTAAATGCAATTTTACGTGGGTAGGCACTATAATAGAAAATAGCAAATCCAAATAAGGTTATTGAGCCGTTACGAATCGTGTTTCAATATGCCAAACGACGCTTTTATCGAAGTTTAATTTACGCCAAACCAAGAATTCAGAGAAAACAAAAGGCAAGATTAAATTTTAAGTGGGTTTGCCCTAAACACTTATAAAGAAGGTCCGGTCAGTGACCCCCATATGATCAGGACTTATGACCCACTTGACAATATACATGCTAGATACCTCGTAGCCCGTATTGCATACTTACTCATCTATTTATGGGAGATTTACTTTTGCTGTAACGGTCCTAGCTTTACGAAATAACGACAGAATGTCCTTTCGAACTTTATGTTCGTTTACCGTAATATGAGTTGTTATTGCTGTTTTATAGAAAGTTTTAAGTACGCCATGGATTTTTAAATTACGATTTTTTGGAGACGCATACAGTTTTTACCAGATTAGACTTATTTGATGATAAATTAAAATAATATAGGATTTTCTTTAATTTGTTATTTTTTATGCCTAACAGCAACAAAGGTGCTGGATTTCGATGCGTAAAATACATGAAGAGATGTTTTAAAATGAAGATATAACTTGGCCATATTACAATATGTATCCCTCATATTTCACAAAATAAACGTAAATAACTATCTAATACATATGAAATTTCATATCCTTTCGACATTTTAAGTTATGTTTTAATCAATCATTAACTCTATCCTTTCATATTATTAGACATTAAACATTTGAAGATGAAATCGTCAGATTAATCAAAATTCATATTTTATGTGCACGATTGAATTTCTAAGTAAGAACAAAAAATATCCGGTTTGTAGTCTTTTACTGGTGTTTAGTTACTACGTTTAAAATATCTATGACAAGTATTAACATCTGATAAGTCGTCGCCGACGACGCGCAAAATAATAATCAACTAATTAAAATAGCCAGTCAAACATGTTTAGTGAAAGCAAAATTTCACGCGTGCTCTATTTTTTGCAGCGAATGCATGTTTAAGATTATGGCGTGACATTAAGTTTATTCTAAAACGGACAAGGTCATAGGTCAATACTAATTAATATAAATCATTTTAAACGAAGTGGTTTCAACCGGTTTAATCTTGTATAATTTCGTATTTGAATATACATTTTAGAAAACTCTAAACGGGTAGTTAATTACCTTATCCAAAGTATCATAATAAAATGTCAATATATTCCAAATTATACTAATATATCACATTTTTACAACTAAATATTTATCTTGACACTCGTAGGTACTCATTATAGCATGCATACCATGCTTTCATTTAACTAGTGTCTTCAGATGTCGTAATAATGTGAACTCGAGACCGATTCTTGCAAATTTTTTTTTATTAGGGAACTTCCGTTTTCTGTTTCTTTTAAAGTTTTGAATATCAAAATATACGCAATTAATCCATTTAAAATAGTTTCATTAAAAATGTGTGAAAATCAAAATCAAAGATCTTATTATCATAACATTATACATTACGATCTTTTTACTTTATAATGTACGTAATTACCAACTACAGTTGACCTAGTTATATTTATACATAAATAAAAAATCTTTTTAAAATATCAAAAGCCGACCAGCACACGACTTTGCTTTAGACGAAAAAGTACTTAACCAAATGAACAACCGACTTCATTTAATTCTAAGTTTACACTTATTAAAAATATTATAAAATGTTGTCAGGAAAAAGCCAGTAAATCTGTGGTGTGGGAGATTTAGAACACCTGCCAGGGCAATTGGCCCTCGTCAAATGACCGTTAGTACATGCATAATGCCAACCGCGAATTGCTCCACTGACGTAATGACATGCTCACTATGGTCAGCTACGTGCTATAACTGAAACTTTACAAACAAACCAACTGGGTCAAGCACAATTTAAACACAGAATATCAAAAATACTTTAGGCTCAAATGCTTCTTCAAGCACTTCTTGAGCTATTTGCATTTTTTATAACTCTTAAAGCAAAATACAAAGTAATATTTTAAATTCCATTTTTACAGCTTTTCAAACATAACAATATATACTATAAATATTTTTGTAACAAAATAAAATATGATTAGTATTGCAAGAATGGATCTGCTTATTTATTATTATTGATGAAGGAAAAAGAGATGGAAGGTAAAAGCCTTCTAGACTTAAAGTAAACCTCAGACCCGAGCTCATTATTTACATGAGTTATTTAAACAAGTATTATAATTATATTGATAACAAATGGATGATTCGTCTAGTAGAAATCGAGAAGTGAAACTCATTTTTGACGACCAAACAAAATTATGTTATAAGTAATGAAGCTAAGTTTATTAATAACATTGTATATTTTGATATCGCTAGATTTTAAATTTGAAAATGCCTATATCGTATTTCAAGTTAAAGATTGTAAAAAAAAGCATCTCTGTACCAATTTGGCAAATATGCAAAAAATGGAAATATGTTATAAAAATAATATAGGTGTTATCATGCGGCTTCTCAATTTAACATTATACAATTCTCGCGTACTATTTTGACGCAATTGCATTGTGATCGCGACATTATCAATCATCTCAGCTTCAACCTACTATAGGTCTAGGTTAATCTTATTCAAACGATCAACAAGTTTTTGCGGACGTGCACGAGCGATCCATCTCAATCGGGCGATGGGGAACTGTATCTGATAATCCGACAAGCGACTGGGCTGCCTAACAGGTGGTCGTTATATATATAAATATATATATTTTAGCTTCACGCTTTTATTCCGCATAGCAAGATAGGCAGGTAGTACCTAGTGTCAAGACATTAACTTCGCTTTTCACCATGTTCGAGACATTGCGTGTTGGGTGGTGGAACTCAACGCCGCTCTTTGTCTTTACCAGAGCGAGGAAGTGAACATAATTTAAATATAATCACTCCCCGGGTAGGGATTGAACCCACAACTGATCGTGTTTACAGTTAAACGCTCTGTTGTATTGTTGGTTTTAATTCATCTTAATTTCTCTTTCTTGTTTTTATTAGATCTTGAATTAAATGCGTATGGAGAAATACAAAAATATATTTTATCAATGCACAATATCTATAAATATCAATTAAGCTATGAATGTAATTGCATGTGTGGGCCGATAAGTTGTATACAATTTGTTACGCGTATTTTATATATATATAACAGAATAGCCTAATGTCAAGACACTTCGTCCTTTCCACAGAATTCGAGACATTACGTGTTGAGTAGTGGAAGTCAACGCCGCACTGCAAAGCATCTTATTTTTACCAGAGCGAGGAAATGAAAATAATTTAAATATAATCACTCCCCCGAGTGGGAATCGAACCCACACGCTACGACCGGCCTTAATTAAAATATTTAATAAAAAATCTTACTTAAAATAATTATTAAAAAAACTGTACTTATTGTTGATATTTTAACCCATACTATGTTATAACGTTACTTAGGCTTAAATATTGACTGTCATAGTCAATTTTAGCCAAAAGTTCATATTGTAAATACGGCTATGTTGAGATTGGATAAGGTGATTTAGATGGTACCGCCATATCGAACCTTAAGTCTATCAGAAACGCAATTTCAAAAGAAGAATTGTTGTATTCTAGATTGTCTCTACCTACTCTACATATTATAGCAGGTAAATACAGATATAAAAACTAAAATGAAAATGCATAAAAACATAATAATGCCTATGATAAAATACAAGCGAAAAATCAATTTGTTTGTAAAATTTAAAAAGAAACAGACCATGTCATATCGACAACAAAAAGATAAAGCGATAGTGCACAACACGAGCGGCAAAATAATATGCTTTGTTTCATACAGTACGGTATACGACTAATTCGGTCATAGCAGTATTGTAATGGTTAGATTCCAGATAAGGTTGTGTTCTCGATGCAACGATCAGAGACATAGATAGAGAAGATTTACGCTTCCTGAGTCGCTGTATTAAAACATTTTAATGATGTATACACGGAAAATTATTATATCAAGGGAGAACCTAATTGTCACAGATAAAAACCGGAACGGCAGTGCTGATATGCAAGCCTGGGAAGAAAAACCGTTAGCTAGTTCAATGAGAGAAGAGTGTGAATATCTTAATTTGCAGTAAATGACTATTGTTAGGGGACAATTACATAACGATTGTCGTGAGACATATAATTAGCATTCCGTTACTTGGGCATATCTTAATGCTCCTGTAAAAACATTATACTTACACATAAACTATACATTGACATTTGCGGGCTATTGACAATTTTTTCACACGATTTTACTCAATTTTTAACAGTTAACTGAACAATAAATATAAAAATGAAGAACTTACAATGTTTAATTTCAAACCAATCAAAAGACAGGTACAAGACATGTTTTTTTTATTTACAAGTTATTATTTTATTATTATAGTTAGTACATTATTTTATCATGGAAGGGAAATTCTAATTATTTTTTATACCACATAGCAGGGTACATACTATGGAGCTAAAGTCGAGAAAAGCCATACTCCGCTTTTCGCCGAGATAGACATTGTGTGTTGAGTGATGGGACTCAGCGCTGCCCTTTATCTTACAAGAATGAGGAAATAACAATAATTTAAATATTCCACCGAGTAGGAATCGATCGCGTTTACAGTCAGACGCAGTCCACTGCGCCACGACCGGCGTTTTAATTCTACGATGCTATTTTACGTTTTTGTTACTATATATTTTATTATAATTATAATTAATTGTTACGTGACGTATTAAGACAAGAGGGTCTTATAAACATATGGGTAAGAACAAGTAGATACAACTCATCACAAAGTTTTTTATCTGACTACCTAAAAATATTGTGTGTAGGATTGCGAAGCTGTTTGTATTAATTAGATGAAGAAAACAACTATAAGTATATGTAGATAATCATATTCTCTCACCATAAGGTGAACTTCGTCAGTTACGCACAATCATAATTTAAATGGGTGCATGTTCTGTTACAATGCAAAGATAAATAGCTGAACAAAATTTACCATTAAATAAAAAAAATATATTCCTAAAGGTATTCACAAACAATCTTTTCTATTTTTTTTACTAAAAAGAAAAAAAACAAAGTGTATATATACAAAGATATAAATCATATATATTATATAATTTTTATTTAGAAATATCTAAATAAATGAATAAATATGTGTCGCATATTTTTTTTAATCATATCTTATAATATAAAATGTTTCATTCACCAAATTGAATAAAACCGTATAATATAACCAAATATAATAAATATTTATAAAATAAAACTGAATAAAATATATTGTTATGGTTGATAAAAATGATAAAAATATTTCAGATAAATACATTGAAAATTGATTTAAAATATTTTAAAAATTAATTTTAATTTCTTCTTACCGTCTTCTGGTTCAATTTCAGCAATCGGGAACACGAATGTAATTTGCAATATGAATCCAACTAGAAATATATTCACGGAAGACACCATTATGAATAAATTGATGCGTTTAAATTTTTCTATAAATTACTCCGCTATTTACAAGTCAATTGATTAAGAATTAATCACTTAATGGCTATAAACGATCGTAATTTTGCGTAGCGAACAACCTTCTCTAGCCGCGAGCAAGCGTGCGCCAGCGCAGCTTTGTGACTTCTGAACGACTAACAAAACGATCAAACTGAAAGGTCTAACATGCCAAGTATGATACACCTTTTACAAAGGCATTAAATAAAATTTACTGATTAGTAACATTTTTTTTATAATTTAGTAGTTAAAATATACTAATTAAATATTTTGAAAAACCTAAAATAACAAATATACTATTTTAAATGAAACTATTATAACAGAAATAACCATTGGTCTATCTGTTACCATGGGCTTCTGTAAAGTATTCGAAACTAATTAAGTAATTTTGAATCCCAATATATACTAAATTAATCTGTTTTAAATAGTTTCATCATCATCAATCAAATCAATCAATGTAGATACATTGCATTTTATAATTCATATAGATTACTATTTAAGTAAATCAGATTAGTGCTAACGAACATTCAATTGATTGGTTCTTAATTATATATTTGTTAATTATGTTCGATTATAATAAAAAAAATAAAAATTATCTTTTCATCAAAGCACACAAATGTATTTACAAACAAAGGGTAGACGCCAATTGATCGACGCATGCGTTTTGGACCAGCGCGCGCATTCTGTTATCATCTGATAAGCTCATTCAGTTCCAACAACTCCAAAACTAAGCATATGGTTCTCGAAGAATAGTTTTAATGCGAGATGTAAGTTAAAATCATTTACAATGGGCAACCAGTTCAAGAATGTGGCGGTCATTGCCTGCCTCAAAACTCTGCTTTTTATTTTTAACATCGTGTTTTGGGTAAGAGCTTTTAATTATTTAAAATATTGCCTAGGCAACAAATATGATTTTGTCTTATAATAATAATAAGTCACTAATAACTAATGAAGACACTTAACGTAATAAATATATAATGAATTTTAACATAAAGTATTTTACTTTTTATTTTTACTTAAATTAATATTTATTAATTCGTTCAAAAAATATATTTTCAAGTTAGTTTTCATTATAAAGTTGTTTACGTGAATGCCGTGATAGTAAATTAAGACAATATGATGAATGACTTTCGCTTATCACTTCTCGGCTAAATTCAAAGTGTAGTACATGTTCTTTTCAGCTTAATATTTGAAAGTTGAATGACTTTGCCCCTTATTCGACAGTGTAAAGACGCTAGTCTTGATAACTTAATGTAAAGTAATTTGATCATTGATACAAAATATCCAACACTTTTACAGATGACAGGTCTCTTCGTCCTAATAGTTGGGCTGTGGGCGGAATTTGATCTTTACAAATACATGGAGTTGTCCTCAGACTTTTCCGGAACAGCTCCTCACGTGATCATAGGAATAGCAAGCCTCATCGTACTTATTAGCTCAGTGGCATTCTCTTGTATTATCAAAGGACAACCTGTACTACTCTACATTGTAAGATAATTCAAATTACTATCATATTTCCCGGAATAGCCTAGTATTGTAGAAATAGTAAAAAGTAATATTAAGAGGCTCTAAATAATAAGTTCTGATGAGTAATATAATTTATGTTAAAATAATAATCCACGGGTATACCCGAAAAAAATATGCGAAGCATAACTAGCAATAATTTTATTAAACTTTTAAATTGATCTAAATAACTGCTATTTAGATCAATTTAAAAGTTTAAACAAAAAGTCTATGAATCTTAATTATTTTACAACAGAGTACAATGCTTTAAAGTGAGACCACCAGAAATGTTGTGTGGCTCAAAATCTCGAGCTTCTTATATTGTGCTTATCCCAAATATTTTAGTTAGTTTAGTTTAAGATAGAAAGTTGGCAATACGTCGACTTAAGGATACCAAGAAAGAACGTAATAGTTATGGATTTTACCTTTGACCTCTCCAGTCGTACAAATAACCCTATTTGAATATATTTTTTTTTAACAGTGCATGCAAGTGTATGTTCGCACAAGTGTGCGTTCGCATTCGCTGACCTATAACATGATGGTTATGTGTAGTACCAAAGGTTAAACTCAATAAAGCTAGTTATAGTGAATATATAAATAAAGTTAATGTCATACACAATTCAAGCAAAAAGATAAGCCTCATAGTCTAGATAACAATAGTATTTAAGGAAAAATTATTTATGATACACTGTGGACGTATATAATTTAATCGTTTCTATTTAACTTCGACTTTAAAACTTTTTAACTATTTAATGAGAAGATATAATATATTTTTGGTAGGTATAAATTTAGAAAACATTAAAATATAAAAAGTTAAAGATAAAAGAAAGTACAAAAAGATTCATTCAAATCCGTTCAGTAACCTCAAAGATTAAACACATACTTATACACAGGAAAACAAGAAGAATACTTATACACACGAAAAACCGACAGAGAATTTTTTTTATCATCTTTGTTTGCTTAATATTGTTTGTTTATTGCCCTAAATTATTTATTCGCAAATATAGTCATTGTACTGACGTATTTTTTGCTGTTTTGTCATAATATACTAAGATTTCTATAATTTATACATTATTCCGGTTGGTTTCAAACAAAGTGCGTTGACGCATACGTTACTTAATTCGCAAAGAATTGTGAATAATGTAAAACTATATATCGCCAATATTTTCCGCTTCATTAGGGACTTTTTATAGCTTTTAATTCAAATATTACTTTTAACAACTATGTAAGTTAGACAATTAAAGGTATATGCAATTTATATTTATTATGAAAATAAATAAATAAACAACTTGAGTTTTATAAAAATAACATACAAAAAGTCTTCATGTTCGAATTCATCTACGTAGTCTTGTTCATTTTCTAAAAATATTTTGTATGAATAACATTATAAAGTATTCAAAAAATAAACAACTATACTATATTTCCTATATAAACTTAGTTTGCATATAGTCATAAGTTTTCTTTGTTTTTAGTACGGAGGCTTCCTGGTTTGCATTTTTATGATGGATGCTGGTGTAGGTGCGTCGGTAGTGTGCTATCGAGACACCTTTGCAAAAGGCTTGTACGATGGACTAACTCAAACGATTGCTACATACGACCCGCAAAAGGCTAATTTCGATTTTGCTCAATCAAAAGTATGCTTATTTAATAATAAAGATTTATTTTACATTATAACATTACAGAAAATTATAAAAGTCATAATTATAAAACCAAAATGTCCCTACATCAGGCAGCCATGTCGCTGTCAACCGTCACTGCGAGACTAAGATGCAGAAGTAATTTACTTTATACATACTTCAAAATAAATAATATATGCATAAATAAAAACCTTATAATAATAAGGAAAATATATTTTTTAGCTTTAGGCTTTTTCCGCAGCAAGAAATTAGAGATAACTTAGTGTCAAGACACTCCATTATACAACTACCGCCAGATTTCTAACGAGCTCGCACTTTGCGTAACCAGGAAGGCGATATGAAAACAAATTAAATAAGATCATTAAAAATTTCAGTGATTTTAATTCTATCATAAATTATTAAATTAAAATTTATTTTATATGTATATAAATTTTGTATATAAAAGTAACAATATTTTTTTATACAAGTCTATTAAAGTTAAAATGGCTTAATAAACTCGAACAATATTAATAACAGTTACAATGCTGCGGGGTTTCGAATTACACGGACTGGATGCGGCTCTCGCCTCAACGAGTCATTCCTATTTCTTGTTGCCACGACACTAACCACTGCGTTACGGCTAACTACAGCAATGTCTATCAACAAGTAAGTTATTACAGATGTATATATTATTTTGTGAAAAAATGTAAAATGAACTTTTAAAAAATTATAATCTCTTTATCCCGGTCGCCCACATGAGTACATCAGGCTTATACCAAGATAATATTGTATTGTCATTAGATCTGATTTAAAACAGTTTGCACGACATAAAGCCTTACAGAGCAACAGCGACGTAAATATATATTACGTTGCAAGATTGTCTTAAATTGACTAATTGTTAAAAATGTTAGCACTATTTTTTTTTCTACAAAAATTTCAAAATATTTTTTTTTCACATCTAAAGCCTATATAGCAAACACTGCTTTAATAGCATTGTAGATTGCATAAAAATAAAAACATTTATTTTCCAGGGGTTTATGATAACTTTGTTAAGGCGTTTTCCTATGTAAAATTGTTACCATATATCAAACGCTAAGTGATAATTGTAATGCTAACTGTATATTGTGTAATTATATCACACCATAAATAAATATAATAGCAATCATGCAAAAATGTTGTAAAAAAATGTTGTTGAAAAAATGTATACTAATAATAATTGAAACTATAATTTCAGGGTTGCTATGAAGTTATAACTGAATATCTGACTAACAATATGAATATACTAATTGGAGTAGCTGTTGGCACAGCTGTACTGCCGCTTCTTGGAGCTTTGCTGTCATGCTCACTTGCTCGTTACATCGAAAAATCTAAATATGATGTTATCAATTAAATTAAAACAAATAAAAACTTGTAAGAAACGACAACTTATCTGGCAATTTATATTATTGACTGAGTAGAAATATTTATTAAATGTATTCTAAATGTTGTATTCAATGTTAAGTAGAAATTATTGGAAAATGTCTATTATTTATTAGTAATTAGTAATAAGTTATAAAAATTTTAAAATTTTATTCTCTTCTTGATAGATGTATTGATATTATACTCATTTTTCTCCTACTAAATTATATCTTATTAATAAAATAAAACAAGCATCAACATATAACTTGTTTTATTGAAAATATTAGTCAAATAAATGTATGATTGATTGAATAACTTATTAATCACTGTCAGAACTATTTTTGTCCTCTTTGGGAGCAACAGGGGCTTCTTGTTTGTAATGTCTGTACTCTGGCTTCAATTCCCACATATTTTTGTGAGGATTCTTTAGATTATAATTACACACTTCTTTTAATATTTCTTTTAAATAAATAATGGGTTGTCTAGTAATCTGAAAAAAAATATCACAAGTTATTTTTTTTAAAACTCACATATTAATAACATTTTACTTGTGTAGCATAATTCTTACCTTTTGTAAGTCCTTAATATTATAATATTGATGCTTTTCAAATGCTGCAAAGAGAACATTAAGTACTGCTTCCTTGTCATCTCGAGCCTTTTTACCTTCTGCTTTCTTCCTTTCTTGGTATTCAATCTAAACATATCAATTTCAATATTAAACTATTTATAATATAAAAATAAATGTGATGTTTTGATTAACATGATAGATTCCTTTTGTCCTATATTAAATAACTCAGTTTCACTGCACAGCAAATTACTATATAAAAATACAGGTGATAATTACTTACATTATGCTTGTGGTCTGAAATTGGTTTGAAATTTTGTACTATTCTCTCTAACTGTTGCACCTGTCTTTGTGGCATAGATGCCTTTCTAATAGACTCTGATTTTAACCTATAGTATGTAGGATCAGCATTATATGGCTTGCACTCCAGTTTTTGCACTATTCTTCCTTCCATATAAAGCTTTTCAGACTCTGGCACTACAGCATCTATATTTGAAGCTAAAATCAACATATAAAAAATAATCATTATTTAAAATATACTACTACTGCTTTACTAAAAGCCATTTTTATATATATATGTATATATATATATATATATATATATATATATATATATATATATATATATATATATATATATATATATATAAATTTACTTACGCACGACATGTGAAAATACTCCTAGAGATTGTCTCGTCACATTTGACACGTCAAGAAGATGTTCTTTTGGAATAGTTTGCTCACCAGGTTCAAGGCATAAAACTGCTTCTGACAAAGATAATTGGACCTGGGCGCGACCAGGTACTCGAGAAATTTTTAATTTACCAACTTCAATGTCCCCTGGAGCTTTATCCCATTTGTTTGCAATATATTTTGGAACCTTAACAAGCCAAACACCACGACCTGTGTTCGATAAATCCAACTCCCGGTCTACGTGAGGAACAGATGGGTTACTCATAATTAAGTATATTTAGAGACCATATATCTAAATTAATACAATGATGAACGTTATTTCTAATATATTTATATTAATCAATATTATGTTAGTAAATTTTATTTCTCTCGTGCTAATTCCCAAATGCCAACTTGACAATTAAGACTTCAGAATTGACATTAAAGTAGCACTGACATTGTTATATTTTTAAGTAATTCTTGTATTCGTACGGTAAAATTGTAAGAAAAGTGGGGAAAGTTTGGACAATCAGGAGATATAGATATTTTTTGTAACAATCAAAATATTTTTTCATTATTTCTTTTTTCGTCCACTGCTAGACATTGGCCTCTCCAATGGCACGCTAGTGAGCTTAATAGTCGCTTCATCTAGCTGATAGGTCACTCGACCTATAATACGGTTACGGATACGCCTCCTCTACATCAGAAATGTAGGAGCTGTTTTCGATAGTTATCCTGAACCATTTTGAGCTTAAACCTGAAGAACTTCAACCAGTCTTCAAAATTAAAATTTAGGAAAGGATGTAGCTCCAAATACCTCAAATACAAATATTCGATACGGGATCGAGACGGAATAAAATACAATTTCCCTCCGCTGCCGGTTAGCGTCCCGTGAAAAGCGGGTATCTCCTTTTACTTCCATCCCAAGGCTAGCTATGCTTCTACAACTGTAATTTTGTAGATGTAAGGTGACCACTTACCATCAGGTAAGTTAGATATTATAATATAATGTAATATTTACTATTCTTAAAGTGTTCTTCCTCACTTAGGATTAGAAAAGACGCAGCTGGTAGTAGAACGCATGGCTTAGCGGTCAGAGCGCTTGGACGGTATCCAAGAGGCGCAGCTTCGAATCCCGCTGCGTTCAAAATTTTTATACGTTTTTCAAAAAAATATAATATAATGTAATTTAGAGATTATATTATAAATATTAAGGGTTTTATGATGCACAACCAACTGAGAATCTCCCTAATATTGGGTACATTTGTATATATATACATAGCTTTTGGCACAATTGACTTATTTCAAAACCCTTGTTATGGACTAGGGACTGATCGTAATTAGTAGACCTTCTTTTACAAAGCTTCTAGCCAAATTTATGGTGCAACTTACCTTGGCTAGACTAACTAACTAGAAACAAAGGAACTTTTCTGAGTTACACAACTAAAATAAATATATAAGATAATATAAACAATCATTATTACTTTTTACACTGACGTTCTCCTCCGAAACACTATAAGTTCAACTGGTCCTGTGCAAGTAATAAAACTAGTTGCCACCTGATTGCTTACTAAACTAAATGTAGTTGCACAAATAAACTGACGTCTTGTGAGGCCGTGGCACAGTGGGACAGTGTCTGACTGTAAACCTGACCGATTCGATCTCCACTCGGGGGAGTGATTATAGTTAAAATTATTTTCAATTCTTCTCTCTGGTAAGACAAAGTGCGGCGTTGAGTTCCACCACTCAATACGCAATGTCTCGAATTCGGTGGAAAGCGAACTAAAGAGTGTCTTACACTAGATATTTTCTGTCTACCCTACTATGCGGGATAAAAAGCGTGGAGCTAAAACAAAAATACCAAAATTTTAGTTAAGACCAAAAGAGGTCTACCGTATCAAATTTACAAAAAGGTGATCCGTAAATTTTAAATACATTATATTTTTACTATTTCAAAAACTTAAACATTACAGGTATTGTAATCTTTATCGGTTATGTTATTTTGATTTCTTTAAAAACGTGAATGTCATAAGTCTCAGTGTCTCAAGACACAAGTCTTTGATTAGAGTGTGTAGCCAGTGATGACGTACGAGGGTCTTCTTATGAGACACATAGTCGCTGACTATGTGTCTCATAAGAAGGTAAGATCACCGAGCAATGGAGAGAGCAATGCTTGACATTTCCCTACGTGATGAGTCAGAAATGAAGATATCCCTATGAAAACAGGGTTAACCAACATTGTTTGAAGAATTGTTCAGTTTAAGTAGCAGGGTACGGGATGCGAGGCGGTTTGATTCTCCAGTCACCATCACGAACCGAACGATGCTTACTGGGCAGGCTTCCAATCAGTTTGACTGATGATTTGATCAAGATCATAGGTTGCCGCTAGATGCGGAAAGCGCATGATCTATTGTCATGGAAATCCTTGGGAGAAGTCTATAACTAGCGGTGGGCGTCATAGGACTGAGATGATGATGAAAGGAAAATTATTACTAAGAAATAATTATTTGGCATTTTTTTATACGTTTCTTCAAAAATGTTTTCTAATCCTAGAATATTAAAATAAATAGCATTCTCTCTTGGCATATGATTTTTTTTAAAAATCATTGGATAGCAGCAATTTGTAAAAATCTTTCTACACAGATGCCAATAACATAAATAATAATGTAGAACGCATGGCTTTGTCAGAGCACTTTTTAAGGCACACAGTTTTTAAGAGGTTTAAATTCCGATGAAATTGAAAAAAATAAAATGAATATTTTTTATACGTTTTTTCAAAAATATTTTTTAATTCTAATTGTAGAATAACAAAAAATAAGTAAAACATTACACATGTTCATAGCACAGGATGTTAGTATGACATGATCGATAGTTTCTTATTGACCAACCATTGTTTTTGTGTGTAAAATGAGTGAAGTGTGTTTTCTCTATGTAAAAATGGTAGATTTTTTGTATCAGCAAAAAATCGTTAAGGCTATACCTTCTTGTTGGTCTAGTTCGTTCATGCACTTACCATACTTTGAGTACGAAGCCATAGTTAGGCCTGTGAGTGCAAGTATCTAACAAATAATAATAATGAAAGAGACCTTTACTTATGGTTGACTAATCACACATGATAAAAAGAGAAGAAGGTAGGTCACTCCATTGGCTTTCTCCTATTTTTTTGATATATTCATTTCAGGCTGGCTAACTCTATGGATTTGTTTCTTTTCGTTGTTACTGTCATTGTCATAAATTCTGTCAAACCCAGAGAAAGATTCTGTCAAATGTCAAAATTCGTTGTCCACTTATGAATTTTGCTGTTGATTATGAGTGCTTGTTGAGTGACAAATATATAAATTTTAAATATATTTTCGTAATATGTTTTTTTTTAATTCTCTAAGCCTCGACTGAGAAGAAGTCATATTATTGTCAAAAGAAATGTAAAGAGATGTTCGGCTATAGTAAAGAAGCAGTCCGAGTGAAAGTCAAGGTTTGTATTGTGCATATTGTTAAAATGTAAATTAGATATTATACTTTTTACTCTTTTCTATGTAAAAAATCACCTCACACTACAATCAGCTACTTTCAAATGCTTAATTACAAGAGGCGTAAAAATCAATATGTGGAAAACCCAATTTTATATGAAAAAATGACAATTATAAAATACTTAACATTTTTCCGTTTTCAGAAATGTGAAGGAAAATTGCAACCAGAATTAAGAAAATTTTCTGTTGACCCTCAAATAACTTCATTAGAAGTTTTGCAAAGCATTTTGATAAAAGCATTTGATATCAAATCTGATTTCACACTGTCTTATAGAACTGTAGATGATTATGGCCAAGAAATATATTTACCTCTTCTGTCAGACTGGGATTTGGATGCTGCTTTCCTCAAGTAAGATTTTATTTAAAATAATAACATACCAATTAAATTATATTTAAATGACATTAATAACAGTACAAAAAACTAAAAATTGCATTAAATATACTTTACCAAAATTCAATTTATTTAGTACTTCATATACTGTAATTATTAAATATCATTCAATTACCAGGGCTCATAATATAGCATTAACTCAAAGATCAGAACCATGTGTGCAATTAAAAGTGGACATGAAACCATTTGCGGAGGCATCAGAAGATTGGGAGCCACCCACAATCCAAGCCCCTGTTACACAAAATTGCAAGGAACAGCCAACAGTGCAAACAGTAACACAAGTAGAAAAACAAGAATCTCAAACTGGCTTTCAGGGGTTAATCATGAATCAGGTAAAGTTATTCTGTTTACAAAACAATGTATAGTATTTTGTTATGAAAGAATTTTATTTATTTATATCAACAAGAAGTTGCACCTTAATTTAGTTATGAACTTGCTTATTGAACTAGCAGCCCGGTCATGGCTTCGCTTGTGCTATAGCTATTTCATTCTACTCACAACTATAGCTATTTCATTCATTCACTTCCCACATTGTTGCTTAATTCACAGATTTTGCTATAATTAATTATCTTATCGATTAATAAATAATAAGCCTAAGAAATCCACCAATCAACATACTTTTAAATTAAAACCTACAACCTACAACCTAAACAACATATTTACATATACAAATAATAAAATAAAAAAGTGGATTCTGTGCATGAAATATTTAAGAAATAATTTAATCATGTATATTAATATTTAAAGTTAATAATTCACATGGTAGAATTTTAATTTGTTTGTCTGTGAGTCTGTTGGTGCCAATCGCGCTAGCATAGCATAGGCATTGTAATAATTTATAGTCTGGAGCTGCATATGGGATACTTTTTAATGTGGTTATCGAAACAAAAGCCCAAAAAGTCAAATTACTTATCATACTAATAATTATGGGATATATAAGATAAGGGATGTATAATTAAAGCCTCAGTGCTCAAAAGCGAAAAGTTAAAAATATCATAATTTCCTTTTAATGTTCAATGTAGTTCCTGTAGTAAAAAATAAAAAAACACCAATACCGTCAGATTATGTCGATTATTTGCAATTTCTTTCCAATCTTAATATGTAGTTAATTATATTCATTAGTAGAAAATAATATTTAATTGAAAAAAAAATAGTATTTCTTCATTAAAAAGAAACAACTACTGTACTAATTTCAAAACTATTTGTTTGTCGTATTGGAATTTACTAATATTACGCTTTGAATATAGGGTCAAATGTCTAAATTATTATATGACTCAATTATTTAAAATTACTATTTTAAATAAATAATTATTTTCTCATTTTATTTTAAAAGTAATTTAAACGGGATAAATTCATATTTTAATGAAGAAATACTATTTTTTTTAATTAAATATTATTTTCTATTAATGAATATAATTTTAATTTACCAAAATATAAAAATTTAAAATCGATTATATGATGATGGACTAATAATAGGCCATCGAGACGCAGTGGGCCAACGTCTGTATTTAACTGGCTGTCACTGATCGTACGTAAGATTCACACAGTGATCGTATTTAAATTATCTCCATTTTTTTCACACTGGTAAGTCAAAACACGGCGTTGGGTTTCACCAGCCAACATGCAATGGCTAGAACTGGGGCGGAAAGTGGAGAACAAAGTGTCCTCACACTAGGTTCTGTCTGCGTACTCTGCCATATGAAAAAAAGTGAAGCTAATAAAAAGTTCATACATACATATACAGTTTTATTATAAGTATAGATTGACAACATTTCTTGGCTTCTCACTTTTATCCTAAATAATAGGATAGACAGGAAACTACTAGAGTGTCTTGACACTTTCTGTTATGCGGGATAAAACCCACAACCAATCATGTTTACAGTCAGCCACTGTCCCCCTGCTCCTATTAGTTTGTTATTTGAAAAAAATAATAATTAAAATACATAATACATATTAATGCACATGTATCTTTATAGGTAGAAAAAACTTTTAATATGGTTTCAAGGGCTCTTAATCTGTATGATGACCCCAACACTCCGCCGCGAGCTCCACTTAGCGATATTGAATTTAGAGCTTTCTTAGATGCTGTTGGTCAAATCAACAATACAGCGAAACTAAGGGAAGTTATTTATTGTGGGGGAATAGAACCCAGTTTGAGGTAATAATTATTGTTTTATGTATTCTCCTTTGAAATAATTACAAATAAGTACTCTTTGTCAGTAATATTATATTAGTATTAAAGTTCTATAATTTTTTAATGATTTTTTTGTGAATCCTGCAGCCCTTTTCCATGACTTTTATAACACTCATATTCGGTCAGTCTGTTTGTGTTCGAATCATACATTATATAAAGAATTAAGTATTGAGGCCATTTAGGCAAAGAGAGACAGCAATATGATCATTGTGGGTCTCTTGATTACATTTTAATTATTTTCATTTCTCCTTTCTAATTTTATAAAGTATGGTATTGAATTCTCCCACTCAACACGATATCTCAAATTCCGGCAGAAAATGGAGTGTCTTGAAATTAGTTTTTCTCCACTCAATCTGCGAAAGAGTGAACATATTATGTTATATATATGTCATTTATACATTATTTATTGAATATGTCCTTTTGCAGAAAAGTGGTTTGGAAACATATTTTAAATGTATACCCCGATGGTATGACAGGTAAAGAAAGAATGGATTACATTAAAAAAAAAGCAAATGAATATTATGCACTAAGAGCTGAATGGAAAGATTGCATCCAAAAAGGAAAGGTAGATATTTGAATGTATGGATTACTTATTATTATAATTTAATCTGATTTTTTTAAATATTTAGTAATTAATATTTCTTATATTTATTTTTACAATAATTCATTAAGTATTTCTGATATAAAACATTACATTAATTCATTCATGTAATAAATTTTAGGTAAATGCAGATCTGGCGTACGTGACTAGCATGGTTCGCAAAGACGTGCTTCGTACTGACAGACATCATAACTTCTATGCAGGAAGTGACGATAATCAAAATATTGCCTCCCTCTTCAATATCCTTACCACGTATGTTTCCTATTATTTTAAATTTATTTATGTTAATTTCGTTTATGTCATCCATTTTCGAGTATTTTTCATTGTTTTATATTGAAATTTTTATTTTAGGTATGCACTATATCACCCCACAGTAAGCTACTGCCAAGGTATGTCTGACTTAGCTTCTCCTCTATTAGTAACAATGGGAGATGAAGCCCACGCGTATATTTGTCTCTGTGCACTTATGACTAGATTATACCCAAATTTTTTACTTGACGGCGAAGCCATGACACTTAAATTTTCACATTTAACTGAATCCCTTCAAGTGTATGATCCCGATTTTTATAATTATTTAAAGTCTCAACAAGCCGATGACTTACTGTTTTGCTATAGATGGTTATTGTTAGAAATGAAGCGGGAGTTCGCTTTTGATGACGCTCTTAGAATGTTAGAAGTATTGTGGGCATCATTACCTCAAAAGGCGCCACCGATTGATTTGCCTTTGAAAGAAAAAGACTTTAATGGGACGCTTGAAATAACTGTAGATCCACCGCCGCTTAGCCCCTTAGTAAAGGCGTCGCGAGAAAACGCGTATACTAAAGTTTGTGCAATACGACGACAGAGCTCGAGTTTCAGTCTAGCAAATGTCAAAGCTCCAAAGTTGGCTACTACAAAACAAACGAACCACAGTTTAGATGAAAATGCCACTAGAAAAGTCTTAAACAACTCATCTCTTAAACACGCAAAAGAGTTCCAAAGTTTGGATGACGCTGCATTGCGAGCACAAAAAATTTCAAAAGAAAATCAAGAATCAATCAATGACGAAATGAATTCAGAGAACTCAACAGCACAAACGAAAGATCCTAAAAACACTTCAAGGATGAAAAGCGTACCAGAACATGGAAAAGTTTTAGTAGTTCAAGATTCAACTACTTCAGCAACTTGGCCTAACACAGGAAATCTCACAAACGGAAATATTCAAAGTGATGTTAAAGATACGCCTTTAGGAAATCAAATAAGGTTACTAAGAGATAAAATATCTGTGCATAATAAGTTCTTCTCTTTGGATACTCTTGACGATTCTAACGAGACAGAAAATGCAAACAAACCTAAAGTTAAAATGATTAAAAACTTAAATGAATTTCTTAATTTTGCCACTGGAAATAAGGCTGCTAGTTCGCTTGTAAAACAGGAAAAATTGCAACGAACTCATTCTGCGATTGAACGTAAAGAATGCCCCAAAATTACGTTAACTAAAACATCTTACGATGAAAATGATTTAACATCCTTAGCTTTAAAAACACAGATGAATAAAATTACCAAAATGAGCTTCGATACTAATGACGGCAGCAGTCCAGACGATTCTCAAGAATATTACCCAATGACCACATCGATGACTAGGGAACTGAGATTGGAAGTGGAACATTTAGATCGACAAGTCTTTGGTGCTTCATATATTAATCGATGCAGTATGATTTGCGACTCTCCTTCAGATTCAACAAGTACTGAAGATAAGCCAGAGTACTACACGGAAACTAAAGAGAACTGTGTCACTACTGAAACTGTAGAGCTGCACGCTGAGGTTACAGAATCTGTCGATATTTTTAAACGATCGCCATTACTAGATACCATAAAATCTAATGCAAGAAGTGCCGAAGACATATATTTGTGGGAAAATCCTCTACACAGAAACACACCAACGACGAGAACTACGGCTAGTTGTCCTCAGACTCCGGACGAGCAGGCAGATTTGGACTTCGACGGAGACACGGGTGAAATATTTGAAGAACACTCTGGTAAAAAATCTATAACACCAATAAGGTTATTACGGAAAAATCATTCCTTAGAACCTCAAGATATGCCTAAGAGACCTTCTTCCAATATACCGTCAAGTGAATCGGATTCTTCCGAAAAAGATCTTGTCGAGTCTATTAATACCACTACTGTCAAAAGTAATCCATTACAGGAAGGACCTAATCCTAAATCACATAAGTTCTTCTCTAATATGTCCCACGAGCTTGAGAATGCAAAGAGAAATTGCGAATCTCTTCTTAATGTTAAACAATCAAATTTACAAAGCGTCGCATCTACCATAAATAATTTTCAAAAAAAATATGAAGTATTTAAACCGCCTACTCAAAAGAACCCTAGTGTAGCAGCGGTTGGAAGCGACCACTCAGTTAAGAATAGTATTAGCGCTCTACCCTCACCGTCAGTATTTGGAGGTGGCAATCCATTTTTAATGTATTTATGTCTTACAGTATTATTACAGCATAGGGATTACATAATGAGGAATCGCATGGACTACAACGAGCTAGCAATGCATTTCGATAAGATGGTACGTAAACATAACGTGAACAGGGTATTGAATCAAGCGCGGCAAATGTACGCCCTTTATTTAAAACAGCAAGCTCATAAGACTGGTGACGTTACTACTTGAACATTTCTTTAATAATAGAAAGATCTCCAATTATATTATTTTATTGCTCATTTATACAAAATATAGATTTATTATAGGTTACAAGTTGAATATGACATTCCTTAATCTTAACTCAATCCAATAGACATTTAATACATGATTATATGATGTCTCTTAAGGTAGGAAGAAATGAGGCCTTATTTTTACCCACGAAATTCGAAATGTAAACTTGAAATAAGTTAATGATTTTTATTTTATGCATTTATTTTTTGTTGCAATTATAAGGTTTGATTGTGAGGATTCTCTGGCTTATGCGAGGGATTAGTGATTCAATATCTACACTCAAAGTGTACTGGAAAGCTTAATCTGCTAGCGCCTAAAGGATAATCGAAATATACGAAATTAAATACACTTTACAGATCTTTACTTAATAGTGAAAATGTTCTTAATGATCCCTACATTTTTTCTAACAAATCAACAAATTGTATCACTAGTTTATAAATCCAAATTTCTTAGCGTTTATGAAAGTTAACTTTATTGTTAATAAATACAAATTGTAATATAATTAATATCATCACACGCATCTGAGTAAAAAGCAACGAAATGGGACGACCTCAAATATGATTTACATAAGTTAACAATAACACTTAAATGCAATTAAATTTTGACTTTCTGGCTCCGAGATTATTTTTATAATCTTTAGACTAAGAATCAAAAGCTATTCCCCAAAATTGAATTAAAAATATAAGCAATATAATAATTTATTTTATAAAGATAAATTATATAAAATTATGAACAAATTAAGCAAACAATTTTAACATAAATTATGTATAAAACTTATATACATCACTTTGCGCAAATGTTTTTTTTACTTCTTTAATACTTATTTTTAAAACGATTTTATATTCCAAAGATTAGATAGAATATTCTAGCCTTGCCAGCTTACTTTTGTGATATTATTTTTATTTTTCATTTATATGTATAGCGCTGATTGCATATAATGTACTTATTTTATTTTGATGATGTTGAGATATATAATGTATGTATGAAAAATATGGAAATGCATTTAAACAATATAGCTTGTGGGTGGTAAACGTAAGTGCACAATGCTCAGAAATTATTTTATTGTACAAATATATACATTCATTTAGGCTTAATGATCAATTTTTAAATTTATCAATAAATTTTAAATATATTCCATATGAAAAATGTCTCCTTTGTCATAATTGTATCTAATTTATAGCAATAGATATGGAGTAATGCGCTTGTGATTATATGACAGCTTATTTTTAAAGTCTGTAAATATAATATTGAAAAGTATATTTTGTTTCCTTTTTATATCACCACATTTAAACAATAACAATAAAATTAAAATACTAACTTAAACCAGTATTGACTGATTATTTTGTAAAAATAAGATTACAAGTTATATATAAATCAAGAGGCCGGTCGTGACGCAGTGCGACAGCGTCTGACTGTAAACGCGATCGGTTGTGGGTTCGATCTCCAATCGGGGCAGTGTTTATATTTAAATTATTTTCACTTCCTCGTTCTGGTAAAAGACAAACCATGCGGAATAATAGGCGTATAAACAGATTAAACACTAAAAGTCCTTAAACCGCTTATAAACGACAAAAAAATATAATAATTAACAGAATACAAGTTACAGTTTGTACTCTTTTAATTTATTATATTTTTTACCTTTACTGCTATAAAAAACATTTGTTTATAGTCACTTCGACCTGTTGGTAGTGAAGCCACTTAAAAAAACTAGATTGTAGAAGTTTTGACACTTAGGAAAGAATGATGTAGAAAAAATATTAATATACAAAAATAAATAGATGTTAAATAAAACCAATATACTTGTTAGGGATAACTCATAAATTTATTTTGCAATTTCTAAATGAAGTAATTACAAGCGAAGTAACAATCCGTCTTCCATCAATACCTTATGTCCTTACATTTAAAATATCACAATAGCTTCCAGTTTCAAGCATCGAAATAAAGCATGAAAATTTTACTAAGCTAAGTATATTTTTTAATATTTACTAATTTTACATTACTATGACTATACTGTTAACTGTTGTTTTACTTCCGCCTGTTTCCACCACTTCCTGAGAGGATCATGGCGATACGCATGAAGATGTTAAGCACGTCCAGGTACACCGAAATGGCTCTGCAAAACAAATCGTAGATAATGATAGATTTTTTAACTAAAAAGCTTTTGTGTAAAGTATGTTCCCGAGTAAAACGTTATTCTGACTGTTACTGGAAGGACAACTTGTCATTGAGTGATCTGGAAACGCATGTAACTCCAATAACAAGAAGTGGTTCATAATAGCATTTAAGATTTTTTCTTACATTGATAGATAGGTACAGGTTAACTCAAGATTTTTATTTATCCTGCTTAGCAAGGTAACAGAAAGTACCTAGTGTCAAGACACTCCGTACTTCGCTTTCCGCCGAATTCTAGACATTGAGTGTTGAGTGGCAGAAATCAACGCCACACTCTGTTTTACCAGAGCGAGGAAGTGAGAGAAAATAATATGCCCGGAGTGGGAATCGAACCCACAACCGATAGCACTTACAGTTGAACGTGGTCACACTGCGCCACGACCGGCGTCAACCTAACGTAAATGCAAAATAGAAATATAATGTAAAAGCATTAATCAATATACTTAATGTTAGAAGAATGTAAGGTCATTTCGTTTTCATTAAAATTTTCAAAATAAATATCATAACGTCATTATAAATCTATAAACATATATAAAAAAAATACTCATCATTTTCATGATGTAAACTCTTTGCTTATTGTTTACATATAATAATTTGCCAAATACATAAAACCCATTTATTTGTTATTGGTGAAGGCAATGTGCCAAATCTTTAATATGATAAATAGTTATAAGTACGTACTTTATAAGTTATGTTTATTCTATCCATTTCTCTCATAAATAATGTTAATATTTTTAAAATGTTTTTTTGTTACTTTTAAATATATTTATAATTAAATTATAATATTATATATAAATATGTTATAACATTCCCTAAAAGCTGAATAGACAAATTAATAAAAATTAAGATGGGGAAGGAAGACTATGTTGTTTTTGCCTACACACTGCATTAGATACAAGAACCAAAAATAATAATATATGTACTTACGAGTTAATTGGGTCATATGGTTGGAAGCCATAAACTGGATGCATTTCTGCTCTTTTAATGATTGCTTGAGTGTCATATAACAAGAATCCACCAAACACAATAAGACCTCCATACAGACTCAGAGAATACAATCCTAAAAATAATTAGACCATTTAAATACAAAATATTTGTATCAAAATCAATACATTCTTTATTCAAATAGGCTGTTTATAAGCATTTTGAATGATCAATCAACATAAATATCAGTATTATCAGTCCTACAGGAAGCTCGGGAGGCAGATCTGCTAAGAGCCAGTAAGAAACTCGTTAATTGCTGTTTTCAAATGAATTAATGAAGTAGTAGTACCTACTTTAATGTACAAATTATATTTTCATTTTGATTAAAATATTAATCATTTTAATAGTAGTATACCACTATAAGGTAGTAGCATTTTAGTAGTAGTTATAGTTTTAGTTAATAATATTGTTAATAGGTATAATATGTGAACAAGAAACTACACTACTTTTAGAAAGTCATGCAAGTGCAAGAAGTATGAAATTTGGCACAGTTAAAATTAATAAGATATAGATGTGAAAAAGGCCAAAAATGTGTACCACGACTTTAAAATTATAAAGACTTTTACGATCTTGCCATGCTTTTAAACATTTTATATTATTTGATAAAAGTGTGAAGCTAAAAAAAAAGTCATGATAAAACTTCTGTATACTGAAATTAGGTCGCCATGGAAACATGATATACTGTCACACACTTTTTTACTTATGAGAGATAAATATAGATGTAGCTAACCTGCTCCAAGTGCAGAGGTGGGAGGCAAGAACATGCCGGCAAGTGATGCAGCAAACACAGCACCGAGACCCATAGCAAGAGGTGCACGCATGTTTAAAAATTCACCAGATGGTGCGCACACCGCAATAGTACTTAAACCACCAACTACACCAGCTGTGTACCTTTTGACAATGGTTTATAAATATGCTTAATTGCTAAAATATTATATTTCATCTTTATAAATTAATTATATAATACATTATATATTGTGCCTTTATAATTTTGTAACAATGTGATATGAGATATTATACTTTCTTCTTTCTACAATTTTATAAAATTTACACATACCTTCAAAATTTTTTTGTTATTAAAAGGTTGATATGAACACCAATTGCCATCATGCAAGAACCATTGGTGTCTATTTTAAGTTTTGTTTAGTGTATATTGTTTGTACAAACACATTGCAAAAATATAATTTTTTTTACTTAATATAGATAATAATTACCAGGCAGCTCGAATAAGAACAGGTCCTCCCAGAAAACAGATGGGAGCAATGACTGCACCCATTATACCAGTGTGTACTACCCAAGCAAGTTGTTTAGCTCCTATACCAGGTGTGTATTCCATGCCTCTAACAACCATTCCTGAACCAATCATCAATGCCATTGTTGCAATTATTGACTGGAAACATTAAAATATTGAATATAATTTGAAATACTGTTCTCATTTATTATTTTAAAACTTTTCAAACATTGAATCTGTTTCTTGGACACTTCCCAAGCATTAAAGTATATGGCCTAATTTTGTCGTGTACAAAATACCACAGAGTAATTCTCGCATTCAGCATCACACTTTTATATAAATATTCTAAATATGGTATGGTCAGCCATTTAAATTTTTTTAAAAAATTTCTAAGTACTAAAATTTATTATTAATCAATACAGGTGAAGAAATCAAGTTGTTTAGATCATATGTACCATCCACCCATTCCGTGCCACTAAGTTAAGTAGAGCAGGTGTTCTAAAGACTGTAATTGCACTTCCTGCTGTCACCATCAGGGAGCCTGCAATGTATCCATATGTAGCTTTGATTCGATCTTTGACATATTGTGGCCATAAGCTGCAACATTATATATAAAAATATTATTGGTACCTTTTACAACATATAAATAAAAATTTAAATAATTTTCTTTTAAAACAATGGAAGTTTTTGATATGATGAAATATAAGTTTAAAAATCATCAATCATATTATCATTGTCAATATTTACAATGGAATTTATTTTAAGGAAATGACTCACTGAGCTTCTTGCAGTGTACCCGGCTTAACTCCAGAACCATAATAACACAATGCAACAAGACCCACTGCTGATGCTCCTGCTAAAGCTCCTTTTCCCAAACTATAAGCTAGAAATATAATATTACAATGAGAAATTAGTAACAATATAGATAAGATTTTTTTGGCAATATCTAGTAGCTGCTTAATTTGTATTGTTTAAGGATAAAATAATGTATTTAATATCAACAATTTGTAGGTAAAATTGTAAAGTAAAATAAAGATGAAACATACCATTTGGTCCAGCAGGGGCCATCAATTTTTCCCACACACTTGTTTGAGATCGTGTTGCTACTCTTGATCGAGGCTCGCGAGCATAGTTCCTAACTATATAGTTTTTTGGAACAAATCTCTGCGGTACTGGAGTTCTTAGCGTATTAGAAACGGTAAATGCCGAACGAGATACGCACAAACGAGAAAGCATGATGCAACCTGCATAAATATATATAATATATATAATTTTAAAGTTACATAAAATTATAAAATTTTCAGCCATAGTATCCTTACTTTATTTTTATTTTAATCTTATTTAAACATATCTATTATATTTCTTACTATATTAACATTTATAATTAAAAGTAGTATAAAATCTACGTACGGTTTTAATACACTGCTATTTATTTAATAAATGTTAACCGCGTCAAACCAGCAACAACAAGAAATAAAATTATTAATAACAAAATAAATGTAATATAGATTTACACAACAATAATTTAATCGTAGTTCGAGTTTGTACTACTTCGTACAATTTCTAGAAAATGACAATTGAGTATTGACACTTTACTTTCAGTGTTACCAAGTTTATGACAGTATAATATTTTTGATCATATCAATTAATTTAGTTTTTTTTTGGAATGTAAACTATTTTAATTTTAGTCTTTTGAAATAATAGACAAGATAAAATTTGATAATTACGACGAAAATATTATAAGCAATTACAAAATCATAGTCAAATCGCATATCATAATCAATTACAAATCGTTTCAACTGTAAATAGCTGTAATATATTTGGAACTTTATAATAAAATTCTTGGATTATTTAAAAATGGCGCAAGCAAAAGACTGATAGAAATATATGGCAGTACTAAATAATTTTTCCTTGTATACGTACACCTATATTTATCCATTCTTATTAGATGCATATTAAACAAAATGTAAAGGTACACATGTATATTTAAGATTTTGTCACCATTTTCTCCAATAACCTATCACAAATTATCTCGTCCTATACATGATGTCGTTTTTCTGAGTTAGTTTGTGTATAGTCCTTAATATTAATATATTATTAATTTATAGGCTTGCATCTTAATAAAATATCTTCATTACTAAGTATTACTACTACCATTTTATGATAGTGGTGGTACAAACGCTCTATAATATCTTGGAATGTACCAATGTAATATGTTTATTTAAACATTTTATTACTAAATGAACTATTAATTATCTTGTTTTAGTAAATATTCTTCAAAAAATGTTTACTTCCAAACATGATATTGTGGGATACTAAGAAATGAAATTGACTAAGGAATAGCAAAAATGCTCTGAGAAGAATAAAATATATGCAAAACCTGAACCCTAAAGTGATCTTGCCGTCGACCAAGATAAAGAGTAACTTAGTTATGAGAACAATCGTTTCACTTAATACCAACAGCAAGGTTAATGACTTTTGATATTATAGAAATTATATTTCCCTATGTAGACATAAATTTAAAATGATCTTTTGTAATTTCCGTATAAGTAAAGTAACTTTTGATTTTTTAAGTTTAATAGAATATTAAAAAAATGTAATAAGAAAACACTCTTTCATCAAACTAAACTAAAAAATAGACATTAAATTATTAAATAGACACTTTGAAAAAAAGAAATGGGTTCTATTATAGTATACCAGTTGTCACTGTTTCGGATATTTAATAAGTCAAATTGTTTTTTATTGTAAAATAGACCCCTATCTAGAAAGAAAATAGATCCTATCTAGAAAATGTAACCCTATCTAGAAAATGTAACCTATGATTAGATAATTGAAAATAGGTCGGAAATAAAATAATAATATTAAATTATTTGGACTGAAAAGCGACTTTGCCTTCTTGCTATCTCTTATAACGATGCACAAGTTATTCTTTTCCACATTAGATACGTTTATTTCATTATTATATAAAATAATCATTTTGTGTAAGTTTCGTATGCTTAAAATATAATGAAAAAATATATATAATATGAATCAGATCAAGAGTTCAAAATACTAAAAAAGAAATTAAGATTATTTTATATTGTAATTAAAGATGCTGGAAGTGCCGAAAGTTGGAACGTATGAACTGACCACTATATTTGTTGTACCGTACAAAATTTAATTAAGTGTCAAAAACCGCAATCTCACATAAGTATAGTACATTCATAGCACTAGATCTATGTTTTGACCTTTTCGACATTGCCTTAAAGGCTTAATGACGTATTTTCTGCAAGATACCGAGAATTGGGTTAAAGTGTTACCAGGTGGATTGTAAATTCCAGAATATTCGAACCTCCAGCAAAAATTAACCTTCATAAAAGTATATATCATCGTCAAATTCAATGGACCCCTAGAATGGCAATAGGTATTTACATCCATAAAATATGTCAAAGCGATTAATTTTGCTAAAAAATTGAACAGGAGTAATGAAAAACATCTTTTTATACCAAATATATTACTATATTATAATACAGCTTTCAACAGAAGAATCGGATTAATTGTAAATAATAGCTTTAAGCATGGACATAATAGATCCTTAAGTAATAATTTTGAAAGTTAGGAGTTTTTCCAAAGTTACTGGCAACTCATCAATTTGCTTGCTATTTATCAAATTCGCTGGTGACTGTACAAGCAATTTTATAATTTATAGATAACAGATTACACCCGGCCAGTAACTATAGAAAATCGGCCAGTTTGTGATATAACTTCGCGATGGCTCAAGCTCTTAAAAAACTATCCGCGCAAGCCCTGAAAAATAATTATGCAGAGGCTTTTGGAACCGGTATTATAAGCAGAGCAAGCAGGTATAGTACCGGCATATTTACGTAATATCTGTTACTTTATCCTTAACAACCTTGAAACCTTGAACTTCACAAAAATATTCTGAAATAACAAATATTTATAATTTATAACAGATTATGATAAAATTATTATAATTTACAAAATACCGGTTCAGTATATTTTTCTCTAGTATTAACAGTAATATAAAAGTTTTTATTTCTATAATAATTAACTACATTGTATTTAATGACAATCTTATAAGACGCGTATTAGAATTTTATTAGAAAATTCGTAATTTAAAAATAGATATATTTTTGAAACTGAATATTTTGTATTAAAAACAGCTCATGGTGGAGTAATGTTCAAATGGGACCACCTGATGTCATCTTAGGTATAACAGAAGCCTATAAAAAAGATGCAGATTCAAAGAAGGTAAATTTGGGAGTGGGAGCCTATAGAGATGACCAGGGAAAACCTTTTATTTTGCCGTCAGTAAGAAAGGTAATAAATTATATTTAATATCTTTGTCTTTGCTTATTATTAAATTCATAATGTGTTTTATACAAATGTGTCTTTTAGGCTGAAGAAATCATTTTTAATAAAGGATTAAACCATGAATATGCCCCCATTGGTGGAGAAGCAGCATACACTAATGCAGTAGCAAAACTTGCATTTGGTGAAGACAGCCCAGTATTAAAAAACAAAAGCAACTGTACAGTCCAAGTATGTAATAAGTGTTTCAATTTATATATTTTATGTATAAAATGAAATCATAAGATTATTACTATAATTTTATTTAAAGAAGATTGCGTAGCTATTGCTATTATGAACATACTTTTGAACTTTGTTTTATAAATAACTAGATAAATTTAAAGTTTTTATACATTGTCACACTCAATTTTGATGCATATGCTATTGGCACTGGACATAACTCACACCCACACTCTTGAGTATTTAGCTAATGAAAAGTTGCCTAATAATTTAAGAATAATATCCAAACTGTTTTAAACATACTGGCGAATAATGTATAATTCAATACCTTTTCAAATTGTTTAGATTTCCTTTTTAGATTTCAAATTGTTGAATGAAATTAAAATGATTTAAGGTTACTCTTATAGTAATTCCAAAATATTCTTATTAAATGAAATTAAAATGATTTATTAAATGAAATTAAAATGATTTAAGGTTACTCTTATAGTAATTCCAAAATATTCTTATTAAATGTTATATTTAGAACATATAGCTTGGTATATACAATGTGATACATTTTTTTATTATTTTAGAATTTAACCAATTCTTCATATTTTGATAAAATTTAAAGTTTATTTAGAATTTTACATTGCTTTTTTGGACTTTCATTTTATAATTCCATATAAATAAAAGTAGCCTAGGTTACTTCTTATTACATCAGCCACCTATCTGCCAATGAGTCCCGTTCCACCCATTATGATAAGCTAGAAGAAATAGACAAGTAAACAAAAATTGGAAATTATATTTTACATGCATATGCATTTAGTGAAAAGTGGCTATTTTAATTGAATTTTACTAATGTTTTGATTTTTAATTTTTTCTTGGTAAGTATGTAACATAATAGTTAATTTTTTGTTTCTTTCAGACCTTATCTGGTACTGGTGCCCTTCGTCTTGGCTTGGAATTCATCACTAGGCATTATGCAAAGAACAAGGAAATTTGGCTTTCAACTCCCACATGGGGTAATCACCCACAAATCTGCAACATGGTCAACCTTCCACACAAGAAGTACCGCTATTTCGACCCTAAGACCAACGGCTTTGACTTGAAAGGTGCTCTTGAAGATATCTGCGTGAGTATTTATGATTTCATTTTAAGTTTCGTTTATTTGTAATTCAGTAAAGAATAAGATAGATTGCAGAAATTTTTGAAGTTCGCAGTAAAGCAGGTTATTATTTATAATAATAAAGTATTTTTTGTACCATCAAATACTTTGACTAAATTTACAAAATATATCTGAGGACCCATTTTTTTGTATATAATCTATTCTATTAGTTATATTCAGTGCATTTTCGTTAAATTAGCTAAAGGACAAATGTTTGCAAATTATTGATATGACCTTATGTTTAGTGTAATATGTCGGCAATACTTCAATATATTTTCTTCTTTATTACTAAATACATGCTCAATGTATGTTTATTGACTTATATATACTTTTATGTCATCAATCTATTAGAATTAAAGAGATTCTAATAGTTCACTAAATTAAGTTTGTATGCTGTGAATATATATTACCCAATACTACAGGTAGCCTCAATTTCCCGTGATTTTATTTTGTAATCGAAAACTATCTATAATACGGAGCAACTTTGGCTTGAGTCGCTTTTCCTTATATGTTATAGTTTAGCTAGTGCTTCATCATCAAGTTTCTACATGTCTTATTATACTTCATCATCAGGTTTCTAGATATCCGATTGTTATAATATGTTCATTGAAAATGCCGATAACAATAACCAACTGTAGCTACGGTGCCATGTCCATATCTGTCCTCTAGCTTTTTACCTCTAACTATTTTATCGGACTGTTAAAGTTTCTCATGACGGAGAGTAGCCATCAAAATGAATTATTTAGCGAATGTGGCCCCCTGGGTAGATAGACCTGTCTATTATAATAAAAAATGTAATGAATCATCGAGTTGTATTTTATTGGTGGTTTGGTATCGCCCTTAATAATTTTTAGGAATTTTATTTAATATACAGACACATTTTTTTCTGTTTTTTATAGAATACGTTTACGTTTGCTTGGATGTTTCGTTAGCTGCGTTTGTTAAATAAAATAGATATATAAAGTAAGGAAATAAAAGTATTACTACATACACGATAAAATCAATAGATAACATTGGTAAAGTTACCAGTCATTCAATTTTAGATCAACCATTGTAATATAAAGCTCATAATAAACACATGATAAGAAAGTACATGACCACATCGCATGATCTCCCTTGGTGACAAATGAGCTGAATATAATTACGACGTTGCATAAGCTGCACAAATATGTCAAGGACATACTAAAAAATTACCGCTACTGTTTCATAAAATGTAATAAGATATTTCAGGTTTTAGAATACCCTAGTGTAGTTACGTTTTTTCTGAAAGTAGAAGCATTCACTGTTGAGTTTAGAACCATCGAGGGTTCTAAATTCAACAGTGAATGCGTAGATAACCTAGTGTTAAGACATACCGTTTTCTACTTTCTTTTGAATTTGAGACATTGCGCGTTTAGTGGTGGAATTCAACGCCGATAACATTTCTGTATAGAAAACCGCCGATAACATTTATATACGACAATAGGAGTGACAGTTTCTAATTTGTTTTTGTTATTAAATATTACGTTGTTTTGCTAATAAATGCCGTTTTAATTTTTTTGTTTACAACTGTCATAGAATTTAAGATATTATAAATATTTATGCATTAATTACTATTGCAATGTAAATTTAAACAAAACGATATATTCACAATGTTTTTAGGTGAAAACTATTTGTAGGTTTTTGTTTTATTCTTTAATCTTTGTACATTAATATGTATATAAATAAAAATTAAAAAATTAACAAGTATATTTTGAATTTTGTATCTTATATTAACACAAAATATGTTAATCACAGAAAATCCCCGAAGGTTCTATTATTTTGCTGCACGCATGCGCACACAACCCCACCGGCGTTGACCCTCGACCAGAGGAATGGAAAGAACTATCACAGGTATGAAATTACTTATAAAGAATTCGTATTGAAATCCAACGTCTTAAACAGTTTATTACCTTAAAGATCTAAACATGTATATAAGCATCTATCACGCGGCTAGTAAAAATATATTATTACAAATGTATGCTATACACCATGTGTAAACATCTGTGTTGAATGGTAATCAGACTAACGGCACTTAGTAGAACTAATCATTACAGACATATCCTCATCAATATTTAAATTAAATATATTCTGAGTTAAGTTTATCTTATTTTGGACATTTGAGAAGCTTTCTATATTTTTTTATATGAAAAGAAAATGGGACACGGTCTGATTGTAAACACAATCGATTGTGTGTTCAAATAGAATTGTACATTTGTGAAACAGATAAAATATTAAATTATTTATAGGTAATAAAAGAAAAGAAGCTATTTCCGTTCTTCGATATGGCGTACCAGGGTTTCGCGACTGGCAGTGTCGACAATGACGCTTTCGCTGTGCGCCTCTTCGTGAAAGAAGGACACCAGGTTATGCTTGCTCAGAGCTTCGCTAAGAACATGGGTAAGTGGAAATTATACATACAGTAGCACCGTTGGGTCATCGACAACGTGTTGCCTTAGCGCTATGTTTGTTACTATGAATATATATTACATTTATTTTATTAATTTAAGTAGCTTTTTATGCGTGCCTTAAAAAAATATTAGCATTCAGCATCCCTTTTTTATATAAGCATCTGTGCCACAACACAGGTAAAGGGATGCAAAATTTTGCTTCACGTTATAATAGGGTTTGTTTAAACTTCATATTAAGTATAGTTGAGACCATTGGGGCTTCGTACATCGTCTGGCTATAAACGCGATTAGTTGTGTGCTGTATCCCCGCCCGGAGTAATGATTAAATTTTTCCACTGTAGACAGAAATAGCACGATGTTTCTTTTTTTGAGTTTTTGCTACAAACCACGATCCTATTTAAAGTGTTTTTTTTTTATTATGACGGGCGGAGAGCATCCGACACACTGCAAGGAACCCAGAAATGTATATAATTTAAAGAAATATTGAAATACATAAAAGTTAATAAAAAAGTCCCTTCAAAAAGGTCTAGTCCAGTGATTGTAGTCTTCTCGCTCGTTGTTGACCACTGGTAGCTCATGTGATTCAATAAATTTCATTCAATATATTTTTTACTAATCTAATTACTCTAATTGATTCTAAATGAAAATTTATTACATTTTACTCTAAATTTTACTTATAAATAGAATACCAATACACTATAACAGACGTACATAAGTATGTAATAGTTTCGTAAAGTTAAACGATTTGTTTGTTAACAAATAATAAATAAGGGCAGCCGGCAATTATTATCAGTCGATGTTTGACAAAGAAGTAAATTATAGCAATATAAGTAGTAAATACGTTATAATTTCACTGAAGCTTGCCTGATATTGATTTTAAGCAAGATATGTGTTAAATTTATTTGTATTGATTCTATTTTTAAATAACATTATTTGTACTATCTATAGAAGTTGTTATTTATGTAATTTTTCATAAGTTATTTGGATTGTATATATGTCTGTTTAATGACTACGTTTATAATATATAAACGTCGTCATTAAATTACATGTATTTGTTAAATAAAATTGATTACTGGGAATTTAATATATTTTTGACTGTGATTTTTTGCATATTTATAAATAGTTCCTACGCTTTTGACCTCTTTTATCTAATCTGTCATTTTACGTCAATATAACTTTTTGTATGAAAATAGTATTAGCAATATTTTCAACGATCACTTTAAATTTATTAATCGACTGTTATGACCTTAGAAAAAGAAATTATCATATGATGAAGATGACGAATTAACGTAATCGATGATCGTATTTTTAAGATTATTGTATGATTACAACTTTATTATTGTTTCAATTGTTTTTTACATAGTAGTACATTATGTATATATATATAGATAAAAAATATATTTGTATTTTAGAACAGAAATACACTAGAATGGAATGATTACTTTACAAGATCAATAATCCTCCAAAGAGAGGCTGTTACTAATTGAAATAGATTATAAATTAATAATAAAAAAATATAAAGATTTGAGTGTTTTACCAGTAAATTCTCTTACGAAATTGCTATGTGGAAAAAAGCATAAAGCTGCTTTTTTAATGTATACCGCCTGCCATGCGGTAACAAACGTTTAGAGACGCCTTCCTTAAAATATTAATTATTCTTTAAAGGATTGTACGGAGAACGTGCTGGTGCTCTCACATTTTTGTGTGGCGACGAGGAGTCAGCCGCACGTGTAATGTCACAAGTGAAGATTATGATCCGCACAATGTACTCCAACCCGCCTTTGTACGGAGCTCGCCTTGTTCAAGAGATACTTACTAATCCAGAGCTTAAATCCCAGTGGTGAGTTCTTTTTATTACTGTGTATGAGTTTTTTGTATAAAAGATATTTTGATTGTTGATTTATGATTATGTAAACTTGTTTCATTTGCTAACTATAATATTCTTTATTGTTTAAATCGGGGAAAATAGTTGTTGTTGAAATCTAGATTAATATAAATGAGGATAACAATTAAGAATGCCAACATAAACTTAATAGACAATTTATAATAACCTTTAATAAAACTAAGAAACAAACACTATATATAAATTATCTTATATAGATTTTTTTTATCGAATGACACTTTGTACACATGCATTCAAGGCAAGTAATATATTATCATTTTAAATGGAGTAATCGTCTATATTTTAGTATTCTAAAATACATTTTTGAAAACCCGACGTTTGGAACACTACGGTAATCCGTGGTGACAGGTAGACTGAGCAAATACACGCGATTAATCCGTTAAAAATAATTTCATTTAAAATGTGTAATAATCGCGAAAAACTTATTAAACATATTATTATTATTATTCAAATAGGCTAAAAGATGTCAAGCTAATGGCTGACCGTATCATCTCTATGCGAGAAAAACTGCGCGCTGGCATCGAAGGCGCCGGCAACAAGCAAAGCTGGCAGCACATCACGGACCAGATCGGCATGTTCTGTTACACTGGACTTAAACCGGAACAGGTAGTTACCTGTCAACCAGTTGTAGACACTTGTTTAAAATTATAACTACTTGTTGAAAATATTTTTTTAGAAGAAATTATGTACAAGTGTTGGGATTAATTCGTAGTTTCGTGAGATGACGTAGTTGTTACAGTATTCTGTTTTTTGACCTTAAAAATAAATTTATTGTTATCAGCTGCTAGCTGTAATTGCATCACACTTTTTAATTTTTAAATTTTTAATAACAATAAGTTGCAATAATTTACATGTGATCAATTATTTTTTTATTTTATGTGTTTGCTTTACTTAGAACAATAACTTTCAATTCAGGTGGAACGCTTGACAAAGGAATTCCACATCTACTTGACCAAGGATGGACGCATCTCTGTGGCCGGCATCTCATCCAAGAATGTGGATTACATAGCGGAGGCCATGCATAAGGTCACCTCCTAAACTAGATATCAACTTAGTGCCATAAGCAAAAGTGATAGCCAGTCTGTGAGCGGTTCATAGCTTCTACTTTATAGAGTACAGCATGTCCTCTAGTATTTATATAAAATTCACTGAGTGATATGAGTTAAAAATAATAAAGCATATTTATTGATCTATCATGATGTGTATTTGAAATATATTGTTGTTTATAATATATGTTTTTATTTAATCGCTGCGGAAAATAATAAAAATGACCTTTTGTTATGTAACTGTTTATTTGGAATACGAGTAAATAAAATAAACTTAATGCCGAAACACAAATCGTAGTAACACATTTATTAATGATTTTAAAAAGAAATTAAAGTCTACGCAAAGTATTTACAGCCGACGAAAAAACGTCATTCTACATTTAAAATGGATGCAGATCAATAATAATCGAAATTGTCACTAAAACTTTGTATAATCATATAATTCATAAAGAAATCAGAAACTCAGTTTCAACAATTTATTTAAAATCGAATAACAATCTTAACGTTACTTTATTAACCTGCATTGACATATAAAATGTACCTATAACGTGTTACTTAGCTTAATTTATCTAAAACGCCACACATCTAAAAATGTGTTCTTTAATTTATTATGGTACAAATGTTTAAACACATCCTTAACTAGACATTAGTCAATGATATCGATAAAAACAATATATCTATGTACAATTTGTCATATAACGACTTTAATTATATCCATGGCACTATTTCTTTAGAATGTAATTTTTTTATCGTTTAGAAATACATACCATTCCCGCCTTAGCTCGAGACCAATCCAGTACACTAACCTTTTAATAGTTTATTTTTACAATTTTAATTTTTTTTATCCTCGCTTTTTAGTTTTTCAATCTTTTTAATATAATAATATATTTTGGCGCAAAGGAAAATAATGATTAGTCTGATGTACATCTTTATGTAACTAAATAAATTATTGGAAAACTTATTATTTTGCACCTGCAATATGTGATCTAATTCCAAATTAGCGTTTTTTGTAATTTTCCTACTTAAAAATAGTATTTTATGAATTAAAGTTAAACAAATGTATAAAAATGCTACTAGTGTTTCATTGTAAAACAATACAATATGTAAGTACTTCTATTGCTAGAGGTTATCAGTATATACATACACACTAATAGCTGAAACAAATTTAGAGTTTTGACATGTTTTTAACATTATGTTTATAAGGCTAAGTAATGTCTACTAGAGAATACAGAGCTTTAAATAGACATACAAAGTACGATTGCAATAAGTAACTATTGTTTATTGTTTTTTATTGTTTAACTATTGTGTTCAATCATTAAATAAAATATAGCTTCTAACAACTAAAGCTCACAAAATTTTATAGCAGAAAGTTATACATATATAAGACTTATAAAACTGGAGTAACATACACAAAATGAACATTTACTTCATACTTATAACAATAACTATATTATATATTGCAACACAATCTTAAATATGATTACCTAAGTAATGCACCAATTATATTATTATCTACGTAAAATAATAAGTAATTGTGAAAATTAATGCTGAATATGTCATACTTTGAAATAAAAACTAATTATAAGTCTGCCTAAGTCTTTCTAAATCAGTTTGTATTTAATTACTCTTTTCACATTATGGTAAAACACCTACAACTAAATAGTTATTGTAAATAACTACAAAAATGATGTAATTTAAAATTGAATGATACGTTTATAATAATTTACCATCATTAATAATTATGCATAATTTTGAACATAGAAACTATTTGGGAAGAAAAAGTAACTTTCTTAACATTGTGTTTAATAATAACATTTAAGTATTATTTTGCTTTGAACTAGGTCGAATATCATGGCTGAAATTCCATGCAACTCAATAATACTAACTATATAATATAGGGTAATTAAGACTGACAAAATAATATAACATAATATGTATAATATACATATAAATTAATTATATAATAGAAATTTGTGCGTAATGGTTTCCTACAGCTACTATTTGCAATTGCATGAATCTTAAAGATTTCAATTATAATACATTAATATGAACTTTTTGATATCTTGTTGATGTTTTCTAACTTAGTAAGTTGTACAAAAAATAATTTTCAAAATATAAATGTACATAAGTTATCAAATGAAGCACACACTTCTAAGTATTTTCTATTTTTAATTCATAAAATACATTTTTATAATAAACCCAATAGTAAAAATATATTGGCTTTACAATACTTCAGCCATATTCACTCACATTATATAATTTCAAAGGTCAATATAATAAATGGGATTGATGGAGTATTTTGTTTTATTAGTTAATTATAATTTTCATTTTGAATATAATTATTAAAATTGATATATTATTTTTGAGCAATAAACAATGTTCTATACATTTAAAGATAGAACTACCTCATGTCAAATTTAGTTGAGTATTTAACAAATTAATTATAAGTAGTAAATGAAAACTTCTACAGATATATTATTGAGCTAATGAAATAAGAAAATACTATATTGATATTAACATATTCCGGATTATTAAGATTTTATATATCAGTATCATATTATAAATTGTTGAAATTTTTAATATCACATTCTGTGGTTAAATATTATGTTAATTAGCATTTTTGTAGAAAATACTTCAGTATTCTTATAATACACTAAAGTCATCTATCTATTTTTCACTTGAATTATGTTTTAGTGTTTGCTTTTTTATTAGGCTTGAATTAGGGTTTCCCAAAAATACTTTAAGGCCTTTAAGGATATTTAAAACAAAATTTTAATTGTAATACCAAAAATATATTTTATAGTGCATTTTGATTTTGGAGTTACATTAACTTAAGCATGATACAAAATAAAGAACCAATTGTTATTTTAAAACTACTGTATTCCAGTCCTGGTTTGAAAATAGGTACTTGATTGATAATTTGTTGTGCAAAATAGGTGAAGTACCTCTGACTGATGAAAAAACTAATTCAAAATTTCTTTTTAATTATAAAGGAAGAATGCGTTTAACAAGGGTTTTACCTCATTGTAATCTTTCACGAAGTTTTTGTAGAATAATAATTATTAATTTGTTTATAAACAGTACTCCCAAACAATGCATTGTGCACAATTGACTTGCTGATATTAACATTTAATTGCACACTGTAATAAAATAATGTATATTAATGAACACATTTACTTTGCCAAAAACTAATACTTTAATTTTTATATCTTAATCATTGTATAGATTTGCCGCATTTTATAACTTTTTGAAATTCTTAAATTTTAATGTGTATACTGCGTTGTTTTTTGAAAAACACTGACACGTGTCAGTGTTTTAATGATTTATATGTATGTTTGTAAGGCGCAAATATATTGTTAATAAATACAAAAATAGCAAACTCCTCTGTGCCGTGTGTAAGCATAGTAATCATGGTGTCTTACCATTTTTTAATTATTTAACGATTATTTATTTTCAGGTTTTTTAGCGTTTTCTTTATTATTCATTAACAAAATTTAGATGTTGCCATAAAATGAAATTATAAAAAAAAGAGTTCCTCCATTCAAGATGCGGTTCAAAATAATATTTTTAGATTTTAATGAAGCAGAAACTAGGTAAATGAATGTTGTTTTTCTGAAAATAGTGATCAAGTATGAATTAAATGCATAGGTGGTACATCAACACATAATCCAAATAGGATTACATGTATAATATATGTATATATATTTTTGTACTGTAATAAGTGTTGAGAACTTAAAAACATTATATATCTACTACCATCCAATGCATAACGTGCACTATGCGTCATCAAAAAAAATTTTCAAAATTAACATTATATTGGCAAGATTTACTTTAAGGTAATACATGAAATTAAAACAGGTTATGTATATTTATTTACAATTGTGCTATTTTATTATTATTACATACTGTAAACAAAATAAGACTGCAGCAGTGATCGATTAATAATAAAATATTATTATGCATTTTATTGTAATAACAACCTCACTTTGGTTACGGCCAAATAATCATAGTCATAAAGCTTAGCCTCTTTTACTCGGCCTTTTTGTAGTAGTCAAAATGGGCGTCACAAAAATATACGCACTATGCTCCGACTTTACATTTTAAAGAAATATCGACACCGGCTTTCGTTAAAACTAATAGAATTTATTGCTCATTTTTGTGTAAAGGCATTGTGTCACTTACGGCGGGCGTGGGAGTGGGAGTAGTGGTCAGCAGGCGGTCCTCATCACCCGCCATCATGCCTTCTTCCAAGTACGAGAAGGAATCGAGGTTAATTTCCGAGAGCGCAGTGCTGTACACATCGATACGCTTCTGCTGCGAGCGCGCCTCCGCCACCTTTTCCGAGAGCTTGGCACGCGCCTTCGACAAGGCCTCAGATTCGGAGCGGTCTGCCCGGTCCACCCTCCCCCGCGGCCGAACCGCGAATGATGAGTCATTGCTCGACGAGCCCTCGTCCTGCAGCTGGCTCAGCAATGTTCGGGCCAGCGCGCCCGCCCCCTCACCTGTGACCCAGTGGGTTATAATTATTCATTCTACTGTCAAATATATTATATTCTAGCAAACAATCACTTTTTGGAATTAAAATAAACCGTATTTTATCTCAATCGATGGTAACGATGTTTGGTACCTTTCTCGAATGTTGCAACAAATCAAATCCATAGTATTGATGAACTTATCATTGATCGAGTTCTTTATCATTTCTAAAAATTAGTAATGCTATTTTTTCGATACAAATAACGATAATTCTGGCTTTTATAGTTAAAAAGCAATATTCACCAATATTAAAGTTTATTGTAGGAAAATGTAAGACATACCCGGCGGTGTCTCGCTGTGTGGTTTCTCACATGCGCACTGTAGGTGGTCTTTTGCCTTGCAGCCGTCTACCATGAACTCGCCCTCGCTGTCGCTGGACATGCCCAAGTCCAAATGTAAAGAGTTTAATTTGTCTACGTCGTCTTTACTCTTGCCGGAGACGGTATCCAATTCCATCTCCCAGTCTGTAACGCTCGAGGAGTCCTTGCCGCCATCAGAGTCCTTCAAGAAGTCTGACTTTTCTTTGTTGCCCTTTTCTATAATACCTAGAGACGAGTCCTCGAGTCTTTCCATATCTTGTAAACTCGTCGTAGAATCTAAACTGCTGGTATTGCAAATCTCCGGTGCAATTTGATTATCAAATAGCACTGGCGTCTCTTGCGTGATCTCTTGCGTCTCTTCTATACTTTTCTTTTGTTGCACAGTAGATGGAGTATTATGTCGACTGCCTAATATTTCAGACATTGTTGTCGTCCGACCCGTCTGTTCATTATTTAGTTCTAAAACTATAACATTCCCCGATTTTGTTGGATCTCCTTGTTCTGTTTTTGAGGTTTGCAGTAACTTATTAACATTTTTACCCATAATTATCTTAGATACATCGTTGCCGTTTTTTGCAAAAGTAAGAGTTTTCCCTAATGTTGCTCCCTTTTGGACGACTATAACGTTTCCTTTCGTGTTTATTGGTCTAACTATAGGATTACTTATTTTAGTACTTGTAATAGGAGGTATGAGGCCCTTGACGGGCACAATATCCGCCATGTTAGCAGTTTTGATCGGCTCCACGCCGACTATTTTTGCGCTGGATGGTATGGTGTTGACGACCGCCGGCTTCGACACGACCGTGATAGCCGGGCTCTTAGACGTTTGTGTGTTGAGATGTGAATTTACAGAAACTAATTTCATCGCTGTTGGGATCCCTTTGAAGTGGAATAGAGGTAGCTGCACGTCTTTATTTGTTTTCGCCGGTAGCACAACCATTTTTTGTCCCGATTTGGGATTAAGAACAAAAGTTTTTGCAGACACTTTTAAATCTGTGGCCGGTATGCCCTTAGGGGTCAGGACCTCCGACGTCTTGTTCGATATACTGTTTGTACTCGTGTGTATGCTATCTTTGTTCGGCGTCACGATAGCCGATGAGGTTATGATAATTTTTGAATTTGTTAATCTGTTGTCAATGGATGACTTCGAAACAACGATCATTTTGTCAGATTGTACGACGGGTGCCGTAGATGGGCGCGATTTGGGTAGAGAACTGATAATTTTAGTGGTGACAAGTTTGCCACTAGCCCCGAGCGGCTTCGGTGTGGAGCTGGGGTTCGAGGCTTGTCGACTTGTTACAAATTTCACCTCTTCGGAGGGTTTTTGTAAAACTTTAAACTCCGACATTGGTATCTTTTTATCACTGGCGGCGTCTGGCCGTTTCTTGACAACGAGCTGGCAAGACTTAGGGGTGGGAGTATGTTTGGGAAGCGGGAGACTGGGGGCGGAGGCGTCATCGGGATGCGCACTATCAGCGCCTGCCAGCTCGTGCGGCACCGTGGCGGGCGAGTCGGCCGCCACACCCGACAACTGTTGCTTCGCTTTCATATCGTCGATGTCTTTTGTTTTACCCCCTAGTAAAGATTGTGCGTAACTCGCTTGGAAGGAGCCGGGCGGCCCCGAGTAGTCCATTTGCGGAGACAGTGACATGTCCTGGTTTTTTTTCTGTTTTGGGTTCTTAGGCTGGCGATGCGCGCGATGCTTGTGGGGAGCGCCGCGGCCCGAGTGCAGGTGACTTGATTTACTTGTCGACACTTTGCTCACTTGGTTGTAAGAATGCTTTGAGTGTCCTGATGATTTACCTGCACGCAAATTATTTTAGTGAGTGTTAATCACTACAAATAGAAAACATAAATCCTAAGTATAAGCACTACAGGTTTGAAGTATTTCAAATATTACTATGTCAGATACTAATTGCCGATATTTTTGTTAAAGAATGAATACCCGCAACTTTGTTTGCAGGGACTTGGGGATGTGAGGGATATATTAAGGGAAGGATACCAGACCACTAAATATACAAAATTTTTAAAAATCATTGTTTTGAATTCTATTATATTAATAAATGCTTTCAATAATAGATATTTTTATAAATCAAGTGAACAGTTACATTTTTATTACATGTATAAATGAAAGTTTTAATGTTAATATCAAATTGTGTTTATATCAAAAATGTTTTTATGGTAAATCTTATTTTTAAATACCTATTAAAGTGTACTTACTGGCAGATGGCTGTGAAAATCTTGAATACACTTGTGATAAATTGAGGTGCTTCTGGTTAGAAGTTAGTGGTATATTCCTCATATTTTTAACTGGTGTGGATGTCTCGTCAGATATTATTCCTCCTTCAGGTATTTTTCTTTTACGGCAAATTAGTTCTGTTTCCCAAATCTGAAAATAATGTTTCAAGATTATATATTTTAGTACAAAAAATAATCATACATTAATCATATTACTTCTATTTTTATAAATATAATTATAGTTTTTCACCTTGGCACTATGATCTTCCATTGCAATAGGGGGATATAATTCAATGTCATTTGTGGCTTCATTTGAATGTGCTGCTTCAGCTGTTTGGCTTTCAGAGTCAGGCATTTCTTCTTCATTTGTTTTAGGAGCTATTAATTTTTCAGTCTCAAGTCTTTTTCTAATTTCTTTATTTTCAGCTGCTGCCGCTTCAGCTGCCTTATCTGCTATTTCTGTGTACATTGTTTGTGGGACACCACGTGGCATTAATGGTATACGTCTTCTGCCTTCGCTGATCCATCCTAATCCTGTATTAGGACCAGCTATCCTATAAATAAAAATAAATATAAATATCTTTTCCCTATATTGTTTTAAGTTATAGAAAAATAACACATATATAATAGAAAACTATAATATTTAAAAATATCAGAATTCCAATCTGCATCTTTTGGAGGATAGTCTATCTGATCATGCTTATTGTGGAAATTCTTTAATAAAACTTATTTTTCTTGTAAGCATTTCTGTAATGATAAAGACTGGATTGGGATAAAAATTGGTCGACCATTGCTGAAAGATGTTTTTAAGAACAAGTTCCAGTCCTAAGTCCAGTTAAATCCTAAGGGTATATCTACCATACAAAATTTTAGCATTTAAAGTGTATAAATAAGAATACAAAATTTAAAATGAAGAAATACAGAATTTAAAATGAATATTATTTATAATAAATAAATATTAAGCTATTTTTGCAGTTTAATCTAATGAAATAAAATAGAATTATTTTAAAAATACTAATTATTATATGTGACAATTTATAAATTATATACAATATATTATTTTAATATATTTTTTCTTTATGTATGTTTCTTAATTAATAATAAATCTGTAAAGTATATAAAAATATTCAAGTGTAACAATAAAAATAATTTATAAAAATGAGATATTGTATCAGCTTGTTTTTATGCCTTATATTTCAAAATATTAAATCCTAATTTACTAATTTTTATATTTATTTTTACAAAAATTAGTAATTTCAAACTATCTACATTAGAAACAATTTATTTTTAGTTATACAATTCAAAGAAGTTAAATTGCTATGTAATTATAAACATTGACATTGTTGAATGTAAAGTGAAGGTTATGTGTCAAATAAAATTTTTTAAATATTTATATATAAAAAAAGTAATTTTACATAGAATTAAAAAAATATTAACTTGGTTACTTAAGTGTATATCAATATTTTTTTCATTCTATACATCAATTAAGATAATCTATGAGGCTAAGAAAGCCAATCTTATGACAAACTAATTATATATTTTAAATATAATCCTATTGGAATAGCAGACATCAAGTTTGTGTTATAATAGCAGTCATACATTAACGTTTTATTTACCATTTGCCAGTATTACCATTGTTGTAATGTTTCAAATATAAATACTAAAGTTTCAGCTAAAATCAAAGGATGCTTACTGTTCAGCAATAGTAGCTAAGAGTTCATCATTAGACACGCGACGCGCCTCAGCGCTATGCCGATCACTGCTTATATGTAAAACGGCGCGTAGTTCCTCAAGTAACTTTTTTCTGTTGTCTTCTAATGCTCCTTGTGCCCTGAATACACTAATCATATTCGAGTAGGCCTCTAATTCTAAAAGAAGACAATAATGTTTCATGAATATAATGTCAAATTGAGCACAAAATGTATCAAAAGTAACCATATCATTGAAAGCGTTGTAGAAGAAAACCATAGGAGGGAAAACGAATGCCATTTATAAAACTAAATATATACCGAGTCTTCTAAGCGTCCGACGACATTCGTCGCGTGTCATATTAAGAAGCATAGGCCACATGTTTAATTTTAAATATTAAACACTCATAAATCACTATATATTTCAATGATTTTAACCATATTTTACTAAAATACTCTACTGGCAAATATCCATACTGTTTACTTCAAACTAGGGATAACCGATACTAGTAAATACGAATTGAAAGATACTCGATTTTTTAAAATCGATTTAAAAATGAATACATTAAAAACATATATTATCATAACATTTAAAAACATTGATATTATTACTTAAATTGATATTTAGAATTTGTTATGAAATATTTAAATGCACAATATGGTGAAAAAATATATATATATAAAATTTCATATTCATTTTGTACCAATTTGTTTATACAACTTGATTAACTGATTGTAAAAATACTATTAATATTCAATATTTTTTAAAGCATAGAAAATAAATCTCTTAATGTGACTTATATTTTATAATAAATTAAATGTGATTGCTTAATATGTATATGCGTCTGTATATGTTCTGTGGATCTTAGTTCTGCTAATACGATTTAATATCGATTTATCATAGGTCTCGATTATTATTATCGATGTGGTTTTTTATCGTTTGCTTTATAACGACAGTTACTTAAATTTGACGTTTATATGATAGAAAGTAAAACGCAATGTTTTCTATAGATCTAAAATAAAAATAAATATTATGTATATAAAAATGATCAAATATTTTAAAATAAATTTTAAGTATAATATATTAAACATACAATGCTACGTGTAATTAATTATTCTGAATGATTTTTAAAACTGCACTAATAAGCATTTATTGCATAATGTATTCAAAAATTAGAGAAATAAATTATATTTACAGTATTAAAAATTTATCATATGTTTCCAAATATTAAAGAAATAATATTTTTCAATAATATATACGTTTATTCTATTATATTGTGTCTAAGTACTATTGAATTATGAATATTATTAGGTAAGCTGTGGTCGCTATATTTTGTATTTGTAGTTGTTTTTTTTGTCCAAAAGTAGTTTTCTAATAATCTGTGAGCTTGAAACTCAATTTGATTGTTGTTAACTTGTCAATAAAACGTATTTTCTATTTTGAATTTTTGTCACTATAATTTGAAAAGTTTGTTAGTTTATGTAAAGTTAAAAACAAGATATGGCTGATGTTGAAGATATTATAATTTATATTAAATCATTAAAAAAAGGTTTTGATAAAGACTTGTTTCAAAATAAGATTGATGAATTAGGATATGTAATTGATAATGATGGCTTGGGTTATGATGATTTCCATACTTTATTTAAAGTTTGGTTAAATTTGAGTATACGTAAGTAATTTATATACACTAAAATTATTTTTTGAAATATATATTTTCAATATTTTTGTTTATTTTTAAAACATCACTTTTCTTTAAGCGATTACAAAATGGATAAACCTTGGTACTTGTTTAGTTCCGCAAGAAAAAGTGCGTCAAAATACTATTGAATACTCGTTAAGGTGGATACTTGCAAATTATGAAAATCAGAGCAATTCTTCCAGAGTTGGTTTTCTTTTGGACTGGCTTACAGGTGGTTTACTAAAATAATTAATTAAAGAGATATTTAAATTACTGATCATCAATAAAACAACGATTCAAATATTTTTTTAGCTGCTATGGACTCTAATGCGATTGACATGGATACTTTGGATGTTGGTTATGAATTGTTTTATACTATGTTGACTTTTGAAACACTTGTAAGTTATTATTTTTCACCTATTGCTATTTCATTATCTTATAAATATTAGTATTACTTAACAATTTTATTTATTTTCAGACAGTGCATGCCATGAAACTTATTTACACATTGACAAAGCCGGTAGATGTGACGAGGAGAAGGGTACTAGAATTGATTGATTTTGCTAAAGTTAGGGAAGGGAAAAAAGTAAGTTTTATAAAACTCTACTCCTCGAATATAATTTAATTATATGATTATTGTTGTATATTAGTGTATACTACTGTAATAAATTAGGAACCAAAAAAACAAATTTGTACCAAACAATTGATTAACATATATTTTAATATATACATTTAGTTGATAAATAATGTTATATAGTAATTGCAATGTGAATGAAACATGATATCTAGCATAGTAGATACTGTAATAAAGTAATGCATTTTGTTTCAGAATATGTATAGACAGATTCAAGTTTTACTTGGTCTATTTAAATCATACAAACCTGAATATGTACCTGAGGATGTACCTTCAATATCAATACACACAGCATTTAGAAAAATTAATGCAACATTATTACTAAGATTTCAACACAGTCAAGTAATAAATATTTTCTAAATATTTTTAATATTAAAATTAATCATGTATTTTTACAGAAAATATTGTTATCATTATATAAATATTTAAAATTTTAATTAGTTGCTATGTTTTGCACTGACCTATGTACTTCTTTCTTTAGTGGTATATTTATATATGTTACTTAATTTTATTTGCAGAGTCAGAGTAATAACCAAGACAATGATACATATAGGCTTTTTTGGATTAATCCATTAAATTCTGTAAGTATTGTGTTCTCTCAGTTTGGATACCAGTAATGAATATATTGGATAGTTTTTGATTAATTAATTATTCATGTCCTCTACAGGAAAGTGGTAAAAATAAAAAAGCTGACCCACTGGTTCCAAACATGGAATTTACGCATATTGGCTCAAGACAATATGATAATGACAACCAAAAGACATATCTGGATTTTTCTGAGTAAGTAAAAATATCCTAACATATATTAAAACAATTATAGCTATTATAGTATACTTTATTTAATATTAATATAAATCTACTAAAATGTTTTCTTTTCTTAGAAGATATTTGCAAAAATCTCTCTACATAGATGCTAATAATGTAAATAAATTGTTACAAAATATAAGAATTTCAATGTAGCTGGTAGTAGGATGCACAATGACTTAGTGGTCACAGCGCTTGGACAATTTCCAAGAGGCTCAAGTTTGAACCTGCTGTGTTCATATTTTATATATTTAAAAAAAATGTATATTAAGAGTATTCCATTTTTTTATTATGCGCCTTTAGATTATATAATACATAGTGCTTGTATCAAGGCCATTGTGTAACACTAAGACAGGGTCTGACTGCAAAAACGATAAGTGCCTATGAGGTGGGTTTGGCTCCCACTACTAGGAATGATTTTTTATATATTTAAAACAAAATGCAGAATCAATATTGCAATATTTTCCATTCGGAAGGAAAGCAACAGATGGAGCATTTTAACATAAGGTTCTTTCTAAATACTACTACCCAGCTATGCGGGATAAAACATGTAGCTAGAAATAAAATACTAATATAAAAAAGTTAATAAATACTTTTATTATTAATAAAAAAAATTAAAACTACTAAACATTTCCAGTCCAGTATCATTGGTGCAGTACAGTGCACAGCGCGCCATGCGCCGGCCGGCGAGGCTGCGCGCGCTTCTCTGCAACCCAGCAGGACTTGCACTGCTGGCGCTGGCCGAGCCCACCGACCACGCCTTCATGTCACATGAGCTACATCATTTACTAAATTATTGTAGGTTATTTTTAGAAAACGTATAAATTTTTTTTAGTGGTCACGGCGCTGAACGCTTCGAAAAGACTGGAGGTTCTAATCTTATTGAATGCATTCAATTTTTTATGTTTACTAAAAATATTTTCTTATCCTAAGTTTCGAATAATACTTTAAAAATAATCATATTATTGTACATTTATTATTTTTTAAATTATTGTATATTGTTTTTTGTGTTTGCATATTAATTAGAATTAATATAACCTTAATGTGATGAAACCTATTGTTCAAAAGTTCATTGATCTTAATTTAATATTCCCTTAACCTATTTTAAAACATATAATGTTAAGTAAATGCATCGATTTAATGTATATGTTTTTCGATGACTTTGTATTAGTATTTATAATTGTAATTTTACAGGTTTCTTAGAATCATCGCCCCATAGCTATGTGCAAAAGCAAGACTTATTGCACAGGTTGGCCATACTTCAGTCAACACTCTTGCAGGGTTTACCAGTTGTGACACGTTTCTTGGCACAGTTTCTGCCATTTTGGAATGAAAGAGACTTTTTTGCTGAGGTAATTTATATTTTATAAAAATATTACGAATTCTGTTAAAATATTACAAAAATAATTATAGTTTGTTGATTATATGCCTCATAGTTTTTTTCGCTCTTCAGATATTACAGCTAGTTGAATGGGTGAACATAGAAGGTGTAGAACAAATCAGTGTTATCATAGACACTTTATCAAGAATTTTCTACAGAGCTCAGTCTATAGAACAGTGTGCTATATTAAAAAGTTTGACTACAATGTACACGAATTTGGTAAGCTTAAAAAGTATTACAATATTTTTTTCTAATAAAAGATTAAATTATTAAAAGTTATGGAAATAATTATTTTTCATCTGAAGTTTTATTAACAAATCATTTGTTAAATTAAATTTAATAAGAACTATAATTCTTACTAAATTATGGTGTTCATTATTAATAAATATTATCTTGTAATTTTAGTTGTTTGCCAGTACAAAATCGCGTTTTCACTTCTTGAATTTACAACGGTCTGAAGCTGTCAACTCCGAGACACTGACAATAGTTGCTGGAAAAATTGCCGACATGTCTAACAGATGCTTGCAAACATGTCCAGGTCAGGATGTGGAATTAACTCTTAATATTCTGTTGTCTTTCAACAAAAAAATGATATTATTTGCATACATAATCGACTCTCTTTAAAAACAAAGTGTTAAATATTAGTATTGCTAGAAACATAATATCCGTATATGATAAAACATTTTAACTTCTCTTTTACAGTATTGTGACTTTATATTACTAACGTCCTATAAAAAATGACAATACCCAATGTGCAAATTGTCGTTTGTTTCACTTTGTTAAAAACTTATTCAATATCTATATACAAATTTTTGTTCAGCATTCTCTCACTGTAACATTGTTAAAATAAAGCTATAAATATTTTACCTAACAAGCTTTGGTATTTGCAGCATTTGGCGCCTAATATTTAAAAAGAGACGAACATTTTCGAATCAATATCAATTAACGGAACTGTGTAACATATAAATATAAATTTCAATCAGTCTTACAGATACTTACTGCTGGCCGGAAGGCGGGCATTTTCTTTTATTATTATTGTTAACACATTATGGTCCTTGCATATCCTATATTGTTATTACTTATTAATTTTTCGTTATTTAAATGTCTTATCATTTTATTATTATTAGCACATTATGGACATATTATATTTATTATATAATCTTTAGTCTTTTTATTTATTACTCATTAATGTTAAGCATGTATATTTTTTTGGTGTTTAAAATTATTAATTTACATTCTTATAATAGATAGAAAATATCCATATTATTTTTATATTTAAAACGCGCCATTACTTGTATATTTACTTGTTTAACAGTAATTATTCATACAATTTCAGATGACATTCGTATAGTGTACAGTGCGGTGGCGAGTGCAGCGGCGGGGGCGCGGGCGGCGCGGGCCGCGGGGGCGAAGCCTCATCCGCCTCCAAGGCCGCTGATATTGGCGCTGCCAATGTTGGGTAGCTCCGGCGCCGCGCTTGATGCCTTGGCTTCGCTTATTATGCTGTAAGTTATTTGCAATAATTATTTCGTCTGTTTGCAACTACAACTAGTTTTAACGCTATATATGATTTTCTTGTGCTTAGAAGCTTTACATATTTTAGAGTGTAAATTATCTAATTATTATGCATTTTTGACAAACGTCGTTTGGTTTTAATACGTAGTAGTTGTAAACAAGTGATTTGTTTATGTGATTTTATGACCCATTTGTGTTGATTTTCGCCACTTAACAGTCAATTTCTCAAATTTTGACGGAAAGCGGCTAACAAAGCGTCTTGACACCAGGCTCTCACTGACCACCCTGCTTCGCGGACTAAAGCTTGACTTTTATATCTCGCCAATTTGGTATTCCACTTCTTGTGTATAGCAAACAATATTTAAATGCGTGGCAATAGCGTTTTTTTATATAAGGTTTCTACTGTTATGTGGTTATAAATATGGTATTATTTGTTTTTTTTTAATATTGATTATATTTTTACAGGTATAAAGACATTTTCACCATTATGAAGACAAAACAAGGACGCAACCAATTGTATAAAGAGCAAATGCAAATCCTAAGAGCATTCACATCAGATTTAGTTAGCTGTTTTTGTGAGGAATTTTTGAATGGAAGGAAGAAAGGGCTTATATTTAGTAAATTGCATCCACAGTTAGTTAGTAAATTGTCAGATATAATACCAGATGTCGATACAAAATTGAGTATTCGTAATCATTTGGCGTTAGCACCTTTTACATATATACAATTAGAGGCCCTAGATCACACAGACGCTGATAATAAAATGTGGTTTGAGACGGTTGTGAAACAAGAGTATGAACACTTGAGTCAGTTTGTGATGCAAACTATGTTGGAAATGTGTTGACATTAGTGTCTTATACAATATATGTACATGTAAGGACGTAATATAAAAAAGATCTTTTTGATGCTGGTCTAGTACATTGAGATAACTTAATTGTATCATCTAATTTTGATATTTTTTGCCTTTATAGTTCTTCTTATAGTTCACTTCTCAAAATTAGAAATAAATGACAGACTAGACTAACAGGCAGTTAAGTTTTGGCTGCGCGTTCTCGATCAGTCCTTCAATCAGTTACTGTCGGAATATACTAACTGAGTTGAGGAGAAACTCCTCAGTTTTCCATGGATTTACGATATCTGGTATTTAGGACTTGAGACTCAAGTGTAAGCTTAACGGCGCCTAATCAAAATGCACATAAAAATTGCCTTCACAGTTGAAGCTGAAGGGAAAGACTCTATTTAATAAAATTTAAAAAGATCTTTGATTTTCGTGGTAGAAATGATTTGTCAGTTCTGGATTTATATTGTTTTACTGTTTTACTAGATTTTATATAAGAAAAAGGGTTACTTCATTCAATAGTTATTATAAACTTACTCAAAATGCTTCTTTCTTTCTATCCATTTATAGAATAAAATCTTGTTTTATAATATTCATTCAAACTTAAGTTTTTTTTATAAATATTTTTTAAGATTTTTGTATTTAATTTACTTATCTCATTTTAATTGTAGCCACCGGCTTAAATAATTATGAACTTTATTTATTTTTGGATTTTTTACTTAAGAGAATCTTCAATTTGTAATGACTTGATTTAAAATATTATTTACAAATATGCCTTACTAAATACTTAAATTTAAACATTTGTAATAATTAAAAATTGTGGTAGTACCAGTGACTGTATAAATTATGTCTGCATACATTGTCTTTCACGTTTTCAAATATGTACCAATTTTGCCCTCTAAAAGATGCCTTCAATAATGTAAAAATATTTTAAAACCTTTACAAGTATATAAATCCAAATATTTTTCTAAAAATATTGAATTTTGTAACATATAAATTTTTCAAAAAATAACTTTAAATTATGATTAGAAAAGCTAATGTTAATTATTGTTTTGACTTTGGTTTACTTTTAGAAGGAAAAGTTCAATCTATATCGTGAATAATTATGATAATAATTAAGTAATACATATTTTTAATAAATACTTTTTTAAAGTTAACATAGTTTTATTAAAAATGGTTATATTATTAAAAACGAGAGAATCATTTCTTAGTTTTAAATAATATATTTTAGGCCACCGTAGCGCAATGGGACAGCGTCTGAATGTAAATGGTGGAGAGATTATAATTAAAATTCATTTTCATTGCTCCGCTCTGGTAGACAAAACGCGGCGTTGAGTTCGACCCTCATTTTCCGGCGGAAAGCAGTCAAGTCAAGTAAAACTAGGTGTCTGATTACTCTGCTACGTGAAACTTGAAGCTAAAAGAAATATATTTATACGTCTTCTAAAATGTCATTTTAATAGTTGTAGATGTGAAATAATTTTGCAATCTGAAAAATATAGGTATATATGACATATAGGATCTTTGGTAATATTTTATTATGAAAAACTACCGTGATACCTTTGTATTTGCATTATTGTAATAATATTAATTTGGAAAAGCAATACTTTTATTATTAAACGTAAAGAAAATAACTATACCAAAACTAAACATTAACATATTCCCAGCCTTGAGTACCTATTTTGTTAAGACTTGTTTTGCTTTCAACATTTTTAATATTGCTCCGAACATGGAAATATTCTTGATAAAACAACAATTTAAAACTAAGCCAGTCTATCCCCTAAAGTCTTAAGCGTAATCTCTGCTGGTATCATATAGTTAATTACTGTATACAAGTAACTGTGTTCGTGTTAGTGTCGTGCTGGCAAGATTTACGGGATTTGAACGGATTAGCTTACATCTTGAAATTTAAAGTTTGAAGAGAACAAAGTTTATTTATATTTTTTATCGATTTCAATAAAATGAGAGAGTTTTTACTATTGAGTCATGCATAAAAAGTCATCCTGCGCGTATGTTATATTAAATTGAACGATCATTAAGATATATGGCGTGAAGCCATCGATCGTCCAAAGCCAGTGTCGATCGACCAGATGGTATTGGCGGGAATAACATCAATTGTGCTATGTAATAAAGCTTCAAATTTAAAGCAGACTTCCAGGCAGTCCTAACATGGAGGCTAGGACGTTGTCAACTCTAGGAACTATTGCTACCGCGCGGTTGCTGTTCTACTGCCTAGTACTCAGCTAAACTGAGGAGCTACGGCAAAAGCCTATATTCTGTGCCATAAAAGAGATAACTATCACTCGTGGGATTTAACGCGGCACCCTCGTTAGCGGTCTAAGGCATAGTGAGCCAATCACCAGCTTATATGAAGATTACGAAACAGAGATAAACCGGGCTGATCATTTACCGATGACATTTGGTATGAAAACCTGGACCTCTATTGCTTTTTGGGACGGACGCAAGCTATGACAGCAGATTATCTCAAGCAGAACCAGAAATGCTGAGATACAACTAGCAAATTCTCGGTTTTGATGAAACAGAAGATCCAGAGGTCTGACTTTGCTGTACTCTGACAAAGAAATGTAAGAGGAAGTTCACGAACATTATACGGGTATTATGTTTACAGCGTCTGCAAGAAAAGCCCTATTAGATTAGAAATCAATCTCAGATCGCATTAATAGCTCCCGATACAACTCAGGAGCCCGAAAACTATGGTGATATGGGTATATGAGTCAAGGTACAATGTTTTGCTCCAACCAATGCCGTTTGGGAAGAAACATCTTTTGTTATACAATTCTCTCAATACCACAGTTAGTAATATAAAAGGAAAAGTTAGTAACATCAAAGACGTTGTTGTCGTCATAGGAGATCAGAACGTATGAAGTTGCAACGTAAACCGCAAGCGGTGTATGAGAACACACTTGTTGAAGGGCTCGTTGCACATTCACATGTGTTCAATGAACCCTTCAATAAGTGATAATTATTACACGGAGATAATCACAAATACACGTGGATCTCACTTGATAGTGATACGAAGTACCAGACTGGCCACCTCACCATTAATGCATCTGACGCTCTTTAATGCTCGATGTGAACAACCGTAGAGCACGATCAATCTCTGGATTGAGAAAAATTAGAAGACAGTTTGATTTATACAAACTACCCGTGATATGTTCGAACATGAGATGGGCTACCTTATAGTCTCATCTCATCATTTTACATAAGTCATTTGGCTATTTTAGGCCATATACAAGAATTATTCTTGCAACATTACCACGATGGGATGATCTCCGGAGATGTTTCTGTGAATTCCGTCCTCTAATTCTCGTCTCTTGGTAGTGTCATGTCGGAAACAGTAACAGCAGAACATGACATCAATTCGTGTATCGTCAAAGTCCGAGCAACCTTTGTGCAATTGACTTGTACATCAATCAAGTAAATTAAACAGAAAGGTCAATTGTGAAGAGTGGAAGATATCCAAAGCCATTTTACTCCAGCTTCATATTTTCATCAACCGATGTCTCATCATTCATTGGCCCAATAAAATAACGAACCAACAATTTCGAGAATTTTACCAAGATACACCGGTCGTACTGTAACAGTCGTAAACTAAAGCGTAAACGTGGCCGTCCTAAACAAGACGTGCGACGTTCCGGATGAAGCAAAGAGTATAGACAAGACATAGAGTGAAATTAAATATTGCGCTCTAAATCGATCAAAGTCACAGAGTCAGCGTCAGTCAGCGCAATGAGACAGCGTCTGATTGAAAATGTGATTGGTTGTGGGTACAACTCAGGGTCTTTAACTCAGGGGATTAAATTGTTTTTGTTTTCCCGGTTTTTAAGACTAATTACATCGTTGACTCTTTCCACTGAACGTTCAGAGCTTCCATTTTGGGGGGACAGCAATAAACGGAAGGTCTTGAAGATAGGTCTTAGGTACCTAACCACCCTGATAGGCGGAAACAAGCGCAAGACTTAACAGCACGTAATCAAAATCACGACGATTAAGTTAGAAAACTTACCAATACACTTTTCTCAGTTTACACCAATTTTAAATACATCTGATAAGATTAGAAACAACGTCTGCTTTCCAATATAATCTTCCCAGTGTAAATTAAACCAACAACCATCGTGTATATCGTGTATCGTGCAAATTAATACGCAAAATGTTCCTAGTCATTTCCTCAAATCCTATTCTGCTTTTAACCAAAATAATATTCACGCTGTATTGATTTCCGAAACCTGGTTTAAACTTTCCTTACAATTCACTTGCTTCTTTTTACCGGGTTACGTACTCATAAGAATTGATCGACTCAATAGGAGTGATGGCGAGGTTGCCATCTACCTGAAACGTCACATCCCCTAATTAACTTAATAACTAATTTGTTAGTCTACTTCTTTGTCTGACTCTTGTTTAGAATAATGCATAGGTCATAAAGATTCAGTATTCAGTAAAGATAGCTTTTGGTGTTGCCTATTGTCCACCAATCAAATTTATTTTTACAACTTAGAGATTGTGCTTGAAAACCTTCTAGCTAACTTCACTCAAGTTATTATCATGGGCGACTTTAACACCTGCCTTTTACGTAATGATTCTCGATCAAGAAAACTAAATTCAATTTTGACATCCCTTAATTTACCTTTACTACCCCACTCTCCACACCAATAATGCTGATACACTCTTAGATTTAATTACCTCTAATAAATATTACATCTCCAGATACGGTCAATTTCCCGCTCCAGGATTTTCTTTGCACGACCTTATTTTTATGTCACTCAAAATTAAGCTACATAAACCTATGCCTATAACTGTATCATTTAGAAATTTTAATATATAATAATTATGTAAACATTGAAAATCTCCAGAGTGATGCTACAAGGATTGACTGACTGGTAGATAGGAACGATTTGTAAAGTCGACGAACAAGTAAGTTTTTTGGACTTTAAAATTACTGAACTGTTTGATAAACATGCACCATACTCTGTGGTACAACGATGAATTTCGTAAAGCACCCGAAAAAAGAGATAGAGCTTTCGTAAAATATAAAAATGATCGAATCGATTAGATTAGTTAATTTAAATGCCAATTTATATTCAATAAGATAAGTGACTCTTCTCCCGCAGCCACTTTAAAATTCTTAAAGTCCCTTGGTATCGGCACACAATCAATTTCTTCTATTACTTCCAACCTCAATTTGAGTGATCTCAATGATTATATTTCTTCATCTTCCTGCCTCGATTATAAAATATATAGTTTGCCCAAATCTCATTTCCCAGCCTTCACTTTTTCTTCTGTCACTAATTGTGTTATAAAGAAAACCATTCGTGTTATCTCTTAGTGTGCACACTAAGATACAGCTGGTTAACACCCTGCTGCTTCTTATTATAGATTACGGTGATGCTTGCTGCTTGTTTATGAATAAAAATCAAACACAAACAAACTTGAACGGATACTAAATTCTCGTATTAGCTTTATCTATAACCTGCGCAAGTATAACCATATTTGATCTTATAGGAAGCAGCTTGATTAGCTTTCGGTGGCGCAGGAAGTCTAGGATTCTTTGTTTAATTTATTCCTTTCTTTTTGATCCCAATTTTCCATCTTACCTGTCATCTGACTTCTCCTACCTGTCCTCTCTTCATAATAAATCCTTGCGATCCCAGTCAAGCCTCGTACTCTTTATACCTTCACATACATCGGAATGCATATTGAACTCATTTGCTGTCACAGGAACCACAATCTGGAACGACTTGCCTGAGTCTATTAGAAGAGTTTTCTTATATATGGGGTTATATATGGGGTTTCCCAATAAGAACAATATGTTTTGTAATTGAAATAAAACATGTAATATATATTTGAATTTCATGTTCAATGGCTTTATTTAATAGGAAATTTTATGCTATTTATGATTTAAACAAAATATTGTTCAAATAAAAATGAACTTGAACAAGACTTTTTTTGCACTGGTGAATACGGTCCAATTTTCGATGACTCGGTGCAGCATTTCGGCTGGTATGGCCGCTATAGTCGCTCGAATGGTGCGTTCAAGGTCTTGAATCGTAGCTGGTTTATTGGCATACACTTGAGATTTAACATACCCCCACAAAAAATAGTCCAAGGGTGTTAAATCGCATGATCTTGGTGGCCAATTGTGAGGACCGTTGCGAGAAATAACCGACTCACCAAACTTATCACGCATCATCTTGATAAATCCATTGTGACGGTCGCAGTGTGGCATGTTGCACTATCTTGTTGAAAATAAATGTCGCCCGCATCGATTTCATACACTTCAGGAAAAAAAAGATCGTTCAACATGTCACGATAACGGCCGCCATTGACAGTAACAGTACGGCCTTCGTCGTTTTTGAAAAAGTACGGGCCAATGATTCCACCGTACCATAATACCCACCAAACAGTCAATTTTTCAGGATGTAATGGTGTTTCATGAACCACTCTTGGATTTGACTCACTCCAGTAACGACAATTCTGTTTGTTCACATAACCATTGACCCAAAAGTAAGCCTCATCTGAAAAGTTGATTTTCCTATGAAATTCGGTGTCCGTTTCATCATATCAAGCGCCCAATCGGCAAATTCACGACGTAATCGATGGTCTGCTGGCTTGAGTTCTTGTGCCAACACAATCTTGTATGGATGTAGGCTAAGATCCATATGTAAAATTCGCCAGGTTGCCATTCTAGATAAGCCCAATTCTTGATAAGCACGTCGTGGAACGGAAACATTTTGATTTTCTTCGACACTGGCTGATACGGCGGCAATATTTTCTTCACTACGGCCTGTCCGCTGTCGTGTTCGTGGTCTACTATCGTGTAAAGAATATTCACTTTCCAGTTTTTGGATTATGCGACGTATAGCGAGCTCAGACGGTGCACTATGACGACCATATTTAGCACGAAATGCTCTTTGAGTAGAGACAATACTTCTCGAATTTTGATAGAAAATTTGAACAATTTCCAAACGTTGAGGTAACGTTAACTTGTTCATGATTAAATGGCAAACATTACTAAACACAAAACAACACAAATGTCAAATGTTAAACAATCAAGATGGCGGCTGTGAGCTATCAAAATCCTATTATCTCTATTGGGAAACACTGTTTACGTCCATATTAAAAATATGAAGTTATAATTTAAAATTGTCGTCGTCTCGTAAAATTTTAATTAAGGAATGAAGGAAGGATGTAAAAAATAAGAGATCCATATAAGCTGGAGTGCTTCGGTGTCCATTAATTACAGTTTAAAAAAGCATTTTGAGGACCTCCCTGCATGACTCTAGGGGGTTCATGCTAATACGGTGCTTCGCTACGGTTCTACAATATTTAGTGATGTATTGTGTGCTTGCTGCCCCTGGACTGGAACTGGACATGGTGAGCAGGTACAGTATATAATTTTTATGTTATATTGTTAATTGTATCTACATATAATTATAAATCAAATTAATGTATAGCCAAAAGATAATTTATCACAGGAATATATATATAGAATAAACAGTCTCCAAAAGTTTTAAAAGACATTTCATAAATATCATTTATCAGACAGACTTATAAAATAACAAAAAAATGTATTAATAAAAAATAGCATTACTATAGACATTGGAAAATATTTAATATAATTTTCTTTTACCACTACAATTTCTAATTGGCTTCCATCCAAGTTATAGTGCAAAGTATATTGAAATGAGAGTAGTCACCACATTTTAATATCTTATTTGGCATACTTGCCATGTTATATTAAGAAGATAAAAAAAATGTCAGATGTTATTTTTTAACTTTTTACACACAATTGTTTAATTTGTAAGGGATTGAATGTTCTAAGTATTTTCTCTTATTTCTGAAGCTCGTGTATTTTTCGTTGGTCCGTTTCAAGCAATAAATTATGGATACCGTGGTTAGAGAACGCCACGTAGCAGGGTGTCGCTCTGGGTCGCTCCCGCCCTCATCCCTACTCGATGAGAAATGTTTCGGGGACTTTTGTACCCTTATGCCCCTTTTTGTGAGTGATAAGGAAATTTTGTTAATCGGACCCAGTTATTTCAATTCTTGACAAATGAGATTAATTTTATTTTATCATTTACATCATCCGAAATCTTTTTTAAATTTCCGCTTTTAATTAATATTAACATTATTTTAGATTTATTTATTTTAATCATACATGATTATTTTACTTCTATATGTAACGTTGTATATGTAACGTTGAATTTACAAAACAATTTTGATATTTATCGTAAATTAATTGTTGTTTAGAGAAATATGTAAAAATTCTACCTAGGTACCTAGTTACAGTTTATTAAATAACTTTCCTTATATTGCTTTTTATTATCATTTTCTGTGTTAATGTTCTATTTATTTCATATAATACTGACTACGATATACGAAAGAGAATATTACAACAATATATTGTTCATATTTTTTTCGCAATAAAGGACCATGTATATTTCGTTAGAAGACTCCCACGGCGACCGACAGTTTGTTTCTCTTTGTAAAAATATGCGTAACTGGTAACAATTGATAGGGGAAGCGAGGATAAAGTAGTTCATATCTCGAACCCTTTTGCTCCCCTACATTCCTTTTATCCCTACTCAAAAATCGCTTCGAGAGTCGTGTTTTCGATGTCGAGCTACCCTACTGGTCTCGTTTTCTTCCAAATTATGCTAAAAGGGCGAATTGTGTGTGCGTACGCTTTTTCAAAATATATTTTTAAGATTAATCTTCTTTAATGAAATCACAATGATGTGATCACAGTTTTGCAGATCGCAGTTTAATAAGATCAAAATAAATTACTTATAGTTTTATATATAATAAATTAAATATTAATTGTCAATTGTGAATATAAAGTTTTAAAGTTTGTAAAGACTTTACAGTTGACTTAAGCAGCTGTATGCTTTTTCTCCCATAGCAGGTTAGACAGAAAGAACTTAGCGTTAAGACACTCCGTTCTTTACTTTCTACCTGATTTCATGACAACCTGTTTAATGAGTTCGGTTTGCCGGAATAAATATCAGATTTTATATTATAAAAACTAATGAGCTAAAGCTTATGAGATGGATAAACTTATTATTTATTATAATTATATTGAAAATGCCGTTTTACTATTTTAAAGACTATTTTACTATTTTTTCACCACGTAAGGTCACAAAAATCTATTTATAACATATTTATAACATAGTTAAAGTAATAAAATAGAAAATAGTAGTAATAGATATAATTTATAATTATTTAAATATGAAAATCATGGAATTGTTTCGGAGTTATTAAAATATATATCGTATATAACTTAGGATGTTTATTGTTTGCTCGTGAAGATCATAAATTGAACAGAATTTAAGTGTAGCCGAAAGTCAAAGCTCCCTTAACCTCTAAAATCAGCAAACACGGGCGGTGAGTCGTGCTAGTGTCGGCTAAAGCTCACCCGGCTGCTGTCTGTATCCGAATCGATAAAATTCGGGTCCGCGCCCCCGAGTGTTACCATGACGACGGGCCTGCCCGCCCCGCCGCATCTCCGAGAACACCGATGTTGACTTAGACGGATAGGGTAAGAGGCTTATTAATGGTTTTATGTTATTTTGCTTTTGCTCATAAAACGTTTTCTTTTAAAAAGTGTTTGATCTCATTATGAGAATATTCTTTGATAAATGCGTTCGTCAAAAGTCTACAGAATTGGAGAAATTTACCTATTTATTTCACTATCACTATATACATTTTATTTAATCGCGATCTCTGTTATAAATGTGAATGTAATGTCGGTATATATTGTGCCATCGCCATCTTGCCAGACCGCGTGACGCCATTTCTAATGGGGTAGTGGGTACGCTTTCTGTGATACGTCTACAGAATTATTTACAAATGCCAGTTTGTATTCTTCTGGGGTGAAGTTTTGTGAGAGTATGAGAAAGCAACTTAGGATCATTCATAATATTCATTGTAAAGTTATTTTTTTTGTTAAGACTTATTAAGATACTTTTTTATAATAAAATTTTTACTTTATTTGTTATTTAAATTAGATGATTCGATCGTAGTCTGTTTTCATGAAAATTACTTTATTTTTTGCGCTCCCTTAGTTTGCTTTAACGGTAGAGCACGGTCAGACTACTAAGTTGGTTTAGGGTGCGTTAATAGGGGCTACTCTCCCGTTCCTCTTTTATGTATGATATTATATTTATGAATCTGATATAAAGGTTTAGAGAACAAATATATATACATACTATTAATATATACTACTGATATTGTGAACATTGGCACAGATGCTTCGTAGCTGTATGTCGTCTAAATTTGCAAGTCCAGCCGCTTGTATCGTAGTACGAGATAATTCCTTATTATTATTCCCTTGGCGCAGTTTTAGCTCTTTTGTCTTTCACGGCAGGCAATAAAGAGGCAGACGCCTGGAAATGTGCTGCATTTATACAGGTTCCGAGCGCTTCTAACACAGAGATTGTGTTTTATTTTCTGCGCCCGACGCTCTTTTGCCGAGCCCTCTTATTGCTTTGCGACTAACAAGGTTTTTAATTATTTTCTTTTTACGTCACTTTCAGGAACACACGAACGTTTTATTTTTAAAATGAATACCTAAGGGCTTTATCATGGGAATGGCTCTTAATATATTATATTATTTTAGGTAGCGTTTGTTTTTAAAACAAACAATATTAAGTAAAGTTAAGAAAATGTAGGTACGCAACTTATAACAGCATGAACCCTATTTGCGCGTTAATTATTTTTGTATATTTGGAAACTTTTGTACCTTTTAATATTTATTGAAGTGCAGTGAATGTTTATAAATATTATTATTAGCAAATCTAATAGTTGCGTATTCGTAAAAATTTATTTACCATAAGAATTGTATGGAAAACAATAAGTGTGGTATATTTTATTAAAATAGATTATTATAGGTAGGTATCATTTATGAACTTATTTAGTTCATAAATGACATGAGTAAATTAAAATATATACGAAGACGAATAGAAATTTTAATAAAAAAAATTGTAATACATTTTTATTTATTTGAGACAGATATAATTTAAGAAATAAAATCTGTCAGTTTCGTGTCGTTTCGTGTAGTTCTTCTATCAATAACAAAATCCGTGGGTAAAATCAGAAAAGAACATTTCTAAAAGTGAAGTATTATTATAAAGTAATCAACAGAGTATCTTGATTGTAGGTCGCTCACCGAACGTTCATACTTCTTCTCGCGTAGTAGGGTAATCAGGATACAGTCCCACTCCGTCTTCCACTTAACACGCAAATTCGAGATATTTTTTTTAAATAACAAATCCAAACACCGAATGGAATCGGCGTAATTCAAATGTATATGTAAGTACATTTAATACACAATTATATATCAATGAGTAAATTGTAGATATTGAAGTGGGTAAAATAAATATTAACTTGTCCAAATAATTGACAAGTACTTTTTTAAGTGTTATTCAGTATTAACGAAGCAGTTTCCATGGGGCGGTTAAGCGAAACGAGAGTCGTGAATCTTATTAACGATTTATTGGACCCTTCGCCCCCGCACGCTTACGTACGGCTCATGATGGACGGCTCTTTGCTGGGATTATATAGATTATATTCGGTACACCCCTATTGCATTCTCTTATTAATAAAACATACTTTAAATTAAGGGGTTTTTAAAAGGGATATTTATAAATGATCAGTTTTGTTGCTACATATATACTTTTAGAAGAAATATGTAGGTAGTGTTTAATTTAAATGTATTTGACATAGATAAAATTGTTATCGGTAGAAAATAATTCCTGTTGTTTTTCTTTGAATGTCCTATATATTTTTCTTTGGACGTGGTGTCAGTGTAACGTAAAACTAAGCTAGTTATTTTTTTAACATGCATGTCGCACCTTTAGAATTGTAGTAGCGTAATTTAAAATTCTTATAAATGATAATCACGAAGATTGAAGATTAATTTAAAAACTACCAAATACCTTAAAAAAGGAGTAATTGTTAAGAATTACTTCTTTTTTAGTTATTTGGTGAGAAAAAGACAGAAACAGTATGTTTGGTCTCTTCTGTCCTAAAGAAGTCAATTTATTTTTAATAAACTGATGTATTCTAGATGTCTACAGATCGTTTATTTACTAAAATGTTCTTTTTTGAAAATTAGATATTTTAATTCCAAAGCTCCGAGTTAATTTTTAGGCTATCATGTTGAATACCATTCTCATAAGGCAGAAGATATAAATCAGTCTTAGTCGTGAGCTTGTCGTTTTACAACAAAAATAGTAAAATAGTAAATTTAAATATTCTCAAATATACTTCATTAGCGATTTTTGTAAAAATATATTGTAATTAGCTATTCAAAATTTATTATTATAAGCTATTTTATATAGAAGTATTTCATTCACTGAGGAAAAGATATACAGCGGGGGTTCTTTCTCCGAAGAGATTGTTAAGACTGGTGAAAGAATGTCAAGAGGACTGACCCCGAATAGGGAAAGCAGGGGACAGATATTTATATCATAAAAAACTGCTTAGAAATATAAAAAATGTGTGTTTATATTACGATTTTTATTAATATTACTCTTAACCTACTCAGATGTATGTATAATTACTACACACTCCTATTCTCACTTATTCTTGGAATGTCTCAAAATTCACCAGCAGCTTTATATACAAGCTTGTGCACTCATATATATTATAATCATGTAACTGTTATATAAAACGAGATTTTTCAAGAAAATTGAGTGTTTTGCTCGTTTTATGACTAAACGTTTGTGTGTGTACGTGTAATGTAGAAGTATATGTGCATTTTTAATTAGATCCAATAATTATTTAATGATATTATTGAGTTGACATATACTTATGTGTATATGTAAAATGTAGCTAGACCAGCTAATGGTTAGAGATGTCCTTGTCAAAGCGGGTAACCAGACGCAAGATTCAAAGCAATTTCACTCCACAAAGGATTTACCACATTGCCGTGGTACAGTTATATGTTTGGACGTTCTGAAGCAGACATTGCATGTTAAATTAAAACAAAGGTATAAAAACCATTAATATTAATTGTATTGCTAACCATCAAAATTATAATATATTTCTATAACTTTCTTATACAATTAGTGTTAGCTGTTGTTGATGATGTTCTTTGTGAGAATAATAGTCAAAAACAATATGACAAAATAAATACAAGAATAAAAATATGTGATGGTGTAAACTGATTATTTAAGATTTTGTAATTTTACAAAAACACCGATTTTAAAATTACTATTCCTTTTAAAGATATTGAATGTGCCAGGATTGGAACTGCCGTTTTGTAACAAATTTGGTGTGCTAAGTATGGATTTGATTAGACTACTATTTATTTATTTATTTATTTATTTATTTATTTATTTATTTATTTATTAGTAATCAACAGCGTTACATAAAAAAAAAACAATATAAAAAATAACATAATTACAAGGCCAAAAAGTTTACCATTATATATAACTAAATAATAAAACTAGTAAACGTAGACAAAAGTAATGCTTATAGTACAAAATTTACAATTTAAAAAATGAACAACAACAACATCCAACATGTGTGTGTATGTGTGTGTGTGTGTGTGTGTGTGTGTGTGTGTGTGTGTGTTTGTATGGGTGTGTGTGTACGGACGTGCAAATACAGCATGTCACTATTTCTTTTAAATTTAATGCAAGGCTTTCTTTAAAAGTAATAAGAGAAAGCAAATGAATACGTTCTTAAGTAACTTAACAATGTATTAATGTTTAGTTTAGTCATTTATGGTTAATTAAAGGTAAAAAAGTTTCCTGTTTTTGATTTATGTATTTAAAGAACGCTAACAAATGACGTTCTCATTAAGATTAGTGGATAATATCAAAAACATGCTATTATACCAGAAGAATGTGACCTGAGAGACTATTAAGCTACGTCTCCTTATATCTGTAACTTTTTATTACGTAGAGATTTAAAACCTTATAAACTTGTAAATAAAATAAAATAAATAATTAACTAATGATGATCAATTAAAGTATCATATTTTGTTATAATTATAATATTCATACATTCAGTATTGCTAATGAGTAGTCTAAGGTGTACAATACGAGAACAGCATCCTGAGTACTGCTGAATTTGCAGCATTGTATATTGATCGGATCATGTGTACATGTAGTAAATGAGTACATAAGTTTAGTATATAATAATCCGCCGAGTATGTAAAATAGATGTAGGTAGAATATGTCGGCCGGGGCTCGCAGCCCGGATGTAACTATTGGCAACGTCTGCCCGTGCCCGCGCTCGCTCCCGCTCCCGCTCCGTGCTCACCCTTCGCCTCTGCGACCCATTTTAGTGAATAAACTCACCAGAGATACGGCCCGAAATTGCATGGTAAATGTTAAAGTTACGATTGTATCCTGTTGTCAATTGCATCACCTCTCGCCACCTGATTCCCGGCTTGGCGGAGGGAGAGCCGCTGGCTGTTTGCCGCCTGCTTGCTTTGTACCCATTTAATAAGTACATTCAGCCATGTTGGCGAGTGCACACGACAGCGTTGATGTGTAGTAATTACTTTCGGAGTAGACGATTGTTCGATACCCATTGTGTTGCCGTAAACGCCTCCAGCTAAATCGGACAGCGGCGAATTGATTCGGCGTATGACAAAGGAATAATCGTTACAGGGGTTGATTGAGTATGATGTTTTCGAATTCTGCTTTTAAATAAATACGTTCCTTATACTTTATAGTTTTTATTGAACAAAACATGTAATACATATAAATATTTACCCCCATTAAATATATACTAAAATGGCGTTCAAAAGTCAATCGATGAAATTACAGATGTTTTGTATCTAAACAATAGGACAACAGCGTGGTCAAATATTGACGATACGCCATATATCGGTATGTTATGCACAAAGAATTTTGATTTGACCTTAAATAAGGTTTATATAGTTATAACAAGGTATATCAGTAAAATAGCGGAAAAGGGTATTCATTGCAAGAAATATACAATTGATTACTGTCAACCAAATTGTATTTATTGGTAATACTACTTGTAAAAGTGATTGATTTGTCATGAGTGAGTGAAAAGAATTGTTTATAAAAACCATATCTAAATACTATACACAATCCAAATACTTATATATCTACTGATATAATTATTCGTCTAAAATTGGCTTCTGTGTGTACGTAGAAGCTAATTAGCTTTGTAAGGTTTTAGTTAGTTCGACAGACATCACAGGCACTGGCAGTAAGGGGGAGGTTTTTTAATTACGAGTTTTTGGACACATCGGCGCTTAGTCTGGCATGTCCGTTTGAATACAATGCACTTTTACGTTGGCTATTGCAAGTTTGCTATAATAACATTTTTAATCACCGTTTTCAGAGTTTTGAAGGAGTTTCTAAGTTCTTAGCTTTGTTGTTTGTTGCGGAAAACGAACGCTACATTGTCTCTGATAGCGGAGTGCTGAGTTCGCTTTTATTTATTGGAAAGTATCAGTACGTAATATATTGCATGTTACGTGTATATGCCTTATTTGAAGTCTAAATAATTACAATTTTGTTAAATGTTTTATACTATTTACAACCTTAACAAAGTTCATTGTTCGCGAGCATAGAAATTTCAGCTAGCTTGTACACTAGATCTCCTTAGGTATCAATTTACCGCTCCAACGAGAACACAAACACATCCGACACAATTGTTGGGAAAATTGTTTTTCCTCACTTCTATCAGTATGAGCAGAAATTGTGTATATCTGTTGCTTACTAATAACACATATGATCAATAAACGTATATTTTCTAATAGTTCGAATTTTAAGTATACTTACTATTTCTTATATTAAAAGTTACTAAAATAAATTAGTCAGAATGAACTCAATAACAGTAGGTACATAAGTGCTATATAATATAATTGTTCGTTACGTCAATAAGCGTTCATAGTCAAAGCTATTTCAACGATATTTTAAGAGAAATAAAATATAAAGAAGCGACAAGCGGAAAGCGGCATGCTTCTTTGTATAACGTTGAATAGAATGCAGGATGATTCGAGAAGGGCGGACGGTAACATTATTACATTTTCCGGAAATTCTATTCAAGAAATATGCAAGACATTCAGCGCTTGCAAGAGATCGTGCTCTCGCAAAGAAATTGCTAGTTATGCGTTAGTTCATATATTATATGTATATTTTATATTCACTTTAAAACTACAAAATCAAATGGATATCATTATCATTAAATAATCTATTTCATTTAATAAAAAATCTTTGCTTATACGATATAGGCATAAATGTGTTGAAAGTTTTGTTTATTAGGATAATAGCTATTTAATGACCTTTTAGTAGATATTATTTAACGTATTACAAATTACTATTTATATTTCGGTAGCCTTTTCTATTACTTATCACTAAGAGGACAATGGAGGACAAAGAAATTCTTTCTTTTTGTATTGATCTCCGTAAACTTATAGAGCACTTATATAATACTTAAGCTCCTCACACTATAATAAGCCAGTTTATATTTATGTTATTTTGTGGAGGTGTTTCGCATAAAATTGAATCATGAAACCATCTTATCTAATGTTAGTGTAGAACGGATTTCCGTATAATATACGAAAGCTGCGCAAGACGTGCCCTGCAGCAGATTTCTCGGATGAGTAAGATATGTTCGCCTTCTCATAATATTTTCCTAATTATGTTTACAAAGCTCATCTTGTCCCTTTGGAGTTATGCCATCATTGAGTTTTTATTAAATTTCGTCTTCTTTTTTCATTTAAAATATGCAGTATACATTTGATTCTTATAAAACTCATTGTAGCTTTTTTTCTAAGAACAGATCACGTCCCAAGATATCTGATCACGTCATAATCTCCCGTCGAATGTGGCGGGTGAATCGAATTGAATCATCTCGTTAGTGATTATATCAAAACGGTCTCACCTAGAACGAGCTCGAACAAAAAGCTCGTTTCCAGTGCGGGGGCCGGCTGTGCTGCCATCTCGCGCGTTGCTAGGATACGCGACGATCAATACAGCCTCCGCCGGGCCGCCTAATTACCAGTCCCCGCGCCGCGCTCAGCATCCCCCGCGATACCGCCGCCGCCCGCCCTCGCCCGCTCTCACCCGCAGCCGCCCTCGCCCGAGGAAAGTTCTCGCCCGCCCGACCGCACCGCTTCTGTCCGATTTAAATATCGGATGATAGAATTCACGTTCAAATGTTTTCACCATTTTACATGAATATTTATTTTCACGAGCCTTTGTTCTTTAGGACAATGCTGATTCTCGTTCTTTTTACTGAGCGTTGTTTTGTTTTAAAATAATAATAAAGCATATTTTCTTTTGTACCTTTGTCAATTGTCAAATCGACGAATTCAAAATTTATGATTAAATTATTTTTCTAATAGGTACATGTTTATAAATCTTTATTACCAATTTTCTAAATTTCTTTAATCCTTACCATTAAAATTGATAAGTGTGTGAACGAGTGAGTAATGTGTAATAGATGAAAATAAAAAGCAATATCGACAGAGATCTCTTGAAAGTAATAATTTATTATTGTAAACCATTTTAAAATATATTGCAATGTACTATACATTGACAGTAGGTTGTTTGGAGGCGGAATATAAATTCCTTTGTTCTTAAAATGAATAATATCTGTCATATTCTATGGTTCTTACAAGTTATATAATTTAATTTCAACATAATATTTTTAATATAATTCCTGCGAAATGATAACAAGTAATGAAGTTTTCAAGTGCTTCGATCAATATTTAATATATTAAATAGTTGAATGCATTTCAATTCCATGAAATATCCATTTTAAATACAATATATTTTTTTACACAAATTCTAATTTAAATCTATATTTATTTTAAGATAAATCGTAATATTTACATTTTCTACACAACTTAACTAAAATTAATTGTTATTAGTAATAACAGTACAAGATACACACAAAAAAGTACAAAGTATATATACACATGTGTGTATTTGTAAACAGCTCTACATATTTTAATAGAACTTTACAGCGTAATATTATATTTCACGTTTTTATAATGACCTTTACTTGAAAGTTAAGTACGCTCTGAGGGCAACATAATACCCTCCTATGTATATAACTTATATACATAGGAGAAATGTTACACATTCTTTTCCACAACAAAAGGGAATCCCATTCCACCTTTCTGCTAAGTTTCAAATAGGGTTCAAAAGTTTTCTTTGCGTGAAAATTTACTTACCTATGTGTGAAAAATGAAAGAACCCTTTTAGAGTGCTTCGTAGACATTTTATTATTAATACATTCCAAAATAACCTTATTTTTTTTGTATGTACACATTTGTGTCGAAATTTGATAACCTACAATGCTTATATTTACCTAATAACATAATAAGGTTTAATGTTTTTAATATTACGGTAGGTGCTTTTAACAATTGGGTCATTCGTTTGTATTGTACAAAATAATACTGATACAAATGTTCCTCTTATTCTAAAGCAGTCCTAGGATGTGGGTATAATTCCACACTGGTGCCCCTTGACATTTCTAAAGTCTGTTTATCTGACGCTGAGCTCAACTACAGCGTATATTAAAATTTTAATTTCAAAAGAGAATAGTAAAGGTAGCGTGCACTCGAATCTCATTCATTCTTTTTTCAGTTTTTTAGGAACGTAAGAATTTATAAAATTATTAAAAATATATATATTTTTGTACATTGTCTTTTATAGATAAATAAGATAATATCTTTATAAATTGTAGCCTATGTTATTTTTTGTATAGTTTGTTTAGTAGCTTTTCATAAAAGAGTATCAAATTTAAATAAGCTGTCATCTGTCTTTACAAACTTTCATATTTATTGTGGAATATATACGTGTAAAGCGTATGTTATGTAATAATGGCATTTAAATTCCTAAAAATATAAAGTGCTCATTAATTAGTACTAGAATTCTTATTAAATCGGCCTCTTTTACACACGACTTTATTTCTGCTGTAATAAGATATTTAGTTATTAAATTAACGAGTAAAAGTTTTGTTATATATACCATAAAAAGCTGGTATTTTTTTAGTACTTTCTACTCCACTTAATTTTTATGAAATTTATTTAGACTACATTTTTTAAGCTTCACGCTTTTATCGCGCAAAGCAGGGTAGACAGAAAGTATCTAGTGTCAAGACACTCCATACTTCGCTGTGGCCGGTCGTGGCGCAATGGGACAGCGTCTGACTGTAAGTGCGATCGGCTGTGGGTTCGATCCCCACTCGGGGGAGTAATTATATTAAATTATTTTCACTTCCGCTTTTCGCTGCTAGTAAGACAAAGTGCGGAATGGAATTTCACTCAATGTCTCGAATTTGGTGGAAGGTGAATGTCTAGACTATATTATTATATATATTTTTACGTGGATAAGTTTTATTTGATTATATAGTAAATGGAACAAAATTTTATGATGTGTAAAATAATTTGTGCGGAAGCCACAATCAAAAAGTACTAAGTAAGGTACCTGAAGACATTGCAAGAAACTCTCGAAGTCTTTTGAAAAGTGCATCGGTGCAGAAGCGCGCTCGTGCAGGCTTTGAATCTTTGCAAGAGCAAGCATCGATGTAATTGGATTGCCTCGGGATTCTTAACTAAACAGTGAATGAAGTTGCTTTTTAATGCACCTAAGACCTTTCAAAGACTTAAATAAAAATACGTACATGAAAAAAATACGAGAAATCTTTTAGAAAGCTTTGACATCCAGAGGCCAGATATAATGTACTTTATTTTCACTACAAGTATAAAAACGCGTGTAATTTTTATGTAAATATTTTTGACGTATATATCAGATTTAAATAATAATAATTTATCATATATAGTTCAAGTTTTATTGAATTTCTTTCATAAACTGCTTAAAGTCTCGTGATAATTTTGTAGGTGAATAGAAATGTTTACGTTACCGAGACATTAGAAAATAAATAGCATTTCGATGATTTGAAACCTAGCATTAGATATTATTTGTTACTTGGCTGAATGAAAATTTAGCAAAACTTTTTTCGTCAACTTTTGTCACGTATTTTTCTTTTGAGATTAAGTACAAAACAATAATAAAGGCAAATAATTTATTGGAGTCTTTTTATGTGGCATATCAAGGCAAACTAATGCCAAGGAAACACAAAACTTATGTTAGCCTTTTGTTATTGTTTAAATATTGCTCATAGTTTGTGCTTATGTTCTTATGTTTGTAGAAAGTACGTGTTAATATGACTTTTAATTTTTATAATATTTATAAGCTATATTTGACATATACATGAAATATTTACAAGTTTTTCATTATTGAGAAAGATCATCACAGAGAATTATTTAGGAAGCAAAGTGAGTGATTTGTCATTTATCACAAAATATACATTCAAAAGATAATATTTTTCTCATATTTTTCCTCTTTTCGTAGTGTTTATTATTATGTTTTTTGTTTATAATAGTGAGTCTGTTTCATTTGGTAAAGTAGGTAAAGCTTTGAATATCCTTGTCCATCAACAATGTGTTGACACATTGCTGATTTAAAATGAACCAATGTCACGAATATGGTGCGAATTTATCATATAGATGTAATTCGTGATTATTTACACATTTTAAATGTAACTATTTTAAACGGGTGAATAGCGTATATTTTGGTATTCGAAAATGCATTTGGAAAACTGATGTTTCGAAGACTTTACAGTTTTCACAGGTGGCATTCGTCTGTCAGTTGATACAATAAAAATGTTTGTATTAACAATGATCAAAACGTCTAGTTTCTAAAATATATTTTCGAATATCAAAATATACGCGATTAATCCGTTTAAAATAGTTTCATTTAAAAAGAAATCTAAATGTTCTTTTTTGTAGTCGGAGAAACTGTAGCTACGCACAGAGTTGATAATGAGTGTAACTACCACTTTCTTTGAGTCCACTAGGAAGCAAATTGCACTCAGCGCGCAGCTCCGATGTCGCTAACAGCCACTCGAGGAGCTTTAACGGCGACACTGCTTTGACAAATATGTACATACGTACTACGTGGACAACATTGTGATACATGTTGTTAGTATAATGCCTCACTAAGATTTAAAGGATATCCTTTTTATGTAATACATATTAAAGTAAAATAATATGACCACCTTTGCATAACTTAAAGAAAATATGTGGACAGAGGAGTACGTAATTTGACATAGCTAGAGTTTATAGTGAGAAAATCTATCTAAAAGATATCCAATAAAATACAAAAATACGCGTTAATGAATATACTGGTCATGTTTGTTCTTTTGGAAAGTATTTTTTTTTAATTAAGTATTTTGCCAATTTTTATAATTTTATAAAATAGTGTCAGCAAGCTAAAATAAATAATTTAGGCATTTAAAATTATTGTGTTATTAGTCTAAAGCTTTATTATAAAAATACAATTGTTCTACATTCTGAAGTTTTTACGACAAATGACCTATTCAATGGTTCAACAGACAACCGAAATTATAATTAAAGAATTCACCATATATCCAATCAAAACTGCTTTCGAATTACTACCATAATAGTTTTAATTAGAACTCAGACTTCAATAAAAAATAACAATAAACATGAACACTCTAGTAAGTGTGAGAGGGAAAGGGTGTTCTACTTCAGTATTGTCTTGATTTATGCAGACATAAGCGCCTGTCGCTAAACACACAAGTTACCACGTGAGAGGATTATCTAGTAAACGCATTAGCAATTGTCATTAGGCGCGCGTTGGGAGCTAAACGGCATCCTTAAACTCCGAGACAGCCATCATGTATTTTACATTTTCAGTGCTGGTATGAGATTTAACTAGATTTTCAAAATTAACAATTTAGTATAGGAGTTATGAAAGATTTACATAATATATAATTAATACATCAAATACTTAGTTATATTTTTAATAAATTAAACTATTTTAGCAGGATTAATCCCCTATCGAGGGAAAAGTGGTCCCACTCACCTACATCGTAATTTGTGTTTGGGACGTATTTTGTCAAATGTTAAAATAGTTTTATGTAATAAAACTATTTGTATTAATATTTATATTATTGCATAAATATTTATATTATTGTATAAATACTAAATATTTATAATTTCTTCTACGATGGTGCACGGTATTTTGTTTATGGTGCACGCAGCGATGTTTTTAGTTGTTAGTTACTATCTATTAATTGTAGCAATAATTACTAAGTATTAATAATTACTACATAATATTTTTATGAGCTGTTTCTCCCCATGCGCCTAGTTTTCACCATAGTTCCTAATAGTTTTTCAAATATTTGAGTACATTATTTAAAAGCGAAAACATAATTCTCAAACGTAAAACAGAAAATGTTATCATTTTTATTAATTGTGGGACAAAAAAATATTTTCTTTTAGTTGCTTTTTCTAATTATCCATTCTATTAATTACTTATATGAATATTTTGAAAAAATCGATATAAAAAAATAGGAAAACTCTCACTTTCTCTGTACCTTTATAAACAACAAAACTCTAGCTATAAAAATGTTCAAAATGTCCTCCTGATAATTTAATTAAAATTATCTGCGTATCTTTAAAATTACATATATAAAATTTAAATTAATATTTACATATTTAAAATTAAAATTAAAATTTAAAACACGATTTCGTAGAAATTGTTAGAGTGAGGAAGTTTCCATAGCTAACTTTATATATTGAATTGAGCGAAGCAAGCCTCTTCAGTGTACATCTCAATCAAACAACAAATTCTATCCCCTCCTCTAGGAGGATCTATTAGATCTACTCACACGAAACTTAGTAGATTAGTCTAAACTGTGTTGATATAAATTTTGAGAGGTTACTGAGCCAATATATATATTATTTGAATATACACATATTATACTATAAAGATAAATTAATACTATCTGTATTATTCAAATCAAAATTAGTAGGTACTAATATTGTTACGTACGTTACGTAGGTATAAACTAAATTTGAAGTCATCATTGGATCTCATATGGCAAAAAACATTTAAAAAAAAATGTTCAATTAATTAAAAGGTCAGAGAGTATTAAAGACATTTTTTAATGCTTGCTCAATCAGGTTAGGCCGACCGGTCGCAATCATGGACTTTTTTCCAGATAAGATAAGTTTAATAATATACGAGTACATTTATAATTTATAACACCTATTGGAAGACAAAACACGGCATTGAAATCGGCACTCGATGTTTCGATTTCGGACGGAAAGCTGTCAACGGAATTTTTAGGCACTAGGTTGTATTTGACCACTCTGTTGTTCAGGATATAGCGTTAAGTTTTTACCTATACAAATTTCCAGATATTATTGTATATATTTTGCTATTTTTTCTTTTTGTAATTATTTTATTTAAAAAAAGTACTTTTGAGCCTATATTGATCTTGTTGGAAGAGAGTTCTCCCTTTCATGTATAGGTCTGCTTCGTGTCAAAATCATTAACGGCTTGACTAACATTTAAATTAGTTAATTATCTCTTTCTTGGCATCAACCAGCATTCAGTTTACGGTAGTAATTAGATTTATAAGTAAAGTTAGATTAAATAAGTAAAGTGGCATTAGATTGTTTCCTTTTGGCTATTATCGATTATTTCCCAAATTTTAAAAATGTTACTCGAGTTTTATTCAAACTAACATGCCTGACCTGTTTGAAGTACAATTTAATTAAATCCAAACGTGCTTATGCCTTATAATACGGGAGACAGGCCCTATTTTGGGTAATATTTTTTTACAAACGATAATTAGTTGATAATAATATCATATTGCTTCGTCAACATCTGCTGCGTATTGGTGAGTGTGAAAATATATTCATTTCTCAATGAAAATAAAAATAATTCTTCTCAATGAAAATAATGTTAATTTGTAACTTGCCCAATACAAAAAAAGAATAATCCACTGAGAAAAGAATATTTCCCATGATATATTATGGGGAATTATACGTCCACCGGTCGCTCAAACATGAAAATAACACTTTACACGATTTCCTTTAAACTAAAAATTCCCCTGATGATAACTTCAATTCATCTATGAATATTATTATGTATCAATGAGATTTTTTATGAATAGTTTTATTATTCAAGCTTTCCATGTATAAAAAAGGTTTATCGCCTAATATTATAAAGCTGTAGAAGGTAATTGCTAAACGTAGTAACTATAGGGTTGATTAAAAAAACGTTTATATAACACTCATTTATCAAAACAACAATATTGCAAAAAGGTGTAAAATGTAATGATACTTTATAACACACGAAATACGTTGATACTAAAATGTTTCTATACCCATTCATTTAATTCATTTGATAATAACAAATTGGAATATGAAGCAAAAACAAACAGCTGCCAACAAGTCGAAGGAAACCTTATCACCTATTACACATAAATATTAGATAAATGCTACCGCCTTAATCCTGCGTTACGACTTTCTATGCATCAACAGACAGTCTTTCCACCGAGATGCAGCCAGGGGATGAATTATTTATTCGTAGATACATAGCAGCTGTCACCAGGTAATTTTTCAGTCGAGAAGACAATTGTAGATATTTTTTTTCTACGTACTCGACAGGTTACCTCTCATCCCTCCCACCGAACCGTTGCAGACGTTCACAAAGCTTTCTGAGACTGTTCTCTGATGCGTCTCGTTCATTATCGTACAATCGGTCATACAAATCTGTCATTGGGTTCTGTACTATTTACTTTTATAACAAAACCTTCCATCGCTCAGCTTCATCTGTAATGGTAGCGGAGCTAAACGCAGCATCTTTGTTTGTAATCACATATATTTAAAATAATTACTGCTCTTTAATTTACATAGATAAAAAACAGATGTCGAGGTTCGGTCAAATACGATTTTTAAATTATCGATTACATTAAGTTAGTTTCTAAAAGCAAGAGAATAACAGAACCTATTATTCTTTTAATTGTATGAGTCAGCTGAGTCAATTATCATGGCAGAAAAATTTTAATATAAGTAAACATGTTTACACGTAAAATAACCTGACCGAGGCCGGTCGTAGCGCAGTGGGACAGCGTCTGACTGTAAACGCGACCGGTCGTGAATTCAATTTCCACCTGGCGAACAATTATATTTAAAATTATTTTCTTTCTTCGCTCTGGTAAAATAAAGTGCGGCATTAAGTTCCACCACTCAACTTCGCGGATTCGGTGAAAAACAGAGTACGAAGTATCTTGACACTAGGTACTCTCATTCTCGGGTAGAGAATACTGTGCGAGAAAATAAGCGTGAAATTAGTGTTTTAGTGTTAGTGTTTTCTGTACTATTTGATTCCCTATATCAAATTTCATACTACTCATAATTTTCGTAAACAAGGATTTAATTTTTGCCATCATGTATAAAAACTAAGTCAAAACTTCCTTTTAATTGATAGAAATGTTTTTAATTTATCATCGAAAATGATTTTTAGTTATTATATATTAATGAGCAGAAATTATTGAGTATATATAAATAATATAAGAGCTACAGAACTCACTTTAGTCAATAAATAAAAATAAAATAGTTAATATAATATATTATAAGTTGGCTTAGATTATGGTAAAATAAAAAAAACACAGCAATGAAGTTTCATATTTTATTAGCGTTAAACTTATTAAGTACTTAAATTAACAAATTAAATATAAATCTCAAATAATAACGTAGTTTGGCATTCGAAGTTTTGTAGTTGTTTTCACGAAACATAAATAAATGTTTTCTCAGTTGACTTAATAACCAATTTATATATATATAAATATTCACTTTACCTATTAAACTAGTTTTAAGAGATCAAAACTTAAAAAAACGTAATCAGGTAACAACAACTTCCCAGGTAAGTTAAAAGGTACAACGTTATTTTCAATCAAATTAGAAAAATATTTTTAACATTCTTTTAGAATTTTAAATATAAGTATATATATATATATATATATTATAATGATTTAATAATTTTTCCTCTACTATCACCAATCACCATTATCACATTTCTTAATGATATTACAATGTATACTTCAATAAGGGAACCCAGTGTTGTTTTATCGCCCATAAAGAAAAACATTATAATTAAAGATTTAATGTACGTGTGCTTAGTTTTAACATGAAACATAGAGATATACAAAAACTAGATAAACAATATTTGGAATAAGTAAGTAATTAAAATTCATTTTAATTCCCGGTCTTAATTTTACGAGATATCTATTTAAAAAACGTGCTCCCACTATAAAACAAGAACAATTTATACTATAAGATCGAGTTCAGTTTTAGACTATTATGTTTCTTATGTATTTCCTAAAGTAATAATTTTTATACATTGCACACATTTTCTTCAATGTTGATATGTTCCCTAAATTACACCTTCCCCCTTATCACAGCCCTTTAACCGATTACCATTAAATAACAGAATATAAACTATAAACAAGTGACAACTATAGAATGCTACATTCGATAAGTACATACATTTTCAAATATAAAATTATTATTAAGTAGTTAAAACAAATGGAATATTATGAGTGACAAAATTTATGAGCTACAAATATCCATAGAGCTAGGCTCTTATTAAATTTTAATAATAAAATTATCTATTTGAAGAGCATTAAGTCTTATAAAATTAACTATGTGTTTTAATAAATTCCGTCGTTATGTTACCATTTACTTAGCCCGCTGCATCAGAAGTGCAAATCATTTTTAGTAGAATTCCTATCTACCGTCTCGTACAAAATATATCATTATACATACAAATTTTGAGGCTCCATTAGGTGGGCTTCATCGCAAATTGCCTTCAATATGACTAAAGAGCTTAAATTATAATCATGATGATTGACACATAAAGTGATAGAACTGGTCGAAGTTGACAGGTTCCAGTTCATATTCCTTTTCTGATTTGTGAAGCAATTCGGGGTTGCGTTTTAAAAAATTCCTCACCCAATCTTCTCCAGCCATACGAGTATTGACGTCAAATGGATGATTTAGATTATTATCCTCGGCGTATTGGAAAGCAAGTTCTCTGATATCCCTTCTTGAAACGCCCATGAAATATTTTTCCATACTTTTAATGTAACCTACCAAATCTTTTTCTTGGCTTTCTGTGAATACACGTCTATAGTGTCCCATTAAAGGCTTTGGTTCATCTGGTTGTTGATATCGCACTTTGCTGGCTCGTCTTTGGAGAGTTGATCGTGGTATATGGAAAGTTCTAGCAGCAAGCTTATAGCCCATTTTGCCAGAGACCACGGCGGCGACGGCTTTCGCCATCTCTTCTTCACTCCAAGATTGGCGACCACTCATTCTTTCGTATTTTCGTACCATGACTATCTGAAAATATGTAAGTAATATATATTTGCTTAATAACAACTTGTAAACACCCAAGTACAACAAGCTTGGTATATTTCGGAAATATTGCGTAAGTAACTGTCATGTATTGGGGCCATGATCATTATTTACAAATTGATTGGCTAGCTCTGTTTAAGATTCATAAAATATACCTATATATAGTAAATCAAAAGAAATAAACTACAAAACAAATATAATATAAAATATTATTTATTATATCAAACAAATAAATAGAAATAACTTGATTATTATTTAAGTATCTAAAGTGAAGACATTAGCTAATTACTACGTAGAATAAAATGAAATGTAGATATAGTATAATGTTCGATGAAGGGTAACCGTGGCCTATCTACCGGTTTTGTAAACTGTGACCAATGTCGACTCGAGGTAAAGTAGCTAGAGGTGTTTTAGAGGCTATCTTCAATGTAACTTTGAAATAATATTTATCAATATGTTAATGTTGCTCATCATTATTCAACGTACGCAAGTTGTATAAGTTAACATTTTTTATGCTATTACAATTTAATTATAAATTTAAGACATTTTTAACAAACTCGATGGCTGGAGTTTATATAAAGCAATATATTATATGTACGATTTGTTCTAACAAATTAAATGCTTTGTTTATACAGTACTAGAGTGCTTTTTTTGCACATAAAATACAACACTAAACGAGAAAAATTAAAGTTTAAAATAAAACAATAATACTACGTGATACGCTATGAATAACTATTGTTGTAATGTAAATAGATTATACCATTTGACGTAGTCTCGGTCAGTTGTCAATCCTAAGAATTCGATTGTGGGTGCTCTAGCTGGTTCATAATAAAGGCCATATTAGCGTAAACAACAATGACTAACCGTGTTGGCGACCGCACACCGCATCGCTCGCAACAGCTGATAGTGAACACAGTTCGCGATAAAATGTAGCGTGTTTTTCCAGTGTGATAACTTGGGAAACGCGCCTGTGAGGCCCCTTACGTTGCACACTTAGTACTGCAATAATATTTCGCCGATGTGTGGCCCAAAACGAGCCTTAAAGGCACATTAACGGCGATAATGACTGGTGTCGTTTGCACGTCATTTTAGTTTCATTCTGTTGCCCGTTAAACGGGAAATACCACTCGATAGTTGTTGACCGTCCTTGAGTGACCGCGTCTTATTTTTTATCTGCCGAAAGAACTACGTCGACGTTCGGTCAGCTGTTTGAATTCATAATATTATATTCATCTATTAACGTGTCCCTACAACTGGGCGTAATTAAAAGTTCTCTAAGTGTGAAACAATCGCTGTCACAATGATACTTCGTCGGATTTAGTTTACTATGTTTTGCTTTGTTCCCAGTAAAAGAGCAATGTACTGCGTACAAAGTAATAGATCGAGATAAAGATAGATATTAAGACGTCACTGTAGCGGCACGAGCACGGCGTGAGCCGAGGTTACTGTGACGCGTGACTTGCAAGGTCCCCGCTGCATTGCACGATGCGCCAAGGTTGCCACGCTCTTCACTACCGACACGAGAAATCTAGGTCTCACAAAACAATGAGTGGTAAATTTAATTCTAAATGTAAAGCAAGGAAGAGCATCTTAGAGCACGGCAACCATCGGGTGGTGGGACTGAAGTGAAACCAACTTAGGACATTACCTCGGTGCATCGAGTCGAAAGTGGTTTTCGGTCGAGTAAATAAAGTAGGAATTAAGGGGGTGTCTGTACTCACGGGTGGTGCTTCGGGAGCGGAGGGTGAGCGGTGGCGGCAGGCGGCGGCAGGAGCGGGCGGCGGTGCGGGCGCGGGCAGCGAGGCGGCGTGCGGCCAGACTGACGGCGCGCGCGACACTGGCGCGGGGCCCGTCTTGCCCCGCTGCGGCCCTGGCGCGCTGACGTCACCTGGCCCAGGGCCCGGCTGCACGACTATTTTTGTCCACGACTAATTATCGCCTTCCTTTGTCCAATCATATGTTTTGTACTGAAAAGGAAATCAGGTTTTATACCTACATATGTTTATAGGGTAAAAGACACAGAGCTGTCTATTATTGCATTAGCATGCATATATGTGCAAATTTTACATGACTCATAAGTAATTTTAATTAAAACATATTTAGTAAAATTTTTCACTGTACTTACACACCTACGAGAAGGCTTATGTTTGTTATGCATTGCGATATGTAGAGCATTTCATCCGTTTATATAAATAAGATTACAGTACACGTTATACTAAAATAAAATTCATATAAATTAACAGAATTCACCATGATCATTATATTTCAAAATTTTATTTAGTTAATGTTTTATAAAAAAACAGATAAGCTTATTAATTAATATATAGTATGCAAGAGTGTAGTGAGAGATCATATATGAGCTATTTAGCATGTTGTTTTATTAGATTTAGATACACGCACATGTTACTAAATAAACTAAAGTATCCCAACATCCTCTGTCAATTTAACTAATTTTTTAGCTGGATAAATATCAATAACAAACATTTAAACTAATTACAGTAACTATTGCTTAAAATATTTTTAAAGTAGGTACCTGATCAAAGGGTTAGATATTATATAATCAATGATATCAAAGCTATACTATGGTAGGATTTTCACGTAATAGGATACGTCGAAACTACGCATAAAGGTCTTTACATTGCATATAGCCCCTGTATGGCCTGGACGATTCAGAATAGTTGTTAGTTTATAACTGCTTAATTTATGATATTTAGGTAGCTTCAAGAAAAAAGTCTACATATATACTACTGCACCATCACTTAATTAAAGTAAAAATTAACTGTAAATAAATATAACATATACTTACCGTGACTAAATGTTATATTATAATAAAAACAGGCTTGTATTATATCAAATTATCAAGACGCTAAACGACTCACCATTTTAGGTCATCAATCTTTGAAATATTTATTCTAAAAGATGACTTCTAATACAATATTCCTGTATCAATGTTATCTTAGATGATAACGATTATTCATATTAAATGTCAAATGAATGTTTGTTTTTGAAGTATAAAAATTGACGTACTTGCTACCTCATTTTTAAAACAAATATATAAAAATAACAATACAAAGAACAAAGTTTGACTAAAAAAGTTTGCATAAAATTATGCTATTCATATAATAAGAAAGGTATAAAAATAATAATTGAAGTGTCACTAATACGATTATATTAATGCAACGTATAACTTTAAACACTCCATCATTGCGTATTGCTTTATAAATTGTAAAACAAGTATAAAGTTAATATAGAAATATATATTATAACAAATGGTTCTAATATTTATATTTTACGTTTAAGTAAAAACGCTAGAAGAAATTTAACAAAATTTATAATATTAAAAGAAAGAAAAGAGAGCTGAGAAATATGTATGTACATAAATGAACACCACAAATTAATGTTCATTATAAATAATAACAATTATTTATGACGTACAATAAGTATAAAGAGTCAGATTTTTTTTTCTTACTTATATTGGGGATAAAGTGACATAATAGGTAAACCTAACAAAAATTTTTCTTTTTTATTTTTTTTTTTTTCACGCTTTTATTCCGCATAGCAGGGTGGACAGAAAGTTCCTAGTGTCAGACACTCCGTACTTCACTTTCCACCGAATTGGAACTCAACGCCGTACTTTATCTTTACCAGAGCGAAGAAGTGAAAATAATTTAAATATAATCACTCCCCCAGTGGGGATCGAACCCACAACCGATCGCGTTTACAGTCAGATTGCCCCACTCCGCCATGACCGGCCTCCACGAACTAATATTGTAAATTTAATTAATATACAAATATTACTTACGAATGAATTACGCAAATGAAAAATCCCAAATTTCACGAAATCAAAACATAATATCATAATTTATTAGATAAAAATAAAATGACGACATTCATTAATTTTTATTTGTGGGTAAAGTTAATTTAGCCTAGTGCTTATTTTATGGTATAAATGATTATTATTGATAACAAGTTTAGTTAAAACATGTTTCTTCGTTTGGTACATTATAAGAGACGTATAAATTTGTTATTGCGACGATATATCAATAAACAAGACATTAAAATTATTTCCGAAAACACATTTTTGAAACATTATGACTAATTATAATCAGATCCTGAAATTATAAGGAATTTGTTCTTGACATTATTTTTATTGACATTTATTCACTCCTTCGCTCTGGTAAGACAAAGTGCTTCTTTAAGTTCTATCACTTGTTGAGTGAATGTCTAAAATTCGGAGCAAAGCGAAGTACGGAGTGTTTTAATATTTGGTACTTTCTAATATTATAAAAGCGTGAAGCTAAAAAAAATATTGACAGAAATACAAAAATACAAAAGTACTTAAGTGCTGATATGTTTAAAAGTATTTATTAAAATCATGATTAATAAATTAAAAATACAAAAAAAATATATTTTATATATATAATTCTGAAACTTATATTTTACTTTGTAGTCTTTAATGGTGTTCAATAATTGGATTTGCTTCACCGAAAAGCAACCAGTGTGTATTATGGCTACTTTTATTTTTTTTACATTTTGATGGAAATTTTGATGTTCATTAATATAATGATTGTTATTATAATTAATAATAATCCATAAATTTAATTATTAACAGGGAGTATACTATTATAGTTAAAAATTGATTATTGTCACAATACTCATTGAACCATAACCCATGAAGGTACATATGTTAAGTATAAATCAAGGACGTAGGTACATAATCTACAAGGAAAATTAAAATATTGTATTTCAAATAACCGAGCCAGAGATCTGCTAGTTCCACTAAACATTACTTGCAGCTCTTTTTATATATTTTGTAAATCATCAAAAAAGGTTCTATATAAATATACATAGGTAATATTATTGTTAAATTAATGGTGTAATCACTTGTTATAAGTTTTTAAATTATAAATTATAAAACACAAAATTCTTATATATTGTTTTTAATATTTACGCTAACTTTCTCAGTTTTTTAGTATGTCATATAATAAACGGAGAACGTTATAGTGATAGGTAATATTTTAGCAACTTCATTCTTCACCAAGTCATATTTTTTACATTGATATGATGGCATCCACTTTCTTATCTTATTATTATCTGTTGTTACCTATTATTGCTAGGCTTCAATTGTACATTAGGTATCTCTTTCGAGTCGCTAGAAATCAAGATGTAGTTGTCAATACTATAAAAAATACACAGATAGACATATTTTACTAAGGCAATGTGTAAATACTTACTTGTAAATCTCTTAGTAGGTTCATTCATTATCATTCTTTACTTCGCCTATATCTTTTCTTTGCTTGTATATAAATAATGTAATTTAAAAAAGGGAAAGTTAACTTCCCTTTTTTCATTCACTGCGAGGATGCTTTTATACTTTGTCCTGGAGATATGATCACTTATTTTGTTTACATTTATAATTGATATAATAATATCATTTAGGATAACAACAACAAAGCTCTCATTACTTATAACAAAATTATACATAATTTTATAGTTTCAATACTTAACAAATATTAACATGGAAAAAATAATCGGAATGACGACACGATCACAATTGCTAGTTAGAGAAACTAATATCCGTTTACTTATTATAAAATAAATTAATGTTTGTATTGATGTAAAAAAATGTCGAGTCAATCTTAAGAACCTCATAAATATGGATAGGTATAATATAACTGCCAAAATAAAAAACTTAACAACTAATGAAATTTAACGTATAAAACCTAAACGTTAAATTTTATTAGTTGTGTTCGCAAGTACCACTGAAAAAGGGAAATATTTGCTACTGTGGCGCTTATTAACATTCTATTTTTATTTTATCTCTATAAAATATGGTTATCATTATAATATGATTATATAATAATTATTGTATTTTTTTATTGCTTTGTCTTACGAAAACCTTTAGGAAAGTGTTTTGTTTATTCTTATAATATTGTAATATATTTTGAATAGGAGGCTTACATATTTGTACTAATTTGGTAGTTGATACAATCAGCTAACACATAATCCAAAATTCTATAGTATGAAAATTAGAAAAACAGTAAACACTAGGAAAGATGACTTATAGATACAAACTAATGAAGTACTCACTTTTCTCACAACAGTTGAAAGAATTAATTTTCAAGTATATTTATTGACAAAAACAATTTAAAAATTACATGGTGCCCCAACTTAAAGTATATGAAAATATATTACAAAAACGGACAAATGTACAATAACAATGTTAAAATCACTTAATATTACGAATACATGATTTTTTCAAAAAGTATTGCTCCATATGTAATCAGAGACTAATATGTTTTATTATAATTTAGTTACTATTTCCTACAAATAAATTAGATCAACAGTCAGAGGTTATTTGTGACGTCTTCATCAAGTAATAGAATAACATAATAGTAATCATTTTAAAAAATACATTATTAAAAATAAATTAATTACGTCACTTTCTTCTTCTTTCAATAAAAATACTTATTGCTCATAAGGTTAATTTGAAACATAGTTGAACGTATAGTTAACATATTATTATTGATACTAGAGAACATGTTGACTTGTATACATGCGTTGCCATAGAAACGTGTACATCCAATTTGTATGTATTGTAATTATATGATAGTGTGTCTTACTTAATTTTAAAATAATAGCCTTCCGCACTCCTTCTGTACTCCTCCTCCTCCTGTTGTCCTCCGTGTACATAATGTTCGTTAAAACGGATACACATTTTTTCTACACATATTATTATATTGGTGATTAATTATATAATTTACATATTTGGTTATATTTCAAATTTTATAGGCATTATACTTATTTATATCTTAAATTTATACAAATATGTTTTTTATCAATATTTGACAATTATAAAGCAATTACTACGAACACCGCTTTATGAATCACTTAATCCAAACATAACAATATAACTTATCAATAAAAATGTCTCATGTTTATGTATGTATAAAAATAAATGTATAAAATAAATATTAATATAATATTAAAGAATGCTAATAATTTTATAAAATATTAAAGGATTTTTTTTAAAAAATATTACCTATATTATTTAGCGTCACTTGTCAATTAATACATAAAAACAAGAAATACAATTAATTCTAAAAAATCTTTTAATTATTCACTTATATTATATAATGAAAAAAGTTGCAATTTTTAAGGCGTCCGTAATGAAAAAGTGACCTTTATAAATTACAAACAAAATATATTCAACTGAATAGAATAAGAGCAGGCCAAGGTTTAAGCTTTATAAACAATCTCACCGCAAAGGCTCAGATAGTCATATTCGGTGATAGAAAGATGCTGTGTTAACATGGAACGTTCTTTTATTGTAGTCGCCAGTGAAGAAGTAACGATAATCAACAAGAAAATAGAGCTGTAATAATATCTTTTCTGTTTCTAGATGTTAATTTAATATATTTTATTAATATATTATATATTATTTATGACTAGTCTAGCTACTTTAAATAAAAGAACACACAAAAATGATATGATTTTATTTTGAACGTTCGTTAGTAAAAGAAAGTGATGATATATATATACATTTGTTTCTTAAATGACAGCCTCATTCTAAATTGCCGCTTGTTAAAACTTTTACCATAAATTCATTATGGTAATATGAATTAGTTCCCTATAGCACGTACATTTGATACAAGATAAACTTATTGGACCTTGGTCACGGACGGTACGTGACTTCCTATAAGTGCTCACATTCAGTTATTATCTCGAGTGCATTTATGTAATCTTCTTTGATTTTACGTTTGCACAAATGGGAAGATCAAATCTATTAAATTAATTAAATAATTTAAAGATAGTACCTTCATACGTGTGTGACTTACCTTACCGTACAGAATATGCAGGTCCTTTTTGAAAAAGAATTACTATAAATACAGATTATCATTTTTGTTGCCATACCAAAGACACGATGATAATTTTAGATGGGCCAATGGATTTACCAATAATCAACTACGATATTACCAATACATTAGTACTGACACACTTCACTTATATCTCTATTTTTTTAAAGCTGAACTGCTACTAATGTATAATTTTTCACAATCTTTATTAATACATCCTAATCTGTACATATTGTGTTATAATTTAATTAAAAATACATATTCAAATTTGATTGTCATCGTATCAAATATTTGTAATAATTTACGATGACTATTATATTTATAAAAATTATATATTATTAGATTCTAGAGTGTACTTACGTAGTCGTCTATGCAATATGTATTTTGGTAGTCAATATTTTAGCAGCAAGCTTTAAACTTATCATATAAAATAAGGATATCGTCAACATATATTTTATAATTAAACATATCTTTCAAAGAACATCAAAAATAACAGTTTTTCTATATTAATCGTCACTTTAGCCGTGTACACATGTGATGCCTTGGACTCTAGACTACAACATCCTCATGCTACGTTCTATAGATTATTGGCCTTAGCTATTGACCCAACAGCTAATAGCCCCTCAAGGTAATGATCGACGGTTTTCGCTATTTAATTTTTCACTGAAGCTTTAAGCTCGTTAAAGAATTAAAATACTTAACCAGCTATTAATACAATTCATACACAAGCCATATTTACATTTTTGAAATTGAATAGTTTTAAGTAAATTGAATTACAATTAAGCAGATAAAAAAATAATCTTTTGGTAAAAATCTTCAATTAAATAATATTTTTAATCTTCAATTAAATAATATTTTTAAATGTCCTTTGCTTTGGCCAATAATATACAGTTGGACTAAATATTTGTAGGCTTAAGTTATTAATTTCATTTTTAATATGTAAATAAGCAAATAAATTGAGGCTTTTACGATTCGATTATAATAGCCTGATATTGAAATACGAATATGAGGTATTATCTATGATATTTTTATTATAAAATGTTGTTATGAAATATAAAAAATAAGAAATTTTTATTTTATTTATACAAAAAAACAATAGGTACACAATAATATAATATTCCAATACGATTTTAATGAAATAACTCACAATTGCATGTAGATGTAAATTTTGTTTTGCGATCCAATTTTTGTAACAAAATGTACAAGCGATGCATATTTCAGTTGCAAATTCGGTTCTTTTATTTGGAACAAGGTAATTGACCGACTTTACGTTGTATAACAATGTAACCCACACACGTGTAAATCTCATATGAAGCGGTGACGTGTTTATAAGAGAGTCGAGTACGCCATGTGATATCTCGTAGCGTACGTAATTGTAATTGTATGCATTATTACTATACTTCTAAGTAGGAAGATTTAAAAACAATCTAATTTAAAATAGTTCAATTGCAAAGAATTATTGCTTGGTAAAGATGTGTACATAACTTTTATATTTGCAACTATTTGTTATAGAGCGAAGCATTAGTTAATACTAATTAATAAGCGATATTAAATATTACTATAACTTAATATAACATAATTTCAATTTCTTACACATAAAAAAACGTATATAACGTTAAATTAAAATTAAATTAATTAGATAAAACAAATTGCTTTATTATCATCAAATAAACATAAATTAAATACATACACATAATTGTAAATACTCTGCAATAAATATTCTCTTCATATATGTAAGCTGTAAAATTTTATCTTGATTATGATGTATTTTGAATATTTTTGTTTCTATGAAGAGCAATCGGAGCTTGAGCCCGCTCTTGGCATTCACCGCGTGCCTTATGATGGATAGGAACACATATGGCTGCGCAGTGAACGCGAGGAGGTAGGCTGTGATGCTGATGAATGCTCATCCACGAATTATTTAATCTTCACTGTCTTCATGCTATATTTGTTTATCTTCGGATATTTCGAAGAAGAATAATAATTTGTAACGTTTATTCCGTTTTCACCTCTTTAAGGCAGTATTTCTTCTAAGACGAAAACTCATTTTTTATTGTAGCAATCTACAGGCTTTTAAATTTTTAAACATGTGATTCCATTTTAATTAAAACACACACACACACACACACACAGAAACCGTAAATGAGAAAACTATGTCTCAAGGAAATGATATTGCTATTTAAAAAACGTAGGCGCTTTAAAGTCATCTGGAGATATAACAAATTAATTCATATTTATGTGTAAAGTAACCAATCACAAGCTTATTAGAATGTCTTTAATAAAGGCAACAGGCAATTATTTGTCTTAATAATAAAGGAACATTATTAAAAATCTCTTTGAAAAATGTAAAACTTGTAATATTCTAAGTGTAATAAATATGGAAATTAAAATCTTCTACTAGACCTAATTTTAAATAACAAAACTATTAATAGTACTTTTGACTATGAACTTTAAACAAGTTTATCGCGTATACGCGACATAGATTGAGGGCTTCGGGCTCCGGGTTAGGGGCGTATTGTCCAACATAATAGGTGCAAGATGCAGCTGGCATATTGTCATACGATCATTACACATTAGAGGGGTTGCACTTTACTGGATTAGAAATCTAGTTCGATATGACCGGTGTGATTTCAGCTATAATACGAAAAGATAGAACGCTTACAGATGCAGTCATAAAAATAATTAGGGTGTAATTTTTTAAAAAACTTTTCAACATTGTTTTTCGTAGATATATGCTTGTATTATAATGTTATAAATAAATAAATATATTAAGATATTATTATTTATCTTTTTACAATTATTTAATTAACATTTAGAAATATCAGCAGTTGTAATGGTTAGAAGACAGCTAGCATGTTCTATATTGAAACTAGCTGATCCGAATTTCCTATCGGGTCAGTTTTAAAGAACAGAAAACTGAAAAGAAATACCCAAAAACTTTCCAATCGTTACAAATTTGTGAAAAAGGAATGACATTCATATGTTTTAATTATTTTTACAAATATATCAATGAATAGTTATGGCAGACTAAACAAAGCACAAATTATTATTATGTCCTTTGTTTGATACTTAATTTCCAAACGCACCCTGTTTGACAGGTAAGTAGTATTTGAATGTTCATTTTACAATTTTTCATACAAGTTTTGGAAGATAAGAAGAAGAAGAAATAAAGAAGAACTCAAGCCAACGTCAACAGAAGTCATTGTAGTACATTTGGGTAATGCGGGCGAGTTGCGTAGAGGATTTGAATCTTAATGGTAGCATAAGAGTCGACACCTGTTTGAAATTATTTTACTTCAATTATCTTTTCTTGTTCATTTCGGTCCACAAAATGAGTGATTTGTCCCAAATAATTGTAACGACAGTGCTCTAGAGATTCAAAAAATATGGAAATAAAGCATAACACAAATGTGCAAAATTAAAACGGTAAAACGAGATATTAGTTCAGTGTTAATTTATCTAAAAATTATCGAATATATAAATTATTCCATTTAAAAAATGTTTATAAATAAAACAAAGTATTTTTGTTATAAATGAAAACTCGCTTAGTTTTTGTTTTAATGTGAATATTTATAAAAATAATCATAAGCATTATGCAAAATATAAATTATGAAAAAAAAATAACTTTGAAGTAGAAAATTTATTAAGTTTTACGTAGTAACGTATATCTCATAAATGTACATATCTCAAATTTGTGTCTAAGCCAGTACAAAATTATTGTATTTTTCCACTATTCTCTATACATTGTATCACCTCTACATATGTATGAATAGATTTACTAATCGTTGTAAAATTCAGGAAATTTTACGGTTGTGCACTCTCCATGGTGAAAGAATGTAAACATTGGGGCAATTAACCTCCCTCGAATGAGGGGGCGGCTACTACTTACTACAACCACTTTTGAGGGGCAGCTGATTGTTTAATAAATCGAGTGCTTTACAAATTTAAGGTATTCATTGTCTTTTGAAAGGCTTTTAAACAGATAGTTTGTGGTTTATAAATAACGGGTGATTTTATCATATCACACATGCCTAGATCATTTATTTGTACTAAAAATAGAAGTGATTAATGTTATCAATGTATGTAATATTATAATGTACATATAATAAAACAATAAAAAAGCGACTAAACTAATTTACATATGTACATGTTAGATATCTCGTCTATAGACGAGCATTTAAATTTTATATGATTTATGACTAATCTATAGACATATTATCCCTTAAAATTTTCTAAATTCATTACTATTGATATTGACAGGTTTTATAATACAATTTATTAGTAAATAGCCGTTTTAAGTTACAGCAAATCTAGATAATCATTGATATTCTTACACATAATAAATTTGCGTAGGTTTTATGACACAATTAGGTCAGAATCTAATAACGTAATATGAAACAGATTAATAAAGCAAGATATGTGCGATGTAAGCAATACGTGGAGGTCGTGAGGAGGGTGGGTAAGGCATTAGGGGAGGACCGAAGCCTCTCAACGCTTCCGATGACATCACACAAGTGCGTCTACGATCACATATCCGATCATTGTACTCGCACCTACAGTTACTTATAACGGCCTAACATATGACTGTATGTAAACAGATTTAATGTTTTCTTGTTTTTGCGAAATTGTGATGTGAGATATTACCTCAAATTTATATAAAAAGTGTCCGGAATTTCCTACATTATAGTTTAATATTAATAATAATATTAAATGCTCTTTAATCAAATTTCGGAAGTACATTTAACAAACTTAATAATTAAATTAAATCTATTCTAACCTAGAATATCTTGTTCAAAGACTTTTTGGATATTTGTTTGCCAGTCGACGAAGATCTACACTAACCGTTTTTATTACATCCTATTTTGAGTCTCTCTATTCCAGGTCTCTCCTGCCACTTGTTTGCTATCATAATCAGACCTACATTACAGTTCACTCAACTAAATAAGTTAAGGTTTTTTCTTTTACAAATTTCATTGCAAAATTCGAATGATTTTTAATATTATTTAATATTAAATTATCATATCAATGTAAAAAAACATTGTGTAAAATAGGGTGCATCGAACTTTAGGTGAATAAAAAGATCGATCCCCTATATCTGAGCCCGGACGACCTTAGCACACTTAATTTTTTATATCGCACTTTTAAATAAAGGGTTGAATTAAGGGGTTTGGGAGACGCGTGGCGCTTCTGAACGTGTACTCTTAGTACATTAACCTCAGTATATTTCTCACGAATTGCTCTTACGCTAAATTATGTAAATGTATTTAATATCAAATTTTAATAGTGTCGAAACTTTTCCAATAATATAATTTTCATTTAAAGGCACAGCCTACAATAGCTATGATCACCATGCAAACAAACATACATACAGAAGCCATTTAAACTTATTCAGACAGCGTTTATAATTGTATTTTATTATTATAACAATAAATAAAATTATCATTAATATTACAGTATTTCTAATAATAATGCTATAGTATTCCTGAGTTTTGTCTCGTAGTTTTGAAAAATACAATTATTGACAAGTAATATATGTTAAGTAATTATGAAGTCTCGTTAGTTGTATTATTCAAATTTAGATGCTAAATACTGCCGACTTTTCATTATTTGAGTTCCATTAATTTATTGTATAACAAAGTTCTAGCAATTTCTAAAGAGCTGTATGTATTTGTGTTTTTTTATATATTTTCTTCTTTTGATATAATATTTTAAATGAAACTATTTTAACCAGTGATAGATTTTGGTATTCCAGTTATATTTACGAATAAGATAATTCCGCAACCTTCAAGGTAGTTTGTTTTGGCAGTAAAGTAGTAAAGTTCATTCAAGTAGCAAAGTGAGTAAAAGTCGCAAAAAACTAATCAATTATTATAATTGTTTACGCAAATATTGCTTACTTGTGCTAATATAAATACTAAAAAAGGTATATCTCTTTATAGTGATATAAAATTTTGTTTAGTTTATTTTTTAGAATTTGTTACGAAATATTCATGACTTAAAAAAGCTATGGTAAAATAAAGAATACCATAGAAGAAAAATCGAGACTATTTAATTTATAGCGCTGTAGTAAATATTCACATTGGATGTCTTTATAGAAAAAATATCTCATCATGATCAAATTATATTATAAGCGTTTTTAAAGCTACTGAAAGCTGGTTCTATAAGTTTAACTCATAACATGGTCCGAATTTCGGTGATAGACTTCTATGACTAGAGTGCAGGGGTTATCAAAGGCCGTGGGATACGCTGAAATTTCCCCTGGAAAGCACCCCACACAGCTGTCGCCATAATGTATAGCGAGTTCGATGCATCGATTGTTTGATTCAGAGCTTCTATTGTTCTGAGAATTGTTCGCCACACTCTTTGTCGAAATTGCATCGGGTTTACTATCTCGTATTATTATTACAGCAAGAATCAATGGAGGACGTGTAAACGGCTAAGTTCTCACGTAGCCATATAAATTCATTTGGGCAAACGTCGCCGAGTGATTTTAACAATTAAAAAAAGTTAAATGTTTTCTTGAATATTAATGCTTCGTAAACATCAAATACTTTTTTAAATAATTATGTATACGCATTGTAACATATTACCATATGCTACATTATAATATAATATATACCCTAAGTACAATACGGTACAATATTCAAGTTTTAGTAGTAGTAGTGAACAACCAGTTTTTTGGATTATGACTGTTATAATTATATTTCATGTACTTTCATTATTGCATTAAGTGCATACTATTTCGTATGCAGAATGACAGTGTGAGCAATTTCGGATATAAAGCACAGTCCTAGACAAAGCGGTCTGAATTAATGACCCAAAATATAGGGTGATTTTTTTGGGATAGTTGTATTGTCTACACTGGGGCCGTTGTACGCAGCTGCGCGGGCGCGGGCGAATCAAATTGATACGCGCACATGTCACGCGTGTGCCGTGACGTCATACAATATGGCAAGCCGGCTGTCAACTTTGTAGCATTTCAATATGATTGCTTAACATTATAATGCTTCTTTAGTATTACATTTAAATGACACCATCACCATCAACAGTTTCAATTTTTGAATTGGCATCATTGTGGGTTCAAAATCCACTACCATCTTAATATAATGTTTTGTCGGGCTTAGTTCTATTTTTTAATAAGCAAGCTTCTATTTTTTTAATAAGCAAGAATTAAGAATATTTAGTCAGATTTTTTTTGCAAAAGGCTAGACATAAAAGAATTATCCTGAGAATATAACGTGACTGACCTCTTTACTGTTCATTGTACTACTATTTAGTCGAAGACGCGAGGTATTATATATAAAGACGAGTTATTATATATAAAGTATTAAAAACTTGAAATTCTGAATTAACAAATACACATGATCCTATATATTCATAAGTCGTATCGTATTTAATATTCAAAAGGGGTTACTACAATTGCATACATATGTCCGCTGTCCTCTTATCTAAAATCTATATTATCAATGAGTATGTGTTTGTATCTATCTATAATAGTAGGCATATACGTATTTTTTTACTAAAATCTAAAAATTTTACTTCGTCTTTATTTTGTATTAGGAAACTAAAAGTTGATAATAAGTGTTCAACAGTTTGTTTTGTTTTCTTTTCTTACAGTGTACAATGTACAATGTTTGGAGGCTCTCTATTTATGTACATAATAAAAATCGAACTATTGTATATAATATTAAAAAACCTTTTGGTCATCGTGCACAAGCACAGAGAGTGTTTGTGCGCGATAATGAAAAGTTATTTTTTCTTTTTTTTAATTTTCGATAACAAAAAGTTTTTAAATCTCAGAAATGGTCTAACCGATTTAGTAGCAGTGTTCATTATTGTATTCTGCTAGCCTTCCCTTAACATTTACTGTTAATTAAATTATTTTAATCGGTTCATAAAGTATAAAGATATATGTTAGTTTAAAATATTTCGTTTGAAAAAGAAACCGTTTAAAGCCAAATCAAGTCAAATTACTGAATTTTTTAAAGCATTTTGAACCGACGAAGTCACATATAATTTTGTAAAAACTTATAATAGGGTATGCTAAGAGTACTTTTTTGTGGTAAGTTGGTACACTTTTGGGTCCAGGTTTCAATAATTTAGTGTCAAGACCACATAAACGAAATTGCGGGTATTCAAGAGTCATTACTTGAATATATACAAATAAAAGTAATGTATATAAAAATTTAAGATCAGTTAATTAACGACAAGTGATACTTACGCCTATGTTGAGGTATATATTATAGCTTACCCCAGGATTCTTTTAAGAATTAATTAAAAAATACTTTTAGAAAATCGTAAAAAATATTTTTGGACTACATTAAGATTAGACCGTTTTTAAGTAACACTTATATTTTTATTTTCAAAATAACATTAAAAATTAATTTAATTCTTATAGTAGGTTATTTAAAAGTTTGTATATTTTTATTCAACATGTAGGTTTAAAAAAGATATTAGATCAGTTATTGAATTTAAGCCGGTCGTTGATAATCATACAGTTTGGTTAATTTGATTTTAAGCTTAATTGTCCCAATTTAAAAAAATGGAGTTTCTTAAGCAATACGTAGATACTACATTAAGTTTGAGTCTTATAAGCGTCATTTTAAGTAATGTAAATGTTATAAAAGTAAATAAAAGTTTAAATAAAAGATATGCCCGTACCATATGTCCATAGTGTGATAGCAATAATACAATCTATATACACAATAATAAATCCTTAAAATGGATATATTTATGAACAATAGATTAGGGTGTTAAAAATATTGTGTGCTGAGAGATGAGCGTATGATGAGCGTCTTTTAATCTAGTGAACTAATTTGAATGAAATCTACTATTGTTTTCAAGTTAAATTATCTGGATCAGGACTTTATAAATAATTTTGAAAGTAGGAATACCTGATGTGGAAGTATAATAGATCATCTATAAGGCATTAATAAAAGCCGCCTTAATATAAATTGTTCAGAGTGATCATTGAAGTATAACAATTATGGATGTGCAGCATTTAAAGAAGAACCATAACAATCCAACTAAATTGAAAAATGTCACCTTAATAAAAGTTTTAATGATTGAAAATCTTGAAAATCGATCAGCTAAGAAATTAATATGTTATAATTATATACCCCGGCGTTGGTAAAAAATCCAAATTTGATGAACGGATTGTCAATAGCGAATTAAAATCATTTGCTATTGGATCCATCGTGGCGCAGTGAAACATTATCTGGCTAAATATGCGATAATAATCATGTTTTTATATCATCTTATGTATATGTTTATAGTAACAAGAAATCGAAAAGGCCTGTGTGGTGAAGGATAGAACTTGTAAATGTCAACGGATGTAAATGGACGCAATGTGACAAGGTTTATGAAGTCCACGTTTAAGAAATTGCGAGCCTAAGCTAGTTATATTGTAATATTTTTTTATCGATGGATACACAAAAAACATTTATAGAAAATTAAGCTTTTGACACTAGTACTGTAATAATTAGATTGCATTTGGTGTAAATTAGCTTGTATTTTATCATAACAACCATTGATTTCCAGATAACCCTTATCGTTAAGTGACCGTCGCTTACTCTGTTAATCTTTGTTATCTACGATATTATTTAAAAAATCAATTCAGATTTTATTGAAATAAAATAATAACCAAATATTTAACTAAATACTTTGCATGATTTTTAAATACGATAGTACATTTAATTTATTTAACGTTGTTCATACCTAGCTTAGATCCGTCTTGATTTTCAAAATTCTTTTCTTCCATTTTCTATTATAAACTTTTCTAAAACAGATTAGCTTTTCACATTAGTCATTTCAGCATATTTTCAATTTATAATATAAATTAGAATACTAACAAGTAACACAAAGCGTAATGAATAACTCGTGACCATAAATTCGCGACGCGGTCGACTATCTACAGCGGTCCCGTAGCGACTGCTACGTGCTACGTCGATTTACGATTTTAGTGATGAGCGTGATTTTTTTATTTACGAAATTTATATTCGAATATATTGAAATTCTTTATACGTCCTACGTTTTAATATAGGGTACCGATTCTATATATATATTTTTTTATTCTGTATACTATTTCATTTTCATAAAGACACGTATAGAATGAAATGTTTCGCTGTCGTTAAATATACATATGATATCGCCTAGCAATTTGAAAACTAACTTAGATTTTTAAATAAATAATAAATATTTTTAACTGACGTCTTCTTGAACTTGAAACTCTTTAAATGTTTTTCTTACTTTAAAGTTATTTTAGATCGCAGAAAAATAAAAGAATGAAGAAGACAAAGAGTGTCTTTTTTATTTCAAAAATGTCGACGTATGAAAACTTTTTGTATGATAACTAATATATAAATACAACATCACAGGCAACATCGAACAAAGCACAGACATACAGATATATCGAATAAGCGTCATAAAGCAGGACATAAAATGTGCGATATGTTTTAAAGGCTGAGTTGGCAGCGTGCCAGCCGGCAATGTGTAGTGGCGGCGCCAGTGAAAGTTCTTCCCATCCCCCACTTGCTCTAGAATTGCCTTAGATCATAGGTAATGTACCTATCCTATGTTTTTTATGGCATTTTTTTGCATATGTTTGTATTCAATATTAAAACTTCGTGCTGAATAAGAGTTTTATAGAATTTATGTATATTTTAAGTAGTTTGAATTATATCCAATAAGACAAACACAATGGAGTATAAAATTAAAAAAAATAAATAATATCCCTTATATTATCTTATACGGAATTAAAATTTAAATAAAAGCAAAAGTTTGATCAGTTCCTTAAAATATATAGGAAATTATTAACATATTTATCAATTTGTTTGAAAATATTGTATTTTAGACAATAGTAAGAACATAAAAAGCATATTACTAACTAATAAATAAAGCTTACCTTACGATGAATCACCTCTCCGATGCGTTGAAATGATTACGGACAGACGATTTTCGAAACATAGAAAGCTTAGACAGATCATGCAAAACAAAAGCGAATATTGTGACAATAATCATTTCAAATAATGCCAGTTATTTGTTAGAAAACCAGTATTATTACGATCTTATTTAATTATTAAATTCTGTTAAAAATATATATAATTTCCCTATAATTAATATTTCGCGTACACTCACTTAATTTTTCTTTATTTAGTTGAGATTGCGTATTAGCTTTTAGAATTAAATATAAAACGCGTGTTCACAGGGCCGTCACTATTTTGCAAAGATTGTGTGATAAAACACGATCGTATTCGGGGTGGCATGTCAGAGGCCACATTCGAAATGAGCGCAGAACAGTGTGGTGCGACACGGACGGTGCATGCGTACGTACCTCGCCGGCGCACGGTTCACTCACAGTACTGACACTCGCGGAGCGCGCGGACAACGGTACACGACGTGCAAACACCAAAAGCAAAATGGACATACCTGAGGGTGGCGGCTGGTACGGGGCGCGCTCGCTACTTGAATGAGCTTCCCGGGCGGAGCGGCGCGCGCAGGGGGCGCGGCCAGCCCGCGTGGCTCCGACGACCCCGCACCCGCTACCCGCGCCTCTCGCCGCCCGCCACCGCGCCGCCCTGCACCCCCGCCGCCTGCACCGCTCAGCTGAGCCCTGATTAGCCCCGGCCGGGCTATTCAATTAGGGGTTGCTCGCTGCATCTCGCAAGGTTGCCTAGCAGCCGTGCGGCCCGGTCGCCCGGACGCACGTTGCTCGAGATGCTCGCTTACCTCGGTGTCTTTAAGAACTCTTCATTATGACCTCTATAGGTAATAGCGTTATTTATATTCGTCAGCCTTTATGATAAAATTATGTTTTATTTGAATATTATAAGAAGTAAGATAAAATAAGTAAATACGATTATCTTTTCATACATTATGCCAAATTAATTTATAAATTCGTAAAACACATAGTGTATAAGAATGTAAATTTTTGCTTCTCTGGTGTATGAGGGCGTAGTCGACACAAATTGCTTCTGCCATGGCAGAGAGTGGCTTGTCTTATTTGAATTGAAAATTAAGTGCAGACGTTATCGCGAGTGGTCCCCGGACGAGGGCTTGTTACCAACTACGAGAGTTGCCAACAATGATATTACTTTATTATTTAGATCTATACTCAAATAAATTGATTAAGCTATAAGGAATTTTTATTAAATATCTCCAAAAGGATTTTCGTTGTTAACTATATTATATACCTATTAAGCGATTAATAAATATATTTAAAAAAATATATTGTAGATCTTCTATAATCTGAATATCAAGGAAGACACTATAAAGTTCAAAATTTAATTTTAAAATTAGAGATATTGACTTCAAGGATGATTTTGACTTAGGTGGACTTGAATAGGACATACATTTTGCATTAGAGTGGTGATACAATTAAAAATTCGAGTTCCAGAGGTGAAAAACAAATTATGAATTTTTATCATATTTTTATTTAGTTAACCCGCAACTTTATATTTTTTTCAGAGTTAGATAACAAAAACACCAATAAAAATACTCAAAAACATTCTTAATCGTTACAGATTTGTGAAAAACGTCATCTCTGTTTGTTAAAATCGGTAAAATATTTGTCTTGAAATATATACGTAATAAATTTCAAATAAACGAGTTGTGGAAAATTTATAATAAAACATTAAATTTTTCGGCATTTAGAAGGAAAATGTGTATCAAAATGGCTTGCAAACTTACTGCTTATTTCAACTAATAAAAGTTTAAAATTTTGAGTAATTATAAGGAAATACAACATATTTTGGAAATATCGAAATTTGCAACTATCGAGGTTCAACTTAAAGAAGTTCTATTATAAGGTATTTATAATGAAGCTCAATATATGCAAAGTAATAAAAAATGGAAAAGATAGTGATCCAGGATTTTTTTAGGTTATATAGAAATATAAATACACTCGAACAAAAACCTCTTTCAGGAGATATATATGGATACTAAATTTATTTATTATTATGAGCTCACTGTACATTAGCTGAGTTTCAGATATTATTAAGTTATTTATAAACTTGCTCATATATGTATGTATTTCATAAATAGTTAGGTAGTAAGAACATGAATGTTTTGACTATTCTTTATTAATAACACGTCAATGATGACGAAGAGAGCAAATTTATGCTCAAGGAAAAATGTCAAGTATGATCTACCAAGTAAAACAATAAATACAAGGCGATCAATTTATTTTTGGTTAAAAAAATGGCGTAAGAAGCACTCAAGAAAAACATGAACTAATTGATAACCTTCGTCTTTTTGTACTTAGTCTTTTAGAAATTTTGAATTTGAGAAAGTTACTTGTGTATTTTACTGTTGTGCTTGTACTGATTTGTTTAACACATTTTATAGCTTAAGCCTTCCTAAGTGTAGCATGTGACAACAGCGGACTGAAACAATTTACATAGAACTGTCTACTACAAAATATGTTGTTCGGAAACTACTGCAAACCATATATTAGTGGCTTGGGTGTGACAGATAGTTTGGCAAGGGAAGCTCCTCACTGGCATAGTGACGTTTGTAGACACGGTACGTTAAACATGTTCGTGATAGTAGATGCTGCTGCAGAAGCTCGTGTGTGCCACTAATAAGCTTAGAAATTACTCTTTTGACATTTTATGTCTGTTCTGTGCATCTATCACGCAATAACTGCAGCAGAAATCTATAAGTTTTGGATTGGTAATAGCTTATACTTTATAGGATTTTTATCCTGGTCTGCATCAAATATGCACTCTTGTATTTTTTATTTTACTCGATAATAGCTTAGAGCCTGAAGCATCATATAGGATAATTTCAAACCCGTAGCAGAAACAAAAAACCGACCACTCAAATTTCTTCCCAATCTTACTAAGTAATGTAGTTATTACAAAAAACTTAGTCTATTATATGATTTTATTAGCAACTCCTATATTTACATATGTATGTATGAATTAACAATTATAAGAAAGTGTTTCAATGATATTTTATTGTCACATTTGCTTAGAAATTTTCCCACATACACATTCAAGTGTGAACAAGTTTTACTATTATCATTTTTTTTATTTCTATTACTCTTATAAATATTTAATTTTGTCTGTTTTAATGTTGATTAGGAAATTTTACTTAAAAAGGTTAAAAAAAGATAAAGATATTAATTATATAGTTATTTTATTCAGATATGAATAAATCGATGTATAAATCTCCGCTATGTATTTTTACAATAATGAGAAAATAAAGGGCCAAAGAATGATACTAATATTGTGACACAAATGAGAAACCCTTCGATTTTACGATAGCAAAAAAAGTATGAATACGCTTATAAAATTACTTCATGTTGTACTGATATTAAAATAGTATTGTAATAAGTCCATATCATAAAGGATTTTGTTCTAATAAACATGTACAAAGTAAATTGTCATTGTGCTACAGTTTATAGAATTTTTAGTAAAATTATATTTAATGTATTTAGTATATTATGCTCGTATACTGTTTTAAAAATATATCATAATGAAGTGAAGAAAGTCGTAAATAATGGAAGTTTCAGAAATATTCTTTGATTTATTTTAGACGCTTCCATTAATCACTAAGTGACAGTCAAAACTACAAGGCTCAGTAAATTGACAGTGCAGGGAGTACTAACAAAAACCTGCTTGATACGGAAACGGAGATTTTATGTTGTACAAGTAAAGTATGAAAATTAATTGAAACCTGCACAAGCCTAACTACTGACGATGATTAGTTTTGTTGTATAAATGTAAAAGTAAATAAGTGATAATAATCACAAAATAAATTAATTTATATAAATGAATTATTATTGTTAACCAATAATACTTACAAGAAAAATATATTAGAATATCTAGAAATCTAAAAACAAAAACTATTTCAATGCGAAAAATTAAGGTGAGAGAGGTCACCTAAGTTAGCTGCTCAAAATAATAGTCTTCTAAGATTTCGCCTTTATTTTAATTATTATAATTTTTGATAATCCATGCATTTTTTTCTTATTTAAGTGACATAACTACCGAGTACGAAACACTAAAGAATTTTTAATTATAGAGGATGAAGAATGATGTTAATGAATGCTGTCTGCGAGCATAAGAAAGACCAGTGCATTTTTTGTTGCATTTTTATCTATAAAATTGCTTAAAAGAAACTGCATATTGAATAGGAAAACTTATTAACTACTATTTACATGTCTATTCTACGATACTATAAAATTACATATAATAATATAGGTAAGTTGAACTAAGTTTAAAATTAAGAAAGCGTATGTAGATGTTGCGTCCAATATTACAGGAGAAATGCTGTAGGATCCTATTTATAGTACGACTTAATTCGTCCAAGTTATAAAGATATCAGTCTTTAAAATTATAAGCATATTACAAACATAACTTACATATATTTATAAAATATTTCATTATTATAATATTGAAAATTTTTAATATTTACTCTTTTACATCCATAATACTTTTGTAGCTTTCGACATAAACAACAACAAAGCAAACTGAAAAATTCTAAAGTATAAAAAACATTAAATTAAAATTTAATCCGTGAAACAACAAATGAGTAAATGGAAACTATGATTAAGCTTAGACTCCTCACATTTTAGGAACATTTAGAAAAATTGGAAGATTGCCAACAAATAAGAGCGTCATCGTATGTTATCATGACAATATTGTACAGTGATAGTGGCATGCTACGTGGAGAGCAGTTTTCGACAAACCTGCACAAGGAATTCCCGCTCAATACACAAAGGCGGCGATCCGTAAAGTCATTCGAATTCAATTTGCACATCGCAAACGTAGTAGGAAACTAGTGGTAAACGAAATGGCAAAAACGGGTTAAAATTCTGTGCCTGAAGGCCAAAACAGTCCCTCAGGTGACTGCTTCGCTTCCGATGCAGTTACTTTACGGTCGGTTGCAGGCCGGCTTAACAAGCATACCTAGAACCGATGCCCGGGACGAAACTAGCAGCTCGCTGCCGCCGGGTCAGAGCCGCCCTCGTTAAAAATACAACTCTTGTGATACGCGATAGAGTTCGATGTTACGCGGTGCGTTATATGCACGAGATTGTGTTGTAAGTGCATAACGGCGAGTAATGTGTGTGTGTGCTCAGTGCTGTGTAGGAGGCGCGGGCGGGCGGACGCGGCGGGGGCAGGTGCGCCGCCGGCTGTGTGCGTGAGAGACAGGTGAATGAGCGGCGCGTGCTGACTCTCAGGGCGGCGCGAGCCCGGGCGAGCTCGTCGCTATAGTGACACAGGAAATCTAATAGAGATAGCAAATAAGACCAAAAAGCATTTGCGATATGTTTCACAAAGGCAAATCTAAAATGCTATATAGGTATAAGCTAACATATGTATTTATATATTGTCTATACGTTTCAGTAAGTATGTAATGGAAAATAACATGATAGCTCTTGAATGTTATCAACGAAATGTATCGTAGTTCATTGAAAAACTCAAACTTGACATACATAATAAATATAATTTTTAATTTATTTATACTCTTAATATAAATTTATGTATCTATACTAAAATGTGTAAATATGACACTATTTTTAAATTCGTCCTATAATGAGAGTCCATTTACTGTACTTTATTTGTTTGTATTATATGTACTTTATTTTTGAATTATACTTAGCAATGTCATAATATAATATAACATTAACGTAATATAGTATGAAAAAAAGACTATCTAGTGAAGATAGATATAAAAAGTACAAACGGCGAAGCATTGCTGTCAATGTTTGCGCACGTCTTTTATAACATGTTCTATGTCATATAATGAGATTCGCTCTAAAGCAAAATTAAATGGACTTGTTCCTCATCTGTCTCGAATTTTTGAATAAATGCTTTCAAAGAGGGAAGACATAAGCCGATTATTAACAGACGTCGGCTTTGTTTTACTGAAGAGATGAGATTTTATAAATGAGGAGCACCGGGGTGTTTTCCATAGAAAGATTTTAATTTAATTTCATATTTTTATCTTTTGCTCGTGTTTGTTATTGTTAGTGCATGAATAATTTATGTTTAAAGGGAAATCAAATAGAAATATTTAAAGAAAAACAGTCAATCGAGTGACTTTCACTCTAATGCTTTTTTGTATTTATGAAATGGTTGAGAGATCTTATCAATGTCTATTCGTTTGATTCCTTCTACAAAATATGTTCAATAAATTTTAGTAATTTAGTAAATGTTTAAGACATTATCAAATTTTTTAAAAATTGCATTCAAAGAGAGAAGATTCGGTGTAAAAATATTGAGTGAGTTAGGTTTTAAAGTGGTTTTAGAAGGGGTATTTAATGTCCTGTACTCTTAATTTAAACAAAAATTGAATCGATAACTATTTCAAGCACTCCGTAACATTTTTTAAAACTTGAAAATAGAAATATAAATAATAAAATACAGTTCTAGTCAAAGGGGTTGTTATTTGGTAGCGGTCAGTGGTGCGCGTAACTTGTCTGTCCATCCGCAAACAGACGGTAAAAGCTAACCACCACCAATAAAATCAACAAGCATTTACAAACCTTAAAGTAAGCAAAACACGACAGAGTTACTAGGTGAATAAAGCTTTTTATTTCGTTACTTTTTAAGTCACTTTATTAAAGAACTATTTCTGTTATGAAAGCTGCACCCGCGACTTAGTCCTGGTGGAATTTAATATCTTTATTTTATAATTCTAAAATATATGTAGCCTAAGCTAGTTCTTACATCAGCAATCCGCCAGTGATAGTTGGTTCAAAATAGGTCTAGCCGTTAAAGACATTAAATGCCAGTACAAACAGATCGACAGTAATTCTACGAAATTATATTTTGGCACATGTACTGTGTATACGTATGTATACACAGTACATGTCTTTAGTTAAAAGCCATTATTTTAATATTACAAACAGACACTCAAATTTTATATATTTGTACATATTTTATTTTATTTATTTGTAAATTTTATCCACACATATGTAAATTTCTTAACGTTTCCTAAAGTACTTAATTAATATAGCCTAATACGATAAAAACATTAGAAAAAAATGAAATTTAAAAGAAAAAAAGAAAAGGAGATATTTACGTATTTTGTATTTTATATATTACTGTAACGAGATCGCTTACAAATATTAAAGAACATAGAACATATAAAATGTAAAAGCAAAAATGTACATAAATTGCTAGTTAGCATATGAAAGTGGTATTACTTATATTTTAAATCATATACCTTAAATGTGTATACGAGCGTTAAACCATTTTGTTTCGAATTTATATTACTATATTGATATGCATTTTATAAATATATGTATGTACTATGAATTATGACCAGTTAATAGAGTATGCATTTAGTATAGGTTAGGTAGGCATAGGTAAATCGATTTATGTATGAAGTGTATCTGAAAGCGTAATAATAAATTCTGGCACAAATCAAGTGGAATCGAATTCGAGCTTGTTTAAACTGAAGTGCGTTTAATTTGTTACCCTCGTGATATTGGAGTTAGTACAAATATTGGCAGGAGTGTAATTATGCCTAAATATGAGAGCGCTGCCGTGCCCGTAGGCGGGCGTATCTGAACAGTAGTTGTCTCTTTGTTTGAAGAATCTTTGCTTATTCATGAGCTTTTACTACGCAAAATTGTATAATTTTTTTTGAAAAACAGTCAAGAAAGGTTTTTGATTAAAAAATGTTGCTCCTTTCATGAGAATATGTTTTGCGAAATACTCCATGACGTAAAAATTGTCAACTCATATTATTTAAGCAAAGATATTATACTAACAACCTAGGATAGCTTAATAGTATTTGTTTTTAGTAACTAATCTCTCTTTGCGTTGGGGTTAGCTTAATAAAACATTACAATAAGCATATAGAAATCGTTATATATTAATACTACATTATTATTATAAAAATTTATTGATATTTATATCCCTTGAATGGCTCACGAAATTATTCATTGGAGTTAGTATGAAAAGAGCAATTCATCTTTGTGCTACAACAAGTTGTTTGGTAGTTGACAGCACTGGGACAGATCGTTAGCTGTGCTGCAAAGTTTCACATAAGGCTGGTGTCAGGTGGCACGTAACGGGAAGCAAATACAAAACGTGCCGAGTTGCCGAGTGCCTCCGACGGTAACTTCAAACTCAACTAGTTAAGCCATTGCAAGAGGAACAACTTCCTGTAATGCTTTTGAATGCACATGTATATGTGTATACATGTGTATATGTATAGGGATATTTAAATTAATTTTAAGTTGGAAGTTACTCTTTCTATTTGTAATAAAACTACTTTAATTTTTTTAATAATATTTTTTCCATTTCATTGAAGCAAGCATAAGTATTTATAAGAGTAGAGCTGAATACAACGTTATTAGATTAAATTTGTTGTTTCAAAATGAAGCAGCGTCCGCTCGGGGCGATAGGAGGTTACATGGGTGATATGAAACAGCCGGCGGCTAGCAGCGGGCAGAGGCCGCATACAAAAGTTGACGGACGTCCGGCGTGATTGAGTGGATCCCTCCCGATACAGCCTCTAATGGCTCGATGACACGGGGTGGGGAAGGGTGGCATCAATGAGGTTTTGCGTAAGGCTCCGGCCGGGGCTCGTCGATAAACAGCGTCCGGGAATTGTCGGACCGCGATATTAGTGTAAAAGTAATTTATATGTAATTCCAATTATACACCTGAAAGCAAGACGCCCATTTCACTTTCATTATTTTTTGGCTTAGTGTAAATGAAATTAAATATTAAACATAAGAAATTATACTTAGAATTTTTATAATATTATATATTTTTTCTATATAAATTTTAATATTTTTTTTCTTATGTATTTTTATATAAATTTATTTGAATAAAAAAAAAAAGGTACATACAAGAGTCATTTAAATTTGACACACGTATCTAACACTAAGCAACTGCTAAAATGTCCATTATTTATAACGAAGCTTATGCAAGTATGTGTGTATGTATGTACACGTTACGAGTGTGTCGCATCTCGCATGATATATGAGGGACACGATCCCGGCGAAGCTGCTGGCGGTCACCACTCGCCGCGTGTTAGCTCAAAGGAAATCTCATTTTGCGGCTGCCCTCGACTCCCCTTGCCCCGCGTGCCCCTTGCGCCCCCTAACAGTGCGGTGTCGTGCCGCCCTGCGTGCCGCCCACGCAGCGACCCAAAGAGACTTCCGCTAAAATTACTTGAGAAAACTCAACACTGGCAGACTCACCATCTGAGTCTATCATCTATGAATATAAGAATGTGTGAAGTGTATATGTGAAACTAATATTATTGTACAGCACTTTTGTACCTAATACTTGTTATTTTAACTGTGCTAATTTATATACCCATGTACAATATTATGGTTTTCACGTTTGTAATCAATTTTAAATAAATTTATTTTTTTGTGTTGTGTTAAATATAGTTATTATTCTGATTTTTTTGAGTATGAAGAATAACATTTTAATGATATAGTTGTTTAATAAAACAAAAAGACAAGAAATTTTAAGAAAAAGTTATACCCAAAATTGATTTAACTAAAGTCATTAGCCAAGTTCAATAATATTGAATGTATTTGAAATATTTGAAATAATTAATTTAGATAGATTTGATAAGTATCCAATAAGAAAAAATATGGATGCTATGACTAATTAAAATTCAGGTCAGCATTATTCCGTAAACTAATAAAAGTAATAAAATACTATTACTTCAACATTATTCATTAAATAATTTATTAAAAGATGCTAAATTCCATTGACGAATGAGTCTGCAATCTATACATTAATTCGTGAAGAAATCTTTCGCCGCTTTTTTACATATTTAAGGAGGTGCAAAAAGACGATATTTTTCGTAATATTTATTACGTATATTTCGATGTAGTTTCCTTTTTTGTGGGTGTTTTTTCTAATATACTTAGAATTTTAATTATACTTTTTAAGCCTTGTAATCTTTATATAAATTAAATGTTAATCTATTTTCAGTAGAAATATTCTTTTTTCCTAACATCAGAGTTATGTTTCATAGAAGCGAACATGAAAAATTTTGTATTCCTTTCTTGGCACATTTTAAATTACGAAGCGTGTTGGGATTTATTACGTCTTATGCTTCAAGGATTCTCGATAAAGGAGCGCCAAGCGCCGAAATATTTGCATGCTACGGCAGTTGCCCCAGGCATTCTCTCCACACATTCCACTCATGATCTCTTGTGTTAGCTTTAAGTGAGACCCGCTTGATAAAGTTTAAACAAAACGAAGTTCTAGCATAATGTACTCCAGACTATTTCTTGTACATATATATGAAAATGCTCTATAAAAGCATATTCGTAAGTTTATTATATAATTTATTAACTTACTGCTTAGTAACTTAGCATGTCCCCATGTCGTATGGGTTATTTTGTTGGCTAAGCTATCTACTTATCAAGTGATATGCAGACAATTTATCATATTCTCATGATTTGACAAGCCCATTATTCGAAAGCTGTGAAACAAATGATTACAAATGAATCGGGTGGTGCGAGCGGGGTGTGCGTTTCCATGACGACGCGAGACGATCGATCCGCCCCGCCCGCGCACCCTGCGCTCCTTCAATTAAATAATGATTCACACGTTAGCTTTGATGAATACGCATTATATCAAAACCTGTTTCAGATAATAAATATAACTGTAACTATTAATATATTGGTGTATGGGGATTAAAGGGATGGTATCGCTTTGGCTACTAGGTATTACATTCGGGCCTAAACTAATTGGTGTCTATATGGAATATACGGTTGATAATGTAATTGAGTATGTTAGCTGGTGGACCGTACATAGTAAATATACATATATATATATATATATAAACGTAGGTAAACGTCAAATCAATAGGTTTAGATTAAATCTATCTGGATGGTGATTGGAAATTATAAAATTGTATATTGGATTTTGAAATTTTGAATCTAAAGCACACGAAATATCTGATATGTGTTGATATGACATCAGTTTAGAAATCAACAATATCGTATTTGTATGATATAAAGATCAGGTATGTGCTCTTCATATCACACGTATGTACGTAGTCGATTCGAAATCAACTGTTAACTACATCACCTATAAACGACTAAATTCAAAGTAGGGTCAAATGACGGTTGTAACTAACACACTCTATATGTATATATCTTTACCGATATAATGGCGCTGGCTAGGGACAATATCTATTTTAAATTGATTTTCATATTTGAACAAGCTTCGCGGGGATTAATTCAGTTACATAACATTAAAATTGGAAGGCCACTGGCGAACGTCTCCCAAAAGGCTTTGCTTCCAATCCCAATAAGCGATTGGTCGAGCCGCGCTTCGACGCTCGACCATATCTACGACAGGTTTATAGGAACACCATATAAAATAGAGCGTTTAAATACGGCGCGCCGAAGCGGGCCCAATGTAAGCTTTTATCGGATCAGACAGGCTAAACTTTTCCAACCTCCCTTGCTAAGGGGTTCACCGCTATTGGTGTTTACCCGGTAAATGCATATCATATAATTGTAGATTATTTAAATAAAATTATTTAATAAATATAAATTAACAGAGTTGCTAGCAAGTAAACTTTCCGTTATAATTACTTTCCGTTGTCTGAAAAGACATAAAAACTCTCAATGTAATCAGTACAACTGGTTTTTAGATGAATAGAAAATCTATTCTTTGCCTACATTTAATCTACATGAAAGAATTTAAATTAGTTCATACTTACATAAAAATCTTTTTTATTGCTGGAGATTCCTTGTAGTAACATCAATAACACTAAAAACATTATAATTTGATTATCTAATAGAGATTGTGTTATTTTAGGATATATGATATATTATGGAATGGAATATGGAATAAGTATATTTAACCATCATTGGATTTTGTAAGCGTCCCTCGATAACTGTGATTTTATTCCACTTCGGAGAATATTTTTATTTAAATAATAATTAGATAAGTTATTAGTTCGTCTTTTGTCTCTTAGAAAACGATTTATAATGTGTCAAACTATACTCGTGTCATATATAATAAAATATACAGTTTTAAAAGTTTTATAGGAAATAAATTATTTTGACGACAAAAGGATCAATAATTATACAATTTACACTATTTAATTATTTTAATATATACAGTAATAATCTAAATCAGAAGAAACAAAATATCATTTTCCGCTCAGGTAATATCTGAAAATTTACTGAAGCTCAAATAATCAGTCATCAGTGAAAATTGTTCAAATAATAATTAAACGCAAATAAATGATGGACGGCGAAGCATTTAAATGTTTATAATTTAATTAGAAAGGTTTAGTGGAGTGCTTGTACTTTGGATCAGTGCTTTGAGAGCGAATGGGCAGATGTAAGTGCTGCATTTTAATTAAATCCTCGTAGCGAGAGATAGCGCACGTTGTTGACTTTATTTTTCGCTTTTTTCCAGCGGTTTGCTCGTAGCTTGAAAAATTGAAGGAGATTTAACTTCGGTTACACGGAAGAAAACGATTCAGTAGATTAATATAAGATATAATAACTTGCTGATATTTTCATAATGGACACAGATACGTACATGTATGGACATTTTTTCATTTCACTTTTATCGTCAGTTCATGAACGTTTTTCAAAGTCCTGATAAAGATGTAAATATTTTTGGTTATTTGAATCTTTTCTTTATAAATTCATAGCCGTCATTTTACAAGCAAAATTTCACTATAGACCTAATTGTTTACGAGATTTTCTATCCTAATACGGCTACGGCTAAGGCTTTGTTAATTTTATATTAAATGTATTTTAATGTTAATAATTGTATATGATGAATATAGTGGCTTGTTTTAACTCCGAGTAAATACGTAGCAATTATTATCCATCGTAATCGTATACGAATAGGTCGCTAGCATAATTATTTCCCCTGTACCTTTGTTCAATAGAATTTAACGACCCTCTAGCGACATCATCATATCTCGTCACAACGATGTATTCATATAAGATTGGATTCACTTTGAAATATAGAAGCTAAATGGTTTGTACGTACGTAAAGAAAAGGGTGTTCCTGATCTGATGTTCACTAAACGGTTTCAGTAGGAGAGTAAACTGTAGTATATGTAGTATATCCGAATTATAAAATCAGTAACTGTTAAATTACTGTGAGATACTTACTTCATATTAGTAAATATTAGTTTTCTCTTTTATTACTCTAAAAGTTCTTTATACAAATTAGAAAATATCAAGAAACAAAGACACTTACTTTGTTAAATCTATTTATTCATATTTTTATGTAAGACCCACCTCAGCATTGAACTAATTGGTTAGATGAAAATGTTGAGTACTGAGCTCTTGTATACTGTGTGTATGGTGCAAGAGAAATTTCTTCATTGAATTACGTGGAGTATGCAGTGCAAAGTGTAATAAGTATTTGTATGGGGTGGCGAGGGCGGCGGTCGAGCAGATCAAGGGCGCTCTGAGGTGGAGGGTGACAGGAGGGAGCACAGGGGGAAGGGAGAGTGCGGGGATGCTGCGCGGGAGATCGCGCAGATCAATATCTCGCGTTACCGGGGTGACGCCGCGCCAGACCGAGTGCCTCCCGTACTACATCCCCCTACCCACTACTCGCTTATTTAATACATGTCGTATCTGGGATGCGAGCTTTTTCATGTTAAATGACAGGGCAGCGTAATACGCTTTAATTCCGAGTCATCGCGATAGTCGCTACTATGGAGCGGAATCCCACAACAAAATATCGCGCCTTTTACGATGACATTGACCCCATACTAGGGTGCTTACGAAATGCTCCGTACCCATTACCCTATATTACTTGATACATTTACAAGTTGAATAAAAAACTGTATTTTCGAATTCTTGCGTGATTACTGTTTTGGAAGATTAGAAGATTTCTAAAAATATATTACTTAAACGAGTTATGAGTTAAATATTCCAAATTAGTAACTTCAATCATCTCTACCTCTATACCTTTGACTATTAACTGGGAAACCAGATTGTAGACTTAATGTCATTAAGCGTTATTATAAGTAAATGTAAAATTGATTAAGCTAAAAGTAAAAGTAAACGTAAGACGAATAAATACTGTAATATAACAAATAAATAAAATTGGGGTGGTTATTTGTAATTTTAAAGTAACTGCTTTTTACTGAATGTATCTATGTGTACACTGTACATACATCAAAAATATCATTTTTTACGATTTTTATCTGCCTGTCTCTTTGTTCTAAATTATCTCTGCAATGGCTTGATCTATTTTGACGGGACTTTCGCTGGCAATTTCTTCTTCAATAAATTTCACGCGGATCAAGTTACTTATATATCGAGCTCAGATAGTTATACTTATTTGGGCATTGATATGATTTTAACACAAAAGTTTCATATTTGTTCCCGCATAAATATTTTCCGTTCTCCACTTCCAGCTGGAAATCAAGACAGTGTTGAGTGCTGGAACTCAAGGCCGCTTTGTCTAACCAGAGAGGGGTGGTTAAAATAAATAAAATATACTCATTCTCCTAAGTAAGGATCGAACCCACAACTAATTACACTTATAGTCAGATGCCACTATACCACTGCATCATAATGTCCCTTTTTTAAAATATATTTTTTTATGTAAGCTGTAAAATATTCTGTTCTAAATGATTAATAGTAATTACATCTTCCCCAACTAAAAATAGAAAAAGACATTAAATTTAATAGAAACTAAAGAGGAAATTTAATAATAGTTTTTTTTTAATTTCAATGAAAATTAAAAATTCTACTTCAAAAATATTGCCTAAAAGCTTCGTAAAATGAAAAAGTCTTTTGGTTTCAGCCAAGGTTTGAACAAAGGCGAAATAAAATTAATGTTAATTAACTTGACCTGTGACAAGAAGAGATTAACTAATAATTACGTACAGTAGTGTGTCGAGAACAAAGCCTGCCTTTTATCAAATAAGAAAAGTAATAAGGCAGGTTTGTTATTTAAGACTTATTTATGGCAGAAAAATATTTCAAATTAATAAATCTACGTCAAAGATCAATCTATCAGATCACGTTAGAAAATAATCTATTCTATATCTATACTTATAATAACACTGTAGAATGGTCAATTCTGTATATTGAAAATATTAAAAAATTAGTAGTGTTACTACATAGATACTGAACCCAAAAATGCAATTAAAACAATTTTTGTCTATCTGTCTGTCTGTTTGTTAAAGCATCACACAAAAACTCCCAGTTCGATTACACTGAAATTTGGTACAATATTTTAACATTCTGGGCTTCACACTGGGTACTTTTTATCCCGGGAAAAAGTATACATTAAAAACAAACTTAATTTTGCAGCTTAATCCATAGACATGACTACTGTACTAACCGCAAATAATAAGTTTGTCGTGTGTTACGTCACCTGTATTGGAATTTACTAACTTGATTATAGGCACTTTGATTATAGGGCCAAATGTCGAATTTATTATATGAAGTAATTCTTTAAAATGATTATTTTAAATAAAATAATAGTATTTTTATGTTTCACTTATTTATCTTATATTATTTTAAAAATAATTTTAAATGAAAAAAATAATGAAAAATACTATTTTTTTTTCAAATAAATAATAATTTTCTAATAATGAATATAATTTTAATTTATTAAAATTATATACTTATCATACGCCTATTATGAAACGTTCATTTGAAATGTGGTAATGGTATGATTATGGGACGTGTGCGTACTTTAGGCGTCGATAAAATATAAAAATTTAAAATGGATTATATGATGATGAAATAATAAGATGCCGCCGAGACACATCGAGGGCTGTAAATAGTTGTGAGTTCGATTCCCACTTGAGGGAGTGATCATATTTAAATTATCGACATTTTTTTCACACTGGTAAGACACGGCGTTAGGTTCCACCAGCCAACAAGCAATAGTTTGAACTGGGGCGGAAAGCGTAGAACGAAGTGTCGTAGCACTAGGGTCTGTCTGCGTACTCTGCTTCAAGGAATAAAAAGTGAAGCTAACAATAAGTGCACACATACATATACGAATACCTTTACAATGTTTTTTTGTCTAATGAATACTTATTAAAGTTGGAAAGAAATTGCAAAAAATCGACGTAATCTGACGGTTTCGGTCGGTTTTTTTTTATTTTTGCTACAAGAACTACATTGAACTCATACTTTTCGCTTTTGAGTTCTAAGGCCAAGCTACTGGCATCCAAAAAAACATTCTTATCTGTCCCGTAATTATTAGCATGATAAATAATTTGACTTTCCGGGCTTTTCTTCCAATAAAAACTACCCCGTATGCACCTCCAGACAATAAGCTTTTATTATGAGATATTAAGAGACAGACAATATTCTACCGTGAGTAATATTGCGTATATATATTAATATACATAATTAAATATTTTCTTAAATGTGGAAACATTCACAGATACAGTTTATTATATGTATATGTAGATACGTTGTTTAAGCTGTAGGTAGGTAGTAGAGATTTTAATTTGAAAAGTAGGGTTTTTAAATCCAGCTTTTTAAATCAAATAACTGACCAGCCGGTCAGTTATTTGATTTAAAAATCAATAAAATTATTAATTGTGGCAAAGTTTGTGAAAGAACGAAATAGCTATAGTAGTATTTGCGCGAGCGAAGCCGCGAGCGGGTAAATAAAAATGAAACTGATCGCTGTCTGTAAGTGGCAGATATATATAAAAAATACTATTATTAGAGTATTTATAAATATAATAGAGTTTGAAATAATTAATTTAATTTTTATATTGGCTTTTCTGTACCACTGCGCCCGCTAACTTTGGAAATGGCTCAACCGATTTGAATACAGATGTTAAAATAATTTAGGTGAGTAAAAATATAATAAAATATAAATCCATGTTTAAATTTTTGTTCACAATTATTATGTTTGTTTTCGATATTTTCTCTTCGATATTGGCTCTCAAAGTGCAAGATGAATTTAAATATAAATTGTCCAAAAACCTAAGGGCGGAACAGAACTTAATTAATTTAGTAAAAATATTTTACAAAATTTTACAAAATATAAGCAATAAGAAGATAGGTAAGTATTTTTTAATAAAGTAATATATTTTTTTAAAGTAATAATAATGTTGACTTTTAAAAATAAAATATTCTCGTTATAACTTGTACTTATACAATATATGTGAATGGCGTTTTAGTTAAAGAGCTCGAGTGTATTGATTCATTTTCTTATCTTATCATGTACCTATAAATAAGATGGGTATACCTCTACACAGTATAAGTGACAATATGTTGGTCCAAATTTTCGATAGCAACAGGTGGATAACGAAACCAGTGCAGCAAGAGGAAAGAATTGGCCCGCAAGCTAAGTTGTGGACAAGAACTTGTTCGATAACATAATTGTATTGAATTTTCAACGTTTTGAAAAATGAAAAATAATATGAAAACAGTTGCCTATATTAGTTTTTCATACTTTCATAGCATACAAAAATCACTTTATTTCAACTTTAATCTACATTTCATATATAATTACGTACACGTGCCGAGTGCAGTGCCTTAATTAAAACTGGCTTCTCTTTGAATAAGTAATTGTGCGACTTCTCCTAAAGGAAATGCAATTATTATTGTACATTTGTAATGTTATTTCATGCATTTTTTATTAATGCAAAAATATTCTTTTCGCATTTTCCGAATGATACAAATAATACGGTAAATGGTAAGATCAATGGCTTCAGAGATTAATTGGTAAAAATAGTTTAAGAATCCTAAATTTATCTATAATAGAGACGTCTTTTTTCTTCATATATATATTTTTTCTAAGCGTGAATGCAATCACAGTGTTCACGTTCAGTTAGATACCTATAGCATCTAACAGTCACATGTTCGATTAAAGGACCTAGAATCAGTGCGGTGTAGGCTCTTATTGAAAACTCTTATTAAAAATATAAAACATAATAAAGTGAGTCACAGTATTTATATAATGTTAATAGTTGTATTTTAACAATTTAATATGTTAGATTTAAACAAAATAAATAAAACAACAAAACATGAACAATTAAAATGTAATATTAGTCAATAAATACAATAAGCCGTGTCGCCTAGAAGGGCAGCTGCGTGAGCAGCGCGACGCCGCGCATGATCCAGTGGTCGGGCGGCGCGGCGGTGGGCAGGCGCATGAACAGCACGTAGTTGGTGGAGTGGCCGGTGGTGGACAGCACGCCGCGCCGGTCGCCCGTCTTGTACAGCGGGCAGTTGTAGAACACGTCCGTCGGGATGTCCTCGCGCTTCAGCGGGATCAGCCACACCTGCCGGCATCGATCCGACACTCCTTAGTGCATACCACTTGCTTATCGTTAATACGCTACAAGCAAATAGCCCGTACCTTTAATAATCTTTTTTTACTTTGACTTATATGACGCCACCCGCCGTACCATTTGTAATCCTTTTTTAACTTTAAATTTGACTAAAAACTGTGACACAGAGTGAATCACAATAGAAGACTTTTACTTAGGTTGATCTGCAATTTTATACAATTATTTTTTACACTAACCGGCGGAAATTCATCGTAAAGAACTTTAGGGTAGGATTCATCCACGATGTAGTCTTCCATGTTCCAACGCGCACCTTCCATGAACAAGCCACGTATGTAAACGCCTTCCTCCGGCGGTGTGTCTAGCGTGAAAGAACGCTGGACCTGAAACACATAATCCCCATTAAAGTATTATCTCACAAGTTATTGTGATAAATCATTTCATTACTCATTTTTATTCATTTTTCACTTGAGCATGTACACTCTTTGCTTGTGGTATCTAAAATGGCGGTTTGTCTAACTTGATTGCGCAAATACCTAAATTTCCCCAAGTGATATGAAATTATAACAATCGCAACTATTTGATCAAGAAATCTTCTGATATTTATCTAGTCTGGACGTACAAATTCCCCCCTAACCCTAATCTTGTTGCAACTTTATAAAATCTTTATAGAGAAGGATTTTTGTATAAAATCTTTTACAGTCACTTATGTCAATTTTTTTGTACAAATGCCTTAATAATAATTAAGTTTAATATTGTATTCTAAGATTGATTTTTTGTTTACGTACATATCATGTACAATCCAAACACCGTTTTGTATCCATTTATCATTTTATATTATATGGAATACATGTGAAAAAAGAAATAATTGAAATTCTTAATATTGTTTATACATTAAGAAATTACTCAAAAATTCTCAAAATCGAACACAATCATACGCCATACGAGACGCCGTTTGATTTCTTCACTCATTGCAAAATCGCAAAACACAATGAAGGTTTTGCTTGCAATACAATTCAGATCTCTACTTATATTATTCGCTAATAGTCTTAGTTAGACATGAACATCCCTCTGTTGCCGAATAAATATATGGAGAGTAACAATAAAAAAATAAGTTTTGCTCAGTACTTTATTTGTGTATTTCATTGTTTAATTAAGTAAAGACTAAAGTAAAAAAAAATAAATAGGTTTTACTTACAATGTACATTATTAGGTATTAATATACCTGCATTTATGTATTAACAACGAATTTATGAATTTTCTATAAATAAAAGTGTGTGTTTCGTTATATTGTATTGCAATTAATGTATATCATCCGAGTGTTGATGCTGCGAGTATATATCGATACACCCCTTGGCCAGTTTTTAATTAATAATTGCCTTGACAAAATTGTTCATTGAAAATCTCGTTTAACGTAAAATGAAATACATTTTTCATCGCAGTGTCTACAATTTCAACCCAATTACGAAGAGCTAATTGGCATTTTATTGAAATTATTAACAGAACAAAATGAATTTGCTTATAAAGCACTCAACAAAAAGGTTACATGAAATTCAATTACACGAGTTCCTCCCGTTCTATTTTATTTCACAGTTATTAAAACAACAGGTAACAAATGAGTAAGACATTTTAGAATTTTACATAAAAAAATGGACATTATTGAATTATAATTTTGCAATTATCATCATCATCATCATTTGCAATTATCATCAGTAGGTTTTTGAGTTTGGTTTTGGTAATATCTAGCAAAATCAAAATATCTTAACTAACTATAAAGTCAATGGAAGCAAGAAGAATATATATAACTATGGCGTTTGAAAATAGGTTTTAATTTATATAATACGCCTACATACGTACTTATGTAATAAAATTAAACAAGATCTTATAAAGAGTTTTATAGTAGAATTTGTCTTAATCTATATAATTTTTGCAGGATTGATTGATTTTGTCATTATTTTATTTTAGAAGGTCCAACATGACAACTTTGTATTTGATAATAAATATTTGATGCCAAATTACCAAAAAGTACTTTAACGGTTCAAGTTCAAAATGTTTTAGTTTTATAAAATTAGTAACAACTAAATTGAAAATTTGGTATTTCGGGCTTTTTGATTGTGTGAATGAAATTAAAACAAAGAAAACAATATATAATATATTCCCTTGTTTTGATAACTTTACAACTCTTTTTATTGAAATCATACCGGCTAAGGAATATTGAATTTGGCACAGTTTTAGTGTATATAGAGATGTGTAGAACATACACTACCATGTGTAAGTGTCATATTCAGTTGCTGAGTCAACGGTCTTGTTTATACGTGATATGTATAATTGGAGGTAATAATATTCCCAACCTCATAGTGGAAGGCGAGCTGGTCGATGGGTATGCGGTACTTGCGAGCGTAGCTCTGCTGCGCCGCCGTGAGGAACGCCTGCGGGAAGTAGAAGCCCGACAGCCAGAACACTGTCGGCGGGCCCGTCGCGTGCCAGTGCTGCGACACACAAACAAATCAAGCTATTGATAGCGGCCATCGTAACGCAGTGGGACAACATTTGACAGCTGAAGTGTCCAGTTGTGGATTCGATAATCACTGCAGTGAATGATTGTATTTTAAATAATTATCAGAATTTTCCGCTCTTCCAAGACAAAGTGAGCGGTATTCAGCCATGTCATGAAATTTGAATTTCTCGAGAGTGTTCACTAAGTTGCCCTGCTATGCGGGATAAGCGTGAAGTTGCAAAAATGAAACAAAATGAGAAATTATACAACTTAAAATTGCTTATATATTTCTTCACAAGAAATATAAATAAATATTTTTATAAAAGTAAATAGCCGGTCGTGGCGTAGTGGGACAGCGTCTTACAGTAAACGCGATGGGTTGTGAGTTCGATCCCGCGTCGGGGGATTGATTATATTATTTTCAGTTCCTCGCTCTGGTAAGACAACGTGCGGCGTTGAGCTCCACCTCTCAAAACGCAATGTATCGAATTCGGCGGAAAGCGAAGTACGGAGTGTCTTATCATTAGGGTACTTTTTGTCTACCAGGCTATGCAGAATAAAAACGTGAAGCTAATAAAAATGTAAATACATGTACGTACGTAGTATTGCCGCACAAATAATAGGATATTTAATTACGTTTCAAAAATATTATTTATATGTCACAATTATTTTAAAACTATAGTGTAAATGATATAGTGCAGATTAATACAGGTATGTACTAGAATTTTTAGGATCATTTATTTTTGTTATTAAAATGAATTTTAATTGCAATATAAATCAAAATAACACACACACCTGTAAGAATTCTAATCTATCTAGCAGATCGTTGAAATAAGAGCCAAGCGGCTTGAGCGAGGGGTAGCTCTTGCCGGCCCACAGCGCCGGGATGCGGCCGCGCACCATGCTCGTTAGCACCTCCTCCGTGATGTCCGTCAGAACACTCACACCTGTGTATGTATATATTCATTAACCACTTACAGTATTAATGACAATAGTATAATATTTTATTTTATCTGTTTGGCTGTGTATCTCTTTATATGTGTGCATGTATTTCTCTGTGGGTATGTGTGTTTGTCGTTGCGTTTGTGCACGCTAATCGCAGAAATGGTTTATCCGATTTAAATGTAGCTTTCATTTTTTATAAGTTTCCGTTAACATTTAATGTTTGTTTTATTTCAATCAATTCATAAATAAAAAAGTTATGACATCTTAAAAAATTATCTTATTAACTTAAATTACTCAACATAAGTTATAACATCTTTTAATTTTAGTAAGTTTGATAATAGAAGTAAGTAAGTAGGATACAACGGAAATGCGTTATGATACTGAGATGTTTTGGAACAAAAAAGTTGAAAAGTTAAACTATGTTTTATTAGACTGCAAATCTATGATGGTTTTCTATTTGTGACTCAAACTCTAATGAGAAAATCATAATTATAGCATTTTTTTAGATCTTATTTTGCATGCGCACAGTCACGGGCGCAACTAGTTAAAGAAAAACAAATGTAAATATTATTGTTATAGCGTCTTGACGACTTAGCACACAGAAAACCACTAATATTCCTATATTTTATGTTTTCCTATTTCGATTAGTAACTTAAAAAACGTAAAATTATTTTACAAATTACCAAAATATTAAACATGAACACTATATGGGGCCGGTTGTGGCGCAGTGGGACAGCGTCTGACTGTAAAACGCGAATCGGTTGTGTTCGATCCGTTCGATCCCTACTCGGAGGAGTGATTATATTTAAATTATTTTCACTTTCTCGCTCTGGTAAGGCAAAGTGCGGCGCTGAGCTCCACCACTTAACACGCAATGTCCGAATTCGGTGGAAAGCGTAGTACGAAGTGTTTTGAAACTAGGTTCTTCCTGTCTACCCTGCTATGCGGTATAAAGAAAATCTCTATATACATACTGTCTAAGTTACAAATAAAATTGAAGTATTAAATATTATGTCAATGTCACTTATTTTACCCTCAATCCCTTTGAGGTCTAAGTCTATTTATTCGTTATAAGATTTTACTTTGCAAAAAGAGATCAATTATTAAAAGGATTTTTCTTTTTTTTATAAAGAATTTGTGACTTTGTGCCGTATAACTACATTCTTACCGTAGAAACTTCAAAGGAAATTCGTCTGTATTATTCTCTAATGTCGGGTATAGACAAAACGTCAATGAGATATTATTTGTTTGATATAAGAAGATTAATTTAGTATTCAAATTTCCCTTGCAAACATTTTTTTGCTTAAATTATTTTCAAAGTTATTATATTCAAGGTTGGGATAAGAGTATGCAATGACACCTTATAAAGTTTATTTATTTAAACTAAAACTTATGATTTTTTAAGAGCATTTTGTTACCAAATAAAATGTAGGTAATATACTTTTGCTGTTGTAAATTTGTTCCATATATTGTCCATAAGAACTAAAGTAATGCTATACTAGTATTCGAGTCTTGACTAGAAATTAGTTAGGTATGAAGATGATTTAGCATTCTCTGTGTAAGTGAAAATTGCAATATAGACCTTGCACGGCGCCAATGACGGCTCTCGAGCTGGATCGCACGACGTTGACGAGGCGCTCGTAGCGGGCCGCCTCCTGGATGACGACGATGGACATGGGCGTCATGTCGGCGGGCTTCACGTCGCCCTCGTGCGAGGGCCCGCGCAGGATCTGCAGCGGCAGGCGCGCCAACACATCCTCCGCCACCGCCATGGCTTGCTGCTCGGGGGTCACGCCCGCGCCGCCCGCCGCCATTGTGTCCTGTATACATACGAATACTGATATACACATTATCTATTGTGCACAAGTATAAACAGCCACAAGAAATATACGAGTATATAATATGTATCTTTAGAAAATATTACTTTAAAGAATCTCTTAAAAGCTTTAATATAAGTATAATGTAAATAGTAAAATTCATTATAAATATAAACTTACCAAATATTTTTTCATGCGGTCCTTTTGGCAAAATGAAATATTAAATGATTAATGTACTGTTTAAAAATAATATAAATTTGATGAAATTACATAATTTTTCACTCACCGTACGATCCTTGAGTCCGACGGAGATTGATGAATGAAACAAACAATGTAATGAAAACATACTCATTCTATTCAAATAATAATTAATCTAATGCTTTGTTCAAAATAATCTTATTAAATGTATATATTAATTAAAAATATTAAAGAACTAATGATACGTGTCAAATAGGTATACAGTAATGGAATTACAATAATACAGTCAAAGCTATTTATATTTTAAATACTGAATACTATACTGCATTATTAAAAATATTTATCATATTAAATAATTTGTAAAGGAAACAATTTCCAGGCCGGTCGTAACGCAGTGGGCAGTTATTTTCATTTACTCGCTCTGATAACGAAAACAGAAAACAGAGTGTCTGGCCACTAGGTACTACCTGTCTGCCACCAGCTAAAAACAAGGAAATACGTTTACATCAATGCTACTAATTAATACTAATCTTCAATATTTAAGAAATTAATACTAATAAGAAACAAGGATTATTTGTTATATTTAATTTTCAAATATATAATGCACCTGCGTCAGCACAGCAGTATTAAGAAGTTCTTCAGCCTCACGGAAGTGTTTTGTGATGTCAGCGTTGGCGTGGAAGCCGAACACGCTGGGCGGTGTCGCCACCGGCATCGAGCGCGCGAACGCGATGAAGTCACCGTGCTCACGTAGCGTTGGTATGTAGTAGGTGCCTTTATGTATTGATATTTTTTTAAAAAAATAACAAAACAGTTTTTTGAGCCACAAAAAATACCTCAATATTTCTTAGATCGATTTTTAGACGATTATCTACATATTTTTTTCAAAATTTATAACATGATTAAAATTCCAATGTTGAGGCTTAAGACTTAAAGGTAGACCACAAATATAGACAGAAAATATTATAATTTTTAGTTATATACCCTTATATTTATACAGATTTCAATCATGAGAGTTTAAGATCAGGTTCAGCTAACATTAATTAGAAATTTTCAATGTTATAATGGCTGTCAGTTTACGGATGGTCGACCAATGGTTATTAATAGGCGTATAATTTCTGATAATGATCATGTTATTAAGGATTTACGTACCAATGAAGAAAAAATACTTTGATTAATTATTGTAAGATATATTTGGTATAAAACCACTCAAACGAAAATTAAATTGCTAAAAATAAAAAGTGGGATCAGTTTTCATATCGTGTTTATATTAGCACTTGTTGGCTCTAAAAAGAAGAATATATATATATATATATATATATATATATATATATATATATATATATATATATATATATATATATATATATATACATATATATATATCTCCTGAGGTTGCCTGGAAGATCGCTTTAAGCGATAAGGCCGCCTTATTGTTCGCTTTTTTTATTAATTAATTCTTGTTTTTTATGTATATGTTGTGTGCCATAAAGTATATTTGTATTGTATTGTCTATATATACATAGATTTAAGTTCGTTTGAGTGGTTTTATACCAAATGTACCTTACAATTATTAATCAAAGTATTTTTTTTTCATTGGAACGTAAATTTTTTATAACATGATCATTATCAGAAATTATTTACTAAATAATAAATATACATACTATAGTTTTACAAAATGAAAACTCACCAGTGGGATCTAATGAATATTTCTCATCGCCAATAGCATCGGGGTTGTAAAACTTGTACAGTATAGTGTTGAGACAGCGGCGATCCCAGTCGTCGGTAACGCGGCCGCCGTAGTTGCATTCTCCCGTTAAATATCGAAGTGCTACGAATTGCACGTCCTACCAACATATATATGTTTTTTACTTCACTTTATCCCTTGCGGGGTAATCGGATAGGACGGAGCGCCAAGCGCTACGATAGACGTATACAGAGGTATACCTCTTTCGCTTTGTCCACAACCATCAACTTCTTCATACATGTCCTTTTTTACGTGACCTGCTCCAGAATCGTTGATACTGTGTTTTCGAAGGTGAACCGAGGTGTCCCCCGACCTCTCGTACCACTCACCTTTGCTTTATAAATCTTACTTACTATTATTTCATCACTCATCCTCTCGACGTGCTCAAACCACTTGAGAGGGTTCCTCTTCATTCTCACTATAATATTCACGCTTACGCCTGCTATTCTGCGGATCTCTTCGCTCCATATACGATCAGCTAAACTGATTCCGTATATCCGGCGAATAGATCGCATTTCTGCAGCATACATCCATATACGATCAGCTAAACTGATTCCGTATATCCGGCGAATAGATCGCATTTCTGCAGCATACATCTTTCTTTTATTCTTCTTCTGATACACCCACGTTTCGTTGCCGTATAAGAACTTCGGTATTAGTACTGCTTCGTAACGACGTTTTGCCGACGTTTTGACGTTTTGCCGTCGCATCAATGCAGCAAAAGCACCATTAACCTTGTTACGGGCAGCAATACACCTTACGACGTCTATTTCGTATCTTCCATCTCTATCAAACGTACTTCCCAGCTATACTACCTCATTCTCTTGTTCTAATATCTTTCTATATACCCTAATATTCATCTCTTTCAAATACTAGAATCTTACTTTTACTCGCATTCAGATTTAGACCATTACTTTCTTTGCATTTTCTTTCAGAATGGTGACCAATGCCTGTAACTCGCATTTTGATGATGCAATAAGTACTGCATCATCAGCGTATAACAGACAATTGACTGTCAAATCACCTACTTTCACCACTTTGTTATACACCTTGTCACTTTGTTTTACACCTTAGAGATCCTAAATACAAATTGAATAGCCAAGCTGACATAGCACAATCCTGTTTAACACAAGTTCTGATGAAACAAAGCAATATTTAGTACCAATTGAATTTCTTTTTTTAAATTGTAATTCTTACTACGCTGAAATTGGGAGCCGAAATAAATTTAAAAAATATTATGAAATGGATTAAGAAAAAAGAACTTGAAATGACGGAAATCTATTGAAGATTACCAGATAATTAAGCACACGTCGTCTCTGCTTAATAATGATTAGAGTGTGATTTATCGGTATTATTAAAAATATTTAGAAATAAAATCTTTTAAGAGTATTATTATATTTTAGTATAATTCAATGCGCTATCTATAGAATGTATAAAGGCTTAAAATACAGATGTGTCCGAAACCCGTGATGTGAATTGTAATTTATTCATGTAACCAATATCATTTTATGTATTTATTATATATATACTTGTATATAAGTACGTGCAGTTTTCATTTGTACCTATGATTCCAGGCATAAATATTTGTTCATGGATTTTATGACAAAAGTCGTAACTTACTAGAGTCATTTCTTTTACTTAAATGAATTACTATATAGGTGAGTTATTATATAGATTTACTTACAATATTTAATCATAAAATAAGAGTTAACGTTGGTTTGTTCAAACATTTTTTTCCTTAAGATATATATATATATATATATATATATATATATATATATAGTATAAATTGTGTTTATCGATTTTCTAATAATAGTTGTTATAGTAGAAATTACTAAGACCGTACTATTCATAGGCAAGGTTAAGATTAAGATACACAAATATAAGAAACATAACTTACATCATACTCATTCAGGAACATGTACAGTTGTGTGACACTGATGCGTAGATCCGTCTCGTTGAACTCATAGCGTATGTTCCACCCGAGGGGACCGAACTGGCGTCTCTCCTGCACCACTGCGTGGAAGAAGCAGAGAGCGAAGAGGAGCTTCTTAAATATTTCCGACTGCTTGTTGCCTTCAAACCATTCCAGGTCGTTAATGGGATCGCTCTGGTATGACCGAGCGATGTTTGCGCGTAATCCTGTATATAGTTTGAAATTAATCATATATCATAAGAATGCAGCTTTTACATTCAAATTTAGCAAAATGGAAACCATTACAAGTTTAGCCAAATAAAGTTAAATAGACAAATAAAATGACCAACTGGCGCCGTGGGATAGCGTTTAACCGTAAATGGGTTCGATTCACAATCGAGTGAGTGATTATATTCAAATCTATCTTTATTTTCCTTTCTTATAAGACAGAGTATGGCGTTGAGTTTCGTAATTCAATACTTACTGTCTTGTTTTATCCTTTTTCGCAAACAAGCGTGCGGGCCACATGCTCTTAAATGAACCCCGCCGCCCACGGCCCCGTGTAACACTAGGGGAGCTAGAGTTTCGACACTAACTTTCCTCTGATTATTCTATACAGAATGAAGAGTAAACACGCTTTTTCACTGCAATGTCTTCTTCTTTTTAGTTATATACATGAAAACAGGTACACTGATTATCTGATTCGTATTTACATTACCTTGTGGAGGTTCATTTGTCATCTTCACACCATTTTGTAGAACATACACAGGGAAGTGATCCGCCGGGTAGGATGTCAGCCACAGTCTGAAGTCAGGGTGCGTTGAATCTGGCGTTAAGCCTTCGCAGATCTTTAGCAAGTTTAAATACAATTAGAATAAAATCAAATTTAACTTTTGATTTATTAATTCATTAATGAGTAGATATAAAAAATATTCTAAAATATTATATTCTTGACTTAAAATCTAATATCGATCCACCGTACCAAGACCAACAGTAATTAACATCGCAACCTCATGAGTGTTAGAGATACTATATATAAATCAAAAAATTTACATTAGAATAAAATGACATTAATAATTTTCCTGTAATAAACATGTGAGGTTATCTGTCAGGTTTCATTAAAACACGATTGGTTATGGATTTGTTTAGTACTTTGTAAAATGTTTTAATTACTTTCAATGGTTCTCGTCAGATAAGACACGACGTTGAGCTTCATGTTCGAGAGAAAAGTGCAAACCTATCGTCTTGCTACTGGATTCTTGATTCCTATAATTATACTCTAACTATGGAATAACCCTTCAACCATGTTAAAATACAAAAGTAAACCTTTTCCAACATCGGCATCCAACTCTTCGCCAAATGACAGTTTTGCAGCACTACCCACGTGCCGCTGCGGACGCCTTCGTCTATCAATTTAACCGCAATCGGACCTTGGCCTTGTCCCAGAGACAGTGAAAACAAACGTGACGACCCAAAGCCCTGGCGGGATATAAACGTTAATAAATATAAAATTAAAAGTTTTTTTTAATAACTTTTATTAATTTTTCAAATTATACTACTAAATTACTAACAATATTTTTCGTTACTTAAAAATAATATTTTTCTCAAATCAATATATTTCTAAGTACTTATCATAAAAAGAAAGTACGTACAAAATAACTCTTTTATTCAAATTTAAAGCCAAAGAGCTTAAATAGTTTACGTTGGCAAAAAGAAATCAATTTTAAAACAAGGATAATTGAAATCAGATAGTCATAAAGAAAACAGTGTATATGAACGTTACGTAGAAGTAATTACGTTGTTACGTAGTTGCTAATTTGAACTAAGCTAATGAGCTAACCTGATCATCAGCAAATTTAAGTAGTGTACCCATAGGATCAGATCCCGGGGTCAGTACAAATAACAGCGGAATACAACAATGGGAGTCAGCGTAAGAAGATGCTAGGTCAAAGAGAGGAGGCTCCACGAACAGACGACCCATATGAGCTAAAAATTTAAATGTTTTTATATTATTCAAATTAAAATAATACATAAGTTATTATAAACATATAAAAGAAAACAATGTTTAAATATTAAAGAAACCTTCGACAAAGTTTTGTACGGCTGGTACCATCATATCCAAGCGCATGCAACGTAGGACCATCATTTTCTGGAACACACATTTACAATATCTAGAATATTTACTACTACAGATCTATTGAATAGTTGTTTTTCTGTTATTGCCGTTGCTTTAAATGCAAATATATCTTCTTTTTAATATGTATTGAGTACAAGGATTATCTAACGGTACTCGTCAGTAAAGAGTAACTCAGACCGACCATATATGCTAGGTATATAACATAGTATAAAAAATTCAATGAAGTTTGATATCAATTTTCATTGTGTCATGTGGCGGAATTCGAATGGATAAATCGGAGTACTTGTTGCTTGTTCTCACTTCAACGAAGAAACTACGTTAAATGTAAAAGTATAATCATTCCCTCGAGTGGGAATCGAACCCACAACCAATTTGTTTGCACTCAGAGGTTGTCCTGTTATCGGCATTATAAGATTCCTATACAAAATGGAACCTCAAACATATCGAGTCGCTTGTCCCAGGGCTGCGGCAGCGGGCGTTCGTGCGCGTCGCCCGCGTTGCAGTACTCCTCCCACTGTGCGGCGTGCGACGTAAAGTGATCCACTATACCGTCGAATTTCTCTATTTCGTTAAGCCTACGAGTTCAAGTTTGAGAATTAGTTAGTGCTGTGTGTAATTTAGTGGATGGTATTAGTATTAATAGTCATTATTACATTTAATTAGTCAGTGTCGGTTAGCAGTTGTGTTAGATAGTGGTTAGTGGTTAGTAATGAATAGAAAAAATTAAAATATACCATATAACCAATTTATTGCATATGTCCTGGATTTTAACAGGTATATACAAGAGAAAGTACTTAACTTTCAGAGCTCTTCTTACTTAGATTACGTTTGACGTACCAAAATACAATAATATATTTTTTTTACTAAATTATAGAAATGCTTTTTAATATTAACGTTACCAATACTTATGAATTAATATGACAACATCAAACATTAAAGCTCATATAATAATGTACGTTAAACATATATACCACAAAAATCTCTTTTCAATTTTTTTTTGTATCTACATTAAAATAAATTTATAATATAAATACTTATAACAAACCCATTAAATTCAGCCCAAGCCTGCGGACTGAGGAAAGTAACGGGGTTAGGGGGGACCACTCTGGGCTGAGCTCCCGCTAGCAGGAACATTACATAAGATTGTTGCAAGCGATCCTCCGCCACCATTATCGTTACCGTGAGGAGCAACGAGAATACCAATTTATCCTAAAATAATAGCTTCATACATAAAGAATTGTTCATTTTATTGGTATCATCAAAAAAATCTTCAATATATTCAGTATAAACAAACCGTTGATCATTTAAAAATAAAATACATTATAATAATAGTAAAATTACAAAAAATATATGTTTTACAAAAAAGAAAATAGAATACCTTTTCAAACAAACTCCTACATATATTAGCGTAGAGCGAGTATGTGAAGTGCGTGCGTAGTATATCGAGGCGTTCTTCAATGTCGTCCACTTTCTCCGTGTTGTCGATGCTCGCCGTGAACAGACCCTCGAACCAGCCCAGCGAGTACTGATACATGGGGTCGATATGTGCGAGAGATGCTGGACAACGCAAAGTCATTTAGAAACAACTATACTATTAAAAACTTTAATAATAAAATGAAAATCTAATAATAACTATGATTTCCGTTGCTTTTTAAAATATTTATAATTTATAAGGCATTGGTAAAGAAAAATCGAAATTATGAAGTACCTCGGTATTATGAAGAGCCTAAATAAATTTATTTTTCGTCTTATACCTATTCTTATGTTTTAGTTATTTATGGTACTTTTTACAATTTTTGTCTTGAGTTTTAAATAAAATTATATGATACAAAAAATTACGGTACAAAAATTTTGTCTTATTATTATAAAAATAAATCTTAATACTTAGTTACCTATAAGGAAAAACAAATTAGTAGAATGTACAGCAATAGGCACGTAGTCGTTTCTAGCTTCATCTATCTGTTTTTCAGTTATCATCGCAACTTCTTGTTTTTCTTTAATCTCGTTAGCCATGTCTTTAGCCGAATTCAAAATCTACACAAACAATAAAACAGTTATAATTAAAATGTTAAGACAATTAAACAGATGTTGACGATGAATAATTGTATATAACAAACAATTTCATAAGTAACAATAAACGAAATGTCCATTTAAAGTGACCTGTTTGACCCTACCTGCACAGCCTCCTCGTCCTCCAACAAGTGTTCCGACGTGGACAGCACGTTGAGTATCTTGCGCTCGATGTCCTGCAGCAGGCGGCGGTGCTCGGCGCCCTGCGTGGTGAGCTCGGCCTTGGCCTGCTGCAGGTCGGGGCGCTCGCGCGCCACCACGCGCGCCAGCAGCTGCGCTTGCAGCCCATCCGCCGCCAGCATGAAGTTGACGAGCGTCACACGCACGCCCACCTCCGGCAGGTAGTGCGGGTTGGCGAGCTTCGTGCTTATGTACAATCTGTTTATGTTTACTTTTTTATATATGTGTATAAAACTTTTGCGTTACTGACAGATAACACACAGCTGTCACCGGAAGTCGGAATTTGGCAAGTATGTACATACATGTAAAGAGCGTGTAAGGAACCATTAAGAGAGGATTACTGAAATTTTTCATGGAAAAAGAAGTTTAAGGATTTTATGTCTTAAAATAATCGTAAACGTGTGCGTTGCGAGCTAGAATATTTTTTTTGTTTTACAACTTCACCTTTTTGTCCCATGAAGAAATATAAGAGCCTAGTCGGAGAGAACCTAATGTCAAAACAGTTCATTCTCTACTTTTTGACCTAATTGCAAACGTCGCGCTTTCTTAAATCAGAGCGGTGAATTGTGGAATAAAAATAATTTAAATAAAATTCCACTAAGAGATACTCAAACCCACAACCAAACGCTTTTACAATAAGATGCTGTTCTACTGCGCCACGATTATCTCAATGTTACTCATATAATCAGGACTGAATATAGCAGAATTTAAAAAAATATATTTTACTAATTATCCATAAGAAATAATATTTTAGTATTGTTAAGTAACATTTTAAGTAACCTTACTTGAAATCTTTGCTATATTCAACTATTGTGTCTCCTATCTTGATGCAGAGAGCACCGCCTTGTCTAAACGTTTGCTGCTGCAGGAGGGGCTCTAGCATTGGATCTAATTCCTCTAGTACATTTTCCAATAATACCTACAAATAATAATGTATAAAAATATATACAAAAAATGCCTATATAAATTTTTTATATTTTTTTTTTGTCATGAATCAAAATTAGAAATACATTTTGTATAAGAAGATACTAGTATAATTACTAAATATTTAGTTTATTTCCAAAATTAAATTAATTGAATTAAATACATTTATTTATGCGCTTTCATATTTAAATAATATATGCATTGTAAATAAAAATGTATAAGCAATGTAATTTATCAAACCGGCTGTCCAAATTGTACAGCGTTCTCCAAGATGCGACTAAGATCTGCCTGCGTCATGCGCACGACACTCAAGTTGTTGGGCTTTTCCATATTTTTGATCCAACGATTGGCCTGACCTTGCGGATCTATCATCAATGGCCAACGACGAGCTGTCCTAAAGATTAATTTTAATAATATTATTATCTATTTGACATACCACTTATTTAATTCAGCTGTATCGCCTCGCATTCGTAACAACTAAATCAAATTTTAACGAAATATCAGATACGTTACATCAATATCAGATATCAGAACGTAAATATCAGATACGTTAAAATTATTGAAACAATCCCTATTCAAATACTTAATTCATACAATTCAAATAAAGAATTTAAATACGAGTATCGGATGAAAAAGCAAAAATAGAATACGAAATATTTTGCGGATATCAAATATAATAAAAAAAGTGAAAGACGAAGGTAGTAATCCATTTTTTAGATACGAAGTGACAATTATGTCTTACATAATGATAATAGCGCTCTCAATACTAAAGTCGTCGGCGGGCAAGCCGTCGATGTTCCACTGCTGTATGGTGACGGGCTCCCCCAGCGACGTGATCAGGCTGTAGTTGAGCGTGCATACTATACCGCAATCGTGACATGCTTGTGCCCATTTCTTTACCTACATATGAATAATTAAAGAAATAAGGGAACTCATACATAAATTTTGACACTTAAGTTTAGAGAAAAACATTTCCCCATTTTTCTTTTATTTTAGCTTCATGCTTTATCCCTTGCGGGGTAATAAAAGAGTACAGAGCGCAAAACGCTACAATTCCTGCTTACCTCTTTTGCTTCGTCCACAGTCATTATCTCATCTTATAATTTTTAATTTTTGTTGATTGCAGGACGGGAAAATTCTACGTTTTATTCGGGGTATTATTAATGGGTTTCGACTATACCTAAGGAGTAGGTAGCTAAAAATCTATATATATATATATATATATATATATATATATATATATATATATATATATATATATATATATATATATGCCCCCTAGACAGTAAGCAAAAAATACTAAGTTTAAGAAATATTTTATAGCAACTAAATTATATAGTTTAATGTAAAATGAAATCATACCTGTTCATTTCTAAACAGAGCTGTGAATGGACCTAGGTACGCTATGATGCCAGCAGCGATTAATATGTCACCTAAAATATTTTAACAATAATCTTGACACTAAAATATATGCAAGATATATTGCATTTATTGCCGACAGTTTCACCGTTGAAAGGAATGTCTAGTTTTCTTTGGTCCTTGAATTGACGTAAAGAAAGTGAGGCGTAAAGTTCCGCCACCTGATTTTATTAATATTAGAACATTATATTAAAAAAGTAAATTTTATTCACAAAATATATTGTCGTCTAATACATATAATGATAAATGTATAAAGAATAAATTAAAAAAAGTATATAGGTATGTGAGTTACTTACCAGTGAGCGAATTGTAAGTTTCACGCAATGATTTCGCAATCATTGTCCACCTTGTCTTCTCTCCGCCTAAACCTGATATGAGCATCTCCGCTCGTTTCAACTTATTACTGCAATCCATTACTTCATTGTCCAAAAGTCTTTGCTGACGATTCTGTTCTGATAGTGCTTCTTCCAAGCGACCTAGTTTCTCTTGAACCTAAAACATGTACAATATCTATATTACAATTATAGATACTCTTTTGTGACACCAATGGAAAATGTTATTTTGTTTCTTTACAGCTTCACGTATTACGCATCGCAGGGAGATACTACTGTCAAGACACTATGTCCTTCGAGGAAAATTCGAGACATTTCGTGTTGAATGGTGGAACTCAACGCCGCAGTTAATGTTACCAAAGCCAAGAAAATTAATGTAAATAAATTAGAACTCTAAGAAGCGATCGAACCTACAACCAATCACTTTTACATTCAGACGTTTTACCGCTGCGTGACGATGGTCCCTTAGTATTCTTTTATGACATTCATTTTTTCTTATTCTTTGGATAAAAATGACTATATATTTCCATAATTTAGCATTGGACTCTTACAGTTTTATTTCTTGTATTGGATTTATATAATTTAAGACCAATGATTTATTAATCTAGTAATAAAAATAGCTATCATTATATAACCTCTCTCAACTGCGCCTGCTTGACAGCGAGTGCAGCCATGGCCTTGTCGTAGACGGCCTGAGCCGCGGCAAGCCGCTGCTTCTTGGGCGCCACTACTTTGGCCACTTTGTCGTATTTCGTCATCGCTATTACCCACTTGCACATACCTGTATGTATTTAAGATTTATTAGTTTTATATCAATACGTAAGTGGAACTTGTCAGTAAAGAAAATTAAACGAAAACATATACAATTACAAATTATGTAATCGTAATAAGTAATTAGCACACCAAGCATACTTGATGAATAAACGATATAAGTAAAAAAAAGAACAATTGATAAATTTTTGATAAAAATAAGCATTAAGCCGAAGCCGAGTTAAATGGAAGTAGATTTAAACTTAAAATAATCGAGTTCTGTGATCATCGTTATCACAAGACGGAAAATGTCGAATGCTGGATATTGGACTTCGAGTTCTGTATCACAGAATTTTGATATATGCAAATACGTCACCTTCAGCGGCTACAGAAACGGCTCTGATTTTCTCCGGCACGAAGCCGTCGTCCTGCATCACTGTGTTCATCAATTTCTTCATAACTGGTGGTGGAATGTTATCCTTGTCATAATTTTGTAGTGATTCGAGGAACTTTATGTCATTCAGCAACTTTTTGGATGGACCCCAATAGTCTTCTATTGTTCCCACTCCGGATGGATTTGGTATTTTGTCTGGTTTAACCTCCTTTAATTACAATAATAGGGATAATTATATCGTCAATATACTAAACTAAAAGTCTTATTCTCATGCGTTATTAAAAATATACTTACCGGGTCATCCTTTGTACGAATGAAATACAAAAATTAAGTATCAGACAACATCTACAAAGCTAAACTATATAACTGCTAGATTGTAACAATATAACTGCTAGATTGTAACGTATTTGTACAATTTACTAGTTTTTAAATATTTTATTTTTTAACTTACTTACATTTTTTAAATTATTTTTTTAATTGATCGATTTTATAAAGAAAATTATTTAATATTAATATTATGAACGTTTATTTTTCGTATATTCAAAGCATAATGTGCATTTGCTACGTGTTACTTACCTTCAAAATACAAATGGCTTCCATGACCAGTTTAATGCCTCTCGGTGGACTCTTCATAGTTTTGATAAACGTGATGTCCTGTGGAGTCAGCGTATCGAGCGCCGCCAGCGCCGCATTCAGGATCGGCATCGCTTCAGCGAGATCGGCATCGCATTCATCTTTAATGCCTTGCGCTTCTTTTGCCTAGGATATTAGATGTTTATTTCACATAAAGATGTGTGATATAAATGCTAAAAGTAATGTTAAGAGTGTTAATATAAAAAATTGTAATATAATTATAAAAATAAGAAAGATTATTTATATTAATTTCAGTTTTATTAAGCAAATAATAATAACAACGAAAAAAGGGCACTGACCAATACTTAATAGAATCATATACGTTTCTTATTCTGTTTTGATTTGATGTGAACTGACCTGCTCTTCGGCCGCAGCCTGGTCCATTAAAACTTCAGCTTCAACGAGAGCCACTCCTTCTTTCTCCTTCTCCACCTTTGCAGTCGTCTCCGCGACTGCAGCAGCCCCAGCGGCCAGTTTAGGCTGCAATACTTCTAACGCCTCTTGTAACGCCGCCACGGATTTTGCTGCAATAGCGAGCTGGTCGAGACCAGTGATGTACCGCTTTTCACTTGTTAGCAATTCTCTGAAAACATGTTATTATTGGCAATATTAAGATATTTAAATATTCTCAAAATACTCATAATTTGTTAATGCTAAAGAGTTTTTTAAAACATATTTTTTACTTATAAATATGTTACTATAATAGTTACCATTACATTTAAAAACCCCAAATTATACTCACGTTCGTTTCTTCCCCAAAAGCGATTTGAACATATTTATCAGTTCTAAGTACGCTGTGGGTGTGACATAGTTGTACCGCTTCAGCCGAAGCAGAAACTGTCTAGTCAGCTCTTGTGTATCGGTGTGGAACATTTGGCATAGTTTGATGGCAGTATCTCTTTCGAGTTCAGTCAATTCTATGTCTTTTAAAAACCGAGTTGCTACTGCCAGTAAAGCATCTGGTGGCCATTCCTGTTGAATAATAAATTAAGATTTATAAAAGATACATATAAGATGATATAGTATGATATTTAATAAATACTTTTTTTAAATTTTTATGTGTTATTTACACACATAAGATAAGAAATATAATGACAGAAAACGTATAAAATTATATCACAGCAGAACTCAACCTAGCGAACGATGAAGAACCGCATGTATTCTATATAGTTTCGTCGTAAATATTAGCATCTCTGTAGACATTATACTAATTAAAAAGACTAAGAAATAATCGCTTTAAAAGACAAAATGCTTATTATTACAACATTTTTAGATAAACAATAAGCAAATTTCAACAAAATATTATTCAATGACAAGTGTATATCACCTGAAACCAATCAATAGTACAACAATTAACAAGCGAAGGGAACTTCCGTATGCGCGTACGCAGCGAGGTGCCGGCGGGCGACATTGCCAGCACGATGTGCAGCTGGTCGCGCACTATGGACACGAAGTAAGCGTACAGCGCTGTCGGGCTGCCGTCCGTCTGTAGGGACTTGTCGCGCTGGCGATCAATCTGGTGGGAAGGATATGATTGATGTACACATAACTCAGAGAAACTCTATCATTTGAATACGCTATCTTCCGATAGCGTATTCAACCTTTTCCACCTTAAGGAATTTTTACTCAATTCTAAAATGCATTAATCAAAACAGGTTTATTCTGGGAAAAGTTATGCTTTGGTCTACTAATAAGAAAATATATAAGTTTCGAATTGTGAACCTCCTTCGTTTTTAACATGATCGTTTTTCGATGATTTGGTCTTAGCTAACTTATTGTGTGTATAACCGCAAGTATTATTATTTGTAAGAAGCTAATTATAAACGTAGAAAACGTACAATATCTTTTGTAAACTAAAGTTTCGATCAAGTAAGTTAATCGGAAGCAATTGAGTTTATAAAATTGCTTCAGAGCTGCAGAGTAGGAGAGCTACTAATTAAAAATAAGTACGGAAGCTAATTTACTTACCACTCGCATCTTTTCACAGAGTTCAGCCTTTTCGTCAGCAACAAAAATATTTGGTACCTCTCCTGAATTTAGCATATTATTTACATCTTCTAAAAAGCCTTCTTCTTTTATCTGTATATTAAAAAACATTTCGGAAGTGTATTGGAAATTACTACTTTTTCAATTTGATTATTAATTAATATAAGTAAATAATTACTTACTTGTGATTCTATAAACAAAAACACCATATGTAAATCGGGAGTACTTGATTTTCTTAATAATGTTTTTAAATCTTCACGCCATTCTGTTTTCCCATATGTTCTACTCATTTCAACCTGTTAGAATGAAGAAAAAGAATCCTAAGTGAGTTTTTATCTAAATCAAATCCGTTAATTAATGGAATAGCTTAGCAATAACTGATGGACGAATTCATTCATTAAAAAAACAAATACGTACGCTGGTACAGGTAAAAAATACAGTAATTAAAAATATATTATAGTAATTTTCATGTCATCATTTAACTGAAATAATTACTTTTTTTTATGAATAAATCTAAATATATGTCTTAAAGAACCTTTAAATCTCTTTTGTGTTCAGCCATATTATGGCACTTATACCAAATGATATATATATATATATATATATATATATATATATATATATATATATATTTAATAAGATATTTTTCACCTGGAAGAGATCATACTCGTTGATGTGCGCGGCGAGGCGCGTGAGCGACTGGCGCCCGGAGCCGCCCAGACCCACCAAAAGCGCGTGCGAGCGCGGCTGCGTTAGCACGCGGCACACGCGCGACACGTGCTCTATCGCGAACCTGATACACGAATATATTATCCATTTCTATTACTACACTTACTAGTTCCATTAATACAAAAACTTTAACCCAACAATATTGAAACTTAAAAGGACAAAAATATGCGAGACAAAGCTATAAAGTGCATTAGTGAAACTTGCAATCACAATAATTTTGTGACACAAATGTTTAGCTTTAAATCTTAAGTAGTAATTTCATCTCATAACCCATCATTTATATTTCACTAAATGCATGATACTATTCAATATAAAATGATTTTTTTTTGATGATTTTTTTTAATATATGAGAATATATATTTTAAAATACAAAGATTGGTCGTATAGATACACTAGCGATCCGCCGGAGCGAATATATCAATAAAATTAGGTATAAATAATTTAGAAAATAATCTTTTAAATGGAACAAATAACATCCTGTGTAATCTCAAAACTAAGCATTCAATTTAAGTTGCATGCACTGTGAGCGAAAGTTAGCATAAATTATAATAATAATTTTGGTTTTTAATTTAACAATTTATGTATTTATAATAGAATATAGAAGATAGCATCCAGTTGAATGGAATAATAAATGTGTTTCGAAAACTCAAAGGTAGGTAAGGAGTCGCGGCTACTGTATTACAAATATCGACACCCCTTTCCCCTCAGTGACACCACTACACTGCGCGGGACCGCAATCGCCATGTTATTTTACTATTATATTAATTATTTTCGTTATATCTTTTGAATGGATTGTCCGATTTTAATCATTTAAAGTATTTTACAGGTATTGAAGTGAAGCATTAATATAGAGATATAAATAATGTGATTTGATTCTTGTAGCCTTTTTTTCGACTTTTCAAATGAACAAAAGTAATTATAGTGGCATAACTACAGTAGTGGACATATGGTATCGCAGACTTTTACGTAGATATTGATAAGATCTATAATACTATACAGCATTTTTTTTGTTTTATCATCAATAGTTTTTGCAGCGCACAGGATGATAGATTTTTATAGCTACTTTTTCACACCTTGACTTATATTATTGCATTTTTATTAGAGATAAATATGTTTTGAAAATTTCATATAGCCTATGTTGCTCAGTGAAGATGCAACTTTCGAATGGTGAAAGTATTTCTGAAATTGGTCCAGTAATTTTTGCGTGAAAACATGAATATATACAAATATTTCCTTTTTATATTATTAGGATAGATAATCATACACTTTAAATTTTAAAATTTGAAATTATCATAATTCTTACACCTCACCTAAACAACACTAGGTTCATCGGCTTCTTCGACATATTGTTAAACTCCACGAGGTAAGCATCTACTGTAGAATTTAAATGTTCCATATTTATGGTCTCCATATAAAAGCGTGTGTCGACTTTTGGATTAGCAAAGTCACAGTATATCAAATTGCGGAGATGTAAATCAGTGATCTAAAATTATAATTATTAGAATCTAAATTTTCTCTCAAATGTAATATATTTTTTAATAATTTAAAAATATAATTTTATGATATTAAAATAGCAATCACGAAAGGAACTTGGTCTTGAAGTTTCAAAGCATTGACGGCAATGCTGTCATTTGGGATTTGAATATTTAACGTACAGATTAATTTTTATATGGATATATCCAATATCCTCTCACCGTGTCATTAGGCCCTTGGAGCAACCTTCCCAATAACTTATCAAACTCGTCATTTAAATGTAAATGAGTCGCCTCCCTCAAGCACTTCACCAGCCAGTGGCGGTCCGCATCCTCTGTGAGGCGATCGGAAAACACTCGCAAGCATTCGTGTACCCACAGCCTTTTAATGGATTGTAAGTCTGGTGTGACCTCTGGTACGGACAACAAGACCCCCTGGTGGTTTAGTGAAAAGTGTCAGTAAGTTTCATTATTGATATTAATAATAACATCTACTGACATTATTATAATGTTTATCATATTTACTTGTCATACATATTATATTCCTAAGAAGATACCACTTTATACACTTTTAGTTCAGCAACATTGTATTAAGAAAAATAATTATAAGAACACATTCTGTACATACTTCCTATGATAATGTGTAATATTTTTTATATAACGATAATGTGTAATATTTTCTTATATAATGAATAATCACTAAAGAGAAAAAATCAAAGTGAACTTTAATCTAGCACATACCAATATAACTTTAGAGAAATCACGTAAATTGAACGTGTAATGCGACTTTGATGGTGTAGGTAGCAAGTTCAGCCTACATTGTTTGTACACTTCTAATGTTGCTGATACTATTTCTTCAATACACGGATCGAATTCCTTTGAAAATCCTCTGTAACAGTTACGTAATATTTAGCTACAATAAAATAATTAATATCAATTACAAAATAGCAAGGTTTTTATTGCAATAAATTACAACTTTGTTTTTTTTATTTTTAATTTTCTTTTCGCTTCACGCTTTTGTCCCGCATAGCAGGGTAGACAGAAAGTACCTAGTGTCAAGACACTCCGTTCTTCACTTTCCACCAAATTCGAGACATTGCGTGATGAGTGGTGAAACTCAACGCCGCACTTTGTCTGTTACCAGAGCGAGGAAGTGAAAATAATTTAAATATTATCACTCTCCTGAGTGGGGATCGAATCCACAACCGATCGCGTTTACAGTCAGACGCTGTCCCACTGCGCTACGACCGGCCTCTTAATAAGTCAATAGATGAGTAATAAAATTATTAATAATGTATCTAATATCGTTAATCGCTATACGCCTTATAACATTACAAAAAGCATGAGAAATCTAATGGGTTATATATACTTGCATTTACCTTGTATCTAAATGCCAAAGCATAATCCTGCCAAAAATAACTTTAAGAGTTTCATCATCAAATTCATCTATGCAAAAGAATGTGAAATGTCGTGAGAAACGTGGCGTGACAAGTTTGGCACCCGGCGTGGGCTTACCCATTGCGCACATGAACTAGAAAAACAATTTTTGAATGAAACTATCAAAATTTTACATTTTATGATAAATGTTTATATCATAATAATAATATTTTTTTTGAGCTTCACGCTTTTCGCTCTTCATGCATGCCCTTCGGGGGATCCTCATACTTTTAACGTGACCTTTCTCCAGTATCTTCGATACTATGTTTTCGAAGGTCAACCGAGGTCTCCCCCAACCTCTCGCTCAACGCTCATTTTTTCAACGTGCCCAAAACACCTGAGCACGTTCTTCTTCATTCTTACTGTGACATTCACGCTTACACCTGCCATTCTGCGTATCTCCTCGCTGCATATACGATCAGCTAAACTGACTCCGCATATCCGATGAAGAGATCTCATCTGCATTCATCATTCTTTCATTCTTCTTTTGACACACCCACGTTTCGCCGTCGTATAACAACGTCGGTATCAGTACCGCATTATGAACGGCAAGATACGGCGTGCAGGTACGCTCACGGTTTGCCGTCGCATCTATGCAGTAAGAGGACCTGTTACCGGCAGCAATACGCCTTTCCACATCCGTTTCGTATCTTCCATCTCTACAAAACATACTTCTCAGATATATCACCTCATTCACTTGTTCTAATATCTTTCTATCTACCATAATCTTACATTCCGTCCTTTCTTCGTCTCTATCAAATACAAGATCTTCGTTTTACTTTACAAATCTTAGTTTTACTAGTATTAAGGTTTAGACCATTACTATCACCCCCTTTCTTTTAGAGTGGTGACAATGCCTGTAACTCGCATTCTGATGATGCAATTAGCACTGCATCATCTGCGTACAACAGACAGTTTACTGTCAATTTACAAACTTTCTCTCCTATGCCACTATCTTATATTTTTCACATTCTTCACATTCTTCAAATTTCGAGACATCAAATATAATGCGTAAAATACCGATGTTTTCCGTTGCCATCTGAATTTAGACATTTGTTTCTTCAGTACTACCCTACACTTTTTGATTAAAAAAAATTTTAAAACTCCAACCTGCACATCAATAAGGTGCATCGCGACATTAGTCTTCCTGTCGTACCAGAGTCCGAGGTCGATGCCCTGCCGCAGCACCTCGATGGGCGGCTGCGCGCCGTAAGTCTCCGCCTGAGGCATGCTCACGTCGTCCACGAACACCACGCAGTGGCAGCCTATTGGCGGCCCGAATACACCTAGCGAATTTACTAACTTTTAGCAATAACTATTTTTTGAACTTCTTTAGTAACCTTCCAAGCACCCGGACCACTAAGCCATACATTCTATATCCATGTAATTTGACTCTAGTCTAAAAGCCCTTAAATTATATTCGTTTGATATTCGCCAATGCATATTCTGATATGATAAATACGAATATTTTTTTTTTTTACTGTAATCTGAACTCTTTCATATAAATTAAATAACTTTACGGGACAAGCTACTAATTATTTATATGCTATAACTTAAAAATCTCAATTAAAAAATAAAAATTTGATTAATATACTTCTTCTGCTCTCTTTATATTAAAAAAAAAACATTTTGGAAACGAGCTAGCTATTTGATTATAAGTATAACCTTTTCTCCTTTTGTCCAATTTGCCCATAATAATATCCTGTGTTTGATTACAATTAGTTTGTGCTGAGAATGCCATTATTAGAGCTTTATAGACTTTCGTGTCAACCCTTTTCACCAGATAATCCTGCAATAACGTATATTTTACATAAGTAAATTTTCATTTTTGGCACAAAATAATTTTAAAATTATTATTATTTTATATTTACAATGATATAAGAAGATTTGCCAGTCCCAGTGGGTCCAACCATCATCACAGCCTTGTGATGCGTCACCAGAAGTTTAAATAGAGCCAAATACCGCACACTATCGAGCGTAGTCACTAATATTTGGTTGGGAGGAGTGTCTCGACTTATTGGCGGAGCCGACACCACATCATCGTACCATGGCTTCCATTTGCCTTTACCCTAATTACGGATTTTTTTCTCAGTGTTGGTTTTTTAACAAGAATGAGATTACTAAACATTTGAAAAATCTCAGAAAATCTAAATATACACTTATTTCAGATTTGCAATAATACATTGTACGGTAATATTAAAATAATTAAAATTTTAAAGCAAATATAGAATGATTATATTTAGAGTTTATTTTTATTTCTTTGCTCTGGTGAGACAAAGCGCAGCGTTGACTTTGACCGCGAAACACACAATGTCTCGGTTTCGAGCGGAAAGAAGTTAACGGTGTTGACACTAGATTGTCTCTGACAATCCTGCTAAGTAGTATTAAGCTGGAATTTGAATAATTTTAATTATATTTGAATGACACTGCATAATAATTTACTAAATGATTGATAGTATATTAAGATGTAATAAGAATAATACACGAATACCTCTTTAATAAATCTATAGTCGTAGACACTTCCCTCTTTAGGTATAGTAAAGATGTAATGTTTCTCTGGCTTGCCAATTTCCTTTGGATAACCCAAAGCTTCTAATACTGATGCAGGAAATTCCTTTTCCAATAATCCTCGGAATAACATATCAAACTTAGATCGACCATTACTTTCTAGAGTAGCTCCAATGGACCATATAGTCGAAAAGAAAAATACACCCTATTGCAAAAAATTAAACGTAATATACAACATAATATAAATAAATAAAATATTTTGTATATTATCAAATATCTCTCATTGATAGGAATATAAAAGATTTTTAATATGTAAATATAAAAGATGAATGTATCAATGTTCTATACTTTCCGAATTTTAGAGACCACTGGATCTCTAAAATTCGCAATTTAACTCTGCGATTTGTCTTAACAGAACGAGAAAGATGTTAGAGGAAGGTCACGTAAGGAGCATAAGGACCACTCGAAGAACATGTAGAGGACATGAAGAGGGTAATGACTGTAAACGTGGCAAAAGATGTATGCAGAAACCGTAGCGCTTGGCGCTCCATGTCTCTGACTACCCTGTCAGGGATACAGCGTGGAGAATAATAATATTTTGATATATTAATGCTTATCTGAGAACCCAATACCACTGAGTATAAAAAAACCGTCCTATACTTTACATGAGTCTGAATGTCAGTAAAATGTTAATGTGTGGGCAAATAAAAAAATATGGAATAATGTATTATAAATATACGGAAAAAGTAAATTTTACCTCAAGTTGTGCTCGTATGTCGAGATCTGATAATTGCTCGACATATTTTTCATCATAAAAATCGTCCATGAAGGTGTCAAAAAGATTCATGCACCCTTTTACCAAATTAGTACGTGACGTTACGTACATTTGCTGAAATTAATAGCGACGTTATAAAATATAAAACGTTTTTAAATGTTACACCAATATTAAATTAGCATGTTTTCGTAATAATCCAGTTTTCAGATATTGGTACAGGATACAATAAGATATTAGACGTACATTACTGTTTTTACATAGATAAATCCTTTAAAAATTGTAAAAATATATTCATTATTATTGATAATTAATCAAATAATAACCTTGACTTTTCCAGATAACTCCACAAGCCAAAGCAGAGGCGACATAAAACGGTAGTACAATATTCTGATGTAGCTTCTATTAAAGCCGTGCAGTGTCGGTGGCAGAGTGTTCAGCCACGACTCCAGAAGACATTTCCAACCGAGACCTTTTGGCTCCAAGTAGATCATTCCACAACGCGACACCTGTTCATATACCGTCCGTAAGTAATTGCTTAAGTTAAGGATATTGATTTATACTAGATATCCCTTTAAATGACCTTAAAGGGATATCTAGTATAAACTAGATATTTATTGGCAACGGGTATACTACTTTATTTAAGGGAGTTAGACAAACCTAGTATGCGTTGCATTTGTTTTTATTATTTAATGTATTTTAATTAATATTAGAAGTTTTTCTCTATATAAATTGTTATTGTGTCAAATTTCATATCCTCTATTAGCATATTTTTTGTAAAACGGATACAGATTCTTTGTTTTACGTGTTTATATACTAATATATATTATAAATAATAATAATTCTTATTAAATACTTCTATTCTACGTAACATTTATATTGTTGCTTAGCTTATTACAATTTTTTTTAATAACCTTTTAAATTCAAAGTTTAAAAAAGAACTTTTAAATATTATTAGGAGAAAAGTAATTTACACTAAAGTTAGGTACATTACCTAACATATTACAAGATATGTAAAAAAAATGATGTTTTTGTGTTGTTTTAACTTACAGTAGCTGGCGACGCTGCCTCGAGGTCCATCGGCTCAAAGATAAGATTAGTAGTAGGCGCGAGCTGAATAATCTCACCGCTCATCAGACACAGCTTCTTGTTATCATCTAATACTGTATTCAAGTTCTCTATCCAAATTGCATCCACTGGCCCGTCAAATACTAGCCATTTTCTATTAAACAATATTTTTTTACATAAATATAATTTTAAGAGAATTTTAAAAATTAGGACGTAGCGGGCTTTAACCCGCGCCTCTTATGAATCCAAAATTTCTGTCGAATAAGCCGTAAGTTATACTATAAAAATATATACTACTTCAATAATACCTTCGTTACAACCCACGTTATTTTGTGGTTAGTTAAGTAAGCTAAGTAATAAAAAGAATCATCAAGCAAGAGTACGACAAGAGAGATTGCTATTTAGTGGATATTTTTAAGTAATTTACTTACTGTAGCGTATTTAAAATTCTCAAAAGATTAGTGTATGTTTTTTACCTATTATCATTAGTAGAAACAGCAAACGCCCTATAGCTAACGGCAAGGATACCGTCAGACCACTCATGCGACACGGGGTCGAACTGCCCGTACAACTGCCCCATTGTTATAGACTTTGGATTGATCACCGTCCACTCAACCGCGTTTTCTTCCATTAAACCCTTTAAAATAAAAAAAATGAAACTTATCGAAATAAATATAAAAATAAATAACATATCTCCCGCGTTCAGAGTTCTTTCTCATACAGAGGAGTCATAACATTAACTTAAATTTTCCGTCCAAATATCTTAGAATTAGATATTGCATGTTGCATAGTGGGGAATTGAAAATAAATTAATTACAATAATTTACGAGGTATGGAAATCGACATAGCATAGCATATAAACATAGCGTTTTGCAGCTTTAGACGTTTTATGTTACCTATACTGTAATTTGAATGACACATCGGTAAAAATAAGACTATATTTTCTAATATACGTCTTCTATATATGTAGACACGTCTACTAATTAAGCAAAAAAAGAAAATTATGACAAAAAATACCTTTTCAGAAACCAATCCTAAAGCGTGACCGAGAGCGTGATAGCATTTTGTCTTCCCAGAAAATGGGAAACCAACCAACATAAGACCATGTCTTACAAGAATCATTTCATACAATTGTAAAACCTGTTTGAACAATTTTATTTTAATTAGTTAAATATGTTTTTATTAGATTTTTTATTAGAACTTACATCAACATTATTCTTTTTTTTTGTTTTTTTTTTCTTATTCTTTATAGCTTCACGCTTTTATCCCGCATAGCAGGGTAGAGAGGGGCAACTTAATATTAAGATATTCCACTGACTGTTTAACCCAAAATGGAGGATACAATGCGTATTGAGTGTCAAAATCAACGCCGTGCTTCCTCTTACCAGACCACAGAAATAAAAATAGTTTAGAAATATATTCATTACCGCGAGTGGTAGTTCAAATTTAAAAAATAAACAAACCTTTTCAATAAAGAATTCGTTGGGCTGCAAATTGAGCGGCACGCACACCTCTTTGAGACAGGAGACGAGGTGCGGCAGACCCGGCTGCGGCAGCGGCAGTCCCGGGAATAAGTCGCCGATTATACCCTACACGGAAAACATATGTTATTAATAATCATTCTTATTTTTAAAGCTTAGGATAAGAAAACATATCTATTAAAGAGTAAAAAAAATTACGCAGCGAAATTCAAACAAACGCCAACAAAACGTAAAGAAACGCTCCGTTCTAATAGGTTTATACATTTTCCAAGTATGATATCTGTTACTAGCTGTTCACGTTTATAAAAACAGTTAAAAAGTAATTAAAACAAGTTGAAAATTTACTGTTAAATTTCTAAGCCACTTACTGAACTTTCGATTTTAAAAGATATTGGGTGAATTTAACAAAAATATTTGATTTTTATTTCGAGGCGGCTGTCATTTTTGAAAAACAACATTTAAAAAAATCTTAACCTGTACATGAAAGTTTAAGTCAATTGATTGAAGATATATAGTTTGAAATTAAATTATAAAACCACTCAAACAAAAATAAAACATCACAGGTCAGTAGTAATAAATAAACATGTAGAATGTAAAAAAAAACATATAATGATATGTCATTAACAGTTTACCATAAAGAGTGGGACATCGTGTTCGAGGAACTTAGGCAGGTTGACGTCCTTGATGGAGCGCAGCAGTATGACATCCTCCACCTCGTCGGGGTAGCGCAGCTTGAGCGCGCCTGCCGCGCGTAACACCGACTTAACCGCACGCATTCCTAACATTAATTCACTTTAATATAACATAATGGTAGCCAATTACCTGAAAATAGGTATTACCTAAAAATCATGGCACAGTGGGACAAAATATGAATGTGAACGCGATTGATTGTGTTTGAGAACTCGGAGAAATGATTACATTTAAAATATATAGAATCCGATCTGGAAAGATAAAGCGCGGCTTTAGTTCGGTCAACAAGCAATATGTCGAATTTGAGGGGAAAGCGGTGAACGGGATGTTTTGAAACTAGATTCAGTCTGGCTACCCAGCTATGGGAGATAAAGCCTGTTAATATTACCATAATCATAGTGACTCTGGGAGGAAAGCTGCTCCGAGCACAATTTGTATGTAGCGACTATCTTGACCGCGAGAGGTTTAGCGTTTAAGTATCCGAACGCGTACAACTCGATCTCAGATATGAGCACGTAATCCGGCACCATCATTGCCACTGATCGGAAAAGTGCCTGAAAATAACGTAGCTACATAAAATAAATTGTAGTTTCACTATTTTTGGGTTTAGCTTGAAAAAAAAACAAACATACGCGGCCACCGCGACAGTAGATTTTTTTAGCTTTACGTTTTTTATCCCGTATAGCAGGGTAGACAGAGAGCACCTAGTGTCAAGACACTCCGTACTTCGCCTTCCACCGAATTCGAGGCATTACGTGTTGAGTAGTGGAACTCAACGCCGCACTTTGTCTTACCTTACGTGTACTCGTATCTAAACAAATACTAATTACTAATAACTCTTTATTCTGTATTAAAACAACCTAGAATATAAAAATAATGTAATAAAGCGATATATCCCATGAAGCAAATAAAACATTATATATAAATATTATGGTATTTACCCTAATTTTACTTTTTTAATCGTACAATCAATAATATATGTGTTAAACTTTCAATACATATTCTAACTTCCTTATATATATTTTCAAAGTCGGCACCTTTAAATTATCTGGTAATTCAGACCGTCCAGCATAACCGGGATTCATAGTAATGAAAACAGCACAAGCTTTATCCAAATGTAACAAAGTTCCTTCAAACAACAGTTCCGTCGCCCCGGAGTTGATTCCTCTCTGGATGGATAATATTTGCTGTGCAACAACTGAAAGCACTTCTAGATCAATTCTATTGAACTCGTCGAAACAAGACCAAGCACCGCAAGATGCCAGACCCTAGAAAAAAAATGTGATTATTATTATTTTGTCTAGCAAATTAATGAATGAATATGCATAGTCCCATGCGTTTTCCTTAACCTATCTAGTAATAACGCGATAATAAAGAACGAAACCAGAACTATTTAAATGTTCAGTAAACAAAATATATTTATGATTAACAAATTCTTCCCCAAAATTAACCAATACAACTATAATTACCCTCTCAACCTTATATTTAAAATAACTAACCTTAAAGAATTTTCCAAGGGCAAGATAATCGAGGCCATCGGAACAATTGAAAACGACGCATTGTTTAGCCACAGCTTTTGCCAAATCTTTTGTGGTCTCTGTCTTTCCTGTTCCTGCTGGACCTTCAGGGGCTCCACCTATTTCATTTTAAAAAAATCGTTTAGGAAAGCTATAGTTCGAAATATTTATATATTTGATTTACAATAAAAATTGCATTTTTCTAATATTTTATAACTAAGTTGTCAGAAAAACTTGAATAAAAAATTTGTTAAATAAATATGACTTATGACACTTTAATAAATATATCGGTATTCAAAACTACGTTTACTGCATTTTCACTTACTCAGTACAAGACTAACACTTTCTACTACAAAAATAAACTTATAAATCCCAAACCCAAGTCCCAAACCCAATAAATCCAAAAATAAATTTAACCCAAGCAAGCTTACCAGTAATCGATATCTAATAATGGAATATTTAGTATATAAGACAATAAACAAACTAGCCAAATCATAAAAGCACAAGCGACCTAAAATTTATAATATAAATAATAACTTCTGCCATACCTAAATTGAGATGTAAAGCGCCAAATAGTGTTCTGAAACAGCGGTCGGTGAGCGGCGTGACGACAAGGCGGCCGGTGTTGCCGAGGTACTCGTACCCGTACATCAGTTGCGAGTTAATCATTCGAGTCGCGATCTGCATGTTATTGTCTTCCTCCTGCAGCTGTAGGATAATGTGATAATTATTTTTATATAGTATTATTATATTTTAGTCACATCGATGAAAAGAAGAACACTTCAGAAATGTTCATAAATTCAGTTTTACGCTTTATCCTGCATAGAAGAATATTCAGTTATTCTGGTATCGAGACACTTTGTTGACTGGTTTCCGCCCCTAATCGAGATATCGTATGTAGAGTGGCGAACTCAACGTCACGTTTTATTTTACCAGAGGAGAGAAATAAATATGAACCTAACCAAGGCGAGATACTTTTTTATACGTTTTTCGTCAAATCACATCATCACGGGAGCACATATACCTCTACGTTGTTATGGAACTTATTGGTTAAAAGTTCACATTCTTTCTTTTTTAAGAAATTTTATAAAAAATGTCATTCTTAATTGAGTTTTTTTCTCAATTATAACTGATGCTTCGAACTTACTTCCCAATAGTATCGAATTTGTGAGAGCCAGTTGAAGTCGTTATCTACATGTACATTGAAGTCTATTAGCTCCATGAGAACATCCCGTGCGTGAACATCTAGTACCACCAATGCTCCTGTTGAAATATAAATATTTTAGACAAATTTAGCTTTAAATCATAACTAACTGTAGATTTTTTTAATTTCCATAATTTACGAAGATGTCGTTTTCCTCGTTTAAATAAAAATATATGATATCTACCTTACAATAATATTATATCCTCATTAGGATTATTATTAGTTTCTTTTAATTGCTACAAGAAAAATGTCTATGTAATTTGCATGATTCATGCAAACAGATATTTGCATAAAGTAAGCTACTCGGTAATTTATTTACCTTTAAGATGAATAAAATAGAAAATATATATTTTAGTATACATTATATAGATGTTCTTAATATCTTATTTACCTAACGTAATTCTATTTTGTAAACTTAATTCTCCTCGTACGAGATCGACTATTTTAGATATCTGATAGTTACACTTGTCCCAATACCCCCTCATGGCTGCTATGCTTATGTGGATCGCCTCCGTTACTTCCGACGTCCAAAATGTCATCGCTATACATTGTACCTGATATTTCCGATAATAATTATTTAACAAACTTTTATAACTTAATACGATAAAACAAGCATATTTTACTATATATGTATAAGTTGCGTGTTGAAGTGGATTGATATTTTATATAATAAATACTGCATAAGTAATTTATATATAACACAAAATAAAAAAAAAAATCGCATGCAAAATAGGGCAGATGATCTCTTCCAAATAACATTCCGTTGACTGTTACGCGTCCAAAATCGGGACAAAGTAAATAAAATAATAAATCGTGAAGCTGCTTAAGCTTTTCCTTTAAAGGTAGAGAAGGAATTTATCTTCTTTGAGTTGAGCTAATTTTTATATACGAGTATACTCGTATAAACGCACAGTCTGTCCCGGCCACACGAGCACCCAGGAGTCGCGCGGGCGCTGCGTGTAGTCGTCATAGGAGAGCGCCACCACGTGGTGCACGGATGCCTTCATCGCCTTCTCCAGTTCTAGCAGCCATTTCTCCACCTGTGGTACTTGTTCATTTTAATTAGGAACTATATTATAGAGAAATTATATGGAGTTTTAAGGAGAAAAACGGTCCTTTTTTTTACTCCATTCATCGTAACTAAACTTTTATTTTTTATACACTCGGACTTTACACATAATGATATTTATTAGTTGTAGTAAATATATTAACAAAAAAATATTACCTGTCCTCTAGCAGCAGCCGTATTAATTGTATTAGTCAGCTCAACGACCTCTCCTTCGGAGGAACGCATGTGAGTGACAACTAGATCTTCAGTAAAGTTGAGCTTAGCGATGCCCTCGAAACATTTCTTGAGGTGGGGTTGAACTCTATTGGGATTATTGTTGATAATTATTAGTAAAATAAAGAAAGTGGGATAATTTTGACAACTATAATAAGAACTTTGTATCATTTATTCATCGCAATAAAGAGGAGTATCGTCTCGATCTGATTGTAAACAATTATAGTTGTGAATTCAATTCCTACACGGAAATTGATTATATTTGTTTTGTTTGCATTTTCTCGCTTTCATACGTTTAAGTGTGACAAGATAAAGAATGGAGCTGCTTGTTATGTATATTATAATTGATGTAACACATACCGCATAGGATCCTTAGTCTCTGACAGTATCTCAAGAAGCTCATCATTGGAAAGGAAGAAGAATCGAGGGAAATAGAGCCGTTTCTTCTCGAGGTACGCGTTAAGCCCTCGTTGTACCAGTTCCAGGAGATTGTTGGACTTGCGAAGACGGTCTAACATTTTCTCTATAGTTATAACATCTAATACCCGCGGCTCTGCGGACGCTGCTTTCATAATCTCTCGCCACATCTTAGGAATAAATAAAAATTACATTATAAGTTTTAGTACTGACATTAGACCGATTCTTTCTTCAATTCTTTCTTCAGTATTCAATTAATACCGATTCTTTCTTGAGTATTCAATTAATAGAAGTTTTCAAAAGCTTTTCTAACTGGATAAATATTTCTCTCAAACGTTTTTATTACAATGGGGATCGTTTGAAATTCTAAACTTACTGTGATATTGGAAATTCTAGTTAAACGTTTGGGATTTGTATATTCCTTTAAACGACCTATCTAAAATAAAATAAAGAATATATCATAATTTGTATCGTGTAATGATTATAGGTAAATATATACATATATAAAGTTTTTTTAAATATATATTTTTTTTCCGATTACTGACTGCAGCGCAGCGGAACAGCGTACGACCGTAAACGCAACCGGGTTCGATTTCCACCCGGTGGAATGATGTTTAAATTATTTTTATTTCTTCATCGCTACTAAATACGCAATATTTTGAATTTGGCGTTAGCGGAGTACTGAGTGTTTTGACACTAAGTATTTTATCTACCCTGCTATGCGGGATAAAAGGGTGAAGATAAAAAAATCAAAACATATAACATACTAACAATACCATCAATATATCATTATATTTGACGAACCTTATCAACTGCACTGAACCTTCTACCTTCTTCCGGAATTTGTTGTTGAATGTCAGGAGAGGAGAATATGGGTTCCAAGTACATCCATGTCGCTTGAACCTTGAGCCACTCGTCTAATATCTCTTGTAGAAGTATTAATTTACCCTCCCAATCTCTACATGAGAAGCAAGACGTCATAAGTTACATGCAACTTAGTGTAGTAAACGAATGTTTGACGGTAAAGTCAAATAGTTGCAAATTCGAACCCCTTTTCAGTATCACCATTAAAATACCTTTATTTTTACGGCTTTTGTGTAAGATGAATAATGATGATGAATAATGAATGCGGCGTTAAGTTTCGCCATTCGTCACGCATAATTGTCGGAATAGGTAAAACGGACTATTTTAAAACTCTGCTTTCTACGTACCTTAGTTTATAAAATAATATAACTTTGCTCTTTGCAAATAACTTTTTTAAGAAAATAATACTATGAGCTATTTAAAACACTTTTCCTATAAAGTATTTAAAGCTGTGGCCTAGTGACAGGTCAACTTAAATAAAAACATGTTTGATAACTTACATTATAATTTCTTCAAATGGCTTAATGTATGGTGAATTTTTCATTGTCTGCGTTTTAACGATGTGATCATCCAACAGCAATTGAATTTCATCGACGCTTGACAGAATGTATGTACCTGTATCCCTGTACAGTTGTTTTTTAAAATGAAATTATATCTATATATAAAATATTTTAAGAAGCACACCAAAATGTTAAATTTCTAGCAAATTTATTTTACTTCAAATAATATTATAACTTACTTATAAAGCAATATATCAAATCGTAGTTCTGCCCATTCTTTAATCATCTTGTCCAAAGCTTTCTCGAGATTATTCTCCTTGGTTGCGGCTTCAGATATATTTTCAAACTTCTCAATATAATCTACTAAGTTGAAATCTATAACTTTTTCTAATGATAACTCTTCATCTACAACGATCGGAAAGCCCACAATTTCAGAAACTTTCTCCCAGTGTCTTGGTTTCATGCCGGGATTGCCCAGTGTTTGTATTATAGGCAAATTCTTCTTAAAATCTTCCATTTTCTCTCTAAAACATATTAGTAAAATAATACTAGGTACCTGATACACGGACTACTATAAAGTATTTGAAACGTTTTCATAAATGTATTTTCGAAGCTTCAATTAAAAAATAACTACCATTATTTACTACTTTTAAAGTGTTATTCCACACTTAGGATTAGAAAACATTTTTGAAAAAACGTATAAAAATTTGAACGCAGCGGGATTCGAACCCGCGCCTCTTGGATACCGTCCAAGCGCTCTGACCGCTTGAACGCATGGCTTAGCAGTCAGAGCGCTTGGACGGTATCCAAGAGGCGCGGGTTCGAATCCCGCTGCGTTCAAATTTTTATACGTTTTTTCAAAAATAACTACCATTATATGAAAAATATACTCATATTTCCGATGTTTTGTAAAAAATATAAGATAAAAAAAATACTATTTAGGTTGAGATATAATAAGTTTTGAAGCAGGCTGTCGTGGTTTTGTGCGATCGATTTCAAGGCATCTCGTTTACGACAAAGCCTTCCGCTGCCCGACTATTTTTAGATACGGCCCTTTTTATTGAAAAAATATCTACACTTAATGAAAGTAAGTTAGATGGACATTAATTATCCGAAAAGATTTAATAAAAGCTATCAAATAATGAAGTGAAAGATGTTAGTAAAAGAACGAGAACGAGAATATATATATATATATATATATATATATATATATATATATATATATAAAATTATTGTATATGTATAAATAACAACATACCGAACAGATTGCGCCAGTTGGTAAGTGTCGGGTACGTCTTGGAAAGATTTCTCTAATTTGTACACAATTTTGTAGTAGTAAGTGACGTCGCCTTCAATATCCTCGGGATCGAAACTGCCCACCTATGGTTTATAATCTTAACATATTAGTTATACTCAAGAAATTTACTTAAAAATAAAAAGAAAATAGTAAATATTTAAAAAAACAACAATGGTAGTAGAAACAGTTAATTCGTTTGTAATTTACCTTCGTTGTCATCCATGTATTATATTTCTCGAGGAAATCATATCCTGCGTCATACAACTTTTTGTACGGAACGAGTTTATCATAAATCGCTTTCCTTTTGGGATATTGGGACAATTCCCATCCGAATGCCATTTCTTCCTCATTGAATTGATCAATTTTCACTAAAGCGTTGGCAAGCCTGGGGATTGGGTTGAGTGTAGTGATATATTAACAAGAAAACTAATATAAAATAAATTCAGTTCTTACTTTTCGTCGAGGCGCCGCGCTCGCGTTACATATTTGGAAATTTCGTTAATATCACCCCAATACTGAAGTTCGTTGCACTGAAGTTCGTATATGTCCAAATCCTCGATAAATTTTGCAATCCGAACCTAAATCATATTTTTTATGTTAAATAAGAAACGAGACAAATTACGATTACACTGAATTTATATTTAATTTAATAATTCCCTATTACATAACTCCTATTTGACCAATAGGCATAAATAAACAATATTTTTTTTCCTTGTAAATAACTTTATGGTTCATCTCATATAACACGGTAGTCAAAGTTAGTACCTAATGTGTTTCTTTGTCTGACCAGACGAGAAAAATGAAAATATTTCAAATATAATCATTCTCCTACAAACCCATTTACATGCAGACGCTCTCCAACCGCAATGGCATTAATTATATAAAATAAAAAAATACAATTATTTTTTACTTTACCTGTAATAATTCTTGATATTCAACCTTCTTTTGGTCGCATATTACTTTGCTCTCCTCAATAACACCGGGCATACGCGCGTACCTGTAACGATACTAACAAGTATAAGAAAGTAAATTAGTTGGTATTTTTTTTTTGTTTAAAATGATATGAAGAAAAAAAACAAAGAACAGAAGTACTACAAACGTTGTACATCATTTATTATATTAAATAAAAAAAGTAACATACATGTATTATTTGGAAAAAATAGCGCATGGTGTTGCAATTAGTTAGCGTCTGACTGTAAACTCAATGTTTGAGATTCGTTTCGCAAACGGGAAAATAATATGACAAAAATACTTAAATTTATATTTAAATATATTTATATTTCCTCCGCTCTATTAGTAAAAGCAAACATGAAATTTAGTTTGCCACGCAACACGCAATGTCCCGATTTAGATCGGAAAGGAGTCAACGGAGTGTCTGAACACTAGGTTGTCTCTAACAACCCTGCTATGCAGGATGAAGCTTGAAGCTGCTTAAGTATAATCATTGTCTATTATAAATAAAATAATTTAATAACTTCCATGCGTTCAGTTGACTAGAAAAACAATAATAAAAACAAACCAATGAAATGACTGATTGTTAGCCTTCATTTCCAGCGGCGTGAACACCGTGTAGTCGCTCAAAAATATAATATATCTCATAACATTTCTTAATTTATCCTCCATTTCGTCTAGAAGCACTTGCTCCACTTTCTTATAATAATCTATTAGTATCATTAAGGCCGCCGTATCTTGTGGCGGAGTTAACAAGGTGTTTGCTATTGTTGAATACTCATCGTAAATACTGAAAAGAACGGAAAATATATATTATTATACAATTCAAAAATTTCTGTTTGTTTATGTAGAATACAAAAGTGCCGTCATATAAAAAGTGTCAATCAGCATTTGATATTGAAAACAAACACGCGGATAATCTCATAAATGAGAGTAAAAAATCTTTAGAATGTACTCCAATACGTTTAAAAATAAATTATAAAAATATATATACCAAAATGTGCTATTAAAAATCGAATTTATTTGACAATTTTGTTAATTATAATACATTCAATTTAATTGTAAGAGTATAAATATTATTTAAAAAAATACGAAAAGCAATATAATTTTCTTTACATAAATAATATACATAATTATATCCACTTACGATTTGATCATATTTTGATAGTCTTCAGTCATCCTCCTCAGCAAAGTGTTAGCGAGGCGGGTGGCGGCACTTCGCAATGAATTGATCAAGTCACCCCTCTGCATTCTAAACATGCCTATAATAATGGTACCCTCCAATTTCGAAGGTATCTCTTTGGCGACGTTTACATATTTAACAGCTTCTACGCAAAACTCCTCAAACGTTTTTTCCGGATCCGCATTTATGAAATTCTCAACTTGTGATTGGGACTGTGGGAATTTTTAGTATAAATTGTGCAAATAGATTTTAATACATTACTCACTATATTTGCGGACATGACCAAAAGAAACCAACTACAAATAATAATAATTTGCTTTAGTACATCCCATTCACTTAGTAAACGTCAGTTAGTAAAATTTAACTATTTTTGGATTATATGGAGATAAAGGGAATCCTATTTAAGAACCTAAATTAAACTGTCCTTTGTCACTTACTTCACCATTAAGAAGACACACGTAGTTATCGAAGTCCTGCACACGCAGTTCAGGTCCAATTCTTTGATCATTTATTAAATCAGCTATTTTATTTTTGTAATCTTCTACTAAGTCATTGTCAATTATTGGCTGTAAATTAAATACATAAAGTAAAAAACTTTTCTCTCCAAAAAGTAGAGTGAATACTAACGGTCAATTAAATTACTATTAATCATACCCTTAAAGTAACTCTGTTTGTGATCACGTAGTCTTGATAAAGCAAAGTTTCCAATCGCGGCGACTGTCTGCACGCGTCGATAATAAAATCGTACAGAAGGCAGAGCTGATCACGAAATTGTTTGAAAGTAGGCTCAAATCCAATAGCTTCGTCTTTAAATGTCAAATTAATTACGAATCCTTGATTCATATCCTTAAAATTAAATATTATGTCAAACAAACAACTACGTCTAATAATCGATTAATTATTTTTTAAGTCATTATTTTTAGCGTCAGATTTCTTAGTTTTGCATTTGTTACAGTAAAAAGATTAGGAAGAATAAAATAGTGTAATTTTGATATTGCCAATATATATTTATTACAACATTTATGTTACAATATCTTTGCGTGTCACTTTGTATTGGTTAATTATATAAATTGAAAGAAACAAAATAATTACCCCAACGTCAAGTATGTACTCAGTAAACTCTTTCATAGACTTCAAACATAACGTCTGCAAGTTGTACGTCATGATACAGGCTAAACAGTTATAAAAGTGCTTCATCCGGGACACTTGCTTTGGATCCGGTATTTGTTTCTTTTTATTGCCCTTAAAAGAATACGTTTTAATATTTTAATATTTCACTAATACATTGTCGCTATATTATTATAAATGGAAATATTTTTATACATTCCGGAGCATTATTATAAATGAATGTTTTAGTATAATAAACAACCATTGTTTTAAACCGGATATAGTTTGTTATTTTTCCAAAACCCCCTTTTATGGCCTCTTCAGTGGCCTATGATGTTAAAAGAATATGTTAAAAAATCAAAACACAGACAAAAGTTATGAATGTAAACGGATATCTTTTTGCAATTGTTGCTACAAGTGTTCAAGCAAAGAATAAAAATTGAAGACCATATTACTGTTTATTATGAACACATTCCTCTCGCCTATTCAACAAAGGCAGTAAGAAAATTTACTATCTATCTAATCTTAATGTTAATCAGTTTAGGTAGACGTAGTGTTACAACAGTCTACTATGCGTATCGGATGAGGGAACGTAACTCCACGTTTTGTACACTAAGAGTAACGAAACAATTCAATTGTATATTTGAAATTTTAATTTATTTTTCGAACAATAGTTATTATGAAAAATTGTACATCTATTAAGAAATTATCCTCTCAACCAATTATTAGTACTACAAAGACATCAAACATTGTATCTGTAACGTTATAAAAAATCTTTAGTAAATCACAGTTAAAGTACATACATATGTACATAAATGAATATGTGGTAGTAATAATAGGTAGTAATAACAGAAATCTAATTTCCGTAAAGCATTAAATCACGAGCTTAATACAGCTGCGAACAAAACTAGACTAGATTCAATAACTCGTGTAATGGCTGTGTGTGGGTGGATCGATATCATTATGCAGAGTGAGATAAAGAATGCTGATTTACTGGTCCATGGAAATAATAACAGCTCATCACAAATGCTTGTTATATTTACATACACATTTACACTATTGATAACATATGTTTTATTATTACTAGGACATTACTCACATTTCAACAGCGCCAAGTTTTTAAATATAATAATATATAAATGAATAACCATAATTATGTTTACGAATGACTTATGTATGCCTTGATAATCCGAGATAAGATTTTTGGACTGCAGGTTGCACGCAATTATATTAATAAGAATTGACTACTTTAAAATTAAGCTAAAATATTCAAAAAACATAGTCAACTCTATATTTCCATGTTCACTACATGTTTACCTGTAAAAACACAGCTTGTATTGTAGGTAGCCATTGCATGGTTAAGACGTTCCCGGCGGCGTCGATATGTCGCTTGCACACAAAGCAGAAGTCCTGCAGCTCGTACGCCTCGTGCGTTGTCATTATGTCCTTCATGCTTATTAGACGCAGGTCACTATTCACAAATATTACAATATGTAATACATTGTTATATAACTTTACGCTTTTATCCCGCATTCCAGGTAAATGGGAAATACCTAGTGTCAAAACAATCCGTACTCCGCTTTCAGACGAATTTGAGACATCGCGTGTTGAGTGACGTAAGTCAACGCCGCGCTTTTACTTACCAAAGTGAGGAAATGCAATCATTCCTCCGAATGGGAATCGAACCCACAACCGATCGCGTTTACAGTCAGAGGCTGTCCCTATCCGCCACGACCAGCAATTTGTTATTATTTTCCTTTTCTATACATTTGCTGGAAAAAATTGGATGAAATAATCTATGAATTTTGATACATAGGTACGTTGAATTCATATTCATCTAAGCCAATTCATCTATCAATAAGAAAAGCTATTTAGAACGCTTAGTTATAATGTTCATTGCTACTCACACACTATGGATCATATATGTTAATACAGAATTTAAATATCTACGTTATTTTAATTTTCTATTTTTCGTCTATTGAACGATTCATTTTTGTCGATATTGGTTTCAAATATGTCTAAATAGTTCTACTTTCTAATCAAATGCGAGATTCGAGAATTTATTTAAAAAACTTTATTTAAGATAATACATACTTGTATTGATATACATATTATATAATAAAACATACTTGTATTGTTTCCACCAAATTTGCAAAACCTGTGCTATACAAGGGTTGACACTGTGGAGATTTTTATTTAAGTATTTCTTAGCGACTGCATAACGATTTCTCCATGCGTCGTCTTTTTTAGCCAATTCACGTTTCAAAGGAGTATCTTCTTCTTCCAATGATTCCTCCTATTGGTATTAACATACATTTTTTTAGAATTATTAAATATTTAATTTATCAGTACCGTACGCTAGTATCAATTGTGTTGGCTAAGTAGGCTTACCAATTTAAATATGACTTCTGAATAATAGAAACAGTACAAAGTCCAGTATTTTAAATTAAAATTTATATATTAAGGTCCACGTTTTATTTCTTTGTAGTGCGTTTCCACTTAGTACATATTACGACATATTCCGACGTATTACGAATATAGAGTTACATAGAAATAGTGATTGATTTTAACATGAGATAATAAGTGTGTTGTGAGAGACAAAAAATCGAGGATCTTAATTGATCTTCAAAAAGCAAGGGATTCAAAATGTATGCGTCAAAATAAAGATAACATATTATTTATAACGTACAAACGAAAATTATCAATATCACCTATATAATACTAAAATATAAGCATTCATGAAATATTGAAAAAAAAACAATTACTAATAAAAGGGTCAGTATTAATAGAACGACGAAAGCCTATCACCAATTCTATTCAGTTCGATTTCCATCCAATTCGGTCGAGAGCAAAAGCTATTAATTATGCAATGTCTAGTCTACAACAGTCTGCCTACATCACCAGCGCTTGGCAAAAGATAAAAATTTTAACATGGTTACCTATATCGACTTCTATGATATATAATTCTAATTTTAAGTATTTAAGTTTAAAGTAATGATTTAAAATATTATTTATTATTCCTAGGTCCTACCTATAACTAGTTACATCAACGTTATTTTTTGTATAGAAATGGCTAATACACTTCTTTAATATGAGGAAAAATTAATTATTTGTTTATAATTAAAAAATAATCAACCGTGTTAGGATCCTTCAGAACAAAATCGACAATAGCTTTTTTCATGCTCATCATAAAATCTTCGCGCATCTCGTCGGTGCTGGTGAGTAAACAATCTCGCCACTTCTTCAGTTTTGGGGATATTAAATTATGAACGCTGTAATATAATTTTGTAAAGTTAGTTCACATACATATATATTATAAAGATCATAAAAATAATGAATAATGTTTTTTTTATTATTTAATAGTCAAAGAACGGGACAAAATAATATTTATTTTTTATCTAGACATATATTTAAACTATGAACGGCAACTACGAAAATGACTTAGTGTAAAAAAAACCAACCGCAATATCATTTTATTATCCAAAGGCGCCACATGTATAGTATCGATGCCATAACGTAGATAGTAATAATATCTTAACATATTTTTCTCTTCGCCCGACGGAATCACATCGCCTTCTTCACCAGGAGCTGATTTACATATCAAATTCATCAATTTAGCTCTAAAATCTTCTCTTGCTTTTCTCATAGTCGTGAAACTTTGCATTACTAAATTCCAGAAAATAATAAAATGCGATTAGTAAACAACAAGTTAATAAAAATAATTGACACCGTTATAGCGCAATTGTGCGCCTGGTTGTATAAGTGACAGTATAGGTTCTATTTCCGTTTGGAGATATTCAAATAACTTTTAATTCACCGGTTTTGTTCTGCAAGGCAATATACATTAGGTCATTTTTATCTCTAATATGAACGGACAACTTGTTTAGCAAAAATGTTTAAAAAATGGGAAAATAAACGAAATATAATTAAAAAAACATGAAAAATAAAATTTAATATCATGGATACCATTCTGATGGATTACTTAAAAAAACAATATATATATATATATATATATATATATATATATATATATACATAAATGTTATGTCATATCTAGTAAATGACTCGCAAAAATTACACATTTTTATAATAAATAATATGGCGTTCACCCATTTCATTTATTTATTAATTGGTTAAGAATTAGAATAGACTTTTTATTTCATGTGTAATGAAACTTACTCAACTACACTATAAGTAAGGTAAGTATGTATATTTAAATTTCCTCCAATGATTTTCTTTTACTTCTTTCAGGAAATAGCACATCATATATCATTTCTACGTCATGCAAGATGCAAGTTTTGATGATGCCATTATTTAAATAAAAATATAATAATAATAGATACCACTTGATTTCCTCCTAGAAACGGGTTGGCTAGCTTGTGATTTTGAAGATTTAGCTTTAGGAGGTGGAAGTTTTAAAATTTCTTCTGGTAGTGAAAATAAAGGTTGAGTCCTAATTTTAAAATCATCTGGCATTTTTATTTTTGATATTTTTGGCAACTTGACATCAGATGGACCAGGTTGTTCTTTTTTTCGTGTTGGCTTACTTCGTTTCATTTTATTAACTAAAAAGGAACCTATAAAGATATTGGAATAAAATAGATACTTTTTCCTTGGGATGAAGAGCAAATAATTGTACCTAATAGTAACTAAGTTCAATTTGAAGTAATGTCGTAATGCCAAAGTGGTCACATCTTATTGTCCAAAAATAATCTGTATGGAACTAATCGGAAAATTAGATACATAAAGTACATATTATTTGAGTGCGAATCTGATTATTTATCACCTAAATATATGTATTCAGATATGAAAAGTTAAAGGATAATCAACCTTATATGTTAGACCTAAACTTTGGTACAATTTGAATAACTTAACAAATTTAATAATTTAACTTTATTAAAATGAATAAAAAATATATAACTACTAATAACGAGAAAATTATCACATCTATTTATTTTAAAATCTTAAGGTACCGTGATAGTCGAAAAAGACTCTTATCCAGATACGAAGTTGCCTAATTTTCTTTAATCATTAAAGATGTCAATGTCACTTTTGACAGTTGGCAAAAAGCAATTTATTCTCAATTTCTCAATAAAAGAGATTAAATTAACCGCTATGAATATAAAATATTAAGAACAAGGCTAATCAAAAAATTTAACTGTATAGTAACACATAATATATAGTATTTATACTCTACAGAAAATCTTGGTAAACTTGATCCACCAACCTCAAAAGGTAATATGTTCACACACTATTAAAATTACACAATCTAAGATATTTCCTTATGATTACAATATTTATAATTATAATGAAATCTACAGTTATGACTGACACCCGACGAGAAATTAAGCTTATGTTATTGATTTCTCCATGGCAACATATTTTTTTTAATACCAGCTAACATCAAAATATGAAATTAAACGGAACTTAAAAGTAACGTAGGAGTAACCTTTTTCCCTTAAAATACTTTTTGTTAATGTCTAGTGAACTGACATCATACATTTTGTTGTAGGAGTATAAAGTATTGTATTTCACAAATGAAGCAAAGAGTTCAATATTCAATGGTAAACCATTATGTCTTACTGAGCGCCACATAACAATGACTGTTGCTTACTAATCATTTTATACTAAAGTGCAATGTGTAGTGTGTTTGTCCTTGAATAGATTTAACGGCATGTTGGTGATGTCATAGGCCAAATCTTATTCAATATTGTGAGACATAGCTTAAGCTTATTTATTATTAAGTATAAATATTTCAATTGAAAATCTGTTTTATATTATTTTACAAGCCATAAAGATATTGTACTCCTATTTTATATAAGCTGAATCGTCATGGTAAAACTTAAAATATTACTTTAGTAATATATTTATAGAAAACAGAAATCCTTTTCAGATGATATTTCAACTTGTAAGGAGATTTCATTCAAGTCCCAATTGTAGAGCAGCAGAATCATCACTCTTAGCAAAACTTAGAAAGAAAACAGGATACACAATTGCCAATTGCAAGAAAGCTCTGGAGATGCATAATAATGATTCTGATAAGGTAAGCATGTTATTTTAAATAATATATATTTTAAATAAGTTATTTCCATCTGTTAATTAAATAGGAACTTCACACTTTATCCTGAATTTCAGATTAGTCAGTTGGGTGAAATGAAAATAAGTTAAAAATATAATTACAGACCTATGTGATAATGAAATCCATAAACAATTACATTTACAGTTAGTTGCTGTCCCACTGCACCATAATGGTCTCTCTTAATTTCAAATATTTTATTTGAAATTAAGAAAGACCATTATGGTGCATATTTAAGCTTTAATTATACAACTTGGATGGTATTTTGCAAAAATGGGGGTTCATAAATTAAAACAAGGTGTATTATTGCAAATTTATTTGTATAATTGACTTTTTTTAAAAAAGTAAACGTAATATTTTTAATATTCTGTAAGAGTTTAGTTTCAATATTTTAAATGTTTTTACTATTTTTTGCACATTGTTTTTTTTTTATATTCCAAGGAAAAATATTTAAATCCATATGGATCCTAGTGATTTTTTTACAAAAAAAATAATCTTGTTATTACATAGACATTATTTCATGTTTTTTGTACATACTTATAATTTTGTGCTTATTATTATTTTTAAGGCTGAAGCATGGCTGAATGAACAGGCTCAAGCCATGGGTTGGGCTAAAGCCACAAAGCTTGCTGGTCGCAAAGCAATACAAGGTTTGATAGCTGTGAAGTTTGACAAGAACCATGGTGCCCTTGTAGAGCTCAATTGTGAAACTGACTTTGTGGCAAAAAATGAAAAATTCCAGAAAATGCTTGAAGATGCAACATTAGCATGTTATAAATTTGCACACACTAATTTGAAATCTAAAGGGCCTATAACAAAGGTATGTTTTAGTACATAATATTATATAAACATCAGGTTAGAATGTGAGCCTACTAACTCCACAGTTAATAATTTTTCATAAAATATTTTGAAAAAATACTTATGAATATGATTTATGAAATAGCTTTTTTTATACCTAACATAGAATGTAAATATATAAATTTTCAAGATATGTGTTTGATATTTTTCTTTCATAGATTTTGGAATATTTTAATTGAAAATAAAAATACTTGCTCATTGTTGCTATTTTCATTTTTAAAAATACTTGCTCAGTTGTTATTACTTACTCTTGAAAAAGTAATAGCAAAGTATGGACTTAGCAGGTTTGCACTCCAAGCCAATGACGTGTCATATAAAATCTAATCAATTACTTTAAACTATTCCAGCTGGAACTAGATAGTGAGCAGCTGGGAAATCTTTCAATTGATGATGGTAAGAAACTTTCTGAAACATTGGCTCTTTTCATTGGATCAGTTGGTGAAAACGCTGTCCTGCGACGAGCAGAGTGTTGGAAAGCAAATAACAAAGATGTCAAGATTACAGGATATACTCACCCTGCTCCTGCAACAGCCAGTGATTACTCATCAGGCAAATATGGAGCATTGCTGGCTTATAAACAATCTAGTGATGTTGAAGACATTGGTAAACAAATATGTCAACATATTGTTGGATGTGCCCCACAAAAAATTGGTGACAAAGAAAAAGACAAACCATTGCAGAACTCTGATGATGAGACTTGTCTTATTTATCAAGAGTACCTCCTTGACCCGTCATACACTGTAGAAGAAGTGTTGGAAAAAAATAAAATGGAAATTATTGATTACATCAGATTCTCATGTGGTGAAGCAGTTGAAGAAAATATGCCTGGAGTTGAGAAACAGCCTCTAGACACTGTTCAGACTCTGCAGTAGTAGAAGTGTTAATGATTTAGATGCATAGCATTATGTTTATGGAAAATAAATGTGATTTTATTTACTTCCTTGTTTTTATTTCAGAAATTTACATAATCATTAATTTCTAATAACTACCTTGCTTTGGATTTTCTGTTTTACTAGATTTTTTCTTCCATAAAAACATTCTACAATCTTTCTTCCAAAACATAGCTATTTGGCAAGGTTCAAAATTGTAACCATGATAATTTAAAACATCAGGCGGCACAACGTGAAGTGCTAGGGTGTTTTTTTCTCTAGTCCTGAAAGGTCCTACCACGGACGACTTCATGAGGCACCCACAAGGACAAACGGTGGACAGTCGGGGTGACGCCGCTGCATTCGAACGATTATTAAAATTTAACTGCTGAAAGTTATTACAAAATCGAAGCTCCTCAATTGCACCAGTAAAAGATTGCGTTGATCGTAAAGCTAAAGGCCTGGCATTTTGATTTTCAGCATTATTCCGAAATCCGACCGTTGACACCGATTTTTTTGTAACATTGTGCTCTTCAATTTCGTTTTGTATAGAATTTTTCTCTTCATTATCACTGTACATAGCAACTTCAGAAATAATTTGTTAAATTGAATAGGCCTTATAAATTTTATCGATAAAATTAATGGAAATTACAGATGTCATAATGTCATACATTATCATCACATTTTTGACGTAGATGTTTCTCCTATAAATGAAAATCACATTTTATTAATGAGGTTTTAAGATCACCTGGAACTAAAATACTTTTCTTTGTAGGGTTTTAAATAATTAATGTTACCTAGAGATTAGAAATATATTTATTTCTTAGTTGTTCTGAGATCTAAAATTATTATTTTAAATGAACATTCAATTATAGGTACCATCGTCATGAAGTGAAACAGCGTCCGAGCGTAAACACGATTGTTGTGGGTTCGATTCCCAATCGGGGAATTAATTATTTTAAGAAAATATTTTTATGTATACGTTTTAGTAAGTATAACAAAGCGCGGCGTTGAGTATGCCACTCAACATGTAATGTCTTGATTTCGAGCGGAAAGCCTTCAAGGGAATATCTTGACATTAAACTGTCTCTGACTACGGGAGCAACTTGGGATGCCTGATGCGTAAAGCCAAAAAAAGCAACAGTGTGCTTAGCGAAGTAGCTACGAAACTTTCTTGATAAAAAACTGTGTAGTTTAACGTTCTCATATATTTAGTATCTAATTAGTTGTCATGCATGGTTAAGAAAAGCTCTTTGATACATTATGTAAGTAATTTATTTTCCTTAAACCGTTTTTTTTCGAAACAAAGATCTCTTAGGAAAATAATACTATTCCAAGTAATTAAATAGATAACCGATATTTGAATTCTTAGGTTATGTTAATAATAACAAGTAAATAACATGGATAAAGATTCTTTTTGCCATAATTATTTTATCCTTTGACATACTAGACATCACGTTATAATAACATTTATTACTGTTTTTTAACTAATAACCTTGAATTTTGGAAGCATAATACTATACAATACATGTTTCCTAATCTAATCGTGTCACCGCGATCGGAATTGCGAGCAGTTATTGTGATGCGAACAATGGAGCTTTAGATCTAATACATCGTATCGAATGATGACTTACTTCAAGCTCACTGAGGCACGTCAAATCACTTTGTAATCAGCAAAACATAGATATACTTTTACAAGTATACCTACGTGAAATGAGATCGTAAAAAAATGAGACCGTAGTGTTAACATAACACGTTTTCACTTTATATCCATTTTAGACCGCAGATAATTGCTTGTTAAGTGCGGAACACAATTCCGCACTTTGTCATTGCAAAAATACGAAACAGTTCAAAATTATTAACAGTTCAAAATACAAGGTTGAATACCTACGAAAACAGAATAGTTAAGGTGAGACCGAATATGTTTAAAAAATCAACTTTACGTATTATCCCGCATAGAACACCGAATTTAAGTGGCCAACTCAATATTTAATATTAATTAAATTAATAATAATAATAATATTTTAAACAACATCACCCTCGAGTGAGAATCGAACCCACAACCACTCGCGGTTAAATTCAGACGCTGCCAAACTGCGCCACGATGGCTTCAAATGGATTATGTATAAGTGTAATGTAAATAAATATGCATACTTACATATTTTATTTAGTTAAAGTTTTAATTAAAATAGTTTGCATGACGCACGCAGAGCCCAAAAAATAGCTTATGAAACAACAATGTGCCTACTTTTCGACATTTGGTCATTACAAGCTAACACCGCGTATCTAACAAACGAAAGTGAACATATGCGGTGGACACAAAGTGCGCGTTGGACCGTATTTCCTGAACCTGATGTATCAGCCTGCGAATATTTCCAGCTCTAGCCAGTGACCAAAACCAGTCTCTCCTGAGAGCCTGCATACGTCTAACACGAAATTCAACAGCACCAGATATCATCGCAAACTTTCTACGTTGAAGCAAGTGTAATAATAATAAAACACCATTAATGGACTTAAGTGTATATCAGGTGCATCTAATATTATATTTTCCATTTGACGTCTTCCCCCTATTAAAATATTTGTATTATTTTCGTTCGTACTTAAAATATGTTTCTATAAATATGCAACTAGTAAAAATACATGAATATTCATAATATCAAAATTATACTAATTATTAGGTTTCTAAAACCCAAAAATCCCTATTTATAGTTAATTATAAGTTTATGCAGATGAAATCACGATATTGTGTTCGCCGCGGCGTAGCCATCAATCGACCACACGCCACTCAGACTTTCGAGAAGAGTAATTTATTCTTGTGTTTATTAAAATACGCTTTGTTCAGTTAGCGTGAAAAAATTTTTCTTTTCTTGTACATCAGTCAGTGGCAGTACGTAGTATTGAGTTAGAGGTGTGTGCAGCGGCTTCACGAGCGTCTTGTTTAGTGTTGTCTTGATCGGCCATCGCATATTGTGCTAGCGGCCGGCCGCTGGTGGGAGTGTGCGCGTGGTGATGAGCCAGTACGCCCCAGACTACGGCCAAGAATATGCATATCCTGGAAATAGGCGCTGAACAAGTAAAATATTTGTGAATTAGTTTGTGACTGAAAATTGTGCAACCATATCCTATATTTTTAATTTTTGAAGTGTATATATGAATTAGTGACTGAGTATTAATACTTATTATATTAAATTAAATCACATGAAGTAAAAAAAAGTTATAAAAAATATCATACTAAGAGTCGATGTACTTAGTAAGCTTTCATAGATGATGCTTTTACAAAACCTAATATGGATAAAATCGCGTGTGGTAAAAGCCACATTTAATATCGGAGCGGCGGTCGCTCCCTTGCCTAATTCGATTTCATTGTGATAGCTCCTATTTCATTTAGCTTTAATCCATTTGATCATGTAAAATAGAACTTATGATAAGATATGTATGTGAAACATAGTTTTATATACGTATAGAGTAAGAATAGAATATTCACAAATACATACAAAAATGTAACGTTTCACTTTCAATTAGTAAGTTATGCTAAATAAGAAAAACTACTTAATTAGTACAATAATATAAATTACCTACGCATTTTATAATCGGTTTGTGGGTAATTATAAAATACGTTGCATCGATCCTGCGATAACTCTGTTAACTCCATTATACTTGTTATCATAAAATAGACATCTATGTTACAAGCATGGTGTTTTTCAATGTGTATCCTGTAACACAGGAGGATGAGGGCGGGCAGTCGCGGTCTATACCACCGGAGGCCGCCTTTCGAACCGTGCCCCGCGATCACACCACATTTCTTATATGGAGAGTAACGGTAAGATTAACATAGAAATTGAATTATCCCTTTTCGTAGAAGAAAATTTAATTTTTTTTTTAAATTGCATAACATCATTTATATTCATACGATACTAACTTCCCCGTGCTTAATAATTTTATGAGAAAAATACCAAAGCTTTTGTTTATGTATACCCACTTAATTAAAATAATTTTTAGTCCTCGTTATTAGTTACCTACTGAACTATATATATATATATATATATATATATATATATATATTATATATATATATATATATATATATATATATATATATATATATATATATATATATATATATATATATATAGATAGATTGCAGAACATTTTTGCATATTATTATTTATGAGAAAGGAAAAATTTTAAAACAACGACGAATCGATAGCAAATATCTCAGTTTTAATGAGGAAGCTTATTTTTCTTGTTTAATAGGGCAGAAACTCTAACATACGATTCTATTACTTAAATTACTATGTTTTTTCTCGATTGTAATTAATCTTTAACGGTAAAAACATTCTTGTGAGGTGTTTGTTTCAGAATAGCCGTTGTTTATTATGTAGGTTACGGTTAGTTGCCCGATTTCACTTAAGTATTTTTTTTGGGAATAAATCGAAAGTAAATTTAATTATGAAAGTATTTACTTACTGAATACCAATATAAGGTAAGGTACAGAATTTACCTTATTTGAACTGTACTGAACTTAATTTCACTTGCTTGCCAGTGAAATGTTGTGTATTTAATAAATAAACTTTATCTATACACGTCCTTAATATCACATATGTATATATAAATAATTATATTGTTCAGTCTCTACCTATTTTATAAATGTATATAGTTATTTAATATAAATCTTAACGTCTGCGTAGATGACAAGATTTTTTACGCATTAATACTTATATATTAAATATGATTTATAGAGAAAAATATTAGGTATATTTTTTAAAGTAAAATTGTACACAATTGAGATCTGAACCCGTATCTTTCGTATGTTATGGCCTTACAAGTTAGAAAAATGATAAAGTCATAATTATGAAGTGTCGTTAAATCACTTTCAGTTATTCAGTCGTGAAGCATGTGAATTGATTGTTAACAAAAAGTAAGCCATTCTGTGCACGTTTTACAAATAATGCCCCAAACGACTACAGAGTACTATAGTGAACTATCACGCATATGTTACATGAATCTTATTTATGTCGGGTTTTAATTTTACTTTCACTGTTTGACAATTTCATACAGTTAAACCGTAACTATCTATAATCTAAAACATTTTCTCATGGTTCGCTTCCCATGTTTTCCGGAAGTTACAAATGAAAGATTATTATAGGGAATATTTTCTAAAAAATTACAAGTTATATGTGTACTCACTTTCCCTTCCTAAGTTTAAGATTAACAGAAAAACTATAAATGTAGATACATTAGCTTATTCAGGCTATTATTTCTGTCAAATTAAACTAACGACTAAGACACTATTAATAGACATTTAAATAACTTTAGACTGTTAAAAATTACAAAACGATTATAACCAAGTGTTGAATTCAATTATCATAATTATGACGAAATTTAAGAAGGATTTGCATATTTACATTAAATACAAGTAACAACGCCTAAAGCGCTTTGTACGGCTTTACTAAATTATGTTATGCTTTTAGAAGCCATAAGTATGTTTGTGTCCCCAGTAGTTTAAATATGATATTAAAATTATTTGATTGTTTAAATACAAATTTCGACTTCATCTGGATGATTTTCGTATTATAAAAATAAAATTAATTTGAAATATTTGTCAGTAGTTTAGTGCTATTAGTTATCTTCTACTTTTTAATGAATTATATAAAGAATATTAGTTTTTAATATCATTCACTTTTGAAATATATTATAAATTGAAAATTACGCATACGTAAATACAATGAAGCAAATTAATTACTGAAGTCACGACAACTTGACTTGTTACAAAAGCTGTACACGCTCATACCATTTCGGCACTGAGATAGTTTTGTGAAAGGCTCACTGACACAAATATTTTATTTTTTCTCACGTTAACAATTGTCCATTTAATATTGTTTGAGTAACATTTTCGCAATTTTCAAGAAAAAGTTGTTAGTTTTTTCATTATTTATACCCATACTTTTGTATAAAATGATATATTTAATGCAAAGGCAACGCGTTTTCTAGTGAATTTAACAATCTCTAAACATATAGACAAAATTAATTTAAATTTGTGGTAACTAAAATAGTACTCTCAACTACGAAAGTTACCTGTAGTACTAACTAATAACATTAATTTTTCAATGATATATTTTGTCATTGTCCTGAAAATACTTAAGTTTACTGTAGCACCTAAGATTTTTTTTTACTACCTACACATTTTGCTGTTTTTATTGTATGGTTTGTATACACTATTCTTTTGAGATACTACTAATTCATATAAGACGCTAACAAGTACAAATTTTAACTGCAACAAAAAAATCACTATTATGTATTTACAGCTCAACTTTATTACCTAATATATATGTTTATTCAACCTACCATATAAATAAATTAGCCATTGTCTCTCTTTTACCTACTCATCCAAGCATACATTCCATCGTCATCATTGAAAATAATCTGGGTCATTTAGAAAAACTCTTTTTAGACATATGTATATTTCTCGTTATTTTTAAGGTAGATATAAACATCATATTAATATACTAGTACGCGGAGCAAAAATATTGTACTAATTTATATCAAAATAAGCTGGACGCAGAAGTGGGAATATTTTTTAAAGAAACATAAAATAATAAAATAAATGTAACACTACTATATGTTGAACATCACGCTCGCATCGCTTATATTAAGTGGCATATACGTTGCTAAGGCAACGGATCAATAAGGCTTTTACTTATACTAATTAAATGGCTGTGCCCGCGACATCTCCCGCGTGTATCGCGTTTAACAACTCTGGGTCCTTATTAATAATTCCAAAATAAAAGTAGCCTAAGTCATCAGCCAGTTTCAGTGGAAGTCCCGCTAAATCGATACAGTCATTCCAGAGTTCATTACATACGTCACAAACAGACAATTCTAAAAAGTGTTATATTGGAATGTGTACCGCGTAAACATACGTATATATGTAACAAAAATCAGTTATTTTTATATTACAAACAGAAACTTTAATATTATTAATTTTGTAAATTATGCACATACTGCAACCATATATTATTTCTGCTTTACGCTTTTTCCCGTTTAGCCCTCTAACTAGCCTGTAGTTAGAGGGAAACATTAAGACATTCCCTTGTGTAATTTCTGCCCGAATTCAAGACATTACGTGTTGGACTCATTGCCACATTTAGTTTTACCAGAATAAACAAATGGAAGTAATTTTAAATACAATATTTTCACGTGTGGGATTCGAACCCACAACCAACAAATTAAACATCATCGTTGATAATTGCGTACGTTTGATATTATTTAATTGCTCATATTTATAAAGATATTATAATCAAACAAAGCGAGGGAAAGTTAGGTACAGTTATGTGCAATAAATTGCAGTGAGACGCATGCTTAGCGAAGTGGTCGACGTCGCACGCTCTGTAGCTATCCACAATGCAGCTGGACGTGATTTAAAAGCTGCCTCATATGATTGATAGCTGCAACTGCAGGCCTCTTTCTCTCTATAAATCTAAGCTAAAGTTGACTTATTATTATAAATAAGAGTAACAACCATACATCATAACATTATTTTTTCTCCAGCGTATAATTAATTACCCATTGGATTGCATTTCTTTTTTCAAATGATCAAAGAAATAATTTTAAATTTAAAATATTATCTATATAATAAATAAATAACATTTAAATTTTAATACCTATTACGAACAGTAAGCATCAATCAACAATCACAACGTTACGTATAATTATTAATAATTTCAATCACATACTTAGATCCTTAGAGGCCGGTCGTGGTGCAATGGGACAGCATATGACAGCAAACGCTATCAGTTGTGAAGTCGATTCCCGCTTGTAGGAACGATTATATTTAAGTCATCTTCATTTCCTCACGCTATTTCATTAAAAAAAGCGTGGCATTGAGTTCGGCCACTCGACACGTAATATTTCAAATTCGTCGGAAAGCGGAGTACGGAGTGTCTTGACACTGGGTACTAAATTGTCAAACTAAATAAAACATACTTAAATTAATAAATACATTAAATAAGATCTTTGTTTTGCGACGCTTGACACTTAGGAAACGAGGACGCCCTTCATCAGAACAAGCTGCCAGTTCCCCGCCAGCGTTGTATGAAGACCGACAAGCCACCCACAGTTGAGAGACAGCCAGCACTTCTACCATATGTGACAGGACTTACAGACAGGATTGGCAACATCTTACAAAGAGCTTCTATGAAAATCATATTCAAGCCTAATAAAAAAGTGAACCAATGCTTGAGACCCGTGAAATGTAATATTCCTTTGCAGTGTGTATATAGGCTAGATTGTGTGATAGACTGTGGGTTATCGTACTTTGGTCAAACAAAGAGGAGCATCGATGTTTGGGTGAAGGAAATATACATATCCAATGTCAAGAATGGGCGTGTATTGCAATCAGCTGTGTGTGAACATGAATAAATCCAACCACTACATCAGGTTCAATAAGCCATATATCCTCGCTAAGAAAAGTAGATATATTCCTAAAATGATCCGCGAGGCTATTGAAATTCAAAAACATCATAATTTGAATAGGGGAGATGGTTGGAAAGCCTCTACTACCTGGGACCCACTTATAAATAAAGTAAAGTCTCAAATCTGTCATACCGGAGAAAAAAATTCAGTCAGCTCATTCTGCAAGAATCCAGGGTAGTACGTGAGGCAATTAAGAAACAGATGGCGGTAGATTGATAAATACTAATTTTTGTATAAACTGACAGACAAATGCCACCTCAGTCTATCTGTGACCACGGACTACCGTAAAGTGTTCGAAACGTCAGGTTTTCAAAAATGTATTTTCAAGTACTAAAATATACGTGATTAATTCGTTTAAAAGAGTTAAAGTTAATTTAAAATATATTAAAGTATAATGAATAGAAAATCTCCTATAATCTTCTATAAGAGCTTGTGAAGCTACAATGTGCTAGACGAGCCACCACATTTCTCAGTAAGCGCAAGTAATTATAAGTTTTTCTGTTCTATTTTCGAATTATGCATTAGACGCTATGATTACGATCTATTGTGAGTGATAAACCATTCGTAACGGAAACCGTGATTCACTTCTATCTCGATACCGCTAGTGACTTTGCCGGACGACAACAGCCACCAGACCGCGACTGACATTAAAAAAGTTATTTACCAATAATAAATTCAACATAAATTAAGATATTTAATTTTCACATGCTATTTTAAAGTTAAATTTTAAGTAATTCTCATATCTATTTTTTTAAAAAATGTAATTAGCGATTAAATAAGCGTTTTTATAACGGAACAGTTTATTTGATTGTTGTAATCTATATCACTTAAAACTTAGTATGCCAAAAATACCTTACTTATCAACAATATACATAGTGTTCCCTAATTACTTTTAAGAAATTAATTCTCATTAAACATGCATACCTCGTACGAGACTAGCAGCAGCCGCTTATCGCTAAAACGTCATCATTAATCGATTAATGCTGTCGTAATTGAACTGCTATTATGCATGAACGACGCTTGTTACGAAGAGATGCTGCGTTCAGAAAAACACTTTTTACAATCTATATTTCAAGTTACTCCTATATTTCACTGCTCATACATAAATATATAGCATTTTAAATAAAATTCTCTTATATCATTTAAACTCAATAATGTTTGTTGTTCAGATTTTAAAAGCTATTAATACCTGGGGGGCTAATTATGTTGACCCAATTAGGTTAGAGAGGAATAATGGTTTGCTATTAATGTATAACCGTAAGATTTAATCAGTAGATTTCCACACAAAAAAATAAATAAAAGGTTTTCGCTTTTTTGACTAGTATCTGTGAATGTAACATATTTTGTTATTTATGAGGCCATCGTGGCGCAACGACAACGTCTCACTGGGAAGACGATTGATTGTAGATTCAATTCCCTTTCGGAGGATTTTCATAAGACATAGTGGAGTTCACCACTCAACACTCAATATCTCGATTTCGGGTGGTTTCAGTCAACTGTCTTTACATTAAATTGTCTCTGACTACACTGGTATGCGGGATAAAGCGTCAAGCTACTTTTTTAGTTACGTAAAGTTTTGATACAGACACAGACACGAAAGTAAAAATTTACACGTAAATACTGAATATTAATTTTATTTATTTTTACTGTAGGAATCCAGTACAGAGTTATTGCCGAGATCACATTATGGCACATTCTATGACGCTGATACATACTTGATTTACTCCTGCTCACTTCCAAGTCAGCCTGCCGGACCAGACGTCATTGTAAGTAAACTAACATTTTATTTTATATTTAATGTAATGGCATCGTAGCGATCATTAAAGTATATTACTTTTTTCGTTATAATAAGACAAAAAGTGTCGTTGAGTTCCGGCACTCAACATACAGACAACTCACGGATTGAAAGTCGAGAGCTGAGTGCACTTACTGCAATGTACTTAAGTTCTGTTATCCTATGAAAGAAATGTCAAGTTTTTTTCTTTCTATTTTAATTTAAATAAAATATAATCTCCCATTTTTTTCTTGTACCTATACTATTTACTTATATATATAGCGCCGGGAAATAAAAGAAAATGGAAATGGTGAATATGCTGAGCGTCATGTACATGCTTGGACGAGTGAACGCAGCGGGTCGCTGGCGGCCCTTGCTTTGCGTCGCGCAACACAACTCCTAGCCCATTTAGGAATTCCACTTGTACTACATCGAGAAAGTGCTACTAAAGAATCACCTCGCATGCTTTCATACTTCCGGGATGGTATAAGGTTTGGAAGAAATAAATGTTATTAAACATGTAGTTTGTAATAATCACCTGTCGAAATCATTGTTTTTTACATTGCTTCTAAAAATATTTGTATACATGCTTTATCGTTTGTATATTTACAGGATTCTTCGTAGCGGTTGTCTAAATGGTGGTTCACGCTTGTACCGCGTGCGCGGACACAGGCCGGTGGTGTTGCAGTTAGAGCCGGTGTCATGGGCTCAACTATCTTCTGATGGAGTTTTTGTTCTAGATACATCTAATTTAATTGTTTTATGGCTCGGGCGGTCTTCTAATCTTATTGAAAAGATTTTTGGTGCTAAGGTAATTCAAATTTATTAAAAAAATACATATTTTTGAAAAAACGTATAAAAATTTTGATACCGTCCAAGGACGGTATCCAAGAGGCGCGGGTTCGTTCGAATCCCGCTGCGTTCAAAAAAATTTTATACGTTTTTTCAAAAATGTTTTCTAATCCTTAGTGTGGAATAACACTTTAAAAATAGTAAATATTAAAAATACATATTTTTTAAAAAGTTCTATAACTTAAATTTATTTTATTACATTTAAGATTGCCTATCGTATGGCACGTGGTCCAGAAAAATGTATGATGGTCCGTCGCATAGCAATAGCGCACGATGGCTACGAGCAGACGTTACCAGTTGCCGATCGTGAACTTCTCAATGATCTTCTTGAACTTCGAGCTCGTTCCATACGTCCACCACCTCCTATGATGGATTCTGCTCGTCCAGCGCGACTCTACAAAGTCACACAACCCCCAAGAATTTCACCAATATCAATGCCTTCACAAAAACCGGCTGCGCGCTTAGAAGAAATTAAACGTGCTCCTCTTTTTAGAGAAGATTTACGTGATGATGTAAGTTTATGTTATTAATCATGCTTCTTAGAACACATATGGGCTTAGTGCCATTAATTGAGCCTACATTGGGGAGTACCTACTTGTGACCTTAATGAGTGATCTTAAAATATAAGCAGAAATAAATGATTACATATTGCTTGCACACAGGAAATATTTTTACTCGGCCCCATTTTTTAGCTAACCCACAAGTAAAGAACAACAATTGCAAAAAAATAATTAATTTAAGTAGTAATTTTAAATGGAAACGTTATTATTAATGTAAAATATTAGGAATTTCTGTTATTTTCACTTCTTTCAGAGCGTATATATTGTCGATGGTGGGCATCGTGGTGTATGGGCTTGGGTGGGCATAAGCGCTTCTCCAACAGAAGGACGGGGCGCATTAGCAGCGGCACGTGGCTTAGCAAGAGCAAAAAGGCTTTCTGGCCCAGTGGCAACTATGACAGCTGGTCGAGAACCGCTGGAATTTGCAGCATTATTTCATGGGTGGAACTGGGCAGACTCCCGAAGAGATATCCGCGTTCGCGCCGCTCGCTCTGCTACCACGAAACTGGACGCCGTCAGCCTCGCATCTAATGCATGGCTAGCTGCTGAAGTAAATAGCGTTTACCAATAAAACCACAATGTTGTATAGCAAAATATCTCATAATTAAAACATTTATGTCGACATAAGTTTAAAACAGATGCACCAATGCTTTAACGATTAAACCAATATAGAACATACATAGCTAACTTTTCTCAATCAAATTTTTTTATGAGAAGCTATTTGAAGTCAACATTTCTGATGACGAAATGTTAAAAGTTTCATTTATTTTTTTTGTAAAATAACAGATAGCCCTTAAACAAAAATTTCTACAATTGCATAAGTTTGAGTAGTTTACAAATTGAATTTAATTAAATTATAATATAAGAGGTATATCTGCTGATATACTTACATGTACATAATTTAATATTATAAATATTATTTGAGATTATTTAATGTAATGTCTGTAAATAATTGTAAATGTACTTTATAGGCTCAGTTGCCAGACGACGGATCGGGTTCTTTACGTATGTGGCGCGTTCGACCAGAAGAGTTCACGCTGCAAGAACTAGAACGGCCGCAGCAAGCAGTGTTTTATGACCAGGATTGCTATATCGCTCTTTACACGTACCACGCGCCCACAGGGGACCAAACTATTTTATACTATTGGATGGTATGGATTAAGATTGTGCCATATATTGTAAATATGTTTAAATGTTATTCAAATAAAAGCGTCTAAGAAAAATATATTCTTTTTGTTTAAACGCTTTTTTATTAATTTCGATTTTAATTTCAGGGTGGCTCTTCGCCAAATGAACTAAGAAATTTGGGTGCAAAAGAAGCCAAAGATCTTTACACAAAATTAGGGCGTCTTCCTATCCAGGTAAAAGATTTTAGATAATGAGTTTTATTTTTTTAATACACAGTACATGTAAGGGCAAGTATTATAATTTATGAAAAATTTCTAGGCTTGGGTTTATCAAGGCAAGGAGCCGGCGCACTTCTTACAAATTTTCAAAGGTCGAATGATAACTTATATTGGTAGCGCAACAGACTATGATCGTGAGTGTTATTATTATAAAACCACTTAATATTTTCGATTTAATTCCGATACAAAAATAAATGTAAATATATTAAAGCACTTGCATTTTTTAACTACAGCGAGTGGTCGCCGAGTCGTGCCTCCAGCGCGGGCTTTGATCCGCGTGTCAGGACAATATGCACGAGAGGCACGCGGTTCGGAAGTTGCTTTGGACGTCCAAGGAGGACAAGAGGAGCCGACACGCGGTGCATGCTATGTGGTGCGCGAAGGCGCGCGCGTGTGGGTGTGGTGCGCCGCCACCGCCACCGGTGACGAGCGGGAGGTCGCCAAGAACATGGCAGCGGCTGAACATACTCTTGTTATGCAAGGTGATTATAAAATTGTATATTTTATTTTTATATATGTATAAATAATATAAAATACATAATTTAACGCTTGCATAAACGTCTTATCATTGATAAAAATATTTTTTAAGTTTATGTTTCCTTAATTAGAGTACTCACCATCATATATCGAATTAAACATTGTTATTTAATATTTACAATATATGTTACGACTATTTACAAAATCAAGTGATAAGTTATGGTTATGGTTAACCTCCTGTTTGAGATTGTATAAACAAAATAAAATTATTACTTTCTACAGGAAAAGAGAAGTCCGACTTTTGGATGGCTTTAGGTGAAAGACGGCATCTGTTGAAACCATCGTCTTTGAAGGAGGTAGAGCGCCCGTTGCCACCGCGTTTGTTCTATGTTTCTTTGGGGGGAGCAGGACAATATTCCTGTAAGTTTCTGTACAACATAAATGTGAAGTGTTGCTGAGGCTAGTTTTGAACAAAATTGACAAATTAAATCGGTTGTCATAAAAATTGCAACCGTAAGTAGATATATATATATATATATATATATATATATATATATATATATATATATATATATATATACATACAGGAGAAATGAAAGGAGTGGGACTCGATACTCGACACAACCGATCATGTTTTCAGCCAGACGCTGTCGTACTGCGCCACGACAGGCCTCAAAGAAATACATAGAAAGCCTTGTTATAACTCGAGGTTCGAGCCCCACAGGGGGCGCCCTTGTGATCGCCAACACTCTCTCAAACAGCCACGTCAGTGCTTGCTATTTTTCGCAGGGACAGAGTACTCTCTCCCTCCCCCACGCGGTGTCGCTGTAGACAAGGTCAACAGCATGTACTTATTGTCAGGCAAAAATCCCTCGATGGATCACAATTAAGCTTATTGAAATTCAAAATGGAATGACAAAATATACTTGGAATATCATGTTCTAAAATTTCAGTTGAAGAGATCATATCATTTAGCCAATATGACCTGGCACCGGAGATGGTGGCGGTGCTGGATGCGCACGCCGCTGTGTTCGTGTGGCTTGGCGCGCACTGCAGCACGCGCGCCCGTGATGACGCGAGGGCTGTCGCGCTGTCTTACCTGACATACGGTTTGTAACACTTTATTTACTGTCTTTGTTTATTATTTTCACTAACTATAAGATATTGTGATGCCAAATTAATTAATATAATAATTAAAGATTCCAATATTTTATATTTTTAATAGACCCTGCAGCACGTGATCCAGAAACGCCAATATTAGTCATAAGTCAAGGCCGTGAGCCACCAAACTTCACTGGATTCTTTCCACATTGGAAAAATTCTATGTGGAAGGTAAGCTTAGACTTAATATTTACTCATTAAAAATATAATTATACAATAAACTCCTTAGGTGTTAAAATCTACATTAGTTCTTTATTAGATGTACCTATTGTAAAACATAATTACTTAAATATTATTATATAATATTAATTTAATTTTTAATAAAGCTATTCGCTTAAAAAAACAAATAATAATTCTATAAACTCATGTTATATTTACAGAGCCATAAGACATTTAGCGCTATCGTGAGCGCCTTAGAAGGAAAAGCCATTGTCCGAGGCAGCACAAGTTCCTTGCATAACGGAAACTCTGAAAACCGCTTCGATCAGCACGAGAAGTATCCACTGTCGGTATTACGTGGACCTAAGGAACACATGCCTTCGGACGTAGATCCTCTTACAAAAGAAGTATGTATTAATTGTATGATAGAGTATCTAATTCTCAAAGTGTTATCTTAAACAAAAGACTAGAATTTGTATATAATAACCTTAGAATTCTTGAAATATATTCACTTTGTATCCAAATAATAAGTTACAGACAAGTTTTGAGCTTTATTATAAATACTTTTGCAAATATTGAAAATTAAAAAAAATAGGATTTACAGTTATTTTAGGTTATTGGCTAAGAATAAGCAACAGAAAAAGATATTGATGTATTAAGTTTTTTATCTACTCATTAATTTGGACACAATTAAGTTATCCACATCATAAATGCTTAAGTAGAATTTATATAAATTATTTTTTATATCAAATAAACTAGTTTCAGTTCCTTAACAATAGCATAATTTACAACAATGGCCTTATATTTGCAGCTTTATCTCACCCACGACGATTTTGTGTCTACTTTCAACATGACCTACAGCGAGTTCCGTTCATTGACCTCATGGAAACAGAAGGAGCTAAAGAAATCTGTTGGATTATTTTAATATTTTCACGTAGTAATTACTTATTACTCTTAGAAGCACATTTTCGCACACACTTATACGTTATTTATTCATAAATTGATGCAAGTTTCCTTTTTATAATTCAATGGATGACAATAAAGAAACATTTACTTATTATTGTAAAGTTACGTCGCATTTAATATTATTTAGTTTTATAATCTTAGAATGAATTATAATTTTGATTGTTTGTTGTTGCTATGTTAATAAATAACTTACATAATAATTAATTATTTTATTTATACATAATATGAATTAAGACAATATATGAAATAAACGAAATAAAACAGCGAGATTTTGGATGTGTTATTTATTTTTACATAAATATAGACCTTAACAGCTAGGGGCATTGATTTTAGGATAAAATTAATAATTCTTTACAATATACAAGTTCCTTAAAAAATCATAAAATATTAGTTTATTTAAAAACATATGTACAGTAAAATAGCTATCAATACATACATACATAGAATAATAGTATGCCTAGATGATATGGGTGTGAGATAACTAAGGCACGTGGTACAATAGTATTGCAGACGAGACGCGCCCGTGCTCCTCCATAGGCATTACATTAATTATTAAGTCTGACGCAGTTTTAGGTTTCCTAATGTTAATAGCGTTATAAAAATATACCCACATCAGGACATTCGTATTCCGGGGTTAGATATTGAGAAGCTAGCTAGTTAGGAACTTACAATTTTAAAATTGACAAATAAAAAATATTATAGTTGTGATAATATAATAAGTTATGTCTATAATAATAATTTTAAGCGGCCACACGGACTCTACAGAACGCGGGTCACGTCTCGAGAGTATTTCTTGAACCACCACCGTAACCGTTTCTATTTAAATAGAAATACTCCCGAAAACGTCAAAGCCACTATGGAGTCCACACATTATGCCTTGTAACTATTATAAAATATAATCGGTATCGTATTAACATTAATGACGAGTTTGAAACAATTATAATAATGGTCAAATTAAAAACAAATAATAATCCTGCAATCGTACAAAGGGTAAAAGTTTAATTTCCAAAATTTCTTTGGTTTTCTTTTTGTAGGGTAGAAAAAAAAACGATTATAAAAATATATTTCGTTGGTACACTATGGAATGACGTCTAAAAAACGAAGCGATAGCTGCCTAGAAAATAAAATTTAAAAATGCATCTCGGCGTACGACTACAATCAATTTAAATATAATAAACTTTTAAGTACGTAAAAATGAAATTCGTATCGTTATATATCGATTAGATTTCGAACTTAATTCTAAGTAATAGCAAAGCGATGACCGGTCGAGTCGCGGCGACGCGGTCCAACTCGAGCCGACGTACAACTAACAATAAGATAAACAAAAATCAACATAGCTTTTGTTGCAGGAATGTTAACAGTTCGTAGAGCAAACATGAACAATGTACGTAACTAGTAACAACAGTGCGTCGGCTTGCCTCGCATAGCACCAGGTGTTGTCACGCGTCATATCACAGCCGTCACAAGTCCAACGCTGAGGCCAGTCCCCCACGCTTACACTAAAATACTGTATACTTATGTAGCATAGGCCTGTGTAGAGCAGCATATACTCGTAAGTAACATTATGTACTTGACATGCACTTTGTACTTCATTGATCACTCGAGGCTGTGTAATATTTATAGTTCTGCTACAGGATGGCGTTTCCGTTTTGTAATTCACAAATAATTCCCTTTCACGTCGATATCGTTTACTACACAACCACTTGACGTTATAACATATAAATAAAAGTTTTATTTAGCTATAATTTGTACACGCACAGTGCTATTTAGTGAGCGTAATTTTGGCACCAAGAAATTATATCATAATTAGCCATATCGTAATGGCAGCCTGCTGGTTATTTGTGTCACGACTAATTGTTACTGGTAATTTTATATTTCAGTATTTATGTTACTAGTTAAAACTTACTAACCCCTTTAGCCGCTGTGCTCTTTTACTATGTGTATCACATGATCGTATATCATTATGATTTTATCTTATTTGTAATCTGAATGAGAAACTTAACATCTATAAAGAGAGATATCGAAGGTAAACGGCGAACATGGACACATTTGTTTGTGAAAACGAGTAACGTATTGCACAGACCTTTAAATAGTTTTGCATGTACTGGCCCTCGTATCGGAATTCGAGTGCCAGTACTTGTTATTAACTAACTATAGTTAAAAGATATTTGCAGTTCATAGTCGAATAGTAAAACTAAATTACCACGAGTTAAATGAGTATCTACTAAGCAATATAATACTTGTAGCATCATCACATAATTTCTTCAAAATAATTACGCCAGTCATAATAATTATAAAATTTGCTTTTGACATATTATTTTTTAAATGTTGATTTATTTATTACATACTACCAAAAAACAGTAAGAAGCTAGAAAACTATGTATCTATCCGTTAAATCAATATTTACTGTTGATTTAACGTCCAAGGAAATTCAGAGGAAGTTCAGAGGAAATCTAACCTTATAAATATAAATCATTATACTTTAAATAAGAACATCCTCTGAAATGAGATTTGGCTCCAGAAGCATCGATTCACTATATTTACATATAGTATAAATTTTAAAAAACAAAATTTAAATATACTTTTAATATTTTATTTTCTATGGTCGACGATATCAATTTCGCGAGAAAATACAAGTGACTATTATACGCAAACAGTAAACGCAATACGGTTAAATGAAAAATATTAGGACTCATAATAATACTAAAACAAGATAAAGAAATATCTTCTTTAAAAGATAGCAGCAACTAAAGGGTTAATTACGTTTATGTATAATAAATTATATTCTATGTTTCTAATTGTAATTTCTATCTAATGTATATTGAAGTTATATGGGGAAGCACATTTGTATACATATATTAGGCGATATGCTTTATAAAGTGAAACGTTTCCGTTGAGCAAATACCAAATTAACTACCTGTATGGCACTATTTCGATAATATTGATTACTTGAGTGAGTGTACAACTACCCACTGTCAATTTGATCCGTAAATGACGAATAAAGACAGTAACAAGTGCCGGTGTATAAACAATTCCTAATGAAAAATCAATTCCACAATTCTACTCAATAACGAGAGTTTCCTTCTTATATTAATAAACAATCAACGATAATAATTCCAAGTTATCTCTTTAAATATCCATATAAAACTACAAAATTCAAAATATTTGTCATATAGGCCGCGTGTAACGTATACATACATATAAAAGTACAAAATACGCAAATGTCTGCGACAACATCGTTTAAGTTTTGAAATGACGTTTAATTTAAAAAGTGCTTGTATAAACTTGTGTATAAAAATATTAACTATCTACTTAAATTTTAATAGGACATTGGAATTGTTAAGATCAGATTAGACGTATCAAAGATATATGAACCAAGTCTGTTTTAAGTAAAGAGTTGAATCGACATGAGGTCAGGCTGCGAGATTTGTGTCGGTTAGTATGTCGGTCAGTGACAGTTGGCGTGTCTGTAAGTCAGTCAGTATGTCGATCATTGTAGCGTATAGAAGCGTCAAACAAAACGTTAGTCGCGCGAAGCGTCTACAAGCAAATCGCACCAAAATAACGGCGAAACAGTGTCGCCGACGCCAGTTTAAAATACAAGCATGTAAAATAATATCAACACAACGTAACTAATATTTACATAAAAAATCTATTATAAAAGAAAACGATCAACTCGATGATAAGAGACTAATGGTTAATTTCCAATTCGATAGCACGTTGCTATTTCTAGTCGTTACTTAAACAGAATAAAGCGAGCATTAGGATTTAACACAAATTTCAATATATAACCTGTATGTAATATTGTCAGCAAATTAAGCGATTTTATATTTATCGATGCCATTCCTGGTAGGTGTGGCGTTAAATAGTTGAAATAGAATATTTTAACCCCTTAACAAACTAGTTACATATTATCAACTTTATAAAGATTAAAACATTGTCATTTCTTATTCAGACACATATCACTCAGATCATTTTATAATTATTTAAAGGCACATAGAGCACAAGTTAAAAACGCGAATAATTTGGACGAAATCACTTGGTTGAGCCCAAATAAGAACGGGACTAGTTAAAGTACACTTGATAACAATTGAGGTACAAATCGTCGGCTAAACGCTCGCCCACACAAACGCTAGCTTCGGTGATAATCACATTAACGAACAAATATCAAAAAGAAAAAAAAAGAGAGGATGTCACAATCGTAAAAACCGCTTACCGGGCATCGTTAAACCGGAAAATTTTATAAAACATGACATGATCGCATTCAGTCGACGATTACAGATCGGTAGCATCACTGCCGCTGCATGGAGGCGTTGGCGGGCAGCGTGGAGCTGCGCTGCGCGTTGGCGTAGCGCATGGAGTCGCGCGGGGACAGGCGGTGGTCGTGCGAGTGCGAGTGCGTGTGCGCGGCGCGGTACCCGTAGCGCTGCACGCGGCGCGCCAGGCGCGCCACCCAGCGCCGCTGGTCGGGCGCGGCGGGCGCCAGCAGCAGCAGCTCGCGCGCGCGGTCCGCGTGCAGCTTGCACGCCGCCACGCCCTCGCCCTCCGCGCCCGACACGTGCTCCGCGTGGATCTTCATGCGGCACCCTGCAGGCGGCGCAAACCACTTACAGTTATATCTATCATTCAAATTAATCACTGACACGCATGCACCCGCATGAGTCGCGAACTGCTGCACCAAATTGTATAATTCTTTCTGACATTGATATATAAAAAACGAGTTTCAAAGTTAATACATACATTTGATTAAGTACCACACATGTGTATTCTGTGTTTTTTTTAATTTAATAGATTAATGAGTTTCGACAAATCAAAAAAGGTTAACACATAGAACTAATATAATAAAAAATAAAAAAGAAGAAAAAGACTTTCACTAGGCTGCGATTGATGGTACGAAATTCCAAAGACCAATTTTATTAATAAAAATGTAAATAATTTAAAATTTGTCTATTATATATTTTCATAAAATCTTATCACGTAAGCACATAACAAATTAAAAAAGTACAAAATCAACTCACGTCTGCACTCGTACGCCTGCGGCGGACGGAACATGTGCCACAGCGGGCGCGTGCACACCTCGCACGCCGTGGGGATGTGGTACGTTATGCTCACCAAGTCGTGCCCCTTGTGCTGCACCGTGTTACCTGCAACAAACACATTATATGCCAACTGACCATACTAACATTAAGATACTAGAATGTTATATGCTAACATTAACATAGACTTAATAATATGTTAACATCAAAATGTTATGAAAAAAAAGTACTCTGAAGCAATAATTCAGGTTTAGTCAAACTTGAATCTAGAATCCAATAGAAAGATATAATAAAAAATAATTAAGTTAACTTAATCTTCTAATATATCTTCATAAATATTTTAGCTGCATAAAAAAAAATGCCGACTAGTTATTCAACTAGCTTAGCTCAGTTTAGGTAATCCATCATATATAAATAGCGCTTTAATCCGAAGTTGGACGTAATGTCAAAACACTCCATTCTCTGCTTACCAGAACGGAACAGAAATAGAATCCACAACCAATTAATACAATATAACAATTTACCGGCGTGATCCTGCGCATCAGCGGGCTGGTCCTGCGCGTCGCCGGGCCGCCGCGCCTCGCCCTCGCCCGCGTACAGCAGCTGGAAGATGCGCGGGATGTCCTTAGCGTCGGCGCGGATCACGTCGCCCTGCGTCACAGACCGCACGTGGAACACTTTGCTGGAACACGTCACAAAACAATAAAGTATATTTGAACGTCATATTTAGTTAATTAATACAAGGGGTAAAAACATTCTTAAGATATATGTTTATGATATTTGAAAATAGTCTTGACAATTTAAAATGTATTTTTGAGACGTTTTTTACACTTATGAACAACACAAAAAATCGATCAACATATACCTATGTATATATATCTGCGCGTTATATTTTGAAACTTAATTCATCTACCCTCCAAGTGTTTCGGTGGCAAAAACAAGCAAATGATCAACCCACTACAAACTGGACAATAAAACGCCTGGTCGTCGCATTGAGAGGAACATTCACTTCGTAGAGCTGCTGCTAAGCACGTCGATCGTTTCGTGATATTTTAGTGATTAGAATTAATTACATATTAATTCTACGACCAATCGATCGAAATAAAGTATTGATTGTGAATTGAAGTGAAATGTTGTTAAATTACTTTAATTGTGGTTTTAGTGAAATATTATTTAATTGATTGTGATCTTAATGAAGTGTTATTCAACTTTGATTTTAATAGAATATTATTTAAATAGTTTAATTATGATGAAGCGATGAGTGATGAAGTGTTTGTATTGTTTTACTGTGATTAATTTTCAGTATAATAAATCATTATCATCATCATTATAAATAGAAAGTACCCTTCCTCTTATATATATATATATATATATATATATATATATATATATATATATATATAATATATATATATATATATATATATATATATATATATATATATATATATATATATATATATATATATATATACATAGAGTAGAGAACAAAAAACTTCTTGACTGTCATAAATAATTATTTTAGAGTAAAGTAGAGCAATACATGTCTAAAACAACACTTACATACCTTAAATCCAATATCATAACAGGATCCGTAGTATTCTGCTTATCACTCTCCGAGTTATAAAATATGATTTTCTTCGAAGACACCACGACGTACTGTTTCCTCCATCCGTGCCTGCGTATGTTCTGCCGCAGCGGGACGGACAGCCAGCCCTCTAGCGTCTGCTCCGTCTCGCCGTCTTCCGCGTCGGCGGAGGACTGCGACGCCGTCTCGCTGGTCAGCGCCGCCAACTTCTCCTTTAGCTGCTCTATTTCTACATCCTTGCTGTCCACCTTCAATACAAATATATATGTTCAAGTAAGCTATATATATAAAAAGAAGTAACAGATCTATATCTGTTTGTAGAAATTAAGTTTGTGTATGCCTTGGAGATAGATGTATGCATGCTATTCCAAGACTTAAGATATGTCTTAGAAAAGCGTAGGTGAACAACAAGAGAAGATTTTAAAGAAATTCTCACGGAAAAAGAAAATATTGCAGTTTAAATGTTTTAATCAGCAAAAAGGATATTACGACTTGTGACTATGTGATATATAATGATTCTAGAGGAAGCAGAAGGCAAACCACAGAGAAGTTGGAACTGACGATATTACAAAAATTGCAGGGAAGCCCACTATTAACTCTACTTTTTGTTGAGGTCATCTGACGACAGCAAAAAGTGGAGTTAAATGGACAAAATTCAATAATTTGATAATTAACTGTGTCAACACAAAGATCATTTGCAGAAGAAAAATCATTTGCAATTGTTAAAATACTCAACATATTTTGTTTTTGTATGGCCATTGTTTAATATTTTGCTTAAACATTAAAAACATTTTCAACACAATTTGACTTTGAAATACAATAGTCAAAACTCAAACAAGCAATGTACCATAATAAATATTTATCCCCAACTAAATGTTAGTTAACAAATAAGCTAATAATTATTATTAATACTAAATTTTATATATTGAATATCAATATCGCCTTTTAAGGCTGTTAATTATAAAAAAAAAACAAGCAATCATAATCAATAATCATAACAAGCAATCAATATCAATACCTCCATAGCAAGTCTGATCCTCGTCTGCTGTTCCTCTAGAAGCTGTTGCTGTGCATCTTGCAGGTCGCGTTGCAGCTTCGATATATGCTGGTCAGACTTCTCTTTCTCGCGAGTGAGCTCTTGTTGCAGCTTGCGGTAGTCCTTGTCTTTTCTTACTGACATCTTGCTCTTATTTTTAGTTGAAGCAGGATTCATGTCTTTTCTGTTATACAAGAAGTTTATAAAAATTAATAATATTTAGTTTTAGTAAATGAATAGTGGTGATTTTTTTAATAGATTTATTAAACAAAATAAATTATATATATATATATATATATATATATATATATATATATATATATATATATATATATATATATATATATATATATATATAAATAGGCCTTTAGCAGGCCGTAGTATAACGTCTGAATGTAAACAAACGCTCATATTTACGAGATAAATAAGAAAGTGAAAATTATATAGTTATATTTTGGTACCAAAATATTGGAAAGATATACAAGTGAATAATTTCATATTTACATATTTTTAACTGCATACAGATTACTTATGCATTAAGTATACTTACAATCATTTTTCCCCAATATATATGAAAATACATACCTATTCATAATCTCAGCCAACTTATTGACGGCCTGCTGTTTAAGCATAATCTCAGAGTTGAGTTTCTTGGTGAGACGGTCGACGTCCTCTTGCAGGCGGTTGAGCGACGCCACGCGTTCTGCCAGAGCTGTACCGCTGCGGCGCAACTCGTCTACCTCCTGTATTCAAACATAATTCGAATTTAAATACTCATTTATTTGAAGCCACTTTTTATCAAAAATGACAGATATTGTAAACAAAAATAATAGGCAGCAAAACGCTTATTGATACTTTATATGAAAATATTATCAAAAATTTGTTTAGTAGACTGTCTTTGTCTAAAATTTGTTTAGTTGAATGTGAAAAAAACTAAACGCATAGAATTTATTATGCCCCATGTTAAGAGGCATAAATAAACTTACGTCTCAATAACGATCCTTGATTTCACTGACTTCAGTTTTTTTAGAAATAATCTGAATTCGAAACTTCAATGAGGCACCCGTCTATCTACGATATGGTACATTTCGGCATTCAAAAATACCTTTTTAAAAACATTTCTAACGTCCATGGTCACAGGTGTGCCTGGTACCCTATCTGAGACTACCCGAAATAGATCACTAATAGTGTGCCTATGTTTGCTTCAGATATTAATGTTTCTATTCCTTATATTTTTGTATTATTGTAAAATGCCTTATATTTTTTTAGAAAAAACGATATTGGAGTCATTTATATATGTAATAGAACCCAATACAACGATTTTTAAATTTTATATTTGCTTGTTTTTTTATCTAAGTGTGTGCAATCTCAGAAACGGCTTGCCTCTATTCCTAATGCTATTTTCACTTTGTAATTTGGTAACCCTTCCTTAATATATAGTGCTTATTTTAATTCAATAGCTTCATGAATTTAAAAAGATATATCAATAAAGCACATTGTCCAACCAAAATTGCTGAAAAAACAGTTTATTGAATTGGCTAAAAGTTAAAGCACATATATTTAGTAAAAAGAAAGGATTATGATTAGGTGAGCCCACCTTGCGCTGCAAGTCGATAGTGGCGCGGTTCTCGTGGTCGCGGTCGCGCAGGCCCTGCACGAGCGCGTCGCGGGTCGCGAGCTCCACGCGGTGCTGCGACAGCGCATCGCGCATTTCCAACTCCTTCATTGTCTTCTCCTTCTCCAACTCGCCTACTGTCTCCTCAGCTATGGATCTGTGTGATGATATTTAATGTTAATTGTTAAATATGTTTGTATATGTAGAATAAAGCATTTTATATATTATTTTGGAAATATAATTTGTAATGAAGGGATAAAAATTATTATAGATTCTTCTAAAATCTTTCGGGAAAACTTTATTTTAGTTACGATATTGACTAAACCATATATAACATTATTATATAAAGCCATATAAAAGAAACAAAATTCACAGGATGAGTTTAATTGAAAACCTTTAATATTTGAATATTTGAGACATGGGCGAGACTTAGGGTACATTTTTATATTGATAATATTTAATAATTTGTTTAATGTCATGATCATTAATCTGATTACATATTAAAATTGAAGATCTAGAAATAAACATCTGAAAATGAACCACAAGAGTCCAAGGGAAAGTTTTTCAATTAACTTTCCCTTGGACTCTTGTGGTTCATTTTTATATATGACAAGGGTATATTATGACACGGTCATAAAATCCACGCCAACGAAGTTGCGAGTATCAAATTGTCATAAATATAATGAAATTAAATTTAGCGCTTTATTTTATTCAATCACAATAATGTATAAAAAGACCCCACCTTGCAATAGCTTCCGAGTCAGCTCGTGCAATCGCCAGTTGCAGCTGGTGCATGAGGCTGGCGCGCTCCTGCTCCAGGTCGCGGGTGGCGCGCGCGCTCTCGTCCAGCTGCGCGCGCGCCTCGTTAGCCTGGTTACGGTAGACCACACAGTAGTGTTGCTCGTTTTCGAGCTGAGATCTTAACTCTTCACTCTAAAAGAGATTTTCATTATAGTATTATTAATGAAAGCTTTAAAATTGTTAGGTTAGTGAAGTTTTAAGGTATATTTATTTATAGTCATATATAACGAATACAATGATGAAATCTTAAATTTAAAAACCTAAAGGTTTTGTTGTAGTAAAATGTACGTATTTAATTTAAGTATTATGAAAATTACATATTTTGCATATATTTATTCAAATATCTTTCTTTTAATTGTATTTACATAGTTTATTTTAAATTGACGTCTCTTAATTTCACAATAATTAAGCTAAGGATTATGCTATTTTATGTATATGTGTATGGTAGGAGGCAATTTTAGTGCTCTGAAATAGTGCGGGCCTGTAAGCGCAATGCTTGTTGTTACGATCATAACTCGCTATGGTAAGACAAAACGTAGTGTTGAGCTTGACACTACGTTCTTCCTGCTTGCTCCGTATGTACTATTAGTTTGAATGTATATAATATAAAGCGCTTAAGACTGCTACTTGAAAAATTACAATGACTCAATTTATGTGTGGAATAATATATCAATCATTGAAATATTTAGATAAACTAATAATTTATTTAGATTTCCGTAGTAACATAGTATAATGTTATCGAAACTCAAATTTGAACTATAATACATATACATCTCAATCCTTATCAAATAACTGTTATGCAGTAGTTCGTTAAAACTGTATTATAAATAAAATGTATCACAAATAAACAAATGTAAAATCACATTTGATTTCTTTACTATTATAACATTAATTTGGGAAATTCTGCAAACATAATGATAAAGTTTCAAAAGTAATTAACCGTTACTTTAATACCGCTCGACGAGAAACGCCTGATTTATCGAAGCGTGACCGACGCAAGTAAATTTAAACATTAAAATTTATTTCTCGTTCTTGGATTAGTAGAGATAATGGCCTTTAAAAATCTTCAACATCTATGCATATTGTGACTCACTCATATACGTTTAAAGTAACGTCTAACAACAACATACGAAAAGAAAATTCATAAGGCAACGAATCTGTATAAAATACGCGTCATTAATGTAAATTAAGTAACCGCATTCGGGCGTATCTCTTAACATTTCAATTCCTATTTTAATTGTTGTAAATTAAACACCATATATTGTTACTACGGTTGCATTGTTTAAACTATATTCGGCATCGTTAATAGAAGATGAATGACTCTTATACATTTAATAGTAATTGAAGTCCATATAAAAATGTAAATAAACTCGATCAGATAACACAAGAGCGAGTCGAGGACGAACAGGAAATCAAATCGCACAAAATATTTTGCAGATGAAACTATGCAATAATGTGGGCATTTTATAGACTTGGTTTCGCTCTCGTATACAAAACGAGTCTTCTCGTAGATTGTTTAATTAATTTTATTTGTAATAAGCATTACTGCTTATGCTATAAACGCAATAACAGTGATTATATAATTTATAAATACCGCAATGTTTATTAAATAATTATGTACTCCTAAACTTGTCAAAATATGATACATTAAGAATAGTAAATAACAAGAAAAAGTAACCGTTACGATAAATATATGCAAGTTTTAATTAATAATATTTCAATAATATATTTTCCTATCAACATTATCGGTTCGAGACATTCTTAAAAGCCAATCTAGTAAAGTACCAAACTGTATTAAGAAACCTAGCTTAAACTGTTTTAAAATAGATAAACCCTAAATTCTAAACAAACATACACACAGTTGTACCGCAGTTACTCATTTAATAAACGCATCACTGAATTAATGTAATCATTTTTTTTATCGGCCGATACAGACGCGTAAAATATCCTGATCATTTTAATTTCTTCTATCATCTCTGAATAAGAAACTATAAAATATGAAAAATATGAGCTACGTTAGTTTATCCTACATATAGCAGATAGCAGATGTGATGTGAGTGAAAATGAAACAAAATATTATAGTAAGTATTAAACAATTACAAAAACATTAAAAATATTAATATTGTTAAAGAAATAATCAACAGTCACGCGCTGGAATAATGAAAATTATACAACATGATACGCAGTTAATTGAATAGCATTTAGGTTATATTACAAAGGACTACCGTATCATATGACCTTTACATGTCACTTTATTTAGCGGGAGAGTATTACTATAAATTATATTAATAACTATATTAATTATAATAGACATGTCAATAAAGAGTAATACATATTAAATGATAACAATAATTACAAGCTCTCAAGAAGTATTGTAAGAAAAACTTTCTTTAGTGTAGGTAATAGGTATATGAAATCATCAATTTTTGATACTTTGCAATTACAATACACGCAGAGGGACTAAATGTGCAAAAAGTATATTTGTAGAAATAAAATTCTAATTTTTGAGATTGGAAGGGAGAGAGGGGTTTTGAACGCAGCATACAGCTAAGGCTTAGATATTGTTAATTTAACCTATTTGTTCTCAATATCCCAGTCGTTCAGATAAAACTATTAGGTTCATGGAATAAAAAATTGTGTTGTCTAGACACATGTATAAATTTTCAAACAGATAAGATGACAAGAATTAGTCCAAAACAGTTTTGCAAGAATAACATAGATTGATATATAGATACACAGGCAGATAGATAAATAGATACAAGTGAAACATAGACACCAGGACCTAACTAAGTTCATGTCACGGTAATAAAATCAATCCACGACTGTAACCTGAACTGATGAAAACATTTTTTCTAATTTTAGAAATCAAATTTAAAATATGTATAATGTGTAAACCAAACTTCTGACACGCGCTCAAATTCCACCTACATATCATTACGGTTTAACGCAATGACATACAAAGAATTAAGCGAAGATGCGTTAACGCATAATAATAAATGTCATTCAAGAGAAAAACCACTAAATACGTAATCCTTATGTACGTTTATTTATTTGGTGATGTTGCATGTGCAGGTGTACTCAATAAGGCAAAAGTTTGCTAGTGTGCGTCCACATTCTGTGTAGTGCTCACAATGAGTCACTGTGTCGTAATGTCGAAGGACAGTCTATTTCGGCGTGATGAGACTATGATTAATTTAAAGAATCAGTACATATTATGAAAACAAATTCTCCATCACGAACATCTGTCGTTTAGCGTGAGTTTGAAAAATAATTTTGAAACACTTAAATGCTCACTTTCTAACTTACATTTTTATGATTATTACAAATTATAATTTCTTCAAAAACCACTCGTCGTTGACATTTTACTAATTAAGTTAATGGTCGTGTCACTTAATTTGTTTTTATATATAAGTACAAACAAATGAAGAATTTCAAAAAAATCTAAATAAACACATGTTCAAATATTAATAAGTACGTTAAAAAATCAAAAATATTGTATATTGTATGTCCTTTAGGACATATATCAATGTGACCTGCTGCGACAATTTTATAGTTCTAGATTAATCCTGTTATATCAGAACATAAGCTTCAGTATCATTAATTTAGGTCTCAAACGATCAGATTTCAGAGGTATTTAAACATTTTGTAAAAGAGTTGTTGTTTAATAACATTGCAAATAAAATTATATATCTTATGATCATTTTATATTCTTTGTGACTCACATTTTATATAGAAGCGTTATTCATTCTATTAATTTACATAATATTATTAATAATTATTATGGTATAGATAATTTATATAGTTTCCGTCATCAAATGTATTTTTTTTTAATTTAACAAATGTCTTGTGTTTTTACATAATTTCAAGCAATCCAAAAATTAAATAAATTACTGCCATATATAACAATACCAACACTCCCAAAATAGTCGTAGAACCTAAATCTGTCGTGCATTCCAACAACGGCACGATTTCACTTTTTTAATATTTTATATAAATATTTATTCACATATGTTTGCAATATACTGACCCTAGCATAATGCATATCCCGCTCAGCAACAGCAGTGGCTAGTTTCTCCGAGGCCTCGTGCAGCGCGGTGCGCGCAGCCTGTAGGTCGCGCGAGCGCGCCTCGCGCTCCGCCAGCACGGTGCGGCTAGCCGCCTCCGCTGCTAATGTCTCCGCGCTGGCGGCAAGCCGCGCTTGCCTTTCTTGCTCTAATGCCGCTTGCAGACCCACCACCTTATAACAATGTGAAATAGTTTAAACGTCATCTTTTGAAACTTTACTTCCATATATCTTATTATAACATTCTTTATATTTTTTTTTCAATTAAAAAAAAAACATGCTTTAATTTTTGAAATGTATTTATAAATAAAACGATTGTAGTGAGTGTGTATAAAGTAACAAACCTTTTCGCTTTCCTGTCTATGCTCTCCTTCCAGCTTTTGAAGACGTTGTTGCATTTGACGATAATCAACGCTCAGCATGGACATTTGCCGGTCTTTGTCCTGAGAAGCGGACTCTGCTCTCTGTCGTGCTATTTTCTCCTCATTTAATTTACCTTGTAATGCTATAAAGTATATAAAAAATATTCAAAAAGGTTAAGATTCAATAAAGAATATAAAAATGTAAATCTCATAGCAAAATTTATTACAACAAATATTTAGAGAATTACTGTGGTTCACAAGCTCTGGTACTCAAATTATATTTCTAGGCTGAAATGTGCAATAATAGCAAATAGGACAAACCTGTTAAGATTTTTTCCAAAGTTCCTGAGGCATGCAAAATATTAATCATGATAAAATGATGGAGGCAAATTTTGTTTTCTATAACTAGCATTATTAGTACAATGGAAATAATAGCATGTTCTAGTTATAAATAAGTATAGGTAAGGTATTATAAAAAGGTTATACAAAAAATCTCACCCTTGACAAGTTCTAAATTGGCTTCCTGTTTAGAAAGCAGTTGCGAGCGTTGCGTCTCCTGGTGAGCCCGCACTTCTTGCTGGTAAAGATGTTGAGCTGTTTTTAAATCATGTGTCATAGAGGCACATTCTTTTTCTAGAGATGAAACTCGCTCTGACAGTTGCCGATTATCTGTCGTTATTTGTGATAACCTTGTTGATGACCTCTCGAGTTCAGCTTGAGCGGCGTTTAACCTGCTAGTCGCTTCAGTAATTGCAGCTTCTGCCATTTGCTTTGCTGCCTTTGCAGATTCGAGGTGTTCAGACATAGCGTTACAGTCTTCAATAAGGGCATCTCTTTGTGCTCGTAAGTTGGCCAAAGCGCCGTCCTGTATTGCTGCAGTTGCAAGATGAGTAGCATTTAGATCGGCTGCCAGCTTTCTCGATTTAGCAGCAGCTTCACATTCTAGCTTTAATTTCTCGCGCATTTCTGAAAGTTGTTTCTCCAAAATATTAATTTTTTCATTATAAATTTGTAAATTATTTATTTCTTTTGCCCGTTTACTTTGCTCTTCATCTAAACGTTGCTTAACCTCATTGTAATTTAACTCCATTTTTCGTCGGGAATCTGCTTCTATTTCTGCTTTACGCTGTATTTCTTTAAGATCATGTTTAAGAAGTGCAAGTTCTTTATCAGTATCAGCAATAATCTTTTTACTTCTAGCTTCTCTTTGTGATAGTTCCTCTAGCTGAGAACAAAGTAGCACTTGTCGGTCTTCTAGTTTACGCCGCGTGTCCCTTTCTCTTTCCAATAGTTTTTCTAATTGCAATACAGCTTCAGAGCCAACATTATTTATATGATTATTTGATATTGTATCTACCACATCAGCAGGTTGACGCTTTCGCCCACATAACTGATAATCTCCATTATAAGTAAACCCTATAAAAGGTAAATGATTTCCAACAAAAGCTTTTGGGACTGGAAAAGATTCATCTAATGCATCTGATTTTTCAATATCATCAAAATTTCTGGTATCATCATCACTGGACAGCTCAGGTACGACTGGAGGGACTGAATCCCTTAAACTATCAAAACTCCACTGGTCATTTATAAAAAATGGATGTTGTTTAATTTCATCTACACTGTTTTTCCCAAGGCGTTTTACTCTATCAGTCAGCAAACCTCTTATAAGAGATTTCGCTTCTTTTGAAATTTCTACATCATCAGGGAATTGCAATGAATTTCTGTGATCCATTATTTTTCCATAAGTTCCTACTAAACTATCTGCATAAAATGGTGGATCACCGATTAACATTTCATATAAAAATATTCCCACAGCCCACCAATCACATTCTCGACCATAGACTCCTTCACCATTTTGTGACTGTAGTACCTCTGGTGAAATATAATCTGGAGTACCAACTGCATTGCTAGCTCGAACTAGTCCATCAGGTCCCATTCTCATGCATGTGCCAAAATCTGCCAACTTTAAATGACCATACTTATCAATTAACATATTATCAGGTTTAACATCTCGGTGTACAAAACCCATACCATGTATTACATCTAAAGCAAGAACGATTTCCATTGTATAAAATTTGGCCCATTTTTCAGGTATGTCATAATTTGACATAAGACTAACGAGATCACCACCAGGCATATAATCCATTACCATGTAAAGATATTTATGATCTTGAAAAGCAAAATGTAGTTTTAGAATCCATTCTGAATTTGCATGTGCCATAATGTGCCTCTCTTCCCAAAAAAAAGTTGAATCTGATCTTTTAATCATTTCTACTTTACTAAGAAGTTTCATAGCATATACATGACAGGTAGATTTGTGTCTGACTAGTTGTACTTCTCCAAATGCACCTCTTCCTATTACTTTAATTAGGTCAAAATCAGCAGCTTTCATGCGCAAATTTACTATATCAGAAGCAAAAACCTCATCTGTAAGAGAAATTAAGACTTCTGATTGACTGGTAAATCATAAGATAGGAGGAATATTATAAGATAAGTCAATATAAATCAAGCTGTAGAATTAAAAAATAAGTAAACCTATAATGTCTATGTGTATAGTAGAACTTAGTCTAACTTTTAAAAATATTCTTTGTACTGGTTACTAATACAAGTGTATAAGGCACAAGCCTTGTATTTTTTAGATATATGTTCATATAAAAATAATATAGTAATAAATCCATCCATATCCTGCAAAGCAGGGTAGACAGAAAGTACCTAATGTCAAGACACTCTGTACTTCGCTTTCCACTTGATGAAAACTCACTGGCATATTGAGTGGTGGAACTTAACCGCACTTTGTCTTTACCAGAGCGAGGAAGTGAAAATAATTTATATATAATCTCTCCCCCGAGTGGCGATCGAACCCACAATATTTATTGAAAGTAATATATTAAGTATTCTAATCATTATCTAATTTAAATTATCATTAGTAATAGATTGTAATAACTATACATTTCATCTTTGCAAAGTCAAGTTTGTTTTGATCATTAAAGAATTGTAATCCAATTTACTGCTATTTTTATAAACATGCAATCAAACTTAATAAGTTTAATAATTTTTTTAATTGAAGAATGTCATAAAGTTTATAGCTAACAAATGATCTGCAATTGACATTTTATAATTATACAAGAAAAAAATTATTAAGATCATTTTATTAGGCGCTAGAAAGTAATTTAATATTATTTCATTGTAGTATATATATATTGATAAAGGTTAAATTAGTTACATATTATAGAATGATATATATTTGAAAAACTGTAAATAGATTTGTTTTTTAACTATGTATAAAATAATTATTAGCAGAAGACAACGCTTACATCGGCTCGTGTAGGCTTCGACATTTTTCATTCGTCGAATGGCCGGGTGATCGCAGTCGGAGACGAGTGCGGTGACGGTGTCGAGCAAACAGTCCACGTTGCCGGTGGAGCGAGGATCACATAGTTTGTCTTCTAAAGCACGTAAACGCCTCAAGCGCTCTTCATCCTTCACTGTCTCCATACTGAATCCTGGATCTGATTTTGTCAGTCACTAAATGACACCATACATTCTCCTAAGAGGTACAGCTATTGGGAACACTCATCTCATAACGACAAATCAACAACTGTATTGTCTCTCTACTTTGCACTATCCACTTTTCACTAACACACTATACAATAAGAAACGTATGTTTCATTATCAAAAAATTTGCTTGCTATACTTTATAATGACAGCAGATAAAGGTGGTTCTCACAACAAAGCATATGCACGTTTGCAAACATAGCCGATATGTTTGCTTTATTTAACACATTTGATTTATTTTTAAGAGTTTCATATCACTTATCTACATGACTAATTGGCACAACATTGTAAAATAATGTAAATCAACGAATTAATAAAAACCGCTTGATTGATGAACGATGATCGAACAATACTCTGAAGTTAGCAGAACTTAAAAACTTCGCAATGGCGACTGCACTGAAATTCTCATAAGTCAAAGTGACCATTCTTAAGTCTGTGGTTTCAAGAAATAATAAAGACTTAAAATTTTAAATAACATTTTTATATTATGCTTCTATTTTTTACGTTTTACATAATCATTTATAATATACAATACATTGGTTTTTCAATTTTAAAACATTACTATTATTGACTGGATTAATTATATTAAAATCCTATTTTTTATAATATTTTATATTAAAATATAATTATCTAAGACCTGTAAAAATATCAATTAAAATAAGCAATATGTTTTACAGTAGTCATTACAAACTAAACCTTTTCAAGATTATCTTCTTAATGGTTCATTCATTTATGCATGAGGTTTCATTCACATGCAATTTAGGAACGAATGGTATCACTTTTGTTCTCGTACGAATAGAATATGGCGGTGCTAGGCAGGATGTGCAAAAGCTTTTGATTTTTACGTTAACAATTTAAGATAGTGGTTTGTTTTTAAGATATTTATTGTATTTGCATTTTGTGACTTTATAATCACTGCAGAGTGCTACTGAATTATTATTGTCTAAAAGTTCATAATCTGGACCAAGTTGCAATGAAAATTATTACTTCATTGGTGGTGTAAAAATAATTGTGACAAATATAGAACATAAATTCAGGTAATTAAGACTTTAAAGCATATTATTTCAAAATATTAGAATTTGGCCACATTGGCATTCATAGGTATACTATTCAATCGCAGCATCCTTTGCTTTGTCATTCAGTTTCAGCTGATCCTTACTTGTTCTAGATAATATATCAACGTATAATATTATTACATGATATTATGAGTATAATTCTTAATATATAATTTAATTTATTTAAATATAAATTCAGAGATAGTTTATGCCTAAAATAAAGTCTAAATTATTATCATTGTGCTCTTCATCACGTGTAGTTTAATCTTTATTATGAGGTCAATAACTGCTGGCTGTAGTCTATTTTTTTTAATCTTATGTCTCGGGTCACCTTATTTTGAGATTTCCTCAAATTTATATTAATCATAAAGCTTATTTGCTTTGTTCAGACATAGTACATTGTTAGAGGGCAGGCGGGTCGCATGATGATTTTCGTATGCGGTGCCTATTTTTTTGAATGGCAAACGTGTTATCGAGCAAGTGCAATCTGCTCTTTATTACTACCTGGTGATCTGTGGTCACAGATCAGTATGGTTAGGGGCGTAAAACGAAGAGCGCGCGGGGGAGGCGAGTGAGGGGCGAGGACCCGTCCGGCAGTCAGCTGTGCGAGTGTCATGTTCTCACATCTCGTTGCGTCGTGGGAAGTGTCCTAAATTGCTACCTACATTTTGTATCTTCGAAAATTTGTCCTGTAAAATAAATGCATACTAAAAGTACTGCAATTTGAAATATTGATTCTGATCTTCTAAAAGTGGGTGTTGTCTTGAACCATATTTGGAAATTTATTATTATCTGATTTTTCCACTTTCATATTTTTTAAAAAGTTATTTAACTTATTATCTTGAAAATAATAAAAATAAAAAATATTTATTATATAATTTCATAAAGCTATAAATATTTATGTGAAAAATTTTATTATTAATTACAAAAAGAGATGTGCTTGACAGCAAGTTCTTGAATTTATGTCACAATCTGTTACTTTTAAATTTTTATTTAAAAAGTAATATAAGCTATTGCTTAATGACATAAGTTACACAGTACTTTCATTGTTACAACTCATGTGTTTAGCTTTGCCCATTGTTGTGTAATCAAGTGTTTTAAATAAAGTTCCTTTAATGGTTTGTTATTAGAAATAAACTAGTAACTGAAACAGCTTGAGCTGTATTGAGTTAATCAGCATTTTATTGTTTAAAGCATGGTTAATTAATTTCTTGTTTCTTTTAACCTTATCTGAGAATAGAAAAAAATGAATATGGACTAACATTTATTTTCAGAGTAACTTTAAAAACTCAAATATCTTTACTTAAATGTTAGCTGCCAATTTTTATCCAGCTATTATGTAATAAATTTAAGAGTGTTATTTGTGTTATGGTATTTTTTTCTTAGATAGTCTGTAAAGTTTTCAAGTGCTCAATAATTATTTGTAACCATACACTATCATTTTGGCTTTGATACTTTAATTACCAAATTTATGTTTCTAGTTTCAGAACGCTGTGGTGGTCATGGCTACACTCATTCAAGAAAACGGTATTAAAACTAACCATGGTATGGTGACAACTCATGGGGTTCCAAGTCACATGGTACCAGACCATGAATACTGTGAGGCTGGCAAACCAGAACAACCACCACAGCCATGTATCGATTCTGGAGATACAGCAATTCAACAAGCTCCCATGGAGGAGGAGGAGGAAGAAACTCCCGAAATAGATATAATGATAAACAATGTTGTGTGCAGTTTTAGTGTTAAGTGTCACCTGAACTTGAGAGAGATTGCATTAAATGGTGTAAATGTTGAGTTCAGACGGGAAAATGGTATGGTGACGATGAAACTCCGACGCCCATACACTACGGCATCGATCTGGTCGTCAGGCCGAGTTACGTGTACAGGCGCCACCAGTGAGGAGCAGGCAAAGGTGGCTGCGCGGCGATACGCACGTGCCTTACAAAAGCTGGGATTTCAAGTGCGCTTCCGTAACTTCCGCGTCGTAAACGTCCTCGGAACATGTAGAATGCCTTTTGGCATTCGAATTATAGCATTCTCTAAAAGATATAAAGAAGCAGAGTAAGTTTCATATTATGTTTCTTATGTATTTTTAGTAGGTTATTCTCTCTCTTAATTTTTATAAAAAACAGCTGAACATGAGATAAAAATAATAATCAACCTATTTTTGATTCTTATAAGTTCTTTAAAATGTTGTTTGCAAATACACTTTGAGGAGAGGGTACTCTTGTTATATAATTCACTGCAAAATCAATAAAAAGAAAATACTGTGCATTCCTTTAAAATTTTTACTATCATATACATAAAAGTAAGAAAGTGAAAGAAAATAAACTTATATTAATTCAGGTATTATTTTTGAAATCTTGCAATTAAGATTTTTGTTTCACTGATATTCATTAATTATTATAGTAATAATAATAATAATTGTAGTCAGTTCACAGTTGCTACATTTATACTGATTGTTTGTGTAACAAATATAGAATACTTTAATAACTATTTTGGTATTTCCCTTATCTTTTACTTCACCCCATGCTTCCTTTGTGATTCATACTAAGAGTATTGCCATATAAAATAATTCAAAATAATATTATGTATCTGTGTAGTTTTCAATACATTTTTATATTTTATATGTTTATTTAAACTGTTTTCTTTAGTCTCATATAATCTGATATGTTTTGTTTAAGGCTTTAAAATATATTATTTCATATAACATGTGCATGGTTATTATTCTCATCAAAAGAATGCATTAAGCATAAGATTTTTGTTTCGAGATGTTTAGTTTTTGTGATTATTACTCATTTTAAAATAAATATCTCTATACTAAAATACATAATTGATTTGGTTTAGTTAGTTTTATTTATTGCATTTAGTTAATTTGTTTAACTTAAGACTTAACAATTGAGTGGATAAACAGAAAGCCCAATAATTTATGCTCAAAAAATAAATTATTATTTAATTATAGAATATATTAATAAAATATTACAATAATTTTTATATTTTTCAGTACCTATTGAAACATTTTTTTTATATTTATGTAGAACAAGTTTTATTTGTTATTTATAGATATTTTAAGCATGTTCGCATCTAGCAATTAACCTGTGATTGTGGTGATATTTACTTTAATATTAGAATATCATTACATGTACATAACTTTTAAAAAGTTTTAATATATTCTATGTATTAGTTAGGAATTAAATTACCTGTGGGGCTAGCTTTTTTAAAAAATATCTAATTTTATTGTTATAAAAATGACATATATATATGAAATGTTTTACATTGAAGTGCACTTTTGCAATTTTATTAATGAAAAGTTTAATAAAGTATATGATTTCTTACAGTGGTCCTTATACAAGTCCTTTTATTTTATGCTTTTTTAAGCATTATTGTTGAATTCCTTTACATTTATGAAAAGCACTAGTTGTGTTTTGGCTAATTTATGGAATATTTATAGATACAGATAATAAGTGCTCAAGTCATATTTTAATCTTTTACCAAATTATAAATTTAACAACGCAGAAATGAAACTATATTCGATATTTAAAACTTAAAATAATATTTTGGTTTATATGTTTTCAGCTACGAACCGGAACTGCATCCCGGTGTCACGTACAAGTTGTTCAACCCAAAAGCGACATTGAAAATATTTTCAACTGGCGGCGTCACAATAACAGGTACAAAATTGCGCGTTTACTTTATGCGAAAGATGACGTCTTGCGTTTTGATAAAATTCCCGTTAGGAGAAAGTTGATCTGCCTATTCATATCTAATATGTTAATGCCGAAGCAAAAGTGTCTAGCGAAATGGAAACGCTTTATGTAATGTCGAATGGTTGATTCCTTCAAGGTTATACGTTTTATTTATCTTATACGACCCAATTTTATTAACAAGCAAAGAAATGTATACTACCTTCGATTCAAGGTCCTTTTGTAAACGAATGCATACCGCCGCTAAGCCACAAGTGCAATTTTCATTAAAACAACTAAAATGAAAATAACAGGCTTATTTTTAATACGTAATCTATTTAACATATTTTTAAAAATTGAATTTCGTATATACATACTAAATTTTTAAGTAATATTTGATTCATGAAAACTTCTTGTAAACGTCCCGAGTTTTGCTACACACTATCGGTCTTTTATCGAGCAGTGCTCGAAGTTAATATGCAATTATAAAAGTGAATAAAAAATGTTTTCATTAGACTATCGATTACGCCACAGAGTTGTTTATCAGAATCTCCACTAGAATGATAAGTCATTTGGATCCTTGCTTAATTCCTATTTGGATTTTATGGGAATTTTCACGACGTATGTATTCGTGTAACTAAATAATGAGGATTGACTGACGTTTTCATTAGCTTCACTTGTATTATATTAGCGATCTATTATACTATATGAGATTTTGCAAAATTTTTACCCTCTAGTCCGATTTGCTTGGAAATATTCTCATATAGTGTGATCCAAAAATAAGGTGTTTTTAAAATGTACATTATTTATTCAGTTCTAAATTACTTTTATCCCCTTCAAAGTAATACCGCCCTGTTAAATGCTTTTTTATTGCTTTTTTCAGTTCTCGAAAAGATATGAGTTCGCTCGACATGAGTCGAGATTTTGGCAAAAAAGTCGTCAAAAAATTTAGCGATTTTGAAACGATTAAGACTTGACGCATTTGAGACTCAAAACATCTTTCAAATGCTTGTTTTAAGCCAAACATATTCTATCAGGGAGGTCACTAATTGTCAATTGAAGATTTACAATAACCAAATCTTTGATGTTTTACGTGGCCGTTGTCAGTAGATGGTCTTCCAGAGCGCGGTACGTCTTCAACGCGTCCTCTATGGACTCGTTGTACCACTTATAAACGTTTCTTTGTGCCATTATTGTAAAAATAGAAAACATACTTATGGCTGTTTATAAAGCTCGTGTAACTCGGAAATAATTAAACCTTGTAACAAATGTATGCTTGGGAAATATTCTAATAAAGTCCTAATACTAATCTAGGAAGAGGGTTCTAAATGATAATTTTACCCTTTTGATCACAATTTCAATACTTGGCGATGAGGTTAACTAGAAAATAATCTTCAACGTATTCATTTTCCAGTTTTGGCGTTAACTAAAATAATCGGCAGACTATATATACTCTTAGAATGATAGATAAAAGTATGATGTTATATCAGCGGTGTACTTTTACGTAGCTATAAGAATATATTCAGTTCAATAACTTAATCAATACAAATGAACTAGGTGAGCTAGCAACGGAACGAGTATACTCATTAACACTATCAATGCATTACTAAAAGTTTACATAATAAGCTATGTATCAATTGTTTTTAAATACCACAATTTATGATAATATAAGATTATTATTTTACTTTTGCCTTGGCGTTTCTAATCCAGGCACACAACGCTTCATAACTATATAATTATGTATGTAACTTGTAAAAGAAAACATAGTTAAAAATGGTAAATTATATAAATATAATAATATCCAGTATTGCTTTGTGTTGTGCTAATTTAAGAAACGAAACGAAAAAAAAGAAGCAAACCAAAAAGCAAAAATGAATGAATGTTTAGATAAATGTCAAATGTATTTTTCTAAACCATACCCAAAATGTCAATGTTTATAAATATTTCTGTTTGAACGACAGCTCGAAGCGTGAGTGACGTGCAATCCGCGGTGGAGCGCATTTTCCCCCTGGTGTACGAGTTCCGCAAGCCGCGCACGGCGGCCGACGAGGAGCTGCTGCGACAGAGGCGCGCGGCGCGCAGGCCCGCGGGTGGCGGCGGCGGGGGCGCAGGGACAGCGGGCGTCGCAGCGGGCGGGTGTGTGGGCGCGAGCGCGGTGGCGGCGCCAGCGGCGGCGGGCGCCGACGGCGGGCCCATGCACCTGGTGACGCTGTCGGACGACGACGACGCTGACGCGTGGGAATGACGTGTCCGCGCGCACCCCTCCGCCCCTCCGTGCCGCTATGAAACGACGGACTCCCGTTTGGCATAAAGCAATAACTATCGGTTGTTAGTGCAATCGCGTGTGAACTGTCGGCGAGCTCTTTTCGGTTCATGCCAAAGATATTTATTAGAGGAGGTGCTTCGCGCTTTCGACGGACGCCGCCTCGCCGCGTGTCGCGGATGTATGTATTGACGCTCCCGTGACTTCTGTTAGCATGCGTAGGTACGGTTGATTCGTTTAACTCGTTTGATTCTAAACCAAATTGTCGTAAATGATTAAAAAAGTAAGAGAAATAAATCTCTTTACCGATACTCAGTCTCGTTTTTTATTTGCCGTTGTGATTGATGATTCGTAGTGATAATAGTGTTCACGATAATGTTGTAAGGAAGTATTGACTGAATGTTAGTTAGATGTTAGTGATTGTAAATATGAAAGCTTTAGACATTATACATTTAATTAAAAACTTCGTTTGTTTTATTATATTATTTATTTTAATAGAATTATACGGTTTATAAAGAGAGTTATAAAACGCTATGGTGCCATATTATACAAATGTATAAAAGCTAAGGTGAACATTAACACTGGTAAGAAAGTTTTTACGTAGTAGTCAAGAGTATTGAAAGAGTATTAAAATGTTAAAGAATTACGAATCTGAGTCTTGTGTGTCGCATTCGTCGCTAGTGAGACGCGAATGCGCAGGTGCAGGTCTCTGAAGCCGCGCAGTGCGTCTCGCGCCCCGCGTACTCGCGCGACGTCGCAACGGTGATGTGGGACTGCGGATGTATGCACTCAGGTCTACCACTGCTAAACGAGGGCTTCTTACTGCTTTACCTGAGGGAATGGAATGGAAACGTGTTTTTTAAACAGCTTCACGCTTTATCCCACACAGCTTGGTAGTCAGAGACAACCTCAAGCAAAGACACTCCGTTGACAGCTTTCGTAGCAAATGTCTTTACAAGAACCGCGAATTAAAAATAAATTTTAATATAATAATTTCAACTCCGAGTGGGTATCGAACCCATAACCAATTGCGGTTTACAGTCACACGCAGTCCTACTGCCTCACGAAATACTGCCAACGTGTTAGTTATACTAAATCAAATATATGAAAACTGTGTGTTGTCCATACTGAAGCTTGTTTTTGAAACTTTAAAATATCTTGGCCCTAAATAAAAAATGTACTGTACCCTCTTTTGTACACAAAATAATAATTACAAAGAAATAGTCTTTTGCTCACCTGTAATTACAGGCAGTATATTATCACAGTAAACAACTCTCGGCTTAGTCCGAAGAATGGCATTGCGTGCAGTACGTACAGGTAATGCTCTCAAAGCAGGAGGTGATGTTATAGGCAGCGGAGGTGATAATACGCGTCCAGCTAGTACCCTTCTCTCGGGAGAAGAACTGGGAGATCTGAAATAAAATTTAGTATGTAATCAGATTTTAAATATTATATATTATTATGTGAAACAAAATTTTTGTGGGGTACAATGATTTTTAGGAAAATTACGTGAATTGAGAAGTATGAAATTTAGCACATTTATAGGTTATATAAAGACGAGGTGCAGAATGTTGTTTTTTTTTAAAAAAAATAAAGCTTTAAAATTATTTTAAATTAATAAAATGAATGTGAAAATGTGAATGAAAAACTGCCATGGGTTTGAAATATAAAAAGCGTAAACGAGATCATTGAATGTCTTAAGCAATGATCATACTACTACATTGTTTCCCAATAGGGATGATAGGATTTTGATAGCTCACAGCCGCCATCTTGGTTGTTTAACATTTGACATTTGTGTTGTTTTGTGTTCAGTAATGTTTGTCATTTAATCATGAACAAGTTCACGTTACCTCAACGTTTGGAAATTGTCCAAATTTTCTATCAAAATATGAGAAGTATTGTCTCTACTCAAAGAGCACTTCGTGCTAAATATGGTAGTCACGGTGCACCTTCTGAGCTCGCTATAAGTCTCAATCCAAAAACTGGAAAGTGAATATTTTTTGCACGATAGTAGACCACAAACACGACAGCGGACAGGCCGTAGTGAAGAAAATATTGCCGCCGTATCAGCCAGTGTCGAAGAAAATCAAAATGTTTCCGTTCCACGACGTGCACAACAATTGGGCTTATCCAGAATGACAACCTGGCGAATTTTACGTATGGATCTTGGCCTACATCCATACAAGATTGTGTTGGCACAAGAACTCAAGCCAGCAGACCATTGATTACGTCGTGAATTTGCTGATTGGGCGCTTGAAATGATGGAAACGGACACCGAATTTCATCTTTTCAGATGACGCTCACTTTTGGCTCAATGGTTATGTGAACAAACAGAATTGTCGTTACTGGAGTGAGTCAAATCCAAAAGTGGTTCATGAAACACCATTACATCCTGAAAAATTGACTGTTTGGTGAGGATTATGGTACGGTGGAATCATTGGCCCGTACTTTTTCAAAGACGACGAAGGCCGTACTGTAACTGTCAATGGCGACCGTTATCGTGACATGTTGAACGATTTTTTTTCCTGAAGTGCATGAAATCGATGCGGACGACATTTATTTTCAACAAGATGGTGCAACATGCCACTGCGATCGTCACAATGGATTTATTGCGTGACAAGTTTGTTGAGTCGGTTATTTCTCGCAACAGTCCTCACAATTGGCCACTAAGATCATGCGATTTAACATCCTTGGACTATTTTTTGTGGCGGTATGTTAAATCTCAAGTGTATGCCAATAAACCCGTTACGATTCAAGACATTGAACGCAACATTCGAGCATCTATAGCGGCCATACCAGCCGAAATGCTGCACCGAGTCATCGAAAATTGGACCGATCGTACGACCGATCGATATTTTGTGTAAATCATAAAGCCATTGAGCACGAAATTCGAACATATATTACATAATTCAAAACATATCGTTCTTATTGGGAAACCCCATACTTTATATTGGTGTGCTGAATTGCAATTTCTAATAATATACATATGTCACTATGATTGCAACATAAAATGTACATTTTATATTTAGGTAAAATTTATATTTGAGAATATTTTAGTAGAGTAGAGTAGTCGCAACTTTTACATAACCTTTCACGTTCATTGATCGGCCTTTTTCGCCGACGCCTCTTCCTTGATTCCTTTTTTTTCGGGTTGATACCTTCACGTGGTGGAATAACACCCACGTGTCTGTAGTAGTCACACAAGGCTTTTACTAATGATCTTCCTATTTTGAAATCTTGGATATTAAGTTTCTTTATCGTAATATATGACATAATAGTCTAGTTTATTCTACCATGTCATATCTACTAAACGACGAAATATGAAAATAGACCTATTATCTCAAGATAACCATTAAGTTTGTTAATAATATTATGAATTAATGCTAATTGGTTTTGGGTTCGATACTCACTCGAGAATTTTATTTTCATTTCGCTGCTCTGCTAATTGATGTCACGATTTCTGGCGGAGAGTCAATGGAGGGTTTTTGAAACTAGATGGTCTACCCGGATTGACTACCCTGCTATGCGGAATGCAGTGTAGTAATGCTGTCTAGTGTATAACTTATAATTAATTTTAAATTAATATTACATTAGATATCCAAAGTATTTTTTTTATTTTATTAGTCAAAAATATGTTACGCTGAAAGTTTAATTCTGTTTTTAAAAACACTACACAACACTGTTAATGTAACGAAACATCCCTAAGTAAAGTTGTGTCTTGGAAAAATGGCTATTTTATATATAGTTATTATGTAATTAATCTTAAAGGATACAAGCATCTTCAGTGTAGTGTAAATAAGGGCCGTTAGGCGTTAGGCGTCGACCGCCAAATGATGCAAGTAGTGAATAGGCATCAGTAGCGCCAGTAGGCAAAGCTCTCCTAGCACTGCCCGCAGCATAACTGTCCATGTTATACAAACACGATTCCGGCTTCCAGGCTTCTACACGCATACCGAGGAACTTAGGTAATACTGCATGCCTTTCGAATCTGGTAAAAATTAAATAAACCGAGTCAGTCAGCCAACTGCAATCCGTATTTTCTCCTTTTTCTTAATAGAAAATGATTTTTCACCTGTACACATCGTCGTAGGAATTGCCTCGTACAAAAACTCCTTCATGGCTTATATCGGTGTGAACATCAATAATAAAATCCAGTTGTAATGTCTACAAATTAGAAGGAAAATATATTTTTACGATAAAATATATTTTATATACTATTAAGTTTGATATGGAAAATGCATATCTAGAATTTCAATATTATTTAAAAATCAAAGTCTAGGGCCTAATAATGCAATAATGTTATAAAATAATGCAAATTTAATAAAGTAAATACGATATATGAAAAATTCATCATGCTTACTTTTTCAGCATTAATCTTTTGAATAAGTTCGTTGATCGCTATAAGGGCAGGGTGGGCAAAGGTGGTGGCTTTCGTCCAACAGCGATTAAGATCCGAACCAAGTAAGTCAGATCTCTGATTTCCCAAAAACACGCCATCAGGATTTAACATTGGTATAACCTAAAATAGTTGAAATATTTTATAATCAAGAATTGTTTACTCTTAATTTTTTAATAATTATTAATATGATAAAAGTCACCTGTATAACAATTCCATTTCGCAGGGCTGCCGCTTTTTCTGAGGAACTTACTAAGTAATCCAGAAAACCTAAAAATAATACATAATTTTCTTAATAAATCTATAACTCAAACGAAACTATTTAAGCAAAAAAATAAAAAAAATTTTAACCTTGGCAAATGAAAGAAGCCGGTTGTTCACCACCATGTACCCTTGCTAAAATAAGCACAACACGTTTCTTCGCGTCAAATTTTCCCTTAACGGTGTGCTCCTGTTTCATTTCTTCTTTCTTAAAAGGATCGCCAATAGTAATTAAATCTACTCGTCGTTTTTGCTTAAAAATATGAAAATATTTAGAATTTACTTGCTTTTACAACCTGTCGTCAACGAATAAAAGTTGTTGGCAAACACTAAGACGTACCTATTTGTTATAGAAATTTTCGTAAATTTCAACAAAAATATAAAACAAAATCTTAATCAATTTATGTACATTTTGATTTTAAATGCATCTCAAATACTTAAATCCGTACTTACAGTGGTCTGCGCAATACTTTCTCTGGTAGCAAAAGCTAAAGCGCGTTTTTCCCAAAGAGCCAAATGTTTTTGCAATCTGGAATAGGAGTATGGTGCTGCCGCTGCAAACTGATAAACGTCTTCTTCTTTATCAAACCCAAAGGCTAAACTGAGTATCTTGCGGCCACGGTGCACCAACGAGCGGTGGTAAAATAACAATCGCCGAGGAATACGCTGCCTGATAAATTATTTATACACATCAATTCTTAATTTCTTAGATTTATTTACAAGTATTTTGTCCTTTAATTTTGATATATCATACCATTTTTGTCTAGAAGTTGATCGCACTAATGGTGTCATGTCGTCATTGAAAAGATTATTTTCTTTTCCCAAGTTAACTATATTAAATATAACGCGCTGAAACCAAATAAACATATGTGTTATATATAAATATATATAAATAATTATATATTTCCGGTGAAGGTTCCAAATGAAAACATTAGAAAACAAGTAATAAATTAAGTGATATTTTTTAACATCTACTATTTACATACATCTAGTATCTGAATCAGTACAACAATAGTACTCAGTCACACTTGTAATCTTATCTAGTGTGTCTAGTGTCTCAAACAGTAAATACTACCATGTTGGGTAGTATTTATTTAAAGATTTTTTTATTGTTAAATTTATTTAACAAAAAGCAAGCTGTTGAAGCCGGTCGTTGCGCAGTGGGACAGCTCCGGACTGTAAACGCGATCGATTGTGGGTTCGATCCTCACTCGGGGAGTGATATTTAAAATTATTTTCACTTCCTCGCTATGGTAAGACAAAGTGCGGCGTTGAGTTCCACCACTCAACACGCAATGTCTCGAATTTGGTGGAAAGCGACTACGGAGTGTCTAGTCACTAGGTACTTTCTGTCTGTTCTGTCCCTGTTATGCGGGATAAAAGCGTGAAGCGCGTGATATATATATATATATTCTTCGTCTTTTATTCTTTTTGCTTAATTCTACACGAGGTATTGACTCCGGATGTTAATTAGAACAGACTATTCAGCGTAATGAATAGTCCGTCCTGACCGTTAGAGAATGACACTTCGTAACTTATTTCGCGTATTACCCATTATAAGCGAAAGATAAGTCACTTTTTATTAAGACGTTCGAGTCAGTGGTTAAAAATGAGTATATTAACTTTGTACCTGATCTTGCTTAACGTTTTCTACTGTAAAATTAAACCAAAAACGTGATCGTGGTCTGCAGGTATCTGGCCTGATGAAAAGATCGTACTCCAGCTCAGTAATGTGGTCGGCACGGCCGAGGTTGCCGCACTCAAAGGCTGCATCGAAACAAAGATGACCACGTTTTGCTTTTCCGCTATGCCCGGGCGGACGAACAATTAAGCGATTGAGATTACCTAGACCACCTTCTCCATCACTTTCTTCACTATCTATGTAAAGAAAACTTTGATTTATATTATTTATCACATTTTTTTTATATTCCTTGTATAGGAATTAGACTTCTCTTACTACCATTACGAGGGTGAAGATAAATTGTAGCGTGTTCTAGATCATCCATTAATGCTCCCATTATAATATTGTAACTTTGTGTAAAATATTTAAACTTTTTCCTATATAAGTGGCCTCTATTGAAAAGCTTAGAAGAGAATGCACCAAGTATACTTACTGAGGCATTTATAAGAAAACCGTTTACCTAACACGCCATAAGGTAAAAGCAATTGAAAATTCACATTCAATTTATAACGTGGTTCGATTATACCAAACACATTGAGTGTATGCTATACGACAGTGCCTCGATGGTGTTTTTTACTAATGGCCACAGATAAATTGCGTAGATTTTTGCCCCATATATATGTATATTAAGTAGGTACTTAACATAGAAAGGAAGATAAATACTACTGACAAGCTCTGCCCGCCACTTCCTTTGAGTGAAAATGTTGCTTTAAAAAAAATTATCTAGATTGAAAATTGAAAACTTGAGCAAATTTGAGGAAACAGTTAATATTTGGCAACATTCTTATTTATGAACGGATTGAATTTAAATTACACTAAAAAATAACCTAAAGAAAATGATCAAAATACATTAGTCAAAACTGAATTTAAATTGGTTAAGTCGTTTCCGAGATTAGTGTGCAGAAAAGCAAAAAAACAGAGAGATGAACAGCAAAAAATATCAATGTTTTCGGATACTGTGCTGGTAAATGCCGTTGATAATAGCTCTTCTCATATATATTCCATGTACAGACAGCAATCAGTTACATTAGTATTATATATATAGGTATCATCATAGACAATATATAGGCAAGTAGTAGGTATGGTTTAGTGTACATGTAGGCAATGCCTATTTTTCAAGTATGAGTTATACTTGGAAAGTGAGATATATTAATTAAAAAATCTTTACTAATTCAATAAAATTTCTATGTATAAAAAGTCTTAAAATTAAATGAAACTCTTAAAACTTTTAAAGTACTCTTCCTTTGTAATAAAAAAACTAACTAGCATTGGAATCTAATTTTTTACGAGATTGATAATCTCTTAGTATGTTATGGTTCATTGCTTCATTCTAAGTGCATGTGCACGCCACTAAGACCAATTTTCATGTGTACCGCATTTCCGCCAACGCCTTACGTATACGCCTCGGGTACACGAACACTTTTCTTAAAGTAACTCAGTCACGCGAGCCTTGCATTACCTACATGTAATATTTATTTTAAATATTATTTCAATAACTTAGTTTAGTTAATCATTTATAAAGCACAATATTAATAAAAACGGTAGCGGTAGTTCTCTTACCTAAATATTACACAGAAAATAAATACTATTTGTATAAATTATTAACGGAGCGTTATATTTTTTATAAATATGAATTAATAATTTTTTTATTGGCTAAAATAAAATTGAATATTTTCTATTATAGAAACGGTATTTTAATATAATTTATTCTAAGGCTTTAGATAACTATATATGAGTAATATATGAGTAAAAATTACAGGTACAAAGGTCTTCTATAATTACAAAGGGTCTTCTATAATTAAAATCGTAGATGTCAGACAGTATAGGTATAAAATTATATACGTTTACTATCTCCAATGGTTGTTGATATATATTTTCATTACACTTTTCTTATGAAGCAGATTAATAAATAACCATTTTAACATACCTGACATTTTGGTTTAAGTTTCATTAAAATGATAATTAGATATTAACATTCGGCTCAATATATTTATAACTGTATTTCTATGGTAAACAATGTCTTTTCTGATTTCCCCACTGAGTTCCACTTGTTGTTGCCACGATACGACACAATGCGACATTTTGCTTTATAATAATAACAAAAAATAAAAAAAGGCTTATTTCAATGCGTAACTCAACAAGCCGTTACCAAGCAACGAATTCTTACCTGTGGTAAATGCCATTCGCTATAAATTGACGTAATAGGTTCATTTTATAGTGTAAGGTACCTACTCGCCATATATTTTTGATATATATATACATATAATATAGGAAATTCATATAGAAAGATGATGTTTATCATCTTAATTACAGTATAACAGGGTATTCAGAAGGAACATTGGGCAATCCTGTTACCCAGACTTATCTGCGGAACAGTTAAACAAACTAGCAGTTATAAATATTATAAATATAAATATTGGATCAGTTTATAATTTGTGTAAATACGATCGATTTCGTGTCTGACGTCGTGAAAAATATTTTCCCTTTTTGCTTTTCACTACATAGACTCTAGCCCTAGTAATTACGTAAACTACACATTTTTAAATATGAATGATTTAGAATATTTTTTACTATTTACTATTTTTAAAGTGTTATTCCACACTTAGGATTAGAAAACATTTTTGAAAAAACGTATAATTTTTTTTAGTAGAAGAGAAGTAAAGGCGCGGGTTCGAATCCTGTTGCGTTCACATTTTTATACGTTTTTTCAAAAATGTTTTCTAATATTTTTTACATGTCACATTTTCAATTATTCTCAAACAGAATGTAAAAGAAAACCTTTTTTTAACTATCCTCTCGCTCAATCTCACTTAAAATAACGGTTCTGTTGCCTCGGTTCGGACTCTCTATATCTCCAGCTTAATTCCCGTTGTGGTTTTCTTCTTAAATTACATTCCTGTTATACCCAATTCTGTATCGACTCCTTTACTGTGAAATTGCGATTCCTTGGAATGGAATTCCTACGTCAGTTCGACACTCACAGTCATTCAATATTTATAAAAATCGCCAGAAACAGCACCAATATAGTTGACACTGTTAGTTTAATTCTTTATAGATATATTTGTTATATAAGTATGTATGTATGTATGTATATATGTGTATATGTATAATAATATAGTATAAATGTGTCTATGTACGTAAAAAATAATGTATATATGCTAATATTTGATGCTTGCGTGCACTGTCTCCCATCTTATTTTTTTATTTTTTTTTTCATTAGTCCTTTCGATATCAAAGATTGTATGTAAAAGATTGCTTGAAACAATAAGACTGCTTTGCATATACTTTATATTCGTATTTGGTTATTTGTATATTCATATTTTTTGTTTTGTCCGCAATAAAATTTATTCTATATTTTTCTATAGTGTTCCGACACTACGTTTCCTACTTAAATATTACCATAAAAGTTATTGCATTTAATGCTTATGCGTGCCAATAATAATAGTTTTTGTTTCATCGAAATCAGGCTATGATTAATTAATTTACAGAGTTGTAAAATTTCACTGCTTTTAAAATTTGCACGTTATGCAATGACGTCACCTCGCGACGTGATATTTATTCATGTTTGACGGTGGGTAATGCGGAGAGTTTGTATGAGTGGATAAAATTTTATTTATAAAGCGGTTTGTATTTAATATTTCAAATGTTTGTTATTGTGTCTTAATTTGGATATTATTCTGGCTGAATTAACTTGGTAATCGAAAAGAATTTATGTGTCAATGTCTTTTTTAAACTTCAGCATTCCTCCGACTAATTAGTGTTTCACAAAGTTTTCCATATCACTTTCAATCTGTAGTATACAAACGTATGTATGATATAATGCTGTTGTACAAATCATCATGTTTTTGTTAAAAAAGCATTAACTAAGTAACGATCGATATCGTCATGCGCAAAAAAAAAATTAGATAAGGAAGGTTATACTCATCTGCTAGTAATAATTAATAAATCATATTTACTATTTTTTGTTCTTTTTTATGTATTAATAAAATTTAAAGTTTGTTGACTTTACTGTCTGTGTTGTTGGTTCCAAGTGTGATTTTGGTAAACATAGTTTTAAATTATATTACAAAAAAAATACTTGTTAAGAGCTATCAAAACACATGAATATACTACTATAGTCTTGTGTAATTACCTAACAAACATTTTAAACCGCTTGTTTAATAAACACGAGTCCGTTCTTCAATAAAAAGTCATCGCTAACGCCAACTTAATCGCCTAGTGCTTCGCCGCCAGTGACGTCAATAACCCGATCATTCAATTTCGCCGGATTTTGCGGTGTACTTTAACGTTAAATATCTTGGTCATTTTTTAAATATAGGAAACAATATAAACATTTTTTTTCAAGTTACTTTTAGACATGGTGATAAGAAAAATCATTGGTGTGACTCACGATCATCTCCTGCATATTCGGACACTACACCACGGTGGTTACTTTTCATTATAATACTGTCAAGTATAGCAGTAGTTACACGTAGGTCCTTTGTTTTTAATTAATCATAAATTGAATTTATTATATAGATTATTAAAATTTATTTTCTTTTTACTTTTAACTCTTTTCCTTTATAATAAAAAACATAAACAAACATAATAGCAAGACACCCCCGCCGTTCTCTTCTTTCCTCTCGAAATCGAGACATTGCATAATAAATGACGGAACCGACGCTGCGCCGCCCGTCTTACAAATGAAAGTAATTTAAATTTAATCATTCCCACTTATATTGTGTTTCAAATTCAAAAGAACCGGGTTTACAGTCGGGTAGAGGAATAGTGTATATATTAAACTGAAGAACAATGTGTAGAGAGCTACTAACCACGAATATTGACGATTAGTCTAAATGAAGGAAGAAGGTAAAAATAAAAAACACATGCAAATATTTTCCTTTATTTAACAAATACATATATTAATAATAATGTTAAATATTTTGGCATAGTAATGCCTCTCGCACCGTAAACATTTTGTAAAGCTCAACAAATTCAAAAGAAAACACATACTTAGTCACTATGACAACTAATTAAATTCTACTATTTACAAAAACCAATATGGTTGTCATTTCCGTGTAAAGATGTAAAAGAAATAGGTACGAAATGAAATAGAAGACAGCCTTATTATAAAAATTATACAGTAAATACAAAACATGCAATTATTTAAAGACTTGAAAGTTGAAATACGACAAAGTTCAGGTTTGCTTTATTGTTTTTTTTATTCATATCTAATGCTACAAACATAAAAAAAAGTGTGTTCTTGTACATAATATATATATATATATATATATATATATATATATATATATATATATATATATATATATATATATATATATATATGTATATATATATATATATATATATATATATATATATATATATATATATATATATTACAAGTATATATTTTTGAACGATCCACACAACTATTTATGTACTATGTCGTTCTGTTCTTAATTTTTTGGTTTATAGGTGTGACAGTCGAGCACAATTTACTTCGCCACGTCATGTAGAAAGGACAAAACGATTAGGTCTACAGAATAGTCTGTCGTATTTGAGAAGCTATCCCCTTCGAACCGTTAATTTAGTTTTAGTTAAACACCACAAATCAGATTTTTTAAAATAATGTGTCATGTAGCTATCATTTTTATTATATTATGTCATTTTCGATATTCCTTTTGTTCTATCTATAAATAAAAGAAAAGTATTCATGATCACTATAAAATACGCATTTATTTTTTTTAAATTTTTTGTTGAATAGCTTTTTTTGAATATGCTATTTGTTTGTACATAGGAAAAATATTTACGTAAGTTATTAATATGTTATAAATTAAGGCAGTGTAGTATGTTGAAAAATTGATAAAATAAAGCTTATTGTAGAATGTTTTATATTTAAAGAATTACCTGATATTACCTTACATTATTATTTAGACAACGATATAAAGACATGAAATATAAATTCAACATTTAAAGACGACGAACTATTTAGAATATATATATATATATATATATATATATATATATATATATATATATATATATATATATAAACTATTTAACTATTTAATAATACCAATGTCTAAACTTATAATATAATATACATATAGTAAAAACTTAACCCTTCCTTTACTTACATCAACGTGTATCAATTCCTTTTACAACAATAAAATGTATATCTGTTAAAGTGTTTTTACCACGCTTAAACGCACAAAGTTGCCAACTCATTCATGGCTAAGTGTCACCGTCGGTATAATGAGAAGGACCTTCAGCTGAGCATACTGAGTCTTCAGGAGTTCTTGAAGCGTCTCCCGCTTCGCTAGCTTCCACTACACTTGCACTGCCACCTTTATTTTTAGCCCCGCGACGAGCTTGAAGAGCCTAAGTATTATAAAAGCATAAAATATGATATTAAGGGGAAAAATAATTCGTCAAATAATAATATATAGAGAGACCGTCTGGAGCGTATATTTATTATGAATATTTTGTTAAGTGAATCCAGTTTAATATATATTTTATATACCATACTGATACATATAGCAGATTTCAGCAAGTGGGTGCAACAAAAGCCATGTTATACAAGTATAAAACAATCACAGCAGACATTGTTGCTTATAAAATTAAAAATTGAGCGTGTTTAAAGACAAAAGCTTATATTTCTAAGAGCTTATCTTTCTTTCTTTATAATATAGGTATGTGTATGTAAATATTCAAGTGTGCAGATTGTGCAGTTTCGATAAACTAACCCATGTATGCATTTTTGTAAAATGAATAGTTACTTCAGAATACAGTTAAAGCTTAAATTCGACACATTATGAAATAGGCTAGCGAAAAGTTTGGTAGTTATCGATAATACCGACAGGAAACCTCTGTAGGTTATCCTTGTATTCATTAACGCAGAAATGAATTGAGCTATGTTGGTTCTAAGTAAACGTTTGTTACAACAAAACATATAAAATAAGAGGTATATAGTTAAATCTGATAAATATCGATATATGTATATACTGCATTGTTATATATGGTGTTTGACAATATAGTATTTTTTTATGTAACACGAATCACATATGCTCGAGACAATTCCGCGATAAAGGTTATAGGATCTTCCTATGAGCGGGACGCAGGCTGACATCCAAAGGGGGCATGCGGGTGCTCCAATTCAGTGCGCATGCGATATATTCCATTGTCCTTACCTTTTCACGACTGCCTTTTTTCTAAAGTTGGAGTAGGATGGAATATGAAACATTATATTAATGAAAGTGATTTATTAATCATTAAATCAAGATGATAATCTTTTGTTTACCAGTTCTAATTTCAATATATCTAGTTATAAGGTCGTTTAAGTATCACTGGTATGAGTACAGTCACCTACCTTTATCAGTAACCTCATAAGGAATTAAAGGGATGTGATAGAGTTATTAAAACAGGAATAACTAATAGGTGATATTGTTTACGATGATCAAGGAACATTTTTGTGTATCAAGCATTTCAGCTTTTCCATTGTTCAAACAGAAATTTCCCTACTTTTGTCAGTAGAATAATTGTTATACATTATACTTCAAAAATAAATAAATATTATTATGGGGGTATCATCATCGTGGTTGATCTCACGAGAAGGAACTTTTCACAGTGATCACATAACACACATTCTGCTAACCCATTTGAAAATCACATGAAATAAATGTATCTTTTCTGGTTTTAATATAAGTATGTACCTGTAATGAAAATCTTCTATGAGGAGGTTTTCTGCCACCTCGACGTTTACTAATGTGCGGGTTGTCGCGACGCAAAGTTTGATTGCGCAGAATTTCCAATTGAACGTAAAGACGTTTTAGTTCTGCTCTCACTTCCTCTGATGTTGGTTCTTCTTCTCCTTCTGCACCAAAACCTTCAGCTGGACCACGCCTGGATACCTACAACATTTTATAATAAAAAAATGACTTCGCATTTCACCTAAAAACACTATTGTGAAATAATAATAGAAATTAATAAAAACCTCTTGTGCAAGTGAACGTGTGCGGTATCCGTGCCATAGTCGTGGTGCAAGTACGCAAGCGAGGGCGGCGCCCGAGGACAGATGAGCTCGCGCCGCCGCCGCCAGGGCAGAACGCTCTGGTGCCGCCCCTGCTAATGCAGCGACCCGCCACGCTGCCCCGCACAATCCTTCTGCCCACAAGGCTGTCGCTAACCATCCACGCTCCTGAAACGTTAATTCATAATAACAGTAACGACAGGAAATTCGGATATTGCTTACGTTTTTTCTGCAATTCGGAATAATCCAATATGAAGTCTTTATGTTTAAATTTTTGCTTATGATATTACTAATCTTTGGTTCTGAGTATTTCTTTTTAAAGTTAACGTGTATGTCTAGTGTTAATGACGCCGATGCCCCTGCCATTAAATAAGTAATACAGAATTTTCATCTCTGTTGTTTGTTGCGTACGGCCTACCCGTAGGTCGCGTTAAATAACGTCGTCCCTAAATCGAAGTCACAAGATAAAATGTGTGTCAACAGGGCACTAACAAAATAAAATCAAAATCTTCGTTACTGAAATAGTCTATTACAAGCACTTCTAAATCGTCAACAGTAACATAAAAGTGTCAGTATTCTCAACTGTCAACAATCTCAACAATTGCTATTTTCGAATGTAACTTTATTATAGCTTTACAACTGTGATTAGCCTACCGAATGAATATCAACAGCACTAACTCTACTCATTAACATCAGTATAGTTCTTAGACTGAATAATATACCTAATAATATACCTTTGTTAATAAAATGTTTTTAATCTTGAGTTTAAATTGTGGCATGTGACAAATGTGTTAGTATATGTGTAAGGTAAAAGTAATCAACTATTTTTATATTCTTTAAATAATTGTGCGTATTATTAAGCGTGCTGTGCATATTATTATGTATGTAAATATGGTGTGATGTAAGTCAATTTTTGAATTACAAATTATGATTCAATATCTGTAACTTTTTCTTAAAGTAATATTCTATAGGACAAGATGCTATGAAAATAACTAAAATAAACGGTTCGGACAGGATCTTTAAACTATCTTTCTTTTCTAACAGCTTAAACAGCGGAGTTTAATCTACTCACAAGAAAAATAGCTAGCTTGCAGTAAAACTAGACAGGTGCCCTAATGTAATATCGAATCTAGAATCATTCCTAATAATATAGTGTGGCATCAGTGTAATCAAGAATTTCGTTATTGACGCTTAAGGTTTTGTCTCATTATTAGGTTTAGTAAATTATATACATTTAGTTTCTTCGCGTTCATTACTAAGTAGCAGTAAACCAGTGAGTAATTAGCTACAGTGCACTATTTACTTCATCATAATTGTCTTTACTACAGTCTACTTTAACGATCAAAAAAGTACCATCAGCAAATAAAATTCTATCGAGTAAATTTTCACTAAAAAGGGAAATCGATTATATACTTTAAAAATAAGAAAGGTCCCAAAATCTATTCTTGTGTCACCCCCGCCTGTATATAGCCAACGGAAGATTTTACATTATTTACAGCAACATTAGCATTCCGGGGACTTCATAATAATTCTAATAATAGTATCGTGGTCTAAGTAGATAAATATTATATGGTGGTAAATAAATATGTAATAAGTACCTGAAATGGCACATTAGCATTTCTTGCAGCGTGTGCTATTTGAAGGCCAGCAAATAGAAGTAGCAGTTCGGCACCAGCAGTGACGTGATGCCAAGCCGCGCGGGCGCATCCCCCACTCGCATCTGTCTCGCAGGCTGTCGTAGCTGTGAACGCAGACAAGTAACATGCTGCTCCAAGCACCATTGCTGCTACTATCCTCAGCACCTGTAGTTTTATATCAAAAAAATAAAATAATAACAAACGTAAAAGCAAGATTTTTTTGTCTAAGTATCGATTTCATCTCCGAATTATACCTTTGTAATCATATAATAACTTCTATTAATAAGGTGAAGACGTTAACAAAACGTAATACAAATAATAAATAATAATAACTTAGAATTATTTAATATATTAGTTAATTAAACCTCAGAGTCCCTTGGGGTCCAACGATGCGCTTTTCGTGTCCGGAATTCAGCCAGTAATACCCACAGCCGTAACACTACGGAACCGTAGCATGCTACAAAACCGAGTTCCCGCAACCAAGCGCCGGCTACACACCGCCATCGTGCAACCGATATGTATTGGGAAGCAGCCTATATTGGAAATTACTCCGTCTATTTAAGGTTATATTATACTTTTAAATAACTTACAAACATACAATACATACATATATTTTCTAGGTCTAATCATATACAAAAAAATAGTCCAGGTGTTTCCTTGATATTTTATTTAAACAATTCTTTTTATAAATTTCAGAATTTTAAATTAAAGCCCCGGCCGGCTGTGAACATCAGCAGGACATGGCGTCTGACTGTAAACGCGATTGGTTTTGGGGTTGACTCCCCCTTGGGGAAATGATTATATTTAAATTTTTATAAAATTTTCTCGCTCTTGTAAGACAACGCGCGGCGGTTGATTTCCGCCACTTAATAACGCAATGTCTCGAATTCGGCGGAAGACGTAGTACCGAGTGTCTTGATAAATACTTTCTATATGAAATTAATATCTCTTTGAAAATTGCATAAATGGAGAAAGTGCTTTCGAAACCACGAAAACTTGTATACGCGTTTTTCCCTATAAATATGGTATTGATGTATTAATTTTATGCTTATGTTACCTACAGCAATATTATGATGACAGTCGCATAAAGTTGATAAACAAAAAATATATGTGTTTATAATTTTTAGGTAGCGGCATACTTTTAGAGACTGGCTGCATAAAAAACCTGTCGTAGCTTGAAAACTATGTGAAACTCTAGGTCTTCGTAGACGAAGACCTAAAGTCTCACATCAGGTTTTCCAGATCATCAATTTAATCTTAAGTAATCAGAAATTATTTAATACAATTAACAATTTTTATTAAGATGTAATATTCTTCATATCTAGTTTGGTTTTAAGCGTTTTTTTTATTAGTTAAGATGGGATGAAAGCGATTCACATTAATTACTTCTGTTAACCTCTTGATCCCTTTTTCAGTTCTATTGTATATATGGAAATTAAAAAGTCTTATTAGTAAATATAGAAAGTTATCATTTTTTTGTAACATTCACCTACTAATTACATGATTAAATTATTTATCATTTTTACCAGAAGCATCATTTTATAACATATGATTGACATTTATTTTTCTATTTTGTTGTATGGAACCTTACATAACATTTAAATATTGACAAGAGATTAATTTTATTTTATTATTGTTTTTCAAACCACCTATTAAGATATTTACTTATCATAACACTTGAAAGGAATACAAGATAAATTATGTTAGGCACTATGGAGATAATATATTGAAAAAGGCTTATCAAAGTTTCTAGACATTATCTGAATAGGTATTTCAAAGTGTATAAACGCAATCGTTTCTGACAAAACAATTTTTAATATAACACAAAAATAAAATGGTGTTTTTCCGTTTCTGTAGAAATTTTAGAACACCTATCTTAACACTCTCCTACTATCTTTAAGAATGTATGCCGCACTACGCTTAGTCTCACGACTATGCTTTGTATATTAATCAAAACAATAAATTAAAGTATTTATAGAAGTACTAAGGGAAACATATCAAAACTTTTTGGAATCATGTTAAACATACGTTTACAATGGAACGTTTTAGAATTATTACTATACTACTCACAATTTACTGGAAAAGCTATTATAAAGCTTTAAGTAAACATATTAAACGGAAATTCAATTAATTTCTTATGGTCACACTTCATAGTCATTAAATTTTTACACTATTTTCTATTGCATGTTGGATGATATATTCTTGGTAAGCTGGGAAATTCTAAAAAATAGGTAAGAATCATCTACTTTAGATCTACGTCTCAGTACTGAAGAGCCGCCATAGCGTTTTTAAATTTAATATTTAAATAACTTACCGACGCATACATTAACATTGCTCCTAGAAGAACCACCTCTAGAACTGTCCACATACCCATAGCAACCGCCTGTAAACAGTTATCAATTTTCTTAAGTATTAAAGATATGAAGAAAGAGAATAAAAGATAATGGATATTATTTGTGATAATACCTTGCATTTCCTCTTTTTAAAAATAATAAATCCTATGATAATGCAAAGAAGCATGCCGGCGAGGTTAACTGCTAGAAGAGAAGCGCGATAGGCATCTGCGAGGCAGGCTACAGGGTTGCTGCCTAGCCCGCATGGTGTACAGCTTAGCTGACCTTTTTCAGACAAGGTAGTTCTACTGATCCAATCTCCACCCCCAGAGTGCCAATGACCTGAACTGCACTTACATCGATACTGTAACATTGCATATAATATAATATTAAAAAAAATATATAAATATAAACAAAAAACTAAAAATTCCAATATAGTTAAAATAATGAATATTCTAAACAAAAGAAAAATAAATCTACAGCAATTCATATTGTAAATAAATTTGTAGAAAAAGAAATCTTTAACGTAATTTTCATATTTTTCTTAGCATTAACATTATGAAGCGGCGAAGTATACACACTAAAAGATGAACACAATAAAATTTGTTCTACCTCTAATTTTCTGTCTTTGTTTTCAGAAGGGAAAGCTTCACAATCCGTTGTAGTTGGATCGCATAATGGCTGCCCACCTAGCCAATCATACATATTTTCTTCGCAAGGTAAAGTAGGTATACGTCGAAATAATGCAGCTGCCGCACGATATGAACCTACTCCTCTCGCTGCTGCCGTTCCTCCCCACCATCCAGCAGATCCTTCGCATGAGTACCATGCATTAGACCAAAGAACCAAGCTAGCGTTCCAGGCTGAAGCTAAAGTTCTCCAGAATTGTTGAAGAGACGCTGAGTTATTTTGTTGAAATATAATAAGTGTTTGAGGTTCTGTTATAAAGAGTATTCCAAGATGAAGCTGAGGAGCACCCAGTGCTACAGCAGCAGGCGGAGGACGGAGAGGAGTGCGAGATGCGGCTCTCGCAAGTGCGGCTGCCCTTGCTTCGTCCGCTGCCCCCTGCTCTACAAGCTCTGATAAAGCACGTGCTGTTTGTGCAACAGCAGCTTCATATTCTCGTACATTCTATAAAATTAAATATTTAATTATTTAAAAAAAATAATGTAGTTATCACAATCATATGAAAATAACGCAGCCAAAGAAAATTAGTATAGTAATAAAGTTACTTTAAAGGATATAACATACAAGTATGTTAACTTTAATAAAAGATTGAACAAAATAAAAATATCTATACCGATGGCAAAGGTGGTGTCTTTTTAAGCGGCAATGGGTCGCAGGGGACAGGAGCGTACGGGGGCGCGGACGGCGAGCTGGCAGGCGCGGCGGCGCACGCGCACCATGCCAGCGCCAGAGCCACACACCGCGCCCACCGCGCCCCCATCGCTCTCCTGCTCCCCGCTTTCTGTAATTATAATTCATAATATTGAGAAAAATAAAATATTATTTAACTATCCACAATACAACCTTTTTTATTCATAATGCTTGCGTGTTGCAATCACGAAAGTAAATAATAATATTAACATTTTAAATGTTTTCCCACCAACTGCAGGGCATGATTATTAATAAATATTGAGTCTTATTGCAATATCATTATTTTGGTGAAAGCTTTTTTATAATAGTGATGTCATCGAAGGTCAGAGGGACAGCGTCTGACTGTAAAAGCGTTTGATTTTGGAATCGTTTGTCACTCGGAGCAAGTACTATATTTAGGTTTTATGTTCATTTCTCTGTATTTAGTAGATAACGCGCTAGGTTGAGTTCACAACTCAACACAATATATGTCGATTCTGTGCGGGAAGCAGTCAACGGAGTTTCTTCACTAGGTTGTCTCCGACTGTTGCCTCAATGACTTTTCTGATATTATCATTGGAACACATTCGTTCTACTATAATGTAGCATGTCTTAATGTAGAATGTTACCAGATATTTGACTATATAAGACCTACAAGTATATAATCTATTCTTAGCTAACACTTTTTCTTATCAAAGCAGAAATATAGAATTTTTTTTAAATTAATTCATTCCCTCGTGTGGGAATCTCGAATGTGAATGAAAAGCAGTCAACGGAGTGTCTAAGTTATCATTGACTATCCCGCTATCGGGATAAAGCGTGAAGCTATATAAAGCTTATTTTAATAAATTTTAAATGCAATGTTAATTTAAGATCATTTGAAGTTATAATGAAAGTAAAATTAATTATATTTATTGTTTTATTATATGTTTTAACCAATCGTTATATGTTTTTTTTTATTTAGTTCGAGACTGTGAGCTATTACCATACAAAAATTCATGAATTCTTATCTACTAGTTTTTACGTGATTGACGCACAAACGAATAGACAATTAGGCAAAAATTCTACTGAGTGCCTGCTATTTTCTATATACAGTGTTTCCCAATAGGGATGATAGGATTTTGATAGCTCACAGCCGCCATTTTGGTTGTTTAACATGTGTTCAGTAATGTTTGCCATTTAATCATGAACAAGTTCATGTTACCTCAATGTTTGGAAATTGTCCAAATTTTCTATCAAAATTCGAGAAGTATTATTTCTACTCAAAGAGCATTTCGTACAAAATATGATCGTCATGGAGCTCGCTATACGTCGCATAATCCAAAAACTGGAAAGTGAATATTCTTTGCACGATAGTATACCCACACGACAACGGACAGGCCGTAGTGAATAAAATATTGCCGTCGTATCAGCCAGTGTCGAAGAAAATCAAAATGTTTCCGTTCCACGACGTGCACAAGAAATGGGCTTATCCAGAATGACAACCTGGCGAATTTTACGTATGGATCTTGGCCTAAATCCATATAAAATTGTGTTGGCACAAGAACTCAAACCAGCAGATCATCGATTAGAAACATCATCTTTTCAGATGAGGCTTACTTTTGGCTCAATGGTTATATGAACAAACAGAGTTGTCGTTACTGGATTGAGTCAAATCCAAGAGTGGTTCATGAAACACCATTACATTCTGAAAAATTGACTGTTTGGTGCGGATTATGGTAGGGAAGAATCATTGGCCCGTACTTTTTCAAAAACGACGAAGGCCGTACTGTTACTGTCAATGGCGACCGTTATCGTGACATGTTGAACAATTTTTTTTTCCTGAAGTGGAAGAAATCGATGCGGACGACATTAATTTTCAACAAGATGGTGCAACATACCACACTGCAACCATCACAATGGATTTATTGCGTGGTAAGTTTGGTGAGTTGGTTATTTCTCGCAACGGTCCTCACAATTGGCCACCAAGATCATGCGATTTAACACTCTTGGACTATTTTTGTGGGGGTATGTTAAATCTCAAGTGTATGCCAATATTTATCATATTCGTAGCTACGATTCAAGACCTTGAACGCAACATTCGAGCGACTATAGCGGCCACACCAGCCGAAACGCTGCACCGAGTCATCGAAAATTGGACCGATCGTATTCACCAGTGCAAAAAATCGTGGCGGTCATTTGAACGATATTTTGTGTAAATCATAAATAGCATAAAAATCAAATATCAAATATCAAATAAAGCCATTGAACACGAAATTCAAACATATAATACAGGTTTTATTTCAATTTCAAAACATATCGTTCTTATTGGGATACCCCATATTTTCATACCCAATTATTTTTTTCTTCATTACTACTAATCTACTTTTACTTCTTCTCTTTTATTATATATATACAGATGTATGTGATCTTTCTTGAATATCAACATTTTAAATGGAAGTAGTATGACAATGGTCATAAAACTCACGCAAATGAATTAGCATATATATATATATATATATATATATATATATATATATATATATATATATATATATATATATATATATATATATATATATAAAGCAGTAGAAAAAGTAAGTTTATTTCGTTATGTAAGTAGTGATCGGTTGTGGGTTCAATCCTCACTCGGGGATGTGATTATATTTAAATTACTTTCACTTCCTGGATCTGCTAAGACAAAATGCGGCATTGAGTTCCACTACTCAACACGCAATGTCTCAAATTCGGTGGAAAGTGAAGTACGGAGTGTCTTGACACTAGGTGCTTACTGCCTACCCTGCTAGGCGGGATAAAAAGTGTGAAGCTAACAAATAATTTTGTTAAGTAAGTATCGTAGACACTTATCTTGTATATTACGTATATTGTTTTGTTTACATTTTAACATATTTAGTACCAATCATTTTCATCTAAATCTATCTGTCGTCAGATAATCGAAGGTATATAAAAGAAATATTTCATACAGAATCAACATAAACATGTTGCATCGATTATATCTCTAGTAAGCAATGCAAATACATTTCTTTTTATTTTTTTTTTATTTTGATTATAACTTATTTTCTTATAAACTTATAGTTTCTTGATTTATTTGGTGGCGGAAGGTAGCTGCAAGTCAGCGTCACGCCATGAGGTGAGGAGCTTTCCCATTGACTTCATGTTTGGTACCGCCACAGCATCTTACCAGGTTGAAGGAGCTTGGGATGAAGATGGTATAAGTTGTTTTCTTTTTGTTTTTTCAAATTTACAAATTTTAATAAAATTCATTAATACAATAGAAACATCAAAAATGCAATTTATATTTAATTTAAAGGTAAAGCTGAAAATATTTGGGACCACCTCACTCACAACAATCCTTGTGTAATCAAAGATTGCTCCAATGGAGATATTGCAGATGACTCTTATCATCAGTATAAGAGGGATGTTGAAATGATGAGGGAACTGGGACTAGATTACTACAGATTTTCACTCTCTTGGCCAAGAATACTCCCCACCAGTTTTCCAAATAAAATAAACAAGGCGGGAGTTGAATATTATAACAACTTAATAGACGAAATGCTTCAGTACAATATTGAGCCAATGATTACATTATATCATTGGGACTTACCACAAAAATTACAAGATTTAGGAGGTTGGGCTAATTCTCAGATTGTGGACTGGTTTGGAGACTACGCTCGAACGGTTTTTGAACTATATGGTGACCGCGTCAAGTACTGGATAACTATAAATGAACCGTATCAAATTTGTAATGATGGTTACGGCGCTTCTATGAAAGCCCCAATGGTGGATAGTAGAGGTATCGGGGAATATATGTGTACTAAAAATTTGTTATTAGCACATGCAAAAGCTTATCACATTTATGATGAAGAATTCAGACCAAAATACGGTGGTCAAATATTTATTGCTTTCAGTGCTCAATGGTACGAACCTTTGAATGAAAACGAAGTTGAAGCCGCTCACGATGCTAACCAATTAATGGTGAATATGAGTGCTTAATGAATATTAATTTATCTTTTTTTAAAAATCACTGACTATATCTTTGTTACAGTGGGCCCAATATGTTCATCCAATTTATTCAAAAACTGGTGATTTTCCGCCAGTGATGAAAGAGAGGATAAGTGTTAAAAGCATAGCACAAGGTTTTCCTAGATCGAGATTACCAGAATTTACACCTGAAGAAATTGACTATATTCGAGGATCATCGGATATTTTTGGGCTAAACCACTATACAAGCCTTTTTACCTACAGAAATCAATCAGTGAACGGCGCTTTCCCATCACCATCTCTTCAAGATGACCTGGAAGTTTTAACGATTCAAACCGATGATATGCAAATAGGAGAATCTGAGAAAGTTAAAGTTAAGTAAATTTACGATAATTTCATAAATTCTCTTGCATTTATTTTTTATACACATTTTATGGTTTTTATTAATAATAAATTATTTTATTTACTGTACATAATTTTATAAGGTCTCTATCATATGATATTATTTACAATTACTTTGATTCGATTTAGGTTATTTAAGAAACATTTCCGAAATTAAAAAAGATCTTTTAATGTTCCAGTATGCGCCATGGGGATTTTATAAACTGCTTACTGAAATTAGAGAGGAATATGATAATCCACCAGTCATCATAACTGAAAATGGTTTTGCAACCTACGGCGGCTTAGATGATGATCTTCGAGTTAAATATTACCGTGATTATTTAGACGCGTTATTGGACGCAATAGATGAAGGCTCAAACATAAAAGCCTACACTGCGTGGAGTCTTTTAGACAATTTTGAATGGATGTATGGATATACGTAAGTTTTAAGAATAATTAATCTCTTATACAAAATAAAAAAATGAATTACGACATAAAGTGATCTCTGCCTACAACTGTTAAGTGTTTTACTAACAAAGTTAAGAAGTCAAAATAAACAAAATTATAGTTTTTGCTAACTGAATATTACTTAAAAAAATGTTATTGAGGAAAATATAATATATTCCTTATAAGAAAAAAAAAATCTTGATTAAGTATTTATTCTCCCCAAAAATACGAATATAAATTATTTAAGTGGCAGAATGTCAATATAGCATATGGTTAATATTATTGTATATATGTATATCATGTATAGCTGTATGTATGTATGTATGATTCTCTCTTCTACATCCGTTCCTTCTCTTGAAAGTCATTTGCATTTTATATTTATATATATATATATATATATATATATATATATATATGTATGTATATATATATATGTATATATATATATATATATAATATATATATATAATGGTTTATTATTTTAAACATATTCAAAGTTCTTCAGTACTTCCCAAAAACAAACAACCACAATAGATAAATAGACAGAAAAAAAATTATTAAAAATCATATTCCATTATTATTATCCTATGAAGAAATCACCATCCTAAATTTATTTTTTGTACACAATATATTTAATGTAGAGCTCTTTTTTTATTAACGTCGATGAGTAGAGAATGTAATATTTTATAAATATATACTCGTTTCAGAGAGCGCTTCGGGCTCTATGAAGTTGACTACAACAGCCCGGAGCGCACGCGCACCGCCCGTAAATCTGCCTACGTGTACAAACAAATAATACGTTCCCGCTCGTTAGATCCTCACTATGAACCTGATATGTCAAAACCTATAACCATTGGCTAAAATAATAAAACAACATATATACAATTAATTTTGTTTCAATTATAACCACTTCACAAATTATCTTTGCATTTACAATTTATTAAAATAATTCTAATAAGTTAAATATAATTATATTAAGGCTCATAAAGATAATATTAATAATCAGAAAACAAATAAAATTAATAGAATAGAAATTCCCTTTAGAGGTTCTATTAATGATTCTATTATTTATTTTATTAGCTTTATCCGCTTATATTATTTTGCATTTAGCTTTTTCATTCATCTCTTTAAATATCGGAATCTTACTTGTACTCGCATACACGTTTAGACTATTACTTTCTCATCCTTCTTTTAGAATGGTTTCAATGCCTGTATTTCGCTTTCCGATGATGTAATTAGCAATACATATCTGTATACAACAAGCAATTAACCGTTAGTACACCTACTTTCACTCCTACATCACCTTGTTTCACATCTCGGAGGCAGCTATATAAATACAAATTGTACAGCCAAGCTAACATGGCGCAACCATGTCTGTCACTCGATTAAATATCAAACTGAGGCAACATGCTCCTACTCGTTCACAGACAGAATGATTTTTATAAAAAAAAATTACAGCCTGCAACAAGAGTTCAGTCACTGTCCATAATTTCATTCATACATCTCCTTTAATTTTTTTCTTACAACAATATCAAAGCCTTTTCTAAGTCTACAAAAGCGAATTTTCTCGGAAGTTGTTCGTCAATCTTCATTCAATCTCTGAATTTTCACTCTTCATCCTTATGAGTACTTTCATTAGGTGCTTTTCAACTTATACTCTTTCTTTTTAATCTCTCTCATACTTTGATTTTTACTCGAGGCTTTATACTTTTGCCCCTTTTTATTCTTTCTTACTAAAGCCTCTTCGCTCGACACATCAAAATTTTCAGTTACAACTCCAATCATAAATTTCCTGCTTCACAGCTGTCAAGTTTCTTAGAGACCCTTTCATATTAGTCTCTAAACGGTGGATTTTAAAGCTTCCAGCTTTTGATGCGATAATTTCAAATCACAACATACTATTATACTATTAGTTTTCTCTCTTACACTACCTAGAACTTCTCTTACACTCTTCCAAAACTCCTCTAGTTCACTTGATAGAGCTGAGGATAATGAAGCATACGCCGTTAACAAGAATATTGTTATCCCCATTTAAAGCGAATACATACCAGATTCGAATTGATCGCCTTGTTTTCTATTTTTGCACTCACCAAGTGAGAAGAATCTTGACTTCTCAAAGTCAAAGCGCGTCAAAGTGAAGGTGTGTTCTTATACACCTTCACTTTGAAACGCTCGATCATCTTCGTCACCTTCTGTTGCCCGGCAAATCGATCATGCTATTTTTTTTGGTCTCAGTCACACCTATTACTGTTAGATCTGTTTAATCCATCACCACTAAAAGATCATTCATCTTATATTGCATCCTGTCTCTTATATTTCACGTAGTTATTTATTGCTCCATCCTCCTCTTCTCTCTGACCTGGACGTGGTGTTTTAGGTGGTGGTTTCTAAAACCGCGCCCCAGCGCTGCGGATAGAATATTGCAGCACTATACACAAGTCTTCCATCTTCGACCCCATTTTTATCAATTTTAAAAGATAATAATGTAATGTATAATTGCAGGCAATAGTTATGCGAAAAATCATGTGTCGTCTGTCGAGTCATGCCTTGAAAATATCTTTTTCTGGGGTTAAAGGAATCAGTTCGACCCCCAGAAGACACAAATTTGCGCGTTAATCACTAAAAAACCGCATCTGTCCTATCAGTGTCCTAGTTTTCGTAAAAATCATCCTTAAAGTCACATCCGATACCAGTATATTGGGTTTTAACGTTTCGTGTGACTGCCAGTATAACGTTCATATCCAAGTGAAAGGGCAAGCAAAGCCATGTTGGCTTCAAAAAAACTTGACGACATCGATAGAGAGAGACGGTATTTCACGCCCAAATACTGTTTTGTTTTATAGGGCCTAGGTTTGCATATCTGGGCTGGCGCATCTGAGTATCAGCTTAAACAATTCGCATACAACGCAGAGCCATTGGGATCGTTAGAAACCCAATAATCTGTGAAAGGCTTGATACTTACTATCTATTAAGAAAGGCTTGATACTTACTACCGTATATATAACAGAGAGTGTTCTGGAGAACAATTTCGCCTGGTTTCTGCAGACGAATTATCCAACCGCATATTACGTAACAGACTGAAATACAATCCCTGCCATCTGGATAAATGGTATGTTACTACTGAGCAGTTTTGTAGGAATTTAGTTCCACATGCCATACAACTGTGGAACGACCTGCGGCATTGTTTCCAAGTCGATATGACGTAAATACCTTCAAAAAGCGCGCTTATTCTTTTCTTAAAGTCCAGGAACGCATCTATAGCTCCCCTAGCGTTACACGTGTGGGCGTCAGTGATCTTAACTATCAGGTAAACCGCAACCAATATAACATTGCAAGAAGGGATGGTGATGGGGACGCGTAGTACACTAATTGGTTTTGAACGCAAAGAGGCTTGTAAAGTGATAAGTGATATGTCCGAAGATCTTCGAATATAATCTTCTTCTCGTTGTAGGAAAACATTAAAAACTTATCTTGTCTTTTATTGCTGGTGGAAAAACACCACGTTTTGAATAAATTAGATGGACATGATTATTTTCAGTGATGTTAAAAAAGATAAAATATTTAATACACATTTATATTTACCATAAATTGATAAGCATCGTGAGCGACTTCAGAGGTTCGTACCATTTAGCACTGAAAGTGATAAATATTTGACCACCACGTTTCAATCTGAATTTTTTATCATAAATATAAAGCTTTTATTATAATAATTTACTATTTTTAAAGTTTTATTCAACACTTAAGATTAGAAAACACTTAAAAAAACGTGAAAATTTTGAACGCAGCGCATTCGAAACCACGCCTCTTGGAAACTGTCCAAGCGCTCTGACCACTAAGCCATGCGTTCTACTACCGGATGCGTCGAAATTCTTATACGTTTGTTACAACTTATTTATGTTGTTAGCAGATGCTAAGATATAGATAAATTTTTATAAATTTCTGCTACTTAAGGATTTTTAAGAAACAAACGTTTAACAAGAGAGATTGCTATTTTATTTTAATAATTCACTATTTTTAAAGTAAATAAATAAAATAAAATAGCAAACTAGTAAATTATTAAACATTTCTGTAAATTAGGCGAAATTACCTACATACGACCAACTACAACTAACCGTGAGGTTATTGTTTTTAAGATAAAAGGTTACTTTTAATATATTGTTGCAATAGCTGGCATATTTCCTTAAATCCCTTATTCCAAAATCTGTTCCTATTTATCCTAAGACTTCATATAAACTGGCGATAGTCTTGAACCTTCATAATGTCACTTTGACGCACATCTTCTTCTATCCGAATTTTTATTCACTCGTATATGACACCAGGTCCACATGTGACTTTACTCATCCACGCATGACATAATTTTCGTATAAACTATAAACCCCAATAGATACTCTATAGGAGTCAAATTTTCAAATCCATACAAACTTTCAAATCCAAAAACAGCGTGTTGGGGTTGGAATATCGCGAAAGTCACAGTTGGAATTTCACGTTACATGAACATATTCACCTATTACTGCGTAATGGCAAAGATAACGCGGTCAAAAAGCTAATCCGGAATGCAATGAAGAGAATGAAAAAAAGTATAGTGGAATACAATTTACAGATGGCCAGAAAAGATAGGAATCAGGCGACCACATCCTCTACCTCCACGTCCGTCCCTTTTCCTGCCAAATCCTAAACTCAGATTAAATTTTCATTGGTTTAAAATATGTTTAGTTTTATACGTTCAATATATATATATACACACACACATATATATATATATATATATATATATATATATATATATATATATATATATATATATATATATACACACACATATATATATGTAAATGTACCTCGTAGAATTAAGATCATTTTATTTTGTCAAAAATTAGCTTAAATTTAAATATAGATCTCGGTTCATTCGGTTATTATAATTTTTTGCAAATGAGAAAGAAATAACAGTAAGGAAAAAAAGGTAAATTTTATATGAAAAAAAAAACACAAAATTTGCCCAAGTGAGATTGGAGGCATCTAGTAGTTTATTTATTTAACACAAGAATAATATAAATAGAAATATAGACAAGCACATTCATTTGGTTACGTAAGTATCGTAAACACTTATCTCATATATTACGTATATTGTTTTTTTCGCATCAGATAACCGAAAGTATATAAAAGAAATAATTTATATAGCATGATCATTTACAATGTTTCGTCGAATCTATCTCTAGTAAGTAATGCATGTATTTCATTTTTATTTTACAACACTTATTGTAACTTATTTTTGTATCAATTTATAGTTTTTTGATATATCTGGTGGCGGGAGGCAGCTGCAAATCAGCGTCACGCCATGAGGTGAGGAGCTTTCCTGATGGCTTCTTGTTTGGTACGGCCACTGCATCTTACCAGGTTGAGGGAGCTTGGAATGAAGATGGTATAAATTGTTTTTTTTATTTTAAAGTGATTAAATTTAATACATTCTATTATTACAATAGAAGCATTAAAAAGTTTATAAGCAGTTTGTGTTTAATTTAAAGGTAAAGCTGAAAGCATTTGGGACCATCTCACTCACAACAATCCTAGCGTAATCAAAGATTGCTCCAACGGAGATATTGCTGGTGACTCTTATCATCAGTATAAGAGGGATGTTGAAATGATGAGGGAACTGGGACTAGATTACTACAGATTTTCACTCTCTTGGCCAAGAATACTTCCTACTAGTTATCCAAATAAAATAAACAAGGCGGGAGTTGAATATTATAACAATTTAATAAACGAAATGCTTAAGTACAATATTGAGCCAATGATTACATTATATCACTGGGACTTACCACAAAAATTACAAGAATTAGGAGGTTGGGCTAATTCTCAAATTGTGGACTGGTTTGGAGATTATGCTCGAACAGCTTTTGAACTATATGGTGACCGCGTCAAGTACTGGATCACTATAAATGAACCAAATCAAGTATGTTATGATGGTTATGGCACTCCATCGAAAGCTCCAAGGGTGGACAGTAGAGGTATAGGAGATTATATATGTACTAAAAATCTGTTATTAGCGCATGCTAAAGCTTATCATATTTATGACAAAGAATTCAGACCAAAACAGGGTGGTCAAATATTCATCGCTTACAGTGCTCAATGGTATGAACCTTTGAACGAAAACGAAGTTGAAGCCGCTCATGATGCAAGTCAATTTATGGTAAATATAAACTTATAGGATATTAATTTCTCTTTTATTGAACACCACTGAATATTATCTTTGTTACAGTGGGCCTCATATGTTCATCCAATTTTTTCGAAAACGGGAGATTTTCCACCAGTTATGAAAGAGAGAATAAGTGTTAAAAGCTTGGCACAAGGTTTTCCTAGATCGAGATTACCAGAATTTACACCTGAAGAAGTTGATTATATACGAGGATCATCGGACATTTTTGGTCTAAATCACTATACATCACTTTATGCGTACAGAAATCAATCAGTCTACGGCATCTTTCCATCACCATCCCTTGAAGATGATCTGGACGTTTTAGCTATTCAAACCGATGATATGCAAATAGGAGAATCAGAAAAAGTAAAGGTAAAATTTCCCGTAATTACGATAAACGATATTTCTTGCAATTTATTTTTTGTACAGATTTTATTATTTTTTAACGTCGTCTATTAATTCATTTATTGTACATATTTTTCAAATAAGACCCTATGATATGGTATTATTTTCAATAACTTTCAATTTAATTTGTTTAATAATAATAATAATGATCGATCGTGGTGCAGGTTAACGTCTGACTGTCAACGTTAGGGGTTTGATACCGACTCGGGGGAGAGATTTTATTTTCTCCTCCTACGTTTTAACCGGTGACCATCTCTGAAAAATTTAATATGGTTACTCGGAGATGGATCCCGGTGAATACGTCAGGGTAAAAATGTTATTATCTCTATGGGGCTCTACGTTTTAGAGCTGTATTCACACGTAAGCCTTCCAAAGATCCAGGTTCCTTTGATCCCAAGAATTTTATCAAAGATACAAAATAATAATAATAAATAATAATAAGTCTTTATTCATAAATTTTTAATTTAAAAACTTTAATTTTTACAAAGTATCACCAAAACCGGCCACGCAGGTTATACACGCACACACGCATAAATGTTAGTTTCTTTTAACAAACATTATCTACATAAATTTATAAGTATGGTCTTTTAATGTTCCAGTATGCTCCATGGGGATTTCACAAATTGCTTACTCAAATTAGAGAGGAATATGATAATCCACCAGTCATCATAACTGAAAACGGATTTGCCACCCACGGCGGCTTAGACGATGTTCATCGAGTTACATATTACCGTGGTTATTTAGACGCAATGTTGGACGCAATAGACGAAGGATCAAACGTAATAGCTTACACTGCGTGGAGTCTTTTAGACAATTTTGAGTGGTTGTATGGATATACGTAAGTTTTAAAGACGTTTAATTTCTTAACCTCTCATTCAAAATTTAAAAAAATAATAACGATTTTTATTAGTAAATTGATCGTGTGACTAAAGTCTTAATAAACAAAATTATGGACTGATTATTACTTAATAAAACACTTTTCAGGAAAGTATAATTAGTCAAGAGTACACTCTCCCTGAAATTACGAACAATCCCGGTTTTAAATTATTCAAGGGGTACATTTTTTTAAATTATTATCTGGGTCATTTTATTGTATACTTATATAGTACAGCTTATGAATTAAATAATTTTCACATCAGAGGTTTTCATAAATATATATTTGTTTCAGAGAGCGCTTCGGACTCTATGAAGTTGACTACAACAGCCCGGAGCGCACGCGCACCGCCCGTAAATCTGCTTACGTGTTCAAAGAGATAATACGTTCCCGCTCATTAGATCCTCACTATGAACCTGATATGTCAAAACCTATAACCATTGGCTAAAACATATAATTAAACAACATATATATATATATATATATATATATATATATATATATATATATATATATATATATATATTTATATATATATATATATATAATATTTTGTTTTATTATAACTGCATCTCAAATGAGTTTAACATTAATAATTTATTAAAATAAGCTTAATCAGTTTCACCTAATCTGAATAAGGTTTACACAGAATAATTTATGAACAAAAAAAGCAGGAACGCACTATTTTAATTTTCATCTTCATATTCACTAACTAAATTCGAACTTTAGTTTCTTATCCTAAGGTAAAAGAAGAAATTGGCAAGTAAATTGTCTGATTATAGACATTATAACGATTAAAACCATATTTTGTTGTTTATGGTACTATCGTTACCATAGTTGCCGTTACCGTATACAAACATTTATTTACGTAGTGTTCTACCCCCTTCGTTATTATAGTAAAAAGGCATGAGGATTAGAAACTGTAGACGACAAAAAACGGCAGAGGAGTGAGAATTAGGAGGATGATAAGACTGGTTTTATTGATACAGCTAATTGGACCACGTTAGTTTCGTTTTGGAGATATTCATACGCCTATTATACTTCACTTTCTATGCTTTTGTTCTATAGATGATCTTGAAAGATCTATGTTTATTATATTAACGATATCCCTATCTTATTTTAAATGTTCATAAGTAAATAAGACATGTTAAACATAATTAACTGTACATTCTGTACATACATAAACACAACTCATCAAACATTATTTTGTTGGAAAATAAGACTAAAATTTATTTATGCATCATAACACATTTATTAACTTACACTACCTAAGCAATTCTCAGCAAGTAATTCTAATTCTATTTTTCTAGATAGAGCATAAAAGTTCTAGTACTTGTACACAACCTGCACACAACACAACAGCGAACAAGATACTTTACTTAGAGATTAAACATATATTAAATGAACACATTTTTATAATTATAATCACTATACTTAATACAATTAATTATTAAAAAAAATCAATCACTAATAAATATACAGCTATATTATAATTACTATAACAACTATTATTAATAAAATGTGTTTCAACAGAACGAAAGTTTTATTGATTTACTTATTTATTTCGAAAAAATATTTTAAAAATAATAATAGATATAATTACATTAGTAGTTAGAACTAAAAAGAATAATAGATATATTACATTTTTGGTTACTTGACAATAAGAACAGTGCTGCCCAGCAAACAGAAGAAAATGATATTGCCTGAAAAGAAGATCTACTTGTGGCCCAATTGGCCAAAATAAACTGAAATTAAGAAAAACTGCTTTTAAAAGAAGAAGTACTCATTATTATATATAAATTATAATTTTATAAAATTAAATTAAAATTGTAGAAATGTACATTTTTTTGATTCGCTAACTACTAGGTAAAACCTCTCCTAATAAGTGTTTGAAAAACAGCATTGACATTTACACTAACCTGGAGTCTGGAGAAGCTGTTAGCTTCTCCAGACTCTTCATTAATGTGGAACTAATTGTCTAATCCTCAAGTCATGCTAAATAAAGGGCATTGAAAGCAACGCTTATACAAATCCAAAGCATCATTCCACAGTATTTCTCATTGCAATATCTGCTTCATTATATTTTTCTCTATATAAGCTCTTTTTTACAAAAGAACTGCGTGTTTTTATAAAAGAAACTGAGGATCGAGCACCTGCAACTCAGGTACAGTTCCCGCTTGTGGTTGCTTGAGACATCCCATGATGTCACCAGCATATTCTTTTGATATTGTAACGAAGCAAGATAACTTACTAAGTATTTGTACGTATTTACGAATATTCAAGTCAAGTAAAATAATTACCTATCGACGACCCCAATATCGTATAGCAGTTAATACTTGAATTTTAGGTGTTGTACAAGAACTACTACCTCTACATACCTAATTTTATGATAAATAAAATTCCCTGTAGATTTTTTAAAACGGTAACGCTTCGGAATCTCCAAGGTTTTGTCATTCGTGCTTTTAAACACTTTTCTTCGATGTGAATCAAGGCTTTCGATTTTAAGCTTTTAGTTTTAGTTATAAAAGTGGTAAACAAGCAAGTATTTTTTTGAATCATCTTTATGAATCAAAAAATTCATAACAATATACTACTTACAGACACATACATGTACTTACCATTCTTATTTCACATCTTATTTTTGGTCAGATTAGTTTATATACTGATAACTGCCAGATAAATAGGAATGTTTTTTGTGTGGTGACAGCTTAGATTTTAGAGCAACATATTGGATAATTTTATTGTGATAAACAATGTGTTTACCGGTGTTGGCAAATTACGTCCATTACCCGCAAATTCTTACCAAACTCGCTTAGTCATGTAGTTATCCATATCTATATAAGTGCAAATAGTAAGTTTGTCGTATGCTACGTCATCTGCAGTGGAACTCACTAACGTTATGCTTTATTTTTTTTAAAATTACTATTTTAAAAAAAGAAATTTAGGAACTTATTTTATTTATGTCGAGTAATCGACCTAATTTGACGATGTCGGTTTATACTTTTTTACAGGAACTACATCGAATATTAGGATAAAATTACCACCATATATTTACCCCTAAGCTATTATTATGCAAAAAATAACTCTAATCAATCCTGTAATTATCAGTATGTTAAGTAATTTGACATTTTTAATGTTTATTATTAGAAAAATTATATCAAATATAACGATAAAAATTATCCTATATATACGAACCTCCGGAATATAAGCTATATTGGATAAGCAACCTCCGAAATTCACTCTTTATTTCCAATAGTTTTAACATGATTGGCGCACAAACGAACGGTCAGACAGATCAAAATTGTACTGAAGAATTTGCAGTTTCTTTTACCGATAAATTAACAAAGCGATTTTTCCATAATGTGAAAGTTCAGGTTATACTTTTCTACTCAAATATACTTTTTTTTTATCAAAAAGTAAACAGAAAGTACGTAGTAAGTAAGTAGTGCTAAGACAGTTCGCTTTACACCGAATTTGAGAAATTGCGTGTAGAGTGGTAGAACTCACTGGTGGTGACAGCCTCAACTTTATTTACTTAATACAAAAATAATATAAATACTAATACTAAAAAAAATACAGAGAAGTAAATTTATTTCGATACGTAAGTATCGTAAGCACTTATCTCATATGTATATATATTACGTACATTGTTTTTTTTCATTTTAACATTTTTGAGCACAATCGTTTACATCTGAATCTACATATCATCAGATAACCGGAAGTATATAAAAGAACTAATTCATATAGCAAGATCATATACAATGTTTTGTCCAATCTATCTCTAGTAAGTAATCCATATACTTCTTTTTAATATTTTAATACTTATTATAACTTATTTTTGTATCAACTTATAGTTTTTTGATATATCTGGTGGCGAGAGGCAGTTGCAAATCAGCGTCACGCCATGAGGTGAGGAGTTTTCCCGATAGCTTCTTGTTTGGTACGGCCACTGCATCTTACCAGGTTGAAGGAGCTTGGGATGAAGATGGTATAAATTGTTTTTTTTAAGTTATTAAATTTTATAAATTCGATTTTCATTATAAAACCATCAATACACGCAGTTTATGTTTAATTTAAAGGTAAAGCTGAAAATATTTGGGACCATCTCACTCACAACAATCCTTGCGTAATCAAAGATTGCTCCAATGGAGATATTGCAGATGACTCTTATCATCAGTATAAGAGGGATGTTGAAATGATGAGGGAACTGGGACTAGATTACTACAGATTTTCACTCTCTTGGCCAAGAATACTTCCTACTAGTTTTCCAAATAAAATAAACAAGGCGGGAGTTGAATATTATAACAACTTAATAGACGAAATGCTTAAGTACAATATTGAGCCAATGATTACATTATATCACTGGGACTTACCACAAAAATTACAAGAATTAGGAGGTTGGGCTAGTTCTCAGATTGTGGACTGGTTTGGAGATTATGCTCGAACAGCTTTTGAACTATATGGTGACCGTGTCAAGTACTGGATCACTATAAATGAACCAAATCAAGTATGTTATGATGGTTATGGCACTCCATCGAAAGCCCCAATGGTGGACAGTAGAGGTATAGGAGATTATATATGCACAAAAAATCTGTTATTAGCGCATGCTAAAGCTTATCATATTTATGACAAAGAATTCAGACCAAAACAGGGTGGTCAAATATTCATCGCTTACAGTGCTCAATGGTATGAACCTTTAAACGAAAACGAAGTTGAAGCCGCTCATGACGCGAATCAATTTATGGTAAATATAAGCTTACAGGATATTAATTTCTTTTTTATTAAACACCACTGAATATCATCTTTGTTACAGTGGGCCCAATATGTTCATCCAATTTTTTCGAAAACGGGTGATTTTCCACCAGTGATGAAAGAGAGAATAAGGGTTAAAAGCTTGGCACAAGGTTTTCCTAGATCGAGATTACCAGAATTTACACCTGAAGAAGTTGGTTATATACGAGGTTCATCGGACATTTTTGGCCTAAATCACTATATAACACTTTATGCGTACAGAAATCAATCAGTCCACGGTGTCTTTCCATCACCATCCCTTGAAGATGATCTAGAAGTATTGGTACTGCAAACTGATGATATGCAATTAGGAGAGTTCGAGCAAGTAAAGGTAAAACTTACAATAATTGTAATAAACGAAAATTCTTTAAAATTATTTTTATCAAGTTTTTAATTTTTTTATATGTTATATATTCATTTACTGTTCGTAATATTAATTAAATCCCTATGATATGGTGTTATTTCCAATTACTTTCAATTTAATTTGTTTAACAAAAATACCAGCATAAATTAATAAATATGGTCTCTTTTAATGTTCCAGTATGCTCCATGGGGATTTCACAAACTGCTTACTCAAATTAGAGAGGAATATGATAATCCACCAGTCATCATAACTGAAAACGGTTTTGCCACCCACGGCGGCTTAGACGATGTTCATCGAGTTACATATTACCGTGGTTATTTAGACGCAATGTTGGACGCAATAGACGAAGGATCAAACGTAATAGCTTACACTGCGTGGAGTCTTTTAGACAATTTTGAATGGATGTATGGATATATGTAAGTTTTAACGATGTTTAATTTCTTAACCAAAATAATAAAAGTAATAATGATTTTTTTTACAAAAAAACTGCTTATACAACTGTATTAGCACATGTTTTATGAAAATGTATAACAAGTATACATATTTAGTATATTTAGTATATTTTACTAATGAAAAACTTCGTAAAGTTAAAAGTATAGTTTATTGTAATATATAATTTTCTCGGACTGAACATTAATTAAGTAAATACTGTCCTCAATAATACGATTTTGATTTCAACTTTAAATTATTCAAGTTGCAGATCTCAATTTATTATGTTGGGTATTTGTTGTAAACATATAATGTGTGGCTTGTGATTCTTCTTCTACATCGGACGTTCCGAACTTTTCTTGAATGTCATTTAATTCAGAGTTCCTTTAAGGTTTAAAAGATATGTTATTTTATTATTATATATGATATTCAAATTTCTTATGTACTTTTAAAAAATACAAACAAACAAAATGTAGAAATTCGTATATTTATATTCTTTTACTATTATGATATGATGAAATCACTATAGTAAATACATTTTTTGTACCTATACTATGTACTTATTGTACAGTCACTCTCTCTTTTCTCTTTCTTTTTTATTAAAGTAGAGTATATAATATTTCATATATAAATATTTGTTTCAGAGAGCGCTTCGGACTCTATGAAGTTGACTACAACAGCCCGGAGCGCACGCGCACTGCCCGTAAATCTGCCTACGTGTACAAAGAATTAATACGTTCCCGCTCGTTAGATCCTCACTATGAACCTGATATGTCAAAACCTATAACCATTGACTAAAATATATAATAAAACAACATATATACAATTAATTTTGTTTCAATTATAACCACTTCACAAATTATCTTTACATTAACAATTTATTAAAATGGGTAACACATAATTTTAATACACAGAAATAATAAATATCGAACAGTTATAATATGATATTAAGTAAGCTAACCTCATCTACCTATCGAAATAAGTTAGTTTTAACCTGACCTTCACGACAAAAACAACTTGGAGTAACATTAGAGACTATATTTTTGACTTTGATATATTAAAAAATATTATATTAATAAAACAGGATATTAAACAGAATGCCGTAACTCCATTTTGACTCATCATATCTATGTATATACATATAATGCGGGACATATATTCCGCCTTGAAGCCTTCAAGAAAATATACCATAGTATCCCCTGTCTTCTCTTCCTTACTCGTGTATTTACTGTATAATGTAAATAAATAGTAATATGTAAATGTAGAAAAAAGTAGGCTTATGTTACGTAAATATCTTAAATACTTACCACTTTAAAACAATTTTAAATTTCTGAGATTTTTAAAATTTTGTTTCCGATCATTTATCCTTAATCTACCACCAAATAATAGAAACTATGTAAGGTGGAATTTCTATGTGTCTATAATCATAAACATCATTCATCGATTTCTGGCAAGTAATGCACATCTTTATATTTTTATTTTATAACACTGTTCTAACTACATTTAACATGAACTTACAGATTTTTTAATTATCTAGTGGCAGAAGGCAGCTACAAAACTTTTCTGACGACTTTTCGTTTAGTACAACTACGGAATGCTACTAAGTTAAAGTTTGGGGCGAAGATAATATGTATAATAAGTTACTTTCTACCATAGATCGTGTGACCAGTTGTCTTCTTTTTTATTCCAAAAGCATATAATTATACATTCTCCTTATTATAATATAAGGATAAGTAATCATGTCTTTGTTTTTGTTTTAGGAGGGAGGGAGAAGTTAAAAATATTTGAGTCTACCTTACTCACAACAACTCTTGCACTCAAAAATTACTCCAATGGAGACATTGCAAATGATTCTTATCATCAGTATAAGAGATATGTTGCAATGAAGAGTGTACTGGAATTGCTATAGATTTTCATCGAGTCTATGATTAAGGTGTGCCACCAGAACTCACCCTAAAATAACAAGATTGAGGGGGGTGGGCTATACTGGACTGGTTTGAATACTACTCACGAGCTGTTTTTGAACCAAACAGCGACGGCGTCAATTTCTGGATAACTATAATTGAACCGTGCCAAGTTTGTAATGAAGAGGTTAATGATGTCATTAAGAAAACCTAATCACCAGTAATGAATTGTATCACAGCTCAAGTTAATAAGAAATAGGCAAACGCTAGAGAATTTGTATAGTGTTATAGACATTTTCAATAGAAATGTAAAAATTACAAATCTGAACCATCTGACGTAGAACCATAAAAGGCTGGCGAAAGTATAATTTATAATTAAATATAAACGTTGTGAGATAAACGTTTTTCGTTGGCAAATGATAATTGCACATCTGGAAAAACTGATTAAAATGATAATCAGGTAAATCCATAGAAAATGAGGACATGGCGCATAGCTAAAAGTTATTTAGTTTATATATTAATATATTTGTAATAAGCGCCATTGTGGCGCAGTGGGACAGCATCGGACTCTAAAGGCGTTCAATGTTCACTCGAGAAAATTATGATTTTATTATTTTTTCATTTTCAAGTTGTAGATGATAATAGGCATGAATCTAGTAAACGAAATTGCGGGCCTTTACTAATAATACATAAAAAAAATAAAAAATAAATATAGCATAGAATATCATGTGTTTGACGTTTATATAAAGTGATATACATACATGTTACTAAGGAAACAACTTTTTAATATGTCAACGGGACATCTAGTTTATCTAATAGTGACAACAGTGATAATCTATAAATCTACTACAATGACAATTTGATTTCGTTAGCATTATTATTTAGGTTTGAAAAAACGTTGAACATATTTCTCTAATCTTCTATTTTTATATAAATTATTTTAGCACTGAATAGAATCAGAGTACTTGGTCAGCCAGTTTGTACTGTATTTACATCTCGGAGACCTAAACAGTATTTGCACATAAAACCGTGTAGGATAAAGCTAAGAAAGAATTCTCGCGTATCAGAACTTTTGGATCAGTATAATAAAATATGCAGTAGGGTGTTTCAAATATAAAATATATAAATTTTTGCGAGCTTTTGATTAACTCCATGTTTTTCTTTTGTTTAACTTGTGATTAATATTACTATCAATATATATCCTCTCCCCCATTTTATTTATTTCTTAATATGAATTTCTTAATGATAGAACAAAATAATATTATACTTAAGTTGAAACATTTCAATAAATACTTTGAAATTTACCTAGTTAATTACAGAATTAAAAATTTACAGTTATGTATAAGATACGTTAATAAAAAATACAAACATACATATTACTGAAACAGAAGAATTCAATAACAGTTTCACCTATGATATAATAAAATAGGAATAATATTAAAAAAATAATATTTCAATAAAAATAGTTAAGGATCCTAAATAATAGTTAAATACTATAAATCCACGATTTTTAACTTTACCTACGTTGATGACACAAAGCACAGAGTTGAATTGCACTTTCAAAAACGTTTTGTTTCAAATAAAAAATTTGGGCGAAAGAGAGAGGGTTGTAGTATCTTAACTCTAGGATCTATCTGCTTACTCTGGAATCTGAGAAATATGGTAAAATAGAAGAAATATCTGGAAAACTTAACGTGGAAGGCTTGAGATAAAAAAATGTGCCTTAACAATAGTTTGTCGTCGGACCATTTTAATTGCTGTACAAAAAATGAAACTAAGGTATCAGCTAAAGTAAGTAAAGGAAATATGGAAATAGCGTCTTAATTATAATAATATGTTTTATTATTATTGTACAACGTAAACATAATATAGAACAAAAAAAATCAAAAATAAAAGTATTTAAATTAGGCGGCCTTATCGCTATCAACGATCTTTGCCACGCAAGCTTGAGCTATACTTAAATAAGTGCGAATTTTAAATTTTCAAAGCTTTTTTTATGCTTTTTTACAATTATTTTATACAGATCTAACTTATTTAGTTAATAAATTTGACAATGTAATGATATGTGATGATAAGTCAAATATCTTATAAAATTAAAATATTTAAGTTTTCGGGAACCCCAATCTTCCGTTCCCTCGGCGGTTCGCGTACTAGCCTGGATTCTTGCAGAATGCGCCGACTGTATCTCTGTTTCTGGTATTGTGTGTGTATTTGAAATTTTATTTTGTGAGTCTTTTCTCTGTCTATTGAAAATAGAATATTTTTGTATTTCAGTAATCTCACGAGTTATTCTTCGAATATATCTCTAGTGAAGATATGATGTTTATAAAACCTGATAAAGACATTTTTGAGAAACATCAGATAGCTACCTTTTAATTATAAGTATTTGAAGATTGAATTCTATACTACTACAAAAACGCACAAGATAAGCACAAAGTAACATAACAGTCAACAATTTAATTTAATGTCATTGTTAGATATCTTATTTTATATATTGTATTGTGTTTATTTTAAAAATGGACACCTTTTTATCTACTTGCTGATAACGTGAATAAAAATATTCACATTACGATCTATTTATTTATCAAGTCTTGACTTGACTTCAAAATATTTGTTTTTACCCTCACACTTTGCGCATCACGCAAAGCAGGGCAGGAAGAGAGAATAATATCAAGACACTCCGCTGCATGCCTGAATTCGAGAGCATTTTTACAGTCACAGTTAAATCTTGTCATATCATAGGAAATGGAAATCGGTTATATTACATCTGAAACTATATGTCCCACTGATTCCCGCCGCCGCTCACGGCCTCATTTAACGTCAGGGGATATAAGGGAGTTCTACACAATAACGTAGCGCCAACACCAGTCGCCGATCATACATATTATACTTGGTGTATACTCGATAACTGAATAGTATATAAAACTGTTCACTAGAAGTTGTGTCGTAAGCAAAAATAGGAAATTCCTTACAATTTTACTGAACTGTAAAAATCGACAATTGACAATCAGTGTCTGTGTCCTATATGCAACACAAGCCCTTCTGAAAAAACCACTGACGACACTGGTAATTCAAAAATGTATAAAATATACAAGTATTTGTCAAATGCATTGGTAAATCGTCAACACGAGTGTGAGTTAATGTTATTAATGCAATTTAATTTTTAACATATTAATAAAGAAACATTGAGTTTCTGCACTTCTTCATGAAATTTTAACTATAAAATACTAAAAACTCCTGTCCATATTTTTTGCCAAAAAGAAGGTGGACAATATTTTTTCCTTGACACATAAATATGTATATATAACCATTTTGAAACAATAGTATGAAGTATACGGCTATTTCAAATAATCCAAGAAGAAATAAAATTATTCCTAAAATCTGGATAGATGGATCTATGAGAATTATCTCAAAGCTGCGAATACTAAGGGGTTTTTCACATTGCTAAGACGCCATTAATATATTTGCTATAATATGTTAAATTTATGCTGGAATTTTGCGAATGCCAACAATAACTACACGGCTATATATATATATATATATATATATATATATATATATATATATATATATATATATATATATATATATATAAATATCTCGAAATTTCAAGTTCCTTTCTACTTTTATTCGAAATTCCGGGAGTCGTCATATGTTCTAGACCTTGAATTTTCTTGCGTTATCAGAAAATGCTCATCAAATTAAACATCATTTCCTAATCTCTCGAGGTTTCTAGGTTAAGCTGGGCGAGGGTTCCACACCATTCCAAACATTCGTTTTTTATGTCAACAATAATTCAATCAACTTTCTATATCAGAATTTGGAACTTCAAAATAAATTATAGCCTATATGTTACCGAGTATTAATAACTATATAACAAATAAAAGTTTCATTAAAATCTGTCCAGCACTTTTGCGTGAAAAGCGAACAAGAGACAGATAGATAAATCTTTCAAAAATAATATTTTTGGTTTCTGCTACTTATAAAAAGTCCCACTAGTATTTTTTTAGATTATATTCAGTGTGCAGAAATGAGCCTTTCTATTTAACTGTAGAATAGAATATATATACAGATCACTATTTTTTCATCACTCTAAATTATTTTTGTATCTATTAAGTAAAAAAAGTTACAGATACATCATTTCTATATTACATATGTAATAAAAGAATTTATAAATAAAATATGACCGTGAATGACATTTCCTACACCACCTTCAAAGTGACAGCTAAGGTTCTGAATGTGATTAGATAATGTAACTAGTACACTGTGCTTATCTCCGACAGTGAGTAACATATTTAAATTTTACATCACTAGTAGTACCTTCGATTTTGTTTGCATAAAAAATAAATCTTTTTAATTACGACTATTTCACTGTCCTGCTTGATGGTTGCAAGTTTTTCCGTCTCTACAACAGGCAAATCCCCTAAGTTAAAACAGCCGTTTCACACATTTTTTAATAAATTGTAAATATCCAAATATCCCAACTTGTATATATGTATATTAGTGAACTACGCGACCATATCTCTTTTGCTTTTGACCTGCCAGAGTTCTCCCATAAATCAGAAATTTTGTTAAGATTTAAAAATTTTGCTCACATTCATATGTCACCATGTATATTAACAAAAACTGCATTAAAACCGTTTACCGTTACTTAGTTTGAAAGATCTAAGCGCAAAGATATTAGAAGCGACTTCACTTTATAATTTGAGATTACAATGTAATTAGTATTAGAGAGAGTAAGCTCTCTAACATATTACAATGTGCATCATAGAGTAAATTCTATGATGTAGATTGTAATGCGGTACACATAGTAATATGTAACTCATTTGAAATTCATACAGTCTAACGTCATCCTATGAAATCCATAACAAAAATGTTAATTGTTAAAATATTATAGAAAACTAAAACTAAACTTCATTCAATAGTTATGATTATCTCATAATATTAAAAAGAGTAGATATTAATAAAAAAAAGATTAGATATTTATAAAAAAATAATGTAAATAAAAATTTTGACACAAATATGATACTAAATAATATCTACTTTGTTATTATTTTTTCGACTTTATTTCACTAAAACATTTGCTTTTTAACTAGCTAACTTTTGATTAATTATAATATATTTTGAGTACGTGTGGATACGAAGGTTGGCATTCAAAATTATCATACAAATATTAACCTCACGTTGTTCACTATTTATAAAAGAATATTTAATTTAAATTTTATAAATATATCTCTAATAGGTATCGGGAATATAAACTTCTTATTGAAGTTACTGTTGTACTGTTTTGCAGAAATAGGTATGTTTGACCAAAACGTATCAGTGCAAAACTGTTTTATATTATTTTTTTTTATAGAACAGGCAAGGCAAACGAGCGTACGGGTCACGCGGTGGTGTTCAGCGCCGCCCACGGCCCCGTGTAACTAAGCGCGCTTTTTGAAGGTGTTCATGACATAACGACCTGGAAATACTGCCGCAGGTAGGCCTTTCCACAGTTGTATGGCACGTGGAAGGAAATTCTGACAAAACCGCACAGTAGTAGAACACCACGTATTCAGATAGTAGGAATGGTATTTTAGTCTGTTACATATAGTGCGGTTGGAAATTTCAGCGGCAGGATCCAGATCAAACAGTTCCCCAGAATAGAGAACGCATAACGATGAAACGTCTCTACGCAACGCCCAAGTATCAAGGCTCTCCGTTGTATGCGATCAAATGGTTTAAGCTGATACTCGGGAGCACCAGCCCATAAATGAGAACAGTACTCCATATGAGGCTGAACCTGGGCCATATGAAGGGCCAAACGGTGTTTGGGCGTGAAGTACCGTCTCGCTCTGCCGAAGACACCAAGTTTTTTCGAGGCTTATTTGGTCTTGTTTTCCAGATAACCACGATACTGGCTTTCGCTCGAAACACTAATGAACAATATACTGATATCGGGCGCGGCTTTAAGAGGAGTGTTCTCGAAAACTGGTGATACGACAAATGGGGTTTTTTCAGTAGTTAACACGCTAACTTGTGTCTTCAGGGGTTGAACTGAACCAGGTTACTTTCACCCTAGGAAGAGACATTCTCAAGGGATACCTCGACGACAGACTCTATTTTTTTCAGCACTTGTCGACGTTTTCCCGAGAAAGACCTGCACGGCCAGTGTGGACGGTGTCCACCGTGCTGTCGTCTGCATAATAATAAATGTTAGAATCCTTTAACAAATTATTGATACGCAGAAGGAACAGTTAGGGACAGCACACAGCCCTGGAGAATAGGTATTAATTGAGAGCAAAAACCGACGAAAGCGATCTTTATCCTACGCACAGTGAGGAAGCTGGCGACCCACTTGCATTATTTCTCGGGAAGCCCATACGATGGAAGTTTGGCAAGGATCGCCCTGTGCCACACTCGGTCAAAGGCCTTCGCCATGTCCAGGCTAATTAATTAATTGATTAATTCATACATACATAGCTATATATAAGAGATGCTAATGAAATTTTATTAATTTATTAGCATCTATATTAATTTACTAGCATAAGTTATTAATTTTTAATGGATCGATGAAATATTAAAACTTTAAATGAATTAATTCTCATGAAAGAAGTGTGCATGTACCTTTTTGATTGTTTTTTTGAATAACTACATTCTAAGTGAGATGAGGAAGATTTGACGGTATCGGTTTTTCATGATTCCAACGGAAACTACAATGAATATCAGGATAAAATTCAATATGCTGCTCCAGGCTATAATCTAGCTCGTAGTTAGTATCAGTCATCAGTACGTACTATAATTTTTTTCTTAAATATTTTTAGTACTAAATTGACTTTTCTGTTCTTTTATTGTATATATGGATGTAGATATACATTACCATTAATTATATTAATTATGATTATATTTATGTACACAAGGTGGCTGTATGAATTTTTATTATGGGTATAATAGCCGCAAATTTAAATACGTACTAGGCATAATACTCTAATTTTCATATTATGGTTTTACAATACTTAATTCATTATATTTTGTTTCATCACTCGCTATCTCGCTATTGTTAGACAAATGAAAGTTACAAATTATTCTTCTATAGATACTAGAAGTTTTTAGGACGTTAATATATTTAATACTGAAACATTTATTATACAAAAACTAAAGCATTAAATATTGCTAAACATGTTAAATGAATAAGTTGTCAACACCTCCACCCCCTAGACCATATACTACTGTATATATGAATTCATAGGATGAGACCAACTATAATTATATGTTATTATGATGATTGTAAAAAAATAATTAATTTAAACAGATGATAAAATGATCATGACAAGAATTAGAAGATTACAATATCTTTTGTTTCGAATACAAGAAAAGATATGAATGAATCTATAAAACAAGTGTGTTTTCTTGAGACACGCACAAACAACAGCAAGATGCGGATATCGACCCGTTTTCTGTAAGATTTATTTTTCATTTTTAATTTTAATTTACTTTATTAAAATGTTTTTACGTAACTTTTGTCAAAAAAGTAAAACTATAATTTCTACATTTAAATTCTATCTGTAAATAATTTACTATATTGTGTTCTCAGGACGTATAGTCTTCTCACACTAGTTTCCCTGCCTCTTTAGCTGGTGGATAACAATTTGTTATAAAATTAATATTTTTTTTAATTTTTACAGTATATTAACAAGCATTTGCTTGTCCCTTTCACAATGCAACACTTTCTCGCGTCACAACGTCAGAAAGTTTCCTGCAGAGTTTTTGTTTGGGACAGCTACAGCGTCGTATCAAGTCGAAGGAGCATGGGATACAGATGGTAAATAATATTTGCAATGTAATAGCGAGACCCTTTTTAGTAAGTTAAGTTATGTTTTAACTAGCTTGGCTTAGCTTGGAGTGCCTTGTTATTTGGGCTATGTATTTAACATTTCATTATTAGGCATTCAGTATAAAATAGATATATTACAGAATACATTTTTTATAGGTAAGACTGAAAATATTTGGGATCATTTAACACATACTAATTCAACAATGGTAGTTGATTCATCTAATGGAGATATTGCTGACAATTCTTACTATTTATATAAGAGAGACGTACAGATGATGAGAGAGCTGGGGCTCGACTTTTATAGGTTCTCGTTGTCATGGACCAGAATTCTACCTACCAGTTTTCCAGACAAAATTAACGAAGCTGGCGTAGCGTATTATAATAATTTAATCGATGAAATGCTCAAATATAACATTCAGCCTATGATAACTCTATACCATTGGGATCTGCCTCAGAAATTGCAAGAACTCGGTGGCTGGGCTAACTCGGAGATTGTTAACTGGTACACAGATTACGCCCGAGTGGCATTTAAACTTTTCGGTGACAGAGTTAAATATTGGATAACTATAAATGAGCCTCATCAAGTCTGTTACTTTGGATATGGCTCTAAGTTGTTGGCCCCCGCAATTAACGTACAAGGCTTAGGCGAATATATGTGTGCTAAAAATTTGCTAGTAGCTCATGCTAAAGCCTACCACATTTATAATGAAGAATTTAGACCAAAGCAAAACGGATCTATATTTATTTCTCTTAGCGCTCAATGGTACGATTCTGAAACTGACGATCAAGTGGAAACAGCATACGATGCTAACCAATTCAATGTAAATATGTAGTTTCTCATAATTATATTGTTTAATTTTGCCTATTAAATTTGAAGTATAAAACATTTTATAAATATAATTATTTCGTAATTAAAAATACACACTAAAGAATTGGTTCTAACCATGTTAGTCATTTATAAATAATGTTATCTTCAAATACTTTTATTCAAGTGAATGCATTCTAAATTTATTTTCAGTGGGCAATGTATTCCCATCCTATTTTTTCAACGACAGGTGACTTCCCTCCTGTGATGAAAGAAAGAATTGCAATTAAAAGTGCCGCTCAAGGATTTCATAGATCGAGATTACCAGAATTTACGCAAGAAGAAATTGAACTAGTGCGTGGAAGTTCCGATTTTTTCGGATTAAACCATTACTCTACGTATTACGTTTACAGAAATGATTCCATTAATAATATGTATGAAATCCCTTCATTTATGGACGATCTTGAAGCGTCAAATTATTATCTTGATGAATGGAAAATCGGTGAATCAGATTTTACCAAGGTATTTCATATGATTCTATATAAACATAACATGAAATATTATTAATACAAAATTGTCCTGCCATTGATATGAATACATTCTTTAATATTTTCTTATTTAAATATATGTACGTATTTTTGTTCTAGTATGTACCATGGGGATTCTACAAGCTGTTGATGCAAATCAAAAACGATTATAATAATCCTCCCGTCTACATAACAGAAAATGGTTTTGCGACGAAAGGTGGTCTGAACGATGATGATCGTGTGACGTATTACAAAGGGTATTTATCTGCGCTGTTGGATGCTGTAGACGATGGCTGTGATGTGAGAGCTTATACTGCATGGAGTTTATTAGACAATTTTGAATGGCTAAGAGGATATACGTAAGTAAAGAAAAAAAATGATAATTAAATCATTACTTAATATTAATATAATTAATAAAACTAAATTATATTTATTGTGAACTATCACAGCTACAAATAGATACTGTTATCTTAAATTAAATCATTTGCCAAACGCAATGCAAACGGATTAATCGCCTATATTTTTGGTATTCGAATATACATTTTTATATTTTTGTATTAATTCATATAGAATAGTTTTATTTTAATTGTGCAAATACAACGAAAATCAAACATCTTATTAAATAGTGTTGTTATGATTACAGTGAACGATTTGGGCTCTATGAAGTTGACTACAGCAGAATAACACGCATACGTACAGCGCGCAAGTCTGCCTATATCTATAAAGAAATTTTAAGTTCTCGTGAACTCGATATGCATTTCGAACCCGATATGACTAAACCTATCAGCATTGACAAAGGACACTAAAACTTTTTTTGCAGTATATTAAAAATAGCTGTTTTTTTATTGTAAATTACCTGGGAGAATATAAATGTGTAAGCTTTATTTTCAAAATATAATCATTATTACATTATACATCATAATTAAACAAATTTATCAAATTAAGATATAATCGCCAAAGGAATGCTGACTGGCAAAGGAAAGGCTGAATATGTAGCTTCCGCGTAATATTTCCTTACAAAATAATTCATAAAAATTTTTACGTTTCTTTAGAGTATTTAGATAAGGCTTGGTGTAAGTAGAAATAGTAGTTCTTGGTAGAAGTAAGAACTGCTATATTTATTAGTAGATTTTCTCTGTTCATCTTGTCTTATAGGTAGAATGTTTCATAAAATAATCGAACGTTACGTGAAAGGCATAATTAAATTTGGCTTCAATTATAAATTTGTGTTGCAATACAACAAAAATATTTTGCTATCCATGATTATTGATGTATTTCATATACCGTGAAATAAGATGTCCATGAGACATAATAATTACCTAGGGTATGCTCACGAACTTGTCTTATTTGACGTATTTTATTAACTTAGTTTTATTTGATGTATAAACTTTAAAAAAACAATATATGTTAAAGAAAAACACAAATTTTTCTAATAAGCTTATAAGAACATTGACGGAGCCATACGGAGAACGCTCGGCTTAGCTGTCAGAGCGCTAGACGGTTTTCAAATCAAATCCCGCTGCTTTAAAATATTGATAATTCTTTTTTAAAAAATATTTTCTTATCCTAAATTAGAACTAACCAAATAAATTATTTTTTTTTACTCTACTTACACTTAGTAACACGTTATTTTAATTTTATATTTCTTAGTAACTTTGCCCCCAGTTTTGTCGACCGGGATGATATAAAATTTAATGTAAATATGTTTAAATTATACGTTTGTTTAAGGTTCTTTTCAGTTTCCATGAATTTTACAATGAAACACAAAAAAATGCTAATACGATAAACTATATTGTAAACAAATTTTCTTTGTGATATCCAGTGAATAAATAAACATTTTTACACAAATTTTGACCCTTTTTTAATCCCTTGGTGAAGGAGTTTCCAAAATGCTTTTTGAGTACTTATTTAACTTTATTTGTAATAGGGGACTAGGTTTACTTCCCAAAAACCTAGCAGTATTTTGGGTGTGCGTTATTTTTGCCATTGGAAACGTAGCGCTTCTATTGATAATTTATACCTTTATCAAAGTAAGGCAATTTATTATCACTGATCTGGTCTCTCTCTGATCTCATGTAATCGGCAATTTTAAGATATGGCCACATCGTAAATAATGCAATTGCAACATTTAACAAAGACATAATTAGGATGATACTCAATTTTTGTATCTTTTATTGTTCTTGTAATTAAGTAGGTACTTATATACTTATTAATTAATTGTATACAAAGTTCATTATGATATTATTGCATATGCAAAGGACAAATACAAAAATGGTATGAGAAGGTGCTCTTTTTTTCCTAGTTGAAGGTAATTATGTCTATTTTCTCTTTCTGACCAGCCGCAAATCTGTAAGATAGGCTCAAAGCAGTGCTTAGAACATGCGATTTATATGCAGGTTAATTTATAACGTTAACATTCACCCCCAATTAACGCTATATTAGACACGATTGCAGAAGGATCTAGAGAGTTAGAGTGCAGCGTAACGTTGCTTAAATTGTACCTCCTAATGAAATATTATTTTTACAATAAATGCAATTGAAATAACAAAAATCTAATGAAACTTACTTCTACATTTATTTACCTTTTATTTAACAACCGTAAAAAATTAAAAGTACTTCAACAAAACCCTTATTTTAGCGTTTTACAAAAATGTACCATCGGTACAACTAAGGCACATACCTAATCACCTTACTCAAACCTGCTAAAACCTTAGTTAGGACTAAGGTTTCCGTTGACAATATTTTCCGTTGACATACAATAAATACACTTTTTATAAAAATGCTTAAAAACAGAGATTAAAAGAATAAATAAATATTATGAACAAATAACTTTTTTTTAACGTTCATTGCTTAGAAAATAGAAGCTATGTTACTTCTTATGAGACTGATATTCGGTATATAAGTAATTATCTACCTCCATGTTAGTACCACTTTCGTTCTTTACCGATACTTTTCTCGCTTGTTTCCTTTTAAGAAGAGCTTTTTGAAATCTGTTTTCCTCTTTAATATAAATTTCTAATTATAAATTTCTTTTTCATTCATATTTGCTTACCGATAAATTTGGGCTGGCGTGATGTAAAAATATTCTCGTTTAATAAATAATTAATGGAAACAGTATCTTGTACACCTTTCCTCTAAGTCGTACTTACACAACTTAAGAATTAGGCATAGGTACGAAACATAAATTTTAGGTTTAAGAATACCGTTAAAGATTTTTTAAGTGTTATACATTTTTTTAATTTCATAATAAAGGTAAAGATTACATTCCTGCCATTAAAAAATTACAAATGAGAAAAAAATATATAAGAACTGTACAAAAGCAATATTTGTTAATTATTTTTGCATCAGGCCGTCTGCTTGTTACCGTTGGCTCGGTCGATTAAATAGTTCCAATTGATACGACTAAGGCGAGTGATTTATAAATATAAGATGAGATATAGCCAGGATGCGATTTACGCGGTAGCCCGTATCGAGCTTAATGCACAATTTTAAATGCCACAAATGAAAAAAATGTTATTTTATAAAATGAGCATTATTTATGTATTGGATGACAAATAATAATAATAAAATATATTATTGAACTGAAAATATAATAAAAATATTTTAGAAAACAAATTGACTTATATGAAGTAAAAAAAAATAAAAAAATAAAAAAAGTAAAAAAAAATAAAAATTAAGCGTTAAGTCGGACATGCGCCTTGAATTTAAAATAAAAAATTGTCGCTAAAACTTCTAAAAATAAATCTTCTAGTCAAGTTATTTGTGAAACAACTGTATAATCATGCTCATGTATAAAAATTCCTTAGATTTTAAATAGAGTCTTAAACATCTCATCTTAACACTTAAAAGTGGGTATTTTAATCTCTGAATGATGTATACGTCAGAAATGTAAACGATTACCAAATGACCTCAAAATTTGGACTTTAGTATTAAATGGTATGCATATGAATAATATTATAAACATAGAAGCCGTATTTTTATTTGAGTGTCAGAAGTTTACTATTTATCCACAGACTTCTAATTACGTTGTCTTACGTAAATTCTTTACGTTGTCTTTTAATACAAAATATATATACGTCCTGTATTCCTTCTCAGTTATTTTACTTCCGAAAAACATGTTATTACAAAAATATATCATAGTACAAGTATAAACGACTATTTAAGATCTCGATCGATCGAGATTAAGATCGATCGGAGCCAAATCTGTCAGCGTACAAGTAATCCAAAAATATCTGTAAACTAAAACGGTTTGTATATTCAAAATATCTCATTTTTAATGACATGTATAATGTACCATTTATGACAAATAAGTTTTGTTTTCACGTTTCCATTGTTTCACGCTTTATCTGTCATAACAGGATAATCTGTGACACCTAGCATCAAAATAATCCATTGATCGCTTTCCGCCCAAAATAAAGATATTGGGTGTTGAGTAACGTAAACAACTATGCGCTTTGTGTTGGCAGAGCAGAAAATGAAATTAAATTATATATAAAACCATTTCTCCAAATAGGAATCGAACCCAGAACCACCGAACATTTACCGTAACATGGTGTCTTACTGCACCACGATACCCTTTAGAGGTCTGTGCTCAGAAAAGTTGAATTGAAAGTTCTTATTTTAAGTTCTTATTCAAAATGTCTTAACAATTATTTTGGTCAAAATATATTAAATGAAACTATTTATCCTTTGTATTAATGCAGATTTTGTCCTTATGATTTTTAGTATGGCACAATACATTTAAATGAAGGTAATGCAATAGATGTTCTTAATATTTTCATACTTCTATACTTTATTTTCAACTTTCTTATATATATAGTTTTAAGCTTGGTAGTAGAAACATTGCATTGTTTTTTTATTTACGAATAACCAATACCTAAACTGTATATTAAGACCGTTTGATCAAAATATGTAATATTTATCAATAAAAATAATGAATTAAGGCTGGTCCTGGCACAGTGTGACAGCGTTTGACTGTAAAGTCTCACTCAAGGGATGATGACATCTAAATTATTTACATTTTTTCGCTCCTATAAGACAAAGTGCGGCATTGAATTCCGCTACTCAACTCGCAATGTCTCGAGATACTGCGGAAAGCGGAGTACAGAGTTTCTTTACACGAGGTATTCCTATACCTTACTATGCGGAATAAAAACGTGAAGCTAAAAAAAACTATATTTTACATTGCCAGAATACATACCCGCGTTTCCCTTATAGTTTTTTTAAAGTACAAAATGACAACATACATATATACATATATATATATATATATATATATATATATATATATATATATATATATATATATATATATATATGTATATACCCCCGCTAGCCTACATAACAGCAACGCAACAAAAGTAGTGTAAGGCTGACATATTCCACCCGCCGCGAGCACCAGGGCGCATTATGCTAGGACGTCCTCCCGAGGCGACGCGCTCTAGTGCGTCCCCGCTGGTGAAAAGTGGTGACGAATGCGGCGTTGGGGACCGCCACCCAGCACGCCATGTCCGGGACGGCGGGAAGTGGACAACGGAGCTACAAATAGCTACGTGGAATGTAATAGTAGAGATTCAACAGAAGATGAATGAATTATTAGATGTGATGGATGAAAGAGATTTAGATGTTGTTTGTGTGACTGAGACCAAAAGAAAGGACAATAGCATGACCGATTTGCCGGACAACCGAGTCGCGGGAGCTGGGCGGGAGTTCCAGAAAGTGAACGAGGGTGTCAAGGTGTAGGTGTGTTATTGTCCTCTCGATTGGTGAGTGCAATGGTAGAATATAAGGCGATCAACCTGAAGCTGCTCTGGGTTTGCTTCAAGCTGGGGATAACAAGAATATTCTTGTCAGTGGTGTACGCGCCGGTATCCTCAGCTCTATCAAGTTAACTAGAGGAGTTCTGGGAGAGCGTCAAGAAATTTCTAAGTAGTGCAAGAGGGAACGAAAAATTAAGTAAGTAGTGATTTGAATGGATGGGTCGGAACCACACGACATACTTACGAACTCGTTTTAGGGAAGTATGGTGATATGAGAGTAAATGAGGCTGCTAATCTCATATTGGAATTATGTAATGAAAAGGATTTGTTTGTGGCAAACACTATGATAGACCACAAACAAATTTACATGTACACGTGGGAATGGATGGAAGAGAAAAGCATGATTGATCTATTCCTAGTGGATCACAGTATTCGTAACCAAGTCATGATCACGCGTGCGCTTAGGGGTACAGGGAACGACTTGGGAACAGATCACTATCTAGTAGAGTTGCTAGATTAAGGAGTCTGTTTGCACGTTGGCGCAGCCGCATGAGATGATGTCCAAACTTGGATTCAATAAATCGCATAAGAAGCTGGAACCTTCAAGACCCACCGATTAGAGAGGAATATGAAGAAAGGATTTCCAAGAAGCTAGACAGCTGCATAATAGTTACTGACAGTGTTGAAGTATGCTGGCAGAATCTTAGGAATTGTGTGACTGAAGCTGTAATTGAGGTGTGTGGCATTGGGACTTTTCTTTTTAGTTATGTTTTAGGCTTTAGTAAGAAGCGTGATGAATGGTGGGACGATGAAGTGAAAGAAGCAGTAGAGAGAAAGAAGAAAGCATGGCAGGATAAATATAAAGCATCGAGTAGAATAAAAGTATGAGAGAGATAAAGAAAAAAGAATATAAGTTGCAAAAGCGCCTAACGAAAGCACTGATATAGATAAAGCGTGAAAAGTCGGAGCATGAAAAAGACGACACATTGACAAACAATTTCGGAGAAAATACTAAGCTTTTCTGGCGAGAAGTTAGTGATTCTCGGCGTTGTTCGCCAACCTGTAGAATGAATGGGGTGATTTCTTAGGACAATGAAATACTTACAGAAAGAACACACGTTTTGCAACGATGGGCGGGGTTCTACAAGAAGATGTATTCATACATGTGATTGTGATCACGCTTCTGTCTTAGGCGACAGCAATATGCTGAATATTGATGTAGCAGATGGCGGAAGGCGAAAAAATAGAGTATGCTATATGAAGTTTGAAATGTAGTAAGGCAGTGAGAGCGGATGGACCTGTTTTTTTTCTATGCAATTTATATTGAAAAACGGAAGATGTCTCGAATGATTGACGAGGCGCAGTCATCGTGCCTTTTTACAGAGGCAAAAGTTCACAGATAGACTGTGCAAGCTATAGGGCTATCAATTTGATTAGCTAGGACAGTAAAATTTATGCTAAAATTGTACCGAGAAGAATGCTCTGATCCGAAAGGCTTTTGTGAAAGGCCCAAGGAAGACCTGGAAGAGGGTGCATGGATCAGGTCTTTTTTCTCCACTCTGATCACGGAAAAGTTTTTGGCCGTAAACTAGATATAGACTATGTTTATTGAATGGACTTTAAATTTATAATTTCATTGATTTTTTGACAAAAGATTATACATATATGTATGTGGGCACGTTAAGAGCGATTTCTCGCTAATCAATGCATTTATATTTGTGTATATATCTTTAATGCAAGTAATTGTATTACTTTTCGCTGCAGGGCGTCGTTGATAAAAGAACTTAAGATAAAATGTCTATTGATCTTGTGGTATTTACATTGGATCAAAACATTACGTAACTTGAAGAAAATATTTACATTACATGTTAAATTTTACTTAAAACTGTCAGATCATTCATAAATCTTTATAAACAACGATAAGAACTAAACCGGCGATATGTCGATCATTTTAAATTATTATGAAGATAAACAGAAGAAAAGGAGGTATTTAATGGAGTACAGCTCACTACGGAATACGCCTACCAACAAGTGGATCCACTCAGCAATATGCAAGGAGCTACAATATCATTGTAAGTGTCAGTTTAAATAACAGTCAAATATACACTGTTAACCATAATCCCGAAAATAATATACAAATATATAAAAATAAAAAAAAATTATATATATATGTGAAATTATACTTGTAATTACTAATTATTACAGATAAATTAAAATAATTGTGTCTTTAACAAACTTTTTGTCGTTTATAAAAATTGCATGGCTGTTTTCAAATATTTTATGTTCCAATTTTAATAAATATATTATACGGAACTTTCAGGTTATTATGCTTAACTTCCTTCGCCTCAATTGAGAGCAAAGGCATAAATCGGCATGAAGTAAGAAAATTTCCCGAAAGTTTTCTTTTTGGAACAGCTACAGCGTCGTATCAAGTGGAAGGGGCATGGAACGAAGATGGTAACGTAAAATACAATACTAATGTATAAAATAAAGCAAATTAGGAAATATATTGAAAGTATTATATTATTTCAGGTAAATCTGAAAATATATGGGATACCTTGAGCCATAGAGAAGAATGTGCTATTGCAGAATGTCATACAGGAGACATAGCTGACGACTCCTATCACCAATACAAGAGAGATGTGGAGATGATGCGAGAGTTAGGACTTGATTTTTACAGATTTTCTCTATCATGGAGTAGAATTCTTCCAACTAGTTTCCCTGACAAAATAAATGAAAAGGGAGTGGAATACTACAACAACCTGATAGATGAAATGTTAAAATACAATATTACGCCAATGATCACCTTATACCATTGGGATTTACCACAAAGATTACAAGATTTAGGAGGATGGAGTAATTCCCATATTGTTGATTGGTACACAGACTATGCTAGAGTTGTTTTTGATTTGTTTGGGGATAGGGTTAAATACTGGTTCACAATCAATGAGCCACGTGAAGTTTGCTATCAAGGATATGGTTCGAAATCTATGGCACCATTATTAGATATGTCAGGTTACGCCGATTATATGTGTACTAAGAATTTATTAGTAGCTCATGCAAAAGCTTATCACTTGTACAACGATGAATATCGGCCGAAACAAGGAGGAACTATCGGTATCGTACTTAGCGTTACTTGGTATGAACCAGAATCTGAAGAACACGCTGAGGCTGCGGAAGATTTCAACAGTTTTGAGGTGAGTTATTCAGTACTGATTTAATTGCTTTGTAATTATTATTTTCATATATAAAATTATGTTTTGTATTCTAGTGGGGTATATATGCTAATCCTATATTTTCAAAAAATGGAGATTTTCCTAAAGTTATGAAAGAAAAAATTGCAGCTAAAAGTATGGCTCAAGGATTCCCTAGATCTAGGCTCCCAGAATTCACTCCAGAAGAAATTGAATTAATTAAAGGAAGTTCTGATTTCTTTGGTATTAACCATTATACAACTAGTATTGCATATAGAAACGAATCAGTATACGGCTTTCATCCATCTCCGTCCTACTTAGATGACATAGACGCAATATCATATAAAGACAGCACATGGGAAGGCGGAGCGTCAACCTGGTTAAAGGTAATATTATTGTACACTATAGAATTCTTAAGCAAATTGACATCTAAATTTTATTTAAAGAATTCTAGTTGCTACTATTTTTTTACAGGTTGTGCCATTAGGTTTTTACAAATGTTTGAAGAAAATAAAAGATGATTATGGCAATCCCCCTGTTTTTGTCACTGAAAATGGTTTCTCTTCATTTGGGGGACTCGACGATGACGACAGAATTAACTACTATAGACTATACCTAGACGCAATGTTAGACGCGATTGAAGAAGGTTCCGATATTAGAGTATATACTGCATGGAGCTTAATGGACAACTTTGAATGGCTCCAAGGATATACGTAAGAATCAATTTATTATAGTCAAATTAGTTTATCCCGAGAGTGGGATAAAGTATAAAGTCCAATAACAGTATTAAAATTATTTATTCTTTTATAGTTTATGTATTACATTATTCTTATATTATTGCATTACTTGATATAATTTACAATTCAAATGTTTATTTCTATTCATACCTTTTTCAGAGAAAGGTTTGGCTTATATGAAGTAGACTATGAAAGCCCGGAAAGAACTCGCACACCACGCAAAAGTGCCTACGTCTATAAAGAAATCATACGCTCACACACTCTCGACTTCCATTATGAACCGGACACGACTATTCCACTTAAAATAGAAGACGGTCTCTAAACTATGTAATAAATAAAAAATAAATAACAACTGAACAGAAGCCTAAATTTTATTTATTTATTTTTCATTAAATATAGACCTTGGTAGAAATCGCTTTTCTAAGAACAAGAATCGTTCGAAGATTGCAGATAGAGGAACAAAAAAAGCCAGTGTATAACATTTTTAACCAATATAACCGATGATTTAAGATTTAAACTTATTCCATTTTTGCTTTTACTCAAGATGTCCTTTTATATTCAAATTTATAGAAATAATAATATGGTGGAATAAAAATAGTTCACACGATATTTATGAAATTTTAAACACTGTTTATTAAGATAAGTGAAAATGAATAGATATGTATATAAAAGTTTTCTGTACCTTACTGATTGAAAGACAACGCACAATCGACCATACGAAATAAATATAGAGCGAAATACTAGTATCTTACCTATATGTTAATTAAAGATATTAAAAAGGTTAATTAATGTATATTATTATTATATAACAAGTATGTTTACTATTTTTAAAGTGTTATTCCACACTTAGGATTAGAAAACATTTTTGAAAAAACGTATAAAAATTTGAACACAGCGGGATTCGAACCTGCGTCTCTTGGATACCGTCCAAGCGCTCTGACCGCTAAGCCATGCGTTCTGCTACCAGCTGCGTTAAAATTAGCGGTCAGAGCGCTTGGACGGTATCCAAGAGACGCAGGTTCGAATCCCGCTGTGTTCAAATTTTTATACGTTTTTTCAAAAATGTTTTCTAATCCTACATTTTAAATTACACCTTATTTCACATTACACCTCACTTCTTTATAAGACACTTGCATTATCTCTCACTACAAAATGTCTACGACGGAAGTTAAGATAAAATATCTCATTTTTTTTTGCATTTATATTTTATCAAAACATTACATAACCACCTTTAAGAGTGTGTTAACCGTAAATTGGAAGTAATAATCTAAAATGATCCACGATAAAAATGTAAAATGATAAATGGAGTTACTTAAAGAAGCTCAGTTCACAACGGATAATATTTGCATACCAACGGGCAAAATGAAGAGAGTTACGATATTAATGTAAGTGTCAGTTGAATTTATAACAATTTGTATAATCACTGGGTAGGTAATATCACGAAACATAATATATAAAATAAAAGTAATATGTGTATCAATAATTTTAGATAAATTGGATATTTCTTCGTATATTGAAATATATAACTAATGAAATTCAATGTACGACTATTTTATAGTAGCCGTAAAAGGTGTAGGAAATTTAACATTTAAGTTTTTATTTCAGCGTAATATTAATTTTCAGGTTATTATTCTTTTCTTGTTTTGGTTCTATTGAGAGCAACGCCACGAATCGGCATGAAGTAAGAAAATTTCCCGAAAATTTTCTTTTTGGAACAGCTACAGCGTCGTATCAAGTGGAAGGGGCATGGAACGAAGATGGTAACGTAAAATACAATACTAATGTATAAAATAAAGCAAATTAAGAAATATATTGAAAGTATTATATTATTTCAGGTAAATCTGAAAATATATGGGATACCTTGAGCCATAGAGAAGAATGTGCTATTGCAGAATGTCATACAGGAGACATAGCTGATGACTCCTATCACCAGTACAAGAGAGATGTGGAGATGATGCGAGAGTTAGGACTTGATTTTTACAGATTTTCTCTATCGTGGAGTAGAATTCTTCCAACTAGTTTTCCAGACAAAATAAATGAAAAGGGAGTGGAATACTACAACAACCTGATAGATGAAATGTTAAAATACAATATTACGCCAATGATCACCATATACCATTGGGATTTGCCACAAAGATTACAAGATTTAGGAGGATGGAGTAATTCCCATATTGTTGATTGGTACACAGACTATGCTAGAGTTGTTTTTGATTTGTTTGGGGATAGGGTTAAATACTGGTTCACAATCAATGAGCCACGTGAAGTTTGTTATCAAGGGTACGGTGCAAAAACCAAGGCACCACTGTTAGATATGACAGGCTTTGCAGATTATATGTGTACTAAGAACTTATTAGTAGCTCACGCAAATGCTTATCACTTGTACAACGATGTATATCGACCGAAACAAGGAGGAACTATCGGTATCGTACTTAGCGTTACTTGGTATGAACCAGAATCTGAAGAACACGCTGAGGCTGCAGAAGATTTCAACAGTTTTGAGGTGAGTTATTCAGTACTAATTTAATTGCTTTGTAATTATTATTTTCATATATAAAATTATGTTTTGTATTCTAGTGGGGTATATATGCTAATCCTATATTTTCAAAAAGTGGAGATTTTCCTAAAGTTATGAAAGAAAAAATTGCAGCTAAAAGTATGGCTCAAAGATTCCCTAGATCTAGGCTCCCAGAATTCACACCAGAAGAAATTGAATTAATTAAAGGAAGTTCTGATTTCTTTGGTATTAACCATTATACAACTAGTATTGCATATAGAAACGAATCGGTATACGGCTTTCACCCATCTCCGTCTTACTTAGATGACATTGACGCAATATCATATAAAAACAGCACATGGGAAGGCGGAGCGTCAACCTGGTTAAAGGTAATTTTATAATATACCCTTTCTGAATAATATTTTGACAAAGGAAATATGTGCTCCACAAATATTATTCTCAAACTAATTAATAATAAAAAAAATAAAAACTTAACTTAACTTAAAACCTAAAGTTATGCCTTTATTATGCTTTTAAAATCCGTGATTTCCTTTTTTCAGTAATTTTATATATTCAGTGACACTCGCGCCCTCAAGTTTTGTCTAACGACGTATCATTTGTCAAATTGCTTCACGAATTTGGCAGTTACAAAGGAACAAAGAAACGAAATTGATTTTCAAAATTCTATAACCGTTTTAGCGATCAGTTCTATTTTAATTATGTGTAAAAATATAATTGTAGAAATCAAACAATGAGTAATGCCAGCAAAGAAATACAAATGTACATATAATTATATTTCATAGGTTGTTCCATACGGTTTCTACAACATTTTTAAGAAAATAAGAGAAGATTATGACAACCCCCCTGTATTTGTCACTGAAAATGGCTTCTCTACACATGGAGGTCTTGAAGACGATGATCGAATTAACTACTACAGACTCTATCTTGACGCAATGTTAGACGCGATTGAAGAAGGTTCTGACGTCAGGTTGTATACAGCTTGGAGTTTAATGGATAATTTTGAATGGATGCAAGGATACACGTAAGAAACAAGTTTGGTTGTTTATTTATTTACTTGGATCCCCAACATAACAAACACTAAAATTTATTTTAAAAAATAAGTATCCTAAAGATCACTACTTACGTCAAGTAACGGTGTACAATTTTACAATGACAGTCAGACAATCAAAATCTCTAACAGTGAAAAAAATGAGATTAGATTCTATCAATACATGAAGCTGAAAAATCATTGATTTCGTATTTTTATACATGAAGAATAATTGTTAATTTATCTTAAAAATTATTGTTCATGTATAAAAATACGGTCTTACGTGTTTTCCAGGGAAAGATTTGGTTTATATGAAGTAGACTATGAAAGCCCGGAAAGAACTCGTACACCACGCAAAAGTGCTTACGTTTATAAAGAGATTATTCGGACACGCGCTCTTGATTTCCACTATGAACCCGATGTGAGCGTTCCTTTAAATATAGAAAACGGCCATTAAAATAATAAGTTATAATATTTAGTAGAATAAATAATAAAAGATTATTTAAATGAAGTTTATTTTTATTTCTATCATTTTTTTTTGAGTTCGTACTGAAATTAGTAAAATTAATTTATAAGTTCGTGGAAAGCGGAAGATCTCAATCCTGCATTTATTCACATTCATTAGTCAAAAATCATGGCTTAGTTCAATAGAAAAAAAAGATGACTTAAAACTATACAAGCATTGTGGAAAAGAATTGTTATAAAACGTGTATGTATGCTTTTGTAGTTCTTGCTGGCCGACTATAACATAATTCAGATAAGAATTTTGCTGAATATGACTTTCTACTTTAAATGAATTTAAACATATAGGTATTTTATATTTACAAACTCATAACATGACAAAAAGTTCATTTTTAGTGCAACGTTAGTGAATAAATAATAAAAATATGATTAGTAAACATTAATTAGTTTAATTATACACCACTTACTCCATTTCTTCCCAAAAGTACAAAACAAGTTTTTTAGGTATTTTTCATAATTAGTAAACTGTAACTGTTTTTTAGCTTTACGTTTTTATTCTTTTATCCTGAATAAAGTAGACAGGAACTACGTAGTGTTAAGACACTCTGTACTTCGCTTTCTGCCAAGTCGAGATATTTCGAGTTGAGTGTCGAAACTCAACGCCTCTCAACTCACTTATAATCAATATGTAAAATATAATATATAAAATAAATATGTAAAATATAATCATTCCCTCGAGTGGCAATCGAACTCACGACCGATCGCGTTTACAGTCAAATGCTTTCCCACTGCGCCCCGATCGGCCTCTAATTTAATTTCTTAAATGTCAAATATTAATTTCAAAAATTCCCTTAACTCATTTGTTTGTGTTGATAACGATTTTTATTGATTCAGTTGAGTGATCAATTTAATATACAATACTTGGCACAATATCTTTCCAATAGCATGAGTCGCTTACCTTTGTACAAAATAGAAATTATTTTCTCTTCTAGTTAGTGGACTCTAGCAATAGATGGCGCGTAATAACAAATATTGAGCTGTGATAGTTAAATCTTTTTTTCGAGTTGAGGCAACAGCCAATGATATATCAATAAAATATCGTATTTAAAACATATTTTTTAAGATAAACAGACATCTTAGGTACGGTGTCTGTGATATCGTAGATAAAGATATTGTAGATCTTAAAGGACAGATAAAACATGATATTACCAAGAAAAAGTATAATAATTGTCAAGCTTCAAAAAGAGAAGTGTAAAATGCAGCAGAAGATATTATTGATGTGAGTTAACTTAATTTACTCGTATAAATCCTAAATTATTGTCTATTAACCAAAATTAACCAAAAATAAACAGTTAATGAGTATATCTAATATTACAAGTAGGTTCAGTTTATCATATATACATAAGTATTTGAAGTTATGTTTTATTAGCAATGTTCTTTGTTTTTATTTTATTTAGCAATGCTCATTTAAAATGAGGCAATTCCCAAAATTCAATACGTTACGACATGTGTTATGTACTTCAACTTTACTATATTATAGTAAGCATGTTATTTTATTATTGTACTATTTTGTTTGCTTTCTGACATTTAAAAGACTATTAATATTACACTCAAATTGTATAATATCATTTCTAAGTGTGAAACAGCTAATTTTGGTGTTTGGAACTGTGAACAATTAAATCAACATGTAGCTAGAATGTTTCCTGCTTGTATGCTTTTTGGTACAGCCACAGTATCATATCAAATAGAAGGAGCTTGGAATAAAAATGGTAATATATTTATCGAAATAACCTTTAAATAAATCAAATTAAAAGAAAAAATATTTTTAACATACAAGTAGAAATACAAGTATAAATGTAATTAAATATATTTCATAGGTAAATCTGAAAGCATTTGGGATACCGTAAGCTTTGTGTAGTTGCAGAGTGTCGCACAAGTAATATAGATGCTAATTCCTATAATTTGTACAAAAGAGATTTAAAAATGTTACGTGAAATGGCTTACACTATTATAAATTTTCATTACTCTGGACTCGAATACTTTCATCGAGTTTTCCTGAATAAAATAGTGAAAAAGGGAGAAATACTACATTAATTTAATTAATGAATTGGCCATATATAACTTTGAACCTATGGTTGCGCTGTATAATTGGAATTTGCCACAAAAATTACAGGAATTAGATGGAGGGACTAACCCGTACGTGATTGATTGGTTCACGGATTATGCTAGAGCCGCTTTTAAATTATTCGGGGATCGAGTTAAATATTGGATTACAATAAATGAACCACATGACGTTTGCTATTTAGATTATGGAAGTGATCACTTTTCTCCTTTATTAAATATGACAGGATACTCGGAACTATTTTAAAAGGACTAATCGCGTATATTTTGATATTCAAAAATACATTTTTGGAAACCTGACGTCTCGAACACTTTACAGTAGTCCTTGGTAACAGGTAGACTGAAGTGGCATTCGTCTGTCAGTTGACACAAAAATAATTAAATCAATCTATCGCCATCTGTTTCTTAATTGCTTCGTGCACTGCCTTGGATTCTTGCAGAATGAGCTGACTGTATCTTTAGCTCCGGTGTGGTAGATTTGAGACTTTAATTTTTTTATAAGTGGATCCCAGGTAGTAGAGAGTTTCCAACCATCTTCTCTATTGAAATTAGGATATTTTTGAATTTCAATAGCCTCGTAGGTCATTCTAGGAATATATCTACTTTCCCTCCTTATCCTCAGATATGTGGCTTATCAAACCTGATATAGTGGTTGAAATTATTCATTGTATATTCACACACAGCTGATTGCAATACACGCCCATTCTTGACATCGGATATATGTTCCTTCAACCTAACTCCGATGCTCCTCTTTGTTTGACCAATTAACGATAAGCCACAGTCACAATCTAGCTTATATACACCTGCACACTGCAAAGAAATATTACATTTCACGGGTTTCAAGCTTACTTTTTCCATCGGGTTTAGAGTGAAGGAATATATATCTGATGTCAAGAATAGGCGTGTATTGCAATCAGCTTTGTGTGAACATACAATGAATAAGTCCAACCACTATATCAGGTTTGATAAGCCACTTATCCTTGCTAGGGAAAGCTCATTCTGCAAGAATCCGGGGCAGTACGCGAGGCAATCAAAAAACAGATGGCGGTAGATTGTTATAATTAATTTTTGTATTAAATGACAGACGAATGCTCAGTTTACCTGTGACCACGGACTTCTGTGAAGTGTTCGAAACGGTTTCAAAAATATATTTTCGAATATCAAAATATACACGATTAATCCGTTTAAAATAGTATCATTTAAATGTGTAAAAATCGTGAAAATCAAAGATCTTATTATAAGCATTGTTATTAATGTAATTTGGTATGAGCCAGAATCTGAAGAACATACGAAAACTGCAGATGATCTAAAAAGTTTTGAGGTAAACTATTAAGTAGTCTATTTCTTAAATATATGTATACGTATATAAATGGCTCTTCGCGGTTTATTAATATATATATTTTTTTTGTTTAAAGTGGGACATGGCTGCTGATCCAAAATTTTCAAATACTGGAGATTTTCCGCAAAATATGAACAAAAGAATAAATGCAAAGTTTAGCTTAAGGATTTTCACAGAACTATTTCCAGAAGAAATACAAATATTAAAAGGGAGTGTTAATCACTACACTACGAGTATTGCATACAGAAACGAATTAGTGTACGGCTTCTACCCATCACCATCTTTCTTTGATGATGTTGAAGTAAAGACGTATACTGATAGTGGATTAGGAGGAAGTGTCTCTGGGTGGTTAAAAGTGATCATAATAATATTTTTCATAGAATTAAACTATGTATATTTGTACAATATGGTACACTGTTTATTAATTTATAGGTTGCACAATATGACAACCCACCGGTTTTTATAACTGAAAATGGATTTCCTACGCGTGAAGGACTTGAAGATGACGATTGTATTAGCTATCGTAGACTTTACTTCGACGCAATCGAAGAAGAATCTAGTATCAGAGGATACACTGCTTGGAATTTGATGGATAAATTTGAATGGTTGCAAGGATGTACGTAAGGATAATTTAAGCAACAAACTATTTTAAGCGGATTGTAGCACACATTTTTGAAAACCCAACATTTTAAACACTTTATAGTAGTCCTTATTGATTAGTAGATATACAAGTTTCAAACATGTATTTTTGAATACTAAAATATACGGGATTAAGTCGTTTAAAATAATTTATTTAAGATATGTAAAAATTGTAAAAATCAAGTATTTTATTTAAGAAAGAATTTTATAACAAAAGGTTTCGATGAAAGCTAGACATAGAAGATGGTAAATTTTGTTCTTTAAATTATGTTATTTTTATATTTTATGTTTAACATAATATATATATAATAATATATGGTTTGTACAAAGTGGATTTTAAGTGCCTATATTTTTAAACATATCACTCGTACACAAACTTTAGACTTCCACTACGAACCAGACACTGGTGTTCCTTTAAGTGTTGAATCAGAGCACTGAGCCCTAATTTTCTGAAACTAGAAACATTTCATAAAGTAGAGACATATTCAATTGTTATGTATTTATTTGTTAATAATAAAGATATAAATGTAACAATACGTTTTTACTAAAACATCTCTTAACGTCAGTATCGATTCCCGCCAAAATATACATTTTTCATAAATCACAAAGTTTAAGTTAAGAACTGCAATAGGAACTACCAATTTAATGTATACTTTTTGTATATAAAATCTTTCAGTTGTTTCTCTTTGTGTTAACAATATTGCAACGAATAACCAAGAATCGTCTGTTTGCACTCCATAAAGGAAAATTCTATTAGGGGAGATTTTTTTTGGTCGAAAGTAAAACTTATTATAATATCATATAGACAACAAAATGAAGTAATAATGTAAATATGTATGGGCTTATTATTCATTTATTAATATTAACATATTGTGTGATTTATAATATAATTTCTCTTACTACCTATGAATAAGGATAGGAAAATCGAAAAAGTAGGACTGGACGCTTACTATCCTTAGTGATACATTTACTACACTTAATAGATCATATTTACCGAAAAAACCGTGTAAAAAAACCCTACATGTCTTGCTGTATATATATATATATATATATATATATATATATATATATATATATTTATATATGTATTATATGCTTAGAAAATAATAAATTGTATAGTCATTTAAACTCGTCGATAACCGTCATTATTATGTTGTATGTTAATTATTTTTTAAACATAGTTATACTTTTACATAAATGTATTTTTCTTATAGTTTAGTCTTATTCCGTAAGTTATTATAAAATAAATGTAAGTAAATTAATATTTGCATGCTTAATGGCAATGAATTTACATGGATTTTGTTAAAATTTACATCTGCAATATACTTGTATACCTACATTCGGAGCAAATAAATACATTATTATTATTATTATTATTGTTATTACATACTGTAGATACACGCCACAATTTTAGGCAATAATTAATAATCTTAATAAACAAAACAAAACTGTTTAAACGTGTTAAATAGTAAAATGTATTTTTAGAGAGACATTTGAGGTGTACTAAATCCACATGCATATTTCTTATCCACATGCTTTGAGTGATTTACGATACACGGTAGAATAAACGATCTTTCCCATTTTGCAATTACATCTGGAATTTTATTTTTACAACTTTACAGTCAAGCGTAAAACATTGGGTAGATGTGTTCCTAGTTGCGTACAATAAATACAACGTACGCGTATTTAGTAAAGAAGTCGTTTATTTTGAATTTATTTACATTTATATTAGTATACAATTTGAAGTTTTTCAATTAAATTTGAAGTTTTTCAATTAAATTTGAAGTTTTTCAATTAAATTACTAATAAAATTACTAATAAAATTGGTCTACATTTCATTGAAATATGTAGCCTAATTAATGATAAAATTTCTATAATGCAACATAAATGCAACATTTAGTTGAAAATTTTGTTTGTATAATATTGCTCATAATGTAGATCAAAATTACATGGATACTGAAAGAAATAAGAAAAATAAATATTATTGTTTCATTAATTAATGTACATATACTCGTAGAAATAAAGACAATTCAAGTATTATTTTCAGTATTCTTTATAAATTATGCGATAACCTCAAGCTATACACTTACAGATGGATCGATGATATGAACTCAGTCGTACAGTTTACTAAAGCAACCATAAGCCAAAGTAAAGGTAACATTAAAAAATAAAAAAACATTACTTTTATGAACACACACATATATATATATATATATATATATATATATATATATATATATATATATATATATATATATATATAAGGAATCAAGCTAAGCATAAGCAGCCTAACCTCTACGTATTAACTAAGTATTATTGGTATTGTTTATATCATTTTAATCATCAATCACTTGATTACATTGGTATTGTGGCAAGTGCAAATAGTATGATATTTTGGATAAGATAGAATTGTCTATTTTACTCAAAAAAAAAATAATTATGTCAGGAATATAGGTAATATTCCTGACATAAGTAATTTCGAACCACGAATAACCTTGGCAGAGCTTAAGCACCTATTAAGTAATTTTTTATTTGTAGCTTTTATCCTCTACGAATTTATTCCACATAGCAGATATCAGGATAGACAGGTAGTACCTAGTGGCAACACACTTCGTACTCTGCTTTCCACCGAATTTTAGTGGCGGAACTCAACGCCGCGCTTTGTATTACCAGAGTCAGGAAATGAAAATATTTTTTAATTGTACAAAAGTTTTTGATTTTAAAAATTTGACCTTAAGATTTATTTGTATTATACGACAACTGCCACCTATTTTTTGGGGTATCTTAAATGTGTCCATTTAATAAACCTATCATTTTATTTAAAGTCGAATGGTCGCTAAAACAAATAAAACATAATAGTGATACTATTATAAGCTTATATTATCGTAAACGCATTCGATTTATAGTAACAAACTTATAAATAAGCTGGATATACTATGATCCTTAACAACTTATATGTCAGTTGATAATGTTTACACAGATCAGTTTGGACAGTGTAACTAAAGAGCAATATTTGTCAGTGCAATGTTTACAAGATATGAAAAGCAGCGGATATATTTCAGACTGGCTAGCAGCGGCGGTGAGGTAAACAAACGTAATTCGGCCTCGAAATACTAACATTTTACGGCACATTGCTTTGTAAAATTTTATAATTTCTACTAGTACAACCTAGACGCTTCACTACTTCACAGGTCCTAGGTGTGTATGAATTAAAATTTAACGGATAGAATACCTAAATCACGTCTGATATAATATGACATGATTTAAATACAAAGCACATTATATTTCGATATATTATATTCATAATGCGTAATAAAATTCATAAAGATTAATATTTTGAGGTGCTATTTATGCTTACTACAATACTATCTAGACAAATGTATATTGTAATCGCTGCGTGTATTGCAATAACGATATGAGTATATTACAACAGAAAGTGATCGAATTGAAGTACAATTCTTTGTGCTAATCCACCATTAAACAGAAATAACCTAGAATTGAGACACTCTTTATCTTCACTTTTAGCATATCGATATTTGAGATACTGCATGTTATCTTACTAGATATGGGAATATAAACATAACCCTGTGTGAGAGTCCAATCGTACTTCTATTTGTTCTGCATTAATGACCAAAATTCATAAAAAGACACCGTTTTCATTACGATTGTAATAGCGTGGGTTTATGTGTACGTTTGCCATGAATTTATAAATTATTCACTCACGCTCTGGAACCTCTGATTAAGCTCTGATTCAATACAATTCTTTATTAATGGCATTCAGGTGAAGCGGTTCAGCAAAATGATTTCCCAAATGGAGACAGGCTAAAACCAGTTCTATCAATATTAAATACATGTGTATTGTGATAATGTAGCAACAGTTGATAATGCAACTTATTGATTTACTTGTAGAATAAATATTAGAGATCTATCCAAAAAAAACTAAAATTGGTTTTTAATATTTGATACCTTGCAAACAATATTTAATACTTTATATACAGTTGTAAAAGAACCTGTATTCTTGCTCTAAGCACCTGTGTTCTTGCTCTAAGCAATTATAATGGCACCCATATTCATTTAAAACGGTAAATATTTTTATATAAGTGAAGAAAAAATCGATAAAAGCTTATTCTTAGATTTCGTGATATTACCTTAACATCTCTCTACAATCACACTCATCATACAAAGTAAGCACACTAAACCAACATTCAAGAGAAAGCGAAAGTGTACTGAAAAGAGCAGGGACCTTTTCACTGTCTCGGGGTGTTTATCGACAAGTCGAAGAGCTTTCCATTCTATATCGACACTTAACTGTTTTTAAATTATTATTAGGCCTTTGATTGAATCTATATTCTATATTAAATTTAATGTATCTGTCAACCTCAAGGACCGCTAATCCGCTTTACAAATCCGACCTTTTACTTTAGGTTTGGCTTAGCCGGGAAAGAATGACAATATATTAAACATAAATTATAAAATTATAAACACCTCGAGACCAATGTGACACTGTAAGAGTGATTGTGGGTTAGATTTTACTAGGTGGAATGATTTCGTTTAACATATATTCACTTTACAATCTGGTAAGAAGTAGCGCGGCATTGAGTTCCTCCACTTAACACGCAATGTCGTGTATGTAACTGAATTTGGTAAAGAAAACAAATCATTAGGTCTACCATATATTCAATATACGACAGATTCTAATGATGCGCCACATTATAAGATTCTGTGTTCTTCCTATAATCTAAAATGAAAAGAAATGCTAGTCAACCTTGAAGCTTGAAGTGAGTCTTAATTACAAAAAAAAGTAAAGAGAAATAATTATCTTTTTTTAATTAATTATAATAAACAAATGAATAATATTAGGATTTAAAGCCAAAGAAAGTTAAATGCAAAAATCATAAACTATACTATCTACTCAAGATGCTTATGATATCAAGTTTGAATATAAAAATAGCCCATCTATTGTCCAGCCGACCGCTCAAAGTAATGTGCCTATTTATAATAGTCTGTGAACCATTCAGTGGACATGGAGGACACTACTAGTGTCGCTCCATTTAACATTCTTGCATGCTTCATATGACTTAGTCTCGAGGAAATTTATTCAGAATCTGAGAATGCGTTTTCTCAACGAGTATCACGATTTGCATCTGACTGTCGCTGTGAATAAAGGCAATAATTAGTCACTAACAAGACATTTTATTGTTGAATACAACGATTATTGACTTACGTATAATAAAAAAATACGTAAATATTCTTAATATAATTCTCATGACCTGTTGATTTCAAATATGTAATTAAATTAGTATGCAAAATAAACACTTAAATTAACAAACAAATAACAAAAAAATATTTAATCACACAGATAAGGTTCTTATTTACCAACAGTATCATTATCGTGACGCGTTTTTATACTAAAATGTATCCCAATTACAACCAAAAATGACTTTACGAAGCAAAGAAATTTATGGATTCAGAATAAATTAAAAACAATTTGCTAATCGAAATAAATTGCACTATAACAACTACGATTAAATTTTTCGTCGTTAGAACTTGTTAAAATTATTATTAAAAAAATCTAACAAGTCATCCAGATAAAAAAAAATAATACATTTTTAATTAAAAAGAAATGTCAAGAGGCGAAAGATTACACAAACAATGTCACTGGAATATATACCTACATACTACTAAGTATTTGAAGGACGCTCTTTTAACTGGCTTTCGTTAATTAACGATGTCATTAGGCTGGAAGTTTATAAGCTACACGTTGCATGCGACGATAGGCCGTTCTTGTTTCTATAATTATACATATATCAAGGTCTACCAACCTACGAACCTGATACATGTTTCGCTTATTTCCTTATATTTTAGCATTTTCCAAATTATGTAAACATAAACTTTTTAATTGGCTCGCCTATTTTTTAATTTCAAGCCATTTTAGAGTTTAAATAAATTAGAAAAATTTAATTAAAAAATACATGTAAACTCGCCATCGTGGGAGGATTACCACATAACAAATCGAAATCTGTCCTGAATTCACTTTTTTATTTTTATTTTATTAATATAGTTTTTATGGGTACAATTCAAATAAAAATTTATATAAAATTAAATAAGATAGAAGAGAAATAATTAATTTTTATAAAGTAGTTTCATTTAAAAACATTTTTATTCGTTTTTCAAAATGTATTAATGTTTTCTAAAAAAGTACTTATTATAAAATAACTAGGTACAGATTTTAATATTTTATCAAATCGCACCAAACGAATAATTTTACATAGCCTTACATGTTTTTTAAAAGTTAAAACATATTTTAATTCCTTATTCTCTAATTCATGTATACTTCTCATACCTATAAGAGAAAAGGTCTTTCTATCGATAAAGTTCTCCTCTCTACTCAACATAATAAGGCAGTGTTGAATGGAGCTCAGTAAATATCACATAAATATATAATTACAACACAAAGAATATTGGCACGTTTATATTAACGTATTTCGGAAGCTTTAAGATGGTTAAGATGGTTATGGTTATCATGAAGATTCGCAAAATAAAGCTTTTTCTCAAGGTCGTATCTGTATCGTATTCAATTCTGAAACAAGGCGATGAGAGTCGAAATTTTTGAGTAAAGCATAGTGTTTTTCTTAAATTTACAAACAATTATGACCAGCAAGTTGAATACTTACCTATGTTGACGAAACTTGGCAGAATCGGTCCATGTAGAGATGAATCATTTCGATGTCTCCGAGTACCATTAAACAGGTCAATACATCATTAAAATTCGGCTGTTCATATATATCTTGTACGCTCACTTATCATAACTATTTAAAATACAAAGATTACAAATTCAATTCAGATTAATTCTAATTGGTTATATCAAGTGCGTCGTAGCGTTTTTAATGGATTTAAATGTTATCACAGGAGTGTAAAGGGCCTGGAATCGACCAGGCGTCCCGCCGCGCCACTGAACGATAGCTGTGAGGCTCCCGGCCCGCGCTGCTTCGCGCATGCGTGCTCCGCGCCTTCTTAACGCCGCCCGCAATGTGTATCCCGACGCTCCTGCCGCACACTTGACTTTACATTACTTGCCCATATAAAGTTCACATACACCTAAGTACATAATCTAGCTAGTAATATGCCGCATTACTAGAATTTTCAACCTCATGTTCGGAATCTAATATCGTAGATAGGCGAATAGTAGTGGAAGCCTCGTAAATGATACTCTGATTCGAGGATTTCAACGTCATCTCGTTAAACCATATGAAAGGTATATAAGATTGAATTCAAATACACGTATAATATATAATTAGGAGTCTATTTTAAAACTCTATGATAGGTGATAGACCTACCTATAAATCATATCATTATCGTACATTATCGTACATTTTTTACAATCGGAAGATTACCATATGAATATAACATATAAATCTTGCAGCATCAGCTTCACGCTTTTCCCACATAGCATAGGAAGTCAGAGGGAACATTGTGTCAAATCACTCTATTATCCGCTAACTATTATAACCTGACTTTGTAAATATTAATAACAACCATTACAAGTATAAATAAAATATTTTTATTTAACAAAGTATTAAAGTCACGAAAAGAGCATTATGTATAAGAAACTAACACATGTTATTATAAAAGGCCAAACTGTAAATAGAATAATATAACCTTTGAGCTCACTCATTTATTTCTACATATTGAAGGCCATGTAAATCTACTTTGATATTAACATCATTATAGAGAATTGTAGGCGAATTAAATATTATTTATTTACAATTTAATGTAATGATGCTTCGTCAAATAAATGTTTGGCGATACGATCAGTAAAACCTATTTGAAGTAGACGCTCTACATATAATATATTTCAGGATTCAAACCTCCTTAAGTTAAAATTACAGTCATTGTGACTTTTTCTTTTTATTTAAAAAGACGCAGCACTCAAAACTGTAGTGTCACAAGGCCGTACTTAAGAGGGCAGGTAAAGAGGTCGTTGGGTGTAAAGTAATATCTCTCGAGTCATGTCAGATTAATTGCATAGTGAAAGTGTTAAATAAGTGTGTTTAAACGCACACGTGTTACGATATATAATATTAGTTGTGTACTTGGCTAGTCTCACTCGTATATACTCTTCTGAGATCACATGTTCATAGGACTAGGTTAGTAGTTCCTTACTACTGATACATTATATTTCATAACAAAGACATTTTAATTAGGACATAATTAAATTAATGTTGAATATTTCAAGTTTCATTTCATTAAAGATAGAACGTTTGATTTTAAAAGAGCAACTAATGTAAATAGAATCTACGGAGGAACCTGGCAATGAAGCTGGCGAGTTCGTACATCACTCACAATATTTATAATAGATAGGTATAGCATATGTTTTATGCCAGTCTGATTAGACGAAAATATAAGTAGAGCGACGTATTATTAGACATTTACTATTTTTAGTAAATTATTTATTATTTCATACATATGATAGAAAACATTTTAAAAAACGTATAAACATACTATAGGATAATGATAAGATTCTGGTATATAAAAATATGCAGCTTCACGCTTTTACTATTAGGTAATATTCTCCTGTGCCACAAAAGCCTTGAATATAATATATGTTTATATTTTGAAATGACTAAAGTGAATGTAATTGTAACAATTAAAAAAGTAAAAATTTTATAAAGGAAACCTCTTGCTGTAGTATTTTATTTTATTAATACCTCTGTATAAAATTTATAATATATTAAACAATAACATGCATGTTAAAAATTATAAATGTTTTAAAGTATACAACGACACCTTTGATGCTTACAAACAAAATATTATATTTTCTTTTTAAGATTAGTCGGATTTTTTGACAAAAATTACATAATTTGATAACACTTAACTAACATAATACAGCATAAATATACAACAAATATTTAGCATCGTAGACGAACTTGTTACCAACAATAACCTTTCTTTTTTTTTATTTCAACCACAAACAATCTACAATTACAACTAGCAGTACTATTCTTAATGGCTATCTAGACATGAAACCAGCTATCTACATACTGCACAGATTCATGAATCATTAAGTATGCAATTGACGAAGTAATTAATTAGAAAACTACATTTCGTTTTCGTTTTTTTTCGTTTTTTTTTTATTATGATAATAAACAAGAATATGAACATCATATACTTACTATAATTAATCAAGTTATGATTATCTCGAGCCAAAGTCAATCAATTCCCATATTGCTCATAAAACTTCCACAATGTATGGAGACTTTATAAAATAAAAATAATTATATATTAAAATGTATAGGTATAAAATAAATTAAATACTACAAGCACACAATTCGTTCAGTGAAAGCACCAATTATGATCATATCATTAGAGAGAGCAGCGCGCATCACCTGCGGTGCAACTTCGTCCTTTACTCGTAAAGTAAATTCACGCCGCGTTGGCGCTGGCAAAGCGCCACCCATTGCGTTTAGAATCCTTGACCTTCCAGCGACATCTAAAGGTATGCCCTCAGCACTATTAGCCAACACTTTTCGGACACAAATAGAACGACAAGCTTCTTTTTCGGCTTCGAATAACTCCCTTGCCGCAAATTCAAAAGTACGTCTCTTATCTACACCGCCAATTGAGGAGCTTGTGGCCGTGGCGCCTTCCGATACGGCTTTAGCTGCACCTGCTCTCAAAATAGCAGGCAACAATAATTCCGCCACCGCGCCTACAGTACGTGATCGAAGAAAATGCAATAATTGTTCTGCCTCTCGCGTTTCATCAAAAAGTCGTCTTTGTCGAGCAGCTGGTACTGGTCTCGCTACATTCCAAGCCTCTACCCAAGGATTTCCAGGTAGAAGCATTCGATCTCCCAAAGAACCGCCATCAGCTGGTTTCCAATCCCGAGGTGAATACCATCGTACAAAATCACACAATTGTGCCCCAGGATTAGCAGCTTTGAAAGCTTCCATATCAGACAGTAGAGAAGCGCTCATCATTCTTGCCCGAAGCTCAGATGCTTTTGCATCATCTCCTAACCTTACCATAAGCTCGGCATCTTCTTCCAACTGATCTTCTGTTTTCGGCGCCGGGTCCTATATAGCATACAAATATTTTCTTTAACTTTAAAATTATTATTATTGCGATCACAACATTTTGGTCCACTGAAAATCTGCTTCGTTAGATGTTACTAGCAAACCTAACCAGCCTTATTAAATAAAATCTAAATTATAATTCATATTTAATTCAGTTAAATTGTTTAGCATACATACTCGTTTAATAGGAATAGGTTAAAGTAATCATAGCGCTTTATTATTTTTTTTTTTAATTATTATGCTTGAAAAATTTAAAAATTGAATGATAAACCTACTATTACATATAAGAATTAATTGAAAAATAGAAAATAATCGATAATTCAGTAAATATACCTGTGTACGGGGTATGTAAAGTGGAGCTCCATTTTTTAAAGTTGCATCTTCCAGACGATTAAGACGTCCAACTGGCCTATCCCATGGTAATTGGTCATCAGTAGCCTCATCGTCAGAGCAGTCAAAAAATTCCTCATCAGACGAGTTTCCTGGAGCACTGGCCGATCCTTCTTGCGCTCGTTTAATACAACAATTTAATAGTTGAAGCTTTTGATGTAGAAGACAGGTTCGTGCATTCGGTGCTCCATCTAACACTCTATAAAATTATTACAAATACATAATCTTGATGCAGAAATTTGCTTACATTCCTAACCTGACACCTAATTTTTATACAACTTTCTCTTAAAATATTCAAAAAAATTTATGAGCTCGAAAAAAAAGACCAAATCAAAAAAATGCGCGTATGCACAAATCGGCAAAATATTTTCTCTTTTGGACACTCATATTTAGCTACAAAACAATAAAAGGGACATGTAAAGATTTCAAATAATTTTTAAAGTGTTAGTAACACTTTTAAGTCAATAGAATATTTTAGCCTATTCTCTAGGTCTAACAATATTAAATATTGTTTGATTCCTTCTCCATAACTTTTTCTAATTTGTTATATTGTATGCCATGACCTACAATCCACGCAAAGTAACTTAAACGCGCGAACGCTCCGAGAACCGTTATCATATTGAATTACTAATATGAAGCGAAACCAGATAACATGGGCTAACGTGAGTATAGCAACTTTTTCAAGATGCTTAATGTCTAATCGGTCGGTGAACCGTTTGTTTACCGGAGCCGGTGCGTCCACGGCAAACGTGTGTAGGTCAGGGCGTAGTGGTGGGGACCGCGTGCGGCAGTCCGCCGCCGACGAGAGCCGCGTGCGCATCCATCTGGCAGCCATGGGCTAAACCGACTTTACCAAGCTTGACACCGTTAGCAAAAGCCTCCAGCTTGAATGCAACGAAAGTGACCTCTTTCCCACTGTTATAAACTAAATATGTTCGATTCAAGTGTTTGACTAAATTCCTAGCGTGACAGTGATTGTAAAAAGTGGTCAGTTTCATGGGATATTCTGAAAGTTGAAAAGGATCTAACCACAAAATGGTAAGTAAAGAAAAGAAAGAGCAATTATTATTCATATTCATCAAATTATTCATCAAAATATTTATTATTGATGAAATTCTAAATTTGGACTATTTTTAATAAGATTTCACTTTCTAAAATTTTACAAAATATCTTTTACATTTTATTCGAGACACAAAGAAAGTATTCTTAATGTACAGTATAGCAACTGTCATACAGTCAATGCAAACGAAATTATGGGAGAAAACTAGTTAGTATCTAAACAAAAATTATGGGAGAAATCACGTTAATGATAGAAAAACGACGTTATACTTAAAATATAAATTCTTAACAATTTAATAAAGCTCTAACTTTTAAAACATTGTAAACTTAAATGTGTAATTTTGTAAAATTAAAAACTATTTATTTATAAATAGTTTTTTATCGACTACAAAATGAAAAGGATATAATTTATATACAACTCATATTGGTCTAAGTAAATCTGCATAGTAATATAGTATACAATATTCCGATCAGGATATTTGAGTGGTCAATCCCGTTGAAGTGAAAGAAATACTACTCGTCACTTAACAGTAATCGTCTGAAATGTTATGAACTAACCAGGTGTAATTAAACCGAAAACACATAACAACTATGTAATGCTACTTAATTTGACTTGGCCCTAATAGCTTAGCACTTTCAAGTTGACATAAAAAATCATATAGCTTGAACAATAAATCACGTCTTTATTAAAAAAAATGGGCTATAAATTTCTAATCTAACTGTATATATAAATATGGATACAAATACATGGAATCGTCGGCAAAAAGAAATTTATTATTAAGTCTGTAACAGTTTAAAGCGATCTCAACTCGTGTTAAACGACGGGGTCAAACACTCCTAGTGCCGCGTGAATAACATTGATTTGCTTCTGTCGACTGTTGAAGAAACTTCCGCAAATTTCACTGGAGATCAGAATGGATAAAAACTCTATGCCGTCGAACCCGAGACAATAAGACTATAACTGTGTCGTCAACTACAGAAGCGGTGACGAGTTGCGTGCACCGTGAGAGTATCTTTGTTGATAATTATTCACAGCGAAATATATTCATGAATTCTTGCTACCTATAAAATATTCTGAATAATCAAGTTATCTTTAATCTAAAAGTTTATAAATTCTTTAATAATTTGTTTAATTTTCGCATAAGCAAAGGCATCACTATAAGTACATTAATCGGCGTATCATTCAATAATGCGCATTACTTATAACCCGTATGTTACATACATATAGCTGAAAGCCTATTAGAAAACACATAGGATAGAGTTCCAAGACCCTTACGTATATTATAATATTGTTAGATAAATAAAAATAAATAAGATCTTAAATACTTTCCCGGCCGCTTAGCAATATACAAAAGAAAGGCGCAGTTTTTAAATCTTACATAATACAATATTTAGTTTAGTTATATAAATTCATAATGAAAGTTTTTTTTATAATATATATATATTGTGTTAATTTTTTTTATTTAAATAAAAAGAATCCCGTTATAGAATATTACATAATTTTATAATATACAATTAATTATTTTTTTACAACTTGTGAAGTTATTATATAGTTTATTCCGCATTGCCGGGTTGTCAGAGAGAACCTAGAATCTAGAAACTCCGTTGACTGCTTTCCGTCTGAAATCGAGATATAAGTGTCGAGTGATGAACTCACCACTGCGCTCGCGCCCGCGGGAAATAAAATTGTTTAAAATATAACTCCGCTGAGTGGGAATCGGACTCGCAAATAATCATTTGTAATGTATTTACATTCAAGCGTCCCACTGCGCCACGGTACATAAGGATATTTATGTTTTGTAATATTTTAGGTATTTTTGTAAGGACACGTAAAGCATTCTTTTGGCGAAAACTGAAGAATAGAATTCTTACTGACCACAAAAATAGTCCGCAATAAGAAATTTATCTACCTAATAGCAACTGCAAAAATACGTTATAGCAAAGGAATTCGATAATAGTTTATTAAACTAGACAGGTGCGAAACGCAACGACATTCATCGTCATGTCACGTGCCTGCAAGATTGATGGTCACTGATCGTTAAACCATAAAGACGGTTTAACCTGGACCGTGTTGCGGTGAAATTTCAAATAAATGGTTTAAATAAATATGTTAGTTAACATCTTTGAAAAAACGTATAAAAATTTGAACGCAGCGGGATTCGAACCCGCGCCTCTTGGATACCGTCCAAGCGCTCTGACCACTAAGCCATGCGTTCTACTACCAGCTCGTCGAAATTCTTATACGTTTTTTTTTTGTTACAACTTATTTATGTTGTTCTCAAAACGCTTGGACGGTATCCAAGAGGCGCGGGTTCGAATCCCGCTGCGTTCAAATTTTTATACGTTTTTTCAAAGATGTTTTCTAATCCTAAGTGTGGAATAACACTTTAAAAATAGTAAATATTAAAATAAAATAGCAATCTCTCGTGTTAAACGATTATTTCTTAATAATCTTTAAGTAGTAGAAATTTGTAAAAATCTCTACAGAGATGCTAACAACATACAGAGCACTTGGGCGGTATCTAAGAGGCGCGAGTTCGAATCCCGCTGCGTTCAAATTTTTATACGTTTTTTCAAAGATGTTTTCTAATCCTAAGTGTGGAATAACACTTTAAAAATAGTAAATATTAAAATATGTTAGTTATTTAACGTAACTAGGTAATTTTTAAGTATATATTTATTAGTAAGCATATATAGAATTATAAAAAAATATACAGTAGCGACCACAGTTAATTTTTAAGTAGAACACAGGTAAACTACTAAATTTATATTACACATATGAAAAATTATTAAATAAATTCACTGGCCATACTAAACGATCGTTTACTTATTTAAATAGTTACTAGTAATTTTTTATTATAATTTCTTTTTTTATTTACACAAAGATTTTTACGTACATCTTTTTATTTTATTTGAGTATTTTATTGTATACAAATAGTGACATTTTATAGACTTTTTCATTTTCGTAATGCTAAAAATATTGCTATTGTCGTCGTTCATTATTAAGTGCAAAAATTAAAAAAATAAAATTTAAAAGCATCGAGCGCTTATCTGTCTATATTATAAGACTAGTAACGTTATGGATTTTTAATTTCAATTTTAAAAAAAATGATTTCATATGTCAATGCAAATGAAAGTGGAAAGACGAGACTATCGTCTCTATATATAATTGGCCAACAAAGACAGACTTTATGTACATTGTATAAGTACTTATACTTATTTTATTTCCTCGTGATGTTTTTAAATACTTAAGCAAATTTCTTTTATATCTATTGTACGGGATAGAGCGTGAAGCGGCTTTTTTGTTTAATATGAATTCAGATAATACGTTGATGGGAGATTAACACCTAATTCTCAAGGTGTCTAACGTGGTGAGTATTTCTATTGTACAGTTAGAAATAATGTTATATAAGTACCCTAGATATGGAGAGGCTTTGAGAAGTTTTACGTCTTATTTATCTTATTACCCATAATTTTAAGGTTAACAATCTGTATACTGTCTTAGTAGTACAAAAAAGGGTTGGCAGAACGCGACGGTTGTAGGTTTAAATTTGGAAATATTTACATATGATTACCTTCGCAATATACGTAAAATAAACAACAAAAATATAAAGATTTAAATAGGCACAACGAATAGCACTCCATTGCCACTATCTGCCTGCACAAATAAAAAATGTGGAAAATGAATGATATATAAAATAGTTAATAAACACTAAACAACAATATTTTGTCGTTATTCTAAATCGCCCTGGAAAGATCGGATTCCTTCATGAGTGCGGATTTCAAGCAAATGGCAGGAAATGCTAGGAAGCGAGTTAAAATAGCGTTGCAAGATTTTTACATAGATATAATATATATATATATATATATATATATATATATATATATATATATATATATATATATATATATATATATATATATATATATATATATATATATATATCATATTACAATGATTTTACTATAAAGCAATGAAAACTTGAAAAAGAAATCAATGGATACATTATTGGTCGCTTTTGTTAGCCGATCAAATGATCGCGTCAGTATAAATATCTAGAATTGTACATATACATTGGCAAGATGGTCGCGCGTCGCTCGGCATCTCGGCCGCGCTTTTACGTCCTCACTCGTCATTACGCATCACCGCATGCCGCAGTTTTTACTCACATACTTCGTACAAGCGTAGACGTTGGATTCTATCTCCTTTATCGTTACAGGAATTCATAATAAAAAAAACAAAGGATATCCGAAGACTGAAATACATCGATAAAAAATATAAAGTTTGAGCATTGTTCATAAAAATTTGAATGCTTCTTTTTAAAATACAAATATAGCTTTACCTAAAACTGGCTTTATTTATGATATTGTATAATTTATAAAATATATATATATCAAACTAAACATATAAACTTTATGAATGTAATTTTATTACTTAATTTTTATATTACTATATAAAAAAATAGTCATAAATGCTATATATCAAAGTAACGGAAAATGAAACTATTATATAATAATATATTCGGCAAAAAATTAAATTGCCTACTATGGGTAATTGGCATTATAAAATCGTACTGGATATTAGCCCAGCCTTGATGAAATTCGAAAAACTTCCCGTCAGTGTATTACACATAATTCGTTTGTTATCTTTTAATTTTAACTACATTTATATAACTACCGATTAATCAATAAATAACACTTTCCCCATTTATAAATAATTTGCCAGTTTCCTTCACATTTTCTCGGTATCAGTCCTGTGAGTTTTGATATGGTTAGTTTGAGTTTAATCACGAAGCCTCAAGAAGCTTCTCGCAATGCATAAATGAATGACAACGCCGCGCGTTGTCAGCCAGAGCAGAGAAATAATGTAAATATAATAATTCCCCGAGTAGAAATCGAACCAACCCCCAACCGCGTTTACAATCCCATCCCATGCAATGTATGTTTAGAAGGGTTGGCAATAAATATCATTTAATTTCATTACATTACGCATAATTTAATTTACTTTTATTTTCAATAAGGTATATTAAGGATTTTAGAAAGAATACACATATCGTATGTTCAAATTGGCAATTATTTTAAAATCTATAATTTCAGAAGATAGTAAGAAAGAAGCTTCTGCCTTATAGAAAAAAATATCTCATGTTAATATTAAATTATGAAATAAAGCATTACTTATTTTACGCAACGGAAAGCTTTAAGTTTATAAACAAACACATTGACTCTTGGTAAAATATATGACAATAAAATATATGCAAAAATATATGACTATACTTTCTACAAAACAGAAATCGAGAGATCTTAATTAACTTAATTTTAATAAAATAAAAAACACTAATACATATGTATTTGTGATACCTATTATCGATTTCCTATATATATATATATATATATATATATATATATATATATATATATATATATAAATCAATAATCCATAATTATATATATATAATTCAAATATGGTTATTTCCTTCTTCCATCTTGTAAAATGCAAAATCATGCAGTAAAAAATAATACTATAGTAAACGTGCTACATTTAAAAGTAAATATTATACACGTTAGTAAAATAAAATTATAAAACTATATAAAAACAAAATACCATCGTCTGGCAGTGGGTCAACATCGACCATAATTACAAGTTCGGATACTCTCTCGAATTTGCTCATAAATGAAGAAGAGGGTGTCTTCATGCCTAGGTGGCTCTCCTTGTGTTTCTATTTTATTAAAAGTCTTGAAACTGCATTCATTTTCAGCACTAATTGTTATCAGATTTAAAAATGTCACAAGGGATAAGAAAGTAATTCACTCCATCAAATAATGTTAAAAATAAAAGATTTAACATTAATATATATTTGTTAAAATACAAAAAAATAAATGGAGACTCGAAGTACTTTTAGTATGTTATGTAAATTAGCGTTTATTTCAAAGGTCAAAATATAATAAGAAAACTGGACAGTTATGAAGGTGAAAGTAGAAAGACTACTTCGTGTAATTTTACTAAGCTTACTTTCTTATTATTTTACAGTAAAAAGATATTCTTATCGAGACTACAGTGAGGTTTATTGTATATAGTTTTTTATATATACACGTCGCTAGTTTATCGGTCTTCAAAGAGAAATATGAGAAAAAAATCATTTCGATCTTGATATACTATACTTTTTTACCTTGAAATAATTGAAATTGGATTTGACAATCAACCATTTGAATTCATTATAATAAAGGCACATATAGATTAAAGAAAATTTTACGTACATATGAAAGTAAAAAATCCAAATTAGATTTTTTAAAATGCATTCATTAACCTTTATATTTGGTAAAACTAGTAAATTAGTCAATATACAGACAATATTTAGACATATCTCGCCTTATTTAACATCTCTAAATTTATTATTAGGCATTAAATGCACATTTTTGAATGTTATATTTAATATGAAATTTATTGGTAATAACTAATTTTACAATTACCAAAACGAGTTTGGTATGTAAAAAATCAAACAAATTTTTAATTTGAAGCATAGGAGAATAAAGGTTAAACCTATATATTTACAATGTTTCTTTATTGTTTTATATTATTATTGTTCTATTTTTATTTTATTAAAATAACATAAAACTTCACGATACATTGTAATAAGTTATTGTTTATATCAATATATTATAATTTTTACAAAGTTTAATAATAATCGCTGAAATTTTCCACGAGATGGCAGTACATTACGATAGAAACTATCGAAAACTCTTATTTAATATATAAGCTGAATACAAAAAAATGAAGACGTTTAAAAAATTAACTAAATTAAAAGTTTATACGAAAATTAACGTAGTTTTCCGATAGTCCCTGAAATTAAACTGGTGTAATTAATTTTCAAATTCCTATGTATAGTTATATAAATAAGATGTATCAAAGTGGATCTTTCTCATTAGGGGTCAGAAGGATTTTAGCCCGCCTCGCGTAACAATCGGTGGCGGACTTCATGCAGACGCATGATAATCCCGATCATCATTCCCCATTAACCTTTGGAAAGATCATAATATATGTAAAACTGACGAATGTTATTGTATTCAACATAACCAAACCATAGCGCGATTCAGAATACATGTAACGCCATCTAGTTTGCAACAGTAATAACATTTCGATATCATTTGGTATCTACTCGTTTTACTTTGTTTCAATCTATATTTTTTATGGAAATAAATTTTAGTTTGAGGCCTTCATAGCATAGTGGAACAGGCTCTGACGGACAGGGTTTGATTTCCACCGGTGGTAATTATTGATTATTTCTAAATTGAATTCTCTCACTCAACATGCAAAATATCAGGGAGAAAATGGAGAACGAAGTATTTTAATATTAAATTCCTCTAATTTTTATCAACAGTTATTTCTTTTGACCTTTAAATTTCAATTAAATTTCATCAGAAACTTTCTTATCAGCTAAATTGCTTATAAACTGTGGTAATTATTATGTAAACATTTATAGGTTGAACTTGAAAAAAGGAAACAGTAATGTTGTACAGATTGCAATTAAAAAAGTAAAACCTACAGAATCAAAACATTACTTCCCCATTAAATATGCGATAGGAAGGTTTAGAAGTCTTACTTTAAATTTATCTGTATTATAATAAAAGATTTTTGAAAAAAATTGATAAAATATTAATACCTTTTTTAAATAAGTTAATCTAATAAAAAAATAATCTTTTATTTTAAAAAAAGTTTTAATTCACACAAACGATCAACCATCTAATATTTTAACCATACTATAAACCATACTATATTTAACCATACAATACATAAAAAAACTATTACCAACGTAGAACTAAGATAATTTAATATTGTCAAAAATTCGCTTAAATATAGATCTTTAAATGAGAATTAATAAAATAAGGAATAAAAGGTACATACCCAGTCTGTAGAGCATTAAATAAAAAAACTATTACTTAAACAAAAAATACTCTAAGGAAAGAGGGATGAAAAACATTTGCAAAAAAATCACAGAATAATCTCTGTTTGGTACAATTACAAAAAAAGGGTATTTTGTGTTTGAATACGTGTAAATTAAACTACTCGAGTATAGAACCTCCACCGATAGCTCAATACATAATCTAAACCTAATGTAAAAGTAACTTGGTCAGTAAAGAAAAGAAACAGAAATTAATGCGTGTGTGATAGATGATAAACACCTGTAACTAATAACATACAAACTCACCAAATCAAAAATTACTTTCTACATAAACGTCAAAACGAAATCGCTTACAAAGAATTGGCGCCTCAACTTTGGTTAGCGCAAGAAAGTGAATCGTCAACATCTCTCTCACATTGCATAGTCACTTCTGAGTGAATACCGTTATCGGCGAAATCGGATGGTGGCCGCTAGTTGACTCATCTAAATAGGCTAGTAGTACAAACTTTACGGCACCATCCACTCGTAAAAGTTAGTAGAACTTGTTCAAAAACCAAAAATTTACATGCTAATTTGAATTTAAAAATACTACTATTGTTCCAATAATTAAATGCGTCCAATATTCTGTACACTTTACTTGAACATACTTTACAATTTCGGTAAAAATACAGATTTATCTAGAAAATACACAATACAAATTAATAAAATTGGGTTTGTTTTTCATAACAAGGTCATTGAAGGATGGAAATCTAATTTGTAAAGGGCAACGTAAACCTCATTAAAAATAGTCGTGGTCATAGTCGGCTGCACAATAGTTAACTTTACTCGTGCAGGGAAAGCCAGTTTTCCGGGCTAGTAGCTCGTAGCGACTGCTATGCACTTCTCTTTGCAACGGTCCATGCACTGTTTGATTACTGTACGTCATTCAGTAACGTATCTAGCCAATATCACGTAACATAGTATGATATGGATTAATATCTATGTGTAATTACATCGTACGTAAATCTATCTACCTATAAATAAACAAATTCTGCTACTATTTTTAAACAAATATTGTTAATTATTCAAAGAATTTTTGAATTTAAAATAATTCATCTACATATCTTCCGGTATTACATGGAAGTTGTGTATAAGGCAAGTGAAAATATATTTGGCAATATATAATTGGGACAATAAACATAAGGGCTACGATTTTCTGCCCAGCAAATCATTTTTTTACCTTGAATTTGCAAAAAGAATAGTACAGGAAATTTATATACTATTTATCATATTTAACATTTATTATATATAATTTTTGTTTTCTAAATTTTTGTTTGGTACATTGTATTGCATTTAAGTTGCCAACTGCACTTAATCAAACGATATACAACATCTAAATCAACTGTATTACCATTATTTCAATATGAAAACAGTGCTTATTATATTCCTTACTGCACAAAAAATAAATATGAGATATAGATGAAAAGGCAACGTGTAACGTGTGTGTTGATGAGTACCAAAGCCGAGATAGCGAAAGTCTTTGTATCTGTTTTAAAAAATATATACGGAAGATTAGTCCGTAATTTTGTAAACATCAGTCTGTAGTAAATATAAGTATCCCTTCGTAGTAAACAAAAAATCTAGAGTTAATTTATTTGATGAGATGTATATAAATGTTATAACACAATCATCAACTTCCCAAGTACGATGATATCAGTCATCTAATTATTATTATTTTTAAATTTGCAGATTGAACATTTACAAATCCGCTTGTTGGTGGTGACAGCGCTTATGACTATTGTCCATTTCACACAAGGACAGTGTCCGTGGAAAGATTTTCCTGACTTACAAGCTACATGTGTGTGCGCCTTAAATTTAGCAAGACAACTATCTGTTCAGTGTGATCAGGTATTGAAAACATTCCTAATTGTTATAAATTTATCACACTTTATAACATACACACACACTTTATATATACATAAAGAATACTTAATATTTTACAGGTTGATTTTCCAATGCTATTGTCTACATTGAATATAAGTGCAAGAAAGAACTCCATAGATCTTCTATATATAAATAATTCAACAATTCCTGTATTAAGTAATGAAATGTTCGCTAACTTAGCTATTCATAATTTACAAATATCTGGATGCAAAGTAAGAAAGATAGAAGACAATGCGTTTAAAGGACAAGGACAATATTTGAAAAATTTAAATTTGCAAGACAACGAGTTAACTGAAGTACCTGTTAGAGCCTTGAGAGTATTAACAAGTCTATCTCTACTAGATATATCAAAGAATAAAATAACGTACATTGATAACTACTCATTTACGACTTTACAAGAGTTAACAACTTTGAAATTGTCAGATAACAATATCACGTTAGCACCACAAGCTTTGTCCGGTTTAGAGAGCTCCCTCAAAAATCTAAATTTAAAAGGAACTAAGCAAAAAACAGTGCCAGAATGTATCAAGGGATTACGCAGTCTTGCTTTTCTGGATCTCTCACAAAATAGTATAAGGGAACTTCCGGGACCTGATGGCGCACTTACCTTTGACGGACTAGACTCATTGACTGCATTAAACTTAGAAAGAAATTTATTAGTGAATTTAAGAAAAGATGCATTCTATGGGATTAGAAGTACATTAAGCTCATTATCTCTTTTAAACAATCTTTTGCCAGAATTTCCTACCGAAGCAATAGCCACACTATCAGATTTAAGAGTTTTAGATATAGGGTTTAATTTATTAAATAATTTGCCTACTGATGCTTTTTTAAAGAATCCATCAATAACTTTACTTGCATTAGATGGAAATCCATTACCGACTGTACCAGAAAAAGCATTGGCTCACCTTAATCACTCTCTTAGAGGGTTAAGCCTTGGTGGTAGATTTTTAAACTGTGATTGTAGGCTTCGCTGGATTATTGAATGGATTCGAAATGGTGAATTGCAAGTTACTTCTCGAGAAAGAAATCCTCAATTTTGTGGAAGTCCACCGCAATTTCGTGAACGAGGATTTTATAGCTTTGAACCAAGCGAACTTATATGTGAAAATGACTTCAAAGGAAATGAACCAACCACCATTATAAATAATTTTATTACTAATGAAAGTTCATCGTCGACGTCATCAACTACCGAGCAATCAATTACCTCTACGCCAACAGCATCGTCTAGTACAATTATAAATACCAGTGAAGAAACCACTCTTAAGCTAACTACGACTCCCGCATCAACTACAACAACAAGCAAAACTAATCGAATTCCATCACTACGTCCCGCTGCGCCAACGTGGCGTCATGCTCCCAATCAAAGGCCCCCATTGATCATGAATTTCCCTCAACAAAAACCTAATATAGATGACTCAAATGAAGTCATAGTTAAAAATGCATACAGACAAGACAATTCAGTAATTATTCAGTGGGACTCAGATGTTGCTAACATACTTGGTTTTCGTGTAGTGTATCGATTATTTGGAGATAAAAGTTTTAAGCAAGGGCCACCCCTTGAAGCAAGTGAAAGGGAATTTAAAATAAAAAATGTTCCATCACAGGTAATAATAATTATTAAATACCTTTGTTATAATAAACCAAAATTTGCGATTTAATATTTGTAATGATGTATATTTAATAATTTTGTATATTTTTCAGGAATGCATAGTTGTTTGCGTTATTTCATTAGAAGAGGTTCATGTTAGCCCAGAAACAGTTCCCTATTCACAATGTCGAGAAGTGCGGACAGTGTCTGCAGCTGCAACTAATATGGATAAAATCACTATTGCAGCCAGTGCCGCCATATGTGGGACAATCGTGGTCGCTGTTCTAGTATTTGCAGCTGCTTCTCGCCGTAGATCACGTACAGTCCACCGTTTACATACGCAGTTACCTGAAAAAATGCCTAATCCCTGTTGTGGAGGACTTACTGGAACTCCAAGTCCCAGTGGACCATTGTCCTCGCTAGCTACCATCGGTGCTTTTGGAAAACAAAGGGAGTGGGATCAAGTATCAGCTTACAGTGCACGCTCGATACCGCGAGCGCGATCTTATACTGAAACAGCTGCACCTGAACCCTTACCTGGTCGACCAGGACGAGCGCGATCACTAGCTGATGGCCAGTCTCAGCATAGCTATCCACATTCAAGTCGTTATGGGCCTCCAGGTTACGCAGGGAGCCTGTTAGGATCAAGGACTGGTAAACATATAATATAAAATAGGTTTGTACGAATAAAATTTCCAACAATAATTATAACGCTATATTTCTCTTTTATAGATTTGAGACAGTCACGACAATCTTTGGGTGCAGCCTCGGAACGAGCATCCCGTTTATCTTTGAGCGGCGCTGCTGGTGGTGCTACTAGTGGAACAGCTGGATCACGAAGGAGACCAAGGTCTAGATCAAGGCCTGCCAGCAGATATAGTGTAGGCTCTCTGGGATTAGGCTACTGCGACACTTCTGATAATTGGACAGATCATGACATGGACATATATATGGCGCGAAATGCGACCACTAGAGGTGGATTAGTGCCATTATAGCGTGCAATTAAAGTGATGGAAAGTAAAAAAAATCGCAGCTCGCCATCTAGAAGACATAATAAAATGTCACGAAGAAGAAATCACGAGAAGCGTGCTTGCCCTCGCCACAATAATCATTGTCATAAACACTTGAAGGAAAGTGTTGTAAGTTTATGAGAATTATTAAATGACATTGCAAATTATCTTTTCTTAAATATAACACCTAAACAATGTAAATTTTACGTGTAATATGAAGAAATCATTTATTTCTCCATCTTATTTAATTTAAAAACTTTAGTTTATTTACTGTTCTAAGCAATAGTTAAGTCTTTAAACATTAAAATATATGTTTTGTATATATATATATATATATATATATATATATATATATATATATATATATATATAAATATATATATATATATATATATATATATATATATATATATATATATATATATATATATGATTTTGAAAGTTTATACAATTAAAGCTCAATCCAAATGGTGCTATTTCAATATGCTTATATCACTATTTTAATATAAGTTGTAAATAATATTACATAATTTAATTTAAATATATAAAATTATCAAACATTAAATATTTTTTATTATTATGATTATAGTTTTTTATTATGATTATAGTTACATACTTAACTAAGAAGATAACAAAGAAAGATCAGTCTCACTTACCCAGGCACTAATATTCGATGTTCCCATCTGTATTGTAGCTCTTGTGTGAATTCATACCAGAAATGAGCAAGATATGGCAGTCCACCTGCGTCCATTAAGCGTGCAGAAGTAACTGACAATCTCCAAACCAGACCATCTTCAGGACTTGTTTTTACATAATTACATAATTTCAACTCGGCTCCATCCTGAAAATTGGATCAAAAGAGAAGTTTAGGTTACTTCTATTAAATGATAATAAACAAATACTGTAAATTCCAAATTTGAACTTTAATCATTGTTTTAACAGAAATTTATTTGTACATACATTATAAATTATACTTTTTAAATTACGATATTTCTATATAATATACCCCACAGGAGTAATTACCATTTATATAAAATATTTTAGACTGCAGAAAGACAGAAAACATTGATGGAAAATGAATTAAAAATCACATGGTACAATATAAATACATAAATGTTAATTGTTAATTAATGCACAAATCACAATAGTATAGAAATCAATCTTAAAGTATCAGTCAATATGCAAACTGAACAGCGAAAAAAGGTTCAAATATAGTTTAACACAATATTTTGCAATAAAAGTTTTCCAGTAACACAAAAATTTGTTTAAATTATATGTCATACATAGAATTACTTATATAGTTTTTTTTTATATTGAATTTATGTATATAAATTTTGACTAAGAAATAATAGATACTAACCTTTTTACTATCAACTACAAGTTTTGAATAAGGAAATGTATTTTCTTCAACTGCATCAGGAAAAACATAATATAATAAAGGCATCAACAAGTCGTCAGTTATTGGTCCTTTGAATTCTGATACATGGGTATTCCGTCCAACAGCAGCCTTTACTAGTTTTGAAATAGTTATAGGTGCTTCTGTTATTTTGTTCAATGGATTAATTAGGCCTAAACTTCTACTTATTCCCAATATGTCCATTAATAAATTATTATTATCTAATAAACTCATTACTTTTCCAATTATGTCCGAGAGTTGGCAGTTTATATTGTTTTTTAATTTTAAAGTAATTGTCCAACTTGGGGCCATCATTGGATCTATATCAGAAAATGTGGAAGAATCTATTATAGCACTTTCTCGGAAATGAGGCCATATTGCATTAAGAAGAGCACTGTGTAAAGGATTATTTTCAGAACCAAAAGGCAACTCAATAAGTTTTCGGACATCAAAACCATCAATTGATAAAAATTCATTAGAATTACTTCTTTTTCGCCAAGCAAATGAATCTGAATCTTTTAATTCATATGAAAATTTTGTTGATATTACAACAGCATCTAAAGGTACAGGTGATGATATTTTAGATTTAAATAAACTAACAAGGCCACTTAAGTGAGAGCACTGATTTGATATCCGTTTTAAATGAATTGTGTCATAATTTATTTTAAAGTCATTATCTTCATAAAATCCTAAATAAGTATTTTGCCAATGCTCTCTTATTTTAACAAACATTGGAACACCACAATCTACATTAGAAAATGCAATATTTACAGCACTCATAATCAATTTGATAAGGCTTCCATCCACAAGTGGACTATTACAATATAACATTAAATATCTTTTAAGACCAAACCAATGTGATACTGGAAAAGGACTACCGTCTTCATCATCTAAAAACTTTGCAGTGGAACTCCATAAGCCTTCCTGAACTTCTGCAAGTAAAGACTGTTCATCAGACTCTTTTTCATTCTCCAAACCTTTAACTGGTTCTAGAACGTGAAAAGAAAACGTGAATATTAAGCTTCGATATTTTATTTCCTCCGATTTTGTAATCCATTTCTTTGTATACTCCGAACATTTTTTTTTTAGTTTCGATTTCGATAAATGCCACTCAGTTATAATTTCTTCTATTCGCGCTATCAGAACTTCCCATTCCGAAGCAGTAGTAAAATCTTGATGGTAAATATCGTATTCGTCTATTTCTTCATTCATTTTTATTGACTCGAAAGGTTTACTTATTACAATAACAGGCAACAGCTGTGCTTGACAGGTAATATCAATGACAGTGTCAACTGTCAATTTGTGTAATCACAAATAGAAAATTATTTGAATAATAATGTTAGATTTATAAAATATAGTTGCCTTTTATAGCAACAATTTTTACCATTCGGCTATGTCGAAAACTTTAGATCAGTCCATCAATATTTAGTAAGAGAGCAATAAATTTGACACCAAATACAAAATGACACAGTAAATGAATTTTTTAAGGTTTTAAATAATTTCAATAATACTATTAAACATTATATGTAATTTATTTGTAAACTTGCAGGAGCTTTTTTGCCATAAACAACAAAAATCTCGACGTTTTTATCGGATGAAGATTTATATGCCCGACTCGATTTCATCTAATGAGCAGGCGGGTTACAAGAAGTTTTATTTCTCGTATGAACCAGCTTCTCATAAGAGTAATATACACAAGATTAATTATATTTACAAGATGAGTTGGACTTATTTTTGACAGAGAAGAAAGCCTGCTGCTATACAAATATTATGAGGATTTAAAAAAAATTATGTATTCATTATATCTCATTCCCTCTCACTTAGAAGTATATACACTAAAAATCCATATAAGAACGTGGTAAACAATAATAATTTGTTTTCTGTATAACACAGAATAAATTAATTATATATACAACATTATACTACGTTACCGGGGTAACACAAGATAATAACAGTGTCACAACAAGAAAAATTGTTATGAATAAATAAACATCAATCCATTAAATATAAAGTATAAATAAATAAATAAACTTTAAAGTTGTTTATTAAACGCATTGCTTAGTTATTTCAATATAAAATTTAAGGTTAAGAAAATGTTTAGAGGAGAAAATTCGCATTCTTTAAGTTATGAACAACAAGCAAAATTTATTCAAGATCGTATTACTAATGTTGAAAAGAATTTCGGTGAACTATGTGTTGGTTTTGGTGACTACGCGAGAAAAACTGCCAGGTCTATACACCTTATATATAAATATAAATAAAGTAGTATCATTTTTGTTTGTTAAGTCTTTTATATTATAAATAGTAAATTATAATAGGCATTTTCATTATTTACCTGCCAACGGTTCATTTACATAAATTATTCTACAAATTGAACAGATGGCCTAAGGCGTAAGCCGGATTGTGTAAATAGACAAAGCTATTCATATAAAAAGTACAAAAATAAATATTATATACAGGCAAAATATAGATGGAAATTTAAAATTATGTTTGCATTAACACCATCTCAGTGCACTTGTAACGCACGATAGTTGAATGCAACCTACTAAGTGGATGGTGCTCTCGATAGTTGAATGCAACCCACTCAGTGGATGTACAAAAATATTTAAATATATTTGCTCGTTCTATTGAAATAAAGTCACATAGGTTGTGTTCTGCTGTCCACCACGCGATATATTTAAAATAGGCAGAAAGAAAATATCCTAATATCACGAGATATCCTACGAAAAATCTTTCTAAAGACGACAAGCCGTAATGTAAACTAAGTGGGCGGCTAGATAGGTGTAGAATATACCTAGTAGTATCATTTTCAGATTACGTGATATGGGAGACGAGCTTGCCCAAGTATTAAAAGAATATTCCAATAACGAAATTGTTAATAAGTCTTTAAGTGCTGGTCTCGACAATTTATCCATAACTCTTATGGCAATAGAAGAATATAGAAACTGCGCAGTACAGCGTTTAGAGGCAAAGGTTATTTTCATATTATTTTTTAATAAAATAATTAAACAAGTACATTATTTTCATCTTATTCATTAATTGGTGTAGACAAAGAGAATTTTCTTTCAATATACTGTTTTCTCCACTACTCCTCTACTATATTGCTTGATTATTTTGTCATTTGATATAATGATTATATTTATAATGCAATCGATGTAATCATTTTGAAATTTACCGATACATTTATATTTCTATTTGAAGACAGTGGTACGATCACGATAACGTTTCAGGTTATAGGGGAGCTTTGCCAATATGAAACAATTTGTAAACACGCAAGGGAGGAAGTGAAACATACTATGAATGTAAGAGAAAAAGAAATGGCAAGGAAGAAGGTATTAGACAAAGCAAGGGAACGACAACCATTTAATAGACAGCAAGTTGTATGTTTGTGATTATCTTTATTTTGTCTCGCACCCAAATTATTAACAATGACCAAAAACCTTACTAATTTTACTAGACGCATATTTATATTAAAAAAAAATATTTTCATAAAAATAAGACTATCTAAAAATATATATTAATGTTTTTTGAATTATATTTTCTAATAAAACTTTTATATTTCCTAACACAGACATATGCAGAATCCGAACTATTAAAAGCATCTGCAGAAATGTCACGGACTGCAAAAGGATTGAGCGAGCAAACTGAATTCTTTGAGAAGCGTAAATTACAACAACTAAAAACACTTCTATCCAATTTCGTAATGATTGAAATGACATTTCACGCAAAAGCCGTGGAACTTCTGACTGTTGCTTACCAGCAAATTGCTGATATCAATGATAAATCTGATTTAGAAGTAAGTTTAATTATATAACGCTATTTGATTATATACTTATAATAAAAATATCACTCACCGCTGTCTGTACATGAAAGATGTAAGAAGAAAGCAAGCAAGCAGCACAATAGGGGGTGTTACTACATTGATACTGAACCCAAAAGTATAGTAAAAAAATTTTTGTCTGTCTGTGTCTCTGTCTGTTTGTTCAAGCATCACGCAAAAACTACAGGTTCGATTAAAATAAAAGTTGGTATTATTATACTTCAATATCCTGGATACCACGAAAAAAAAACATACATTAAAAACCAAATATAATTTTGCGGTTCAATCCATAGACAGGACTACTATACTATATTATTTGCTAATAAGTTTATCGTATATTACGTCGCTGGTAATGGCAATTCACTAATGTTACTCTGTAAATGTAGGGCCGAAAGTCGAATTTATTAAATACATACATACAGGAGATGCTAATGATGTCGTATTTATGAAAGACTACTATTATAAAACGTTTATTTCTTTTTATTATACTTTTTGAGGACCAGCGTCAGTATGTATTGGAATGTAAACGAGATGGTTGCGAATTCGATTTCCACTCGGAAGAGTGATCATATTTAAATTATTCTCATTTTCCCATTCTGGTAAGCCAAAACACGGCATTGAATTCCACCACCCTACAAGCAATATATCTTGAATATGGTCGGGAAGTGGAGAACAAAATATTGTTACAATTCTACAACGATAGGTTTAGGTTCTACAGGAATGAACTATACGCAAAGCTTCACGCGAATCTAAAAAGAAGTGTACAGATATAAATATTGTTTTATATTACTTAGCAAGATAAAAAAAAAATTGCGAGTAACCGATATTATTTGACCGTGTTGATATTTATTTTAATTTATAGAAACTACATTGAATGTTATGATGAAATTGTTGTCATCTAAGCTTTAAGTAATAATCACTCTTATATAAAATTATAAAAAAGCTTTAAGTAATAATCACTTTTATATAGATATATTGGTAAGTTTCATAAACAACTGTATCTGTCCTCAATAAATATGTAACTAACGATTTTTTCAAGCTTTTGGTAACAGGTCTTTCAGAACAAGAGGATGAGACGGTAAATATGGTTTTTATAATAATTTCATTTTAACTTTTCTATTTATACATACGTTGTACATATAAAGTATGTGTTTGTATTTTTATTCTTATGCTGCTAGAATTTTAAAAGAAAATTAAGATCTCCGGAAAAACAAACAAGCGCGGGAATATCTGTAAGGTCGTCTTCATTGGCGTCTCTCATGAATCAACAATCAGTAAATAGAGATGATGAAGACTCTGTGGTAAGAACATTTTTAATAAATGTAAAACAAAATTGGTAGATATACTATTTGCTTTTATAAAACTGTACCATGTAAACAGGTTTATTAATATAATTATGCATGTTTTTGTTAAGATGTTTCATATTACTATTGTAAAAATTGTTATTGTTCTAATAGTCATGATGCTTATAGACTCTACTAGCAATTTTTATTATTGATTTAAAAAAGTAATCTTAATACAATATCTCTTATGAAACACTCTCCATAAATACGTGGATATAGGGACATTTGTAATATATTCAAACCGCTACATTGAATGTGGAATAACGGAATACAACAACGCATTGTAATCATATTAGTATAGGCCTAATACAAACACGTATAAATGTTCTCTACAACAAGAGCAATTCGGTCGGTGCAATATTATGATAAAGAATAGTATAAACGTATACCTTCTCATAAAATTTTGTGATATTTTTAACTACCTACTTTTAGATATTACTATATAAAACGTGTAATTAATTTATGCTAAATAGGTCCATTTTATCTGTACAGAGTACGGGCAGAATGCGTTCTCCTGAAAAAAAGTTATCGAACAAAGCAAAATCGAGCTCGCTCGCGTCTTTAATGAATCATTCACCCCCTAAAAAAGATGAGGAAACATCGGTAGGTTTATGATAATTAAACATGTTTCTTTTTATTTCAAATAAATAAATATAAAATATTGCTGTTGCTACAAAGACTAGTATGTTTTTAATATATCTATACATCCTGATGTACCATATTTTTACTCTCATATTTTACTATACTAGGAATCTGATGACTCTGAAGAACAAAGTACATCTGAAGACACGGAATCTCGTTAATTTTTTTTTAATTTTATGCACAATTGATTTGCAATGTTTAGTTACTTAATAGATTGAACTTCTTATAAGATATTAAATGACGATATGAATTAATGAAGCTGGTTTTTTTTTACCTATACATAATTTCTTTAAACCAGAACTTTAGCAGAATGCTACTAATTCTTGAAATATGCGACAATGCACTACTCTATTTAAATTGTAGCTGTACTGAGAATATTCATAATTTTTAGCAAAATTTTTAACCTTTACATGATATCTAATTATTATTATTTAAGTATCTAGAAAAAATTGAGAATGAAACATGACTTGTTTTATTTTATTTATTTAAAAATTGTATTTCTTTAAATGTTTAAATAATATATTAAAAAAAATCGTAACTTCAGTTTAGATTCAACTCCTTCAACAAGGAATAAAATTTGCAAAATTGCCTTATTGTCACATTTAATACTAAAATGAGCATTTTTTTTATTCTAAAATAATTTATTTTTTATTTTGATTAAAATAATAATATTGTTTATATTTTAACCAGCACAATAATAACCAATATAAGAAAATGGATGGAAAAATTAGGTAGTATTTTACGTATTATACTTTTTTATTATATGCACCTGAAATATAAGGCAGGGGTATCAAATAATGTCTATACAAAGTAAACAAAAGTCGTACCTACCACAGGCTGGAACCAAGTATTGATTATGAACTGTTTTAGTTCCCCTCAGTATCAACTTGTGTCATCTTCAACTTAACCCAATAAAAATTAAGTTCTAATATAAGGTATCAATTTATTTATATAACAAATCAAAGTACAAACAACATTATCTCACAGGCCACATAAACATCTTGCACTGAAGCTATAATTCATACATAAAATAAGTGAAGAACAATGGAAAATAAGATTATACTTTTAACACATTGGATGCACTCTAATGATTACAAATAGATTGGATGAAAATAATTTGTTTTGAAAACTTTAGTGAACCAAATTTGAAATATATTATTATTTTATATTGTGCAAAATTTGTGAAGTGATTTATTAATTAAAATATATTACTAAGTAAACTTGGTTCATTGAAAAATATCAGAATATATTATTGAAATATTGTATGAATTATTTCACTTTCAATGACAAATTAGTCATTATTACAAGACTTCACTTCAATTTTGCTGCTTAAACAAAATATTCAAGTATTTTTATTACTAACATAATTCATAGAAATGTATACAATACAAGTTACAGTCAAGTGATGTGTGCAAAAGACTTTAGGGTACAATAAAAATTGCAAGTGACAAGACATTATTAAAATAGAATTAAAACATGTGTATAACCAACTTTACATTTTCATTTACCTATTTCTATTAATATTGCTTATTTTAATCTTATATTAAGTATGAAAATCTTGTCTTAATTACGTGTAAGGCTAGTTCTGGTGTTTACAGTCATATAATTGACTATCATAAGTCATAATTTGGATATCTAGTACTTGTTCATTTATGATGATGAAAATTCACTAAAGTTGGAATCATTGTCACAATTATTTATTGTCACAATTTTACTGCTAAAGAAAATGGTACACTAAAAAAATATTAGTGTTTTTTCCTTTTTGGTTTTTAAACAACATATTATGATTAAAGTATGTTATTTTTGTGTTACTCTAACATTACTTACTGTATAATTTAATCAGCAAACTGATTTATCAAATAATCCTATTTCAGGCACAAAATTATTAAGTGTTGGCTATAAAATGAAGCAAAAGGCAAACAACAAAAATATAGCCTCTTTCTACTTTTCATTTTCTACACCTGCTTGTGTCATAAGATCAGTGACATTTTTTTCTAGTTCATCGACTCTAGAACCCATCTCATCTATTCTATTAATTATTTGATCCGACATACTCTGGAATTTATCCTGCATGTTTTGTAGTAAAGACTGTACCTGGAAATTAATAAAAAATAAAGTAATTGCATGAACGTTCAAATATAATAATTCATAAGGTATTTAATTACGAAACTTACGTATTGCGTTACTTCTTGCATGTTTTTTGGATCATTAGATGGTGCACTATAATTACTGTCAACATCAGTTGTAACGGGTTCTGCATTTTGTTCTGCCATTACAATAAATGCTATTGTTTTCTAGCCTTTAAATTATCGTTATTAAACAAAAGTACAGCTACTGCAAATAAATAATTTGTAAAATTTACTTTTATAAAATTGTTCGTATATCAAAAAAATATGTCCAACTGCTCCGATATATAATATAATACATAGAAGAATAATTATTTTAAGAAGAAAGTGACTTTAATTACTTTATTACACTTCACTCGGAAGTAAGGTGCTGTGTTATGTTACTTCTTTAAAGATAGGATGACAATTGACAGTTTCGTTGAACATTTTTACCTTCCTCAATGCTATTTACCTGTCAGTTGTAGTACTGATAATCTAAACTATGTTGCCATAACGAAAATCTTTACGATCTCAGCATATAACGATCATATGAACATTATGTTTAACATTTTTTCCTGACAAAATTAGATGAAAAATATCCATGACCGTTACATAAAAAATAAACGTTATTAATTTAGTCATTATAATTTCTTTCTCTAGAATTAAGAAAACTGCGAGAATCGAGATTGCCGATTATCGAAATTTACCTAACCTTACCTAGTTCAAATACATATTAATATTTACCTCACCTTATCTAGTTCAAATACATAATTTTATATTAAAATTATTATAGGCATGTTCAGGTAATTTAAGTTATTAAATACTAAATTTTCAGTGTAAACTTGATTATGTTATTTCACTATTTACTCCATTAATACATAAAATTAATGTCACAAATTCATAAACGATTAAGATTTTTATATTTTTTCACGTCGTACTTGATTCTTTATGTTGACAGTTGACAGAAGCATCCAAAATAATTTTTCAAATCCAAATACTATTTTACTTTATACTTTTAAAATAAACAATACTATTCATGAAGTGTTGTAATATTTTGAAAGTTAAGTAATTCTATAATTTCTAATAATGCAACCTCTACTTAATACAAAAGGTGACATACAAATAGATCTAGATCAGGTTAAAGTAGATATTTTACATGGTATCAGAGAGTGTAACGATCGTGGACTGATTCAAACTTCAAAATGGTTAGCGGAATTAAACTTCGCGTTAAAAGATCATAAACTACCTCAAACTGATATGATTTCTAATTCTACTGAAGATGGAATTATAACAGAAGAAAAAGAAGCATACACTTTAGCAAAAAGTTATTTTGATTGTCAAGAGTATGATAGGGCAGCACATTTTATTGAAAACTGCACTAGTCTTAAATGTATATTTCTACATAGATATTGTCAGTATATGTCTAGTGAAAAAAAAAGATTAGATAATGCGACGGACACAGGAACTGAAAATATGGAATCAACACAGGTCCTCTTGGACCTTTTATCATTTTTTAAGGTAATATTTGTTTTCATAAATATCTTCAAGCATTAAGAATTGCAGTTGACATATCTCGGCAAAGATTCCTATATTATAAAAATATATTTTTCTTTAAATGACTTTAATGACTTCATTGTGATAACTTTACATGCATTTTAACCAAATTAATAAAAATATACTAAATTTTTATGGTATGCATGCAATGCATATGGTATCTATACCCATAATAACTTTTCAACAGATGTTGTTCAACTTATTTTCATTTGTATTTTATTATTATAACAAATTCCAAAACACATTGAAATTTTTAGGCAAATTGCAATACTCTTGATGGATATCTCTTATATTTAGAGGGAGTAGTTTTAAAAAAACTAGATTTAAGAAGTCAAGCAGTGACAGTGCTTCAAGCTGCAGTTGCTGCAGCTCCTACTCTATGGGCAGCCTGGGTTGAACTAGCAGGGTTAGCGAATGAATATGAAGCTTTGGATTCCTTTCAACTGCCAAAACATTGGATGATGTACTTTTTTGCTGCACATGCTTTTGTAGAACTAAAGCTGTCTGAACAAGCTCTTGATGCTTACATGGTTCTTGCTGCTGCAGGATTTGAAAAGAGTACTTACATTACTGCTCAAATGGCAATTGCTCATCATGATAGAAGAGGTATGTTTTCTGAATGTATTTTGTAAACACCACAGTTTAAACTTTTTTTATAGTAAAATATATTTACAGATGTAGATTCATCATTATGCTTATTCAGAAACTTGTATCAAAGTGATCCTTATCGATTAGACAATTGGGATGTTTACTCCCATCTATTGTATCTTAAAGAAAAAAGGATGGAGCTTGCAAATTTAGCACAAAAAGCAGTTTCAATTGACAAATACAGAGTAGAAACATGTTGTGTTATAGGTAAGTTATGTCCGTTTTCATAAATTAATTTACATGTCATATAGCTTACACTTATACATTTTTTTCTTTCTTGCATATAAATTTTTTTCCTTTAAGAAGCATTTTTCTGTGTCCTTAAGAAATAAAATTCAGTTAATGTGCAAACAAAGATATCTTTATTTTGTTTTCAGGTAATTATTACAGTCTAAGAAATGAACATCAAAAAGCAGTTCTATATTTTCAAAGAGCCCTATCTTTAGACCCTCAATACTTATCTGCTTGGATTTTGATGGGTCATGAATTTATTGAACTACAAAATTCTAATGCTGCTATTCAGTGTTACAGACAGGCTATTGGTAAGTTTTATTCATTTTTTAAATATTAGAAGGAAAATGATTAATAATGTAATTATTAAAAAAAGAAATCAAATACAATATTGAAATTGTAAGTCCCAGTCCCCTTACCTATGACTACCTCTTATTATTGTAATGTCCTCAATTTATTCTAGATGTCAATCGAAATGATTATAGGGCTTGGAATGGTCTGGGACAAGCATATGAAATATTAGGTCTTAATGGATATTGTATATACTACTACTCAAGAGCAGCACAACTTAAACCAGATGATTCAAGAATGTTAGTGTCACTAGGTGAAGCCTATGAAAAAATGGATAAAATACCAAATGCACTAAAATGCTACTATAAAGCACACAGTACAGGAGATATTGAAGGGATGGCACTTTTCAAACTAGCAAAGTGAGTTGTAAAGTAGGATTTACATAGTAGTGATTGTACAAAATAATTTAATATTTTCTTTCTAAATATATATACCATTTTGTGATAATGTTCTAAGTGTATCGAAATTTGAATTTTGAAGGATCCAAACCCCACAAGAAACACCACAAATAATTTCATCTAGAGCAGCAATTTAAAGTTGTACATTTGAATAAATGATTTGGGAATAATATAACATATATAATCTGATGTAATGCACAGTGAATTCAAAGCTGCGCTTCATCATACCTAAATAGATATATGAAAATATTTTAACCACCGTGCCACGATGGGCTCACATAAATGTGATGGAAAACTTTTTAGATAGTTTTTGATATTTATTTATAGTAACAGAAATGGGTAATCGAAAGAATTTTTGTATTTTAACTTGATATAGTATTAATCCTGTATTCCTTTGTATTGTAGTATCAGTCCATTCAAAAACAATATTTTACTCCTTTATAAATGGCAGGCTATACGAAAAATCAAGCATGCCCAATAGCGCGGCGGCGGCGTACACAGCTGCATGCCAGGAGCCCGCCAACGCGTGCAGTAAGGAGTTACCCGCGGCACTGCGCTACCTCGCCGACTACTACCTACGCTTCTCTTTGCTCGACCACGCATCCCACTACGCGTACAAGTGTTTGGAACATGAGAGTGTGAGATTGATTGCTTATTTGTTATGAAATCTATGTACTTTTTCAAAGTTTTCATTATAGTGGGACCGGTCTTGGCGCAGTGGAACGTGTGACTGTAAACACGATCGGTTGTGGGTTCGATTCCCACTGGAGGAATGATTATAATTAAATTATTTCCATTTCCCAGCTCTGGTAAGACAAAGAGCGGCGTTAAGTTCAGCCACTCTTACAGGTTGATATTAGTTTCAAGTAAAACTTAGGTATTTTTTATATGGCATAACGGGATAAACAAAAGCGTAAATCTAAAAAAAATATAGTTCATCTTTCTATTTTCTATTCAGTTGGCTGAGTAATTTGTATCTTAACATGAACTGGATTTTTTAATCCCGCGTAGGAAGGTTGGCAGAGAAAACCTAGAGTCAACACACTCTGTACTTTGCTATAAAATGAAAATAATTTAAATTAAATCATTCTACTAAGAGGGAATCGGAGGCACAAACACAACGTTTATAGTCACCCATCATTCTATTGTGCCACGATGGCGGACCATCCATCAATAATTACATAAAATGTCCATCTAAAATAGTTTAGTATAATTAAAATATATTTGTCTTATTCTACTTTTTAAATAATAGTTATTTAAAAATACATTGTTAAAAAGTTGGATTTTCATAAATGTATTTTCAAATACTAAAATTTAGATTCGGTTCAATTAATCCGTTTAAAATAGTTATTTAAATTGTTTAAAACTCAAAGAGATAAAACGGCTATTTAATTCTTTACAGACGAAGGAAGCCGGAAAGAATATATTAAAAACAATATCTGAGCAACGACTAGCAGCATCAGTGTCTCAACCAGCAACCCTCCCGGCGGATCTGCCAGAGTCTATTAACAATGTTTCCACAAGTTCAACGTCAACCAACCAAGTCACCAAATGCCTCTTCCCGAGTCCATTTTTCTCGAAAAAAGATACTAAATACAAAATGTGATCTTATATAAATGTACTCTATAAATTAAAATATTCAATTTGTAAATTCATTTTATTACCTTTGTACGGATAAGATCAGTTAGACTAGGAATAATTTAATAGTTGGATTTAGGGTATTTTTTCATATTGTTTTTTACCATATTTTACACATCGTTGACCGCTCTCCGCCCGAAATTGAGACAAGCTTGAACCGTTGAGTTTATAGAGTGGCGAACTCAATGCCACCTTTGTCTTAGTAAATACAAAGAGATAAAAGTAAATTTTAAATATAAAATTATAAAATATCTTTTAAGCTCCCGGATTTAAATGGAATTGATGCCTTTACCAGAGCGAGGAAGTGAAAATAATTTAAATATAGTCATTTCACCGAGTGGCGATCGAACTCATAGCCGATCGTGTTCACAGTCAGACGCTGTCCCACTGCGCCATGATCGGTCTCAACAACTATCTATATTTTCTTATGAGTAATTTACCTATATACTACTGGACCAATTTTAATGAAACTTGTACTATTCCATAAGTTGAAGTATACCCAACTCAAAAAGAATCATCAATATGATTAATATAATAAGTTTTTAGAAGTTTTAAATTCAGCACATGTGCTTGGAACCTAATGGATCATCATACTAAAGTATTCAATGCTAACATTATTACATACATACATAAATATTAAACTGAAAAGTTCCTTTTTTTCCAAGTCCGTTAAAAATGTCCAGTGTGGGTTTTAAACCCACAAAAGCTATACATGGGTTAGATTAATTACCAATGTCACACCTGTTATCCACTTCTCATGAAATTGGTATGAATCATGCTTATAGTTATACATTATTAACTTTGCATACATATTATATGGTAGACTAGGTTGCATGATTTGTTTTAATAAACTAAAAATAAGGATTGTAAATAAAATACCATTATTTTTTTATATTTTATACAAATTAACAGATCTCAGTGCTCAAAAGTAAAAATAATTAATAGTTACATTAAAATTATTTAATAAATAGTCAAGTGCATGATTTAAAAGAAATATATTGTTCAAATATGCTTGAATTATAAATATAATTAATAATCACAGACGAAGCACGAAATTTGAGAGCTCTATACAAATTTAACTAAGTGCAAATGAAAAGAAACAGTCTAATGTGTTATTTGTGCAATAACATTTTTGGTATGTGGACGGCTCGAGACTTATTTTCTATTACAATTTGAGCTATTTTTATTTATTTTAGATATAGTGGCTTGTACTTCATAATAAAAGTATAGCATGTATTTAAATAATTTCTAACAAATTAAAAACAAGCAAAAGAAAAAATAATAGCCTCATGTATCAGATCGTAATATATTCGTGCTTTTTGCGACTAATGTCATGATTAGAAAATTATTTGTACCATATTTCTAAAGACAGTTTACAGTTACACGTTTGTTCAACATAAGCAAGGTAATTGTTAAAACAAGTTTCAATATGAACTATCAACTTAAAAAAAAGCGTTATAAACAACAAACGATTTACATACTAACTTCTATATAACAATAAATAGTGTCAAGCCTTTAAAATTTGTTCATAGGCACAACAGCGAAATGGAGCATTATGCTAATATTGACTTATACTGATTCACACCTACAATCATTAAAACTAAATTTTGAGTGTTGAATCAGCAGTTATCCTTTTATGCCGAATATAAAAAACAAAACAATAAAAAAAATTGTCATGAGAAATATTTCTTAAGGCCGATGTTACAATTTACTAAATACTATTTCATTAAAATTAATAAAGCTAAGACCAGCATATTTAACACTTCATATCCATACATTCACATTCTAATTTAACTTCATTGAACATTTAAAATATTGTTTTTAAATATAAACAGTGCATATAAGAATATATACTTTTTAAAAACTTTTTATGAAGGCAGATTGAGGCACTTAAGTTATTAACCATAACAAGCGTTTAGTTTATCACTATAGTGAATTGTAAATATATTTAATATATAATCCTGTTATTCAATAATAATATAGACATTATTAATAATTGTAGCATTGTTTGTGCTATCTGTTGCATAAATTTCTCTTTGTTTGGACTCACGGATGGATGTGCAGATGTTATCAGAGGAAGGGATTCTTGGAATTCACAAAGGCCCCATTGTTCACTGGCTAGAAAACAATGTGTATTATTTTAATATACACTGATATGTTATCTTTAAAAATTTCATTCATGAATCATGATGATATTCACATTATATAAATATAATATTCAAAATAAATATAAGTGATAAGAGTTCTACGAACTTGCGACAAAAATGTAGGTAATTCACTAACATAGCTAATAACACTTGTCAGGAAATATTTAATGTCATTATTGTAAATTCATAACATTTTTAAATTGGGCTTCAATATTGTTAGTTATTTATTTATTAAAGGTCACACTTAAAGGATATTTAAATTATAATTTACATAATTTACACAAATTTAAAAAACAATTGGAAATAAGTTTAGTTTCAATTATTATTAAATAATTTTACCTTAAAAGGATTAATGGGGACTGGTGTTGCAGCAGTACTCCAGCCTCCATTAAAGAATGGGTTCTTATTCGTAATCAGGTCATTGGTTGATTGACTTTGAAAGGGATTCTTGTTAACACTGTTAGTTTCTTCTGAAAGAGATATCAAATAGTACATACTTAAAAAATAATAATATTTAATATTAAGTAGTTATACAAAATATAAAATTTTAGACATATAAAATTTACTGTACAACACTACCCTGTAAAGTAATTTATGTTATGTAAACCTACCCATATATTTCATATTTTGCTGCCTCAAGGCTTGATCTAAATCAGCTAATGCAGCATAACGATCATCTGAAAATAGATAATTGTAACATAGCATAATGAAATAAATATCAAGCATTTCTAACATAATTAAATATAAGTATAATAAAATGTCTCACTTGAAGAAGCTGTAGAAGAAGAATTGAATGCATTAAAAGTTGGAGTACTACTAGGTATAGGTTGAACTGTTACATTATTGTTCATACTGCTGATATTATTATACTGGGCACTATTAAAAATATTTGCTGTGGTAAAATCAACAGGAAAACTGAAAATGTAATAATAATAATATTAATTTGAACAAAGACATTAAACTTAAAAGAATATTTAAATTTCATTGAACATATTACCAAGTTCTAAAAGATTAACTTACTCAGGTACTGGGATTGAATTTGCAGCAGCTGGGATAGCTGTTATTTTGTTTAATTGTTGTGGAATAAAATTATTTGCAGGCCTTGGTAGTTTATGGCTAGCTTCACTGCTTACAATTTTGGCTATGTTGATCACATTATTATTATTGTTGTTTGTTGATTTAAAGACCTGAGGTGTAATTGATATTAAAGGAGTTGTACCAACATTACTACTCCCAGATCTCGAATCTTTAATTTTATTTTTTCCAAAATTACTACCATTTGTAACGTTAACACTAGTAGCAGATGTCTCCAGGTAATATCGTTTCTTTTCATACTTATCAGACATGAAGTCTTTAATGCTTTGTTCATCAGTAAAGTTAACACTTTCACCCTCGTAAAGACCTAACCACACGCGTCTGCAATAATCGTTTCCTCTTACTTTAATGAACTCTATTTCTTCTGGCGTAAATGTAGCCATAGAGATAGACTTTACACGATGAGGAGGTGTGAGGCCACGCCTGAAATGTGAGAAGTAAGTAATATCCATTTGTTGTTATGTTTTCGTACCAAATATCGTTATAGTACTTACAACATTCCCGAACATTTTGAACACACAAAAGATCCAATCGTAGTATTAACATAAGTTGGACCTCTTTGATTGCAATCTAAGCAATATTTATTACCATTCAACGATATAAGTTCACGCAAAATTTCTAAATTTTTGTCATCTTGTTTGCGACGGCTTGCAGCCATTTTCGATGTAAGTTATGATACAATCTCTTTGTATGTACTTTTCCTCTACTCTATGGTTAGGTGTAACTGTCAGTATTAACGACTGTCAGTAGACCATCTCAAATTGCCATGGATCATAGCTAAAAAAATTATATGATCGTGAAATTTTAGTTTTAATTAGAATGCGAACTATCGCATTCTAATTAAAGCTACTAAATATGTGATATATATTCTTAATGTATTTGTCTTCTCTAAACTCAAAGCTACAGGCATTAAAATAATTGTACATAATCCTCATGATCAGTCCGGATAGGGTTTTAATCCACAAACAGCGTTTTATATTGATGTATATAATATTACTATGACCTACATCTTTATAAAGAATTTAATAAGCTATTACTAATTTACTATATCTTTAGTCTCTTTTGAGCTTTAGTCACTTAAAACAAAGAGCTCTTTAAAGAAAATTTATACAATATATACATTGTTCGCAAATTTCAAAGTTTGCATTAAATTTTTAATTTTATTCATTGCCATTAGAAAAGATAAGGTATTGTAATTTTACATATAAAATTAACCAGTCGTTGCTATTAGATTACTGTTGCGGTTAGCGACATGTATGTCTTATGTTTGTTATTTTATTTATGAATTATTATGAAAAATAATGCCTAATTTTCTTCTCCATATAAAGATCATCCTGTTGTCATGACTTGACATTGTGATACTATAACATTAATTTGATATATAATATAAAATTTAACATGTATTTGGATAGATTAAAATAAAATTATGATTAATTATATTTATTTAAAAGATTTTGATATATCATTTCCTTTTTCTTTTTTATTGGCTATCCTAGATCCGAATTGTAGAGCTCTTTTAGGTAATGTAGCAACATTTTTAAGGCCAAGATAGTAAGCAACAAGTCTTAACATTAGTTTATCTCCAATTCCACATTCTAAATTACTGCTTGGAAAACATCTGAAAATATTGTTTTTATTAAATATTTTTTTATTACTAATTATTAAAAAAAATATAAATATGAAAAAAGTAATATTTATACTTAAGCCATGGCTTCAAATTTAACACATAATCAGTGAAGTCTTCATCAAGATATGGCATCCTTGGTTGTCTTCCATGATCACAAATCACTCTATTATCTCTTGCAAGATTCCTAAATGATATTCTTTTCCAATCTAATAATAATTCTTTGGACAAGCCTGCCCAGCCATTTCGTTTAAAAGCATTTCTATGCCTGACATAACCACCAAACAATTCATCTGCACCTGATCCTAATAATAACACCTGTTTGGAAATATTAGATACTTAATATTTAATTTCACTTTTGTCCATAACATAACACAATAAGTACGTTATAGTAATAAATTATTTATTTTTAACATTAAATCTACCAGAGCTGTTAAATGATTTAACAATTTTGAAAACCTAATCTAAGTAGTTAAATTACAGGTTTTACAGCTCCACACCTTATCCCGCAGTCTCAGTTCAGTTTATAGTAGTCACAGAGTCACAGACAAAATAGTGTCATCACACTCATTATATTATCTTTTCTATATAATATAGGTACTATTCTGAAAACATTTTTGAAAAAACATATAAATTTTTTTTATTTGAACGCAGCGGGATTCGAACCCGCGCCTCTTGGATACAGTCCAAGCGCTCTGACCGCTAAGCCTTGCGTTCTACTACCAGCTGCGTCGAAATTCTTATACGTTTTGTTACAACTTATTTATGTTGTTAGCAACTCTGTAGAGAGATTTTTACAAATTTCTACTACTTAAAGATTATTAAGAAATAATTGTTTAATAAGAGAGATTGCTATTTTAATTTAATATTTACTATTTTTAAAGTGTTATTCCACACTTAGGATTAGAAAACATTTTTGAAAAAAACATAAAAATTTGAAAGCAGCGGGATTCGAACCCGCGCCTCTTGGATACCGTCCAAGCGCTCTGACCGCTAAGCCATGCGTTCTACTACCAGCTGCGTCGAAATTCTTAATGGTAAATCTCTCTACAGAGTTGCTAACAACATAAATAAGTTGTAACAAAACGTATAAGAAGAGGTGATATGTAAACACTGTGAGAGTAGGTGGTATGTAAACACTATAAAAAACATTAAAACTTACTCTGCAATTAATTATATTGCCCTGATTTTGTCCTTGTGCAGCAAACCATAAAGCTGATCCAAGACTTTCATCTAAAATAGTGCGTCTTGGATATACTAAATCTGCAATTACTGAAGATTGGTATTCTTCAAGCTGTTTTCGTGTTATGTTTATTTCCTGAAAAACCCATTTCCTTAAAACAAAAATATAATTGAATGAAATAAACCAATAATAAGTCATAGTGTATGACGTTTTTAAACTTTGTATACCTCAATTAATAAAATTTTTAAATCTCACTACATTACTTACCTTGAAACACAAGTTCTTTTCAGTTCATCAAAAGAACATTTACCCGTTATTCTATCTGGGACATCATAAGTATTATTATTTGTAGTTTCAAATGCAACATTTATAAGGTCAATAGGTTGATCTGCAGGTACATATTTATCTGCAATATATGCTAAAATTGTACAATCTAAACCACCTGAGAATAAAATTCCTGTAGTACAGTGATTGCACTTGTTGTCAGATGTTAGACATATTTTGCATTTACTTGGCTGAGCTTGAACTCTAATTTGTACACTTTTTTCTAATAATTTTACTATATTTACCACAGTGTTTAAAATATTTGGGTTTTCTAGTAATATTTCAAATATTATAGGCTTTTCTTTATATTTTTGCGACACATGTTCTATTACTTGCACAATATCATCCTAAAAATTGAAAAACAAAGGTATTAGGATCAAGAAGCAAAATTTGTGTATTTACTTTGTATTTAATTTTTTTACCTACTTCATCATCAAAATTAATTGAATCATTGTAATCAATTAAAAATTCATCATCAGGCAGGCTTTGCTTTTCTTGCATACTTTGTACCCAATTGTTAATAGAAACCATTTCCACTACTTCCACAGGATCATTCCATGGGTGCAGTTGAAGCTTATTTTCATTTATGTTAAGTTCATAAATATATGTTGCAGGTATTTCAATGCTTGGATATTTCCTACCTTGAAATGTTTTTATTATATAATAAAAAAATAATAATTACTACAATATATAAGTTTAGAACATACAAGTATATAATTTTCTATTAATCTTTTAAAATTTTTTATTATTTTAAAGTGTAACAAACATATAAGAATTTCGACACTGCTGGTAGTAAAACGCATGGTTAACAGTTAGAGTGCTTAGACGGTATCCAAAAGGCATGGGTTCGAATTCCGCTGCATTAAAATATTTATATATTTTTTTAGCTTCACGCTTTTATCCCGCATAGCAGGGTAGACAGAAAGTACCTAGTGTCAAGACACTCCGTACATCGCTTTCCACCGAATCTGAGATATTGCGTGTTGAGTGGTTAAACACAAAGCCACACTTTGTCTTTTACCAGAGCAAGGAAGTGAAAATAACTTAAATATAATCACTCCCCCGAGTGGGGATCGAACCCACAACCGATCATGTTTACAGTCAGACGCTGTCCCACTGCACTACGGCCGGCCTATTTTAAATAAGAAATTTACGACATTTTTATGTCTTTTCAATGTTTTCTAACCCTAATTGTGGAATAACTCTTTAAAAATAATAATATTAAAATAAAATAGCAATCTCTATTGTTAAATGATTATTTCTTAATAATCTTTAAGTAGTAAAAATTTATAAAAATCTCTCTACAGAGATGGTAGCAACATAAATAAATTGTAACAAACATATAAGAATTTCGACGCAGCTGGTAGTAGAATGCATAGCTTTGTGGTCAGAGCACTTGGACAGTATCCAAGAGGTTCAAAACCTGGTATGTTCAAATTTTTATATGTTTTTTCAATAATGTTTTCTTTTAATCTTAATGTTTAAAACTTTTTTTTTAAATTAGTTGTATGGATTATGGAGCTTATATAAATATATGTTATTTTGAAAACATGTAATACCACTTACTCCTACATTGAGGCATTGATTTGATTACTTACCCAATACACTACTTATTACTATAGAACCTTCCGATTTATAAAACAATAAAGAATTTCTTCCAAGTCTGTCCCTTGAGAAATATATAATATTTTTTACTTTATTGTAATATATTAAACTAAAGGGTCCTTTTAGTGTTTTCATTTGTGAAATAATCTGCTCTGATGATTTACACTGAGGATGAAAATAAAGTTAATAGTATATTAAATAAGCTCATACACTATATCTAAATTAAAAAATAAATAAATATTGCATACTTCTTACATTTGCCAATTTCTCCATTATTATATATGTATCACTTATTTTTTTATCCCATGCATCATCAAATATGTCACCATTAAATAACAAAATTCCATTTTTGCTTTCTACAGGTTGTGGTGTCCTTGTCCTTCCTTGCATCCATAATACAGAACCATAAAAATATAAAGTTACTTCATTGAGAACGACCTCTACACTGTTTATGCAATCCGGCCCTCTGTTTTTTAACCTTTCAAATACATGTTTGTCCTAAAAAGCAATAAATTTGATAAAAATAATATTTCATTATAAATTATGCATTTTTTTGTTCCATGTTTATATTTCTTACAGATGTTATTGTTTCTTTATTATGTCTTATTTCACAAAAAATGCCGCACATTGTATTAAGAATTTTGCGTCAGCTACGATTTAAATAAATAAACGTACGTAATTAATGTGTTATAATTTTTATTTTAGCAGTTGGGCGTTTTATAATAAATTAACGTCAAAAATAAAATGTGTTACTGAAGTTCAGGCTTAAGGTTTTTAAAGTATAAACGTGCTATTGACAAGTGACAGTTAACTTATAAATAGGACACTACACGGAATACAGCCATGGAAAATCGCTTTACTATATCTGTCAGTTCAAGTAATATATTAAAATTATGTTAGTAGTAGATGTTTAATATACTAAGTATATTAAAAAAATATTTTTTTAATATATATATTTTAAGCCAACTTCGCATATATTATACGAAAGCTTCGATTAATATATGCGAAGTTGATCTATCATATGTTGTATCAATTTTCACCTATTCATTTTCACTCAATCAATTAATAATACCCACCAAATTAAAACTACAAAATGGCTATAACATATATATTATTATGTAACCTGTAGCTGTCTCTGTAGGTGATTTTAAGTTTCGTTGTCGCTTGACATCTCGTTAATGATACTAAATAAAGATATTAAAAATTCTAGGAAAATAATAGCTCATCACCATTCTCTGAGTTTTGTTATGTTGGTATTACTGGTGACAGCACTATACATGTTTCAACCATACACATCTTTTCTTCATATTTAGAGGTCCTGTCAATTATACCGTAATTCTTTTATACTCTTTGGTATAAAAACATAAACATTAACAGGTAATATTATTGTTATTGGTATGATGTTGAAAAATAAATAGTTAATTTACAAAATGTCTTCTAACGGCAAAGATATGGAGAAAAATGAGGAAGCACCTGTGGATCAACTTTCTTCCCAAGATGCAGAAGAAAATGAAAAAGCTTTGGTTTCTGAATATGTATCTAACCTAGAAATGAGAATAAAACTAAAATCAGAAATGCGAAATCAAAATTTGAACTGCGTGAGGCCCCCTGACAACTATTTTTCCAAATTGGATTCTGGCTTAAAAAAAAATACGACTTTTGTTAAGAAATTAAAATCTTTTAGCGCTACTCAAGTGGATACCCTTTTGAAAGATTTAGGAGCTCTTAATTTGACGAAATACATTTCTGAAGTAGCAGGAGCAATAGCAGAAGCAAAGCTAAAAATGTCAGATATTTCAGCTGCAATAAATCTTTGTTCCGTCTTGCATAAAACGTATGCGGAATTTGCAACAAATTTTTTTGAAAATTGGCAAAAAATTTTAACTTTTAAGGTGACAGATAAAATTACTAACTCTTCAAAGCTTCGAGTAGATTTAAGATTTTATGCAGAACTTATAGCCGTAGGTATATTTACAAACAAAATAGGACTTCCGCTCCTTGGTAATGTACTGACAGTTTTAATAAATATGGACAAAGAAGATCACAATAATATTCCTATATTATTATCATTTTGTAAGCACTGTGGAGAAGATTACGCTGGCTTAATTCCAAAGAAGACTAAAGATGCTGCTGAGGTATTTACAAATATTTTTACAACTATAAAATAATTACAATTATTTTTTTACATTGCTCACTTATTAATATAAAGTTTTTTTTTCACTAATTATGTTCTCCTGATTACCTAATAAAAAAATAATATTTTTTTAAAATTAACACAGTACATTGACTTCTATGCATGAAATTCATAATATACTGAATATGATTAAATTATGTTGAATGTAAACAATATCATACCTTTTATTTAAATTCTATTAATCATATTCTTTTGGTAAATTACATATAAATATATTTCTTCTTTTTATATAATTGAAGTCTTAATGGTGATGGGCATAGAAATTCTCATTTGCATAATAAATATTACGAATTAGTATACCTGAAATTGTTATAAATTTTGCATCTTTTTAGAAATATAACATGTCCATACCAAGAAATACATTTTTATCAGCTGAAAAACAAACAGCTGTTAGATCTTTACTTAAAGATTATTTTGTATCTCTAACGAAACACTTATTAGCTGAAAGAGCTCAGTTACAAGCACTTCATGCTGCAAATCAGAGGACTCTTCATACTAGAGGAGAGCTATCTCAAGAACGGAAAGATCAGCTAGAGCAACATCAGGTACAACTCTTATAGAATTATAAGTTAAAAAGGAAAAACTTTTACTTATCAAACAATTATATATAACTTATAAATTTAAATTTTAGGCAACATATGATAAACTATTGTCAGGAGCACAAAACTTTGCTGAAGTTCTAGGAGAGGAATTGGGAGAAGCTGGGGAGCCTCCTACTCTATCAATGACAGTGATTGAAACCCAGGGGACAGTGACAATTGGTGGCAGTGAAGAGTTTATAATGCAAGCTGGTACTGATCCTTGGCAAGATGAAGATACTAGAACTTTCTATACTAGTTTACCTGATTTAAAGGTGTTTATGCCAAATTATCAAATGAAAGAGGTATGCCATATTCTTCTTTTATTGTGCCATATATATAATGCATATTTTGTATTATTTATGGTCAATGATTTGTAAATTTTTAATAATATTGATAAATAATAGCATGTCTTTTTCAGACGGTTAAAAGTAAGACTGAAACGGTAACTGAAGAAATGCTTGATGAAGATTTAAAAGAAGATGAACTCAGTGATAATGAAGAGGCACCGACTGTGCCTGAAGTGGAACAAGAAGAAGTTCAACCCACAAATATTTCTAACAAGTTTGTTTTAATTTCTATATCCAAATAAGATCTGACTATTAAAAATACATATGTATTTCTAAAAATACTATATATTTACAATATTGCAACTCAAGTATTAATTTCAGATATGCTCTCGATGCATTTTTAAATGAATTGCCAAACTGCATAAACAGAGAACTAATTGACAATGCTGCTGTAGATTTTGTTTTAAATCTCAACACTAAAAATAATAGAAAAAAGTTGACAAGAATTTTATTTAGTGTTGCAAGAACCAGACTCGATTTACTGCCATTTTATTCAAGATTTGCAGCTATACTGTACCCTGTTCTGCCTGATGTGTGTGTAGATCTATGTGCAATGTTGAAGCAAGATTTTAAGTATCATGTCAGGAAAAAGGATCAAATTAATATTGAGTCAAAGGTGCTACCCATTGTTGTTTTTTATAAATAAAAAGCTAATTAACAAATAAAAGTTGATATAGCCTGAACGGAAAAAATATCGCACTTGAGTTTGTCACGCTCGCACAGATCCAATGACCACAGTGTTACAGAATTGTAAACCTTTTTTCTGAATATATAAGATTTGTTTTTCGTATTTTTTTAGCTTAGCTTGAAATTCTTGTCCACTTAAATTTCGAAGGAGTATTTTTTACACATTTTTAAACTCTATAATTGTATCGAATGAAACTCTATAATACTATAAGTCAATTAATAGTAAAAAATATAGTCTATATCATAACTAAAACTAAAATTTAATAACATATATATGATTAGGAATTTGTCAAAACTAGCACTAATTCAGCACGGCGTTTTTGGTATAAATTCAAAATAAAAATATTTAGACTTCACCATTTTTCAAATTAACTCTTAAATCAAATGTACTTCACCCCTGCTAGTAGGTAAAGAGTGCATTGTACAATATTCTTTCTGTCCTGCGACTGGGCTATAATTATATATTTTATTATTATTGTATTATATATTTTATTGTGTAAAACCTCATTAATAGTGTGCTAATTAATATCTTTAAATGTTACTTATTACAAGAATATGCATAAATTATACACATTCCAGATTAAAGTGGTGAGATTTATTGGAGAACTAGTCAAATTTGGCCTATACTCCAAAATAGAAGCATTGTTTTGCCTTAAAGTTCTTTTACATGATTTCAAACATCACCACATTGAAATGGCATGTAATCTGTTGGAAACTTGTGGCCGTTATTTGTATTGTAACCCAGATACACATCAAAGAACAATGATATATTTACAGCAAATGATGAGAAAGAAGGTAAGAAGTCTATAGTAAAAGCAGTAATATAAATATCTTACAAAAATATATACAATTTTCTTTAAATTTTTAGACTGTATCAGCTTTAGATTCAAGATATGTAACACAAATAGAGAATGCTTTCTATTATGTGTGTCCTCCCGAAGCACCTGCACAGCCGAAAGAAGAAGAGCCACCAATGCATCAATTTATTAGAAAAATTTTACATGAAGATTTACAAAAAAGTAATGAAGAAAAAATTTTAAGACTAATGAGAAAATTAAATTGGGACGATCCAGAGATCTCGTCTGTGGCCATACAACATTTAGCTGGTGGATGGAGAGTCAGAGCGAGTGCAAGGAGGGCTTTAGCACGTTTAACGGCTGAATTGGCCGCTTGGCAAGAGGCAGTCGCACCTGCTGTTGTCGATACTATTTTAGAAGAAATAAGGGTCACCATGGAAGACCCTCACCCTCGATATAATCAGCGGAGAATTGCAACTGTGAGATATCTAGGCGAACTGTACAATTATAAGCTTTTAGACTCACGGGATGTTTTTACTGTTCTATATTCTTTTATTACATTTGGTGTCACTAATGACCATAGCAATGTATCCTCATTGGATCCACCAGACAATGTGTTCAGAATAAAACTGGTTTGTGCATTATTAGAAACTTGTGGAGCATATTTCAATAGTGGATCAAGTAAAAAGAGACTAGATTATTTTCTAGTGTTCTTCCAAAATTACTACTGGTTTAAATGCTCCGACCCATTCTGGACAGATGAGAATAAATTTCCAATATATGTCAAATATATATATCAAGAATGTTTAACAGGCTTGAGACCAAAATTGATTTTGTTTACAAATTGGCAGCAATGTAAAGATGCTATTGAAGAGATTAGACAAACGTTGTATCCTGAACTAGGTGAAGAAGAGCAGTACGATAATGATGAACAAGGAGAGGATAGTACAGCTGACGGCTTGAATACTATAATCGAAACTGATGACGAAACTGATAACCCTACTATGCCAGAAGAGAGTTCCGACGAAGACGGTATCACGGAAAGCGCCGGAAATGATGATAATGACACGCAAAACGATGAAATGACTGCTGAAGCTCGAAGACCAGCGCCTAAACCGGTAGGTTTTATTTGTATATTGGACGTGACTATTTAAATGTATTTATATATTATTGATATTTTTAAGGTGGAAGATGTGGAGTTTGAATCAGCATTTGAAAAAATGGTAATGGAAAATATAGCTGAAAGACAAAGGGAAAACAGACCGCAACAGCGAGATATAGCAGTGCCAATGACGTGTCGACAGACGACAAAAAAAACTTATGAACAGTTATTGGTATGTTTATTTAAGTAATACATAAACATGTTGTAATTTATATCTATTTATTGGTAAATGCACGCAATTTTGTGCGCGTGGGTTTGCCCCTTGCTATGAGTAATGCTTCTGCTTATTGTTTATACCATAAATATATTTTGTCGTTGATTTTGAAACTTGGAACCGAAAACTATGTCACAAGATGGTACTGCCAGCAAACGTTATTAGACTAACAGTTCCCGCAACGGCCATGGCCTTAGAAAATTATTTTAAATACATCAATATTACGATACGTATATAGTAATTAAATTTTAATTGTATGTATAGATTAACATAATATAACAACATAAATTAAGATTGTAAAAATAAAATTGTATTGCGTGTTCTACAGCAAGGAAAGGAGGGTGTGGAATTTGTATTAATGGTTAGGAAAGGTACCAAGCCACAGTACAAATCCTTTAACGCTCCTCCAGAGCTGGCAAGCAACTTGCAACAACAAGCTTTAGCTGACAAACAAGAAATGGAAAGAGTAAAACGGTAAACATAAACTGCCCATATTTTTCAATTTTAATATGTAAAACATGAATATGTTTAAATGAAATCAAATTTTTCTAATTTTACAGTTTAACACTAAACATATCGGAACGTCAAGAAGAAGAAGAGTACAGTGCAGAGAGTGGTGGCGGGTCAGGTGGCAGTGGCAACCCCAACCGAGGACAGCATGTACGTCAAAAATATCAACACCCCAAAGGAGCACCAGATGCAGATCTTATATTTGGACCCAAAAAGTTTAAATAAACACTATACTTTTGCTATATTATCTCATTACTTAATAATTTATATACACTGTTTTCATTTTTATAGCTTGCCTATTGGATTTGGTAAGGTAACACATTAGAAATAAATTTTATAAAAATAATTATAGTTTTATTTATTTTATTATTATAAGAAGTACTTGTCGTCCTTTTTTGAGGATAAAATTTGCTTACTTTTGATGGTAGGATATAGTTTTTATTGTATACATAACTTCAAATACAAATTTATATAATAAACAAAAATTCTTACAGAATAATATTAAAGAGATAGAGAAAAAGCCTAAAAAAATATATGTATCTTGTATATATAACTAATGTACTCTGTAAAGCCAGATGTCTGACCTCTTTAACTGAGCCATGAGCCTGTGAATGAGAATAAATTGGTATATGCATAATATAACTGAAATAAGAATAATATTGAAGAAAAATCAAATTGTTAATGTAAGAAACATTGCTAAATCACATTTAGTACAATGTTTTAGAATAATAAAATATTATATTTCTTTACACTTTAATATAAAATCATAAATATTCTATCAGAGGAGTAGGGGAGGTTTTTGCAATCGGAGAAACATGATATCTCCCGTCTATTACAATTGAATAAGAAGAATGTATTATTTATTACTAGTTTAGTTTACCCTCTAGTGACAATTTTTTTTTATTAATAGACTATGTTTAACGTAAATATATAAGTGACACTATTTATTAATAAACAACTATTTTTTGGTTACACGTCGATCAATGTTGTTGTTTCGAGGTGAATAAAGTAAAAACAACAAAAGGTGGTTTGTTTTTCAATATATGTTTACTAATGTAAGGATTAGTCTGTTTAGTTGGGGAGGAGGAGGCTTAGGCAAGCTTTGTGTATCTGTCCTTTTATATCAATAATGTATTGTAATTGTTATCTACTACATTATCTAATTACAGAAATATGCCGTTTAAGTTCAAAAAGAAAGGTTTGTGACCCGAAATCTGACCAATATATCTGATATAAGTATCTAGTAGAAATAATTTCACTGAAAAGTTTGAAGGTTTATTAATTGCAGGCGAGTTTGATGAAGATGAGATACTAAAAAGAATGATGCCCTATGCCGTACAAATTTAAGAAAATACCATGGGCCCAGTTAAGTTTATAAGAATAAGAAGGATAATGTTGCGATATATTTTTTTTACCTGAAATTTACATTAGGCGCCATTAATTGACATCTAAACTAAGGTACCAAAACAAAGACAAGGAATCCCGTGGTATTAACCACGGGATAACTACAAGGACACGTTTAATAACAATATAGGTAAAAACTAATCTTAAATAAACACAAATGTATACTGATTTATTTCCTTTTTAATAAAAAAGTAATATAATTATGTAAGATATAGTAACTATATAATTATAAGTAAGATATAGTAATTATATAATTATAGAAAAAAGTAACTATATAATTTGATATATTTTGATTATTTAATAAATATTGTTTTTTTATTTGATTTCTAAATCTGGGAGAGCCTTAGGCACAATTGACCTGATGACCTGAAAACCATGCTATAAATTACATATTGATAATTTTTGGACCGTACTTTCTAAACCTTCTAGTCAAATATACAGTGCAATTTACCTTAACAATAAATATGACTAATAATAATTTGACTTTTAATAATACATTATATGTGAGAGTGTCCAAACCTTCCCTGACTCCTCTAAAGACAAAAAATATCCACCTGTTTTAAAACTTTATTTTTATTTCAATACAGACATATTGTATAATATTCAGAAGACTTATAAAAACAATAAGAAAATAATGTGAAATTTTCCTTTGTGTCCTATAATTTAAAAAGAAGACTTATTGTCAGTAATGTTAAATTGTGACAGCCGCAGCAGGGCCGCACAGCAGCAGGAGCCTAGCAGATGAGACCGGTCGTGGCGCAGTGTGACAGCGTCTGACTGTAAACGCGATCGGTTGTGGGCTCGACCTCAACTCGCGAGAGTGATTATATTTAAATATCACTTGGCAAAGATCAAGTGCGGCGTTGAGATCCACCACTCAACACGCAATGTCTTAAATTCGTTGGAAAGCGAAGTACGGAGTGTCTTGACAAGAGGTACTTTCTGTCTACCCTGCAATGCGGGATAAAAGCGGGAAGCTAAAAATTGTGTTTGGTGTGAATAAAATACGTCTTTTAGTCTTATTTACCAATCATACAAACGTCTTTTTTACCAATCATACAAATCCATAAACTGATTTACCGTTACCCTAAGGCGCAATGTCCTTGAAGAGAGCTCTCGGTTTATTTGCGCATTATTCAAAGTGGGCTAGAAACCTTTCTGAAAACAATTATTTACCTATTAATGTAAAATTACACCACTCAGCAAGCAGGTAATCTTATAAGCGAGTTTGAAACATTTACGGTTGAAAGCGATACTTTTGTAAAGATACTATAACTTAATACAGAACATTGGTAACAAGTCCCTCCGGTTGCTCTGCTTTACATATAATTTTTTCTTTGTACTGCAACTGAAAATGATTTATTGTTAAATACTATAAAAACAAATTTTAAAATTACAAAAATTATTTGCTTTAAATTGTAACTTATAAATTATAAATAATAAAATAAAATATTTTTTACCTACGATGGTGTTTCTTTCAATACTTGTGAATGTAGATTCTGTGGGTATTTGTCAATGTCAATAATTTTGTATGACATTTTTCAGTTATTCTCGGCGCGTTCCCTAAACATTTTGATATCGACAAGCTTTGTTGTAAAAAATAAATGTGGTTTCAAATTCAGTTCATTCATCTGAAAATTTACAGGGCTAAAACTGTATTTCAAGCAACATCAGTTTTATTTTAATTATATTTATTGTTATCTGCTATTCATAACCCTAGAATTATGGCAGATGATGATTTTAGTAAAATTTTACAACAAGCTGAACAGTTAACTACAGAAATTGAAGGTAATGAAGAATTACCAAGAGTTGAACGATCTTTAGGTCAAGTATTAGAGGCCTCTCATGAGCTCTATTCAAGAGTTATTCAGTCCGGCGCAAATGATATTCAAGCGTAAGTAAACAATTTACATTTTGGTTTCTATTTACAAATTTTGTATTATGTTATACAATTTGTATTTTCTTTTTTAGGCACCTTTTATTTGGATCCAAGGGATTAGATCTGCAACAAATATCTCAGAAGCTGGAAACATTATCTTCTAAGAGAACATTTGAACCTTTGCAGCCAATAGCTGATTCAGATATTGAGAGCTTTCTTAAAAATGAGAGAGAAAATGCCATATTATCGTTAATAGATGAAGTTAATAAGAATGCAAGTATTTTCATTTATATAAAAAGATGTTAATTTATAAGTTTTTGCTTTATGATAACAATCATGAAGTCAATGTACTCAATAATGTAGGTCTTATATGAATAATGTCTTTGATTATAGCTCAACCAAGTTTGGAGGTCATACACACTACACATGATAGCTAGATTATGTTCAAAGATTTTATTCAGACCTCAAAATATTTTATATTATTTTAATTCCATTATTTTAATTGATATTTATAACCTGTTTATAATTACATAATTATCTGTAGTAATGTTTTATTATTAAAATAACTTATTTATAGTCATTGCAAACTACAGAAGACCAAAAGTGGGAACATATGTTATCTGAATGGAACAAAGAAAAAATAAAACTAATGAATGCTATGATAGGACCATCACAAAATTGGCTAGATCTAAAGCGCACACCTGAGCCTCCAAGTATTGCTGACACTCCTAAGAAATTTGGTCATTCCATGCTTGACAATATTGAGGCAGCATATGCTAGACAAGTGCAGCAATATAATAAACTTGTATTCCAAGGAGCTAAGTCAAGGACAGCATTGCATCAAAAGTTCTCACAAGTCCTAGAAGAGTTGAATGATCCAGTAAGTTTATCTTGACACACAATTTATGTTGTTATAATATCTTCTGTGAGGTTATATTGCAGTGAGATTTTGCAATATCATAAAATACTTCCTAACGAAAGTACTTATTACTTTTGTTAGAAAGTATTTTATGATATTTTAAAAATTAGTGAATATTTATATTTCAAAAAAGTAATTTTATAAACATATTATTGTACAACATAGTAAATATTATTTTAAATGTAAAAAGGTTATCATTTTTTTAAAACTACTTAAATATTAAGTTTAAGTAAGTACTTAATCTAACTTATGATCTCAATTGAAATTACCATTTTATTACAGAAAGTGAAAGAAATGTGGGAAATAATTAAATCTATGGCAAATATACCTGCACTTGTGAGAGATGAAGATCCTCTGAAAGCTAGAGGAAATCCAACTATTCAACAGTGTCTTATTGCACAAGGGAAAAAATATCTTGAAAAAAGGTTTCATATTACACATATATTATGAATATTTTTAATTTTTAATATATGAATATTTTTTATATAATATAAATTACACATTAGCTTGTTTACATGCCACAATGCAGATATGTACAGGAAATGCTTATAAATTATAATTGAATATTATAATATAGCTTTAAAGTTATATTTATTATAAGTGGCCTTCCAATAGACATAACTGATTGAAATCTTAAAGAACACAGCCAGATTACTCCTTCCAAAAAAATCCATACACCACCACCTATGCTTTATGGCATAGAAGATCTCATAAATTTAATTAACCTGCTAAATAAAGCTGTACTCAGTGGAACTTATTATTACAAAATTATTGATAGAGATCAACTAAGATTTTCTCACAATCAATTGATATTTACAAAAATTTAATGGAGTTTATTCAAAAAAATGGCCTTATGGGCCATACTTTGTCATATATTTGCCTACAACATATATATGTATAAAAATATATATTTTACTGTATAATTTCTGTTAATATTTCATCAGGTACAAACAGTATATGAGTGATGTAGTGCGGGCAAATCCAGCAGCGGCTATGCGTGGAGGTGAACCTGGTACCTTTCCTCTGGTACGTGGCTTTGTTGGCCTTAGACTTCAGATGCAGAACATCCAGGGTCTGACTGATGGGGTCATTGAGGATCGTCCTTTATGGCCAATGGTTTACTACTGTTTGAGAAGTGGAGATGCTAATGCAGCATTGCATTGCTTGAAAAAAGCTGGGTTTGTAGCATGCATTATTTTTTGTTTAATTAAGTTCTGAAAATTACATTAGTTTGGCTATCAACTGCTTAATATTTTTATAATTAGGGACAAATTTTTATATTAAAAAAATTAACTACTCATTCTAAAAAAAAAAGGAATATTGATTTTACAAATGTTTTAATTAAAATAGAAAAATTATGACTTAAAGTTTTAACTTAGTTTATTCAACAGCATATATATGCAACAATATAAATTCAAAAAGGTAACACAACATTTATTTTTTCCTACCAACATTATAGAAGAGATCATGAAGAATTCATAGCTGCACTCGAAGAATATATCAGAAACCCAGAGAAAGCACTTAGTGATAAATTGCAAACAGCTATTAACTTCCAATACAGGATTCAAGTCAGAAATTCCACAGATCCTTATAAAAGAGCAGTAAGTACAGATTTTTGATTAGTTGATATCAGAAGTTTGTTGAACTTTCACCCATCTCACTTTTAATAGTGATTTCATTTTAATGTTCATATAACATTAAACTCTTTACTGCTTTTTTTAATAAAATATTAAATTTATATATATAATAACAAAATATTATTAAATTTTAATTAATCATAGCACAGCTAGGAATTATCTTGTCAACCTACTCTTTCTTTTATGAGGTTGTAAATTTCATAAACAGACCTGAAAACTTGTTAATCAGGGTCATCTACGTACGTACGTTAAAATATATTTTAATATTTTAAAGTAAACAGCGGGATTTATTTCTTCCAGGTGTATTGTGTTGTAGGATGCTGTGATGTCAGTGATGAACATTCGGAAGTGGCGCGTACTGCAGACGATTATTTATGGCTTAAACTATCTGCAATAAAAACACGACCAAATAACGAATCGGAGTCTTTTACGTATTCTGATTTACAAAAAATGATTTTAGAAGAATATGGTAAGTACAGATTATTATAGTTAGTCACAAGACATTTTGTTATATTTAGGGTTGCCGTCTGTCCGACTCTAGCTGGACCTATTTTCCTTATTTTCCAATTTATATTATATATAATACTATATTTTCTATCCGGCCTGTACGGTTTTTGATAGGAATTTTGCAGTGTTCACAAATAAAGAACAATATAAATGATACACTGGAACAAAATTTCTGTTCAGTGAGGATAACAGTAATTATCTGAAGCCCACCCAGACGGCATGGGACAATTTAAACAAAACATGAATCGTACATAATTGCCAAGCACTATTTAAACTCTTACTCATGTGATATTTAATGACCAAAATTGAAAAACTTAAATTAGATGATTTTAGTTTACTGGGTATGTATGTTTGACTGACTTTTAGGGCCTAATGTCCGGTTTTGTACAGGGCATAGTAAGGTTTTTTCATTTTAGAAAGTGGTAACCCTAGTTATAAATAGTATAAATTAAATGATTTCTGAAATAATTAAATTTATATTATATTATATATACAAAAGATTTTTACTCCTCCCTCTGTTGATTCAAATCAAAGGTTAAGTAAAAACGACGATACGTTTATTAGATTTAAAATATTTTGTTATTTGATGCAAATGGCATATTATATAAATGCATATTAGAGCATTGTGTCACGAAATTGTTTATTTAAGTATCAAATTTGTCTATTTCGAAAAAATATTTCTATGATATTTAAAGACCTAAAGATTAATTTTATAGTAGCTTTATTGATTTAAGTTGTTATTCTTATGTCTCTACATTTTAGGTGAAACACACTATCATGCTTATGAAAAGCCACTAGTTTATTTCCAAGTATTAACCTTGACTGGTCAGTTTGAACCTGCTATTGAGTTCTTGTCCAGGATTCCAAGGTATCAAGTGCATGCTGTGCATATGGCTCTAGCACTCCATGATGTATACATGCTAGGCACTCCCCGAAATGTGCAAGCTCCTTTGCGTAAGTTAATTTCCTATTTAAATTTGAGCAAAGATGTATTTTTTGAAATTGTAAAATAACAATTATGGTATTTTAATATTTTTAAACTAATAATTCATACACTGAGAATAAAAAAAAACAATAAAAATGAGTTAATTTCTATGTAGTTGGATAAAGAACATGTGGATTATATGACCAAGCAGTCTGACCAAGACTGCTTGGTCGACACCTGGTCACATTCAAAGATTTTATGTTTTCTAAAACTCTTAAATTAGGCTATTTCAGTAATCTCAACTAAAATCTAATTTGCTGATGAATATGAAAATGGCTTAAAAAATATTTCTATATTACATTATTATTACATTAATTACATTACTATATTGTATGTTATTCACATTTTAAACAAAGTATTGTTGCTTTTAAAGGTGCTGATAAACCATCAACCAACTAAAATATTTCAAATTATGTAATTTGAAATATTTTGGTTGGTTTACAAATATTTATATACAATAAATGTATTTGTTTAGAATATGCAAAAATGGCTTATAAAATATTTACAAATTTTATGTTTTAGTATCAGTGGACACAGATGATCCTATCCCACTGCGTCGTTTGAATTTAGCAAGACTTATATTGTTGTATGTAAGGAAATTTGAACTTTCTGATCCATCTGATGCATTGCATTACTACTTCTTCTTGAGGTAAAAATGGATATTTTATTATTTTAATTATAATTAATACTTTGCTTTCACTAATATTACATTAACTCTTTATTACTTTTTTATACACTAAAAAATATTTTGCGTTTTTATATAACATTTATTTGATAATTTTTAAGAAATATAGTTGACTAAGGGAAACCTGATGTTATAAATTTACCTAGTTCTTGATGATCCAAAAGGTATGCTAAAATCTCTTCAAATGTTTCGGCTTTAAGCTATTCATTTAACTGAAACAAATATCTCTATATATCTAGTTACATTGATAGAAGGCCAAATTTTTTGTTACTATCTCAAAATAAGCATGATTTTTTAAATAATATCTGTTTGTTAAATAAATATACAATCAAGCCATCACAATTAGTAAGCAAAATGAAAATGGTTTTCCTTTTTCAGAAATCTTAAGGATCCTAGCGGCAAGAACTTATTCATGTGTTGTTCTACTGATCTCGCATTGGAAAGTCGTGATTATGATTTACTGTTTGGTGTTATGGATAATATGACTGGAATGCGAAATTCCGGACTGTTAGATCAGTTCAATAATCCGCATATTGATAGCAAAGTAAGTTTTTTTTATCTTTTTTGGGTTGACATATAACAAATTTCTTTTCTATGCTTTTATTTAATTTGAGTTTTTTTTAGGTTATCGCCCTCAACTTGGCTGAGCAACTGGTCAATAAAGGTCTTTTTGAAGATGCTATTGTGGTTTATGATATTGCAGGGGTAAGATTTATAGTCGGAACTATAATAAGTTAATATAATAATAAATTATGTTGAAAGTAAACAATTGATTCATAATTGATATAAGCTCAAAAATTTTGGTAGTTATCAAATAAAATTATTTCTTTTATGATTTAAGTAATTTACATTTATTTCCTTTAAAAAAATTGATGATGATCTTGCGGGATTCAAACCCGCGTATGATAATCGTATATTAGTTACGACGGATATAGATATAAAAATACGAATATAAAAATTTTAACGTAGTGGCACTAGAACCCGCGCCACTTGAAAATCGTCTAAGCGGTGTGATCACTAAGCCATGCTCTCTATCCAGCTTCGTCAAAATTCTTAGTTTTGTACCGATATTAATTTTATAAATATCTTGGAGCCCTTGGATGGATTCCAGGAGGCCCGAGATTAATGATTTGTATGTAGCTTATATACAATTTTTTATTAGTCTTCTAATGTTTTACTTACATTTACTTAAAAATAAAAAAACATTTACAGAACTTAGAAAAAGTGTTGGAACTGTTCTGCGTGTTACTCGCTCAAGTGGTGAACAGCGGTGGCGGCGCGGGCGGTCTCCGCGAGCGTCTTGCCGCTCTGGCGCAGCGCGTGTCGCGTCGTCTCCGCGCCGATGACGTCACGGTGCCGGCCACGCTGGTCGACGCGTACAACAAGCTGTGTAAACTTATGACGTTCTTCGATCAGTTCCATGCTGAGAATTATGAGGGAGCTCTTGAGGTGATTAGGAATTTATTGGTTTGTATTTTTTTATGGGCACTGATTTGTGCCACGCGATTTTGGAGGGAAAGCAGTGAAAACAGTAACTAGATACAAAGTTCTCTATGACTCCTCTGCGGGGTAGGCTTGACATCAAAAAACAATATTGTTAAATATCCAGTGTTGTTGTTAATCTAATATTTTTCAGTTCTGTCAAACAAACATAAAAACAGAAAGAAAAAATATATATAAAAAATGTTACTTTGGTGTACATTCCATGTTTCCATAAACATACATTTACTTAAAAGCAGTTATTTGAGTACCATAATTTAAAAAATAAATACTCCCATTTTTTTTACAGATATATCAATAAATTTATATTTTATTTGCAAAAACACGAAATCAAACAACAATTTTGTCTATATTAATATTAATTACGTTTTAATTTTTTTGAGCAGACAGTACGTTTGTGTGAAATAGTACCACTAAGCGCGAGTGAAGTGGAAGCTCGCGTAACGGGTGCTCGTGCCGCTCGAGGAGAACTATTGCGGGCATTACCCGCCGTATTGCGAGCACTTTGCCATATACTTATAGCCCAGCGACAGAAGCTAAGGACTGCTCAGCCTACTCTCCCAGCACATACTGCCAATAAGGTTAGTTAAATAATAATAAAATGTGAAACAGAATGTTTTAACATGTTTAATATTTATACAGTAATGAAAAATATTTTTAGAAATCTGTACATGTTGAATGCGGCAGCAAATGCAATTTTTATGACTTTTGTAAAAAATATTTTCCTATTCTAGTGTTAATAATAATATGTTAATTATTTGTGTTTATACATATACACATTTCTGGTATTCTGTTATTTATCATACTCTCGGAACTATAAATTAAATAAAAGAAATTAAATTACAATTTCAAAACACACACACACACACACACACACACACACACACACACACACACACACACACACACACACACACACACACACACACACACACACACACACACACACACAAATAAATATTATTTTAAAATAAAAAATTTTTCAGCAATTGGAGTGGCTGAGGGAGCAAGCAGAAGTGCTAAATACATTTGCTGGCAACATTTCCTACAGGATGCCCGGAGATACCTACAGTCAATTAGCACAGATGCAGATTTTGATGCATTAATTAGTTGTGATTTTTTTAACCATTACAAGAAAATAAATAAAACCTAATTTTCATACCAACGCTTGTATTTTATTATATCTAATTTTTTACCTAACATATCAACACAAAAAAGCCGTTTTCAGTTCAATTTGCAAATTTTATTATAAAAAATTTTGATTTTAAATCTTTTATCTAGATACAAAAATTACCTTGCATAGTGTGCTTGAGACCAAAATAATCAACCTTCCAAGTTTTCAAAATCAACTGATATTTTAATTTTATCAAGTATTTTTCTCCTAATAAATTGTATGGTATATATAGAATCTATTTTTTATGAACCTCCTTTTTGAATATATGTACGTTATGAGGTAGTATTTAGTTGTATTTAAATGGCGACGGCTGTCGCTAATGGATACGCAACGTCTCGAATTTCTGCAAAAGTGGAGAACAAAGTTAAACTAACACCAGAATATATTTATCTGTAAATAAAGCTGCCAAAACTTTACTTTAACTGTCAGGAGTCACAATTTGAAACTGTCAAATATTAATTTAGATTATTATTGCGTATTTTTAGGTTATGTGAACATAAATATTATGTTGAAATATTAATTTATTATAACGTTATATACGACGTTGACTTTAACTTTACTTTCAAGATAAGGCCTTTTAAAAGCATAATATACATATATTAATCAAGCAGAAAATCATACAATATGGAGTGCTCAAAAAATTTACATCGTGAATTGTTTTGTGTTTTATTTCCCGGCTATGTTAAAAATGAAGAGAAGGCTATACAATATATGGGAGGAATCAAAGGAATTTCACAAGTACGAAATTCATTCTTATTCATTATAGTAAACCTAGTAATAATTACACTTAATTACAGATGCGCTATATTTTTAGGTGTATTCACATGCTAATAAAAAGAGATTAGGCATGTCCTTTCAACCCGATAATCCTTTTATAAAAAAAATATATGGAGATGTTAAGCCGACTGCTGGAGTTCTCTTAAAGCTAAAAGTAAAAAAAACTAAAGCCGGTAATGAAGTGAAACGAAAAGTTATGTCTACATCAGTTGTTGGATCAGTATCACAAATTATTAAATTTGAATGTAAGTTCCTTGTAAATTAGCATGTTCATATAATAAAATCGTTGATTATCGCGATTTTTACACATTTTAAATGGAACTATTTTAAATGGATTAATCATGTACATACAAAAATATCCTAGAAAACCCAATGTTTCTAACACTACAGTCGTAGGCGGGTGAGGTGGCATGTCTGTTAGTAATCCATTTAAAATAGTTTTATTTAAAATAGTATTTTCTCACTTTTCTGCAGCTCTATCTGATTTTCAATATATGCCTGTGAGCACTTCTGCATCTGGGAAACCACAGTGCCTATTAGAAAATATACTTCCAAGTGGTGTTGATCATTTCAATTCATTATTGTAAGTTTAATATTTATTTATTTATTTATTACTGCTTAATACAGTACTGTAGTCTCTGTGTATCTTTATTATAATATGAAACTCAGTATTATTATTCTTAAAAAAAATATTTTATGAAATCAGATAGATTTCATAAAATAATTTTTTTTAAGATAAGATAGAGAAGAGGGTAAATAAGATGTCTTACTGTAAGCTTGATTAATATGTATGTAATCCTGTCTGAGGATTGATGATATATTTATTATTTTCATTTTACTGTTTTGGAAACAAACACAACAACTTATACTCCCACAACCAAACATGCAACATCTTGTTGTTTGGATAGAAAGTGAATGAACATTGTGGAACTACCAGAAACAAGCTGCATAAATGTTGTTAAATTGAGTATTATTCATTTGTTAATTGAAAGGTTATATAAATTTAATAATATGATTTAATTTTATATATACATATTTCATAATAAAAATTGTTAAATTCTTATATCTTTATACACAGAGAACCAGCACCAGCTTACATAACACCCTTTATCTTTTCACGATCAGATAAAGCCACAAGTTATTCATATTCAGATAAAAGATATGCTACCAAAGATCTAGTTAAAGAAGAATCTGGAGATGCTAACAGTGATGAAGTACATAAGAGTAGAAGTGAACGAGGATTGCCTATATCTCGATATGTGTTTAATCTAGTAGATGATTTGCCAGCAGAACCTAATGAGTACTATATAAAGCTTAAAAATACTCGACTTTCAGTGTATTCTAAATTAGAAGAAGAATTCCAAGCTGTAAAAGAGGTGCTAATTATTGCCTAATTTTAAAAGATATTCTATTAAGATTAATTTTTAAGAGTGGTAAAATAGTTTTTTAAAATTTTAATAAAATTAAAATTAATATCATAGATATTCTATACATACAAAATATTACTTTAACATTGTTCTGATAAGATGAAATACGAAGTTAAGTTTCGCCACTCAAAGAGTTTAAATTCTTAAAGATTGGAAGGGAGTATTTTGAAAGTGGTTTGTCTCTAATGTCCTGACTGTGATGTAGAAAAAATCGTGGAAGCTTAAGGAAATAATTGCTTTATATTTTAAACAAAATATAATGAGAATAATTTTATTATCTATCACATTTTATAATAACTTAGTAAAGATATATTAACCGCTTATCTTTTTTATAGCTTTTCGATGAAAGACCTATATGGTCTTTAAACCTCGTCAAATTCCGTACAAAGATAAAAATGGCGTCTTTGAAAATAATTTTGCCCTGTATCGCATTATATATGAGGGAGGGACCGTGGCGTATGATGTGGGTTAAATTTGGTTTCGATCCCAGAAAGGAGCCTAGTGCAAGGATATATCAAACTTTGGACTTCAGGATGAGGCACTCAGGTATTATTTTTTATATAACTTCTACAGAAATTTTATAAATGGAATTTTAGTATGGATTATATTTGAATTAGTTTTATTATATTTATATCCCAGATTTGGTAGTGCCTTATCAAGCGAAGCGTTGGTTGTGACAAGGGTTGTCATCTTTATTAGGCTTTTTGTTAGTGTAATTATTTACAGATATTTCAGTCAATGAAGTATTTGATCAGTGTTGACAGATAAGTAATATAAATGATAGACTCGAACATAATTTCTATCCCATGAAGGAAAGTTCATAATTTATCCCTAACTACTTAACTGTTTTTCGCCTAAAATCTCAACATTGTCTCAACATTGCGTGCTTACTGGCGAAATTAACATCGCGCTTTGTCTTACCAGAGAGGAAATATATAAATAAATTTTAAATACTAATAATAATCTTCCGAGTGCCAACCGAATCCACAACCATTGCGTTTACAAGCAGGCGCTGCCATACAGCAACATAAACTGCAAACATGTTTTTGATTTTGTTATTCACGTATTCTATACAAATACCAAATGAAGAAAATATTGAGTCTGATTAAATTAATTAAAAACTGATTAATTGGACTTGATTGTTATTATTAAACTATTACGTAATTAATAAACAATTGTAACTCATAATATATTTTTTATTATTGGCTTAAAACGTTATATTCAAAATTAATTACTTGCGTCGGGCTTTTAGAGCATAGTCCAACCTTACACAGCGTAGAATCAGGCTTTTTTATTGTTTTTCTAAAGTCAAAATATTGCGTGATAAGAGAAACATTTAAAAGATTATTACAATTGTTAAGCTAAAAAATACGGGATAGTGAATAAATGAGTGAACACGGACTACTGTAAAGTGTTCGAAACGTTAGGTTTCCAAAAATATATTTTCGAATACCAAAATACACGTTATCAATCAATCAAAGATCTTATTAGTAAAAAGTCAAACAAGCTAAAATAGTCCATAACTGTAACACATTATTGCGAGATCCTTTGTTCTGATTATAATTACTTGGATAGTTATTTTGTATAAATATAAGAAAATATGTATTTAGTTGTTTTTGACGTCTTGTTTGATTATTTCAATTACCTTTGTTCAACTTTTCCTCGGCTAATGCACAAATGACCCTTTACGTATATGATACGGACAATAAATTACGCGCGGTTCGCAGATTTCTTCTATCGCCTTAAAGAATTTAGACGTTTTAAATTATTTACAGATAACGTAAGTTTTTTATTATTGCTAATAAACTTTGGACCATAGTTATGTATGAATCAATTCTATTTATAACTACGTATTATATTTTAACATTTCAGTGTTATTTACTAACTAAGAAGAAAAATCGAGAGTCGAAATATCGATGCCGCTACGCTCAAATTTTTATTCCTTTTTAAATGTCAATGTAGTAAATTACTTAATATATTTTATTTTGAATTTAAGGCAAATTTACAATCAATTTCAACTAGGTTACGAATATTTTTGCTTTAGCTGGTGTTCACGCAATGGTGACGACTCGTGATCAAATAGTTCATGGTAAGAAAACAGATCGAGCGCGAAGCTTCAAAAAGAATACGTCAGACGAAATATCCCAAGACGACATAGTATATGAAGGAGCTGTGTATTTTAAACCAGGAATGACGCCAACTCAAAGACAGGTTTACTATCAGGTGAGTTGGTAGAATCAGGTTTTGGTTTTCGCGATTTTTACATATTTTAAACAAAAACATTATAACTAGATTAATTGCGTATAATTTGGTATTCGAAAATCCTTTTTTAAAAACCTGGCGTTTTCAACATTTTACAGTTGTCCGTAGGTATTGTAGAGACTAGAAAGTATTATCAGATTTTAAAAGTATTTTTGAATACCAATATTTACGCGAATAATCCAGTCTAATTAGTTTCATTTAAAAAGTTGGTAGAATTTTATGTTTTTCTATCAGTTATGTCATATGCACTCTTTTTTTCTAGGCAATTAAGTCGTGACATTTATTTTAAAGTAATAAGTAATGTAATTATTAATAATGACAATGAGATGTATTGAAAAGTGTGAGAAGCAAAAATAGTATGATTGTAAATATTTATTGTTTTTATGCATTATGAAACAGTATTACCTACATGTGTACACTTTCAGTTTTATATATTTGTAATATAAATAATATATTTTTATGAAACTTAGAATCAACAATATATATTTTATTTATTTCAGTTTTGTGATGTACAATTACCAGAGGTACAAGAGCTAATATCCATAGAGCCGCCGACAGGTTACAAGTGCCACGAGAAACGCGGCTGGCTGCCCCCCGACACCGACCAGTTATGTCGCGATCACATATTCAAATATGTTAAACAAACGTTACTTGCCACTCATAAAGCTGACCTGAAGTTTGATGTTAGTATCTTTAACATATCGAGTGCATAGCAACCGCATAGCAGGGTAGTCAGAGTTAACTTAGTGTCAAGACACTCCATTTACTGCTTTTCGCTCGAAATGGAGACATTGCGTATTGAGGGGCGAACTCAACGCCGCGCCTTGTCTTACTATAGCGGAGAAACATACTCCGCTGGTTATGGGTTCGACCCGCTCGGGTCAGTACCCGAATACATAATCATTATTATGTATTTTTATTTTTATTATAAATTTGTTTTCTGACTGTAAACGCGATTGATTGCGAAATGATTATATTTAAAATTTATTATCATTCTTTCTTTCTGGTCAAAGCACGGCTTGAGTTCATTCAACACGCAATGTCGGCGCCTTTGGGCGGATATCAGTAAACGGAGTGTCGTTATACTAAGTAGTCTCTGACTACCCTGCTATGCGGGATAAAGCGTGAAGTTGTATATATTATTTGATATCGGTGTACAATTGTAGTCCAAATAACGTTTAAAATGCTTTTATTTGTTTTAGGATGGTAGCAGTGGAGATGAAAGTATTTCAGATGAAGATGGCGCGAGTGCATCCATTGTTGAAGGAGAGGAATCTCTTAATATACAGTGACCTTGAACTCATTTCACTGTGTTTTATTTCTAAACTTGTCCTTCTTGTATTGTTACGTTTAGTACTTAATTTATTACATTTATAAAATGTTAAGTATAACTAACAACTAACGGTTTTTAAAATGATTGAACGAATGAATAAAAACTTTATCAAAATAACAACTTCGTTTAATGCATATTGTATAACGTACATTTTATAAGTATGAATCATATTAGTCATAATATATATGGAGATAAATTCTAAAAAAAACTGTATAGGTTAGATAGTGTGTAACATGTCATGGCTATCATTATTTCTGACTTTGAAAAGGATGCATAAAAATGAGAAAATGTTACAAGTAAAGATTAAAATTGGTTGAAAAAAAGGCGGTAAATGATAAGTTTCATGTGTTTATTTGTTTGGTAGTCTTTGTAGTTTGTACCCAGGGACATGACTAAGAGATAAACGAACTTTGTGCCGGCTATAGTTAAATATACCTCGTAGATATAAAATATTAGTTACAAAATAAATTGTGATTTATACATACATTTCCATAATTTTGTATACAAATAAATAAAATTAGAATGTCTGTTTGTAATATAAAAAGAACTATACTAAATGTATGTGTATGTAAACACTGTTATATACCAAATTAACATTTTTTATAACTTTTGTGAGCCGGCCTGTATGTTTGTTTCGGCTAATTTTTGGATTTCACTGACAGATAGCATATGTAATAAGGAGTAACTTGGTCTACTTTTAATTTTATAACTATAAAATAAAGATGTTCAATTCTAAGCAGACTACGTGGCGTATATAGCTTATTTATAAAATTAATGTTTATCTGTGTTGCAATATTTTGTTGCAAGTGAACTGTTAGTTAATATATTTTGGTATAGAAATGATACTGAGTTCAATCCTTACACCACCACTACTAGGGAGAATGCTAATTAAAGCATTTGTAACATCAAATTCTAAAAATAATTTTTAGACTCTATTTAGAAATATCTTAATTTTCAATCGTTATTTTTTATATAAAGTGCAGCCGCAGAGAAAATAAAAAATCAGTTACAAATGGCGCGGAAAGCAGTTCCGCCAATATACAGGTCAGAAACACGGCCGTTTTATTATTATTATTATTTTATTTATACAAACTTTTTTTAAACAATTATTTCGATTGCTGCATGAGTATTTAATTCCACACATTAATATTCTTGAATAAAACGCTTTGTTTATATAGATGTTTTGTAAGTATGGTTAGTCAGAGTTCATTATTGAGTCACTAAGTGTATTGAAAGTGTAGTGATTTACATTTTCGAAATCTAAACTTTTTTCATAAAAAAAATGTACTAGGCTAAAACAGACTCAAGTCTTGATTCAAGCAAATAGCAAAATATATTTTTTTCAATGTTACGATTTGTCAAATACTTACCTATATTTAGCTGTTAAAGATTTTTTATTTTCCATCTATACCCATGACGATATATTCAGAAACACGGAGCGCCAAACGCTACGTTCTCAGCTCTCTTTCGCTTCGTGCACCTCTTCAAACACGCCCTTCCAGCAAGAACACGCACTTACCTTTGATTTATAAAAAGTTTTTACATACATGTATATATATATATATATATATATATATATATATATATATATATATATATATATATATATATATATATATAACAGAATGTTTATTACATTATAGTTATGTGTCTGATTTGGATAACATCGAATATTTTTATAATCAAATACCATATAATTAGGTATAGGTATATTGTGATTTCGAGTCTCCATAGTAATTAATGGTTTACCCATTTATTGCTATGGAGACTATTTATAAAAAGGATAATTGTGTTTACACATAGGTATACATACATAAGACATAACTTTTACATTTTTTAAAAATAAATATAATTTTAAATGAAGATAATTAGTTAAGCTAATGAGCCCATTTGTATTAATTTGACCAGTAGGCGTTATAAGTTTTAGATAAAACCATTGTTTCACATGAAGAGCTTGTTTTCGATTGTTTACTTAACCATATTATATTTAACGTATTTCTTTTTGTTTTCATTCATTATCAGAACTTCCTTCCCTTAGCGACCTTACAGCACAAAGAGGCGCTAACTCTAGGGGGCACAATGTGTCGGCGTTATCACGTATATATAAAACGGCAAGCGAGCTGCGCGCGCGCACACTCGCTTCGCTATATTTCACGCTGCACGATCCATTTCCCGCCCCATTGTCATTTCCACTGGCGCGAATTTCTACTTCGCGAGTGAGGTTAGTGTGTGATTTTCACAATATTTCGCTATTTATTTTGTGGACAAACTGGAGTGTAGCTTTACTAATACGGCAGTGATTTGTGCCTTGTTCTAGTGTTGAACTATTTAACAACTTAATGTGAATTTACCTATAAATACGCACTTAATTCTTTGTTTATATAAATTTGCGTATTAAACCTTTTAAATTTTTTTTTCAATTGGAGCAGAGGTGGTAAGAATGAGATTAAAGATAGATAATAAGTGTTATTTTTTATTTTTGTGCTGATAAATAATTAGGAATTTTAACAATGAGTTTTATAAAGCACTCTTTAAAATCTATGCGCGTCAATCGATGCAATTTATCTGATAGGATAATCTTAATAAAAATATGTCCATTGAAACGTTATATATACCTAAGTAATAAATTTTAATACATAACAAAGGAAAATTAATTTGATTGATTAATGGATAATATTTTACAAACTTCACGTCCTTGAATAATCAAATAACAAATAAATTGATTTATTTTCTAACTATGCCGTACATATTTATTAATATTACTTTTTTGCGCTATATATTTGATGTAATAAACCTATTATATACAGAAAGAAATCATAGCATTTGCGTAAAAAGTAAGTTGGCACTATATTTTTAAGTTCTTCTTGTTTGTGAATTGTTGTTAAATTACTTAAATTAATAATATATTTAATTATAATTTCATATTTACATACAAAACACAGCTATAAATGATTGGAATAATGGGCTACTCCATTGCAGCTCAAAAAGTAAGGAGTAGGTAGGCAGTAGGTTTAAATCTCGATCATGTCTATGAATTTTACTGATACTGTTAAGTGTCTCATGTATGATAGTTTGTAGTAGTCTCAGGTCAGACCACTTTATTATCTGTACGCTAAACTGTTTTTGTTTTGCAGTGAAACTACATCGACCTCGCGTTCTCGTATTTCTCTAGATTTAATTTATCTTAATTATTATAACTAACACAGATATCTTTCTTAAAAATTGTGGATTATAGAGTTACCTACTTATTTTATAGCGACTTACGATTAAAGTTTTAGTTAAATTTTATATATTTTAATCAATTTAACGTTGGAAAATTATTAAAAAAAATAAATGTCATTACCAAAATATATTTGAAGAACGTTGTCGTGTGCGTTAGATTTAAAACAAAGCATCACATGTACATGCCTAAAATATTTTATTTATATTTATATACCTTTGCTAATTATTTGAAATAATTAAATGTTATTTATTACACTTTTAAGTGTACACTTAACGATACTAAAATAAGAAGTTTATAATAATTTTATTACCGTTTAAACATTTAAAAAATAAGCTATTAATAAAATAACAAAATTTAGGCTTGAAAATTAAGGCTTCAAATAGTGGCAACATTTTTTTAAATGTGGGTATATTTACATTTAATTAAAGTAGGGTAAAAACAATATGATAGTCTTTAATGTACCTACCTACATGTTGTAATTAAATACGCATTGTATGTGAAAACTAAGTCATCTGTTTTATAAATACATAGATATATGCAAGCAATATGAAGATCTCGTATAAATATATAGTTTTAGAAGAACGTACCTATTTTAAATACTTATTTGATGTTCATATTTTCTTATCGTGTACATAAAATAATTTACCGAATATAATTTAATTATAGACTGATAATGGTCACATATTAAGGCATTTGATGAATGAAATGTTTAGAATAAAAAATAATTCGTTATTTACAGGTAAAATACCTAAAATGAGTTCCAGTGAATTTAAAATCGAGAGAAATGTGGAGTTATCTGACGAGACTAAAGCAATCGCTGAGAAAGAACTGAGGGAGACGCCAGAAAGAGTGCGTGAAGCACTAGAAAGGCTCAGAGAACTTCTTAAGGAAAACAAAGATATACATTTTGGCGATGATGACGAATTACTAACAATATTTTTGCGTCCTTGCAAGTGGTATCCAGAAAGCGCCTTGGCACTCGTAAGTGTTTTTTAATGTTTTATGTACAATCCTATTACTCGCCCATGCCTACTAACTTTAAGTTGACACAGATAGTTTATAATATATAACCTATATAACCTAATAATATATAACCTAACTACTAAAAATCTTTACGATTAACTAATAAGCAGCTTATATAAGGAAATAGAAGATTTTCTAAATTTTAAAATAAGTTAATATACATTTTATTGTCTCTAGTAACTTATTAAGAAATAGATCACTATTTGTTTTAAATATAAATGTACGCCAGCACTTCCATAATAATTTGGTACCGTCAGAAAGTAATGGATATGCATTTGCGCAACTTAAGATGGTACAGTTTGAGCAACTCGTCAATTATAAGCACCTACTGCTAGTCGTTTTGTTCGTCCTAGACCTCCATCACAATCTTTTTACGTTAAAGCATGACATAATAAGCAACAAGTTGTTTTAGAATATATTGCAATATACGCCTATATCATATATAAGCAAACGATAATTATAACTTATATAATATAAGTTTGTAAAAATATATAGGCAGATAGAAATATAGGTTTATCACTATGTTTTCAATAGTATGCCTATTTAAAGGTCTAGAATCTTAAGATACACATGACATACATTAAAATGTAGAGATGACGTTGCCTTAGCATCGTGTTTGTCTCTTTATACGTAACGTGTAAGATTAATTTAATAAATTATTTTATTTTATATAATAAATTAAAAATAACTATGCCTAAATATTTACTTTCACGTATTATAATAATGTGGACTACTCATTGGGTTCTGGAACTAAATACCACATTATGTATATATTATATAGTCATATATTATAAATATAAATATTTTCTCTAGTATCAAGTAACCGACTACGCAATTACGATATTTTGCTTATATGACTTATAATTTTGCAAATATATTAAAAAAAATTAAAAGATTTTTTGATTTTAGACGTTTTTTACCGTAAGAATTATATAGAAAGTTACATATCTGGGCGATGATGTTCATTTTTTTGTTGTATTTACTTTTAATGGTTAGCCTTATGTAAAAGCTGATAAGGTCCAAAGCTTTTACTTTTAATAAGCAAGAGTTTGTACGTTTAGAAATTTTGTAAATCATCAAGTAGTTACCTCCTTTAGACTAGTTTAGCTAGTTTTTGTCAAGTTATATTTTTTATAATGGATTTGTAGCGTAAACTTTTATTAAAAATGAATTGTATGTTAATGTATAATGTGATGGAAGATGAAATCTAAATAAAGAATAGAAAAAATCTGTAAGTAAAGATATATAAAACTAGGAAAAGTTTTGGAAACTTAAGTATTTTTATACTGATGGGTAACATACTTTTTATCTATGTGATGTACCTTTATATTGAATTATACATTTATATGTGGACATATATCTACATGCAAATAACTATTTTTGTAAGTAGCTTAGAAAGCTAGAGCTTTCATACTTTCTTGAATATTATAGGGTATGAGAGTCATGGTTAAACCGGACGTCAATTTCTCTAAGGAGGGGAATATAATTTATATAAACTTTACGTCACCATTTAAAACTATTTAATAAATCTTATGATTATGTTTACCTGAGGCTGGTCGTGGCGCAGTGGGACAGCGTCTCAGTGTAAACGCGATCGATTTTGGGTTCGATCTCCACTTGGGGAAGTCATTATTATTTTTACCTCCTCGCTCTGGTAAAGACAAAGTGCGGCGTTGAGTTCTACCACTAAACAAGCAAATATTTGAATTCAGTGGAAAGCAAAGTACGGAGTGTCTTGACACTAGGTACACTCTGTCTACCCTGCTATGCGGGATAAACAGCAAAAAAACTGTGTTTATCTATGTCTATCATTAAAATTGATGTTCAGTAGTACACTTGGAAACAGCGTTATATATTATGTTTGAAATTATGCATATGTATAAGTAGGTACACCCTATTATCATAATTATAAAGGATTAATTTGATAACGAAATATAACATAAGAATTTAAATATGATAGATTAAATATTTGTTTAGTATCAACAAAGTACATACTAGATAATGCTATTAAAAGTGATTTTTAATAGATAATTATTAGTAACATTTGTTGCTTTTTTTCTTTCTTAACATTTTTAACTTAAGTTCCATTTGGATTATTTTATTTTATACATATTAGTAAAGAACTAATTGGCCAATATATGCGATAAGAGTTGTATGATCATCATAAAAAAAGCAAATGAAATTATCAAAGTAGTCATATAAGAAAATAAAATATAAAAAATGCTTTAACAATAAAAACTGTCAATTGCAAGTTCTTTTATCATAAGTGCTTACTATATAAGTACATTGGATGACTATATTTCTATACGAAGAGTACGGACAGAATTTTTAGTACTATTTTGAAATGGAAATAAAATAGAAATATATTACTAATATCAAATAGAAATTTGCTTTTTTGGATGGAAACAACAAGCTAAAGATAGGCTAATGGGATAGAGTCAAAGGGCATTGCATCATATCAGCGGTGATAGTGTTATCAACATCGCTGTGCTGTGACATTAGGGGGCACGAACAAACTCTGCATTATATCATGGCATTGGTAGAAGATATGTTCATTATAAGATATACATATTATGAATAGTTATGTAAAGCTACCACTTAGCAACTGTAGGAAAGTCGATAATTAAATATACTATTAATACTAATGTAGGTAGGTATTTATTATTGCTTAGAATTAACATTAAGCATGATAATAATTTTATGTTTGAAAACAAAATGTTTTTTATTGGCTACTTAGGTAATAGCGATGATTTATTGACAAAGCACTGCTTACAGTAAGTGTAATATGAATAGTGCATGTAAAAATATAAACTATTCACGACTTTGTCGCCGTGTCAAGCATAAATATTGCAAAATATCCGATTGTTGCTTGTTATAACGAAAAATATCCTTATCTTTAAAGTTATTTTATTCAAATTTAAAGTATTATTGATATTTCGTTTATTTATTTTATTTATTAATATTTCAATATATAATCGTAATGATAATGTAAAGAAATCTATCAGTACCAATTACAAATAAATAAGATTAGTTTAGTGCACTTTGTACATTACATTACGTTATCTCTAGTGTTTATCACAATTGATAGTAGTTGACCGAGGTTTGTCTGATAACCGAGATCCGGCATCCGGGCATTAGAAATTGAAAATAAAGAAATTACATGCTTATCTTACAGATATTCTTAATATATTTATACACATATATTTATATAGAATATATTAAATATGTAGGTTTTCAAAGAGATTACTGCAGATTTTTAAAAATTTACTTAGGTAAGAGTCAGGCAACAAAGTTGTTAAATTATATAACACGTTGCCATACATCATTGCTCAACGTTTCTAACTGGCGTAGTAGGTGCCCGTGTATTTACATAATTTGATATTTTTAACAATGTACTAATTTATTTTATAATAGTCTATATTAAGCACATATTAAATATATGTGTATACAGGAAGAAAAAATTTCTTCCTATATACATATATAATAATTCCTATATAAAATAATTTTCAAATAAATTAAATAGTGTCGTTTAATTTATTTGGAAATTATTAATATATTGTAATACATAAAATTTATCGTTACACATAGATTAATGTTTTGAATTGAACTCATAATTTAAATAAAAAGACAAAAGAAATTGCAACATAAAAATATAAGATCATATTAGAAACTTGATTTGTTATAGTTTTGTGATAATTGCCCCGTTTAATAAAGCTATTGGTTATAAGTGAGATTGATTGGCGAATTCTACTCAGGTGGACTGCCGAAAAGTCTCACTATGAATATAAAATCGAAAACACATCGATCTGAGTGACGTTTTTACAATGTAGGCTCTGCGATATTGATTCATTTTGCAATGAAGATAAAAATTTATAATATGTATGTAATTTATAATATGTACTTTATACATATTTTTTATCTTTTTCTAAATTTACGTATTTTTTCTTTGTTTTTTTTTTGTTTTCAATTATCATTCCTAGGCCATTTAAAAGATATTGTATTTATTATGTATATTATTGAAACTATTAATTTTTCTAATATATCGGGGAGCATTTTGTTTAATATTCAGGTATAAACAAAATGAAATTCCGTCTAACGTTGATTATTTAATGAGTTGAATATTATAGTTAAACTGATGTTTTAGCAAAATATTTTTATATACATGACTTGACATGGTATCAATTACACTTCGTGTGTATTATTTCTAATCATATTAGATTATACATTGTCAGCCGCTATGTTATATTAAGTATATATTTATTTGCCTTTTTTATAGTTTACTCTAATTTCAAAAAATATTTTTATCGTAGTTGTTACTTTTCGTTTTACTATTATACTCTTTTCATTGTAGATATTTTATAGTAAGATGATTATGTCAGCAAATGTTACACCGGTTTGAAGTACGAGCGGCGGGTTAGGCAGTGACTAGTCGGCAATAGCGTTGTGTTGCTTGTTTATCGCAATCTGTCATTAACCTGGCTCTTTGGTAACTTTAATGCATGCCGTTGAGCACTGCTTCTCGAGTACGGCGGTAGCATAATTATAAAATTAAATTGCACGTGCTGAAGGTCATTTCGCTTTCATATACTGCTATTGTTTTATAAGTAAGTTTTATTAGAAAATTGTATGTTCAATGTTATTTAACACTACTTTCTTATTTAATTTCTATAGATATTATTTGATAGGCGTTATATTATTTAAAAAAATCTATGGGTCATATTCGAAGGTATAACCGTTGCTCGCAGTCACATATGGTACCACAGCCAGTCCATTTCTGCAATGCAATAAATTCATCTATATTTATTTATACATAATTTTCTTTCCATCATTATGGTAACTAGCAAAGACTTCTTCAGAAAACTGCCCGGAAATCATAGCATTTACATGAATGACATAAAATTTCATTGTTTATATAAGTTGGCCTTTGTTAACAATGAAATAAATTACTCACCAGTAGCTCGTTTATTGCTACGGTTTCATATTATCGAAATTAACAAGGAAATGGGGCATATTATGTGCCAATGTAAACTGTTCGATTGTTATGATAACATTACTTTATAATAACATCGTTTTGTTTAACTCCCATCACTTGTCAATATTTTTTGTTTTAGAATAAAGCAGATGGTGGAACTTGTTTTGCAAATTATCATGCTTATTATGTACGCCATTTTATTCCGCACAGTGTAGAGCTCATATTGCTATTTGTTTATTTGCAATAAAAAAACATTAATTTCTATATATTTTCTTAATGGCGGTCATTGTAATTATAGCATTTTTTATTTAGCAATCACTGAAATATAATTTTGAAATTTTGTTAACGACGCTAATTTAAGCTACTTGATAACAATCATATAACGATTAAGTATGAACAGACACGCGAATATGAAAAGGAATACAGCGAAGGTCTCATCACAATTTTAGCGAAAAAGAAATATTAAATATATGAATGTGGAGGCTTATGAACAGTATTTCTTAATACCATCGACATTAGTTATTTTTATGTCGTTTTGTTGGTGCATTAAAAGTTAATGAGTATAAGTCTCATTCATTTCTAATCTAGTCATTTTGGTGTTGGGGTATAGTATCTGACTGTAAATATTCCGCTGAGGTCCGCCACTCGAATGCATTGTTTTGATTTAATTAAAAAAACAAAATCTATTACGAACAATAACAACGCTATTGTTGAGGTACTTATACTCTATTTTGTCGTTTGTTTTCTAGATGCGTCGCATCGCAGAGTTTAAGCGCGAAAATGCGAGCCTCTTAGATGGATTACTTCCGGAACATGAAAAGGATGCTTTCCTTGATCATAAAGTTGTGAATGTCATGAAAGGGCGTGACGATAAGGGAAGAAGAGTGCTCATCGTAAGCGTTGGAGGTGAGATACATTTATTGTTTTATTTCCTCGATACATACATGAATATATAAATAATGTTTAATCTAATTTATAAGAACAAAGGCAAGTCAAGTTAATTATAAAGTACTAAATGTAACTTTTTAATGTGTTTTCTATATTTGCATTTCATAGTTACTTAAAAGGTCTAATAGTTTTAGTATACACATGTTACATGAACATAGGTACGTAATTATAGTTATTATTATTTCGCGGAGACATATTCATTAATCTTTATGATGTATTCAGTTATCTACCATCAACTTTAATTATTGTACAAATGTTATTTATTTAACGATTTAAGAAGCAATTGGCAAATATTAAATATAATTGTTTTCAATAAAATCCTGTTTAGAATTATAATAAAATAAGAAGAAAATGTATAATCAATCAGAGAAGAAACTCCATAGAATTCACTTTACTTTAGCATTGGGTCCAATACTAAGGACACAGAACACGTATTAAACGTTGTTATGTTATTAAATAAATAGTAAATTCATATTTGTAGTAAATAATTAATAGTAACTATTAGTACTTAATTTATTTTTATTTTTATTAATATTAATTTTAGGCACATGGGACCCAAAAAAAGTGTCAGCAGATCAGTTGTTTAAGTTGTTTTACTTAATTCACGAGGCAGCAATGCTCGAACCTGAGTCTCAAGTGCGCGGTACCGTCGTCATCATGGACTTCCACAACATGGGCTGGAGTCAGGTACGTTTTTATGATATACTGTTATGTAAAATAAAAGGTACTTTACGGTAATTTTTTTACGTTTCCTTTTTCATTAGGGAGGAAGTTCTTATAGACAAATGAATATGAAAATGTATATAATAATTTTGAATTAAATCAATATTGAAGAATATACTAATATTTAACGTGTATTTTAATTCTTTAATTCGCTTTTTTTCAAATTTAAGTGTTTTGTAATAATGGTTTTGGCGATTATTTCATATCAATTTGTTCTTCTTGTGGCGAGAATTTCCTCCAAACAAAATAAATTAAAATATTAAAATCTAATATATACAAAGAATACAAAGCGGTTAACTAATATTATTAATTATTAGAGAATACTCATGCAGTCTTATGATACATTTCAATTAAACGATGTTTGTATAGTTTCAACTTGAAGCGAATAATGCAACAATGTTGCTAAATTGTTAACTGCTTTTAAACACATGATAATTTTCTTTTATTATTGCACTTGAAAATCGGCACGATTAGTAAATTGTTTAATATTTTCAAAAAGTTTGTTAAAGGTTACTATTTTTATGCTGAATTTTAAACATAAAAATACTATGATGAATAATAGTTACTGCTATATTTTATTATTGGCCAAAATATATTTTAGTTTCCTTTTATGGAAATATTAATGAAGTAATAAGTAAAAAAATATTTTTCTCATCTATTAATAAAACACTGGTAGACTATAAGCGCTTTCACTGCGCGTGCGATCAGCACGTGCTGATTGCAAAACGACACACTATTATAAATATGTATCTACTTGCGTATGTAAGTACTACTATATATATTTTAATCGAATATTATTTATTAATTCTTTAAATAAAGTTAATCTTCAATATTCAACCAATATTGTTTTACATTGTCAGATATTTAATAAAAAATAAATATTATTCAAGTCAAAATATGTGAAATTGTGTTCTATAAATAAATCTTTTGTTAAAATCATCGACCTTTGGACGTATGTAATGATTCATCGTCTGGTTGCAGTGTTAAGGACAAGCAAAGTATGATTGCAAAGTAGGCATGTTTTAGGACAAAGATGCGGATTATACAAAGGCTCTCCATTGTCTCTTTATCGTCTGTTGCGTAGTTACAAAACAATTGTTAGATTTATTTCTATTCTGGAGCACGTGCCTAGACTTCTCTGTTTGGACTATTTACCGACATGTAAATGAATAGTTATTGAGTAATAATTGTTTATTTCCTTTTAATATAAGTACCAATGTGTGTTTACGTGCTATCGTCAATTTGAAGTGCAATATATAGTAAAGCTAGTGAAAGATCACTTCGCTCTAATTTTGGCACCAATAGGGACATTCCATGATGAATTTTGGCAGCTGAAAATGTATTATACAAGTAAAGTTATTATGGAAGTAAATATGCGGTGCGTTACTATTATATGACTTAATACATAATATACAGTGTCTCTGCAGCAAATAAAAGTGTGTTTAATATTTATTTGATTTAATGTACTCCTTCGAAATTTGCTTTCTTTTTCTTCTAAATTTGCTTGATATATTTTTTACTCCCTTGTTCTGTATAACGTTCTGAAAACTTGCAAAATTTTACCTTTGCGTTTAAATTTTATTAAAAAAAGCAATATAAATACTATATTACGAATGTAGAATATAGATATATAATTTAGTAGTAAGGCATCGCATGCACATATGGCGCAAAGTTTTCAAACAGGATCTGATATCAGAGGCCTTGATTTATAAGAAGGTATATTCAGCATTACTACAATAAACGATTATTAAAATATATTGATTAAATTATAGCTATTTCGTAATCGTGACTATGTACGAATTTCTTTGTTGTTCTTAGATTTTTTTTAATTATGGGTTATGAAATATACTGATTTGACTGTTACAATAAAATTTGCAATTTAATATGATTAAAAAATTTCCTATTGAAGATTTTTAATTCTTGAGTTTTATATGTTTTTTTATTTAGAGGGGCATTTTTAATTAGGACAGAGTTGCATTTCAACATTTTAATTTAATCGAATATGTTTTTTAACAAATTCGTAATATTTTAAACCAAATCTTTTGTAAATACAATAAACAATTCATAATATTTTAAACTAAACCTTTTATAAATACAATAAACTTTATAAACTGCTTAATAATGTAATAAAAATGCCACTTCGACCGCAATTCCGTATAGACTTGTTGTAGTAACCATCAATATATCATTTACCACCGCACATTTGACCTCACTATTAGGTTAATAAAATATCAAACCAAACAATCTAACCTGCCAGCTAGAAGGTAGCTTAAATTAAACTGATTTCGATGCCGACCACGCTTAAGGTGTTATTGTTGATTTTCCATTAATGATTGAATACCATTGAAATAATATCACTTACTTCCTTATGTTATTTTGATTTTGTAAGAAAATTAATTGAAAATAGATTTCCATCGTCTGTTGATAAAGGGGTCCATAAAGAGTGTATCTAGAGGAAAATTGTACAATTGTGTAGTTTCAGCTCAAGGGTCGTCACGTTCGAGGCAACATATCAGTTTTATATTCTTAGAACGTGTACTCATTTACTTATACAACTTATCTCGCGGTCATTGTTATTTCTCCGGTACCATCTTCTTATAGAATGGTCGTAATCGTTACATTTGAATATCAACAAAAACAAATACTTTTTTATCACCCAGACAAAATTATATTGCTGTTTTAAATAAAACTATTTGAACGGATGACGTTAGTATTTTCTTTGAATACAAAAATATACGCGATTAATATACGCGGTAAATCTATGATTTTATAATATATTACTGTTGTCTGTGTACAATTCTAATTGTTTTTAAATATTTCGATTATCATCAATTTAGCGATATGTTATCGTATCTATGTCTATATTTGTTTAAAATATAGACGTAGAATTTTCCGCATTTGCCGTTTACATACGATAATACTCGTAGATCAATATTTTAGTCAAACTTCCGTTCATTGTCAATATATACAGGATATGTAGTTTCCTTGGGAAATGTCATTGGCAAAGTTAATGCGTGATTTTTGTTCTCTGAATATTGGTCCGCACATGTATCTAAGTATATCCGATCTCTAGTGCTGACCTCTGTCAGCCACAATTAGGATAACTCTCGTGTTTCAAATGCCACGTTACGTCTTAACGATCCAATGTTTTTGTTAGGGAAATGTGACACTGAATGATTACATGCATGTAGTAAACGATTTATTTTAATAAATAACGGTTTCATATTTCTTGGTATTTATATTATAACAAGTTTCACAATACCTAAAAAACTTTATGTAAGACAGAAATTCTAAACATGTTATTCGTAATTTTGTTACACCTTCATCTAACACCTTTAAATTTAAATTTAAAAGCTGTAGTCATAGTGTTTTGAAAAAGGAGACAAAATTTTTAAACGATTTGGCGCTATGATAATTTTTCTACATATGCTATTTATACATGTATGTACCTAATAACTAGACAAAAATGTAGGTAACCTGTACAATTTATTATACCTAATACTATGTTTTGATCATCGTTATTGGTATTTTCGTAAATACCTTGTATGTACAGACACAATCACAGATTTTATTATATTATAAGTAGATATAAAAGATTAAATCAGTGTAATCTTTTTTTCGTATAAACATCTTTCTGAATAAATCACAAGACATAAATTTGTTGATAATTTGGTGACGTTGAATTACTATTTATCAATTTCACTTTGGGTTATGTTATATAATGAATTCAACAGTTTTTTTTATAAATTTTATTGACATTTAGAATCGTGTTGGTAGCTATGTTCAAAAAAGCTTTTTTATATACTACGATTTCTTAGTAAAATATTTAAGCAATTGTTAGGATTAGTATTTAGTTATCTTGTTTAAAATATAAATTTATAATGTATTTTTCAAAAATTTACAAATGTTATTTTGAGAACTTTAATAAATACATCTCAACTTTCAAGGTATGATGAGAATAAAATTTGCATGGTTCAAGTCAGGTTTTAAAGGGCCACTTTTTAAGGTGTGCACATTAAAGATGCTCAAGGGAGAACCTGTTCGGGAAACATGTTTTAAACAGGAATAACAGATACATGCCAGAAAATTTTAAAATATAATTTAATTAGTTATAACAATAATTTCCTCATGTCCTTTTTGTTATAAAACTTACTTATAAATATGTACTTTCACCATTTACAGACCATGGGGCTTACACCAGCATTCTCTAAACGCCTGCTGACTTTTATCCAAGATGCTTTGCCTCTTAGATTAAAGGAAGTACACTTTGTAAAGGAGCCAATGATTTTTAATGTTGTATGGAAAATGTTCAAGCCTTTGATCAGAGAAAAGCTAAAGAACAGAGTGAGTTTTTGTACTCATTTCTTGCTTAATTTAGATATATTAGATTCTTCTTCTTATTGTGCAATTTAAATCTAAAAATCAAAAAGATGTATATGTTGTAAATACTTAATTTAAATAATTTGCATTAGTATGCTATATCAACAAATTTTCTAATCTTCAGATATTCTTCCACGGATCAAAAATGACGTCTCTGCATAAGCACATAGCTCCCACTCACCTGCCCTCAGATTACGGTGGTGAGCTAAATGCCATCGACTACTCAGCCGCTGACTGGTATCCCGTCATAAACGATGTCCTTCCCCATGTACAGAATTGGAACACCTATGGATTTGTTAAGAAGACGTAATTAGTTTTGCAACGTAGTTTACCAAGGCCAGCTTTGTGATTACCATTACTTGATTTTAGTTCTTTCTGTTTTATCAGTTTTCTTGATATAAAACTAAAATTACACAAAATCATTAAGAGTTACTAATGACCAAACCTAATCAGAGAATGATATAACTGAGCAGTAATGATGTCAAAACTAAGTATATATTGTGCGTTGGTGTGTAAATTAGCTCTCGAAGACTCATAAGAAGTATAAGATTCCAACACTATGAATATCAGCGTGAGAAACTTTCACCTTACATACTACGTGCATGAAAACATTTTATATATTATATTTTATATTTCCGTTTGTCCTTTAAATTGATATTAAATTCTAGCTCATACATCATAATTTTATAGTTGATCGTAATCGCATGGCAGATAATAATTTTAATAGATACATATATATATTAGGTAATTAATTGGGGTCTTGGTTCCTTTTAGACTTAGGTAGATATTTGCCATATTTAGAAAGAATACATAAGTTGCATAGAATATATAAAGATTATTATTTTATAATATTGATATAGTATGATTCAAATTTGATTTGATAAATCAAGATAAAGTGTTAAGTGTGCCTGTTATTGCGCCTTATATGAGATGATAATTTGAACATTTTTTAAAAAAATATATTGTTATACAAATGACGCATGACTGTAATGAGAGTGTTGAATTTTATGTACAAAATACTTTATGAAATTATTTATAAAAGTTAATAGAACATTTTGTATGTCTATATAGATAAGTAGGAACCAAAAAAGTTAGCGTATTCCGATTTTTAACCTATGATTGTATAATCGTGTAAGTTTTTTTTGTATTTTTGGCTAGTGAAACTAATTTGGAATTTCCTACATATTTTACGAATTTATTGTTAGGCATATCTTTTTAATAGTCGAGAAAACTATACAAAGTATTTATCGGTGAAAAATGATCCCTGCTAGCTGTTCTTTCATACTTGAAATCTAAATATGAATTATATTGAATTTGTTTTACAAAAATAATATGTGAGCACTTTTATGTTGCTATGTATATTTTAATATATTATTTTTCAAAATATTTTAGCGTTTAAAACACTTTATATTGGTAAATCGTAGAAATAAATAAATAGAATTGTTTCAAATTGTAAAGTAAGTAAAAATTGGGCAATTATCATGACATTTTGTATGTGAAAGAACTAGCAATATATTTTTAATTTTTTTTATAAATATCTTGACATTATACTATATATTTATATATTGAAAATCGTAACTTTATGACATTTTCGTTTCATTTATTTATATTGATTTATATTTGGTTTACTGTAATAACCAAAGATAATTCAATAATATGTACATTCCTATTTTTCATTAATTGCTCAAAGAGGATGATGTTTTGTTTGATTTTTTATATGTAATAAAAATAATATATTATACGTTGTTTGTTATTGAATCAAAGTAATCCTTGGCATTCCATTGATTCAATATAAATCCATAGATCCATTCCATAGGTTAAAAAAAATCCAAAATAACAAAATAAAAATTTTACTAATGCCGCCTCCGCCGCCTTAACTGGTGATAGTTCAAGACAAGCCGAGTGTTTTTATAGAGAGATTATAGAGAGATTTTACTGCTATGCCTCTAATATTTTTACCGTGTACAAGTTATTTTTCATGGAGCTATAATTTTAATTCAAATGCATATCTCCCATGTCATTAAAATGAAATACGTCTTTTAAAAAATATGATGAATCTCAAACTTAAATCGACAAATAAAAACAAAATAGTTAATATTGCACAAGCATTTTAAAGCCTTTACAATTTGAATGTGTCCTTAAGGGAAAGAATCGAAGCCGTCATGTCCTTTACCATAGTGGTAATGCCATCCATGTCGCAAACTTCTTATCCTCAACAAATATATATATGTAAGTAGATAAGAGAGCTACTGATAAATAACACAAATACAACTGATCTAAGAATATTTGATAGCATAAAGAATAATAATAGCAGAAATAACCAAAATTAAGATACTGTGAATTTTTTGGGGCAGAGACACGAAAAGTATTATAAACTATAAAGAAATCATTGTGAAATAAAAATTATAAATAAAAAGATAAGATGTGTATAAAATCTATAATATGATAAATAATCTTATTCTTCAATTACTAAACTAAAATTATTTTATTCGTAAACGCCTGTCTAGAAGCAACTGCAATATAGCAATACTGAAGTTCTTGTTGTAAAAACAAGTTTAAAGCAACTCGGTTTTCGTGTGGGATTCGTTTTCGCATATATCAAGTTTTTAAGATGGAGTTATTTAGTAATTTAGTTTAGATTTGATAGAGGCACATTTGACTAACGACAAGAGCTATAGCTAAGAACACATTTGTATTGTTTTGTGTTCAGTAATGTTTGCCATTTAATCATGAATAAGTTTACGTTACCTCAACGTTTGGAAATTGTCCAAATTTACTATCAAAATACAAGAAGTATTGTCTCTACTCAAAGAGCATTTCGTTCTAAATATGGTCGTCATGGTGCACCGTCTGAGCTCGCTATACGTCGCATAATCCAAAAACTGGAAAGTGAATATTCCTTGCACGATAGTAGACCACCAATACGACGACGGACAGGCCGTAGTGAAGAAAATATTGCCACCGTATCAGCCAGTGTCGAAGAAAATCAAAATTTCCGTTCCACGACATGCACAAGAATTGGGCTTATTCAGAATGACAACCTGGAGAATTTTACGTATGGATCTTGGCCTACATCCATAGAAGATTGTGTTGGCACAAGAGCTCAAGCCAGCAGATCATCGATTACGTCGTGAATTTACTGATTGGGCGCTTGAAATGATGGAAACGGACACCGAATTTCATAGGAAAATCATCTTTTCAGATGAGGCTCACTTTTGGCTCAATGGTTATGTGAACAAACAGAATTGTCGTTACTGGAGTGAGTCAAATCCAAGAGTGGTTCATGAAACACCATTAAATCCTGAAAAATTGACTGTTTGGTGCGGATTATGGTACTTTTTCAAAAACGACGTACTGTTACTGTCAATGGTGACCGTTATCGTGACATGTTGAACGATTTTTTTTCCTGAAGTGTATGAAATCGATGCGGACGACATTTATTTTTAACAAGATGGTGCGTGATAAGTTTGGTGAGTCGGTTATTTCTCGCAACGGTCCTCACAATTGGCCACCAAGATCATGCGATTTAACACCCTTGGATTATTTTTTGTGGGGGGGTATGTTAAATCTCAAGTGTATGCTAATAAACCAGCTACGATTCAAGACCTTGAACGCAACATTCGAGCGACTATAGCGGCTATACCAGCCGAAATATTGCACCGAGTCATCGAAAATTGGACCGATCGTATTCTCCATTGCAAAAATAGTTGTGGTGATCATAAATAGCATAAAATTTCCTATCAAATAAAGCCATTGAACACGAAATTCAAACATATATTACATGTTTTATTTCAATTTCAAAACATATCGTTCTTATTGCGAAACCTCATATAAATTTAACTCAATAAAGGTTCCTCTTGTCGTATATATATATATATATATATATATATATATATATATATATATATATATATATATATATATATATATATATGAAATAACTTATAAAATACAACACAACTGACTGAATTAATAGATTTGAACCATCACACCCATCAACATCAGCGGCGCGTGAATCGATATCTCCTGGAGCATGAAGTATCTGCAACGGGTGGAGTTTTCGAGACCGTTTTTCCACCTTGTCTCCGAAGTTGAGAGGGAGACTCCGACGCTGACAGTTACCACTTCTACAACAATCACAAACGTAAGGTGTTAGGCGATATACCGACGGCGATACGGTCACAGAACCAGTCCAGAGTCCCCTTTCAGAAGGATATTTATTCAGTTCTTCGACTTTGCATCTATATGAATGTCACTTATGTCAAAAGTTTTATCTTTCAGTCTTATTCTTCCTAATTATTAGATAAGTTTAATGTTAATTGATCTATGGCAAAGTTAAATAAGCCATTAGAAGATAAATATTGTATCTGTTAAAGAAGCACACAATACTAATACTGTTAATGGAGGGCAAAGTACGAATATCTGTCAAGAGTAAGGTTAATTAAAGAATACTTTATGTTCGTTCAATAAACGTGATCTTTATGTAAGTTGCTTTTTTCTGTTTTATATTATTACCACGTATGTATATCTGTTAAGGAATATCATCTAAGAATCTGTCACCGAATATTCGAAGTTATTATAGTAAACATATAATATGACTAGGGACTGAAATTTTTTTTACACTGTTACATATTTATATACATATACATATAGATATAGTTTTTTTAGAAAACATCTTTGAAAAAACGTATAAAAATTTGAACGCAGCGGGATTCGAACCTGCGCCTCTTGGATACCGTCCAAGCGTTCTGACCGCTAAGCCATGCGTTCTACTACCAGCTGCATCGAAATTCTTATACGTATTTGTTACAACTTATTTTTATATTGTTAGCATCTATGTAGAGAGATTTTTACAAATTTCTACTACTTAAAGATTATTAAGAAATAATCGTTTAACAAGAGAGATTGCTATTTTATTTTAATATTTACTATTTTAAAAGTGTTATTCCACACTTAGGATTAGAAAACATCTTTGAAAAAACGTATAAAAATTTGAACGCAGCGGGATTCGAACCCGCGCCAACCGTTCTACTAATAATCTTTAAGTATAAGAATTTCGACGCAGCTGGTAGTAGAACGCATGGCTTAGCGGTCAATGTTACACAGGTTGAAGTTAGAAGAAGGAGTATTATTCAACGGAAAAAAAGGAGTAATATACTGAAAAGGTAGATAAGGTAAATATTAAAACCTGCAAGTGACCAAAATAACAAGGCAGATCAAACTTATATTTACAATAAGAAATGACATCACTTATTAATTAACTATCTTTGAAATTACTTACCTAGGACCTGATAGTTTGACTAGCCAGCACGTGTTTCCGAATATAGTAGTCTTGAAGTCACTAAGTTGCTTTTGTATTTCTATTGGATGTAGTTATTGTAGTCATAACTCAGCGATTATAACGTATCAAAGCGACTGAAGTGAATTCAAGTTTTAGATAACTTAAACTGATTCTGAAGATGATGTGCTGATGATGTAGAAGAAAATTTTTTCTTTATAAATATAATAATATATACATATGTATTCATTATATATGTATATATATATATATATATATATATATATATATATATATATATATATATATATAAAATTTAGTTACTTAACAATCACAGATATTCTTTTAATTATAATTCTACTTGGAATCAAACTGTACTTTGAGTTTAGTACTTCCAAACTAAAATTATAATTATAGTGAAAGAAAATCTGTGACAGTAACTTTTTAGTAACTCAATTTTCGAATAATTTGCTTAAGGCGTTTACTAGGCATAAGTTGAAAAATAGCTTCCTAAGGTAACTATTTTTGTAAAATATGATTATCTACCTCAGTTGAATTATTTTGCGTCAGTCCTTGTTACAGTGACTGGACATTTTACATGTAACAAAGTATACATTAAACTCACAGTAAAGAGTTAAAACTTTACTGATGAACTTCTAAAAACACATTTGTCAAAATTAGGCCATAAATTAACCAATTTGTAAAGAACCTCACACACACACACACACACACACACACACAAACACACACACACACACACACAACACACACACACACACACACACACACATATATATATATATATATATATATATATATATATATATATATATATACCATATCTTTGTTTTATTTTCAGCAAAATAAATAAGATCAAGGTGTACATATTATTAATTCAATTTCTTTGTTCATTGTAGTAAATTAATACAAAGAACAATCGCATAACTGCTACTTAGCATTAAAATATTTTAGGTTGATATTAATGTTTATATTAAAAAGTAGTACATATGGTAAGTCATTAAATCATTCTTAAGGATGAATTAAAGAATATGTTAATTTAATACATATTCATAGAAGTAAACTTAATATGGTTACTGAGTCTGGGTATCATTAGTGGTTGCCAGAAAATATATGTAACAAAAAATATTTTATTTAACAAATGCATAGATAGAATAAAATACGAGGTATTTTTTCCTAGTGTGTAGATAGGTACTATATTCGCGCTTTATATAGAACAATCAAATTTACTAGAAAAATGAAACAACATTTTGAAGCAGCGAATTTAGCTTAATATTGTTTCTCTAGTGGAGTTTAAATTTATCATTCTTTTACTTTTTATTTGTAAACTTTTATTCTTAAAACACTGCATCACATAACCCCGCCTGACGTTTAATTTTTCGTATACCTTTTTTAGAAGACGTTTAGTTTGCGGCGATGAGTAAAATGTAGAAAAGAAATATCTTTTTACCCGGTATATTGTGCTTGGAAATAATAATTATAAAATAGTTTTTATTTTAAGCATCACGCTTATACTCGCATAGCATAGTAGTAAGAAAACCTACTGTCCTGAAAACGGGTTACGTGGATTTTTATTAAAATAATTTAAATACGATCATTATACCAAATGGATATCAAATTTACAACTAACTGAGATTACAGTCTAACATTTGTCACTGTGCTATGATATAGTAAACGTCAACGTTTCTATTTATTTAAAACTTTCTAAGTTATCTACTTCAGCAATTGCTAAGAACTGTTAACTTAGCGCTACCATGTTGTTTATAAAATGTTTTTATTAAATTATCATTTCATTTTATAACTTGCACATTTTGACATAGGTGTAAAATACAGTATTAAGTTAGGTAGATAACCCATATTTATATTCCAAGTTTGTTGTTTTTTAGTATTTTAAGTCGCTCATCATTTATGGAGCCTATCCTTTGAAATTTCAATAGATGTTAAATGCAAAACGTATACAGAATTTTTTTTAATTTAATTAAGATGCATATTTGTACATAATTAGAGAAAAATCATAATTTAAATTATATTCCAATGAAATCATCTATGGCCTCTAATATGTTATGTACATAATAAGTGTTTATATATATTTTTTTAATTTTTTCAAGGATAGGTAAATTAGCGTTTAATAAAAATAAATCTATATTAATGTAGAACGCATAATGCTTGTTTTTAATTGTCTTCATATTCCCTAACTAATAAGAGAAAGCGCAATGTTGGGTGTTGCCTTTAATTAAGATATTAGCTTCCATTTATGTTATATGCAGGATTAGGTTAAGGTAAAACAATATTTTTGTACTTATTTAGAAAAGAAAATCAAACTTTCTAAAAAATCTCAAAAAAAACAAACACCTATTATAACCTTATTTTATTGTCGTCCTTACTCTGAAGTAGGCAAAACGCGTGAATGGTGCTTATAATGGTGGGACAATCTCCATTAAGCTAAATACGCGGTCAACCGACTATCAGTTACGCGCGAGCTTCTTCTTGCTCTATCCGTATACATGTGATAAAATTTTATATCTATCTAAAAAAAATATTATGTATTAACAAGATTACATGTTATTTTGAAACGAAAATTTATATCTTTAAATTATAAATCATTGAACCAAAATACATAATAAAACGAGTAACGGTCAAGTGACGTGAGAGATCATATAGTGAAATCTGTGCCAAATTGCCTCATAAGAAAAAATGAAGTGAAGGGTCTACATAATATTGCTTTATAAATAGTCAAAGCTGGCTTGTTGGTAAATTATAGCAATTTTTCGTAAAAAGAATTTTATTGTACTTTGTTAGTAGTTTCTTTAAAAAAAAATTAAATATTTTATGGACAAAAATTAAATCGCTATAAAAATGGCATTACAATTTGAGTCCGATGGCACTCCATTTGTTATGTGGGCAGAACATAAGATTATGTTGGAAACGGTACCAATAACTGAGGACTTTTATGTCGAAAAGGCAAGAACGGAATTGAGGGAGTCATCGGAAACTATAGAAAACAGTCTGAGTGAATTAAGACAATATCTCAAACGTAAGTTAATAAATTATTTATTTTTATAATTCTTCATTTTTAATAATATTAATTAATAATTCTTCATTTTTGATATTCTTGCGTGTTCCGTAATATGTAGTGAGTACGTATATTATTCTCTTATGACATAAATGTATAGATATTTCAGTGCATGTGATATTCAACGATTCAAATGATAAAAGCTATCCTTTCAGTACATATAGAATGGAATTAAGTTGCAACACTAGACGTATCTGTTTGTAACTCGACCACAAGCCAAGCCTACTTTAGAAGTGAAGAAATATGGTTTTAAAACGTCTTGTATGATGTAATGGATTTTTTAATTAATTTTTGTCTTTTTTTATTTGGAACGCAATTTGACCGACTAATTTGATAAATTATTCATGTATCAGCTTTCGATCTTTTGAGTTTCCAAACTGATTGTAATATTAAAATATTGTAACTATTGACCTTAGAAATGATTTAAAATATATTATGGTTTACGCTCAGTATTAAATACCAGTTAATTAAAATAATAAGTGTTAAGTACATATATATTTATATTAGTTTTATGTATTATGAGCCGTGCTCGCAACTTTGTGCCGCGTGCAATTTAAATTAGCAAGATATAGTATTTTTATTTTATAATTCTAAAATAAAAGTAGCTTAATATATTCCTTATTACATCAGCTATCTACAGATGAAAATCTCATCAAAATCTTTTACAGAGATTAGCCAGAACAAACAGTTATATAGATAAACAAAAATATGGACCGTGTAAACATAAACAAGAATATGTACCAAACAGACAGTCCAATTTTTTTAATTTGTGTAAATGTATAGACCCATATCATTTATAATTAATAACCTAAACAAACAATTTCAAAATATTTTTCCATGTAGTAAATGAAACCTGTTTGTATAGATGTATATAGCACAAATATTATATGAGATACAACGATAATAGTTATACGCACACTGTTATTACCACAATATGTCTCTAAGGTGAACTAACATTGTATAGTATATGAATAGTATAATGTTGTGTACACTGTACATGTAAGCGCCTGCTAACTATTAACAGATTAGATTTTCCTTAATCAAAAGTAATGTTTTACATTTAAATAAGCTTATTTATATGAATAAAAAAAATACTATAGCCACATTTTTAATGCCACATGCGTGGTCACTTGTACGTCAATCACTTGCATTACAAAGTTTGTGCATTCTATGAGAGGAAATGTCAAATTTTACCTTTATCATTTCATAAATAAATAACGGGAAATATTTACGTAAACTACAAAAGTAATAGTCATTGAGGTATAAAAAAAATCATACCTGCCGTCCTGAGGCAGTTTGCTAGTAGCTAGTAGCGAAGGTAGTAAAGTTAAAAATTGTCCAAAGTCAGTTGAGAATCTATTGAAAAAAAAAGACAATCCAGAAGTTATCTTTTGTTATAAGAATCGGTTTATCATTGTAGTTAATCAGTAATTTGCATTCTTTGTGAATCAGTAATCACACTGATAAAAGTGATGCCCGATGCCAATAAGTCTAGTCCGGATAGGCAAGTTTCGCCACTATAAATAGTTATCAATAGTGTACATAAGCCGAGGTTCGAGCCTTAGGTATCCTTTTAACATTGCGATTCTTAGTTGATGGTTTCCTCTCGAGGTCTCCACGCCTACAGTTTACTTCACAATCAACAAAAAATGATAAATGTAAGTTGTCAAAAAAATCCTTGTTTAATCTTATTAATTGTTAAATATACCTAATATTAAAGGGTCGACGTACATTGTAAGATGTCATACGAAGTACCAAATCAATCGAATTCATAAGTTTTCTCTGTCACTTTTTAGGCTGATTTTGAAGCAAAATGCTTAGGTTTTCTCTATGAAAAGTTTCACTAGCGATTTTAATTAAATTATTAATTTATATAATAAAAAATATTTAGTAAATAAATTAAGATTGGAAAATATTTTTACATATAAAAAAATATTTGAAGTATTAATACGTCTGTATGATTCTCTTATTCATAAAACATATATTTAAACATACATTAGGCTCATATAAAATATAAAGTTTCAAATTTATAAGATTTTTTGCTTTGTTAAGCAATTAGAATTAAGATTAAAATAAAGTACGGAAATAATTTAAATAATACTTATTACACTGTAAATTTAATAGCACTTTATGGAAGCAGTAAAAAATAGCAGAGATTATTTGATACAAAGAAAAAAATTGTCAGCGATTATTGAATACAAAGTTGCTTTAAATTTAAATTAAAAAAAATATACTTATAATATATATTTAAATATTTTACATACATTACGTCTCAGTATACAATGATTTACAACATTCCTCTTGTTTATTTTTATTTATAACGGAAATTGAATAAATATGATCTTTTATATTATATATTTAAAATTGAATTTTAAATAAAATGTTACATAATATTTTTATAATCGAACTTTTATCATTACCTACCTACTTACAAAAATAGAGTTCGTTCGTTACGTTCTTCTGCTTAACGTCAAATAGGTAAATTATTTGTATATTTTTTTTACGAACGCATGTTCAGAACTTTTTACATTACTTCGTGCTAATTTTATATACTTGTATAAGTATATTATACCAACAAATACCAGCAATAATGCTTATTTTTTATTATTCTTTCGCATTCTTTGGGTATGTCCAGCTTTTTTTAGAGATTGTTGAGAAAGAGAGCCCAGTTGTTTACGCTGTGCGTTTTCTGCCAGTTCGTAACAGAAAAAAATATTATATTAGGTATACTTGGATGTAATACTTATGTATATATAAATAACTAACTAACAATGTAGTCGACAGCAAAATTAAAGTATTTTTATTATAAATCATGAAGATATCAATAGTAAATTTGCTTCTATATTTATCTGTTTATATAAAATCTTTTACATTACTAAGTGACTGACAAACAACTGGACATACAATCTTACTGAAAAAGACTCGCATAATCGAAAAATGTAAAATTACCATGTTTTCTTAATAATAGAAAAAAAAATCGTAGATTGAACGTTAAAGATAAAGTAAAAACAAATTAATTTGTTTTTCTCAATACGTCATTTGCACAGAGGTCTCTCAAGTATATACTATACTTTATTATATTTATTAATATTTTTTAACATGCTCTAATGAAGATAAATCATCTAGTAATAGAGGTACTATTACACAAGAATGATTGTTTGCTTATTGAATATCAATTCGTAGTTGTATGGTGAACGTATATAGTCGTCCATATATGTAAAAACAATCTTGTCTTGTGAGATTCCGATATGTACATTGTTTGAATTGCAACATTATTAACATATTTCAGGTTTCTTTATACCTTGATTTCGGGCGGAAAGCATTTACCAGATTGTCTTGACACTACGCTCTCTCTGACTATCCTGCGGATAAAGCGTGAAACTGCTGTTTTAAACTGATATTTAAATTATTTTATTACAGGTGAAACAAATCTCTTTATACCTCTAGACGACGATGAGTTCCTATTGAAATTTCTCAGACCTTCGAAATTTTACGCAGAAAGTGCATTCAAAAAGGTGAGTTTATAAATAGTAATATTATACATAGTACATATGTACCTACATAGTTATGTATTCTAAAAATTAATAATAATAAAAATTTTGTTAAATTTTCCAAGTTTTACTCTCCTTTGAGGCTACGATTCCAATTTTATCTACAGCTCCTCATATTGTACTGTTTTCCTCTATTCCAACATTTATCTTTACCAAGCGAAGGCCGTTTTTTGTGACGTACCATAATACATCTTTACTTAATATTGCTATATAATTTTAAATTAGAAGATAAGTCATAAAAGCATGACTGTAATGCTAATGTATACAGTATAATGTATTTTGTATTAATGTTCAAATATGTTCGCATCGACCTGCTAATCAAATCAGATACGAAGGTTTTATGATAAATTTGCAAAATTTTTAAAAAAGATCGTGTTTCTTATCTAAATAAATGTTGCTAAATTAAATGTTGCAATATTTCGTGCATTGGTTATTACGATATTATTTTATAAAGTTTATTGAATTGTATATTTAATCATTGTTTACAAGAAGGAACATTTCGTGTTGAGTAGCGAGCTCAACTTCACACTTCGTCTTAACAAAACGGAAAAATAAATTTCAGATTTTGATTGTAAATTTTATATATTATTTTCAGATTCAAGCGTACTATAAGTTTAGGTTGTCACACCTAGATTACTGCCGGGACCTATTTCCTAGTAATATTCAAGCAGCATTCGACCATTCAATCATTTCCATTCTGTCGCCGAGGGATCAACATGGCCGACGCATTATGTTTATCGAGTCTGGTGGTAAATTTTTCTACAAATCTAAATTAAAAACATTCATCTCATTTCTGCAATAAAAAATAAAGCTTTTAAATTGTTTTAAGTATTTTTGATTTCTATTCTACTCACTTTGTATTATTTTAAATAACTTTCGAATAATTAGGTATATAGTAAGAATTTCTAACCTAATACAAAAACTTAATTAAATATTTGAAAAAGTTTATGTTAATTAATAGTTTTTTAATATCACGGAAATATTTCTTGTTGAATAAGTAAGAGTTTCACAAAAATAGTACAGGGTGGGCAAAAAAGGCGTGCGAATTTCAAAATCTGATTAACCGTAAGAGGGACACGGGGCGCGGGTAGTCAGGATAGGTAGCTTGGTTCTCGGAAATTTAGTCGCCATGTGGCGTTTCACTGGTGAGCAGAATGCGTTCTGTATATAGGCTTATTACGTATATAGGTTTATTATTATTTCGTTCTGACTGGAGAGATTCCGATTTCGATCGCTGAACCGACAGGACGTCTTTATGTCCAATCGGGAACGCATCAAGATTGCTAGTCAGATTTTAAAATTGTATATGTTGTGGCACTGTGTGACGTATCGCTGTTAGACACTGGGGACAAATAAAGAAGAACTCACAAGGACGAGGAAGCTGCTGTCGCTCAGGAGAGCGACATCTTAGTGCAAGTGAAGGACTCTAAACTTTGGACTGTAGTGTTGTGAAGTGAAGTGTTGTGCAGTGCAGTGAAGTGTTGTGTAGTGCGTACAAGACACCGCCGCCAGACACCCGTGAGTACGTAGGTACACATCCCTGCCGCTTCACGGCGGAAACAATAGGCCACTGTAGGCACACACCCTGAGCCATTAGGCGAGGGACTCACTTCTCCTTATCTCCAAGCGGTTAACCCACGCCGCAGTCATGACCTAATTCAAAGCGATTCCGAGCCCGGACAATATGCGGAAAATTAGGCCCCCTCCCGAGATCATCATACAGGAAAAAAAGGCCTGGGACGACGTCTCCAAGTGGATGTTGAATTCCCATGTCCAATTCTCGTCGGCCCGTTCTACCTCTCATGGTATCCGCGTACAGGTTTGCACTGTACGCGATCATAGACAATTAAACGCCCGCCTTTGAGCCTACAATATAGGCTACCACAGGTATGCCTTTGAGGACGAGCGCCAATTGCGCATTGTAATAAAAGGCGTCCCCAAGGAAATTGAATCAGAAACAATTGAGCGGGACCTCGCATCCCAGAATCTTCCCGTACGTGCGGTCCACCGCATGTACAACCAATACAACAAAAATAAATATGATATGATTATGGTCATATTAGACTCTTCGCCGGAAGGCAAGCAGGTCTACAACCTGCGATCTGTAAGCCAGTTAACAGGCATCAAGGTCGAGAAGCCATGGTCACGTGGCATTCCCGGCCAGTGCTATAGGTGCCAACTATACGACCATTCCGCAAAAAATTGCCATGCCCGTCCGAGGTGTGTAAAATGCCTCGATGACCACGCCACAAAGGACTGTCCTCGAAAGGTCACCGATCCAGCCATGCTACCCAGCTGCGTCTTGTGCGAGACCTAGGGGCACCCCGTAAATTACTGCGGGTGTGCAAAGGCCCCCCGTAAGGCCAGTGGTAAGGGCGGCAGGACGCACAGGGCCTTCGTGTCCGCCCGTCCTAGAAACCCCTCTCCACGCAGGGAATACATCCCTGCCCCCGCTCCTTCTACAAATGCTTGGAAAAGACCTCCTCAGCTCACCCCACCGACGAGAACGAATCCCAGGCCTGTAGATAGGCGGCCCGTAAAAATTGGGCCAAGGCAACTGGTGCCCGAAGCGCCACGCAAATCCAAAAACAACAATGTAGAACAAGACTTAGATCTTGTATTCGCGTTCGTCAGCTCACTCGACATGAGCGACATAACCTCCCTCGCAGGAGGACTTAGAGCGTCTGACAGAGCCCCTCAGAGGAGGCTCCAAACCATTAGCCAGCACACTGGCTTACTAGCAAAAATTATGCGCTTCCAAGCGCAAAAAACTAAACTCAAATGGCGGTCAGCAATAATTTCTTAATTAATAGGCCCAATCTCAGACTTACGCGAGTCAAGCCGCGTTCTTTAAATTCAGTATATTTTAATGCTAACCTTTGCAACCAAATGGGGCTAGTCTGACACTTTGTAGCAATAATAGATTCAGTCTATCTCTCCCCCCAAAAACAGATGCTAGAAAAAGATTCTTCTAGAGTCAGGCGAATCGGTCATACTTGCAGGTGACCTAAACACCAAGCACACCAGGTGGAACTGCAATCAAACAAACACTGCAGGGATCGCGCTAGAGGCGATCTCGAGTCTTACCACCTCGCAATTCGAAATTATCGCGCCACTATCTTCCACTAGGTTTGGGCCCCGGGGCCGTCAAGATATTCTAGATATAGCCATTTTTCTATCTATATCGAAGTCTCAGCAGAAGTAGACTCGGATCACAGACCAGTTTAACTGAAACTTGGGCCCGATTGCCCACACTCATTATCAAAAACTATTGTAACAGATTGGAAAACGTCACGTCTTCGCGACTCCAATGCGGAAATTGAACCGATACCGGGTAGTTTTAACTCATCAGTAACAGCCGAAACGGCCATTTCAAACTTCACCTCACGATTATGTGAAACACTCGATGAATGCTCAAGGGAAATCGAAGCGCGCCCCGACGGACGCTTTGCGATCCCTCGCGATCACAAAAACCTTATAATGCGAAAAAACGCCGCAAATAGGACCCACAACGCGTACCCAACCTCAGAAAATCGCAAAAAACGTCTTAAAACGTCGTTAAACGTCCGGACGGAACGATAGCCTCGGACGGCCTAGCAAAGGCCGTATGTTTAGCAGACAATATCGAATCACAATACTCCCCGTCTGATCAACCGTGTGATCCAGATCACGTCGCTGCGGGGGACACACGGGTTGAAACGTGGGTGCCGTTACTACCAGTTGGAGAACCCGTTACACCGACCTCAGTCGAAGAGGTCAAATCGATAATCAAAGCCCTTAAGCCTAGAAAAGCTCCAGGATCTGATGGCGCGTACAAACAAGATCCTTAAAATCCTGCCCGTTCAGATAATTTCGCTACTCGTAGCAATCTTCAACACTCTTCTCAAAGAATGTTCGTTTCCGGACCAATGGAAAGAAGCTATTGTTATAGGTATCCGTAAGCCGGGAAAACCGGAATCCAGCCCCACCAGTTATCGCCCGATCAGCCTTTTAAGCACTATGGGCAAAATCTATGAACGTATCATACTTACGCGTCTTCAGGCCATCGTCGAGGCCAAAAACATCATTCCCCCCAAACAGTTTGGCTTTCGAGCCCAGCATTCAAGCGTCAATCAAGTGCACCGCCTCACGGCGAACTTGTTACATAAATCCAAATGGATCAGTGGCCATATTTTTAGATATATCCAAGACCTTCGACAAGGTCTGGCACAATGGCCTAATCTATAAATCACTTTAGGCACAGCTTCCGGACAGGCACATCCTATGAGATTATCTCACTAACCACTCATTTCGCTACCGGGTCGAAGGTACCCTTTAACTAAACGTCCCATTAGAGCGGGAGTCCCTCAAGACTCCATCCTGTCTCCGCTTCTGTACACGTTGTACACCCATGATATTCTAAAAGCCCCAAGCACCCATCTAGCCCTATTCGCGGACGATACCGCAATCTTCACTAGTGGCCACGACACGGCCAACATAGCAAAACACCTGCCAACCGCGTTAAACCGTCTGGGCCCCGACTCACTAAATGGCGCATAGAGGTAAACCCCGATAAAAGCGTCTCAATTCTCTACCTTCGTCATAGATACGAAGTCCTGCCGGCAGTCAAACTGCAAGGCAAACAAATCCCAGCGGCGAAAACCGCCAAATATCAAGGAGTAGTTCTCGACAGTAAACTGTCATTCAAGCCCCACTTAGATTACGTCTACCGCAAAGCGGCTTTCGTCCTCTATCCCTTACTCGACTCTATCCCTTAATCTGCTCCAGAATCAAAATGTCTCTCAAAAACAAGATCCGCCTTTATAAGACGTGTATCAGGCCTATTTTCACGTATGCCAGTGTTGTGTTCGCACACACGGATCTTGGACGTTTCTAAGTCCTTCAAAATAAATTCTTGCGCATGGCCACGGGCGCGCCGTGGTACATGCGTAATGTAGATCTCCACAGAGATATTAAGCTAGACTCTATGAAATAACTATGTCGCAAAACTTTCCAGTAGCTATTTCGAAAAAGCTGCTACTCATCTGAACCTGGTGGTAAGCGTCTGCGATTACGATACGGACAGACAATTGTGGGGACCCCGTAGGCCCCGTTTTTTTCACGTTTTATCAGAAAAAGCTGACGCCATTACGCTTGCTAACGATCCAAAACATATAGGTAAATTCATACACACACGCAAACGCACACGCTACTTACACCATCCCCGCCAGTGGAGACGAGGTCCCAGTTTCGTACCCGCCCGATGCCAATAGGCCTATTCCGGACAGGCAAGTCACTACAAACGGTGTACACAAGCCGAGGTTCGTGCCTTTTGACACTTGTTCTAAGTTGATGGTTTCTTCTCGAGGTCTCCACGCCAAGATCAGAGCTCTTCTAGCTCGGCCTCTCCCAAAATCTGGTGACGCTGTCAAGGCTGGTAGGGCCAACAACATACCACACAATCGAAAAAAAATTGTTCTGACTCTAGTTTACATGATTTAAATCAATATCCTATCGAAAGTGTTACCAGATCGTGGGTCGAAAAGTTTGAACCCGTAGAGGGTTCGACACTAAATCAAAAACTTGCAGGGTTGAAGTTTATACGGGTGAAATTTAAGATCTTTTGCCAAAAAATCTTAAATTTCATCTGTATAAACTTCAATTAGTCCAGGATTGACAAATGACCATTATCGTCGCCGTGCTTTTGCCGAATGAATGTTACGCGTTTTCGAAGTTTGGACAATATTTTCTTCTCGTATGAGGTTCATTTTTATTTAAGTGGATATGTGAATAAGCAAAATTGTCGGTTTTGCCTCAGAAAATCCCAAATTTAAACATCAAAGACCATTGCATTCGCTTTAAGTGACAGTTTGGGCAATCGAATTTCTTCGAAAATAAGATAGGCCAACCCGTAACAGTAAATTCTGATCGCTATACAGACATGTTACTCAACTTTTTCTTCCCACAATTGCATAATTTTGAAGTCTACAACAGCAGGACCTGGTTTTAACAAGACGGCGCGACATCTCAAACATCTAATGAATCCTTAGCTGTAAACGAAATGTTTACTGGAAAACTGATATCGCGTCAAGGGGACATTCTGAGGCTTCTTCGTAGCCCAGATTTCACGGCACTGGATTTTTTCTCTGGGGGTAATTAAGAGCCACGCTTATGTGAATAAACCGATGACAATTGCTCAGCTCAAGAACATAATTTGCAAAGAAATGTCCACTAACCCATGAGGGATGTGCCAGCGAGTTTTTACGAATTTGAGGTCCAGATTCGAGGAGTCTGTACACTTGGATGGTACACATCTAAGTGATGTAATTTTTAAAAAAATAAATTCCCATGTGTTTACATTTTTATAAATAAAGATTATCTTTCCTAAGCCTTGTAGTGTTTACAATGATTTTTAAAAATTCGCAAAACTTAATGGCCTACCCGGTAGTTAGCGTTTTTCAATAAAACAATTATATATTATGAATCTTCAAGATCACCGGAAATATTACGTCGTGATATAAGTACCTGCTTAATTGCGACTGACTTGGAAAAGAAAACAAAAACAGTAATTTAGAAATGGTTATCAATCTCACCTCGTTGTATATCATGACATTTAATTTGTACAGTTCGAAATGATTCATAAGCCTGTTTTAAGTGGTCAATGTAGTAGTTAGAAATATAATAAAGAACGATCAATTATAGTAGTTAAGGCCGCGTCGCATAGTGAGCAATTTGCGGCGTTGTGTTCCACCTTTCAACACGCAATGCCTCGAATTCGGTGGAAAGTGAAGTTCGGAGTATCTTACACTAGGCTTCTGCCTGCCTGCTATGCGGAATAAAATCGTAAAGCTTCAATCGTAAAAAAAAACAGTTGTAGCCTTATTTACCTATTATAATAAATGTTTATTCTTATACTGAGATTCGTAAAAATAACTAAAATAACCTGATTTTTAAGATAACTTGTTTTTTGCTACGGCTCAGTTACTTGAAACATAATTATAATTCATTTGTAACACAATTTAAAAATAATATTCCCAATAATTACCATGCTAAAAATAATCTGTTATGAAAAGATCGTGTTATTGCTTACATAAAATAACGAAAACAGATTTTAATAAATAAATTAAATGCAGTTTACACTGTATATAGAATAGTGAAATATTTAAATAAGTATTAACAATAACAATGCGTATCACATTGAAATATATATATTTTTAATAACAAAAAAAAAATGTAAATGAATGAAGAACTGTATGATAACTTTGTATTTTTATATTTTATAAAAATAAAAGTGTATAATAAGTTTATATTTTAATATTTTGTAAAAGTAAAACTTTATAATAACTTTGTATTTTAATATTATAGAGCGATGGAATCCTCGTGACGTACCACTTCGTGAAGTATTTCGCGGTGTGCAACTGGGCCTGGAGGCCGCTATGGTAGAGCCGCGTACTCAAGTGTGCGGCGTTTCCGTTATAATGGACATGAAGGGGCTATCATTTTCGCACGTCATGCAGTTCACGCCGTCATTTGCAAAGATGGTCGTAGATTGGATACAGGTTACTACTTTATGCGATGTATGGAAGACACATTTTTATGAACATCTCTTATAAATTTACGTAAAATTTTTGGAAATATGATGTAAGAGATACAAAACTTAAAATATATATATATATATATATATATATATATATATATATATATATATATATATATATTTCCTATACGAAACGTAATAAATAAGTAAGCAAAAAAATGAGGATTACAATTATGTTTGAAGGAAGTTTATGCTAAACGTAAAACACAAAAAAAAAACCTAAATTATGTATAAGCGTTGAAGTTATAACAAAACAATATCGTAATGTAATATTATCATTTACAACTACCGCATGCATATTATTATTTGTATTTAATACAATAATATGAAGAATAAATATATAGAGAAGAAGTTAATAAAATTATTGTGAATATTAAATATTTTGACATAATACTGCATCATCACTAATCTAACTATCACTTGTACGCCTTGCTAATTTATCGAAATATTTTTTCATAAACTGTAAAGTATCTTAGAGCTAAAGTAGAGACCTATTGCAGTAAAACAAGTAGAAATTAAAATGCAACCACGTGCATATAAAAATGTGGATAAAATAAGGAAATTGAAAGATAACAACTGGTTTTATTTCTATACACTTTGTAAGCTAATGTTACTATTTAATATGTTTGGTAGACTGTTATTTAATCAACTATTTTATGTTTGTATAATATGTATAAATTTAACCTCTGAGTTAATATATATTTTATCTTCAGGATTGCATACCGATTCGCTTGAAGGCAGTACACATTATAAACCAGCCGTACATATTTAACATGCTATTCGCTATATTTAAACCGTTCATGCGAGAGAAGCTCAGATCGCGTATTTTCTTTCACGGATCTGACAAGAAATCCCTAATGAAACACATAAATGCTGAAGCTCTCATGAAGAGAGCAGGTGGTGTCCTACCTGATGGCGAGATATCTGGTGAAGTTCTATGGAAAATGCTGCATTATTATGAAGACGGTTTTAGAAGTATGTATTTCTTTATATTATTTACTAAAAATTATTTGGAAGCGGTGACGGTAAAGGCGATCGGTTGTGGATTCGATTTCCACTTTTATTTCCATATTCAATTTACTTTCGCTTCCTTGCTCTAGTAAGACAAAGTGCGGCATTCAATTCCACCACTCAACACGCAATATCTCGAAATCGGCGAAAAGCGGAGTAGGGAGTGTCTTACCACTAAGTATATTCTGCCTACTTTGCTATGCGGGATAACAGAGTGAAGTTAAAAAAAAGTTATGTTTATACACGTATCTACCTACATGAACAGTTAAATATAATATTTGAACTGTTATGCATTTTTTTCAGGAGCTGATTCATTTGGATACATAACAAATAATAACAAATAAATGCACTGTTCAAGAAATTTAATACAAGCTAAAGTATATATTGAATCAAGTACATTTTAAAACAAAAACAAATATTCCCAAAAATAAAAAAAATTATGACATTTGTTCAAAAATAATAACATTTAAAATAAATGACTACCGGTTGTAGGGTACAAAAATAATTAAGCTCGATTTAGTAAAAAATATTTTATATATACGTAAATCATTAAAAGTAAATTAATCAATTTATTTATTTCTTAGGACTTATATACCAACTTAATACATATAAAGATATATTTTAATAAAACTGATTGAAATTTAAAAAACTGTGATTAAGTTTTACATTTTTAAGTTGGGTAACAGGTATATTTGATTATAACAAAGAATTTCTACAATAATAAATGTTATAAAATTAAAAGATTATTTTATTTATTAAAATAGCTTAAATTTCACGATTTTTTTTAAGTAAATAAGAATCTATACTTAAAATTAAAACTAGATATCGTAAAATATATTTCAAGATCAACTGATACCAAAGAATATGTTTTTTTTTAATTATGGAAAATTATGACATTATTTTTTTATTAACAAAAACCGATAACCTTTAAGATTTCTTACTTGCAATAGAAATCATTTTAAGAAAAACAATACATAGTGGCTTACTTACTAATAAAAAAATATATGATTAAACAAATTAAAATACAATAGTTACAACATTTTCAAGTTGGATTTTTTAAAAAAGTTTTTGTTCAAAAATAATACTTAATAGCTAAGAACTATGTTCTCAAGTCATCGCCAATGAAGTAATTGCTAATAATTGAACTAAATTGGCAAGAATTTATACCAAAGTCCATGCAAACAGGCTATGCAATATAAATGAAAGGTCAAGAACGCATGGCTAAAGAATACATTTGTTAAAAATTTTAATAAAATAATGGACATAAGTTTATGAGATGGATAAACATTTTTTATTCAGTTAGCGTAATAAATATCATTGTAATAACGATATTTATTACGGTATTAAATACTTAGGTATTGATGCAGCTATCTGTCTCATTTTCTTTCTGTTTTAATAATTCATCTTTGTTGCATACTTTAAAATAGTTAATTATATAAAAAGTTAGTAATATAAAAAATTGTAATAAACACAATTTAAGTTGTATAAATTACAATTAACGTGAAGTTTTGTACTCCATAGTTCATATTAATTAGGCATTTCATCCATTCCTTACACATCGTAGAAATAATTTTATGATTCCGTAATAAGTGAAAATAATCCACATAGGTATTGTGGAAAGAGAAAAGATATCGATTGTAATAAGTATTATATTTAAGATATCACAGCCAACATCTGTCGGCACATGCTATAAAAATACATATAGGCGATAATTAGTTTTAGAAACAGACACGTACCGCACTGACTAAACTATATTGTTGTTTACAGTAAAGATATGCGAGTATATGTACGTTTATAAGTATATTATTAAATATTCATGTTTCATGTATAATTAATACTAAAAATATTAACTTACGTACCTGTAAATGATGAAATCTAACATACATTTTAAATGAAACTATTTTAACCGGATTAATCGCGTATATTTTGGAATTCAAAAATACATTTTGGACACCTGACGTTTCGAACACTTTACAGTAGTCCGTGGTCACAGGTAGACTGCAACTGACCACGGACTACTGTAAAGTGTTTAAAATGGTTAAAATAGTTTATTTTAAAATGTATAAAAATCGCGAAAATCAAAGATCTTATTATCTAACATACATTTATATAGAATATGCACAGATTGTATAACAAAAATATAAACCCTTTATAAGCTTATAACTAGTGATGTATTTTAATATCTTACAGTAGAATATCACATTTCCTTTTCTTTAAATATAACTAAAACACATTACTAAAAGTTACTTCTTCTTATATCCATATTTGTTGATTTCTGAAACAAAAAAGGAGTAGCTTGAAAAATGGTAGATTTTAAAAGTTGAAAACTATTATATACAGCATTACTACTTTGAGAATAATTCAATGAAATAATTCAGAAATAAATCTAAATGGAGATAGAATTCATAGCCACACCTTATTGAAATAAATTATTTATTTAAATAACAATTTAAAAAATAATTTAAATGAAATGCATTTACATTAGTGTTCTTATATTCTGACAAAGACATGTTTCATAGTTAGTTCTTTAAAATACTATATATTCACGTAATTTGTGGATGTCAAAATTTAGATAGATAATAGTCAAGAAAAAGCTTCCCTTCGCTCTCCAAGGATTATATTGCCAGATTTCAAGTTTTAATTTGTCGTTGAGTCAGTAATGTAATATTTTTTTTATACATTCAAATAATAAATTTTGTAGGTTTTGAAGATCATGTTACGACCTCATATAATTATGATTAGTTATATAAAACACGCTTATATAACTTCTTTTCTTCACATATGCTCTATAACCTTGTAAAAAATGATAAGGCTGGTTGTGGCGCCATGGCACAGCGTCTGACTGTAACCGTTATTGGTTCTGGGTTTCGAACTCAGGGGAATGATTATATTTAAATTATTGTCATTCCCCCGTTCTGGTAAGATAAAACGCGGCGTTATGTTCTCCACTCAATACGCAATGTCTTGAATTCAGCGGAAAGCGGCGTACGGAAAGTCTTGAAACTAGGTACTTCCTGTCGACGTTGTTATGCGAGAAAAAGTGCGAAGCCAAAGAAAGAAAAAAAAATCATACGTACCATTAAACTCCATATCGCAAATTAGTAATAATTCCAGCCACTGTGGACCACTGACATTGGGTATACACAGTGTACCTCCGTAGCAGTCCGGAAGACATTTTGGACTAATGTATTTATATAGGAGGTCTCTATCACTACCCATGAATACGATGCGAGAACGAAGTTTCTCCTTCAGCAGCGGCTTGAATAATTGGAATACCATGTTGAATATGTACGGTTGATTGATTATATATAATCCTTTGATTCTGAGCGGAATGCTTTCCTGTAAATGATATAGTTATGTGTTAGGAATTTAATATTATATTAATTCCTATATTTATTTTACTCGTAACTTATAATTTTATGCTTAAATGCAACTTTATACATATCTCAATAATAGGATAGTTTGTGTTTTATTGTGATATTTATCGTGGTTATCAACTTTTCTACCGGTTGTGCGCTTGGTAAAAGAAACCAACAATTTACTTTGTCATACCAGATAGGAAAGTATTTTGCATTTGCACCATTATACATTAAATGATAAATGATGATGATGATAAATAAATTTAAATTTAATAATTTTGATGCGCAAAACTGAAATTGTGAATTAAAGAAAAATCAATATAATACCTGTAACCAGTCAACAATTCTCTTAGCGAACTGTGGAGTGAACTGCCATACTTGCTGCATGGACAGACCGTCCATGTCGAATATCACAACGGCTCCACATATCTGTGTTTCGGGCTCAAGCATTGCGGCCTCCAAAAACAAGACGCATCCTTTGAATACCTCATCCAAAGAGCACTTGTGATGGTTCCATTTTTCTGAAATAATCAATATTTTTTCAACTTAATACAAATGAATTATGTCTAATTGATTACTCTACTTTTGTGAAAAAGTAGAGAAATAGTTTTTTTTTAAGTTATTTTCATTAAATATTCACTTTAGAAAAGTTCCACATTGATTAATAAAAGATATAACATACACTATCAGATGTTAGACATATGATTTTGTATAAAGTAATATACACATAATAAGATCTTAGATTTTTGCGATTTTTACACATTTTAAATGAAATTATTTTAAACGGATTAATCGCGTATATTTTGGTATTCAATTCAATACATTTTTGGACGTTTTGAACACTTTCCATCTGCGTACCTGTGACCACGTGTAGTTTATTTTTTCACGTTTATTTTTGGAAAAGGCCTAAATCTTTTTCATTATTTTTGTTGAAGACTGAAATGATTTGAAATTCTATAACGTACATTTGATATTTATAGACAGTTACTAATTCCACATAAATTAAAAGAATATATTCATCGTTAAAAAGATCAAAAGTGAAACAAGCATAAACCTTTATTTTAATGTAATTTGAATCAATGAATTATTAGGTTTTTATTAGGAGATAATGTGCCAAATTGCGCTGTAGTTAACTGCATTGATTATTTTAATCACACAGAGTCACGTAGCGTTGAAACCAGCAATTACATACGACATGTAAGTGTTAACTTTATATATGCTCGCATAATTGTTATCTTGCTAATTATGATATCATTATAACGTATTCATATACATATGTATTTCCTAGTAGTAACCTTTTTGCCTTTATGACCCTTTGGTAACAGTATAATTAACTTGCTATTATTAAAATAATCTTGATATTTTGTTATTACATTTGTTTAAGTGAGTAAGCTCATTGATTTTTGTTGCCACGTGTAGTTTATATTATAGGTATTTAAGAGACCCGTTGAATCGCAGTGAGAGTGTCTAACCGTTAACGCAATCGATTGTGGGTTCGATTCTCACTGATTATATTTAAATTATTTCAATTTCCTCGCTCTGGAAAGCGGAATAAAAGCGAGAAGCTAAAAAAAGTTATGTAACTAGGAAAACACACATTAAGTTAGCTATTACACATAGCATATTCGAACACTTTACAGTAGTCCGTGGACCTGTGACGACGGACTACCCGATGAATATATTTTTTAATTTTTTATACAACATTCACGCTTATCGTGGAAATAGTAACTATCTATAAATATCAAACTTATGTATGTAAGAGAATTTTAAATCATTTCAATCTTCAATAAAAATAATGAAAAAGATTTACGCCTTTCCCAAAAATAAATTTTCAACTTGTATTATTATAATTTGGTATATATGCGATGACGGTTTCCTTATACTATTTTTATTGTTATAATAAAATTACTTTTATAAAATGAGCTGTCAAATATAATCTAAGTAAAGGACTTGCGAAAATTCGTGTAAATGTATTACAATATCCTTACTGCCTAATTCGAGAACTAGCACTCTCCTGCCGTGCTGGTCGCGGTTCGGGAGAACTCGAAGAACGTTCTGATTAAAGATATTCTGTTCTTTGCTTGGAGTGAGCCCATCGTAGTGTTTGTGATGTTTCATTTTAAATGCATAATATCTCTTTATCTGGAATAAAAAAGTTATAAATAGTTATAAATAAAAATAAAAATTACAATAGATGATATAACTAATAGCTGTTTGTATTGGATAATAAATCAAATTGTATCCGACATCTATCTCTATTTACTTTCAACGAAATATTAAAAAATATATATTAAAGCAATTAAACAATTTGTAATTTGTAGAGAACAAGAATTTGAAGAAAAAAAATACTTATAATACTAATCATTAAATGTATTTTTTTAAATAATTTGATGCTAAATGCTAAAATATAAATTGAATACAATTCTATATTACAATTTTTGTCTGTAAGTCTGTTTGTATGTTTACACTTATCAATGAAAGTAATCAGCGGATTTTATTATTTCTTTCTGTTTTGGAGCTGTTAACCCTGGCCACTTTATATGACATAATTATCTTATTTTGGTTGCTGGTCTCCAATATGTGGAACTCTAAGAGATGAAACAGTAAAAGTCCATCCACCATGTTGTACTCATTAATTACTTAATTGATTAGGAGATCTGGAATATTATTTTTATTTTTTTCAGATATTACATTTTTTTTAAATTATCCTAAGTAAATATAACTTACCAAGTCGTATGCACTTTCAGGGTAAAATTTACAAGGCCGTAAGAATCTAATCAGCCAAGCTTCACTTTCTAATGGCACTACCAAATCTTTATCGGCTAGAAAAAAAATAACTAGAATGAACAAATATAATAAAAAGCTGGTGGCCATCGTGACGCAACGGGCTGGTAATAGGGTGTTTCTGTAAGCGTAATTGAATGCTGTATTCGATCGCCACTCGGTAGAGTGGTTAAATTCAATTATCATGGTCTGGTGATATAATCGGCGGCGTTGAGTTCCTCCACTTAGCACGCAATATCTGCAACTCTCTACTGTCTTTATCTCTACTAACACCTACGTTTTCTTTGATTATCGACATATGCGGGAAAAAGTGTGAATATCATAGAATACTTTAACACTAAGTTCTTAAGATATCAAAAAGTGAGATATGTTAACATTAAAGTAAAAAACCATATTATAAAATTAATATTAATTATTCAAATAAAGACTGTCTGACAATATAAAAAAACATAAAGCAAAGCTTTTATTATGCTATTGGTTTAACATATTGTGTAAACATTTAAAGTAGTTAGTTAATACGTGGCTTATGCATATTCATGTAATATATTGAACAAAAATGACGTCCTACTGTTAATATTATATACGAGTATAGATAGGATTACTAACTTGGTCGGTAAACAAATCAGTTTCGAATAACAATTAACTAAATTTCTTTTTTTATGTATTTACCAAAATGCGGTATCATAATGCAAGAGTTGCGTGAAGATCGAAGAAAAAAGGAGATAAAGTAATTTGAAGAAGATACTCTTCTTCAAATTATTTTATATCCTTTTTGATAAAATAATTTTATATTCTTATTTCTTAATAATTATAAAAAATAGTGCAACTTAAAATTGCTGAAATTTATAAATTAAATAAGTGAAAAGTTAGAATTTTATATGTAATTGTATGCAAATAAGTAAGTTACAACAAGTAGTACAGGTTAAAAATTAAAAAATCTTAACAACTTATTGATATTTTTTTCCATATATTATAAAAAATGTTTGTGTAAGTATCAAACTCATGACCTTCGGTACTAAACAGTAGTCTTAAATTACTACTACTAGTCTTTAGTATGCCTAACTACTAATATTTATATGTACATATATATTTATAGTAGTAATACGAAATTAATTATTTATGGCGGATTAAAAAAAGCAATAAAAGGCACTTAAGTACTGATTTCACAATTTTAAGCCTTTGTTACCTTCCAAAAGATTTCTGAGTTCTTCTACAGCTGGCTCAACAATTTCTGGAATTTCACGTAATTCGCGTCTAGCAATCTCTTTGACAGATTCTCTGGGTTCCTCTAACTCAAATTGCAGTAGAAAGTCACCTAATTGTACTCCAGGTAGCGTAGTTACTTCTGAGAGCATATGCTGTGATACTGGAAGGATATAAAAAATGTTATATTACATTACAAATTTACTAATTAAGGCACAACGTCGTCTTTTGTCCTATGAATGTACACTTTGTCTTACAAAACCTGAGTTACTTCACACAATACATAATATCTCAAATTCCGAAAGAACGTGAACAGAGTGTCTCGGCACATGATATTTTAAATTAAATGTACAAAAACTATTTTTGTTCATGTCATCTGTACATATAACGTAACTTACAATACTAATTTTTTCAATACTTCTTATACTGCAAAAATATATTTTAATGGTTGTTAATAGCTAAACAAATTTATTTCTTATGTAAATTTGTTTAATTTGTTAAACGACAACTTCAAGGAAAGTTTTTTTTTGTTTTATAGTAATTATATGTTTTTATTTATATTCATTGGTATTTTTGTATAAATATAAAAAATATAAATATATATGTTATGTTATAAACATAAATGCTACGTGTATATATATAAATTACGTCTTACAAATTAAAAAAAATGAATAGAACTCTTTTAACAAAATAAATGATTTTTATGAAATTGTAAGTGTATGAAATATATACCACGTATAATATATAGAAGCTTACAAAATTAGAGGAAAAAATTTATTGTATTTTATTTTAATTTAAACTAACTTTAGATTTTATACTTTCAAACTCCAAAGTAAGCTTATTCTTGCGTAGGTTTTGTATGACCATGTTAATCTACAACTCAATACGGTTTGAACGTGGGTGATTTCAAGATATAAATAAAGAAAGTTTATAAAAGTCATCTTTTTATTATTTACTATATATTTCTACTCTATTTATTATATATATTGGTCTGTTCATAGGGTAATTTGAGCAGTAATGGAGATAAAATATTATAAGAATTCTGACCGTGCCTATTTCTATTTTTACTCATTTTAAATTATTTAATACAACCGGATTAAACGTTTATTTACGGTGTCCAAAAATTCATTTTAAAATAACAAAATATACATGATTTATGCAGTTAAAATAGTGAATTTATAATAAAATGTAAATAAAGAAGTTTAAACTTCAAAATACTATTGAATATATTATGAGGTTGGCTGCGGCGCATTGGGACAGTAAACGCGGTCGGTGGTGGGTTCGATGTTTCTCTCGGGGATTGATTATATTTAAATTATTATCATTTACTCGCACTATTAAGACAAAGCGGGGAATTGAATTCCGCCACTCAACATGCAATGTCTCGAATTTGGCGTATAACAGAGTATGGCTTGACTTGACACTACGTACTTCACGTCTTCTATGCGTGGTAAAACCATGAAGCTAAATAAAAAAGAAAATGAAGCAATATATTATTAACACGGACCCGTAATACTACACGATAGTTCAAACTTCAAAGCAACAAAAATAGATTCACCTTCAGCCTTTTTAATGTTTAACAACCGATTTATAGTTTGGATACACAAGTATGCACAAATAACAAACAAAAATGAATTATTTTCTATAAAATTCTATAAATGTATTTTATTATATTAGGTAATTTATGAAAATTACGCATTTTTATTAAAATATTTTTTAGGAATTTCAATGAGCTTGTAAACGATAATTGGTATAAAAAATTAAGGAATGTTGAAATTCACGCCTTGTTTCTAGATACTATTAATAAGTTATGAAAACAAACTATGTTCTATAACGTTATATTTATAAAACTAATTAGAACATTTAGCACAATTATCACATGCAATATATCGGGTATATTTTGCTTCATTCTTAGGTATATAATCTTGTAGAAAGCTAATATTATTTCTTACGAGCTGTACTGGTGACGTCGTCAACTTAGAATTTAATAAAATAAAAGTAGACCATGCTACTCCTTATTACATAAGTTATCTGCCAATGAAAGTCCTGTCTAAGCCGTTCTAGTCCTTTTAGAGGTTAACTGGAACCGGACAGACAGATAGACAGACATAAAAGTAAAAAAATGTATATGTACATTGTGTTGAATATATATAATTACGTATTATCAAGTTGTCTGTATATAATATATACTACAAATATTTTCTTTCTGCCTATTCAGTAACATTTGTTTAAGAGAAAAGGTTTTGTTTGAGACCTTAATATTTAAATAAAAACCCTTTTGCAATCCACTTATACTTCTATTATATGCATGGAATGTACGTTAATTACGAAAAGTGCTGATAAAAGCTCTAAAGAAGTCAAAAAATATGACTATGATTTACGTCAATTTATTTTTTATCGGACTCTATAAAAGTTGCTTAAAATATATTTTTTATGTATTATAACAGATTTATCTATACTGATCTGTATTTTAATGTGTGTTTGATAACACTGTTTACGCTTCAATATGGCATGCCACAAATACTTTAGGCTGTTACATCCAGAACGTATCCAAACGGCGTCCGACTGTCCATCAAGACGACTTTTTATATTTTTCTGTTTTTAACAGTAAGCTGTGTGACTTATAATTTATTTTAACCTTCATATATTTAACGCGGAACTTCTATAGCTTAATTGTAAATGTCGTCTGTCTTATTCATCCTTGATAATTAGGAAATGGACGTTTTTATTAAAATAATGCTTGGCAGCCAGATGTGAAGCATTATTATATAATTTATTGCTGTTTCATGTTACTTGAAGCCATAAGAGTATCTTTCACATTTACTCAGTATTTTAGAGTTTAATTATTTAGAAGACAAAAGAATTTTTCATGTGTACATGAAACTGCTTTAGCAATATATTTAGTATATAAATTATTTTTATAATAAAGTAGTGTAGATTTAAGATCAGGTAATGTAATATAGTTATGTGTCATACGTAGGCTTAAAGTAATCCTAAATACAGCTTGTGTAAGCAATTTTTTATAGCTATATAACATACTCTTTTGTCAAGTTATATATACGATATATTAGGAGTATTTGAAATGTATGTGATAACATACAATTACATCCTTACATTTCAAAGTATGATTAAGTTGCTAATTGACGTCACTGTGATTAACTTATACGTATATAGAGATAGAACTTAAAAGAATGTAACGGTTATGAAATTTTATACCAAACAATAGGGTCTTGATAAAGTTATGGCGTTGTGTTCTCCAACAAGTCTCGTGGTCTCTAGGTACAATGACTTACAATGAAGCCTTAGATTCCCATCAGTTCAGTTAATCTTTTAACTTACAGTTTCAAACGTATGAGGAACAAATCACTTTGCTGATGCCATGTTGAGTGGTGAGTACACCAAGGAGATAGTAGACATGACGTGTAAGTAATTTGTCACTAAATCTTCTATTCTATTCACCAGGAATAAAGCAGGAGATACGCTAAATTAAAATTTATATTTCTTATGCGATTACGAGTTCTTTTAGCTTGGATTATAATAAATATAAAAAATAAGACAGAAATATGCGATAATGGATGTTTGCAATTACTACGTAGACGAAGTCATGTATGTATCTAAATATTAAGAAAACAACAATGCAATTTCAACATAAGGATAATAATTTACGTGTATGCCATTTGTATTACAGTACGTAGATATTAAAATGCTTTATAAATTTATTTTGACTTTCATCATTTCATTTGAGTTAATCGAATAGTTTATGTTTGTTTTGCTTGATTTTTTTTTATATTTTTTAATGAACTTGTTTAATATTTGAATTTAATGTACAACGTGTTTAATGTTTAATATTACATACAAAAGTCTTTTATATTTTAATTCATATAAGAACTGTAACTACAGAGTACTAATGTTTTATGAATTTTTAAATGTTAAAACACCAACTCAGAAAATTGTAAGCATAGCAGTGACTTGGCAGTTTCAAATAACACAATGATTGGAAACCCCCAAGAATTTTAACCGAGACTATGAAAGCTATTTACCTTATTGTCTAATTGTGAGTTAGGTTTTGATATTAAAGCAATACGTCTTAAAATTTAATTTAATTGATATTAAACGCCGTTAACGTATGTAATTGTAGGTAGAATAACTTAATTTGGATAAAAATAAAAGCAATAACTACATTACTTCTTTTAAATAAATATAATGAAGCATCTGTTACCTACATTTTTTTTTGTTTTTTAACAATTAAAATATTTATTTTTTATATTCGATTAATAAGGCCAATTGCGTGAAATAAGTTCATATCACAAAACCACTTTACGCAGACTCCACAGCGTTAAATGAAATGTTTGCACTAAATTTATTTGCTCATATTTAAATGAAGAACCCTGAGCGCGTATTATTATACCACTTTAGTAAGCCTATATTTTAAAAAGAAACGATATTGATCAGATTAATCATGCATATTTTAGTTTTTATTTCAAATGTAAAAAAATTACAGAAAAACAAAGATCTTATTAGCTATTATTAATTTGTTTGTAGTATAAAAAGTTGCTTACCTTTTCCCATTGTTAAAAATTAAAGAACACTTTAAATTATTTACTAGCTATTAACTAAACGGTGCTATATTATTATGAAATATTGGAATACACTTAAGCAATAAAGGTACGGTGATGACCGCGCGTGTGACCAGACTGCACAGTCGAACGAGCATCCGTGTTGATTTATACAAGTAATATCGGTAGGCTGCTAATACTCTTTAACATTTACACTCTTGATACGTACCGGCAACGCGTGCGCAATTATGCATTTATTTTACAATTGCTTTAGAGTAATGAGTAAGTCTTTGAACAAAAGAAAGAAAAAGAAATATAAACTAAAATAGACAGAGATGTTGTCTGGATATCTATATATACAGGATTAAAACAAAGCACGGCGTTGAATTTCGCTACTTAATTTGCAAAGTTTCGAATGCAATGGAAAACGGTGAATAAATTGTTTTAACATTTGCTTCTCTCCGACTACCCTGCTTTGCGGGTAAAACGTGAAATTGTATTTTTTATACTTATATGCATTTAAAATATTTACCGTGTCATTAGTCCCAGAAGATTTATGTATCTATTTAAATGATTTCACAATTAAATCATTAATTTTACAAAATTTAAAACTATGCGGTACACAAAAAGGCAAAGTGCTATTGTAATGCGGCAAGTCAATTTTATATAGAATAGAATATTCAATATAAATAGAATGTGGAACCCGCAATCATAGCTTATTTGAGACTCACTGCGCCACGATAGTGTTACATATTACATACATGTGCATGTATATTAAGTAGATATGTACATTCTTCTGTAGGTCATAAGCATTTGTGAGTAGTCCCACAATGGTAGTTAAGTTAAAGTGTTATATTGAAATAAATAATTTAATATGCACTATTAATTTATTTTTTCATTAATTAACAAAGTTTTATTTTTACATAAAATCAATTGAAAAACGTACATTTAATTCCGTGGATAAACAAAAAACATACACCGTAACATTTCTAAATATGTTAATGACCTATAAGATCAGTAGGCGAAGAAGTTGTTGCCAAATATTGTAACATAATTACCTAATTAATGCATTTTCAGATTCAACGAACGGCGTATCCAACAGTTATTAAAAAGCTTTATTAAAAATGTGTCTAATGAAATTCCTTATTCTTGTATAATTATATATTTTTCTTTATTACATATTACAACTAGAACTATATATATACATATATATATATATATATATATATATATATATATATATACATATATATATATATATATATATATATTACAAATAGAATTTACAAATTATCACAATTACTATTTTTTCAATATTAAAAATGTTAAGAATGAAGAGGAACGTGCTCAGATTTATGAAGCAAAGGTGAGTGGTACGAGAGGTCAGGGAAGACCTCGGTTGACCTTCGAAAACACAGTATCGAAGATACTATATATACCCCCCGAAGGGCATGTATGAAGAGGATAATGACTGTGGACTGAGGTCGTATATCTGGTTGTATATATGTGTAGTAGGTAGTAGAGATGGAAGATACGGAATTTATGTAGAAAGTCGTATTACTGCCGTAACAAAGCTAAAGATGCTCTGGCTGCATTGGTGCGACGGCAAAACGTCAGCGTACCTGCGCGTCTTGCCGTCCACATTGCAGTATTGATACCGTTGTTATACGGCAGCGAAACGTGGATGTGTTAAAAGAAAATCGAAAGAAAGATGAATGCTGCAGAAATACGCTTTCTTCGCCGGATATGCAGAACCATTATAGCTGATCGTATATGCAGCGAAGAGAGTCTATGTTATAACATAGACTCACTTCTCTTACTCTTAAAAAAAATAACGATTTTACAAAAGTATATAGTAAACATATAGGCATAAGCTTACGGCGTCTATAACTCGATTACATCGGATCCGCTATTCTTTAAAGGGCAGTCTTTATGCTTTTACAATAGGGTTCCAGAATACGCCCGAGATTGTTCTATATCATAATTTTAAAAAGTTATGAAAAGATGTTTGTGTGTTAATGATTTTACCATATTAATGATTTCATAAATGATAACACGTCTTGGGTATGAAATGTTCGGCCCAGTCTTTTAGTTCAAAGGTTGTCACTAATTAAAATTATTAATTTGTAATTATTGGCATTAAAAAAAAGAGAAAGTCACGTTGAGTATCTTACAATACGGAGTATAAAATTGAGAAAATAGTTAATTTGTTTGAATTAAAATTTATGTTTTGCTGTGCACAGATATTGTAAATCACTACAGTCACGAGCCATTTGACGCCGCGTTTGGGTATTTAAATAAGATTAATTTATTTGTGAGTAAAAGGAATCTGCAATTGATAATCTTTTTGATACTTATTCTACCAGGGTCCTAAAAGGATTTTTTATAGGGACCTACCATATGTATTATGCAGGGTATTTTATTACATTTTTTTAGTATATTGTATAATAATTATTGTCGTTGAAGACACAAGTATTATATAAACATCAATGGTTAAAGACGAAGTAAATTCGCTATTTTTCTTTTGTTTGCATTACGATTAAGGGTTTTTAAAATAAAAAGCAAGCGACAGTAACATATAATATATTCAAGCTAAATTTCACAAGTTAATCATAATTTTATTTTTCATTCCATAATACAAACTATTTTTATTTCAAAACAACAGGGCTGATACTTATTTAAAAACGCCATCTATTAAAATAATTTAAGCAATATGATTTCAGTAGCGCTAACTATCATGCCAAGGTAGAACTAAATAGTTTTAAATTCGTTTAGATTTGCTACTTATTAACAGATAGAGCTACTGGTGCAATTAATTTTAAACAAGCTAATTTATACAAATTATATAGAACTTGTCATTTCATACCGGATAAATAAAATCAGTTTATTACGATATTTATTAAAATTTTTGTCCTTATGTATTGCCAATAGGTAATAAATATTTTTAATTTAAATAAAACATCTCTACTTTTTTAGAGCACCTTTTATAATAAATGTCTTGAACATGTACTATTTTTAAAGTGTTATTCCATACTTAGGATTAGAAAACATTTTTGAAAAAACGTATAAAAATGCGGGTTCGAATCCCGCTGCGTTCAAATTTTTATACGTTTTTTCAAAAATGTCTTGAACATGATCCTATTGTACGTGAGATGATTGTAGGTTTGACCATGAAGTCACTTAAAATGATTATATTTTGATAAATCTAAGGGAAATCGCGAAGTTAGTTTTTGTAAATCTCATAGGTATTATTTGGGTTGTCTTTTTATATATTGTTAAGAATGTGTAGTTTATTTACATTATTAATATAGTTTTTAGTGCTTACAAACTTACTTAAAAGCTACACATTTGTAATATATATATATATATATATATATATATATATATATATATATATATATATATATATATATATATATTTACAAATTTTATTTCAAATGAAATAATAAAATCCTATTTGACTAAATTAAATCATTAAATAGTAGACCTTGATCAAAATTATACCAATTACAAAATATAAGTATTTTTTTTTTGTTATTATGTTAGCATAACCATTGCATTTCAATTACGTAATTTTTATTTATTTCGTTATATTTGGCTTTATCCCGCATAGCAGGTTAGATAGCGACACCCTAGTGTCAAGACACTCCGTTGAATACTTTCCGCCCGATAACTTTACCATAGGTGCACGGTGACTATGTTCGTTTTTTATCAGGTCGAGTCAATTTAAGTTTCACCTTTTATCAACAAAAACTAAGCGACTTTGAATTTACGATCTTTCCACGTATTTATGATATTATTGTAAAGAACACGATAATCTACTATTTATCAAATTCGAACCACTCATAAAACAAAATAATGATGATTTCATGGTGTCATTTGTTGATAAAAGATCAATTTAGTATTTACTATAAGGACATACGGGGCTCATGTCAAGGAAGCGACTTTATGGGCTTCCTATAAACGTCTTCATCGTTGTTTATTTTATTTTGATATCTATTGTTAACTGGGCCCAAAGGCCCCGGTATTTAAAAAGTCATCGCTATAGATACGATTATGTAAAGTGTTATGTAATACAAGTTTTAGTGTAAAAGTGACACTTTATTCTACAAGCTCAAGCTAAAACTGTATCGATTAGCGAACGAACTGACCACAGAAACTTTCTGTTCGTACCTGACCTAGAATTGCGATCGTCGCTTTGAATGCGCCTTATATAGGCACATATTTTTATTTCGGATTGCTGCACTATGGCTACATTACATTCTTACTTTATATCAAAGTATTTATGTCATAATTAAAAAGGTTAGTTTTAAATACCAGTTTTACAAAGGTCAAAATAATAATGTATTAACTGCAGGTGATATTAAAATAAACTACAATTTACACTTGAAACTTAAAAGTAAATTTAATAAAGTTAAATAAACGTTGAATATAGTTGAAAACCATTGCCTTCCATATATTATATCGATGTATGCAATGTATAAAATAGACGATTAAATGCAAAACGTTCGCCGACAAATTAATAATTCATGCTAATTTACAGAATTATTTTTAGTTTTGGTTGTCTTTGTCCATTTTAAATTATGAATCTGCATTTGAGAAGGCATCAAAATAACCTATAATACCTCCTATTTAGCTACCATTATAATGTCTTTAAAGATGCTTCACATGAAAAATTATTTTTTAATCATGACATTTGTGAGAAATAACATAAAATGCAGCAATAACAGTGATTTATATTTATTTACTACACTTTGCTTTCGTCACTTTAGAGATACACGTGTTTGTACTATTTGTGCTGTGAGCCCATCTAGCTGTAACTGTATTATGGCATCTTACTCGGCCACGGCCCTTGTCCGCACTTGGCTGCTCACCGCATTTAAGATTTATATATTTTGCAGAGTATTAAATCGATTTTACTATGACTTTCCATTTAAAATTATTTCTTAATAAATATTTTTCTTGAAATAAATGTATTTTAATTTAGTAGTATGAATAATTTAAGTAATTTTATATTGATTTCGGTAGTATTTCTGAATTTAAAATATGTATTTGGCATACTATATAAAAATCAATAATTGATATTAAAATGCAACTTATTAATTCCACAGAAATAACTACTTAGTAAGTTGTTATTTTCTTTTATAAAGGTATGTAATAATCATATCTATGTCTATCCAGTAAATCCGTATATTAAATTGCAAGCTTGCTTTAAAAGCTTTAAAAAAGATTGCTTACCCTATAAAAATATAGTGAGCTATAGAATATTATGGACCGAGAGATGGCGACGATATAAAAATGCAAACAAATCTCTTTTATTTTTTAAAAACATATAAAAATTTAAACGCAGCGGGATTGGAACCCGCGCATCTTGGAAAGAGCTCTGACCGCTAAGCCATGCGTTCTAGTACCAGCAGCGTCGAAATTCTTACACGATTTGTTACAAACTTGTTTACATTGTTCGCAATTCTATAGAGAGATTTTTACAAATTTCTATTACTCAAAGCTTATTAAGAAATAACCGTTTGACAAGAGAGAATGCTGTATTTTAATATTTTGTATTTTAATATTTTACTATATATGTATTTTAATATTTTACTATTTTTAAAGTGTTATTACACAGTTAGCATTAGAAAACATTTAAGATCAGAAACAAAACTATTAGTATTAGAAACAACGACGCAGCGGGTAGTAGAACGCATGACTTAGCGGTCAGAGTGCTTGGACGTTCAAGAGGCGCGGGTCCGAATCTAGCTGTGTTCAAAGTTTTTATGCGGTGTTTAAAAAATGTTTTCTAATCCTAAAAGTGGAATAACACTTTCAAAATAGCAAAATTTGCGTTAGTAGACCCGCTAATAAGGAGATTACTATATTATATTAATAAGGTGGATAAATAACAATACTGATAAATCTATTTTACCGCGCAAACCAAAAATCTGAGATATTAGATAACTCTTTTACTAAAGACAAGATTGAAACTTAAAATGGCTGGCCTAAAAAGTTAGTTTTTTTGACTCATCAACTTATTCATGCCTGGTAAGTATTTATTGTCAAAATTGGCCACATACGGCCTCCACAGTTACAGAAACAAGTGGCGTATTAAATTTTTCAATATATATCACAGATTTTCAGTATTAATTTTAATGAACAGTTATCTAACATCTTTAATCTATCAATTCTTGTATAAATAACATCTATATCTTGCATAAAAATCGGCTGTAATGATATTCATGAAATTTAGTACGCAGTGGCTTTCGGGGGCCATATACACGAGAAGCTTATCTAAATCTATGGCATATAGGTGGCAATCTTGACATCGGACAAGGCCGTCCAAAAACCACAGGAGCCCGTTTTGAATACAGATATCTCCTGTTAGTCCGATTACATTTTCAGCTTTTTTTTAAATTCCTTCTTTTGTGAAAAAATCTATTATTGGGAGTCCTTTATTAACTCATTACTCATCACTCAATTAGTGTATAAGTATATTCCGTAAAAAGCACTTTTTATTTTAAAATTATGAAAGCACCACAAACTTAAAAATTGATTTAAACAGTGTTGATTTAATTGATTGGTCGAAATTAGTGTTTAAGTAAAAAAATAATTAATGTGAATTATAATAAACTTTTAATATGTAAAATACCATCAAAGTACCATAATAAATGAATGTCGCACATTATTTTTTATCTATTATTAAGTTAATAATCTTAGTATAATACAAGTTGATATATGATTACTTAAGATACTATGATATTATTAGTTGCCTACGTATGTATATTATTTTTTATTTATTTGTAATATATTAAGATTTCTTACTCATGTACTTTCTGTGATAATAACTATTAAGCTGACAAAGAATTTTAGGTAATCATAAAACGTTCTTTATGAGATATTTTTATGAGATTTCATATTTTTATGGCGTCGAAATAGATTACTTTATTCATTTAATGTTAATTGCAACATAAATAATTAAAGATGCAAAGCATTATTTATTTATATATGCCAAGTAGGAAATTAAATTTACTTGTGTGTATTATAGTAGTTCTAGTTGTACACAACATAGGACATCGTAGATCCCTACCGATCTCTATCGATTGATCTTTTGCCTTTTTATTATAATGACGTCATCACTTTCAGATTAAATTAATAAAAATAAAGAAAAAGAATATTAAGTTATTCTACATTTTTGGGACAGGTATTTACTATTTTTAATGTGTTATTCCACACTAAAGATTAGAAAACATTTATGAATACTAACAACATAAATATGTTGCAAAAAAATATAAGCGCATGGCTTAGCAGTCGGAGCCCTTGGACAGATGTTGTTTCTTGAAGTGGCATAAGGGGCTCGATTTAATAAGTAAAATGTAATATGAACGATGTATATTCAATTTGGTAAATTATACACATTGATTTGACGTCAAAAAAATGCACGTGTATAACTACCATGAACGGACAAATTTAAATATAGGACTGTACTTTGATCCTATCGAGATTTTAGCATATATAATGGATGTTACAATGCATTCAAGCCTTTTGATAATAGTCTGAACTCTGATCATAGCAACATAAAACAACACATATTTGGTACTGGGCCAAAATAGATAGGTCATTAACCGACTGCACGTGCAATTATTACACTATTGTACATTAAAAATAAACATCATCCTAATATGCAGGTGATGTGTAATGATTGTCATATTGGTTCATCGTATCGAACAAGTTTTATATGTTATATGTAACGCGTGTTCAAATTCTTTATTTTTTATATATATATATTTAGAAAAATTAATATCAATTGGTAAGTTTTTTTAATATATACATTGCCTATCATCACGGGCATTTTATGAGACAGGCAAGAGCCCATATAAGGCAAAAAAATCTGAATGAAACTACATTTTTATTACGAAATGCATGACAGATTGAGTTACAATGTGTTGAGTACATATGTCTATGATAAATTAAAAATCTTTCTAATATTTCTTAATGCGTAAATTTGTAAGGATGGATGGCGAGAAGGTAGGTATCTTAGCTAGTTCTGTAGTTATTGCGTTAAACAGTAATGTTACTGTATAATTACTAAACTAGCTTATACTATATCTTAGTACTTACTATTAATTAGAATACATACATATTCTACAATTTATTAAGATTTTGTTGAAGAATTTGACTATAATATATTATGTTAAATGACACGTAAGCCAATAAACTATAATAATATATCGTAGGATTATCTTTGTAATAGTACTTTAAAAGAAGCAAAAATGCGTGCAAATGTATTTTCTCGCCACCCTGTATTATCAATAGTCAAAATTTGCTCGTGCTCGAACGACATAAACAAATTTTCTGGCTAACTTGATTTTAGGAAGTAGTTTTTACTCACGTAATATTTACGTAGATACATTGAAACCAGAAAAGCGAAGCAAAGCATGTTAAAATTGTAGTTTAAATATTTTATAAAAAAGTTTTAAATAATATAAAAGGTAAATATTTATTTAATTTTGCGACGATAAACGGAAATAAAAGCTTTAAATTCAATAAAAACTATGAACATGTAATTTCCGTTGAAGGTATAATAACTCGACAAATACTCAACATCACGATTTTCAATTTACATTTAGTTAATTTTTTACATAGTTTTTATTATGTGTATTATCAGAATAAGTGTTCAATTTACCTTTAAAAAATTATAAATATTTATATATTTCTATTCTCTTTGGATAGAGTTTATGCCACACCAGTTACTGCTTACAACCTTATGTCTTACGTTGTGTGAAGTATAAAAATAGCTTTTTCTATTCGTTCTTGTAGAAAATCCAAGAAATACTTTTTTATTGCTAACACTCCATAATTGTGACCGACTATATTATTTGTCAGTCACTCGGTAAATATATTCGTAATATATTTTTTATATTTATATATATATTTCAAGAACCGGCACGAATATCTCTATTTCGATACGTAGCACAACATACGCTTAAATTATTAATATATTAATTAATTTCAAAATTTTTGTAGTAATGGATGAAATTAAGTTAAGCACTCTAAGGTTATTATAAATAATTTATTCAAGTACGAGCCAATTGAAATTCAAACGTCAGTGCGTCTGCATTTTTACTGATAACAAGAGAAGACGCGTGATTTTAATTTGAAACGTGATTGTTTATGGTTCGGGTTAACATTTGTTTTTTATTATTATCTTTACTTAATGATACAGTAATCAGTTTTTAAAAAATATTTCGACATCATCATGACATTAAAGAAAGGGATAATTATTATTATTTCGGAAGGCTATGATTTAAAATATAGTGACTTCAAAATCTGTTATTATATCAATGTAATGCTGTTTATGGAGTGTCACACACAACATCACTGGCTGTCGTTTCAATTCCCAAGTTTTTTGATTTTTTTTATTTTATCTTTGCGGTGAGTTACAGTACTCCACAGTGCATTTTTTAATTTTTCGCTTTAACAGCTGCATAGCTGTATTCTATTAATTTCTTCTTTATTAATTATTAATTCCTGTCTAGGAAGCACCTAGTGTCAAAAGTGTCGTAATGTATATTTCTTAATAAATAATGGAGAACGACCTAATACGGACTGTCCTCTCTATTTTCTACGCTTACGAGGAATTACGGGCTGAATGTTTGTCGTACATTATTTTTTACATTTAATATAACCTTGACAACAGTTATTTAGTGTTACAATTTCTTTAATTACCCACGTGGCCGTTATTTCGTACAAAAATGTGAGGTAAATATTCGAGCAATTAATTATTTCATATAACGATTACCTGTGATCTTTGTAAGAGATAAGTGGAGCATCTTAACCGTTTTCTTTCGTTACACAATTTAACAGCCGTCTATAGGATTTTACATTTCATACTAAAGTTTGTCAAATTTTATATATACCCAAATATTTCAAAGTAATTTTTCATTGATAAAAATATTCATTATTTCAGAACGTTAAGTTGAATAATGTGATTTCAAATAATATTATTTTGTACGCAATATTAGTCTTAATGACTTTCACTAAGCGGGACTAGGACTAAGCTACAGTTAGTTTGAGTTACGCCACCCAACAAGCAATGTTGGGAATCCACGGAAAGCGAAGTACGGAGTGTCTTGACAGTAGTTACTTCCTGTCTACCCTGCATAATGAATAAAAGTGTGAAGCTAAAAAAATCTTTGGTTTACATACAATTTTACATCATTTCTCGCAATTAGAATATTATGATAGTAATGACAATAATAGTGGAAGTTGCGTTCTTATCGAAGTAGGTAAATGGTAGTGTAAATAGAGCAAACAACAAAAAAATTATAACATTTTATAGATAAGCATATTTATTAAAATGTAGACTAGTTGAAAGTTCATATAGATTGGAACGAACTTTGTTTTTGTTTACAATGTATCTATTTACCATACATGCACGGTTTACGTAGTTAGTAGTTCGTGTCCACAGGAACACCTAAAATATACGCGATTAATCGTTTTAAAATATTTTATTTAAAATGTGTAACAATCGCCAAAATCATACAATCAAGCTACCTTTGTTAACACTTTTAAAACATTGTTTCGATAATCAATATATTTATGTATAATTCAACATTATACAAATAATTTATAATCGAGAAAGTATTTTAATGTGCGTAATTTCGTTTTAACATTCATCAAACCTTTTCAAGTACGAAATTGCAATGCACCCTGTAAACAGCTAAAACCTCTCTAGAGCCTCAGTTCAATAACCGTGACCCTGTTTCAAACTCGATCGACCACAATGATACAGCGCGGCGCTCTTCCTCAATTTAGTATCCATTTGCCGCTGTCACACATTCTAATAGAACTTTGATTTGAGCCTTACAAAACAATTTCGATAGATTTATAGTGTTGTGCAAACAAATATTATATACATTTCTTAAAATAAAATTTAATAAATCTTTACAAATTTTATTTAAGTAGAGGCCTTGTTTACACGCAAACACGCGTTGCCTTAGTAACGTGTAGGTCATTTTTTGCAGGCGTGTATCATATATGTATATCATTGTGTCAAATATATGTGTGTGTGAGTGTGTGCTACATTTATTTTATTATTTTTTATCTACTATTTAAATAAAAGTAGTAGTTAGTAGTATGCCAGATTTGATTCATATTCTTTTTCTTCCTTTGTGTATTAATATATAGATTAACGACTGATTTACGCGTCCGTAAACAATGTTTCGTGGCGTCACATTTATTACAAAGACACAAAGCTGACCTGTATTGTTTTAACTTGACTTAAGCAATCATTTGTATACTGATCAGAAGTATTCGTCATATATAACTAAAGAGTACAAGGAGTCAAAAATCTTGCGTAAATCGCATACAGAATAATTTTATAATATAATTGACTAGGACAATCAATTCTGTACGAATCGTATATTAAGTAATATATTTTGTTTTTCTTCAGTTTGTAGGCTATCTTATAAAAATTAAAAACGGAGGATTTCGTGAACTGATTAATTAATCCAATTTATCTATCCAATATATCTTTTTTATTTTTAAATAAATGTAAATAAACTTGTGTAAATTAGCTATCAAAATATATCTGATACCTAAGTAACAATAACGATTGCTCAATACACATATCATGAAACAAAATATAGACATATCAAACTCTTGAGTGTATGTGTATAATACTATGACGCCATATCGTTTCCTCAATTTGTTCACACCTAAGAGGAGACATTAGTAAAATGATGACGATTTACCAGGTGATTGTCTTATAATGGCAATACAAAGGATAGCAGCCTCAAATAATAATCGTATACCGTTAACAACGTATCAACGTAAAAAGAAGTTAAGTCCTCAAATTTTGTCCTAAAATATAAATATAATCTAAGTAAATTACAAATAATAATAGTTTTAATATCTATATGTTTTTAAAAATTAATATCTTTGCAGAACTTGATAAACATTGCACACTAATTAGAAAAAAATACCGTGTGTGAATTATATTTCATATTTTTTATAAAAAATCCGGAAAATGTTTCTTTATTTGGCTTTCTTTATGTCTATCTATCTTTTATTAAACTGCCAGTGTATTACTTTAATAAAGAACTTGCAAAATTTTATAGTCCACTTGTGTACTTTATGGTTCATAAATTCTAAAAGCTTTTGCAATATACACATACGTAATATTTATAGCACATTTATAGCTGTATTTGAACATCATTGAAGAAAAAAATTATGGTTACAATAAAGAGAAAATCTCATTTTCTTGATTGTTCTGACAAGCAGGTAAGTACTTGCTTTCAAAATATTTATCATCAGATCCGGATAACTCTGCAAAACTTAAAGCCAGAGACGGAAAATAGGAGTCGAAAATGCAAAATATTTTTCATATATGTTGATAGTTACAAGTGAATGTAATACGTTAATATTGCAATTCCTGGATTTTATAGCAAATCTATATAATTTTTATGGCTCTCTCCGTTCATTAATATCTTAATAAATTGTATTAACCAACTGTGACGTCGTAGAATACCAGGCGCTGATTATCTATGGGGATTATCATTGTTCAGAGCGTGATTTTAACTATTTAAATGAACTTACTATCACGTATTTGCAATAATTCCTACAGTAAAACACGTCCCAACTACATTACGTAATAATAACATATCAAAACAAATTAAACGAATAAATTGACAGTTTCGCAAACATAAAAAATAGTGAGCTAAATTATCAACTAAATTATTTACATATATAAATAATTAATAAAAAAAGTAGAAAAATCAATTCTGTACATGAAATATTTATCAAAAATTTAAATTTGAGATGTTAATATATATGTATGTAATGGAAGCTAAAAAACCACTCAATAGATTTCTTGTCTATCTGTCTGTTCGTTTCTGCGTCAATGAAGCAAAAACTACTGACTGGAATTAAATAAATTGTAGCATGGGTATAGCTTGTGGTCCAGAGGTATATATAGAATAGTTTTATCTTAATATTTAAAAAGGTAGGTTACGTATAAAAAATAATGATTTTCAGTTATTTACTGAAAATCACAAATCTCTTTTGATATCGATAACCAAGAGCTAGATGGGAATGTTTAGATAGATATGATTTGGGTGTTTACTAAATGTGTACAGGAGAGTATATTTGTAAATTGGAACACGACATCGGGTATTATAAAGTAATATTTAATAAGTAATAACAAAAATAATCATCTTATTAAGATAACAGCAACAAACAGGCACAGGATAAATATGGAATATCGAGAAAAATGGCATTGGCTTCTAATGTATTGATTTTACCACGTTTATATTGCTTTTCATATAAAATAGAGATATAGTTTTGTGTCCCTTAACATATATTACATTACTAAACAAAGAAGTTTATGTTCTTATAATATAAAATATAAGCTACAGATTGCTGTGCATAATTAACTATAATATATTTCTTCATAATTTTTGCAATATTATAAATGGCATTAAAATATTAATTAACTATTACATGTAAAAGAATTACAAAGAAAATAATTTAATGAATTAAAGTTAAAAAATATTAATAACGTAGATATTTATATAAGTCAGTCAGTTTTTTAGTTTCGCGCTTTTATCCCGGATAGCAGTGTAGAGAGAACCGAATTCGAGATATTGCGTGTTAAGTGGTAAAACTCAACGCCGCACTGTATCTTTACCAGAGCGAGGAAGTGAAAATAATTTAAATATAATAATTCCCCCGAATATCCCCGGGATCGAAGCCACAAACGATCGCGTCAGGTTTACAGTAAAATGCACTACGACCGGCCTCAATTTGTTCAATAGAATAGCCATAAGAATAGTATAAATGTAAATTATGTTATAGTATAATTTTTTTCAATAGAATTGCTATAAGAATTGTATGCGTATACCAGACCATATCCTTTGAGGTTGTAACCTTACTCGCTTGCTTTCCGCCTATATTCTACGTAATGCTACAAAAGGAGACTACTGGATAACAACGCATGACAGCAGACCCTCACAAGGGACAGCTGACGCCGTGGTGATGGTTTAGGTCATTTTGGTCTCCTACTTCTAGTATGCGGAGCCTGAAGAGATTTTTTGTTTTGGCCATGGCTGATTATACAGTGCGACTGAAGTCGGTATTCGTCTGTCATTGCCAGTAACGGGGAGAAAGCACTCCCTGGATACGAGTTCCATATGTGAGCGGGACACCTGAAGAGGACAACGGATGCGGTTCAACCGATTCCCTGTATCTTTCTGTTTTATCGAAGACGGAAATCACAGAACTTTTAGAGGGGATAAATATCACATAGCCTGGTTTCTAGACTGGGTATCTTTAAAAAACTTCGCCTGTGTATTAAAAAAAAGTTATGTTTATCTATCGTGTTAGACTTTTTCATATTACACTACACAATCATTTATAGTATAAAGCAAAGTAGCCTCCCTTGTCTGTGCTTTTGGATCTTTCAAACTACGTAACAAATTTCAACGCGATTTTCATTAAAACACAGGGTGGCACATAAGGTAAATTGGCTAACTGACTGATCTAAGGGAGGACAAGGGCAGGCCAAAATCGAAATAGATATAAGTTATGTAGTTCAAGGCCAAGAAGCCCCGAGCGGTAGCCCCTGCTAGTATTTAATAACTGAATATTTTCCTACTGTTTTTATATCAATACTAGATATATGTACGTATTTAAATAAATGTATGCATATTCTTGTGACAAAATATACGAGACACACTGTTTTTAATTTGTAGCAACCGAACGAGGGGTTCAGTCTATGTTTGCTCAAATTAATGATATCCGCTTAGAAATATGTATGTACTTGAAACCAAACGAAAATTTTATATTTTTTGAAGTATTAAAACCAATACTGCAACAATTGGACAAATGGTCGGCGAGACTAGTAAATCCGACTATTAAAAATAACTTTCAGATTGAAAAAAATCTGACTTCGAATTGAAAATTCGATGAAGCAATGTAATATACTCGTATAATGACGCTTTATTAATTATTTTTAATTGAATTTACTTTCTTTTATATTAAAATGCTTAAGAAATAGTTCAAGAATTTAAAGGCAATGTCCTTCAAATTTTTTTATCATTATTATTTATAATAACTGTAACAAGCAATTTAATACAAAGATTTCGCTTAACATAATTCTTTTATCCAATTAATTATAGATGTAAACTGTATTGTTTCGTATTTTTTTGTATTTTAATTTATTTCATCCATGTTGAATAGTAGGTATTGAGTGTTGACTAATAGATGAATCATGATAATGAAGTGGTTTTATACGAACTAAACAATAACGGCAATTACATGTACAATTATGTTGAAGCTTTTTAACAGTAAATACAGCAATAAAAAATAATTTGAAAAACGCACTTAAAAGGATTTATTTGTAAGAGGTGAGGGGTTTTGTGAGGTTCATAATATAAACAATGTATATTAACATCAAATCCGGACGCATGTGCAAATTTTCAAACAAATCTGACGGTAAAATAGCGTCGTTATAGTGTTCCAATTTTTGCATTTTCACCAAGTAATTTTGACTGTATATTAATAACTGTTTAGTTCATAAAACGTTTATCAATAGTCATTTAGGTGCCTTTGTTTATTAAATATTCATCGATTAAATTAATTAAATGCTTTGTTTGTGGATGTTTAAATCTCGCTTAGTGTTTTCTTACGGATAATAGTTTGTATGTAGCCTTAAGAAAACATTATTAATCGATATTCAGAATTCGTAAAAAAAAACATTTTTTTACGAATTCTGAATATCGATCAAAAACATTTTTTTACGAATTCTGAATAACAAGAAGACATTTGTAAAAGATTGTATTAAAACATATACTTATAAATATTTTAAATACTAATAATTGCAAATTATTAAACATGATTGTAAAATTATTTAAATTCATAAGGGCCAACAATACCTTACTATTCCATAACTCCTCTTATTAGTAAATTAATTAGAAGTTATTGTTTATACTTAATTCCATATTTTTAAGATCTTGCCAAAAATAGTGAAGCATAAAACCTATATTATAATGTGGGGTATGACTTACGATTTATTATATTTACGTCCGGGTTACAATGTTTTGAAGGTTGCAAAAGATTTATAGGTATTAGTATCTATGTTTTATTCAGCGGCTATGTTAGTGTTTTTTCTCCTTACTAAAATATGTAACTCACTAAAATAGTTTAGAAAATTATTTTTAATTATTAAGCAAATTTAAAAAGGCATTTAATATATTATTTTTATTAAATTTATTTATATAACAACTTAAAATTATTATTATTATTTTCATATTAAAATATTGATCATAAGTACACTTACTTTCAGGTGTAACTTCCCGGAAAATAACTTTAGTTTGAGCTTGCGCTGGCATCTTGAAATTTGCACTACTTTTAGTAAATTAAAATGGCTATTATGTAGTCTTATTGAGAATACTTTTTGTTTACTTTATTTACACCAACCGTTACACTTTGGAATGATATAACTTTGACACAATCACGTATACTTGAAGAAAGACTCAAAACGGAACGTGCTCTATTAGTTAGAGTCGGTCTGTGACTGGCGGGACTGGTCGACTGGCGTGCGGCTTTGCTGCCGCGTGCTTCGCTTAGATGCGACAATGTATTCCTATATTTCATATATAAGCTCATACTAATGACGTTTTTGCGTCATGGAAGAAAGTGCACGTACATTTGTATTATCTTGCAATAGTGGAGATGGCAAGATGAAGTCTCCCTTCGGTTTTTATTTGATCATTGTGAAATTACTTTACTGTGGGTTCAATATACTGTAATGATACTTTATAGAGAGATACCATTTTAGTCGTACCACACAACTGTTCATGGAAAAACTAAGTCAAATTCTTCAATATCATATTTTTTTCAGTTTATGAAATCAATTTAGATATCCTAGGCATTTACTGCATATGATATTGACTGTTTCATTGTTGCGATGTCATCATACATTATTTCTTAACACTAGTACACTGAAGTTTGTGAGAAATATATTTGTGTTAGTTACTATTTCTTTCTGTTACAATTATCCCGCGCAACAATACTTCCTGTCTAGTGTTATATCATATTAGTGTCTATTTTTTATTAGTTATTGCAATATACAAAAGTAATTTATTCTAAAATAAATCAATATACGTAGCTCAATGTCACATTCTTTCCGACTTTACCAAGAATATAATATATTACCTTAATTTTATAGCATTGATAAATTATCTTTGCAAGTGTCTTTGCTTATTTTCTAAGAAAATACGTGATTTAATATATTTTTTCGCTTTAATTCTTGGAACTGAGTTTTTTAAGTTTTACTTATCTTGACATCTTTCTATTTATTATTATTACAAAATATTTTTAATTTCGTGATTTCATTAAACTTTGTTCTTCCATTTTCCCTATTGACCTCTCTTTCTACCTGTTTACGATCGCGTAGCGTAGATTAAGGTAAAACATTGAAAAAAAAATTGTACATGATAGATTGATTGATGCTGATGTTCTCGCCTACTCCAAATCCCTGAAGTGATTGTTGTTTTCAAATACAAAACATTTTAAAATTAACAAACTTTTTGGTTTTTGTTTACTTTATTAAATATTTTTTATATACTGTTTGACTTTTTATGGGAATAAATTACCTAAGTGTTTTTTAGCATTTTGGATATAGTTTTATATGCATATCGATCCGTATACATTTAATTTCACCGTAGTTTCATAACGGTTGTATAAAACGACATCTAGTGTAGAATAGTTTGACTATGAATACTATAGTACACACAAAAATGAAATACACAAAAAGTTTAATTAAATGATGACAGATGGCGCTGTCTATAAAATAAGGATTTGCCAAAACACTTGTAAGTTTGTTCTTGTACATGAAATTAATATAATAATACATAATTATATTATGAACGATTACCATCCCACATTAAATTAAAATTTTGATATTGATTAATTATCATTTGGCACAGTATATAGACTTTACTGTTAAAATAAAAAATCTTCACTATTATTGTAAAGAGATTTTTTTCTATCTTGTCTTCAATTTTTAAATAATTGACAATTATTTTTTCTATATTTTTAAGGTCATGCAAGCTTTTTATACTTTTAAGGTCAAATGCCTCTAATATATTTTTCTTCTCTATTTTATTTATAAGTAAAATTATCCTCGAAAATGACTAATTCTCTATTACCGATCTTTATAGTTAGATATAGTTATTTACAATAATTCCATTATTTACAATTATTTTAATCTATTTTATCTTATTAGAAAAAGTCCTAATGCGTATTTAGGTAAAGTGGTACGGAAAAAGGAAGTAGGCCTTTATATATATTTGTGATTTTAATAATTATCTAACTAAGCCATCTTAAAAGTATATTCTAAATAAAATATAAGTACTATATTCGTAAATTTTTACTATGTATATTTTTTTTATTTCATTTTTTTATCTCTGAAATAGTTAATTATAAAACAAAATTAATTGTTTAAAATATTTTTTTAAGTCTAGAGACATTTGTTACAATTATAATAATGTATAATGTATCATTGACACAGTTTTGACTTCCCGGATTCTTAAATATCTATACATACTTTTATCTGCAGAACATTAAAAATCATATATATTTGAAGTTGCATTAAACAAACTTCAGGTAAAAGTATATTGGATAAATAATCAAAATCTAGCTTATTAAACACATGTTTATAACATTTTTAAAACTTATTGCTTTAGGCTTTAGACTAATATTTAAATAAAATATTAACTTGAAAATGGAAACGGCTTTTAATAAAAAAATTCACAAACATGCATATCGGTATCAAAGTGTGTATAAAAACTACAAGCTTATAAATATAATGTTTGCTTATGATTAATCAATTAATCATTTTGTAGAATAGCACATTCCATTAAAATAGGTACCTACTTGAATGTACATACAACTAAGCTTATCAATATGAGTATATATGATTTCAATTTATTTGTTCACATATATTTTTTCATCGCATTGTGACACAAAGACAAGGAAAATAAAATTAAAATATGAATATTATACCAATTGTGGTTTTTAATTGAATGGAGACTTTACGATAAAAAACGTAAGACACTATCATTATGGGTTCAATCCCCATCTGAGTTCATTTTTATTTTTTTTTACAGTGTGGGCAAAAAAAAGTAAAAGATGAGCGAAGAACCTATAAATAACACTCAATTACTTTGAAGTAAATAATAGTATATTGGCACGATTACCCTAGTGAAAATAAGAAGACCACCAAAATTATTATACTAAATTATTTCCTATTATTATTAAAGTAAGTGCATTAAGAAATTTTGAATAACGCATCTAAGAATTGTTATGGTTTACTCTAAATTCGTATTTTTGGTAAACGCCATAAAAAGAGTATTTCAATTTAAAGAATTAGTCATATTTTATTTAGTAATTTTAAGCTTAAAGAGTCAATTTAGTTTTAATAAGCCGATAAGATGCATGTTTAGATATTGTTATATTTAATACAAGCCATTTCCATTATAGAGGTGCCATAATATAAAAATGACAGGTTGAAATTATTTTAAAATTAAAATAAAATTCTTAGTACTTACAAAAAAAAATACAGGCACTCTAGGGCAACGTCAGACTGTAAAAGCGATCGCTTGTGGGTTCGACTAAGGGGAATGATTACTTAAATTATTTCCATTTCCTCCCTCTAGTTAGTACAAAGCGCGGCGTTGGGTGCCGAATGTCAACTTGCAATGTCTCAAATTGGACCAAAAGGAAAAACCTATGTAGGATAAAAACATGAAGCTAAAAACAATCGTTTATATGTATTTTATGTATTTCTTTGCCTCTACATATAAATAAATATATACTAAAAAATGTCTTATTTACTTTAACAATAATTCTAAAATGGACATAATATTATAACGAAAAAAAACAGTTTAAGAAAGAGTAAAGGAATCCGTTTAAAATTATTTTCTCGTCATTCAAGTCATTCGTACAAGGACAACAGGTTGCTACTAAGCGTTTGTATTATCATCGGATCCAGATATTTGTAAATCGAATATGTGTGCATATTTTCAATAAGTACTAAGTAACTAGATCAAAATAGCTTTACAAGAATTTTTTACATTCATCGACAGATGGCTTCATACAGGTGCTTGTTAAAAGTGTTATTTAACACACGGTGTAAAATGAAGTCCCCCGCCGTCTGTATGCTTAGATCTTCTATTTACATAATATTTTTTATGCGGTTTTTATTAATAAACAGATTGATTTAAGTAAATAAATTTACTTGTATAATATATGAATATTATCTATACATATAATAAAAATGTAGAAGTGTGAATTCATGTCACATCGAAAATATTAAAAAAAGGTAGCAGGGCAGATGTTACTAGATTGATAATGAACCGAAAAATTAATTAGAACAATTATTGTCTATCTATCTGTCCGTCGAGCAAGTATCATGCGAAAGCTACAGGTTTGATGACAATGAAATCTAGTAGTAACAAACATTAATTTGTTTCTTAATCTCTAGATACCATTACTGTTCTAAGCGCAAATAAAAAGTTTGTCAGATGTTACGTCATCCGGATTGTTTTATTATTGTTTTGTTGATTGTAAAACACACTTTTGTTATGAATTGTTATTGGTTTGCATTACATACGCTGCACTGACAAAATATTACGAGATAAATCAAATTTATGTTCTCTAGAATAGTATATAAATCTTAAAATACGAACAAAAATATTCCAGATGGCATTCCATTAATGAAGATAACCCACGGTAATTTTCTTTCAAATTACAAGTGAATAATAAGTTCATACGTCACACGTACGTAACGTTTTGCCGGGACGGGAGAATTTGAACCTAAAAAGATTGCTTTGCTGGTAAGTGGTGGCAGCCTGGTAATTTTCACACCAAACAGTAGAAAAATATATATGTAATACTCAAAGTAGGGCTTGTAGTTGTAGTAATTGAATTATATATATTTTTTGACGACGGCTTTTTTAGTATAAATTAGTTGGGGTAGCGTGTCTAAAAAATGTTAATTTAAACTATATTGAATGTATTATTTTTAAAATTCTATAAAATTATAAATTTGGACAGCATGTGATGTGACCAGAAAGCGGGAGGGCGTGAAATAAAATATCTGTATATAATCGTGTAGCCCACACAGGTATAGCCCCTCCCGGACACCAGTAAATAATAAATATTTAACTTTATGTATATTACATTGGCGTATCTCAGTATTACTTCATTATCATCTTTACAGTTAAAAAGCTTAGCAAAGTAAGTTTATATAACAAATGCAAATACTTTATACATACTATATATTATATTTTTTAACATGTTTATTTTAAGTTCATTTTTGTTTCATTAGTAAAGCAAGGTTTTCAGCTGATTGAATTGTACATTGTAAGATGAGAGTAAAGTAGATGACAGAGAACAAATGATTCTCGGGTGACAGTAAGTCAATTATTTAAATCTTTTATTTACATGTGTATTGTATTTACATGTCATAGTATCCCTAAATTAATTTAAAAGTAATATATTCTACGATTTCTGCAAACAAAATGCATGTGGATATAATATATTTATAGCTTACTTATATTTAATTTTGTGACTGCCCAACGAGACTATTTGTGAAAAGTAGATAAACACTAATACTTATATATATATATATATATATATATATATATATATATATATATATATATATATATATATATATATATATATATATATATATATATTCCTATTGACATTCGAATCCACATTTATCGTATACAGTTCGAGACTAACTGATTACACCTCGGTGATATTAAGAGCATAATCATAGTATAGCAAATTAATTTAACACTAGATTATAAGCGTGATTTGTTTACATCGAATAGCTTATTATGAAGACAAAGAGCTAAATAATATTCATGAGTCATGATTGTATATTATGGACTACATTGTACATATGTTGATGTAGGTTCTAAAGTATAGTGTACGAGTCGGTTGAATATTATGGAAACATATTGGCGTCGCACTGCGCGCGAGTGCTCGTGACGGTGTAGACGTTCCGTTTGACGTAGCTTCATAGATCTTGTAAGTCCCTTTTGCTTTTAATTTTTAGGTTATAAAATAATATTTTAAATGAATTTTACTTATTCAGTATTCAGAATTTTTTAAAGTATAATTTAATACACAAATATTTATGTATTAAATTATATTTTAAAGAATTCTGAATACCCAGAGTATTCGGAATAGTTCCTTAGTAATTTAAATATTTTAGATTATAATAGAAAATATATTAAAAACTAAAATAATAGTATAGGCATTGTTTTATTAATATGTACATGTATGTTAAGTTACAACTTAATACTGGTGTTAGCAAATGTATAAGAACTAAGAACTGCTTCAAAAGACAACACAATGCTGTTGCAAACAAATTCCTTTTTGTTATGTTAAAGTATATTCAAAATCTTATTTAAATCTAACATTATGAAATTATATATATATATATATATATATATATATATATATATATATATATATATATATATATGTATGTTTATATTTAAATTACATATAACTTAAACGGAATTAAATAATACATAAAAAATATTTAGATTACAAGCCATTATTTTTAAAATTACTAAATATAATAAACTTACTGGCATTACAGGTAATAACAAAGCCCTCCCCATTTCAGTTAAACTTTGTATAAAGTCGATGTTCTCGTGACCTTGACTCCGGACTTATGCACGCGTGTATACGAAACATATAGATCTATAGAATGTGTCGGCGCAAAAATTCTTTACGATTTTTAATTAATTTTGTAACTATGAGCTATAATGGGCTTTAAAAAAGCCCTTATGGTTTTTTCACCTCATAGGCTGTCTTAAAGAGATGACTACTTAGTCATAAAACCAAAAAACATACAATATACGCACTTTGTACACCATATGGTACAAATAATAAAAATATATCGATAGTTATAGTTATATATTTCAAAGATATTTTAAATATATTTTTTATTTATTTATTGGTTGTCTTATATTTAATAGACGTCTTAAAATTTGCTTTACGATGACATAATGAACTTTTAATTACATAACACTCGAAGCTATTAATTTTTTTGTTTGACTTAGTATCTACAATACAATATATCAAGAATCACGTTAGTTTTTTTCCTATTGAACCTTCACAATGGTCATTAATATTGAGCAAACGATTTCGTTTGTCTATATATCTTGTTATACCGATGTATATTGAAGTAACGATAATGTTTATTATAATTATTTAAATATTAATTAATTATTATGTTGCATTAGAACTATTAATATATTTTCGAATGTATAACCAGAGCGTTTCTAAGTTTTATAGTGTAGTAGGTGTCTTATTTAATGTAAGCAATGCACATTTTTCTACAACATACCAGTGTCAATGGATAATATAAATATCATTACCTGAAAACTGACTCAGCTATAGTTTATAAAGATAAGCAAATATATGTTTATAAACATAAGCACCTGCTGCGTGTGTGCGTTTGGCAGTCAGCGCACAATACCTTGGCCACAAATGTTTGGCAGTCAGCGCACAATACCTTGGCCACAAATGTCATGCCACAAAGCCACAGTAGCCCCTATATAGTAATGTTGTACAAACTCATTGAATTAATCATTAACATTTGAAATGGGCAATATTTGATTCTCTTAGAATCTCAATATGAATCAAGAATTATTTTAAATCTTATAGAAACTTTTAAGTCCGTTGAGATGTTTATTTTCGTCCAACATGGTTTTTTTTAATTAATGTACTCGGGCTTATTTATAAGTTATATTAACTCATACTTCTGCAAATAGCGCGGTACATAAGTAGAACCCAGTGTCGACTCCGTTCTGTAATGAAAATCATTTAATGAGAATGATTCCAATGAGTGAGATGTGTATTGAGAATCCACATCATGATAACGTATATTATAGATATTAGAAATTGTCGTTCCCCCATAAGTGATATCCGCAAACATCGTGTTTAGTTAAGCGTATAGAAACTTGCGTCACAGTGACATCTAGTTATGCGATATGCTAAGGTTAAATGTAATAATCGATCAGAATCGATTATACATCATGCTATAAATTGCTTATTCATGCACAATTGACAGATAATTGTTAACTACATTTTATTTTTATATATACTTTTTATAAAAAACTATAATACCTTCATTTAATGGAAATTAACAACAATATTATATTATTAAATATTCTCTTAAGATTTAAGTATAGATAAAAAAAACATGAAAAATCCTGTCTCTGCAGTGACATAATAATTATTAATAATTAAAAACCGTGAAATTCAAAATATAAAAATTATATGTATTAAATCATGCTCATTGAAATAGTTTAAAAATATTTTAATAAAAAACAATAAAACCTTACTTTACAATGAAACGTAACAATTTAAAGTATAAAAAATAATTTCGCATATACAATGTCGTTATACTAATATAATATCTACTTCAAAACTAATTCCAGCTCGTAACTTACGACTTGACCTTTTTAGTTAGATGTAAAATTAGGCCGATTGTACTGTATATTGTAACTATACGGAGATACTTAGGATTGTTGATGAAGGATTGTTACATTGATGTAGTGTACATACTTAAAACATCAAAACACTTCATATGTTAGAAAAAATGCGACTCAGTCCTAATAATATTATTTATATTTAAGTATCGTTAAACCTTAATAATATCGCCTTGGATTAATATATTAGATTTATTTCACTTTCGTCAAAGGGGGCCTAGTAAACTCAATTCTCTGTTTTGTGCTTAATTTGAAGACGTTGTATATTTTATATGTATAAAATAATAAAGAAAGAAATCATTCTTAGCCGTTCAGTAGCTTTAAATGAACGTATTAAATTAATATGATATTCCATTAGTGGTCTTTATAAACATAAACTATTTGTTTCATCAATATATTAATTATTCAATGTACTCATACATACACTTTTTACTTATTTTTTAAAGTACAGTTTATTAAAAAATACCTTGAAAGTTAAAAATTAAACAGTATCTAATTAACAGGTCAAAAGTAACAAAAAAACGAACAAAACGTGAAGGTTAATTATATTTCCAATTTAGGTAATGACAAAGAATATTTAATATATGTTTATGCATACGAAGTCATGTCATGGTTGGGTTACTGATGTCGTTTCAAGGTGTGATTCCCAAAGGGATTATTATATAAAATATTATTTTTTAATTTTCTCGTAAAACAGCTATTTTGGTTTAGATAGAAAGTGGAAAACGGAAGCACCGGAGAACATTCATAATAATAACAATAGTTAATATAAGCAACAATCTTTATAAATGACGTTTATACAAAGTTAAGAGATACAGTTTAAATTTCACCTCAATTTCTAATTATATGTGAGTAGGAATATTAATATCATTTAGGCAATGACTTAGTTTGATGAAGACATAGTCGCAGATTAGAATAAATTAACTGTTGTTCCGTAGATGAGTAAGTTTCCTGTGTTACACCTAAAGAGTTATCTATATTATAATAAATCAGTAAAAAAGTGTCTTTACAAGGAAAATATTTATGAAAAAAAATTTTAGATTATGTAACAACGATAATTGAATACAAATTTATGATTTTTTTAAAATTTCTGCCTCTCTGTTTGTATGTAAGCACACTTCTTTTAATGTACTAGACGAATTTGATTGAAACCTTTATATTGTATAGCTATTATATCTGGGTAGGACTGAGGATATAATAAATTTAAAAATTGGAAAACCCGTAGAAAAATTATAGTCAAGATATAAGAAATTTTCGAAACCTACCTTTATAAAAATTGTTAAATGTGATGAGCATTTCCCATTAACATACAAGCACTGAAGATCTGGTACACCTAATGAAGTGCTATAATAATTCAGCTAAACCATAATATATAAGGAGATACTAGCTAAAAATGTTTAAAATTTATCATGTGCAGTTTTGGAAGAGAAATTAAGACCACCGGAACTTGCGACTATCGTGGCGCGGTAGATACTGAATCTTCCTTTGTTCCTAAGTCCCCAAGTTGGAGCAGAAGGTATCAACAGTGACTCTCCAGTTTAATCGATTTAGAGCGCAACAACAAGACACTGAGATAGAATAGTAAATCCCTCGTAATCGAAGTAGCGGGCCTTTATTACTACCATATCATCCAATTCATTATTACAAAAGAGCGACTCATACATTTATCGTTACACACGTAATGACGTCACCTAGAATCTTCAAGAATGTTCCCAGAATTTACTTCAAAAATAAAATTTAATTAGCGGTGGCCGACATACACAAACCTGGTTTTTTATTAAAAGGCGTTGTAAGAGGATAAAGCTTTATCGCATTTTTATTACCGTTAATATATATTTTTTAAGATATTGATGTTATGTTTTTAAGAATATGTTTGCGAAAAAGACGTAAATGACTCAATTGTTACAGTCATTGGCGTTTCTGTAGACATGATACGGTTGAGTATTTCTTTCGTAACTTTAACGTTTTACAAGATAAATAAAAAAAATCTAAAAATAAAACAACCCAAGTACTTTATAAAATTGCCTCGTTTTTTTATTTTTGTAAAAAAGCAAATACAATTTAAAGTATACATAAAATAAGTATAAGAACAAGTACAAAAGTGAATTTCAGAGTTCTTTTTTTAGCTTCACGCGTTCATCCCGCATAGTAGGGACGTACCTAGTGTCAAGACACTCTGCTTTTTGCTGAAATTTGAGATATTTCGTGCCGAGTGCCAAAACTTTAGTCCGCGTTATATTTTACTGGAACAATTTTTTCCAGAGATTTTCGGGTCTTGTAACTATACCTAACATTTAATGACGAATGCCGCATGTACTTAAGCGAGTCATGCTTGGTTAAAATCCGATGGTTATAATCGTATCTAATGGTAATAATAAAAAAGTCGAGAATAAATGAATTTAAAATAAATTATTTAAAAAAACATAAGTACTTGGTTAGATAGTAAACGTAAATTATTAATTTTGTAATATATATAAAAATGATCTCATAAGTATTTTTATATATTAGTATTTTTATATATTATTATATGATGGTTTTATTTCTATTTTAAGTTAATATAGTTCATAATGCATACAAGGAAATCATTATATAAAATTTATAACCTTGTATAAAAATGCAGAAGCCGATTTTAATATAAAACACAAGTGATATTTTATAAAATATTTTCGGGTTGATATAAATTGCCGAGCTCTAAAATTGCCTTCGAAACATAGACACACACACACACACACACACACACACACATATATATATATATATATATATATATATATATATATATATGTGTATAGTATATATAATGTTGTAGTTTGACTTTTTGGTAAATATGCCAAAAGACAATCAGGAGTACAAATTTTTGGAACTATTATTGGATTTAAATATATAAATATTGTTTTTTCTTAAAAACTGGTACGGGTTGTATGCGCTTATATAGTTAAAAGGTCCCTCAACGTGACAGCATGTCAATATGCCGAGTATATCCTATTTACGATTTAGTTTTTTCTGAATCTTGTTCGGAATGGAATAGCAATTTAACTTTATTAACATAAATAATTAGTAAAGGATATTTTTTAGACAATAAATACTTTTTTGGCAACATATTCATTTACCTATTGTAAATAGTGTGGTAATTAAAATAAAACGAAAACGACTACTATGTGAGATAAAACATTGTGTGAAATAGTGTGTCCCCATTCTGGCCCCGATTGTTCCTTTGTCACAGTTGCTGAACAAAAGCTCTTTTTCATCCTCGTGCATTGTTCCTTGCGAAAAATGAATACTCCGCTCTGCTTAGAACGCCCTAAATATCAGATGCATATGATATTCTTTGATATACTTATATAAGCGAGTTTATTTTAAAACATTTTTTTTGCAACTTTTAAGTACTCAATTTAATTTTTTTATTTTGTTTTTTATGTATTTTCTAATTATTTTTATCACTTTTCGTACTTTTGTGTCTATTCTAGTTATGTGTCAATGATCAGTAATCCTTTATACCAATATTTCACATGGCGGCGATTTAAAAAAGTATTTTAAATTTACGCTATTATTTCAGTATATATTAAGGTTGCATTTAAAGTTTATCAGATATGATTCCAGTAAATGAAAAGTTTAAGGTTTTGTTACCAAATTCAGAGAGGACACCAATATAATTATCCCTCCAATTTTGTAAGTAATATGCTAACATCTCGGGAATACATGAGCTTTAAGTAATTTAATTTTAGGTGCTTCTACTCATATGCTTAAGGTCTTTTAAATTAATATAATATTTATTTGTCTTTTAATTTTTTTAAATGTTATTGCTTACTTATCTTTTAAGTAAAATAGGGAAACCTATGGTAGTTTGAAAGCATGGGATAGTATAAAATAGACAGTTCGTGACTAGTCTCCACTATCGACTTACGCAAACCGGTGGTGAGTGGTGTCCTAACTCTTCCACTTTCTCAAGGCCCTTCGTCATCCGCCCTATCGATTAATTGCGTCGATTGTACGGTACATGTTCGTTCAACATAACAGAGTGAAATCCGCAAGCATGAAATAATAAATTGACTTAATAATGTCATGTATAAATATATTAACTTTTTTGTTTTTTTTTGTTTTTAGCTTCACGGTTTTATCCCGCATAGCAGGATAGACAGAAAGTACCTAGTGTCGAGACACTCCGTACTTCACTTTCCATAGAATTCGAGAAATTGCGTGTTGAGTTGCGGAAGTCAACGCCGCATTTTGTCTTTTACCAGAGCGAGGAATATATATTATTTAAATATAATCACTCCCCCCAGGTGGGGATAGAACCCACAACCGATCGCGATTATAGTCGGAAGCTGTCCCACTGCGCCACGACCGGCCTCTATAATAAATATTACATTATAATTAACCATTAATTTATAAAATATTATGTAGCACTATATATATATATATATATATATATATATATATATATATATATATATATATATATATATATATATATATCTGAGGTGAAGCCTGAGGTGAGGTATACTGACATGTGACGACAATAAGCTACGTTACGTTTCCTTATTTACAGGTTAAAACAAATAATTCTTAAGTAATAGAAAGTAACCAAGTGTTATATAAGCAATAAGCTTAAGGACAACATTTGCTGAGTTACGTCAGCTTTAAATATACATGATTAGTTTTTATTTAAAAAAAAAACAAAAGTTTAAATAGATTGTTTTAAAGATAAAGTTTAAAATAACACCATTTAAATGAAACGATAAAAGTAGAAATTATAACTAAGTGATAATAAATAGTTTTTTATTGGTTTCATTGTGAAATGAACGGAAATAAATATCAGTTCATGTCATTGTCTATTAAGAATCAAAATCTTACTCGTTACTGACATTTTAATATTTTTATATAATAATTTTATGCATGCATCTATTGAACAAAGTATATCATATGTACTCGGCATTTTAAAACGTTATATCAAAAATTAGTATGGACTTTATGTAATGACTAGTTGTTTCCCAAATCTGCGGTTCATTTACTTTTCTATCTTCCGTTGCTTGAACTGGAATACGTTAAATCCCGTTTTCTCTAATTTCCTCAGTTAATTTCCTTCTAGACTTTTCTACATTCATACTTCTTACACACTTATTCATTCTTCTTCTTACATAATTAAAACATATAGATAATGACGGCATATGTTTTCAGTTCTTTAGATTTTTCTTCTTAAGTTTTGTTTACTCATATATTATTGAAATCATTTTATTTTAACTTTTTTATATGTGATAGGCATTTAATATTTGTATGACATTTCTTTTTGGAACAAAATTTCTTAATGCAGCTTACGGTAGTGTAAATTAGTAGAAATCATCACGTAGCAACGCTGTCTGTGTTCGTGCGTGTATCGAACCTACTACTAACGAAGATGACACAGTAAGCGCATCGGCGTCGTCGATATATCAAGTGTAAACAGTAATTCTCAGAACCACAGATTAGTAACATAATCAAACATTTTTAAATAAAGAACATAAAAAAATACAAATCTATAATATATATGATTTTTGTTCATTAGAAAACATTTTTGAAAAAACGTATAAAATTTGAACGTGTCGGGATTCGAACCCGCGCCTCTTGAATACCGTCCAAGCGCTCTGACCGTTAAGCCGTGAATTCTACTACTAGCTGTGTCGAAATTCTTATACATTTGTTACAACTTATTTATGTTGTTAACATTTCTGTAGAGAGATTTTTACAAATTTCTACCACTTAAAGATTCAGAATATATAAAAGTATGTAGTTAGAGTGAAGATAAAATACCCAAAACCAATGATCATCGCCAACGACAATTTCGTTTTTTATTTAGGATTTATATTCGTATAAAGTAATTTTTACCATTATAAATAATACCGCACAATAGTTAGAGTTAGACCCTGGTAGACTATAAAATTAATTGGAATAACTATGACAAAATGTTTAGTTAAAGTTTTAATACAATTTATAGAAACCTTTCATGGTGCAATGGGACAACATCAAACAAGATGGTTGCTTGGTAGGAATGATATTATTTATATTTCTCGACAATAGGAAGACAATGCGTAGCGTTAAGTTCTACCACTCTAAGCGTAATGTTTCGTATCTGGGCCTACAGCCGAGATAGAACCATGTCTGTAGGTTCTCCGACTACTCATCTATGCTGAAAAAAAGCGTGAAATTATAATAAAATATTGCTATAGAAGAAATGATATATTTAGAATAATAAGCCAGAATGTTTAACTAATATTTCAAATATATAATGGAACATAATATATAGTAACAAAACATGATGAAATCAGTAACAAAGCGATTATCGTGATAGTGATTTGTGAAATAAAATATATTTTATACCTACGTAAATTTCAATTTAGAACCGTACAATTTAGTGTATTTTGTGCGTGAAAAAATCGATATGACCTCACATAACCTTTAACACAAATCTAAGGTAACGACTCTTACGTTCGTTAGCCTTGTAAGTTGTTGCAATCATGTATTCTTTGGTCATTAATTAGTAACTTATTCAAATGCTTATTTAAAATATTATTTATTTCATATAATAAATAAATTTTTATTTTGTGTTTATTATATTTTATATTAAATTTATTATATTTTATATTAAATTTATTTTATCTATACAAATACTAATTTCACGTTTAATATCATAGTATCCATTCAGTGATAAAATATTAAACTGATAATTTTTATATATCTTTAAAACATGTTAAAGGTAATCTATTGTTATTTTTTCCTCAGACGACAATGCCTACTCCAGATTACAATGTTGACCTGGATCTTGGTGAGCCGCCACCAGAGTTACAAGAATATGCCCGTGTCCAGTGTGGTGAGGATCCTAACAACCGTCTTCAGGCGATATATGAATTAAGAGACATTATATACGGTAAGTTTGTTCTTTTATTGTACTTTTTAAAAATTATAAAAAAATATCTTAGGTTTTTTGTTTAGAAACAAATATTTTTTCTATTTTAAATAATAATGTGACGAAATTTCATAATGATAATGAATTATGTATTAGGATAATTAATTATTTACAAAAAATGTTATTTTAATATTATATTTATTTTTACTATTAGTAGCAGTTATAAATGAGTGCGTCTGCTCTCCTGAATATCGGGGTCGTGATTCCTACCAAGAATTAGTAGGTTGAGCAACAATATCTGTGTCTGTACATGTTTATTTACTTAACCCGTTATCTATGGATTTATCTTAAAATCAATTTAAGAATTACTACGTTATTTTACCCCATTTTTATGCCGATAAATTTATTGGAAATTTCCACATATCTGGCAAAAATTGATAACATTATATATTGTTAAATTCTAATAAGTTTTCCGGAAATTATATCTATGATAAATGCTATTAGCGAGTATGTAGTAACATGATATGAACACTGCGATTTGTACTTGAATACATATAATAACACAAGTAAACATTTTTTATAATTATAATTTGGCACCTTATTGTTATCTTCTTATGTAACTTAATAAACAATAATCCTTATTGTTTTATTAGGCTCTTATTAGTTACTAGTATGTATCTATTTATGAGGATATTAATCAATGCACATCAAACACCGGTATTATGACCCACACCTTGTTGTCCTATTTGCTTAAATATTTGCATTCATGTCCGTATGAGATAACAATATAACATCGTTATATCACGAACCTGATATCCTTGCAAAAAATTATAATGAGAGAATAACTTTATACCTGTTATTTTCAGTTTTTCTTAGCTACTTAAGATTACTATTATTAGGTTATTCAAGGATTGTCTTTTGGGCAATTTTTAAACACAAAATAATTCCGTCTCTCAACACGCAATGACTCAAATTCAGCGGAATGCAGAGTTCGGAGTGTCTTGATAAAGCGGTAAGCTAATAAAATATATAACTTATAAGATATGTACTAAGAAACACAATTTGTTAATAAATTGATGTCCTACGATTTAGCCCACATTACCAAGGCCAGCAAGTTCGTCAAAAATCTATAGTTGTAACTGTGTCTTAAACTTGACTTTCAAGTTGATTAGACCAGTGATGAACAACACACGGCCCTCAGGCGAACTCGGACTGTTTAATAATAACGCCGCATCGTTTATTACAAATAATCTCCGGATAATATATTAACATCCAAATATTAAAGTAATGTAACTGGTTTCTACATGCAATATGATTGCAACGTAGGTACACAATTTTTCTTTAATTTTTGCACCTAGTCTATTTTATTTTAACATTTTATGTTTTTGTATTAAAACTAACGTTTATAATATGAACACAGTTTTAAATACTATTGAGAAATATTATTTGGCCCGCCAAGAAATTTCAATATTAGGATAATCCTATTGCAAAAAAAGGTTGCTCACCTCTGGATTAAGCACTTCCAACGCATTAAAAATGCAAATAGGTGAAAAGATAAATGATTCCAATTGTTTTGCTATTGGTGTCAAGGTATAGGAAATCGTGTAACAAATTTAGTCGAGTGAATATGTCTGCAGGGGTTTGGGAAGTAACAATTGAATTGGATCAGCTCCTATTACATCATAATAGAATGTGAAGTTCCATCAACTATGTTCTAAACAGAAAGCAATGTAGCCAGAGACAAACGGATATCAAAACACTCTGTTGACTGCTTTTCGACCGACATCAAGATATTGCGTGCAAGCGGAGAACTCAACACCGTGCTTTGTATATAGCTAAGAAATGAAAATATAATCATTTCTCCGAGTATGAATGGAATCTATAACTAACCGTCAGACGCTGCCCCACTGCGCCACAGTGGCCTCATGTTTTTCCTCTATAAGTTAACAGTACTTAAAACTAAACTTATTTATTCAGGTCGGTTCACTAAACAGGTTAAAAACAATTGAATGATTTTATGCAAACATGAATTAAAGTAGCAACTTAAGTAAACGTGTATTGCTTAATACTATAGGGACAAGGTAAATTATTATTTAGAATTAAAATTATTTTTAGCTTTATTAATCTCAAGGTATTACTTGTTTCGTTAACTTTTAATTATTAGTGAATAGTGAGGTCATGAGAATATTGTGTAATCTATACGCTACCAGTACAAAAAAATGTAAGAAATAAATTCTACTATAAGGCTTCGCTATACCTTAGTTACCTAGTTTATTATATATTATAGCCTTAAACTACATTTGTTATTATGTACTATTAAAAAGTTTAAGTTTGTGATTTATTAATTAATTTAAAGATAATAGAATCTTCATTTTCTTTATACAAACATTATGATGTTTATTAAAGAACATTTCGAAGCAATATATAACTGTCATCAGACATATTCATAATCATATTAAAAAAAATAATGGAAATAAATATTTAAGAAGTCTCCCGTAAAAAATACGTGATTATTTTTACTCGTTTTTGCTTGATATAAATGAAATTGGTAGGGAACCCCTTCGTACGCGAGTCCACCTCGCATTTGGCCGATATTTGTTATTAGTCTACTAAGTAACACTAAATCAATGTGGTTATTTCATGTTTGTTTAAATATTTTGAAGTCATTATAACACAATATACATAACCGTAGTATATATGTGTGAAAATCTTAGAAAACTATCTTTATGTCAATTCTCGTACGAGTTCCACAAAACTCATTTTTAGAAGTAAATTAAACTTAAAATATGTATAGAAACAATAAGGTTGATTTTTATTTGGCAAAACATCGATAACCAGATATTTTAAGTTTAGCAAATAAGCTATATATAGTCTAAGCCTCAGGAGTCTTGTATTTTATTTATAGGATATAGACAGTTCATTGTGGCGCAGTGACTCTAAATGCGATTATTTGTAAATATCCCACTCGAGGCAGATTAGATATTTATTAGGTAACCGTATTGATTAAACCTGTAACTCTTTCCATAATAATTTAACAACTTAAATAATGTGCTTTTCACGCTATATCTTAGCTGAGAAGTCAGAAACAACATTCTATTAAACACTCTCCACCAGCAATTAAGATTAAGGTGCATTTAACGCTGCGTTTAGTCTCACCAAAGCGTTTTTTATATATAACTTTAGCTTAATTAAATAAAAAGTTATAATAGTACACTTTGTGTATACAAGAAGGAAAATTTGTTTATCTTGTAAAGGTTTTATTAAAACGAAAAAAAACGTTATATTGTGATATAAAAAAAACTAATAACTTGGAAAAGCAGAATATACAATCTGCCATCCGGTTTTTAATATTTTTTTAAAATAAATTTAGTAACGTTTTAAAAACCTAATTGAAAATCTTGTTTGTGCAAACAAAAAACATATAAATAGAAGTGATTGTTTATTTTATTGACTTTTCTGGCTCCTTGTGAATTAAATTTATACTTGTTTATGGCTCATTACTTTACGTGTAATGTTATGACATCTAACTTTTCCATGTGTTTAAATTTAAGCATTTTTGATATTTCTATTTCTGAAAGCGGTTGATGTGTTCGATTCTAAGAGTGGGGTAATGGAATGATTATGGAGAAATTGCTGTAGTTAAAATATTTTAATTTGCTATCGATAAATTGAGATTTCGTTACCACTCAGTAATCTTTGTAATAATAATCATTATTTATTATGATAATATAAACAGTGGAAAACAGAAAGAGGAGTGTATGGACTCTACATTCTCCTTAAATATTCCATTATGCGATGAAAACATCACACTGATTTGCCTATAGCTAAGTAAGACAAAGAGCAACGTTGAGATTTGCGACTCAACGCACGTTGTCTCGAGTTCGGGAAATGAAGTGAGAGGTCTTGATACTAGAGTTTCTTTGCTTAATGTTATTCGGGAAACGCGTGAAGTTATTTTTTCTTTAATAAAGCTTTCTAAGCTTGTTTTTCTTTAAAATGAATTATTTAATTTATGATAACATTTTTTATTACAGAGCGGGGTGAATGTGCTCCTCACCGAATGGATGACGACTTTTTGCTACGATTTTTGCGGGCCAGGAACTTTATACCTAAGAGAGCTCATAGGCTGGTTAGTTTAAATATTTTACCTTAATAAATTATTATTGCTAATAACAATTATTATTATACAAATATTACGTTGATATTTTTAATTAAAATTATATTTTGAATTTGTGTTTTTTTCAAGAACTTTTTAATAGCACAATTGATATAAGTAACCTATATTTAATACGAACTTTTAATATTCATTGATATTATTTCGTATTTTGCATAGTTACATGTAAAGTTATTGTATTTATAATTTAATAAAAAATGATTATAAAAATAGTGTGCTCAGTAATTATGTTATTAATTTAAATCTTAAGCACGTATGTGCGTAACTTGCAATTTGTAAGCCAGAGAAACAACACAACAAAAAAATCATATAAAACTGTTAAATAAAAAATATGGTACAATATAATAATTTGAAAGATATATGCCGATATTACAAAGAACCTCTTCAAAATTGTATGGCTGAGTGTAACTTGTTCATGGTCAAGGTGACGTAAAAACGTTGAGTAGCTTCGCTAAGCTTCTTTTGGTTGAAACTATGAGTATGAATATAGGTAGAATATTTACATAATAAGTGAGGTGTAAAAATTCCTAAGTCGAGCATTAATAATATTCACAAATAAATCAACAGGTGCATTTTTATACAAAGATTTTTTTAGCTTACGAAATAATTGTGCAAATTTTACAAATTATGTAAATTAATAATATCTAACGACATTACAAAATTAAATGTAACACTAAATATAATTTCGAAAGTAGTTTTATTTTTTAAAGGCTTAGATTAGAAGCTAAAATTATTCTACCAAACACTAATGCATTTATTTAGCTTTTTTAGTCACAATTTAAATATAAAACCTGCAAGCAAAATTTGCTTCCTGATCAGTTACAACGCGTCATTAGTAGATCCAAATATTGATATGAAAAACTATAAAATGAAACAAAAGCTAAGAAAAGCGTTTCTAGAGAACGTATCGGTATCATATGAACATAGGAGGACTCGAAATCCACGTCCGTCTAGCAATAGTGCTTTTTAACTCGTAAAGTTTGGAATTCAACGGAAATTAGAGAACGAAGTGGAATAAAAGGTTAGCTAATAAATATTGTTTTTGGCAGATGGTGAATTATTATCAATTTAAAGAGGAAAATCCGGAATTGTTTGAAAATGTTTATCCTTTGGATTTACGAAGAATCGGTGACGCAAATGTGATTGCCGTACCTCCATATCGTGATCAGAATGGGCGAAGGCTACTTCTATATAGAATAGGTAAATTGTTGATTTACATTTTATTTGTGTATTTTAAGCATGTTCTATATATTTATTTTGACATTAAGTTGTAGTTTAAATTTAAAAATATTTGTAATATCATTATTTTTATAATCTATTCATTTTACGTAGATATTATTTGGTTAATCTTAATTTTACATATTTAATAATATAAATTAATCGAATAATATAAAATTTCATGAAATTTCTTTAAAATTTTTCTATTGTTTACTAAATACTACTAATTTTTACGAAATATATGATGAAGACTCAGATGTTTGCGTTAACCACTAAGTAAGTACTAAGAAAAGCCCATTTGTCGTATCCTCAGTTTTTGAGACCATCCCTCTTAAAGTTACGCCCGATATTAGTATAATGTTTCGATTTATTGCCAGTATCGCGATCATCTGGAAAGCTGTTAATTCACGCCCAAAACTAGTTTTGCCCTTTATAGTGCTCAGTTTCGGCCTTATATGGAGTACTGTTCTCGTCTTTGGGCAGGTGCACCCGAGTATCAGCTTAAACCTTTTGATCGCTTATAACACAGAGCCGTTAGGATTGTTGGGGACCCAATAATCTGTGAAAGGCTTGATATTTTGATGTTGCGCAGAGACGTCTCCATGTTATGCGTTTACCGCATATATCGCGGGGAGATTTTGGAGAACTGTTGTACTGGTTCCTGTCCGATGAATTTTCCAATCGCACATTACATAATAGACTGAAATACCATCACTACCATCTGGATAGGTGACATTCTACTACTGTGCAGTTTGTAGGAATTTGCTTCCACGTGCCACGTGTCTAACGGTCTACCTGCAGTGTTTTCAGACCGATACAACGCAAATACCTTCAAAAACGCGCGTATTCCCACTGTAGCTCACCAAATGTTACACGGGGCTGTGGGCGGCGGTAATCACTCAGCATTAGGTAACACGCATACTCGTTTACCTCGCCTGTCCTAATAAAAAAATATCGTCATATATTTTGATAAGTGTAGGGTATGTATTTTGAAACATGGTTTAAGTGCAAACAGTAGTAAATCAAGAATACCTTCAATTTTTGAAAGAAAATTATTTACTTTATAAAATTGCACACATCAGAAGCCGCGTGATATCAAAGTCTTTAAGCACGAATAATTTTGTGCTTAAATGAAATTTCTTAAATATGAAGCAACCGGAAAACTTCGAACGATGTATAAGAGATGGCCACAATAGTTTTTATAATAGTAACTCTAATTGCTATAATATCTAGTTTTGTCTACTACCAATATATTTTCATATTCATATGTAAGTAAAATTTTGTTTACATTACTGCTATTATATTGGCCACCATACAAACGTCAATTTATTATATTTTAAACTTATTACTTTTTTGGTAACGTTTCGTTGGTTCTCAATTGCTGCAATCGAGATAATCGATTCTTGCATAATGCATTATTAGATTAATTTATATAATTATTGCATTTTAATAATATTACATGTATAATTACAAAGTATTTAGCAATAATATGGTATAGATAAACAATAAAGCACTATCGTCTGGTTTTCACGTGGGCGCGTGTGCGAACCTTGAATGAGCAGACCACACACACAAGGGAGTGTGTGGACGTTGTAATATGTATATGTGTATTTCCACAAATTTCAGAGGCTAGAAAGGTCTCTTACTATATAAATACACGAATTGTCACCCGTGTAGATTTTATGACTTTTATTTTTATTTTTACTTTTCTGTAATTACGTTCAAAGCTCTCTTATATACACTTTTATACTGGTCATATGTACCAACAATATCATATAGTTGATCTCGCTGACCCATAATAATATTATTTATAAGGCTATTTATTTATTTATCTCTAAGGTTGCTGGGATCCAAAGTCAATAGCCGTAGAAGATATTTTTAAAGCAACAATTTTTGCTTTGGAATTGGGCATGCTCGAACAACGAACTCAAATTCTAGGTGGCGTAGCATTATTCGATCTGGAGGACTTGAGCACACACCACGCGTGGCAGGTGACACCATCTGTAGCAAGCAAAGTCGTTAAACTGCTTGTGGTGAGATTTAATTTGATTATTTTTTATTTATTTCATGCAATAAAATGCATGCAAGCTTAATAAATATATGTATGAGAAATTTATCGAATACTTTTTCACACAAAATAAAAGAAACTGAACAAATTTAAAGACTTTATGAGTTTTCATGTTTATACCAAATTTTAGCAATTTGTTATATATTTTTTTAATAACAATAATAAATAATATCCATTATACAATATTCAATTAAGTTATAATGTTAAAGTCATTAAGAGTACATAGGGATAACAAGTATAGTCATCAGTTAAAAATTAAGTATTTTTTTTATTTATTTATATCTAAAACGAGAATCCCTAGAATTGGAATAAGGGCAAATAGAAATAAATTAATAAAATTAATAGGGACAATGTCCTCGCTAACTTATTAATTTCGCAATAAACACCACAATACGTTGTACGTGGGCGCTAAACGTGTATGGTCAACGCACGCAAATACTCACAAATGTCCTCAGATGGCGTCCGCAGTTTTTTTTCGTAAATATGTTTTAATACAATAAACATCAAAGTGTACCTTAAACAATAATTTCATAGCTGAGGCTTCTTTTTATTTGGTAAAATTTAAAGTTCAATAGTCTAGAATTTTTATGATTTCTTCGATATAGTACTTTAAAATGTTACTTCCAATTTATTGTTTGTTGCTACTTTAAAAATTAAAAATTAAAAATATTTATTTTAATGAATAATAACTCTAGAACTCAGATTAATTATACGTTTTTAGAAACAACGTATCATAAATGACACTACCACAAACTAATTTCATTTTAATTTACTAAGATTATATAATAATTTTAGTTTATTTTTTTCCAGTCTAGTTTCCCAGCTATGACACACGCTATACATGTGATAAATCACTCGTGGACGTTCGATATAATGTACAACATATTCAAGCCCTTTCTGACATCTGATATGCGTTCGAAAATTTTTTTCCATGGGTATGACTTTACTTCTCTGCATAAACATATTCAGCCCGAGTCGCTACCAGAACGCTACGGGGGTATATGGCCCGATTATCCTTACACAGTTTGGCTTGAATCATTAAAAAAGAATTACGAGGTAGCTAAAGAAGTTTTAGCATGTGGATATAAATTCCGCGAGGAAGAGATTTGCCCTGAAGTAGTAAGACGATTAAAACAGGAAGGCGTGAAGTTGTCATGAAAATAGAACACTACTTAATTTAAAATTATTTACACAATTATATTAATTGAACATTTTAATAGAAATATTTAAGGATGCGTACGAAAGCTACAGGTTTAATATGTATGAGGCAAATGTTTTATGCGCATTGAAATAATTCCCACATGAGGGTACACCTTGTCTTCTTTACATTTGTAAATCACTTATTTTAGTATTATTTAGATTTGTATTACAATAAGAGTATTATTTTAGCTTATTGTTTATAATAAGATATTGTCTATTTTTATTGCTTTATTTAGTTATGTTTAGAATTTTAGTCTAAGAATGTAAGTCGGTAGCTTTTTTTGTTTAGGATTCGTCAAAAATCTGTGATAAAACTGTTTCTTATACAATGAAGTGGTATTTTTCTATTCCTACAAATGTAAAATTACTCATATAATTACATTTGCTAAGGTTTTTTTTAGTTTTTTTAGGTCTAAGTTTAATATTTTTGTATTACAGATATTAGGAATTTACTTTAAAAAAAAATTATGTATAAATATATTAAAAAAAAAAATTATGTAGATTACTTTTTCATAAATAAATAAATAAACATATTTTTATAAAGTACAGTGTATTCATTAAAAAATAGCAAGAGTGATAATTTATTATAATTTATTTGTAAATAATATTTTTATTAACCCATTATAATTCGGTGGTACCGTTTGGCACCCTATAACAGCTATGTATTTTTTTTACTTCTTTTACACATAAATTAAACAATGTAATCTGATATTTAGTTGTGAATAATGAGGTGGATAATTGTATCTTCATTGTTTTAATTATAGTACCCACAAAAACATGTGAACCCGTCAACAAATCAATGTTGTAATTTTTTTCATTAATCGGACACCATGGTCAAATAACTACGCCATAATTGTTTATATCTTTTAACTTATCAGTAAAATCCATTCTACTTCGTTGTGATAACTTTATACATAGTGTATTGCAATATCACTTGGATTTATTATCATATTTTTTTTGTAATACCTAAAAGTTATGGGTGCCGCTTGGCACCTCTAGTCGCTAAGTAGGCCGTTCTAATGATGTTGGGTTACATTTGTTTTTTTTTTTATATTTTCTTAGTTTAGCAGTATTATTTACTTTCATATAGATTGCACGTTGTATAAAATATAAGTTGTATTAGAGTAGAAAAATTAAATTAAAAGCTTGTGCTGCCCAATGTTGAGTACGAAGTAGTGCCTGGTGGTCACATCATACGCGCTCCATTAGCCCATAAATTACCTAAGCAGTAAATGTATAACTTGTAGTTGGACCCTTGCGTAAGTCATCTCTCGATTATCGTGCTTCACGAGGCTGCTCTTCTTAGCGAGGCAGAAGGGTATCACGTCATGATTGGAGATGAATTTCACGTATAAGAAAATCATGCATGAACCAATTTGAGGAGTCAAAAAGTGATTCAGACCGTTGCGTAGCTGATGAACCACCATGGAACAAAATGTACTATGTATGTATGGATTACTAATGGCAATTTTGCTGATTTTATAGGAAAGTCACTTACATAGATCTTAGATATAGAGATATCTAGTCGTAATATTCGTAATCTATGAATTGTGACTCTATTAATATTCACAAAAGAAACTAAACTTGTTTATACTACTTCTAAATAATTAACTATTTCATCTCTTACATTTTTATAAATAAGAATATTTCCATCAACAAAAAGTAAAAATTCTTAGCTAACCCTAGTTTATATGTTCCGAAAACTAGAATGTTATCACACCCATTGCTATTTCCTTAACTACTAACCATCAAAAATATATGAGGGAACCTTCTAAAACAACATATTAAAAAATGAATATTTTCTGAAACCCTTACGTAAGGTTACCCTTACATATCAGGTTTATAACCTGGGTTAAAATTGAATTTTATATGAAGAAAATATTAAATTGTACTTTTTTTTAAATTTTCTAGTTTTTTCTGTGAAAGCTATTCATTTAAATCGTAGGAAATCAAAGCTCAAAATATTAAATTTATTATTAATGTCTTGACATGCAAATCTGAATAAATTATTGAGATGACTAAGAGCATGTAATATCTCTTGTAATATTTGTTTTCTAAAACCTTGCAAAGTTTTTTTTAAATATGAGAAAGAAAATCAAATGTATATAAACATATAATTACACTGTTCCTCTGATCTGAAAGTCACTATAATATCATTATGTTAATTTCTAAATCATCTGAATTATAGAAACTCTACAAAAACTCGCGTCTACAATATCGTATTTTATTTAAATATAAAGTAACAAAATAAGTTTGAAATTCATTTTGATCACATTTTGCTTTAAAATGCTTGAAATTATCTTTTTATCTCCCTTAAACTCTTTTGGAAGTGGCTGTCAACACAATTCGTCTTTCTTTCAAATTTTTCGATTTTAATTTCGTCTTCCGATATGGCATTTAAGCGCGAGGAACGAATTTTATGTCTTTCGCATTGTGGAAATTTATAATTGGATTTTATTTGAATCATTTCTACTTCATCGTTCGTGTCAGATATATTTGGTGTCTTATATCTTCGAAATAATTTCACTATACGCGATACAAAACCTTCTCCGCTTGATTTAGGGAATGGCAAGATTTCATTCATGGGTAATAATGCTTGTTTTTCTCCAAAAGGTTCTTGTAAATGATGACTAGTATTGCTTAAATTACAATGAGTTTTAAAATTTGGCTGCGATTTAGTCTTAGTACTAAGGGCCTTTTCTTCCAATCGTTTCTGAAGAAAATGCACACTTGCTGTGTAAAAAAGTCCCACGTCATCAGGCTTTGTTAATGCAACATCTAAAAGAAGAGCTGATTTTTCTTCTTCGTTTTTTGAAGAATTCGTTAGTGGCTGCCGTTGCATGCCTTAACTTCTATAATACACTTTATTTGCATTTTTTCATGGATCCGTAAATATTTATGAACCTGTTTATAAAAACTACGTTTCTAATTTATCTCCCGAGTTGTTGTCACTGTCAAAACTAATTTACTATATGAGCATGCGCAAAATTCATCCATGAGTAAAAAATAATATAAAAAATATTGTTGATATACAATCGTTTTTACTACAAACCTGCATAGTGTCTGGCTATGATTTGAAAACACAGACTAATACTTGTGTAACGTATTATCAACTAATGACGCATTTACAAAACTTATCAATCTATCTATTAATCTTTGGGCTAATGCTCAGTTGAGCCAATATTATGATGTGTCAAAATACTATTTTCTATTTTTATCGTTTATATTTCAGCAATAATTATTTTTTTTATTTTTAACTTTTAACAGCAGTATTAAGTTTTAAGTTAATGGCGGGCAAAACATAATAATTCCCTGTAAAAAGAGTGCTGTTATTAATATAAAAGCATAATTCTAGTGACGGTCTATAAGTTTTGTGCCGTTTGAATTATGATCTACGCCGTAGCAAGCAACATGATTGTTTTATGTAATACAATAAAAATTAATTGTCTTCCGACTAATTACTTACTGATAAGACCTCTTGAGGAGTATATATGTGTAAAGGTAAAAGAGGTTTGATAGTTATACTGAGGTAAAAAAGGGAGGTCTTACCAGACTTTTGACATTTTGGTGTCCTTTTAGAAATAAATTGGAAGAAGATACTAAAATTTCCTTAATGTTTATTTTTATTTTATTTTCGAAATGAAATGAACCACCAAGGAATAGAACAGCTCTATTAACAAATTTATTATATCTTAAGATATTACATTTAAAAATGAATATAATTTTTTCTGCACAACAATGTGACAGGCAGAAAACAATGAGTTTAAATATACAGTAGAAATAACTCGTGGGCACAGGTAGTAAATTCTTCACCGGATATTAACTCCTAGGGACATTGACCTCATGAATCCTAATCGTAATAAAATTGCCGTATAGAGAAACAGCGTAACGCGATAGTTCGCATTAGGAAGAAAATGTGATTAATTCGTAAATAATTATTACATACTTATAAGTGGGTTGGTGGGACTATATTTAAATTATTTTCATTTCACCGCTTTGATCAAATAACGCTGTTAGTTCCGATACGCAAAGTGCATTTTTGCCATTCGAGCGGAAAATAGTAAAGGAAGTGTTTTAACAAAAGTATTTCCTAAAATAGCGTTTACTTGTTACTTACTTCTATTGGATTAAATTTACCGAAAACGACTAAGATAATGAAAATAAGTCAATCTTAGGAACACGAAGTAAACTATTTTTTCTCTAAACACTTATGAGTATGATTGTTTTTATTATCCGTACAACACAAATACAAATACTTAATATAACTACTTAAGGTTAGCTCACTATGCCTTTCAACTTTTAATAGTAATAAAATATATTTTAAAATAATACATTACTTACGAAGATATTTCGTTTTTTATCACACACACACGCAGCCACGCACGCACGCACGCACATACATACCCATATTACAAGTGTTATAATTTAAATAAAATTAAAAACCACTATATTATTTAATATGAAATAAAATATAAAAAAAATAAAATAAATCTGCAGCAAAGTAATAGATAAATTGTAATCGAGGATTAGGCGGTAGTGACGCCGGCCTGACTTTAAGTTAATAATTTGGGCACGGAGAAATCACGATCTCAAACGTGCTTTAAATCAAGAGGCACAACTTCTTGATCAATCGATTCGAGAATCGAAGACGCAGTACACGTTGCCTGATCACAAGAATTTTTAAGTTTCACTTAACCTTGCTGCACTACCACCTTAGGAGATATTATTAAAAGTCATAATGTCGTACTTAACATTAAAATCTGACTAACCGTAACTACAAAATAATTGTATAAGTAAATATTGTTACTATCATACTAATATTAGGTGCATATATGAATGTAAGTCTATTTTTTATTTCATTATATAGAATTAATGTTTATGCTATTTTAATCTTTGGTCAATACTTCTTTTGGTTTAATCATTAATAAGCCCCATGTCCATAAGCACACTGCACATAAGCATTTTGAAATAATTAAATACGTTCCTTATATATTTTAATATAATTATTCATTATACTAAAGTAGTAATGATTTGTTCAAAAATATAAAAGCGCCAATACATTAACCTTTTAATTGAACGTAAATGTTTGTAAACAGAACCAAATGTTTCCCTCCATCGTACATCGGTTCATTTCGTCCCGTTGAACTTCCTTTTGCGAATTTTATCTTAATAAAGTTATACAAACATATTACACGTATAGTAGGTGCTTTATAATATTTAATATACCTACATTCCTTATTATTAAGAACAGAACAGAAGAAAAAAATTATAACCCATGTTGAGACAAATACCTAATTAAAAAAACATTTTCAATAAATTAAGAGATTAAAACAAATATTTATAAAAATAAAAGTTCAAAAGAATGAATTCATTTTGTATGTTTTAACATAAAATGAATCTTAAAACTTTGCAGTTTATTTTTGTATTAATATTTGTATATATATAATAATAAAAACTTATTAAAATTACCACACAAATAATAACAGAATTCCCCAAGATACTCTAATAAATAATAACGAGGGAAGCCGCGGGCAGAATTTTGTCCTGGATCTAAGAATGAAAGGGTTGAACCATTGTATGAATAAATTTCAATGACCTTTACAAATAATACAAATCTTCCATTAAGGTGGTTCTTCACGAGTGAACTTTAAATCCTTAACTTTAATTACTTTTCTTAAGCGTAAACAAACATTAAAGTACAAATAAGATGAGAAATAACTACCGTGTAATTAAGAACGTGAGAAGGGAAGAGTGATTGTAGCTCGTACAGATATAGCAATAAGTACAAGATTAACTGTATGTAATGTCTTCATTTATTAGTATTCTATAAAACAATGATTAATATCCTCCATAATACCTCCCATTGTCAAGACATAACGATCTAAATATAAGCAAAATACCCTCAACGTTTTTTATACACAAATATTTTTATAGTCAAATCTATTTACTTTGAGAATAACATTAATACATTATATTTTTTTCAAAGACTTACTGCTTAAAGGTTCAATACTTTACATAAATAAATTCTTACAGAGCGGAAGTCACCTTTAAGGAAATCTAATAGAAATTATACAGGTTCAACGCAGTTCAGTGCTCTACACTTTAAGCGCGTGAACTTTGACCCCGTCACATTGCATCCGCTTTTGACACGAGAATTTGGTAAATACTTGAAATAAAACATACTTGCTTTGACATTTTATTTTTATTAAGTTGAAGATATTTAAATATAGAACATTACAAGATAACTGATTTGTATTCTGAGGAATATTAAAATATTAATTTAGTTTTCTTATTTTAAAGTTAAATTAATATATAATACTTATTCAATAATACAAATAATAACTCAAATTAAAATTTGTATGTAGTAAGAATTATTATAATGATAAAAGTAAATTTTCGGAAAACAGTATTAATATAGCATAATTTTATGAACAAAAGCAAAACCCCACTAAATAGTTGAAGTTACTATAATTATAATTAATATGTTTAGACCTAAGTTGATCTAAAATTTTAATTTATATGAATATGATAATTACAAGAATTTTAAGTTTTACTGTTGAAGCTCCATAGGTTGGAACTGAAACTATATTTGATAATTAGTAAGTTAGTTGCTGTAAAAGCTGAAGGTATTTTAAGAAAGAAACAACGATGATTGGGAAATAAGAAATAATATAGATCATTAAATCTATACACATGAAGTTGCTGGCGACAAATAGTATTTTTGACCTATACCACTGTTTTTATGAGTATGTTTTTACAATGTTATAAGTCTCTACGTACAATTTCAAACATGATAATATTAATACGTAAAGAAAAACTTCCGTCCCTGTTTTATCAAAATTAGGCATACAGAAGAGTACGAAACTTGGCAAAGTTACAAATCAAATCGCGAAGAAGTACAAAAATTATTTAGAAATACTTTTTAAAGCAAAACATTCAATTAATAAAATAAATACTTTTATAAAAAACGGTTTAATTTTAATTTATATAGGTTTCCTTTATATTATGATTTACGAGTATAAATGTTAACTACGATGTGATATCAATTTTAACGTTTTACATGTTCATTTTTTTATTAAGATAAAAATATATATTTTAATACTCAATAACTTACTTTCCTTGTCGAATAAATATAATACAAAATACAAATGTTATACTGCTAAAGGGAAAAATACTGAGAGAAATATTACAAATCAATGCCTATATGTTTTATATAGAAAGCAGGTAGTAGTTTATTAACCTTAAGTAAGTTTCAGATAGAATTCTTTATGAGATCAGTCAATGACAATTTTCTTTTAGTGATGTAAATAGTGTGACGATATTAAAAGGTCCTTGTCATTTGCTGTTGTCATTAAAAGTACCTATATATTTTTATTACACGTATTTTATTTCTACTAATGGACCACTATTTATTTTTAGTTTTTGTTATTTACTTTCTACCCATTTATACCTTGTAAATTGTAATGTAAAATATGTATTTAAAATATATTTACTTACAATCTTAAGATATACATCAAATGGAAATAATTTATTAATCGAGTAAGTGTGCCTGCGACTTCAACGGCGGGATAAGGTCGTTTAAAAATTATTAAATTATATTTAGTAAAGTTTTTTATCAAATTCAAGAAAATTTATTATTTGCTATTTTGTCAAGTAAAATATCTTGACATTGTATACTAACAGTATAACTTGTAGTATTGAAATAAGCAAACATAAATGTTAAGGATGATACAAAATGATATGGTGAAAACTGCATTTAAATTAGTTAAGACGTTTTCAAGGTTATTGTTTTAAATTCTATTACATTCATAAATGTCCCCAAAATTAGTATTTCTCATAAATATCTATGTCGAACATTACTATTAAACATATTTCAGCGATGCAAGTAAAGTAATAGTATTAGTCTTAAGAAATTTAAGACACATATTATATCTATCGCTAAATTTTAAATTAGATAAGGATTCCAAAAATAAGTTTAAAAACGAGATCAGTGGGTAGAATTTAATTGATTAAAAATAACTAATTGCGCATCTGCCGAAATTTTCCGGTGACTTGTTTGTTTTCATAAGATATTTCATTGAATTGGACATTCCAATCTTCGTCATCCGAATATTAGATTATAGATATTCTTATGCTAATGATAATATAACGACTATACTTCATAAATAAAATTATTAAATGATTTATTATAATAAATAACTTTATACTTTATGTTTAATCGATTACCTCAAAATATTTAATATGACATTGACGCTTTAAATGATACGACTGGTTGTTGAATTATTAAAATTTGTATTCCTCGGCATATTTTATAAAGTGCCAAGTATTGTTTGAAGATTTAATGGGTAAGATGTATTTTTACTACTTATTATATATCGTATTAAAAAAGGTCTAATTTTAATTAAATAAGTGGGTACAGCATTTTCACAAATAAAATTAGGGTGACAAAAAAATGTAGGAGTTATTAGAAATAGACGTACAATAGACGAAAATATTTAAAGTAACATTATATAATCTAGACTTTAATTATTATTATACGCAAGAGAAATGAAACTAGTCCCTAGATCTCTTACTGAAACTCTTTTGATGAACTAATAATTTTACGTTTTAAAAATATATCTCATACACAATGCTTAAGTATCAAATATATAGCACAATTTAAAAAGTAATTGAAACGTTATAAAGAACTATAAAAGTGTTAGTTTAATTTAAGCCTCAATGTACCTGTAAAGACAGCTGTTATTGGCTTTCCTCGTGTATATATTCTGTAAATGACTTTGTTTCTTTCCATGGATTTTATTAACGGAGGTTGCCTTAATCGTCTATTTATCGATTTCTTAATCATGGCAATTCTATAAACAGCTAACATTTTTTTTTAAATATTGTACGAATAATTCCGTACCAAGCTTGAATAAGTTAATAAGTCGACATGGACATTTTTTTAAATCACTATAGGCATCAGGATCTTATTAATCTTTATAAGATTAATAAGTAAATAAGGCGAGAAATCTATTTTACACGCAAAACAAACATGTGAACTATGAAATAACACTCTATAACTAAAGACAAAATTAAAATTTAAAAGGGCTTTTAAAATTTAAGTTAACTTTTTTGACTTATTAACTTCTCCACGTCTCGTGCGGATTTTTTTCGCTAAAAATACAATAATTATTAAAAAATACCTTAAATTTTAACCTACATAATTTAACTTAACATAACTCGTATTTTAAGCCTTACATTCATTTATGTCTTGTAAGATTTAAATTGATCTATGACTAAATCTTTAATCTATGACTAAATTATCTCTGACGATTTCCATACGTAAGTATTTACACAAATTCGTGGACGATTTATATTTCTCAATGAGAATGTAAAAAGAATTTAAATTTAATTATATTTATACACCAATATAGTTCGTCTGAATTAAGACTTAGCAACAGACATTTCCATTATCCAGTTATAAAATATTCCTAATGAAATAAAATGAAACGTAACCGAAATATCAGCTTAATTTTATGATATGCCTATCGAAGAATTTTTTTCGTCAAGAAACTTCAAAGGCGAATAAATTTATAATTATTTATAAGACAAATATAAGAACTTTTCATCATGCGATAAATCTAATAGGTATATTGAGTGTAATCAAAATAAGTGCTAAGTTTCTTTTTTTAATATGACCTAGAGACGTCAGGAAGATCAACTTATTAATGAGCAAATGATACATTATATCATGCATGTTTGTATTAAAAACAAATGTGTGACCTTTTTGCGGAAGTGCTGTAAACGGCGCCAGACGAGATTAAATAGACTTGCTAATCATTCATAAGTTTTATGTGTAATCCTTAAGTCCTATGATGACTTATTGATATATAGCAAACATCAATCTTTGTAACTCTTTTAGGAAAATTACGGGGACGGAGGTGTATGAAATTTGGCACAGTGATATTTGATATTAGAAAGGATTGCATTATAATCATATTTTTTTTATAAAATCATGCATAAACACAATATGTTTGACATGCAGGCTCAAACGTTGCTAAGGCAACTCGTTGTTTAGTCGTCGAATCGTTCGGTCGACGGCAAACAATAAAGAAATATATATTTTTTATATACACAGTGTTTTAATTACTATAATACTACCTTAATACATAATTTGATTAATTATAGCTTATTTCAGCCCATCGTGTATTATTTTCTCCAAAATAAGTGACACGTGAAGAGGAAGACAAGCAACCAGGTACCATATACCTGTATATAATGTGCGGCAGATGTTCAAATATAAACAAAAATAACTCAAGACTTAAACACGATAGCATTTCAATCAACTTTTACATCCATATATAAAGCATTGTATAACAATAACACACCTCGGCCTTAATTACACGGTGTTAGGGAAATGTCATTGAAGTATTAATTGTAATTGAAACTGGTGTATTTATTAGTAGGTCATTCAAAATAAACCTTATTATAAAAGTAGCACACGTATCATGACTGTAATATACACGTTACCAAACTCATGTACATATAAGAGAAGAATGAAAATAAATGAGTTTAGAAACATTTTATAAAAAATAAAAAATCACTTTAAGTAGTTATTTCAAGTATTTTTTTATTATTATAGTAATTGCTATAGTTAGATATTGAACTTACTGTTACGAAAATAAGAAATAAATGTTATAATACAGATATTTAGTCAAACATATACGAGTATCTTTCTTATTTTATTTACTGTTAAGCTTATCTAGATGACAGAATCAGTCTGGTGGATAAAAAGCTTTGCGCATGAGGATCGTCACTCTGTTTGTGAGGCCCGAACAATTGATAATGAGCTGATAGTAAAAACGCAAATGTTTATAATAAATCAGTCTATTATTTTCCCTGTTTACAATGTCAGGTAAATAACGTTAAGTAGACAGCCAGATTATCATTTGCTTAGCATTAATCTAAATACTTGAACATAAATACTAAATTACAACATCTAGTCTAGTAAGATGTAAAGTTTATTTCAAATAACGACCTTACAAAACGTTTTAATATAGTGACCTTGAATATGATCGCATATGTATCATCTTCGGCTATTTATCACTACTCTGTCAATGCTAACTATTTTCACAATGAAGGCGATTGCTAATTAAATTCGCGAAATATTTAAGCGAATATCATACGACACTCATTGTCAGTGTTGTAAACTTTGTGAAGGTTGAGTTTTGGCAAAAGCTCGATGTTATTGTTTTTTTTTCTTTAAAATCTTATGAATGATTCTTTGTAGATGACTCGTGAGTCATATTTCAGTACAACTCGATAGTAGTTTCGCGATAACACGAGCAGTGTTTGTTTTGATCATCCACGCTTTATTTTAATTTAGCGCGTAACATTAACAATTTAATATTTCCCCGAACTGTTAGTTTTATGAAATATATAATAATTTAGCCAGAAGTATATTTTCCTCTTATCCCTCATTGATAAAAGTATTACTACCGGTAATGATTATTTTTCAACAGTCGTTAATAACATTATCGCGTTTTATGGTTCGTCAAAGATATAAAAATATAGTATTTTCAAATAACATCTTTTAGAACTAAACACTTTTCAGATATCAAGGATCTCTATATAAATAAAATTTTATTTCCGCGTTAATAGCTACACTCACATGTTTTTATTTCGCTCATTCAATAGCGGCATTGAGACCTAAACGTAAACTAATATTATTCGTAAAGTGTCCAAAAAGATTAAAGAATTAATGTTCTTTGAAGTTATCATGATATCTTTCGAATTGAAACTTACACAATAATGAATACGTTTTCTGAACATATACAAAGCAATATATAAAGGATAGTACATTCATTACATCAAGATCACAGGTTAACTGTTCGAGGTATGTATTTATTAGTATTTAATTATTAACGCCATATGAATAAACGGAGTTACTGTTAGAAGTATTTGTGTGAGATTCAAGGAAAGTTGTAAATGAATTAATGAACGATGTATTTCCACATGATTAGTTTCGATAGAAGCTTTAGCGGCGCTCTCTCTATGCTGGTATGTCCTTGTGTTGGTAATCAATCACAAAATGATCTTCTAATCTTCTAATTATGAATTATTATATAATAAACGTGTCTTCGCATCGTAGGCGACATAGGAGTATGATGAAATGGATGACAATCAGCTTTATAGGAATTTGGTAAATATGAATAAAAATAAACAGTCAGTTAATATATTTTTACATTAATATTCTCAAATCTGATGTTTGTTGTGAAAATCTTCAGGGTTATAAATACAGTATTATCCAAAATAATACGAAAATTGAATCAAAATTCTAAAATCCTACATTAAAAATGTTTTTCCTTTTGTAAAAAATAAATTTAAAAACAAAATTTATAGCAATCATAGTAAAAATGTCTTCAAAAATAAATTTGATTGTTTACTTGATTATTAATTATACGCCTTAGATGTACTTGTGTACATCTAGGCTCAACTCCCTTTGTAAATTTGTTAAATATTTTTCATAAATAACTCATATTAAATAGATAAAAATACACAACAATATCCAATATCCTTTTGCAGGAGAAGGTGTATTAACTCAGAGCAAAGGTAAATGGACGGCTATGTGTCATTGTCTGTGTAACAAGAACTTGTTTCCATAAAAGAATAATTAAATAATTATCGAATAAAAAATAGCTCTTTTATAATTTTCAAATAATAATTATATTAATAGTTATAATAAGATATTGCAAGTATCCTAAAATTTAGTCAGACTTACATAATTCGAAATCTTAGTATTTGAAGTAATTAATTGGTTACATCTATTACATATTTTATTTATAATTCTTCTCTCAATCTTATGTAAAGCTCGAACTTTTTGTGTTGTGCAGCTTGTTAAAGATATATTTTGAAATGTAATTATTAAGTAGCAAAAGAGTTATAGTATTATATCGTTTTTTTTTTAAATACTAAATTTAGATGATGAGGTAGCGGAAGTTATAACCACACTTTTTAAACCTGACTAAAGATATTTTTGTGTTGTAAATATTTAATTTATATCTATAATATAACATGTTGATCTTTAAAGAGAAATTCGAATCTACAATTGTTAAGTATATTCTTATAATTTATAATTTATGTTAGAAAACACACACACACACACATAATTACGGTAAAATAATGACACACTATCAAAATCGTATGTCAAATTAATTAAAAACATGTACCTGTATATTTTTTTACTTGTCTACAAATTTACAAATTAAATTCTAAAAGAATAATAACAAGGAAACATAACTAATGATTATGCTCTCTTTATTTGAGACGCAAGCATTCTCTGGCGTCGTGTATGCGGAAATGTCGAAATCAGATGTCCCATTTCGAAACTTTCAGCGATATATGACGACTCAACAAATGCTACAATAGTTCATTGAAGTACTGGTTTTTAATAAATACTATTATATTTAGATAGAAGTAATGATTATTATAAAAGTAATGTCAGTATCTTTTTAATGTTAACAAGGGTTTTTGATTTTTTTTATTTAAAAGTAGGCCATATCAATAGTATACGTACTAGAAATTTCGACTTATCAACCCTATTATGACAAACAAACAATGTCAGCTTGATAATAATATGTTTACAAAATATATGCACATACGTAGGATGATTATGTACCGTGTTTCAGGAGCACGTGCGCCACGTGAGACATGCCTATTTCATGAGATGTCGAAATTATTTGAAGACATGAAATTACATTATATACATTCCTGAATTATTTAATGATAGTTTTATATATTTAGTGTGGTATCAAAAAATTAAAATACATATGTTGATTATAAAAAGTGAGGCTATTGAAATATAGTCAAGGCGTTTTTAAACTATTAATTTTTATTTAAGGCAAATTGATTTGTTAATTTTAATTGTCATTGTAATTTAGGCTTACTTTAAAGTATTTGTGAGTTTTATAATCTCGTACTTGTGTAAAAATAATATTGTAATATGTAACACAAACTGTGTATTTTATATATCGGTTTTCTTTGCTTTATAACTTCTATAATGCCATTCTCCCAGAAAAAATAAAAGGTACATAGATAAATTGCATAAAAAATTAAATTTGTGACATAAAATAATTGAGGCCGGTCGTAGCGCAGTGTGACAGCGTCTGATTGTAAAGGCGATCGGTTGTGGGTTCGATCCCCACTTGGAGAAGTGATTATATTTAAATTATTTTGACTTCTTCGCTCTGGTGAAAGACAAAGTGCGGCGTTGAGTTCCACCATTCAACACGCAATGTCTCGAATTCGGTGGAAAGCGAAATACGGAGTGTGTTGACACAAGGTACGTTTTGTCTACCCTGCTATGCGGGATAAAAGCGTGAAGCTAATAAAAAATAAATAAATAAAAATGAATTTCTTATATGAAAGATTTTATCAGAATATGACTAAAGATTATTGTTTCATCGTGTAAGATAACGAAAAAATACACGTGATAGAGAAAGTATTTCCCCATTATATATAGTATTTTTAAAATTGGTTTTTAAAAATACTATATATAATGGGGATGTTTGTTTGATGTTTGATGTTCGATCCACAAGTATCAGGAATAAAAAAATCTAAACTTTGATATTAATTAGTACGATTTTATTTTATGTAATGTGTTTTATTGACCAATAATACAAATATGTCTTCCATTCTTTATTTTGACTTGGCTCGTCTACAACGGCCTTACAATAATAATCGTATAGTTATAAATTTTCATAATATTCTTCTATAGTTGATTTATTTATTTACCCATCATCCTTCATAAGAACATTTTATGTATCCTTATTTCTTTATAAATGTAAAAGATAGAATTTTTTGTATTTACAAAAAGAAGAAAATATAATAATTTTACTGTTTCGCTGAGATTCATTTGGATTTCAATGTACGGCTTCTACAAAGAATATCTAATGCTGTATATGTTGTTATAAAAGCTTTTTGTTTATAAAACAAAAGTAGACGTTTCATATAGATAAAGCACAGTAAAATGTAAAATCGTTTTCGGGTTACATATTTATTATTTTTTAGGTTAAATTATGTCATATTCTATTCAAACACAATGTTCACGATACCTATATAGCTTTGTAAGAACGAAAGAAGTATAACCTATACATTACTACCTCCTTTTTTTAATTTCCTTTACAAATGTACATACCTACATGCTAATAACATTAAATAGATTCATAATTATGTTTTCTACTGATATACTAAAAAACATTTTTTTGTAGAATATTTTAAATGTTTGTATTTTGTAATATATTTATCTGTTTATGTTAATTTTGTATATTGAAAAAAATGTTTTATTTCCCAAATCTTTCAGTATTATGTTAATATTACTGAAAGATTTGAGAAATAATCGGATCGGACGATCCTAGAAAGTAATTTCTGTACTTGTTTTGTGTTTTTCAATTTGCACCTAGTATACCTGAACGGGTTATGAACTCGTGACTATCGTAAACTGTTCCCAACTGTATCATATGTATTTTATTTATTTTAAAGAAAAAAATGTTAATCTACCAGTTAGTACCTTATTATCTATGTCAATGTCGCACTTAATGTGTTAAATGTGTGACTTTGAGTAAAATGTTATTAAAAAATTCTTTGTGACTGTATGCTTTTGAAAAGAAACTTAGTTTTTCGTTGATTTTCTTTGAACTTCAATGTCAAACAAGCGTTAAACAATGTTACGCTTACGACTTTTTCACTATTTCATTATTATAGTATTTATTAATAAAACATCTATAAAATGGGTGTAGTCCGGTAGATTCCACAGTATATTAAAAGCGTACGCACATACTTGGAACGTTGCCAATTGCACTCGTGCGCCGGATGCCGTTCGTTCTCAAGAATTTCAATTTGAACATCGTAGAATCGCCGTCGAAGATTCGAACACTGTTTCCACCATGTAAACTAACTGAACTGGGGAATCTATATAATTTTAATTATAATACAGTACATTAAATAGAAGTATAGTTAATATTTTATAACGTCACTTATTTATTTATACAATTTAAAGGAAAATTTCCAAAAGCCAAACGTGCATGCAATAAAGATGCCGTAATTCCGGTGCAATTAACAGTTTACGAGTAAACAGGTTGATGGGTCGTCCACGGAATATTTTAACTCTGACACCCAAAGATCATTGACACTTCTGTATATTACATGATTTTATTGCCTTTTCATACGGCCCGTTTCCGTTTCACAAAATTGTATAAGAATTATCCAAAATAGATCTAAGAAGTTAGAAAAATCTAAGAAGTTAAAGAAAAATAGATCTAAGAATATACTGTTGTTATTTACTAAAGAGGAAAATGAACATTTTATTCTAAGCATTATATACATTGTCTACGGGTTCAATTTAAACTGGGAAATATTTACGCTTTGTTGACGTATGAAATAAGTGAAAATTTCTGTCTACTTGAACCTGACGATTGCTAAGTCTGACAGAAGGACATACTTAATAACCCCAAACAAGGTTAAATTATAATGCTAATAATTATATCTTTCATATGCGTACCTTGCTAACCTTGCAAGAGATCCTTTGAAAAGTAAGGACATAAACAAAAGCTTTATTTGAAGGAATCTGTGTCATTATGAGTATTTTTGTTTTGAATTATGACTATATCTCATGATGGATCAGCGCGAGCTGTGCTTTATTGTTATTTAGAAAAGCTTACAAATTATATAAAAATGTTCTTCCGATTTAGTATAATTTCTATCTTTAAAAAATAATAAAAAAATTGATATTAGAAAACAGTTATTTGCAACTGATAACATCGCCTTGTTTCAGTTTATATAAGGTAAAAAATTGAAATTTTTTACGCAAAGCTTTTATGTAAAGATTTTTAGATGACTAAAACTCTTAATTTTTATTATAATAGTAGAGAAAGAATTGTAAAAATATTAATAATAGTATTTTGGTATATTATTATCAAAAATTGATTAATTTCTTCTGTAGCTTCTATATATCCGCACATTTTTTTTTAAATATAACCAAATTTTGCTTCTCATATTAAAATAATAATACGGAACTAAAGTAATAATTTCCTTCTAAATAATGAATTAGCATATATTCCTTTCCGCAGCAGTTGGACAGAGGTCGCGAGGTGGTGAAACACATCCGCGATATTGTGTGACAATTAGCGGTATGAGACACAGCTGCTGGATCTGCCGCCAAGAACGCTGTCAATCTCATCCGTTACAAATAAAAATAATGGTGAACCAAATAATTAAAACTGGTACTGATAAACAATGGTTGTGTTATTAATATAAATTATTTACTTTGCTTGAATTAGTTTACGCGTAGCATGAATGCCATAGTGCCGTACTGAACGTGTGACTTATAAAATTGATTAATGACTATATGAATCATAACGGTGTTTCATACGGAAAAGGAGTAGACACAAGTTTAGAGTATATATCCTAAATTTCTTTTCCGCCATGTTTAAGATATCTAATTATTATAAATTTATAATAATAAAACTTACATGCATACTACTTAATCTCTTATATTTTTACTTCAAAGTAGAAATTATCTATAATATTAATTTTAAAGAAAAGTGCAAGTGAGTAGTTTCTTACGGCCTTAACCGAGGCCACGCTTGACCTGGATTTGCCACGCCACGTTGTACTCGCACTGAGAACAACACGGGTGACTCACTGTTTTTCAAATGTACCTAGCCAGTTTATAGTTATTATCCCAGTAAACTCGTAATACTTTGTGAGATATACTTATATCTATATGTTCATATATAACAAAACTAATAATACAGAGGACCTATAAATTATCATTATTGATTAATGAACTATAAAAATCGTAGAGTTGTCTCTCTCTTGTCCGAGTAGCATACAAATCTTATCATTTATAAAGGTTCATTTTGTTTCAGAATAGTATTGATATTTACGTGCAATCACTAATATTTTAAAAAAATATATGCAAGGATTAACATTAATATTATTTTCTTTATTTATGTTACTCAATACGCGATTTCACATTTCTGTACTTGATTTGTATGTATTGTTTTTCCGATATTAGATCCATTTCTTTTGGTATACCAGTATGTGGTACAGGTGCTCAATAAACATACATAACATCATATCGCCAATTTTTGAAGTAATTTTGAGTAAATTAGTGACAATCTTGATAATGGATTTGGTTTCATTCAAAATGTGATTGCGTGGAGCTTTAGAAATTGCAAGAAGCATTGAAAGCCCATTACTGTCTATATTGATCGATATTGAAACGTGGCGCGGATAAAGTGCAGCTTTGCACGTGATTTTACCTAACTCTGCGAGAATTTATGTTATTAATATTGTAAATAAAATCAACTATTTACTTAATTTTTTATGTATTATATTCAGTAAGGCTATCGTGACGTGTACAAAAATTTTGACAGAAAGCAATTGTTACGGTCTTAAATAATACTCGGGGCAGTAATTATATTTAAAATAAAAAAATCTAGTTTTATTTATATAAAGTTTGACATATGAATAAAATGTGGCTATTTCGAAATGTCTGAATATTTCCTTCCGACTAACCTTCATGGGAAAGCATGCGTCTTCAATATCTATTAACAGAAACAAAAAAGTTAAAAACTGTGCAACTTAAAATATATAGCTAATTGTCTATAAAGTTATAAAATATATTTATTTGTAGGCATTTGTTTGGTAATAATGAGGTCTAATTGTAACTTCAAGAATTTAAGCAATATTTACATTACAATTTACACAATTTATTAATTAAATTAATTTAGTACAATGTTATATATTTTTAAGTAAAATATACATATTTATGTATTTATATACTTAACTATCTCATAGCTACTAAATAAGATCTGATCAACAGAGAAAATTGTATATCGTTGAGAAAAAAAATACATATACATATTAGCTTATAATATTATATTATAATAACGCTTATGTTCATGAAACTAAAATGACTTACTCTACTAACTTAAAGAATTAGGAAGCTTAAAGAAAACATTTCATCTTAGAAAGTGTTTCGGGTAAATTAAGTTTATTTTTATGGTAAATAAATTTTTCGTTACGCGAAATAACTAAACAAAGAAGTTCTATTTGAACTCAAGGTCATTGAACTGTGACTTAAGATGGTAATGTGTATATACTTTGTAGGGACTATGACAGAAGGGGGCGAAGTGAACAGGGATCACAAACATCGCCACGATCTCAGGTAAGGTTTTTGACCGGACTTTTGACATCAGGGAGATTCCACAGTGGCGCCCGACAAATTAGGGTGCCGAGCTTAAGATGTCACAAAGGAATTTGGTAGGCATTTAGTGGATGACTATCTTTTAAGAAACTTCCCAACTCCGTGTTACTTAAGTACTCACGTTATATATGTATATTAAATGCTTTTCACTTTCATAAAAACAAATGGTTTCCTGCCGAATATCGAGGCAGACGCTTCATTAAGATAAGTTTACATAAGATTAACACCTTGTTACACACCCGAATGGCATCGATAAAGACTTTTCCGTATTCGGGATAATTATAAACAATAATAAAAAAATCCGTTACATTATATGATGCCAGCCGTGAAAAATCATAAAATTATGTTTTTGTAATAACACGTCAAGTTTTTATGCCAAGAATACATTAAATATACAAAATATCTTGTTTCTCCCACATCATATATATCTGCCATCAAAGATACTACCGTAACGCAGTCAAGATGAAATAGATGTATTTAATTAATGTTATTATTACGGTATATATTATGACTGAAAACGTGATTGCTTGTGATTTTGATTCCCAGTTAGAGTATGATTATATTCAAATTATCTTTATTTCTCAACTCTGGTAAGACAAACCACAGCAATGAGTTACATTCATAGTATTTTGAAAATACTTGTGTCGAGACACTCCGTTGTCTATTATCCGCCCGAACTCGTCGCCGCGCAGCGTTTTGTCTTACATGAGTGGAGAAATGCAAAAAAAAGAATATAATAATTCCACCCGGGTGGGCGTCGAACCCACAACCACTATCGTTTACAGTCAGACGCCATCCTTCTGAGTCTCGATGGTCTGGATTATTAGGATTCTTGTCTCGTTTTTAAATATTAAGGGTTTACCAATCTTGTTAGACAGGGCGTGGTATTAGTTCCCCCAAGACGTAACTTTACGAACTTACCTAAATAAGTAAACATAAAGAATGTAAGTACTTGATTTAATTAAAAAATTATGAATTGTACAGACGTGTGGTTGTCTTTTCTAATTTCTTAGAAAATATTAGAGAAAGAAGCTTAAAGAATTAGTTTAATTGTATAGTTGGAACTATTAATCACCACAATGCAAGTGAATCACAGGGTTCAGAAGCAGTGGGCGACAAGTAATCCTGTTTATTTTTATAACTTGACTTGTGATACAATAAGAAATTATATTTAGAAAACTGGTTACGCTCCTGTGTGTATTTATAGGTCATTCCTTTTTGGTAACGTACGCCTCCTTTATATAATGTGGCAATCTCAAATGGATGCTATAAACCAGGAATAAACTCTAGTAGTTTTGATATAATGGGTAATATTTTTTGGAGAAGCATATCTGATATTTGCATAATCGAAAAATAAAAATCAGTACAAATCTCAGATAACTGTTAAATATTAAAACAGCTTCCTTTTCCAACTTCAGAGTCGGACAAAGACGTTGTGTGTAAACACCACCGAGAATTCCACAAATCACCGACTAAAAGGTGCTAACTGGATTAAATCAATCTCGGATAATCAAACATAATCTTATTATAATATTTATGAAATTTTAATGTAAAATTCATATTTGTTTAAAAATAATAATTCCTGTATTGAGAAATAGACCAAGTATTTTTGTTTAACTTATACGTTTTTTTGTGAAAACAAAAAAACGTATAAGATAAACATAGTTTTTAACAAACGTATAGTTTTTTATCACAAATGGTTTGGATTTTTTAATGAATTAATTAATGGTAATTAAATATACTATATGAATTTATTTCATAGTGCATGGCGTAAAATACTTATATAAATAAGTATAACTCTAGTCTTTATTACTATTATTATTATACATAGATATGTATTTATATATGAGTGCAAACTTCTGAGTAAAATTCGCCGTATTTTGTTATACGAATTTAATTTGTAATGTAGTTTGAAATTGTCAAATTGAAAGGAAATACCAGGAATCTGCAACGGCTCTAAAAGGTTTTACACAAAAGTACGTTATGTATTTAAAACTATTTTTAAATTATTATTAGTGGTTATAATTATTACAAGTATTTAAAATTAGTAATATTGAGTTTTTATTTACGATTGTCATAGTCTTCCACGTGTGAAAAACTATTACAAAATCTAAAAATGTAGTCTAATTTAGACAACGTATAGTTATAATTAATGAAAAATATAAAATTCTAAAGAAATACTTATTAAGCATACGCTTTGAGTATTATAAAACATGCGTAAATAAATAATTATCGATACCTCTAATAATACGTATTTGAAACAAAGCGCTTTCATGAAAATATATCTTTACATCTTCCGCTCTAGTGAGTCAAGTGTTCTAAGAACGACAAATATCATTTGTAAGAATCACGTACAACGAATGTATAATCCAATTGGCATTGAATTATTGTATGTGGGTATTGCACTTTTTATTCAATAATCCAATAATGTTACTTTTGTCTGAAGCTCCTGCAATATTCTTTCCGATGGATTTTTGAAGTCAACTAAAATTGTTTATATAATTTTACTATATGTGAAGAGCTAAACTCTTTTGTCTACTGTATCAACGGCTTGTAACAAAGCTCATGAATCTCGTGATATATGGTGAAATAAACAATGACAGACATATGTACTATTTAACATTAAATAAGTTTTTTAATCAATATGCCTTCCGTTTTCGCTACATTATTTTTACTCTATTAGTAGTGGAAGCAGTAAATATGCACAAAAGTTTTTAAATTTGACTTTTGATGTGTTTAAGAATTTTATTGAGAAATAAACTGAAATTCCTCTGACTGGGAACTCATGACGGAAGTCATTTTAGATTTAGCCTGAATTAAATTATCAAATAACTTTAAATAATTTATGATTTATTCCAAAAATAAATGATGTAAGCAAATGTGCAGGTCTCATCTCATGTTTTTTTGCATATTTAGTAGAGGAAATTTGCTGATAGGTTATTTTCGTTCTACAATTTCTGCCCATTAATAGACAAGCAAATGGCAATGCTTAAGGCTGCACTATATTAAACTAGACAAAGATATCTTAAAAAGAATATTAGAATATTCGCTGAAAGAAATATTAGCTCACAACCAAATTCAAAAAATTTAATGCGTGGCAATGTTATTTTTATCACTAGTTTAAGATATAATAGTCGAACGTTATAAAATAAATATTTTATTATAGTTAATTTTAATCTTTATCGATATTAAAGTATTAAGTATAGTTCTGTTTTCCCGTGTACCCAATACCTATCAACCAGTTGGCATACACCGAAGCCCACACAATACATTCAAAGGCGTTTGATATTTACACAATGTGACTAGAATTTATTATTGTAACGAACCGATAAATGTTATGTTTAATAGATTACCTAATGAATCTACAGATTTATGGTATGCTAAATATAAAACAATGATTATCCTAGCTTAAAATATTTAAACTTAGAATATTTCGTCTACATCTGTACGTTTTATTTACTTACGTATCTAATTAATATAATTTATACGAATATGTTAAGTTACAAGTATGATACCTATATTATCTTTAATAAATGAATTTTCGGTTCATTATGTTTATATTATGTTTATATTTAAAATTCTTTCTAGTACCTTGATATGTTTGATAAAGTGCCATGGTGAATACCGTTGGTAAGTATTGGTTGGTTGGACTAAATAAATTATCCAAAATTTAATATAGCAAAATTAAATTATTAAGACTATAGTTCTAAATACATTACAATTAAATATGTATTTTCATATTCAATAAAATATTTTAACTATTGATTATTTTAATATAAGTTCCTGAAATAGTAACATCTTTTATTTTCGCGATTTTTAAATTTATGAATTATGATATGATTATTTAAATGAAACTATTTTAAAGGGATAGTTTTAAATATTCCTGATACATATATCGACTAAAACATTACGCGTACGAAAAACATAGCCAAAACACAAAAACACAATTAATATAGTAACAAGGTTAATTGGACGCTATGATCCTATGGCTTAATAATAAATGACTAAATCTGGATTTTCAGGATACAAGGACGCGCCATAAGGGAGTAACATCTAAATTACATAATCATTCACGTGTATAACAATATTTGTCTTGACCATAAGAGTTTGCGAAATATTATATAATGAGCTTTCGTTGTGTATATTGATGTAATTAATGTAATAAAAAACACTGATTGATATTTCATGCTTCTAAATTAATTATTGGAGAAAATGGCTTAAAATATGAAATCTTTTACTGCATTTTTACTGACAATGGCTTTAATGGTACAAATATTTGAAATATCTTCATAAGAAGTATCAAATTTGAGATAAAGCAACACTGTTGCGCAATTACTGAGAAGAAGTTTTATGGAAAAATATAAAAATAAATCTAAATTCTCAAGCTTGTCGTCGCTTTAATGAAGTGGAAAAATTTGGGTGCCATAATGAATTTATACTTTATATAAACTTGCCGATTATGTATTATAGTAGTTTGCTTGCTTGATGTTGTGTTGTGCAGCGAATTAACACGTCGGTGTTATTTTATGCATATTTACGCTTTTACTGCATCAGTATCAGACAAAACTAACATTAAAAATCAGTTTTCCACTTTTCATCTCTAATAGAGAGATTGTATTAAGTGACAAATATCAAAGACACACTTAGTCTGGACAGAGTAGAAAAATAAGAATAGTAAAATATAATTATTCCTCTGAGTACGTATCGAACCCGCAACCAATTGTTTTACGGTTAAATATTTCCCTTAACGCTGCTTCATAGGAAATTTAAAAAAAAATTAAAAATATATAATTTAACTCAAAATGCGAGAAACACTTTAAATACCTTCTTAAACTATAACATCTCTCGTTAGTTTATGATGTATATCATAAATTAAATAAATCCGTTTGTGATTAACAGACAAAGTGACAGAAAACAGCAGAGAGCATTAGTGGATACAATATTTTAATGCATTCATAAAATTATATCATTTGGCATTTTGAAGTAGAAAATTAGCTACTTATAAACAATATATACGTAGATATAAACAATAGTAAGTATTAGAGCTTTAGCGAGTCGTAAAGAATTGTTTTATAAAGCTCTAGGTACTGACAGCTACGCACAACGTTTCTACGACGTAGTATCTACGGCGGTATTGCATTGTCTATTATTGTAGTATACCAAAAATATAAACATATTCATTTTACTATTTCTACGTACCTACTTAGTTTTTTGTTTTAAAATACATATTCAACTAATGGTTTATTTGTTTTATCTTTTAATAAGTATGCAAAAAATATTTAATTGTTATTTGAAAACAAATCGTTAAATAATATTATTACGCAAACATTATAGTAACTAATGTATAACACTTACGTATTTTTTAAATAGAAATTTCGATAATATACAACGAAAAGTATATTATAAAACAAAACATGGCTCCGCCACGTGAGTTCAGAGATTGAACTCAATTTGTGATAAGGATCTGTTTTTCATACTGATTTTGACATGTGATACCTGTAAACAAAATACATATATTAAGACAATAGAAATTCTAAATATATTCAACGGGGAATAAAATCAAATCAGTTACTATTTCAATATATTATATATGATGTTATAAAAACGTTTTAACTAGATTTGCTAATAATAATATAATGCAGAAATATTCTCCTTAGATCTTTGCTAACAAAGATTTTATTTACATTTACATAGTTCATATTTACTTGTAAATAAATTTAGTACGTACACTATACTCGTTGCTACTCATAAGTTTAGGACTCGATATCAAATAATAGTATAATAAAATAGTGGTTAATTTATATTTGGTCCTTGTACAGTAAATAAAACCATTAATCGATCAACAATACAACTCAATAATAATAATAATCATCATAAAAGATATGTATTGCATTTGAGGATCGACAACTTCGTCTCAAGTGTAAAACTTATCCTTGGACCGATTTCGGTTTTAAAATATTCATTCAATTATTTAAATATATTGTATGTTATAATAATATATATTATTAGAGAACAAAATTGTATGTACTATTCTTGCCCTTAAATGGTCGTCATAAAATTGAGGGCAGATTTCAGAAAGACGGTCATTACAGATTGAAAAAAGCTGGTCAGTTGAGTCCCAATGCACGGAGATCAACGCCCCCAATGTGTCGAGGAAGGTAGTGACAGAGAAAATTAGGCTCCAGATTCCTTCGGTATTTTTATGTATTAAAATCATTCGGAAAGCGGGCAGCTGTAGCTAGCTACGATAGGTACGAGTATATATATCACGGTGAGAGTGCGCGCCGCCCAGTCGCTTGCAAGCTCTGTCTCTATACGAACGTAGAACTTTGTGCGCAGTGAATTCAATAAGCACTCTTATCAATATTGTAATATTTATTGATTAATATTACTTCTGGTTGTATGTTTATACTTTAAAAAGTGAATTATAAACCGTTGTGTTTTGTGCTAGACTGTAAACATACAAGTGGTAAACCGGCACATTACTGACCTGAAACTGAAAGCTTGATCCGGCCCTTTTCAAAGATTATTAGGTGAGTGTATTCGATTTTCATTTTATTAAAGCTCTAAAAATAGATTTTTTTATAGTGCATAATAATTTTAAGTCTTATAAACTTAATAAGCTAGAACGATATAAATTTTCATTGTATTGTATATTTAACGTCATTTGCCATTTGTTTAACAAGTAATTCCAATATACATACATACTCGTATATGCTATTATATTATTACTGGTTCACAGTTTTCATATATTAATATTTAATATTTGACGTCTTCTAAAGAGATGTATATCGTATATAACGTTATTTATACTTCTATCTCTTTGTTAGATACAATTTATTGTATACGATACTATTATTAAATAATTATATCTAAGACAAAATTTATTCAAATGCACTAAGTAATAAAATACAAATACTTTCCCTTTTATTATGAAGCAATCGGCTTCTAAGCCACTGGTGATTAAAACTTGGAGTTAACTATAAAACATTGGATTAATGTTATCAGTCATAGAACAGGAGCCTGAGTTCAAAGAGATGAGAATGATGGATACATGTATTAATCTATACAAGATTAATAAAAGTCCTATCGTCTCTTACAAAAGGAAAAAAAACAATCATGAATCACTATTTAATTACTTAGTTTGTAAGTTTATCTTAACATCCATTTCCATTTGAATTTGTATTTCTTTACAAATGCTTAAACTTCAACTAACACGCATTGTGAAATTCAGGTGACAAGCACCTTATAACGCTACACTCGATTCTCTCTTGTCTACCCAGTGACATAATGCATGAAACTGCTTTAAAGAAAAGTACTTACAGGATATGCTTTATAAAACAGTATAAACTATGAGGAGGCCGGTCGTTGTGTAGTGGGACAGCTTCTGTCCGTAAACGCGATCGGAAAAGTTAATTTATTTAGAATTAATTTGACTTCGTCGCTCTTGCAAGATAAAGTGCGGCGCTGAGTTCCACCACTCAACACGCAATGTTTCGAATTCGGTGGAAAAAGTAGGTACCTTCTGTCTAATTTGCTACGCGGGACAAAATCGTGAAGCTAAAAAAAATAAGAGAAAAGAATATTGTTAATATCGCTATCAGTAACCTCATATCGTTTCAAAACAATGTAGTAAATTTTCCATGTGATCTCAATTTTCATTAAAACAATGTAAAAGTATTTTTCCATCATCGCTAATTGCAAATTAGACGTTGTACATACAAAATGCGTAAATTTAATTTTATTTGGACTTATGTTAAATGACCGCCACCACGCTTTGTTTAACAAGATTGGACCCGACATTAAATTATGAATGAAGAATCATGAAGAATCCTGATGTCTGAATATAAACGCGATGGTTCTGGGTTCAATTCTCACTGGGGGAATGATTGTATTTAAATTATTATTATTTTGCCATTGTGGAAAGACAAAAGGTCCATAAGTTCCATAAGTTAAGGTTCCATAAGTTTCGCGACTCAAATCGCAATATATCGAATTGGATGGAAAGCTGAAAGTCTTGACGCTACGGTTGTCTACCCACGGAATAAAGCTGAAAGCTAAATAAATTAATTTAATAAATTTTCATAATGATTTTGCAAAGAATACAATGAAAATTTACACTCTGGAGAAAATTGACGCTCTTTAGTCGCTTAACACTTCTTTAAGTTTCATTAAAATATATTATTAAGATTTATATTTTCACAATAAATTAATTAATTTAAATAAATATGCAGAAAATAAAAAATCTTAGGTGTTCAATTGATTAGTTGTTCTTCTTAATTCACTGTATAATTATTTATAGTGCATCATAATTCAAAGCCAAGTTATTCAAATTGAATCTTTTGCCATTGAATATATGTAATTTAGATTGCAAAATGTTCTTTTATCGCAAAAGTAAATAAATCAGTCGCAGACAGAATCGTAAACACATTTCAAGACCATTGCACTTGACTTTATATTACTATTTTAGATTTTAGTGAAATGACGTTCAACGTGACGTTAAAATCTGGAATCGATTTGCATTTACGTAACTCATTATTTTGTTATATATACACGATACGTAAATATATAATACTAATATAATAAAATGTACTTAATTTATATATACAAATATTAGTAATCTTGTTTTATAATGAAAACATTGAAATTGCGAATCGAATAAAAACAGTGTTATTACAAGCTCTATCACGAATAACTAGGTTACCAAATGATGAGATGAGAACTAGTCTACTCGAAATACGAAAACACAAAAGCGATGTCTTCAAGGTCCTTACATATTTTATTATTTACTAGTTGTACTCGTAGATGTAGACGTGGAATATGGAATATGAAAATTTTCCTAATAAATATGGAATAAAGTGCGTTGAAGGCTAACGTTTCGAAATTTTCCCATCTGTAAATTAGATTAGAAATAGCCAAAAGTACACACGTGGTATTCGTTCATGCTCCGACTGTTTATTATTACGTTGAAGTGTAATAAGCGTCGATGTATTTAATCAGCACTAACAGATCCTAATGAAAATATTATTTTACATTTTTAAACGTAGCGATGGATAAAATATTGTTTTTAACAGAAAAATAGAATATGCTAGTCTTATAGTAGAGCTATGTGTAAATGTATTTTAAATGTCTTAAATCCTACTGTACATAATAAATATTTTTAAAATTGATTCGCTATTTTCCACAATCACTCGTCACTAGCATCATTAAAATCCACAATTTCTGAACGATGCAGCTTTGTTAATCTGTTATTGATTTGTAGTTGCCCCATAGACTACTAATCAAAACATTTATCAATAGATATAATAGATTTTTGCTAAAAATTATATAAATATTTAATAATTCTTTTCATAAGAACGAACATAAGTTTGGTGTAGACGGTATATACCTATAATTGGATGAATGAATTGAATGTTGAATTTTAATTGAGAAAACATTTCAGTGATGAATAATCCTGCTTGAATTACTTAAATCATGTTTAAGTCGAAAGAAATCTTGTATTTTAAAATATTATTCATGTTAAATTCACAATTTAGTAGAAAAAAAGAGTAAATACTATTTTTTATTGGTAGGAAGTATTTAGTTATTTATTGATAGGAAGAACAAGCCAAGACAAGCTGCTTAATATTGCTTTCAATATATTATAGCTTTACATACATAACTCCTCTTCAGACATGGGCATATTACAAATGGCATTTGGTGATCGAACTTCTTTTAAAATCATCGACATTCCCGACCATCATCGACATGGTCACTTTTAATACTAACACTATTAATACTACAGGTGATTAAGCAATTTTTTTTCTTACATTTTTTTTAACACTTTCAAAAATAAGTATAGCTAAATATGCAATAATAAACAGTCAACATTTCTTTGTAAAACAATGAAATTGTACTTTCAATTTCTACAATTCTATTACAATATGGACAAAAATAATATAATTTTTAAGTATCTGTTGACAATTAAACTACAGAATTGCCACCTAAGTTTTTTAAATTTAGATTAAATTTATTTAATTAATATTTAAGACTATGCAAAACTATTTTCCTATATACAAATACTCATTAGCCTAATTTCAACGTTTAGCTCCTGTGCCAGCCAAACATTGAGCAATTTTCGTAACTGCTAGATCTTATTGTTGGGCAAATAACTAGGTCAAGTTTACGATGAAACACCATTGCTATGTGATATATATTACAATGTAATGGAAAAAATATATTTCAAGTTCAACCAGCCCTTTTGATCTCGTTAACATAAACAATCCTAAATTCAGCCCTTCATATAACGTAAAATTTAACTTATGACTCTACAACCGTTTCACGTTTCATTGAAGCAAAAATGTAAACTATATATAAATAAACAAATACGCAGTTAGTAATGTATATTGATTACCTTCAAATAGTTTAGAACGGTCAAGTTATATTTTTAGACATAGAGTTTTATAGTAAACCTTCGACAACATAAATATGTTCAAAATTATTTAATATGAGTTAAAAAATTAGATTTTTTATGCATTTATTTAAAATTCGAAGATTCAATTTAAGAATAAACAATTGAAAGATATTTCTGATAATTTTTGTATTTACTAATTTCACCTCTTTTTCCACATGTGTCCAGATCCGATTGCAATAAAATATTTTAATTTAAAGCCATTTACTTTCTTTTTTTTAATTTATTTACTATCGATACTAATATAATAATTTGAAATAGATATATATAAAATTATTAGTTACGAGTATTATTGTATTATGATAATGACGTCAAATATTTTTCAATGTTAAATATAAAAGCACTTATAAAGAGGAATATACTGTCAATGCTATCATAAATAGTAGTCCAGATATCCGTCTTGCTGAGTATATGTTCAGAAGGCGTTCACCTCGTGCACTAAATATAATTCGATCCACATACCTCTTGTTAATCCAGCACTCTTTGATGCGTGATTAAGTGACTATTGACTATGGCTTGGCTACAAATTTTAATTCAATTAGCAGGATCATAAAAATGAAGAAATTTTTACTAGAATATAGTATAGCAAAATAGTCAAAACAAACCTAATGTCAAGATTTTCCATTCTCATCTAAGCGGTTACGCCAGCTCATTTGCTGAGAAATGTTGCTGAAATAAAAAAGATGTAAACACTTCTGATTCAAGCTATTGGTGCGCAATAAATCTAAGTTTAATGGGTGGCACAAATCTAAATCCATAAGTAGTTAGTACGTTAATTTATGGTCTAACAATAACTTTCAATAACATAAACAACAGAACATTTAGTAGAAAATTTCGCATTATGTTTTCTATTGTTCTAAATTCCAAATTTTCTCTCATAATATTTTTAATGAGTAAGTATGAGATAAGTATCTTTCAAATATAAAATTTTGAACATCATCCTGTTTGTTTATTTCAACTACGTTCAATAGGTTTACAACTTTAGTTGTTATATTATTGTTTAAAATAAGACCTGGTATCTTCATAACAATCAAATAGCTTTCATGTGTTTAGCCACAATGAGATGTAAAGTAATAAAATTATATATCAAACAAAATATTTATACAAATAGTGAGATTACAATCACAAAAACTATAAGAACAATTGCGTCATAGGTTAGTATGCCACCATTTCTGATTTAACCTTGAGGACTGAAAGCTTGAGAATTATAAAGAAAGCTCTGAAGGTTCTAACCTTCATAGTAAATCATTAGATTAGGGTATTTTGATAAAATCGATAAGTAAACACGAATTTGATATCGATATTGTTTAGGATCAAGGTTGAGTAAATTTTTGTTTTCCTTCGTTTGTTATATTTATAATTTTCACCGTTTCACATGCGGTTAGACTGAAATCTATATATTTTAATCATATTAAACATTTGGAAAGACACAAATATGATCATTTATTTTTTTTATTAATATGTAATGAATACAATTACATATATTTATATGTAAGAATGTACAATAAAGCTACTTTCGTCGTTAAGAATTCTTTTCTAGAAATATGAATTTCAAAGGAAGACTCTGACTGAGACTGAAAGACAAGATGCATCCTAAGACGGGAACTTATTTCAATTTGCATCTTGTTATGGTATTTACAAGTTGAGAGTTTGCACTAGGTGGGTAGATATTCGCATCTATCTCAAAGCGCTTAGCAATTTCACCCACGTACCCCGCATTGCGATTTTGTACTCCAGATGTAATCAACTCCCAAGTGTTAAACAAACCTTTATTAAAAATTCAGCTACCCACCAGTGTGACCTTTAAATTGATTATATACTTTAGATGCTTTTACAAATACTCGCCTACTATATAAGTTTCCAGTCTAATGTTTTTGATATATGTTAGAATAATATTATACATACCTGTAGTTGATGGATATTATAAACAATATTTAAAATTTTTGGCAAGAATTTTCTGAGGCTTTCTTTTTGTAACTTCAAAACTACATTGGAGTGTATCTTAAATGTGTTTAGTTATTTAAACTTATTTCACGATTGAGTACTTGGCCTCCTTTCTCGTGAAGTTCTTATAGTGAAGGCACAGATATATGAAAACGATTATATTAAAATTATATAGTTAATTATAGAGACTACATAAAGGTTTCACGTGTTAAGCGCTAGCTATATCTATTATACTTGAGTATGCCATGTGTTTATTATTTACTTTATATTAGAACTTAACTAACCATTATAAAACAAGTTCTGCTTGTTATGGTCACGTGGCCTTGGTATTTAAAGTAAATAAATATTTTTCTAAGAAATATTAATAACTCTTATATAAATAAAAAATAAAAAACATATATTACCAATAGAAATGAGGCCGCTAATGGCGCAGTGTGACAGCGTCTGACTGTAAACACGATCGGTTGTGAGTTCGATCCCCACTCGAGGGAGTGATTATATTTAAAACTATTTTTACTTCCTCGCTCTGGTAAGACAAAGTGCGGCGTTGAGTTCCACAACTCAACACGCAATGTCTCGAATTCGGTTGCAAGCAAAGTACGGAGTGTCTTAATATAATTTATACTCTTTCCTTTCATGTATTACTTTTCTATTTTCCACTTACTATTTTTATTTATAGATTAAGTGACAAAACTTTCTTTATTTTGACTGGCCAAACCGGCAAATCTGCTATTCATATATAAAAATGCATATTCCTGAATGGTTTCCACAACCATTGTGGAATTCAGACAAATTTCTAATGCGCCACGAAGACATCTACCTTATTTCTATACAGATTAAAAAATCGATTTAAAACACGCAGAATATCTACGTATGTGCATTTTGGACGTTTTTATGTAGTATACAGCTGCGTCAGAAACAAAATTTGGCAGCATTCATCCTTTTTTTAGCACCAACAATATAATATATTATAGGTTGGCGCCAAATATAAATAAAACTTGACATCCGTCGCGACAAACACTACCGGAGTATCCAATGTAGTGCATCAAACTCTGTTCAACGTGCATATAATTTTAAAAAATACGCTTAAAAAAGAAACACCGCATTGGTAGCTTTTTTAGTTAATAATAAATAACATACATAAGGAAAATGTATTGGTACTTCCATCTTTAATAACAGTCAACGCACACAAGAAACCAAGTATCGTGTGAAATAAAAAAAAATAAGATTTAGTTCAAAAGTAATGAAATCTATTATTGAATACCATTTACAAACCACATAAAATATTTATAGGATATCGTTCCGAATATCAATCCGACAATGTTAATGAACATGATATAAGTTAGGTTAAGTTAACACAAAAGTATATTGGCGTAAAGTCGCTAAAATTATTTTTTTTTACATTTTTTCAGCTTCTTGCAAAGCAGAATAGAGAGAATGTACCTTCGTATTTTTATTTTCGTATGTGTAAAGTGGGGGAACTCAACGCTGCACTTTGTATTACCAGAGCAAGGAAGTGAAAATAATTTATATATAGTTACTCCCCAGAGTGGGAATCGAGCCCTAAACCGATCGCGACGCTGTCATCTATTAATATTGAGCGTGTGTTGTAATGTAACAAAAAATCCTTTTATATTAACATTATTTTACGGCTGCTCAATTCAAGTGGGTCACTTGTCACAAAAAAACCAGAAAACAATATTTAAAATTAAATTTTCAACATTTTTCTTTATTATAGCTTTCTTTCTTCTTAGTAAAAAAAAGACGAGTTCCATGTTAAATTTCAACAAAATTATTTAGGGCAATAAAACTGCTAATAAAATTCACGTAAAAGTGCTAGATTTAAAGACGGCATTAAACACTACTTTATTGCGGTGTCGAGTGATAATTTTGTACTCCTGATAGACTGCTCTGCAAAATTATGTTGATTTATTGGTGATATATTATGAAAATGAAGCATTAATATTTTAAAGTACTGAAAATCTGGAGTTTTATTAGCAATTTTACAAAACTACTTGAAAAATCATGTTTCTCAGCAGAAGGTTAACTATAATAATTACCTAAACAACAAATATATGAATGCTTTTGAGCGCGTTCGGTGTTTCAAATAATATTTTATATAATTACAATGCAAGCTTTTTTTACTGTCGGAATGTATTTCTATGCAGATGGTTATTATATAAGGAAACGTTAACGTAATATGGGAGACTGCAAAGATGAAATAAAATGATCTTTTTATTTTACAAATTTTTATTGATGTTTTATACTACACATACAACTCAAGATCAGCTTCATTATGCTGTCATTATCATTTACACGTTCGTCTAGGTTATTCAAACAATCAGTAGACAAATACTGACCTAAAGAAACTATTAATACTACCCATGTCTCATTTTCACTGATGTTTTTGTTGTGAGATTTTTGAAATAGCTATTTTTACTTACTTCATTTGTCTTAATTTTTTTTAGTTTTCAAAAAAAATATTTGCATCAACGGATGCGTATATATAACATATACAAAATGTTTAAATTATAACATAATAAAAAAATAAATTAATTATCTATATTAAATGTAGTACGGAAAATTAAATCAAATAATGTTACCATAACAAAATATTGGTGTTGACGTTATTGACGTTTTAAAATGAATTACCTAAGAATTTAGTTAGATATCATCATGATAGTATGCGGTACTGATGAATGAAAATACAAAATCCAGTAAACTGCTGCAAGCTTTCCGTGTAATTTTAAATTTTTACTTCAAAACAACATTTTTTTTGTAGCTGCGACGACAGATTTATGTAAATAACAAGAGGAAAAAATAGGCACTTATCATATATAACAATATCTACCTATTTAATTCAATATTATTTCATATCGAATTACAAATTACATTTAATTTAAACTACATTTTTTTTTCATTTAATATCATATAATGAAATTTTAATTTGTTTCAGGTACTTACGCAATCATGAGGGACGAGCGCGCCAGTCCCCCGCGTGTGCGCATCGCCGTCATTGGTAGCTCTCGCGTTGGCAAGTCCGGTAAGACGAAACTGTAAACTATTTATTATTTCATTCAACATTCTTGAATAAACATAGCTATTAATGACTTCCCAAATCGTTTGATAACACACGAGGTGTTCAATTTATTTTATACACTTTGACCAAAGCTTTTTTTAAACATACCATACATATTTTAATATTTACAAAATTCATTTTTTTTATATTTTAACACAGATTCATTAAACATATGTCTCGTAATTAATACTAATGGAGTAAGAACGTTTTTATACTGCATATATTTTCTCAAATTAGAGATATATGAAACTATGCAATCTCTACTCTACATTTGCTGACACCATAAAGGATTCCGCGACATGTTAATGTGCGTGTTGATGTGACCTCGTTTATTTAATGAAATAACAGCTTATTTAACACACATGCTTTTAAAAGTGTAGCAAATATCTATTAATAATGGCTAGTCTGTCAACGGAGATAAAAATATAAAAGAAATAGATATAAAAAAAAATAATAAATTACTTAATTTTATTGAGCAATTAACTCCTTTTTGTAGTACATAAAAAACAAAACAAATATCAATGGTTAAGTAATATAAATGTCATTACTCCACTAATCTTAAGATTCGTTTTTTAACATTTTTGTTCTTTATTTTCTTATATTTAAATTTATTTAAAGAATTAAATATTTTTTTTATTTTAATTTAATATATCAATTACAGTAAATAATTATATGAACAATTTATAATATTGTACTTTGGGTAGTAAATTAAAATGAAAACATATGACAGTCCCAAATTACGATACTTTAATTATCTTTCTTTTCCTAACTAATAACTACTAGAATTTAGGCTATAAAACGACAATTATAATGAACATCTTTATTATAGTATTTAAAATAACTTTACTTAACTGATAAATAAAATTTAAAATTACCTTTAATATTTTGTTTCAGCTCTTATAGTTCGTTATCTTACAAGAAGATACATTGGAGAATACCATTCAAACACTGGTTAGTAAATTAAAATTTTAAGAAAAATTACTATTACCAAAAAAAAAATTACTGTACCATTGCTGTATTCGATCATGGTCAAACATTATATTTTACAGATCTCTTGTACAGACAAACAGTGCCAATAAACGGAACCCCTGTGGAATTAGAAGTTATCGACGTGTCTGGCTCTAACGTCGACAAATTCCCAACAGAACAGGTAAACTGGGTTTCCCTTTTCTACATCATATTCTCCACTTGTAATGGTTACTATGATTTTTATCATAGTACGTATGTTTATTTAAAAGTAGATCGATTTGGGACGTTCCTCAGTGTCAATGATATTCACCTTCACACAAACCTAACATTGGACGACCTTTGGCACCCCTTTGCTACACATACTAAATCACAAAAAGATTAAGGATATTTTCGTTTTATTTTAAAACAACAACTGAATTTTTCGAGGTCACTTGTTATAGGCCCGAGCTAACATCGTCGTCTGCGTTATGAGGCGAATTAACGACACCTAGGTATATTTTTATTTCCTTACATTTTACTGCGGCTCCGATTCAAAGCTTCCGTATATTTATGCCACAGTTTAATGCGTCAAGATTTCAATTTCCTCGATGATAGAAACCATCTGCTGTTTCTACTTATCTGTTCGCAAACCAATTTAATTGAAATATTATGGTCAACAAAGTCATAGATTACTTCAGTCTGAACCCGTTTAGTGTACCAGCAAGTGGGTTAATCGTCACAAATATAATACGAATGGCTGAGGAGTGAAGTCGTTCCAGTGACCCGTACAACGCGTTCCGTATGAGTCACTTTGTTTACAGTTGTATGCTAAATTAATAATTTTTCTTACCTGAACCGGCGTTTGTGTGTTTCGTTTTCTTTGTAATCGAATTTTTATAGTAAAATGTTTCATTAGAAAAATGACATTTAAACGTTATTAAAATTTTAATTAGAAATATTATTTTATACTTTTAATCAAAATAACGGACAACGTTTACTTTACATATATATTATATTTTATCCATCGTGGATTTATTTAGCCATCGTGGAGCAGTAAAACTCAATCTGACTTAAACGTGATCGGTGGTAAATTTGATTCCAACTCAGTGGAATTATTAACAATAACAACCACAATCGAGGCGAAATTCGAAATATTGAATTTAGGTAGAAAATGAGTAACGAAGTGACCTGACATTAAAGCCTCTCTGAGTATCCTACTATGCGAGAAAAATTGTGAAGGTCAAAAAATATAGCGTAATTAAGGTGGATCATATAGATATGACGATGGTAACAACGAGGCACTGAGCGTTCATCGCTCGAATTATATCATAATATATTCAAGGCTGTTGTTGTAGGGAAAGGATTAATTATTGTTTATAAATAATTACCATATTTTATAGTTCACTGCGACCCGGGATTGCGTAACAATAATCTACATATATTGTAAAATGATTGTCTAATCATTATCAGTGAATACTTTTTTGCTGTGTTTATTAATAAGTACATATTTGAAACAAATACAGATACTACTATAAATGATTATAGAAATAACAGTTTACGCTTGCCCATAGTGTTCAGCAATTTAAAAGCCAACATATGAAAAAATATGATCTCTCATTGAAACATAAGTTATTCCGAATATTATCCTAGGGTTAATGATTATTTTGTAAATACTGTTTTTCATACTTTTTACATTTTTAAAATATCGATTTATCATTGCATCGTTTTATTTTAATCCACGTAGACTATAACAGCTAAACAGACACTGTTCTAGTTTAGTTGACCTAATTAATAAAGTGTGCGGGCTATAGAAATAATATTGTATTATAATACTAGGTGTGTTAGGCTGAACCTGAACTTGTATAGTTATTCATAATAATGATATTAAAACACAAATATGATATATTACAATATTATAATGCTTATTACCTAACAAATGTAAACTATTAAAGTGTTATTATTGTTTTAGATTCAATGGGCAGATGCTTGTCTACTCGTGTACTCGGTCACTGATAGGAGTAGTTTCGAATATGCTACAGAGATTTTAAATACATTGAAAAAAACACCCACGCACAGTAGTCCGGCGCATGTACCAACAGGAGCGACATCAGGGATGCCTCTAGCTTTACTAGGAAACAAGATCGATTTGGACCATTTAAGACAAGTAAGTTGAGTAATATATAATTATGTATATTAATATTTTTTTTGGGATTCAACTATTATTAATAAATAGGTAATATCTAACAATGACGAAAAGTGTAGAATCATTTGTTTACTTCATTTTCTTTACCTGTTTTGGTAATGTAGGAAAAAATATAAAATATTAACATAGCAACAAGCTAAATATTATATCATGGAAGCCGCCCAAATTGTGCTAGCGTAGAACAGTGATTAACGAGCGTAACAACTGGTTTGAATTTCCATGATTATACTTACGTTAAACTCCAAATAATTTTATATCTGAGATGTATTTGCAAGATTATTGGAATGAAATATATATATATATATATATATATATATATATATATATATATATATATATATATATATATAGTCATAGACAATAAAAGCCCTTATGAACATTTTTAACCTTGCAGTATTAATGATAGCTATGCCATTATCAATTCCATTAACCACGCATATCTTTGTAGAGTCACTTCCTACATTTTGTTCATTCTACGTCCTTTATATTCGTCCTTGATTTTTTATTGTTTAAATATAGAACTTCAAATAAGTGAAGCATTAGAAACCTTAATTTTCCAATACATTTTCCGTCGTTACGCAATAGCCGCGTGGGCTGAGTTCGCATAGACATTTGACAGTTAATGTGGCATAGTGCGGCCTACGCGCGTACTTCTATATCCATAATTGCAAATAGACCTTGAATACTTACGGTAAATGATATATAGTCGTCGTTAGTCGAGGCATCATAGAATAATAAAAAGATTACTTATAATAAACTATATTTATATAATGATATAGATTACAATAGAATACAAAGATTTTATTACTGAATTTTACAATTAAAATTTACATAGCAGACCGATTTCACCGAACCGATGTCTTGTGATACATAGGCCTCCTCGTACGTTTTCTACTTTTTCCTATCTTTTGCGGTTTTAAGTCAACCTTTTCTAGATCATTAGCCCATCTCTTGAGCTCATTGTTCATCTGTGTGTCTCTTTTGACCGTCCACCGCCGTTTCAGTTACTTACTTCTCACACAATCAACTTTATGATATATTGTTGTTATTGTTAGCTTCACGCTGTTTATCCCGCATGGCAGGGTAAACAGAAAGTAACCAGTGTCAAGACACTCCGTACTTCGCTTTTCAACTAATTCGAGTAATTGCGTGTTGATTGAAGGAACTTAATGCCGCACTTTGTCTTACCAGAGCGAGGAAGTGAAATAAAATTAAATATAATCACTCGTCCGAGTGGGGGGATCGAACCCACAACCGATCGCGATTACGGTCAGACGCTGTCCCATTGCGCCACGACTGACCTGATGATCAAAAATAGAAATATTAATTCTATTTTGAAAAAAAAATCGGACTTTTATAATCTGTCGACAATACAGTTTTAATTTTAGTATTTCTATATAAAGAAGATAAAAGTTAATCATTTTATGTTTCCTTTGTCTCTAAAAGTAAAAAGTTATGAGCAAAAATTGCTTTACGTTCGCTTTTTTATATAAATTTATAAAAATAAAACTCTAAGTATACTAATAACATGTTATTTAGTAACGATTACCTGTTATATCTATTTAGGCAAATGCTATGGTTTGCTTAATCAATATATACAGAATTAATTTAGAATATAACTTTTCAACAAAAACACGCTAAGTGTTTATCTTAATACAAATACACATAATAATGTATGTTATATTTGATTACAATATTTATTACTTTATTATTGTATAAATAATTGATTAATGCACTCCGCATTCATTTTTGCATTGCCAAATTGCATTTTTCCTCGCGGCGTAATTTTCTTAAGAATAGTTCAAAGATTCTTATTTCACGTCCTTGTACAATCATTAAATTATAATTTAATTAAGACGCCATTATTTATTCAAAACGGGTCTACTTTGCTACATCTTCAATGAATGTAGGAAGACTTAACAGAGACGTTACGAAAATGATAAGTGAATTGAACACAAAGACGTGGGAGGTTCATTTTTCTTTGCCAATGAAAGGATTTTGTAAGAATTGTCGCTAACTATATTCGGGTAGGAGGTGTGCATTCAAAACGTTTATAAGATTTTGTTCGGAAAAATGTAAAGTATATTTAGTTAGACTTATTCGCAAAGATATTGAAATATTTTATTTTGTCAATTACATGTCCGCCGTTATATGTAGACCCAGACCCGTCTACAATGATGAGTTAATGAGTGATGAGGCAAATTTAAATTTTCTTTACCAATTTATGGACTGGAATGTTTACAAGATTTTTTGCATTGTGTATTTTCACAGTATTCTTATATGTGTATATATATATATATATATATATATATATATATATATATATATATATATATATATATATATATATATGACTTCACCAATACTTTATAAATGAATCGGTACAGTATATATTTATATCAGTATACTTAGTACTTAAGTACATAATACTACATAATATAATTTTCAAAATTTATTATACTGACTGATTTCCCACTTTCCTTATTGCAGGTGCCTACTAAAGAAGGACAAGCAATGAGCGTAGCGCACGGCGCCTCTTTCAGCGAGGCGAGCGTGGCCGACAACTCGGGCGACCTCTATAGGTGCGTCGACCGCTTGCTCGCTGAAGTTCGTACACCGCAACGTACGAGAAAATTCTCCGTGACGAAAATGCTGGGATCATTAATAGGTAATTTTATTTTGTTATATAGATAAAGAAATATCATTTATAGACATCTTAAATATATGACCCTGAGCCCATTATTTCCTCTATGGATTTTAAATATATTAATTATAATGAATTATTAAACAAATTTTCTATTTAGGATATACCATTATATCATCATGCTGTTCGTAAACTATAGCGATAAAAAAGTATCATAAATTTATATTTAGAAAAAGTACCTACGTAATTAAGTTTGGCACGAAATCTGAAATATGCTGTGTATAAATAAACGTCACTTTCTTGACTCTTTCAAGCAAAAATATTTTCTTTTTACTTCACAAAAGCGTAAAACGTGTGACGTTATTACTTACAAAAATATCAGTTCTTTAACTCCAAAAATTACTAAAATATAAACCCGTTTTATTTAAATAATAACTTTCATTTTTCCAGGTGGAGCAAACAACAATAGCCAGACAACACGCGGTTCCGTCGTGGCGTGTCCACGAGTGCCTGCGCCTGCACGACCGCCCCTGGCTGCTGCCGCACCCTGACCGGCACCTCAACCGGCGCATCGCGCGCGCTGACGCCTTGCCGGTGCCGAGTGCCTCATTTGCCTGCCAGTACCGTCGCGCTTCACATCCCCTAAACCACTATCTACTATGTAACTATAAAAGTAATGTGATTATGCGCTACGAGTGACATACGCCGGGAGTCTGTGTGCTAGCCTACAAAATGCCTATACCCACTTGGACATTTCTAAGGAAAACAGACAATTATAATTTTAGGAATGATATGATATATATAATATTAATAAAGTACATGTGAGAGTGTTGGTGCAGTACTTAAGCTTTAAACGCTGTCTCTTAATTTTGCTCTAGCGACTTATATTTTAATCAATGTACATGTATTAGTATTTAAGTAGTAAAGTTACAGTATCTAATCATGACAATAATCACATCATGATGTCATCATGCAATTACGATAACTGAAGTAAGTAACGTGCCAAAGATATATATATATACATAAATAAATTGCTAATTATATTATGTATGTATAATAGTCAAATTATTTGATATACGTGTCTAACATACTCAAATATATGTGTGCCTAAGCATTTGAAATCCAATAGATAGGTATAAGAAGTAAAACGTATAAGGACACAAACATAAAAGTAATACAATATATATTTACAATATAAATTTTGAAAGATTAATGTTTAATAATGTTTAATAACAACGCATATATTTAAAGATATGCTCTCTACTATAGTCTGTTGGGCCTAAAATTTTTATATGTTAAATTTTGTAAATTGGTATTGATAAAGCTTCTTTAGTCATTTTACAGTAAAATAAACTTCATACACGTTTTTTCTACTTTTTACACAGTATTATAATCTTAAATATGTATTTTTAAATCTTAGCTATAATCGACTTTTAAACATCGAGAAGTCAATGTATAACTCAATAATATGTGCGTCTATTATAGATTGATATTATAGAGTGGCTGCTCTCTGTACAGTTTATAATTTTGTAAAATATTTAAAGACTTTTGTATAACCAATTGGAGCAACTCGTATACCAAAATCGTAAGATAAATAATTATAAATTGTTCAAAACAGCACAAACTGTCTACATATATATACTACTCGTATATTACTAATAAGTGTATATTTTTTATTTTATCTATATATTTAAATATTTACATTCCGAAATATTATAGTGGAACTTACAACTTATAAAACGTCATTCAAAAATATGTTCTAGTTAATTATTAATTAATAAAATTTATGCTGTATCAAACAAACGTACAATCTTAATTAAATGTTATTATAAATCATAAACTATAAACTATTAAATTATGAAGAGAATATATAAAACTAATTGTTTTTGCCTAAAAATCTTTAAATAATTTTGCAAAATATTCAATATATTAGTTGAAAAAAAATAGTCATTGTCTAGTCATTATGTATAGGCTGTGAAAAGACAGAATGTCACGTTTGTAAGGACACTTAAACCGCTTGTTCAGTAGTACTATAAAAATATCCTTTATTTGCCATTGCTTAATCTAGCAGGAGTTGTATAATACAGCGGCTTAGTCAACCAATTTATAACAATGTTTCAAAGTATCCAAGTACCCAAGCTTAAATTATGTGATTAAAAATTATCTTGCATATCCTGATATTGCTGATTTTTAATATTTAGCGCGGTTTAAAACGAGTTTTCTAAAATTATATTTTAAGAAGACAAGGGTTATAAGCAAGTCTTACATGGACAATGATTTCTGTAAAGAGTATGTTAAAATTTATATGCTTATGATGCTTATGATGTACTTATGTTATATTTAAGCAAGGAGCGGAGTTGGAGGTATTATATAGTAAGAGGACTAAGAAATCTGAACTGACTGGAATAAGTTATAAATAAATTGTATGTTAAAGTATTAAATGTTTAATAAATTAATTTGATGTTTTTATTTTCGCCCCTTTAGATATAACTTGGGATTTTTTATTCATTAATTAAATATAATATGGTGATTTAATAATCATACAAGTAATGATTTTTAGCTTCAAATGATATCCTCCATATTTATTTGTAAGAAAAATTTTAATAATATATCAAAAACGTCTGGCTTTCAACATTCGATTTTGAAACTTTTAACTTACAAGAGTAATGTACAACGTAGATTCGTCGTAAATATTTTCAAACGCTGCGTAAAAAATATAATTTAAAAATATATTTTATATTTTGAACATAAATATTAAAATAATTTAAAGGTGTTTTTATTTACTTAAAATATGAAAATTACTGATCCTGACTGAATGTAGCAGATACGTAATTATTGTATTAGTACCTGAATTAAAACCCTTGGCACTTCTTTTTACGTGGAAACGTTCGTTTATGTGGAAAAATGATAAAATAAATATTTCACACAACACCTACTACTACATGCTTAACATACACATTACTAAACTAACTCGTATATGACTATGTATTTTACTCTTCGAAGGGTTTTCTATATAATATAAAATACTGACAAAAATATTATTCATGTTTATCTACATATATAAAATGTGATAATAAAACAGTTATCCGAAAATAAAAACACTGATACGTATCAACAGTCTCTCAAGATCAATTTTAGCATTTATATATCTCTCATAACAAAAAGAGATTTTCCTTAGTATCGGGAGTATGGAAATCCCTCTGATAAAATGGATATTTTGGCATGATTTAAGACTCTACTGCATTTAACCCACTTACGAGGCCTATAAAATATATCATAACAAGATTCTTGCAGCCTTGCGTGTTATAATTTAAGAACAACCAATGCTTTTGTAAAATATTGGTATAATAAAGAAATATTACAATTTTTAAAATAAACTGTATTTAAGGGTGGAAATTAACTAATTTTATACATTTAATATTAATGTAAAAGCGTACTAGTTTACCAAAATATTATTAATAAATTAAGTAAAGTATTAAAAAGTAGTCTAGTGTTAAATGCTTGACAACAATTACTCATATACGAATATACACTCTCCCTCGAATAACTATGAAAAAAAAAAGAATATTTGTGTGATCAAAAAAATATATAAATTTCAAATTAAAAAATTCAGAGCATAAAACAGTGCAAGCACCATAACCGCGATTGTTATAACAATAGACGCACCGTTTCGGCGGGTCGCATCGTGCACGCGCTCAAATAAATCACGTTCGCATCTCGAACAATGCGAGATGAGAGGGGTGCGCACCCCAGCTGCGTCCCTATCGATCTGTGGTCCGCTCCAACTTCTCACTGCTAAGCTTCAGTCTGTCAACTCCGTTCCAAATACAAACGTCCGTCATTCGTATTATTTATAATGTTTTAAGCGTTGGCATCGTAGTATTTGTATTTAGTGTTATGCGTTAGTTTTTCTACCATGGAGGGGCGGAGGACCTGGGATGGAGTGCCGGTGGAGTCGCATTCTCCTCCACAATCGGTGCCGGGGCGACGGACGCCGCTGGGTGCTGTCGGCCTCGGTGGCTTCTACATGCAAGGCGGCCAGCCTCCGCCTCCGCAACACTGCTATCCCACTGATGAAAATCAGCCAGAACCCGGAACTAGTTATGCTCAAAGGTAAGTGTTACTGGCTGGCCGCATTAACAGTGTTTGTATTTTTTAATAAATACACATACATATATCAATTTACATATTCATTGAAAATTGAATAGTAAAATTGTATAGATATATCAATTATTATGTAACTGATCTTATTGAAAGCGTTTTTTACACATTTATTTTAACCTTAATTTGTACGATACGACAAAACACCGTTTTTCTTATCGAACATAAGTTTGATAAGGAAAATGAATCTTCTTTAAGCTACAGTCGCAGCACTGATGTTATTTTGCTAAAACTTATCCATTAAAAATGCGTATAGAATGTATTTTGCAATTATATTTACTTTGTATTTTGCAGGCCCTTAGGTGAAGGAAAATCAAAACAGAAAATACGTCAGGGAAAAAATGTGAGACTGAATATAAACGCACGGGAACGGAGACGAATGCACGATTTAGTAAGATTTTGGAATTTATTTACACACTAAGAAATTGGAATGAGTTATATAGCTAACCAGAATTAATAGATCCTAAATATAAATATATATACCGAAAGGTATATGAGGGGCATTGTATGTTTATAATCAATTATCTTATTGTTTGTATGGCTTAACTGGCTGACTGCTGACCCCCGTAACATAATCTTAAATTAATATATCACCTTATAAATGTCGTAATTTAGGTACTATTGTTACAAGACTTTTTTTAATATTATAATATATTTTTAAAGATGTGACAAAATATAATGTTTCTTTTAACTTTTAGAACGACGCTCTTGATGAGTTACGGGGAGTAATACCGTATGCACACTCTCCCTCAGTTCGAAAGCTCTCTAAAATAGCAACGCTTTTACTAGCCAAAAACTATATTCTTATGCAAGCTAGCGCACTTGAAGAGTTAAGAAGGTATGTTAAATTTGATTACCAATAATTAACAGAAAAGATAACTATTTTCATAATAAATTTTAAAATAATGAAGATTTTATGCGATTACATTTTAATAGCGGTATTTATTTAATGTCAATAGGAACAACAATATAATAATTATTGTCATATTTTATATAATTAATGAATTAACTATGTTATCTATTGACAAAATCTTAACATTTGCAGGTTAGTAGCCTACCTTCAAGGTACAGCAACTGCTGCAGGTATTGTTCCACCACCAGGATTCGACTTGACAACTCTACCAGCCGCAGCAAAACTCTTACAACCACCCGTTCCTGGCCCACCAGCTCCTCCAGATCCACCCTCTTGAGATTCATCCGTCAAAAGTGAATAAACTAATTAAATTTTATAAGCAATTACTACCTAATTAAATTGTATATCTAAATATAAAATTTATATTAAGTAACTTATAGACTATAGACTACTATTAGCTACGGTGTAAGTTATAAATAATAAAGTAAAGTTATTTTTTTTAATATGATGTTTTACAATTATTATGAATAAATGAAAGTGATTCGTAAAAGTGGAATCACTTTTTATGATTTCTTAAAATGTAGAAAAAGTGCGAAAGTAGTTCTTTTAAAAGATAAACAGAATTTATATGGTGTGTTGTGTGTTGTGTATTTAAATATTTAATTCTCAAGAAATTAAGACTATTGATTTGGTTATTCTAAATTAATTCATTTACAGAATCCGCCCAAACTGCTTATGCAAAAAAATGCAAAAGCACGAAAGTTGCAGTCGGACTGCTGCATTAAATGGTCTTCACTAAGTACTTGAATAGTTACTATAAATATTTTTCATTGAAGTAATAAAATAATAACATGTCAAGATATGCTTTCTTACATGAACTATGCTGTGTTTATTATTTAAATTATGTTCTGTGAACTTATACCGTTATGTCAAAATTAGCTGTTAATCGTAAATAAGATATAAATTTTTGAAATTTATTATTTTAATGGACTGTCTGAAGTTCATAATTATTATTATTACTCGTTTGTTAGTTATACAAATACATATGGAGCTTACAAGGCGAATTACTAAAATTATTTTTTAATTTATTTAAAATAATTTCCTGAAAGAAGCTATAAACGGAATGCTTATTGACTAAAGTATTAATTACTTACTCGTATTTAAGCAAATTTGTTTTGTAAGTCTCAGTAATAATTATGTAATTAGCTCTCTGCTCTGAAGAGAGAAATGTGAATGCATGTGCCAAAAAATTTAGATTGTACGTTAGTTAAAAGTAATTTGATATTAATATTTAAAAAAGTAATATATGTATAATTCAATAAGTATAAGTATGGTATGTGTTGAAAATTGTTTAATAATGTCACTAAATTTTAGACAACATATTTTAGGGGTGATAGGATAGAAGTAGAATGTAACGATTATTTATTTAATTTTTTATTTTTTTTAATAATCAGCTGTCATGTAACAAGTAATAATAAAAAAAATATAGAAACATACGACGAAGATATATATTTACGATACCGTTATTTAAAAAAAGAATGTGATTATATAGTAAAAACAATCAAAATTATTATCAATACTATTTAAACTTAGTATTTAAACTTTATATCAACTTATTTTAAAAATATTCATTTTTTTAAATAAATCTATAGGTCTTAAACTTTGATAGAAGTCCAAATCAATCACACGGTTATTAAAACAATTAAGCAAACCAAAATATATTGTATTATTCTTTTATTTCTTATATGTGATGTAGTTTTACATAGAGTTACTATGTAATTAATAATTTTATATAAACCAAAGTAAAATGTGATGGTTATTAGCAATAAATAACATTAAATATAGGTATGGAAATATACATAGTTAATTGTCCTAACAAGTAAACTAAAACGAAACATAAATATAAGATGTAAACAGATATTTATTTTATTTGTCAAATTTTATCCCCATTAATAAATAAAGTCAGACTAACTAATAGATTAGTTTAAAAAGAGATACTAAAAGGAACTATTTTATCGTTATCCTAGACGCTTTAAAAGATTCATCAGATTCATGGTAATGTTATAGTCATCGGATCCAAGACGTGTATGCCACCTTTCAAGTAAGTCAAGTGACAAGATGCTATATACTACATCATTTTAAGAGTTTAGAATACGGATATTATAACATTTGAAATTTGTTAATAAAGTATGAATTCATATTTGAAAGTAATAAAAGGAATATGGTTTTGTTACATATGTTTTGAGAAAAAAAATATAAAATTTATTCTAAATATTTATTGACATAAATTATTAAAAATTAAAAAAATTAAAAGTATCAAAATAATCATGTCACAAGGAAATAAATATAATTCTAGTAATAAAAAATATCGCATGTATAGTTTTAATAATAGTAGCGTTCGGACTAATAAAATATATAAAATTAGCATAACGCGCTCAGGAAGCAAATAGCTAAAAAACAATATTGAAAAAAAAACTAGCATTGTTTTTAAAGAAATCCACGCCATCTGTATATAATACAACTAATTGGACAGCTCTAGCATATGTTATTATTAAACTGAAAACGTATGTTCATGAAACAGCTTGTGTGCTGAAAAAAGAAGTGTTTACAATATTTGATGTTAGATGGCGCTATCCAGTAATCATTAAGACGTGACCACGCCCAGCGCATTATCTGTATATGAAATATATATGTACTGACATCTATAAATATTCTAACACGACACAGCTGTTTTCATCGAGGTGGGCTATGAAGAGGGAACAATTTAAAATATTTAAACTTAACACGGAATTTGTAAACCACCATTACATTTGTATAATATATTTATTACTATATCACTTACTGATATTTTTCCATAAAAAGACACTATAATTTATTATTATAAAATTATATATGATTAAATTTTAAATTATTTTTTTAACAAAATCGCAAACAATACCAATTAACCATTATTGTTGGAATTTTCCGCTAGAAAAATTAGTAACGTTTTCTTGGTCATCCTTCTATATTGAACAAACAAATAAGCAGAAACAAAAACAACAATTTCGTTAGCAAATTTTAAAAATAGTCATTACATTCTCCAGCCGCCTAAATTGGGGTCAACCTATGCGTAGAGTGGGGTAAAAAAGCATATTTAGCATAGGGTAGTCAAAGTTAATCTAGTGTTAAAAAGAAGTAAAGTATAAAATAAATATACCTACTTAAACAGTTATTATTAAGCGGAAACTTCCCTATATGCTATTATTAGACTTATATTTTTATACATCAATACAGTGTTTTATTTACCGTGTTACTTTGACGCAGTTTTGACATACGTACACATATATATACAAAGCAGCCTTACAGCAACCTAATCATTGACATCGTAACCTTTGAACACAAGGCTGTGACATTTGACCTATGCAATCATAGGAGGTATATAGGTTCCTACTAACTATATTACTATATTTAAAAACAAATTAGAATATAGAAATGATATCCGCCTTTCATCGAAGCAATCGCCTTCAAAATTATCATTGTTATGGTGTTAATATTTTTTTTATATTCAAACACTCTCTCTTATTCAAACACATGTAATTATTAATAAGTATAATAAATATTGTAACTAAGATATAAAAAGTTTATTTTAAGTTTGTTTATAACTTTCCGCATTTCTTGTTGCGTAATAGAATGAATTTATTTCACAGTACTCTATGCGTATATTCAGTTATGAATCTAATCCCTAAATAAAAAAATATTTTTAAGTTCCGCTACTAAGTGTCACTAGGTTTCACGTCTACTACGGGCTACGAGAAAAGCATGAAGGAAGCTACAGGAAAATCTGACAACATCTTACATATTTTTTATAATAAAAAAATTAACATTATATGTCATTCAGCTCTCCTTTATTAATTTGATTTAAACGAACAAGGTCGCAAAACGTCCTCTTCATCATTTGTCCAACAACACTACCACTAAGCACTAAGTATAATATACATTATTCATCTGAATTCAATTTATAATTACAACTGTCATATTCAGTCTGATTAGTCGCAGCTACACAATAACGATCAAAGTTTTAGTATTCAATTTCTAATCATTCTAAAATCGGATTGGAATTAAAGCTGCGTTTTTATAATATATATTTGTTTACCTGTCAAAAAACAAATTCACCAAATTCTGATTCATATTGGCTAGCGGAAATTAACACTGCTTCATCAGACAGGGGAAACACCTAAATAACAATATATACGTACTAAATATGAGCATCACCGTGCTTTAAGCTACATTGTCATTTTAATACATATAAGTAACACGTCACTATATTATCAATCCGTATCTGTATGTGTGAAAAAGGTTATAGCAGTCTTTGTTGTAAAATTTTCAAAACTCTTGTGCCTTTGTCTAAATATGTCTATAATACATAAAAGAATATCTTTGTATCACTTTTCTAGGAAATTTAGCGGATTCGGAAGTATTAAATATAAATTAAAATATGTTAATAAAATAATTATAACACACATGTATCTTTGACATGTGTCGTATCAGTTTATACAAAAGTATATAATTTTGTGTAAACTGATATGCTGGTTGCTAAGACTCCGTATAATTTTCACATCTACTTAGTACATAGGGCCTAAGTATTAAAAAAATAAATAAAATGAAGTTCCATATATATCATTTAACATCACTAAAAATATGAAATCTTAATTATTAATATTAATTAATAGGAATGTAATATATATATATATATATATATATATATATATATATATATATATATATATATATATATATATATATGTGTGTGTGTGTGTATGTATATATATATATAAAGGTGAAATGAAATGACGGGAGTCGAACGGGAAGAAACGGGAAGGACCAGTGGGCTAATTTTATTTTGACAAAAAAGTTTAAAGATTCAAAGAAACAGGATGCGTTAAAAAATTACAAATATAATGTAAGGAACATAGCTTAGACTATGAAACATTAAAGACACACATATATATATATATATATATATATATATATATATATATATATATATATATGATTAAATAAATAATCTGTAATTTACTTTTTGTATTATATTTCTATTTAACTTTATTTTCACAAGAGATATTTTCCTAAGCTCGATATATCTTTTTAAGAAATATCTGAACATACCAAAAATATTTTTCAACAACCAAACCTAATAATCTTACATTTTCCACAAATCTGTAACGAATGAGAATGATTTGGAATATTTTTTTATATTTCTGTTATATAACTTTAAGGCGATAGGAAGTTGGCCGGGTCAATTTTTTATATTATAGAAATTATTTCGGGAAGCAGTTTCACACTTTATCCCGTGTAGCAGGGTAGTCAGAGATGACCTAGTATCAAGACATTTCCATGACTGTTTTCCGCCCGAAGTCAAGATATTTCGTGTTGAGTAGCGAGTAAAACGAATTAAAAATATTTTAATACAAATCATTGCATAAAATTTTATAAATCTTCGCAAATCAATTAAATATTCATTAAAAATGTAATTGTTGTTAATTTTGCAATTACAGCTATATAAATTTTTGGACCTGTGCGAGGTAACATAACTATACAAACCACTAATCTGCAACAACAATAGGAAACCTGGCTCAAAAAGACATCTTTGAAAGACTTTGCTATGTTTTTGTATAAGAAATTTTGAATATATCTGAACTTTTGAAGTAAATGTAATTCTAATTTAACAATGTTTTAAGCGTAAAAAATTAATTTTACATATAGAAGTGTAACCCTGTCTCATCTATTTTTATAGTCACGACTTCTCTATGTCATACAAAGGTAAAAAGAGAATAAAATCGTCAAAAAATCAAAAATCGTTATTTGCGCGTTGAGTATGTATCTCACAATTTATAAAAGTGTGCGTGATATTATTAATTCAATATATTCATATAGTACATTTAAAGCGCATTGAATTAACAGTGCCTTACTTACAATGTATAAATTCCGCTGAATATTTTTTTATATAGCAATCTAGTAAAAGGTAAAAATTAAAGTTTTAAGACCAATGAAAAATATGATTATATATTTCTTGACATCAGCGAATAAAAAGCGATAAATTATACTAAGGCACTACTGTACATTGAGATAAGATTAGAGGTAATTTTTGACTTAATTTAAAATATGAAGATAATGATAACTAACGCTTTTCAGGAATGCGTTTCTAGTTTGTTTCCTAGAAAAAAATTAAGTCTATAGGTAGCATAGCTAACGCCTTTCAAACATAATTTAACCTTCATATAGTCGAAAGGTCCTGCACCTATTACAAAACTCTTATATTATAAAAAAAAACATTTGATTATACTTGATTATTTCAATAGTGACGTATTGAAAATTTTAACTGAGATTCAGAAGGGCGAACACTAGGAGTATTACTAGACCTATAATAATAATAATTTAAGTTAGATAAATAAATAGATAAATTTTTAAACTGTCTAATTACTGACATTATCAGGTTAATTGGCTAGAGTACATGAACAATTTCCAATAGTGGCATCTTCGAATCCTGCTATATGTACATGTATTTTCATACTCCTCCTTCCGCATAATTTTCGTAAAAATGTGATACGAAATTTTCCTTCACGTGTTAATATATTCCCATTCGCATCGATTCTAAAAAAATAAGTGAATTACTCATGTAACTTCTAATCATTAATTTGGTGCATTTTGCTTTCAATTAATTGGAATATGAAAGAAAACAGGTTAATGACAGCAGCTACTTTGCCATCGTATAATATTTATATAATAAACCCTTTAACTCCTATTAAAATAAATAAAACAGAGATAGTGTATAATGTTTTCATGTATTTATTTATTTATTAATATATATGTTAGGGCATTGCGAGATGAAATACGGCGGGAAGCAATTCCAGCCCTAACGGTGATGAATACAAGAGAGCTTGAGGCTACGTAGCTATGTGGTACGAAATTTAATCTACCCCCCGTCTGCCACCCTCGCCCCCGCCCGCCCTGCGCCCAACCCCTCAACACCGCGCACCTATATGTCTGTTATAAAAATAATTTATTCATGTCAACTTGGCTTTTTAATGGATATTCCAACTTAAATGACCGGTATATGAAGAAGTTTGTTTTGCTGTTACCATGTGAACGTCGAAAGCGGTGCCCTGTTCGACCCAGGCTACGTTACTGTACCTAGGTACGAAGCGATACGGCGCTGAGCTATATACGTATTACTACAGACCTACACTGTACACAAGGACTGGTAGAATTACAGTATAATAATGAAAGTGAGATTATTCCGCAATCAAATTCAACATCACAAAATGCTGTTGATTATTCGATTAAAAAAATAAATAAAAGTGCTTAAAAATAATACTAGTTATTAATTAAATTAATTAATTTGTAAATTTTCTTTTTAATCTGTAGGTTTAATATATCATTAGAAAGTTAAAAGTGTTTTGGAAATATTGAGAAAATTTGCCTAAAAAAGAATTCACTTTAACTACGAGAACAGAATGGATATCTAATTTTTATAATTTTCTTTTTATAGAAGTTCTACTATCGTCTGTCTTGTGTCTTGTCTGATACACTAAGCCTTCAGTTTCTATTTTTGTTGTAAATACTAACTTGCAACACAGCCTTAGCTCAAGGTCACCTTTTATCACTATTGATAACAATTTTCATGGAAAAAATATACGAACTTGATAAGAGTTGACGAATCTCGAATAAGCAGAAAGAAATAATAAAAGTATTATGAATATTTTTACAGTAAAAATCAAAATATACATATTTTTTTCCATTTTGTGTGATATTCCGTTGAGTGCTTTCCCCCCAAAAGTCTCTACTCCGCCCTTTATTTAAACTGAACAGAAAAATCAATCACTTATTTTTAAATATTGCCATTCCTTCTAGTGGGAATCGAACCTACAACCAATCGCATTTATAATTAGGCGCTAGTCTGCTCCACCGTGGCCTCAATATATGTTTTTACTAAACTTTTCATTGCAATATAGCAGAATACGCTTCTCTTTACTTTCTCCTTATATGTTCTTTGAATTTTATTTAATTTAGAAATTAATTATTTTGAAAAATGAAACTATTTTAAACGTATTAATCGCGTATATTTTGGTATTCGAAAATAATTTTTTGGACACCTGACGTTTCGAACACTTTACAGTAGTCCGTGATCACAGGTAGACTGAGGTGGCATTCGTCTGTCAGTTGATACAAAAATTAATTATATGACCTACCGCCATCTGTTTCTTAATTGCCTCGCTTACTGCCCTGGATTCTTGCAGAATGAGCTAACAGTATCTTTGTCTGTCGTAGAGAGTTTCCAACCATCTTCTCTATTGAAATTTGAATGTTTTTGAATTTCAATAGCCTCACGGATCATTCTAGGAATATATCTACTTTCCTTAGCGAGGATGGCTTATCAAACCTGATGTAGTGGTTGGACTTATTCATTGTATGTTCACACACAGCTGATTGCAATACATGCCCATTCTTGACATCTGATATGTGTTCCTTTACCCTAACCCCGATGCTCCTCTTTGTTTTGTCAATGTACGATAAGCCACAGTCACAGTCTTGTTTATATACACCTACAGACTGCAAAGGAATATTATATTTTAAGGGTGTCAAGAATTGGCTCACTTTTTAGTTAGGCTTCAATATGATTTTGATAGAAGCTCTTCTTAAGATGTTGCCAATCCTGTCTTTAACTCCTTCACAATGGTAGAAGCTTGTTGTCTCTGGCTAGCTGTCTTTTCACTGTGGGTGGCTTGTTGGACTTTATTTAAAATGTTAATAATAGTAGTTTCATTTAAAATGTGTAAAAATCGCGAAAATCAAAGATCTTATTAGGTTTACATAAAATTAGTAAAAGAATTCCTAATAATAAATGATTGCAGCTCTAATTAGCATTGGAATATCAAATTCCATCTTTATATTATAATATCAAATTTACTTAATATCCAAGAATACACAAAAACTTACAAATAACTAAAACAAGTGAAGACACACACTTACGTAAAGAATAAGTATTTAAATAAAAAGTAATAATAAGTTTCATCTAAGGTTTTTGACTGATCTGTAAAAATTACAGGCGAGAGCGAGAAAGCCCTATGCAAGCGTCGCGTTCGCCCTCCGCGAAAGCCTCCTGAAAATATCTATTGATTATCGTATACGTACCGCTTGGTACGTATAGCCCTCGCCCTATATTATGTCTACCGCAGAGTGCCAATTTATTTGAACGCTCCCATGTTGTAAATGACACTAACTACTCAGTTCTAATTAGTGACGATATCTAACCAGATTATAATAAAAAGATTTCTATGAACATACTTAAATAATTTTATATGTATATGTATATATATATATATATATATATATATATATATATATAATATTTATGTTTATAAACATACTCTAATAAATTAAATTTTTAATACAACATACATTCTCATGACAATTATAAGCACATACAAATATAGAGCTACTTTAAATAATTTGACATCGAAAATATACTGCATTAATCATTCAAACTAATAGTTCCAAAGTTATATATCACTAATACTGTTTCTTAAAATAGATTAATACACATGTCGATTACCTTGAGTAGCGAAATGCTATTTTTATTATGAATTCATGCTCGCCATTCGATGCTATAATGTTTAACTCATTTTGTAATATAAAACAAAATACGTAGGCACATAACTTTTAGGTTTCATTTTATAATAATGTCGTGTTTTGAAAGCGCTTTATCCCTGGCTGTGTATTCAGTATAAACGAACAATTATTTTTTTTTATAGAAAACGTATTCGTACATTGATTATTTATATGTATGTATTTAAAAAGGTTCTATCATTAGTTTTTCATGTAGTAGCAATTAACGAAAGTTAAAACAAATAAAAACTAATTCTAAGTTCACTAAAATCTGTCTAGTAAATTTGGTTACCAAGTTGCCTTACCCATCCTTTCAAGTATATATTCACACAACATGAGGATTTCTCTTATCTCGTATGTGCATCGTATATCTGCGTATGTAGGTATGTACTTAGCCATCCCAATTGCAATTAGAATTTTCAATTAAATAACAACTACACGTACGATACGTATGCATGTTATGCAACGTTCTATCGTACCGTCTTATAAATCGCTTTTATTTTTAAATGCTTTCCTTTAGTTTCATGTGTATTTATGTATTTATGTTTGTAACCGAGCTGTTCCAACTCGATTTTGGCCCATTTTGAACGGAGCGATTTTGTTCAAACTTTGTAAACTTGTCAAGGACCGGTGGCAAATGAATACTTCGTAGAAATTATACCATTAGGATTGCCAGGATCATCATATAATAAAGCCATGTTTACACTATATATATATATATATGTATATATATATATATATATATATATATATATACAACATATATATATATATATATATATATATATATATATATATAACAATCATTATAAGTCTGGCGTAGTGTAACAGCGCCTAACTGTATACACGGTGGTTGTGACTTCAATATTTACTCAGTAAATGATTTAGTTTAATTATTTTAATTCTTCCACTCTTGTAAGCAATGGTAAATGGTGAAACGCAGCGTCATGCGTCTTAAAATTATGCAGATAGTTTTAAATGGATTGGCTTAGCACCATTAGGACGTTATTTCTTACACGTTAAAAAACTTTACTAAATATCTATCCTTCGAACTTAACTATCAAAGTCCTCCTTAGTAACCGGTATTTTTTTTGTTATAATGTAAAGAAACATTTTTTATGCCATGTGTACCTTAGCTGTTGTTAACTTACCACAATATATTAGTTTTGAAACTGTAAATTATAATATTAAAATAAAAGTCTTATTGAGTTTCCTACGCCGCACGCCTTTTCCCCTCGGGTCTGGGGTTTTAACTTTAGTGAAACAGTAGTAAATTATTTAATGTTCAAAAAATGAAATATGTATATGTATACAAATGGAAATTCTTATTTTGTATAAAATAATTTGCTGACACTGTTTAAACTATGTACATATATTACCAAAATTAATAGTGGTGGGCCAAAAGATCAATTAATTCCTAACTGATTTTATCAATATATTACATGTGCTTAATAACTAAATAAATGATACACATAAATATAGATATTAGAAGAAAATTACATTTTTATATAAAGAACATTATATATAAGTGTAGAGCGTACCTAAGTACAAAGATATCTAATTTGTTAATTAAAAATTATATATTGTCCTCGCGAAATGCCCAAGAGTCTCCTTACTATAAATCAGAGTTCAGCGCTCAATAATATATATATAGGACTAACGAATGAGACACATCAAAGAATAATTTCATAAAAAATTGTGAACATCCGCTGCGATTCGGTAGGTGTAATGTGCTCCCAAGTACGTTAATAAATCTATATATTCAATTGTAGCTTAACAGCGAAAAAAAAGCTCCGATGACTTTATCACGGTGGATTATATTTCTTAGTGCCTCGCGTACCATAAGCACATTTTTTAGAATTTAAAGTGCGAAATCAGTTTCAGGAAAAAAAAATATTTCACAGAATTTGCTCAATATCTAACTATATATTAAACTCGTAGATGCTGATACGATATTATACAATAAAGAGCATGCATTTAAACTTAATTGGAACAACAACATAATTTGTATAAATAAATTTACATATCTGCAATCTAAAAAATACTTTCGCAATATTTAATACCATGTATTATAAAAAACAAAGAAACTGTGGATGAGATTTTTATTTCTGATTATGGTTTTTTTCTAACCTGAGCATTGATAGCCCACAAATATACTGCCAAAGTAAGTATATTAGCCTGAGCTTTTTTATTTATATCACAATTAAATGAAAGTTAAACTGATTTTAAAAAAAATAATACAATAAGTGTATCAGATAAAAATAATAATACATAATTAGATACCTAACGTAAGGTCACGTAAGGTTAATCAAAATAGCTAAATTATAATTCACATAACTTAATTAGTATAAATAATATTTTTATAAGAATTCATCAATTATTCAAACATAAAGCGACCATCTATAATCTATATAAAAAATTTCTATCTTAGTATCTAATGATTTTTAAGGGGTTATACTGAACGATTTGTCTATATTTGTGACTTGTAGACTTAAGACATTCTATTTCTTTTGACAAAATGTTTAAACGTAAAATCCAGTTTTTCTTCTACCCCTGTAGAAGTAAAAGTATTCAGTATTCTAAATATCAAACCGATATCAGTTATATAAGCTAAGCTTTTACTGTAACGTTCGTTGCCTATGAGATTTTTTCAGAACGGAAGATTTTGTTATATTCAGCATATAACAAAATCTTCATAATATATTTTAATTAATCGGAACACTAAGAAGCCAATCGTGACGCAGTGGGACAGCGTTTGACTGTAAACGCGATCGGTTGTGGGTTTGAATCCCACTCGGGGGAATTATTATATTAAATTATTTTCCTTGCATTGCTAAGATAAAGCGCATTGTAGGGTTCCGCTAGTAAACGTGCAATGTCTGGAATTTGGCGAAAAGCGCAGTGCCTTGGCACAAGTCTGTACTTTCTGCCTGAATTTTTTTTAATTAAAAAAAATATTCATAAAATACTTTTTATTTTAACGTAAAAAATGTAATATTTCACAACCCATTGAATGCATTATTTCATATAATAATAATAGCAATCACATTGAGGCCAGCGTGACGTAGTAGTGTCCATTTCACTGCGATAACTAAGTGTACATTTGCTAAGGGAGACAGTGACCTCTGTCATGTAGCACAAACATAGAGTGGAAATAATCACGAGGATCCTACCGCCGACTCCACAATATGCAAAAGATACGCATAATTTTTTATAATTTAATTATTTAATTATTTATAGTTGTATGATAAAAATGTAGAGCTGCATGCAATTATCATAAAATGAGATGACGCCATCAAGGCGTTGTAAGGTAGGTGTATATTCTAGTGTTAGACTTGTGGCTTAAAGTAGATGTTGACACATTATTACTTAAATATTTTATATTTCCTTCTTATAACCATATATATTTCTTATTACTAACTAATAAATTTAATATGCCTCATTATAGAATGTGCCTTGCTCTTATAATAGTGAGAAAGATGCATTATAATATTCTTTTTAAATATTTTACCAAGTTTACGGTAAAAAAATTAGTTCTCATAACATTTATATCAAAATTGCAGCTAGCTGCTATCAAATATTATAGAACTTCTAACTTATGCATACAGTAGTAATGATATGACGTATAGCTTGTGTCGAACAAGACCTGTCGGGTGTTGAGTTGGCCAGAGAGCAAGAAGTTGTGAACTGTTAGTCTACTGCAGCTCCTACATTTTAGGGAGAAATAATAAACATTGTTTTTTTAATATTTTATTTATTTGTATATATAGTAAAAATTATAAATCTTAAAATGTATGCAATCAAGTCGGTCTTCTTGTATACAGAATTAAGGGGTTTTTTTATACTGTTCCTTGAAGAAAAGAACGTGTTTAATTTTTACGTTTATTTAATTAATTATTAAAATCTAAAATATATATCCAAAAACAATAATATATAGATGCGTTTATTATTAAATTATAATCAAACATACAGTCTATATTAGTTAGAAAACTGACACGGCGAGAAACCAAATAAGTTTTTTTATTAAGAATAAAGAATAAATGAAAAAAATATTTTTCAATAAAAGGCAAAATGCAATATAGAGCTGTTATTACTAAGCGAGAGAGAGATAGCGCTTGCGCGCCTTCGACGGGTAAGCACGGTGCCGAGGGTCGCAAGGCCGGGGGGAGGAGTGAGGGGGGAGGTAACGTCACGTCGAACAACGCAAGCTTTACCCTACCAAATGAAGAAGACACGCCGACCTGTACAATATCGCGTGATAGGTTCCTTTTAACTTTGCCCGTATTCTAACTTGCCTGCGTCGCTCAAGAGTCGTCGTACACGATTACGCGAGAGGGAACGGCGAGTTCGGTGTGTAAAAGTGGGCTCTCTCTGTGCGATAAAAACAGTTGATATCTAATTTTAATCATGCGTTTTATTTCAAATAGGCTTAATAACTAAATGTACGTCATCGTATGTAACTGGCTGAAGTGACTTTGTGCTAGTAGAAATATTTGTGAAGCGACTATCAAAATAAAGCAGAAAATAAATAAATAGGGAACGATACGGCGCGTCACCAGCGTTTTGTGAACTTTAAAAAAGACCTTATTGCGCCGTGAGTTAAAGTGATATTTGCTTAGTGCTGCAGACATTGATAACCAAATTAATAAAAATTATGACATCTTACTCAGTTGTTGGCTGCTGATCTGAGTGTATGGACATTATCAGACATACCCCGTGTAGTGACTAACAATGGACTGGAGAATTCGAAGATAGTCATATGAATGCCGGTGAAGCCCGTTGAGGCCGCCACGGGCTTTTGAAACAGGTACCGGTTTTGTATTATCATTTTGTTTGATTTATAATGCTGCTCCGTTCAAACCCGACGGCACCTTGTACTTAACTTGAGTGCAACAGTTTTTAAATTTAACCTATATAATTTATCTATTACTATTGTTATAAACTGTATGTAATAGAGGTTTTTATTATTTTGCAATCGATTATTAGAATCTGTTTGTAATTGCCATCGTTATTTTCTATATTTTATAATTTATTCTACTTTTGCAGAAAGTAATGGACAAGAAGCCTGTAGATATGACTGAGAAAAGTGAAGAGCAACAAAATTCGTCTAGCAATATAGAGATGCCGACAATGGAGCAAGTAGAGGATAAGGAATATGTACCTGTGATAAGGGATGAAAAGGCAAGTGACAGTGATGCTCACAGTGAAGATCTTAATTCTAATGATGAACAAAATAATGCTAGTTGTTCTCCGTTTTATGAGAGCAGTGATAGTAAGATAGAATATGCTATTAAGTTAGAGGACAATGACACCTTAAGTGACATAGATGACATAAAAACAGACACAGCATCAGCAGATAGTGAAGACTCTGCTCTTGGTAGTCTGCCACCAGACACTTCCCTTAATGATAGAGAAGAAGATGCTCAAGATAGATCCGATGGTAGTGACTCAGGACTGGGATCAGAGACACAAGATGATGCAAAAGTACCCTGTTTTAATTTACAATTACCTTGTGAAAATCATGAAAGTAATACTCCATCAACATCTGAAGAAAATATTTCAATTCAAAAGATAAATGATCATGTCAGCAATGACAATACTGTGGAAGTTATAAATATACCCCTTAAAAGTAGCCTTAAAAGGAAATGTGACAGTGAAACAACTGATGAACCCAAGCATAAAAGGATTAAGCACAATATTCAATTTGATAATGTAACAGTTTTCTATTTTCCAAGAGCTCAAGGTTTTACATGTGTCCCTTCACAAGGAGGGTCTACATTAGGTATGGAATGGACTCACAGTCATACACAGAACTTCACTATTGCTGAGCATGCCCTAGAACAGCGACGACTACACAGACAAGTTCTACAACAGTTAAAGAGTGAGAGGCATACACTACAGGGAGTGTCATTGTCGTCAAGTGAAGATAGTGATACAGAAGAAGAAACAAGTGATATTTCTGAGTCAGAGCTTGACTTAGACAGTTACTACTTTTTACAACCAGTACCGACAAGGCAAAGAAGAGCTTTATTAAGAGCAGCTGGTGTAAGAAAAATTGAAGGCTATGAAAAAGATGAATGTAGGGACATAAGAACTTCCCGTGAATTTTGTGGATGTGCCTGTAAAGGTGTTTGTAACCCCATTAATTGCTCTTGCAGTTTAGCTGGCATTAAATGCCAAGTTGATAGATTAAACTTTCCATGTGGATGCACAAGAGATGGATGTGGAAACACTACTGGCAGAATAGAGTTTAACCCTATGAGAGTTCGAACTCATTTTATTAATACCCTTATGAGGATAGGTCTAGAAAAGAAAAATGAAGAAGCTCAAGAAGCTGTTAAAAGAAAATGGGCAGAAGCACATAGTGTTAATGCCCAATGTGGCCCAAGCAACTATGAAAAAGAAAATCACCACAGCCATGATGAGACCTCTCTATCTAATATAAATCTCCACAGGCTTGGCATGGAGTCTTGTATAAATACAAATTTCAGTAATATACATCACAACTTAAGTAATCCCAGCACTAATCAAAGTGACACTTTTAGTTTTAGAAATGAATCTCTAGATCATAGAAATCTAAAAAATAACATGCTAAACTTTGAGGACAAATCTGATCATCGCAATCATGACCCATACACATCCAACATATTGCAAGGCAAGGGACCTCCTTATTCGACTACAAACACTATGGAATTCAACACAATGACAAACAATATGCAAAGATACCAATGTGATCTCAACTATACATATGATCAGCACTCTGACCATCACTTTAAGGGCCTACAAAGCTTTTCAGCAGCTAGTTTTGAAGAGTTTGCACATAACTCACAAATGTCTATGCTTAATCATTATGGTCACATGTACATGTCAGATTACATGCAGAAGCCAGGCGCTAGTATTACTGAACACAATTCTATGCAATACCAGTCAATGACACATAACCATTACAACATGTATAAAAACACAGAATGCATTACAGAAAACAAAACAGACACACATTATACTACTTTGATGACAATGCCATATCAACAAAGCAATAAACTGCAAGTGGTAGATAATGATGAAAATTGGTTTAGTCACAATACACTCTTAAATTTGGATCATTCTGTTCAAGTCACACAAGAAGCAACAGTAGTTCAACATGAACCAGCCCAAGCACTTGCTGAAAGTGACAATTGTGAAACTACTGAAAACTTTGGTGAACTTATTAAGAAAACTATGGTAGAGTCTGTTACAGTGTAGATGAATATTTGTTGTTTTCTTTATTAATTTCAATGAATTATCATGTTAATAAGTTTTAATTATATTAATTGGGTCTACAATTTTATTTATTTTACTGTAATTAATTGTCTGAGTACCCTACAATACAGTTATTTAAAATATATTTCTTGATATATTATTTTACCTATGTATGATAAGTAGTAAATAGCTAAAAGAAGAATGTTTAAAGAGTTTTATTCCCTCCAAGTCCCACATCCAACTTAAAAGAGAAAAAAAGCATCATATACACTAAAATAAAAGTTGTCATTGAAATTTTTTAACATGTTTAAAAAATGTAACATATCTAAATATAACTAACAGAATTAATTATTTTTAAAATATATTGACGTAGTCGCTTACTGACGAGCTAAGTTTGAGGGCAATGAGACACGGACGCAAATAACTTTAAATATTTACATTAAAAACGCCATCTATGAGTCCTGCATTAAATTACTAAAGCTACAATTACCTCATTCGTATTTTAGTTCCAGTTCATGGTCCATCTGGCGAGTAAAATAATACCTAACTAATTCTATTCAATCACTCAATTATTTTAGGCTAAAATTGAGTTAAATATTTTATAATGTTCAAATGTTTTTGGATTTTATAAAATATTTAACTAGTGAAATAATTGTAATTTTATGTCGTTCCATTTTGATAATTGTAAATAAACTTTTTTTAACTTCACGCTTTCCCCGCATAGTAAAGTACCCAGTGTCAAGAACCTCCGAATTCCAATTTCCGCCGAATTCTTAATATTGTATATTGAGTGGCGGAACTCAACGTCGCACTTTGTCTTGTTAGATTGAGGAAACGAAAATAATTTAAATATTATCATTCCCGCGAGAAAGAAACAAATCCATAACCGATCGCGTTTATAGTCAGACGCAGACCGGTCTTTTTAAGTTTACTGTTTCTCTGCAACGGTAAGACAGAGCGTGGTGTAACAAATATAAAGCAGGAACTTATACACAATAAACACACTTGTTTTTTTTATATTATTGCATTTAATAATAAAATATTTATAATCACATTTTTTGTAATAAAAATAATTTTAAGTAAAATGATAATGAAAAATGAATATGCAATAGTAATACTGAAACAAAACAAAATCACAGAGGGTCAAGATTTCTGAGTCAACTTCCATACTTTAATCGACTTGTCATCGCTGGCTGTAATGAGAGATTTCGAAAGATTATCGAAGTGAATACTTTGAATTAAATCTGAAACAAAAAACAACAGCAAGATAAATATTATTACTTAAAACAATTATCCCATCTTTAGTTCGTAGTTAGAGATAACCTAATGTCGAGACACTTCATTAACTGCTTTTCTTCCGAATCTAACATTGCGTGTTGAGTGGCGAACACAGTGCCTCGCTTTGTCTTACTAGATGGAGAAATGAAAATAAGCTTTAAATATGATCATTTAGAAACAGTATAACATTTACTATTTACATGGCTTAAAAATGGTATAATAATTTCCTTATTATTCTTTATAAATATTAAAAAAGCCATATAAGTGACTCAAATCATTAAGTAATTAAATTATACAACTTTTTAAAAAACGTACGAAAGTTTTGCTCGCAGCGAGATTCGAATTCGAACCAGTCCCATTCGGTACAAAATGTTATAAGACGCATAAAAATGTTTGTTTATCCTAAGCGTAATAACATTAAAAATCCTAATAATATTTTATGAATTTCTTTAAAATATGCTATAAAAATATAATATACCATCATGGGCTCGATGTTTACTAAGTTGCTCCACACTTATCATGTCCCAATGTAGAAGTATTCCAGCATCACCACCGAGCCACAGCACTGACCCATCACAGCATAGCGACGATATTACTGTTGAAACTTGTTTTTGATACACCTATAAGAAACAAAATCACTCATTTATACTCCATTGTGGTCCAGTGGAACAAAGCTTGTCCTTATCTTATGGTTATATAAGTTATCTTATGGTTGAGAGTTCAATATTCGTTTGAGGGAATGATTAAATTTCAAATATGTACTTTAAAAAAGCATTTTCCAAGTTTGTGCAGAAAGAAAATAATAAGAGTGCCTTGACATCAGGTTCTCTCTGACTACCTCGCCTCCGCGAGAACATTGTGAAGCTGTTTTTTTGTTGTATTTTATATATTATAGTTACAGTTGCCAGTTTACCACAATAAAGATATGACTTGTTTTTATTAATAAACATTTCTAATTTAATATATTAATAATATATTTATGTTAACTATGTAGCACATTAAGACAGTAATTTCTTATCACACTGCTAAGTAACTTTAATTAAATATATTACCATATAAAACCAATTATTGATAACATAGAAGTAATATAATACTTGCGAGTTTATTTCAGAGAAAGTTAAATTAGCAAATAAATATCACTTAAAAAGGCAAAAATATCCCATTATAATAACATAACTGACAAGTAATAAAAAAGCAACTTCACATGTTATCCCGCATAGCAGGGTAGTCAGAGACAATCTAATGTCCCTCGACACTTTGTTAACGGCTTTCCTTTTAAAATCGAAACATTGCATGTTGAGTGGCGAACACAGCGCCTCGCTTCGTCTACTAGATGGACATGAAAATAAACTTTAAGCGGAGTGGGAATCGAACCCACAATTGATCACGTTAATAGTCAGATATTTGGGGTAACCCAAACAATACGATTTAATTAGTAAATTTTAATAGAGAAATATTTGCATATGTTTAATATTACACCTATAAAGACAAGTGGTTTGAGGTAATCTTAGATTATTTTTTTTTACCTATAAAATACTCACAGAGTTCAACACACTCAGGTCAGTGACACTCAAGTCTCCATTTTCGCTGGCCGTGACTATTCTCTCTTCGGACAACAAACAGACTCCGGTCACGGCTGAATTATGTATAGATATCTTATTAATAAGTTCCTTAGTTGAAAAGTCCCATATAAACACTTCCCCATCAGATGTACACGCTAGTATATCAAGGATATGCCGTCTGTATCTGAAAATTTCGATATGAGAATGACAGGTTATAAAATATTCAATATTGTTAATCAATAAAACATATGTAATTATTTTTAATGCATACACAATTGTTGTTGCCACAAATATTTTCTTACTTTCATCTAGACTCTAGATTATAGTTATAAAAAACCCGAAACGTACGCACAACATATTCAAAAGTTAAATTTTTAAGCGGAAAATGGAGAGATTACATTAATACAAAAGTATTCGAAGAAAAATCTTCGATTTCGATTTTTCGAATGATTCGATCATTTTAGAAAATCTGATGTTTAGAATACGTCTGTCTATCGTAAAATTTGGTACAAGCAAACTACTGCATTTATAAATTATCCAGTTGATGTTTCATAAACAAAACATGTAGCTAAAATATGTATGCCGAATATCGTGTCTACCGGAAAACTGGTTTATAAAATTAAGTGGGCCTCGTGTATAATGTAGGTAAAATATTATATTCATGCCTACCTGTAAACTATAGCGGTAATTTTCCCGTCATGGTCGAACTCTGCTTTGAGCCCACGTAAGGCTTGGCCAGTTTTACCCACATTACCCCACACTCGCACGACGCCGTCCCATCCACCCGATATTAGAAAGTGATCTAGCATTTAAATTGATAAATGAATAAATATAAACGATTTAATGTTTATATGATATGACTAATGGTTGCCCATTGTGGTTGGTTTCGGGGTTGGTTGTACGTTCAAATCCTACTGGGGAGGTATAATTACATTTAAAATTGATTTTCAATTCTCCTCTCTGGCAATACTATGTGCGGGGTTCGCTACTCAACACGCAATGTCTCGATTTTGAACAGAAAACAGTCAACGGAGTGTATCCTGCGGGATGGAGCGTGAAGCCTATATATATTAACAGCATTTGTTTATCAATAGAAATGTACAAAGAAATTATTTTAAGATAAAGAAAATTTAAATAGTATTGTTATTTTTTATTTTATTGCATTTCATCTAGCTCATTGTGTGTGTCAAAAATGGAAATGAAAAATTGTTTAATTAAAGTTTTCTATAATTTTAGAGAAAAACTATCTCTATCTATATTTATGAAGTATATCAATTATAGAAAAATAAATATAGTATTAAAATGAAAAAAAAACAAAGTCGTTATAATATTGCTTAGTCAAATTACCCTTTTCTAGCCACTGCAAGCAGCTCACAGAGTCGTCATGGGCGCGGAAGCTTTCAACGACACGCCCATACTCCACGTCATACAAATAACTGAGAGTACAAAACAATTTTATTACAGTTAAATATACTTAGTTATATAGATTAAAATAAGTTAATAGTCAAAGAAAATCTAAGATGCTTACGTAACTTATCACCACATTTTGTCGAACAAGAGCGAAATAATAATAATAATTTCATTATCGCACCTCCGAGTGGATATCAAACGCACAACCACTCTCTCTTACAATCATAAGAATAAAAAAATATCTTATCATAATTACTTACATTTCATTATCCCAAGAGCCAGCAGCCACAATATGCTCGTCAACCATAACACACGAGCTTAATGGCGTCGTACATAAAATTACACTTCTTATTTGTTTGTTTTGCGCCATATCGTACACCTTTAAAGTACCATCTTTGCATACAGATATTACCCTGTTTTCTGTTCTAAGCACAGCAGTTACGGCCTCTTTATGCAATTTTATAATGTTTACACATTCCATGGTATATTCATGGGAACATTTTGTATTTAAAGTTCTTAGTACTTTTGGTACGATTTTCCGAACGTGAGGCTTTGTGAATATTTGCTTGGGGACCTGACCAAACTCCATAATCTGGACTTCTAAAGCATGTCTGTCGTTCATATCGTATATATTTTCTAAGTCTATCGATCCTTCGTAACATACATGATGGAACACTAAAATCAATTAATAATATATAATTATATTATTAATTGAGCGGCGTTGACTTCCGCCACTCAAGACGCAATGTCTCGGAACGCAATTCGGTACGGTACATCCAATTCAGTATGGAGTGACACCAGGAACTTCCTGTCTACCCTGCTATGCGGAATGAAAACATGAAAGCGTAATATATTCCTAAGGAACTTCGAGAAAATATAATTGTACTTTTGAACGTTCAAACTATGAAACAACTCTTTATGTTATTTTTTGCTTTGTTGGTAAAACTTTTACTCTAATTTAAAAATATATATTAAAATTCAAAATGTAATTTACAAAAAAGCAGAATGTGCTGAATACAAAAACTAACTAAGCATCCAATACATTCTCATCCCGTCACAATAATTCTATTGTGCGACAATATTTTTTATAGTACTTAGCTATATACAAGTATATGAAAAAAAATAATAAAATAAAAACATTCTCCCATATTGATTTACATCTTATAAAAATACATATTATAGTTTACATTTAAATTTTATATTTATGCAGCAAAATCCTTGTATGATATGTGTCAAGGTACTCTTATATGATAATTATATTTACAAATCGTTTTTAAAAAACGTATAAAAATTTTTAAAATGTTTTCTAATCTTAAGTGTCGAATAACACTTTAAAAATAGTAAAATATTAAAACATTCTCTCTTGCCAAACGATTATTTCTTAATAATCTTTGGGTAGCTGAAATTTCTAAAAATCTCGCTACGGAGATGATAACAACGTAAATATGTTATAACAAAACGTATTAGAATTTCGACGCAGCCGGTAGTAGAAAGCATGGCTTAGCAGTCAGAGCGCTTGGGCGGTTTCGAAGAGGCGCGGGTTCGAATCCCGCTGCGTTCAAATTCTTATGTTTTATAAAAATACTTTCTAATCCTCAGTGTGGAATAACACCTAAAAAGTAAAACTTACAAACCATTATTAGCTTTAACAGCTTCTTCTCCCCGCTGCTTGTATCCAAATATGAGATCAATCCACAAATGTAAGTGTCTAGATACATATTGTGACTCCAAAGCTTGTCTCATTTTGACGACAAAATCTTCAGGAGAGGTAGACCAAGATGGCAGGGTTACATTATCGACTTTTGTACCATCATGTCTTTCGCCAAAATCAATGTCTTTTATATTCACTAGAAAATCGCCCTTTAAATTTGTGTCATAGAATTCCGGGACTAATTCCTAGAATAGCAAAGTTGGAAAAAAAATTATACATATTTTAAAAACATACCATATACAAGTATATGTAAATGTGTACCTTAAAATCTGACATATTCTTTAAGCAGTTGTTGTAAACGTCTCTAACTGAATTGAACATTCTATCGGGATGATCAAATCTCCCATTTTGTAAACACAGCATGTATTGTGGATATTTTCGGACCTACAAAAAAAAAACAAATAATTTTTGTCTAAAATATCCTTATGTACCAAATAAACCTAGTAATCTACAACTGAATTTTTATTTTTCAGAATAATGTGGTATTAAAAAATTTAGCAACATCCTATGCCAGATATATTATATTGCTAATAGTGATAGCTCTATATATTGATTTAAATATGGACAAACTTGAGAATGAAATGTCTTCATTCTAGTCTTTTCATACTCACAGGTTATGTGGAAAATAATTTGTAGTTAGTAAAGGGTTCTTTTAATAAGAGAATATTTACACTTACTAAATAAAACAGGACAAGACCAGGTGCAGAATAATGAGATCCATATAAAAATTTTGGATCAGACATTTCATGGTATCTGTCTAGCAACTTTTCTAATCTGTCAGGGTTGAGTGCTCCCATTGGTTTTGACAGGTCCCTGAATGTTTCGGCAGATTCCAGATCTAATTTTTCAGATGTGTAATTAGCCACTACCCAAGGGAAAACTGGGTATTGAGTGAGATCATTCTTACTTCTATCTGCCATGCTTGAAAAAAGAAAATACTATTAAGTCATTAAATATCTTTAATGGGGGAAAAACCTTTTTTTTAATTCAATTTATCTGTAATGCTATTTAACATTTACTAATTCATAATAGTATTCATAAGTCATAAATAGTGTTGTATATTGATATTGATATTGATATTATATATAAAATTTGGTGTATATTTTTTTTGGTGTAAATTTGGTGATTTTTTTTTTGCAATTTGTTGAATGAAGTATTCATTCAAAAAATTGCAAATACATACCAATTAAGATACATTAAATAATCATAATTTGATACAATTCCATTTTGCCACTGTAGAGTCATTTCTTCTATATGTACTCTCTCAAGATGAACATGAGGAGATTCTTCAAGTAACTGGTAGACACTGTCACGGTCTGACTCAGATTGAAAAGTTAAATAAAGATGAGGTATGAAATTTGCTTCTGTACAATATATTTCAAGTCCCTGTAGTACAATGTAAAAGGATTCAAAATTACACACTTTATTTAATTAAAAATAATAATATCTTAGTTTTTAATACAAATATCCTACTAGCACTTTTAAATATATTTATTAAAAATTGTACTCAGAAATTAATAAAAGAGTTATTAGCATGCAAGTAAAGGCCAAGCAAACAAAAGGTTTGGAACAAAGTTCTAACATTTAAGGCATAACAAATATGAAAATAAAAATTATAAAACATACACAGATACATACAACTTGCCTTAATAAAAATCTTCTTTTATATATCCTCTTTATTTGATTCAATTTTATTTTCAATATAGAACTCTGTAAAGTTAATGAAAGGGAAATATTAAATATTATAACATAGTCAATTAAAACAACAAACTTTTCCATGGTATTTGTAGTATTTTCAAGAAAAAAAGTACTACTACAATAACATCAATACATTACATAATTAATTTTAATTGAAATAAAAATCTTTTCATTACTCAAAATAAATTTCAGAAAGTGATAAAAATTGAAACATATCACTTTCATCTATGTTGATAACATACTATAGTTTACTTACACTTTCAATATTGCTAAAGGGTTGAAAATAAAGTGAGGTTGGTGTTATTGCTAGTTTTCCATTATGCCTTACTAAAGGTGAAATTTTTTCAGCTTGAAATTGACAAATGATTTTTTCTGTAAAATCATCCATCATAACTGGATCAAAAATCATCCTCATATAACGAGAATGGAGAATTGTAGCTATCATACTATTGTGTTCTGGAGCATGAAGAGAAGATGCCCTCATTAGCTGCTGCATTTGTGTTAAGCACTCTTCAGCTGAAGAAAAATCAAATGAGAAGAAAAATTCTTTGTTTTCATATGAAAATTTATAAGGAGCTAGTATATTTTCTTCCAACATTTCTGAATACTGTTTTACGGTCACTTTTATAATGTTTTGTTTATTATGAAAATTTTGCACTGTGTCAATAATAACACATTCCTTAAAATGTAGCTTTACAAGTGGATGCTTCCATTCTCGAGGTTCAAAAATAAGAGATTTTGAACACAGCTTCAGGCGACCTTGTTTCGCATAGTCTGTTATAAAACTTGGTGTCCCACTCATTGTACATGAATAATCTTCAAAATATATTTCACCTGGCTCTAGCAGCAACATAGAAAATCTAAAAAAAATATAAAGGATAATTTTAATTTTATTATAAAATAATTTTACATTCGTTAATAAAAATAAAATTATAACTTTCTTGTCTACCTTGATTTATTCATATTGGAATGTCTAAGGAAATGTTTTTAGTATATATTTAAATTTTACAAAGAGTGAAATATAATCATCGCTGCAACAATCTACTTAAATTAAGTTCTATTGTATTGACTGTCGCTTTTACAGCTGAATTTACAAACAAAGGAACATAAATAAGTTTGCGAGATGTGTAATGAAAATAAAAATATACAAATTATAATTTCTATAGTTCTATCTAAATAAGAAAAAGGTTTTTTCTTTATACATTACTAGAATGGATATATACAAAAACTAAATACACTTATTTTAACAATAAACTGTCGTATTTTTATTTAATTTACAAATGTCAATAAGTTGAATACCAACTCTCAATGTCAATTTTAACTGTTAAATAATAACAACTGTCAACTTTAACTTTCAAAAATTAAACAGAATAAAAATTGTTTTAAAATATAAATATGATATCAAAAAAATTGCCGATTGTTCATTTCTGATGTGAGTTTGTGATGCTTTTAGAAACTGATTTAAATGAAAGATATTAAAATAATTTGTGCTTGTTTCCCGCAAAATATTTTTTAAGATAATTCACGTTTCAATTATATTTTTAAGTTGGTAAAATAATAATCATTATTATTATTTCTACAAGAGCTTTTAATTATTTTTTATTTATTCATGTACAGACATTTCACTATCATATGTAAAACCTATTGAAATATTTTTTCTAGTCTTAAATGAAAAGTTTACATCAGCAATCACATGTAACGTAGAAAAGAAATATAAACTGTTTCAAAGTTTTAAGTCATGACATAAATTTGAAGAGTTCAAATGCATTTTACGCTAGATCTTCCTCACCCTTCCAACTCTAGCTCCAGGGCCTTAAGACTCCGAAGGCCCAAGGAATCACAAAGTCAAACTGACGTCGAGATCCGAATCCAACAAGAAGAAGCTCTAGTTGACGCAAATCCTATATTAGCCATATACAGCAGATATACTATTTGAAATACGACGAAAAATGTTGGTTTCATATTTGAAGCGTTGTAAAATTACAGAAAATATTGTGATAGTTGATAATAAAGAGCTTATACACCAGTTTGTTGGACTGCAGTAATGTCTGGCGAATCAGTTATTCCTGTAGGATCATGGTGATCCTTCTGCAATTAATCGATGCTACGGGTGCTGTTAAAAGCGAAGGAGTACCCTAGAGTCTCAACAATACGGACCGTCCACCGGGGAAGCTTCTTATATTAATATTTACTATTTTTAAAGTGTTATTCCACACTTAGGATTAAACAATAAAAATTGTTCAAAAAAAGCTTTTTTCACAAAAAGCTTCTTATATTTAAGTAGATAATTAATATCGTGCATGTATTGTAAATTCCAAATAAATGATTACTCAAGGAAAATTATTATATAGAATTATAATATGCATATGCAAATGTGTAAATTGGTATATAGAATTATAATATGCATCAAATCTCATGATTTGCCATAAGTAGAGTGGAAAGTGGATGCAAAGTTTGCCATCATCGTAAATTGGCAACGTCATGTTTCGTTTTGACCAATGATGACATTTCTCTCTATAAATAGATTTATGATTTTTATTTATAATAGATAAATAAATTTATGTTTATATAATAAATTAATTATGAAAAATATTATCATTATAATATAATGATCACAAAGATTCTAGAAAAAAAAATTGATAATAATTTTTATGCATAATTCCCTCTACGTACGTAGTGTGATTTTTTATTTTAAGATTATTACTTATATTTTTAATCTTTCGTCCTTTAAAAATCACAGTGAAATATTTTAACTTAAGACTAATTTTAGGATTGCTGTCACTTATGAGTCATCGCATTAATTTTAAAAAGCGCGTAATTTAAATTTAGATAGCTTTATTTAATATCTATAAAATATTTTAACTTCCTTTTCAAGTTGATTTATATAAAATGCAAGAAGCTACGAATGCTATATTTCAAATGCGTTTTCCTCAAAAACTTTGGTATTTGTTGGATTTGCAAACTTCTGCAATAATATGGGGAGGCACGGGTCGAACCATTTTATTAAATTATAGACTTCTTCAAAACTATTTACAATGTGACCATTCTATTTTTAAAACTACTAATATTTCGAGTTTTATTAGACAATTAAATTTGTATGGTTTCCGGAAAGTTACTTCACATCTTCAAGATCCTTTATGCAATTCTAGCAATCCGTACATGCACGAGTTTATTCATGATAATTTTCAGTACGGTAGACCTGAATTACTTAACAAAATAACCAGAAAAGCTTTAACTATAAAAAGAGGATTTAAACCTAAGGTTTGTAGCATATTAAATTGGTAATTCTATAAATATATAACAAATAATTATTAAGCACAATCTTTTTAGAATTTAGATATTTCGGATAATTTTGCATACATTTCTCCATTACAAAAAGCAAGGCGTGCTTTACGTATAGCCTTAAAAAAAGCAGCCCAAGATTTTCTCATATTTAGTTCATCAAAAATTGATTATAATATGCAAGCTGAAGGTAAATCCTTTTTATTTATACAATTTTTTTATATATATTTAGTAATGTCGCATATTTACTTTTACTTGCCTTTCTTCAGATTATGAAGAATCATGTGATAATGAGGATAATATAGAACTTGACTGGATAATATCAGAGAATGCAACTAATAACCATCATAAAGACACTTATTCAGGTTTTTTTCTCTTAGCTTTTTTGGTATTCCTTTTCTTCATTAGTATCTCCCATGCCTTACCTAATTCCTTAATTCCTACCTATACATTTATTAATTTATCATACAGATGTTGACAATCCCAAAGATTCTACTTCAGACAATTTAAGGTAAGATTCTTATATTTAATAATTTAAAATCAATTTTTCTATTAAATATTATATAACTAATCACATGGATAGTCCATGTGATTAGTCATATAGACATAAGTTACAGAAAAATAATGTAAAATTATTATTTTTTTTACTATAGGGAGGAATGTTCTAAAGACGACATTTTAGACTTTTCTGTTGAATCTTGCCAACAAAACAATGATAACTTTACATGTCAGTTCTTAAGTACACCAGACTTAGACTCTGAAGATAATTCTGGTGTTGAATTATTAGCAGAGTTTAATATAAGCAATGAAATTGATGGAGATATTGCAAAAAAGAGAACTTACAGTGAAAACAATTCTCTTAATTGTGTTCTACCTTCTGTGACTGATGAATTAGATGATGTAGGGGTTATTGAGGTACTCAAATTATTTTAACAATTTACCCATACTTGAAATATGTATGGCAATGGTATATAAAAATAAAATCCATATTTATTTTACAGAAAAATGACACAAATACCTACAATAGTGAATGGGATCAAATGTTTTATGATATAGTAAATAATAAAAGCTCAAGCCAGGAGGGCTCTAACTTGAAGGACCTTTACTCTCAGATTTCACAAACCATAGATTTACTTAATTCATAAATATTTAATTAGCCCAAAATAAAAGATTGCTGTATACTTTTTGCAATGTATTATTAAATATATAAAAAAGTTCTCATTTCTTTTGTTTCTTCTTTTCTGCTTCTTCTTCTTTTTCTTTCTCAATAACTGACACATATGAATTAATAGTGTCCAAATCCAGCATTTGCATTGGTTGATTACGTCTCATAACAGCTATTTCTAAATTCTTTTGTCCTGATTGAACTACTTCAAGGAGGGCTCTAATTGCCAGCTGCAATCAAATTAATATGCATTTTATTATATTAACAATTATTTTTGTCAATAGTCAAACTAAATCTATATTTTTTTCATGGGGCCTGTTTTTAACCTTATAAGCCTCTATACTCATATGTACATTATGAGTATTTTGTATGTTGTCTACAATTATATCTAAAACATGAAATAACTGAATACTTAGCTTAAATTTACAAGATTTATAACTTTTACATTATACAAAGGCAACAATAAAAAATATAACCATAACATTAAGTCACCTTTACAGCACCATTTTCAGAAGCAACTTCTTCATTAGTATAATTTTTCTCTAAAAATTCGCGAACTGTCTTAGCTGACCTTCCAGTGGCATTTGCTTTCCATTCATAATAAATACCTGATGGTTCTGTTTGGAATAAATGTGGATGACCATCATAGTCAAAGCCACCAATTAAACATGATATGCCAAATGGACGTCGTCCATTGCTTTGAGTATATTTTTGTTTCAGACCAGCAATGTATCTTGTTATGTACTCCAATGTAACTGGATCTTCAACAGTGAGTTTATGAGATTGACACTCAATTTGAGCTCGATTGATAAGGATACGTGCATCTGCAGTTAATCCGGCAAATGCCATAACCACATGATCGTCAAGCAGGCATATTTTTCTTACTGTTCTTTCTTCTTGCAGTTTCGCCACAGATTTTTTTTCAACTCCAAGAACTACTACATCTTTACCTCTTACTCCCACCTAAAACAACACATATTTAAGTAATTCATGATGTTTTACTAATATTTCTATGAATTATTGGTCTAAACAAAATCTATTTACCGCTGTAGATCCCTTACGAACGGCTTCTTGTGCATATTCTACTTGTAACAGATGACCATCAGGAGAAAAAACAGTGATAGCTCTATCATATCTTGCAGACATTTTTTAAGTAATAAAAGAAACCAATTTCAACAATTATTCGTGATTTTGCTTAGTAATTGTTAGTCCGATACAAGACAAGCGCGAGCCGACAGTATACAGATATTTCATAATACAGATTATATAGCATGACAAGACAAATAATGAATGACATATACAGTTAAAAGTACAGTACAATATTATGCTGTCCTCATAATCACAATTTAAATACCTGTTGTTGCAATTAATAATGCAATTATATTGCTAGCCATTGATTAGAAGATGCAAAAATATATATTCCAAATTTTAATATATTGCAAACAATGGTAAAATATTGTATAACTTAATGTTACTATTAAGGTAGTAAAATAATAATATTAAACGATAAGTTGATAACGAGTAAGTTAAAAACTTATAATTTCAGGTACTGCACAAGTTTACAGAATTTATTCAATTTTTTATTCATGACTTTTGGTACATTAATGTCACTTTGTATGTATACTAGAATGTCAATATCGTTATTCTCTTTCTTTTTTTGTATCTTGACAAATATGTCAAATAAAGCGACGTGAATATGTCAACATGGCGGCTGCCGTAGAAGAATTTCAACCATGGTTAATTGATAAATTAAGATCTTTAAAAACTGATGAAAATATATTTGGGTCATATATATCTGGTATTTTAGAAAGCGAAGAATCTATAGATGAAAAGAAAGATGCTTTGGAAGGCATACTATCTGAAATCGTTGTAAGTAATTATAATATTTATTGGTTATATTTAGATTTTAAATTATAATAAGTCGTATCATCTCGTACAGGAGACAGATATATCTGTTCACGTCAATGAAATAATAGACAAATGGGAAATTTGTAAACCTAAGGAAGAAGCTCCTAGAAACGTAGCAGACGTAGATCTTCAACTGACTAAATTGTTGGAATCACAATCTTTGGCAACAACAACTCGTCGGGAATATACAGATGAAGAGAAAAAAATACGTGAAGCAATATTGTCCCAATACAGTCAGCTACCTGATAATGAGGTATATTATAACTATAAATATTACGGTTCTATATATATAGTATTTTAATATATATAGCATTAATCTAATTATACATTTATATCTTGAATATTTAGGAAGATCAAGATGATGAAGAGGAAACAGACTCTCAAGATTTAGTAAGGAATACAAATGCTACTGATGTGGCAGCAGCTGCTCGAGAACGTCGAGAACAAGCCCGTCAAGAAGCTCAACGTAAGAAAGAAAAAGATAAAGAAGACAGGTAATTATTTTTTTATGTTTAAAATAGACAAAATTTATAAATAAGGAGAATTCTGAGATTAACAATAAAATTTAACATTTAACTTTGTATATTTCAGAGAGAAACAGAAAGCCCTGAAAGAAGAGAAAAAAGAAAAGCGTAAAACACAAAAAGGTGAAAGGAAAAGGTAGCAAGATCAACAACCTTTTTTAATTCGAGTTGTTAAAATATTTGTACTGTTGATAGATTATATTAACCCGAGTGTGACATTTTTATAATTATTGCAGTCACTTTTCAATATTATTTTTAATTCACAATTATTTGCATTTCTTCATAACATTGTGAGTAAAATATTTATATATTACAATAGTCACCAATATAGAGACTTATTTTACATGAGGTATTACTAGTTAGATGTTTAGTTTTTTATTATATAAAAAATTCACAATATTTATAAAATAGCAGTAAAAGTTAATAAATTGCTACATTTTATATATTTTTGTACTTTATTTAATCCTTTTCTTTATCTCACACAGTGAAATCCTAATCTTTTTCTTACATAGTAAAATTGCTGTTTAAAAATATATAACTTAACGCTTTTTAAGGCAGAGGGATTATTTTTCCCACTATGATTTCTGACATGCTATGAAACGAACGATCCACTTCCGGTTTTTTTTTTCATATCGTAATGTAGGTAGATTTAACTTATTTTTATGGTAGCTGACTTTGACAGCTGTCAGAATTTGTGGAAGCGTTAACAACAGGTGAACTTCAAATTTCGTGCAAATTTCAAGTTGGAGCTAAATCGGTTTATATCTCAGCTATCTGTGCGTGAAAATCAGGTAATTATAATGAATCCTATTAATTTATGTATAATCTATCGACAACCTCCCATATTTTCACTCCTGCATGCGACATATTTGATATTTATTGTTTTTTATTGGTGGGAAGCATATTCCCTTTACCCGTCAAGGTATGTGTGTTTGGCTATACTTGGTGCCTTTGCAGTTATTTATTAGCTTTTTGGTTGTTATTTGCTTACAGATATAAATTCACCATGAGTAAAAAGATACTCAAGGATCTAGAGATAGAAGCTGCTCTCCTTGGAATATTTGGCTTACCGTCAGACCCAGAGGACTCGGAAGATGGAGAGGAGTCTGACGAAGAGGAGGTGCACTACAATTCTGCCAAACTCCAAAGAATTTTGGAAGAAATTGATGAACCACAACCACTACAAGGGCTGCGGTCTACTGCAAGTAAGATTAGGAGTTCAACATCTTCTAGGGATGCTGATAGCCCAACACCATCTTTGATGGATGCGCAGAGCCCTACACCTAGTGAGTCTGTGAAAAAGGTGGGCACAGGTTGTGAAACTGTACAAAATAAAGAAAACAGGAATGGAAAAAGTGTAGGTCGAGGTGCAGGGTATGAAAGTAGTCGAGTTAGAGGACGCAGAAATAGTCAAGGAAGAGCACGCGGAAATAGTCGAGGAAGAGGCCGCGGAAAAAGTCAAGGAAGAGGACAGGGAAACAGTCAATGTACGGGTCGAAAAAGTGGTCGGTCTGCAGTTGTTGAAGAAATTTCTGAAAATGATTCTACCTCAAAGTCTGAAGAAGAAGAAAACAATTTATTACACCCAGAAAAATCGGACGCCGATGAAGATCAATGGAAGCAAAATACATGGACTGAGAGGCCACAACCCAGTACCTTCGACGAAATTCCGATGATTCCGATTTGGGAATTTTGGTGATAATGGGTTACCATGTTTTGCCCTCAATTGATCTTTACTGGTCCTCTGATCTAGACTTCAGAGTAAACGAAATTGCGTCCACAATGACAGTAAAACGTTTCAAACAAATTTTACGATGTTTACATTTGAACAATAACACGAAATGTCCTGCTAGGACTAGTGCTGAATATGACAAATTATATAAACTTCGTCCTTTGTTGACTCTAATCAATCAGGTTTGTCAAGAAAATGCCCATGATTCGTCGTCCCAGAGCATAGATGAGTCAATGATACTTTTCAAAGGAAGATCCTCACTAAAACAATATATGCCTATGAAGCCCATAAAAAGAGGTTTCAAGGTGTGTTGTAGATGTGATAGCGTCAGCGGATATCTGTACGAGTTCGACATATATACTGGTAAAATTGGAAACAGAGTAGAGGAAGGGCTAGGTGCAAATGTTGTGAAGAAATTAACAGAGAAACTAGTGGAGAAGAGAATGGAAAACATTCACGTGGCCTTCGACAACTTTCATCAGTACCAAAAGTCTGTACACATGGTTCCACCTGAAACAAGGTTTACTAACGTAGGGGACCATATGCCATTTGAAATACCATCATACCGAAGATGTCGCCTGTGCAGCACAAAAACCAATGACAAACGTTCAAAAAAAATCAAAAATCGAAAATTTTTATTGGTGGGATGAATGTTCCCTTTGCCTGTGAAGCCATAAATCACTTAATCTTAAATCTAATTACAATTCTCTATTTAATTTGCCTTATGAAATTTAAAGAAACATGGTGTTATACATAATGGGACATTGCATTTGCCACACACAATTTTTGAACGTTTGTCATTGGTTTTTGTGCTGCACAGGCGACATCTTCAGTATGATGGTATTTCAAATGGCATATGGTCCCCTACGTTAGTAAACCTTGTTTCAGGTGGAACCATGTGTACAGACTTTTGGTACTGATGAAAGTTGTCGAAGGCCACGTGAATGTTTTCCATTCTCTTCTCCACTAGTTTCTCTGTTAATTTCTTCACAACATTTGCACCTAGCCCTTCCTCTACTCTGTTTCCAATTTTACCAGTATATATGTCGAACTCGTACAGATATCCGCTGACGCTATCACATCTACAACACACCTTGAAACCTCTTTTTATGGGCTTCATAGGCATATATTGTTTTAGTGAGGATCTTCCTTTGAAAAGTATCATTGACTCATCTATGCTCTGGGACGACGAATCATGGGCATTTTCTTGACAAACCTGATTGATTAGAGTCAACAAAGGACGAAGTTTATATAATTTGTCATATTCAGCACTAGTCCTAGCAGGACATTTCGTGTTATTGTTCAAATGTAAACATCGTAAAATTTGTTTGAAACGTTTTACTGTCATTGTGGACGCAATTTCGTTTACTCTGAAGTCTAGATCAGAGGACCAGTAAAGATCAATTGAGGGCAAAACATGGTAACCCATTATCACCAAAATTCCCAAATCGGAATCATCGGAATTTCGTCGAAGGTACTGGGTTGTGGCCTCTCAGTCCATGTATTTTGCTTCCATTGATCTTCATCGGCGTCCGATTTTTCTGGGTGTAATAAATTGTTTTCTTCTTCTTCAGACTTTGAGGTAGAATCATTTTCAGAAATTTCTTCAACAACTGCAGACCGACCACTTTTTCGACCCGTACATTGACTGTTTCCCTGTCCTCTTCCTTGACATTTTCCGCGGCCTCTTCCTCGACTATTTCCGCGTGCTCTTCCTTGACTATTTCTGCGTCCTCTAACTCGACTACTTTCATACCCTGCACCTCGACCTACACTTTTTCCATTCCTGTTTTCTTTATTTTGTACAGTTTCACAACCTGTGCCCACCTTTTTCACAGACTCACTAGGTGTAGGGCTCTGCGCATCCATCAAAGATGGTGTTGGGCTATCAGCATCCCTAGAAGATGTTGAACTCCTAATCTTACTTGCAGTAGACCGCAGCCCTTGTAGTGGTTGTGGTTCATCAATTTCTTCCAAAATTCTTTGGAGTTTGGCAGAATTGTAGTGCACCTCCTCTTCGTCAGACTCCTCTCCATCTTCCGAGTCCTCTGGGTCTGACGGTAAGCCAAATATTCCAAGGAGAGCAGCTTCTATCATAATATATATATATATATATATATATATATATATATACACATATATACATATATCATATGTATATATGTATATATATATATATATATATATATATATATATATATATATATATATATATATATATATATATATATATATATATATTTATATATATATTATATATGTAAGTAAAATTTAACTTACATCATACATTATTAAGCTCAAGTATAAAATGCTCTTAGTACACTATGTACATTTACTATTATTTATAACAGAAACCTACATTACTCTTCATTTATAGAATTAAGTTTTTGAGCAACTTCAATATTTTCTGTCACTATAAAGTTATGAGCACTTCCAGCATAAATCTGTGTAATTATTGTAGCTGTATCTATGGGTACACAAGTAGGAACAAAAACACTATCATCAGATGATGCTCCTGTATTGGCATGCTCATTCCAGCCCCAGGCCCACAATGTATTATCATTGGCTAAGCATATTGTATGCTCTGAACCAAGTGCAACATCTTTGACTTGTCTGTTTCCTGAAAATTATCAGATCATAACCTCAATATATAATATTTCAATAATATATTAATTAAGTGGGAAATAAAGTACCTGGTAATTTTACATGTATGATTTTTCCTGCAAAAGGTACATCAGTACCTAATTGGCCATGGTTATTTCTTCCCCATGTAAGTAGTGCACCATCTTTCAGCCAAATTAGCACATTTGTCCATCCACTTAAAAGTTTATTTACCTCTTGCTTAACATCAATGTCAATCTTTTCAGGTGTAAACATTTTTTTATATTTATCTGAAGACAGTAGCAACTGACCGTGTTTGTTGTCACCCCATACATATAAGGCCTTTTCTTCTGAGCTCCAAGCTATAGTATGATTTTGTCCACAAGTAATATGCGAGATACTACTTAATTTAGGAACTTTTTGAAATCGATCAGATTGTAGTACATGTTTTCCCAAACCCAGTTGCCCATGTCTTCCACAACCTGTAGTCCATATTTCACCTTTGGAATTCATAATAGCAGTGTGTCTCAAACCCATTGATATAGAACAAGCATTGACTTGGAGTCTTATTGGATGTAAATCTTCTGGGAAATGATTTTTAGGTAAACCAAGTTGACCATGACTATTAGAACCCCATACAAAAAGAAAATTATCATCTGTAACACCACTACTGAAATCCCATCCACATGCTATATTTGTAAACTTTATACCACTTAAACGCCAAATACGATTAAATGTATATATTTCTTTTTCCTGGGCTAGTTGTTTTTTCAAATTCCAACCACAAGAAAAAAGTTTTCCTTCATTATCTAGTAGAAGAGTATGTCCACCTCCACAAGATATTTGTTTGATGGAATTAAAATAATAATTTATCACTTTACTTGGTTTGTCTACTTGTTCACTGGCTATATTAAGACCTAATTGACCATGAGAATTAGCACCCTGAAATTTTATTAAGCAAGTTATTAAAAAAAATATATAAATAAAACACTGACATTCATTACTTTTTAATATTTGAATATAGTTACCCATGATAACATTTTATCTTTATATATAAATGTATATATTTATATATATATAATAAATTGTTATTTAATTCCTTGAACTTCCTCCTTACTTTGAAATAATAGGTAAAGGGGAATATTTAATTTCATAACTATTTTGAAATGTTGACATTGACAGATAACATTTATAAAAGTAAACATTTCTTCTGTAATCCATTTTATGCAGATTTACTAACTTAAGAATTAAAAAAATATATTCATATTTTATGCTAGAGCAAAACGACTATCGCTATAATTATTTATGTTACAACGAAAAATCTACCTAATTTAGCGTCGTTCGTACGTTCAGTATAATAAGAAAATATTACCATTTCATCAACGGACTCGAGTGTTCCACTCTACGACTATCCACATATATACATCTAAAATGGTTATAGTCCAAGATCTGACTGCTAAATTTTGCAGGTTATTTTAATGTAACTAGTATATTTTAGTAGTCGACTCTCGTACTAGAGTAGAATATGAAAACTTTTAACAAAAGTGACATAACGCCTGAGTTGGTGCATAATTTTCTCAAGAGTTGCTTTTGCTCATGTTTAAGTTTTCATTGTAAATATAAGATTAATTAAATTTAGTTTTTTTACAGAGACAAACAATATTTTTTCAAATGTAAACAATTTATTTTTACTGGAATTTAAAGTAGAAATTATATATTGATAAAATTTTATCGTAATTTAAAGCAGAAGTTATATAAAAAAATTAAGTCTTATATAAATTAAAAAATTGATTGCCATTCAATTGCCATTGTCAAGCCAATTTATATGGTCACTTTACGGTAGTGTGTGAAATTTATGAATCTGCATTTGCATAGACTAAATAAATTTTCGGCCTTTGTAGTGCAGTGGGATAACATATGACTACAAATGCAAATTAATCGCGGGTGCGATTTACCCTCTTTTTAGCTTCTATTAGATATGTATATAAATATAAAAGCTGAAAACCCACTCAATAGAATTTTTGTCTATTTGTCTGTTCGCTTGTGCGTCAATTACGCAAAAACTACTGGACAGAATTAAAGGAATTTTGGCATGATATTAGCTTATAGTCTAGAGTTACATACCATAATAGAATTTGAAGCATCACATTAGATTTTGAAAAAGAAAATTTTATGAATCCATAGAGTAAACACCATTAACACTTTGTTGTCAAATTTGCATGAAAATTTTCGTTTAGTGTTGTGTTTCAAGGTATTTTTAAAGATAATTTATTTACTAAATGTTTACTCGAGAATATATTCATAAAGTGGGACACAGCACTACATCAGGTTTCGTAAAGTTAAATTAACTTGGTAATAATAAAAATAACTATCTTACTAACATAATCAATCATTGACGATTAAGATCATATAGTTATCACGCAAAATCTATAGGAATATAGCTAAAGAGTCTAGTAAGCAGGATAAGAATAAATATTTCATCGGAAATGGAGATACACTTAATTTTGTGTCCCTTAACAAAGGAAGTTATGAGGATTACAATCCTTATCAAGGTATCCTTTGTAATCTAATAAATATTGAGGTTAATTTTATGCATAAGTATGAATTGAAACGCATCAATAATATATATTTGTTTATTAGTTATTAGTACAATTACATGTAAAAGTTACAAAGAAAATGATTTAGTGGAATACAGTTCAAAAAATAATAACGAAAAGATATATGTACATGTATTTGCAAAATGTATCATATTTTTAGGATTTATTAACCTTTTTAAATTTTTAAAAATTATTGAGACCATCGTGGTGCAGTGGGACAGCGGCTGCCTGTAAGCACGATTGGTTGTGGGCTCGATCCCACTCGGAGAAATGATATTTAAAATTTATTTTCATTTCTCTGCTCTGACACGAAAAAGCGCGGAGTTGAGTTAGCCACTCAACACGTAATTATCAGCTAATTATAATTTATTTGAATTTATATGTTCAGTTAATATTTTGTCAATCAATAATGAATGTAACGGATCATTAGATGACATTGAACCCTACGAATTTCAAATTAATTCAAAATACTATATGTATCATGGAATCTTACACTGGGTATCAAATAGCAACAATTTTGTTTGACGTATCTTCTTAGACTCTTTTTTATTATTATACATTTTATAGTATAAAACGATGTCGCGCCTGTCGCTCCTAGTATTTATAATAATATGGGGTTTCCCAATAAGAACAATATGTTTTGAAATTGAAATAAAATATGTAATATATGTTCGAATTTCGTGCTCAATGGCTTTATTTGATAGGAAATTTTATGCTATATATAATTTAAAAAATCTAAAATATCGTTCAAATGACCACCACGACTTTTTTTGCACTGGTGAATACGATCGGTCCAATTTTCGATGACTCGGTGCAGCATTTCGGCTGGTGTGGCCATTATAGTCGCTCGAATGTTGCGTTCAAGGTCTTGAAACGTAGCTGTTTATTGGCATACACTTGAGATTTAACATACCATCACAAAAAATAGTCCAAGGATGTTAAATCGCATGATCTTGGTGGCCAATTGTGAGGACCGTTGCGAGAAATAACCGACTCACCAAACTTATCACGCAATAAATCCATTGTGACGGTCGCAGTGTGGCATGTTGCACCAACTTGTTGAAAATAAATGTCGTCCGTATCGATTTCATACACTTCAGGAAAAAAAATCGTTCAACATGTCACGATAACGGTCGCCATTGACAGTAACAGTACGGCCTTCGTCGCTTTTGAAAAAGTACGGGCCAATGATTCCACCGTACCATAATCCGCAACAAACAGTCAATTTTTCAGGATGTAATGGTGTTTCATGAACCACTCTTGGATTTGACTCACTCCAATAACGACAATTGTGTTTGTTCACACAACCATTGAGCCAAAAGTGAGCCTCATCTGAAAAGATGATTTTCCTATGAAATTCGGTGTCCGTTTCCATCATTTCAAGCGCCCAATCAGCAAATTCACGACGTAATCGATGGTCTCCTAGATTGAGTTCTTGTGTCAACACAATTTTGTATGGATGTAGGCCAAGATCCATACGTAAAATTCGCTAGGTTGTAATTTTGGATAAGCCCAATTCTTGTGCACCTCGTGGAATGGAAACATTTTGATTTTCTTCGACACTGGGTGATACGGCGGCAATATTTTCTTCACCTGTCCTGTCCGTTGTCGTGTTGGTGGTCTACTATTGTGCAAAGAATATTCACTTTCCAGTTTTTGGATTGCGATTGCGGCGTATAGCAAGCTCAAACGGTGCACCTTGACGACCATATTTAGCACGAAATGCTCTTTGAGTAGAGACACTACTTCTCAAATTTTGATAGAAAATTTAAACAATTTCCAAACATTAAGGTAACGTGAACTTGTTCATGATTAAATGGCAAACATTACTGAACACAAAACAATACAAATGTCAAATGTTAAACGATAAAGATGATGGCTGTGAGCTATCGAAATCCTATCATCCCTATTGGGAAACACTGTAAAATAAAAATAAGTTATGTTAATGTTATCTTTACCATTTTAAAAATAATGCTAAGTCTCCAATTTTCAAACTTAAGTACATCTGTTATGGGAACAGACATAACTTATTTTTATTTTACAGTGTTTCCCAATAGGGATGATAGGATTTCGATAGCTCACGAAGGTGCCCACACCTTCGTGGGCCAGGCACGCCACCGGTACTGAATCAGTTAAATTGTTTCTACTATACTCATGTTCGACTACGTTCTCGTGAATCTTTCCTGAACTTTTTATAAAATCTTTTACATTTATGTACAAATATAATACGAGCAAATAGATGCTCATAGATAATTATAAACTATAATACATTTTGTTAAAAAAAGTAATCGTGGCACGTCAACTACACCTTGTATTATTATTCATAACATAACCATCCAGATATAACATGCACCTGCCGCTTTACGTTCCTAGTAAATTTAATTTCAAAATCTTGAAGTTCCAACAACAGTAACGCATTCAAACACATCGTAGACATAAGACTCGTGCAAAATTGACTTTTTCATATTTTAAAGTAAAAGCAAAAAAGAACGAAAATTATTTTTCTTCTTTAAAATTTTAATTTATGTAATACTATTTTAAACGGATTAATCGCGTGTATTTTGGTATTCGAAAATACATTTTAGACATTCTACCCGTGACCACGGACTATGGACCAAAGTATTCGAAAAGTCAGGTTTTCAAAATTGTATTTTCGAATACCAAAATATACGCGATTAATCTGTTTAAAATATATAGTTTCATTTAAAATATGTAAAAATCGTGAAAATCACAGATCTTATTGATCTTATCCCATTTAATTAAGTGGAAATATTTTATAGTAGATATCTGATATCTATTTTGTTGTAAGATCAGATTATAGAATTTGGATTCAATCACAACAGAATTAGAAACAAACACACATTCTGGAAGCCTTGCCATAAAATTTGAATTTGCCATAAGATTTGAACGTGGCTAAATGGAGTTACCAAAGATATCAAGAGACCAAAGATATCAAGTCTTCAAAAAATGTATAAGATGATGTTGTCGAATAGAGATGATGAAAGTTACTAAAATTATAGTTGAGAATTTGAGTTGACAATAATAACAAGTAAAAAATAATTTCAACATTTTAAAAACTAATAATACTTTTTACTATGTATCAAGAAAAAGTACGAAAAGAGTTACTGTTATGATATCCTACTTGTTGCTAATTATCGGTAAGCCTAGCGTAATACGACTGAAGTCTGAAGTGCTTATATTTAAAGTTACATACAATTTTGCCGCTAGAACATACACCGCTACGTGAGTAACAAACTACTAAGAGAGGAAGGAAATACTCAAACTATATATATTTTCACGTCCATCATATGCAGATCTTAAACTTTATCCACGAAACTAAGCTTTTAGTAAATTTTGTCTTAAATTGCTACGATATTTACATTCGATTTTAATTTTTCTGTACTTTTTGACATTGCTAATATATTGAATTTAATATCCCGATCATCTATTCTATAAATGATTATAAATTGGAAATTATTTCTGGCATTCATAATATTGAATCAGATTTTAAGTAATAAAAAAAATTGTAAAAAATAAAATTCTATTAAAGCTGTTTTACATATTCTCAATACGTCGTGTACCACTATATTGGAAGGCTGCGTATAAAGTAGTTATGTCCAGTTGAGCGATGATGGGCATCGGCGGAGTGTTGATCGATTGTGCGCTCCAATAAGTCTTATACGCTTTGTAGAACCTAGCTTAGGTATATTTATAATTTACATAAAATAAAACTTTTATATGTACTAATACAATATAGTACATTAATAAATGCTATTCATATTTTATTTATACGTTTTTTAAAGCAATTTCATGAAATTAAGAGACATTATGATTGAAATTAATTTATTGCTCTTAGAGTACTAAGAGCAAAAAATAATTATGTAACATCCGCACTGACACACTCACACTTTTTGTATATTTTTGTATATTATTATACTGTATTTATTTGATATTAATGTGGATTAGAGAGGGAGACAGCTAGAGAAAGGAAATATCAAAAATCTCCGTTCTCGGTTTACCTCCTAAAATCGAAAGCTTAAAGTAGCGCTTTGGCATACTCCAGAGAGGGAAAATACTTTATATATAGGAAAATACGTGACAAAATCTTTTGGTGACCGTTCATAACCTATAAAAACATATAGATATAATTTAAAAGAAAATAAAATAGAAATTCAAAAACAATATCAGTCACCTTTACAAACGAAATATGAATTATTAAGGGATCCTTCCTTAATATTTCTCTAGAATATAGCAAGAGACTATAATTTTAATAACTGTGCCCAAGTTACTGAGAGAAGATAAGCACTTTCAGCATAATTAATGTAAGAAGGGGTCGAGTCATTTAAACAATTACCAGAAGGAGAATTATAGAACAGTTTCTTAATATTATCTTGTGAACAATGGATTACTTAAATCTGCTAATACAAACTTGACAAAAGTACAGACAATAGAAAAAGTTTGTTATAAATATGCTATACTAATATAGTTATATATTATTTTTAATTTTTCTTGTGGTGACAAGATTTTTCCTCCTGTATTCTTACCATGACTGTAACGTATTCGTAAAATGCATATATTTATTTCACTACCCAGTTAACGGTTAGTAGGTAGACGGGTTGTCGATTTAAGATTTAATTTGGAATCAAAATAGTGTTTTTTTAAATATATTTTTTCTTTTCTATGTAAACATTTTCATGCTCATTCTTGGTTTCCATTTATTTTAATATTTTTGTTACCTTTTATCAACTAAATGTCATAATGTAGTTGATGGTGATCATGGGTGCTACAACTGTATAAATTAATGTGAAAATGTTAATATTTAGATTTTTGTGTGAAGTGAGTACGGAGTGTCCTTAAATGATGTGTACTTGGCTTTATCTTCCTGCCTACCTAACTAATTTTTAAAGATATTCAAAAGTACAATCTTTTTGTAAAAGTTAAAAGGTTTTCAATTATTATATAAGATATTCTATAATATATATCTTATTTTTGTTGCTTGCTTGTATGTCTCTTCACGTGTTCTAATGATGACCTGACGAAGACTGGCAGAAGAACATTAATTGAACATCCAAATTCAAAGATATGACGAAAAAAAAAAAACTTATCTTAGAATTGTTTAGGTCATCTTTATTATTTGAAAATATGTTAAGTATAATCAGGGGAAAGCTATTATTATATCTATCGAAAAATCTCATTTTCCGCTTGAGGAAAACAGTCAGGGGTTGGGCGGATTTTGAAGTTAAGAGTATGGATTACTTACTAATATCACAACGTAGTGTATAATTTTAGTTTATTTTATGTGGAAACTTTTGGTCACAGTTTTTTCAGGTAATATGACAGAGTGACGATTACGGATTTCGTATTGATAAGATATTTTGATATTTTGTTCGATTATTTACAATCAATAAAGTTATTATGTCAAAAGAAAAGAACTAGAACCCTTATAAAAAATCTTTTCACGGCACCTAGACCTAAAATTTCATTAGAACAAGCGAATATTTTAAAATTCGGCCCTCGTTTTGCCGTGGAAATACAATCAAGCGTGAACTTTGCATTCCGGAGGGCGCTGAATTTACATTTTAGCAGAACTCTTTATCTTCGTAGTAATATTGTAAATTACAATAAAAGACGTCATTATAATAATATTTGTATAAAATTTTGTTTAGCACAGTGGTTTGTTTTCTTAATTAAAATAAAAGGGATTTTTTTAAAACGGGAGTGTTTTTTATTATTAACTACCTTTACAGCTTTGAAAAACAGTTTACCGCCGTGCATCGACCTCGGCCAGCGGCATCTTAGCTAACCCTTTGAATCCCACGCCGGAATGAAACCGTCGGGATGTAGAGCGAACGTTGACCGGTTACGTTGCAGTAGGTGCGAGCCTTCTGAGGGCTAGCCCGCGTGAAAAATTCATTCCGCTTGGCAGACATGTTTTATTTAAGACTTCGCGCACTGCGGCAAGTTTAAATATTTATAATTTAGAAACATTAATCTGATACTTAAATTTATTAAAACAGTAGATAAATTAACATGATATATTTATCGTAGATATGTTCATTATATTAGATATTTTGTATAGTACGTTGCAAATATATGAGTATATATGTCTTCTTAATTTAATTTTACTCTAATGAATTAACTTTGTTTTACTGTTTCTATAACTTTAATATCCGAAATTTCAGTTAACAATAATACTCTTACAGCAGAAATGTTTTTGGATTTCCCCTTGGAAACCCTTTGACACAGCTAATAAAACCGTGAACGCTATGGGCCTATGAACTTCTCCGTGAAAAGAAGCTGGGCTTTGGTATAAAATAACGGAATATAAAAAAATTTTGATAATATATAACCATGAATAAATTTAATTCAAATAGGTGAAAGTATTTTAAGAAGTGACAGCTATTTGCAGACCCTATTGACTACTGTGACACATTTATTCCTGGTTTCTGCCTTACACCACAAAGGCGTAACATGGTCGAGCTCAGTATAATCGTATATTCCCGGGCTAGCCATGAATCACGGGACTAACGCGATTTATTGCCCTGGATCCACGTGCACCCCACTCTTTATTACCTTTCCCACTGACACGATATGTTGTAATGAATATTTAAGCAAATACAAGCAAATATAAAGATGTATTGGTGTCAAATACGGTATTTAAAATTATAATATGGAGCACGTATGCTTCTGATATGCGCCAACGTAAGCATGAAATCGAAAGGAGTTTATATTTTTTTTAATTAATGGTAATAATTTTGAGAAAACAGGTATAAAATGTTTTGCTATTTAAAAATACGTACTTTCCTTGTATGATCGGACAAGGCCTCTTGTAAGACGCTATCTAATATCTGTGTGAGCTGGAAATCAAGTGGTATACAGCTGTGTGCTCGTGGTCTTTATGAGCGAGTTCTCTGTGTATAGTCTGCTAAATTTAAGATGTATAAAAATAATAATATTTTAAGTATTACTTATATAATCACTAGCAAAGTATGTAAATTTATGTTAGAAAGTAGCTATTGTGGCTCTTATAATTCTTGTAGCATTATAGGACTAAACCATCGCATAATAGCACTTAGGCAAATATTACAGTCCCAAAATTAACAAGCGATAAATAATCACGGCCGAGAGCCGGGGCTATGTACCTACAGGAACTTTACCCTCATGGGTATGAACAAAAACATTCGAAGCCAGATTTATGATCGTACGTCTCTTGAGATTGCCCGAAACTACGATTCCAAGTCAATAAAGCAATTATTTTTCTAAGTAATTTATGGTAAATTATTTTTTACCATTGTAATATAATTTTATTTGAAATATTTTTATACTTTTTATTAGTTAAAAAAAATGTTATAATTTTAGGGTAGACCGAGAAAAATTTGGGACATGTTACTCTTTTTTTTTCAATTTAATTTTGACTAATTGGTCGCGTAGTAGTTGTAGAGATAAACAAAAAGCGGAGAAAGCAGTAACCTGATGCTAGGTTCTCTCTGACTAATGTGCTACACTAATATGAGACTAAATTAAATTTATAGATAGCGACCGAGCAGTCGGTTCAATAATTTCCCTACGAGATGGCGACTTTAAATTACCATTATGCCAAAATGTCAACTTTCCTCATAATCCACGTCGGCCGTTTAGCATAAATCTTTTTGTAAATTTGACACTTATTTATAATGAACATAAAATATTCATAATTCATTAATAGAGTGAAACAACAACAAGTTGTGTTTATAACTCATACATAGCAGACATATATAGATACACAGATTTACAAACAGATAGTTTCATGTAACATATATGTCATATATATCTTATTTATCTTTTGTACCTACGGCCCATCTGAATTAATATTAGGTTGGTCTCCAATTACAATACGTTAAATAATGAATCTTTAAAATAATCTTTACATATTACATTTTTAAAGATAGGTAAAGTATTTTTAAAAAATTCGTGGTGCGTTTTGCGCTGTATCTTTTGGTTGTCGGTAAAATTTTTAGTGACATACATCTATAAGGAAAAAATATATTTGACACGTTACATTTTAAATGACTCGATAAACAAGCTAAATAATTTCTAAATTTTTAGCAGTGGCTGATTATACATACCACAGACCTACCGATACATAATAGATATTTTACAAAGAAAAAATACTTGCTATAGCTTGTACATTATGTTATATGACAGTCAAAATGAATGAGCATGAATAGAATTATTTATTTTTCAGCAAAGCGGAGAGCGTTCGGTCGGTGCGGCAGCCGACCGTTTATATTATATAACTTGATGCTAAGCCCTTTAAGTTTTGTTGACATATGTATCTACATATAGGTGTAAAGTAACTTTTATATTTTAAATGAAACTATTTTAAAAGGATTCATCGCGTAAAATTTGATATTCGAAAATAAATACCTGTAGCCAAACACTGTACAGTAATGGAACGTCGGGTTTTTAAATATGTACTTTACAATACCAATACATACGCAGTTAATCCGATTAAAACAATTTCATTTAATATCTACAAATGGTGAAAATCAAAGAGCTAGCTTTGAAATTTTGAGTAAAACAAATATTATAAAATTCTTAGTTACATATAAACTAAAAGACTAACAGTAACGTTTAGTAAATAGTAAATGAAACTTTAAAATATTAAGTAGTTTGAGCTAGAGGCATAGTTGCGGTAATGACACTTACCTGGGAGACTCAAAAACTTTTTATTATACTCTGCTTGCTCATTAACCCAGTTTTAGCGTGCAACATACTCTTTTGTTTCTAGTGCAAATAAGACAGAAAAGGGGTTAATTATTGCGCTTCAAAACGTCATAATAATAAATACGTATACGTATGATATTAAGACATTATACATATACATATAAACTATAACACACTGAAATAAGTAGTTTGTCTACATCAGAAATTGCGGAGGACGTATAAACATGCAAGACAGCAAAGTTTGAAAACGATCGAATAAATCAGCTTAAAAACAAATTTAGAGGAATTTTTTTCTCGATATGCCTGCAAAGGTAGATTCATGTTGTAGTAATATTGTATTAACGTCGGATAGGTACATATGTAAACATTTTAAGTTTAAGTTTAAGAGGCGCTGTTGCGAATCCCTCTGCTTTCAAATAGAGCGGTCTGAGCTCTCTTCCAATAGACGCGGGTTCAAATCACGCTGCGTTTAAATTTTTATACGTTTTTTCAAAAAATATTTTCTAATCCTAAGTTTATTTTTTATATCTATATACCTTAATTTTTTTATTTATATCTATTTACCTACTTAGGTAAAGATGTCTTAATTTCTATTTACATACCATGGAAGCTTATAAAAGCAGGTTAATAAAATATTTATTATTCCAATTCCTCTAACGAATGCTAACTAGCCACTCTGTTTAACAGAAGATGGTTTTGCAATTCCTTTCAAAGCGTTGTTAATCGTAAAAGCGCTGAGGAAAGCTTCTATTTTTTATTTTTGCTTTGAGATAAATACATTATATAAATACATTTTAAGTTTTTATAGTATTTTAAATTACGGAGATATGTATATACGTGTCGGCGAATTAGTGTCTTTGCACTGTTAGAAGTTTTAAATGATACAGAATTTTTAGATGTTAAGCAAAAGTTTTGTTTAATATTCTAGTCAGGGAAAAATATACAAATATATATATAAAAATCAATATAATTATGTAAATTATATGTAATGCTTTAACTCATTCACTCACTAAGTATAATGGGAATGCATTATTTGTGAAAGTTGCGGGCGTCAATTATGCTGTACTCTGTATTACATAATATAAAACAAAGGAGACTACGCACCGACTTTAATGTGCTTTTCATTAATAGATAGTGTTAATGTGTACAAACTAAAAATATATCGGACTGTGTCGCCCAAAAGATGATAAAAAATTCTCTACTTTTTCTTAAAAAAAAGAGATTAATGCAAAATATAGTTAAATAAATCTCTGTGTGAGATAATGATATGAATTTGAAAAATATTATTTCAAATTCATTTACATAAAAAAAATAGATACACATTCACAATTTCATTAATTCCAATTTTTAAATTTTCTTACCTTATTGTATACAAAAATGTTTGAAATTTTATTGCAATCTCGTATATATTTTAAAACTGAGATTTCTCGTACGAAAAAAAAACAGAGATTTTTTAATATTTTAATGCTTTTAAAAAGTTGTCTAATACTAGAAAATCTAGTAATATGACTTTATTGAGACGTAGTTAAGAGATATGAAGGACGATAATTGTGATTTCGATCCAAAGCAATTTAATTTTGTTCTAATTACTTGAATATATTTTCAATTATAATTTATTTTTATATATTAGAATATTTGCAATTGACAAGCAATATTATTGTGTACAATTTGTACATCAGTCAATCAAAATATTATTGGGCACATATATATATATATAATCTATAAGTTAATAATAAAGTGTTCTTTGAACCGGACGGGTCTTTTGTGATTTTTTTATTTATTCACTATCCCAGCTTTGTTCTAACGGGTTGGGTCGACCTGAGGTTGCGAGGCGCTGTAATATTCAGCCTTCAGACGCAATGTTTTATTTAACCACCTCAAGCTTCAATATTCATCACATTACGGCCACCACTCTTTGTTCTTGAATAAAATACATGATTCGTTTATATTCTAGCGACTCGCAGACTACGACTTGTCTCTACAGCTGTTAAATTGGTTTATTACAATAGCAAAGTTTCGATAGCGCAAGTGAAGTATTTCTAAAATATTCTACTATATTGGTTCGTAAAATAATTGAATTTTCATGACCTTTCAATTCACCTAATAATAAGTAATGATTAAAAAGTCATACATTCATTAGCGATCAATAATTTCAAAACGTAACATATATAATTTTATAACGTACATACATCTGTATGAATCACTTTTAACCTGAAGCATAACATTTAAAATTTATATACGTTTTAAATTTATATCACGACCTAGTTGAAAATAAACGCGACCTCTTTTCACTGTAAAAAGGTCAGAGTTTCCACTGCGATCACATATTAAACGCTTCAAATGTTCCACTCCGATGACATGGAACTCAAACTTAGAAAGCGAAAAAAGAACATAAAGCGACATCCATTACGACGCGCCAAGTAAGGAACTTATAACAAGGGGTGGTGGAGCAAAATGGATATTTGCTGAGTCAGTCACCAGCGCTCAGAGCGACGTCTCGACGCGGAACGTGACCGCACTCCATAAGTAACACCGGTTTACATCTTACTTTTAAATTAAAGACAGAGCTGAACACATCCATCTTATTTTTCTTCTTTAATGACATTGTTTTATGGGTTTGGAATATTTTTTCACATTTAATTTCTAAATAAATAAAAGATTGATAACATGAACATTACATAATATGTTAGAGAACGTTAAATATTTTTTTATTGTTACAATCTAATTTACTAACGAAGCGAAAGTAAATTGAATTTTAGACCCTTTTCTGGGTATACATAAATTGCTTAGTGTTCGTAGATAAGACTGAAAATGCGTTATTTTAATTTAGAACTGACGATATAATTCAATTTTAATGTGATAATTAATATAAATTGAGTGAATATTTATGTAAGTCATTTTATAATATCATTAAAACGCAATATTACGCGTTAATGTAGTAATTGAATTAAATTAATTTTTTTTTTTATCCTCTTCAACATAGCAAATACATTTAGTTGATGTTTTCATTTAGACATTTAGTTAATGTATCAAAATATTAACATAATTTTCAGGTAAATTCAACCGTAAGAAGTGGATAAAATTAATATTGTAATATTTCCTTTGGTATTTGTGAGGCTAATAAGCGTGTTAAAAAATTATCAAAAAGCTTTTTTCAAAAAAAAAATAATACTTAGTACTCTTATATTTTTTTTATTTCATAACTCGCGTTAAATTTTCAGGCTAAATGTCAGGTTTCGCTCAAAATATTTGACTTTGAATTTTTTCAGCAATGTTTAGGCCTTTTACTTTGTTTAATTCAATCCTCTGTTAGTTTCCAATTAGTCATTGAGTCCAATGATTACTTACAAGTTTTAGTTGCATTCAGCTTTTAAGGTTTTAGCATCTAGGATATATTACGACAACTTCACTAAATTTCAATGTAACAAATTCTGTATCAAATGTTTGATTAAAAGGAATAAAAACCAAATCTAAATCTAAATCTTACGTTTTCTGCTACACACAAACAAAATGAATCTACATACTATCTAGAACCGACCTTTGTCCCCAGAAGAGAGTTCAACTGACGCTTTATTTCAGTGTATCCCATATAAATATATTCTTATATAATTGTGCACTGTTCATAATTTTCATTGAACAGCGTGGAAAGTGGTTTAGGTTAAACGCTTTAAAGCAGTAACATGGCTTTCAATTAAATATGTGACATTTAACTCCTACGTAATATAAGTAGCACATTTCTGCTCCTTATGGTCATTAAGTCTTTAAGTTTGTTAATCATTTTAAAAATAATCTGCAATTTAACAAGCTTATAGATAGGTACTTGTTATAATTCTAATATTGTTATTATATACATGAATTAATAATTAACAATGAAAGTTTAGCAATAACTATAAAATTTGTTAAGTGACAACAAAATGGAACGAAGTTTGGTGATAGTGGTCTATGCTAAGAGCTTATAATACTTAAAATAATAAATATTTAAAGTAAAATTAAAAAGAGAAATCATAATAATAAAGGTTATATTAAAATATTGATAAAATTTAGCTTATATTATACAAAGGTATTGTTAAGAAAATTTACCAATGTAATTTTTTTTAGCTTCACGCTTTATACCCGCCAAACGCTACGGTTTCTGCATAATCTTCCGCCTCGTCCGCAGGCATCAACTTCTTCATACATGCCTTTCGGGGGGTCCTAATGCTTTTTACGTGACCTTCATTCAGTATCATTGATACTGTGTTTTTGAAGGTCAAACCGAGGTCTGCGCCTACCTCTCGTACCGTTCACCTTTGCTTTATAAATCTTTCTTGCCGTTCTTTCATCACAAATCCTCTCGACGTACCCAAACCACCTGAACACGTTTTGTTTCATTCTCACTATAACATTCACGCTTACGCCTGCCATTCTGCGGATCGCTTCGCTGCATATACGATCAGCTAAACTGATTCCGCACATCCAGCGAAGAGAGCGTATTTCAACGTCATTCATCTTTCTTTCATTCTTTTTTTGACACCACCCACCACACACCCACCTTTTGCAACCGTATAACAACGTTGGTATCAGTACCGCATTGTGAACGGCAAGACGTGCAGGGACGCTGACGTTTTGCCATCGCATCAATGCAGCAAGAGCACCATTAATTCTGTTACCGGCAGCAAGAGGCTTTTTCATATCCATTTCATATATTCCCCCTACTAAACATACTTACAAGGTATAACACTTCATTGACTTGTTCTAATATTTTTCTATCTACTCTAATCTTACATTTGGTTTTTTCTTCAATTACAAGAATCTTAGTTTTACTCACATTCAGGCTATTCCAGCTCCTACTCGTACATAGGCTCAGTAGTCTCGATCAAAAGATTTTACTGCCTGCAACAAAGATCCGTTCACATTGTACCGGGGTGGTATCACCCATAATTTTTTCTTAAAACCCTGTCAAATGCCTTTTCTAAATCAACAGAAGCACGGAGAATTTTTTGGCATACAGCCCAAAACTTTTCCGTTATCCGACGGAGAAAAAAGGCCTGATCTGTGCACCCTCTTCTAGGTCTAAATTCTCCTTAGGCCTTCCACAAAAAGCCTTTCAAATCTCTCTTGCATTCTTCACGCTAGGATTTTAGCATAAATTTTACTGTCCAAGCTAATCAAACTGATAGCCCTATAGCTTGCATAGCCTTTCTGTGAACATTTGCCTATATACGAAAGCACGATGACTGCACGGTCATCATCCGGGACCTCTTCCGTTTTTCAGCATAAATTGCATAGAAAAAAGAACACCATATTATATCATCTCTGCAGTAACTCCATCTGCTACCGCTGTCTTACCACATTTCAGGCTTCGTATAGCATCTATTTCATATAATATCTGCGTCCGTCCATCCGTCTGCTATATCAAGACTCAGAATATTGCTGTCGCTTGAGACAAAGGTTTCATCACATTCATACATCTCCTTGTAGAACTCCGCCCACCGTTGCAAGATGTGCGTTCTTTCTGTTAATATGTCATTGTCATTTGAAATCAACCCATTCATTCTACAAATTGGCAAGTTTATTCTTACTTGAGGTATTATAGTCCGGCCATGCTTTCTTTCCGCTGCATATTTCACTTCACCATCCCACCATTCATCAAGCTTTTTACTAAAACCTCTACAACGCCACACACCTTAGTTGCAGCATCAATCATACAACTCCTAAGATTCTGCCAGCGTACTTCAACATTCCCATTACCTATTTCGCAGCTGTCTAGCTTCTTGGAAACTTTTTCTTCATATTCCTTTCTAATCGATGGATCTTGAAGCTTCCAGCTGCGATTATGCGATTATTCACTTCCAAGCCCGGCCATCTCGTATCGCTGCGTCAACCTGCAAACATACCCCTTATTCTAGTAACCACTAGATAGTGATTTGTTCCCAAGTTGGCACCCATAAACACATGCGTGTCCACACATCTTGGTTACGAATACGCTGATCCACTAGGAATAAATCAATCATGCTTTTCTCTTTCATTCATTCCCATGTATACAAGACAATTTGTTTATCGTCAAACATCGTATTTTCCATAAACAAATCCTTCTTCTTACATAATTCCAATATGAGCTTAGCAGCCTCATTTACTCTCTTATCGCTATTTTTGCCTAGCATACGTTAGTAATCATCTTGTGTGGTTCCAAGCCATCCATTCAAATTACCACATATAGTTAGTTTTTCATTCTCTCTTGCACTACCTAGAACTCCTCTTACACTCTTCCAGAACTCCTCTAGTTCACTTGATAGAGCTGAGGATACTGGCGTATACGCTGCTAATAACAATATTTTTACTATCCCCAGCTTGAAGCGAACCAGAGCAGCCTCGGGTTGATCGCCATATAATTTACTATTGCACTCACTTACACCTTAACACCCTCGTTCACCTTCTAGAACGCCAGCCCAGAAGGCCACTCGGTTGCCCAGTAAATCGGTCGTACTATTGCATTTTCTTTTGGTCTCAGTCACACAGATAAAGTCCAGATCTCCTTCATTCATCACATCTAAAAGTTCATTCATCTTCTGATGCATTCTCTTACATTCTATGTAGCTATTTGTAGCTCCGACCTCCACTTCCCATCGTCTCGGACATGGCGTGCTGGGTGGCGGTCCTCAATGCCACGTTCGTCTCCACTTCTCACACCAGCGGGCTCGCACTGCGCGTCTCCACTTCTCACACCAGCGGGCTCGCACTGCGCGTCACCTCAGGGGGACTCCCTAGCATTATGCGGCCTGGTACTCGTGGCGGATGGACTCCTGCAGCCTTACACAACCATTATATTTACGTAAAGCTGGCAGGGGTCACTACGAGCAAGTCTTCCATCATCGACTCATATTCCTGATTTCCTTAAGCATATTATGTCAATACACAAATGTTTTATATATTACAATTACAACATATAAATTCAAATATTTCTAAAAGATTTAAGCACCGAAAACCGCGGTGTACCGTAGTAACATGTCTATGTGCATCGCGAAAAAGGTACGTTACCCTTTGGAAGAGAGGTTGAGACAGATTGTTAAGTAGCGATTACGAACCAACACTTAGTGGGCAGTCCTGTTACTAGATGGACTGATGAGCTATTGAAGGTCACTGCAGGCAGACAGTGTACAACCTATAGTTTTCGTGTTCTATTTGAAAAAGGCCTATTCCTGTCAAGCTCGTCAGTAGGCATCGATTGTCTAAAGTATGACTTAACTCTCTACAGTTCCTTTAAAGGTAAACAATCTTAATTATTATAGAACCATAATGAAAGATATATATTTGCCAAAAACTAAAACTTATTTATTTTATTGGCTAAAACTGGTCAAAATTAAGCTTTTTTAGAGGCTGTGGCTGAGGGCGTGGCGCAATGAGACAGCGTTTGACTGTAAAACGCGATCGGCTGTGGGTTCGATCCTCACTCGGGAGAGTGATTATATTTAAATAATTTCTCTTCCTCGCTCTGGTAAGACTTAGTGCGGCGTTGAGTTCTACCTCTCAACAAGCAATGTTTCGAATTCGGTGGAAAGCGAAGTACAGAGTGTTTAGATGCTAGGTTTTTCCTGTCTGTCCTGCTATGCGGGATAAAAGCGTGAAGCTAAAAAAAATAAGCTTTTAATGTAATATGTACACTTAACTATGTAACATTTGTTTTAAATGCAATTTCATTTATAAAATTGAACTAAGATAAATTATGGGATAACAAAGATTTGAGCAAATCTTTACGTCGTTTAGCAATCAATTGGATCTGAAGCGCTAAGTGTATATACACAAGCGATTGGTCAAAAGAAAGAGGGAATAAGCTCGAACACTTTTATGAGGGAACATCAAAGGAACGATTCCGGAGTGAGGAACGCGTGATTACTTTTGACACCATGCAATAGCGTTCCAGCGCAATGCATACAGGCATTTTGCTATAAACGAAGTTTCCAAATATTCCTGTTATTTTGATAATACCATGCTGGGTAGGCAAATAAGCATTGTTCAAAAATTCGAACATTTAAGGTTTTCTAGTAGGAGATAGTATTATAAGCGATATCTGAAAAAGTATTTTATGTTTAGTCAATTTCGTATTATTTATTATATGATGAGAAGCAATTTGGAAATAAAAAATATTTTCAATAAAATTATTACGTCAACGTATTACGTTACGCGTACAGCCCTACATAAAATGAATTATGAATGTTGACGAAACGACATCCATCATTCTTTGATATTTTACTTTGATTCTTTTTTATTAAGACTTTGTTTTACTAAATCCTACTATGTTGAAAATGTTTTTTATATCGTGAAAAACATAAATGTGAAAGTGACAGCCAAGTTCAACACTAAGAACATGAGTGATTGTAGACGTCCCGATAAAATTATTGACATATAGGTGGGCGCCAAGTTCAATATATAATACTGAAATTTAAAATACATAAAAAAAATAATTGAGGTCAATCTTGGTACAGTGGGACAGCGTCTGACTGTAAACGCGACTGGTCGTGGGTTAGGTCCCCACTCAGCGGAGTGATTATATTTAAAATTATTTAATTATTATATTATATTATTTTCACTAAATCGAACAGTAATTAAATTTGAAATCTAAAAACTTGACTAGAATTAAGTTAGAAGAGTGATATTCAAATTCTACCGCGCTATAATTTTTTTACTAAGTTTTACTATTATGAACTCTAATCATTATGGTGTGAGCACTATTAAGACCGGGACCAGTTGCGGATCAATGTTAATCTATTTACATTTTCAAGCTCGCATAAATCCCGTTAAAATAACCGTAAAACTGTCCACGTGCTTAATCTCCCTCAAATGAATTGTGTCATGCCTGAATCTAAACAGGTTTTAAGGTTTTATCTTTGTTTATACATTAGAATTCGCAAAAACACCGAAAATATTCATATGTGAGTTCAGTTTCTTTATCAAATACATTTGTGCATACCTAAGTGTTTTTGTTACAAATAAACGTAAAAACATAATTTTTTTTACTCGTATCTGTTTGAAGTTGATAGAAAATTTTGAAACGCTTGACTACTTTTTGCAAAAAAAACGTACCTACCGTTTTTTGAAAGAACTGTAAATGTAAAAAAATAATTTTAATTTATCATTATTTATGTGGTAACCGTCAACATGATATTAGATGTATTTTTTCTTTTTATTGTTTTTTTAAACATGGTCTACCTGCGACAATGGACTACTGTAAAGTGTTCAAAACGTTGAATTTTTAACATGGTTGGATAAGAATTATTCTTAAATTATCTTTTCAAGAAAAAAAATGCCTTGTGCTGTTTTATGCTAATTATCAGTGCTTTAGTAAAATTTCCCTTAAAAGCACTTTCTTACTTATAAGAAAGAAAATCTTTAAAAAGAAAATACGAAAAAGACATACTGAATTTTTAGACAATTTCTTAAAAATACAGTTGTAATTACTGAACCCCAAGGATTATATAGAGATAAGCGGCGCTGAGAAAAATTTACATTAAGCCTGCGTAACTAACATAATTAGTATAAGTATTTTGAATCTCAGACGCTTTTGCCTTTTTATTTTAAATAAAAACATTCAAATGAAATCTCACTTTCAACTAAACTGAAATATTATACAAAAGTTTGTTATTACAGCAAAAATATTGTGATATATTTTCAGATAAAATGTAATATTTTTAACACCTACGTGTTAAAAAGTACGTTGATAAATAAAGATTACACGAATAGGTAATCAGTAATATCGTTAGATAGTTCGAGTAATCATTTCTTTTTTATGATCTGAAATCAATATTGTAGACTGCATAATGTAATTAGTTAATTATGATTTAGATTCCACTAAGAGGAATCAAGACAATTAAGACAATTGCTATTTTATTGCAAGTAAGACAATTGCTATTTGTCAATTGCTATTTGTCAAAATCAAGATCTGCAAAAAAATGGACGGTAAAAGTTTGCTAAATTATTCTTGTCAGAAAGTTTGAGCTATTGCAAGGATATAAAGTTTTCAGTATTATTTTTCTCTAAGCAGACATTGATATTGATATTTGATATTTGTAGGTACGGTCTATATTCAGAGCCTTTTTTTGATGATGAAAGTCTAAATAAAATTGAAAATACCTTTATACATTAAAATTAAATCTAATATAAAATATGCGGGTCGTGTCGCAGTTGGACAGCGTCTGATTGTAAACTGGATCGGTCTTGGGTTCAATTTGCATTCCGGGCTTTGAATATATTTAAATTATTTTCATTTCCTTGCACTAGTAAGACAAAGCGCGGTGTTGACTTCTGAGACTGAACACGCAACGACTCGAATTTCGGCGGAAAGCGGAATACGGTCTGTACACTAGGTATTTCATGTCATTATAGACGGGATAAAAGATTGAAGATAATGGGGGTCGACGATGGAAGACTTGCGCGCAGTGACCCCTGCCAGCCTTACATAACATCAATAGTTGTGTAAGGCTGCAACATTCCATCCGCCACGAGCACCAGGGCGCACCATGCTAGGGCGTCCCTCCGAGGTGACGCGCACCAGTGCGTCCCCGCTGGTGTGAGAAGTGGCGACGAATGTGGCGTTGGGGACCGCCACCCAGCACGCCATGTCCGTAACATCGGGAAGTGGAGAACGGAGCTACAAGTAGCTCCGTGGAATGTAAGAGGAGGGATGCAACAGAAGATGATGAATTATTAGATGTGATGAATGAAAGAGATTTAGATGTTGTTTGTGTGACTGAGACCAAAAGAAAGGGGAATAGCATGACCAATTTGCCGGGCAACCGAGTCGCCTTCTGGGCTGGAGTTCCAGAAAGTGAACGAGGGTGTCAAGGTGTAGGTGTGTTGTTATCCCCTCGATTGGTGACTGCAATGGTAGAATATAAGGCGATCAACCCGAGGCTGCTCTGGGTTCGCTTCAAGCTGGGGATAACAAGAATAGAGAAAGAGGAGTTCTGAGAGAGTGTCAGGGAAGTTCTAGATAGTGTAAGAGGGAATGAAAAATTAATAGTATGTGGTGATTTGAATGGATGGGTCGGAACCATACGATATGGTTACGAACGCGTAGTAGGGAAGTATGGTGATAAGAGAGTGAATGAGGCTGGTAAGCTCATATTGGAATTATGTAAGGAAAAAGATTTGTTTGTGGCAAACACTATGTTTGACCACAAACAAATTCACATGTACACTTGGGAACGGATGGAAGAGAAAAGCATGATTGATCTATTCCTAGTGGATCAGCGTATTCGTAACCAAGTTATGGACACGCGTGTATTTAGGGGTGCCGACTTGGAAACAGATCACTATCTAGTAGTTGTTAGAATAAGGGGTCTGTTTGCCGGTTGGCGCAGCCGCACGTGATGTCCAAACTTGGAGGCGAATAATAGCATAAGATGCTGGAAGCTTCAAGTTCCACCCACTAGAGAGGAATATGAAGAAAGGGTTTCCAAGAAGCTAGACAGCTGCAAAATAGGTACTGAAAGTGTTGAAGTATGCTGGCAAAATCTTAGGAATTGTATGATTGAAGCTTCAACTGAGGTATGTGGCATTGGGAAAAGAGGCTTTAGTAAAAAGCGCGATAAATGGTGGGATGATGAAGTGAAAGAGGCAGTAGAAAGAAAGAAGAAAGCACGGCAGGACTATAAAGCCTCGAGTAAGAATAAAAGTATGAGAGAGATTAAGAAGAAAGAATATAAGTAGCAAAAGCACCTAACGAAAGCACTGATAAAGATGAAGCGTGAAAAGTCAGAGCGTGAAAGAGATGATAGATTGACAATCAATTTCCGGGAAAACACGAAGCTTTTCTGGCGAGAAGTTAATGATTCTCGGCGTTGTTCGCCAACCTGTAAAATAAATGGGATGCTTTCTGAGGACGGTGAAATACTTACGGAAAGAACACACGTTTTGCAACGATGGGCGGAATAAGAAGATGTATGAATGTGATAACGCCTCTGTCTCGAGCGACAGCAATATGCTGAGTCTTGATGTAACAGATGGCGAAATCGGTATAAAAGAAGTAGAGAATGCCATACGAAGTCTGAAATGTGGTAAGGCAGCGGGAGCAGATGGAGTTACTGCAGAGATGATCAAATATTGTGGGCCTCGCATCTTGGACCTGCTCTTTTTTTCTATGCAATTTATGCTGGAAAAAGGGAGAGGTCCCGGATGATTGGCAAGGCGTAGTTATCGTGCCTTTGTATAAAGGCAAAGGTTCACAGATAGACTGTGCAAGCTATAGGGCTACCAGTTTGATTAGTTTGGGCAGTAAAATTTATGCTAAAACTCTAGCGAGAAGAATGCAAGAGAGATCCGAAAGGCTTTTATGGGAGGCCCAAGGAGGATTTAGACCTGGAAGAGGGTGCATGGATCAGGTCTTTTCTCTCCGCATGATCACGGAAAAGTTTTTGGCTGTAAACCAGAAAGTTTTCTGTGCTTTTGTGGATTTAGAAAAAGCATTTGACAGGGTTGTAAGAAAGAAGTTATGGGAGATACTGCCCCGGGACAATGTGAGCGGACCCTTGTTGCAGGCGGTAAAATCTCTTTATCAAGATCACTCAGCCTGTGTACGAGTAGGAGCTGGCATGTCGCCTCAGTTTGATATTCAATCGGGTGTCAAACAGGGCTGCGCCATGTCAGCCTGGCTGTTCAATTTGTTTTTGGATAGTTGTCTCCAAGGAGTGACAGATAGTGGCACAGGAGTAAAAGTTGATGATTTGACAGTAAACTGTCTGTTGTACGCAGATGATGCAGTGCTAATTGCATCATCAGAATGCGAGTTACAGGCATTGGTCACAACTCTGAAAGAAGGGTGTGAAAGTAATGGTCTAAACCTGAATGTGAGTAAAATTAAGATTCTTGTATTTGAAAGAGACGAAGAAAGAACGGAATGCAAGATTATGGTAGATAGAAAGATATTAGAACAAGTGAATGAGTTGGTATATCTGTGAAGTATGTTTAGTAGAGATGGAAGATACGAAATGGATGTGGAAAGGAGTATTGCTGCCGGTAACAAGGTTAACGGTGCTCTTGCTGCATTGATGCGACGGCAAAACGTCAGCGTACCTGCACGTGTTGCCGTTCACAATGCAGTACTAATACCGAAGTTGTTATACGGCGGCAAAACGTGGGTGTGTCAAAAGAAGAATGAATGCAGTAGAGATGAGATCTCTTCATCGAATATGCGGAGTCAGCTTAGCTAATCGTATATGCAGCGAGGAGATACGCAGAATGGCAGGTGTAAGCGTGAATGTCACAGTAAGAATGAAGAAAAACTTGCTCAGGTGGTTTGGGCACGTGGAAAGAATGAGCGTTGAAAGAATGGTAAGAAAGATTTTTGAAGCCAAGGTGAGGGGTACGAAAGGTCGGGGGACACCTCGGTTGACCTTCGAAATCACAGTATCGAAGATACTGGAGGAAAGTCACGTAAAAAGTATGAGGACCCCCCGAAGGGCATGCATGAAGAGGATAATGACTGTGGACGAGGCGAAAGAGGTATGCAGGGACTGTAGCGTTTGGTGCTCCGTACTCTCTGACTACCCCGCCAGGGATGAAGCGTGAAGCTAAAATAAAAAGATAATAAAAAATATTTATAAAATAAATCTTCTTATGTGATTCAACCTACAAAGAAAAAAGTTAGTGAAAAATATTTATATGTTTTATACAGTAAGTAGTCTTTACATAAATTTTAAAATCTAAGTAACACATCAATCTTGTAGGTATTCTTAACTCATGACCTATTTGAGTCGAGACCGTTTTTCTCAAACGGAAATGAAATTTCTCCACAGATATAATAGCTTTTCACGGATTACATCCTGCTCGTTTTCAAATAAGATTTGCTTTATGAGTTTATCTTTTAAGAAATATAACGTTTTAAACGAGAAAGTTGGGTTCAAGATGGCGTTATATTGATGGATATTTTTATATTAAATGATATACATACTCTGTATGTTATTGCATTTGGAAAACGTTTAGTATGCAAAGTAATTATTGGGAAAAATTCGAGAACGCTGTGACGGTTAGAAATATATTATAACTTTCAATAAAGAATTCTATTACAGAGCACATGTACGTATCTAAATTCATGAATTACGTGCTTATGTATAAATAAATGGACGAGTTTAAAGTATATTTTTTTTATTGCTATACACCATTTTAATACTTTAGGTTTTTTAAAACTTCAAGTTCATTATTTTTATTTTAAAATTAACACTTAATAGTTTACAATTTATTATAACCTAATATTCAGCACCTTTAGTAACATCAAAATATATTCTAAATACCTATTATCGGCTATCGCACAAGCTATAGTATTTACCTATGAGACGGTGTGGCTGTGAACGAAATTAGGACACCTATATTCAATCACGTAATATATTGAACGTAGCAAGATATACTAGGAAAATCGAGTACATTTGCACGTTTAAGCGGTATAAAATATGTTTATAACTTATCTAAGTAAATGTATTGAGATATGTACGTCTATACTCCACTAACGCAGCGCTGCCCCAAAATTATATTGTAATTACTTTATTTATTAGAAAGACAAACAATATTATAAAACAGAATAAAAATTAAACAAAACGTTAATACATTAACCAGTTAAGTCTCCACTCATTGTAACAAAATAAGAATTAAAAAAATTGTAATGAACATTGGGAAAAATCTAAAAGTAATTGTGCATGTAGCTGCGACATCGATCTCTATAAGCCGCGAACACATTAATCTGACTACCAATTTACAACGTACGTTACGTGTGTTGCGAGAAAACGCTTTTTTATTCGAACATTGCTTTTATCGAAGCCAAAATTGTATTTTCCAAATAGAAGTTTTATTTTGAAACTGCACTACGGAAACTGTGTGGCGGCGAATAAAATTAGTGTGTCTAAACTCAATCACGCGTGTTACAGACAGGCCTGTACCACACTCGTGGTTGGGCTACAAAATAATTTTCATCGTATGTATAAGGGTGAATATTGGCTGTATTTGCTTTTTATTAAAATATTTGAGAATTAGGATATTTTTTATTTTGTCATATATTTAGTTGGTTTTGTAAGTATATTTTATCCTTTTTTTAGAAAAAAATTTGATTCAATAACACAAAAAATATTCATATTCATATTTAATAATAGTTTAAATTACTTACTTTTATAATGTAACATTTAGAGAGACAAAGAGCTTTTCTGTGTATACAACATTTAATTATTTGAAAAAGAGTGTTAAGGACACTCATTTTTGGCCTGATCCTTTACTAAAGTATCTTAAAGCTGCTTATAAGGGAACAGCCGTAGACTAACTTTTCCTTTCAAAGAATAAAATAGAAGCTCACGTAAAAGCATAACAGGCCAACTTTTACACTTTAACTTTTCCGATGGGTTTCACTTTTTGGACTTTACAATTACGCAGCGGAATTCTTTATACCAAAGCTAAAAATGTGTTTCCATAATGTCATAATGTGACTTTAAATTTCTCGAAAATTCTTAAGGCTTGCTATATAAAAGCCTAAATTTAATATTAAAATATATGAATTATACCTAACAACGTGAAAAGGCTCAAGTACATTAGTGATGTAGTAATTCGATAAAGCTCCGAGTCGTACAAACTTGCTTAATGAAATTCAGGTATGCTGCCTAGGTCGATGTTGTTTTCCGCTATCCATAATCCAATTTTGCCCTATAGTTATATAGAGATCAGAATAGTTGTTCTACGAGTAAAGTAAACGATTTATATTATAGCCTCGACTTTTTTACAGATAGGTATCATATTGAATTGAAATATAATTTGAGCATTGTTTAGTCTTTAGTCCCTTTGGACTAATTCTATTTCAGGTTATTATTATTTTTATATAACTATAACTATTTGACATCAAATCTTTTTTCACAATTTTGTAACGATTCGGTTCCGTTTATCTAATTTTGAGACTATACGAAATTAGTGTTTCAGTTACTATTTAACAAATGTGACCGCATAAAAATATATTTACTTAAAGAAACTGATTTTTTAAAATGATATTTAATATCTATTGTGCGGACTTGATTAGATTTGTGTTCGATGTAGTTTTCTTTAGTTTCACATTTTTTATCCAGCATAGTAGGTTAGACAGAAAGTACCCAGTGTCGAGACATTACGGACTTCTTTTTCAACAACTCTGCACTTACCAGAACGAGAAAGTGAAAATAATTTAAACGTAATCACTCCCCCGAGTGGGGATCGAGCGCACAACCAATCGCATTAACAATCAGACGTTGTCCCAACTGCGCCACGACTGGCCTCATGTCATGCAGTTGGACGACTTAAAATAGTTTTAAATGTACTGTCGCATCCAGGAAACCTATTCTAAATGATTAAGTTAACTCGGATGTTGCTACTTCCACGCGCGCTCTTCCCGGATACCATTCCGCTCAATATCACTGTAGTAACAACCCTTGACGTTAATAAACTTTTTCATCTTCATAAAAACCCAATTGACTGAAACTTATGTGACTTACTCATACTGTATTTTTATTAAATATATTTTTCAATATATTATGAGATCGGTCGCGGCGTCTGCATGTAAACGCGACCGGTTGTAGGTTTGATTCCCACTCGGGGGCATGATTATATTTAAATTATTTTCCTTTTCTCGTTCTAGTAAGACAAAGCGCAGCGATGAGTTCCGCCACTCAGCACACAATGTGTTCGGCGGAAAGCGGAGTACGGAGTGACATGCCAATACCTACCTGTGTGCCCCGCTATGCAAGATAAAGCTAAAAAAAGTATTTATATATTTTGTATTATCTATATAGTTCATTCATAATAAATATAAACCATAACTATATTATGTATCATTTCATTATTTTTTATTCTATAATATGTATCATTGCATTGAATTATTTTTTCTCAATGTTATATTTTTTGTTAGACAAATATTTGTTTTGAAACGACGTCTTTATGAAACAATTCTTTTTTGTTAGATGTTATTTTTGTACTTTACCACCTGTTTTGTGATATACAAAAAAATGAAATTTACTATGTAAAATAATTGTCCTAAATTAAAATGAACTCTCAATTAGTTTGAAACAACAATAACTACGGGAATACCAAGCAAAGACTTACAGAAGGAAAAATTCATAAAGTTTCTAGGAAAAAAAATCTGCATAAATACAATGTATCAGTAATCCATGATAATTAAATTATTAATCAATGATATTAAATTGTTATTTTTTTATAAGACATTACCGTTTTTATATATTCATAATTACTGATATCGTCATGCCACAATGTTTCCCGATCCACCATTAATATATATATATATATATATATATATATATATATATATATATATATATATATATATATATATATATATTATTTTGTTATATATTATAGATACCAGTATATAGTTTTGGATTCCAATACATAGCTCGTAGAGGAGAATGTAAAGAACGGAGGGATGTATTGTCGCTGTTGTCACACGAATTTCAAGAGTTTCCTCTAAGCTCCTTTTTAAAATTATAATCAGATAGTAAAATAGCGAAAATCGATTCAATAGGCGTATTCAAATAATGTAACACTTACATATTTATGTAATTTTTTATATTTATGACAGTATTTTTAAGTTTGGCTAATTTAAATGTACTAACACGTACACTCAGAAACTTCAACATAAAAATGTTGCAGCAAGAGAGAGAGATGGACACTTAAAATAGTTTCAGCGAGAATAGCTTTATAAAAGTCAAGTGTTGTTGATGTAGCGATATGAAACGAAATGGAAGGGTGCAATGGGCGTTCGCGCTGGGAAATTGCAATATCCGAGCCAACTGAATTATAGCTAGCTATGACTAGCTAGATATGACTTTCGCGTTTTAGTGGATCCTTTATAAACTTAAAGAAATGTTTAATAACATTCGAAGGAAAGATAGCAGAATATTATTTTCTACAATTTATGCACGCGTAATTGCTATGTATGTGTGTATAAATTTATGCGGTTCAAATCTCGCAACTCAATTTTGAAGCGGATATCTTCAACCGACTGCGATGAAATTAAGTGTATACGTTTAGTTTGAAGACAATATGACGGGTTATTATGTTATACATGGCGGATTAGCTATTTATAATGCAACCTTTCAATATGGGTATCAAATGAAAATAACTTGAAAAATTTTTTGACGTTATAGAGACAAAGTTTTATTGCCTTCATCATAATATCTAATGAAAAAAGTCGCTAAGAATATGAATATGAGTTAACCCCATGGCTTCAATTTTTATGAATTTTGGGTGTATTGATGTTTGTACTTTTGGGTTTGTAGAAATGCTTGATGTAAGGTGTAATAGATTGAGGCATCAGTTGGTTACATAACCATTAGAAGTTTTCGTTATCACAGTGCTATATATTCACAATTAAGCAGAAAACATCCTTGCAAGAAAAAATGATAGCAATTGCACGATGATCATTAAAAATCGTTTTTAAAACAAGCCGTTATTGAAATGCGCTAAAAAGAACAAAATAAACACTTTATTTAAAGATGCTTTCGCTAGATGTTAATTTTGTGTATACCTATAATGTAAATAGGACTATTTAAAGTTTTTTATATTTCCTCTATTTGGTGACGTTTAACACAGTAAATTACGCTAAATAGTCATAATATTTCAATATTTGTAGTGAAACCCCGATGCCTTTATAAAAAAAACAATGAACTAAACATTGTATAATAAAATGTATTAATTTAATCTACTATATATTAACAATTTGTCCACTCAGATTATTTTTTGTCGCTCGGAAATGCTATTTACGCAGACTATCCGTGCGCATGGCAGGCTTGCCTTACGGACGCATGATACTGTGGGACTCATCAGATCTACCTGATATTACCCACTAAAACTCAGCGGAATACCTTCACCCTCGCCTAAGTGCTCCAGGGTTTCTTTTACAGCACCCGCAGACTCAATGACGTGCAGGAGGATCACCATGATCCTCCCGTAGTAGTTCCTCTAGGGTAGGGGGAGTTGAAAATACGCATACTATCTTCTTCTACCCCCTGGCCTGCGGCTTCGGAGCGGATCTGCACATTCGCTATGCTCACGCACTCTGTGTTACCGGAGAGCTTCTCTTAACGTCTCAAACAGCAGGCTGTAAAAATCCAATGAGAAGACGAAGGAAGATCTCTCTCTGCGATCGCGACCAGTGACCGAGCCTTTAAGGCTTTCAGGGCATCGATGGTTGACCGACCGGCCCTAAATCCAAACTGAGCCTCTGAAAAATCCATACCTACCTCCTCAAGATGCTTACTGAGACGGGTGGCTATGATCTTTTCAAATATCTTGCTAGTCTCATTTAGCAGTACTATTGGCCTGTATGCAGTTATGCGACTAAGTGTAGTAAAAATCACGGCGACAGGTTTTGTTAACGGGGGGGGGGGGAGGGGGAGCTCTGCACGCGTAGTTTATTTCGCGCAGCAAGGTAGGTACTCCCATTTATTTTTATTTTAACCCGCCAACAACTTTCGGCGGACTTCAGCCTTCGAAAGACTAATAACCAGCTGCAAAGCCTTTTCTTCTCTTTATGTATGTCATGCAGCCGACTCTTGAGCTAGGGTCAAAGCCATTTCGTCTCCTGCACCTCATGTACGCACAATGAGTCTGATTGCAAGATATTCGCAGTTCATCAATCTCATATGTTCATATGTGCGTACTCGTGTAGCCCAGGAGCCACTATCAGCTGTTAAATTTTCAAAGATAACCCGAGAATTTTCATTGCATGATTTAGAACTTTCAACGGCTGTATCGTAATGGTGGCAGTGAAGTTTAGTTCTTTGTCCCCGGACTTTCAGGTATAGCCTTCTTACGCGTTCTCTCTCCACCTTCATGGCTTCTAATCGTGTCAAGTCTCCATCTCTATAGCTTCTAATCGTGTTTCTATCAAGGGTGTCGCTATTATTACTATGCGATTATGAGAGGCTCCCCTTGCTTCTGCCGCTAACGGCGGACGTGCTGCTGGCAAAAAACTTATAGCTGGCAAAAGATGCACAAGTACATTACGAAACTTATCATTAGTGAATTTCGTACCGGGTCATGAGAAAATATGTTATTTACTGTTCTACCCATTTTATTTTGATAAATATAAACATTAATTTATAAGAGACTCGTATAGTAAGCTTTATATCGCACGAAATAGGCCTAGCAGGAGATTGGATCGCACGAGCCGGCTTAACTAAACTTCATTAGTCAAGTTTGCATAACGGAGCTTCATTGAATTACTACATCACTCGTATGGGCGACAAACTTGTTTCATTGTTTATTCGTTTATTGATTTGAATAGAAAAAATATTAACCGTGTGTAGAGTCAAAATCTTTTTTTTAAATGGATCTATTGAATATACTATACGAATGATCGTATAGTACATTCAATAGATCCAATTATTTTTTTAAATAAAAAATGAATCCTCTTATTTATATTGACCTAATCGTGACACAATTGGAATTTGTTTAACTGAACTGTCATAGATATGCTGCAGCACATGGCTTCTACTGAAAATACTACTTGTGACGACAGATTACTCTTAAATGTTCGAATCTTGGAATCTCCTAAAACTATTGTAATTAAGATAAATAATTTTATTTAAAAGTATAAAACAGAGTTATTTATTGTATATATTTTTTCTGCCTATTTTGCGTTAATGCATGACGCAACATCTGAGTATGTACATAATTATGTTATAAATATATTTTGACCATGAGGAAGTACTACATAACCATGCACGCTGTATACAATAACAATGCAAAAATAATGTTTAAATTTTATTTAGAGCGTTTAAGCCCTCCCTATATTTAATATGTAATATAGAAGAATTCTATCACTCAGAACGTGTTGTATCATACCACAAGAGTATAACCACAAAACAAAAAAGGACGGAAAATAGTATTTAAAAAAAACACTTTCCTAAAAACTTTATCGTATAACAATATCGTATTTTTGGATCCAGACACGTTGCAAATTTTTAAGTAAATCGAATAGCAAGAATATAAAAATGAATTTACAACATTTACGTATCTTGATAAATTTATAGATAGATGAAGCTAATCAAATCAAATAAAATATAAAATTGAAAGTATTAAAGCCTTATTTATTAATATTTTAGTCATAAATTTCAAACATATCGACTGGCATCCGAACCCGATCTACTCGGCAGCAAATAAAATTTTCATTGTATACCTCACATTCGTTGTTATCATGTTTTATCTTCCCTCGTGGACAAGCTTTGCCTTCTATACATATACCGTACGTGTTGTCACATTTCTTCCATAATTCTATAAATAGAAATAGTATTTTTGAAATTCTTCACAGCTATTTTCATAATTACTTATTATAAAATTCAGAAAAAAATAATGTATAATATTATATAGTGCCTAGTTGCTTATATTACTTAAAAAATTTACTTTGCACTCCTTCACGTGCCTCTCAAGAAAGTCTCTATAATGGTTATTTTATTTTCTTTTACTGATAACGAACTATAAAACGTTAGCAACTAACTTTGAAATTCATCTTATACTTTTGATATATTCATATACTTTTTACTTCAATAATAAATAATTTTTTAAATGCTTACCAACATCTTCTTTGTGGGAATCGTCGCGATATGGCTTATCATGCGAAATATTTTCAGCAAAATTTACCCATAATATTATTACATATAGATTTAATAGATATTTTTTAATCATTGTTGTAAATATTTATAACGGAGGTAATGGAAAATATTTTCCTTTACAGAATTAAATTTAACGCAATTGTTTCATAAAAGCATTTATATTTATCTATTTATTTTATTTCTTTTTTTATGTTTCTTGTAAGAAATTAATAATTATGATTTCTCTGAATCATCAGAGATCATAAAGATTAAAAAATCATTCATCGTGATATAAAAATAATTCAATTCTTTCAAAATGCTAAATCATTTGCTTCAAGTACATCCTCGTTTATCCAACTCAATAAGAAAGGTAAACGGACATCTCCTTTAATTAATTCTGTGATGGATTCCGTTAAATCTGACCTTCATTTAGAATTTGGCATTGCCATCCGTTTTACTGACAAAGGGCTCTTCTTAATTATTTCGTCTCGTGATTTATGCTGTTTTATCGACTTTCGGCAGATCGGATTTGTCTCGCTAATTTTAGAAAATGAAAGGCTTCTATTATAAAACGAAAATTTTATTTTTCTTGAAAAATAGTAATATTTTTTATTAGCATTTCTGTAGTTCATTCTTAACGTTTTTATTACTGTATACGACGTCGAATTTAATAAAATAGTGGTGTACGTTGTAATTGGATGTTATCGTTCGATTACTTTTAACTAAAGTAACTAATAAATTCATAGAAAAAAAATATGAGAAAATCTCACGAAAACTTAGTGAGTAATTTGTACAAAACTAATACCTTTTAAACTAGAATTATGTATGAATTAAAAGTAAAAATCAATACTAACGCTACGTCTTTCGCTGTATACGCCGGGTTTGTTAAATGACGCCTCATTTTTATTTGGGGAAGCACTTCACTGGATATATTGCCACTCAAGCCTCTACTGTAGTGCCGCATTCAGTTGACAGGAACGCCTAAGTAACAATGTTTCGGTGAAATAGGTCGCATCGTACATTCCAAGATCCTACTTGAGTTAAGTGAGACACTTTTCATAATATTTGTCTTCATTTACTTTTATAAGTATCTGATTTATTTGCCTAAATAGGCTATATATTTTTCCTCTAAAGCATAAAAAAACGCCTCTAAATTGTTTGCTTTAAAAAATAATTCAATTTTGCTTAAAGTGAAACAGTTAACTGTAGTTAGAAATGAAGAATATTAAGTATATTTTTCATTTACAATGAAACAATTATTAAAATTTTGTAGAAATTTTTATTTTAGAACTTTTAATATAATAATTATAAATACCTTTAAGTTGACATTTTAAACAGATGGCACTTAAATGTGCACATATATGCTATTGCTATATTTATAATGTAGGAGTTTTTTATACGGTAGTGTGATAATATCATGATTTATCTATTTTTTAATATTTTTTTCTTCAAATGAAAATAGGTATTTCTTTAAATAAAAATAATTATTATTCAAAGAAAGATTTTGACTTAAAAAACAGATATTCAATTTTTTTATTTAATTAATTTTATTACTTAATTAAAGAACTTTAAAAATCTATATACATTTGTTAATAAAATTGTTTAATTAGATTTTCATTAACGCTGTTGATTAAATTCCGGGCTGAATTGATGTAATTTATACGCTTGTACTGTTTTTCTCTTATTCAAAAAGGCCTGGAACAAGTTGATAAATTAAATACCTGTTACGAAGAATTTCAATAACGTATTTAATTTGATATTTGAAACCTATAGCGTAATGATCAAAAACCTAATTTTAATTTTGACTTTCATAAACTTCGACAAAAATACAATTTTTAAAGTTATTTAGCTTTCTTTTATAGCTACTATATTATAATATTTTTATATATGTCTATAATTATTAAGAAAATAAAACTACCTTCTTACTTACTATGAATTCACAAATTTTTTCAACATGACAAAAAGTATAACTAAATATTTTGTACAGGATGAATTATTTTTATGTTATAATTGTAAACAAAACTATAAAAAGATTATGGGCTCGTCCGGGATTTGAACCCGGGACCTCTCGCACCCTAAGCGAAAATCATACCCCTAGACCAACGAGCCAGATACACAAATTTTCGAAAGTGTTTATTGTTTACCACTCACTTACTTATTAGAAAACTTACACTATTATATTATGGCATCTTAAATAAAAATTCTAACTTACAACCAAATGATATTAAATTATAATAGATTTCATATACTTTATCATATATTTAGTAAAAGAGAAGCCATAAAAATAAAATATATATATATATATATATATATATATGTATATGTATATGTATATGTATATGTATATGTATATGTATATGTATATGTATATATATATGTATATATATATATATATATATATTTATATATATATACATATATATATATATATATATATATATATATATATATATATATATATATATATATATATATATATATGTAAACATGTAAGCTATCAACCTTTATATTTCAAAATGAAATAAATTTATAATATTAAGAAAATATTGAATAAAATTACATAAGAAAAATAAAAAACTGGGCTCGTCCGGGATTTGAACCCGGGACCTCTCGCACCCAAAGCGAGAATCATACCCCTAGACCAACGAGCCGCTTGTTGCACAAAGCTAAATTTCAATTTAAATTGCTATATTTGTAATAGTAACTTGTACCATTCACTGTTCTCATAACAGTGCGGTGACGTCATCTGAAACCGGAACCTGGTAACCATAAATTGCTTATCGTGGCGACATTCGTTGCAATAATTCATATAAATGAGATTAAATAAACAAATTTGAAATTATAATTCGACGAATATATATTTTTTTTTACATAATTTTTAAATTTATTTTCTTATTTTATCTACATTATAAGGAAATAATAGAGATGATGTTAACATTGCATACACTTACAAGTACATGATTAGGGGAGCCAGCGTAACATATGTTATGAAAGACGCATAGGTCTCTCAGACCTATATATATGTCTCTCATATAACTCATAGGGACATATCCCTCATATTTTATAAATGGTTGGACGTCAAATCCACAGACAAACTTATCACTTCGCCCACCCCGTTCTCTCTTTCACTCTTTCGTGGAAGAGTCAAAAAGCACATTTAAAATATTATTTAAAACTAAAATAATTATAAATACACATATTGGATTGAATGAAATATATATATTACATTTATAGTGGTATCTAAAGACAATACACATGTACATAATGAAAAATGCACACCTGACGCTGATACGCTGTGAATGTGGATACGTTGTGGATTTTTCTTTAAATCATTTCAGATGATACATTCATGTAAACAATATCTATATTCTCCATAGATATTGTTTACATGAATGTAGATAAAATATATATATGTATCATTTTAAGATACGATTATAATATAAAAATGAAATTGAAATATTTGTTAGATTGTCAGAATTTATTTAGACTGTTTATAAATATCAACCTTAACTAATATTTTATTATTATTGTATATTAATTTTGAATAGAAAACCTTACGCTAAAATGTCTATTATTAGAGCAGGGCGTCGGAATAATATTGACTAGCAATTTGAACAGATATATTGCTTTCAATTTTAACTACTTAATATTTTTTTTTATTAAAATACGGCTTTCTCGGGAAAATTTTCATAAAATAGCGACAGTATGACAGTAGATAACATCAACCAGTCATCAGGAATATCAAGATTAATTTTAAAATAACCATTGCCGTTTATCGGTTTTTAATAACGATTTATCGATAAGAAACATATGTGATTTACAAACTATTTTATGTAGATCGCGAAATAAAATTAATCGTTCAAAAATAATACAGTGGAATTGAAACAAGTTTAAGTGTTTTAAAAACTTTTGCAACACCTATTAACTACTTGCTGTTTATAGGAAGTCTTTACTTTTATAAATTATACTTTCATAATGGGTGTACGTGCTGATAAAATAACTTTGTTTCATTATGTTTCGTACAGTGTGCTATTTATTTTGAACTAATATTCATATGTTCAAACACAAACCCTAAACTAAATAACTTCTAGTAATGCTTTCTATAGAATCTTAATGTTAACACATTCTGTCTTGATTCATCGTGGATTGCCTTAAGACTCAAGAAAATGCTTCTGGAATGGCGAAACACAACACGTTTTGTTTAATCAGAGCGCAGAAATGAAAATAATTGAAGTAAATATTATCTTTTCCGTGAGTGCGAATCGAACTTACAAATATCGTGTTTACATTTGAATAAACCTATTATATCGATGCTGTGTTAGTGTACTTGGACAGTACACTAACACAGCCTCGATATAATATGTTTAACAAATAGTATTTTCATATATAAAATCAACAAAAGGTTAGCAATAGCAACGTAACAAAACATGACGATAACAAAGGATGGAGGGCTATAAAAAGTAGACTAGAACGGTGGATGTAGAAATAAAAATTATGACTATGAAATAAAATTTTCAACATAAAATGGTTGAGTGGTTCTGTTGGAGAACTCTTGAGTGCCGCAAATGAAATAAACCATCTCTACATCGAACATCAATACTACGCAGTACGTATATAGGATGGAATGAATTTTTATTTCCATCCCACTAGATTTTAATGAACACTTATAGATCGCAATTTTAAAGATGAATTCTCTTTTATACGGCATCTACGATTTAATTACTCATCGAATGCGTACCTACTAACATACTACGGCAATAATTTATAATACTATAGTGTTCACATTTTATTCTAACACTATTATATAAAAAATATTATATAGAAAAAATCTTTCTACTACGTACTTTCTCTACACGTTTTTTCAGACACTTTAGTCTGCAAAATTATCGTAAAAAGAGAATGTGAAATTAAGTTATAAGTCGTAGCTAAGTACTCCGGGCATCAACCGATCTAAGCTGATTTTTGAGCAATACATGTAAATTTGTTCTACGTACATCTACCTCATGTACACTATAATCATCTCATGTAAAACTGTTTGTTTATAAACTTAAGCATCTAGTAAATTTATATTTATTGAAATTAGAGTATGATGTAGATTATTCCACTTAAATTCGAAATATAAAACTGGGTCAGGCCATTGTTAAAGTTTGAAATAAAATTATTTGCTAACAGTAATAATGATTTTTGCGTAATGAATGAAGTATATGATATAGGAGTATTCACTCGTTAACTACCATTGTTAAAATCAGTGAGGCTTTGTGCCTCAATTAATTGTACGCAGTAAAATAATGTTTATTCAAAATTGGATTATTTCTGTGGGAGTTTCGAACAGCAACAGTTTCAATTAAAAACTATTAATTACTACTATTATACTATTACTGTAATTAATTAAATCTATTCAAAAATTAATAGTTTATATATAATGAATACATTACATATATGATTTTTTTTACCAAAATTGAAGCTTTTCATCTTATTGTAAAGGAATGAATTTATCATTGTAATAGCTTACCATGAAGGCCGCAACATGTCAATTTGTCAGTGTCAATCTTCAAGGCAATAAGGAGACCTCTGATTGATGACCACATATAATGATTCGCAAATTTTGTACAATCTAGAACACAGACCTTGTTTCATTAATAAAAATGTACAATATACATACAAATAAGTATGTGTAAATATGTATAAAATTATTTAAAAAAATAGTATGTGTAGTATGTAAAATTTTGTATGTGTAACTATGTATAAATATGTATACTAAAATTAATTGATAATTGTTTAATTTGTACATATCTATTATTATCTATTTAAAAAGAAAAAGAAGTATATAATTATATCTACCACTACTTTAGCCACAAAGCAGAATACCAATAGCAATTCAAAGTAACCAATTTATCTATTATGTTGTTATCAATTTATCCATTATTTACGATCCATTTATATATTTATGAAGAATAGTGAACCTAATATATACTAGAAGTTTATACCTTATAAGAAAGTTAATAACTTCTCCTCGAACTCGACTTGACAGAGGAACCACGCCGCCAGCCATTCGCGATGCCAGAGCTCGATGCCCGACATTAATTTCAGCCAAAAAGCGGCGAGTTCTATTTTGTCTGGATATCCACAAGTCGAGTGGGCCGGATGGCATTTCTCCCTTAGTGCTCGGTGTATCTGTTATGCGTTCTCACATACATCACGGGGAGTGATCTGAAGAACTGTTTGACCTGGTTTCTGCCGCTGAATTTTCCAACTGCACAGTACGTAACAGACTAAAATACCATCCTTACCATCTGGATACATGGCGTTCTACTACTGTGCGGTTTTCTACGAATTTTCTTCCACGTGCCACACAAGTGTAGACTGGCCTACCTGCGGCAGTGTTTCCAGGTCATTACAACATGAACACATTCAAAAAGCGCGCTTAAATGCCGGCAACGCTTCTGTAGCTCCTTTGGTGTCGGGAGCGTGTACACGGGGCTGTGGGCGGCGGCGACCACTTACCATCACGTGACCCGCTCGCTTGTTTGCCTTGTCTGTCGTATAAAAAAAATATAATAATATTCCAAGCGAAATAACTAAAGTACAAAAAGATTGAAATGAAATATTGTATTTCAAATATTTCATCAAGTATCCAATTTGTTCGATTTTTTATATTCATAATGAAAGGTAGTTCTTATTGTGTAAATAATAAAGGTATTACTGTTGTACAAAAGATTTTCGACAACCTTCATATTCCGTGCATCGGTTCGCAATTACTCCAAATATAGGTATAGTGGTATGCCCATGTCAATCTGTCTCCGTCATTTATTGAGGCCATTCTATTTGTTGTGCTACCCGATGAAAATCGTTATTATGTGACTGAATATTTATCGTCCAATATTTATAGTTGCTTTATAGAAGCGTAACATATGAGTTACTTTATTCAAATGTAAGCACATAACTCTGTGTCCTTACAATTTTTTTCTTAACTTAATGTATTTCTAAAGCATTACAATGTAAAATATTGACTTTTCTTAATTACTCCTCTATATTATTATAGGAGCATGTCTGGTTTATCCTGATTTAATTCTTAGTTTATAGCGATTCGAATGTGTCAGTTACAATATGTTTATACTCAATGAAATGGAATAATTGACAATAGCTTGAAACCTACTTTAAGAAGAATAAAAAATTCTATGTTAATATACTAATACTATCTAGCTCTTTTTGCCCACCAAATCCCGCACTCGCTCGACAATCAATTCATTAAAAAATTTCGATCCATATTTTCAAACTCAAATTATATAATATCCAAATTATATATATTAATAAAAAAAGACACTTCCACAACAAAAACTCAAACCGCCGCTTCTTCTGCGACAATCTTTCGGCCTCACCACAAAGGACACTTATGAATGAAGAAAGTACACCAAGTTTTGTGCATATCTATCAAGTCCTTTTATTTAGTAACAATTCAAAATCTTTTAGATTCCTTGTACTTATGTCCTATTAGTAGGAATGTGAAATGTTCTATTTGTTGTAGTAACACCTTATGGAAACATAAAATTAATTGAATACTTACACTAGTACGTTTTTAATATATTTTACAGTGTTTTTGTTCATAGTGACATATACTTTTTGTTAAGGTGACGCGTATTTTGTGCGTCAACAATAGTAAGGCAGTACGTAAATAGAGTAATAGATATAAAATACACGTACATATATATTTAGGATTCACAACAACGAGCTGAAAATATTTGTTTTGAATACCTATACAAATGTTTGTCCCTGCTTGGGTAATATAAAAAGTAGTGCAGAAAGACGTGACTGGAGTGATTTGTTTTAAGTTTCTATCAGTCTACGCCAAAAGGAAGGAGCTTGAAGTTTGAAAAAATAGTAAAATTTACACTATTTTATTTATTTACGAACTTGAAGGTTTTATAATATGAGGTTGCGTAAATCTATCTCCTAATAAGGGTCTATTAGTAGCTAGAATTTAAGAAGATTTAAAAATTGTATTTAATGCTTTTTCCTTTTATATACTTTCGATTTTATTGAGTGAATCTAATAATAAAACCTCGTTTACTACTATCGGCGTATACACATTGAGTGTTGTTAAGCAGACCAACCATGCTTGTGTTTTTCTATGCAAAATAAAAAAAAAGTATATATTTATGACATATTCTTGTTTAATAAATTTAACAAGTGTTTCATTGTAACATTTAATATTTTCTGAATGAGTAACTATCATTCCGAAAGTAATTTAAATTTAATTAAATGACGTTAAAAAGTCCTACATTATATATATATATATATATATATATATATATATATATATATATATATATATATATATATATATATTACCAACACCTGTTTTTGTTTAAATCACACTGGCATAATTTCATATAAATAATATTTATAACACTTCGTATAAATTTGCAAGACCTTGTCCTTGACCATGTCCTTAAACCTTTATGGACATGTGATTTCATACACCACCACCACGTGGCACCACTGTCCATATGTGATTTTACCCTTCCACATATGCTACCATGGTCCACATGTAATTTTTATCTTCCACATATGTCATGTGATTTTACTCGTCCACATGAGATCACGGTCCACATGTCATTTTACTCGTCCACTTATGACACTATGATCCACATGTGTTTTCACCCTTCCATACATGCCACCATGGTCCACATGTGATTTTACTCGTCCACATATGACACTATGGACGACATGTGATTTTACTCATCCACATATGAGATTACTCATCCACGTTTAACACAATGAACCGAATGTGGTTTCAACTTTCCACATATGCCGCCATGGTCCATATGTGATGTTAATCTTCCATATATGCCATCTGGCCCATATATGCTTTCATTTATTCACATATGACATCACGATCCACATGTCATTTTACTCGTCCATATATGCCACCATAATCCACATGTCATTTTAACCTTCCATACATGCCACTATGGTCCACATGTGATTTTACTCATCTACATATGACACTATAGTCCACATATGATTTTACTCATCCACATATGACATCATCGTCCACATGTGATTTAACTCGTCTACATATGACACTATGGTCCAAATGTGATTTTACTCGTCCATATATGAAACCATGATCCATATGTAATTTCACCCATCCACATATGCCCATGGTCCACGTGTGATTCTACTCATTCACATATGACACCATGATCCACATGTGATTTCATCCTTCCATACATGCCACCATGGTCCACATATGATTTTTCTCATCCACATATGTCACTCCTACCCTACAAGGGATAAAGCGTGAAACTAAAAAAAATATATATGTCACCATGGTCCATATATGATTTCACCCATCCATATATGACATCAAGGTCAACATGTGATTTTATTCATCCACGTATGACACCATGGTCCACATGTGATTTTACTCGTCCATATATGATGCCATCGCCACACACCACAAGCCATCGTGGTTCAGTAGAAAAAGCACAGAGTACCGGACTGTAAACGCAATTGGTTGTGTGATCCATTTCTTATTTTTTTTAAATTTAATTTAATTTTTTGCTAAATATTTAATGTACAGAATTGAATTTTTACACTTTTATTATATATTAGCGGCTCTCTGCCATGCTTAACAATTTTATTTTTCATCCGCCTATCATCTCTCGTCCCTCGTACTCCCTTAGATGAGATTCTTTTTTTTTTATTAATTTTATCTTCTAAATTTAATTTTCCTTATACGTCACAATTAATAATTGTTTAAAATATCTAAGCCCGGTAACTGACGCGACTTCTTGTTATACTATGAATGTTAATGTAATGTGATATGAAAGGGTCCAACATCTAAGCTAAAGTTAAATAAATCTGTTAATTATATGATGTGCATTGTAAGATTTAGATTACAGGATACACAAACTATATTAAACTAATTTGAAATTCGGCGACCTAGTGACATCTAATGATCCATAATGTACATTATTAATTGTCAAAATGTAATGTTATTAACTGAAATTATAAATTAAAATTAGTTCTATATAAGTTATAAATAACTAATAAAGTCTAAGAGAGGAAATACTAATCAGCTACAAGCTTTATTCCGCATAGCAGGGTAGTCAGAGACAACCTAGTGTCAAGACATTCCGTTGTCTGTGTTCCACCTGATATCTGTATTGATTAGCAAACTAAGTTGGACGGTACCAAAAGAAATGAATATAGATTTTATATACTATCATTTCCCTGAATGGAATTACATTAAATATCAAGATGAAATTATCGAATATGATTCTCTAAGCTTTAAGCTATTATTATGCAAAATATCTATTCTATCTATTCTTTGGTAATTAATATAAAAACTAATCTGTGATTATCACTATTTTTATTTTTATACGAAAACTACTATAAATATAAAGATAAAAACTGCATGTACCTCTGGAAGATTGGCTACTAACATATTCGCCCGGGCTGATGTGTCCAAATATGTTCACATCCGAGACATCGCTCCGATCCATACCCGATCCCAGATCTGCTGCCGCGGTCGCTGAGCCTGAGCTGACTTAGCTGGGCTCCCCTTGAGTAATCGAGGGTCTCTCCTGTCGTGGGATCGAGAATGCTAACGCCCGGAGGATAAGCTATCTCATCCTCCCCGTTCTCGACCTCCATGATCCTCAATCCCTCTCGGGATGCTCCCATGCCAGAGCCGTCATACAGCTCCCCCTAAGGACCCACTCATATTTAAAGGCAGCGATTGAGACCACGGTTAGAGGGCCCAGCCCTGAAACCGCTTCCCCTCTCCCTCCGCAAGGAGTTGAGAGAGAAGAAGAGTAGTTAATGTACCTCTGGAATATAATCTATTACCATGCCAAATTCGCTTAATTCTGTCCAGTAGTTGTTGCGTGATTGACAGACAGACATATAGACCGACAAAATTTCTATTGAGTGGTTTTCTAGCTTCTATTACTTATATAAATTACTAATTTTTTGATAAATTTTTCATGTACAGAATAGACTTTCCTATTCTTTTATTATATACATATATAAATATAGATGTAGATAATAGAAAAATATATTAACATGTGTATAATATGTTCGAGTGGTAATCTAAGTAATCAACTAAAGTACTAAATAGACTGAATTTTGTCTCTTTGTGTACTATTCATTCCATTTCGCACGTACAAAGTTAAATGGTTTTAAGGCTTTAGAAACAGTAACAATTAGCTAAGCTGTTAAAAGAGCAGTTTAAGCTCGCAAGCCAGTATTACACGCTAACACAAGGCATTACCAATATGTTTTGTCTTAATGATGTAGGACTTTTTAACGTCATTTAATTAAATTTAAATTACTTTCGGAATGATAGTTACTCATTCAGAAAATATTAAATGTTACAATGAAACACTTGTTAAATTTATTAAACAAGAATATGTCATAAATATATACTTTTTTTTTATTTTGCATAGAAAAACACAAGCATGGTTGGTCTGCTTAACAACACTCAATGTGTATACGCCGATAGTAGTAAACGAGGTTTTATTATTAGATTCACTCAATAAAATCGAAAGTATATAAAAGGAAAAAGCATTAAATACAATTTTTAAATCTTCTTAAATTCTAGCTACTAATAGACCCTTATTAGGAGATAGATTTACGCAACCTCATATTATAAAACCTTCAAGTTCGTAAATAAATAAAATAGTGTAAATTTTACTATTTTTTCAAACTTCAAGCTCCTTCCTTTTGGCGTAGACTGATAGAAACTTAAAACAAATCACTCCAGTCACGTCTTTCTGCACTACTTTTTATATTACCCAAGCAGGGACAAACATTTGTATAGGTATTCAAAACAAATATTTTCAGCTCGTTGTTATGTATCCAGTTACGTATACACACATCAAAAGGACTGATGATGCAGCGAATTCCTTCATCGTGAGAACCAAGCTAGGTGTAACATTGCAAATGTGACTTTATAATTTAATTATTATTTTATGTCATTCTAATTACTTACATCGAGTAGGTTAGACATGCTAATTAGGAAATAAGTTTTATTGTAATTTCTTTTAATTAAATAAGTTTAAAGTAGTTTTTGGTTTTTTTTCGACCTTTCGACTGCAGCTAACGTAACTGGCGCAGTCGGTAGGATACTAGATAGGGACAGTTAGGTCATCACTAGTATCCAGAATCTACGGACCAGCTGTAAAACCGGAAGGCGAATCCAGACTTCGATTCACGAGGAGAAACCAGAAATGAAGTATATGTGAGTACATTTGAACTTTTCTCGTGTTGCTCTTATCCTAGTTGTATTTCCAATCCAAAATTTTTCACCCTAGAGTACATAGATATCGGGAATCTGCATCGCAGCAGGCCCGACGTCGTAGTTTAGATTGTAACAGAAATTTAAATTTAGAATTTAATTCTAAGTTAATAGATTTAGATAATACGAATTCTAATATGTCTCAAGATCCGGACACCATTTATAAAATCCTTAGGAATCGGAATTAGGAATAGGAATCCCGACTTTGACGGAAACCCTAATGTACTTACGAGGTTTATTAATATTTGTGACCAAATTGTAACGCAATATTTAAACACTGCGCCTGGTAGCGAATTATCTAACTTGTGTCTATTAAACGGGATACTAAATAAAATTACGGGTACTGCCGCCGCTACTATTAATTCTAATGGCATACCAGATAGTTGGCTTGGTATCAGAACTTCACTAATTAATAATTTTTCTGACCAACGAGACGAAACAGCTTTATACAACGACCTCTCGTTAGCCGTACAAGGAAATAAGACTCCTCAGGAATTTTATAGCCATTGCCAAACGCTATTCAGTACGATAATGACTTACGTTACACTTCACGAGACTTTACCGACTACGATCGACGCCAAACGCGATCTTTATAGAAAAGTTACTATGCAGGCATTTGTTCGCGGCTTAAAAGAACCTTTGGGTTCACGAATTCGGTGTATGTGACCCGAAACCATAGAAAAAGCTCTTGAATATGTTCAGGAGGAATTAAATGTTACATATTTACAACAACGTACAGACGGACTAAAACAGCAGTCTACCCCTAAAATGCAACCCATTCCATTCTCACAATCTCGTCCTCAAAACTTTCAACCACCGATATTTAATTGGCCAACCCCTGTAGGACAACGTCCTATACAACAACCACAGCCTTTTAAATTTAATTTTAATCGAAATCAACCTCCGTATAATATGCATACAAAAACGCAACAGATGTTTAGTGCACCACCGCCTAATTATAATCCACGCAGTAACGTTTTTCGTTTGTCACCTAGGAATAATTCCCCTCAAAATTCTTTGCCAAAGCCTATGAGTGGAATCCAGAGTTTTAATCCCAGACCTTTACCTCATACCCTAATGACTGGACATGACTGGCGTAAATCGGGTAACCCACCACCTACAAATTACCTAAAATCTCGCGAAATGAATATGAACGAATGTTTGCCGTATGATTATATATATTACAATTACCCGGATTACTGCTATGAACAGGAATATAATTACCACAATGAACCTGAAGACTACTACAATACTAATTACACACCCGACTATTACGATAATGCTATTGCTTATTACGATACGAATTATGACCGTTTATTAAAAGAACCCGAACCACAGTCAGAAGTTATTTGTACCGATCAGGATTTTCATTCAGACCAGAAATCACCCAAACCAAGATAGAATTAAACTTACAGACGCAAAGACAATTACCGTATATTCAAATTAAGAACCCTCCGCTTAAACTTTTAATAGATACCGGTGCAAACCAATCTTTCATTAGCCCTCACGCTGTAGAAAAGTATTTTTCAAATTTTCCATTAAACTACGATCCATTTGAAGTAACTAATGTGTATACGACAAGTAGGAATAAGTATTCTATTACATTACCGTGCTTTGACGAATTTAGGGATCCTCAAGACATTAAATTATTCATTTATAAATTCCATGACTATTTCGACGGACTGATAGGACTAGACTTGTTAACGAAATGGGAGGCTAAAATTGACTTAAAAGATGGATACTTAATTACTCGCACTTCTTCAAATCCAATTAGTATGTATAACTCTCGCAATGTTAATCTATACGAGGACATTATCCCAGCCGGAACTTCAAAATTAATTCGCATTCCTATTAACTCCCCGGATGGAGAAGTTTTTGTTAAAGAGCAATTAATTTGCAATTGTATTATCCATGAATGTCTTACCACAGTAAATAATAGCCGTGGTTATTTAGAGGTAGAGAACCCAACACCTAACGACATTATATTATCTTTAGACCGGCCGGCGAGTGCTGAGTTGTTTAATATTGAGTACACATGCACCCGATATACGACACGCCGACAAGAAATACTATCACGCTTGAGAACGGATCATTTAAATTACGAAGAAAAAAGTAATCTAATAGCTCTTTGTTCTAAATATGCGGACGTTTTTTACATCGAAGGCGAACCGTTAACATTTACTAACAAAATTAAACACAGAATTAGAACCACTGACGAAATACCCGTGCATGCGAAAAACTACCGCTATCCATTTATACATAGGCAGGAAGTTAGGGACCAAATAACTAAAATGTTAGAGCAAGGAATAATTAGACCATCTGACTCTGCTTGGAGCTCACCAATCTGGGTGGTACCGAAAAAGAGTGACTGTTCTGGTAAACAAAAATGGCGACTCGTAATAGATTATCGTAAATTAAATGAAAAAACTATAGAAGACAAATACCCTATTCCAAATATCAACGACGTCCTTGACAAATTAGGTAAATGTAATTATTTCACTACTCTTGACTTTTTCTTGACTTTTGGGTTTTATCAGGTAGAGATGGGCCCTCAGGACATTTCGAAAACAGCTTTTAATGTAGAGCATGGACATTTTGAGTTTCTTCGTATGCCCATGGGACTGAAGAACGCCCCCTCTACTTTCCAACGCGTTATGGATAACGTTTTACGAGGTTTACAAAACGAAATATGTCTCGTATACTTAGATGATATTATAATCTTTAGCACGTCGTTACAGGAACATATGAATAATTTGGAAAAAGTATTTCAAAGACTTAGGGAATCGAATTTTAAAATTCAAATGAATAAATCAGAGTTCCTCAAACTCGAAACAGCTTACCTTGGACATATCATAAGTAAGGATGGTATAAAGCCTAATCCCGATAAAATCGCAGCTATTAAGAAATATCCCATTCCAAAAACAGCAAAAGAAATAAAACAGTTTTTAGGACTCTTAGGTTACTACCGGAAATTTATCCCCGACTTTGCTCGAATTACTAAACCCCTAACACATTGTTTGAAAAAAGGTAAAAAGATTACTTTTGACCCTGAATATATTAATAGCTTTGAAAAATGTAAAACTTTGTTAACAAACGACCCTATTTTACAATACCCCGATTTTACCAAAGAGTTTAATTTGACGACTGACGCTTCTAACTTAGCCATTGGAGCCATACTATCCCAAGGACCAGTAGGAGCTGACAGACCTGTATGCTATGCATCCCGAACATTGAATGATAGTGAAATTAATTATAGCACCATCGAGAAGGAACTTCTCGCTATAGTTTGGGCGACCAAATACTTCAGACCATATTTATTCGGACGAAAATTCAAAATACTGACAGACCACAAACCTCTACAGTGGATGATGAATTTGAAAGAACCAAATTCTCGTCTCACACGATGGCGACTAAAACTAAGTGAATATGACTTTACAGTGATATATAAAAAAGGAAAAATGAATACTAACGCTGACGCACTCTCACGAATTGAAATACATACTGGAGAAACTAAGACTTTAATAGACGAAATTGATGAACTGAACTCCTTACTAGGTAACCCCTCCGATTTTATATCCTCTGCTGTAAGAGATCCCCCTGACAATGTACCTCCAGAACAAAATCCATCTGAAAATGTATCTCTAATAGTAAATCCTTCTGAAATAATACAAAACTCCCCTGAACATGTACTATCACCTTCAAACTCGTCGACCGATACTGTACATTCTGATAAAGAAAATCCTATATTAAATATACCCATTACAGACGACCCTCTTAACAGATTTAGTAGGCAAATATGTTTTACAATAGTTAATGACGTTAAACGAAAACCAACAGTGACGAAACCATTCGATAACCACACGCGAACCTCCATATAATTATTAGAATCCAATTTAGAAGAAGAAGTAGTTGACGCCATAAAAGAATTCGTTAATCCTAAAATTAAAACCGGTATACTTATAAATCCGCCTCTCGGAATGTATTCTATAATTCCTATAATTCAAAGAAAGTTTAAAAGTTCATAGATGAACCTCGTTTTGACGAAATTTGAAGTTGAAAATATAAAAGAATATTTACGACAACAAGAAGTAATTTCTCATTATCATAACGGAAAGACAAACCATCGCGGAGTAAATGAATGCTACCTTGCCCTATCTCGAAAATACTATTGGCCGAAAATGAAGGAACATATTTTAAAATTCATAAACGAATGCACAATATGCGGACAAGCTAAGTATGATAGGAATCCAATCAGACCTCAATTCAACGTAGTACCCCCAGCTAGTAAACCTATTGAAATTATGCACATAGACTTATTCACTGTACATAATGAAAAATATATAACCTTCGTAGACGTTTTTACCAAATATGGTCAAGCGTACCATTTACGTGATGGAACTGCCCTAAGTATTTTACAAGCTTTATTAAAGTTTTGTACCCATCATGGTGTACCTATAACTATAGTTACCGATAACGGAACAGAATTTACTAATCAATTATTTTCGGAATTTACACGATTACACAAAATCAACCATCATAAAATTTTAGCTCACTCTCCTAACGATAATGGTAACATTGAACGGTTTCACTCGACAATATTAGAACACCTTCGTATCCTGAAGTTAAAACATAAAGATGAGCCCATAATCAACCTCATGCCATATGCCATTATTGCTTATAATAGTTCCATACATAACTTTACTAGATGTAGACCCTTTGACTTACTAAACGGACATTTTGACCCGAGAGACTGCGTTGACATAGATTTCACTCAACACTTATTGCAACAATACTCATTAAATCATAAAGAAAGAATGAAAGAGGTGTATAACATTATAAACAGTACTTCTCTTGAGAACCGTAGAGCTTTAATTGAAAATAGAAACAGAACTCGAGAACCAGAAGTTGAGTATGCACCCCAACAACAAGTCTTCATTAGGAATCCTCTTGCTAGCCGTCAGAAAACAGCATCACGATTTACACAATATACAGTTCTAGCTGACTTGCCTATCCACATCTATACCTCTAAAAAACGTGGTCCTGTAGCAAAATCTAGATTAAAACGAGTCCCTAAAGGAGCTAACTTGTTACAGGATAGTGCTACTCCTGCTGACCATTCACATGACAGACTCCCGCGAGATAAAACTTGAAAACTTGGACGATGGACCTGGATTATTACCGTATAAACTTGGACCGATAAGACTTACTACCCACCACCATACATTTCTACAGTATATTAAGTTAGACAATATAAAAAATAAAATAGAACTTTTAACGACTCAATTAAATAATCTTCAAAACCTTCTTAATAATGATACGTACTTACTCTACGAACTTCAAATAAATTATCTTACTGAAAAGCTTCAAAAAGTCTCTGATCAATTAAGGTCTTTGGAACCAAATCGCGTTAAAAGAGGTCTTGTAGACAGCTTAGGTTCCGTAATTAAAAGTATTACAGGCAACCTAGATTATCAAGACGCATTAAATTATAATAATGCTATTAAATTATTAGAAAGTAATCAAGATAGAATAGTATCCGAGTTTAATAATCATGTTAGTTTAAGTAAGGAATGGATGCTGAAACATAATGATGTACTTAATGAACTAGTTGAAAACCAAATTAAAATTAACAATACTTTACAGCTTATTTTAAATTCAAATATCTATAAAGAAAATAGTTTACTAAAGTATGCGAAACTTGCTCAACTTTTGGTAATAATAGGAGAAAATGTAGAAGATCTGATGACTGAATTAATTAGAATAGAAAATATGTTAGCTTTTATTCGTGTTTCTAGCACTCACCATTCCATGTTAGATATACATGTTTTAAAATTAATGATAGACAAGTTAACAAAGTTATATAATAAGAATCAAATTATAGACTTAGAATTAAGGGAATACTATAATATTATAGAACCGGGATATTATTATACGGAGGAACAAATAGTAATAATTTTTAAATTTCCAATAATTTCCTCGGATATCTATGATATCTATAAACTTTCCATTGTACCTAATAAAGTCCAGACTGCTCTTATACCTCCATATCCCTTCATAGCAATTAACGAGAAATCGTTCATGTACATAGAGACAGAATGTCCGAAGGTCAAAAACTGGTATCTTTGTGAAAAGGAAGTAAATCAACGCATCCGTACAGAACCAGACTGCGTGCAACAACTCATTGTTCATCAGGTCCTGAAGGAATATTGTCGTTACACAACCGTAACTCTAGCAAGAGAAGCAATGGAGAAGCTGGATGATCAACATTATGTACTTTCTTTTCCTCATCTTACGAAAGTACAGTTAGTCTGCAATAGAGAAGAATTCACTTCGCTCCAGGGCAGCTACCTAATTACCATCCCCGTGAATTGCCACATGAAAACAGAAGAATTCACCATCATGAACGACAACGATGAAATAAAAGGCCAGCCGCTGAAGTTATTGCAAATAACATCCAGTGCAACCACTCAAGATGTTCAGACTCATCTCAACCTCAACTCAATTAATCTACAGGAGCTTCACAGTGCTCAAGATAAAATCATTCAAGAGGGAATATTACAACTCGATAAACCACAACTGGATACTCTCTATCATACTACAATTCCCCTATACATCTTCATGTCAAGTACAGGAGCATTTATCATAGCAATGATTTGCTATCGTTACAAGTTTGCAAGAAAGAAGAACCTTAGTGAAATAAAGATCTCCACTTCGAAAGATAACGTTAGTGAGCAATTGGATGAAGCTGGAACGTCAGAATCAATCAAGAAGATGCCAGCAACATTTTATCTCAATGTTCTAAAATAGTTGCTGATCTGAGGGTGGAGGAGTTACGTATACACACATCAAGAGGACTGATGATGCAGCGAATTCCTTCATCGTGAGAACCAAGCTAGGTGTAACATTGCAAATGTGACTTTATAATTTAATTATTATTTTATGTCATTCTAATTACTTACATCGAGTAGGTTAGACATGCTAATTAGGAAATAAGTTTTATTGTAATTTCTTTTAATTAAATAAGTTTAAAGTAGTTTTTGGTTTTTTTTCGACCTTTCGACTGCAGCTAACGTAACTATCCTAAATATATATGTACGTGTATTTTATATCTATTACTCTATTTACATACTGCCTTACTATTGTTGACGCACAAAATACGCGTCACCTTAACAAAAAGTATATGTCACTATGAACAAAAACACTGTAAAATATATTAAAAACGTAGTAGTGTAAGTATTCAATTAATTTTATGTTTCATGTGTCATATGTGAATGAGTAGAATCACACGTGGACCATGGAGGCATATGTGGATGGGTGAAATTACATATGGATCATGGTTTCATATATGGACGAGTAAAGTCACATTCGGACCATAGTGTCATATGTAGACGAGTTAAATCACATGTGGACGATGATGTCATATGTGGACGAGTAAAATCACATGTGGACCATAGTGGCATGTATGGAAGGGTAAAATGACATGTGGATCATGGTGGCATATATGGACGAGTAAAATGACATGTGGACCGTGATGTCATATGTGGATAAATGAAAGCATATATAGGCCAGATGACATATGTGGAAGATTAACATCACATATGGACCATGGCGGCATATGTGGAAAGTTGAAACCACATGCGGTTCATAGTGTCAAACGTGGATGAGTAATCTCATATGTGGATGAGTAAAATCACATGTGGTCCATAGTGTCATATGTGGACGAGTAAAATCACATGTGGACCATGGTGGCATGTATGGAAGGGTCAAACGTGGATGAGTAATCTCATATGTGGATGAGTAAAATCACATGTGGTCCATAGTGTCATATGTGGACGAGTAAAATCACATGTGAACCATGGTGGCATGTATGGAAGGGTGAAATCACATGTGGATCATAGTGTCATAAGTGGACGAGTAAAATGACATGTGGACCATGGTAGCATATGTGGAATGGTAAAATCACATATGGACAGTGGTGCCACGTGGTGGTGGTGTATGAAATCACATGTCCATAAAAGTTTAAGGACATGGTCAAGGACAAGGTCTTGCAAATTTATACGAAGTGTTATAAATATTATTTATATAAAATACTAAAAATTTTTCCAGTGTGATTTAAACAAGAACAGGTGTTAGTAAAATATATATATATATATATATATATATATATATATATATATATATATATATATATATATATATATATATATATATATATATATATATATATATGTATATGTCATACGAGTAGGAAATTTTTGGTATATTAATTTAGAATTTACACATATATGACCCCCGTGTTCGGAACATAATAAGCCTTGACATTAGATGTAGTGTAACCACGCAAAGAAGAATTTATAAATGTTGTTTTTTTTTAAGTAACAATTTTATGTTGATAAAACCCTAAGAAAAAGCCTATTAAAAAGTGAGCCAGTGAAAAGTAATATTCCTTCGCAGTGTGCATCGGTGTTAGAGTGAAAGAACAATTCTCTGATGTCAGTCAATCTTCCCATACGTGCGGTCCACCGCAGGTACAATCAATATAATAATAAGGAATATGACATGATCATGGTCATATTAGACTCTTCACCAGAAGGCAAACAGGTGTATAACTTACTTTTCGTCCCTCAATTAACAGGTCATTAGTGTAGAGAAGCCATGGTCACGTGGCATTCCCGGCCAGTGCCATATACGTCAGTTATACGGACATTCACCCAAAAGCTGTCACGCTCGTCCGAGGTGTGTAAAATTCCTCAAGGACCACGTCAAACACAACTATCTCCGTAAAGTCCCCGATCCAGAATCCCCAAGGCCCAGCGTAAGGTCAGTGGGAAGAGCGGAAGAACGCACAGGACCTTCGGGCCCGCCCGTCCTAAAGACCCCTCTCCAAGCAGGGAAACATCCCTGGCCCTGCTCCCTCCATAAATGCCTAGAATAGACTCCCCAACTCACTCAACCGACGAGACCAACCAACCGGATCCGAAGCGCCACGTAAATCTGCGTACAATATAGAGCAATACATCGATCTTGTATTCGCGTTCGTGAGCACGCTCGACATGAGTGACATAAAATCCTTCGCAGGAGGACTTAGGTCTTCTGGCGGAGATCCGCAAAAGAGACTCCAAATCATAAGCCAGCACACTGGCTTAAAAATTATGCACTTCCATATTACGAAATTCCAATGGCGGTCAGCAATAATTTTATTAATATAAAATAGGCCTGATCTCAAACTCGTGCGACTCATGCTGTGTTCTCTCAATTTAGAATGTCTTTCAATGTCTTTCAATCTCTTTCAATGCTACCGGACTTTTCAAAGAAATGGGGCTAGTCCGAGACTGTAACAAATTAAAACGTTGATGTCATGTTAGTTCAAGAAACGTTCTTGAAGAATTGGAATAAAGACTCCAATATAGCGATCTACCGTACGATTAGGCACGACAAAATTAGCCCTAAAGGAGGCACATTAATTTTTTACAAAAATTATTGCACATAATATCTATAGACCCACCGCAAGGTCTCAAAACAAAAACGTCGCTTTGTACACATTTGTGCACATGACTGGACAGGTACGGGTACTAATAGCATCAGTCTATATTTACTATTTTTAAAGTGTTATTCCACACTTAGGATTAGAAAACATTTTAGAAAAAACGTATAAAAATTTGAACGTAGCGGGATTCGAATCCGCGCCTCTTGGATACCGTCCAAGCGCTCTTGAGTGTGGAATAACACTTAAAAAATAGTAAATATTGAAATAAAATAGCAATATCTCTTATTAAACGATTATTTCTTAATAATCTTTAAGTAGTAGAAATTTGTAAAAATCTCTCTACAGAGATGCTAACAACATAAATAAGTTGTAACAAAACGTATAAGAATTTCGATGCAGCTGGCAGTAGAACGCATGGCTTAGCGGTCAGAGCACTTGGATGGTATCCAAGAGGCGCGGGTTTGAATCCCGCTGCGTTCAAATTTTTATACGTTTTTTCTAAAAAGCATCAGTCTATGTTTCCTCCAAAACACAGATGTTAGAAAAAGATTTAAAAATTCTTCTAGAATTAGGCGACTCGGTCGGCTCCCCGGTGACTTAAACAGTAAGCACACCAGGTGGAATTGTAATCAATCAAACAGTACAGGGACAGAATAGAAGCGATCACGAGACTTACCACTTCGAAATTATCGCGCCACTATCGTCCACTAGATTTGGAACCGAGGGCCATCCAGATATATTAGACACAACCATTTTACAGAGCGTCTTTCTAAGATTGCACTCTATTGAAGTTCTAGTTGAATTAGAATTGGATCACAGACTGGTACTATTAAAACATGGACCCGATAGCCCACAGTCATTACCAAAAACTATAGCAACAGAATGGAAAACGTTCGCGTCACGTGTTCGATGCCCCAAGTACCCATTTAGCCATATTCGCGGGCGACACCGCAATCTTCGCTAATGGCCACCATACGGTCAACATAACAAAACGTCTCCAAACTGCGACAAACCTTCTGTGCCAATGGCTCATTAAGTGGCGCATAGAAGCGAACCCCGAGAAAAGCGTCTCAGTTCTCTTCCCTCGTCGTAGACACGAGGTCATACCATGAGTCAAACTGCAAGGCAAATCAGTTCCAACGGCTAAATCTGACAAATACCTAGTAGTAGTTTTAGACAGTAAAGTATCTTTCATAGATTACGTCTACCGCAAACTGGCTTTAGTCTTCAGTAGACTCTATTCGTTGATCATTGCCAAAAGTAAAATGTCTCTTAGACGTGACGTTATCGTGAAACAAGACCGCAGTAAACTATCTATAATATTAAAAATAAATTGTATTGTTGATTTACTTTTAAGTTTTTGAGAATAAGAAGTTATGTTTTATTTTTTAAATTTTAATGTGAACCATTATTTTTGTATGTAAAACAAAATGAGCGCGTCTCACCGTCAAGCCTAATAGCTTGGTGAGAAAAAAAAAATTGTAAACAATGTTGTTATTATTACTAAGAAATAATAAAAAAAAAGAAACAAGATCCGCCTGTAAAAGACGTGTATCAGGCCAATATTCATATATGCCAGTGTTGTGTTTGCACGCACGGATTTCAGACGTTTTCAAGTCCTTCAGAATAAATTCTTACACATAGACACGGGCGCGCTGTAGTACATGCGCAATGTAGATCTCCATACAGTACATTAAGTTAGACTCCATCAAAGAGCACTGTCGCAAACTTTCTAGTAGCTATGTACTTCAAAAGAGCAGCTGACCATCCAAACCCGCTGGTGGTAAGCGCCTGTGATTACTATTCGGCTAGACAATAATGGGGACCCTGCCAGCCCCGACATGTTATATCAGAGAAAGCTGACGCCAATACGTTCGCTAATAACCCTAAATGCATAGGTAAATTCATACATACTCGCAAGCGCACACGATACTCACACCGTCCACATCGGTGGAGAGGAGGTTCCAGTTTCGTAACGGCCCGATGCCAATATACCTGATCCAGAGAGGCAAGTCCCTCACTGCAAACGGTAGCACAAGCCGAGGTATGTGCCTCACAGGAGGCGCCCCTCTAATACTGTTCTAAGTTGATGGTTTACACTCCACGCCAAGAACAGAGCTCTTCTAGCTCGTCCTGCCCCAAAATCCGGCGATACTGTCAAAGCCTGTAGGGCCAACAGATTTCAGGAGAACTGGTGTTAGGAGTGGATATGTTGAAGCTAGCTGTAGGTGAGTATACAATGCATAAAGATAGACAAAATCTAATTTGATTAACCCTATAAAATTGCTAGTTAAAGCTAGCTTTTGAAAAACAGAAAAGCAAGCTAATTTTAATAGGGAAGATAACTGGAAACTCACCGAAAAATAAAACTATCAAAATGTAGACCACATCAAAGGAAAAAGTAAACAAAAACTTAAAAAAAATATCATAACTAAATATGCACCTGTCATTATTTTATTCATTAAAACATTAAAAAAAAACATTTAAAACTTTGAATACTGCGGAATTCGAACCCGCACCTCTTGGATACCGTTCCAGCGCTCTGACCGCTAAGCCATGCGTTCCACTACCAGCTGCATCGAAATTATTATACGTTTTTTTTACAAGCTTAAAGTGTTATTCCACACATAGGATTAGAAAACATTTTTAAAAAAACGTATAAAATTCAAAAATCTCAGCGCAATTCGAACCCGCGCCTCTTGGAAGTACCCTTTAAAAATATCAAAATAAAAAAATAAATATCAATATAATATAATAATAAATATCTCTCTTGTTAAACGATTATTTCTTAATAATCTTTAAGTAGTAGGAATTTGTAAAAAGCTCTCTTCAGAGATGCTAACAACATAAATAAGTTGTAACAAAAAACTTATAATAATTTTGACGCATCTGGTAGTAGAACGCATGGCTTAGTGGTCAGAGCGCTTGGACGGTATACAAGAGGCGCGGGTTCGAAGCCCGATACGTTCAAATTTTTATAGGTTTTTTCAAAAATGTTTTCTAATCCTAAGTGGAATAATATTTTAAAAATAGTAATCATTAAAACATGTTTTTTATACATTTATACTCGTTACTTACTGTATTTACTTAACTTCATGCTTTGTTTCGACTATTCATTCGCGTCCTCACTTCTATCACATAATAGGAATTAGAACGTATAGAAATTTACTCAATAGTTTAAAATTATGTAGTTCCAAGAAAAGCTGCTTTTTGAAGCCACATTCTTTATCTATTTAAGCCGTAGTTGACATGAATAAATTTAACAAAGAAGTTTACATTTGAAAAATGTAAACATACAAATATAACGTAATTGGGTTAAACAAATTCCCTTAGAAGGTTTTCGTTATATTTCATGAAAATACCCAGGACCGCACTAAGTAACAAATGCGGTCATATAATTTTATTAGTGAAGCGGCCATAATAGCAGCGGACGGACATCGTTTACACATATGTTAATTTGCTTATAGAATTTATGATCATGAAATATGGATTACGGGAAATTGTATGTTTGTACATGGGTTAAGAGGTAACGTCCTTTAGGGATTTTAAAATCAGTATTCTAATAAAATATTCGCTTTGAACAGCAAAGTTTAAAGGTACGTTTATATGCTTTTAATATTTGTTTCAAACCCCCTAAGGGGTAGGTGGAGTGTGTTACGTCATGATTATGATGTCAAATAGTTTTTACAATAAAAAATTGAAATATAATTTTAATATTGAATATATAATATAATATTTTAATATTGAATATTGTGTAATCGAAGATATAGATCTTCAATTACACAATATTCTTTGTTATCACAAAGAATATTGTGTAATAATTAACGAAGTCATTGCTTTACTAACTATAACTGCTTTTAAATGTCTTTTTGTTGTCTTTGTCGCATGCAATTAGGTCAATACTTACATCTTATTCCACATAGTAATGTTATAAAGATATAGATTTGCATTTAACTTATGTTTATCTATTAAATACTTCATATGTATTTATAGAGGCCATTGCAACGCAGTGAGACGTCTTAATGTAAGCGCGATTGGTCACGTTACCATCTAGGGCAATGACTATTATTTCAAATTTATTTTTAAGATAAGCCCAACACGCATTGTCTCGATTTTGGGCGAAAAGCAGTCTTGGCACTATCTTGCCACTGTACAGCGTACAGCGTGACGCAGTACAAATATAAATATTAAGTTTAATGCTTGATCACGCAATATAAACCAATTTAAATAAAATTTACCCCGCAAATACAGTTCGGGACCAAAAATGAATATACCATATACTTTATTATACTCTTCATGCAGATAAAAAATATTATGTATGAATTTATGCTTATTATTTCTAGCTTTGTTTATAAGACTATACATTTTTAATTGATATACTTATTGTATTTTACACAGGCGTATTTTCATAATGGACCTTAAAAAATAAAAGTGCGATATCATATTTAATGTTGTTCTTATTCGACTTCCAGATCTAATTAATGTAATGGTGACATTAGTAGTAAACAAGTTTATTGCTCGAGTCGCAGTTAATGAGCGTGTTGGATATAGGATCATTAGCAAGCCCAGGTGCTAAGGGCTCTCTGTTTATGATTCAAATGCGCTGACCTGTTTACGAAACAAGAATCGAGCTGAAAGAGTCGGTTTTTTAAAGGGAATTTGAATGCTTGTGAATTCATTTAAATTTGTAAAAAAAATAATTTTATATTGATGCTGCGCTTTGAGCAGCTTGGCTTTGAAGATATGGCTAATTGAGTTACTTGAGACTGAATATCTATATTTATAAAGCTGAATAAAATAATTTCTGAAGTTTGAATTCAATTAAATATTAATATAAATGTAATTTAAACTATTTTGGTATATTACCGAATTTGTCTTGATGTTTATTCATTTCATACTGAGAAAGGGGAGAACTGTTGTTGCATACTGATTAGGGTAGATTTGAGTGGTTATTGTACTTTAACATATAACAATAGCTTAAGTTGTAAATAGTATACTATATTTCAGACGTTAAGCGCTTATGTATTAATCTACAATATTATAATAATAATTGTATAATGGAATTTTTAATATTTAAGTAATTTTGAATGAAATTTATATATACAAGAAGATGAAATATTAAACTGTAAGACATAAGTATAGTCTTCTAACTAACTTTATTTTAAGATTTAGTAAATCAAGCTATTTTGTTTAGTAAATAAAAATAGTTATAATATTCACAACAATTTTATATATATACCCGTAGCATAAGATCATGAAGGCATGAGCAAAGGACGGAGGGTAAGCGCTAACTCGGTGTGACGGAGTGCAGCTAAGTGCCGTGCTAAATTGCTCGCAGCCACGCCGCGGGTGAGCGACGTATCTATCTATTTACCCAGGGGTGTCTATCAATACTTTTACTTTGCTTATTCATAATTTTAATTCCTAATAGTTTCTTCATAGTTTAAAATTACTATATTACTATTATTGTTAACAGAGATTCGTGATTGTTCATAAAAAAAAAGCTTCACGTATTTCCAATTCACATATTACACTGTGATGACATGTTTATTTTTATATGAATTAATTGAATTATTACCGTCTATTTAAAAATATCAAATTCATGTTTTTAATCAAAATTCATTATTTATTAAAAATTTGAAACCTTTTTAATGATTTCATTACGTATTATTTGAAATACAGTTTAAGTATCTAACTTTTTGGCTCTCATAATATACTCGTATACATTTTAACACGTTACATTCGTTACGGATAGCACAGCTTTCCGTTGTATATAAATTTAAAGATATGCATATTTTAAATAAATGCATATTTTAAAATATTTCATTTTAAACTAACTAGGTCAGGTGATATGACATGAATAATTTATGAAACTTGCCTGTAATTGATGATGATAGCTTTAGCACACAAATTAGCTCTCAAATAAAGTGGTAGACGCATCTAAATGACTTGCGCTATGAGTCCTGAATGTTGTTTCAACAATCATCTGATACACTTAAATATAGCGTATAACGTACGTAACCTATAGCGTTAATTTCCTACTTCAACAAGTACGTCAAGCAATTACATTATTAATTATTACTTAAACTGATTAAAAGTGAGTATTTTATGTACGCCTATTATTTTAGAAGCATTAAGCCGTGAGCTATTCTGTTGTAAACTTACCCAGGCCTGGCCGCACATGAAACAAGTAAACAATTTAGCCCCTGAAAAAATACAGAGGATATTTGTATTATAAATAGTAAAACTACTTCCCCGAATGGAGTTTTAACGCAAAGAAGTAGATATGTTACAGTCAAACATTTTCAATCATCAATTGCCATACGACGACGTCAACTACTTAGTTTTGGTTTGTACAAAAGTTATTAAATTGTTTTCCTTTAAAATTCCATTGCATAAAACTATATAGTTAGGCAAGCATATGGTAATTACTGGAACACTTACGGCCCCGTGAGATTGCTTGCTTAATTAATTAGTTAACACGATTAACGTGAGAACGCGAGCAGTGCACTAATACTTAGTTGTAGCTCTTAAGTGTTTTAAAAAATAACTTACTTCAAAAATCCAGAAGAAATGGGCGTATTTATAAAATGTCAGATTTATAAAATCTCCCCGATTATGTTTTATAAAAAAATTAGACGTCGCTCGATTAAAACCTTATAACTTGTCTTGTGTTGTGCTAACCTGATAACTTGTCTAACAAAAAAATGAAATACGGTGGTTGGAAGGTAAATTAATAAACGTAAAAAACAAAACACGGGCATAAAAAATAATTTATTGACCCAAATTAAACCAATACCAAAAGCGCTATTAATATTGAAAAGCTCATGTCACGAGTTATTCATACATAATTCATGTAAATATTGGTTTTCTCTTAAAGGAAATACGTTTAAATGAAATTGTTTCTTGTTTGTAAATGATTGATGACAGTTCATCAATAATGTCTACGGCAGTGTTTTCTTTTTCAGAAGCTTTCCATACCCTTTTTAAATAACAAAATGTTTAAAACATGTTTGCTAGAGCAAATATTTTTAATCTTCATGAAAAAGTGTTCTGCCCGCATGAAGGTTGTTTTAAATTAATTTTAGGACTGCCCCTTTTAATTATAAAAACTGTTACATTTAACATAATAATAAAGCGTTAACACAATATGAAATAAATTTCAATGTCGTTCTGATATTTATCAAGTTAAAATATAGACTAACTGATATACAGTTTAAAGCTTTATCTCGTATAATTAGGTGATCAATGATCGCTCTCTGCTACTGTAATATTATGGACAAAAAAGCTTCTAAATTCACACTTATGTTGAAAGATGCTTATATATTAATTATTTTAAAGAACTTGCTCGCATAATGTTCATTCTCGCGGACAGCGTGGGGTAGGTGATACTTCAAACTTTCAAACTTTAGTAAAATGGAGAGATGAAAAGTTTTAAGATTGATGAATGTAGAACTTTGTCGTTGTATTTTTTCACATTTTTTGCGACGGTATTTATGATAATATAATAAAGTTAACGACTTCGCCTTTGTAAAATGTTAAAGTTTGCTTCATTTAAATTGATGATCAAAGATTTATTATATATTTGTACAGTATTCTTCTTAAACGATTTTAAAAAACCGAATACACATCTCGAACTACTAGACAATATAGAAATATATCTAACATATATAAAAGTCATTTATCAATAATGTATAAGTTTGAAGGTTTCAGATACGGTAATTTATTTTTTAGGTTATTCAAAATTGCTTACTTTTTATTTTACTTAATTAAAGAGATTGTTTTTCTCATTTCATTTATCAAATTATTTACAGTGTGAACATGAACTAAAACCAATTATGAAAACGCCAGTTTATGCAAAAAATGCTAACGAACAAAGTTAATTATTTTTTAATTATCCTTTGCTTCAGGCATTTTGTTAGCTAGAAATAAAATTTTGAATTATTTACATTCTGCTACACCTTTGTTAAATTCTGACATTATAAAAGACCACCGTGGCGTAGTTAGATATCGTGTGATGGTTTACAGGAATAATTTAGTAGTATTCCTATTCAGGAGAGAATACGGCAATTTGCCATCACTACCGAACATATCCTGAAGCCGCTCAACCCTTCAAAAGTGTCCTAAGTAGGGCGCCGGACGGAAAATCCTGGTTCAGGAAATTCGACGAAATCTTTCTTTGGTAATTATAAGAACTATACCGGGCAGAATATCTGCGGTGACAGCCGTAGTCATGGCTATATATAGTAATCCTACAGAATTAGATTGCTGGGAGAACAGGAGAGAGCAGACTTGGGACTCACCAGGGACAACAGCGTCGAGGCCGTGTTAGTGCTTTAGGTAATTCTGGTCTCTAAGGCTTCATAATTGCGACTGTGATAACAATTAACGGCGAGCAATTCCCTGGATGCGACCTCGGAATGAGAGCGGTACATCTGAAGAGAGCAATGGATGCGATTCAACCGATTTTCTGTAATCCGGTTTTCCGATGTACTGTTTTGTTGTAGACGGCAATCGCATCCCATATAATCTATTTTCTATACTGAGTATATTTAAAATATTTCCCTAGCGTATTAAAAACCGTTTTGTTTACATATTCTGCTAGACTTATTATATATATATATATATATATATATATATATATATATATATATATATATATATATATATATATATATATATATATATATGTGTGTGTGTGTGTGTTTGTGTGCATGTGTGTGTGTGAATAAATATTTAACATGCATACATTTTATGCAACAGATGTTTGGTAAGTGCATTCTTGAAAGCGTTAAGTCACCAGCAAAGAACGATTTCCTCCAATTTCCTGAAACAGGATTTTCCATCCGGCGCCCTACTTAAGACACTTTGCGGCATCAGGATGTGTTCAATAGTGGTGGCAAATTGCCATTATCTGTCTTCAGATCTTAAGCAAACAAGCAAATAAAATAGTATCAAAAACAACCATATCCGGTAATAATCTGAATGAATCAGTAAATAATACAACGTTTTCGTCTCATCCAAACTTCGAAAGAAGGGAGAATTGCTACAACAACATGATTGCGGGCATATCGTTGGAGTAGGTGACTGCGCTACGTCATGAAAGCGATATTAAGTTCATCCCGTTTGTTGTTATTTAACACACTTAGAAGTACACCTAAAGCTATCTATTTGCCCCGATCGTATATCCTCGCATGTATATTTGCCAGTTTGTATTAGGTAAAGAGCAAGCCAGGAAAGCAGCCTCAAAGGAAATAGTACGGTATCCGTATTATAGAAATTCTAAACAAAACTGTTACTTCAAGAAATTCGTACGGCTTAATGCCATCTAATGGTATTCATGACATACATTGGATTTATAAATTAAAATTAATTATTATTATTATTTTGATAAAATTGATAAAATTAAAGATTTTTTGAACTGTGTTCCACTAAATCATTCTCTTTGTAAGCTATACATGTCATGGTTATACTAACGAAATTAAATAAATAATAGATAAATAAATGATACGTGTAATAGTTAAGTAATGATAAGAAAATGTTTACTTTATTTGTAGGTAATATTACTAAAAATCTGTAAAAATATATTATATTTAGCTTATGCACATCAATCTTCAATTTAAATTTTATAATGATATCTTCAATAGGTATCGAGTAAATAAAATATTTCGTTAAGAATTGTAATCCATTAGGATTACAATAGTTATGAAACTAATTTTGTTAAGGGAGACAAAATTAGACGTTTTTCAGATGTAAAGCAATATAAATATTATAAAATCAATTTATTAGAAGCCAACGACGTTTTTCTTCAGTCCGGACCAAGACGTCCCTTGAGTTTAATTGATACAGATTTTGCGTTGTAAATGCGTGATCTTAATCATTAATGATTGATTATCTCGATAAGATGATTATTTTTGTTATTATTAATACTCAGTACTTGATGTAGATAGACGATAATAAGAATAGACGATAATAAGACTACGATTCTCATATTTGAGAGATGCAGAAAGAACGGAATGTTAAATAGAAAGATTTAAGAATCAGTGAATGAGGTGGTATATTTGGAAAGTGTGTTTAGTAGAGATGGAAGATATGAAATGGATGTGGAAAGAGGTGTGCTGCTGGTAACAGTTGGTGGGTTAATGATGCTCTGGCTGTATTGATGCGACGGTAAAATGTCAGCGTACCTGCACATCTTGTCGTTCACAATGCAATTCTGATATCGACATTTTTATACGGAAGCGGAACGTGAGTGTGTCAGAAGAAGAATGAAAGATGATTGCAGAAGAGATGCGATCTCTTCGTCAGATATGCGGGGTCAGTGACCAGCTGACCGTATATGCAGCGAGGAGTTATGCAGAATGGAGGTGTAAGCGCGAATGTCATCGTAAGAATGAAGAAGAACGTGCTCAAGTGGTTTGGGCACATTGAAAGTATGAATGATGATAGAATTGTAAGAAAGATTTATTAAGCAAAGGTGAGGTGGAGAGGTCGGGGGAAGACCTCGGTTGACCCTTCAAAAACTGTTTCGATGTTACTGGAGGAAGGTGATGTAAAAAAGCATGAAGGGCATGAATGAAGAGGATAATAACTGTGTAGTAAAAAAATGAGTTGTAAAAAAATATTAAACTCACTATATATATATATATATATATATATATATATATATGTTTGTGTATCTAACCCATACATACTCTTAAAATGTATAAAATCTCTGGCTTCTGATAAAGCAATCCTGTTTTTATACGTGGGCGTTCACGCTCCAGTTACGTTTAGAGATATCAAGAAGCGGAAAGATACATGTCTATGTCCAATGATACTCAAAAAGGATTTTCTTTCGCCTGAAATAGTAAAAATAGAAACATTTAAGCTTAAATACATCAATGGTGCCTTAAATAAACTTAAATAAGTGCATTAACAAAAAAATGTTTAAATGTTTTTTTAGATTTAGTTTCTAAGATCTAGAAATGAAAGATAGTTTTTTATTTTGCTCGGGTTTTAACTATATTCCGTCTAAATGTATATATTAATAGAAGAAACGATGAAAGCATGCATTTTATTGAATTGCATGAAAATTAACAAAAATATAATACTGAATATTTTTTTACAAATATATTCTGTGTAAATATATTTACTCTTAAAATACAGTTATTTTCGTTTCGTCATTTAATTGGATAGTTCCCTCTTTCTAGTAATAACAAACATTCTAAAATAATATTTTAGATAGTAACTATGTAAATCATCGATGTAAAGTATATAAAAATTCTACCTTGTTTAAGGTCAAGTAAAGTTTTAAATACGGATTATCCTAGTAATTTTTACATAAAAACTTGAAATAAACTTTTGACATGAAAATATTAGAATTTATGATAAATATACAAATTTGAGGTGTAAAATTTATTGCCATTGCTATAATAATGAACTAATAATTTATTCATTAATAATAATGAACTGTCATAATTATTGTCAATTTTACTTGAAAAAGGTAATTAATTACTATCGAATAACTTTTTATCCCAAAATTAAGCCACCGTACTCCAATTTAATATTAGTGATATGTATGAAGCCATTTACACAGTTATTTAATAGAGTATAATAGTAAAAAATATCAAGCTAAATTGTAAAATTGTGTAAACTGATACTAGGCCAGCAAGTGTTGTAACGGAACACCGAGGCCTCGCTGTTACTGAGTGCCTGTTCTATCGTGTTTTAACCAATTCAATTTTATTTTTGCTGCGTATTCTGAAAACGGTGAATCTCAGTCCGATATTGTTTTTATTTTTTTTTCATAAAACTACAAAAATACTTCTGGAGATAGCGAACGTAGCACGTTCAACAATAAAGTGAGGGTATATGAAAATTACGCTTTATTTGGTTTCCATATAAAACACAAGTTTTAAAATTAATAATCTAGAATATTCCTTCGTATTGACTTTCGTTATATTATTTACAAAATATTTAACTAAAATACGTAATAGTAGGCATATTAGGTCATGTTATATCTTTGAACAAAAGCCAACTTAAAGCAAGCTAAAGCCAAAACCAAAGCTCAACTTTCACAGTAAAGTTTGTAATAGCACATTCCCCATCAGTTCAGCTAACCGATAATCGTTAGTAGCGTCACATCCGTGAAAGCCAGAAGGGCTTACTTTGTTTCAAAATCAGCAAGTCAGACATATATCACTAAATATGTGTTTTATTAAGAAAATAATCATGGAACCGGATACCGTCCCAATGGACGGTATCCGACTGTAAACACAATCCTCGGTTTAGGGAGAATTATATAAAAATATTTCCCTGCTCTTGTATACAAGGCGTAAAGCTTGTATAAAGCAGTATCTTGAATTTAAGCGAAAAACGGAGAATAAAGTTTTTTGATCATATAAGAAAACGCGTGAGCCAGCTTTTATCTTTAATTGAAATGACCTACAATATTCATTATACTGTCACTTAAGCTACCTATTTTGCGCAGTTGTTTATTCATTTCGTTCGCTAGCGGTTAGACGAATTTGTTTGGACATCGGTAGAGCCGCATACTGATTAGGGTAGATGAGGGTAGCATTAAGTGGTTGTAGTTTGACAATGACTCGTTAGAGACTTAGAGGTAAAATCTCAAAGTAACATGTTAAAATTAACATTTCCTATTCGAATTTATATGGTAAACAATATGTTATGAAACATTTTTTTAACTAAACCAGTTTTTACTAAACATTGTTAATTATATTTAAGAACTCTCCAATATTACTTATATTAGGTTACCTAACCTAATATAGGTACTATTGGATATCTAATATTTAGATATGTAATAGTCTTATAAATTCAATTAGTCATACGAACACTTTGTCGTATTTAAGTAAAAAATCATTCAATATATTTTTAAATTTATTTTATATAAAAGTTACAAAGTTTGGGCACAGAAAGTTGTTAGCGAAGTTGATTACGGGACATAAGTCGACGTTTGTGTCAATATTTGTGACCGAGGGTAAACAAGGAGCGGCTGCAAACACTCCACCTCCGTAAGACAAATTATGGCTTAAGTAAATTACTCTTCATATACCATCGTGCCAAGATAAGCTATACGTATATAGTTCAAATTTTATTCAAATATTAACATAATATTATAAATGCCTTTTTGATGCACTTAATGATGAAGTGCATTAAAAATAGTACTGTCATCTTACATTTCGATACTATTATACTATTTAAAATACTCTAAATATATATATATATATATATATATATATATATATATATATATATATATATATATATATATATAAAATCAAGTATATATACTGTACATCGTTGTCGTCTTGAGACTTACGGAAAGGAACAATGTTTTTTTATTATTTTTTTTATGAAAACTACATTGACTACGCTATTTTTTCACAATGTGGTACTTTGATTCTATAAAATATGATATATATATATATATATATATATAAATATATATATATATATATATATATAAATAATGAATTATATTCATCAGAGAAATATTTCTACGATGTAATATAAAAATTCTGTAACAATATGTTGGGAAAATATTATATTTTCGTTCATGCTTTTTGGGTGGACAGCTTTCTGTTTACATTGATTTATTATTATATGTAGATATTATAGATTGCATTAGAACATTATCATCAAGAAAGTTTAAATATTCATAAAACAGACTACTTTAGAAATGGCTCAAACAAATAATAATATGTAATTAACAAATTTATATGAAATTGACTTTGTTAAATCGTCCCGTGTACTTAACTTCAAACAATAATATTTGAACGGTTCTATTTAATGGGGGTATGAGCGTTGTTGCCAACTGGGGTAGTTTCTGTAAAAAGTAATTTAAATACATTAAAACGTACCTTAACCGGCGGAAAGCAGTCAAAGGAGTGTCTTGACACTAGTTTGATCTTGATTATCCTGCGGCATAGAGCGTAAAGCTATTTTTGAAACTAATTTCTATTAACAGTTTCAAAAGTTTTTGAAGAAAACGAGTAAACCTAGGGCAACTTTAATATTTTTCCCAATGTAAAGATTAAATAATTACATGTAGTAGTCCTGCCAATTTCAGTATGATTCCGAAAACTCTGTGTACACTCAATGTTTGCATGTAATATATTTTCACCTGCGGCGGCGCGGGGTCATTCTTAATTTATTTACGTCCTTACAAGTTTTTATTAACTATGAATTAATGTTGTTTTTAGAAATTTTCTGTTTAAACAATGCAAACAAAGGAATCCCACAGGGATTGTCAATATTGAAATCAGTGACCTTTAAAACATAAAAAACCGTCCAAACCTTCAAATGATAAAAAACGCTCAGTACAAAATTTCTGACTTAATGATACAAGATTTGAATCTACTATCTGATTACAGCAAAGTTATAATATATATTAAAGTTTTACTAAAACTTTTAAGACAACAACAGAACTCAAAATCGCGCCGGTTTTGAGCTCCGTTATCGTCTAATTTATATGCGTTTTCTTAAAATAATACTTTTAAAACATTAAAATAAACTGTACCACATATTCACCACTATTTTTCAGTAGAGGTTATATAAAGGCCGCATATGAGTAGATCTCAAGCATATGTAGGTACATCCTCCAGTCGCAGCGTCGTTGCGAGCAATTTAGCGCTGCACTCGGGTGCACTTTATCACGCCACGTTAGCACCTGTCCCTTCTCGCCGTCAACTAAGGGTATGGTATCTATACCATTTAATTGTGTTCTACCAATAAGTTAATAGAAAATTTAATGAAAATAAACTTTTCTAAATTCTGAGCCTTTTTTACTCATTACGATTTTCCAAAAGTAAAACTAGAAAAGACTATTACAAAAATGAACGGTTATTATATTAAGGCATCGTCAACACTACACTTAAATATACTGTATAATAATAGAAGTTTTAACCAACATTACATACGTGATTAATCCATTTAAACAATTTTAAACGCGTTAATCGTATATATTCTGGTATTTGAAAATATATTTTTGGAAACCTGACGTTCCGAACACTTTCTTTGCGGAAATTTTTTACCACTTGGAACTTTGTTTCTTGGTGGAAACTTTCTACCGCCTACTTATAAAAATATACAAAATAAATAAAATCAGATGGCTAGATAGATGAAACAAATTTTATATCAACATACAGACAAATGCCACCTCAGTGTGACCACGGATTACTGTAAAGTATTCGAAATGTCAGATTTCTATAAAAATATATTTTCAAATACGAAAATATACGGTATTAATCCGTTAAAAATAGTTTCGTTTAATACAGCATAATAATAAAATTATGAGGAACAGTTTAATATGAAAACTGATTGTTACATTACAACTGTATAATAACAGTAGTAATACTAACAGCCAATGAACGTTAATTGGATCACTTGGATGCCGATCGCTTCTTAGTATTACACAACATTCTCAAACAAATTCCTATGTTACAGTACCCAATACTCCGTTTATTCTATATATTTGTTCAGTTGTGTATTGGCAAATGTGTTGCTAATAATATAAATATACCAGGCTTGATAATAAATTGAATGTTGTTTAATATGGTAAACTTATAAAGAAAGCAAACATATGACAAACTGGCTTTTCTCAAAATTATACAAAATCTCTATTAATTATAATATCTATTAGTTAAGTGTAACTTAATAATATATCATATTTTATAGAATCAAAGTACCACATTGTGAAAAAATAGCGTAGTCAATGTAGTTTTCATAAAAAAAATAATAAAAAAACATTGTTCCTTTCCGTAAGTCTCAAGACGACAACGATGTACAGTATATATACTTGATTTTCTGATTTTCTAATTAATTAAAAGTCAACAATACTCCATATCATTAAAAAATATTAACTGCTGCTGCTGCCAAGATCATTTTGTTCAGCACGTATACATCATCGATCATAGATGGGAACGTTAATTGGTCCTTACGTGCCGACCTCTCGGTCACGAACGAGATCCGGGCATGTTAGTTGAGTGTACAATCGGTGTGGAAACCCATGATTGTTATAACTCCTTGTATTTACTAGTAATCCTACATTCGCAAATATGAGTCGAATTCACGGCGTTATTTTATGAAAACATTTTTATACTATTGAAATATTAGTTAAGTCACTTATTTCCATTATAGAATGAACTAATGAATGCGATCAAGAATTACGAATTCTATCTACCTATGATATTGCTTACTTATATGATTTATCATAACAATGTATGTAAATTGTTATGATAAATCCAAAGGCTTAATTCCAAGTTTTATACTTTCTAATTAAGAGGCGCTATATGATAATGATGAAACTAAGAAATGTTTGAAAAAGTTCTTATTGAAAAAAATATGATTTTTTTACGAATACACAAAATGGAAATAAGAATTTTTCTTCACTGTAACGTTTTTTCCGTATGTTGCGTTAAAACACTTCACCCATCCGCCCTTCGCTTTTTGATGATCTTAGACACATTGTATGTGTTTTTGTGTCTTTCTAGTGTTTGCCACAGATTTTTATGTCAGTGTCCTTTTTTAGTGACAATGGAAAAACATCAATACATTAAAATTATTTTTATAGGTTCAAGCCAGAACCATATAACTTCCATATTTACCTAGTATAATTTTGCAATGTCTCCATGACAGTTAAGTCTAATATGGCAAATACATATTTGAAACTAATGATGTTGTACTGATGTTGTTATATACAACAGTTAAAAACATCAATAACGAGCTTATTCTAGCAACCGATTAAATATAATAACTTTATAAACACTGACCTGCTTAGTTTTCGGCGATAACCGTATAATAGGTCGAAATGGGATTAATGTCGTAGTGGAATAGCCTCTGAATTCTCTAGCGTAACGCAAAGTGATTTGTGTTTGACACCGAGCGGAATGTCTTGTGGCGCAGGTGATTTCAGTATCTACATAATGCGTGTTGTTCTGTGTTTTAAGTGCTTTAGAATTTATGGAACGACAACCAATTTAGTTCAAAGTGAATTTTATAATAAAAAGAGAAAGTCTTGTATAGATCATTGTTAAGCTAATAAGTTAAAGAAAATTAGACAGCGCAGCGCCACTTTTTACGATATGAAAGGTTAGAAATATAATATAAGTAAGCACGTTTCATTTACTATGGAGCTTTCCGTCATAATTTTATATATGTTTTAGAAATGTTGTGTATGTTTTCAAACTAATCTAGGAATTGTTCAAAGGTTTCTTGTACTTCCTGGCCTGGCTGTATAAAACTCGTTTCGAAGACAGTGGAACATGTGCTGAAGCACATGTTCCACTGTCTTCGAAACGAGTTTTATATTTACACACTACGAGTATGTATCGTTGATGGGATATGAGACATCTATACTTTCGGCTATATACAAAATAAACTTGAAATTTATTATAAAATGCAAATTTAATTAAAAATCGTCTTAGGATTAGAAAACAATTTAGAAAAAAACGTATAAAAATTTGAAAGCAGCGGGATTCGAACCCGCGCCTCTTGGATACCGTCCAAGCGCTCTGACCGCTAAACAATGCGTTACTACTACTACCGGCTGAAACGATTATTTCTTAATAATTTTTAATTTCTACTACAGAAATTTGTAAAAATCTTCCTACAGAGATGCTAACAATATTAATAAGTTGTAACAAAATGTATAAAAATTTCGGCGTAGCTGGTAGTAGAACGCATGGCTTAGCGATCAGAGCGCTTGGACGGTATCCAAGAGGCGGGGGTTCTAATCCCGCTGCGTTTAAATTTTTATACGTCTTTTCAAAAAATTTCTAATCCTAAGTAATAACTCTTTAAAAATAGTAAATATTAAAAATCATCTTTATATTTAATTTGGATTTCTTGTACATGTTGTAGTTTTAGAGTTAATTAGATGAAATTCAGCATAAGTTAGGTTTATGTATCCACACAGCTGCGCAAGGCAACCTTTATTTTGTTTAAAGAACGGTTTATCCCCTGCTACATTACGTTTATGGGCTTTCAGTTTACCTTTTTTATAATGAAAGCTCACCTTTTCAGGGTATGGTCGTGAAAACTCAAAATGTGATTTTTTGCTATGTAGCATTTTTGTCTGCACCATTTTTGATAATTTGTGTAAAATAATTATTTTCTCAACGTAGGCTGTAGCTGAACGTGACCAGTGTTAATAATACAAATCAAATAATATAATGTTCATAATTTCTAAACATTGAGATAATTTAACAGACAGACGTATATATTTTTATTTTCCTTTATAATGCATTTTAAAAATTGAAGCGAACAAGGATGTTTGAAAGTTATTCAACTAGTTGAACAAAGTTGCAAAGAAAAGGGGTTATCTTAAAAAGTTATCAGATGGAAAATTGAGTTGGTGTTGCGGATTCTGCATAAAGTTTTTCAGATTAAAAGTATCTTTTAAGTATTTATTACCATTACTTTTGTTAGGAAGTTTATAAATATTGATATCTTTTTTAAATCACCATAAATGTATAAGTAGCTAAACAGTACTATATAGAGAATGGAAAATTATTCTACTAAGCTGAAATACATAGAAATTTAAAATATATAATAGGTATTTAAGACTTCAAATCAATACAATGATGTTTAAAGTATAAGAAGCAAAATGTTATTTTATGTAAATAAATATTACTTTAATAAATAAGTGCCTGAGATATATACTTGGTCTCTTAATATAATACTTAATCATTTTCACAAATATTTATAAACATGAAGTTACTATAACGAGAATATTGTTGTTTTATGCTTATATTTACTATTTTTAAAGTGTTATTCCACACTTAGGATTAGAAAACATTTATGAAAAAACGTATGAAAATTTGAACGCAGCGGGATTCGAACCCGCGCCTCTTAGATACCGTCCAAGCGCTCTGACTGCTAAGCCATGCGTTCTACTACCAGCTGCGTCGAAATTCACGTTTTGTTACAACTTATTTATGTTGTTAGCATCTCTGTAGAGAGATTTTTACAAATTTCTACTACTTAAAGATTATTAAGAAATAATAGTTTAACAAGAGAGATTGCTATTTTATTTTAATATTTACTATTTTTAAAGTGTTATTCCACACCTAGGATTAGAAAACATTTATGAAAAATTTTTATACGTTTTTTCATAAATGTGTTTTATGCTAATGAGTAAAACCACGATAATGCACGAAAGAAGATATAAACAGACAACCAAAACCAAAATTTTATAAAAAACTTTTATTTCAACTAAACAGTATTAATATAAAGAGGAATTTTACTGTACAGCGAGACTCAGCTATGGTCAAGTGTCACAGTTCTAAGTAGAGCATGAAACCTGCTCCAATTACGTCGAGCCACAACTGGCAACTGGCACTTTACAAATTCTTTGAAGACCACGAAATTAAATATGCAGGACGAAGTTCATTAAAATATTATTCAATAATAAATTGATTTAAATTTTATTACTATTGATATCATGACTGAAATTAACACAAGTAATAAAAGTTAATAAACAAGTAATAAAAATCTGTTTGTCTATCTTATTATTTTTTGTAGCATGCCAATTACAGTTATTATTTATTTGGTTTTGTATAAAAATTGAAGAACCATTTTTATATGTTCCATTGAGAAGAAATCACTGATTTTTAATATGGTTAAAAATACCAGTATGAAAAATAACTTTCCCTCATATATTATAATATAGAGTCGTTCTATATAGCCCTAAAAGTTGGTCGCATAAATAAATAGCTACTTTAACATTAGTTTCATCTCGGAGGCTTCAGATTTATATGCAAAATTTATTGGAGTATTAATTTAATAAGTAATTTGACTGTTGGCGAGGTGTAAGAGGTATGCGCTACGTTCTCTCTAACTATTCTATGACGACGAATCTGTGTTATTGAAACTAAAGGATCTAATATGATAAGCTAAAAAAAACGAGATTAGCTTATAATAAATTTATATCATCCTATTTTTATTTTGCTTCATCTAAAATAGAGGTATATTTAATTTTTTGTCCTCTAACCTTTTTTTAACGTGAGGACTTCCACCACGTCTGATTGGGGAGTCTGGATGGGTAATGTGGGGCTTCAGACCCGCAGTCATTTAAGAGGAGCTTGAGTGCACTAATCGGTGGTAGTCTCTGGTGGTAGCCCCAGTCTTCTATTGCATGAGTAAGACAAGTCGCGGATTCAAGATGATGGATCACCTCGTCAGCTCGAGGTGCGCGTTGAAGTACCATGCGTACCAAGGAACTTGTTGATAGATAGGATTCCCCTCTGAAAGCCCTCTGTCCTACTAGTCATCCAGCAGCCATACCATCTGCCTTATAACGAGGTTATCTCACGTTTTCGGAGGCCTTTCCGGCACTACTGCCTCGCAGAATAATCTTATCGCGTCCTAGGTTTTTTAGCTAAACAAGTATTGAGACTGACCCACTACACCACGACCGGCCTCTGAAATAGATTTATGATGTCGAAAACTTGTAATCTTTTTAGAATCTAATATTTAGAGTGAGAAATGTTTTGGACTTTACTAATATAAATCTGGTTTCAAATGCAGGTAGGTTTATTCCCACGTGACAACATCACAGTCAGCGGTGATCTCGGATATTTGCATAGTGCACATCGCACATACTGTTCACTGGATTTTCGTTCGGTGACTTAGTATAGTGATGGAAATCGTATTTTAATTACTTACGTATTTTGGTTTACAGTTACCATTTTCATGATTCTATTACTAATGATACAGTTTTATAGTATGTGGTTGAAAAAAAAACTAAAAAGAAATAATTTCACTCGCTGGGACGCCATTTTATGAGAACTGATAATTTCCAAGAGGGGTTAGGATTTGAGTTAATTATTTTAAATATATATTTTGAAGTCATAAACACATGTGAAAATAGCTTACATTTACTAAAAAGCCAATTTAAAAATAGTGAAATTATTCAGAATGTATAATGGCATAATTTTACGGATTTTTTTAGCTTCACGCTTTATGTCCCACATAGCAGGGTACACAGAAAGTACCTAGTGTCAAGAAACTCCACTTTCCACCAAATTCGAGACATTACGTATTAAGTGGTAGAGCTCAACGCCGCACTTTGTCGTACCAGAGCGAGGGAGTGAAAATAATTTGAAGATAATCACTCCCCCGAGTGGGAGTCGAACCCACAACCGACCGCGTTTACAGTCAGACACTATCCCACTGCGCCACGACCGGCTTCTATTTATTCTTAAAAAATAAATCAATAGTTAATATGAAGTACATAGTTAAAAAAATATGACAATAAGATCTTTTATTGTCTATCTACCTGTGACCTTGGAATACTTAAAATGTTCGGAACGTTACGTATTCAAAAATGTATTTTCGAATACTAAAATATACGCGATTAGTCCGTTTAAAATAGTTTCATTTAAAATAAATATGCCGTTTCTGGCTGTGAGTGCCTAGTTCTTCATAGCACATGATACAATATACATACGCATTAGTACAGTATACAACGCCACCTGCGAAACATTAAATATTTACCGGATATCTACCACGCATAGAGTCGTAAAGCCACGATATTATACCATAATATTTTTATTATACTATATACATAGTTAAATAAATACGTGACGTTCCTCACTATATTAAAAAGCACACAATGTATTGAAAAAGTTTTTATAATTAAATATCGCGAAAATAACTACTACCGTGAAGCTAATAATTTAAGAAAAGTTATTCTCATCTTACTAGGTAATTTTAAGAGGATTGGATCCATTTTCATCACGTTTAGCATAAACGTTTAGTTGTCACTTTTAGCATAAATGTAGATATCGTCACTACAGTAAACATTATATAAGTTTTTGATTAGTAATTATTAACTAGTTACCTGGAGATTATTATTTCTATAGTCGAAATTGGAGAGATATTAATATGGTGAGATACACTCTGCATGGTTGTTAATGTTTATATGTATGTTGTACTAATCCGATAGGTAGGTAATAATAAAAAGTCATAATAATGTATAACACGTAGGTAATAATAGGTTGAGAATATAAAAAATAAAAGCAATGGGAAATTCTGAATTAACGCTATTTTATCACAAGCACTTTAATTTCAATTTATTAATCTATAGAAAATATAATGGAATTAAAATATTCGTCATAAAATAGTGATTTCATAATTTGCCATTGCTTTTATTTTTAATATTATTTAAATGTCAATAATGTTTACATAGAAGTGTCTAAAATATACCATACCATGTTTTCTAAATAGATAATTCTTATTGATATTTTTTGAATGTAAAAAAATGATTATAATATTTTTTGTTAAAAAAAAATCAATAATTTTTGTTTTAAATTCAGAATACTAATACTATTACAAACTGGGTAAAGAGGAGTGGCGCTCACAGTCGGCAGTTGCTTCATCAACTTTTTAAGAAGGAGAATAAAAGGTCTATTTACCCGTAACTATGGTAACCATAATAAAAATAATTATAGATATTGTCTATGTAGATTATTAATCTATTAACACCGGATGTATTTTTTTTAATTGTATAGTGCACTAATTTATAAGGTAAAAGCATTAGGGTGACGAACATGCATGAATTTTTTTTTCATCATCATTATTATAATCATCCAATGCTGTATGTAGAACTCTTTTTACTACAAGATACACCATGCCTAGTCTTGACGCATCATACGCAACATACTTATGTATATATTCTTGTCCTTATGATATCTTGTCAATTTTAGTGTTCACCACTTTTAAAAATTTCAATATATTAAATATTTTTATAGAAATAATGGTTACCCTACGCACAATGAATGAGTAACCCATTTCACTTTTTACTGTTAATTTTTACGACGACGTGGCAGGGAGGATGAACTGTCTATCAACATCTTAATTATCAGTTGACAGATTTTACAACTTTTTATAGCAGTTTAGACACTTATTTTGGGCGAATTTCCTTCATTAAATTATGTTTTATTTTTTCACTCAAAGTACTTTAATTTTTCAATTATTCAGTGAAATGGGCGAAGCTGTAATATTTTATTCTTTTAAGATGAGTGTTAAATAGTTAAAAGTAGATACTCCTACCACTGTACAAAATATGATATATGTATCTATTGATTGCCAGGGTATAAACAAAAAAAAAAAAAATATTAAGTAAAAACCAAAAATAAATGTTTTTGGTTTCTACTTAATATTTATATAATATTCATAATAAATATAGAAATATAATAAAAGTAGATCTTATTTATTTTACATTCAAGCACAAGGAAACTAAAGTGTTCTCTTAAAAAGAAAATGGAATTGAACTGCGACTTTGAGAGACTGTCGTTGAAGAGTTCTGTAAATATTAGCTGTTCCAAATGTTTCAAAAGTTGCCGCTACTCGTAGAAAACCACACTTGCCGGTTCGTGAAATTCACTTTGATTTTATAAAATTATGGGAATGTACCCTATTTATTTTGCTACACTGACTCATTGAAATAAAATATTAATTAAGAATAAAATACTGAACTTTTTAAATGCACGATCGTGGTAAAGCTGGCACGTACATGTATTTATCTAAAGGTTAAAGCTATATTTAGGGAAATATTTAAATTGCAAAAGTTTACCAGTAATAATGTTATGGAAAATGCAGCATTAGTTGCTTGTATTTTCAAACTCAGTGATGAATACGCCTAATATAATATTAAATGTATGTACATGAAATTCTAATATTAAAATTCTTTTAATTAATAATGAAAACGTAGTAAGACAAACGTTAAAAGCCATTATTTATGGAAAATATATTACTTGAATTTATTGGTAAACGCTGTAAAAGTGGAATGTCTCTCGTATATCTATACAAAATTCATACGAGTGTGTGGGAGGTAAGGCATAAAAATCTCATTTTTTCTCAAACATTTACCTATCCAATTTTATCATTTATAATCGCTTTCTATGTAGGTCTGATATTCTTTATGATATAATATACTTATATGTACTATTGACTTTTGTTCAATTAATTATAATTATTTTTAATGTAAATATATGTTCATTTCACTACTTATAACTCAAAACGCAATATCTCATTTTCAGGGCGGAAAGCAGTTAACGGAGTTTCTTGACACAGAGTTGTCTCTGCTTATGCTGTTTGGCGGAATAAAGCTGGAGCTGAAAAATACTCCGCAAAGTTACTGACTAATACAAAACCTACAGATGACACCTAAGGAGAGATGATGAGATAATGGATACGGGAGGGGAGTACAATAAATAAACTTATTTTTAACGTAAATAAAAAGGGTTTTGTGGTTTACAGTATAGGGATTATACAAAAAGATAAAAATGGAACATTAAAACATGATCACCTCAGTCTAATATATGTAGATTATATTAAGTGCTATAAAAAAATCTCACTTATTTATGCCTAATATATCATTTAAGAAGAAAAAATAAAATAAAAACAATTATATTTTATTTATTTTTATTTATAAATTCTTACTCTAATCTACTCTATTGATAACTGTTGATATTTATTCAGCACAAAATCATCAAATCATTATTTCAAATTTGTCGAAATTTAATAATTTATTTTATCAAAAAAAAAGAAAATTCTTTTTCGTACTGTTTGTTTTACTTCTTAATTTAATTATATAAAACATATTATAAGACTTATTCTAAAGTGATATGATTTATGAGATAAATTTAAATTCTAACATCAGTATCCTACGATCTGAAATACTTAACATTATTTTATTATTTATTGAAAATAAATATTATTCACCGTATATTAAAATGATTACTACAAATTTGATTGTTTGTTTGAAATAAACCAATTATCAATTCTAAGGCCATAACAAACAAAGTTACATTAGTAGGTTGCTATGTCTTTTTTCCTTATAATTATTACTTAAACACAATTATTAAACATAATTTTGAAAAAAATATTTATTTTTAGTAAATGAATCATAAACATAAATTTTAAATATTTGTATTTGTCTAGATTATAAGCCAATAATTACATTAAGCTTATTAAAAGTATTTGCTTTAATGTATTTCAGATCAGGTCTATTTGATGAACATTACATTTAAGTACACTGTCACACCTATAGCTATGCTATAAACATTTCAAATATAAGAATTGACTATATTACTTTCCTACAATGATGTATATTAAAAGGATATTAACTTTATGAACTGTATGAAATTTGTGACATCATGTTGTGCAGATTTGTGTAAAATATTATTTCTTATGACTTACGATTTAAATGCTATTAAGTATTAATATTATGAAAATCAGCTAAGTGCACTGTGCCGTCACAATAATTGTGACTGTGAAATACATACGTACTCGCTAGGTAGGTGTTTCGTTTGTTTCAGTCATATTATGTTTTTAGTAATTAGTGTTTCTCACATGGCAGTCAAAATACATGAATTTAGTGCGATATATCTAACCTAATATGCGAAATGGATTAAATTTATTAACTCGGTTCTGTAGTGATTGTGGTCGCCTGGACCGGATGGGTCTATGTAACGGTTCGTTAGCCGCAGATAGTAAAGGAGAATTAAAATCATCAATTTCAGGTGTCTCGTTGGTCTCATTTTTTTCAAGATGATAGATCAAATCAGTTTCGTTCAATATTTCAGTTTTTTCTTTTAAGATAGAAGCATTAGAAGCTGCCACGTCCTCATATACATTTTTTCCATTGTAACCAAAGACGGAAGTATTAGTGTCAACATTTAAATCAGTTATGATAGTTATAAGAGATTCTTCAGTTGATTGAATGTCGTCAGTTCTATTTGTTGTTTCAATAGTGCTTATTGAAGATGTGATTAATTCTTCTGCTGAAAAAGAAGTTATATTGTCATGACCTGATGTTGGAACTATAGGTGTTGTATTAATATTTGAATTATCATCCTTTGATGTTAAAATAGAATCCTTCCTAAGTTCATCTTTAAAACTTGGTATCTTCGTAGTAACTTCATATACTGTGATATCAATATTTGAATGATTTGTACCTTTCTCATTTATAATTTCTATTTTAATAACTTCATCATTCATTATGACACGATGGTCTGTAATGACAGAAGAAGCATTACCATTTGGAATTGTTGTGTTTTGGAGATTAGTTCCAAAATCAGAACCAAATATTTTAGTTTCATTCTTTTCAATTGGCTCTGTATCTTTTATTATTACAGTGAGTTCTAGGGATGAATCTTTATCAGAATTCTGGTTATGATAAGCTGACTTCTGCGAAACTGCTTTCGTAGTTGGCGTTTCATCATATATAATTGTGGACATTGGCGTGGATGTTTTTTCATCATTTACTTTTCCTGTAGAGTAAGATTTAATAGTCATAGTTTTTAATATTTTCTGTTTGATATCGCTATATTTCTTGCTATATTTTTTAGATGCTGAATATTTCGTATCGTACAATTTAGTTGTAGTTGATACAGTGTGGATGGGATTATTGGTCGTAACAATTTTTTTTAATGTTTCTGAGGATGAATACTCCTTAGGATCATATTTTATTTCTGAAGAATCGCTTTGCACATTGTCATGATACCTTAATTGACGCTCAGCCAGTTGTTGCGCTAATTTTTCTTCGATCGATAAAGCAGTCATATCGTCACTGAGTTTTGCTTTAGCCATTACAAGTGGAGGTACAAAGTGATCTGTTGGTTGATTAAATATAGTTTCGAAATTACCAAGGCGAGCTAGTTCATCATGTAATTTTTTGTGCTGTATATTTTTCTCGTCCTCTAGCTTTTCCGCATGTTCATTTGTATAAAACTCGTCATTGCGTACTACGTTATGTATATCATTATTTTGAAGATTGTTACTGCTCGCCACGTCAAAATTAATGTTTTTCGCTAACGGCACTTTATATAATTCATTTGCTATTATAAGCTGCTTGTGCAAATTTTTTTCTGTACTTTCATTAGAATAATCAGTTGAAGATAGCACCTTGGTCGAAATATATTGATTGATATCTTCTTGCCTGGATGCGCCGCTCTCTTCTGTACTTATTTCATTGTGAATTTCCAAATCTGAAATTGATATATCACTCGTAGTGGGCCAGAAAGCAGTTGAAGGTGTAACAAAAGTAGTAGTCGTTTGATCTTCATCAGCGCAAGAAAGGTCCCGCAGTAGGTCTTCTCTTTTCTGAAAAAATCTCAACTTAAAACATTGCAACTCAAAAGTAAATTCCTTATTCAAAGATACATAACAGGTGTATTACCATGTTTCCGGTGCATTGAACACGCTTTACTCCGGCCAAACCACAATCCGCAGTGAGCTGTACAGCCGCGCTCTCAGGTAAGTACAACACAGTAAGGGCAGGTAAAGCGCGTAACATACAACCTTCATTGCCGAGTGCCCATTGCGGTACTGTAGAAAAGAATTAATGTAATTAATTGAAACGAATAACTTAGTTTTTTTACGTTATAGTTTAAATAAACTTAAATAATAACAGAAAAGTAAAGATGGCTATAAAATATTTTTTATAGTTACAAACGAATTTACATAATTTTGAACGTATTATAATTAATAAGTTCAGAATTTAGAGCTGTGGCGTATTGTGAACAATAAATCTTTACTGTTTTGAAGTTCATTCTCTTTAGTATAATTTATGTTTTATTTTTTCACACAACATTATTAAAGTAGTAAAAATTATTACCTGGTAATTCACAAATAAACGAGGCAACTGAAGGTCCGCCACAAGCACGAGCTTCCCATCGGTAGTCTGCGGTGGGATCTGCGGCAGCACATAAAGGAGCAGAGCGTGTGTCTGGTGCAGAACTCCAGTAACCGTCGCCACTTAAACCACGGTAGTCCCTGTTAAAGAACATACGCCGTTCACTTTATCAACTCTAACTATTGTACAACTCTAGTACGAATATATTAAAATATTTTTTGTTCTAAAATGTTAAAATTGAATAAGCTCACGTCCAAGTGAAGTCACCATCAGGATTGCTACGAATGAGGCCAACCCATACTGCACTTGAAATGTCCAACTCCTTGAGATAAGCGCGCACTGCGTCGTATTGTGCAGTTGTATCAACTAAAACCAAATAACGTTTATTGAAACTTAATAAAATAATGTTTATCTAAGAGAAATAATGTTTATATAAAACGTGGGCTTTACTTGAATTCTATTCTGATATATGTAAATTAAAGTTATGCTAAATTTTAAACAAGAATTAAACAACAATTTCTAAAAAGTTCGTGATAAGTGATAAGTGGCGTCCTAAGACTTGTATCTCTTGTCTTGCTTGCACTTTTGGAGTCAAAAATAAATGAATATTTTTTCATACATATATATATATATATATATATATATATATATATATATATATATATATGTGTGTATATATATATATATATATATATATATATATATATATATATATAAACTAATCTGTCTATGAACTAATCACAAAATATACCTACATAATTCAAATAGAATTTGTTAAGTACCCATTTCCCTAGTGTTAGCTAATAACTTACTTAAGGAGCTTATATAATGGAGCACGGATGTTGATTGACATCGCAATTAGAGGCCTAAATTAATAATAATAGGAAAATGGCACTCAATATTCGTTAGATTGAAATTGATTTGTTCATGATTTATATAAGTTATGTAACATAAGTATCAAGTTTCAATTAAGAGATATTTATTGATGGTATTGAGATATATATTTAAATTCAAATTGCTTATGTTATTTAAATACATTATATTATTATTGCAGAGTAGTTATAGACAATTCAGTTCTTTCCGCTCGAAATCCAGATATCGCGAGATGAGTGACGAATTTTATACCGAGATTTGTCTACTAAAATATTATCATACCCCCGAGTGGAAAGCGAATCCAAAACTAATCACGTTTATGTCAGACGTTTGACTGGGCCAATAAAACGTTTAAATATAACGAAAACCAAATATCTTATTAAAATAATATTCAGCATTTATATTTTATATACTACAAGAAAATAACTGACTATAAAAATATGTATAAAGCAGTATCTTGTTTCCGACTGTGTACACAAATAGAGTATAAGTCAATATAAGTATATTATAGATATATTTTTTTAATTCGATAAATGTTTTCCTTTTAAATATGTACCATGAAACTTGCAACATTTGTTATTATATATTACATGTTATTTGTTAATATATATTAGAAACGGAATTATTATTTTAATAACTATAAAGTCGATCAAACAGAATGATAGACAAATAAAATTCATACCTTAATAGAATTATATAAATTGAATCATACCATAAAAATAGTTTAAATTTTAAATGTTCATTTTGAGCTGTCATGTATGTATCACAACGTAACAATGTAGCGAATTTATTGGCATGTTGCCATACATCGGCGACGATCTGTTGGGCTGGGATCCTGGAAAAGTTTGGATGCTCACCAAGTCATTATTTTGTTATGCTATTTAACCATAAGTTTGTATTGTTATTTATGCAAATGTACGAATGCTCAAAAATCTGACAGTCTATATTCTAGTAAGACAAATGCGGCATTGAGTTTACCATTCAACACACAATGTTTCGACTTCGGGCGGAAAGCATTCAACGGTGTGTCTTAACACTAGATAGTCGTTAACTACCTTGTTAAGTGAGAAATAGCGTGACACTATTTTTTAAATATAGTAGCAGTATAAATATTTACTATCATATTCATATGAAACTTCTATATATTTAATACAATAACTTGATTATTAATAATAATTAGATTAACTATTATAAGGTTGTTGAAGGATTATTATTAGATGCCGCAGAATTTCACAATATAAATGGAAACTCAACAACGAAGTACCTTTATTTAGAAACCTCGCTTCTATCAATTTCTTTGAGAGCAATATAAAGCGCTTAGCAATATAAGGTTTCAAGTAACAAATTACTCGAGTTGATGCTTTATCGTTAATTCTTAAATGAATGTAATTTTATATTAAATTGTGACGCTACTATATACTTTTGTTAATATTAACATAAAAAAATAATCGAATAATTATTGTTTAATTGTTGTAAATTATTTCCAAGAAATAGCTTGTGGGTCTCCGCGCGACCGCCATCTGGTATCATCTTTAATTAATGTAAGATAAAGTTTCAAAGTTAAGCAAAACCACAGATCTAGAGATGATGAGATGAGATGTGTCTTGGTTTGAAATATATCAAACTTTAACATACAATTTATAGCCTTTATCTTAGAAAAGTAGCAGTCACGTCTTGTGCTATCCAAAGTGCAAATTATTTTAAAACTTATGAAGATTCATTTAACATATTCAATAAATACTATAAGTATTAATGTAAATAATTAACGTAGATTTGAGATTGTATTAATTGAAATACTGTTTGTGAATTTCAACGCCCTAGACGATTTTAGTGCAGGAACCTTTAGCACGTGATGGCATAAAAATGAGAGAAAAATAATATTAATTCTACGTGTAAATTAGCTATATATAACATACACTATTATTATTTTTTATTTATAGTTAATATGTTGTTGCTACAGTTGTGCTACAGTAATTAGATATTAAACGGATACCGCTATAATTTTCCATTTTAGACCACCTACAATAGTTTCGAACATGTTACTTTTAATATTCGATATTCTAATTCTGATTTAAAAATAGTATTAAAGTTTAACCTTACATTTATCCTATTATAACAAATGAAAAGTAAATAATATATAATAATAGATAGCTTTTATATATTGATTTCTAAAACGGGACAAAATGTCAAGATAGTATCATATGAATACTTAAGTCCCTTAACAAAAGGAGTTGCCCAAGTTATAATAACGTATCGTACAAGCATTATTTGTGAAGCACTTTTTTATGTGAAAGTAATTTATCATTCTCTTCTAACAATAGCCTTCCTCACTTAATTCCCGTGGCATTTTTGACACGTGTTTTTACTTCTGTACAAAAAATCAGTTCTAATGTTATGTAATCTCGTTATCCTGGTTGAATTGACAAAACATCAGATTCGTGCTATATTTTATTGTGATGATTAAAAGAATGCATATTGCATCTGACGGATCCATTTTGAACAGGAGGGAAAAAGTGAGTTAAAATAGCGTTACAAGAATTTTTTATATTGTTATATATAACTGGAAATAAAACAAGCAAGGAAGGAAGGTAATAAATTCCTTCGGCCATGTAGTTGACGGACGAACCTTCGGTTTCATTCTTACACGTCACATAATTTACGACCGTGAAAAAACTATGTAATCGCAAAATAAAAATAATATACAATTAAATAGTTAGCAATTATACAAACCACTAGTACCTATATTCAAGAAAAATATAAACTTTTATTATTCTCTTATATTACAGAGATCAGAGACCTACCAGAAGTAGGTCAGAATGATAAAACCTTGGAATAATTTTTTGCTTAAAATATAAAGCCAACGTGATTTGCTAGAAACAGTATGAATTGTAATGGCTAGCAGGATGCTGAGTCAGCAATCTGATTATACACGCAGCTTTTCCGCTCGAATTCGAGGCTCAAATTTGAGTGGTGATACTCAACGCCGAACTTTGTCTTTGTTGGAGCGGGGAAACCAAAACAATTTAATGATACTCGTTTTCCAGAGTGGGAGAATGATTGTTACCTACAACAAGTTGCTTTGGTCTAATCGAACAAAGCGCAATGCAGGTTAAGCTTCTTTATATGATACTAGATTTGCGGCTTCGCCCGCATGGTGCGTTAATAAAAACTATATTTGTACTTGACAGTCATCCTTCTATTATTACGATGTTTTTCCCCCTCGCGTCTGGTCTATTAGGCGCTTTATGGCGCTCAAGTCAATCATACTGTAATAATTTTTAAACTATTCGGCCAAATTACTTAGTGAAAAAGACATAGTTAGTCTATAAAAGTGACAAATGTATTGATTTTGATAAGAAAAATATTTTAAAACATGCACAATAAAAAAGTATACAATTTAATTAAATTTACAGTTCACTATGTTGTTCGTAGTGGTTTCCACATAAAAGATAGGTATAAACCATCCCATACGTTTATTTAGAACTATTTTTTCCTAATTACATTACATTACATCGTGTTTGTATGACTCCAATGGTTTTATCAGTGCATGCTAAGAGACGCAACGCACGCTCTTAGTGGGCAGATTTTTAGCCAACTTAATTTATACTATACCTATAACTTCCTATATTTATTTCTAGTAATCAGATATAACGTGTATAGTTACCAACTAGTTGTATAGTTCGTAATGAAATACGTACGATTTTATGTATTATATACTCGTATGTACTTCCATATTTTTGTTAAAAGATGCATATTTTATTTTAAACAATTAGAAATTCAGCATAAAAACTACAAAATAAAAAATGCAGTACAAGTTTATAATACAAGTAAGAAGACTATCGACAATAGCAGTAAACGTCCCCCCGCCTCACATCTTTACACACCCCGCACAATAATGCGCGCGTCCTATTTGACGTTATCATTTTAAAACGATAATAAGTCCTTGCACAATGGTAGAAATCAAATACTTCACAGTAAGACAATTTTGTTCAAAAATAAGTGTCCGTAATAAATAACTTATTGCTTAACGCTTTTATCCCTCGTAGCAGGGTATACAGTAAGTACTAAGTATTAATTCAAGACATTGCTTGTTAAGCGGTGGAACTCAACTCCGCACTTTGTCTTATAAGAAGAAGACTATCGACACTGTCGGCCAGCGTCCTCCCACCTCACCGCTTTACTTTTACTTGACATTATTATTTTAAAAGGATAATTATTCCTTGCATATTCAAAGGCAATTTTGTTCAAAAATAAGTGTTATTTATTTGGTTAAAAATTAATATTTAGTTTATAAAAACACCTTCGCAAATAATATATTATTTTAGAACTAAAATATATATAAATAAAAAGTGATTCAACCGTAAAAGCTATATATGATGTTGCAAATAGATATATGATGTTGCAAACTTTTTTGTAGAACTTTTTCACAACATTTATTATTACTGCTGCACTCTCATTAGTCGTAGACTATTTAACACAGAAAGAATTTTTCTATTTCAATCAGTAGATCCTGATATTAGCGCGTTCAAACAAACAAACAAACTCTTCTACTTTATATTATTAGTATAGATATACAAATACACAATATATATATATACAAATATACAATATACATAATACAATACAATGTATATAATACAATACAATATACATTATACAATATCCAATATAGTATAAAGCAGACATTTTTTAATGAACGGTGAATGAAAAAGCAGTGACGTATCACTCCCTTAACCTACTTATAATATACTACTTATAATCCTAAAAGTAAAAAAAATGTATTTTTCACTACCTTAAATTTATTTTGTATGGGGTTTCCCAATAAGTACGATATGTTTTGAAATTGAAATAAAACATGTAATATATGTTCGAATTTCGTGTTCAATAGCTTTATTTGATAGGAAATTCTATGCTATTTATGATTTAAAAAAATCTAAAATATTGTTCAAATGATCGCCACGACTTTTTTTGCACTGGTGAATACGATCAGTCCAATTTTCGATGACTCGGTGCAGCATTTCGGCTGGTATGGCCGCTATAGTCACTTGAATGTTACATTTAAGGCCTTGAACCGTAGTTGGTTTATTGGTAGACACTTGAGATTTAACATACTCCCACAAAAAATAGTCCAAGGGTGTTAAATCGCATGATCTTGGTGGCCAATTGTGAGGACCGTTGCGAGAAATAACCGACTCACCAAACTTATCACGCAATAAATCCATTGTGACGGTCGCAGTGTGGCATGTTGCACCATCTTGTTGAAAATAAATGTCGTCCGCATCGATTTCATACACTTCAGGAAAAAAAAATCGTTCAACATGTCACGATAACGGTCGTCATTGACAGTAACAGTTCGAAAAAGAAAAGATGATTTTCCTATGAAATTCGGTGTCCGTTTCCATCATTTCAAGCGGCCAATCAACAAATTCACGACGTAATCGATGGTCTGCTGGCTTGAGTTCTTGTGCCAACACAATATTGTATGGATGTAGGTCAAGATCCATACGTAAAATTCGCCAGGTTGTTATTCTGGATAAGCCCAATTCTTGTGCACGTCGTGGAACGGAAACATTTTGATTTTCTTCGACACTGGGTGATACGGCGGCAATATTTTCTTCACTACAGCCTGTTCGTGGTCGTGGTGGTGGTCTACTATCGTGCAAAGAATATTCACTTTCCAGTTTTTAGATTATGCGACGTATAGCGAGCTCAGACGGTGCTACATGACGACCATATTTAGCACGAAATGCTCTTTGAGTAGAGACAATACTTCTCTAATTTTGATAGAAAATGTGGACAATTTCCAAACGTTGAGGTGACGTGAACTTGTTCATAATTGAATGGCAAACATTACTGAACACAAAACAACACAAATGTCAAATGTTAAACAAGATGGCGGCTGTGAGCTATCAAAATCCTATCATCCCTATTGGGAAACACTGTATTATCATTAAATCCTTTTTCAGTAAAAAATAACAATACTTATAGTGATAATACCTCCAATGAGAAGAAGAGAACAATATTTACTCTATAAACTTCTTTAATTTTAAAACTTTCCAGGCTCATTTCAGAAATGTAAACTTTAGTCTACACAAACATTGAGAAAGTAATCATACTAATAATTTAATATTAAATATGAGTTTTGTTGAAGTTATGCTTTTAAACAAGTTTCAAATAATATAATAGATTTGTATAAATATAATATATACTAAATATTTACTGTATTTTTTTATTTTGTAGTTTTTTATAATGAATTTCTAATTGCTTAATATAAGGTATGCATCTTTTAACAAAAATATAGAAGTATATACGAGTATATAATACATAAAATCGTACATATTTCGTTACGAACTATACAAATAGTTAGTAACTATACAAGTAATATCTGATTACTAGGAATAAGTATAGGAAGTTTGTTTTGCTTATTCCTTGTTTTTACTTCACATATAAGAAAGTTTTGTAAGCGGGATCAAACTTAGATGTGAGAAAGTTAGTGAGATGGGAAAAAGCAGCCAACTTTGTAAACATGAAATTAACCATACATACATACGTCGAAACGACGTCTTTAATGTCAAAATGTTACTGTAATTGCTTACAATTTATCTCAATTTAAATGTTATGTAATTAATTTCAATTTACTTCAAGCAATGTAAGTTAGTATACGTTTTAATAATGTTTATTTTAATTTTATTTGTAGTCGTCCACAACTAATGACTCTTGTTATAAATATTATTGCTATTTAATATTTCGATTGTAAAATGTTATCTGTTTCCTTTTCTTCCTTCTTCATTTTCGTTTCATTTTCTTCACACTTTATTCCACAAAATCTATCTACTGTGGCAAGTTACAAGCTACAGTACCTAAATTGTCAACGCAACCAACTCGGCAACAATAGGCGGTTGATTGACAGGCAATTCAGGTGGCAAATAATAGTAGGAAACTACGGCCCTCAACGATCGCTCGGGGAAATTTGCATTACCGCCACGAGATGTCACCTCCATGTCAAGCTTATTCAAATTGAGTCTATTAAATGGAACACGCGCCCTGAAGACGAACGTCGTATAATATGAAAATGTCGGGAAAATTTTACTCTAAAGCGACTGAGACTTTAATTAAAAATAAAGTATACAAGATTATATGATAAAATGCTTCAACATTTTCTTTTGTATTTTAATAATATAAAAAAATATCCATATTTTGTAAACAATGTTATATCAACAATGCTTAAGCCTAAATAAAGAAAATGAATAAAATTAGGAAATTAATCATAAATCTAAATTTAGAAAAAAAATGTTTGTCTTTTACGTAGTTTAAATTTATTTTTCTATTACTAATAAAATTATGAATTCATATTATATATCTTATAAATATAAAATCAATAAAAGAAAGAATCTCTTACAAATCTTTGTAATCTCATAACAAAAGGCACAAGAGACGCGATACTAAAATGATATTACGGAAATAACCACAGATCTACGTTTTATTTAGAATAAACTATACTTTTTTTCGTAATCACCTTGTCTTTTAATTATTGTGCTGTAAATAAAATGAATGAGATATAGATTTATATAGACAAAGCTAGCTAGTACCTTTATATAGACAAAGCTAGCTAGTACCTTTTACATTAGCTGATAATTAATAATATCTCTGATTTTCGCAAACTTTTACACATTTTAAATGCAACTATATATATATTACTATTTTAAACTATATGTATATTTTGATATTCAAAAATATTTTGTTAATCTGTGGTCACAGGTAGATTGAGGTGGTATTCTTCTGCATTCCTCTACATCTGCATCTGCATTTATCTACATTTATGCATTAGTTGACATGGACACACATTGCTTCAAGGAAACAAAATGTATGTTTAATACAAGATAATTAATAAAATATCTGATTTTTGCAAATTCTTACACATTTTAAATGCAACTATTTTAAACGAATTAATTGCGTACATTTTGGTATTCAAAAATATTTTTTTTTATCTTTGGTCACAGGTAGATTGAGGCGGTATTCTTTTGTCAGTTGATTTTATCAATTAATTTTATCAATTTACCTCCATCTGTTTTTTAATTGGTTCGCGTACTGCCCTGAGTTCTTACAGAATGAGCTGACTCTGGCATGCCGAATTAAAGACTTTATTTTTTTAAAAGTTGGTCCCAGGTGGTAAAAAGTTTCTAAGCATCCCCTCTATTCTGTATCATATGTTTTTGAAATCTTATAAAAATAACAGCCTAATGGCCGCTGCAAATGCTATTAAACTTAATTTCCTTAATTAAACCAGCGTTTCAGAGGTTGTATATAACAATCTGTAGTCTTATAACGGAAAATGTTTACAGTTTAAGAGTATTGCTTCAAATAAATAAGAGGGAAAAGCGCGTTTTTATTTCGTAGCGGGACGAATAGTAGTTGGCTGAGTGCCAAACATCGCGACCCGCGGGACTCGCAACCGGCAAAACTACGTACCGACGACGCCAAGTCAATATTTGTGATGCTATTTAGCTGTCCACATCGCTTGCTTACAATATTTATGGATGCACTCTCTCTTGCATCTCGTAACCTTAAATGCCAGTGATATGTTTACAATAATAATGATTTTAATTTTTTTTTATATTTTCACATATTTTGCACATTTCACAATGTATATCTTGACTCTGGTTACCTATGAGAGGCTCTCTGTTTTACGTCTACTTAAATACTTTACGGAACTGTTGGGTAGAAGGCGGCATCCATCATATCTTTAGTAAAGCAATATGAAAACAATAATAGCGGTTGTTTATCATAAAAAGATATAGATTTTCTTATTTCAGAGATCAACGACACGCTTGAATCGTAATATCGTAAATCCACATCCTCATTTGATTATCTAACCACGAATGTAAGTGATATCACAAGAATATTTTTTAGCATATTTTAACAAAAGGTTGCAAAAACTTACAGACATCATCTTGAACAAAAATAAATGGTAAAATTTATAACAAAATCCGTCCAAATAATAAATATAAGTTACAATTGGAACAATTTCTATATACAAGCCAATATTAATAATTAATTAATACAAGAATATTTCTTCTCAGATTGACAGAGCTGAAGTTTTCAAATTACATATATATCTCGAAAAAGTAGTAGTCTGGTTAACTTTATTTATTATCTATTTAGTATAGGCAGACATACATCAATTAAGAAATTACGCTTATTTAGAGTGAAATTACAAAAAAATAATACATTACACCATACACATCGTGTACACCTTGTACACGATTGAATATTGGAATATTAATGATAAATAGATTAAATTTTTATACTATGAAAGTTTGCTATTAAACTTTGAGATTTTATATACGAGTATAGTTTTGTTCTTGATGCTCATAAGAAAAACATGAGCAAAATGTTATATCAAGATATGATGTACGTATATAGGTTCTTTCTGTCTACCCTGCTATGCGGGATAAAAGCATGAAGCTTAAAAAAATTATTTATACTTTTCTCCCTTTACTGTAAGCGAGATTGGCAACGCTATCAATTTAGCGTGCACGTTTATAAACCATAAACAAAGAATTAAACTGTCGAAGGTAACTTTAAGAAAACTCTACACACGAGAAGTATAATGATACTTTGTATAATGATACAAAGTTTTACTTTTACTGCTCTTGTTCAAATATCGATTTATTTCTTGTTAATTTAATCCATTCTTAATGCATTGTTATGAAAGAAAAATATATAGAATAATAGATAAAACAACATAACGTTATTAAATTTTTTCGTCCTTATCACAATAAGAGAGAAGAGGGCACCAGCATAGTAATTTAAAAGAGTATTCGTATATTATCTAAAAGAACCCACATGAATAGGCTTTGTGTAAGCTCGAAGTTAGCTGAGGGTCGGTGCGATGTGAGGCATTTATTGAGTGGAGGAGTAATGCGTACATCGACGCATCTCGTTTGAATAAATCCAAAAGAAGCTTTTTCTAAAATCTCATAGCAAAGCTTTTTATTTGAATAATATACGTTTAAACTACAACGCTGGAACATAAAAATAAAGTTTTACTACATTTTTAGACCAGTTGAACCTAGGACGAATGGTCGCTTTATAATCTTTTATAAATAGATATGCAAGTAGACACATACATAAGGATAATCTAGAAATTAGCGATTAATTATTCCACAAATGTGGTCACTAATGCCGGCATCAATCTGATTAATTAATTCGTATTCTAAGGGTGATGTGCTCGCTGATATGATTAACGTGTCAATATTAATAATATACGATGAAATAAACCTACATGGATTTACGTTCGATTAATGTTTTGATTCATGTATTCCATTTGTTACAGATAGTGTAAGCGGTGTAGTTAATATAGAATTTAAATGACCTATTAATTTCATTAACTGGCTGTAGTTTAGAAATAAGCGTTTAGGTATATGAAATTATATATTTTAAGACCATAATATATAATGATAATATATTATTATTACATTTTTATTAACTTCCTTGAGGCCGGTCGTGGCGCAGTGAAACAGCGTCTGACTGTAAACGCGATCGGTTGTGGGTTTGATCCCCACTCGTGGAGGTGATTACATTTAAATTATTTTCACTTTCTCGCTCTGATAAAGACAAAGAGCGACGTTGAGTTCCACCGAATTGAGGGTTCAGATATAATCGCAACAATTGTGTAGTCTTAGAATGAAGAAATGAATCGTTCATCAGGAGAAAGTGTTATGTAAATTGCTAGGATTAACTTTATCGCGTTACATTTCTCGCAGCCTTCAGCCTATAAGCTGCCCCAAGGTAATGTCGTAAGGAAGATTTCGTGATTTCTACCGAAATTGAAATGAGTTTCGAGCCCCTAAATTAGAAACTACATTCAATCTGAAACGCGACCTATATAATTTGTTTTTAACGCTTCTTAGGCTTTCACATGTATTTCGTATAAGGAATGTACTTTACTTTTAAGTTATGAAAAGGATTTCATAGACATAAAGTTATTTCATTTATATTTACTGTACTTTTGTGTATACCTTAATTTCAACTCATCCGTTACTCAGTCACCCTCATATTGACTGTGAGTGTTGATGAGGAAAGTTAAAATTTGGCATTTACCGTCCTTGGAGAGTGTAAACGAAAACTAAGAGAGATTTTCCCTAAATTCTATGAAGCATGAAAAATAATGGGACTATAAATAGTGTTTGATAGGGCCGCGTAGTGTTGAAAAGGCCGTTAAGTCCACGCATACTATTGTGAATGATAACTCTTAAAATTTGAATAAATAAAATAACAAATTTTGGTAAACGCTACCAATGTGATAATTTTATTTATTTTAATAACATCTTTGATTGTCGCAATTTTTACGCATTATAAAAGAAACTAATTTTAATGGAATAATAACGTAGGATTTTTTTACATTTTTCAAAACCTGATTTTTCTTACACTTTAAAGTACTTCCTGGTCAGAGTTTATCTGTGACCATGAAATACCAAAATACCGTTAAAAATAGTTTTATTTATATTTTACAAGATATATCGATACGCTACACCGCTATACTTTATCTAGTAGCGAAATAGCTTAGCGATCATAGATATTGCATTTGACGTGAGTGAGAGCCGCTTAATCCTAATCCTGAAGCTGTACTCAATGCAACTAGCAAAATATTTATAATTTAAATCTTTTAAATCCTACATATAAGTTTTAACCACTTAAGATAACTATAGTATGATAAATATGAACAATGGTCATATACCGCCACCGCCAAACCAGCCAAAATATTTAATACTAATTAAGTAAATAATATATGAAATATTTTTAATTTTTAAAATTACGCGACATTGCGCAATAGCTTAACCACAATGACAAATAAAATCAACATATATAATTTATTTAGCAACAACATGTAATAGAGATATTCTCGAGATTTTTCTTTTTATATAAAATGAAGTGGCGTAACCAATTAGAGCGGTAGGTTTCGTCTAGTATCATATGTCAGTAAACGAAAGACAGCTTAACGAGCTCTTGCTTTATGCGAACAACATTTGAGTTGTGACGTGTTATATGCTACATCATTTTTATGAGAGTTTACCTAAATTTACAACAGTATGTACAAGAAAGATATTAATATTAATTTTTCAAACTAACGCGTTGTTGGAGTAACTTAAAGTAAACTAGTGTAAAGGTACTTGTTCTCCGTTTGCTTCTCACATGTAGAAGAGCCGTTCAACAAAGATGTAGATAAAACAAATAAGAATAACAGTTTTTTATAGTCAGATACTGTTCCACTGGGCCACGATGATCAAATAAAGTAGCAAACATATTAATGAAAAGATTTTTTTTATTACATTAATGAATTTTAACACACGCCACTTTGTGGTATTATATACCCATTAGATGAGTTTTATTGCGGTCCTAAATCGTGCAATGCGGTCGCTTTGATGGATTTTTAATGTAAATCATATAAATAGTCCAATATGAATAAAGTTATCTATAAAATTAGCGATCAAAATTATTTTTTTTGCATTTTGTGTTATATAACAAGAAATAAAATAGAAACATTAAATGTAATAATTAAGAAGAACATACAATGTAATTTTTAAATAAATGTTATTTTTGTAACTGTAAATTCTGCTTCAGTTTAAGTTTATTAATAAATCACTTCACGTATTTGTATTTCAGTAGTTTAAAAAGTCTGACATGTTAAATTTAAATTGGATTCGTTTTGGTCGCTATGCGAAACCGTATGCTATATACATGTTTTATTTATTTGATCAGATCCAATTTGTAAAAATCCTATACATTTTTAACTACAATTAATATAAATGTTGATGGTGGAATACAATAAATTTGCCAGCAATATGGTTATATTTTAGGAAGTTTCTGTACTTTTTTTATCTACCCTACCATTCATTCATTAGAATCAATTATTAGAAAAAAAATACTTATTGAAAAAAGGACCGTTATATCTACATAAACGTAGGTTTATTGTAATAAATATTAATCCACTAATATCCTAAAAGCGAGCATTTATGTGCGGCTCCTTTTTAATATATTCTCTTTACGCGCGCAAAGTTATGCTAAACAAAGAAATATTTTCCAGCAGCGAGATAATTTTGGTGTAACATTGTCCGCGTACGAAGCGCCGTGATTTCAGGTCAATGTACTAAAACTCCTCCCTAATTACTCTTTAAAGCGACATTTAACGATAAAAGGTAAGGCCTGATTCGTGCCTCAGAATTAATGGACTCAAATAAGTCGGACGGTGAAATCCTAACGTCACTGATGAATAATAACGCTATTATTGTAAACGGAAAGGCTTATGAACTAGATTAGTCTTCGAGTGAAAACTGTCTTGTTAAATAATAAGATAAAGACGGACATGAGCTTGTACTTTCTTGTCGAAATGTATATAATGGCCGTTTTATTTTTTTTTGAACTCCTCAGAGTTCAATTCTCAAATTGAGAATGATGAATTAAGTACTGTAATTGCATTAAAAATATACCTTAGAAAATAAGTTTTTGTAGTCATACGTATAATAAGTGAACTTATATTAAAACATAGCAACTGATACTAAAAATTAAGTGCCTTGAATAAAAATAGCCAAGGTGATCAATACGGCACACCTAGTTGAGCTATTGCCAGCACGTATACTTATGACTAATAACGCCGCACCTTATCTTATTCCCTAATAAACTGGAAATCATTGCACTAATTAATAACTGTCAGGTTCTTGAACTGAATCAATTAGTATAAATATATTTTACAAATAGACTTTTCAAGTCCTTTCTAGAAGCTCTATATATATATAGTAATTCTTTTATATTTAGGTAAGATTTGTGAAGAATCTGCATTTATAACAATAGGTTAGGAGTGATTGATAATCTTATAGAGGCCAATCGAGGCGCAGTGGGATAGAGTCTGGCTGTAAATGCGATCGGTTGTGGGTTCGATCCCCTGTCGGGTATATTATAAACTATTTTCATGTCTTCGGTCTGGTGAGACAAAGTGTGGCGTTGAGATCCATCACTACCACTCAGTAAGTACTCGAATCGGCGGAGTACGGAATATACACTATGTACTTCCTATCTACCCTGTTTTGAGGGATAGAAACATGTAGCTAAGAAAAATAATCTTATATTTATATAGAAATAAATCACGTATTATTTATTTACTGAAATTGTTTCCGAAAACCAATTCGGATTTAAAAGTGGTACGGTTAATAGTTAATTCCTATCTGTACAAATCGAAAAAGCTGTCAATCATTTAGGCTTGAGTTTTACTTTCAGTCAATAAAATGATTTTGGTAGAAAAATAATAAGTGCGTATTTATAAATAGATCCAATATTTATACATATTTTATGATAACAAAGTGTACAATATTTAATTATAATATAATTGTATAATATTATAAAATAGAATATTTAATGCAACATGTATTAAAATTATAATTGACTTTTGTTACATTATGTGTTGTTTCGTAGAAATAATTGATTAAAATTCAAATATTTGATTATATTTGATTAAAATTAAAAATTCGAATATTTTAAAAAGTTTTATAATAGAGGAAATCTAACAATAACAATAAAAATATAAACTGCAAAAATCAAAGATCTTGTATCTAATAATACTTTTCTTATTTCAGTTAGTGAATATAGTATAATATACATAAGTATATACTGTTTTTGGATCTGATATACCTGATGACGAATCATAAATATGTAATAGACAGTACACTCTGAGAAATACGGAAAAGACACTTTAACAAATACTGTTCAGAGGACTGAGAATTTTCCGTCCGATATAATGATTAACATTTTAAAAGTTGGCTTAGATACTCTTATTATATAAACCAGCCAGTGAACTTCAAGCCCTTATAGAGCTTAGATGGAACAAACAGACTTGCAGTCAAACAAAAATTGTAAACAATATTATTTTGATATATCTATGAATGGTGTATACATAAAACAATAAGCGTTTATATTAATTATAAATATCCACTCTAATTTTATTTATTTGTAAAGATACTATATGTATTTACACAAGAAAAACATTATTTATATTAACAATCATATACAAATATAATAGAATTATATATTTTGATGGAAGCTTTAAGCCATTTATCTCACAAAAAGCGGGTGGGTGCTATAGAGGGCATGTTGACGAAAGGATGGTAGTTAATAAACGATGTCGACTATCCTTTTATTTAACTTTGTGCTCAAAGACAGAAAAGTTGTGGTTAGTGATCAATCATGTTTATATTAAGCAATTACATATTTTTAAAATAGTTCGCCATTAGTTTAAAAATTTAGTGCTTTTAAACTTCGGTTAGTTTCTTACTAAAAATAGACGTGAAATAAATGAATAAATTTACTTATACGTCACATGTAAATGAAATTTACTATCAAAAGTGTTATCAATCAAACAAAGGTATTTTTCTGCTTACTAGAAAGCGACATCATTCTTTGATTTATATTGAGGAATAAAATCTAATATCCAAATATATAAATATGATTGCTTAAAATGAAATATAATACCATCTTGCTGTTATTGTTATCATAATGTTGTGCTTAGATATGCAATAATAATGGCTACATAGATATGTACTTGTGGATCTTAACAATAAAAAAATTAAGACAAATATTTTTTAGGAACTGATTTCCAGTACTCATTTCAGGCTAAATTTTTCATGAAAAATTATTATATAGTTCTAGACTTAGATAGAACAAAAGAACTCTCTTCTGTTTGTCGAAATATAAACATTACTATTTAATTAACAGGTTAGTAACTGTCATGACACAATTCGCTTAAAACAACAAAGACGTAAATGGTCCCAAATGATTTCGTTTAGGCTCCACGGGACATTTATACAAATGTCAGTTGTCATTTTTTATGAGTGTGCTGTGTAAGCAAATATATTTATTCAAGTCACGCACTTTTGTACGCTTACAGGGCTCATGAAAATGACAAAATATTTCTACAAGTTGAAGCAATTTGTTAAGTACAATGTGTCTTATCGTTAATATTTAAATAGGTGTAAATAACTGAATATAACTCCGATGGACAAGCAGATTCAATTAATATAGTTATACAAATAAACTCAATTATACACATGTATACATTTTAATATTTTGCTATAAATAATACAAAAACTTGTTTTCAAGTTACAAAATCTAAAGACTTTGCAAAAGTCTCGTTGCTACTAACAACTAAACAGCTCTCATGAAGTCTCTTTTGAAATTAGCTACAAGCTTCTGAAATTTGCGAGTCCGGTGAAATTCTTTCATAATGGGAGGATTTACCACTTGACTCGTAATATGCCTCGGGTCATACGAGCATGTCGCTTAGACTCAGTAACAAGCATTTCATGTCTCACAATCAGCACTATTGTTCATACTAGCCTTTTATTCACAAAGACATTTTGAAATACCTGTCCTTTAAAAGCGTCAGTTGACTCGGGCGCTGTTAAATACTGTTTAACATTCTTTTCATGACTTAAAGTATTTTAGTCCATTGTAGATGAGACAATTGTCTGAAGATATTATTTTTGACATTGCTTTTGCAATTAATTCATATTTTCAGATTCAAGACGTAATACAAATAAGATCTATTTGAAAGTTCAACACACTGAAGTTATATGTTTTTTAGTTTAAAATAATTAAATATGAATTAGTAGTAAATAACTATTACTATAAAAACATAAAATAATATAAATAAACTATAACTTAAACATATAAATATATAAATAAACTATAACTTAAATATAAAATATATAACTTATGGTAATTGTAGATCTACTAATTAGAAAAACCTTAATAAAATTAAATAGTCTAGTTTAAATTTCAATAGTTTTAATATGTTTTATTGTGGTTTAAGTTTAAATAGTTTTTAAATAGTTTTTTATTTAATAAACAACCTAAAAATTGAGGAAAAGTACATATTTAGCTTTCCACTTTTTTAAAGTTCTACTACTTTTTTGAATAGTTTAAAAAAATGTATTTTACTAGTTGAGGCCAGTCGTGGCGCAGTAAGGGTGATTGTGGGTTCGATTCCACTCGGAGGAGTGACTATATTTAAATTATTTTCCTCGCTCTGATAAGACAAAATGCGGTATTCAGTTCCGCCACTCGAAAAAACGGAGTGTCTTGACACTAGGTATTTTCTGTCTACCCTGCTATGCGGGATAAGTAGCATGAACCTAATTTTACTACTAAACCCTTTCGTTTAATATGAGTATATTGGGTCTGTTGTTAAAAAAGATTAAATCGTCTCACCGTTTTAGCTGCCTTTTTAAATTATAAATTATTACTGGTTTTATATAATTATACAGTCATCAGAACTAATACATATACCAAATTTCAGTTCAATTAGACGCTGGAACTACGCCACCACCACGTCTGACTAAATAAATGTGATTGGTTGTAGGTTGGAATCCCATTCGGAGGAGTGATTATATTTAAAATTAATGTTCACTTTTCTGCTCTAGTAAAACAAAGCGCGGCCTTGCATTCGCCACTCAACACGGAAAGCAGTCAACGGAGAGTCTTGATACTATGTTATATCTGACTAACTAAAAAAAATGCTTATAAAAATTCAAATAACAAAAGAGAAGTGCTCCGTCAACCAAGCTAGATAACTTTAAGTGTGATCGAACAAATAGAAATATTGGGAACATCCGAAACAAGTGAACCTACTCACATTGATACATCTAACATAAGTATATAAGTCTTGGCTAAAAATACTGACTTCAACATCCAACTGATACCTAATAGTTGAAATCTTGTTGCTTTATGTGGGGGTATTCCAATAGACCACAATGAATAGGTTACGTTTATTCATTCGTTCAACAGATTACGAACGTATTAGAATATATCCTAAATACAAAATTCTTACAGCTAAAAAACATTATTAAGTACAAATAACATATAAATCCTCTTTTACTAGTAGCAAAGTAAATAAAGTAATTAAGATAATAAAATGAAACAAAGTTTTTCTTTTAAAATTTTCTCTTAATCACCGCAAAACCTTTTATAAGGAAAAATTTAATGTATTCTTTTTCAACTCACTAAACGCTCCAGTTTTATAAAAGGGGGAATGGAGGCGGTTGAAAAACAAAGAATCAGATAAATTGAATTTAATTAAACGGAAGTACTAAGATGTCGCTTCAGCAACTAATAGTTTTGCTCCCTCGGGCAAAACATAACAATAAGAACGTACCACTGTAACTTGAGCTAAGTAGTATACAAATACTTGAACAAACAAAGTTATTATTATTGTCAAGTGTTTCTTTGTTGTTACTAGTCCTTTCGCTTTAATGTTTTAGAGATTTCATATTATTTTATACTTTTATTTGATTTCAAATGATTTCTCGTTTTACATAGTTGTAGTACGTTTTATAGTAGTTTTAGCCTCTCTGGACACTCATCAACGATCAGAAAGGAGAGTGTTTTCATTTCACTAGTTAATTCTTCCACGCATAAGATTTTTATTTTATAAAATCAGTTATAAGTTATTTGTTGTTTGTTTCTTATATAGAAAGAGGTCGAAAGTTATTTCTTACATACAAATAGGTGGAAAACATAATTATACTGAACATTAGGACATACAATTACATCACAGTATTCAAAATTCCCAAATTACAACCTCAATGCACAATCACTAGGCATTCAAATCCATTAATTAAACCTGCCAAAACCCGCCGCAGTAACGATAGCGTTATCTCTAGATACTATCATGTTGTTCAATAACATTAAAAGCTTACAGCTTTTACTATTATTTAAAATATTTTAATTTAAACACCACTAATATCGTGAAAACGACTCTTTAGTATGTGATGGAGACTTTCTGCGTTCAGCGTTCTACTAAAATATAAAAAAATATTTTTAATAAAGACCTCCTAAAATTCTTAAAGAAACAGGAAATAACGTGCTTCTAGTTTTTCGGTTAAATAGAATGTGTAACGTTTATCTTGCTTATATAAAATACATATTTTTAAATCATGCCCTGGGTCATGAAATGTCACGAGGTTAGTACCCATATATTGTTGTGTTTGTATGTAACCCAAGATATTTCAGAGGCAACAGTTTTAAGAAACATAATTTGCATTATATTAAATTTATATAATTAGTAATCAGAAAGTAATCTCCTTCATTACTTATAATATTAGTTATCTGCTTCGTTTGTTCGTATTAAGTTAGATTTGTGATGTTTATTGGTTTATGAGACTAATATGAACCGTTGATTGGTTTTCGAGACCAATTTAAGTCCCAGATTGATTTGTGGTACCAATATATATCATTGATTATTTTGTGACTAATGTAAGCCTTTGATTGGCTTGTGAGACCGATATAAATATTAGAGAAGAAACAAGTTACGAAATAACTTAATAAATATGAAGACACAAGAAGCTGTAATGCTTACCGAACCCCTATAATCGCGAGTGGCAAGTTATATCAACGTCCGACGTCGTACAAGCATTTTTTACACGACAATACATATATATGTATATATATATATATAGAGCTTCATTTAAATTACATGCGGTACGAATACAACTCATAATATATGTCGTTAGTAATTTAGTATATAAGAAGGTTCACTCGACCACCTCATGCCGCCTCCATATATTCAATTGTTTTGATATTCAGTACGGTACAACCTCAAATCTCCTTAGGCATCAAATGGAAAACTCTATAACAGACGACTCAACCTGATGACGCACGTCGTCGTCGACGTCGGCGAGCTCGGTCGGTACACAACTGCAACTTCCTCTATACATTAAATGAACATATCTGATTTAAATTTTAAATCATATATTTTAATATGTACATAGGTACATATTATTACAAATGGCTAAAGTCATAAAACCCACTCAAATGAAAATGGTAACAACTCGTGATCTCACAAAAAAGTACTTTATAATCGTATAGTATGCTTTTAAATTCACTCTTCAAAGTCTACTTCTAAGAATTCAGTTCATATAAAATGTATAGAACAATTTTAAATATATTTTGATTTTTATGGGAACCAAAATCAAAATGATTTTGTAAATTTCTTATTCGTTTATTAATTTTTATTCAAACTGTAGTCTACTGTATTAGAATTACCCAAGAAAATTATGACAGTACAACTTTTGGGATTTTGAGACAAAGTTAATTCAACAACTTGATATTCAATATTTGAATTACAATTTTCTAAAGGATCTTGCCATAAAGTAAGAATATTTAGCTTCTCAAATATAAATGAACCAAAACTTGATAAATTATCAAATCTGGTAATAATAATGGTATCAGAATTAACGACAATACCGAGTTGATCTTATTTCTACTATCCACGTACAATAAATGAAATTAGGTCAGAGATCACTTTACCTTTTTAAATGTTAAAAAATATGGAAGAGTTTGATCAATATCTATGTTATTATATATTATATACTTTTAACACCTACACATTTATGATGACAAGGTTGGCTGTATACTGTTATTAGCGTTGAGATCGCCTTTTGTTTAAATTGTGTGCAATAAAGTATATATAAATTAATTAATAAATTATATTCTTCTAAATCTGCTAACAACGCTAAAAATGTAATTTTAATGATCTGCAATACAAGTCATTATAATATGAAAAAGGCAAAGTGCCGGTTAAGATGGTCAATTAAGTGAACGATATCCCAAAAACCTATCACACAATAGTAATGTTCAAAAAAAACTCAAGGCTTTCTTTTAAGTGTTCTTATTTCGGAGTTTATAGAAATTTATGTAGATTATATATTAATGTTCACCATCTTTATTTTTGAAAATAAATTCTAGTGATATATATATATATATATATATATATATATATATATATATATATATATATATATATATATATATATATATATATATATATATATACATTGTACTTCTTTATTAAGGCTCATTAAGATAAAGACAATAAGCTCAATCTTTCAAAACTATTTCTTTGCTCTTTTCCAACAGTAATTTTTTTGCAATATTTACTGTTGTCAATTTAACTTAAATAAAAAACATTAAAAACAAATAATTTATTGAGCATTTAAAATCATATTACATACAAACCAACGTACCAGTGGTCTGAAATAAACCGACTTCTTGCTACATGTAAATAGATATAAATTTTGTACATCATACGTACATATATAGATAAAAACTAATGTAGGTTTTTCCACGAACGTGAGTGAATTGCAATTTAAATGTTTTCCCAGCACTCAGCCATAATCTTATTTAGGTTAAAATGATATGAAAATTATTTTCATGTTATATTTACTTAAACAGTTAAGTGATATAAAAGATCTAAATATGTAGAAATAATGATTTTAGTGGATTAGAGTGAGAGCCATATATATATATATATATATATATATATATATATATATATATATATATATATATATATATATATATATATATATATATATATATATATATATATATATATATTTATATATATGCTAACTCCATATTTAAATTCAGATAAGATACATTTAATACAAAAGTGTATAAAAGTTAATGAATCCTTATAAAATAAACGTTATGTACTGTATATTTTGTGCTAGCACATATAATCTTAGCTAAGCGAAAGCAATTAGCCTAACCGTAAATGAGTCGGGGTCCTCAGTAATTACAACTGAGCACAGAGTACACGAGTCGCAGATTACCATCCCTAATCTAACGTACTGTCAATTTTAAGGTGAACTATTTATGAAAACAAAATACTATTTGCAGATGTAAAATTGTGTTTACATAAATTTGTTTTTGTTAAAATATGAATAATATTCAACTTTTCTTAAATAAAAAAGCTAAATAATTAAAATTTGTTCTGTCGACTTTATAACATCAGTTGGAAAATTTGTTTGATATTTGACCATTTAGATTATTTTATAATAATACTATAATTTTTATCTTTATATTACTTTAAAACACAAAAAGATATTCTTAATATGCTTTAATATAGTTTTTTTATATCTATCCGTTTGCTTTCATCAATCAATGATAGACAAGCTGGTACCGCCAAGTGGATCAATCCAGTCCTTCTAGTCCGATTTTCTTAGAAAATGCTCTCGTGCCTGTATCCGATTATACAATATTTTCACAGCATGAACCTGTTGGCTTTCAAACCACTAGTTTCGACAGTGATATTTGTACTTTTTATCATTATTTGCCTATTCCTATAGTGCAAAAATATTTTAAACTAGTACAAAACATACTATTTTATATATATATATAATTTAAAAATTCTTAATATGTTTATATGTATAGACATGCTTCGCTCTTTTGATTACAAATAAGTATGTCATGTGACACACTGTTATTAATATTTTTAACTTAGGTAAAAAAGCTAAGCTAGATATTTTGTTTTATTTTATTTTCATGTTAAGTTGGATAAAGACCATTAGGTTTCGATATCTAACACGTAATGTTGTGAAGGCGAACAGTGGATATCATGTGAAGATAAAAATATAAATGTAATACAAAGATGTTAATTCATTCCAGCACTCCTATTCCTTTAATTTTGCAATATCAATCTTGGCTTTGTTGTGAAGTATTAACAAGTGAGATATCTGATTTCAAACAATAGCCAGCTAGCGTAAAATTAATTCTGTTTTCTCCTTACTTTGTCATAGTAAAACAAAACAAAGCCTACTCTACGGCGACCTTGGCGCCTTGTTGTGGGCTCCTTCAAAGATATTGTTGAACAAATCCTTTGAAACATAAAACGTACCCTGTAAATGGAAACTTAAATTAGTCTTGAAATGCCGTCGGGAGATTTATTCGCCGATCTCAAATTCCGCAACTTCGCGAAATTATGTTCAAAGCAAACTTTTAGAAGAAGGGTAATTTATAAGTACAGTATAAATGATTATAGCTAATTTAATATCTCTATTAAGAAAATTATTTGAGAAATATTTACTGTACAAATATTTATTGTACTATGTTTTTACTAGTGATTACGATAATCGGGAGCTTAAATTCAATTAGTTGTGTAAAATTTTATTCTTTCAAAATAACTTAATAATCCTTTATTTAATTTATATGTAAGTTTAACTTTCCTTTTATTTGCTTAAGGTGAATATTTAAAAAAAAATTAAAAAATATATAAAATTAACATAAAGTTATCTAGTTCAAGGAATAGATAGAAATATTTTACATTATTAATTAATATAATTCTTTTATTGGAATATGATTAAAGTGAGTTTTAGCAGTCTACAACACAACGTTTTAACATTACAAATTCAGTAGACACTCTTATAGAAATGGCTATGTAAATAATGTGTCGGTAACAAAGGAATTTTGGAAGTCTTCAGAGAGAGGTAAGGCGATAAGGTCTATTGAAAAATTGCATCCTCAGAATTACATAACAACACATTACATAATAACAGACTTAAATAACAGTATTCGCCGGCGGCTTCTATGGCATGATTCATTGTAATAAATACAATTAAAAATTGAGCTCAGTCGTCGTGCAGTGGGACAGTGTGACTGTGAATACGATCGGTTGTAGGTTAGATTTCCACCGGGAGGAATGATTGTATTTAAATTGTTGCGGGATAAAAAGAGTGAAGTTAAAAAAAATATCATAAATATTATTATTAACTTATTATCTTATCTTGTCGAGACTTATAATCTAACACAGTTTTTAATATTAATAATAATTTTTATATAATAAATGTATGTTATACAATTAAGATACTTTTTTGGCATAAACTTGATTATATATGAATATTGATGTTAGCCGTAAATAGCCGACTATAATAACATTCAAATGAGAGATAAATAACAATAAGGAAAAAGGTGCATTATTTTTATATTAATAAAAATTCTGAACATAATAGTAATAATTAATGGTTTGTTATGTACGTTCCTAATACGTGCGAATGTAAGAAATTATTCAAAGTCTCTCTCTTTCAGGATTTGAGTGGCTCTCACTCTAATGTGTCCGAACACACATGACATAACGCTTCTTTTTCGAGAGGAAAGTGGAAATTAAAATGTTATGACACTAGTTTCTCTCCATTTTAATCAAATTCCGCTTTTCCATTATAAAAGTGCTTTCTCGTTTAGTAAATCATAAGTTATATGTTATAAACGCACATTTGTTTTTTTTACTTAAATTCACTGTGCTCTGATTGTCATTGTTAAAAAAGATCATACAACCCAATAAGCAAACAAAAATATTTTTCATATTAACTTCACATTTGTTTATAAATATAATTTGGACATGGGTACGCTTATATTTATATTATCTTATCGCAAAGCACATTTATTTGTGACAGCGCTATCAAGCTGGGTCGGAGACATCAACGGTAATGGAGGTCTCAGCCTTCGATTACACCTAACAAGGGAGTATTGATATTATTTGTGGTGTACTAAATAATGTCAATATACAACAATATTACAATGACATACTTTAAAAATAGTTGATATTATATTATTAAATTTATAACATGATATCAATAGATCTTGGAAAAAGTTTAATTAAATTTGATATAGTAAAAGTGAAGAAGCAAAGAAAATTTTTTTTATTATACATTACAAATGTACTAAATTATTAAAAATTACACGTTCTTGAAAATACACTTTTATACAAAGCGGTATAAATAGCTCAGTCAAAGAGTACTTGTAAATTTTATATCTATTAGTACTCATTATGTCATAATAGAAGAAATAGAATAGATTATCAAAAAATTATGATGATATTTTATCATACAATTATATTAGTAAATATAAAATGTTTATAAAAATTAAGCGACGATTTTCAAAAAGTCGAATAACCTACTAATCACGCAAAGTAATTTAATATGTTTCATTGTAAGTTGTTATCCCAAACTCTTGTAGCCCACTGGGTAGATTAAGGCAAAATATAACACGAAATTAATACGTAGCTATTCTCAAAGCTTCCTATTTTTCAAAACAATCCCCAAACTGCTTTCCCAAATGTTCTCGTTACAGCTAACAATACCGTTATACCAAATATAATGATAGGTTATTACCCTAATGACCCGATTATCTCATTGTTTCCGTTTCCCTTATCTTTTCTGAGATATTTTTCAAAATTGCAAGGATTATTTTTATGATATTCATTTTGGTATCACGAAAGACCGTTACAATAATTAAACAGATACATTAAATCATTCAAAATGGCATTTTGTTAAAAATTGTATTTCATTTCCTTTCTACTTTTTAACTCTTTATTTGGACATTTTCACTTATTCTATTACTTATTAATTTTAAATATATTGATCGTACTAAGCTTATTCCAGAGATCAAAAGATACCGACAGGAGAGGGGCGGACCTCATTGCTAACGTTGGCAGCCTTTGAGCAGGAAGCCTACTGCCATAATGTTTACGAATACACGTGTACTATAATAATTCGAAAATAATTTTGATATATATAACAAACATTATTATTATATACCTTAAATACTTACCAGTTACTAGATTGGCGTGATGAAACTGACAAACTGCATCAGCCTCGTACCAGGAGATGCGATCTCTAAAGTAGCGATAAAATACCGGAAAACCTTCTTCTGGCAGTACCCATGTGTTGCTGATGTTCACCTAAAAAAAAACTTTTACTATTTTAAAGTGTTATTTTACACTTACTTAAACGGTTTCTAATTGGCTCGAGTTCAAATCCCGCTGCATTCAATTTTAAAAGATTTTTCAAAAATAAATTCAAAATATTATTTTCAAAAATATCTTACAGACACAATTTCTGTATTAGCTTCATCATTTTAGTGTCCATCGATATAGTTCTATATATAGAGTTTGAAGTATTATTTCAATTACTAATAGTATTATCAAACAAATACTATTATCAACTTGAAAATATCTACTATGCATACATGTTCTTACTTATTAAAGACAAATAAAACCACAATCAACGTATAACTAACAAAGCAGTAGACTAAAACGAAAAAAATATAAAAGTAAATGCAATAGTAACTCCATTAGAATGTACGTGAGAATGCACTAGCGCTACTAATTAACTACACTCGGTACCTAAGTTTAATAAAAGTTTGAATTGGCCTGCAGAATCTCTGAGCTTTTATAGAAAACGCCGCCATTCGTAATTTCCTGTGCGCTATCATCTGTTTCATCTACTCCTTTCCGATTGGTATTAATAGCGTATGATTCCATTAAAATCTTCTAGCCCTTATCAACGTTGATTGAAGTTAATTTATAAAGGTTTATAGACGTTTTTATATTTTATATATGAAATATATGCTATGTATATTTAAACAGAATAAATATTTGTTTGTATATTTAAAAGCAAAAATATTTTGGCGCTATTGAAAATAAAGTAGTAATCACCTAATGTTTCCAATTTACCTTAGTAACATTATAATATTCGGATTTCACTGCTTAAATAACTGAAACTGAAAATACTCATGACTCAGCAAGTAAAGTAAGTAAAAAAAACAAGGTTTCAAGCTACCCAAGACCTATAATCAAATAAAGATAAGTAAATATATGATTGCACATATATACATACATAGAGGACTTTTACCCAGGCCTAACGAATATTTATTTGGTGAAAAAGGGGCCAGCGCCATATTATTGTGGAAAACATGATCTCTGATTTAGTAGTCAGAGTCACAAAAAAATAGTATATGAAGCCATGCAAAAGAAAATCGATATTCAACTGTTTCTTAACTAACAGTTTGCATAGTTGAGACAAGCTCCACCGATAACATAATTAACTACCTATTCTCTCGAGTCGCTATTTGACTTGGTGATTCAAATAATCTCCATTGTTTCAGATCTCAATTATTGATTCAGCAAAGATACTACGAATGGTTATATTTAAAGTTCATTTTCATATCTCCGCTCTGATAACGGAAAGCACAGCGTTGACTTCACCATTAAACACGCAACGTTTCGGGCGGGAAAAAGGTCAACGGAGTGTCTTGACATTAGATCTTCTCTGACTACCCTGCTTGGAAAGCTGCCTTTTTTGGGGGTATAATAATTCATTTCTTGCATACGACAATATTGGATGAAAAAATGATTATAAACCACATTTTTTTATTTAAATCGTTTTTTAAATACACACGTCTCTCGTTTTTGAAAAAAGAGGTACTTTGTTATATCCACCGAATCACAAATATATATTTTAGGTAATTCGTTCCTAAAAATACCCTAACGCTTAACTTTTACGGACCGAAAAAACACCCAACTCTAAGATTTTTAATGACCAATATAAAAAATTAATTAGCCCAAAAAAATATATATTATAAGAAAATTTAAGCTTCTGATTACCGCGTTCAGTTGGGTACATTCTTATAATACTGTTATTGTATTTGCTTTAAAAATATTATCATCACTCTAATGGTTAAACAAGACAACCTAATTACATGTTTTCATCCATTTCCAACACACAAACAGGCAATGAATGACGAAATATTAAATTATGGCAGGATTTATTAAATGTAAAATTTCCACCGTAATGAATTAAATAATCCAATTTATTGTGTTCATACCACACAAAAAATGAAACATTTAAAGATGTTAAAATAATATATTATCTACGTCCAAGACCGTTTTAATAATTTTAAAAATGCACAAACTGATTCGTGTATCTTAAATACAAATATAATCTCTGTACATGACTCTAATTAAATAAAATATAACGTTACTGTAATAAACGTCCAGAGCAGAAATTTAATATTATTTTAATAATATTACTCTCTAGATAATAACAAAGGCATTCAGTTGTTTTAGTTGGTAAGTATCAAGATCCAATTGTATATTAAATAGTAGAGTATAGATACAATGGTGGTGAATTCTATTCTCATTGGCGAAAATAACAATACTAAAAACGTTTTTAATTTTTTTTGAACAGACCTAAAATTAAGGTTTTTCATATGAATAAAGCACAAAACTAATAGCTTTTCCGAATTTGATGATACAGATATTGAACTGAAATGTATCGAATAATATAACTCGTTAAAGGACATTATCTATTCCAAATATAACATTATAAATGAAATTGTGTGTAATCCGCATATTAGTCGCATAGGGTTAATGTGGCTGGCTAGCTTTGATTAATCTAATTATCTAATGCAATATTTATACATATGTGTGTAATTTAATTTCGAAAATTATGTTAAAATTTTATTATATCTATTTGTAATATTGGGATTTAGTTACATATATACTAAAATAATATATAACTGTACTTGCTTTTACTTATTAAAACTTACTAAAGCAAAAAAGTTTCAGTCACAATCTTACTTAATTAGCTTCAAGAGGAAACTTAATTAGGCACATGTGGAATATTCGGATGTCGGAATTAACCTCCGGGCGGAAATTCCCTACGGAGCTTAGAATGCTTCGTTACAGATACAAGACAGGCACATACTTGTAGCGTTAAATGAACGTTTCGAATTTATAATTCACGTATATATTAAGCCGGATATAGTAGCTTAGGTTTATGTTTGTTTGGCTTAAACAATCTATGTAATTAATGCGTCTTCCTCATTTTGTAAGTAAAGACAAAAGGTGGAGTGACGGAGCTTATTTGTTCCTCACATTTTATACCCATAAACTCCATATGCGTGACATATCTAATACCGTACTTTATCTTAATTAAATCATGGCATCAGCTATTTCAATAAAAAAAATATTGGATTCTAGTAGCTGGAATACATTAACCAAATATAAACGGTAGACTGTTTGGAAGTTATAACGAAAATAGGATTTACCACGAATCAATGTTAAAGTGAACAGATTGATTTGATATTAAAATATTAGGACGAAGGGTAAAGATGAAAGAATTACTGAAGTTCACCGACTGTCTGCGTGTCTGGGGAATAAATTGTTTATATTACTCGCGCTTTTTGCTTATCTTGCTGCGGAAATATTCTAAATTAGCATACGCTCTAAATATAATCCTCTAGATTATATTTATTTTTATATGTATCATTTATATCAGTAAAGTTGATGACTATCAATGAAATATACAAGTGGAAAATAACTATAACGCTCCATATATTTAACGTGATTTTATTTTATGAAAACAAATAACAATAAACACATTAAGCACAAATAAATATATCACAATCAATTTGTCGTGCCACTAAAGTTAATTAATAAGTAAGTTAGTAAACTTTTGAATGAAAAGATTATTTATTAATTATAAACTATTTAATTAAGTCTTACGTTTCCAGATGATCTTTTCAATCTTATAATTTTTAATACTACACAACTTGTTATAACATTAAAAATTAAAACTTAAAACGTATTTATTATATTTAAAGAAACTTTAATATAATTTAAAACCCGACCATGAAATGGAAATGTTAAATTCTCCTAAGTGATAAATTATATCTACCCAAATCCAACTGTAGACGCTACAAAGTTATCTCAGTCCGCTAAACGATTACAAAGAATAAATTTTTAACCACTCGAGTAGGGTATTTTGGAGGAAAATTTAAATATTATATAAAATTATTCCAATAAAATGGAATTTCGAAGGCTTATCAAGGTGAAAATAGTATTTTTGTTAAGACGAGTTTTCATTATGTACTGCTTACATGACTACAAGGGAAAAAGAAAGTAATTCTTACCGCGCGTCCTTGGACTGTGACGAATAGAGTCAAAAGTAGAAAACACCACATTACGTAGCCGTAGTCGTAGCGCGTAGTACTGACGTAGCTCGTAGCGACTGTAAAGGTCAGCCGCGCTCGCGTGACTGCCGCGCGCTGAGGCTCGCGTGCCGCGCCGCCGCCGCACATTACATAAACAAATAGACAATAACTCGGATAGGGATAGCCCACTTTTGTTCTACTTGTACTTATTGTATTTGTTGGGGTCAGGGTCAATTTAGGATACACCCAGATCGGATCCCTGATACCATATATTGTATTCTGAATATTGCGAATATGTCAGAAATTTTTGTATATAAACAAGATTTCTGATAAGCTCCATTAACCCCATGTACCACATATTTCCTAAGATATGTAAAACATCTTCATTTACAAGGGTTTGTTTTTTCTATACTCGTCTACGTTTTTCATATAAATAAAAATTTAATATCATACCGTTTTTAGGTATTCACAAATTTCTTATGTTTTATGTAAAAAGTAACAATTACGTTTTATTATTTCATCCATTTTTGTATTGTTACGTGATAAGTAGGCGGAACAATCTCACTTTGTCTAAATTTATATTAATGTTTAAAATCTTTTCCTTGGGTGGAAATTAGCACCATAACCATTACAAAGCTTAGCACAACTTTAATGTGCCATAAACTCTATCATTGATATTTACTCTATTCATAAATCATTGTATAAACACATGTTTAAGCTACATTTACATATTACAATAATAGGATGGTATGGACGGTCATTTTAAAAATATTTGACAAAAATTTTCAAGTAAATTTACATTCTCGAATACATCTTAAAAACTAGACGCTTCAATCACCTGCGAATACTGTGTGAAGAAAAACTATATTTTTTATATATTTAGGAACAAAAAAAGGTATTTTATAACATATATTACATATAGCACAAAATCAATATTCTCATTTGAAACTTTAATAAGCTTCAAAGCAAGAATCGTATTAACGATCTTACACATAATGAGGTTTACAAAGTACCGTACTAAACGCGACGGTAACTACACGAGTAGGTAAGCTGTGGTCTTAACCATATCACATTATTGTGATGTGAACATTCAACGCGTTAAGATCTCAAAACACAAGTTGTTAACATTTCTGTGAACATATTGTAGAGTCATCTAAGTTTATACTATTCAACATTTGATACGTTTCTTTAGCTATAAAGTCTATACGTGTTTACTAATTGTAGTTTTATTTATAATTATGGGAATACCCAAGGAAACTCTGTAATCATTATTAATGTCCATTATATCTAACTATTGCACTAAGTAACCAAGTGTAAATACATATCATGGTATTCTTAGGAGGTATGTGGTATATAGGTCTTAACCTAGGGGTAAGACGCTCGGAAAATTCGTATAACTTAAATATAAGCATTGCCCAAAGTGGAGATTAAACCCATAATAATCGTAATTACAGGTTACCACTGATTCACTGGGTCACGAGAGCTACAAAATGGTAACATTTTTTTTCGTAATCAAATAAAGAATACGCATAAAAAAACAACAAAGGCATGACTGAAATAAAATTAATATGTAAAGAACATTTTTGTCCCCTATACGAGACTCATGAATGTGCCGAATCAAGCTGCGGACCAACAAATAATATTTGTGTTTCGGCCCATCCCTAGTATTGGGCTTCTCCCTGTAAATAATATTGGTCCCGTCAAATTGAGGCCAGAGATCCTAACTTGCGGATTGAGGTTAACGTTTTTGACGTGAAAAATTTCTACACATTTGATTCTCAATGACTTTTACGAAATTTCTTTATATTTTGAAACTTAACTTACTTTACTCATACCTGTCTTATTTCATATCCTTATTTAAATAAGCTAACTGTAACGATACAAGCAGACTATCGTTATGGACTTCTTATAACAGGTCTATTGATTCAAAATACATAATGATTTTTATATAGTTATAACTGACAGTCTTATTTATTTTTTATTGAAGAAATCCACATAATCACCCGTCAAGAACACTTGCGTCCACTCCATACCCACATCAACATAGTATTATAAAAACGAAAAGGCACGTCACCCTCCAATTCGCCCTCAATTCATTTTGTTCAACAGGTCAACTTACTAAATATATGTAATATAAATATATATCACAAAAATAGTAGAATACTGTACTTATGGTGCATTGTTAAAACATTTAGCAACACGAAAATGAAATATAAGCAATTTTCTTAGAATATAATATAACGAACACATTAGATTTGGAGTGGTGGAATTCAACTCCGTATCATGTTGTACCAGAGTGGCAACATGAAAATTTAAATAAGTTCATTCCACCGAGTGAGCATTCGAAGCCACAACTAAATTGGATTTTTACTCCGTCCAGTATAGTTACTGTAACCCCGATGGCTTAGTGGATAGAACAAAGTTATTATAGTAATAAATTTGCGTTCTATCCATTTAATTTAATATTTTTCATACACAGACACATGACATATGTAGTACATTCGAACATCGATCTCGTTAAATTAAGGTATAAAGAATATAAAATTGGCGCATTGCAGGGAGGTAGTAAATTGATTGGTTGAGGCTGAATAACGAATGAATTACTTTATACTGACTGATGAAAAATAGTACATTTCACTTTATCTACTATAGCTCAGGTTTGTTTAGATATATCACTTTATATCCTCACATTACTTACCCAATTTAAAAAAATGAAAATATATATATAATTTAAGACAATATTGGTTGGACCTATATAAACATTGTTTAGAAGCAGTTAGAGGAGTTTCAGAAGTGGCGTGTGGTAATTTTTATAATAATTTGAATTATAAATTAAAACAACTTTTGGAAATCACAAATTATTAATATGTTTAAGCATTTTCTAGTGAAATTGATTGTTACTATTCTAAATAATTGATAACAATATGAAAACATACATTATATACTATTATTCATAAATATATTTACCGCTAATTAATTTAACTATAATAATTACATATATCGTATTTCGATATTAGCCGTAAGTGATGTCGGCAAGCATCAAGCACAAAAAACAGGAATAGTTCTTTTGAAAAGGAAAGAGTTATTGGCCTTCTACTAAAAGCTTAAAAACGTACTGAAATTGTAGAATTGCGTAATTAAGTGTTTAACTTTGAACTAAACTATTGTTTTAAACAGCATACAAGTAACCGCCGATATAAACTAAATATAAAAGTCATTTGCAATCATTTTAATTTTAAAACTTTAAATGAAAAATAGTTATACGAAGTCACGATAATAAATTACAGATGCCAATACATTTTAAGTGAAACACCTACTTCTAGGGTGATTACATGTCATTCCTTTCGTACCAAAAGTGGCAAAGTAAATCTATTCCTTCGACTTCCCTTCCTAGACGTGCCTTGAATGTTAACTCAAGGATATTGTACATATTGCGATATATCCTTCACGTTTATACGACTTGTAACGTTTGACAAAGTTATTTTACTTGTGTAAAACCACTAAATTTTGTATTGTCGATCTTATTGTTGTTACTTAAGGACTATATAAACGAAAAAGTAAGAAAGACGAGAAAAATCCTAATAAATATTTTCCTTATAACGTAAATAACAATAACTCTATATCGGCTGCACGTTATGATCGAAAATTTAATACACAATAACGCGACCGCTTTATGATGCTGATAGCTGTTTCTTTGTTTATCGCACAAAGTTTATTATTTAATCTACGGTTTGGCGTTTGAAATGAATTTTTGATTATATTTCGTTATAAACCTGTCGAACACGTCAATAACTGAATCCTCATACTACTTCAGAGTATACTATGTTAGTAAGTTTTCAATTGTAAAGCTAATGTTTTACTTATGAATAAAGATTAATTTTAATTATTTCTCTTTAAAAATATCATTTTTATTACGTTAATAAGAATATATATGATTTTTTAAAAATATAAATAAATTTATTTATTTATAATTGTATTTAAAAAGACTAACTATTGACATTTATTATATTTTTAACACAGTCGTCACGGTCTATTATTTAAGAAACTGAAAATACCTTCCCAAGAAGTATAAATAAATCCGTACAGTTCAATCTTTACCATAACGACGAAGGGAATCGTGCTCCGGACTCCTGACCTCGGTTTCGGGCATTATAATTTATTTAATTTTCCAACCAATTACGACATGGACTAAGACGACACTATCGGTAAAATGTACACGCAAATAGAAAAAGAGATAAAAAAAATAAAACATTTTTTTCCAAATGATCGCGTAACATAAAAAGAACATTTTCATTTTTCAATCAATCAATCACTCTGTCTGTATATTTCAATTACAAGAATAACATCTAGACGAAGCATGACCATCATATTTCATTTTTTTCAAAACCAATCGCAAGTGGCATATAAATATTATATTACATTGATGTAATGTAAAACCATTTTACCATAAATGCAGCCCGTTTTATTAACACTTGGAAGTCTACGTGGGGGCGAATATTAACTGCATTGCAGACGTGCACTACGTACTAATGCACTCTGAAAACAAGATAAAAAACTAAAACAACATTTCACGAGCAAGTTCTATGAAAATCATATGATAAAAGAGAGCATGGTTGAGTAAGTTTTTTATGTAAATTATTCCTTTTAGTAATTTTGCAAAGAGTTTTAATTAAGTGGTTCTTTCTTTTAAAATTAAAATTTAAATATAAATCTACAATAGATTGCATTAGGTAATATTATATTTTTAAACGGCTAAAATCTAATAATAATATATTTAAACACTGTTTTTTTATTCTACTAATTCTACTAATTAGTACTTAAAATTTACTAACATATTCGCTGAGAGTAGGTGTAGAAATTAGTACTAGACTCGAGAGGTAAACGAAATCTAGGATCAACATTAACTCATACTTTATATAATATATTTTGAAGGCGTTATTAGTAGCAGTGTTTTCAAATTTGGTTAGGTAGAGAGAGAAGCTTGGACAGCAAAGCTGAGAGGTAATGCTCATTTTAAAAGAGATATTCAAACCTGCATGGAGATGTATTAAGGCATTTTATTAAATTTAAACTATTGTTTTCAGTCTTACACATCTCTCGGAATGCCTATGTTTGAGAATTGTCATCTAGTTCAAGATCGAGATCACAAGATGGCTCCAATTTTCCATTTATGGTACTACGTGTATGTAATGCAATGCAAATGTTTAATAGTACACTTTTTGTTACACTTCTTTGTTTTTTGTTTACAACAAATTAGTAATATTCATTGAAATTACTAAATGATCTTATCGCTTTTTATAATATTATTACTTAAAAGGAAATTCAGAATATTTATCCTTTTCACTAAAATATTTTTTTGCTGTCTACTTTATTTGAGAACAGTTTTAGGTTTCCAATATGGTTCAGCCTTATTTTAAATACAAAGTCCTATCGTTTTCTTCCCGAGCGTGAAAATCAACCATATTTGTATAAAGGTTACGTCAATCCTGTAACGAACATAACAGATGTGCCTCACCATGTACAAATTGTTTATGGGTCCAGCTATTGTTCTGGAAGTATTATTAGCAGCAGAACTATAGTGACTGCAGCAAGTTGTTTCGATAACAACAAAAATGAGCCCGTCATTGTTAAAGTTGGATCCAATTCTATGACTGACGTTGGGTATGTTTTGACAATGTGTACTTTCATAATTCAATTATTCAATAGTCTATAAGTGAAGTAATCAAAAAGAATGTTGCATAGGTAAAACTCTGAAAACAGTTTAAAACAGGCCACATTATTACTATAAAAAACAAGCGTTGTAGGTTTTTTATTTGTACATTTGTAAAGTTTTTTTGTAATAAAATACGTATTCCAAAATATCTTCCATAAAATAAAAAGAACAAATGTGAGTAGCAATAGAGGTTAGAAGAGGGTTGACCATCGAACACAAATTATCGAAGATACTGGTCAAGCAAAAGGCATGAGCAACCGACACCGAAAAGCGTGTATGAAGAGGTTAATGACTGTGGATGAAGCGAAAGAGGTATGCGGGGATCATAGTGTTTAGTAGCGCTTTTGTGGCGTTTTTTTGTATTGGTTACGGATTCATCCACTTGATGCATTACCTGCATTTTCCCTTGGTTTGATAGAAAATGTTTTTCGTTAGATTAGCTAGAAGCTAGCACGCATTAATTAGAATAAGCTAAAAGTTAAAAAATAAGTAACAGTAGATTTCTTCTTCTTTCTGGCTACACGTGAAAATAGAAAAACCGCTTACCGAGTATATAGAGCTCCATATATTCTACGTGAAAAGTGACAAAGAAATTTCCAGCTGTAAATATGTATTTATATGCTATTTATATTAAAGTAATCAAATTAATTATATTAATACGTTTTTTTAGGCAAATTGTCAATGTTGCAGAATATAAAACTCATGAATATTATAAATATTTACATAGTTTCGACAACGACATTGCTTTGGTGATGCTACGAGTAAGCTTATTATCTGTTCAAGTATTATTTATTAACATTATAGGTCACTTTTGGTGTTAAATTTATGTGTATTGTAATTTTAAATAAGTAACCATTTGTTACTATCTTGAAAGAGGTATGTGATAATTATGGTCTAAGTCTTAATGTAAGTAAATCTAAGATTCTGATATTAAAAAAAAAGGTAATTGGAAATATATTAAAACAAATGAACGAGGCGTATATCTGTGAAGTATGTTTAGTTGAGGAAAGGCGTATTGCAGCCAGTAACAGGAATAACGATAGTCTGCCTGCATTGATGTACCGTCTCGGTAGAAAAATGGAACAAAGAAATACACTAAAGGCGTAAACGAGAATGTCATAGTAAGAATAAAGAATATACTCAGGTGATTTGGACACGTCAAGAGGGTAAATGATGAAAGAAGAAATAGTGTGCGGTAAGAGAGGTATTCGGTTGAATTTCAAAAACACGGTATCAATATTTCTAAAGGAAGTCATGTATGAAAAGGTTCATGACTGTGAAAGGCGCGAAAAATTTACCAAGGAACCTAGGTAGATTGGATAGATAATATTTAATCATAAAAATTGAATGAATAGGAAACAATTTAAAATTTCAGGATCATGTTTTTTTCGGAACAAGTGTTGCCAAAACACTTCTTGTCGAGTCAGAAGTTGCCTTAAGGCTTGGTACACTGGTTACGGTAACAGGATGGGGAGGGTCGGTCAGTATTTTAATAATAACAAGGGGACTGGTTAATTTGTAAAATATACGTTGCCTCAGCGTATATTTTACGCATTAACAGCGTTTATCATACGCTATCTTTATACGGTAGGGTATATATATATATATATATATATATATATATATATATATATATATATACGGTAGGGTATATATTTTTATACCATATTAATAATTTAATATATTTTCAATGTAGTATTTATAATTTCTAGCTTTTCCATAAGCATAAATTTATAAAAGCGATGAAGCTTTTAGAGATAGAGAAATAAGAGAAATATAGTTTTGTTTTTCAACTCTATTGCTTTTGGCAGTTAAAATTTTTTCATTTATATTTCTACAGTTTTAATTTCCACCGCTATCTTATGGGAATTGTCGTATCTGTGAACATAATACAAGCATCACATAGAGCGCCATCTGTTGTTTCTTTTAGTAACTTTATCTACGAAGTTGAAGCTACAGAAAACTGAGCTCGTTAGTATATAAGACTTACAAAAGATGGCACTGTATATAAAAAATATTAGAAATATATTTATCGTTGTCTGTTAGTTATAATATCTAAAGGTCCATAAGAATATGTCATTAAAACTTACTATTATGTTATACATATTAACACAAATCTTTCGACTAATGCAACAAAAAAGAAGTAAAGAAAAAGATATATAATTAAAATATATTTGTAACTATCCCTAAATATTATATCAATATATCAATAACTACTACAAAATAAATAAAATATTTATAACGCAGAGTTTGCCAGTTAAATATTCGAATTTAATCTTGCAATCTGAAATGGTGGTAGTGGATAAAATTGAATGCATTAAGCAATTTGGACGCTTCATAACTCCATCCAATTTCTGCGCTAAATATGTCTTGGTAAGTCATCTAATTTTTAATATTATTTTTATATATTTATTTCTTACTTAAAGTATATACATCTATTTTTTATTTTATAACAATAAATTCTTAAGTTTTGTTTGAACGTGTATATTTATATCGCCGATTGTCTCCATTTGCATGTTAATATGTTGAGCTCACTATTCCCTATATATTCTAAAAATCTTCAGGAAGGACGCTTAAACGATAATGGAGGAGGCGCTATATATAACAATTTATTATTAGTAGGAATTTTATCGTACGGTACCAACGTACAAAAATATAACACCGCAATTCTTACCAACGTTTCTTATTTCTACAGGTAAATTACTTCATTTAGAAGATATAAAAACTAAGTATAAATACAAAAATGTCTCGGAATGTCTATAAACAATATCATTAGTACATTAATTCTTTTAAAATTTGGTTAGTTAAAGGGAAAAGTGAGGCATGGAAATGAGCAATAACTCGCGTTTTAAAGCTTAAGCTTGCTTTAGACTTGGGTGCCAAGTTCCAGGCACTGCTCATAAATATATTGAGTAATTAAATATATTGATTTAATTATATGTGGGTAACAAAATCCTTACCCACATATAATTAAATCATAGCTTCATTGTGCTGCTAAGTTTTAATAATTTATTACGTCACTCTTATGTTAAAAATTGAATTAAAAAAATTTAATAATATTTAACATATACTTTTATATACTTCTCGCACCTTCTTGGGCACTTCTAATCAAGAAAAACGACAACTTGAACATTAGCCAACTATGAATAGATTAAAATACAAATAATATACTACAGATATATTAGTTCTGCATATGTCGATCTGACAAATATTGACAAATATTGACATAAATAAGTATCTTATATTACTTCTCATTTCGACGAATTCGCATTCAATATATATATATATATATATATATATATATATATATATATATATATATATATATATCATCCCAAAATCCTATCTGAAACCAATTAAACTCAATAACGTAATGTCGCTCGTGCTCGATGAAATTACACTTTCCGCAAATCACGTGTTACATAAGTTATTGCGAATATTTTTCTACAACGATGTTTATCAATATAATATGAAATATATAATGTTTAGAGACGTTGTAATCCTAGTCTTGCCTACAAAAGGGATAATGAAATTATTTTTTAAAAGTAATACTTTCAATTCTGTTCTAATATTTTTTTAAAATTAATGTTGCCTTCTTTATTCTTGCTTAACAGAATGCTTTAGTTTTGAAGGTAATAAAAAAAACATCTTTACGCTTCTTCCGGTCTAGTAGAGTAGGCAGAAAGTCCCTAATGTCAAGTCAGTCGGATCTGGCAGAAGTCTAGCAGAACACCGGGCTTGATTGTACGATCACAGTTATAACAAAATAATATATATATATATATATATATATATATATATATATATATATATATATATATATATATATACACGCACACACACACCCACAAGCACACACCACAACTACATAATATACTAAAAACACTAAAACAATATTTTTATATTTTACAGGTGGATAATGCTAAATAATAAAAGATTCCTAGATAAATATTGTCGTGTTAAACATATACCGGGAATACTTCCTGATAACACTGAATATATTGATAAATGAAAGAAAATTTTTAAATATAATTTATTACTACATACTTACAATAATTATTATATGTAAGCTTTTTTAATTAATGAATATCAAAAATAATTAATAGAAGAAAGCCTTTTGTAGTAGAGGGAGTTGGCTGAGACTTGCATTTTCATTACTAACGCTTAGCACACTTCGTCTAGACACCAGCGACAGACGCCCCAGGAAATGAAATGTTGATAGCTTCCCCAGTGTACCTTGCCTACCTTGATGGATTATGGGAATAAATTTATTATTATTATTATTCGTTTAATTTTAAAGCAATTGAAGATATAAAAGTTTAAATCATTTTGATAGGTCGTCGTCGAAATATACTACAAGTTAATACATAAAAATAATTTTAGAAACAATCTTTTTTCTATTTTTTTTTTGATTCTACAAGATGAGTTCTTTTATTTAATATCCATACTGAGGGAATTGTAGAAGATCTGCAACATATTTAGATGATAGTTTGTTTTTTGAGAATAAATTTCGAGAGAAACTAGAGTTTTAAATTATTGGAAAAATATTGATCTTAAAAATAATAATCATCAAATTAAACAACTGTTCTAGAAGCTTTATCAAAGAACTATCAAACTAAAAAATCTTCAAAAGCCAGATTTGACTTAGGGTGGTAATTCGGAATGTGCCTTGCTTGCTATTTTCTTATTGTGTTTCCTTTAAAAAAATCTGTGTTTGGTTTTCTTTATTACACTTTTTAAATTGTGCATCGATTCTGATTTTTTTATAGCAATTACTGTTAGTATACTTATCTTCTATTCAAGTTTGCTGCTTCGCTACATATACGATCAGATAAATTGATTCCACATATTCGGCGAAGACAGCACACTTCTACAACATTCATCTTTCTTTCATTTTTCTTTTGACACATCCACGTTTCGCTGCCGTATAACAACGTCGGTATTAATACTGCATTAATACCGACGTTGTTATACGGCAGATATGCAGGTAAAGGTAAAAATAGCAAGATATGCAGGTACACTGACGTTTTGCCATCATCATTGCATCAATTTAAAAAGGGTTAATAATGTTAACGACAGCAATCTTATTTTTATTCGGATTCAGGCTACGACCATGCCTGTAATTTGCATTTTGATGATGCAATAAGCACTGCATCATCTGCGTACAACATGCAATTAACCTTCAAGTCACCTACTTTCACGCTTACGTCACTGTATGTCACATCTTGGAGACAACTATCTGAATACAAATTGATAAATTAGACAGCATTGCTTTTTTTCTGATAAAATCGTGTTACGGATACCTACCCAATTGGGGACTCGGGACAGGTTATGTGAGGCTCCGGACAGGCTATATGGGGCGCCGGATTGGCAGATACAGGCTATCAAGTTTACAAAAGCTGAACTTTTTCTGGTTTACAGCCAAAAACTTTTTCGTGATCAGGCGGAGAGGAAAAATCTGATCCATTCACCCTGTTCTTGGTCTAAATCCTCCTTGGACCTCCAACAAAAGTCTTTTTCAGCAAAAATGATACTAACCAAGCTAATCATACTGAACCAATTAAACTAAATAAACTAAGCTATAGTTAGTCCGGCCACCACATGGTCATCTCTACAGTAACTCTTATCTGTTCCCACTGCCTTACCACATTTCAGACATCTTGTAGCATTCTCTACTTCTTTTATACTAGTTTCGCCGTCTACTACATCAAAGTCAGCTCTGTTGCCCAAGACTTGTAAAATTCCACCCATGTTTGTGAAACATCCACTAGGAATAGATCATTCATGTTTTTCTCTTCCATTCGTTCTCACGTATACATGTGAATTTCTTTTCGGGTAAACATCGTATTTGCCACAAACAAATCGTTTTCTTTACATAATACATACATACCAATATGAGCTTTCGAGCCAGCTTGTTTACTTTCTTATCGCCATACTTTCCTAGCACGTTCGTAACCATCTCATGTGGTTAGGACCCATCCGTTCAAATCACTACATACTATTAATTTTCTCTTACACTACCTAGAACTTATTCACTCTCTGCCAGAAGTCCTCTAGTTTACTTGATGAAGCTGAGGATACAGTCATACTTACTTGCTCTCGAAAGTCGTCAGTCTTTTCACAAGTAGAAGAGCAATATCAAAGTAAAACGGGAGACCAGTAAATAATGTGTGTAATAAAATCAAAACAAATTTAAATATATAGGCACATTAGTATATTAAATTAGAGGGCTTTCGTGGCGCAGTAGGACAGCGTCTGACTGTAACAGTTGTGGGTTCGATCCCCATTCCGTAGAGTGAATTATATTTAAATTATTTTCACTTCCTCGCTCCTTGGTAAGACAAAGTGCGGCGTTGAAGTTCCACTACTCAAGACGCAATGTCTCAAATTCGGTGAAAAGTGAAGTACGGAGTGTCTTGGCACTAGGTACTTTCTTCAACCCTGCTTCATGGGATAAAAGCGTGCAGCTAAAAAAAAATAAAAAAATTATATATTGTATTTATAAAATTAAAGTAGGATTGTTTTTTATAAAATATAATTATGTAAAAAAGACATAAGGCAATGTCCAAAATAATTTCTTTATTTAATTTATTCTAGAACTGACGTTGTTACATCCCTGATCATAATTTATATTTATAGGAGGCAGATTTTAAACTAATTTAAATTTATATTTAATTAATTAATTAATTTATAATTCATATAAACACAGAATTTAATAAGGCAATTTATTTTTTTTATGAAATGCGCAAAATCTTTGGTACAGTTTTTTAACAGTTTTTTGTATCCACGCTCTAAAATAATAAACGTTAACGTACATGCCTGGATATTCAGCACATCCTTTTCCATGTGATACAATTCCAACCAAATATCTAAAAATACCATAAAATATGTTATATTTATTGTAGTTAAGTTATTACCAAACCTGTTATTACTAAAGCCACGGAAAATATACGATATGGAAAAATCTTGTACTGGTTTGTTTTATTCGGAGCTACACGCTTTATTTTATTTTGTATTCATAAGCAACGACGCGCTGTGTCTTAGCAAATGAGGAAAGGAAAATAAATTTAATATAACCATTTCAGCGATTGTGCGTCAAACTTACAACCACCCGAGTTCTAACTAGATTAATAGTATACAAATGGTCACAATACTGAATATGTATTATACTAACAATATTGAGATATAATGATAATAGTAATAATGATAAAATAACAGTGTTGAGATTGATGCCCATGAACGTAGCAGATCATTGTCCAGCAGATCAAAAAAAGTGAGCTCACTATTGGTGTTCAGGAGTTCCTGATATTTTTTAAAGATAGTTCTGCCGTTTTATCCTAAAAAATGACTTGATATAATGATCTACTAACTTCCCGTAGCAAACTTTTTTCTACAAATTAAAAATAAAGCGGGATCCATACGTATGCATATTAGTTTTATAGTGTCTAATAGATTTTTACTAACAATTCCCAATACTTTGTTCAAAAGGATCAAGATCGTGACGAAGGATCACTTTAAATTGAACAATTAATAAATATTTAAATCAATATTACATATGATTCTGGCACCAAAAAACTGTCAGATTTTTTAGTTAATTACCCTTTCCATAGCACTCCTCCTCCTGAATCACCGCGACAGGTGTCTCGTTCTCCATCACCATGTAAACAAAACATTTCTGGACCGAAATCAATACCATTCTCAATCTTACACCGTTTTGTATTTATGTAAAAAAGATTGGCCTTCTGGAGATCTTTTTTTTGCAAGCCTCCACCATACTAAATAAGAAACAATTATATTGGTTGGTTGTTTGTTTGGTTCTTAGCTTATGACGTTTCGAGCATGCCAGTAGAACACAAATCACTTCGCCAATGTCACGTTAACATAATTATATTTATATTTGTTTTTCAACTGCCCACATTCTTGGTTAGATCTCAAACTGTCAAAATTTAATCGTATCATATAACTAATAGTAAGTGTTATAAATATCCTGCCTACCACATACTAATTACAAAACTAAATAACTATCACTTATATCACTTATATACATATAATAAAAAAGAAAACTAAATTCTGTACTCTAATGTACTCAGTTTACCTTTTGTCTATATGTCTGACTATTTTGTACAGACAGATTTCAATGAATTTTGGCATAATAATAGCTTTTACACTAAAAATAAAAAGAAAAGAGATATATCCACATTACCAGAAGAACAACGCCAATCATAAGAAAACAAAATATTCTTCATTTAACAATAGAAAAAATGCACTCGATTTGATGAGTTCGTTCTTCTTCCTACAAAGAAAGCAACTCTAATACGATATAAGCAAAAAAACAATGGCCACTAAACCCTGTTAGGAAACAAAAATTATATAAAAATAACATAAAATAACATAATTGAAACTCCCTTCTACAAGCTGATTGGTCATCGTAGAGGAAAATATGGGCACGGTGAAAGATGCAAAAACGACTGCAGATTACATCTTGGCCTTGGAAAATAAACTTAAAATCCTGGATAGTTTCTTTAAAAAGAGAAGACAAGAGAAGAGAAGCTAGAGAAATGTCTTCAAAGAAATGGATTTTTTCAAATGGTTGTCCATAAGAGCGAAATTGATTCCAAAGCTATTCAAGACGTATCAATTATTCGCAAACTATATTTCAACTCATACCATGAAATACTTGCCTGCTACCCTAATAGGCAACCCTATGAAATGGAAAAGCAAATATCAACCTGAATATACACCTCTAACACGTATTGGTAATACTAACATACTCATAAGTAATTTAAAAGAATTACTAAAAATAAATAAAACATTACCTTTGTAAAAAAGATATGCCAAACCTATAAATTTATTAAAATCAGAAACAATGAAAGTAAATTTTAAAAGTAAAAAAATAAATCAGATGAAACATTACAGCTACTTCAAGAAAAGAAAGAGCTCTTGCATGAAATAAAACAAAAAAATAAATGAGCATTTTAGAAAGCACAAGAAAATGAAAAGACATATTAAAATAAAGAAATGGATAAAAAAATTGATGGGAAAAGAGGTTGTTTAAAAAATGAAGACAAAAATGTTAAGCGTAAAAAATAATGATGGAAATTACACAAATAAAAGAATAGAAATAATAAGAATGGCTACTGATTATGACCGGAATCGTTTTTAAAGTAAAAAATATACCTATAGAAAAGAACACTAAAGACAATGAACCTATATCAAAAATACTTGTAAAAAAGGACAATAAGGGCAATAAAAACACAAAAATTAGACAAAACTTAGAAACTGGAACCATTCCAGCAGGTAGGACAAAATCTACAATAAGATTATTACACAAAAAGCCTTCGACTGCTTATAACACGAGTATGTCTAGGAATCATTGGGGAGACAAGGATTAGAAGGAAAATAAATACAAAAACTCATAAATATATATTCACAATGACACCGCCCAAGTAAAACTGGAAACTATAGGAGAAGAGTTCCCAATACAGAGAAATGTAAGACCAAAGTTATTTTCAACGACATTGGAGATGATATTTAGAAATCTGAAATAGGATTATTATGGGTTTAATATAAATGGAGTGGAGTGGAGGTTACCGCATGTATCCATCGTTACATATTGGGTAGCAGAACTAACCGGAAAATGGAAATAATTTAAATATAATCACTGCTCCGATTGGTAATCGAACCCCTAACAACCGGACTTATGTTATATACAGACGCCGATCCCCTGCACCATGGTGACATCTTATTAATTAAAATTTTATATTTTATAGATTCTTAAAGTACGCGTACGTTGCACCATATATTTAATAAAGTTACTCAGTAACGAATGAAAAACTTTCTATAATTTAATTGCCTCTGCTGTATGTACGTTTAGATTTTTCAAACTACGCGGCGGTTTTTAAGTTAACTATTAATGAATGTCACATAAAGAAAGTCTGGGTAATCTCGAAGAATTATAAATTTCGCCCTATAATCAAAATTTATGATGTAAGGAAGAACGCAAGCGAGACAAAAGAACGAAATAACTACAGTTCAAGGGGATGAAGCCACGAGTGGATCGCTAATATATAAATAAACCTTATCAACAACGAACGGTTGAATCTAAATACGACCTTCGGCCCTTCATTTAAAACGTAACATTAGTTAACTCTGGCACTATAAACAAACTTGTAAAAAATATGTGGTGATGAGGATTGATGATGATTGATGATGCTCGCTAATGACTCCACAGACTTCGGGTACTAACTACATTCACCATGGATGTAGGCTCTGGCTCAGCTAGCACAGCCTACACCCATAGTCATTGTCTAGGTCTTAAATCTAACCTAGATTGACGAATATCGCGTTTCTTTGAACGTTGATGACACGTCGGCTTCCGTAAGTTGTTGTTGGTAGAATTTTGCAACGCCCCGTCTTAGTGATTACTACCTCTTATACTCTATATATCTCTATATTTGTATAATAAATAAAAAGAAATACATGAAACCTTTGTCTCACCCCATCCGGTAACAATAACCTTAGTATTATCTTTCATCCAAGCCTTTGTATTAACTAACATAGCCTTCTGAACCCATTTTCCAAATATGAATTCGTTATGTATTATTGCAATTGCTATGTCATTAGCAAATAATGTTGGATGATTATAATGTCCATGTAATACAAAATCCCATATCTCATATGATTTCGCCCTATAATCAAAAAGGTAACGAGGATCTGAAATTAAATTCATTTAGGTTTAATGGAACTCAAAATATTAATAAATAATGTTATATACAAAAAAATTGTTTGTAGTAATTACTTGCTATAATTCTCATCTCAGCTAAGTTTTTGTTGTCATCAAAACAATGTGCTGCTGTTATCACTGTTTTGATTGTCAGTATTGTGCCTCCACACAGGGAACCTAAATTATACAACTGGACAGTGTACGGATAACTTTTCTTCGATACAGATACACCTCCAATTATACGTTTTTCTAGTTTTTGCAAAACATTTGTCCAATTTTGTGTAACTTCTCCCATATCTTTTAAATGACATATAACATGATGTACGTATAGAAGGAAATAAAGTAAAGTACTTTCCATTGCGCTCCATTGCATTTTATTGCCTACGTTAAGTACAACTGTAGGTATGCGCTTAATACCATTCTCTTAATAAAATTAACAAGCGTATGAGAAAAACATAAGGAATCATGAAAAATAGTTTCAAATAATTGTTAATTAAAATTTAGTTATTATAAGCATAAAATGTTATGTATATAGCGATTTGTGATAGCTTCGTCGTTTAACCCCTACGTAAAACAAATTGTTATTACATTTTTTGTTTCCGGACTCAATGTATCTCCTTTCCACCTGAGAATGTTTATATTTACAAAGGAGACAGAATATTTGCGGTAGTGAAACTGGCCTGAACGCACGATTCTTGCAGCCCGCCTTCGTAGCGCGCAGTCAGTCGCCCACCGCCGGCCGCCAACAGCGCCGCGCGCGGCCTCCCCCCACACTATACATAACCTAAAACGGCCTACCGATAATACGACAATATATATAAATAATATTAAATTACACTCTAATATATAGTTTAAAATTTGAAAAGAAATATTCCATTGTCAAATATACCCATTTTTAAGTTACAAATTCTATTTGAAATTAGGACAGCGACCTAAACAAAGGTTTATATCGATTCAGTGCTTTCATCTGGACAGTATATTATAATTTTAAATATTTCTTCAATCGAGATAACACAAATAAGGTTAGTATCTACGTTATTATTTAACAAATTTATTTATCAGTTGTTTAATATTTCTAGTTCTAGAAACACCTGTTACCTCAAGTTCTGGCTAACTACATCGTAATTTTATAGCTCATAATAAAGTCATATTTATGAAACCAACGCTAATAAATATAGAATAAATTCAATTCAAACTTTAGATTCGATATGAAATGACTTATAACGATTAAAAATATAAAACATATTATAACGACAAAATAAATTAACAAAATCAAATGCCTGAATAATATCTCATTTTTTTTAATTAGTCATTTGAATTTGATAACTCAGAATAATCACTATTATTGTATAAGGCATTACCTTTTCACACAGGTAATTCCTAATTCATTACGATGATTTTTCTTCATTACTTACCTTTTTAGACTAAAAGTCGAGTATTGAAGTAATTGTCGTTCGTTATTTATAGTATTATAAACATTTTGTAAACTAACAAATAGCTACATTATTTATTCTTATTTTTGTACTGTACATTATATTAACTAGATCTAAAAAAATTCTTATATACTTATTAAAATAAATAAATGACAATAATAAGAAACTACGTGGCTAATTTTAAAAAAATACTAATATTAATTTTTTGTAGATGCAATAGTTTGAGAATTTAAACAAATTTTAAAAACTGTTGACTTATTCTATAAAAGTAGTTAAAGTCGTTGGATTGCACATTGCTACTTACAAGAAAAAGTCTGCGCTGATTTTATTCTTCTGTCCTCAAATATAAATAAAAGTTAAAGACACAAAACGGCATTAAGTAAAAATTCTTTAGAAGACGGTCCCAAGCGCTGCTCTGAGTTAAGTAAAACCATGTCAGGTTTCACCTGACTCAGAGCAGTGCCTGGAACTTGCGATTGCGCTTAAGCGGTCACTTAAAAATGTGCATTAACACTAGTCTTCAGTTTTTGAGCTCCTTTCTCTAGTCAGTTGTGAAAACTAATACGCACCATCGAAATACGTACTGGAATGATGAAATTACTGATGACAGTTCTAGATAGGCCGAGTTATTTCAGTTGACAAAAAGACCCCAAAAACAACTTTTTTTTACTAACATAATTAAGTGTATCTAATTTTATTTTTGAATTTTAACGCAAATGATTTAATGTATTTAATTAGAAAAAAAAGATAATAATAAGACTAGGTTGTGACTTGCTATATAAAAACTATATAACAATGTTCACTTCAAATTGACGCGTTAAATGTATAAATAAATTGACAACAAGACGAGCGAGTTCAGCTAATCGAGCGTTGTAATCGCGTTACAGTTGCGCCGGAAATGTAGGGCTGTCTGCAACTGAAACATGTGTCACATTTTTTTATTTTAATATTATTAATAATAAAAGGTACAAAAAGTTCAATTTTACAAAATATAGATATACGTGCAAAAGCGGCCTTATCGCTAAAAGCAATCTTTTCAAGGCAACCACCTAAGTAGGACATACTGTAAGAGAGTGCAAAGTGTATTTTAATATTTATATTACTGTACACAAAAATTACTTTATTGCAATGCAATACAGATAATATCATATGTGCAAAAGTTTTACCTATTTGAAACAAAATTTTATGACAAAGAAATGGTACCACTAACTTGAAAGGGACAAATTCCGATAAGTCTTGAAGCAAAAGTAGGTCAGTCGGTTTTTCTCGTCACAATTGAATATGTGTATTACATATTTCGATACATTGTGTACAATTAAGCTCTTCTATATTTTGATATTAAAGGAAATATCCATAATAAAAAATGTGTGTATGAAATTATTCCAGGGTTATCAATATTAAAAACATGTTGTACAATACATTTTAATTGCACTTTAAAAGTTATTTATGTATTTTTATTTCTGTACAGAAATCTAAGAAATAAATAGTAAACAAAAAGAATTCAATAAAATCAAGTCAATATTATTCGAAATTACTTTATTTGAAATAAATATTAAAATGCTCTTTAATTTGACATTAGATTACTTGTATATATTATATAAATACTAAAATCTAGCTTCATGACTTCAACCCTATAAGAGATAGAGTCGTTGGCGCCTAAATTGAGCCTGAGCGCTTTTACCGCGATGAATATCGCGTTTTCTTTCTTTTTAAAACTTTATTTTATTTAATAAAACTAAATATTTTTTATTATATATAAAAAATGAAAAACATACTTATATTTTTAAATGAAACTATTTTAAAAGGGTTAATTTTGTAAATTTTGGTATACGTAAATACATTTTTAAAAACCCGACGTTTCGACTACTGTAAAGTGATTCATATTAATTCGCTTAAAATATTTAAAAATAAACCGTATAAAATATGTAAAAATAAACAAGTATTTACTCTAAAATATTAATTTTTAAATTTGTTGTCACGTTTGCTTTAAATTTAAAGATTATATACAATTACACATACATACAATTATACTCGTTAGTATATGCATAAACAACATACTTAAAAGGTAATGTAAGTATTGAATACGACGACAAGTAATAAATACAACATATTATCCTCATCGAATCGAGCCATATAAATTACAAATACCAATTATCCTGTAAAAGGAACCTTGGTCGCATTACCTAACCGGTTGACCTCCTAACGATTATACGTAAACAGTAATAATATTACAAATTTGAAACGACGCAATTATGTTTAAAAGGATACTCAAATTAACAACAACAACTTAGTTGTCTTTATTTCAAAACGTAGAGGATGAAGGTTCAAAAACTAATTAGATTAATAATTAATTTAAGTTCTTTATCAAGCTTTATTTGGATCATTTTTTTGTTATATATATTTATGTTTTATAAAATTTCAATAAAAAAAGAGATATGTCCTAAAAGCCTTGATATTTACTTTAAAAACTGTCGCTAAAGAAAAATCCAAATTTGTTAACTCATGATTTCTATACAAATTTTAAAATATTATATTATATTTTATAATATTTATTTAATATCAAAAGGAAACTATTAAATAAACGCGATAACCATTTAACCTAATAACTAGTGAAGTATTTGATGTAAATGTATACATTTCGATTAACAGCATTCGTGTTTAGATTTTATAGTGCACAGCTCAAATACGTCACTCAGTCACGTCGAGATACGAGTATGTAGATGCTTGATACACTTCATATTATGCAGCTGATAAACACAATTGCAGAGGTGACCAACTATTATAATATTATATAAAAATATAGTAGTTTATCATGAAAATTATAATAATTACAATTATCCATAATATTAAAAATATTTCAACTAATATTGCCAAATCACTGTACTTTACCGAATCTTGAATAAGGTCACAACTATAATAACGTAAGTTGACATACATGTTCTCATTCATGTATGACGAAAACAAAAAATTCAGAAAATTATTTCCCAAATCATTACAAATTTTATTCCACTTATACTTCAGATAAATGGCACATATAAGCATTATGGAAATTTTATTATTACGCGTCACCTTATGACCCTAGTTAATTTTAAAAGGCGGTAAAATAGTTACATTTGGATTTGTTTACTTTACTGTCATATTACAACATGATATAATTATATACAGTTAGATTTACTTATGTTATTAAATGTGTCCAAGATGCATGTCTCTAATTACCATATGAGATATCATTTGTTAAATATTTTATATACTGTAACGAACATAGCACAGTGTGTGATAAAGTTACTTACAATTTTGTATTTTGAAATAAAGGCACTAATTACAAAGTAGAAGTAATTTTACTAAGTAATTAAAATATGGAAATAATTCTTGAAAACTGATTTGTGTATTACTCCAAACAAATATTAGTCATTTAATTATTGACAGTAATTCTTTAAAATATAATAAATAATTTAAAAGCGAGGTGTCTTTTTGAACAAATATTAATTTGACGCTTTGTTATAAATAATATATAATATTTAATAAGTAAAACACGATTTGCACTTAGCCATTATACTGATATTATGAGCTAAGTATATCAAATTAAATATAAACAAACGTTGGCCGTTTTATGAACGTTTTATTATAAAATTACAATAGTATTTTTGAGATTATGACAGCACAGTAAAACATCCACTGACTTCTAACCGCCCTTGATTATGGACTCGATGTGATTACTTATGAACTAATACAAAATATAACATTATCGGGATTGGGAATTTTTGTCTAGTTTTTCACACGAAACAATTTGATGTGATAACGAAAGCAATAAATATAGATATATTATTATAGAAATTATTTTTCAATGCAAAAGCATCAGCTAGATATAAAAAGTATAACCTCACGCGAAATAAAACAAAATCACCTTATTTTACGATATCATCATAAAATCATTAAACGTTTATAAATGGCATGGTCACAATGGCCACTATTTTGTAATATGTTAGATTATTTCATTAAATCATCAATTCAACTCTATATAAATTGTTTGAATTTTAATTCAACGCAGCGCAGTACCTAAAGTATAAGAATACTGCCGTATGAAGTGGCTTAATGAAATACGAATGTTATAATTACTTAGTCTAAAATGTGATTGTGTAATTATAACATTAAAGGTAAATTTTAGTCGTTAGTGTTATTATATTTAATTATATCGGCTTACAAGAATTAGTCCTTCGTCGTTATGATTATAATTTTTATAAATATCTATATAGTACCTGCTTGAGAACATGGTTTAAAAATTGACCTTTTAAATTAAGCTAACCTTGCGATAACTTATTGTTACTGGACATAAAGCAGTGTCAATTCAAACTAAAAATTGCGTAATTTCTTTTAGTACCTACCGTCATACATCACCGTCATAGTGTAATGATACTTCTCTGTCGTAATAGCAAACAGGTGTCTTATTTATACATATTAACAACACAAAAAGACATACACATACACATGTGTAGAAATACTACACACAAAGTAACACTAAACAAGCAGAATGGCTTTAGTATTTAATGTTTAAAATTTTAATCAAATATTTATTCTGAGATGAAATGTGTTCTTGTCATAATGTTTATATTTATATTTGAAAGTTTGCAATCTACAAATACGCACGTGACACTAAATGTGCGGACTATAGGTATATATTATAATTTCAGTGTTTGCCGTATCTTTATACCTACATGCATATACGTATGTGTGCATGTACGTAGTTGTGTATGTAAGATAAAAAATTTAATGAATATGTTTTAATATCACTCTTTCATTATTTTGTTTTTACAATTGTAGGAATAAATGGAACATTAAACGTTAAGTAGGCACTATCTATGATAATTGTGTCTTAATTGCATTTTGATCGTTTCTAAAATTTTATTACCTGTAGGCTATCATTTTAAAGCTATGGTTTAGGGTGGGAAAATCTAGCAGCGATATTTTATAAATCCACCATCTGTACCTGTTCTCTGAAATTTCATACTTGTGTAGATACTATGAGAATACATAGAATTAAATAAATAGAATTAATTAAGTCCGTGTTGATATAGATGTCGTGAGAGCTTTCAGCAAGTTTCTGGCACTGTACTAGATAAAAATTCCTCACTTCTACTACTACAGTGTTAAAATATAATCATATTTGTGGCTTTAAATTCCGCCAACTAAACACATGATTTTGCAACAATGTGGTTTTTACAATATTTAGTATAAACAATAAAAGACAAAGAAAAGGATGAAATAAGATATGTGTAGGCATACTCACAATGAAACCGTGGGACAGTTTTTAAAAAATATTTAAATAATATAGACATATAATTAGCAATGCAATCAATATTGTGGTATATTTTTTTTAGCTCCATGCTTTTATCCCGCGTAGCAGGTTAGACAGAAAGTACCTAGTGTCAAGACACTCCGTACTTCGCTTTCCACCGAATTCGAGATATTGCGTGTTTAATGGTGGATCGAACCCACAACCGATCGCGTTACAGTCAGACGCTGACACACTGCGTCACGACCGGCCTCTCTCTCTCTAGTATAAAATTAATAGAAAAAAACGTATTGAATGGCATATTAAAAGTATAATCTACTTTTTTTTAAGTTTTAGAAAAATTCAATGAAGCTACTTTTAAAGTGTCAGCACCACTTGTTGAAATTAACAAAATACGAATGTTCCATGTATTTAAAAGTTATAATCTCTAAATACTCGTATATGCTTTGGAGCAGCTTCATCTTGACGCTTTATTAGCCATTTAGATGAACAGAAACTGGTGTCAAGGCAACACGTCCTAGACTGACCGGCACGCTTTGCCTTCTATAGAGCAGGGAAATTAAATAATTTAAATACGTACAAGTAATATATATTTTTTTATATGGGGATTGAACCCGCAGACATCGCCATTAACCATTTCCACTGCGTTTTGATAGCCTGAGTAAAACATCGTGTATTTTGAATTTCACAAATTATAACTCTTTAAGTAATAATAATGATAATCGAACCAACTCAGTTTAATATTTACACTTGAAAGTGAAAACTTAACGTTTCAGCATTTCCGTTTAAAAATTCTCTTACAGCGTCATATGGAGAGAACAATAACATTTAAACATACAGTTATTGAAAATCTGGAAACATTTTGCGAGATATCTTTTTATACGATACTTACCTCGGTTATCTGCTATTTTTGTTGTCAGTGAGAGGGCGGCAGCGTGCGAGAGTGAACGTTCAGTACGGCTGATAGTGTACTCGGTATCATAGTTCGCAAATCCGTGACTCTTAGTGCCTGACAAATATTGTAATTCATCACAAGGACTTTACTTTTAATAGGTATGTTTTCTATACAAACAATCCTACTAATATATTTATTATTAAAAAATATCGCGCCGTCAAAATTATTTTTGGCGCCTGAATTAATTTACACTGCGTTTGGCGGTTTTTGTAATCAAATTGCAATTTACAGATTACTATAATATAATTATTTCGCTTTTAATTTATTACGTGTCCTAAATAAAACATTATCCCTTTTATATTATGTTTTATATCAAAAAACATTATTATAGTTGATTATTAACTTAAATAAATATATTTCTGCATTCGCTTTATAATTTATTTTTATACAATTTTATAAAGTTGTTACTTTCAAAACAAAAAAAAACATAATGGCTATTGTTTAAAAATGCTCAGTGCAATTACACTTTGATTCGCAATGTTGACGGACGACACGCGCTGAGTCACTCGCCACTGCGCCTCGATATTGGCCGCTGAGTAAACGATTCATTATTTGGATGCCGTTGCCGGGACCGCGTCTCATCCCGCTAGTCGCAACAATCATTTTAGAAGCACGTGGATGACTCTTTTAACTAGCTATCTCGAGCTCCCGCCGCCGGTCTAAAACTAATAAATTTGAATAATCAGAGCAATTCGCTATTTTGTACGGTGAATTACAAAAATAAGTTAAAGTTATGCTAATTCTTAAGAAAATAATCGTTAAAATATGATTAAATATTAACACGGATAATATTATTTGTCGTCTTTATTGTTGTTATTAACATATAGATATACATTTGGTGCTAAAAATAATAATAACTTGATTGTAAAAACCTCGCATACAGAAAACAAACAAAACCTTTATCGCAGCAATGCGAAAAAAATCTAAAAGTTATTGTAAAAACCGATATTATTAAAAAAGAACATATAAAATTCCATATATAAAAATGATACTTAAATAAAACAGCAAATGTTATGATTAAGATAGTCTGTGGTCTCTTTGACCATTTATTGAAATTGATAAATTTCATTTCAAGGACAAATTTGATTACTTAATAGTTCACAAAATAATAAATTAATTAATTATAGTGTTTAATTTTTTATAATCTTAAATTACAACACTTAAACGTTACATTGTAAGTGGTTAACGGCTTGTATGAGTGGAAAAGTTAATTAAATGCTATTTAAATTACTTTGACAATCTAATTCAAAATTTTGTGAATATTGATTATGTTATTTAGAAGTCAATCTAGGAATATTAAATTAACAAGTTATTTACACTTTAATTAAAAATAAATAATTTATAAAATTTTATCTGATATATATACAATTTTATATTATAAAATAACAAAAATGTTCATTAAAATGAAATAGATTTTCTGGTTATGTTATAGGAAATTGTGAAAATATTTTCGATTTTCTGTAGGACTCTAATGAAATTATGATATTTTATTTATGAAAAAAAATCATACCAATTTCGTTAATCATCCCAGTACCCGCCTGGCGGCCTATGAATCTGTGATAAAATTTAGTATAAATATTTCTAGGTCGATGTATAGAAGCTATATTAATTTTCTTATTTAGTCATTAAATAAAAATAAAATTCGATAAATTATGAGCCGTAGAGACCTTGTAATTTCGTGTCACAATAAATTTCATTGAGTAGTACCTACTCTATATAGGTACTACTCAATGAAGTATCCAAAATATTTTCTACTTTGTTGTTTCTACATGCAGATTTATATATTTCATTACTTTAAATACTAAAAAGATATTTTTTATCGTTAACCAGTCCTTCAATAGGGACATACAATATATTCATATTATAATGTGATGTAATTTTCTAGAGCGCAGATTCATTAATGATCATGAACCTCTTATCATGTAAAAATAAACATAGATAATAACGGTCACTTTACATCTTACGTAAATTTGCTAGTTTATTTATATCTCATGCAAAAAATATTATTTTGTTACTTCATGATGATAATATAATTTATAACTCTAAGTAAAGAAAAATATGAACAATTAGTGTCTTATTTGTTACAAACAAGACTAAAGTGTGCTGTTATACTTAATTAATTGTGATAACGTTGGAAGCAGCTGATAAAATGTCTATTTTACATAGCTTACGGCAACTAAAAGAATTCTTCAAGAATTTTCTTCTTAGTGATATACAGAGAGCCTATTGATGAAAAACACCTAAGATTAGTCATTATATAAATTATAAAAGCGCAAACAATTAGTAATAATTTAAACAAAGAATAATGTGTTAAATACCTAAGAATTTAACGTAGCTCTATAATAATTTTAGGTTGAGCAAATCGCAAAAGTAAATTTTGGATAGATTCTATTGGCGTAGTGTCCATATAAAAAGACCTTTTATAAATACAAATAAATAAATAAATTATATTCGTAGAAAGTATTTTTAACAATCATTCACAATAATATACGCATAATGTACTTATTTCCAAAATAATTACCAAACAACCTACTTAAAAAAATATGTTGCATATTCATTAAATGTGTATCGTTTTGTTTTACAAGTTTTATATAAATATATTTTTTATTGTTTCAGATACCAAGCCAAAAATGTTCTTCCAAAGCTATCTACAGCCCAAATATCTGAAGGTTACATTGAACCGCAGATAGACTTAAATGTAATGATCTAGTACAATAGATCATGAATTATTCATTAATCTTACAGGCCTCCCTGTTCCAATGTTGCTTCCTTCTTTCATAAAAACATTAAGTGCCTCTATTTAAGTACCAAATTTAAAAAAGTGAATTGAAATCTATCATATCAATATTTAGCACACTGCCTTAAACGTAATATATAAGTGCCAAATAAAAATAGTTCTCAATCAAGATGTCACACGGTGCGGTGAAAAGTGCGAAGAATGGGAGCAGCTCGCAGGCTGTCGAGACGTCGAGGGAGGGCTCCGAGAGCTTGCCACCCCCGCCAGACGGTGGATGGGGTTGGATGGTGGTTTTCGCATCCTTCATGATTCACATAGTCAGTGAGTACTTTAACTATTCTTTAGTAAACATTGTTCACGTCTCGGCGGCAGGTAGCGACTAGTGTAGGATAGTCTAGGCTTAAATAACTTTTACATAAAAAACTTCTTTGATTGGATTGAAATGAAAACTATAAGAGAGAAACAAAATAGTAAAAATATAATGTAAATGATTTTTTAATACTATACAACCATATTATATTATTGATAGAATTATTTATAATAGGCCATATGTAATGCGTTTTGTGTTGTACACGTGCAGTACCTACTAAATGTAACAATAAATACTTATGAGGATAATGGGACTCATTAGTTGGAAAATTATAGGAATCTATGGCAATTCAAGCATTTAATTACTTAATTTTAACTCTTCGTGTAATCAGTTAATCTGCTTTAACAAAAGAACATTTACATTTAATTCAAAAATTAACACGCTCATATTAATTTTGCCAATTTAGAAGTAAATACAACAATAGTGCCGCAAGTAAAGGCAATTTATCTGTAGAATGTTAAAACGTACTAAAACATGTCTTTTATGTAATGTAGTTCTTTAGAAATAAATTAATACACTAAATAGAGTAAATCAATAAAATGATTTAACATATGCTACTCAAAAGTCATGAAAGTATTTGCAGACAAAATAGATATAGGCATATTGTAGAACATTAAATATAGTGATAACACTTGCCATCCGTATCTTTATGTGACATATTCATTTCATATATCATCAAGTTACTATTTTATCACAGTTACATATTTAATATATATTTATATCTGTTCAAGATACAAATGAGGCCAGCCGTGGAGCGTCTGACTGTAAACGCGATCGGTTGTGGGTTCGGTCCCCATACGGGAGTAATTATATTTAAATTATTTTCACTTCCTCACTCTGCTAAAAACAAAGTGCGACGTTGAGTTCCATCACTCAACACGCAATGTCTCGAATTCGGTAGAAAGCGAAGTACGGAGTGTCTTGACACTAGATATTTTCTGTCTACCCTACATATTCAAAATGTATTGACATTAGTGCTTGCTTCTTTCCTCTATTCCCATAGTCTGATTAGTAACTGGATCACAACTCGATAATTCATCGACTATTGAGACTGAGCAAAAGATCGAGACAGATTAGACCGGAGCAAGATAAGTCAAGTTTGATAGGAACTGTCCCATCAAGATAAGGATTAGCAGAGTAAACCTCTTCACTTTTAGCCAACACAAAAAATGTTATATAAAAAAAAGATTAACTTTACTCATATAAAACATCTAACGAACTAATATTACAATTCCTATACAATAACAGGGTTCAGACCATATGCTTTCAATTATGTTTTCAACAATAAAATGAAAACATAAAGGATTTAACTCGAATACTAGTGCGCATAGGACCGCACATAAACTTGCATTAAACAACATATTTACTATATATAAAGCACACATTGTAATAAACAGTATAATTAAACAGAAATAAATAAAATTGTTTACCAAATAGATTCGATTGCAAAATATTCCAACGTGCACCTGTAGTGTGTAGTGAATTCTAAGAATAGTATTATACATAATTCAATGGTATTAACAAACCCATTAACTAAGATTCCGTGATTAATAAACATAAAGAAACAAACACAAAGTTGCATTATATAAACATATATAAATATTCTGTACATATATAAGATAGAAGTAACGTTACATTTAGCAATGACTGGCAATCTACGCGTACTGGCGAGGTCAGCGCCTTTGTATTAATGGGCGATACAAACGTCCATGTGTAATCTTGTAAAACAAAAAATAAACAAAGATCTGCCTCAGAAACTTGTGGTAGTCAATGATCATCAAGGTCTTTGTTGTCATGATGATATTCTTACATTCCTCATTAATTACTACGCATTCCTTAGAATTACAGAAACAAGATAATTATTAAAAAAAATAATACGTCTGGACAAACGCTACTGGTTCTGACATAGATGATATTTCTATACTCGATACCATTGTACCCTAGATAGAAAATAATTATTCTTGCATTGCATTAGCAACGTGTACGTCATTTTATATAGAAATGATTATAAAATTATATGTTTACATTGCATTATTATAATCAATATTGGGCTTATGCACTTCTTACCCATATAGACTTTAACTATTCCAAATTTTATATTCCTCTGCACTTATAACCCATCGAATGCATGACATCGAACGATTTTTTCATCTTTTAATATATTATACGTAGTAGGTACATAGCCTGAGTAAGCTTTCACTAAGGATCAATAATGCTACCAAGTAAGTATACTCGATAAAAATACATTAAACTGAAACTGAGAAGACTAGTAAATTATTCTTCTCACATAGAAAGATACTGAAACTACAATGAAGTTTGTGTTAATAATTTTTCTCTTACATAGCATAGTAACAATGTTGCTTTTATGAATAAATGCAGTGTAATATAATTTTCTATATAACATTGGATTACGTAAAAATATTATTAAAAGTAAGATAATTAACTAAAGATGAGGTATTAATTAAGAGGTTATTATGCTTTACAAGCGAAACATTAGTGATTAGATCGTGACAAAATATAATAGTTTTTATACAATTAAACAAATGCTTTTATTTTTGTTTTTCGCATAATAAGGAAATATATTTTATCAAAATAAACCATGGCAAGTATATCACCATAAAAGTAGTTCACCAATGGGAAAGTTATATATTTAACATCTTCGTAACACTAATGCCACCTCATTATTTTTACTGTCAGCGTTCAACGTGTTCCTCGCTAACGGCGACATATCTAAAGTGTCACCCAGAAATGGTCTGCCTAATGAGATGTAAACCCATGAGATTTTACGTAAGTTATATTAAACACTATATTGTGAAGAAGACTACAATTCAGCTTATAGAGATAATAAAGCTTTGAGGTACAATGTAATTTTGAAAATTATCTTTTTAGTTTTCTAATAAATATGTGTGTAGGATTAACTTCTTCAACAAAAAACTACGTGTACTGTACTATACTACTGACAGAGAAATCACAGTGAAAACTACTGCGCGCAGAGAGCTATAATTTGGCATATAGGCTCCTTGGGGAATATAATATGAGAGCACTAAGAGAAGAGGAGGAATAAAATTCTAATTCTACTTTTATACTTCTCAAAAAGACAAAAAGACAGGATATACCCAATGTCTCCACCTGTACTCCGCTTTACAGCTTTTGTTCAAAAGCGGAACTCATCGCTGTGCTACGTACCAGGGCAAGGAAATGTAAATAATTTAAATATAATCATTCCCTTGAGTGTGAATCGAATCCACAACAATTTCGTTTACAGTCAGACGCTGTCCAACTGCGCCGCGATCAGCCTCTGTTTATTTAAATATTTTTAAAGTACAAACGCTCTAATGTGGCTTATAAGCCATAGACTAGGGTACCTAGATAATTTTCATAAGACGCGGGTTCGACTTCTAATAGATTACTAAAAAATACAAAGACGCAAGTCGTCTTATATCTACTAAAAATGTGTAATATTTATAAGAACTAATTAATTACAACATTTAAATATTAATTAAACTTATCACTGCAAACCCCAAAATAAATAAAATATTTTACACTTGTTTATATACATAACACCTAAACCATAAACATTGATTGCCTTTATGACTTTAAAAGCAATGGTTGTTAGTTTAAGGTAAATTAATTAATTTGAGACTTTGGTACCTTGGCGCAAGGGACTACATCTGACTGTATGATTATACAAGATAGTTGTCGCCTCGAACTGATAACTATCGTGCATACTCACCCTAGTTGAACATTTATCGTATTTATTTGTTTTTAATTTCCACCACTCAACACATTGTCTCCAATACATTGTCTTGGCACTTTCTAGTGCAGTAGGAGTCCTTTCTAACTAACCTGTTATGCAGGAAAGAGCATGAAGGTAAAAAACAAAATCAATATTTTTCAATGTTAATTCTGCATTGCGGTTGTCTCGCCGCAATATAGGCACGTTTCTAATAGCGTTGATAAACAAACTACAACGAAACAATAAAATTAACTTAACGATTCATTCTATAGTAGGGTACTAGTAGTAGTAGTTTGTATACTATAGTATACAGGTATTCAGCTAGTGTCTACTGTATACAATTCTAATGTATTTGTACATTATCAATGTACATTGTATTTAAATTAGTTATATTTACTTATTGCGCCAGTTTTGACTTTAACGTCAAATCTCAATGCCTCAACGGCATTTAATCATATGCATACGTTTAACCATAATAAATTTAATGAATGTTTTAACAATAATATATTGTTGTTGTTAATAGTGATTATTTATACGTTTTAATGAAGTTTGTATGTACTGAATTTTTTCTCAATCTATATAATATAAAAAAAATATTATATGAAATTGCAAAGTAAATATGATGTTCATAATGAACACAATTTTTTAGTCAAAAAATTATGTTATTTGCGACTATTAATTAATAGTTATATTTTCATTTATTTTTTCACTCAACACTAACTAAATCCACGTGAACGATAATATAGAAAGCTAGGAAAGCTAGGAAAGCTAGCTTTAATTCAAATCAATATATAATAGATTTATTGCATTATTATTTCAATAAGCATTATATTAGCAATGATTAAACTAACAACCTTGTCGCAAGTTGCGAACACAAGTCGCTTATTTTTATCCACGCATTTTATTATGTGTGAACTATTTGCCCTCATTTTAAACGATAACTTTTTATATAAATAAAGTTTAATTTAGATCAAACAATAATGATAAACCTATTTTTGCAAAATTTATTGATAAATATAAATAAAATAAAAAATAATATAAATATAAAACTAAAATAAATATAAAAATATTTAATGATAAATTATCCTGATACAATTTAAAATGAGATATTATAACATTTAAGTTAATGTCGAAGTAATAAATACATCAAATAAGATACATTATTATTGTTTAGGTCTCATTATCTTCTCGTCGTCTCTACTTTTCGTCTCCTTTATTCATAGTGACATTGTGGCTAGGCATAAGTACACAATTGGCACACTTAAAAGCCTAAAATAAATGAATAACAAAATGTCTACATTTAATTATGAATATATTTACTGAGACCGGTTGTGGCGTAGTTGGACAACGTCTGACTGAAAACGCGATCGGTTATGGGTTCGATTTCTACTCGGGGGAATGATATATAAGTTATTTTCATTTCCTCGCTCTGGTAAGACAAAACTCGTCGTTAAGTTCCTCCACTCAACACGTAATGTCTCGAATTGGCGGAAAGCGGAGTACGAAGTGTCTTTATTTTAGGCACTTTCTATCTTCCTTGCTAAGCGGAATAAAAATCATCACATCGCGTGATTCTATTATTAATACAAATATTACCTCGAATTGGACTTGAACCAAATGTCCACCATAAGCACCAACAATTATATTTACTCAGCTCCGTAGACCTTTGTTTTAAATAGTGATGTCTCTACTATTAATAACAAGTTATTTTTACTTTTATCTATCGTTAATATAAGCGTCGCTTCCTTATCCAATATAGAGCGTCGAAAGACATAGCACTTGTCAAATAATATAATGACAGCATAATTGATCAATTATTTGTACGCTAAAGAAAAAAGTATCTGTTCACTAAAGAAAAAATAACTTTATCTCGCATGTAGTCAGAAAGAACCTAGTGTTAAGAATTTGTTTACCACTTTCCACCTGAATTCAGAACACTGTGTTAAATGGCGAAACTTAACACCGTGGTCTTACCAGATCAGAGAATTGAACATAATTTAACTGTGAACATTTTTTTCAAATAGGAATTAAACACAAACCGTATCGAACTGTGCCATGATGGCGCAGAAAGAAGGCATTTATAAAAAATATCTTTAAAAGATAGTACTACGATATAAATTTATATTTTTTTAGTTTTCGATGACACATAAATTAGAATATTTGATGTTGAGTATATATAGATACGAACAGTCCGAGACAGCGTAACGTGCAAGAAAAAAGCATTTGAAATGTTAGTTTAAACAGATATTTTTGACGAGCAAAATCATATATTTAGATTCTGGACGTTACTATAAAATTAAAATGACTCCTCATAGAAAAGACATTTTCGTATTTTTGATGAGAAAAATGAGAAATGTTAATGCAAGTCTACACAAATGAAATTGCTAGCTACAAGTAGTTATCAATACCTTAGTTTACTTCTAAGTCATACTGGTACTGATACATAACTATTAACCTCAATAATATATTCTTATTAAACAAATATTTTAAACAAAGCATTTAATTGTAATAAAATTGTACCCCAAATATAAGTGATATATATATATATATATATATATATATATATATATATATATATATATATATATATATATATATATATATATATATCACTTTTTTCTTAAATGAAACAATTTTAAGCAGATCAATTGCGTATACTTTTTCATTCGAAAACACATTTTTAAATTCCTTTATTTGTGAATATCAAAATATAAACTATTAATTCATTTAAAATCTTTTCATAATATATTACGTTTAAATACGTGTAAACCATGTCCTCAAATGACTGATACAATTACACCTAGAAAGACTAATATCCTCATCCATTTAAGTGTTTAATGTAGTGTTCGTGAATGTGAGGTAATAGCCACTTAATTCGGTTAAGGCAAGATCTAGATAATTCTCGTCCTATCCCACATTTACAGATGAACACCGCCAGTCACGTGAACCACTAAATATGGTTACACAACCACCAAAGAATAAGCGTATATAGATGGGTTGTAACTAAAATAAAAATAAAAACTAGTCTTTGACACTTGTAAGTTAAAACTGCCAATAGCTTTAAAGGATGACGAGGATTATAATAAATTAATAATTATTATTGATGATTCTGATGACGAAAAAATATCTGCAAGTACTTTGTACGATTAAAAGTTTATTATTATAGCGAAGATGTTGATAATTCACAAAACATTATTTACACACAGCTCATGTATATTGTATACCATTCCTGAATACATTAAATGTTTTGTTTATAACGGGGTCAAAGCGGTCACGTCCCACTAGGATAACTCATGACGTTCATAAGCACAGATTAAGATTTTCCGCTATATTGAGTATTGTGATTTAATCCTGAATGATTAGAATTGTATACATTATATTTCTCTCTTACGTAAATTAATATTTGTTCTCATATCAATATCTAAATACATTATTTCTTTTTCTAAAAGAAAAATACGAAATAATGTTGTTACTTTCAAAATAATATTATTTTATGTTAATTATATCAGTTTTATCTGTATGTGACATTAAATGCATTTAAGTTACACGTGGACCTTAGAAAATATGTAAAGCTCTCGAAAGTGCGCTTAAGCCGTCCACCCCTAATGAAGCTTGGCATAAATTAAAGCTGGCCCGCAATACATTATTCATCTTGCTATCATTGTGTCCGTGTGTGCTCATTTTTTATTGTTAGAACCTAACCTAAAATTGTGCTTATTTATTAATTTCAATGTTCTAATATCAGCTTATTTTTAAGACAATATTCACCTTAATATATATAAATATGAAATCATTGTTATTCTTTATTCAAATAATAATTTTAAAAAATTAAGATTTAACTGATCGTTTGTAATTTAAGAATGAAAGCAATATCTAACCGATATCAAACAAGCGGTGGATCAATTTGATTCGCAATATGTACTATAAGAACATATAGTTAACCGACCAATGACAACTTCGTAACGTTCAATTCTCGTGTCGATACACCAACATTGATTCTAAGAAATTTATAATGGGTAAATTCGTGCAAATGTGTAATACTTTATTGTCTCTTTCTTTTGAATAAATTCTATAACTAGCGTCATTAAAGTACTATATCGATTATAATGCATACACAAAAAAACAGATACTACAAAAAACCATGGTTATTTGACATATTAACATTTAATAGCTATGAGTTTACAAAAAAAATTGAAAATTATAATATATTTCTTTGTAAATTTAAATTAAAATATACATAAAAGAAAATATCCAGTTTGAAGACGCTGCGCCACTGCGCCACGACCGGCCTCATATTTTTACTGTATTAAAAAATCAGTGCTCACAACTAACCATAGCGAACCGGAAGTCTTATTTAAAATTCTTACAATGATTCATCAATTGCTTTATATTATAGCGAAGTACATAACAAGATGATGCCTCAACATCTGCCATAACAACTTTCTTCAGATGACAAAAGAAACAAAAATATGAGTAGGTAATATTATGCTCTATTTTTAATTCCCATTTTGTTAGTAAATACAGAAAATATTTCCGTTTTCAGTCTTACATTGCAAAAAATTCAACGTTTTACCGGCTTATGTTTTCTTCAGATTATAAATAATAATTCGTACTTGGCTTATATTTACAGCCGCGTCACTAATGTGTTTATTTTAAACCTGCAGTAGGTCAATGTTATAGACCTCGTATAGATCGTTGAGTCCATTATCTAGATATATAAATGACATGCTGAGCTCGCGACTTCGTCCACGTAGAATCTAACATCGTTGAATATTTATTTTAAAATCTAAAATAAAATTTGCCTAAGTTATTCCTTGTCACATCAACTATATGTCAGTGAAAGTCCAGTCGATCCATAGATATGTTGGTACGTACAGAACAAACAGACAAACAGATAAAAATTGTAAAAAAATCTTATTTTGGTATATGTACCGTGTATACACACATGCTAGCATTTAGTAAACTGTGATAATTTTACTTGTATCAGTGAATGAAATCAATATATCAAGGTAAGAAAATCTTGGAGCGCTGTTTTAACTCTCTTTTTTCGTCAAAACTTGCGAATATGTTGGTATCCTACGACAAACAGTATGTTCGTAACTTCAACGTGATGCGCACCAGGTCACCAATAAAGTAAAAGAATCTTTTAGTGACTTTTTTTGTATTTTTGTTATTTCTATAGAATAACAGTAAAGAAGTTTTAAAAATGCATAAATAATGAAAATAATAAATTGGTTATAATTTAATTTGATTAATGACTAAAATTTGAGAATCCTATTCGTAATTTGATGAATATCTTAACAATAAGTATTAGTTATGTATTTTATTTTTCACTGAAACATACAATACATACGCCAATATACAATATTCATAAATCTGTCTATATATATGTGCGTATTTTAAAAACCTTCACTTTAGGAATGTCGGTAAGCCTATTTACTCGATCGTGAAGCGTGAAGCTAAAGAAAAATATGAATTGGCCGATACAGCATACACAGGAAAAAGGGCATAAAAATAAAATACATTAAAATTTAAAAAAATATACTCCAACTCCATAGACACTGTTTGATACAATACAATTTTGTATGGAGTGACACAGTTGCTAAGGCAATAGTAAGCCCGTTGATACCACTACTAAATATTTATTTCATTAAAATATAGTTTCCAATTTGGTAAATAAATGAATAATGAAATATATATATACATATTTATTGAACATTAACGTTATGATAAATAGTAACGTTCATTTTAAGTTATTAAAATACTTATTTTTTTAAGATCTTTGATTTTAGCGATTTTTATACATTTTAAATGAAACTATTTAACCGGATTAATCGCGTATATTTTGGTATTCGAAAATACAGGTAGACCTGTGACCACGGACTACTGTAAAGTGTTCGAAACGTCAGGTGTCCAAAAATGTATTTTCGAATACCAAAATATACGCGATTAATCCGGTTAAATAGTTTCATTTAAAACTTATTTTTTTATAAGTAGTGCGGGTGTGTCAGTTCTTATTTACAAGAGCAAGTTATTTTAGGTTATCAATTTGTTTCTTACTTATCTCATATTGAATATTTTGTAGGTACATCTTATTGAGAAATGTTTTGCTGTTCGTGATGAAAGCAATCGATCAATATATTTTTATCAGTCAAGTGAATATTGATTGATTTTATCTATAGAAGATAATCACTAGGCAGAATCGGGCTACTGAAATAAAACGCTTAATGTATGTTACAATATATGAAGGTTTTAAGAAGAAGAATTTAATTACGTAATAGTACAAAATTTTCAATACTAAATACTCGTCGATATCAAAGTGACAAATATATTTTTTATTTAAATATATTAACCGTTGGCTTTGTGGTTTCACAAAAGGCATAAGTAAAATAATAAAATATAAAATCAAATATAAATAGGCGTCATAATAAGAAATCGGAAATTTTAATTTTCATTGTGATATTTTAGTGACTTAAAAAAATTACAATGAAAATTACAAATTCAGTTTCCTTATTGTGATACCCACTTATATTAGGTTTTAGTGTGACTATTAAAAGAATTTTAAGTGTTTTATAATTTTTGACATAATATAATTATTGAGTTATTAACTTTATTTTTTCGTATTTTATCTTACTGCTGAACGTTTTTCCGGTGTTCCGAATAGCGGAATAAGTATTAAGAAAAGTTAGCTGGATCAGCTAGTGTTAATATATTAATTTCAAGAGAAGATCTTTTCTTTTATTATAAAACACAATAAAGTTATTTTTTATTACAAACATATTATAGAATAAATTAATTATAATTACAAAAGGAGTAAGTAAATATTAAACAATATTTAAATTATTGTAAAAGTATTAGGTAGGATAGATTGTAAAAAAATAATGACCTAGACTTGGTTTTCTTAATATCCTGTATAGGAGGCTATTAAGCAACGTAAATGTTAATATTCAAGGTACACACTCTTATATGTATATTTTGACCTACATTTCTGAGCTTATTATACTTATAAATATCACAATAAATTACTGTGTGAATTACAGATATATATTTCACCCATAAAAATAGTATTTCGTAAGAAAAAAGTATGCCATATTTTTCTTAAAGAAAGGGTTAATAACAACGTAACGTTTTATCCACTATACTCGTTGTTAAGTATTTCAAATGACACGTGAGAGGTTATCCAATATCAGCTTTTCATGCAAAACGAGTGCTTGTGACGTTTATTTAATATCACAGTTCTCGCTACTATAATGAAATAATTTATATCAAATGTTTATTCTGCAGCTTCACGTTTTATTCCGCATAGCTTAACCTAAATTAGGTTAGGCTACGTAAAGTGGAAAGAACTTAAATCGAAACATTGCGTGTTAATTAATGCCACGTTAAGCCTTAAGCAGAGGCGTGAAAATCGTACAAATAAATTAGAATATAGTATCATAGATTTCGTCCCAATTTGGGGAAAGTTTTTAAAATCTGTTAATCCAGAACACGGCATTCGATTCCGCCATTACTCGCATCGCATTGGCAGTATCCGTAAAAATTTATGAATTAACTTATCATTATTAGACCTTGCTTCGTAGCTGCCTTACAATTAGTATTTAAGTTGAAAAAAAAGTGTAAGTTGAAAGAAAATGATAAAGCGTAGTCGAAACTGAGATTCGACACGCACGGGAATACAAGGAAGCACAAAATTTCTTGAAATTCCTGCGGGAACGGGAAAACGCAATTTTAAATCTTATTTACATGACAATCTATAGAAGATATAAAAAATACCCAAAAAATTCTGAATCAAAAACTAATAAATGGCTTTATTATTATAATAAGTTAAATTAAGTTTCTATAAATACAAGTAAACTCTGGTTTTTATAGGTTATTATTAGACTTTTCTCCTGACTGCGTTGAATATGGTAGCTAAAAAAATTGTATACACCAGGTTTTTTTTATTTCATGATGCCCTTTTCAACCCGGAATGAATATGTGATTTCCGACTCAATAACTTTGATTTATTACTTTACACTGTTTTTAATTTACAATTTACTATTAATTCTACGTACATGCTGCGCACTGAGCAGGAAGAGTTTAAATACTTATATTATATAAAATAAATATAATGTACATATATTTACTTATTCTTGTTAAAATGTTGTAATTTACAATTACATAATACCATATATAAGTCGATCAAAATAGTATATGTTTAAATTTAATATACTTTTATAGTGTATATAATAAAGATAATAGGTTCTTCTAGTTTAAGTATGCCAAATTTTTTTTAGTCCACATAATTTTCATAAATAAGAGGTCAAAAGTTTTTCACATATTAATCAATATTTTGTAAGTAAATACACACACTAACACGTGTTTGACATGTACGTTACTAAGTTGACATATATGAATATATGTATGTATATATGTATATATATATATATATATATATATATATATATATATATATATATATAGTAGTAATATATATAGAAATTATTAATATTCATTCTTAAATTTACTGTTCTTAATAAATCTAGAGCAAACAAAAATAAAATGCTTTTTTTAATGTGAAATCCAAGATTTTAGATTCTCTTTATCTTTTTATATATACTGCAGGAGATGCGCAAACATACAATACCTATGTATAGCTAAATGCTGCAGGCAATCTCATAACTTCACGTCTTGTCCTAGTCTAGTGCACGTGCCGTCTTGTAATACAACGACGTGCGTTATATCCACTTTCAGAATGTCTTATAGACATAATCATATTATTATAGATATTACTTTAAAGATAAAATAGCTATGGAGTTGCCTTTAAAAGACTTATAAGGCAGACTTGTTATTTTTACATTATTAAGCTAAAAAATATAGTTTTAAATGGTGTAACCATAACACGAACTAATGAAAAAAATTAACGAAATAAAACCAATATAGGCATAGAAAAATATCATGAATAAAAATAATTTAACAAAACTATACTTCAGCCTATGTTCTATAAAAGTTATATGAAACATTAAAGACGTTTTCTTATATTTGAATAAAAAAACTTCAAGTCTTGCTTAACACGATCAAAATCACTATTAAAATATCCTTAGTAAAATTATATTTTATACACTTAGTAAATAAGGAATAACTTACTTTTATATGGCCATATATGAGACTATATTCAGTTCCATGTTTCCTTTGTTCACGCTTCAATAGGAAGCCCTTTGAGGCGCTCTCGATCGAAAGAAATAGGCCGATCTATTGTTCATTAGCACGCGGTGTGACGCGAGAGCTGTACACCATCGTCATGTTGTGTCTATCATGTTAACCTACTTTACATTGGTCGTCGGTTACAGCTTCAAATGATTGAAATCGAATGTCGCTACACTTATGAAATAATTTTTGCTTCATGCTCACCACTTGCGTCATTTGATTGTCTGAACACAGAGGCAGGAGTTCATCAATTGGCTAAGTTTTTTAGATGAAGCGTTTTTATGTATCACGAAATTCATACCAAATTTATTCTATCTATAAATTTTAATAATTAATTGATTTGATACGTAATGACGTTATTTAAGTAACTTGGTTAGATAAAAATGCGTTTTTGAGTTCCATTTCATACCGCGCGCTATGTACATGACATATATATAAAGAAATTATTCCACATTCAGAAAAAAGAAAAGTCATAATAGAGATATAATAGATCAATAGCTTTACTAGTTTTTATTCAATATACTACCTATTTTATACTACCTTGACATGACTATATTATCTTTTACCTTGTTCTACTAGATACCATTTTATGTATCTACTCAATATTCGGCATAGCAAGCTGTTCAATGATTGAATGACCTTTGAAGTAATAACCGTCGTTTGTTTCCAGCTGATGGTATGACCTATTCGTTCGGCGTGTTCTATGCAGAGTTCCTAACCTACTTTAATGAGGGCAAAGGCAAGACTGCGTGGATTGTGTCCATCCTTGTTGGAGTCACATTGAGCTCAGGTAAATTAAATACTTAATTTTTTAGTGTTTAAATATATCGATGTACATATTACCGTATATCAATAATATAATAAATCAATAATATAATTTTAAGGATATTCAGGTCAATAAACCTTTTAAAAGAAAATAAACAAACTGTAATTATGTTATAACTCCCTACATATACACTACACATTACTTGTAAATATGTTTGTAGTATAAGGATAATATAAGCATAATTTTAGTTGAACTCATGATAAGTTTATAGCATTGGAAGAGCGATAAAGTGATCGTGCTTGCACTTTAAGTTTCCCATTCAAATGAGATAATTAAAATTTTACTCATTTTCATCCCGACACTTTATATAGCGTTTGATATATTTATAGAGTATTGTTTTTAAAGTAAAGAATAAGATTATTTATCGCAAAATACAACTACGTAATTATTTTCTTTTTTGCATCAAATTCTTATGAATTTAATTTTATATTTCTTTCTAATAGTATTTCCTAAAAATATTTTAGAATTATTATATTTTTGTTAATTGCTTTTTACAGGTCCAATTTCAAGTTCGTTTGTAAACCGTTGGGGATGTCGGGCAGTAACAGTAGCAGGCGCGTTGCTTTCCGCCACGTGCGTAGTTATCTCCGCCTTTGCAAACAACGTGACTACACTCATCTTCACCGTTGGCGTTGGCGCTGGGATGGGCTTCGGTCTTATCTACCTTCCGGCGATTGTGAGCGTTACTGTGTGGTTCGATCGGTATCGAAGTCTTGCTACAGGTTTGTTTACATCACATAATCACGTGAAGACGATATATATGAAACAGATTTTGTACACATGTACTGATTTTTAACTTATTTGTTTCTCTAGGTATAGCAGTATGTGGATCTGGTCTTGGTACATTCCTCTTTGCACCTATTACATCAGCTTTGATTTCAAATTATGGGTGGCGAGGTGCAATGGCTCTTATAGGAGCTTTTATTCTAAACTGTATTCCACTTGGACTTATGTTCAGACCCGTACCTGAAAGGCCTAGGATACCAGTCACTGAGCCGATGTTGCCTAAAAAAAGCAAATCCCCACTGAAACGGTCACAAAGTTCGGAGCAAGTTGCACGAGCAAATGGCAAATATGACGATGATGTCGCAAGACTAACCTTGTCTCAACCCGCATTAAATAAACCACACGAACAAAAGAACCACTCTCACTCACGTCATGGCAGTGGTATCATGCACAGACCAGATGTTTTGTATCAAGGGAGCATGACAAGTTTATCAAAGTTCAGGGCTGCGTCACCTGATAGAGTACAAATTACTATAAAAAAAGAAGAACGCAAGCAAAGATGTGGATGGTTACCATGCTCAGAGGAGTCGAGAGCTATCTTATCAGAAATGCTTGACGTTTCTCTTCTAGTCGATCCTGTATTCATTTTATTTTCACTGTCAAACTTTTTAACTAGTATAGGGTTTTATATACCGTACGTCTATACAGTACCTATGAGCGAAAAATTGGGCATAGAGAATCCAGCTTATTTAATATCCATAATTGGTGCGTCAAACTTAATTGGAAGAATAATTTTGGGATACATAAGCGATAAACCGTGGGTCAATCGTTTATTTGCATACAATATATGCTTGACAATTGCAGGAATTAGTAAGTACTTAAAATTATTTCGTCAATTAGAATATGACCCTACATAAGAACCAATTAACAATATTTTTGTTTTGTTCAGGTACAGCATTAGCTATGGTCTGCTGGGAATTTTGGGGTCTTGCAATGTATGCCACAGCTTTTGGTTTTAATATTGGTGCTTACGTCGGGTTAACTTCAGTGGTACTAGTGGACCTTCTTGGTATAGAAAAGTTAACCAATGCATTTGGTCTACTTTTACTATTCCAAGGAATTGCATCTCTTATAGGACCACCCTTTGCAGGTATTACTCAAATTTAGTTCTTGTAATCTCAATCCCGTTCCGTAGTTTGAATATTGTACTCACATGACAAGTGTAACATGACTACTATATTTATTTATCATGTGATATGTACATATGATAATAATATAATGTTTGTAAAATCATAAATGAAAATTATTAAGATTTATGACAGCTATATGAAAGCCAGAAGGCTTCATCATAAATATAAAATTACAATTATTATTTAAATAACGAATAATTGCATTTTAGGTTGGCTGTATGACTCCTTGCAATCTTACGCGCCAGGATTCTACGTAGCTGGTGGTACGATATCATTGAGTGGTCTCATTCTCTTCTTCATTCCAATGCTGGAGAGGAGGAACAATAATAGGGATACGATGTTAGAGCAAATTTAGCAGGAACCGTTCAGAGGGGCACATCGCGATTATCCAGTAATCGTACTCAACAGCCCCTCGACTCCCTCCTCCACGACGTCCACTGAGGACACCTACAGCAACAGGGTATATACAACTAATATCGTAGAGGAATACGTTACTGATAGTTACCATGCAGATAATAATGAATATAACTATGTAAATGATGATAGAATAGATCTTTAGTCGTCAATAGAAAAATTCTAGCTCATTCCAAAGAAGTGAAAAGTGCGTGTGATAATTTTGAATAAGTGTAAAAAAAAGGACGTAACAAACAGTAACGCGCTGTGTTAGCAATAAATATAAAGAACTTCAATAAATTCTTACACTAAAAGTGCTATATTTAATTATTATAATTAGCATAGATAAACAACCATTGTTCATATTATGATAAATAATTTACAATATATTATAACTGTAAGAAAGCTTTATTGATTTTTTAGTTACTCTGGGAGTACATATAAATAATGTAAGCATTGCCCTTAATAAAAACATGTCTTCAAAATATATAATAATGTTATTGATATTATTGTCATAAATATTATTATGAACCTAGTTCCTTATATTGGAATGTCTTCACTTTCGTACAATTTAAGTATAATTATCTACAGAACTGTATACTATGTATAAAGCTATTTTACACTTGTATATATAAGTAAAGAGTAAATAGATAACTGTAAATATTCGTATTAAAGGCCTTATTGTGGACCAAATGGATTGGTGTTAAAGTTTTCTGAATCAGGTCTTAAACTAACATTTAGGATCTTGCTGTAATATATTAAAATGCAAATATATTGAATAAAACTATTTTGACTACTTTGCCTTCCATTTACTTAACTTCATCTGCCCTGTTTATAATATTAAGGCATCAAGGTTAAGAATTTAAACATTTATACGATCTAGATGTCCCGTTAACGCGTTGACAACGCGTTGCCTTAGCAACGTATTTGTCAAGTAATATGTTTATATGTTTGTATGTTGTGTATGTCATGGTACAGTGGTGAATTTCAATTAATATATTTTATCTGCATTATTTTTTAAAAGTATTAGCACTCTGCACTCCTTCTCTATTTAAATGATATCTTTGCTAAATTTTATACTCCTATGTTTGCATAATTTAAATAAAAATCGGTACAAATATTTTACTTCACTTATTAATATATAAATGTCGTAACGTATAAAATTACATTAAAGTTTCTGTAACAAACGTTTTATTAAATGACACACAAAATAGGAGTATTTAAGTGTATTTCTAATTCTATAATTTATGTATCATACCAAACTAATGTTTATCATAATTAAAGATAAGCCAATAGACCACAACTTTATTTAATTTCTATTCCTTACATAGAAAAAAAATAAATCTTCGATATAAGCCACAATTATAGTAAGCCTTTTTGGCAAATATTTACATTTTAAATTGAATTAACTTGATGCCTTAATAACAATTTGTGCTAATATATGCAGAACGAGTAAGGGCATATTTATATAAAAATAAGACATAAAAGGGCATTTAGGACATAAAAATTTATATTAAAATTATAATTCCTTCTATAGCTATTACACGGCAAAGTGTTAACAAATACTCGTCGTGAGTACCGCGCTAGACTGATGTACGAAAGTACAATATTTTTTTATAAATCAACACAACTTCTTACCACTTTATAAATTGTGTAATTATGTTGATATTGCAAATAAATGAATGTTATATAACTTTAACTATTAAAGTTAACACAAAAACAAGTTCTTTTCAATTAAAATCCTCCAATCCATCCTTAATATCTACTGAAGGTGCAATTTTCTTTTAAACTAATTCAAATTCTTAATGTACAGGTTAATAATAATAATAAAAAGGTTTCTATAGAAAATATTACAATTTCAGTATAAATGCATTTAAAAATAATTTATCATATTTTAGCACAACTATCTCACAAAAAAAATATAAAGCAGTCGGTAAGTGGCGAATTATATTCAGTTTCAAAAATCACCATTAAAAACGTTTTTGATTAAGCTATAAAGCTTGTCCCATTGTCAATAGCATTTAGTAGACACTGTCCCGTTACACGACGTTTCGTTACACTGCCTCGAGTTTTAATAAATGTATTTTCATTTCAACACATACTAACGAATTATAATAAATTTTTGTAACATCATTATGATGTAACAAAACTATAACATGCAAATATATGTGTTTACAATTTAATTAATACATGCTTAATACATGTTTACTGTTAAAATTTATAAAGATTATAAGCTACAAATACAGGCAAACTTATTATAATATACTATTACGTATTGCTGAAGTAAAAGTTATCTTATTAATAGATATTATAATGAGATTATTATTGTTTTTATTATATATATATATATATATATATATAAATATATATATATATATATATGTATAAAATATTTACTTTTGACTTAAATATACATTAGCCGTGTTTATTCTGTTTTTTTATCTTCATTAGCTGTACGAGCGCCTTTGCAAATATTAATCATTTTTTGATGAGTTCTTTCGTCAACCAAAAACATTGCTATTACAGTTACTGCAGGCGAAACCTAAAAAATACAAAATCCTTAAAAGCGTTCATATTGAAATATATCATAAAATTATTATCAATACGATTTCTTCTTTGACATTTGATAAACTACCGGTTTAGAATTTGAACTCACGTCATATACTGCAAGTACCAACGATAGTGTTGATATTATAGTTTTTTTACATAGAAAATTAAAAGGGCTTAAGATATATAATTAATAAATACTCAAAGTTATTTATACATACCCAATGAATCCAAATGGCCCATTGTACGGAAGTAGAACACGGCTTTACGTGTACGTCATTAGCTAGCACATAAGATAGCACTATCCAGCCACGTATAATGGCAATTGGTATCCAGCAGATCAAGTTTACTACAGTTATCACGATAACACTCTAAAGAATAAACATGTTAAATGTTAATATTTACTATTTTTAAAGTGTTATTCCACACTTAGGATTAGAAAACATTTTTAAAAAAACGTATAAAAATTTGAACGCAGCGGGATTCAAACCCGCGCCTCTTGGATACCAACCAAGCGCTCTGACCGCTAAGCCATGCGTTCTACTACCAGCTGCGTCGAAATTCTTATACATTTTGTTACAACTTATTTATGTTCTTAGCATCTCTGTAGAGTGATTATTACAAATTTCTACTACTTAAAGACCGCTAAGTCAGCGGTCAGAGCGCTTGGACGGTATCCAAGAGGCGCGCGTTCGAATCCCGCTGCGTTCAAATTTTTATGCGTTTTTTCAAAAATGTTTTCTAATCCTAAATGTGGAATAACACTTTAAAAATTGTAAATATTAAAATAAAATAGTAATCTCTCTTGTTAAACGATTATTTCTTAATAATCTTTAAGTAGTAGAAATTTGTAAAAATCTCTCTACAGAGATGCTAACAACATAAATGAGTTGTAACAAAACGTATAAGAATTTCGACGCAGCTGGTAGTAGAACGCATGGCTTAGCGGTCAGAGCGCTTGGACGGTATCCAAGAGGCGCGGGTTCGAATCCCGCTGCGTTCAAATTTTTACACGTTTTTTCAAAAATGTTAAATGTTATAAAGAATAAACATGTTAATTGATTAAGTGAAAGATTTTAACTTTGAATAAGACTTGTTCATAGTATTTTTGTCTATATTTGTCCAACTTTCAAAAACATTAGTAATTTCACCATTTATCGTCTCGGCTGGTTGTATATCGCCTTTGTTTAACCAAACCAAAGAATAGAAAAATATTGTTTCTTTTGAAGAAAGTTAAAGAAGCTCAAAAGTATTTTCCCATTAACCTGATCGGTGTACCAAGTATTAGGTTCTTGCTTTGGAATTTTAAATTTCCCTCTAGTGCTATTATTCGTCGTAGAACTCTTTACCCCGCTTTTCGAGACATTGCATTTTGAGTATCGAAACTCAACGCCACACTTTGTCTTACCAGAACGAGAAAATGAAAATAATTGCAATATAATCATTCCCCCGAGTGGAAAGATTTTTTACCCCATGTCCTAAACTAAGTCATTAATAAAGAAACAATATTAAAACGATTCGATTTATTCTAGTTTAATACTTACATTCGTAAACTTGAATTGCTCGACTAAATTCTCCGCAGCGTATTTTGCTTCTAAGTTCCTTGCCCAGATCAACATAACAATCCTTGAAAAAATCAAAAGTAACATATACACATAATTACCTTGGATAAATATAAAGTATAAAGTATTGAAAATATATATATTTAAAAAATACTTTTAAAAATTTCATTGTAATGTACCTAATACTACTTTTCAAACATAGCTATGACATTTTAAAATTGCCTACTAAAATGTACACCTCAAAAATAATGTTTTCTTATGCTTTTTTGACTTTGCTTTTCTTATGCTTTTTTGAAAACCACATTTCAAACCTGCCTTTTAAACCCAAAGAACATCTATGCTCTTGCTTTTTAATTAATATTTAGGTACATTAGTATCTGAAATTAAATCTTTCGTCACATATGTGTACATGAAAGGCATATAATGCGCTAGAAAGTGAGAAACTAGTATTTCCATTTTGCACCCAATTTTCGGACTATACAATTTTGGTATTGAAGAACGGATCACAAAGTTACGTTTGGTTTCTATTTACCAGACACGTGGAGACACGAAAATGATTTTAATTGGTCAATAAATAACAATTGAATTCAAAACTATTGCAGTTGTAGTAATACACTTTCCCACTGCAATAGGATCATATAAATTATTTATATAGCTAAAAAATATTTAACTATAAACGAAAATGTTACAATAATTAATTCTGGTAAAACACGACATGAACACGTTACATTTGATAAGTAATGACAGGAACAATATTTTGGACCTAATTTTAAGTAATCTTACTTTATCTTTATTTTATATAGTTGATGGTGCACATGTTTGTGCACGATCCTTTAGAGATTTCAATTCCGTTTTTTTCTCGTTGTTGACTTGACTCAAAATAATAATGTTAGATTTTATTTTTATAAAGCCGATACTATCAACTATATATCCTGGAATGTCGAGCTGTTAATTCGAAAACACGTTACCGTTTCTAAACCGCGATCAAAATAATATCCCATATGGTATTCATAGGAAATAATTGGTTTACTACGCGAAAAACTCAAATATCACAGAAAATATCTTATACGTTATTCTAATCCTAAATGTGGAATAATACATTAAAAATAGTAAATATTAAAATAAAATAGTACTCTCTCTTGTTAAACGATTATTTCTTGATAATCTTTAAGTAGTAGAAATTTATAAAAAAATCTCTACAGAGATGCCAACAACATAAATAAGTTGTAACAAACGTATAAGATTTTCGGCGCAGCTGGTAGTAAGTAGAACGCATGGCTTAACGGACACGGCGCTTGGACGGTATCCAAGAGGCTCAGGTCAAATTTTTATACGTTTTTATCAAAGATGTTTTCTAATCATAAGTAACAGTTTAAAAATAGTAAATATCAATTTTAATATTGTTTCTAGGAAAGTAGACATGGATATTTTCTTTGAAAAAGACACCAAATCCGCATACTTAAATCTTTGATCGAGATCGAGATCTCAATAACTACGCTGGTTGATTTTGTATTTGTATGTTTTTAATATATATTAAAAAAACATGTACCCTTTCAGATCCATATTGGAAGTGTTGACTAGCTTCACCTATGTATAACTGTGGTTGCACTATGTATCTAACCTTAACCTTTAGTCGATTTTTTATTATCTTGTTAGTGTTAACTATGTTGATGATTTAAATAAATAAATAAATAAAAAATAATTGTAGGTTACTTACATAAAACCAGTGGACTTCACGCTTCGCAGTAGAAATATGGGTATGACAATAAACCTTTCCCATGTTTCTGGTATGACCATATCTAAGACACATGACTGACAAGAGAAATCCAATGCATATCTTCCGACGCCGACGAGTGGTGGTATAGAATATAATGCAGCAAAGAAAACACATAAACCCTGATATAATATGTAATGGCTTTTTTGTATGGGCCAGCCTGAAAAAAATTTAATCGTCATTATGGTAATTTAAATAACTTAATTTTTCTTTTCGAAACTCATATTTTTTTATGTATACCTCTCGTTATATATTTGGCCACCACATATCTTTCGATGCATACGTGTGTAAGGCATTCCACTTCGTAAACAGCCAAGAATGAATCCCAAAATCCAAAGAAATCACAAGACAATTTATCCATACCATATTCAATGCTAAAATATTTAAGGACCTTTTTATTATATCCAAATTTAAATTGAGATATTAATAATACATAATTATATTAAATTTATATGAAACTATATTGGAAAATACTGATTTTTACGTAACGGCATTTAATTAGAATATATTCCATTTAAATGCTGGTACGAAACTTCATGAAATACAGACACAAAATATATGTCGAAAGATAAAACGTTGTCGGAACTCGCAAGTGAGTAAAGCAAATGAAAACATCAGGACTTAATCTCTTAAGCCCGGCAAAGTAATGTTCAATTGTCAAATGTGTAATCCGGCAACACCTATTTAGCTGGCTTTAACAATATATTAAGCAGTTAGGTACGAGTTACGATAAGCTCGTTACAAATACACAGCTAGAATAATCTTCTTGTTAGTTTTATTTATAATTAGTGTAGAAACACTAAGAGGAGGACAATATGAAATAACCATTTATAATTTTATTTTGAAACCATAGAAACATTTTTTTTATTTATTACTTTGTAGAAGTACATACTAAACAGGTACTTTTCCATTTTTTACCACGTAACAAGTAAACAAGACAGAGTGAACATGTTCTTCAATTTCTGCTCGAGTTCGAGACATTTCATTTTGAGAACACATGTTCTTGTTTTAATGAAATAGGATGTTTTAATGAAATTACGGACATTAAATTATTATGTACATGTAAATCCTGTAGGTACTTTTTATGTTCAGGTTTAGTGCTAACTGAGGAAACGGGAATTCCTAATTCTCAACTTTTATGACATCGCTTAATTGTTCGTTTGTGCTCACCCTTCTGAATGATTTAACGGTATAAGACGGGAGAGAACTGACATAGCCCGCCTAACGCAGGTAATAACCGTAAAAAAGGTTAAATTACGGTAGCTTAAGTCTAATCGTAGGTTTGTCGACAAGAAAGCCAGATTCAGCCAAATACCCAAGAGTGCAGATATTGCCCCTGCAACAATAAGATTAATACAAAAAAGTTGCACAAAATCAATAAAATATAATAATCATATATGTTTAACAACAAAAGTAATATTAAAAATTTTAAAATATGTTTGACTAAACACATATACCTTGAATATCATGTACACATTTAAAATCCGGAAAGATTGTAAAATAATCTTTAGTTCCAATATAAGAAATATTCTTGAAAATAATCTTGGCAAATATTTTTAAAAAGTTATTTACCCGTTATAATGAAGCCTTTATCCAGATTTTCTCTCGATTTATCATCAAATATTTCACTCCAAGTGCAGCTTTGATCAATCATCCTGATGTCCGTTTGCCGTTCGCTTCGTCCGGCGCCGATGAAGTGACTCTACGCATCTAAGTCAAATGAATTGTACATAATCTAGTATTCCTCATCAGATCTAATTTCCGAGTGTCAGCTTACACTCTAGTATTTCAGGTTTTGTTATGCTCTGTTTCCCCGATACGTGGTTAGAGCCACATAAAAACCACACATCCTTTGAACAAAAGACTAGCTTAACTTAACTGTATTTAAATTGGTGTGTGATATTTCTAGGGAGATTATGTAAATTAATATAAATTACAGTTAACCCTTTAAGTAACAGAATTTTTTTTAAAACTTTACTCATGCAAAACCTGCCTCTAGTTGGGTTATTTTATAAATGAATATTTATTCATATTATTTACTAGGTTCGAATATTCAGCAATTACAAATTTTTTTTTGGATAAATAGAATTAAAGTTTGAATGTGTTACTTGAAATAAAGGCGCCATGTATCGTGATAAAATATTATAAAATTATTTGTATAATATTTTTTATGAATAAATAAAATCAATTTTAAATTGAATATCTTTATTTAACATAGGTTACAAATCACGTTGCCTTCACAATTCTAAATGCGCTTGTACATGCATCGTTTGTCCATATAGTCTATTTCTCCCGAAATTGCAATTTCTCGTCTTGGACTAGATGAACCCCTGACCATTGCCTTATAGGCAAGTCATTTGCATAAGATTCAATTATTCAATCATAGGCTTCTCTCAATCCTTAATAAAAGCTTCGTCTATATCTCTTGGCCCGATCTGGATGTAATAAGGCATAGTGCTTCCTCATGCGGCCTAGTAGAGCAGCCCGAAGTCGTTCATCTACCGCAAGGTAACAGAGTACAGGAACACTGGTCGCCGCCTGTTTATATGATTTCTTAATACAATTATATCTTTTTAGTCCTAATTTCTATAGAATGACCGCACACGGTTATATTTATAAAATAAAAAAGCTAGTCATGTTAATTAACATATTTATTTACATTGAGATATTTGTTACATACCAACCAAAACAAAAAAATAACACTATATACAATTGCATTGTCAAAGAAAGTATGAAAAAGAACAAAAAAGTAGAGGAAGCAATTTTTTCCTACAGATACAGAAGTCTTATTTAATTAATAGGTACCTCAGCGGCAATAGGTGCGACGAGTGCTAGCACTTGTGGTACGTGAGGGCGATAGCCATAGAGCAGCAATGGGAGCCACTGCCAGCCTGCCAGAACAGCTGCTGGGATCCACAGCGCGAGTGTCACCATAGTTAATACATGTATAGACTGGATAAAATACACTTAAGTCAGTTTTACTATACTATAAATGCAGAAGTTAAATTTTGTTTCTTAATAATTTTTGTGTCAATCGGTCATAGAATCTCCATTATTTAGAAACAATCAAAATCTCCATATATATTTTTTTAAATGAAACTATTTAACCGGATTAATCGCGTATATTTTGGTATTTTGGTATTTGGTCACATGTCTACCAGTGACCACGGACTACTGTAAAGTGTTCGAAACGTCGGGTATCCAAAAATGTATTTTCGAATACCAAAATATACGCGATTAATCCGGTTAAATAGTTTCATTTAAAATGTATAAAAATCGCGAAAATCAAAGATCTTATTATCTCCATATATGTTAACTTTAATACATAAGTTACAAAAGAAGTACAACGTTATTTACACTAATAAAACAGTACATTTTGTAATTTACCCTCGTCAATCGCCTCTCCTCCCTTTGTAGCTCGCTTCTATAATTTATTCTTTCTAGTCGAATAGCCTTTCCCATGAAGAAAAATCTACAATATAATTATGCAGGTCATTACTGAAAAAATATGTATGTTTTCTTATACGTAAATCATATAAAATAAAAAATAAGAATATTATACCTAAGCTCTGTGTGAAAATTATAAAAATATATTCGTGTTATGTTTAATATTAAATTCTTAGTAATAATGAATTATATAGCCATGAAATAATACGGGTATAATCAAGAACTTGAATTATAAAGATAAAAATGTGAATAACCAACACTAGCTATTTAAAACTTACATCCCAATGACAGGAACAATTCCACATACAACTACATAAGGCACACTGTAACCTAAATGTCTCGCGCCAGAACTGAGTGACGGCCACAACAGGGCGCACACTGTACCAGTTGCGTCACAAGAGTACATTCCATAGCCGAATAGCGGTGGAGTGGCAAAGATCACCGCCAACATCCAACACATACCAATTAGCGTCCAATAATACCTAAAGTATACAGTTCTTTCTGAAACACAAGAGCTATTAAATGTTGTCATCCGAATAAATATCAGTGCCAGTATTCATTGTTCTAACCTCGCCTGTAGTATTTCGCTAGTAAATATCTTTCCAGTACGGTTGCGAACAGAGCAGTCATTTGAAAGACACCGAAAAATTGATTCATAAACGCGAAAAGCTGACAACACGCTGGACCAAATAACCATCTGAAATAACATAATAGTTTTAAACTGTTTTAATAAATTGTCGAGAACGTTTTAAGTTATGTATTTATAATATATATACACCTCTTAGCTATTGCAGACGATGCTGAGAATGGAAATCCAAGCAGATTTCTACCCAGAGAAGCAGAGCATAGATTAAGTACCAACACATGACTTTTGAATATAACAAGGTGACTGTGGATGAACGTGGCGTACAGCCAAGCGTTAAGCAGCACCCCGACTACACCTGCCATGAGATAATACGAGGCTTATATGATATTTTATTAATAATATACGCCTAGACTCAGTATATATAAGCAAACCATGTTATAAAATAGGCCTAATCTTTTAAGTATATTGTTTTATTAAATTATTTATTACATTTTATTAAATTATTTATTACCTTGTAATTATTAAATGCAGATATTTATATAGTTTCATACTACTTAACCGCTATGATGACGGTAATAATATGTATGTCTGACAATTTTTTTAACTCTTTTACATAATAAAAACTACAATGAATATAGAAATTACTTACCAAATACTATAAGACAGGCTCCAAGAAGAGTTTTGTATGAACTGTCAAAATAATACCATGGACACTCATCTTCGTTATAATCGAGCAATGTTTGCATTGCAATATCACTTTAACAAATCACGTTAGGCACCAATTGAGAGGGAACCGTAAGCTTAAATTTGATTCAACACAAACGTCCACATAGGAAAAGTAGTCATAGAGACTGGCCAGGTTGCCGAACTGGCTCCCGCTAGACAAAGGACACGGATCATGTTACCGTCCTGAAATCATTTTGTATGCCACATCCAGGTGAAAAATATATATAGTAAACAGCTTCACGCTCTATCCCGCTTAACAGGCGAGTCAGAGAGCCGTCAAAACATTCCATTCGAAGTACAACGTCTTAAGTGGTGGAACTTAACGCTACTCTTTGTGTGTGTTACCAGAAGGGACAAATAAAATAATTAAACATAGTCCTTCCTCAGGGAATCTAACGTAAGACCAATCGCCATAACATTCAGACGCTTACACACTTTACTTAAACTAAATAGTAAAGAATGTATGGTAAAAGCAAAATACTGTAGTATGAATTTCACTTGTGATTGGATATCAATTAGATACCGATCTCAACTCCATTTATAATATACATTATTTACAAATACCGTGAATGTCATTTCTATTACTATTCCGATTATACAATCTTCATTAAAGAATATACGCATTCATGTTTCATATTGTAATTGAGGCCAGTTTTGGCGCAGTAGGACAGCGTCTGACTGTAAACACGATCAGTTGTTGGTTTGATTTCCACTCGGTATGATTATATTTAAATTATTTTTATTTTCTCTACACTCTGGTAAGACAAAGGCGCGGCGTCCCTTCACTCAATACGCAATGTCTCAAATTTGGCGGAAAGCGGAGTACCGAGTGTATTGATATTATCTACTTTCAGGAAACCCTGCTATTCGGGATAAAAGTGTAAAGCTATAATAATGCCAAAATTAAAAAAATACTTTAATAGTTTTCACTTGATATTTTTAGATGGTTATGCATTGAACATTTGAAATTAGCATCAAATTATATGTGATAAATATGCAAATAGCAACACGTCTCCAAAAATATTTAATTTTATTCATAGCCAAGACACGAGGAAGTTACTCGCCGACTGCTTTGCAAGTTAAATTTATCCCGATACGTGTTCTATTTTATTCTATTTTTGTTACAGTCAACCAAATTTAGACCATGCAATAAATGTTCAATGAACGCAAAGTTTATTGAGATTCAAATAACATTCTTGTATCTAACAAAATGTAAAAATATTAATTCTTATCAAATCGAACTCATGATAGTTGTCGTTTGGAATTTATAGAAGAATAAGTAGGTATTTATATATATATATAACACGAACGGTCTGCGCACGTTTATCTAATAGTTAATTACTGGAGAGATCGCACATGTTTTTGGCGACGTATATATATTCGATCACTACCTAGACTGCGTTATCAAACCATTGATGTGAATAATCACAGCGTGTGCGCAGTGCAGTGCCGCCACCGGACGAAGTGCGACAGGAAGATGTCGATAGAACAATTGTCCGTAATGATCAAGAATCATCTTGATGCTCTCACCTACAATAAGGAACTTCCATATTCTAAGAAATGGACTATTGTTGAATCTTCTATTGGAGGCCGTGGACTCGTTGCCACAGAAGACATAAAAATAGGAGAAGTGTTATTCTACGATCATCCTCTGGTGTCTGGACCGCGGTCTGGCACCATCATACAACGTGGGTGTACCGTTTGTAAAAATATAGATAGCGACAGTTTATTTAAATGTTCTAGATGTGCGTTATTATTATGTTCTGAGCAATGTCAAAACAGTGGTATCCATTTAAGTGACTGTAGTGTAATTTCCTGTTGGCCTAACAAAGTGCCTATTGAGGAAGTCGATGACACACTGTTATCACGGGCACTAACGGCTATACGCGCATTGTTATTAACCGACGATCAAAAACACCTTCTAACTTCACTTCAAGCTCATGTTTTACCACAACATGGAAGTGAAATTAGGGACTTGAGAAAATACTTTGATATGCCCACAGAAGTAGAAGATTTTTTGATTTACGTAACATGTGTTCTCGATGCAAATGCCTTTCAAATAGCAACACCGTACGGACAACAAGAAATGAGTTTGCGTGGGCTTTATCCTGTTTCATCCATAATGAATCATAGTTGTATATCAAATACAAGATACAGCTTCAACACACAATCTTACATGACATTAAAAGCTTGTAAACAGATATTAAAAGGCACAGAAATATTTACATGTTATTCTGCCATGTTATGGGGTACCCCTGCAAGGCGACTTCACCTTAACAAAACAAAGCATTTCTTATGTAATTGTGAAAGATGTGCCGATCCGACAGAACGAGGTACTCTTTTGGCAGCCCTCAAATGTTTTTCAAATGTATGTCCAGGCTCACTTTTACCTATTGATCCATTAAAATTTAATTCATCATGGCGCTGTATAGACTGCGGCATGCGTGTTCCTCACAATAATATTTGCTCTATCCAAGGTGCTTTGGGAAGCCTCATAGGATGTTTGAACTTTGAAAATATTTTGGAAGTAGAAAGATTTCTCTTAAATCGAATCAGTAAATATATACCAAAGTCCAATCAAATTGTCGTGGATCTTCAATGTCGTATTATATGGAAATTCGGAGAAATCGAGGGACTTCGATGGAACGGTAAGTTACTATTTCGAATTTAAATCCGAGCCTATCGCGAACAAAAAATAGACAATTTCATGTAAAATTTATTGAGATATCGGAGATAAGATCTTGATATGTTGTGATAAAAATGTACATATGTATAGGAAACACCATACTAACCATGACTTGATACAAATGTTTTAAAAAATAATATAAATATTTTTTTATACGGAAGCTCGTAATATACCTATTATAATACACATATTAAACACCAGTCTATAAGTTCATTTATATAACAGTAACGTTAGAGATTTTTTAACTACGTTATTTTCGACAAGGTAAACTTTAAATAAAATGAAGACAGCAAATATTTTATGCTATTGTTATTTTTCAAGTATAAATCTAATCATGAAAGGATTTTGTTAACAAAAACTTAGAGACAGATGTAATATGACTTCTCAGTATTATATGACGTCAAATATGATACGCAACTCGCCTCCATGAATCAGTAAGTAGGTAAATTCCAGAAGCTATTTTCATAATGGTTTAAATGCGTATATCGATGTTGAAACGATATATGCCGTCAGTCAATCTCAAACACTGCTGACTTAACTGCATTTCGCGCGTGCATCGAAATCAAGCATGGCAATAGTTCCGAATATCGAAATGTTTCACCATTTTCTCCCCGATAATCTACAATCAACACTTAACGTGACTATATCTAAATCCGTATTGGGAGGAAGAGGTTTATTTGCCAATAAGTTTTTAAAAAAGGGATCACTTGTGTTTATAAATAGGCCAATTGTGTTTGGTCCTAGAGCTAATTGTACAATCGAAAAGTTTTGTTGTACCTGTCATCAAGTTAACGATTCGTGCTATTCATGTGAAAAGTGTCACGCGTTTATTTGTTCTAAAAAATGTAATAATTCATCACAACACAAGCAAATATGTTCTTTTATTAGTAAATATTGGAGTTTAAAGGAAACAACTAAAACAATAGAGACAGTGTCTATTATACTCGGACGTATGTTAATCTATTTACAGTTTCTGGTACTTCCTGAGGAACATAAAAAAATACTGAGATTATTCCAACAAAATGACATTAAGTCTTTAGAATTTGAAGAACTTAAATTATTACAAATGAAATTTTCTATTCCTCAGCACCACGTAGATTTTATTTACATGGTACATTCGATTATGAAAATAAACTGTTTTCGAATCAGTAATTCACATGATTCTAAAATCATTGAACTGAGAGGTTTCTATCCATTATCAGCATTCATGAATCACGCTTGTATTCCAAATACTAGAAATATATTCACGTCAGAATATTTAATGGCTGTCATTGCAAGCAAAGATATTGAAAAAGGAGACGAAATTACATGCTGCTATACAGGAATACTATGGTGCAGCCAAGTCCGAAGGTTACAGCTGTACAAAGCTAAACAATTTTGGTGCAAATGTAGTAGATGTAGTGACAAAACAGAAAAGGGTACAAACTTGTCAGCTTTAAAGTGCTTAAATAAAGAATGCATAGGAATTCTTTTGCCTAAAACCCCTTTGAGTCCGCTTTCAAAATGGCTATGTGACACTTGCCTTGCCATCGTATCTTTGGAAGAGATAAATATGATACACAGTGTGTTAGGCAGCCTCGTCGGTGTTCTCAAGTTGGACGATAAAAATAAAATTAATTTAAATAAAACAGTGCTCAGAAGACTCGCTGAATTTGTTCCATTTTCAAATCATATTTTTCTTGATATAAGAATGAGATTGGCAATCAAACTTGGTTTTATGGAAGGATGTTTTCTATACGGTATAAATAATCGAAATAAAGTTTCGTATAACAAAACTAACTCGACTCTATAACCAAATGGATATTATCATTATTAAAACAACTGATGATCACAATTAATCACAGGTATGGTTAATTTATCCATTCATTTGTAATTTCATTCAATTTGCATTGTTCTTAATTGAATAAATACAACAATAACTCGTTAATAATAGGTACCTTTCCTATTTATACTTAGTAAATACAACACACTTATTTGTGTGACGATAGTTTATTTCGGCAAAATAACATATAATTGAATATATGTATATGAAATTAAATATATAATGTTACAGTAGAGACTATTATAATAACATGCACAGTGTTGAGTTTCTAGGACATGATGCGGTTTGTATTATGTCAAGGTTTTGTTAATATATTTATTTTAATGTCAAGTAGTAAATATTGGTTAAGGGGAATTTTCTTATTAACAATTTTTTCGTCAAATTGAAACAAGACACTTATCTAACAAGGAATGAAAAGAGAGAAAGTAATCAAAAATATACTTAATAATATTAATTTTAACACATTAAAAATATGAAATACGTCTTTATTTTATATAGCTATATTCCTTACTAAACAATTTAACTCAGTTTAAATTATTTCACTTGTTACAATACATGTAATGGTAAACGTGTAACCTCGCTAATTAATTGCGTTTGCATTAATTGTAATCGTTAATATTTGGATGCGTCTCGCTGAGTAGTTATCTAGGCCGGAATGTTTACAACCACCATTTCTACATCATTTCAAATAACACTTACCAGTATGCTTTCTTCAATAATATTTTTGTAAAAGTCATTTACGACAATACCAAAAAATATACAGTATGTATATGTATATTATATGTATATGTATTATATGTATATGTATATGTATATTTTCTTATATATGAATATATGTGTACATAAATATTTTATTTATTTATTAAATTTAATATATTAGTTTAACTTTTTACTTCTTTTTTTTAATTCAATTACACTTTTGTTCTCTTGTTTTGGCACTCATCCATTTCCACAGGTTTACTGGAAGTGGTCTCTTTAAAAGATAATTAAGAGATAATAATAAACCTTTGTATACAAACTTTCACTAAATTTTATATCTTTTTTGTAAATTAAAGAGTATATTAATATACAAAGCGAGTACTTGCAGTTTTCTCAAACATATTTAAGAATTTATCAAGCAGTTGAGATTCAATACGACTTCTACGAATACGCAGCACGTATGGGTTCGTTTCCCAATCAGTGGTGTATTTATGTACATAATAAAAATACGCTACACACCTGCATGGTGCGGAGTAGAACCTAACGTTTGTGATGTTTGTAAAATAGTGAAAAATGCCAGTAGAGAACAATTGTACTCCATGATGTGGTCATTGAAATGTACATGTCCGTTGGTAAACAAACCCTAAGTAAGTTAAAGAGATCTATAAATATATCTACTATTGTCTGAACTTAAAAACAAGGACATAAAGAATATTTCATTGCAGAATTAAAGTTTAGTTTAGTATTTAAAAAGTGGAAGTTTTAATTACGACGTCTTAAGAAAATATTTATAGTTATTATTATGCTTACATTTCAAAAGCTAAAAATATGATGTGGAAAGGTGCATATGTGAAATGCCACTTTGTTCAATCTTAATATTTTCCTTCAATTTCATTTTAAATCTTAAGAAGTCTTTATTTGTTATAACATTTGAATTATTTTATATAGAGGGTATTACAACATAAATCAATAAATATTAAAAAATATATTTGTAAGACAAAGTATACCAACATACGTATTAAGTGAATTCTGATTGTAGTGCGAAAACAAAAATACACATAGAAGGGGGTTTGTACATTTAATTTTAGTTGAACAACTAGCTTTATACGTCAGAAAACTGCGCAATTTCCACATATCGGAATCATAAACGCTAGTATGAAAAGCACATTACTTTAAAGCCGAGAGTAAATTTTAAAACTCATTAACGGTATTGACTTCGCTGTGTCCTGACATGTACAAATAGTGTTCAAGTGAATAAAACCAGTGAGATTATTAAACGTGGGTCAGTTATTGAATTGATCGCTAGCAGTCATGGGTGCCGCTGCGAAGAATGCACGACCACATGTAGTGACTAGGTGGATCTGCGCACCTCTGCCGTTAGTACACGATCTAACTTCCAATAGCCACTAGGATCAAAGCTAAATTGTTTAAACAACGTTTATTAATAATTGTATCGGCGAGCAAATTACTTGGCATCTATTTATTTGTATTTGTGGTGGCAACGAGAATTACGATATGTTAATTAATCGTTACGTGACTTTCAGTAATACGTGAATATTTGGAAGTTGTTAACAGCGATTTGTATAATATTCGCACTTTTGTTGTTATATAGATTCAAGCGATGGAACTTGAAGGTCTGTGGCTAAATACGTTGCCAACTATTTGAATATTACGACAAGCTCCAACATCTGATGAATTTCAAACATTAGTTTCAAACTAGAAATTCTTCAACTGCGATGTCAATCACCATTGTCTCGTACTATATACACGTACAGACATATCTAATATCTTTATGATTTCATCTTAAGAAAATTTAAATAATTTATATACCTATAACAAAACAGTATATTATTATTTACATTTTTAATAACAATAATCTGTGATCATGTGACGTTGTAAGCTATTCTTGTGTTCAAAAATAAAGAATGTATTCCATATATTCTCTACAAATTAATCAAAATTAATATTAGTACGATAAATGTCTTATAATCGTCCAGAGCTGTCGGAGTCTCGCTTGGACCTGAAGGAGAGTCTGTGCCGCAGCACGCTGCGCACAGTGGCGGCGCTGGGCGCGGGAGACGCTTACCTGCGCGGCCTGCTGCTGTATCACCTGCACGCCGCGCTGGCAGAACGCGCCCGCCGGTCTCCAGACCTATATGAGGTATAAATTTACCTAATAAAAAGCTGTTGATAAGTAGTAGGTTTATACATTTTTTTTGCTTCATGCTTTTCCCGCACAGCATTGTCGACTGGAAATTAATAGTGTCAAGACACTCCGTACTCCACTTTCCGTCGAATACGAGGGATTGAGTGTTGAGTGGTGAAACTCAACGCTACGCTTTGTCTTGCCAGAGCGATGAAATAAAAATAAATTATATATTATCATTACCCAGAGTGAAGATTGAATCCACGGCCGGCCTCAGTTATGTAAATAACGTGTTTATTTATATACCTACTATCTTTCTCTCTTCGTAACCGTAATCCCACATGGTGGTGGGGTCCAGCTTTCTCTATTTTTCTCCACTCCACTTCGCTCGGCCCAGGACCAAGGAATGGGACCTCTTTATAAGGTCATATTGCAGCCTTCTTCTATCGCTTCCTCATCTTCCGTTTCCGCTAAGGCTTCCTCGCACGTATTAACGCCTGGTCCTGGTCACGCCACACATCCACCTTAACATCTTCATTTCGGCTACTTAGATAGCACGAATGTTAGATCCTGGTCCTGTTTCGCTGCCATACATAATAATATACATAACTGTTAAAATGTCATTGTTTTTAATAATCTAGCAATGAAGAATCAAGTTCGGTCTATTTTTAGTAACTACTACAAGATACAATTTTATATTAAACATTGATCAACGATTTCCATAAAGTCGGTCACTCGCGGACCGAGTTTTATTTGATTTAATATTGATATTTTCTACCTTTTAAATTGCTATATTTTGTGAATACAAATAACACAACCTGAACAGGTTGTGTTACTTCCCATTTCATGAGCAACCAGAAACTTTTGATAGTTTAAACTTTAATCTATATATTAATTAGGATGTTATCAATATAGTATACACTATAAAGATACCTGTCTGTACATTGAAGATCTAAGTCAAAAAATATTGTTCAGTGCATTTATCAAAGTGCTTACCTAATATAACCGATAATAAATATCAGTGTCTATTTTATTTGTGAATCTGTTATTTGTGCATTTCTGCGCGCTAGTCTCGGAAATGGAATACCCGATTTAAATTCAGTTCTATTTTATATTTTGGTAACCTTACCATAAAATTTAGCGAGTATCGGTTAAAAATACCTTATTCGAATAAATTGCTTATAAATTAATGGTTTTCTCGAACCTGCTGAAAGTTTAGCTTTCTATGTAGACGATTCATAAAATTTATTAGTGATTATTTCAAAGCAACTTTCTCACGTCAACGGAATCGTAGGCACAAACAGTACGGAATATATTATTAACTTTATACGTTATCTTAAAGAAAATAATTTTAAATACAAACGTATAATAAATTTAGAATAATACTTCAAAAATATTATAAAAGTGTTGGTACTTATAAGTTTCTAATTTTGCTGTTATTATTTTCTGTTTTCCCTAGGAATTGAAATCTGAAATTGAGAATACTATAGAGCAAGCCTATAATATACTTCAAGGCGATCTATCTGCACCGCCAGACCTAGAGCTACGAAGACAATACCTTGGTCCTGGTTGCGACAAGCCCCATGAAGAAAAATTTACTATTCTCGATTCTCCCGAAAGGCTTTATTTGTAACACAATATAAAAAAATCTAAACCGATAAGATGCAATCTTTTTGCAATGTAGATACTCATACAAGTTTAAAAAATATATATATTACTATTCATAACGTTATATTTTTAAAGTTTACTGTACGCTTTAATTATTATATTATGAAAAATGTAACTTATAATAAGCAATCTACTTAATCAATATAAATTATATCTAAATAAAATAAAGCAACAACAAATAATATCCAAAATAGAAGGTAAATGAGCTCCGCGTACAATTTTAAAAGACTTAATATAAGAAATATCAAGATTTCAACCTTTTCGACCAATTCTTCAGCGATAAAATCAGAGGGATATGTAAATTCCAGTACTTACCATAATGATTCTAATTTATAGTATAAATTATAACAAAGCTAAATAATTATGGCATAAATAATGTTATCTCGAAGTATTGTATTAAACAATTTATAACCCAAAGCAATGTCTTTTCATTTTGTCCTTTTTAAAAAACTAATGTGGTACATACTTACACAAAAATGTTATAATAATTACAAACTACATAATATTTCATTATTTTTATAAATTAAAAGTAGTAGAGTAAATATATTTTCATGTACAAGTAATATATGACGCTTTTTTAATGTAGATATTTAAGTTTTTTTTTTAAAGATCGTTAACTTCGTTATACGTTAATTGGTAAAGCCAAGCCTATAAGCCTATAAGCCATAAATAAGAGAATAGACAATAAAGGGACAAATAGGTAGTAATTATTAATAAAGTTAATGCTGCCACTATATAGAAACTTCCTCAAATTTTAGACAATCACAAAATTATAAAAACTTAATTTATTAGGTAATAATTCATTTAAATAATTATTAGACTCATGCCATGCTGTAACATTTCTTATAAAACTTTAAGGAGGAAACTACACGGCTGCATCAATTTTGTTTTTTCAACCACCCCTCATTCTTCCCAAGACCAATAATTCAGTCCTCATCAGTCACCCCATATTTTAATAAAAATAACGTTAAAAACCATTACGTAGATTGAATCTAACCGCACCGACAACGGAAGCGACTTCGTTTCACAATATGAAACGATAATGTAATGTAATATAAAAAAGTCCTTCAGGATAGTTTAACAACAACGTTTTTTAATATACATCTGAAACTTTTAGATATACCCAGTCAAGAAACCAAGTTACGTGGGATTTTCAACTACTAAAACTAATGTGATTGCCATCTTTGACTAAACAGAAAGGCCCTGGAAATTTGTTATATAGCATGCGTTGTTCTCCTCAGTTGTCCTACAAGTGCTGAATTTATAAATAAAAATTAGTTCTATATGAGTTATAATTTGTTGATAAAAGTAAAGATAGTACATATTAATAAAAAATATTAAAAACATTAATAAAACTTATGATGTAACTATGCTGTGCAAATACCTATATCTACATAGTTATTGTTGTTTAACATAGCTCATGTTCCACAAAATCATTTTTATTAATAACTAACTAACTAACTAATGATTTTTACCATTTAAAATATGGCAAAAATTCAAAAGAAATATATTATAGTTAGCTTAAAATTTGTAAGATATCTTCAAACATATCGAACAAATAAACTTTTTCGTTAAGGATTGTAATAATCCTCATAATTTTTGTTTCACATAATATTTAGTAATGATTTCATGTTTTGTCCCACTTTATGACTATACTCTTCCGTAAACATTTAGTAGTAGTTAAAAAATATTAAATCGCAACTCTCAAAGAATACAAACGTTTAAAATATTGAATTATTTTTAAAAGAGGGTAAGTTAGAAAATTTCCATACAAATTTGATAACAAAGTATCAATGACTATTTTAAATCAATTATTTGATTCTTAAGAAGCAAGTGTACAGTTACCTTTTTTTTCTTTTTACAAAAACATTAAATTGAGTGTTTTTTTCTTTTTACAAAAACATTAGATTGAGTTTTTTTTCTTTTTACAAAAACATTACAGTGAGATTGGAAAGATATTGACGTAATTTGATGGATTTGGTTTTTTATTTTTCTTGTAGGAATTACATTCAATATCAAGGTCTCCAAAGTCGCAGCTATTGCCATACAAAAAAATCATATTAAGCCCTTGGATATCATTATAAAAAGAAATTTCAGTATTGTATACAGAAACTACTTTAATTATTAAAATAAAAACTAAACCATATGCACCTCTGGATTATACGCTATTATCATGACAAAATTAATTTAATTCTATCCAGTAGTTTCTGCGTAATTGACGCAAAAAATAACAGACAGACTGACAAATAAAAATTGTATTGAGTGGATTTTTAGCTTCTATTACCTATACATTAATATAAACCATATAATTTTTTAATAAATGTTTCCTGTACCGAATTGACTTTTCTACTATTTTATATGGTATGGTAATGGTAAATCAAATCGGAGTAAGACGAGCGCTGAGTAGACGAGTCGTTATAGATACATAATTTTCAATAAAAAAATATTTTTAATAGTTCCAAAAACGTGGACTAATAACACAAAAATTCTTTTGATATATAAAGAAATATTAACAATCTAGTCAATTTTACACCAGAAAAATAATCTAAATATGATAGTCATAGTAATTAATTAAATTCATTTTTCTTGACATCGACTTCCTTTTGTAGCTATATTGTTTGGTATTTTGGTTGTAGAAATAAGTTATTAAAAGCGATATCGTTGACCACTAATTGAACTTCTCTATATGTGAAAAGTAATTGTGTAATTCAAGCAGGCAAATCCAGAGTTGGCCGCCCGTAATTGTAATATTTATACATTGATAATTCGTATCAGAAGTAGCTTAAAACTTTGTTGCTGATTTTGTGTTTATTTTGTTCTTTTTCTCTTCTAGGTACATCATATTTTAAATATTTTCCTTGGAAATTAGATCATTCTGTGATTACTTGATAAGAAATTGATTATTTACTTTATCTCTGTCTACTACTTATCACTAAATCGGATTCATTGTTTCCATTCATCTCTTTCGTATATTAGAATAAAAAATAACTTTTCTGGCATTAGTAGTTGTATTTGCGCATTTTGGCACCACAGACGATTTCTTAGTAAATGTATTTGACATTTATTTTACAATTTTAACTCAAAACTGCATTCATTTCTGTCAATCGAATTTGACAGCCTTTAAGTGGCAACTGTGTCAGTTATAACTAATACTTACTACTTAGTATTAATATTCATTGTTTATAGTTTATATTATAATTTACTGCAAGGTACAATAGCATGTAAACAATTTCACACCAATATGCCAATAACTACAGAAGCCATTAATAAAAAACAAAACAGAATACTTTATATTTAAACATCGATAATATCAATATATTATTTTATGAAACGATTAGTTACTTATAACTTCATTGTTTATCTAACCAGAAATATTATCGTGTCATTAATGATAATTTCAAAACGATACGTTTATCTCAGTTCATACTGCAATTTGCTGAAACTTGTTACCAATAGGACGTATTTTTGCAAATATCATTATAATACGTGTACAATGAATCCCAATCGTAAAGCGCTTCTTTTATCATCTTCTAATTGTCATGGATATTCTTTATTAGAATTTGCAAAACAAGAAATTGCTTCTTTCTTACAAACGTAAGTATATTTGTCTAATATAGACTATTTATACTCGATTTAGTTATAAAATGTATTTTTATTTGTTACAGTAATAACGTTTCTGAACTCATTTTTGTACCGTATGCACAAAATGGGTATGATGAATATACTAGAAAAGTTAAAGAAGTTATTGAACCTTGGGGTTTCCCTGTAACAGGTTTACACACCTACCCAGATGCAATCAAAGCCATAAACTCTGCCAAGGCCATATTTATTGGGGGTGGAAATACTTTTCTTCTTTTAAAAACCCTATATGATAAAAATCTTGTACACTTAATTAGGGACAAAGTAAATGCTGGTCACCTGTTATACATAGGTAGTAGTGCTGGAACAAATGTAGCAACAAAAAGTATACATACTACTAATGATATGCCTATCATTTATCCACCATCCTTTGATGGTATTGGAATAGTGCCTTTTAACATTAATCCTCACTATATTGATAAAATAGAAAATGAAACTCACAAAGGTGAAACAAGAGATCAAAGAATAGGTGAATTCATGGAAATGTTGCATGCAAATCCAGTTCTTGGGTTAAGAGAAGGGAGTCTTTTACATGTTAATGGAGACACTCTCATACTAAAGGGTGTGGCTGGTGCAGTTTTATTTCAAAAGTAAGTATAATTATTTGTCTATTTAATTTTTATGTAACAAAGGATAACACAGCTTTAATTAAATATTTTTTCCAGAGGAAAAAATAAAGTTGAATATCCAGCAGGAGCAGACATTTCATTTCTATTAGAAAATATAAAAGATGTATAAGTCAATGTTTTTCTTATTTTCAATGTTATATTTTAAAATAAAATAATTAAAAAAAATATTAGGCAGTCTAATTTTATTTAGTTTGGTAATTTATCTTACTAGTTATTATTACCTAGAAACTACCTTATAATAATATCAGATTAACATAAAAGATAATACTAAGAATAGAAAATTTACTATTTTTTAAGTGTTACTCCACACTTAGGAATAGAAAACATTTTTGAAAACTTAGGATATATTAGAATACACCATACTTTACACCCCAAACTATATAAATTTTGTTGACACAGGTGCTTTTTAAGCAGTGGTCAGCAAGCAGAGTACTAAAATATTGTTTATAATGACATATATTTCACTTAATGAATTTTCCTGTCATTAGATACCATGTTATGTATATATATATATATATGTATATATATATATATATATATATATATACACACATATACATACACACACACATAACATCTGTTCATAAAACTTATAGAATGGAACATTGTAATGAAACAACTCTGCTATTTACGTAAATTATTTTATTAATAACAATAATAACAGAACAAATAATATATGAATATTACATGTCTTTTAAGGAAAAAAAATAAAATGAGTTCCTTGATCAATTTTCAAAATTTATTGTACTATACATAATGTACAAACTGTAAGTATGCACAATGAGTTTGTTATAGAATTTTATCACCATAACAAATGGTGTATATCATCCACTGAAGATAAAATCTTAATTTAAGAATCATGTCATAAAATTCTCCTTGAGTAATTCCAATTGGAAAGTCTTCGTCAGCCGCTCACTGGAGCTTGCATAAGAAGAGCCCGAGCTGTATGAAACAGTGAAGGCTGGGGAGCAACTCGAGACTGACCAGTGCGCTCGGCTACAGGCAGCTGACAAAGATATCGACGTAAAGCTAAATCACGCCTCGCACTTAAGCCACGTGTTATTTCACAACCAGAACCAAACAGAACGGCACGCTGGCGTTTTCGCTTTTCTATTGCCACCTGCAACAAAATTTTATTTACTAAACTGATAAAAAAATATACTACTATTGAATATTGATAATTTTTTAAGTTCATAAAAATTTCGAATATATGTAAAAAAATTGAATGAAAATTTATGAGAAATAACCTGAATAGCAGCAACTGGATTTAATTTATCAACATCTGAAGTTACATCCGGCTTATCTAAATTATCTTCATGCTTCCCATTAACTAAAGTGGATTTGTCATCATTGTTCTCTTGAGCTGGAGGTTTCTTTTCCTGAAGGGACTTAACATTTTGTTCCAGTATATTTTGAACAACACTTTTGCCGGCCATATCGATAGATAAGCCTAATCGTGGTAGCACACGTTCCGGCCTCCATCTGTCTCTCGCGCCACCTGCTGGTGCAGTTTGTTCCCGTCGATGCACATCAGCTACGAGACTTGCCCAATCGACACCTAAAGCATCACCCAGGCCAGCTAAAAATAAAACCATTACATATGACATAAATATACACGCCTCGAAAATTTACTACTTTATTATTAATGTTAAACAACTCAATTCCAAATTAGTTGCTCTTAATAAAACACCTCTGCGTCAACTTTCCATACTAATAACATTGTTTAAAATTTAATAGACTTTTTTGATATTTCTATTAAAATTTTATAATTATAATAGTTTTATTATTAATAAAGTTTAATATAAAAAAAGCTTAATGAAAACCTAAAATACGATTATTATCCTGCAAAAGGATTTCTTATTTTTTTATAAAAATAAGAAAAAAAATGTCAAAATCTTTTGTACCCCGAGTTCGTTCCTCTTCTAATTCACCATCAGATATTTCTTCAAAGTCCAAGTTGGTAACATCTTCATCATCTTTACCATCTTGAGATTCTTTTTCCTCTCCAGCTCCACTTGTATCCTATAAAAAAGATCAATGAAATCTATAAAATGAATATTATACACCATTACAGTAACAATAAAAAGACAATTTTCTAGGAAATGTTGCATATACAATAGGTAACATTAAATATTGTAGCTAAATAAACCTGTGTTGATTCCTTTTCCAAGCCATCTGGTTTTGATACATTTTCTTCAACTGGCTGTTCATTTTGACTGCTTTCGTCCATATTTTGGTCAGCCATCTAAAAACAAATTTATATATCAAAATAATATTAAATACAATAACTTAATATAACAAAATATGTAAATTACATCATCTCTGTCAAGAATGTCATCAGGGTCATCGCTAATTTCACTGAGATCATCGGGAATGGGTTTGTCGTCAACTTCTTGATCTTCTGTCGTAGCCACTGTTTGAGATGTCGATGGAATAGCTTCTTTAGTTTCTGTCTCATTCCTTGGAACACGTCTTTTGTTAGAATCGTTTCTGCCGTGATCCATTCTCCCTCGATTGTAGTCATCTAAAAAACATTGATTTATTTTTTTTCCAAGGATGATATGTTTAATTGCAGATTTTATTTAAACCAATAAATGACTGTGTTCAACCAACCATGCATACGGCCGCGATGTGGCCCTGGACCATGTCCACGATGATGCCAGCCTTCCACATCCTGATCTTTATCACCCCATTCGTTCATCTAAAATGATTATTACCTTAATTAAAAATGTTATTTTTAAAAAAAAGTAACTTACTACAGCTTATCAGCATACCAAAATGAGGATACGGACATCCAAGGAATATGTGGGATAGGATAAAACATGATTTAACAATTCTTCTGCGATAGTCAATTGGTTCATTCCAATATAGGTACTGATGATACAAACTCACCTAAAGAAATAAATTAGCAGTAATTAATGAGGAAGGAGAAATAACAAAGGTAGTGATGGAGGCAATAAGACTAAATTAAAATTCAAATATACCTGCGAATCTAGCATTGGCCAATGACGTTCGCGACCCCAATCACCAGGGCCACGATAATCTTCATTATCCCAATCTTTGTGAGAGTGAATATACCGCTCACGCTCCATAGACCCTGAACGACCTTCCCACGAACGATCGCGATGTGGCCTTCTATCGTCGTATCCTACAAGTAATAAAATATTTAAGAAAGATAGTTATATTAATATTAGATATTCTAAAACCCTACATCACATACCTCTTGGGTCTCCCATAGAATCTCCATACATCCTGTCATCATCTTCAGGATAACCCCTAGGAGGACCAGGCATATCATAGCCGGAATCATAATGTCTATCCCTACCCTGTATGTTATAACCAGGTGAACGTTCACCTTCTCTGGTGACACCATCATAACGATCGTCGAGTCTGTCATAGTGTTCCAAATTATGTCCATGGTCATATTGATGCTCCAATCCAATTTCATAATCACCTTGTTCTCTCTCCATACTATCCAATCGGTCCCGCTTGTTTGATCGATCTCTTTCTAATCTGTCCTGCTTACGACCACCTCTATCTGAATGCGTATCTTGACGATCTTTCGAATTGGTTGAATTCTTGTCTGACTCTAAAGCTCTATTGGAAATAGCTGCCAATGCTGCTAAACGCTCTTCTGGACGTGGGAGTAATCTTTGCATTGGTTTATTTGGTTTTTCCAAGCCCTTGTCTCCCCTACCGCTACCCAAACCACGTTCACGGCCTCTTCTTTTCGGATCATCTCTTTTGGTATCTTTGTTTCTCTCTCGTCCTCTATCTTTCCGGTCATGTCTGTCTTTCTCGTCATGTTTATCCTTTTTTCGTTCCAATGAACGATCCTTATGATCACGACCACGATCTCTATCCCTGCTTAGTGAACGTTTCCTATGCCTTTCAGGACTTCCATCTCGCCTCACTTGTTTCTTAGGAGATACAGGCCTACTTCTTTCAGAGCTTTCTTTTCTTCTAGGATCCTTAGGATGAGAGCCATGTCTGCGCGGAGATCTGGACCTCGCCTTTTTCGGCGATCGACTACGACCCCTAATGCGTTCTCTTTCTTTATCACGATCTTTGTCCCTTTCTTTCTCACGCTCTTTATCTTTTATGCGATCTTTCTCTTTTTCTCTGTCCCGCACAGAATGAGGTGATGTACTTTTATTTCTTTCTTTTCTTTGCGGGGATTTTACACTTTTAGTAGCCTTTGATGTGACATTTTTTGATGTAATTGGTGGTGTGCCCCCCGATTTCTTTCCAGGTGAAAGAGATTTTTTTCCAATTGCTTTAGATAAATTTTTCTTCTTTACAGCATCATGTTTCTTGGTGATTCTATCATCTTTCTTAATAATTTTTTTAGTTTCACTTTTATCTCTTTTGTGAAGTGCATCACTTTTAAGTAATTTTTTCTTTGGTATATCACATTCTGACGACGAACTTGAATTTCTCTTTAATTTGCCTTTCTTAATTCTTCTTTTTGCATCCCTAAAATTATATTTACATAATAAATTTAGTGAAATTGAAATATCTGAAGTAAATATTTTTAGTAAAATATTGTACAATTCTGTAAAACCGTTATTGTACAGTATGTTCAACCTCCAGTGGATGGAATATTGATTTAAATTAGTTTCATTTCCAGTAAGATGACAGGTGGATGAAAAGATGAGTTTCTTGGTAATGTTTACTATATAATAAAATGTTTGACTGTGGTGATATTTACAATTTTTAAATGAAACCTGTCTGTCTAACAAGTCTACTTGTGACCATGGAGGACTGTAAAGTGATTGAAACATCAGGTTTCCAAAAAAGTATTTACAAATACCAAATCTATGCAATAAATCGATTTAAAATAGTTTCATTTAAATATATAATGTCTAAAATAGAAAAATGAAGTAAGGAGCATCTTAACCAAGGTTTTCTTTTATATAAATACAATTTTTGTGTAGTATATAGTAATATCTAATAAGATATTTACTATTTAAAAGTGTTATTCCACATATAGGATAAGAAAACATTTTTGAAAAAATATACAAAAATTTGAATGCAGCGGGATTTGAACCCGCACCTCTAGGATACTGTCCAAGCGCTCTGACCATTAAGCCATGTGTTCTATTACCAGCTGCATTGAAATTCTTATATGTTTGTTACAAGTTATTTATGTTGTTAGCATCTCTGTATGGACAGTAGCCAAGAAGCACAGGATCGAATCCCACTGCATTCAAATTTTTATATGTTCTTTTAAAAATATTTTCTAATTTTGAGTGTGGAATTACACATTTAAAATAGTAAATATTAAAATAAAAGAACAATCTCTATTGTTAAACAATTATTTCTTAAAATATCCCAGTATCCAAGAGGCTCGGTTTTGAATCCTGCTACATTAAAATTTTTAAACATTTATTTAAAAATATTTTTGAAATATAAATAGATTTTTTCAAATGGAGCTATATATATTGTTTTAGAACATAAAAATCATATATTAACACTATACCTGAAGTTTTAGCCAGCTGTAACAATATATAATCTATAAAAGTTTAATGCACTTATACCTTCCTGATGAAGATGATGAGGTACTCCCTTCTGAAGACGATGATGACACACTGGTAGAACTAGAACTCCTTGATGACGATGAGCTAGACATAGCCTTCTTTTTATCTTTTCGCATATCTTTTGTTGAGTCCATTTTTAGTTGTAACTCTAATTCACGTTGCAATTGCTGCCTTCGCTTTTCCAACACATCAGTGTCTGCATATTCTAAGTCATTTTGATCCCAGTTGTCTATTTCACCATCAGGGCTACGACCCGACCTAACAACTACAGTAGAATGCAAACGGTTTTTACTATCATCTTTAGGAAGACGTTTATTCTCACTATCTTTATTTGCCGCACGTTGTTTAGATGGGCTTATTAAAGTATGTGTAGATGCAAACTTACAATTTTTCCCGTAAGCGCAACTGCCGTGTTGTGCCCACTGTCTACAATACTCAGTAACTTTTTTGGCACTTGATGATTTCTTGGTACCAAGACGTTCAAACACACTAGGTCTATTTGAGAGGTCTTTTGTTTTCGGCAACTCGACAGTGATTTTTCTTTTTCCTTGTTTTGACATTATAATGAAGAAACATTGGTCTCACCGAAAGTGTTTATTAAAGATATGCATATCCTTATCTCAGAAGAGTAAAAATAATATAAGAATAAAATTAAATAAAGAAAAATACTTTTTATTTTAACAATCAGTTTTAAAAAAGTTTTAATAAGCCATAATACTAATTCTTCAATGTATTGATTAAAAAAGTGAAGCTGTGTACGCCATTTCAGTTTTACCTGTCAACTTTTTTTTAATTTATTTACAGCTTTAGATTCGTTGTTATTTATCGATTTAAATTAATAATTTAAAAAGTATATATATAAACTCAAATGGTCCATTATTAAATGGTATTCCAATGACATTTGTTCATAATATAATTCATTTTCTATCAATTACTGGGTTTGATATTTAAAAAAGTATCGATATTTTTTTTTAAATTATCGATATTAAAGTTGATTCATATCAGGCGTATGTATACGCTCAACCAAATATATATCGCCTAGTATATATTTGCAAAAAACACACTGTTACTTATTTTGAGGAGTCTTACAAACGTGCTAAAGGAAATCTAACAAACCGACATATTTAATAATGACTCTCACTTGTTTTACTTTTATTAATTTGTAAAAACATCATCTGTCGTTTTGTCATTCTACATTTACTATAACAGCACTAGCTTGTTAGTTTACGAATCGACGCTGACATCTATCAATTTTTGATATAATAAGATGCGACAATTTACGTTGTGCACTACACAGAGTTTGTTGCAAAAGATACTGTAACTCCTAGTTTTTACTTTTAGAATAAATATATCATTTTTATATACACTTTTTAAATATAAGTATTGCACATTAACTACCTTTAACAAAACAATGCCCTTACTTGATGGAAAAGAAATCGATATATTTTTTGTAAGTAAAAATGTTTACTGTAAAAGTATAAGACTCAAAAATATAAATATATCAAATTACAAAAGAAAAGTTTTCCTCAATCTTTTGAAATTAATTTTGTATTTTATTTTTGTATACAATTTTATAACCTCTATAAAATAATTTAATTATACCTCCTGTATAAAATAATGTTGGATTTTTTATTCTTAACATAAATTTCACATTACAGAGTGAAGAAGATTTGCCTTACGAAGAAGAAATATTAAGAAATCCATTTTCAGTGAAACATTGGCTAAGATATATTGAACATAAAAAAGGTGCACCAAAAAATGAAATCAACATCATATATGAGAGAGCTCTTAAAGAACTTCCAGGATCATTTAAGCTTTGGTATAATTATCTGAAATTACGAAGGTCTCAAATAAGAGGCCGTTGTATAATAGATACAGCTTACGAAGATGTTAACAACTGTTTTGAACGTTCTTTAGTTTTTATGCACAAAATGCCAAGAATATGGATGGATTATTGTACTTTTTTAACTGATCAATGCAAAATAACTAGTACAAGGAAGGCATTAGACAGTGCTTTAAGAGCTTTGCCTATAACTCAGCATCATAGAATTTGGCCACTATATCTTAATTTTCTGAAAAAACACAACATTCCTGAAACAGCAGTTAGAGTGTTTAGAAGATATCTTAAGCTTTGTCCTGAAGACACTGAAGAATATATTGATTACTTAATATCTATAGAAAAATTAGATGAAGCAGCAGTCAAATTAGCACAACTGGTTAATAATGAAAACTTTCAGTCTAAACATGGTAAATCTAATCATCAATTATGGAATGAGTTGTGTGAATTAATATCTAAAAATCCCGATAAGATTCACACACTCAATGTAGATGCTATAATACGAGGTGGTCTTAGGCGCTACACTGATCAATTGGGACACTTATGGAACTCTCTGGCTGATTACTATGTAAGAAGTGGACTGTTTGAAAGGGCCAGAGATATTTATGAAGAAGCAATTCAAACAATCACTACAGTAAGAGATTTTACTCAGGTGTTTGATGCTTATGCTCAGTTTGAAGAGCTAAGCTTGAGTAAAAAAATGGAAGAGGTAGCTAAGAAAGCAAATCCTACTGAAGATGAAGATATTGATTTAGAACTGAGATTGGCAAGATTTGAATATTTGATGGAAAGAAGATTATTGCTTCTTAACTCAGTACTTCTTCGTCAGAACCCACATAACGTTTCCGAATGGCACAAGAGGGTAAAGCTTTATGAAGGAAAACCACATGAAATCATTGACACATATACAGAGGCCGTGCAAACTGTAGATCCAAAACTAGCTGTAGGAAAACTTAATACATTATGGGTTGGTTTTGCTAAATTTTATGAAAGCAATGATCAAATTGATGACGCAAGATTAATTTTTGAAAAAGCTACACAAGTAAACTATGCTAAAGTTGATGACCTTGCTTCAGTATGGTGTGAATGGGCAGAGATGGAAATAAAGCATGAAAACTACGAAGAAGCGCTGAAGCTAATGCAAAGAGCGACAGTGCTTCCGAGTAGGAAAGTAGCTTATCATGATGATAAGGAAACAGTACAGATGCGCTTGTACAAATCGTTGAAAGTATGGTCCATGTATGCTGATTTAGAAGAAAGTTTTGGCACTTACAAATCTTGTAAAGCTGTTTATGATCATATTATTGATTTAAAAATAGCAACACCACAAATAATCATTAACTATGGGCTATTTCTAGAGGAACATAACTATTTTGAGGAAGCATTTAGAGCATATGAAAAAGGAATTGCACTTTTTAAATGGCCCAATGTGTATGATATTTGGAATACATATCTTACTAAATTCCTAAAACGATACGGAGGAACGAAATTAGAAAGAGCAAGAGACTTATTCGAGCAGTGCCTAGAACATTGCCCACCTGAGTTTGCAAAATCAATATTTTTATTATATGCAAAATTAGAGGAAGAACATGGTTTGGCTAGGCATGCTATGTCTGTATACGAACGAGCAACTACTGCTGTTCTTCCAGAACAAATGTTTGAAATGTTTAATATATACATTAAAAAAGCTGCTGAAATATATGGAGTACCAAAAACGCGTCAAATATACGAAAAAGCCATTGAAACTCTTCAGGATGAAAAGGCTAGGGAAATGTGTGTGCGTTTTGCAGAAATGGAAACGCGACTTGGTGAGATTGACAGAGCGCGAGCTATATATGCCCATTGTAGTCAAATGTGTGACCCGCGAATTACTGCGGACTTTTGGAACACATGGAAAGAATTTGAAGTTAGGCATGGAAATGAGGACACAATGCGTGAAATGTTAAGAATTAAGAGAAGTGTCCAGGCTACATATAACACACAAGTGAACATGATGTCGGCACAGATGTTAAGTTCCGCTGCCCAAGCCGCTGGTACTATTTCTGATTTAGCTCCAGGAATGAAAGATGGAATGCGAATGTTAGAGGCAAAAGCTGCTGAAATGGCTGTACAGAGCAAAGGTAACATCATGTTTGTTAGAGGAGAGACTCAGGGTCTAAAAGAGAGTACTGATAAAGTGGTTAATCCTGACGAAATAGATATTGATGAAGAAGATTCTGAAAAGAGTGGAGATGAAGAAGTAGCACCAGTTCAGAAAAAAGTTATTCCAGCAGCTGTTTTTGGTGGTCTACTTTCTGAAAAAGAATAAATACATCGAATGTCATGAATGAAATAAATTTATTATTTAAATAATAAAACAAGTTTAAATTATTAACAATAAGCTTAGCAATAATTTTATACATTAGCAATTTATTTACAGCAAAATCACAGAAATAATGTGCCTGATTACAAATTTAGATACATGTATAACACTTATTACAGTATTAAGAATCCACTTTTAAACTTTTTTTTTTAATATATGCTAGTGGCAGTTTTTAATATTATAAATTGTTTGAAAATATAATTATAAGGAATTCAGTACAAGTGCATCTAAACCCTATTTTTATAATTTTAAATTTTCCAATATACAAGGGGATTATATTTTTACGGGATCAAGGGCCTCATGTGGCAACAAGTAACACTCAGAGAATATATCAAAGCTTCGTGATCGTCTGCTATGGTTCAGCGGGTGTCATGAGCGGTAGTAACCTCCAAAATATGTAGACACAAAATTCAATCATTTCCTCTCAAATCAAACATTATCTAACGATAGCTTCTATATGCCTACGAACAAATAATTTCGATTTTTTGATGAGTGTTAGATAAACACAAATGTTTTTTTATAAGAGAAGATTAAAATATTTTTTTATAAGTAGTTATTGACTTTAGCATTTTTAACCAAAAAAATTAATATTTACAGGTTAAGGATTTAGTATAATAGGCAAGGTATTTATATAATAACTAAAAAGTACATGTTTACGAAAAAACAAATGAACAATACTGTCACAAATTTTAGCTACGAGAAAAACGTTGAAAGTTTTATTTTTAAGCGACGTTTCTTCTTTTTTTATGTTTAAGCGACCAGTGGACGTATAGTCCGAGATAAATATACTTAGTCAGGATTATTTTGTTTCGAGGTGTTGGGTAAGCTACAATGTAACAAATTTTTAGTTAAGAAGAGTTGACACATATTTTATATTCTACTTACTTGTACCGCCGCACATGCCACCCATCGATCCGCCGTGGACATTCGCAAAGCAGTATTATTATACTGTGTACTTTGTGAATCATAAATAGTGAAACCTATGAGAGAATAGTTAGAAATATTCTCTCACAGGTTTCACTAATTATTGTTTAAGGATGCAACTGATTTATATCAGGCCTGGCTCCTATTCCAATTATGTTATAAGTTTTATGAAGTATTTTTATTAACTACATTTACTATATACGAATTGATCATTATAATTATATGCATAGCTTATGTATGATTTATAGCCAATTTGCTAAGTATCATTTGATTACATTAATGTAAAATTTTGTCATATGTATTGTTAAAAGAAAACTTCTATGGTAAAAGCATTAGTTTGGGCACAACACAATATAAAAGTCGTCATCGTTTTTAAGATTCGCTACTTATATAATATCCCTAGGAGGTATAACAAAATACAATGAATTGGAATACATATCCTGTTGTTCAGGAGAGTTTAGCATACTTATATCATTATAAACACCTCCAAACATAATTAGCTCTCCATTTCCTTTGACTAATGTATACATAACTAGTTCCTCTGGGGCACCACGCATTTCACCAAGCCTTGGACATAACCAAGAAACATAGTTTAAATAATTTCCATTAATAATTGTAGAGATATCTAAAACATGCATAGTCAGTGTATGTCTTTTTACTTTCTTAACTGCTGGTGGTCTCTGCTGTGGATTTTCAACTGGAGCTTCTAACCTGTTCTCTAAGTGGGCTATTTGCCTTTGATTAATCAGATCATTTTCTGGAGGGGCGTTAGATCCGACTGCATCACATGCAAATGCTGCCATCCTATATTTATTGGCTTCCTGTAATTGTCTAACAATTTTCATACCTTTATTCTGTAATAAAGATAAATAAAAATTAAAACTGAAAAAAGTAGGATGTTTCAATAAAGTCATTTTTCAAAGAATTATTTACACATTTAGGGTTTTTTTTCATTCATTACTTAATAAAAACGTAAATGAAAATGAAACAAACCTTATTTTTGTTTCTTCTTAATACAGATTCCTTTTTAGAGACATCTAAACTATTATTAGCTTGGTTTGATTGTCCACTTGAAGTTGGAATATTTTTATTAGAGTTAGATGCTACATTTTGAACATCCATCTGATGACTAGGCCCAGCTACTGGCTCATTGTTCAGATTTCGTTGTCTAGGCAAAACACCACGTCGTCCATTGATGTTATGATCCCTATCAAGAGGCCTTTGTATACTTTGCTCCACTCTTACAGATACTGGAGCACCTTCAGCTCTATTAAGGTTTGATAATCTCACTGCGGATGTCACTAATGGCTTGGCACTAATCCAACCACTCCTGCTCCTACTTAAACTTACTACTTTATCACCTACTCTACATGCAGGATTACACCAAATATTAGTAGCACCCCATTCCTTATTTTTCACAGCTATCTCTTTCCATGTCCATATGGGACCCTTCATGGTCAGTATCCAACAATCACTAAAGACAAAACGGTTCTGCATTGTTTGCACACCTCCTAAAAGCATTAATTGTTCTGAATCCAAATATATAAGAGACTGAGCATAGCGAGGTGCTGGTCTTGGTTTAGATGTGGCTTGCTTTCTCCAATCAAGAGTACATAAATTTAATACCCAAACTTCATTTACGCATTGTAATTGATAATTTTGTGTAGCTGACATTATTAGGCCTCCAAAAACAACCATCTCATCTCCATTTATACAAGCAGAATGTCCAGCCAATGGTGGTGGAGGGTTTGTAGCATTAACTAATGTCCATTTATTATTTTTAACACAGTAAAAATGTACATCATTAAACATTGTAACATTTTGGTACAATTGTGAAAGAGAAGGGTGAGTCCAGCCTCCAAATACTACAAGACAACCTTTGTATTCAACCATTGTTGTATAAGCTTTAGGAACTGGATATGTTCCAGTAGCAAGAGGTCTAATCCACTGGCGTTTTGATAAATCAAATTTCCATAAATCATTAAAAGATGTTGCATTTGTAGTGCAGCCTCCAAATATATACATATTATTTTCAACAATACAAGCTGCATGAGAAAATCTTTTTGTTATTGTAGGGACTGTTTCTGTAGATTCAATATTCATCCACTGAATGTTAAATTCCCCTATTGCTTTGATAAGTTTTATAGACGTCTTGTGTAAAACATCTGGAAAAATTATATTATGTTTTATTATTTAAATAAAACTTTACCATCACAATATCTAGTTTTATTTTCTGACATCTTTATAAAATTTTAAGCAGTTACTAAAATACTCAAAGTCTATTTTTTTAAATATTTTAGAGAAAAACAAAGATAATTGTTCAATAAAAATACATAAATTGATAAAAATAACTTACTTTGGGCACAACCACACCATCTTTTACAAACGCTCATACAATTTTGTAAGTCTTTATATGGTGGAAGTAATCCTAGTATAAATTCAAGAACTTCATCAGGGAGGTCGTCAATGGTTACCTCCAACGTTTCTTGCAAGGTTTGGTGTATGGTTTCCATCGTTTCTATCATAATTCAACCAGTGAATCTAACTTGCTTCTACATAGTTTCTTAACGCAGCAAAATTAAATTGGAATATCCAATTACATTAAACCAAATAATTTTCTAAAAAGAAAATATTTTAAGTTGAAATCATCAATACCGACATTTAAAAATATCAAACATCAATTTATACAATGTCAATAGTTAATTTGTCACTTTGAAAGTTCAATTTTGAATGAAGATATATTTTAAAATGAATAGATAAACAATAGATACAAATTTGCAGAAAAAATGAAAATAAAGAATAGAAGAAAATGTAGCTTGTTATATATTATGTATCAGTACAAAAGTAACGTATTTTTATTATTGTATTTACGTTTTACAAGTTTAGAAATAATAAAATCTCTTTCTATATTTATAATATTTGTATGAGTTTTATTTAGTGTAATAATAAATCATATTTATAATATTTTGCCATGTAAGGAAATCAAAATGAACATTATTGATTACTGTTAATGCACAAAGATAGGAAAACAGTAGATGTGATTTTTCTTGCTGAGGGCACATATAGGTACTGCAGGGAGTGGACATGCCGATGAACTAATAAAAGACTAAGAAACACTATTCAGGAATTTGATAAAATTCTCCTGTCATGTATCAAAAGATAAGCAGACAAAAGCTACTAGACGGGATCACTCACCAAGAAATTCCTCTCAGTTATAGAAGTAGCTTACAAAATAATAAGAGCAACGGAATTCACATGTACAAATGTACAAATGCTAACGGATTATGGAGGTATAGTAGAATATCTACATAGATTTAAATTGAATCATTTTACGGGATACGAATAGGTCGGTAATATAACAGAATCAGCGTGGCACATACTATTGGAGTGTCGAGTATTTGCTGCTGCTTGGTACGAAATTGATTGGTAGATTACTGACCGAGAATTATTTGTCAAGTATAATGGCAGATACGTATTCGCGGGAAGTGCCCATTGATTACACTGAAAGGGCTTTTCACATCGTATATAATAGAAATAGTATCAAGAACCTAGGAGAAAATCAAGTGTCTTGACACAGAATGGAATCCTCCAATCACCAGATCAGTATTCAGTACTTTTATATTCTTTGTGGAAAGTCTGTTGGGAAAGAGAGAAATTTCATCTGAAAACAGGCAGGCAGTGTTGGTAAAAGCGTTTACAAGGAATTCTGCTAAAAGTCCTCCTGTCAAAGTCTAGTCCAGGCTAACCCGAGTGACAATGAGTCAGATAAAGCCATCTGGCCTAATAACGGGCTCAGGTTAAAAAGGTATAGAGGCATTTCCCGAATTTCTATCCGACAAGTAAAATTTAGGACTATGGGGAAATAATGCTTGCCTTCCAACGTAGAGCCACCATATATAACAATAACACTGCCCAAACCATTAGATTCACCATGAAAGGTAGGTAAGTTATATGGCGGCTTATAATACTACAGTTTTTTTACAGTGTTAGGCTTTGTGGAGTAGAATGATGAGAAAAACAGACAAAAAGGGGAATTTAAATTCAAGATACCCACCAATGGCCCTATCGTAGTCATCACCAAGTGTACATGTGTGATGTTGGAAGATGCAATGCTTGAGAATCCACATTATTGGAAGCATGAGAGGTGCTGAGGATACAGTATGTCACTAGGGTCCCTGGTAAAACAACCTGGATCATAATTTTTTGACCCAGATAGAGACAACAGAAGTAGCCAATAAGCTTCGGGAGAACCCGTCGGCCTGTGTTTCTTCGTTGCTGAAAAGCAAGGTTTGCACTTTGGCGCCAATGAAGATTAACGGGATAAGGAAATCCGAATATTCGAAAGTGAAGTACGGAGTGTTTTGACACTAGGTACTTCTGTCTACCTGGCTATGTGGTAAGCTAAAAAAAATTTTCTAAATGTTTAAACGTATGATTGTGGATGAAGCCGGCGGTGACGGCTACTAGAATATCCGGAGCCGAAGAGTTACTATTAATCAGAGATGTGAACCAACTTACGTATATTGATTGGGAGAATCCTTCCGAAATGATCTACTTTAGTCCATCCTATGAGGCCATGACCAAATCAACCATGATCTACACCCACAGAAGGACGTCGCTTACGTTTTACAAGTTCATTTTGGAATGTACTCATTCAAGTAAATAGCTTACTCCCTTCGCTAAAAATATCAAGACCATACTAATACCACAAGACCTATAGGACATACCCTCCACCGACATTCACTCAAGGGAAGAAGTATTATTTAATCAATCAAAGATACGAGATGGAATTAGACTAGAAGGTAAAGTAAAGTAAGTACAAAAGGCAAAGTAAAATAAAAATATACATAATCTATATTAGTATTTAAATAGTACAATAGGCGACCTTATTGCTAAACGAGCGATCTCTTCCAGGTAACCTTTGGGTAGAGGAGAGAATGAATGAAAAGAGGAGGGGCGTACAGAGTAAATAGATATCTATATATATTGAGGCACATATAAATACATATATAAGCAAACAAATACATACATATATATATATACACATACATATACATACACACATATATACATACACACATAAACATATACATAGATTGTTCCTGTGTTAAATAAAAATCTTTTAGCTTTTTTTTTAAAGTTTGTAATGTTTTAGTTTGTTCGACTCTCACTCGAGACTCGAGGTAAGGAATTCCGCAAGGGAACGGATTTTATAGTGATATGATCCATAAGGCCCAGAGTCTAATTTTTGTCATGGCCACCGTAGTAATAAATATGAAAACGGAGAAATTGCAGCTACACGACAGTGTCTCGCAGTCGTTGCGATAATGCACCACACCAGCAGCTTTTTACATTACAGTGTGGGGAGGATGAGGCTTTTAAAAGGCATGGAAAGCAACCCAGGCAACGATAAATGGCATTGTGGATTATTATTTAAAAATGACCCTTAAAAATAAACAAGAAAACGTAATTTTTTCTATCATAGCGGTAATGCCATCCACGTCCCGTCCTTATTATTCCTGGAAAAAATGTTATAGATTTTGTTTATAAAATAAGAAAAAATATAATGCAAGTGTCTGTGTGTTTAAGTGTTTATATATATATATATATATATATATATATATATATATATATATATATATATATATATATATATATATATATATATATATAATATAAAGATTAGGAACTAAGTAAGACAACTAATTAAAATTCCTAAACTCTTAAAGAACACATGCATAAATAAAAATATAATGAAGCAAGAACCAATATATCCACAGGCACGCACCTGTTTCCATAGGGTGATAATATAAAAAAAAACACCAAAATAATTTTAACAAAATTAATTCATACACAAAAACTAATTTAATCATTTTAATTAATATTTGTTTGTTTATTTCTTCGCAGCCAACATTATTATATTTTTGTTTTTCTTAAAGTAGACTTTTACAATTTTCTTAAAGTTCCCTCATGAAGAAAATATTTGATCGGAGAAATTAAAATACTTACCTTTTGAAGGAATGTTATGCGTATGGGAAATCCCTAATTAACCTGTCTTAGACTGTCAACTTAAAAGTGTCAAAGTCATTTTTCTGTATTACCGGGAATATTTAAGTATATGAAGAAATGTTGTGATGTGTTTGCTATCATACTATTTTATACTGTAAATGATAATCGTCAAAATGTTTTATTTGTGTTATTAATGCTTTGATATTATTATATGTTAAATAACATAGTGACACATAACCTCACTAAATTCAACATACAGTTATAAAACAGTGTAAACAATTTGTGAAGACTTTGTGTGAATATTGTAAAAATGCAACATTTATTACAAGCTAGTCCCATTATGGATAAATTGAAACATTTTCAACAAGTTTTATCCTATCGAATACAATTAACAACATCACAAAAGGTAACATTTTTATTTCAAGGTTTTTTATAATAAACATTTTTTAATAAATGGAAATCATATATATTTTAATTTTTGTTAGTAACTCAACTCTACAGGTTTCTGTTAACATTTATAAATACTTAATATCAATTTGTTTATAAATAATAAACCAATTGATATTAAGTATTTACAAATTCATTAAATATTATTATTAAATTTATTATTATTATAAAAAATGCAGTCCTAGTACATATATTCCAAGAATTGTCTGTTAAAAATTTTAATAAATACAAAACTTAATTTTGTAAATGTTTTGTTTTGTTATTTGTGAATAATTTTAGTAAAATTCTATTTAAAATATTAATTTGGTAATAGGTAATGCTATGGAGCTTAGGTGTGGTTGGAACCAGTGCAGTAGTAATAGGCGTGCTCTCGAGGTACTTGGCCAGAAGACGTGCTAAACCAATATTTAATCCAAGAATTCAAAGAGCTATTAACAAAAGAATATCACGTATGAGAAGTCCTAATGGAGGTAATTTTGACTGATCCTTATAAATGGCATTGCTATTATATATTAATTAGTATAAGGTTCTACAAATATGCTCATTCTATAGGCATGGGGTCTGTTGCAAGTAGTGGTGGTAGAAGTAGCCCTCTGGGATTTAGTGAAAGGCTGTCAGTGGCATCAGGATCTATTGGTTCTGGCACCGGTGATGCAGCACCTCTCTCACCTCAGCAACTAGGAGTAATGGGTAAGTAATTTTTATTTACAGTGGCATCTGTTGTTGAGTTGAAAACTATTACATTAATGTAAATTATTACATGGGTATTGAATAAAATTTTGCAGCGCCATCTCTTGATGAGTAGCTGATTTACATTAGAAAAATAGAACATAGTCATATTTTAGTTTCTATCATTAGTGGTAGATGGCGCTTGAAACGATATAACATTATGATTGTTTAATATTAATTTATATAATTTAATAACAATTAAAAAATTACAATTGTTATGACAATGATTTATAATTAGTTGTAGAATAAAATAAAAGACGTGGCTATGTTTATATTTACTAGATTAGACTGTTGTATTACGAAATTCCACTGGCTACTAAAAAATAAGTTCTTTTGAAGGTCGTTTAAAGTTGTCCGACAGTCTCTGTAAGGTGAATTCAATTAGATGTCTAGATATATTATGTTTATTGCGTCCTAACAATAATCTAAAATTATTGATAATTTAGAAATTATTTTTGGGTTAAAACTTAAATATTGAATTTTCAGAGCCCTTCTATCAATACTTAATTGATTTTGTAAAACAATACATTCCAAAATGGTTATTCTTGTCATTCTAACACTTTTTACACGTATACATTAGAACATGCGTACATAACGTCGGATTTGTTACTTATCGTATGATTTATTTTAATTTATATTTTTTTGCATCATATAATTCGCTTCGAAGCTCTGTGCCTAGAAACTTGTATCATATAAAAGCTACGATTTATCTCATCGCTTTTAACATATAAGGTCATATGTTTGTATCTATAATTACGATCAATTAAAAATAATAACTTTTAATTCCTGCGGATTGCATCACTGTATCATTCCATCATGGTTATGCAGGTCGTTATATAATATTATCGGCAATCGGCATTCAAAGATTGGTATTTACTAATAGTAAATAGTACAATTAAAATGTCACATAAATTGCAAGTAGGTAAGATTTAATACGCTACAACGCTTGGGCCGAGGTTGAGACTAAGGATTAAAAAATTCGATTTGTTTATTTTTACAGATTGTAATGAGATATTAATACTTTCACCATCAGCAAATTGATTTTTAGAATATATTTGCTAATTTATTAAATATTGTCATCAACTGTTTATGGTTTTAAATATATCAAGTTGTTTATTTTATTATAAACGATACATGAAGGTAACTGCGAAGGCCACCAAGATAGTATAATTCATGAATGTTTCATATGGCTCGTTGGTCTAGGGGTATGATTCTCGCTTTGGGTGCGAGAGGTCCCGGGTTCAAATCCCGGACGAGCCCAAATTTTTTATTTTTTATTTAATTATTTTAATTTTCTTACACATGAATACTAACATGTTTTATATATATTATTTGAATTTTTATGACTCTTTTGAATAATAAATATGCAATAACAATAACATATATTAACAATAGAAACATGGTAAAACATGCAACTTCTAGGTACAATATAGATATATTATAGGCCTACATTTAGCCTCCTTTTGCGCTTTTGAAATAATGAATTTCATTTGTGGCTTCAGGGAATAATGAATTGCAAACATATAGAAATCAATGATTAGATCCCATGAGATAGTTCGCGGAGACACGATTCAATTTAATCTACGAAGCACGTTCGACCTACTGACGGTAGGACATCCTTGTACAAGATATTACTTATTAGCTACTGATATCCTTTTAATATAAGATTATAATTAAAATTCTTTTGGGTCATATCTTTGATCTACTCATTTTTATTCAGTTTATACTCGAGTAGGGAATGTCTGTGTTCTTTATTTTTTTATTCACGAGAATGTTAATGCTGAAGTGATATGTTTTTCCGATTTTGTGTGTAGTATATTGTGCAAGTGGAACAACGAAACGAAAATATTTTTCATCTACAATTTCCAACCCATAGCATTGTATAATCGCATTCACTAATACTTGACGAATATCACCGTACTTACGAATAATAATTTATATTATTGAAGTGGTTAACTGTTCAACTGTTATGTTATTAATCGGTATTTTTTAAAGCATTTCCGATTGTAAATTTAAATTGATAATTTGTAAAAAGCCATCTCTTATACTACTTATATTGATTTGTGTAATTATGAAAGGCATGTTCTTTTTGGTATTGGAGAGCAGAGAGAAGATACATGAGTTATTATATAAATGACTAACCACACTGGATTTGGTTTACCTACAATGAAACTATGTACTATGTATTTTTACTATGTATTTATATTGAAGAAAAAAAAATGATTATTTTACTACAATTATGCTAATAGATGTGTGTGAATTGTAGCACGTAATGAATTAAATGACTATCTTCACATTTATCTAAAATGATACTCAGGTTGCTAAGTCAACGCGTAATTAACGCGTCCACGGATCTACTAGTATTTATATATAAATATTCAAAATGACAAACTGACTGAATGACAAACTTGAAAATTAAACTAGAAATTGATCAAAATATAAATATCATAGTTTGATGTCATGTTTATCATATGTGTCATGACATGTTTATCATAGTTTGAAAATTAAACTAGAAATTGATCAAAATATAAGTATCATAGTTTACAACACATTTCATAGAATTGTTCTTATAGTAAATGTGCAGAATAGTAATGCGGAGATGTCTGTGGAAGGATAATTTACCTTTTAAGTTCTTCGCACGTTTTCTTCCTAGTAGCAAAGGGACTATACTTGCTAGATGAGAAAAGCTTGAGGAACTAAATACCTCTTTAGGAAGTAATATTCTTTTACGTACAAGACAATGCTTTTCGAGCTTCTTCACATAGTGTATATGTAATGTTGAACAAGTTTTTTAAAAAAAATATGTATTGTAACATATATGTTACAATTAAAACTGGTTTTTAGATAGAACATGTTTTTCCTAGTTTTACTAAATACTTTTTTGCTTGTAGAAATACCTTGTCAGAACTAATAATGTATTTGATTAATTATAATATATATATCACAGTTAAAACTAGCTTTAATTGTGACATATATATTGTAATTTACTTTATAACTTCAAAATGAATATTTTCACATTCACGTACATAGTGTCTATTGGGTGAGAGAGCCACGCTACCGTATAATTATGAATTAACTTCGCCTAGTTCACGATAGATGGCATTGTCTTAAATTTATTATAGGTGTAAAGTTTTAATAAAATCTTTTAGTCTATTGCTATTTATACAAATTTAATTTTTCATAGAGAAATGAAATTGATAACAATCTACACGTATTGTACATAATTTATACTTCATAATTATAGATATCAATTTTAGCTCTCTTATAATGTGGCTCGTTGGTCTAGGGGTATGATTTTCGCTTAGGGTGCGAGAGGTCCCGGGTTCAAATCCCGGACGAGCCCATTTCTATTTTTAATTTTTTTTTTCATTTTGTTACAAAGGTGCAATATATAGTAATTACTAAAATTATTTATAAAACTATTAGCTATAAACATATTTATTACATATGTATTTAATCTGATTAAATTGTTACACAATTTCTTGCCATATTAATAGTAATGCTTAAATATTATCTTTACATTGAGATTTCTTCGATCAAATGCTTTTGTAAATAATGAGGGAAACAAGAAGTTATTTCGCTCTTTCTCCGCGACCATTTCCCCCGGCAAGTTGGAAATAATTAAAGAGCCTGCAGCCCTAGCTTTGCACTGGCCCTAGCTCAAATGTCTCCACAAAGGGAACTGAATGCGCCGCGGGTGAAAAGGATTGCCCGCTATTTACCCAGCGCTTTCCTTGCACGAATTCACGGCTCGGAAAATTTTTAAATCCTCGTAAACTGACGCGGAAACTTCGAGGCGGTTCGAGATTAAAATTGTGCTTTGAAAACATTCGTTTCGTTCAGAATCGACTTTTATACGCATGAATTTTCTACTTAAAAGTTTACAGACATTTAAATAATTTAGTATGTTTTAAATATTTTTAAAATCATTTTGAAAATATTTAAATATGCTATTATATGAATTTACAGATATTTCGATTATTTCTAAATTGATACGTATTTACCAATATATTCGCTATTTCAGTTTATTCATACAAAATTGGTGAATCCAAATTAATATATACAAAATACATTATTTAACTAGAAAATAAACATATACTATTTTGTTCCTTACGGTAGGAGAACAATACCGAAACTACCATTTCATATACAGTTGTTACAAAGGTATACCTATAAAGTATATATTATCTTGATATGTGTTGTAAAAACACTTTTAAAAATGATCGTTCAATATAAAGAAGTCTAGCTTTATTTTGATAAAACAGTGACATACACATTTACTCTATGTTTGTTTCCCCTTTAGTTCATTTTTGACTAAGTGGTGGTCATTTAATTATAATTACTAATATGAAAATGGGCCAAATTTAGTATCAATGTGTGTGTTTATCGAATAAAAACTAAATAGAGCAGCTTCACGTTTTATTCCTCACATCGGGGTAGTTAACATACACATTCGGAAATTGCATTTAGCTAAAACTTTTTCTTCCCAATACCAACTGGCACGAGCGAGAATCGAAACCACAATTAATCGAGGATTACAATCAAAAACCGTCGCACTGCGCCACGATAGCTCTAAATATTTACGATAGCTCGATAGCTCTAATAATCTTATGTAATATTTAGTCTACGTAGAAAATCGATGTTTTGGAATAGAATACATTTGTAAACAGATTTCTAGTTTCCCACATCGTACCTGGCGACAGATATAAATAGGCCCCAGGAGCCGCGACATATATTTACTACGGCGAATCTCATTACGTCGAGTGCAGTATTTACAGAGTCCGTGTAAACGCAACGGTATTTATTTTTTGACTACGGAAATAAAATGGAACCTTCCATGTTCTTTCCTTTTCGATTTATATGTAGATATACATTAAACGATAATTTTACTTTAAATATTTAGGTATTTATCGGCCTGCTTTCGCTGACTGATATACAAATACGTGTTTTTTTGAAATACAAAATCTTATAAAAAATTAAGCTTATTTTACACGAATATATGTAGTTTAATTTTTTCGCAACGAGTTGTTTTTTCGGGTTCATTGCATCATTTTTTCGCATTGTGAATACGAATTACGCCAAAATAATTTAGAACATTTATACTACGTATTTCATGTCCTGTATAAATTTAAATGAATTTAATGTACTTGGCCGTAGTAATAAATTTGGTAATATCTCATTCTTGGTAACTCTTTATTTGTAAAATGCGGAGTGTTTATACAAGTATCTAGTATATCAGCTAGTAGTAAAATGATTTATTTTATTAGCTCTTTTTCAGAGCACGGAACATTTGCGACGCACCCAACTTTACGCCTGTAAATGCCACTGCCATGAACTTTAGACGGACACCGATATTATTTCAGTCGTCAAACAGACTCTTCATTTATGCACTTCGGTGATATGAAATTCATGGTAATATTCTGCAAAATTATATATTTTAAAAAGAGTTATAATATTAAAAATATATCCTGAATTAAATGGTGCCGACATTTCAGAGGCGAATGCTATCTACATATTCATGTAATACGAAACCCATCGGATTATTCTTTGTCTAATCGTAATAAATAAATGTATAATAAATACAATTATTATATGAATAACATAATATGAAAATTCTTACAAAAGTCTTATTTTAAATCTAAATCGTACAAGACAATTCTAAAGGTAAAAAGTATTTCCTTCGTATTATTTTAAATATTTTTGTCTGTTATTGTTTACTTACAAAGCCGGGACCTTTTTAAAATTCTCGCCCTTCGCTATTGCTAGACATATTATACAGAAACAAATACAGACATACCTACACATATATTGGCTATAAGAGTTTCAACGAATATTAAAATTAACAATGTTAAAATGCTAAATAATGAAATAATTTCAATTTATTATATTACTTGCATAATATAAAAAAATAAGTCAAAGTTATGAATCATTATTTATAGATATATCTCGAGAATATATCGAGCGTTATCAACTCGCCCTCTTCGTTGAAACACGCTGAAACAGTCGGACAGGGGAGGTTCAAAAAAATGCTCCGACGCTTCCTTATAAAAGTACCCATTTTTATATAAGTTACGGTTTTATAGCCCAGCCGCTTTATTTTTATTACTCCATAAAATATTTTTGCTAATCTGTAGAGTAGTTATTAGGATTTATTAAGCAACTATTTTTTTATTAGACATTGAAAAATGTTTATTAAGTTTTATATACCTACTAGGTACATATATATGTTACTGTGATGATAATTGTATAAAACTGTGACGGATATATATGATGTACGTATTTTTAACGCTTCACGTATTTATAAATGAAAAGTTATTTATATATAAATATATAATTCGTTCTACATAAATTTAAAACGAGGCTTGTTCTCTGAATTAAACGCTTTTGAAACGTATCGAAATATATACTATTGAAGATAGGTCTTAAAAGTCAAGTATCTTATTTTAATGTTCCGTATAAATAACTAGCTGGCGCCAGAAAGAGGTCAATTGGACATTCGTTTGCAGTTATGCTAGGTACAGTATGTGTAACATGATTGGACTTAGTGTTAGTTGTTAATTATATATATATATATATATATATATATATATATATATATATATATATATATATATATATATAGTACATTGCTTATTATCAAACTGTAAGAATTTAATTTTGACAACCCTTCGTCTTCGCTATAAAATCGATTCAAACACTTTAAACATTAAAAGAGTTGCAGCGCTGATGAAATGTATATTATTAAGGAATGAACGCTGATATTTAATATTAAAATTTACAAAGAAACATTGAGAACTAAATATAATTAGCATTCTGGAGACACTCATTAAAAATGTTTATCAGTTTAAATATAGGAACTTTATAATTCAAGGTAAAATGATTAAAAGGCTCTTCTAGAATTAAACTTTAATGATTAAAACAAATCTTACATAGAACATCACAATTATGCTTCGCAAACAATCTAGATGCTGAGATTCAAGAATTACATTATTTTTTATTAAAAAAACATCTTCTCCATGGATCATGGCTTTCAGTTTTATGAAATGAATTTGCTAGCTATGGTGAATGTGATTAAAGTTAAAAATAACCTCTTCACGGCAAACAATTTGTCATAAAAATAAAGGTATACAGAACAGTTAGTTGCGATACCACGTCATACGCACGCACATATCTCGCAAGCTATGATATAACAAGCCTTTACTATATTTAATTCATTGATATACGATATAATGAGATGTTTAAAGTAAATAAAATTAGTCATTTATGTCTCTTATATACAAATTTATTTTGAAATAAGAACTGTAGCGGTATCGAGTATGACATCAGCTAACAGCAATGTGAGTTTAAATTTTATGTACGTGACATTGGTAAAGTAAATTGTGTTCATCACCTATAAAATGTATACAACAAGATTTAAATCGATGTGTAGAATATAATGTAGATGCCATACGTTATATATTGATTATACACATATAAACATACAGATTTATTACATTTCTTATTATTTTACTTATAAATAACTTTAATATTTCAAAGAAGCTGCCAAATATTTCAGAGTACATCATTATAATTTTACATTTTATAATCAACTCAGGAATTTTATCCAACTGCCTGACAAGGACAATAACGAGGTACTACAGTCTGAAAATGTCGCGTAAACACTTTTAAGATCCCCTAAACTATGAATATCTCGTTATATCTGATATATCAATGTATTGGGAATACATTTCGAGGATAATTTATGTATTAATTCTAATTCTTATGAAATAATATTATACTAGGTGGGATATAGATCTTTACAAATAATGTTAATGAGATTCTACATGTTTCCAAATAAATAAAAATTCACACAATATTTTATATATTCTAGGGGCACGTGAAATTTATAAAATTCATGAAGTAATAATACTACTACGTATTAAATGATGATATTTTAAAGGCTTACAATAATAAATACATTAATATTGATTATATTATAAAAAAGGTAGACGCGCCTAAGGATATGGATAAGCGAAAAATGCGCGCCAATCTTATACACATAGTATGCCCATACAAAAATATTATTCATTCTGTTCATGTTTACACAAACACAGCTAAGCATTTTATAACACTTATATTTATAACTATATGTAGCTAATTGGTGTATATACTCGGTGATATCTTACTAAACGGGGAGCTACTGTAATTTGTAATCCTTTTCATGACTCTAACTATTGTATAATATACTATTAGGTAGACTTTAAACAAAATGTAACTTTGGTAATAACAAAGTTATAATATTTAAAATATATTTAATAATACATTTTTAAATTGTAGATCTACTTCGTAATTTTAACCTAAAACAAATAAATTAAATATAATATACCACTAAAACCTTCTAAAATAGTAATATCTATTATTCTGGAATTTAAATTCTGCTTACTTATAACTAAGAATAACAAATTAAAAGACATACCGAAGACTATAAAAGAGGTACTGTAAGAAATATCGTTAACTTATCCACTCGTTTGATTTAATGTTTTTAAATATTTATTAATAAATAATATTAAATAAAGTAAAAATAAATAGACAAAAGCCACTACCATTTTGTACTCGAATTTAATTTTTATTAAGATAAAATAATTTTAAAGTAAGAAAATATTTGTAAAAGCCATTTGTTGTGAATATTGTGTGCTTGCGCTATGCTCCGACTACCCTTAACTGATTATACTTACAAGGTTTAAACTAAATAAATTAAATATATTTCAAATACATTTTTTTATTATATTTACTTAAAAGATTCTTTTTTTATAACGGTTATAACTTTACTAAGCAGTTTAGAAAAATCATTATTGAACTCCTTGTGAATCGGTAACAGTGCTATACTTTTCTAATATGCTAACGAAAAATCTAACTGAATCAATGTCCGATAACAATAAGACAGAGCTGTCGCTCTGCGACAGCATATATTAATCTTAACTATTTACAAGTTCTATATACAGTCTGAATTCTTGGATATTTAATTTATACAATTGGAATGACAATATTTAACAGGAATGTCTTGTAAACAAAAACGTTTATTTACAAAGTGTGCCGAGTAAGGCTTCCTTAATCTCGTAAAACAAACAACTGCATAAGCCTAGTTGCCATAACACATCTAATAACGCAAGCAACTATATCAATTATATATTTTATATACAAGGAAATTATAGATGCCCTGTGACTTAAAGAAATAGGGCAAACATTGGTACAAGCATTGTAAAGAGAACTACTCCATCGCGATTGGCATTGTTTGGATTGCTGCCAAGACCACCAACAACCGATCGATTTATATCTTCTTTAACAGAAGGCGATTTTACCATATCTTCACCGCTGTCGCCCAGGATATCGTTACTATCCATTATCATGCCGACGTCGTTCTTTTCCACTGATGGGGGCTGAGTTATTGGTGCTTGCGTTGTGGTGGTAGTAGTAGTGGTAGTGGTGGAGGTAGTCGTCGTAGTCGTTGGCACTAAAGTATTATTAACGGTATAGTAAATTTCACCGTAAACCGCTTCAACTTCAACAGTGTTTTCAATTCTTTCACCTCGCATTTGTCTCGATCGGGCATTGTTATCTTTGTAAAAGGTAACTAGCTTTCCCGTATACTGGACGTCACGATCTGTGTTGTTACCTCTAAATGTTACATTGCAGGCAGTTCCTGGTTCTAAGTATATTTCCAATTTATACAGTTCCTTTCTTTCTTCTGAAAACGGATTAGCCCATTCTATTTGTGGGAATACAGTTCCGTCGCTCATTTCGATAGTTGTGTTTAGGCCGATAGCAATACCATGGCCGTGACCCCACGACAAGGTATAATTATATTTATATTCTATTTCAGTTGTAACCGTAGCGGCGACATCATCATCGTTTCTTAAAACTCTTTCCTCAAATATTTGTGGATCCGTCTGGCGTTCATGTTGCGTTGATAAATCCAATTCCACCTTTTCTAGCTTATAACTCATTGGTTCAATTTCGATTAAAATTTCTCCTTGATTTTCTTCTAATTCGTAATTTTCTTCGTCAAAAGTTATTAAATGACCAACAGTACTTTCGTATATAACCCTGCCAATGTTATGAGATAAGCTTTTTTCAGCTTTCACTCTTCCAATAAAAACTGAGTCTACTGATGAATCTACTACTACTGCTCCGCTAGGTTTGGAATTAAACTTGTACCAAGTATTCCATATAATCAGTGATGCGTTTTCAATATTTTCCAAAACTTCAAATATTGGATAACTCTTACTACTGGATACAGTGCAGGCAGTGTAGTCAGGTCTCAACTGTCCCAAAAGCATATCTCCTTCGTGCCGAGTTTTACACAAATAAATAGGCCCTAAAACAATATAAAATATTAAGGAACAATAAAAATAAACCATATATATATATATATATATATATATATATATATATATATATATATAAACCATATAATAAAAATAAACCATATATATATATATATATATATATATGTATATATATATATTTGTAAATTAATCGGCGAAAACCAAAAGTAGTAATTTATATATTATCTTACCTTTTTCCGATTCTGCTCCTATAACGTAATTTTCCATTGCTTCTTTCTTTAGGTTTGCCCATTTGAGTGTACTGGAGGTGACAACTTGTTTGAGTCTCGCGTTATAGAGACCGACGCTAGAATCTGCTAACCCCCCAACTGCTAGTGTGGCCGTCAACAATACAACCCACCACCCACTTGTGCCTTTTGTATTTTTTTTCATAGTAGGCATCTGTAAAAAAGGAATTTATTTAATTTGTAAACAAATAGGCTCTATTGTTAGTAAATTAAAACTATATTTTATACTATATATACTAAATAATATGATTTTATAATAATTTATGAAAGATATAGGAATAACATTGCCTTGTTGATATAAATGTTTTGAAGAGAGATCACTTTTAATTTAAAATATCTTTAGAATTTGTACTTTTAATTTGCTTTGCATCAAAATCTAATTAATCTGAAGCAGGGTATAAAAATGAAAGAGCAAGTAAAATAGTGTTCGTTTATGATGCAACGATCGCATTGCACAATTACTTAATAACTTTAGAAATGCTATCTTGTATTTATTATTTCCTTATATTAGCTATTCTATTAGCGTTTTTTTGTGGCATAAAGAAGTGATATACGAATACATTTCAAATTTTATTGATTTTTTTATAATTAAATTAATTCCAAGGTCTAGTTTTTTGGTGGATAAGTAAAGCTATTTGTTAACGAACTATACACTTTTTTATTTTATATTTTTTTACTTTTTAAATATATCTATATATGTTTATTCTCTTTTCTTTATAAATCGTATATACTTATTGACAAAGTGTACTGTAATATATTTACATTTTACATATCTTTTTATTTCATATTAAAACTGGTTTCAACTAAGCTTTTAATTTATACTAAGTAATTCAAAATTTCAAGGTTACTTGTACTTCTGTATACTCTTAAACAGAGTTCATTTATGGGATTAATATAATCGTAATTGACAGTTGTAGAACAATGACTCTAGTTAATAAATTTATTAATTATATACATAATTTCAGGTTAATATTTTAATAATCAAATCTGCCTAAATTTTCTATAGTTCAATGTCATTTAAAACTATAGGCTGTAACCAATGGTACTAATTTAATTTAATAAGTTCAATTGAGGATTGACACGGCCCATTTACTATGACATAAATCCTAACGCCCCGTTTGTTATTTGATTAAGAAGTGATGTATGGCCTTTTAGATAGGCACACAAAAGCCATAAACTGCCGGAATTATCAAAGCATTATGGGTTACCTATACACAACTTCCGTATGCCATATATATTCAGACATATATCCATTCGATTGTCTTTGTATACAAATCTAAAATTATTGTAAAGAATTACATATTAATATAACAAATTTCTCTTAAGACTACATAATATGTGAAAAAATAGAGTAATCTGGATAATGTATATTCTAAAAACTACTGAAAGATATTGGTGGGTAAATGTCTTTTTTATACCTAAAGTTATAGTAATTACTATTTCGTGACCGGCATAAATTAAATACCACAACTTATTTTGATGCTGCTTTACAAAAACACTATACGACTGTTATATTTAGGTTATTAAAGATTACATGTAAAATTACTTTGAAGGCAAAGGTTATCTTGGCATTGAAATATATAATGTGGTATTCACAGCGTAGGTGGACTGGTTACGTGGTTCTACGTCAGAAATTATTTAAAACTATGATTACGCCTATGAGTAGGCTCTGATAGATAGACAGCTATTGTATAGTGGTATATAATGTACATTATTTCAAAATATTATTTACTTTATTCGTCATATGTTTTTGTATAGACATTATGAATCATCACAGTCAATAAGTATCACAATGTCACAGTTAAGTAACTGCAGATAAGTTCAAAATAAACGTTTTCTTTTACTAGCTTTAGAAATATTGTGTGTTGTTATTTTCTGTTTTGTTTTGTAAAACATTTCATTCAACTTTTTCTATTTCAACTTGGTTGAAAATTCCAATTTCTACAACAATGGTCGAGTTCCGTCTGCTCGTGTATTAACACCCAACGTGACGAGGGGAAACACTACTTTCAATAAAACAAGGAAATCTCTCGTTTGAGTCCTTCTCACTTACGAACAATTGCTTGACTTGATACTTATGAAGTATAATAGTAGAGGTTATATTACAAGATGCTATGGGAGGATTTGTTAAATGTATAACCTAGCGGTAATTCTTATTATAAGGGTTTTAAATACATATAAGTACAACAAACACACTTACATACTTTATTTCAAAATAACTGAATAATTTTTACGGCTTTATTATCCCGAATGATTCCTTTTTAATTTGATTCATGACATTTTATAAGTAAAAATGGTAAAAAATATTTTAAAGAATTTACCCTTATCATTTTGACCGCTCACAATATTTTTATAATTATCAATTAACACTGAATTTCTATATTTTTGCTTATAAAATTCATGAAATTTATATATATTATTTATTGCACATTAACAGTTTTAGAGTAATTTTACATAATATAATTTGTTTACAAAGGCGGGCTTATTTCTATAAGAAAAAAAGAATTTACATAATCTATACTTATTTGTAATGTATTTTTCACGTATTATAATCATCTTATTATTCAGAAAAACCGACTGAATAATGTTAATAACGATGTTATTTTTTCTATGGATATTTTCGTAGGATTCTTATAATCATTTTTAAAAGAAGAAGATAATTGAAAGCCGTACAAGTCGGTCTCTTTACGGCGTCAGAATACCTAGAAAGCAACTTATCTTTGGTCCTTTTACAAAGAGCAAACGCACTACTAAGCTTTTACTCCTTTATTCCGTTAACGTCAGTACTTAGGGATTTATGTAAACCTGAGTATTAAACTAATTAAATTTTATGCTAATAAAAATATGTCGTTCGTTAGATAAAACCTATGTACATTTATGTATTCGATCAGACTAGATATTTAAGTTTAAACTTTTTATATCATTCATCACCTACATAATAAATCAATATTTCTATAGGTATATATATCATTATAACCTTCAAACGTCTCAACTTTTTAAACACTATTTAGTGTTAATTGTTTTGTTTACATCATTTGAGTATGCGCCGATTATTACAAAACATTTCTGTTTACTACTGTAGCAAAATAACTTATAATCGATTCTAGTTTAATGGATCTTGTCCAAAAATATTATTAATAAGCAATTTAAATGAATAATGCTTTTTGTGGAGCGTTAGGTTGCATGCTACGCAATTACTGTACCCGGTCAATTATGATACTAATACAGAGTTTCATTATTGGGTACATTCTCTTCTCAATAGCGATTTGTAATGAAATGAGTTCGAATTTCACTTTGACATACTTTCTAGTCTAATTGCTTGCTACATCTATTTTAGAATTCGCACAACACATATTTATATACCTTATATAAATAAGTATATTAAACGTCAAATTCTTATGACATTTTATTTATCAAAAAGTGTTTGATTAAAATATAGGTTTTTAGGTTACTACTGATTATTAAGATTTTTTTAAACATAAGCTTAGTAATGAACATTATTTGAATAATATCAGTGTGATAGTATTGCCTTTTGCAGCATTATAAATTGTTCTCCGAGCGCCGACGACGCCTGCTGGCTAACGGTCTATAAATCATTCCCCATATTGTTATTTTTTATTACTTTTGTCTGCTTTCGATAGTCGGATATGTTTGTTGTGACGTTAGCTTTGTATATATATTCTTATGATTATGATATGTATTACGTAAATGTTGTTATGATTTTAATTGTCTTTTTCAAATAATGCTCATATGTCCTATTGTCTTCACATATTGTTATCGGTACATGACGAATGCAACCACAGCTAGTATTGTTCTGTTATTAAGCACCAGCTTGGCCCGTGTTGGTGTTCCGAGCTGCCGCACGGGTGCACTGACTCGTGAACCAGCTGATAGCGTGGGAATAACACTATATAATATTAGGTATTTTGTATGCAGCATAATGATAGGTTATGCTCTAGTAATATTGTTTCGCAACTCATAAGTTAGTCGTGTCGTTGTTGTCGGTACTTATTAATGCTTATTCAAAATCCATAAATCTGAGACTATCTAAAGTGTAAATATTTAGAAATACTTAAAATTATTTTTCATATCATGATTATTTTCTTATGCAATTAAATTGCTCCTTTTACGTGCAAGATGTCTTAAATTTTTTAACCTTTTTTTGTTCTTGTGCAGCATTCAAAATATGAATTAAAACCAAGTAATAAAGGCATATACTTATATCGTTATATCGTATACTTATACCGTTTCTATTACTATTAGACTTTGTACGCAATATTAGACTTCGTACTTGTAAGCCCTAGGCTAAGCAATAGTAAAATTTTGTAATTCCACGTTTTGTTCTCCATAGCACGGTATTCGCGAAAGAACCTAGTGTCCAAACACTAACATTCACACTCTGCTCAAATTTAAGATATTGAAAATTGAGTGGCTCCTATTCATTCATTCTCGTATTTTTTACGTATAAACAAAATTTTCGTTACATGATGTGTGATGCGTGAAAAAAGTAGCACATTAGTGGGGTGCATATATTTTAACACTGAGTTATTATTGTTTTAAAATTGTACCTAATATGTTAGAGTATTTCAACGTTAATATTTAAGTATACTTAAATGATGATTTGTTACCGAACATTTTTAAAGGAAATTTATCAATAATTCAGACTATCGACTAATTACAAACGGCAAGCGTAATTCTAATGCCAAGACGTTGACGGGGCTAAGACACATTAGATTTAGTTGTACTTTGTGGTTTCCTAAGTAAGTAATAATTTCGTAAATGTGCATGGCGGAGGCGGACTAAATGGGGCTACGTAAGAATTACGTAATAAAAATGCACGTAAGGCGGATGCCGGAATGGAGGATGACAATCTGGCTCCCCACGATTTGCGACAACGAGCTGCAAGGTCGTCTGATTGTCGATAATAGCCGCACTTATGATATGTCACACTGACGACAGCCGACACGCTGGCCCAGTTATATAACGTTATTTATTAATCATTTTTAAAATTCACCTTGAGGCACGAATAATTAACGTCCTGAATATTCGATTTTTTACACCCGAAATCAAATTGATTAATATATCGAAGGTTAAATCTATTATATTTTACATATTAATGAAGGTTTATATTTAAATATATGCAGTTTTGGCTTCTTTTATTTAATAGAAAGTTTAAAATTATATGAAATTTTAACATAAACTTTTAAACATTAATAGTTTCTTGCGGTTTCTATACATTTCACGTTTTACACAAATTCGATAGTATTATTAAGTTAGAGCAACTGTGTATTGTTGTGTGTGACCTAAACCTTGTTCTATGCCAGGCCTGTTCGTATCTCCGTCTTATCAACTATTATTATTTTTTACAGGACAAAGTGAGCACACGCTCTCTCAAACTCGAACCAGTTGTGAAACGGTCTATTTTTAGATCGGTGACGACATTATTTGAAAATCCCATTGAAATTTCTAGTAGTCTTTTTTGCGCGCTGCTGACTATTATATGACATTTACATAAATTGATTAAATCATAAGTTTTTTGTAAGTAAATAATTTGACAGCAAGTATTTTACCTTTAAATTGACTCGTTATAAAAATTCCAGCTTGCTCTTGGTGATGGATTATATATCTGAAAAAAAAAAGGTTATATTTAATGTATTGTCTTTTTTAGACCAATTTAGTAAGTTAACAAATAATACAATAGCTATAAAACCATTTTAGATGATAATTTATCGTCAGATTATGTCTTAACTATCATACAATAAGTTTATTTTAAATTTTATCATTATATGCTGTCTTTTTTTAATATCTACCTACCAAGACAGTAATCTAAATCGATCTGCCCGTTTTTATATTATATTCTAAATGATTGAGGTATCTTAGATAAATGTTTGCGGTTAATTAAATGAAATGAAAACTTGTGTAGTTACTTCGGTTACCGCACAATTAGTTAAGTATATGAACTAAAACCGCCACTGGTTTTCCGTCCTTTGTTGGCTACATGATATTTGTGGTAAACCAGTCACATTTTAACTATTAATTAATATCATCTGAATAATTTATTTACCAAGTTTCAAAAATTATAAGTTTTACATGGTTGAGTCTCATTGCCGTTTATGTGATAATGCAGTCGTTATGCAGTGGTGGGTTGGCCTTCGCCACGGTAAAAGACCCATTGTGACATGTTACAATGAACACTTAGAAACCAGATATCATCGTCTTTGTATTCAACGTCTGGGATCAAATTTGATATTATTAATGTCCATAAACTTTGTTACCACACACTTACGATAGTTCAGCAAAGAAACTTCTCTATTTGTCTGGTATTTGTTCACTTTATTAGAATTAATTTATTAAAAAAAACATCGTGGCACAAAAGAACACCGTTTAACTGTAAACGCCATTGGTTGTGTTTTTCGGGGCAATAATAACTTCGGAGTGTTTTGACACTAGGTTTTCTCTAACTCTTATATGCCGCAAGGAGGGTGAAACTTATACTTTTATTTTTATTTAAAGCAAAGAATGTTAAGAGCGTTAATTTTTGATAATTTCAGATTTTGAAAAATTAAACACTAATCAAATAATATCGGTATTTTAAATTAACTTTGTTATATTATTTTTTACTAGACAATGATATATGTAAATATTTTTGAATAATTTTGTTTTGCGTCCAGTAAAATTGATCAATTAACCATGAAAGCTAACATGAGTGTAGGGATTTCCAATAGGGGAACCCGATCACAACACCGCATACTGGCAGACTTAAAACAACTGAAGGGGCAGAATGTTCAGGCGAACCACTGAATAATTCCTTTGTTTTGGTTAGCATCTAAATGACGTTTGTTTGTTTGTTTATAGTACTTTTTACATTTTTATATTATAGAATCTTATTTTAGAGAACATAGAAATATATACAGATAGCAATTTAATCAACCCATAACATACTACGTATGTAGTAAGATAAGGTCGCGCATAACCGCCTTCACCCTCTAAATCCCAAATTGCCCAGTATAATCTCACAGCCTTTTGTCGAATAGAGTTATTATTTCGGGTCATTGATATGAAAAGCTTGTGAAAATATATTACATATATCAACGTTTATAATCTTAGGTAATAATTTTACAAAACATGTCTTCTGGATCTTTTATAATTTGTAGAAATTTATATACTTATTATGTACATTATATTTATATAAACCCTATTAATATTTTATATAAACCCTATCAGTACATTGATGTATTAGTTGATACATATATATTAATATAATCATATTAAAACCTCTAAACGAAACGGTTACGGTGTAATACAGCTTTAAAAAACTTATTCAATATCTAAATACACTAAATTTTGTTAGAATGAAGCTAAGACTTTGAATAAATAATACACAATTAAATAAAAATAAGCAACACATAATTTTATTTTACTTTAGTTGTCATGCTTTAATTTTTTAATACAATCCGCAATATACGTATGTATATATTTCTATTAAATAAACGAGACAGTACTGTTAGAAAATGTTGGGGGTTGTAAACGACGTAGTTTCTCTGGTTACCATGGAAACTCCCTGTGCGTGGTGGCTCACTTGTGTTCAATGACTACAAATTAGTTAAAGCCGAAAATTGTATACAAATTTCATTATATTTTTTATTTAGTTTTTATAGCTTGCCTCATTTAGCGGGGTACGCAGAAATCCTATTCATTCCATTTATTTCAGTAACTCAACTGACTAGATCGAGAAAAATAAAATTAACATTTGAACAACAATCACACAGTCGTTTCGTGTATTATCAGACAGTTCTTTAATGTGTCACAATAGTGTCAAAACCTACTTGAACTATAATAAATGGTTATCATTATAAGATTTTGAAACTAATTTAACTGCTAGTTATGTTTATTCAGTCATAAATGGTTCACCCCATGATGCTCGTAACAATTGCAGGATATTTTATTTTTGTACAGAGCACTCCAGTGTATACACCACACAACTCCCTATGTTTTAATTGCATTTTATTTATTCAGAATCTCAGAACGTTAATACTATGCTACCAACCCCAAGCGCGGTGTACTTGCTTATTAGAATATTTTCAACTCAATTTTTTATTGGTTTTCTAATAGGCTCAGCGATTTAAAAAAAGCGTTTATCTAGAATTACACGCATGTGGTCTTTTGACTTATTACACATATGGTAAAGGGTAAACAAATTTGAAATCTGTGTTTTGTACATGGTACGATTTATTTTTACCAGGGGTTTCTTCGTTTTCTGACCCTAAACACATTATGGTAATTTATTACAAAGTTCCTTCCTCCGTCTTCCGGAATTTATGTCAAGAGCAAACTTTAACTTTCGCTGATGTCATACCTGCCAAGTAATAAAAACACCCCTCCTTGTCCTGTAATCGATACCAAAGGAGCATTACGTATTTATTGATAAAAAGGACTCCATCTCGCACTCGAGAAAAACATTGAGTTCGCATAATGGAAAACATTGAGTTCGCTAAATCTTACAAACCTTACATGAATCAATTAAATTTTGAAAGCGTAGACTGACGCGTAGACGAGGCGTTGAATATATAATAAGTATATTATTTAGCAATGATATTAATACATTCCCGTTATAAAAACCACTTTTGGCCCTCTTTTATGCTGGAGATCCTTTCAAAGTTAGCTTTAATTACTGTCACCTAACTTCATCCCAATACAGCTCTCTGATAAACAGCGCAATATCGCACTAATTAACTTCCTAATTCAGAAAGTTGAAGAGTGCCTAATGTGCTTAGGGTTTCATTTCTTTATTTGTCTTAAAATTAATCTAGAAAGGCAGCATCCATTGATTAATCATTCCGTAAATCTCAAAAATCCCGTTTAATTTAAAATTTTGACTGATTGATTACAATTAAGTCCAATAATAATACAACTAATATACCTACTATATAAAATTAGGAGTGAGAAATGGAAAAAATATTGTTATTTATTTTTTTTTATATTTAATATTTACCTCCAATTGTTATTTAAAAATTGATGATGCTAAAGCTAGTTCAGTGCAATATATTCCAATTTGCGATTATTTTTCAAAATTAATTAGTTTTAGATCACATCACATAAATTGCGTCAATTTAATGTTGTGATTCAATAGAACTAAGGTTTACTATACACAATTGCACGGCAGTATAGTGATTTAGTCAATATACCATATCGTCTACTTTAGCTACGTCACGTTTATCGTAACAATGAGTCAACGGGTAATGAGATGAATGAATCAAAAGTCATTTGTTACGTTAAAAACACAACATTATTATTTTGCAGCAAATGAATCAGAGACAGCAGTTTAATCTTGCTATTTATAGGTAAGCCGGTTGCTACTACGAGTGGTTAAATGTAGTACCTAATTTGGGTTTCAATGCAAAAATACGGTAACAACAATTTAACGATAACGGCCCAAGACGTGAGGGTGGGTCAACGAACGCAGTTCATTGTGATGACTCATCGGTCACCATCGCATCCTCAATTCTCAATACATTCGCAATACTTTGCTTGAAGAGCAGGGCAATGAGTGTTAAAATAAAACAGGGTAAGAAACTTACTTCTCTGTTACGCAGAGGCAAGGCTTTGGTGCGTCGGTGGCACTTAAGGCATTCTTGACATATAAAATGACGTTGATAAAGACTTTAATTAAAGCATTCATACATCGTACTATTATTAGTCAACTCCGTTGATAAAGAAACAATGTATGTGTATGAAAGAAGTACTTATGTACTAATGATTGAAAAATAATACCTTACGTTGTTTTTATCTACACACTCAGTTATTGATATATTAGATCTAAGTCTCACATATTAAGTAACTGTTGAAAGTTTTATTACAAGTGCTGAGTGTGAAAGTCATCAGAAAATATATTCCTTGTTTTTTTTTAAATTATATACCATTTTGTTTCTATTACAAGCTATAATATAAGTACAAAATTTTATATACCATTATACCGTTAAAGAGTATCAAATAAGGTTTTTGCATTATTTATTATACTTGTCATATCGTAGAGATAATCATGTATGTAATAAGAAATGGTTGACTGGTGAAGCATGCGCTAACGGGTGTTACTCTCTCAGTATTTTCGTTATATGATATACCGAAATAATAATGTTTGTAATTACATACATATAATTCTTAGGATTTCCTTACATCCTTACGTTTATACTAATTGATAGCGTTAAGCAATAATATCTTCTCAATTTCTTTATGCAACAAACATTTATTGATTTTTTTTCTTTTTTGCAATTATTATACCTACTTAAAATTTTGTACTTAGATAGTTATGATTTTTATTACGGTAAAGTTTTTGATTCTACACCTAAAGCAACGAGCGCGATGTTAGTGCTCATCTGCAGAAAGTAAAGTACACTTTGGCCAAGTCAGTGCACGCGTACGACCCTTGCGGTGGCGTGCAAGTCAAGAGCTTGTTACACTCAACACGTCTACAGTGAAGATGTCGTTCCGCGAGCGAGCTATTTACCAGTATTTACCTTTACATCTGTATGCGAAAATGAAAATTCCAATAACAAATGTATATTTTCACTATTAATTTAATTTTACATAATCAATTTGATATTTTACCAGTTTTCAAAGATATTATGAAAATACCTAACAAAGATATTAGGAAAAGTATTCACTTTTGACTCTTCATACGTGTTATTGTAGGAGTGCTTAAGATTCCTTTGACTATCGTAATATTCATTATCGTTGACAGATATAAAACAGTACGTGTAATGTCGCCGGACCATGGTCAGAATAAACAATAAGCTCGCTTTCTGCAGTTTAAATTCCTAACACGTTTATTTCTAACTATACATGCCTTATATTGACCGCTCTTGTTCAAATTAAGCCGCCATTGTTACTTAATGGTAACATTCAACAAGTGGAAAGCTGTAACATTAATTCATATTATACTCCATTAACTTGTCAGTTTTATACAAGACACATTTGATCGCGCCTTTTACTCCGTATTATTCTCTATAATTATAAATACGTACACTCATGCTATAAGTACATTAAAATCGCTTTAAAATATTTTTACTTAGATAATCGATTTGCCTCGTGACTCAGTTCATTCAAAACAAAAACCGTTAACCGGATAATGGAAACTGAATTCCAAGGGAATCGTGCTTTTAAACTCAAAATATTGTTTAGACCAACTACCAAGTAATAAGCTACAGTTAAATAAAATACGAAACATTTTATTTAACCTACCGCTAAAAAACATCGTGAAAAACTTAAGTACGTTTGTACTAAATTAAAGTCCCGCTAGTATATAAGTTGCTCTATTAAATGTTATACTCGCAGTTACGGCGCATGTTTTGTTAAATTCTAAGAAATAAAGACTAAACTTGTAAAACACTATCATACGCTATTATTTCAGTAGTTCACGCTATTCAACACGTTTTAATAGTGGCATGTCAGTTCCCGGGCGAGTGTTATAGCTTATGGCTCACAGTGTAGCGGGTAACGGAAAAGCTTGGTGCTCGGTTCACAATTAGTGCCTTGTCCCGTTACCGCTGTATTGTCCGCTTCAATACTCGTCTAGTGATATTCCTTTGTGCACTCTATACTTTGGTTTCAAGTTTGTTGTTCAGAGTTTACCTAAAGAATTATTTTAAATTTCATTGTTTATTAAGTTTTTTGTGACAATTTATATGTCGTATTATACGATATGTATATTAAAAATTTTACTGAAAGAAATATAGACACTTAACCTTAAAAAAGTTTTATTCATGACAATAACGTAAAAGAAATTAATAACATTTAATAACAAACTATTTTATTTTTACTTACTAATTAAAGTAATAAAAGTAATTAGTCCTATAAACAACCGTTAACAAACGGTGGCGATGCGTAAAGGGACAGGAAGTGGATCACCGTGAATTGCAATGGCTTCCGGAATTTTTATCGCACTATATGGACAAATGTTAATGTACAATGTACATAACTACAATCTATGCTATGATAAAATTATCATAGTATAGATTGTAGTTATGTATTTAATTTTATCTACAACAAATCAAATGCATTATTTTGACAATGGTAGATTACTTAACTGTACTGCAATAAATTCTAATTTAGATATTAAAAAGAAATATGTATATATATAGAGCTGCGGAAAATAGAAAGCTTTGTAGCGAGCGGGATAAAAATAGACGCCAGGTTATAACAAGGGTACAAAAGATAAAGAGAGGAAAGCGAAGGTTACTCGCTACCGCTGGGCGAGCCCTTGGTGAGACCCTTTTGATATGACCTTGAGTTATATAGAATTATTCTCCTAATTAATAATTTTCTTGTTATAGATAAAAACTCAAATTCAATATCTGTCGAGTAATTCTAAGAACGCATATTTCCTTTTATGAAAATATGCTGTAATGGTAATGTTCTATGCATAAACATATGTATTTATTTCTATATTATCCAATGTATTCTAAAATATCCAATGTTTATTATCTTCTAGTGATTAAAATACATATATACAAAATATGACTTAATAGTTACACAAGTGTTCCCTTACATCGATTTAGAACGGACCTCTTAGAAAACTATACTACTAGGTGCACTCAATACCTATCACAAGAGTCTAGAACGATGTTCTCACATAAGGAACTATAATCTTGGTTCACATACGGCAAATAGTCGTAACCAAATATCTCAAAAGGTGGGCGGCTTTCACTTAATTGCTCAGGTCTTGTTTCAAGGAACGTCTAAGCAACTATGTGTACTCGTGATGTGTATATTATAGCGTCATTGAGGAAATGGGATTACTTTTCGAGCGGATATTAAATTATAGCCGGAGTGCAGTGGTGCGGGTTCTTTTATATCAAAATTTAGGTTTTGTCTACATAAAACGCTTACTAGTTTCAAATCTATTGAGATTTTTAGTAAATACTTTCTAAATATAAGAATAAATAAACATATTCACCTACATAATAATATAGCATTTTTGTTTGTAACAATTAAACATGATAATAAATACATAGTACAAATAAGTATAACTAGTTAAACGTTCGAGTAGCCGTGAACACGTGGATGCGCACGCGCCGATAATTTATCCGTAGGGGGAAGACTTAACTACAGGAACACTAAAACTCTTTATATTCTTGAATGACTTCGCAAAACTCCTGCTGTAAGCACCTGTGCGTATTAAACGGATTAACAATTATATACTTATGAATTGATTAACTTATTGTTGATTACATGTTTTCGCATTCTGTATTTAAAAGTATACATTGAGAGAAACCAGTCATTAGACTTCTCAATCTCCCCTTTACTTTACATTTAGGCATTGCAGTCGAACGGTATTTATAATAAATAATTTGATTTATTATATTAAAATATTTATAACAAATATTTTGATATAATAAATAATTTACATTTCCACTACTAATAGAGCTCGGAAATTACTGTTTTGATAAGTATTTATAAAAGACATATTACAGTTAAAAAAATATTTGTACTAAAATAAACAATACAATAATAATATTATAATTATAATAAATAGGTATTTTAATTTTAATTGTGTTATAGAAAATAAAAAATGAGTGAAGTTTTCTGTGTTCGTAGGATCGCAATTTAAGATAAAGTTCCATATACAGCCATCAACCATATAAACAGTAGGTATCATATTCCAACAAGCAAAGCTCGCAAAATCACGCAAATCGATTGTTTTACTGGCCATGAACTCAAATCACGGCTTTCAGCGTGCATTTCAAGCAAATCTCGCGGACCTAGTAAAAAATACGTTTATACGTATATGGAACCGAAAGCAATACGACAACGGCGCTAAATACTAACCTCGTTTTAGATATTTGAGCTTATAAGTAAACTACAACTTGTAGACGTTTTAAAATGTAAAAGAAAACGTGACTTTTTCTTACAAACCATAAGCAAAAAGAGATTTAATCTTTTTAAATTAACATAACTTATAAAACTAATAATAATTTAAATAAATTAGTTTAAATTTTATTACTTACAATTCCAGCATAGCAAAGATTAGTGTCCCATTTTGAGATAGTACTCAAGCACTAAAATGATTATTCTTTGTCTAACAATTTATACAATATAAATTAATTTAACATTAACATCTTATATTTCATGGAAAGCTACATATGTAAAAAAATCTATAAGGCCAGTTATCTCCACCCGCTACAATAATAAGAATTTAAATTCTAAAGAAAAGAGCAGCTGCATAACGCTCCCCTCTTCAATCATTGTTAGACCAAGGGCCGTCCTACATGGGGAGCAATGGCCGGGTTACAAAAAATTCTAAAAGATTGCATTCAGGTAACCAGGAACAAAATATATTGTCAATGTCTTATGCAACGTGTCTGAGACATTTCATTCTACAACATCTTAAATTGTAATATTATCAGTTTTCTTGATAGTGCTACTACTGAACTGTTCATATTCCGTCATAAGCGTTGAATTTCGATAAGTCCTTACTAAGAATGTAAGTCAAATTCTTTCTGTATTTTTGAACTCATCTAGACTTAGTGTACCCTTAAATTTATAAACAATGAAAACGCTATTACTTGGAATTTATAAAGACAAAAATAATAAAGATATCAATCATTTGCTATATACTTTGATATATTATTCCAAAAATGGGTACTATGCAAGAGTAATTAGCCAAGCACACAGTTACGTCTTAAACTAAGATAATATCGCAGTTTGTTCTAATCTAAACCGGGATATACATATCATATTCTTCTTAACCTATTATAAACTCTATTATGTTTTAATAGAGGCCGGTACGAGTCACCACGCACATCTTGAATATTAAGTACAGTAATGCGTTGGATTTAAATAAATAATATGACCTATCTAGGTATTTTAATTTATTAAATTTATATATTAAACACTTATGATGTATTGATCAAATATACCGAAATGATGTCAGTTTATATCGGCTCCCTAGCGTAGAAACTCCCCTTACTTCGTTGGACGGACAGCCATTGGAAGTGCATTAAGCTATTAGCAAACAGTTAGCGTTTGCTCCGCAAAATAAGGGCACATTCACTATCAACACATATAATATTTGTAGCACTTACATTATAAGAAGTAAACATGTCGGTGTCGTTTATTTTCGAAACAAAACGTATTCTAAGTCTTGGTAAAGCATTTCATTGTCGTTAATGACTATCTTACACATTACCATTTAGATGAAACAGAATCGATTACCTGCTATTACCAAAGTTTTGCCAAGATCATGGCCATGCGGTCGCTAGCCGGAGCATCTCTTACTGAATAGCTATTTGCTTGCTTAAGTAAATTAGTTTTTTCTCTTGGACGACGATAACGATGATGATGTCATCTAAAGTTCTTGATTCTATAAATCATATTACAACTCTCTGATAATGATATTCCACATCCGTTCGACTCGTTTAAAGATGGATATTAATCAATTTAGGCTCATTGCCTTAATAAGTCTTGTTTTGTACTAGAGTTTTTTTGCTTATTTTTCATAAGTACGTTTTAATTTAAAAGTATATACTTGTAGGTACAAGGAATAGCGTATTAAATAAAAACTATAAATCTAATCTTATAATATTTAAGATTACTTTTATATAAAATATATAAAAGTAATCTACCGTTATGCGTATTGTTAACATGTATGTATGAATATTTTTAATATAAGAAACCAAATTCATAGAATTCTATTAAACGTATTTGTAGGGAATGTGTAACTGTAGTGGACGTTCACGAGGCGGCAGAAGGCATCGTCGCGCGGGCGCGTATCGATCGCGTTCGCCGCACCGCCGCGGCCTGCATACGAATACGAGATTCTCTCTTCGTTCAATCCCTTATCAAAGCTCTACAACGGGGCTAGACCCCAAGCCCCCTTTAGAGCTTGACCTTGCTGATCATTACGTCAACATTCTGTCTAACTGTTTCGCATTTGGATACATAAAAGTAATATAGACAATAAGAAAAATAACTACTTTATATTTTAGTCATTATCAATTTGTTTTCGATGTTACATAGCAATAACAAAAGCTTTCCACAGTTAATGGTAACTCGGAGGACATGACCTCGTTTTTGTGAAATTACTAGACACTGTAAATATACTAATGAAACATTAACAACATATTAGTAATGTTCCACTCCGTGAAAACATAGTATTATATGTTCATAAAACCAATAAACAGATAACAGAAATAAAAATATTTTAGTTAAGGGTTTTCTAGTTTTAATTATGCATGTTTTGGGGAGTGAGCTTCTAGAAAACAAAATCAATTTTCTAGCTGAAACACTGTATATTGTTTTTCAGTTAAGCTTGATTTCGACATGGTCGCTACTTTTAATATTATGTATAAACTGACCTTAACTATATATATATATATATATATATATATATATATGTATGTACTATTTGCATACCACAAAAAAATTCTATAAAATAGTGAATATTATGTTATTATTTTGTACAATACAAAAGTAGCTCTAATCAATAGCGGAATTGACTAATCAAAGAGCAGAAACGGAAATAAGTAAGTAGTCATCGACCGGCGGCAGTTATTTGGTAATTTTCTGTCTTCAGTAATTGCAAATAGTTTGTCTTATTTGGTAACATCCAGTTTCAAATTAAAATACAAACATAGATAGCAACTTGTTGCAGACGGCTTTCTAGAGTAACATACCTACTAGCTATTATACTGGGACTGAAGCTGCTCATGTGTAACCTAGAAATAAACTATCTGAAAGTGTATAAATTAAGACGTTCCTTTATATATCTGATAAATTCTTTGAAAGAATAATTGAATTAAAGAAGTTATCATTACGTTAGCTATCTACAAGTAAATAAGCTCCTAATTTATAAGTCAGAAACATAGTGCTTGCAGATCAATACGTCGTCGCCGATTGGTCGGTGGCGTGCCAACTTTGATTCATCAGTTCAGATGTCTTCTTTCAAAATGGTATAAAACATCATGAGTTATAACAAGAAATACATAATTATATCTTTTATATTCTGGAGTATTACTGGATTTTGATAACTATCGACTTTAAAGGCTTTATTATTTTCATTTCATGAAACGATTGAACGGAAATGGAAAATGAATCATTTATAAAATGTATTTGGGCTATGTCATCCGAGTTAATGTACTATAGTCAATAGATTGGGGAATTTGGACTGTAGATATGCGGTTATTGTACGTGATTATTTGAAATGATTATTGATACGGCACGTGGATCACGGTCGCAGCTGCCGCTGACATCGCATAATCCTTAATTTTTTGTCAGCAGATGTTCCGATAAAATTTGCACGCTTGGCGATTTATTCTTATAAATTTCAATAAACGTGGTCCATGAGATGTGATTTTATATATTTTTGTAACTTTGCATGCATAAAATAGTAGTATGGTAATGGTAATAGAAATTTGCAAATAATAAAGAGATGAATTTGAGATAGTAAATATTATTTGCAAGTTCTCCTATTTTCAAATCTAAAAATAACCATAGAAGTAATTCTATCAATCGGCTAGTATTATACTCGTTATAAAGAGAAAAACATGTTATCGTTATAACTTGAAATATGTTTTAAATATGATTCTACGGCGAAGACAGGCGATACCCCACAGCCGGATGAGCTCATAGGTAGGTCGCTGGTCGAGGATTGTTCATTGCATAAGCCTTGGTGGATGGCGGCCAAACACCGTGCATGAACCGGTTTATAGGAAACGTGTTAGGAGGTCCTTGTATTTTTAATGTTATTAATGATAAAAGAACTATACTTCTAACAAATGTAGGTGCGTCATCTCATATTGTAGGTAATATATTTCAGTGTGTCACACGTTTAGTGCAGTATGTGCCTCAAACATGACATTTCTTCTTATATTTTATATAAAAAACGTAAGTGAGGTTGTTACGAAAAGTTAATGAAAATTATTTTATATTTCTTTATAACATAAAGTTAATTTTGAAACTCTCAAAATCAACTATTTAAAATTAATTTTGAAAAATCGTGCACTTTTTGTTCTTACCTGTTGTTTGGAAAGACCGGCGTCAATAAGCGCGGGATGAATAAGTAAGCTTCTAAGAAACACAGTACTCGCTACGTCCTAGCTTTGCACATTCACTATAATCGTAAGAACACTGGGATACCTAATAAGATTCACCAACAAAACGTAAAAAAATATAAGTCGTATATAAATTATTAGCAAGAGAATATTTCAACAGGGCACCGCTTCTATGCAGAGCCTCTAGTAGACTGGCGCGAGGCAGAGCGGTGCGGTGTCGCGGCTCGTACATTTGTTCAGCCCCGCGCGGCCCGACACGGTCACCGTGCGGAACTCTCCCAAATAATTGGCGTTAATTTCAAACTTTACATTTAATACTGTGGTAAATCTATTTTAGCTTTCTTTTAGGAAAAATCAATTATTCATGAATCTTATGCATAGATTTCAATATAAAAGATTTTCAAATCATTTTAAATTTGTAAGAGGTTATCAGTAAACGACGTAATTGTTATTTCTATAAATAAACATAAATGATTTACGACTTTACGCTTATAAAACATGTGCAAATAACTTTACTCATAAGTCGTAACTCATACAGTAACAGCTATACATATTATGTCAGATATTATTATTATTACTGGATTAAAGAATTTAGAAATATTGTAATATACATGCACTTTTTATAGTGAAATATTACGCTGAAACTGACTTCTGACTTAAATTTCCGGTAAAATGTATTTTGTTACATAATTCCAAGAGGAAAACAATGCGGTGGTTGAAAATTCGGGGTAGATGAATTAATTACGGGTTACAGTAAGCTGACACCCGGTTGACTGCCTCGCCTTCCGCCATTAAATTAGCATGTGACGCATGTAACAATTAGTATAACTGCTGCTTATTAATTTAAAATTTATTAAATTATTTTACCTTTGATACCTAATAGAAAAAGTCTTTTACCGCAAGATGAAACGTATTATAATAAAATATGTTTAAACGTTTAAAAATTTTAGCACAACGGTATTCGAACCCGCACTCAATGTTTAAATTGTTACATACTCTTTATTTTTTATACGTCTTATAAAAATGTATTTTTTATCCTATCTATGGGATAACACTTTAAAATAGTAAAATGTATTTATATCTGTTTGATGTATATTTCCAGAAAAAAATATTTTATACACAATACGGAATGCCATTAACTGAGACTACATAGAATGTATGTTAAATGTAGATTCCATACATTTTTTAATAGCGATTGCTTGAATTCGAAACAGATTTAAAAATATGTATAAATATGCTTAAGTAATACCTTCGTAAATTAAATATATTTTTGAGATGATATATTTTAATCAAAAGATACAAGTTTTATTCATAAAATTAGAAAATCTAAGAAAATCCAAGCTTTGTTATGTAGCTATTCGACACTAGATGTCACTGTAACGGATTTTCTGTTACTATAGTTGAGATTAATTTTAAATAATTAAAGGAAATGTTACATAAAATTGATTGTTTTTATATTTTATTACATTTTTTCATATTTTTGCTTTTTTTAAATAAATTACATAATGCTGTAATATCGCCATCTACATTTATTTTTAAAAGTTTTATAATTTGCACAGCGAATTTCGTTAGAGTGCGCTACTAGTAATTCCTAACTCTTAAGTATCGACTCGAATTAAGTATTTTCAAATCATACCAATAAGTAGGTATAAGTCGGCGGCTCTCAAATGTCATTGCAACAGTGGTCGCCATTACATATCTCTTTAGTGGATTCTATAAATTTGTATTCATGAAAGAAATTGGTAATGTCAAATATAAGCGCGCCATTTGATTTGGTACAATTTTATAAATATTTGAATTGTTTTCAAGATTCGTGACTACAGGTTAGTTTTTTTCATTTAATATGCATATGGATTCGGTTTTTTATAAATTTTTAAACAAGTGCTTGTTGTTTTGTTTCAATCTGAATCAATATTTAAAATACAAACTTAAAATATATTTTAGATGGCACCCCCTAGAAAAATATTGAGGCGACAATTAGAAATATTAGTGGATTTTTTAGAACAAAACCGAGATATTTCCAGAGGAACTCCATTAGGACAAAATTCTGCTAAAGTGAAATGGACAGACCTTGCAAAAAAACTAAATGCAGTTGAAGATGGTGCCTCTAAATCCCCAGAGGGCTGGAAAAAGGTGTTATTTAGTTGCATATTACACTTTAAATAATAAGCTTTGTTTTATTTTATTTGTTGATAAAAATAAACAAATATATGTTTACAGTATTGGTTTGAATGGAGACATAGATGCAGAAAAAAGGCTACCTATATACGACAAGGTCCGTCAAACTCTAATGGAACACAGAAAGTATCACTGAATGATGTTGAAGTTAGAGCTCTAAATATTAATGAAAATGATATAGATATGGTTAAATCAAAAACAAAGAAACATAGTCATTTTAAAACTGAAGATTCAGATTCTGAACTCTTTATTAGAGATACTGAAATGAACTCTATAGATATTGAGATGGCACCAGGAAATAGAAAAATAATGACGGGTACTTCACATGCACTTTATATGTGTAAAGTGACTCATAATATTATTTATTTTTATATTTGTCATTAAATTTTTTGAAATAAAATTATTAATAGGAACACATTTATTATTATATTGTTATTTTATTTTATATCTTTTAGAAACTACAAGAAATTCAACACCACCACCTGAGTGGGCTATTGCACTAGAAGATCGTAGGATAGCAGCCGAGGAAAGAATAGCAAAATCTTTAGAGGCCATTGTGAATTTGATGCAAGTCCAAGAAGATAGACGAGCATTAATAGAAGAAAAAATTGTAGACACACTAGCAGCCATCACTAGCAATCTTAAGGAACTGCACAATGAAAATAGACATCAATCTCATACTGAAGAGACAGAAAATACATCTATGAAAGATGTTATTTTTCTATAAAATATTTTTATACATATATTACTTTGTAATATGTTTACTTATGTTATATTATAATTAAAATTGTTTTTTTTAGAAAAAAAAATCTACATGTAAATAAATCTGTACAAAAAAAACTTATTTTGCTTTATTGAAAATATTGCTATGTACCTAGTTAAGGCAAAATGTAAATAATAAAAGTTTTCTTTATGACATTATTAAATTATGAATTTTATTGATGACTATCTTTGAAGTACTTTATAAGTTTATAGCTAGGCTATATATTAAACAGCTATCCTATAAATATATATTAGATTAATAGTAATCCATTTAGATCTTAGGCCTATAGTGCAAATTTTACAAAATAAAGTTTATATATAGTAAACATAGTTTATTTGTCATTATAGTAAAATTTCTATAAAATAAAAATTGTTTAAGATTTAATTATCAACACTACTAGACACTATCAATTAATATTAGTCAGAATTAAATATTTTAACTGAATTCTGAATTACTTTTTTAGTTGTTCATATAATAACGATAAATTTCATTAAATTAATTTATATTTTTATAAATTTTATAAAGTACTACTGTTATTTACAGGTATGGAAGCGTTAGAAACTAGTATAAACTATTGGGAAGACGCGCTAGCCGCGTTTTCAATAGGTGCCCGTGGAGGAGTAACGGGCACTCTAGCACTCACTTCACCGGAAGAAGCAGAGTTCTGTCGGGAAATACAGGATCTACTTCAAAATGCTTATTTATTGCAGGTACGATAACATAAATACATAATTTAATATATATTACTATTTCTGATAAATTTTGTATAATAATAAAATATAAGCATCTCACATTTAGCTATCTATAATAATTTTATTGTGTTTTCAGTCTTATGAGCTTTATTTTTTATAATCTAATGGAGAGCGAATTTAAATGTAAGTTAAAACAAAATTTGTACACTCTTAAAATGAAAGTATTTTAAACAAATTAATCGCGTGTATTTTGGTATTCGAAAATATATTTTTGAAAACGCAATGTTTCGAACACTTGAAAAATTATCAACAAACCAATACGTTTTCGAGATTTAAAAATTGTATATTACACAAAAACAACAATAAGAACAACCATTACATGTTAAATATAATAATGAAAGATAATTAACTTATTTTCTTATACAATTACACATTTGTTTTTTAGGAGCGGTGTGAGCTACTCTTCTTAGACCAGCGGTCGGTGCTGTTCCGGTCAGAGAGTGGAGGCGCGGGCGAGGGCTCAGTGGGGCGGCGGACGAGACTGCTGTCCACGCACACGGCTTCGGAACACACACGGAAAGAACATCACTCTAGTGCGGAGTCGTTTGCCTCCGCTGAAGACGAAGTTAGTTTCATTGAATTGTACTTTAATAATAAAATTTAGAGCTTGTGGACACAACTGCGATTTGCGATTGCAATTGCAATATGTACTGAACCTACTTACTTTTTTATAATTTTAAGTAGCACAGATGTTTATAGTGACTCTTATAGTCTATACAAATTTTGTTTTTTTTTAATATTACTTCTGCAAATAAATGTAAAGTAATATTTTTATCACTTGTATCAGCTTGACTTAAAAAAACGCATTAAATAAGTTATTATTTAACTGTCTCTCTCTTAAAATGTTTTTTTGGATAAATGTTCCCAGGTGGCCGATTTAAGAGAATTTGACGATTTATCAGAATCGGTAGCGGAAATAGAAAATTTAGAACTATACCAATCGGCTGTCAAGCAGCTAGAAGCGGGAGTCCCGTACAGGTAATTTAATATTTCACCTATATTACATAAATATGAATTTCAAAACCTAATTATAATGTCATAATTCGATAATACATCTGACTTAAAATTTAATGTGCAAAAAGAAAGCATATTGTTTTTTCATACGTGGGTACAATGTAAATATACCTAAATGTACTGAAATATAAATATGATGTAAAAAGTGTAATAAATCTTGTAAAGCTTAAATTCGAGGCATTGTGCGGACATCGTTAAGGGGAATTTAATGCCAATGGCGTTTAAAATTTATCTTCGGTTTTCCACTAAAGTAAAGCGCTCACTCATTAAGCAATGTCTTCACATTGGGTTTTCTGTAACTACTCTGATATGGTGGATCGTGAAGTAGCTTTTTTTGCTTATTCATGAAGGACACTCCGCACGGAAACAGTGGGTTGCTCGTCGGACGCGGAGTTCCTGTGCAAGCTGCAGTGCGTGCGCGCCGCCTTCCAGCACGCGCTGCGCGAGCCCGCAGTGCGCGCGTGGCTCGTGGACGCGGGCCGCCAGGTGCTCACGGACCTACTGCTGTTTGCTGATAAGGTTACTTATATAAAGAAGTATAAATAAATCAAATAGTAATAACTTAAATAATTCAAATAAAAATTAAAAATCAAATAGTAATAACTTAAAAAATAAATGAATTTATTACAAATTTATGCTAAATGTTTTCCTCTGTGAGGTCGATGAAAATTTGTTATTTAACATGTCAAACGTCATGGGGGTCACCGGTGACCTCACCCTTCCTCTACCATAGCGCCATGGGGGTCACCGGTGACCTCAACGTATATTCATATTTAAACAACTTTTTCTCGCCGCCGGCCATACTGACTGTTACTTTATCAGTCTTCCGTGACCGGTACGGCGCTGTAGAACTCTACGGCGCAGTGGGACAAACATACCCTGTAGGGAATTGAAAAAATGGAAAGATAGCGAAAAAAGTAACCAAAATAAAAATTCAGGATATATAATTCGATTGGTCTTTATTATTTAAAAGAAAATTAGCAGTCTTTAATTTTTAACGACACACAAACTACAATCAGTTTTACTTAAAAGTAAAATAAATAAAATAAAGTTCTTATTAGTGACCATAATTACAAACAACCATTAGAAACATAAACAATTAGCCATAATACATATTTGACAAAACATGCTGTAAAAGATGAGATAAGAAACCTTTTTATAGCATCAACATATTAGCGATGGACATGATTGAAACATTATTATTATTACATTGCACACAGTACGTACTCACTTTCGTAGCTTTATTCTTAGCTACTTTACGACCAAATTCCTGTACTGAATCATTATAACATGGCACGCAAAAACGACGCGTGTCTCTTACTTTTCCTTCCTTTATTTTAGAAAATGCTTGTCTTTTAAGTCTTTCATTAATAATTATTTCTTGGGATCCTGTTGGCCGATTCAAATAATCTATGAGAGCCTTCCTAAAGTCAACAATTGAAGATTTGCTCTGCTTATTTTCATTGTACATGACCCAAGCATTTACAACTGCTGTATTTAGAAGTAGTTCTATTGCCAATTTTCTATACCATTTTACGGTTTTCCGCAATAGCGAAGAATAGGCACCCATCTGGTCACTCATGTCTACGGACCCTTTAGAATTAATATAATCCGAAATAACTTTTGGTTTATAAATCTTTTTGCCTTGACGCCCACAGCAATTTTGTCGGAATGCTTTGTCGACAGCATAAGCACGTCCCTCTTATCTTTCCATTTAAGCACTGCTACTACTCTTATCTCCATTCTCCATAGCCATTGTTTCACCGTTTTACAGTTTCGAATCAACAACAGCCTCAGGCAATCCTCTTCTGTTTTTTCGCAATGAGTCAATATAATGGGTTTGCTTCTCCAATAACCGATAAACCAGTTCCAAGCTAGTGTACCAATTATCAGTTGCCAGTGTGTGACCTTTGTCAAATATATTTTCACATAGCGCCATCACCACATTTGTTGGCGTAGTATTTATTTCGTCAATATTTTTCCCACTATACGAATTAAGCTTGCAAGTATATCCGGGAACAGTACATAACTTAAATAGCTTCATGCCATCATTGTGTCGCTTACTTTTATTGTGTTGCCTGAATATTATTCGACCTCTAAAAGGTACTTGGCTTTCATCCACAAAAACATCTTCTTTAGGCGAATAATATTTCTGGAAAGTAGCATTGAGAGCATCGAGTAAAGGTCTTATTTTGGCAATACGATCGCTTCTATCGGCAGATAAATTATCGCTAAAGTGTAGGTATTACAGTGGTAACTCGAAGCGGTTCCTACTCATAACGGTGGCTGGAAAAGTTTGTCCAAATATCTTGTCTTTGCTCCATAATAAGCTAATTTCGGCAGATTTACTACGCCCATAAACATGACCAGCCCAAGAAACTGTTTTATTTCTGTCTTGTTTGTTGGCTTCCATCAATCAGACCTTGATCCAGGCTTTGTTTGCCTGGCTGTGATGTTTTGACTTGCGAACGAATTTGTCTGCTCAGCAATCATTTCAAGAATTTCTTCAGGCACCAATAGATCATAATACTGGTCAGGGTCAGCTTCTTTCAGCAAATTAGAATATGGGGGCTGATGGCTGTCGTCTTTTTGGCCTTTACTATTTTGAGGAAATACGGTCATTTTGTGATATATTGGCGACAAAAGTTAAAAGTTAAAAGAGTTAAAAGAGAGTCATTGTTTATAGAAGCATTCGAAAAAAAAATTCTAAAGAATTGATTGGCTTCCATTCATCCTGCGTACATTCGTAGTCCTCCATAGCTAAATCCATGTCTAAAGGCCCGCACATTAACTATTCAATAAGAAAATGATGACAACTAAGATAGTAGGAACGTAATTGAACTAGTAACACACGTTCTATCACCGTAAGCGCGCACTACCGGTGTAGCGAGTGGCCGGCGCGGCGCCTGGTAACGGAAAATATATTTTCTGTATTTGTGCGCCATGGGGTGCATCGGTGACCTCAGCTATGTATTTGACAGTAAGTATGTAATCCATGTACAGAATTGAATAAAATTTATTTTCTAAACATATCGTAACATAATAAACAAATGACGACCAAAAGTATTTTTACGATTTTTAAATTTTTCTATCGGCGTTTAACGTGTTAAGTGTTCAACTGTCTTATACAATAAAATGATACTCTAGCATAAATTATCATTTTGATTGGTAAAATTAAACATCTAATGTTATTTGAATAATTAAACACTAATTTTAGTTCTAGTCACACATTATTTTAAAATATTTTATGATTGCAATTTTAATCCTTATAGGAACCAAAAGAGTTCCTAGTGGCGTACGAGGAAATGGTGTCGTGGACCAGCGAGCCGGCCAACTGGCACACTATTGAGAGTGAACTCAAAAGCAAAGGTGTCAAGGTACGTAAAACTAAATCATACCATAGACACGATTTAACGGTCACTTTAGCTGTTGGGGATGCGTATGTGTGATAGTTGTCACTCTGTCTCCTAGACAGAAAGTACCTAGTGTCAAGACACTCCATACTTCGCTTTTCCACCGAATTCGAGACATTGCGTATGGAGTGGTGAAACTGAACACCGCACTTTGGCTTTACCAGAGCGAAGAAGTGAAAATAATTTAAATATAATAACTCCCCCGAGTGAGGATCGAACCCACAACCGATCGCGTTTACAGGCACTGTCCCATTGCGCCACGACCGGTTTGTATTTGCTTTATTTAATGTATTTAGTTTTTAAGAATTTAATTATACCTCATGGTAAAGCAAAAAAACAAAGTAGGAAGATGATTTATGACTTAGTGTACTATTGCGCTTGTGGGTCGCAGGTGCTGTCGTTCTACGACGTGGTGCTGGACTATATCCTGCTGGACGCGTTCGAGGACCTGGCGGCGCCGCCTGCCTCCGTGCTCGCCGTCGTCCGCAACCGGTGGCTTTCCGACGGGTTCAAAGAGAGCGTTAGTATGCTGATATGTTTTAGTTTATACTTACCTAGATGTACTCTTGTCAGTGTAATTTGATAAAACGATTATATAAAATCTCGCTTTAATTGTTCCGCAAGTAATTGTTGTCAGAGAAAATCTAGTGTCACAAGACTCTGACCTCTTTACCCTCGAAGTCAAGATATTGCGTGATGAGTGGCGAACTTAAATCCTCGCTTTGCCTTTCCGCAGCGGAGAAATAACAATAAATTTTAAATATAATAATTATTCTCTAAGTATATTTCGAACCCACAACAAACCGCGTCATTCAGATGTACTCTCAATGCGCTACAATCATTTTATAAGTACCTAGATGGATCTAATGGTAATTAGTTCAAACCAATATGTACTCAGCTTTAAATTTAACCATTTAAATCTAAGATTTTTAAGTTGTTTTAATTTTAAATTTAATATACACTTTTTTGCTGTCATAACATTAGGCTCAATAAAACAAAACAAACAATAAAATAAAACATATAATTTCCAGGCGTTAACGACAGCTGTGTGGTCTGTAATCAAAGCGAAGCGGCGCTGCCTGCAGTACCCGGACGGGTTCATGGCGCACTTCTACTCTATATCAGAACACCTACTACCAGTCCTCGTGTGGGGATTCTTAGGTCCTAGAGAACGGTTGAAGGACGTCTGCGAAACTTTTCAAGCGGAAATAGTTGGATTTATAACAGATTTGTTTAGTTACCATAAATGTAGATACACAACTGTTGAAGACTTGTCCGTGGACATAATGCAACATGCGCGATCCAGAGCTGCCAACATTACAGACAAACTGAGGTACTAATAACTTACCAGTTATTCCTTGACAGTCTTATATTGAACAAAGGAAATAACAGTGGTGGTTGGTAGCTGGCAGCGTAGGGACGGTAGTGGTAGGCCATCTATTATGGATAGGTGATGTTTAAGCATTAAATCAATATCTTCTTGTAGCTCTCGGAATTTCAAAGTATACTATGCTACCATAAACAAAATACAACTAATATATTCACCGTCCTAAAAGCTATACTCGTAGAGAATAATTGATTTTCTTTAAAAAAACTACATTGGTAAATATGTATTTAAAACATTTATTTATGGTAGCACTGATTACCGTGTGTAGGTTAAATATTCCATTTAATAATTGTAAGCGCATAAATATTAAATTTATGACTATGACTAACTATTTTAGAAACTGTTGCAGTAATGTTTTAACATTCCTGTTGCAATTAAATATCTTAGACATTTTTCTTATTTAATGGTGACAGCATTTAGTAAGTACTAATAAATAAGCTAACTCTCATGTTATATAATATATTACTCAAATCGAATATGAAATAAATCTGCTAAAATTTGTTTCACTGCCAAGTGCTATTATTTTTATATATTTTTTATAGTTGGTTCTTCTCTCTGGTCACGTATTACGTATTTCCTCCTTTGTTTTTGATCAAATTGTATTAATTTATTTTTTACTAACAATTTAATAATGATGAAAATATATATATTTATAGGAAATGTGGAAAAAAGGTATGGTGAAAAGGATTAACTAACTTAATAGGTAGATTTGATTTTATCAGCTTCGTTAATTGTCGTTTACTCCATACTAAAGAAATGCATGGATAAAGAAATTGTGTTGTGACATTGACAACGTAGCTGTTTATTATTTTTGTACTATTAGAAATATACTACAGGTTCCTTTTTGTTACATTTACTTTGTTAGCAATATTTCAAATATCATTTAAAAAAATAATTAAAAAATTACTCAATTAATAAAACAATAGGTTTAAAGGTTAACCAATTTGCTTTTGCTAAACCAAAAAAATGCAACAATCATCTTCATCTATGTATCTTCAATTTTATATACGTATACAGTAAATTAGTCAATTCATAATGCTATGTAATGTTCTAAACACTGTTAAAACTTTGGAATCTTAAAATAACACATGTTAATAAATTCGATAAGGACAAAAATATATTTATCTTCAATTTAATATTAATATTACTATCAAAGCATTTAATATTCCCGACTCCCTTACTCATTAATGAAAATGATATTCTAAGCCAAAAAGAATTACTTATCGAGAAATATACTAGTGTTTTTTGATGTTGAATGAATATATGTATATAGTAATAACTTATTTTAAATGGATTTGTTTAATTTTTCAACAATTCGAATATTCCAATTATTTAAAAAAACATCACAATCGTTGAAGTGGCATTTTTTAAATAATTAGGATATTCAATGTTTTCCGCATTATATTGTAATAAAAGAATAGTTGCTTATGAAAGTTATATATATATATATATATATATATATAAACTTTATATATATTTTCTTTGCAATAATGTATTTAATTTATGAAGTGTACATTGTTAGTAATACATATAAAATATGTTCGACGTATAAAACTCAGCTAAAGCAAAACTTATTTATTGTACAGTCTTGATGTGTATTGAATCATTTGTAAATATATTTATCAGTGACATTATGTAGTTTTATTTTTAACTTCTTTTTATGTAGTGTTTAATTTTGATATAAAATCCTAAAAAAATACATAGATACTATATTTAAATCAGTGGTAACTACAAAGTGGGTAAGGTCAGGTGTAGGATACAAAATAAAACACAAATTATTAGAAAATTTAGTATATATCATAAATTTTCACATTATAGCCTTGCCTTAAGTTTGAATGTAAAACAAAAAAAGTGTGTAAATAAAAAACAAAATAAAAATCTAACTATAATACTCTCTCTGTGAGCACCGAATATATTAATTTCTTAAACACGTGAATTATATATCGTCACGACGATATTATGATAAAATAAACACGAATTTTTTATTGCTTTTAATAAGCTCTTTTCTTTTTTTCAATTGTCGTCTGATTAACAATCAATTTTACTCAACCATTTTGAGTTTAGATAAAATTTAGAATATAATTTACGTATTATTTGAAATATAATAAAAGGTATAAAAATATTGAACTAGCTTTGAAAGCTTGTGTATAATAATAAGTAGTTGCTACTAGCAAATAGTTTGATATATTTGTTAAATATTTAAAATGAAGACTAAAACAAATAAAAAATTTAACAGTCTTACAATAACGCGTAATATATGTTCTGTTATAGTCAGTTATTCAAGATATTCTATATAAATATTTATATAGAAGGAGAAAGCCTGACAATATAGTTAGTATAATCTTTTCAAAAATACAACGACTACATAAATTTATTTGGTTTAGTGCACAGCGATTTAAGTATACTCTACTAATAATAACAACAATTATATTTTTGTTATTTTTTTATAAACAATCGACTGTCAGGCTCCCTCGGAAACAAAAGCTTACGATATATTATGAGAATCGACACCTTCCCCACAGGACTAGACACTAGATATGATCTGAATGAGTATACAGACACACAAAGAAATGCATGCATTCTTACTAAAATAAATGGAATCACTCTGTGACGTTTGAAACTAAATGTTTCTTTAGTCAATATATACAATAAAGATAGCTAACTCGAATGGATCTCGAGAAAATTGCGGTGTCGGTCTAGGCATTGTTCTACTGGAGACGCGACGTTCCTATATCGAGTAATAAGCATTCTGAAAGAGATCATTTGCGGCAGACTAATGTAATTTTCTGTCTTAAATAGGAATTTATATTCGTAAGACTATCACAATTTTCATCAATTAGATCCACACTCAGTTTTGAGAAATAGAATATTCGAAAATGTCGACGCGCGACGCGCCCGTTAAATAAATAAATATTTTGGTGAGCTAATACTTTTAGTAATTAATAAGTTTGCTAAATTAGTCACGTAATAAGCAAATTATAAAATAAATAGAGACGGACGGCTCTAAGCGACGAAAGTTATATCAGACCCAAAAAAAATGACCGGGATAGGCCCAGCCATTTAACGGCTAAAATCGTTCGAAATTTCCGATTTAATAACAAATGTCGATTGACGACAAGCTGCCGTAGTGAGCTACCGGAGCAGTGCGTGTGGGGACTTCGCTCGCCTTGTAATTGTTTACGTGCAGAGTGCAAGTGGGCGGGGCCGAGGTATTGTGTGTGCTGCGTGCGTGCGTGTGCATGTGTGCGGGCGAGCGAGGGCTGTGTGTGTGACGTCACTCGGGCTCGGGGGAGTCGGGCGCGTCGAGGGCGACGGTGACGCCGCCGGCAGCGCGCACCTTCTTCAAGTAGCTGACGCTGTCGAACTCCAGGCAACTCTGCACATAGCAAGCACGCCGTTAGCGCTCCCCGCCACAATGTTGTCTTATACCACAAGCGACTGATAGCGCTTCACGTATATATTCTCATATGTGGAAATATATTTTGACCATAACTCTTAAGTTGTTAATAACACGATATTCATGCAAGTTCGCTCTTTACTTATAATATTTTAGGCTTATGTGAGCTTATTATTTTTAATTATCATATTTACAAATATTATATCAGATAGCAGATTGATTGTGCTCTTCAAATATTATGTAGATAAATCAAACAGTTTAATAAGAACAATTGCTGTAAACTAAATTTCTAACTATCAAAGCATGACACAAACTTTTGCAAAGAATATGTATTATTTAACATAATTTTATAATTTATTTTCACAAGACATTTGTGTCTAATATTAATCATATATTGAGGTGATATCACTTTGGTTAGTATTAACAGAAAGCTCATTGTGATTTTGTTAGTAGGAGTGAAAGCAGAAGTGTAAGCAAAGACAGGTTGCGTTTTTAAACTTTATTTAGAAAATCAAGTGACAATGAGAAACAGCACTGACAATTTAACAAAACAACAAAACATAAACAACGCAAAAGATCTAGAAAGTCTAGACCTATAAGGAAACATAATATTCCAAGCAAAAGCGGGTCGCCTACCTGTACTGTACCCCTCTCGAGTATCCGTTCTGAGCGGCGTGAACATCATTACAAACACGTTAAATATAAACACGTTCCAAATATAAATATTTACCAATAATCAACAGAGAATATGTTATATTTTTATATACATATTTAAAAATAGGATGTTTTATTATTACATCAAACAATCAGTCTTGGAATTAAACTATCAAATAGATCACTAGGCAAGTTCAGCAGTCAGTCTTGTTAGTTTATTCTAAATACAATTAATTTAAACTTAAGGTCAAATTAAATTTGGCTCTGCCTTTAAACGAGATCAATTATTTCTTACCTACAAAGATTTAAATAAATCGCTATTTAAGCTTGCCCAAAACGTTGTGCACACAAATGTGATTCACTTATATTTACAGATTGTTAATCGCGACTACAATCAAGAGTCGGAAAATAATCTAAAACCAGATAAAAATCGGAGTTGAAATTTTCACATTACGAAATAATCACATTTGGTGTGTTAGCATGGCGGCATCACGGCCGCACGTAGACCGAATAAAAAGTTCATCTTTTCCTTCAATCTACGAGAGGCTATATTATTAGTGAAAAAAAAAGAAAAAGCAGTGCACCAGGATGCGAAAGATTGCAAAACATTGAACAAAAACTATTGTAGTGTGCGAACAGTTTGCATCAAATTTGATTGACAATATTATTTACTAATGTTTTAATATTGATATTATCATATATCGAATTATTAATCGATATTTAGCGCGCGTTATTACTGCACTATTCGCACACGACATCGGGGGTAAGGGGATGGTCAGGGGGTGGTCAGAGTGACGGTGTGGGTTAGTAGAAGTTGCGGCACAGCAGAGCGGCGAGGTAGTTGGGCGGGTGCAGGGGGGGCCAGAGGCGGCAGCGGGGCGCGTGCGGTGCGTGCGCGGGGGGCGGGGGGTGCGGGTGAGGGTGCGCTCGCGGCGTTACCTTGCGCGCCAGCTCGGCGGGGAAGGCGGCGAGGCCGGCGGGCGGCAGCTTGCTGAGCGGTGAGTCCGCGTACTGCACCAGCGTCTCGTACGAGTACGTCTGCCGCGACCCACTCACGCCACCTGACACACGTACAAACAACTAAATATTATTTATTCGAATAGGGTGTAAGAGCTCTTTTGAATTGTTACATCGACATATCATCATTCCACTAGAATTGACGGTATTAACATAAAAAATGTCATTTCTACAGGGAATCACATACTCCCAGTAATGCATATACTGGAATGTCACTCTGTGGACATACTTAATCATGTTGTAACTAAACCGCAAGATAAACCTTATGCTAGTTATATGTTAGAGTGAATATCATATGTACTAAGAAATAAATAATGCATGCGGTATATATTATATATTTTTAATTTTAAACAAAACTGTGTAAAGGCAAGGTACACCCACATGCAAGTTTTTGCTGTTTTTGCTATTTTAACATAAAAAAAGAATAGACTGATCATTCTGATATCGTGACATACATGAACATTTACATCAAAATCATTTATTAGTGGACACTTTCATTATAGAATATAACAAATATGGTCATGAATATTATCAATAATAAATATAATAATCATTAAGCAACTTGCTTTGAAGTAATGAGAATTAAATGCATAATGGTTCAACTAAGATAGTGATGTGAAATGATGAACATTTATATATCTTATCAAAAGTAGTAGATACATACAGTTATCGTTGACATGTTTTGAATTACCATTTTTAATCCTTGGCACGTAAACAGCTTTCACATTTATATATATGTACGAGCGTGCGTATACATGCATTTGACAACATGTAACAATGTATAAATATAAGTATAACGTATATGTGACTGTTGCTGTGTGTATGTATGAATGTAAAGTTGTTTTGTGTGTGTCATATGGTTGTACGCGTGGGTTACCTGCGCTCTTGTCGGTGGAGGTGGCGCGTGAGAAGCGCGGGCGTCGCGGCACGGCGTCGCCCTCCGTCGCTGCACACAAGGCACGCTCAGCGAACACGTGACCACACGTGACCACACGTGACCACACACGACCACACACGACCACGCACGACATTGACTATCATACTTTCATATTTCTTTCGAATTTCAGGTAAATGTGACTATATGGCTGCCTCAGAAGGCGATGTACCCTACGGGACCTGAACCTGGACCGACTATCGAACTCGATCAATAATAATATTAATAATTCTGATCAACACACAGATAACGGAATACCTACCGATGGAAAGAGACGAAAAAGAAAATAAATTACTTACGTATTATTGGAGTTTAAGACGAAAAAAATAAAAAAATATGATAGTTAATACAGTGTAAGCGGGTCGTCGACTCCGGCAGATGAATTGAATTTAATAATGGCCGAATAATGTTTATTAATTTGGAAAACTGCCGTAACCGTGGTACTGGACGATGAACAAGTTATAAATTATATTATAAATATTATATCTCACAGATACTATAAAATAATAAGAACAGTATACATGTCCCTACGATCATGAGATAATGATGTTACTGAAAATATAAATTCGTGGAAATATATTAAAAAATATATCACATTTTCAAACTACTATGAATTTGCTTGATTCAGTCAGTTTACTTGCTCTATTGAAATTAAGAACACTCGTGTTTTAGTTTTAATCCTTTAATCCCATGCCTTTTCGATTACTTATCAAACTGGGTTAGTAGTTTATATAATATTTTATATATAATCAAAATATATCTATAATGAATATAGAATATAGCATGCAAATAAAATTATATGAAAATATTTTATAAATATTTCATGCATTATTTAATATATTTTTTTAAATATTATAATTATTATAATATACTAAAATCGAAAATTCATTACTTTTATATATAAAATAAAATATAACACTTCGACGAACTATGGTTTTGTGCCGATTATAAATGTAAATCTTGTTTATACAATATTCTTTAATAAAATTCTTATAGTTAATGAAATTCGTCCTCGACGTGCTCGAAATGAAAGTTTGAGATGAAAGTATCATCAATACCACCAACATGATGTTGAAAATATACATAATTATATTTGATTGTAATAAAGACGTAAAATAGACCTAATATGACCTTACTCAGTGATGTTTCCGCATATCCGAACCTAGACTAACTCTCATGAAGAGGTGCCATAGACGATGCTTACCGGTGGCGTCGCTGGCGGCGGGCGGCGCGAACACGTCGTCGTCGGCGCCGTTGAGCGCGGCGTCGTCCCGCAGCAGCAGCGCGGCGGCGGGCCGCTGCGACAGCGTGAAGAAGTCGCCCGAGCCGAGCGCCATCGCTTCTAGAGCGCCCGCGCTCTCGAAGTACTCGTCGAGGACCAGTTTTGCTGTCTGGTATTTCGGACTTATTAAAACCAGTTGTAGCTCGCAACAATGCTTGATAATAAACTGTATCTTGTTTCGATAAATATTGTTTAAATTTGACTAAATATCTCATAATAAAAGTATCTTTCATATTTTTATTGTGACATCACATATTTCTCAAGGTATTTTCTATATTTGAAACTATTATTACTATTAAATTTGTCACAGCTGTAGTTACCTTTACGAGATCCAAATTTTGTCCAGTAATCTTGATGGAATGTTGCCCGAAGGTCACCGTGTACTTATACTCTCCCAGCGCGGCATCGTTAGTAGAGAAGCTATGGAGCAATGCCCTGGAATTGTTGTGAGGGGACTTCTGAAATATTTAATGACAAAATTTATTAAAAAGAGTTAAAGTGTAAAGAAAGTTAAAATAAATTACACCGATGTGTTATCGTTGTTATTTTGAAACCGTTTGAAGTCTGAATGTGACTTTAAGTCCCATTCGGATGGCTATATTCAAAATATTTTCATTTTCGCGATCGAATACTATATAATCCGCCTTAAATTACATCACTTAATACGCATTGTATGTAACTCAGATGGAAAGTGAAGAGCAAAGTAATGGCTAGATTCTCTCTGCCCATCTTTTGTAGATGTGCGTGTCACGAAAAAAATAATCAAGTTATTTATTTTTATGTTGAACCGCTGTGATATTGATTCACAGAAGACGCTGCCTTGTGGACTAGTTAAGACATTTGACCACGTATTGGTACTTTTAGTGTCTCTCAATCGTATTTCATGCAACGTCCATTTTTAAATTCAACTAACTTTAGTTTCTCCAATTTTCTTACACAAGGTGGCTTTATTGTCCAGCTTTAGAGTGTTGTTGTTATAAACTATCAAAAGGTCATATAGGTCATAAGTATACATGCCTCTCGCGGACGCTCATCAGAGCCGGTGGAGTCCAGCGAGGCGCGCGACGTCGCCAGTGCGCCCTCCAGCGCGCCCTCCAGCCGCACGGGCGACGCGTTGCGACGGATTGTATCACCGATCAGGTGCTTTGCGTGGCTGTATATTGAAATAACGCTAAGTATATATTTTGTTGATAGATTTAAATTAATAAAATAAATTATTATAATCATACAGCATAAAATAAGGCACTTAATTAATACTTGAGTTATAAAGCAACATTTTCGTTAAAAAAAAGTGTTTAAACATTGCAGTTACAAAGTCCTGTACTAAAGCCGACGATATGTATGACGTGTATATTGGAAATGAAAGTATTCGAAATAAGTATTAGTGAAATTGGGAAAATCATCAAATAAATTTATAATAATATTTTACGTAGTTACGTCGTAGAAGTTATTTTATTTTTACTTTGATCATTGTAATTTAAAAAGTGTTCAATATAATCTATTTATCAAATGAAACAATATTGCTACAATATTTATTATATTGCTACAATATATATTTATACATAAGTCAAGCAATATATAAAAGATTGCGATTATTATTTAAAATTTATGACTGATGAAGATATATATATAGACTTGACTAATTGAATATACATTGTATATAATATATATAAAGAAAAATAAATACATCAAAATCATATTTCTAATAATTAAGAAAGATCCTAATCAATCAAAAAATCAAAATGTAATACATAATGTTAATTATAATTAAACCTGTGAAATACCGATAATGTACAATTCCCAAATCACTCACTTTACATTTTCCTCGTTCGGTCCAGTAATCTGCACCAGACGCTCCTTTGCTCCAGGACTCACTGTAATTGTATCAATGTAGCGCTTACAGTATTAAACGTAATTTTGATATGAAGTGTTAGCATTTAATTATATATGGTCATTCAGAAGCTCGCAGCTAGATGCTTTTAATAAGCAGGCAGGGTCAAGTGTTATTGAAACCACAACCATTTGAATTTCCAATGTTAATTAAGTTAATTAATCATTATTATATGGAAATATGTGGGTTAAGTTTTTACGAGAATATCATAAACACTGTTTATCTAAAAAGTGTTGTAGGTCATTAATTATAAATTCACAAATGTTTTAACAATTATTTTAAAATGACTAACAAAACTTTCTAATAAATTCGTTGGTAAAATGACAATAGTATAATAAAAGGAATAGTGGCAAGACAATAATGTAAGTGGCAATAGTTATAAGTCCGGCACACCATGCTTAAGCGCCCGCCCGTGCTCATACCTCTCTGAAACGATATGATCGTATCACTTAGCTCCTCGATCATGTGCACCCGCCTGCCCTTGATACCCATCACTGGAACACCACAATTCCAATTCAGACTCCAACTCGAAAGACATTCATCACATTGCTACTTTCTAACAAATTGCTACGTTATACGTTTTCCTTACCGACAGCTTAACAAGCGTTACGTTACATTTACGACACATGCAACATTGTCACAACAACAATTATATTCAATATTTCTCTTTCTCTACAAAATTAATATATAATAAATAAATTGTTGGTGTATTTTAAAAAAGTAAATAATTGAAAGCAAATCGAATTTTTACTCTTATCATCCAGCGCCGAATTTATATAATGATCAATATGAAAACAAAACATTTTATATGAAACTATCTTAAACGAATTAATTGCATATATTTTGGTACTACATTTTTGGAAACCTGACGGTGTTTGTCAGTTGATACAATAATTAATTAAATCAATCTAATTCTTGCATCAACTGATAGACAAATGCTACCTCAGTCTACATATGACCGCGGACTAAAGTAAAATGTTTGAAACGTCAGATTTTTAAAAATGTATTTTCGAATACTAAAATATACGCGATTAATCCTTTTAAGATAGATTCATTCAAAATGTGTAAAAAACGCGAAAATCAAAGAACTTATTAAAAAAATAATTAAAAAACAAATACTTGGTTCTAGTAAATATTTTATGATGCATATAAATTCTAATATAATTTATAATTATCAAACATGTAATACTAGTTGAAAATATATATCAAATTATACCTCTTTACCTACCATGCAGTACAATATAGAAAATATTTCTTACAAGGACTATATGTAATTTAACTCACAATCAAACAACAATTATTGATACATAATCACTTCTATTAAATGAAGAAACAGGGTATAAAGAGTACACAATAATATATATGTAAAATATATGCACTATATGACTTAATATGCACAAAAGACATACCTTTCCCTGAATCTGCATTACGTATAACCACTTCATCTTTAGAATAATTTTTTCCTGGGATTTTCGTAGGTTTGGGAAACTTGCCCGATGGCTTGATCACTTCTCCCGGGGCGAGCATAGCAGGCGGCTCGGTGGGCGCAGCCAGCGTTGGGGACACCGAGCCGCCCGACCCTGTGCCTTCCATTGTTGGTACTAGAAGAGGCTGCAAATGATTATTAAATGCAATATTAAATTGTATGCAATATGTGATGAATATAAATGTAATCCTAGAGGTACAGGTTTGAATACTGCTTCATTCAAATTTTTATGTTTCATCAATATTAAAATGTGATGTTATTATAATTTTTTTCTACAGAGAAAATGTTTTATAGACATATTTGTTTTACAAAATATATAAAAAATATAGGTCTGGAGTTACACCAGTATAAAAGAAATAGCAGTTTTAGAAAAAAGTTACATATATTTCAAATACATGTAAAATTTTATCTACGCAATTTAAGATTCTTTAATGAAGATAAAACTAATTGTTGATACTAAAATATATTCGAAAGGCAATTACCTCAGCATGTGTACCACGGTGTCTATAATATTGACTCATATAATCAGAGCCTTGCCAATGTTTAGCACGCAACTCTATCAACTCAAGAAGATGCAGTCGAGTTTTTTTATCTAGTCTCTCATCTTGAGAACCATTGCGAAACACAACAAAGTATCTAAAAAATTAAGATAAATAAATATTTGAGACGAATTCTTCTATATAATGTTTTAAATATAAGTTTACCTGTCCAGAAAGTCCTTGTAGAGTGCCTCTAGTTGGGCACCATAAAGTTTAAGGTTAGAGTACATAGTGGCGACATTGCTTTGCAGTGCACGGTCAAAGTTTCCTTGCATCATTTGATATGCTACTGCTTCTGTCAGGACTATTAAGTCATCAACTGTAAATTTCAATTTGAATATTAGCAATTATACTTTACAAAACAGATTACAACAGATAAGTTCAACAAAATAAATATTCATTATATATTATAAATATACAATATTCTGTGAATTAGAACAAAAACATTTAATTAACTTGGAGATAATATAAATTTTTGGAAACTTTTTTGGAAACTAAGTTTTACTTTTATATAAAAATTGTTGGAGAGACACATTGAAAAGTGTCTGAATAATCCAACAAGACTCTTACCAGAATTAATTTTCACATCTAAAACAGAATTACGATTGTGTGCAGAGCTGGTCGTCGATTTCAAGGGTCTAGGTACTTCAAGTTTTTTAACCGTGCGGGTCATTTTCGTTAGGGTCGACATGGTGCTGTCAAAATATAAAAGTAAATAAAAACAAAACATTGCGTGATCTATGTGTACGTAATTTTTTATTGTATGCTGCGTAAAAATTACGTATTGACGTGATAGGTGGTAAGTGTTATAATTTATTCAAATGAAACAATGCAACAGAATAATTTTAATTGGGAAAATGAGTTTACTCACTCATCCATGGCGACTGCTTTTCTATGTACACCAAAATCACTTACACCAGCAAAATGTACGGAAAGTGAAAGTGATGACAATGATCCTAGAGAATAAATTCAGAACAAACCCAATACGTGTTCATTACTCGACAAATTACTTTAATTTCATTTAATGCAAAGAAGTCCGTGAAAAAAATTTTGACTTTACAGAAAATCTAATACGTTACACGATGAAAAACATTTAGACAAAACAATTGAAAACCATGGAACACAATGAAATAAGAAATAAACAAGAAAACTCACCTGGCTACGCCATTAATTCGCAATAAAAATAAATTTAGTGTCGTGACAAATCATGTAAAAAGTATTTTCTGTGACAAAAATTCAAAAAAAATTAAATATTTTTAATTGCCATTAGTCAGTAATATGACAAAATATAAATTTATATGGATTTTAAAAATAATATTTTCAACATAGATTTTAATATTAAAACCAAAAGTTGGTCATTTTTTATAGTATGTATATACCACAGAAAATATTTATAAAACTGAGAGTCTATGGCAATAGTTAAACGTCAATATCACTTTTTGACTTGACAAATGTCTTTAAATTTATATGTCAAATGTCACGTCTGGTGTATTGAGAGGTGGTCGTGTTTTGGTTTTTAAAATTGGTCCATGTTAAAAAAATGAATAGAAAATACGAAAACTTATTTTATCTAAAACTTTTAAAGCGACATTATTTTAGTTCTTGTTACTAAGCAGTGCTTGTGTATGATATGAGTTTTTTTGTATAGAAAGGACAATAGATAATTAAGTTTATAAAGTTAAGGTAAATATACAAAAATAGACACTTACTACTTAGATAATACTTTAAAAACTACAATGAATCGTACTTAGCAAAATCTGTATTGATTTTAAATAATCTCAAATTTTTTACATATTTACCTTTTCAGATGCATAAATACTACATATCGGTATTATTGGTACGCTTGGTTTTACCAGCATCTCTCCTTTTAAGTAAGTCTTTATATTATTCTTTTACGAAATATAATTGTAGTTATATAAGCATTTATTTCTTTTATAAGTAAATAATACCTACAATTTTTGAGAAAATCAAACAAAAAATATCAGAAATTTAATAAAATTAAAATAAATAATAATAGTTTTTATAGTAATAACATATTGAAATATTTATTTTCTTCTGCATCTTTACATATTTTATTTAAGTAATATTATTACTCTTACTTTTTCTTTTATAAGATATTACAACATAATTTCTAAATATATAACTTACATTATTTTAACTCTATTTCATATCATTAACTAAATCTTTTATTGGAAAATAATATGGTGGGAAATGATAACGAAAATAAAAATTTTATGCCATACCTCCCTGTTCCACTTTTAATTTTTATGAGATAGATATAAATATGACATTGGAACCAGTGATATAAAGAGGAAATAACATGCATTGCAAAGGTGTATGTTATACTTTCTAATTCTATGGAATAATATCAAGTTCTTACTGAAAATAAAATGGTAAAATAATATAGCAAACACTACTTTAAATTATTAAATTTAAATTGATAAAATATGTGACTATGAACTATTATGCAGGTCTAATATAAAAGCTAATTTTCATTGTAAAATGTTTGTTGTAATAGAAATCATTACTATGACATTTCTTAAATATTGTGTACTATGAAGTTCAAAGGACAAAAGTATATGTTTAAAATAAAATAGTTTGTTGTATCATGACTTGAAGATATTAGATGTTAAATTTGATATATAACTAACTTTAACCAATATATCCATACTGGGTAATTTAATAGGACCTATCTAATTTTGGCTTAAATTCTCCATACATAAATACTGTTACCATTGGTCCATGGTTAAACTAGTTCATTCCTTACCTTTATAAATCATACTCATTGTACAATTTTACTTTAAAACATGTTTTAGGCGGTAATAACAATTAAGATTGATGTACATCTTTTTTATAACCATCAAAAATAGTTGTTCATATTTTTTGAATGCTAACGCCATGTGAATATAAAAATTGAATTGTGTAATACATTCAAGGCGGCAAGTGTGACGTAATACGCCGAAACCGGCCGGTCGTCGATGCTACCGTTGCCACGATTCTCTTTATTTATATTTTCAATGTTCATATTATTTTTGCTTATGCTATACAGAAAACGATAAACGCGATTTTTCATTACAACAGGTTTACTTGAAGTTATATATGTTCATAAGGAATTGTTTGTCATAAAATTACCTACATCATATCGTACGGAACATTTTCTTATTTATTTTAAAACTACTAGTGAGTTACTGCTAACATTAGTAGCGTACATACGAACAATTTCGTTTATATTTTATTTAATCAAAATTATGTAATGTATAGTTTCCTTGAACACTTGAAAAAGGAGTGATTGGTATTTATGCGACTTATTTCATTAAATTATAGATCTATTTTACATTTATATAGTAAGTATGATAAAGAAAATTTCTCAGAGAATCCATAAACATAATAACAAGACTAAAATCACAGTTTGATGTAAAGTTTACGTCGCATTGCGGGCAAGGAGTAATGTATCCTCTGGGCGCGTCACGCTGGGTGCGTCCTCGGGCTCGCACTATGATGACCTCTTGACCGAATTATGAAACTACTGGTACTTGAGAGTTAAGAGATAGCATATCTCCTTTTTGGTTAATTACATGTTCCAATTTATAATTTATTTTAACACATTTTTCTAAATAACGTTATGATGTCCTAAAGACTCATTTAACTTATAGATATTTCTGGTTATTCTATTATAGGGATTTTAAAGTTCAATATACAGTTGACTTTATTTATAATACTGACATGAATGCTGGAAACGAAACATTTTCGCCTAAAGGGCATGTTATGTAACAAGTCTAAATGCCATAACACAATATAGGTACTTTATCTTTAGCCATATTTGTCCTTTTCAATTTTTACTTATGAATTTTAAAACAGTCATTATTAGTCCAATAGAGTCATAGGAGAGGAAAGAATTTGCCCAGTTTTTTTTTTGATTTGGCCACCTCGAGAGGTTAAGTGATACAAGAATAGTGAGAAAGATATATGACGTAAAGGTGACTCGTTAAAAGAAATAAAAAGAGACCTCGGTTTTCCTTCGAGAATAAAGTCTCGATTATACCGGAGGATTGTCACGTAAAAGCATAAGAATCCATTGGAGGATACGTGCATACGTAAGATCGTAGTGTTTGACGCTGCCCCGCTAGAATTAAAGCGTAACGCTAAAAAAAAATACTTATCCAATTTTCCATATATAAAAAAAACGAATAATTTGATGTAAATTTCAATTTTTTCGTAGGCATCACAGAGCTTTTGTTTCCAAACTTGAGGAAAATTATTTACTCTCTTAATGGACGGTCGCACCTTTGTTACCGTTAATTAAACTTTTTGTCAAGTTATGGTTTCGTTCGTTACAGTAGTTAGTTACAAAGTAAAAAAATATATATTGCTATATACGTACTTAATATATGTTTGAGCTTGCGAAAAGTTTATATATTAAACATCTCAAAGATTTTTATTATTTAATTTAATAAAGTTTATTGGTTACGATGATATTTTAAAGCAGTATTAAATATAACACTTTTTTCGTTTAACATGAAATTTTAAATTGTTCCAGGAGTTATATGTAGAATTAATTATTACACGTTGCTTTTAGCGTAATGGCGATCACGCAAAGTTCTATTTACATTTAGTGTTATTATACGAATAAATTTTAATTTGTATAATATGTCTCAATAGGGTCGCCAACATTTATATATAATAATTTCCTAATAACTTTATATTTATTATAGATTTTGATTTATTGAATTTCTATTTTTAGTATTTTTTGAAATTAAGCAAATCTCATTCGTATATACTTTCTGACTCTGATTTTCAATATTCAATAAGCAAGAGTTTTTAAGGGTGGTAAATCGATCTAGATGAGCTGATTTCTGGAAGACGTCGTTTCAAAAATGTTTTCAGGTAATGAAAAATTGTTATAATAATTAGAATACAAAGATAAATTCCGCCACAATCTATAAGGTATGTATAGGCCAAGTGTTCTTACCTATATCGAACTATTCAAAATTGTATTCGTATCTTAGTATACTTTTAAAAACAAAAATACTAAAACCACGAATGAGCTTAAAAAAATACTTTAAAAATTTTATTGATTAAGTTAGTAATTTTATAAGGAAACCGACATCGATACCGAAACAAAAAGCCGAGTAAGGTCATCCTGGTTCGTAAAATATACATAATAAAAGATGCCATTTGTAAATTGCTGAAGCTTTTTATGAGTTTAGTCAGTTGTGTTTTTGGTTTCTTTTTGGATAAATGTTAACCAGAAATATTTTATAGAAGTTAAGAATTTTTAAAATTACATTATTGAATATACAAAATTTTAAATTATATCCATAAATATGTGATATATTATTTTTGCATATTACAACAAACCGCTTCTACGAGTGTCAACACTGCATTTACCAGACTTTCAACGCCATTCTGCGCTTGAGGTTCCCTTAAGAATTATTTGGTCCCCTTAAGAATTAATTTACCGTGACCCTTAAGAATTAAATTGAGAATTTTTTTACAGATAAGCCAGTGATAAATTGTCATTTCTCAAACATGAAAAATGAGAATGGAAGTTGAATTTCAAAAAATCATTTCTTAATGAGCGTCTGCGCTATCAAATGAACCTTCTAATCAAAAATCATGCCTTTAAGTTTAATAGCTTACGCTCATATGAACCAGTCTGTCAGTGAATCAGGATAATCATTTTATACATATGTATATGTATTTGTATGTTTATGCGTTTGCGTATGCTTGTGCGTGTGTGAATGAATATGTGTTGTGTATGTGTCTGTATATGTTTTTTTTATGAAAATAATGCTAATGATGATATTTAGTTTTATTGTGAATAGAAATATACATTTCTTTTACAGTATAATCAGTAATAATGTTATATTTATATTTTCTGAGAAGTTGGTAGCCATTAATTGTACAAGTGACACTCCCTATTATAATCCCACATATATATGAGCCGCGTTACACGCATCTGTCATATTAAAATGATCATAAATATTAATCCTTACTAAATATTTGATTTAACAAATTAATTATGTAATAAGTCATTTAATGATAATTAACGCAGGTATACTAATTCTTTATCTTATTCATGTAATACTTATATTACCGACAGAATTATTAATAAATCGTCGTAGGTATCGCCTAAAAGCCATGTGGTACAATAATGCTGAAATGATTCACAAATTATAATAAGCGCAGACAAATACTAAATTTGAAATATATTTCAAATAGGTTTCAATAGTTGTTAAGAACTCGTTACAAATATTGATGTTTTACATTATAATTACAATTTTAACAATAATTCAATACATTAATATTTACATTTACATATTTTGTATTGTAATGCAAACAGTCAATCATTTTTACATATTTAGTTTTAAAGCTGAGATATCTGCTTGATTAAGTTAGGTTAACTATGTACGTACCGGACAGTAAATATAATATAGTTAGCCAATGTTTATCATGAATGAATCAACGTGTAGCATGAACGTGTCAAGGATCGATGGATGAATATACCTACATCTAAGTATATGTTAAATTATGGTAATAGCACGCGATTTTAGGAGATCGGCGTGGCTGGCGTATTCAGCCAGCAAATACGTTACCTTATCAGACGTTTGATTCACAAGGTCACAGTACAGTTCAACTGGCTATGTAGCAACCTACATTTTGTATGATCTCATCATACTGTCGAATTCATCATTAAGTGAACACCTAGCTCATAGCGTAATTCATAAAGTTTGCGTTATTAGTGTTTATATTTTTATTAAAGATATATTTTTCACGAATGAAAATATAATAAACATCTACTTGTTTAAGTATGTATATAAGTTAGTTGTCTATTTTATGGATTCTAATTCTAATAAAAATATAGTGGTAATTAAAAAATAGTTTTTTCATATAAAAACAATACCGTTTTTCCGCGCCATTGCCGCGCATAATTCTGATATACTAAATTGAAAATTACATGTCAAGAAAGATATTTTAATACGGTCGGACAGGAAACGATGAACAACATAATGTATTTTTATGAATAAATAGTGCATATATTAAGGACGGAAACACTTATTAACTGATATTTTTTTTGTTTGAATCAAAATAATTTACAAAATGAGTATCTTCCACATATGAGAACTCTTTTTTTATCATGAGGAAATTCGTTACGGCCGTTATTCCCATTTGATCGGGGGCTCGGGACCAGTATACGCCGTATATATACTTACTAAAACCTCACGGTGCTCGTCCTTGATAGCGACTAGCCAGGCTACGGCTACTGTGTGCTTTTTGCAGTATTTTCCAGTCAATGTTGTACGGACAATGTATAAGTTAAGAACATTACATAGCATTTTGATAAGTACCATAATTATCATATTTAATATTGTTAACAATATTTAAACGCAGCAACCGTAAAAACTCAATAAGGTCATAATTTTATCAAAAAAAATAAAATTTTAATCGCTGCCACCAAATATAACTTAAAAACTATGTTATTAATAATAACTCAGTTGATAAATCCCGTTTAATTCATCTAATTAGCCTGTGGAAGTAATAACACTACTCATACATGCCTACCAACTAATTTATTAATACTAGGAATATAATCATAATTCTAATCCATTATTTATGTTATTTTTAAGTTTGATTATTGTACTCATTGCGGCTTGTAATGTGAAAACCAGGACAATGCCCCTTTTACGACTTATCGCGTCTAAATTGACACGATTTCTACAAATATGTTTATAGCAACAGATTTAAAAGAGTCGAAAAGCTAAATATACGTAATACCTAAAATATTAAAAAGAAAGTTAAGTGTAATGTAATGGAGTAATAGCAAATTCACATCCATGCATTGTCTGTAGCACACATATAAATACAATTTCAGAAATAATACTGCATTATACGCAATCTAAAGTGCTATCCATTACCCTATCAACAACTTCTTCCATATAATGAACTCACGATTGGTTTATAATATATGTAGCAAAATTAAAAACTTGAGTTACCTGCAATTATAGTACATAATTGAATTATTTTTAAATTAGACGTGTTTTTGTTTTTTGATTTCACACATATCCCACAAATGCATTTAAAGAACATAACAACATAAGTAAATTATATATTTTAAGCAATTTTATTAAAAGAATGTTAATAATATTATTGCGTTATCTTGGTATACTTCACAGCCAATAATTGTATTCACATTTTTTTATTTTAGTACAGGTTCGTGTTAAGTGTTGACGTAAACAACTTCGACCCATTTGCGAATACAGACTAGATATTAATGTTCTTTTTTATTTTCACACATCTGATAACGACTGAAAGCAAAATCTATTAATATAGTAGCCACTTCACCCTCTGTTGTTAGCACTTTGTCTTACTAGGTACATCTGGATAATATCATAACATTTTTGTTTCTTCAAATCTTATTTGAACTAACAACAATACAAGACGTAGAGGGAATTCTTATAGTATGAATCCAAAATTGAAGTATAACAGTGTTTTAAAGCCATAAAATATCACAAGATATCGGTGTTTATTATCTAATCAAAAAAGATTAAGTTGTATGTATGCACATTTTTTTGCTACAGAGTACTTTTTCAAAATATTAATAAATCTCTTTTTCTTGTAATAAAATTTTAATGGTTCATTAATACCGTTACTTGTATATTTTTATATAAGATCGTTTATAAAAGATCAAAGGGGATCCACTTAATATGAAATCCAATGTTTTCTTTACATTAAACAAAAAGGGTATAAAAAAACAATTTCAGACATTCAAAATACGACATTTTTATTTAAGTATAATATGCCCTTCCAACAACACCACAACTAAATGTTACTTTGGCATTTTCACGCTGATGTTATGATGTTACCCAAATAGGATAACGAAACACGTGCAAATGATAATTCTGCTTCATAGATTTTAATATGTAATGGAATAATGAAATATATCCCGTTTTTCGCCAGCTCAGTAACAAATTTGTGTAACACAAACAGATCCGTGCTTTCTAAATTTATTTTATACCATCACTCAAAATTACGCGAAGTTTGCAGGTTCTATATTATCAGAGAAATTATAAAACTAAATATTCTTAAAATGATAGAAGTTAAATTATTTCTGTAGGAAATATACATCATATGAAATCACAAACGTTAGATATCGTAAAATCTCAACACTAGTAAAATAATCTGGGACAAAACACAGTCTAATCAATTGTTAGCTGTCTGTATGATTCTTTTCAATATCGTAAGTTGATTTACTTCAAAAAAGTAGGCAGCCTATTAGAAAAATATGCGAACACATAACATTTAGTTTTAATAGAATGTTTATCTATTATAAATAATAAACACTATTAGCTATATTTTGTGTTTATAAACTATATTGATTTTATTCGCTACTCTTAAATTTTAGATAAGAAGTAAACAAGAAAGTTATGCGCTTTAATACAAATATATTTGTACAGTAGTTCACATTTAATAATGTAGATTTTGGTTGTGCTTCACGTTTTATACAGCATAGCAGAGTAGTTAGAGATAATCTAATGTCAAAATACTCTGTCTACTGCTCTCTACTTGAAATCGAATCTTTGCGTACTTAGTAGCGATCTTAACGCCGCGCTTTGTCTTACCACAGCGGAGAAATAAAAATAATTTTTAAACATAATTATACTCCCAAGTGAAATTCGAATCCACAACTAATCGCAGAGGACGGTCGTGGGGCAGTGGGACAGCGTTTGATTGTAAACGCGATCGGTTGTGGGTTCAATCCCTACTCGGAGGAGTGATTATATTTAAATTATTTCCACTTCCTCGCTCTGACAAAGACAAAGTGCGGCGTTGAGTCCCACCACTCAACACGCAATGTCTCGAATCCGGTGGAAAGCGACGTACGGAGTGTCTTGATACTAGGTACTACGGTGTCTGCTATGCGGGAAAAAGCGTGAAGCTAAAAAAAAACAAAAAAAAAAGATAATTGCATTTACAGTCAGACACTGCCACACTGTGCCACGATAGACTCTTATTTAAATAGGTCATTTAAAGATTTCATGTATTAAAGAGTAATACATTGTATAGTGTATGAGGTGACATGTTGTTTATACAACATTTTAGGTATCTAATACCTGTACGTATGTATGTACGTAAGTGTTAACATAGAGATAAAAATATTAAAGGGTCATAACATAACAAAACATCGTTCACTATTGAGTGCTAACGATATACGTAAATTCTCGTATGCTTCTTACATTTCAAGATTTATAAACATCGTAAATTAATCAGTGATCTTTTGTAAACAAACAATTACATTTTATTACGTTTGTATGTGCCTTAAATAGACAGGCTTACGGGAATTAATATATTATTCTACTAATATTTGTGTTTTTTTATATAAAAAATATAATACATTCATACTACAAATCGAGTTTAAAATGGGCATTGAAAATTATGTTAACAGGACGATAGCGGACGAAGAGAACTAAATAAAATTATATTAAACAGAAACTGCTTCTTAACCATTAATATGAGATTATCTTGTGCTGTAATAACAACACTTAGTTCTCAGATAGAATAATATTTCAGAAAATAATAACATAATCTAAACTTAGGATTTTATTTATTTATAGGTATTGCACTACGACCATTTGGACTGTCACTGATTTATTTGCTCCTGTACTTGATTGCCCCATTTCCACAAGTGCCAGATTCCAAAACATTCCAAGGTGAGTGAGTAAATTAGACGTAACTATGAATTCTTTGTTTACGCTGTCGAATGTATTTTTCTTAGCTTATTTTATACTGATGTTTAAACGATTCACTGAATTTATTTATGTATAAAGGAAGTCTATATTATTTTTTCCATGCAAAATTTAATTTGTTTTAAGTTTGAACAAACCAATCGACACTATGCTAGAACTAGCGTTACGAATGTAATATCTAAAATAATATCCATTACATTCGCGTTTACTATCTTTTCTTTATTTCTATGTACGCATTTCCGTTTGACATTCTTATTTTATAATATTTACTTAATTTTAGTTTCAGTTATTTCAAAATAATGACTGAATTTCGATTTTAATAGTTTCAATGGCAAAAACCTATTTGCTTTTGGCAATCATCCACTTCCACGGGTTAACTGGATGAGGTCTCATTAAGAGATAAGTCCACCTTTGTATACAAACCTTTACAATTTTTTTAGCTTCACTCTTTTTATCCCGCATAGCAGGGTAAACCGAAAGTACTTAATCGGACGTTATCCCACTGCACCGCAACCGGATACGACTCTACTAAAATGTATATCTTATTTTTTAAGTGCATTAAAAAATATAATATTTTATCAGGTTTCCGGGGAAAATATCTGCAACTTAATCTCGTGGTGTCAATATTACTGTTATTAGTCCACGCAGGATGGCACAGCATATTGGCAGGTTTTGCGCCGTACGGCTCGCTTCTAGAAGACTATCCGATTATACAAATCATCGGATACAACCTTGGACTTGTTTCATATGCAGGGATCGATCCTCTTATGGCAGTTCACTATCTGGCACCTGAGGTGAATTGAGAGTAAAAGAGTTTATTCGTATAATAATTATAAAGTACAGTAAAATTAATAAATCGTATTTAATTTTTTGAAATTTATAATCCTGTGACCACGGACTACTGTAAAGTGTTCGAAAAGTCAAGTGTCCCAAAAATATATTTTCGAATACCAAAATATAAGTGATTAAACCGTTTAAAATAATTTCAATTAAAATGTGTAAATATCGCGTAAATCAAAAATCTTATTAACTTATATTAAGTTTATTTACATAAAGTACATTAGTTGTAACTTAATTTCAGTTGGTTGTATTGGGTGCATCCTTACTGGTTTATTTAATAGTCCGTATGTTGCTTACTGGCTCACCCAACGAGGAAATTGTGAGGAAAGATTCAAAGCATCAAAGGTTTCCTCTTCTCACTAGTGCAGGTATTGCAAAAATATTTTTTTTGTTTTAATTATGTATTATTATAATTAAATATTTAAATATAATAAATTTAGAAAATAATACATTTTACATATGCATTTTTTTACAGGAAAATATATAGCGTTATTTTTATTGATGTTTTCTGGTATTATGCGCCCAAGTGTCACTTCAGGAATATATTTTTTGGTATTTATGGGGACCGCCACAGCGTGGGCTGTCGGCAAACCTCTTGAAAGGGGGTTTGCAGTAGTGAGTCGGTGTATTATGGCGATCATGGGAATTCATATAGCAGTACTCCTTGTGTACCAGTGCACTTGGATTATAGACATTTTTCCACCCGAGACTGATATGGCGAGGTAAGACTTGCATAAACTTAATCGGAAATGCTTTTAATATAAAACTAATCATATCATTTATATATCTGTTGTTTGGCAGATATTTTGGTCTCACAAAATTGGTAATTTTAAATGTAACGGATACATCGACTTTTACATACGAAGTAACGGATGATCATATGTGGGCTACCTTGGCTAGCCCTTTAGTTATACTCTTCTCATACTTTTTCCTCGCAATTGAAACACGGGAACTCTTCAAACCTAAGGTGCGTATGCACGCGACTATTAGTCATTATAATGAATGAAAATTTAATTAATATCATTACTCCAACTAATATGGACTTGCTTTTTTTTAATATTGGACATGGCCATGACTAACGCCGTAGACTCTTATGCCGGTCTAGTGCTATTGAGTAGTTCAAATACACTTGCAATTTATAAATTTTGCTAACGGGTCGGATAGGCGAAGAAAAAGAGTGCTTTAACGGGTCTCGAGGCTGGTAAAGTGAACGGTTCGTTGGTGAGAGGCGTGTCGTTCCACAGAAGACACGCGCCGCGGGACAAATGGAGGAATGCCACGAAGAAAGTTCGCGTAAGCCGGCCCACCGATACTGCACTACACTAGAATTTGAATTTATTTTGGCACACATACATTATTATATTTTCTAAATCCATATGCGGACTGCAAATGTCGTTCTTATTATTTTAATTATTCATAAAGCCTATTGACGCTCAATAATATTATTTTAAGCGTGTACAGTCCGAATATGTTTATGGGTCATCTGTAGATACTGTAAATATTGGCCGTAATGGACATTAGATAGAATTATACTGAGAAAATAGTGAGTCTACTCGATCGGTGTAAATTTTGTATATTATTAATATCTTTTACATACAAGTTCTTTTAATCTATTAAAAAAGTTTAGCTCTAAAAAGATATCATTTTATAAAAACATTTTACTGTTCGATTAAATGAATTTGTTTGTAGTGTAGTATGTGCGAATCGTCTCATTACTAATATTTAGAAACTTAACAATAATTACTAATTTGATATTTTGTTGCATGGATGCTTGTGCTAAGTTGTAAATAATAATCTAGATTTTTGGACTCTCTTATTTGCATTATAATGTTTATATTATTTTTTGCAACCTGCTTTCGTTCTTTTGTAGGTTGCATATTCGTACATAAACTCAAAAGCACTTCGTGGGAACGCTGGTGAGAATGATCCTGTAGGTATTTAAATATTATTATGAAACAATGTTTGCTTGGATTTTTGATGTATTACTATGAAATTAATGTTTGCACCTCGCTAGCTTTTTGTGTTTACAGCAATTCATACATAATATGCACAATTTTATTTACTACTTTAGTGTTGGATTATTTGTAAGATTGTAACTAACTACAATATAGTTTATATTAAAAAAGAAGAGCTACTGAGCTAAAAAATGTCGAAACTATAGCTATAATGCTGTTACTTTACAGCTGCGCTCTTGTATGTGTGCAGGTAGATTTAATATTATATTAATTAAAGATAAAAGATTGAAAAAAAAACATACTTTTGCTATTTTTTGTACTATTGTTGTTGGCAAACTCTTATATCTGTTATAAATTTTCAGCTCTTACGGAATATGAGTCCAAGTAAGCATTGGTCGGGCGTCCGCGGAGGCTCGGTCACGAGGCAATTACATCAAGACTCTACTGGCTCAGTGGTTGTACCTGACGAAGGTAATTTTGGAGTTGATAATGTTAAATAAATGATATATATTTAAAATAAAATCAGTGTTTATGCGGTACATAACTTATTCGATTAATAGACAGAAAAAACCGTCACATTTATGTATATATATATATATATATATATATATATATATATATATATATATATATATATATATATATTTACAACCTACCGCCAAGACAGACTTTGCCTTTCCACCGAATTCAAGACGATGAATGACAAGAAGATGTGTTGAGTGATGGAACTCAACCCCGCACTTTGTCTTTATCAGAGCGAGAAAATGGAAATAATTTAAATATAATCACTCCTCCGAGTAGGGATTGAACCCACAACCGACACGTTTACAATCAAACGCTGCCCCACTGCACAACGACCGGCCTCTGTGATTACTTGTGGATTTGAATTCCACTTGGGAGTATAATTATGTTTAAAATTTATTCTTATTTCTCCGCTGTGATTTGAGAAAGCGCGGCGTTAAGATCGCTATTAATATATTAAATGGTAACAATAATATTTAAAAAAATTATAAATTTAGTAAGTAAGTAGTAACATGTATTAATGGAATACAGTAATTATTACAAGAACATTAAAAAAATGAATTAATTTCATTTTGTATATTATAATATATAAATAGCTATAATTTCATAACAGATGATTTCGTTTTTCCATAAGGTTCACTAAGGATCAATTAATTTCAAATATATAAAATAAAAATAAATAGTATATCCTCAAAAAGTGTACAACCGTGTGTGCATTAATGCAAGCATTTAAAATTGAATTGCAGAATCCGTTCTAGAAATAGAAGAGCCAACTTTAATAGACGACATATTAGCAGCTATTGTAGATTTCTTTCAAGTATTAGTTAGGTAAGCAACAATAAAAAACTTTTTACTTAACAGAATAAACAAAACATATTTATAAAAAATAAGAGACATTAATTTCGTTTTAAGATCTTCCTACATAGCAACGACTATAACAATGATGGCATGGAGCATAATGTTCCACTCGTGGTTAACATTCGTGTTCTTGATGTGGGCCAACATAGTATGGCTATGTCAGGATCAACGCTCCTTCATGTTGAAGACCAGTCCTGTACTAGTTTGTTACGCGATGTTGCTGCTCATCGCGCAATACATATACGGCATGAATCTTACAGAGATTGAACTGCCGTCGAACATCACTGTAAGTCTTCTCAATATGAACAATTTATATAACTTAGTAGTAAACAAAATATTTTAAGATTTGCTAATGGTAAAAATACTGTTGGTTATTCTATATAATAGATACATGAACGAAGTACATGCATACAGTTTAAAATTTTCACTTTATGTAACTTTAACTAGCGGGACATGTGTACATAGAGAATACCTCTATATAATTAAATGCAAACAATCTATAATTACCATGATTGCTATTTGAGATTTAACTTAAGGGTGTGTGTAAGATTAAAACCACAGAAAGCAAGTAATTTAATATAACGATGGCTAAGAATACTGTCAAATGAAATAGAAAATATACCGCTCATAATACATTTAGATATTATGATTAGAGTTTGTAGATGATCGGTAATATTTTATTGATACAATTTTTTATTCCACCTTTGGCTCGTATGATAATTTAAATACGAAAAAAGTTCAAATGAATGTTTGTAGACATGCCGCTTATTCGTTTTAATTATTTGTAGGAGGTGAATCTCCGTCAAATAGGTTTGGGTCGTGCAGATGGCGAGCCCTGTGTGCCGCTGCTCATCAAGTCGCTTTTCACGTGCATGTTCTGGGTGACGCTGCGCCAGCGCGTGCAGGAGCTGCGCGAGCGACGCCACTCCACGGTCGTCACGGACATGGCTGCGCCTTTGCATCTTACTGTATCTACAGCTGCTAGTGGTACGTCTTTTTTAAATTTGATTGTTATTGTATTTCATGTGATTTGTTTTATATTGAGCTAATCATTGACCCAGTCCCGTTGACGTGTTAACAACGTGTTATTTTACCAGCAACGTTGTAAAGTGACATACGAGTATATCATATGTCACTTTACAACGTTATCTTATACAAAAACATGGTAGTGGTAGTGGGTTTTACATTTATTTTATTAAATTAATGTGTCCTTATGCATTATTTTATAAACAATACAAGGGCTAAGCGCTTCTTAAATATATAAATTGTGATTGTGCTCCTCCTCTTGCGTAATTACCAATAGAAATTGGTAGGATGCTTTTATTTCGTCAATAAATATATAGACAAAATTAAAATAATGAATTAATATTAAATTGTTATTGTATTCTGCATCTGTACGTAAATTTGGCTAGAGGTAAATTTGACATGCTATTATATTTTTATCTTTTAGTCTTGTAAAGCACACATTTTTATTTTTATTAAGAAAAATATCATAATTATTTCGCCACTTTTCGTTTGTTCGTTTAAACAAGGAATGGGTAATGTTAATATCAGAATATTGTTGTGATTCAGTTCGTCATTGATGAAATGACTCATTTATCTACTCGTTATAGGATTTTACACATATATGTGTTAAGATAGCTAAATATTCATATAATGAGTGTAGAGTATAAATCGTTACATTTACTTAATATATATTACATTAGTATTCCTTAACAAGAAGACTTACTACATACAGCTTATTTCCTTCTTAGCACATACAGCTTATTTCCTTCTTATTAATAATAGAAAACATGTAATAAACTTATATTTAAAAAAATACTTACAGCTGTAGGAGAAGGACCCCGCGAAGGAGAAAGCCGATCCCGTCTGCTGGTCGCGCTGGGCGAGTGGATGCGCGCCGCGTGCGCCCGCTACTGGATCTACGTGGTGGTCATCATGCTCTTCGTCATCGGGATTACAGGAGACCGCATGACAATCTTCCGAATCATCTATATGTTTTTGTTCCTCTTCTTTATACTCATGTTTCAGGTGTGTTATAGATATGTTTTGTAACTAGTTGTAGTTCGCATTGAATGATATGTCACGTTTTCGTAGGAATTTTGACAGATCTTTTCTATGGAAAAAATCACACATAGAAAAGATCTGATCTGACTGAAAAGCCGTATACAAGAAGCATATATGCCAACTTATACGTAACCTTGAATGTGTGAGAATATAAAAATGTTATGTCAGTTAATACAATGAACACTTGTTAGGAAGAATTTATAGTCTAAGTAAACAATAGTAATACTTTTTGGAGGCCGTCATGGCGCAATGATACAGCGTCTGATTGTATAGGCAATGATTTGAGGTTACTTGGGAAGATAATTTTTTAAAACGTTTCAATTATTTTATTACTCCGTTTAATTTTATTAAGACAAAGCGCGTTGTTGAGTTACGCCAGTAATCATACAATGTTTCAATTTTATTTGTACATTAACTTTTTTCAGTCTACCGCGCTGGAAAAAGCATATGGCTTTTTTCTGACCTAATAATTAAGGTCTATAGTTTCACTTCCTGTATATTTGAAGATTTCTTCGACATACGACTAATATTAATCTTCACTGCTTTGCATTTTTCAGATAAGTTGGTACTGGTGGAGACGACTAATGTACGTTTTTTGGATAACTGTCATTATCTATTCAATGATAAATCTGATACTTATATACATATACCAATTTGACAATTTTTCCAAAACAATTGAGACCTACCTCATGATAAACGAAAGATTGTAAGTAATAAAGTAATAATATAATCTTTATTCTTTTCTATAATAAAATAGTAAAAAAGTGACTGTACATTAAATATCTTGCCAAAAAAAATGACTGCAAACGATAAACCAATAGAATACAACTCAATAAATATAAAATTTCTTTAATTTTAGCAGTCTGTTTGTGTACACTAATCTATGTATCTACTGAATGGATTTTAATAATTATGGTTTTGTTTTATATCTTTAAACCTGGACACCGTTTAGGCTTTAATTTATTTTGATGGCTTCTGTCACGTGGAACCCTAAGATTGTACTGAAACAGTTAAAGATGGCCTCTTAACAAAAGCAGTCCAGTGTTGTGGGCATTTTAAATTAACATATAACAATAGAAGATCGAAGAGGGTTTCTACACCTGATGAAGCCCTACAATATACATAGTTTGCTAAATTATAACATGTAAAGAAATGTCTTCTTAAAAAACCTTACTAGTCCAGTATCATAGCCAGTTTTCGATGGCAAATTAAAATTTACGGATATATCGGTCATCGTGGCGCACTATGTAGTATAGTAATGTTCGTAGGGTCCACGCAAACAAAAATTACGAGTTTTACAATATTAGACCTTTTTTTATATTTTAGACAACACGACTTGGGCTTAGAACCATATCACCCTGCAGACTTGTTTGTCAAGCTGTTAACGCCTACATTATTTCTCATAATAACGATAATGCAGGTGCATTACTTCCACAAGGATTTCATGGCGCTGTCCGACCCGAAGACGAGGTTAGTCATAATAAGATAAAATATTTTTTTGTAAAAAAACCTATTTATTTAAAAAAAAGCCATAAAGGTTGATAAATTTATTACTTTTTAAGACAGTTTCATTAATATTTTATAGAACTAACAGTATTGCTAGAGAAGCAGAATCTAGCAGGCCTAGTCAAGGTGGCGCTTCTACTATGAAAGATGATGTAAGTATTTTTTTGCCATTTTATTTAATTATTTTTATTCCCTATGCTATGATATAATATATCATAGATTTAAGTAATTATAATAAGTTAATTAATTGCAAAAAGGTGTAATTAATGATCTTCGACTAAAACATTGAGCTAACATGTGAATAGCTCAAATAGTGCTACCAATACAGCAGATTCGTAGAAATTCTTTGAATTCTAATCAACATTTTTTATGCATTTAATATGGATACCCAGTAAGTTACAAGATATCATAAACTATATCAAATGTTCCGTATTTTAATAATTGTTCTAACATTAAAAACAATATTTTAGCTATAAGTGAGTCGAATATTAGACTCAATATAATTTATCTTAATTTAAATAAATAAAAAAAAGTAATGACTTATTTTAAAATTTAAAATATTTTTATGTACTGCAGCTACCACCATTACCTCTAGAAGGCCGCCCGCAGCAACCCTCCGACAGCGACACTGAGGCGGAGCAGTCTATAGGCACGTCGTCCTTCAATACGGCTGCCAGGCGCTCTTTATACAGGTACTACTAGGGACTTTTTTATGTTATTTTTCGTCCTTATAAATATGTTTGTTGTTTAACTGACCGAGAGATATGATTGTAAATTCAGATTCAATTTGAAGCAATGTTCCAAATTGAATCTGAATTTGCAATCATATTTATTCAGTAATATTTTAGGATATTTAAAAGCCTTTAGGCAAGGGCAAAGCACTAGGCGTTACAATAAAATTAGTTGGAAAGTTAAACAAGTTATAAAAAACTTCACTATAGTTTCTCACAGTATATTCCGGGCTAATAATATATTTATAATTGGTGGTGTATATAGGAAGTCGTCCCGTAGCCGGTCGTACGCGCCCACAGTGACGGAGCGCGCGTCCACGCTGTCTGCGTTGCGCGCGTTCCTCGTGGAGAAGTGCGGCGTCTTACGACGTAGTCTCGCCGACTGGACGGACAAAGCCTTCGTACTACTAGATATACACCTCGTCAAGATTATCTTTTTGTCACTCATGCTGCTTTGTGTTTTTAATGTAAGTATAGTTACATCTATTTTTCTTTTACACATCTATATCTTGATTTTTTAGCTTAAGCATTATATTTATTCGACTGACACATGTTCCCAAAACATTTATACACACGTTCATGGCTACCCTGATAAGAAAATTTATTTGATACGAGTTGATTCTTCACCTATATGTTCTTACTTCAGCATTTTTTTTAATTTTACTTGTATACTTCTACTCATGGTATTTAATACATAAAACTAATTTGAACATGTAAATTACTCTTAGAAAAAAAATATTTGCTACCATTCCGTAAAATTAAAACATTTATAGATTCATATTTCTAAAGCAACAAACACTAACTACACTACATTATTAATTGAGATACTGTCCTATTAAACAGTTTACAAAACAATCTGTAATGACAAATGCCGAATCTCACGAGAATTCTAGTTGATATTTTTCCATATTTTACAAAGATTGGATAATATTTACTATTTTTAAAGTGTTATTCCACACTTAGGATTAGAAAACATTTTAGAAAAAACGTATAAAAATTTGAACGCAGGTTTCGAACCCTCGCCTCTTGGATCTAAAATGTTTTCTAATCCTAAGTGTGGAATAACACTTTAAAAATAGTAAATATTGAAATAAAATAGCAATCTCTCTTGTTAAACGATTATTTCTTAATAATCTTTAAGTAGTAGAAATTTGTAAAAGTCTCTCTACAGAGATGCTAACAACATAAATAAGTTGTAACAAAATGTATAAGAATTTCGACGCAGCTGGTAGTAGAACGCATGGCTTAGCGGTCAGAGCGCTTGGACGGTATCCAAGAGGCGCGGGAGCAAATCCCGCTGCGTTCAAATTTTTATACGTTTTTTCTAAAAGGATTGGATAACTTACTCCTTTAGAATCAGATATGATATATATGAGTAATTTATTGAAAATGTCACCGTATTTTGCAAAATTTTGCAAGTTCATAAATGATGTAAAAAGTCTATTCTATGTGAATTTTCTATTAGGTATGTGCAATGCACGTCCCTATAATGATAATGATCGCGCCTGCGCTATGGCTGAGCGCGCGCAGACAGCGCATCTGCGTGCTCTTCATATCTACTCTCATCAGTGTATACTTCATGGCCAAGATGGTCTACCAGATAGAATATATCAAACATTCGTATTTTGAAGTTAATTGTACTAAGGTTAGTGTTAAGTTACTATTTTTTACATTTAATGCTATTTTAATTTATATATTGATTTTATATTAATGTACTGTTTTGATGAAAAGTTCTTTCTTAATTTTATTTAAATGAACTAACCAAGCTCTTACTAAAAGGAATAATTTATTAACTATCTTATTTTCTCTTTAAAAATTACTATTTATTACATAGTGTACCACTTTTGTACACGTAATTCATTATTTCTGTAATAAAAAATAAAAATTAACATACTATACATAAATAAAATATTAATTTTAATAAATATTATTTTGTCATAGATGGGAGAAAATAACACAATGAATACTACTACATACAACAATGCCGAGTGGATAGGCTTCCTTAAGGCGACATCATCTCGTCCATTGGTAACTTTGCTGAAAGGCTATATTGGACTCATTGCAGTATTCACTTTCTATTCCTTGGTCACATATCGCCAACAAGCTATACGGTAAGTAAAGTGATAAATCTTAAAACAATATAATTTTTGTTTATTTTAATATTTTTTATAAAATTATATGCTAATTATAACCGAAATTAATTGTTAAAAAATAACTGTTATATAAGTAGCTATTAATAAATAAAATAAATTTATATTTATATCAAAGAAATTAATATTTAAAGCAAATTTTCTAATAAGACTATAAGTAATCCACAGCATTCATTAGACCGCGTAGTATAATTTAATAACTTATAAGTATTCAAAATTATACGATCTATGAATACATGTTAAAACTGACGTCAATAACGTGTTTAAATTATAACCGAAATTAACTTAAAAGTAGCAAAATACAAAAAAACTTGAATTAAAAAAATAGTAGCAAAACTTGAATAAAAAAAAAAATAAACAGTTGACATTAAAAAATGCATTAAGCATTTTTTAATGTCATCTGTAATCATAGCCTTCATATACATGCTATACCACACTAGTATTTTTGTATTTTTTTATGTGTGCAAAAATATTTGTTTTAGGGTATTGGGTCGTTTGCCAAATAATAAAGAGAAAATTATGTTCCCCGATATCACCCGTAAGGATGCTGATAAAGATATGATACACTGTATTAAATATTTTGTAAATTATGGTTTTTACAAATTTGGTGTCGAGGTAATTTTTGTGTCCTTTATTTTTATATTTTTTTAATCTACAAACTATTTCTAATTATGTATTTTTTTTTAATTAAAATTTATTATAGACATTGCCATTCTATAATTTGTATTTGATCATATCGGCATATTTTACTGATTATGAGAGAAAATCTCATTTACTCAAGATTTTAAATTAGTCCTTCGTTTTTCTTTCTATCTATTTTTATAATAATACCTAAAACATATGACCTTAGATATCACTGATCTGCCTAATGGGCGTGATCGGGTCCCGCATGGACGTGTACGCGGTGGTGTACGCGGGCTGGCTGCTGGCGCTGACGGCGGCGCGGCGCGCGTGCGTGGCGCGGCTGTGGCCCGCCTTCACCGCCTGCGTCACGGTGCTGGTGCCGCTGCAGTACATGCTCGCTGTCGGGTTCATGCCGCTGCTGTGCATAGATTTCCCATGGACTGGCAGCTCTGAGGTGGGTCTGGTGTGGAACTATATATAACGACTTATAATGATGCGGGTTCGAATCCCGCTAGCTTTAATTTTTGATATATTGCCTTCTTCAAATTTGATTTTTATAGAAAATAATAATTAACGTTGATTGAATCGCGTTTTAAGTTTTATATTTTTAACTTCTCATATCATATATATAATAAGTTAGCAAAGTATACCTTCTGTTAATCAATTCTTCTCACTTTCAACACATTGAGAAACAGACGAACTATTTATTTACAAAAACTATCACTCAACTAATTTAAGCAAGACATTCCTACAACACGTTCTAAATCTTGACTTCTAATCAATGTAACAGAAGTGCTTTAAAATAAAAAATATGATCTAATTCCTTAATGTTTACTGTAATATTCTACTTTCAGCAAATGAAACACGTACGAACATGGATGTTCCTTCCCTACAACGACGAGCCGCCGCACGCTGTGAAGCTGATTTTCGACTTCTTCCTATTGTTATTTGCGGCGCGACAACTGAGAGTCTTCCGCGTAGAAAAGTCACAAGGCGATGATTACCCAGGAGGCTCCAATAGCGAGGATATCGGCAGAGACTGGGAGACGCCACACTTTGTCAATCCTGTGCCTGACTTTTTGGGATATGTCGGGTAATGTACAATAATGATTTATAATTGAGCTCACTTGAGGGAGTGTACTAGTACTATTGTAAATGTAATAATCAATGATAAAATAAATTTTTTAATATATAAATTATAACAATACCCCCGTATTGTAAACTTTTTTAATTACAAGATATTTAACTGTAACAGAAATAATATGAAATCACAATTATTCTGTTGTTATTTATAATTTCCTGATAGACTATTATAAAGAACAACAGAATAATTGTGTTTCAATAATTATTGAGGCCATCATGCTACAGTGGGATGACCCCCGATTTTAAACGCGATTGGTCGTGAGTTAGGTTCTTTTGGGGGTTCGATTATGTTTAAAATTTATTTTCATTTCTCTACTATAACAAATATATACTAAGACGAAGTGCAGCGTTTGAATTTTCCACTCGTTATTTCATATGAAAACCAGTCAATGGAGTGTGTGTCTTGACTCTAAGTTGTTGTTTTTTTTAATTATTCTCTTGTTTCTCTTGTGGTAGATCATGGTTGGACGTAATAAAGCGTATGGTGTTCCTTGGCATGTTATGGGTGACACTCGCCATCATGTTCATGACGGGCACTAATCGAGTGAATCTGTTCTCTATGGGATACCTGATAGGCTCATTTATATTCCTCTGGCAAGGGACTGACTTTTACTTAAGGCCGAAGGAAGCTATATTGCAATGGTGAGTGATTTTATTTTGTTTATAAGAAAGTATATTTTTGTTAAATAAAATAAGGGGCCATCTGAAAGTTAGGTCACACGTTAAGGGGGAGGGAGGAGGTCAACAAAAAATGAAATTGGTGGCTGTCTGCTTGATACTGTGACGACTTGACAACGGTGGGCACAAAAGGGACCAGCTGTGACAGAGGGAGGGGTAAAAAATCTTATCATTTATGGATGGTCCCTTATTGGAAAATCAATAATAGTTGTAAATATAATTTAATTGCCCACATGTTGTATTATTATTGATCTGTATATGTAACAAAATAGTGTTGCATCATTTTCTTACAAAGATAAATGTTAGAGATGATAAAGATGAAACTAATAAAATTTTATGCATTAACAATATGAAAAAATCTTTTTAATAATAAAAAAAACATTACTAATTATTTAAATATTCATAATATTTTTAAGGGTCCATATTTCTTTATTATAATTGATTCACTTTAAGCCAATTGTAAAAGAGAGCCAGCTGTTACATTTATTAATTATATGTTACATTAATATTCAACATATCATTATCTGTCAAATTAAAATAAGCACATTATTACAAATATCGTTTAATATCCATGAATGCTTTATAGCTTTAAAACAACCTCTAGATTAACTATTTCTTTAATTTAAACTTTAAGCTGTTTAAACTAGGTATGTTCTTAACATGCTCAAGTATTCTATTGAATTCTTCTGTACTCATAACTTTAATAGTTCTTACCATTTTCGTTAGCTTCCTACTATTAGATAACAAACGAATTGTATAGCGCTCGTTATACTGTTCTGAACGACTCCGTTTTGAAAATTCCTTATTGTTTGTTGCCATGTATATGGCTATGCTGTATATCAGTTTGATGTCTCTTTGGGCTCGTTAGCAATTATTCACACAAGTTTTTGCACTCTACAACAGATCCCACGCTGCCATTATGCACCACGACACCATAATCTATACAATACTGCAGATATACTTGGACTGATGAATGTATCGATGTAACGACTTAGATCATAACATCCTAACAATAGTTTCATAGCTAATTTCTGTATTTGATCATCTCAATTTAATCTTTGATCCACAGAAAGCATGTTTGATACAGCTTCCTTTCATTCTTACTAGTAACGTTTCCACTCTTACTATGGAATTTCACCTTATTACCTATTGGTTATTTCGTAGGGTACGCAATAATACATATTAAACATAATTATAGATGCTTTAAACTATATTTAACAATATAATAAATTAGCTATTAAATAACCAATATTTTATGTAATCATACAATTTCAGTATATGTGTAATTTACAGAAAAACTGTTGTTGCACTCATGGTACCTATAGTAAATGTTAACTTTATAATTGAATCGATTATAAGAATACGAAATTTCCAATTATTTAAGTATTTTCCTGTGTGAAACAGCTGATTTCAGTGCTTGTTTGAAATAATTAACTTACTTTCATTTTTTCGTACTTTTATATAATTAGAGTAAGACATAATTTTCTTCATTTTTCATCATTCTTTTATAATTTATATCTTTTACATATATGTATATATCAATCTATGCGATTGATATATAGTTATCCATATAAATATAAAAACACAATCTCTCTTTTAAAGGATATAATAGTTTAATACGTATTAAAAATTATAGGTGGTCATGGCTACTCCGCTACAACGTGTCAGTAGTGGTTGTGAAGGCGCTACTTCAGATCCCGGGCTGCATGTTCAGTGAAGTGCTGCAAACACACGCGTGCTGGCTCGTCCAGCTACTGGGTATCGGCTGCGTTGATAAGTTTGCTGGCGGCAATATTGCTAGGTTCCTTAAGATGCAATATCATACTGTAAGTGAATTATGTACATATATATAATTGCGAAATGTGAGATCTGTTAGTTCAATATCCATATTTTATGAGACACTAGGTGTAGCCCGCAACATTGTATTTATCATAATTGACGGAACGTAAATCCTAACGTTTTACGTTCCCGCGGGAGTATTGTGTTTTTTCTTTTAGTGTTCCCCTACTCTCTTGAGGGTTACATATATTTCAGATATTGAAGTCAAGTAATATCGGTTATAAATTGTCTATTAGTCTCTCAGAAAAGCAAAAATGTTATATACTTGATTTATACCGGATGTTTCATAAGTCCTTTGAACTTAAAATTTCGAATGAAATTCTAATGGCGCCCGAAAAAGCGCACGGGATGCGAGGGTAGCACCAACGGTCTTTCGGAATTCAATCGCCATGGAATGGATATAACCGGAGCGGACCGTGCTTTTTGTGTGCGTGAATTTTATTGAAATTACGATTCGGTCGCCATTGCGTGAAGTAAATATAGTGAGTATCGCAATTTACGCACATTTAATATCCTAGTGTTCAAACGATTAAGAATTGGGTTAAAAAGTTTGTAGAGACTGGTTCTATGTTGGATAAACAACGATTAGGCCGACCAAGGACATCAGGGACGGAAGAAAACATCGACGTAGTGCAAGAGTCAGTTCGTGAAAATCCTACTCAATTCATTCGTAAGCGTAATATTAAATATACCCAGATCGACGTTACAGCGCATTTTAAAGAATGATTAGAAATATTATCCATGCAAAATTCAGTGAATACAGGATTAAAAAATACTGATTCTAACGACAGACTGAATTTCGTAAATGCAACGATGAACCGCTTTACTTCGTTTAATAATGTATAATTTTAATTGAGACTCACTTTCACATCAACGGCCATGTTAATAGGCAACATTGTCGCTACTGGAGTAGCGTACACTCACGTGTCAAACATCAAAGACAAAAGACCTTACATAGCCCTAAAGTCACAGTTTGGGCGGCTGTCAGCACGTGGCATCATAGGTCCATACTTTTTTGAGTGCGGTTACTGTTACTTCGCAGTGGTATGTGGCAATGATCGAGGATTTTTTTTACACCAGAGTTGCAGAATTTTTCCATTACCATACCTCCAACTGCCCGTCCTCCGTCATCTTTTCCCTAACAAATATCTTGAAGGAGAGACCTGGACACCGCGTAGCCCGGATTTGAGTCCATTGGGCTTTTTCTTATGGAGTTACCTTAAGTCTAAAGTGTACGAAACAAATCCATGGTCAGTTGTTAAACTAAAAAAATATATCCGGTGAGAAATGTCAAGCATTTCAGAGCGTACTTGAGATGAGGTGATAGAAAATTTTAGTCGCCGTTTACAGGAGTGCCAAGAACAAAATGGAGCACATTTAAATGAAGTGATTTTTAAAAAAATATTTCCTATAATGTAAATTACTATACAATAAATAAAAAAATAATATTGTATATAGCTTTTTTTTATAACTTTTTGCAATTCAGAGGAGTTATGGGTAAAAATTTGTTTAGTTGTTTTGTAATAGTACTTTCATAATATTACATTCTCACAAGCTTTCGCAATTATAATATTAATAAGTGTGCGATTTAGTTAGTCATATATATATCATTACGAACAACGTAAAAACTACCCGTTAGATCTTAATTAAATTTAATTCCATATCAGAAGTACCTTCCTATCGTGTAAAAAGTTATCATATAAAAGTATATACAGCTATCATATAAAAAAATATTGTAGTACGCTCCCCCTTTTTTTATAGACAGCCAATACAACAATATTGGAAACCATTGAAATATTTTCGTTTATTTTCTTATTAAGGATGTTGCAATTGTTTTCTTTTAGAATTCGGTGTGTTCAGTGCCACAAGAAGATATCGGCTTGGCGTGGGATGGAGTCTGTTTCGCTTTTTTAATTTTACAAAGACGACTTTTCCATAGTTATTATTTCTATCGAGTCATTGACGAAAGCAAAGCTACTACTGTCCTTGCTTCAAGGTATTTGTACAGACTTTACATGATTTGTATGTAATTAATGTGTCCAACTTTTAATTCGATAATGTTCATATAAGAGGTGCTGAGCTAATTGAGGAGCTACGTCAAAAACAAATGAAAATTCAAGAAGATCAAGAAGTTAAAATTTTAGAGAAAATCAAAGTTAAAATGGAAAGAATTAAGGCCAATCAAAAAAAAATTCAAGGAGTTATGGCTAAGGAACCGGTGCATCATGATGCAGGTATAGTGTTTGGTTTGATACAAAGTAAAAAACTTAAATACTAAGAAAGCAGATTTTTACTTTTTACAAATTTGTAATGATTCAAATTGTCATGATCAATTGTAAGACACAAAATAAGGCGTCTTTAGATAGTTAATACTTGTATTCTTAAGTATTGCTCGTGTCCTATGCTATATAGTCGACGAAGAAGATGAAGAGGAAGAAGAGACGCAACCGGGAGAATCCGAACAAGTGCCACTTGTACGTGGTGATTCCGAGGAGTCACGCCGTGGATATCACACTCCCACATCCCCCTCGTCCCCCGCCTCTCGCCGCGGCTTCCACACTCCCTTAAGCGAAGCTTCCGCGCCTCCCTCTCCAACGAAGCCCGCTTTACCTATTCTCCCCGCGCCTCCCCCTCTCACAGCACCCACGTCGCAAGGCGGTCCGCCTTCGCCATCGTCCGCTTTAATGACTGTTTCCCTCGATGCATACCTTGAACCAAGACGTATATCCTTTGAATCCCCACCGTCGTCCGACCTCCTGCCTCGAGCTCAAAGCCCTGAGGAATCGTATCCCGTGTTCTCTCCGCCCCCCATAAGAAGACGTCACACAGTGGCCAGCCCTAGCCTGCTGCAGCGAACCTCTATCATTTCACATTCGAGCCGAGCCGAGCCCAACTCTCATCACACGTGTAACTACAGCTCGGATATACTAAAATATATTCATTTCATAACAAAATTATTTTCAGCACTCAGTGTTTATTTAGAAATTTCTTTTTACATATTATAGTGTGTTTTTCACATATGTAAATAATGTACAGCAATGTCATTTTAACTATTTTTTATTTATGTCTAGGAAGCGGTTCTGATATCCCAGCTGTAACACATAGACACAAAGGTAGAGTTTAAATAGTACTTGATGCGGGACTACATTCGTATTCTCTAAATGTTCGTATTCTCGACATCATTCTTTTAGATCGAATCAAATTTTGTTTATGAAATTGCACCTCCATAAATTAGCACACATACGTCTATCTTGCGGTTTTTGTTTTAACAACCTCTTCGGTATAGGGACCCCGCTCGTTTTGATTTGACTTATGAATGTTAAGCGAAAATGAACTAATTTATGAAAATGTATTGCGCTTTAATAATTAACTTCGTCCGCGTGTGGTGAGCCCGAATACTCCTAACAAAACGCGGTAATCTCCTCTTAAAGTGATGTAAACAAGCTTCTCTGTGGTGTGAGTGGTGTTGAGTTTTGCCTTTGTTTGTAGCACGCGTGAGGCCGCCGTATAAGCCGCCTGCCAGCCATCAGAAGGGTAACGTTGAGTAATAATCTTTCAGCTGGTCTAACCTCGCATTTCAAACTAACAAGTAATCCGAAGCTTTTTGGTGATGGTATTTAGGCAATCGTTTGTCGGAACTGTATTTTGTCGTTTGTTTTTGGCTGGTTTTTGTATATATTGTTAATATCAGTTACATTTTTCTCTAAATTGGAATGCGCTTGAGCACGATTTTTTTGCCTCATCTGCATGCCCGCTGCTAAATATTTGTTTGCACATTATTTTGTGTTTGTGTACATTATTATTTCTATTAAGCCATATTTTTTTAAGATACACTTAAATGTAACTTACTAAATAAATAACTACATCATGAATTTATTTGTTTATTATATCCACTATGCACAATTGTGAACACACTTGTATTTTGTTGAAAAATTACATATACATCATTTTTGATTGCATGCATACTTAATACTGAGAGTATTAAGTAAATACAAAATTCAAAAATGACTGATTTAATAGTAGATTGTAAATTTACTAATAAGAAAAATAATTAAAATTACTTGTTTAGAAATTAAAAACACCTCACAATTTGTACCTATATATTATTTTTTATGCTCTATCACAGTCGAGTAATATTTGCATGCATTACATATTAAGCAATTTATTGGTAATCGACTACAAAAAAATGTTGTTTCCTATACAGCGGTTCGCTCTGGCGACTACTATATGTTCGATGAGTTCGATGATACCGATGTCCATTTGAAGGATGACGATTCAAGTTCTGATGAGGATGCTCCCAAAAGTATGGGCTTCGGCAAAGTAAGTCAATTCATATACCTACATATAAATGTATGTATCTAAATAGCTGTGGAGATTGGTTATATGCCATTTATGAATAAAGCATGTAGTTTATATTTTATATTGAATGTTTAAAGGGTTATAGGTATTTGGTTGTGATGAATAAAAACGTATAAGAATTTTGACGCAGCTGGTAATAGAACGCATCGCTGACCGCTAAGGTCGGACCGCTTGGGCGGTATTCAAGAGGCGCGGGTTCGGGTTCAAATTTTTATATGTTTTTTCAAAAATATGAATAAAAGTTGTTGCTGGATTTGTAATCAGTGCACGGGAAATATTTTATTTTTGTGCTGTGACTTCTGTTAATGTCAATAACTTGAATTAACCGGATGTTACAAAGCCCATGGTGACTAACTAATGAGCTTTACATTTAACACTATACGCGTGTATACTATGCTACCAGAAACATTTATATAGAGAAAATAAAAAATATATAATTATAAATGAATAAAGAATGCTCAATAAGCAATGTAGCATAGTACACATAGTGGTATGCATACAGCTGGTATCGACGGCAATCAAGACGGACGTAAGACGCGCGGTGTCGCTGCGGCGTGCGTCCGCGCCCGCAGTGCGCACGCGCGCCGCCACGCGGGCCTCCTCTCTCACCTATCCTTTCTCTTTCCAACATCAGGTATTTGTTGAGAAGCGACACATATATAAAAATACAATCGCAAATTTGTATGTATATAAAGTACTATATTACACACTTGTCTTGAGTATTACAGACAAGTGGTTACTAAGCTATTTGCTCTTGTGTAAAACTTTATTTAAACAAAAATCTCTATCCATTGCACAATTATTTTTTATGTGTTTTATAAGTTTAATAAATCAGATAAAATCTTCACACAGTAGTAAGTAGCCTATTGCTTATATGATTGTTAATGTATGTTATGTTATGCAAATGTGTGGCGCTTTTTGTTGAGGGTAACATTAAAAATAATGTTTTATTTTTATTTAATTTATATCCTACAGATATATATTTAATACGGTAAGTATTCGGTACGGTAAGTGCGCTATATGTTTTTATATTATTGTGTGATATTTCTTGAGGCCGGTCATGGCGCAGTGTGACAGGGTCTGGCTGTGAACGCGATCGGTTGTGGGTTTCGTTCCCCACTCGGGAGAGTGATGATATTTAAATTATTTTCACTTCCTCGCTCTGGCAAAGACAAAATTCGACGTTGAGTTCCACCACTTAACACGTAATGTCTAAAAAGCGAAGTACGGAGAGTCTTGTCACTAGGCACTTTCTGTCTACCCTGCTGTGCTATAATAATAATAATAATATTTCTAATTATAATACGTACTAGATGCGTCCTACTTCTCCACGGGTGGAAGGCGTGCGTGATGATGTGCGTGATGACGGAAGGCTACCGGAAAGAGAACGTCCTGGTCCTCCGTCTGAACTAGATGAATTTGCGCCACAGCCTGGTGAGTCAATTGAAAATCAAACGTATAGTTAATTATTGTCAATCATTATATGTTTGAGATCACTCAATGTCTCAAATTCGGGCGGAATAAATAACTTGTAGAAAAGTGAACTTTTTTCGAGTAATGTTTCTGAAATAGTAATAATAAAATATAAAAATAAGTAATTATTGGACTAAATTACGAACTATTTTTCATTTAGCAATTTGTTAATAGGCAATTTTATCCTTTTTTAGAAACCGAAACCATTATTGACAAAGTTAAAGGATTTTTGGATACTGCTTGGGCGTTTATTTCAAGTATTCTCGTGTCACTAACACGCCACCTCATGAAGTATTCACGGGATTATAGATATGTATCCCGTACGCTCTCGGCTGAGAAGAAACACCTTAAAGTAAGCAATGAACAATATCTAAATAATATATAAATATACTCAAGTCGTGTTACATTTTTATTTTATAAATAAATTTATTGAATATGAAATTCAAATTTAAGAAAAAAAATATGTACTATTTCTTTTTTGAAAAAAACGTACATCTTGAACGCAGCGGGATTCGAACCCATGCCTCTTGGATACCGTCCAAGCACTCTGACCGCTGAGCCATGCGTTCTACTACTAGCTGCGTCGACATTCTCATACGCTTATTATGACTTATTTATGTAAGAATTGAGCTTGGACGGTATTCAAGAAGCGCGGGCTTGAATCTCGCTGCGTTCCAATTTTTATACGTTTTTTCAAAAATCTTTTCTGATCCCAAGTGTGAAATAACACTTTAAAAATAGTACATATGTATAATTTCTTTTTAAATTTGACCTAGAGGTCAAAAAAATTGAAGCAATCATATTTTTAGGCATATTTTGAATTATAAAAAAATGAAATAAGTAAATAAGTTCTTTTTAAAAATAGAATAAAATTAAATTATTTTTTATTAATAACATTACGGTATATATGGTTATTATTTGTATAGGAAAAAGAAGGCTTTGGTATAGGCCTGAGGGAAGGATCACAAATGATTTGGGAGCCTCTACCAGAAACATTACTTCATCAGTGAGTATTATATTAATTATAATACATCTTTTCTACTTGAATTTATCCTTGTATTGGAAGCTCTTTTGTATTGAATTGGGCTTTGCATAGTTTGTATTTTGGTGACTGGGATTTTGGTTTTAGATTGCATAAGTTTTTAATGGATTTTAGTAGAAAGTTCATTAGATTATAATTGAAAATATTTTTTATATTATTAAGCATTAGCAGCTAGTAGTGACTAGTATATTTTTTGCATGCTGCGTTGATTGATAGGGAACTGGAACGCTCTAACAACACTCTGCTTCTACCCTCTGAGGACGTTGGGTTGGTATTAAAATTATTATTAAATTCACATGCTTTTGAATATTTCAAAGGAGTGCACAATACGTAAAATACTCGTAGATTATAGTGGTAAAGCCTAGAGCATTAGTCTAACACTGACCTGAAAATTTTTGTCCTAGATTCAGTTACATACCTATAATAGCTCTCATTTTCACTAATCATTAGAAGCTATCACTTAATAGTTATAGAGTAGTTACTTTGATAAAATTAAAAAGCTTATCTATAAGGATTCGTAATTTTACAACATGCGTTGGTGGTGTACGAGACTCATTTGGAAAAATAAATTTGGATTTGGGTTTCAAAATTTTGGGGGTGTTTCCAGCCGTAAATTAAGCGAATTAAGCGTACCCGAGATTCGTATACTGGCGGCGAGCATGGAGGGCGGGCTGCACGAGTCGCGCTCGCCGAGCCCCGCGGCAATCTCGCCCGCCTCCGCCACCTCACCCGCCTCGCGCGAGCTCTCCGACGATACTTCAGAGCACGAGAGCGCGTTTAGCTTACAGACTAGTGAAAGGTTTAGTGTCTCATATGCTTAGAGTCTATATTGTTAATATTTACAAAATATAAACAATAAAAATAAAAATATGTGTGAAAACTTTTTAAGACATCATACAAATGTTTGTGTCTTTGAAGCAATTTTTAGACAGCAATTTGTTAAAATCTTTCAACGGAGAGGCTATCAAAAAAAAATGGTCAAGTGTATAAAAATTTCACGCAGCTGGATGTATAAAGCTTAGTGGTCAGAGCGCTTGAAAGGTTCCCAAGAAGCACAGATCAGACCCGCTGCGTTCAATTTTTTATACGTCTTCTAAAAACATATGATATTTTTATGGTATATTAATGGTTAAGTGTAAAATGCCTGAATAAAAGACATATTTTATGAAATATAGACTCTAATGTGGACACATTTATGTTGTCGCTTTATTGGGCTTGGTTAATACTTTGTTATTAATTTTTAATAATCTTTTATTAATCGTTGGTAAGTATTATACTAATACTATGCTGTATATATTTATAACATATCGAATTTATTAATTGTTGTTACTACACTGTCTTATGCTCCTAAATTTTCTTCTGCTACTTCTAATTTTGATTCGCCATGTCTTTTCTAAAATTCAATATATATATGTATAAACAAAATATTACTCACAATTTTCTTACTTATAACACCTTACCCTAATATTTTTATATCCGTTATTAATATTACAAAATTATATTCTAGCAAAGACATTACAACGTTAGAAGAGCAAGATGATTCTATGTTTAAGCAAGAAAAGTCACCATTTGTTCACCTCGCATATGCACTGTGGTACGCGGTACTTGCGCACACTGATATTGTGTCCTACATTATGGTGTTTATTAATCAGGTAATTTTAATAATAAATTAGGTTAAAAAAATATTTTCTTGTTAGCTTTAAATAGTACTGTTGGATTCAGATACGGGCTCAAAATGTTTAATCAGTAAGCAAGAATTGATTCAAATAGCACAGCAAGTTAATCATATATTGATTAGTCGATAGAATCTATCTATAACCTGTGAACATATGATGACAGAAAGCTAGCAATTAATGTAAATAGTCACAAATAAGTCGCTAAAAATCACCTTTCTCGTACAATAACACAATGACTATGATAATGTAATAAATTATATTATGTTTTTGTCATTCAGATACAATCTGCTACAATATTATCCATACCACTACCGCTTATGGTGTTTTTGTGGGGAACGTTGACTATACCACGGCCTACAAAGACGTTTTGGGTGACACTCATTGCGTATACGGAGGTAACTTACTTATAATTATTCCTATGTAAACTTAAATAGGTGCATTACCTACTCAACTTTACAAGGGTACTAATGCGGTCTGTAAGGTATTTTTGTGATTATTCAAAAGGTTGATTATTTTAATTTTGTAGAAAACTATTCATTTGAATAATTTCAACTTTAGAAACTTTTAAATATATTAGGGGGACCCATAAGTAATCAATTATTTTGCGTTCATAGACAAAATATGTTTCTGAAATGATATTTTTTTTTTTATTAGTTTATGTAAACACTGTCGTTTGCGATGACTTGTTGCCATCGTTCCTGCAAAAGTTCAACCTCCCTTTTGAAAAAATGGGGTGAACTTAACTCAAAATAAAACTTAAGGTGAAATGGAAAAATGATTTTTTTTTATATCGTAACAAATGCTCCAGTGACCTGAACAGGTGATAATTCGTTGGTCTAGGTCTGGAGAGTATGGAGGGTACGGTAGAAATTCCCAGCTTAACAGCTTAATTATTTCTTGAGTGACCTTCGCTGCATCAGGACGGGCATTGTCTTGTTGGAGTATCACACCTTTTCTGTTGACTAAAGCCGGTCTTTTTTCTATGAGTGCGGGCTGTAACCGTTATAACTGATGACAATACAGGTCAGCAGTAATGTACTATACCTGAACAATCCCACTAAATACACAATAATACCTTCCTCCGAGATACGGTTGTTTTGGGGGTTGGACAAGGGTTCTCGTTTACAGGGAATCATTATTTCGATCGCTTTATGTTATCGTAAAGGATTCATTTTTTATCTCCGGTTACGATTCTAGACACAAAAATGAATGTCTGTTTAGTCTGGTGAGCATGGAATTCCGATTGGTCGCCGAAGATCTTCATTGGCCTCGGACAACAGGTGTGACATGGCAACAAAAATAAATTATATTGTTGAGAATATATTAGTAACAAACTAATTGAAGAATAAAATAAAAAAAAGTATGTTGGGACTTGTCTGGTTGTCGCAGAGACTAGTGAGTACTAATGACAAATGGTATCTTGCGAAAATTCATTACTTATGGGTCCCCTAATATATCATATAAAGTTGCGTTTTTGCACATACATTAGAGTACATTGGACCCTATATATAATTATGTTTTAGGTGATAGTACTTATAAAAAGTATGTTCCAATTTGAAATTTTACCATGGAATCAAATAGCGATACCGGCGAATATGCCATTCACAGCTCCGAGAATCATTGGAATTGAACGAAAATCGAACTATGCGCTCTACGACTTATTACTTCTACTAATTATATTTTTGCATCGGTAAGATATATTTATTTATTTAGTAGTTCATATCATGTCTTTTTTTCTCAAGGACTTAAAACGAGCTGGTGTTCTGAATCTTCATTCATATATTTGTTTTATTTTAATTACTTACTTGATATATGCCAAATAAACTATAAAATAAATAGATAAAATATTATAAGTAAAAAAATATTACACCATCATAGCACAGACTTAATGTGAATATTATGATTGTGGATTCGATTGCGCTCGCAAGAGTTTAGATGATTTTATAATTTATTCCTCAGCCTCCTATTGTAATTGCCCTAGCCTTTTTAGTTTACAAATAAACTATATTACAGCAGCTCATGAAATATTACAGTATTGAATAAAGGGTCATAATATATGCTAATAAATATATATTTTTTTATATTTAGCTTGTATTATGTCTAAAGTCTCTCGTGGAAATTTAAGATTCATGTTGAAATCTCTTGGACTTTGGAAAGAGTCGGCACCGGAAGTGGAATTGAGGGAAGATATGGAATATCCTCTCACCACTGCTGATACCCAGCTACTTGTTGAGGGTAAAGGAAATGAAGTAGGACACAAGTATCTAAACATGCACGAAAGGTTTAGCCCGTGAGTAAACCCATTTACATTTAACTAGCTTATATACAAATTATATGTTTAATTGATTTATCTCACCTTGTTATATAGTTTTATACAATGGATGGTAACGTGTTATTTGTATCAATTTTTATAAGGGATTCTCAATTTATAATATTAATTTAAATACTAAAAGGTGGACAATTGTTTTTCGACACTAGGTTTTCTTTGATTACAATATTTTGCAAGGAAAACCGTAAAACAGAATAAGGAATTGATTAGATTAAAGTGCGAATAATATAAGAAAATAACAGTTATTTAAAATATGAACATTTGCCTTACTAAATTTAAACACAATTGCATTCCATTATCTTCGTCTCGAAAATTACTAAAATATGATGTCTTAGAGTGTATCAAATTTATTTTAGATACACCAATAAGGTATTATAATGTTAATTATATAAAAATGACAATTTTTTTAGACTAATATTTAAGATAATAAATTGTTTTATATATATTATTAATTATTTATTACCAATCTTGTATAAAATGTATACATTTTACGTGCTCTGAGCCTCTGAAATATATCGTATGCGGACAGACAGTAGTGTGCGGTCCATAGAAGTTATAGAACAAGATGGTCGGTTCTACGCAGTCCAGCGCGAACATCGACTTATGTCCATTCAACCCCCTCCCGACGGCACTCCGACCCCCGCCCTCCCGTCTTCACCAGAAATTAACCACCCTCAATCTACAGGTGTAGTCGGTCGAATAACAAGATTTATCCGGTCTTTCTTACCTTGGCAACATAAGTACTTATATTTAAAATTTATAAGTATAATGTAATTAGTAGTAGATTAAATTGTAAAGTGTATTATTTTTCAATGATGTATTTAATGTAGTTTATTGAGTGAAGATGAATAAGTTGAAGTTTGCAACTTTGTTTGCATCAACTTTTCATTTTATTCTGTAGTTAGGAGTAAGTATAAATTTCTCTAGTCAGAATCATAAATAGTAAAGTCCCGTTTCCTTATGTTCGCGTAGGAGTTACGGGGAATCACTCTCTCAAAAAAGTCCATACACTCTTCAAGGAACCTATATTCCAAGTTGTAGCTTTTATTAATCATTACTTTTCGGTGGGCGTGGTACTTGCTGAGTATCAGAATACTTTTTTGTAAATTAATTTAAAGTATTACTTTAAATAATAGGTCACAGGAGGTTGAATTGAATGGAACTGCAGAAATTCCGAAGAAAACGGTGGAGATAGAGGCGCCTCCAGTAGACGACCAAGAGCCAGGACCCTCAAAAACAATCGATGACGATCATTACAAGTAAATAAATTAAATTATTAAATGATAACATTCTAATAACATGTTACGTAACGCTGAAGTTAGATCAGCATTATAAAACAAAATCGCCTACAAACTCGTTAGGTGAAGGTTTAAATAAATAGTTTTCATTAATAATTTCTTAGAGCTAAAATGTTTATGAAAAATTACGGCTTGATATAGTTATTAGTTAACAAAGTTAATATTCTTAAATTATTATATATTTTTCTTAAAGATAAAGATTAATTAACTTACTATTTCATGCTTCTTGTTTATTTCAAAGAGTAAACGACGACCAAGAACCGATTATCGCAGTGGCGACTACATTGGAAGACACATATAGCCACTATCCTGAAGTGATTGTTTTGTCGTGAGTATAAAAAAGTTTTAGAAATTACTTTTGCCGCTAGGTAATTTGTTATTATTTATTATTATTCTTTTAACTAAAATATTAAATGTTTTTTTGAGATCCATAAATGAGTATTCAATCTTTATTTTTTGTATAATGTATTTTGTTAAAGTCCATTAATTTCACCCTGTTTTATATTAAAAAAACTGATTTTAGTGTTGCACCTACCTTTTAACATGCAATATTATTGGTATTATTATGATTAATGTTAATAATATTGTAAGTTAAATGAACAACACCTAAATAGTTAATATTATAAATTGCTTATGATTTTAAATATTTTCTATTACAGAATTAAGCGGTATCTACGTCCCACGCGTGATTTTTTCCAACGCATGCTGGCGCCGGGCGCTCGCGTCACAGCTGACATATACGCTTATATGTTTCTGTGTGATTTCTTCAATTTCCTTGTTGTTATATTTGGATTTGCCGCTTTTGGAGTAAGTTTAGATTTTTATATAAACCAAGTAATCAAGAGTAAATTAGGTCATTCACTCTTTCTCGTTCAAATACAATTTATTTATCTTCATGAGTTCCCTGCGTATTACAGAATAATTGTGTTCCCTATGATTATACATTCAATGATGTATTTTTTTCAGAATTACAGGTATTTTCATTTTTTTCTAATATGGGAAAGCACATAATTAAGATATTTATCAAACAACCAACGTCGTAATATAGATGTTTCTAATGATTTTTTTCTCTATACGTCCTTCCTAGTTTCTATACATGTTAAAGAGAAAACACCTTGTTTAGGAAAATTCTATCAAAAATCCAACGTCTTAATACAGGAATAATATTCAAAAGCTTTTTTCTATACGTTTTACAAACTTAATGTTTTTTACCCTTTCACGCAAAAGCGACTGAATCGTATTGGATGATCCTTTACTTGTAATATGTTTACATCAAAATAACTCATAGACTATATTTTATATAGACTAGTATAATGTGGTCATACTATAACAATTTGTATTTGTATTAGTAATTTTAATTTATGACTAAATATAAAAATATTTAACAGACACATCAAGGTGATGGCGGCGTGCAGGCATACCTAGAAGAAAATAAAGTCCCCATACCGTTTTTAGTGATGTTAATCCTGCAATTCGGTCTTATCGTCATAGACAGAGCACTCTACCTTCGCAAATTTATGCTTGGCAAGATTTTATTCCAGTACGCGCTTATTATAGGCGTACATATATGGATGTTTTTCGTTTTGCCGTTTATTACTGAGAGGTATTTATGATGGTCTATAAAAATTATTTATTTATTTGTCATCTTTATTTGTCATCTTCTTAGATATGAGGCTATTTAACACTATCATTAGCGAATTCTAAAGTACCAAAATTCTTGCAATGCATATACAAATATTATAATTTTTTTTCCGTTGCATCTTTGCCTACATTACAAGGAATAGATTATCAATATTTTTGCACAATTCTTTTTGATACTGCGCTCTAAGTGTGACTTACATTAGCCTACAGACATCCTCATCCATCTTGCTTAATGCTTGCTAATCTTTGAAATGGTTCAAAGATTAGCACATTTAAAGAAACGTATATTAGTATTAAGATTTCTTAATTGACTTATCAATTACAATTGAATACTTCCAGAACATTCAACGCGTTGCTACCACCACCAATGTGGTACATGGTAAAGTGTGTGTACCTTCTGCTCTCCGCGTACCAGATCCGATGCGGCTACCCGCGACGTATCATAGGCAACTTCCTCTGCAAGTCATATCACTTTATCAACATGGTGTGCTTTAGAGGGTAAGCATTTAAAATTATCTTACTATTTTGTATTGTCTATGTCAAAAAATAATGTTGAAATATAAATTAATAAGATTTAGAAAATTTATGAACAAAAATTCTAAATTCAAAAGAAACCTATAAATATTTTAAACTTTTTCTTTATTGACAGTTTCATGGCGGTGCCATTTTTGTTTGAGTTACGTACTCTAATGGATTGGATATGGACGGACACGTCGATGACACTCATGGACTGGCTTAAAATGGAAGATATATTTGCAAGCGTTTTCTTATTGAAAGTGAGTACATTATAATTTATGATAACTTTATACTAATAATATTACTACATTTATACTATAACATTTTATAACTTATTACAATATTATCATACCCTTAATGTATATACATTTTATCGTAAAAAGACATTTTTTGTTTATAAACTTTGTTATTAAGCAATAATTTCTTTAAATTATTATAAATCGTTAATCTTTTACGCAGTGATTTCTACAAAGCCTTGAATGAACATTTTCTCTTAAAGCGATCTCTCCCAGGCAACGTTTGGTTATTGGAGCACAATAAAAAAGCATTTTTTGTTTCTCAGTGTTCGCGTTACGTGGAAGACGAGTTCCCGCAGCCGCGAGGCATGAAGAAGTCCGCAACGTCTAAGTATTTGCTCGGCGGTGGCGTGCTCGCGTTTGTTATTGCTATTATATGGTTCCCACTAGTTTTCTTTGCGTTTGGAAATTCTGTGAGTAAACATTATTTATTAGTTAATTCTCAAAGTGTATACAAAACGTTATTCAAAAAATAATTTGTAACCATTGTGGTGCAGTGTAACAACATCTGATTGTGAATACGATTGTTGTGGATTCGATTTCCATAGAGACAAAGGACTACATTTATAATTTATTTTACTACTCCGCTCTGGTAAGACTAAGCGCGGCTATCAGTGCGCCACCGTGCACTCGATTTTAGATGAGGAGCAGTCAACGAAGTGTCTAGATACTGGGTTGCCTCTCACTATCGGGGTATGCTGGATAAAGCGTTAAACTGTTTTTTATATAAATTCAAATATAGTTACACTTGACATATAAGTTGTAGGTAGTAGTTGTATGTATACATTAGCGAATGTTTTTTCACAACGTTTTTTTTACTTTTTACATAGGTTGGACAACCAAACCCTCCTACTGACGTAACAGTGAAAATTCGCATTGGACCTTTCTTGCCAGTATATCAAATGTCGGCACAATCACATAATATTGACAGGTTAGTTATAGAAAACGTTTTACAGTACTACTAATAATCACATTTAATTAGAACGAATTCTTTTTATTTTTTTTAGTTTAATTTGATATCACTTGTTGCTTGAACAATTTAATTGTTTTATAGATTATTACATTAACGTCTTAAGGTGTCTATTACTTTTTGTTGCCACTTTTTTACGGGTACGTGTCTGATTAGGAACTCGAACGGATTATGTTACTGCAGACCGCCGACCAGTATGCTTGTTGAATTCTGACTAAAACATTGCAAGGCCTGAATTTAGCATAACTGTTAAGTCAAAATATTATGTTTTTCTTTTATTTTATGCAGTTTTTGTTTTATACAATGTTTGTTTGTACTTATAATATGGTGTAAAAAAGACCGGTCACGAAAAAGCGCTGCTATAGTGCGGATTTAGATGTCACAGAATTATAAATAAATATATTGTGATAATTGCCGAAACTAAAAACGTGCGGCACAAAATATTTATATGAAATAAATGATCAATCCTAATATTAAAATGATTGTTGTCTCCAGTTTCACGGAACAAGACTATACTCAGCTGAGCAACCAGTACGCGCGCGACCGCACCGCGCAGACCTTCCTCTCCAACTACATGTATAACGATGTGGCGGTTATCACAATAAATCCCAATTCTACTATGTCGTGGCAGATCTCTCCGCCTGAACTAGCACGACTGGAGCGTGAGGCTGTTTCTAGTGAGTATCTATTAGTTATCATTATTAACAAACAGGCTGTACAAAATTATAAAATTAAAACATATTCCTAAATTTGTATACTATGTATTATTATGCAATAATAATAACTTCAATTTAATTTTGTAGGCGTTTACTGTATGTAATTTACACAGATGGCACTGGCCGGTTTACCAATTAAGATAGCGATATGTATTTACATATTTTAGCATAATTAATATGTGAATAACTTGCAAATGAATTTTAAATAAGTAAAACTTGAATCATTCACATCTTAATTCCAATTAAATAGTCAATTTTAGTAATTATTAAAAAAAATTAAAGATTTAGAAGAATAAGAATAGAAGATTAATTTAATAGATTCTTATACCTATAATTTATTTATAATTTCAGACGCATCCTTAATAGTAAAATTCACATACATAATAACACATCCAAGCAACAACGCGCAGAACCCTCCCACTATTGAGAATAACCGCGAAGTGCCGATGCCCGCCTTCATAGACGGGAAGACGAACCCCGAACGAGAGACGTTACTGGGACTACTTGCTAATACTTCTGCTCCGGATACATGGTACATTTTTAGTTATTTTATTCGCATTTCGCTATTTTTTTTATTTTATATTACAAAGTATTTAGATAGAACGATAGATATTTCAATTAGAATATTTAGATTTAGACCAACACTAGGGTGTAAAGAAATTCCATTTATTACTAAATGGTCTAAATTGAAATATTTGCGCTTAATGTAGAGATAGTTAATGCCATTCATTATTTTTATTTTACATTTACTGCAGCGGGTATATTAAAATATATAATTAAATAGAATCATTCTTTTCATAATGAAATCAAATTTGCAACCTATACCATTTACAGTTGAAAGCCGTTTTATTGTGATGTTGATGATTGTTTATATATTTTTTTTGTTAGAAAGTAACAAGTAACTTTTTTTTTTTTACTTTTTAAGTCATATTTTTTATGAAATGTGTGCTTTACAGGTTAAACGTGAAAATGCTGTTCCCTAAATTTGTGAAGGTTTTCAACAAAGGAACCACAAAGCCAGCTTATCAACTAATGCCTCCTATTGCCGGTACAGGTATGTATGAGAAAACAGAACTTACTTATATGTATATATTTTCTGTAAAAGAACAAGTTCTCATGTAGCATGTATATATAAAAAAAAACTATGAATTGATCCGTTCAATACTGTAGTTACCAACACTACTACTGTATAAACATAGTTTGATACTTAAGTGTTAAATTCAAAAAGCCCTTATATATCTATTGGAGTGTAACATTTTAAAGTTATATTTTCAATACTAATTTTACAGTTTTATCACATTATGATTTCACATCTAATTAATTGTATTAGATGGTTGTCGTATTAAATACATATTGCTTACTTATTGATTTGATATTTTATTGGGTTTGATATTTTATATTTTATTGGGCTGTAAAATGTTTTTCTCGAGATAACTCAGCATATGCACACGTTTGTAGGGGCTGGCAAGTCGCGTCAGCTTGATATTCGATCGGGTGCCGAACAGGGCTGCGCCATGGCAGCTTAGTTGTTCAATTTGGATTAGGATAGCTATCTCCAAAGAGTGAAAGAACGTGACATAAGAGTTAAAGTTGGTGATTTAACAGTTAACTGTCTGTTGTACGCCGATGATGCAGGGCTAATTGCATCATCAGAATGGTCACCATTCTTAAAGACGGGTGTTTAAGTAATGAATAAAACCTTTAATACGAGTAAAACTAATATTACGATAATATTTGATGGAGATGAAGAAAGAGCGGAATCCAAGATTAGGATAGATAGAAATATTTTAGAACAAGTGTTGATGTGGTATAAGTATGCTTAGTAGAGTTCCAAGATATGAAATGGATGTGAAAAGATGTATTGCTGGTAACAGGGTTAACGGTGCTCTGGCTGCATTGATGCGATCTCTTCGTCGGATATGCGGGGTCAGCTTAGCTGACCGTATATGCAACGTAGAGATACGCAGATTGGTAGGCTTAAGCGTAAATATCATAATAAGAATGAACAAGAACGTGCTCAGGTTGTTCGGGCACGTTGAGAAAATAAGTGATGAAAGAAAGATTTATAAAGCAAAGATGAGTGGTACGAGAGGTCGTGGGAGACCTCGGTTGACCTTCAAAAACACAGTATCGAAGATGCTGGAGGAAGGTCACGTAAAAACCATGAAGACCCTCCGAATGGCGTGTATTAAGAGGGTAATGGCTGTGGACGAGGCGAAAGAAGTATGCAGGGAATGTAGCGTTTGGCACTCCGTTGTCTCTAACTACCTCGTCAGCGTGTACCTATATATATATAATGATTTATACTACAGAGGAGGACGACGCGCGCTACTACCGCGACGTGCAGCTGCGACTCGAGCGCGAAGCGGACACTGTGTACTGGCGCGTGCGCGAGGCCTGTCAGCAACATGTAAGATAATTGAAGTATTAAATGTATATGATTTTTACTGATTAGTTAAAAAAAACTGTTCTGTTCCTTTTTATTATTAATAAGTGAATTGAGATGTGATAACATATTCATATGTACAATGTATTTAGTTTATTGAATAAATGTAAAAATGTAATTGTACCATTATTAATATTTATAAACTATATTTATTTTTCTGTTACTCGTTTTACTCTAATTTTATAATCATAATATATTGTCTGCTATAGGACTTCTTGGCTCCAATCCCAATGAACAACTGTGACATGCTCGTCATGTATACGTTTAACGACAAACTTTTCCCGGAGACACTCAATTTCATATCTGGAGGAGGGTAAGAAAACTTTAAACTATATTTTATGGTAAATCTATAAATAAGAATACAAGTAAAACCAACGGTAAACGGTTACGGTCAAACACTTCTTCTGTTTTAAGACACCAAAAAATTCGACACATAGGTTACGGTTTATGGAGGATTTCGACTAAGGCGGAATCCATTTCGTCATAAAGAGAATTCACAGATGATTTCGACTACTAGAGGTTTAAGGGGATAAAAAAACACTTTTTCGGGATATTAAGATTTTCAACTTATCAAGCATTACTTAGCTACTTCTACTATAAATCCCGACATAACTAAACGTACTATTCAAAGTAATGTGACACTCATGTTCCTTCGGCGATTGTTGTCGAGCGGACCGATTGTTCTTTATTATTTCTTTTCTTCAAAAATCTATCCGTTGCGTTTGATTATTTTAATTTATTATTTTTTTTCTATGAAATTACGTATCATTATTTCTTATATTTGGTCTTACAATTATATTTAAATTTGAATAATATCAACCCTTTATCAAACTTTCATTTAAAAGTGCATAAGAATTCAACGTAACTGGAGAGTTAGCTAGATCTGAGCTATTTTCGGGCTCTTTCTAAGAGTATGAAAAAATTATTCTTTTTCTAAAAATATTTCTGTTAGTTATTTTTTCTTCTGATTTAGTAAATAAATAAATAATTTAATCAATTATTACTTTTTTACAGTATAATTGGGCTATACACGACATTTGTGTTCTTGGCATCTCGCGTGCTACGTGGCTTCTTCTCCGGCATCTACACAAAGATCATGTTCGACGACCTTCCCAACGTCGACCGCGTATTGCAACTCTGCCTCGATATATACTTGGTATATTTTTGTTTTTTCTGCTTCACGCTTTACCATACGTAGCAGAGTAGTCAGCGAGAACCTAGTGTCGAGACACTACGTTTTCAACCTTCCGCTCAAATTTGAGACTGCTTATCGCGTACCAGTACTCAACGCCGCGCATTGTCCTGCAAGAGCATTGAAATAAAATTATTTAGATACAATCTGGGGATTGATTATAATCAATTCTTATATTACATGAGTGATTGACGTATTTAAAAATACGTATATAAATATTATTGTGTTAATGGAAAAAAATAACCACCATGTTGATTTCAGGTTCGCGAAGCACTGGAGCTGTCTCTAGAAGAAGATTTATTCGCAAAATTAGTTTTCCTATATCGGTCGCCGGAAACTATGATAAAATGGAGCCGTCCCAAGGACGACGATCGCGAGCAAAGAGCTCTACCAGCTCCCAACTAAATAGGAAAGCATATACCCTATACATGGCCGAAATACACTATCTAGCGTCAATTTTACTTTTAAATTATAGTGTCCAGCTGTGTGCAATTTGATAAAAAAAATTATCGTCCTAATATATTGTTAAGATGAAAAGTAGATACGTAAATAATGTCTGTCTATTTAAATTGGGTGGATATGCGGCGTTGAATATTAACAGTCTTATTAATTTTAGACCCAGATAGGGGTTACAAAAGATTGACATTATTTTCAAATAAGAAATGAGTTCTAGAAACTATAAGATTATATGGTTTCGCTTTATTTTTCGATTTCGAATAAGCTGCTTAAGCAATACTTAACTAACAAGCAGCACAAATAACCGTAATGTGAATTTAGACTCTCAATAGATATGTCTCTTCGAAGAACGCAATGTAGTTGGGTATAAGATGGAAGTTGTACAGTAAAAAGTTAACTAACTTAAGAATAATTGCGGTGCTTTAATATTTCAGTGTTTACTAAAAAGCATAATTTACTATTATAAAAATAAATCGGTAGTTATAGGTATAAAGTATATGCACCTACAATAAAGATTTAATATAAACCAGTACAATTCGTTGTCAATGGCATATAGTTCAATGCATTAAAGACTAATAAAGAATTTAATAAAAATTTAATATTTTAAACATATCCGCATTCAAAATATACGTTTTAAATCCCTATATGTTTTCATCCCAGCTGGAAAACCACCTTTATGTTTAATGTTTAGATATAGTCACGTATTCTAGCACTCTAAAGCACGTGCTCATCACTGTAGTAATTAATTGACATAGCGTGTATGCTCTCTAGATATGTTTTATTAACTACCCTTAAACGTCTTCCTTATATTTAAATGTTAAACGAATTGCAATTTAAAAGCGCATTTATTTATTTGTATATGGACCTGTTATATTCTTTTTGAATATTTAAATTAATCATTTCAATTTTTAATTTTATTGTGTAATAAACTAACTTTTACACTTCTAGTATATGCACATTTACACAAATATACACGATTTATTTATTTTTGTCACTGTTATATATTTGAATTTTATTATTGTTACTCAATATTTATAAATGTCTATTGAATTATTTCTGCTGTAACTAAATAATATATACCTCGAGCGTGTCGATGCATTTTTGATATAATTTATTAAATTATTAAGTACCAAGATTATGTGTACATTTTGTAACGTGATTGTTATATTTAAGCTGCATTTAATGTTGTAGTTTGTGATACGAAATAAAACTATTGATAATAAAAAATAATATTTTTATTTATTTTCCACAAAAAATTAAGCATTTATATCTAAAAAATATAATTAAATGTGTTCATCTAGTCACGGGATCTATATGTCGTTAAATATAAGTATATTCCAGTTTCAACATAAAAATGGTCAAAATTGTAAATAATAATTGTTTGAAAATGTATAAAATTTTGTCCTCAAAGCCGACTCTGTTAGCTATAAATTTTATTAAAATTAGCATGGATTATTAATATGAAAACTTATACTTATACTTTTATATATATATTTTCTGTTTTTGTAAACATGAATGCACAAACATTAAACTTAAATGTTTTCAAATGTACTTAAACTATACTAACCTTATTGAACAAATACGATTTTTTAACTAATACAGATTAAACAGCAAGTGCTTAACTTACTACCATAAGTCTGGGTGCAATATTCATTGACATAAGTTCTTGGAACAGCAACTTGGCAGCATAGGGCAGCCTCACTTGTGATATTTGAGTTTTATTTTTGCAACCCTTACATTCAAAAGTATTATTTCTTAAATTAGCTATAGCTATCAGACCACAGAAATTGCAAACGTGAATACGGTAGGGGTCTGAAACTTCGAAGAGTCGTTCCCTTAAAAATTGTGCAGCACCGTGGGCAATTTGACAATCACGTTCCATTTCTCCAAAACGCAAACCTCCATCTCGAGCTCTTCCCTCCATAGGTTGTCGTACTAAAATTTGTACTGGCCCTCTTGCTCTCGAGTGAATTTTGTCGTCTACCATATGCTTAAGACGCTGGTAATACGTGGGACCCAAGAATACTTGGGCATTAATCTTTCGTCCAGTATGACCGTTGTACATCACTTCGTTACCTCGGAGATGATAACCGTACTCTTGAAGTAAAGATGAAATTTTCTGCACGTTAACTGCGTCATTAAAGGGCGTTGCATCACCAATTTCTCCCTTATTTGACGACACTTTCCCTTGAATACACTCGATCAAGTGACCAATTGTCATTCGAGAGGGGATGGCATGAGGATTAATAATGATATCGGGAGTAAGGCCTTCGCATGTAAACGGCATATCTTCTTGACGATATTGGATTCCACAGGTTCCTTTTTGACCGTGTCGAGAAGCAAACTTATCGCCAATTTGCGGAATACGCACAGATCTTACACGAATTTTGCAAAATTTGTACCCTTCGCTGTTTAATGTCAACATGACTTGGTCAACAATACCAGTTTCACTGTTACGAAGGAACGTTGAAGCATCACGCTTACTGTAGCGTTTGGTTGTACCTTCAAGCTCGTCGTCGTTTTCTGGCAAAGTAATTGTTTTACCAATTACAACATCATCTCCGGACACTCTGATACCGGGCGCAATAATTCCGTCATCATCAAGTTTATCGTAAAGAGCATTTCTCATACCTTGACAAGTTTGCCTCGTAGGTTTTTCAAATTGTTCTTCTTGATCTCCAATTCTTTTGGATTCTGAATCCTTATAGGAACGATAAAATACTGATCTAAAGAATCCTCTTTCAACAGCTGAAGCGTTTAAAATGACACTGTCTTCTTGATTGTATCCAGTGTAACATAAAATAGCAACAATAGAGTTGATACCAGCAGGCAACTCCCTAAACCGTAAATATTCCATAGATCTTGTTGTGACCAGTGGCTTGTGTGGATAATAGAGTACATGAGCCAATGTATCCATTCTTACGTGATAGTTCGTAATGTAGACTCCCATAGCTTGTTTACCCATAGCACTTTGATAAGTATTCCTGGGACTCTGATTATGATCAGGGAATGGAATAATTGATGCGCAGACCCCTAAAATCATTGCAGGATGTATTTCGCAATGAGTGTAAGTTGTACAGTAGGCATATTCTTTGACTTGGGCCAAGTCGTCAGGGCTCATAGCTATCATTACAGTTTCTTCTTCCAAAGTGTCTATATATTCTACAACACCACTGGCTACTAAATTTTGCCATCCATAATTATTATAATCTCTTTCTTTCAATTGGTCGATATGTTTCTTCTTTAATAGCAAAGCTCCATTTTCAACAATCAGTAGTGGACGACAAATTCTACCAGCATCTGTATAAATTCTTATTTCTCTGTCCCTTATGTCACGAATCATACTTACCTCAGAAACAATAATGTCCATTTGACGACGAAGTTTACGCAAAGTAGCCATAAGTTGTTCGGGATCTCTATGAATTCCCACCCAACAACCATTTACAAATATTTTTGTAGCATCGGCTATTGCAGATGGTGCTATTTCTTCTAAATTTTCCATAGACCACTCTTCCAAGAACTCCAATATAGGAGAGGGTTGACTTCCTACTGAAATGTAAGCCATTAAAGCTAAATTTTTGACTAAGCCTACAGCTGCTCCTTCCGGAGTTTCGGCTGGACATATCATACCCCAAAGAGTGTTGTGTAATTGACGAGGCTTGGCTAATTTACCATCGCGACCAATTGGAGAGTTGACGCGTCGTAAATGAGATAAAGTTGATGCAAAAGTTAAACGGTTTAATACTTGTGATACCCCAGCACGAGCCTGATGCGCTTTCTTTTGATCACCCCAGTTACCTGTGGCTAGGGAATATCTTAAGCCATCAGTAATAATCTTTGTTTTAATAGCCAGCTCAAGATTGAAATCTTTTCCCTTATCAATGAATTTCTGTGCATACATTCTCACTTCTTTTAATAAGTTTTTAAATAAGCCTCTAAATAGAAAAGCTAATAGAGGTCCGGCTAAGTCAAGTCTTTTGTTTCCATAATGATCTCTGTCATCAAGTTCTCGGCGTCCTAAAGCAGCTAATAGTAACCTGTGTACCATATAACCCAAAAAATAAGCCTTTTTAGTTTCACAGAAATCTGAAACACCAACATGTGGTAACATTTCTTTTTGTAATATTTCTCTTGCATATTTAATACGCCTCTCTTTTGTGACTCCGGGGCGAGCACCACGAGCACCAATAAAACTGAGGGCTACATTTTGCTCTTGAATAACGAAAGCTTCATCTAGGGATGGCTTTACCATTTCCATCATTTCAGGATCATCAAAATCATAAATAATATGTTCCAAGATATCTCTATCAGCCACAAAACCAAGAGCTCTAAATACAATCATGATAGGAATTTCTTGCTTTATATATGGTACAATAGCAACAATTCTTTGTCCAATAGCAGATTTTTTTATACTTTGACCTCCCCTTGCCATCATGTTAACCCATAATGTAGACGTTGGTCTTGAACTATGTTCCAGGCAAGATCGTATTTCAGTTTTATAAGCAAATTTTCCACCTTGCATACTAAATACATATACTGTGTTTGTAGCCATTTTTTCCTGGGCTATTAAAACTTTTTCTGAACCATTAATAATAAAGTAACCACCTGGATCCAAAGGACACTCATTTAACTCTGTTAAATCACGATCAGTCAAATTACTCAATAAGCAATAAGTAGATCTTAGCATTATAGGTATTTTACCAATAAATGTCTTTTGGTGTTGAGTTTCAATAGGGTCTTCATTCTCTTTTACGATGGTTTTAGTAATATCGACATATAAAGGTGCAGAATAAGTTAAGTTACGTAAACGTGCTTCGTTAGGCATCATAGGTGAGGGTGCACCATCTTTTTCCCAATGAGTTGGTTTCGAAAGATAAATTTGGTCAAATTTAAGATGATATTTCGGTGGAGTTTCGATTTCACCTGAAGAATGCTGAGCTTCTGCTTGAAGTTCTATGGGAGGGGAATCTTCAACAATTCTTTGCACAGACATTTGTATAAATTCATCGAAACTGTCCAATTGCTGACGGACTAAACCTTTTTCATCAAAATATGCATTAATAACAATCCAACAAGCTTCTTGCCAAAGCTCTGATGAAATTTCTTCTACCTCTTCCTCTTCATATTGGTCATCTTCCATATCATACATCTTTGAAGTTTGTTATGTTATCTTCGTTTTATTATTTATAGCTTAGTTTTAATGTATTTTATTATTCTATTTAAGATAGATTTCTAAGTAGTTGTAAAATTATTGACAAAGTAGAAAACTAACACATCACCGAGCGCTGAGCGATGCTATGCAGTACAAACATAAAGATTAAAAAGCACATTTATAGTTTAATATGTCATTTACTGTCAAAATAAATGGAAACATCGCCGAGCTGAAACCGATGTATCGATAATGTTAGTCTCGATCGATTTTAGTCAATCAAAGAAATTACGAGCAACTTTATTTTATAAAAAATAAATAATCTGAAGATAGTAAAATTATAGTATTTATTTATAAAATAAAATTTACACATAAAAAAATAACCAAAATTTAAATACTAAAAATAATGTATATTACTAGTAAGTGTTATACCTACACAAAGATCGGTTACTACTTCATTTAAAATAAACGAATAATAAATTTATTTTATATAGAAGATGAAAGTAACAATAAAAATCAACGATATTTGATTTTTTTTGTATCTTCATATGCAGAATATTAATTGCATCACAAATTGTATGAGTTATTAATATTCAACAACATATTAACGTGTTTTAATTACATTATCTGAAAATAAAATTTAAAATAAGCCCAGAATATTTATTTAAGTATCTATGTTAAGGAGGTCAGACTGAAATATTTATTATTGTCAATTAGTCATTGTGTTAAATCTACAATCGTCTTGCACATCACTAAATTTGTTTTTTTATTCGATTTTTTCATTATGTTTTGTTGAGTTGAAGATTACATTAGATCACAATTATGAATCATTTATGTTTTTCGTATTATTTTTAAAATTTGGTAATAATATTAACATAATTTGTGTTTATTATGGAACCTTCAAGAAGAAGTGCCTCTGAAGACCAACGATGTATACTGGGCTTGCAAGATTTGAAAATATCCAACAAAGACGAAAACGATACTGAGCAAGCGCACAATGCTTCAACATCTAACAATAGTGCTCAAGCAAAAGCTAGACCTATTGGTGCAATTGAAAGTTTTACCTTAGACAACGCTCCTGCTAATCGTCAGGATTATAGTTTCTATGAACGCTCTAACGTAATTGCAGCATCTAAATTTGCCACACCGAAACGAGTAGAGACTATCGCGTCAATCAATAAACGTGATATAAATACTACAGCTCTACCAATTAGTCCAACGCGGTCTATAGACTCAATTTCGCAAAGGTCTCTGAGTTATCAAACTGAAGATTTATATGAAATTCCAGGAAATACAAACTCCCAATATCCACCTCCTGTATACGAAAATGTAGATTACTACAGTGAACAACAACTCTCGCAGCCTCCTTATTATCATCAGTTGTACCAAAGTCAACCTTTAGCTGCAGAAGGTTATTACAATACTCGATATAGTAAAGCTCAACCTCAAGTGCCAGTGAATAATAAATCTAAAGTAAACCCTTTGGTATACGAAAATATGCTTTGTTCTGATAGTGAAAAGAAAAATGATTATAAAGTGCAACCTAAGCCAGATCCACAATATCTTCAACAAAGCTCAGCTCCAGGACCACAAGTACCCAATACTTCACTCAATAGAAACAGTTCACAAAAGTTATTGATAGAAAAAAGTAAAATGGATAAGGTTCCACCTCCACCACCATACAATTCTTCATCAGATAATTCAAGTGGGGATTACACAGTCATGAAATCTGCTCCTCCTAAATACACCGATATTAGTGCACTTTTGAAAAATAATAACTCTGTTAGCTTTGATGATAAAGTTGTTACAATACCCTCAACAGCTATTTATGCTTCAATAGCCCCTAGTGCTCAAAGGCCCAAGGCAAATATAGCTACTGAAGTCCAAGGTCCTTTGCCTGTACCAAAATATTTCCATCCTAAGCCACCTGTTGGAAATGGCTTGGGGAAAGTGAAACCTTCAGCAGTAAATGGAAATTACAATATGAATCCCAAGCCTCTTCCAAATAGAATGCAAATAATAGAGGACACCAATGGCTCTGACTATGTGTGTATGACGGGTGGATCACCTGCTGCTGCAGCAGCTGCTGCTAGTAAGGATAATGCATCATTGGCATCAGAATCCATCAGTTCTCGTAACATGGTCTCTGGATTAACTTCACTATGCTCACCGGTTCAATCCCCTGCGCCTAGTCCTACACCAAGTTCAGTGTCCCAAGTGTCAGGAGGATCACGAGGATCTGGTGGACGAGGGAAGAGCCTGCTTCCATATAGTATAACGCCTCCCCGTCCACCAGGCCCAAGTGAAGCTCAACGTAAAATAGAAGAACTTACTCGGCAACTTGAAGAAGAAATGGAAAGACAAGATGAAGAAGGAGAATACTTTGGTAAATCATCTTTAATTTGTTTAAGTTATATAAACACTTAATACTTGTGTTGAGTAAGTTGAAGAAATAACAATATATATTTTATATTACCAAACTTGTAAATGTTTTTTTTACAAAGATAATTTAATGTAAAGATATTGTCAGGTAAAATATACACACAATTTTTCAGGTATATGTCATACATGTGGTGCAGGAGTGACTGGAGCAGGGCAAGCATGTCAAGCTATGGGCAACCTGTATCATACAAATTGTTTCATATGTTGTTCTTGTGGAAGGGCTTTGAGAGGGAAAGCCTTTTACAATGTCCATGGAAAAGTATATTGCGAGGAGGATTATTTGGTAATATAAACTTTTTATATATAGGTATATATTTAAAAATTATATGTTTGATCAATTTGTTAATATGATAATTTTATTTTAGTACTCAGGATTTCAACAGACAGCTGAAAAATGTGCCATATGTGGTCATCTCATAATGGAAATGGTTAGTAGCTCAAATTTTAATAAAAAACAAACATTTATTTAACAAATATACCAGATTATTTACTTGACACATTTATATAATAGAAGTAAATAACTTTAACTTGAATGCCCTTTGATAAGATTACCATACTATAAATTTTGTTGTCATCTCTTTACTTGTAATTTGTTTCATTATATTAAAAAGTTACATAAATGTACAAGTTCTGTTTGAATCATTATTTTCATGTTATACTTTTATGGAAACATTCAAAAACCCTTTTACAAAATTTATTAAGAGAAAAGGTAATTTTAACTGTTCAATGTCATATGAAAAATTCAAATAATTTTTAATAATACTTCAGTTATTTAATTGCCTTGATTAACATATTATATTCGTCTAGTTCATATTGAAAACAAATAAAAATTTCAATTGTATTGCAGATATTACAAGCAATGGGCAAATCATATCATCCAGGCTGTTTCCGATGCTGCATCTGTAATGAGTGCCTTGATGGTGTGCCATTTACAGTTGATGTTGATAATAAAATTTATTGTGTCAATGATTATCATCGCATGTTTGCTCCTAAATGTGCCAGTTGTGGCAAAGGTATAGATTTTTTTTATTTATATTGCTTTTTTTTATTAAAAATTATAAAAAATAGTTTTCTTGTAACTTTTGATATCGTTTCTATTTTAAAATTGTTTCCGAAAATACTGCATTTTTTTGAAAACTTGCTTTGGACATTATATTTTGTAATATTTTATTTTATTTAAAAGGCTTGTATGTTACATTTTATTAGGGATAACACCCGTGGAGGGTACAGATGAGACAGTTCGAGTTGTGTCAATGGATCGTGACTTTCACGTGGACTGCTACATGTGCTGCATGTGTGGGATGCAACTGACAGACGAGCCTGACAAACGCTGCTATCCTTTAGCTGGTATATATATATATATATTTTGTACATTTATACAATAGTGTATGTGTAAGTAATGCAGTGTATGTAATAGATACAGGCAGTTTGTTTTATATTAGTTATATTAATCGTCTTATATTGAAAATGAAAAACATTGGTTTTCTATGTATGTTAAATGTCATACTCCTCCATCTGCATAATTTTCATAAAAGGAGCTTTGTATGTATTACCTAGACTTAGTCAAATGTTTTAAAATATCGTGTGAGAATATAAAATATTTATAATGCAAATTGTTAGTAATTAACAAAGCTTCTTTTGCTTATACTAAACACTTTTTTTATTAACTTGTATACAGGTAAATTGATGTGTCGCGCATGTCATCTGACGGCTATAGGAGCGCCGACGGGACCCGGTATGCCGCCCGCGCCTCACCTCTCCCCCGCCTCCTACCAGTACATGGGTTAGACATATGGTACGGAAGTTAGCTAAAAGAATAATCATGGATTTTATGAGAAAATAATGAATAGCAATAATATTTAAAAAAATGCATCATTAATTTTTTTTATCTATCTACAAGAGCAATTTTTTAAAATTGTTTGCTAACTTCAGGGTCATATAGACATCACACACACTGCTTGCTAATATGCAGTTGTTGCATTTATGTATTAAAACTAGCTCATTTTAACACTTGTTTACAAAACAGGGGTAAGCTTTGGAAGGTACAATAAAAATAAACTTTGAAAATAGGGATATTGATTTATTCACGATTTTTAAAATTCATATATTATTTTGAATTGTTTTATGTGCTATAATTATTTTAATAACAACTACGTAGAAATTAATGAAAATGTTTTTTAAGTATTATCATTGGATTGTAACTTTTTTAATTCTTTGCGATAATGTAGCATGTACTTTTATTATTTTTATATTTATATTTAAATATAATTGTAAATTCTGTCAACATCCCTCCCTATTGATATTATTCATTCTTGTTTTAATATTGGCTTTAATATCAGTGAGCGTTATAAAGGTCACCAGTAAATGGCTATGCAACTAAACAGTCAAAGTTTAAGCTGTTCTAGTACACATTATTACTGAGTGTAATCGTGAGATAAACTAGTACTAAGTATAGTAAATATTATGATATTCAATGTGATATCCATTTGCCTGAGGGCACACATTGTTCCAGACATTTTGGTCTGTTGTAATTAGACAATGTAGGAAAAAGTTGAAATTACAAAGAATGAAAAAAGTTGTATTATGATTAGAAACTATATAAATGTTTATCTATTATGACAAATGTTGTGTGTTGCCATGCCTTAGCCTTGTGAGGCATTGACAATTAATTACCGCAAAATACTGTAGTTTGCTTGAGCTAAAAAATAATGTAAGCTATAAGATTTATTTTACATAATAAGAGGCATTATTGATTGTGAACATATTTTAAAAATATGCCATTGTCATAGTGTGTACATTTTAACAGTCATTTATACCCTTATGCTCAATACTTTTTTCTATTGGGAGAACAAAATATTAGATATTAGATATTTGTATAGGTGTAAAAATGACAGCTTACTTGTAAGGAAATGAGTGTCACAATGTAAGGAGGAGTTGTTGGAAAGATAATATTTCTAAAATATCAGATATTGGGGTATATGATTTAATATGTATGTGTGGGGTAGTATATGACAGAGCCAGAAATGATTAATGTCTTCATTTCTTGTGATATTTATAGTAATAGATGCATTTGCATACTATTGGAATTTTAAAACTGAAACAAAAAATATTATGGAAGCTCAACTTAGTAGTTAGTTGTTTATATTATAAAGAGAGCAGTATTACAACAGACATTAATTTTTTTGTGGAACAAATTGAAACACTTTGTTTGATATGTATTGAAGAAACTTTAAACATCATAACAATAAATATATGTTAAAAGCTTTTATAATAAATAATATACACAAATATTTCATTGTTATTAAATAAAATTTATCTAAATGAAATAGGTATGTTTTTATAACATGTACCACATACAAAATTGGACTAAGCTTATTGTAAGGTTTTTATTTATATATACCTTTGATGCATTTACTAATGTAACTATCTAAGATGTGACAGCACATCTGGCTCTACTGATGACTTTCTCTCTGTATTTATATTTAATTTTAAAACTATAAGAAGTAATAGCACCATATAAACATTCCAGTAATGTGCTGTCGAGAGTGTAGGTACTTAATTATAGTCTATGATATCTGTACATTTTGATAGTTAAAATATTGTCAACCTAATTTCCTTTAATTAATTAAAGATAATTTTTGTTAAATAATACTTTTGTATTTATATATTTTTAACAATAAATAAATTCAACCTGTATACAGTCATATTAAATTTCCTTAACCATACTATATTTTATGTGATATTTCACAGAAATTACAATTTAAACCAACAATATATTTTACATTTTCTTTACTTTATCTTTTATGTTACGCATTTCTGATTTATATCTGTGCATTTCATCCATTACTTGTGTTTTTTTCTCCTTCAATTGTGTTTGGTAATGTTGTTTACTTTCATTGAACTTTTCTTGAATGTTATCTTTTTTCTCTTGAAGCATCTCTTTAAGGCGTTCCCTTGATGGCACTGGTTTAATCCAACCAATACTGGTTAATCTCCTTATTGCATAGGTGGTACCTCCTATAAATATATAAATAATGTGTTAATATAATTATTTATAACAATTCTGGTAAAAATTGTAACAAACATTGTAATTACCAACAGTGACAGCATATCTTAGTGGTGTCACCAATTTGTAGAGTGCCAATGCAAGAGCAAAGTATCCAGCATGGGACTCCTTCAATGGTGTTAACAGTTTATCACTTATTCCAATTGATTCCAACAAACTTATAACATCAACACCACTAAAAATAAATTTTTATGTTAATTAAAAGACCAAGACAAGAAGAAAAAAATAATAATTCTTTACATTATAATTTGAATTAAGATTTTCTTTAAAAGTACAAACAAGATTAAAACTTTTGATATATTTTTTATAGTTTCAAATAAATATTTTAAGATATAATTAATTGCATAATTTGCATTGTCATAGAAAAATCACCATTAAAAGATGATGTAACAAAGTGAAATTAAATTTAAAATAATTATTGTTTTATTGCATAACATTATACTAGATTTGTCTTTTCGACTGTTTATAAATATGTTGATAAATAAAAACGTTAAAATTGGATTATAATTACAAAATTTGACAAATACCTTCTTACACAGTAGTAAAAACCACCAAACCATAGAGCTGATGTTGTCATATGTACAGGTAATAGAACATACCAATAATCTTTATACATTTCTTTAAATCTTTGTATGATTCCTGGTTTTTTCTCTGGTTCCTGTGGCTGTGGTTTACATGCACTGGCACAGTTCTGATTAGTGCATTTTCGAACAGGTTGTAATAACGTGGGTCGCAGATCTTTGGTGATTATTATAGGTTTTTGTAAAATACTATTTATATTTTGTATTTTATTACATGAGAGTCTCATAGGATAATTTATCCTTAAATTCCATTTTACCGGTTTGGTTATATTTTGAATACATATATTATGTCTGTATAAAACTCTAAAAGTGACAGCCATTTTAAAGTATAAATCCTTTTATCAGAAAAAACGATCAAACTATACACATTTTCAAAATAATAGGACTTCTGATTACTTTTTGCATAAGTGTAGAAAGGTTGACAATTAAGTCTGTCACACTGACATTATCTTGACTTGTGTTTACGTCACATTTGTCGTTGACATTATAATCTACTACAGATTATCGAGTACTACGTAAAGTTAAGAACAATATGTAGGTAGGGGAGGCCTGGGAAGTCGACAGATATGGAATTAAAATAATAACTAAAGGTATGTAAAAATTACGATTTAAAAAAGACATCACGCACAAGAGATTAATTATTAAGGTAATGTACAAGGTATGTAGGTTTATTCTTTAATAAGAGTTTGATAAGTATGACGTGATTGTTATAGATAGACACTTTTTTGTCCAAAGTTATGTGTTCGTGAACTACAATATGAAAAAAATTAGGTGCAATATGTTGAGCAAATTGAAAAAATTAGTCACAGTACGGCTAGTTAAATGGTTAAGAGTAAGCCACATGTAAAATATTTTTTTATTGCTCTATTACATGATTGCCACGAAGTCACTTATGACTTATACAGCTTCACATTTAATAAGATGCAAACAAGGCTAGGAGAGTCAAAGATAAAAAATAATTTCAAACGGTACAGCTCTAAGATGATCGAAAAAATCGATAAATCTTTATGAGTAAAAAATAATCTTACATAAGTAAAAATACTAGACATGCTAATCTATATACTGTAGTTAATTACTTTGGTCATTTAGTTTGATAATTAAGAGATAATATTTTAAATATAAAGTATTTTTTTGATTCTTATTACCCAGAGTTATTCGAATAACTAATTCATTGGACTCATGTTTGGAAAATCTTATTATAGCTATCATAAACGTTGTAAAATAGTGGTATTAATAACTAGACTTTTAATCATTTGACAGCCCACCTTAATTAATAAAGTCAGTAATCCTAGTCACACAAAATTCAATAAAATTATAAATTTAATGTGGGTTTAATTTAAATAATGATTTTTTAAAATTATATTCTATATGTTATTTTAGAGTGTATAAGGTTAACTAGTTTATATAAATTGCAGCTTAAATTGCCCTACCAATCCAATCCATATTCCGTTTGAACGTGTCGTATTGAAATTAGGCTGTAGAAAATTACGTAGTGTATTAGACTACGTATGACTACGTGTGACTACGTATTCAGATGTGTATTGTCAGTGAAATATCGCAAATTATATGCAAATATTTTAAAAAACACTCCAACTTTTATTTTTTTAAATGTTTATTAAAATATCACAGTGTTAAGTTTGATATAAATGAAGTAAAATACTAACATTTATTAAAATATATGGAACATTATTCGTTATTTACTATTTTTAAAGTGTTATTGCACACTTAGGACTTGAAAACATTTTAGAAAAAACGTATAAAAGTTTGAACGCAGCGGGATTCGAACCCGCGCCTCTTTTTCTAAAACATTATTCGTTATTTATTGCAAACAGTAACAATATAGTTTCAGTAAATAATCATGTATACATCGACTTTGTTTACCGTAAAGATTTAGGCGACTTACAGTACCTGCCAAGCCCCATTTGTGACCATCGTATCGAAGAGTGCCTTCAAATACACCATCACCTGGTGCTGTTTTTATCATTACCATATATTCACGCCATTCAATTTTGTCATCTTCAGGCGAGCTTACTTCCATTTCAGTAATCTCAAGCAATTCAATTATTTTTAATTGAGCACATTGACTATAACTAATTAATAATAAATTTATACTTTGCACCAATTTTTCGGCAATATTCAATGATTTTTCGCTTTTTAATGACAATGAGTGGCCTTTGTGACAACTACACCAATGATCATCAATGTGCGCTTGATCACACGTGCGATTATCTGGTATAGGTAAAAAAAGGCTGTATCCTTTGTTATCTGGTGGGATACTTCGTGTATTAATCACGCTGTTTTCAATTTTGTCGAGATCTATTAAATCAAGTAGAGTATAGTGCAGATCATATGGTGTAGTCAGTCGATGACTGTTTAATTGTAGATTGTTAAATGCAGCACTGTATTTTTCACGAAATTTTCTAGGGGTTAATATATAAACAAAAGGTAAACGCTCCTCCAATCGACCTTGATTAGTTGTTCTGAATTCACCCCACCTTATTCCATGGTCACTGACGAGTATTATAATTGTATCTTCCAAATAACCGTATGCGTCTAAGTTATTGATAAAATTATTGTAATAGCTATCCATTACCATTGGGTAATTTGCGTAATCATGACTCATTGTCACTTCCCAAAAAAATCCAAACAGTTTAGAGGGCCTCATCGTCAAAATAAGATTTTCTATGTATTCTAATAATACACTAAAAAAATATTTTTCATTCATACATAAATATGAGTTAAGATCTTTATTGTTACCTACATTATTTTCAGCTTCATTAAAGAAAGTATGAACATAATAATCTGTTGGAGTTCGTATAAATCCAGCTTTCTCATAATTAAATGTACCAAGACTTGAACTGTCTTCACCAAAAGCTGTATAAAAACCAGCTTCTTTATACCATTCCCATATGAATGGGCAATTATCAAATGTCGATTGCTCATTAGGAACACACGAAAACTTCAATTCATTTACTGATTTACCCATAAGCATGGGTATTAAATTTGGAAATGTGTTATCTCCAACTTTGTTATAACCTAAAAGCTCCACAGCACCATTTTTCTTCAATGTAGTTAAAGTATTCGGCATTGTCCTGCGAAAGTTAAGTCTGGAGACAGCGTCGACGCCCATAACAATTATATTGTACGTTGTTTTATTGTGTGATTCTGAAATCTGGGATATGGGGTGTTTTTTTTGGGCAAATAAGTAATATTGTTGGTAAATTTTATTTTTATTGTGCTCACAGTAAACGGTAACGAACTCATCACGTAGTTCTATAGTGTGAGAAAAATACATGCAATCGCTGTATTGAACTCGATCATCGTTATCAAGTGAAGTAACATCCTTAACTGTTAGAGGACGGTAGAACGATTTATAACAGCAACTTACTGTCGAGTGACGGCTGATATTATAATATTCCTTATTTTCGGTCCGTATCCAAATATGAGTCTTGTTGTTGGCGAGCAAAGCTAATTTTTCATCAGGACACGGTTTTATTTCCGTAGGGTATTTCACAAATTGTTTTATTTCTTCACCAAAAGTTTTCAATGCTGGGATTATACAACCTTCTGTATTTATAGTAAAACTTTGTTCAGTAAAACTTTCTATTTCTTTATAGCTTATGGAGCTCCAGGGAATTATACCATTTCCAACGTAAACAATGCGTGATATATTGTTAATAGATATAATTAAGAAACTTCCACCAAAAAGTGTAGCAATTAGAAACAAATAACGTATACGCGTCGACATGGAGGCGATTCTGTCTCCTGCCGCCCCAGTGATGCGGCTCATACTGAAAAAGATACATGTTTCGTTAGTTTTCATTGACAAGCAATTGTTTACCGTAAAATTACATTTTCCATGCTTTAATGAACTAAATAAACTAAGAATTATGCGCGTGAGACTTTAGTTGTCGCATGATGTTGTCTGTGAGTGTTTTAATATATATTTTTATAGTTTCACGCTTTTTATCCTGCATAGTGTAGACAGAAAGTACCTAGTGTCAAGACACTCCGATCTTCCGTTTCCACCGAATTCGAGACATTGCGTTTTGAGTGGTGGAACTCAACGCCGCACTTTGTCTTACCAGAGCGAAGAAGTGAAATTATTTTAAATAAAATCCCTCCCCCGACTGGGGATCGAACCCACAAAATAAAATATTTATAGTATATCTATATTATAGCAATTGTTAAATATATAATAAGTTTAACAATTTTTGGAAGCTACTGGTCGTTACACTCGGGAATCTGTATATATAGGTACATATAAATTTTCAAAATATGTTGACGTTCACTAGAAAATAACGATATATTTATTTTTTTGAATTTTATAACATGTAACCTAAATACTCAAACTTGCATAGAGACAAATATTAGATTATTTAGTAATTATATTGTATACTTTCTGCCTTCTAACCCAATTTCCTGTACTTTGCACGATCTTTATGCCCTATATGCAATACGCAGCGATCGCTTGCTTGGCCGTCCAGGAGGACTAACCTCAGAGACAGATACGTAAGGCATATTCTTCTAAAATCGTTCTTACGCCAGGGCGCAACGACACAATCCAATACTATCTAGAATGAATGTGATACGCACACGGTCAGCTAGCATCACGCCACACATTTATATCAGTATTTTTATTTCCGTGACGTGAGCCTCCTGAGTGAGCCGCGAAAGTGCTGGCCAACATTTTGCTGTTGTAAAAGACCCTGTCGGATTATAAATATCAGTCCTTTGAGCTTGGACACTATTCTGTAGTCTATAGCGCTTATTCGGGCTTGGATATCATCGATGCTCCGGGTCTCATACAAACTGGATACCAGTAGGAAATACAATGAATGACTGTTTATACAATGACTTTACTTTACCAGAATCAAGGCTCCCGCAACCCATATGCTCTGTTTTCAACAAATTTACTAAGATGTTCACTCTCTGCTTCAACTTAAATCTAGTCTTGTCAAGGGACGCTATAATATGGAAGCTGGTTCTGAACATAAGCTGAGACAGTATTTAACGAGACAATAAATAAGAACAAAAATACGGGGAACAGGAACGGGGTCATAGTTTGGTAACCATTGAAGTTGGATCTTGTTACTTGTACGTGTATAATAATGACAATATACGCTACAGGGACTCCTTTGAACTGCAATGCCTACCACATGCCTTAACACGACGAGAAGGCCTTTGCTTCTGCAGATCTAAAAATCTAAAGGCAAAATTAGTGACAATTCCGAATTTCATCAAGGGTTATAGGGTCAATGAGTTCGAGGTTACGGAGTGGATGAGATGGAAGACTACACAGGTGACTATTCAGCAGCTCCTTGAAGTAGCAGGAGAGATGGAGATGCCATCTCTCTTTCACAGAGACTTAATTATATGAGTATAGCAGCAATCTCTGAACAGTTTTAAGTTTTTCGTAGAGTGGTGATAAACTCACCTTGGGCTTTGGCTACACCTCTGCACGTTTCGCTGCTATGAAATCAGTTTTCAGGAGAGTTGATGATCAGCCACTCCTTGAATGCCGCCTTCTTGTCATGAATCGCTCTCTGGACCTTGTAATTCCACCATCAAATCTCTGTTGATAATCCGCTCACCCATAAAAAGGCCGTAACACACTTACCCACCAAAAAGATACGGGCTCAATTCCAAGCTTCGTAAGCAGTTTCTGTATTCCATTCAACAACTTCTAATTGATCCTAGGTTTCGTTTCTCGGCTACTTTCATTTTCGAGGTATCGACGAAGTCTATAACAAGGAGACCGTCGGCCTTCACCAGGACCCACTTTACAGTTAGTTGTTTGCTGATATGACACCGTCTGGTCAACAGATAGTTTTTTGACTGGAATGGGACCCATTCTTATATATGATAAAATGCAGTGAGTGTGGTTATTTTAAAAAATGTGTTCACGATGGCCATGTCAGATGCAATATAGGTTCTTCGAATAGTTCGAGTTCTTTTTCCCTCATCTGTATTATGATGGTCGCATCCAAAACCACCGTGTACACTTCATCCGTCTCAGCAGCCTTATACACAAGGCCTTTTAAGTCCTCCCAACTATGACTACCCCGGTAGCCGGTAGAACCTTTTCAAGTGTCTCCAGAATGATACCTTTTCCACTCCACTACAGCCCGCCTTAATTAGCCAATTGAGTAACTTAGTCAGCCTTTATAGGCTGATTAAGTTCCTCAATTCGCTACCCTACAACTTTGAGGAGATCATTCTGAAGCTCTTCAGAAAACCTACAGCTAACACTACTGCTGACCCAGTGTATATAAGCTGATAGTTCTGTCCGATGTTATGGGATTTATTGCCTTCTAGCATGTTTCCTGTAGGAAGGCATTCTGGATCCAACATCTTATGAGTACATTTTGTATAATATGTGTTATTATATTGTATAGAAAATGTAAACTTATAATTGATATCATTATTATTTTATATTTGTGTATGTGTCCTTGTCATTACTACGTGCTTTATGTTACAGAAATACTATTGTTGCACCCGACAAGACTACATTTCCTTTGTTAAATGAATAATAGATAGGGATATATTTACAATATTTTGTTATAATATTTAACATTTTGTATTTAAACTATATTATTATACTGACAATTAATAATATATTTCAGGCTTTGCATTCATTTTTACATTTTAGTGTGAATTTGTTTATATGTAACTAGGTATTTGCGTAACAAAACGTAAGACAAAAATAATTTTACAAAGCAATTTTTGTAGCTTTGTCTACATACTGTATTTGAGAACGTGGTCTGAATATTAAATATTTCTATTACTTAACTAAAATCAAGGACATTTAGGTTAAAATATTAAAAACTAAATGATAAAAGTTTTAAACATTTTAGTGGATTTAAACATGTTAGTGGATGGATTCTATTTATTTTTATTTTGCTGACTTAAAAATGAGCAACTAAGATCGGTTTTACGATAACATTTGAAAGTACTTATTCCTTAATAAATTTATAATGAATTGAAAGGGTGGAATAAATAAAAGTCCATTGAACGCTAATAAAAACAGTTTAATTTCTATTAAATGTTATTGTAAAAATCATATATAGAGATAATGATGTTTCGTGATGGGTACACAACAAACAGTAAAAATATACCTATTCAACGCATTTTTTATTTTTACAATTAACTAGATAATAGGTAGGTAGATAACCTACGTGAATCATAGTACATTTAATGTAGTCTATAGTGTAAGATCTCTCTCGCAGGAGCCTTTTTCTCAAATAAAGGATATGTTAACTTTCCTATTTAGCAATTATTGTTTGACTGATATGTTATTTTTTAGTAAAGTAATAAAAAACATTAATATAATAAGATTAACACAATAATGGAAATTATAGGTACTCATTTCTTCTTTAATAATTCTTTATAATAATAAAATTGTAATCGTTAATAGCTGTCCCTTTTAAAGTCTTAAACTATATGATATTGATATATTATTTAACATAGGTATGCTAAATTTCTTACAACTTCATCCAGATCGTAATTTGTAGTCAGACAGTTCGACAAAACATAATAAAATTAATAAAAATGTCATAATAAAAGCAATGGTTTTGATTTACAAAATAATCGCTAAAAATAATACATATAATATATACATATGCATATACATTTATGTATATATCAAAATCTCAATTACAATAATTATTCCACTAGAGCCAACCGTTTAGAGCATACTACACGTTCGAAAAAAAGGAGGTATTATCTATGTTTGACACCGCTAAAATTCTATTAAGTTACAGATAAAATTTACAAATATGTAATAGAGATACAATAGAAAGGTTAATACACGACATGATTAAATATGAACATAAATGACAAAACCTCACGTATATTTGTTCTAATTTCTTATCTCAATGGTCAGTTTGAATACTATTGCCATTTTCACACTTTAATGTAATATGTACGAGCTAGTTTCCTCTACACAACCGTGATTTTATTACATTTATTATAAATTTATATAGATATTTGAATTATTAAGTGGAAGTGCCTGTTGTGCCTGTGGCAGTATTCCGCACGTTAGTATTGTCTATTATTGAATTCCTTAGTTTTCATACAATTATATGATATATATAAATGAATATTAGTAGACGCTATTGTATATATTTGTTTAACAGTTAAATACTATAAAAAAACGAAACAAGTTTTGTTACTGTAAGGGCTAAAACCTTTTTAAAACTATATCACACTTGGGTAAAACTTTGTTAAAGTTTGAAAAGATACTACTTGAATTTACGATTAGGTATTATAGATAATCAATTTATTGTGCTGTAGGCCTGTAGGCAATAATTATTTTCTTACATATCCACCACTACTTTATATTATATATTCCTATAGGTGGTACGTATTAATATTATTCTAATAATTATCTTTCTATTGTTTAGCTTCAGTTACTTTTAAAAATATTAAAAAATCTTTATAAAGAAATTATTAAAAAACATAAGATTTACACGTCTAAGTGTCTAAGTGAATGTATGGAAACGTTGAGCAAAATTTGTTTTAAAATGTAATCGATGTTTGATATGGCCGAATATTATCACAGATTATTTATTAAATTTTCTCAATGTTTCAAAACTTATATAATTAAAGACAATAGCAATATAATTTGAGTTGATAATGATGTATACAGCGACCCTGATCACCATACATATTTAGGCGGCTCACGGTTCCTGCTAATGTCCACTCTTTTGAGTCATGTCGTAAAGTTGCTTCAAAGATTCCATTGCCTGGACTAGTACGAATTACAGTTAAAAATTCCCGCCATCCCACTTCCTTCTGACTAGGGATTCCTGCAATCATTTCTGTTACTTCAATGACTTTATCAAGTGTTAGAGCGGCGCATTCACTATGTCCACGTATTATTAAATTTAAATGCCGCAACAGATGTTTCGCAGCTTCACGGGCCTCTTGACTATTAGATGGTATTTTTTGGCCTTTGTGGCAAGTGCACCAGTGGTCATCAATCTCAGCTGATTTACACGTGCGATTAATAGGCACTGGCAAAAATAAACTAATGCTTCTATCGTGTGCGTATAAGTTTCGGCTACGTATTTTAATATTTTCATTTTTTATACTGTCTACATTAACAAGATCCACTAATGTGGCGTATACATCAAATGGTGTCACCAAGCGGTGCCCGTTTTGTTTCATATTTTCATATGCCATAGAAAAGTTGTCGCGAAATGAATCCGGTAAGAGTATATGCATAAGTGGTAATCTCTCTTCCAATCGTCCTTGTTTTGTGAAGCGAATTTCGCCCCATCTAATACCGTGATCACTTAAAATAATTAAAATAGTATCTTCTAAATATCGAGCATAGTCGAGATGTTTTAAAAACATTTCGTAATGGTTATCCATTGCCATTGGATAGTTCAAGTAGTCATGACTCATTGTCACTTCCCAAAAAAAGCCAAACAGCTTGGAAGACTTTAGTGTAAATGTTAAATTTTCAATGTAATCTAAAAGTACTTTATAAAAATATTTACTACCCATACATATATATGAATTGAAGTCTCTGTTGTTCCCGGTGTATCTCTCCGCTTCATGCATGAAAGTATGCAAGTAATAATCAGTGGGAGATCTGCTAAAACCAAATTTTTCAAAATTAAATGTACCCAATGAAGCTGTATCTTCACCAAGTGCAGTGTAATATCCGACTTCCTTAAACAAGTCCCATATAAACGGACAATTATCGAACGTTGCTCTCATGTTAGGCCAACAAGTTTTTTTCAGTTCGGTATCTTTCATACCAAGAAGAATTGGGGTTAAATTTGGAAATGTGTTATCTCCAACTTTATTATATCCAAAAAATTCAATAGCACCTTTCTTTTTTAAATAAGCTAACGTTTTAGGCATTGTTCGGTAGAAATTTAACCTGGATATTGCATCAATTCCTATGATAATTACATTGTAGGCTGTTTGATTAGGGGACGCTTCGGAAAATTCGTCTTTATATGTAACAAAGGGCTTTTTAGTAGCAGAAATAATATATTGATCATAAATAACCTTTTCTTTATAATAACAGGTAACTCTAACAAATTCATTCGTAATTTCAATACAGCTTGTAAATTCTATACATGAATCATATTTTACTCTATTGTCTACGTCCATAGAATATATATCTACAATCGCCAAAGGCCTATAAAAAGATCGGTAACAGCAAGATACGTTGAGAGGCGGTACGTCGTAATGTCGTAAATTTTCTTCGTTTACGCATATGTGAGTCTCATTGTTATCAAGTAGCGATATGTTGTATTGATGACATGGTTTTATGGATTTGGGGGGCTCAATAAACTTCCGTATATCTTCTGCAAATGGGTTTAGGCCGGGAATAGTACAGCCGTTCGTTTTTATTGTAAAAGTGTCGTCAGAACTAATGAAATCATATCTGTTAGTTTTCCACGGCGGGCTTATCATATCATTACTACTAAACAATGTGTCTATTCTGTTGTTTACTAATACAAGTAAAATGCTCGTACCAAATATTATGCCAAAAAGAAACACGTAACGGAACGCTGAGCGTATTTTGCCCACGATGTGGACCGCCATTCTGAAATATTAAAATGTACTTTAAGAATGCTTGTGGAAGTTAAAACATTTTAAAAATATATATATTATATGTCCATGTGTTAAAAAATATGAAAAATCTGTTAAATCTTAAATTTAATAGATAATATTCCTCTATAATTGACCAAGAATGTATTGAAATAATAAGATAAAAACTTACCTAAGTGATTATAATTCTCGTTTCAAATGCTCTATTTATGTAACATAGTAACCGCACGTCTTTCCCCGCCAACTTTTTACACTGTACTTCATTATTATTGTTTGTTGAAAGTGTTTATTTCGAGTGCCAACACAAGTGTATAGATTTTAATAACAGAAATAGAATATAGTTTTAGTACACATTGCTAAATAATTTGCCGGAGACATGGCGAGCCAACCGCGCTTTGAGCTCTGGGGCTAGAAACAACGGGAGGCTGGAAGGAGCATGCGCGGTGATCTCGAGTGTGGTGTATCAAATAAGATTATAATATAACACAGTTACGTGTCTCAAGAGTATTCTTGTTGTGTAACTTTTTGTCACAGCTACCAGGTTCGGCATGTTGCTAACTGCAGAATTGTCATCTTTTAAATCATTTTTTTCGCTCTTCGCTATCTTAAATTTATATTCACGTCTGTTAAACTAGATTTACAACGATGATGTTTAATGTATTTAAGATACGACTTCTGTTATCTTTTTGCCACGACGTAAGACAGTCACGAAATTAATAAAATTATTCTAAAAGTAAATACGCCAACTCACATGCATACAATATGTTATAATAAGAAAGAAATACAAGGAACTATGCTAAATTTTTAGGTTTTCTATTCTTTAACTATTTATTATTCAATAAGGATAGTAGATTATTATTTAGAAATATAAAAATAGGTATGTTGATTTGTTAAAAAAATATTATTCTAGATTAACACATGTAATTGAAATGTTGCTACTAACCTGATAAATATAATTTCAGCGAAATTAAAATTTGTCATAAAACACTAATTGTTTGAAACTGTTAATTGCCGTTTATCGGTTAGGTTGTTACGCTAGCTATCGACACATTATACGAGCATGTTTAATAATTAGCAATATTGTGCATTGTACCTATTATGTTTCTACTTTTTGATGATAATAGGCGCAAGTTATCGTGTAATATTTAAAAATATTAGGTTTTTAGATTTAAGCGCCCAAACGATATTTATCAACAGCTACTATAATTCTCCTGAGACCGGTCGTGGTGCAGTGGGACAGCGTCCGACTGTAAACGTAATCGGTTGTAGGTTCGATTCCCAGTCGCGGGAGTGATTATATTTAAATTATTTTTTCTTTCTCGCTCTGTTAAGACAAAGCGCGGTGATGAGTTTCACCACTCAACACGCCAAAGTCTCGAATTCGTTGAAAAGCGAAGTACGGAGTGTTTTAACACTAGATACTTTCTGTGCATCCTGCTATGCGGGATAAAACCGTGAAGCTAAACAAACTTCTGATGCGAATCTATATAATATATATAAAACAACCATAACAAGTTAAAGTTTTTTTAAATGATTGTTATGATCTTATTAACGCGTTAAATAAATTTATTCAAGGCTATTCAATAGATTATGCAACATAATATCAGAGCGTTACTGAAAAGTCTGAGTCTGAAAATGCCATCAAACTTTTACCAGTTTTTAATAAAACAACACCGTAAATATATTCTAAAATAATATTATAATTAATATAACATATGCCTTTTAAACGTTTAATATTTAAAAAAATATATATATTTAAATAAATTGAGGACAATTCATTAATTGTAAATGTAGTAAATTTCTAAAACATGATCACTTTTTCATTGTCAATATAAAATATTTATAATTTAGATGGATTACAAAAAACTTTTTAGGATTCAGGTTTTAAACTAAAAAAAGACATTATTATATATCTACCTATTACTAAAATTAATAATTGATAAAACCCACCGTTGTAGACATTTAATTTTATTAATGTGTGCCTCGACCGAAGGGTGACGAATTCCACTACGCATGCGTGAAGCACATCCCACTGACAGACCTGGGGTTAATTTCTTGTAAACTTACAAGTTCACTTCCTCTTTACAAGTTTTACGTTAAACAAATTTTATCCAATATTTGATTATTAAAAGATATGAATGAGGACCACGTCGTTCACTCTCGAGGTAAGGATCTGATACTAGTATTTAACAGACAGATGCTTTCAGTGCAAAAAATCGATATTTTAATAACATAAGACTAACCTATAATCAAATATAGTGCACCCATTCTTCAAAATTCCAGGAAATGTGTGTGAGAACAATGAAAACTTCATAGTTACCAATATTTATTTAAATAATTAGGAAGTGTTTCGTTATTTTATATCTAAAACTTGTTCAAATAATTATAAAAAAATTTATATATATCAAAATTTTGTTTAAAAAGGAGTTGTGGAAAATGGTTATTGAACTTAATATTATTGCGCATACCTTGAAAAAGTAGTATAAGTTATATCGATAATTTTTTCAGGTTTTGGTCCTTCTCTTCCTCACACTGATCCCGTGGCCGGGACCATCGGTCTTCAAAATTACATGCTCTCGTGACAATTCCAAAATTGTGAGGAAAGTTATACAAAACAAGTGGATACCGGTGTTAGAAAGATTTCAGGTAATGTTCATAATAATACTTATACACACAGACTCTTAATTTAGGCATTTTAAACTTATTAAGCTTTTAATAAAAAGAAAAAATGTATGATATGAAATTAATGTGTAACAAAGGTAAAAAAGGGTGGCAATTTATTTCATTATTGGAATGAATTTAGTTTCGAATTGTTTCACGCAATCACTGCAATGTTAATAAGGTATTTCTAAAATACTTTGCTTTACTTACAGGTGTACTAATATCACGAAACAAATGATTGTGTAGTTAAAAATATATTTTGTGAATATTTATATTGACTTGTTGGCCATGCATCTATATTTATTGTTAATTAAGGATAGGACGATAAGATTTACTTACGTTATAACCTTGTTAAATTGGTTAGTCCAATTTTATATAAGTAATTGATATAAAAAGACAAGTATAATGTGCATATGCAGGAGTTGGTAAAAAAATAATTAAATGCATTAAAATTATTTGTGTAAAACTTATGTAGGTCAAGCTGCCGTTAGAATGTCCGTTTCACCCAGCTCGCGACATATTCGCGCCTCAACATGCAGCCAAGCTGCAGCATCGCTCTTCCCAGTGGACATGTGCGTTTTGCGGCAAGTCCTTCTACGAAGAACGACATCTCGACACTCACTTCGATCAGCGACACAAGAACCAGATTAATAAGGTATTTTTAATTTCCTTTACGATTACTTAAGCAAAGTTCCCCGTAAAAATGAAATAACAAATGATAAAGAAATATAACTTTGTATCTATAAAGAGGTAGTTGTAAATGTTACGAAAAAAACAATTTTAATAATTAAACGACAGCGTGACGTCATTTCTAAGAGTATAGATAATAGCCACAGCAGTAGAATTTTCCCGCAAAAACAAAATTCTAGTCGGTCGATTCAGTTTCGTCTACTGAAAATATGTATCTACATAATTTTCATTCTTATATATAATAAGTATAATAATATATTTGGTTCCTATAAAGATATAAGTGTTACAAAATTTGAACTTTGAATCTTTTATTTCTAACAGGTGTAGCTTCGAAAATTAATTTGAACTTTAAAAAACATCAAATATTTAACAGGCAGAAGACGCAGTATGTCTGGCAGACTACTGCGACATAATGCGCTGCCAAGTACTGGTAGCGCATGGGCTGCTCAGCGGCGTGAGCGGGCCCACCACCGACATCGAGTTGTGGCAGGACGCTGAGGCGGCAAGGAAAGCCATTGTTCCAGCTGCTACTAGAAGTGTCGCCCGTGTACCTCCAAGACGAAGACATAGAGCGAGGACACCTCCTCCCACGCCTGTTGCGGACTGCCCTAAATCTGAACCTGACCATGAAGAACTTGGTAAGAAGATTTTTTTAACATAAGAATTAGAAAGCATTATATGTTATAGGCATTATAACTTAATCTAATGTATGACTGGGGATATAGCTGTGAATTCACTTTCTCCTCCCAGGGAAAATATTATATTATAAACTATTTCGATTTCGTCGCCCTGTTAAGATACAGCACAGCGTTAAGTTCGTGGTTTAACATAGAACTTTGGATTTTGGGTGTAAAGCAGTTATCGGAGTGTTTTGAGACTAAGAGTCCTCTAACTACCTTTATATGAAGGATGAAGTGTGAATATTGTGATCTTTATAAAATCGTTACAGAAAGATCTCAAAATTCGTTATAGTAGATATAATCCTCAATATTTTAGAAGCAGAAGAGAAGAAAAGAGAAGAAAGTGATGGTGACACGAATCAAACGGCGGAGCTTTGTGACGCAGACACGGTAGAGTCGTCGCTACCACCGGACAGTAGGCAACGGCGACTCGCGGACTTGCAAGCTGAGCGCGCTGCCTGTGACCCTGCACATTTACAGGGGCTTAAGGCACGAACTTTATTTCTCTTAACAAATATTTCGATTTTTTTAAAAAAAATAATGTTTTACTGTTACGTTATTTTTATATTTACTATATTTAAAATTTTATACTATAATTAGGACAAGTGTTTTCTTATCATTGTATTTTTTTATTTAAAAAAATAGTCAAAAGTTTGATTCAGTAAATAACTTACTGAAACATAATTTTGACTATTTTTAGCGTAAGATAACAATAGAATATATCAATTTAAATTAATTTATAATTTCATATTTAATCAAATATTAGTAGAATATTAATTTTGTTCGCTATTATATGAATAGAAATTTAATAAGAACTAATACTTCTTATGACTCTAGTCTAATTTTTTAAAAATTTAGCTCATCTTATTCTTTCTTTTGTAGTATTTCTAAGAATGTGTTAAATTTTTAGGTGCGCTGTGAAAAAGTAGTGCACTCCTGTATCGCAACTCTACTTTTACATCTCACACAGCATCAATTTACGGAGTTAGAAGGTTTTTATTCTTTTTATTATTTTCGTAAAATTATTCTTAAGTACGTATGTACGTACGTTGGTAGAAAATAAAAAAAAATAAAAGTTGGTAAATATTTTTTTTGTCTGTCTGTCTATCTGTTTGTTTAATCATCACGTAGTCCCGGTTCGGTTACAATGAAATTTCAATATCCTGGTCCTCACACTGGGTACTTTTTATCCCAGAAAAGTGTATACATTTAAAAATAAACTTAATTTTGCAGCTCCATTTATAGACATGACTACTGTTCTAAACGCAAATAATAAGTTATTCGTATGTTACGTCACCCGCATTGGAATTTACAGACATTACGCTTTGAATATAGGGCGAAATATTTAATTTATTGTATGAATTTATTGCTCAAAATTACTATTTTAAAAAATAATATTTTTTTAAGTTTTACTTATTTAATTATTCATTTTATAACAAATATTATAAATTTAAATTGATTAAATTTATGTTTTAATTTAATATTAATCTTTTTCTTTTTTTTTAATTATTTTTTTTCTTTTTAATATTATTTTTTTATAATTAATAATTTCTTATAATTTATATCAAAATTATATATGTACATACAGGAAATGCTTAATAAAAGACCATACGCCTTAGTAGGCGTATGGTCTTTTATTAAGCATTTAGTTTAGAGTGTAGGTCGTAGAGCTTTTAATTTAAAAATAGGTTGGTGTGTTTTTTCTTAGGCTCATTATTAATTTTACAAATCCAATAAATTATTAATTGTGGCAAAGTCTGTGTTTTACACGAGAAAGGGCAAGTGAAAGAACGAAATATCTATAGTTATGAGTTCGCGCGGGCGAAGCCGCGAGCAGGCCGCTAGTATATAATAAGTACGTACTTTTATTTTGTGATATACATTTACGTCGAACAAAATAATCAAAGAATGAACGACGTTTAAAATTCTGTTGTCATTTAATTTTGATATTGTATTTCAGATGAGATGCAACGAGCGGTTTGTTGGTACTTGAGCTGTGACCGCTACTGGGAGGATACGGCGCCGGCTGCGCGCGCCTTCCCCTGGCCGCTGCTCCTTGCGCTCGCTACTGGCCTCGCTCTCGCGCTCTGCATGTGTTATTACATTATATGGATAGTTTTTGAGTTAGTATTCTATAGTAACAAGTGTAATAAATATGGTAAGGCTATTTTTTAATGTTTCATCAATCAAAAAATTAAAAAGTTACATTTCTTTAAGCATTAAATCAATTATTTTATTTATTTAATTCTTCTGAGTTTTCAAATATAGCTAGATTTATTGTGTACTTTCAGTATAAATAGTAGTTTAATTACCCGCAGTACTTTATGGCAATAAGCTTTCTTTCTTAATTATAGCATTGTATTGATCAACAAATGTGTACAAACAGTCGATTTAATATTTGTAATAAAATTATATACATTACATTGATTAATGATCTAAACAGATGCTATAACAATCTACCACTTGAACTATTTCAAGTCAAGAGTAAAATATAGATACTGTTAACCAAAGTATAAGTATTATGCTATGAGCGCAATAGTGACGTAAGATGCCGATAATTATGATAAATAGAGAAACAGCAGCTATAGCATTTTTTGGCTGATTCTTTTTAGCCGAATTACCATCCCAACAGATAGCATGTTTTAGCATTGACATTAAAATGTTAACCATATTATTATGTTAATCAACATCGAAAGGGCTTTGATAGCCGTTAATGTTAGACAGGCACTAATATACTCACCGTAGACATTAAAATACTAACTAACTATAAGTGCTGCTGCTATTACTGCAATTAGTACAGTGAAATTAGAGTACAACAACAACATTTTTTCTTTCTAATTAAATTCAATCCAATATTTAGACCAGCCATCTAAAGGCAATACTACTGGCCGTTAATTCGAAAAATACAAGATATGTATGTAGACGAAAAGAAACTTGCAGCTCTGAGGAAGGCAGCGTGGCGGGTAGCGGCTCAGTCTCCATGACCACGCACTCATCGCCCGCGCGGGAGCGCCTCGCGCCCGACGACGGGCTGGACGACGAGCACGATGACCACTACATATACGTCACCTACCCGCCGGACTTGAAGCGTCGCCTGCTCGAGAGGTACCGCAACCGCCTCACCCTCATACTGCTCACGCCTTTCATTAGACAAACACGTGTCGATTAAATTTTGCACAAACACTAAGAAAACTATTATAGAAACTATTGACGTGTAATAACACTATAATACAGTATAACACTATAATACAGTATAACACTATAATACAGTATAACACTATAATATAGTTCTACTTTTGTTAAGTTTGATGAAGATTTTGTTTCATTATTGAATATTGATAAATTAAAACTCTTAGCGTATCGATTATAATTTAAATTACAAAAAATAAACAATATAATTAATTATAAATAAACATATTTAAATTTCTACATATATTCTCATAAGCCAAACATTAATAGATATACATCTGTTGAGTGATTATCATTTTCTTTGTATATTTCTCTTAAAATCATGGCCAAAAAAATTACAGCTAGACCCAATTAGTGTTGCTTTTTCTTTTATCTATAGAATGAAGTACCTGTAGATAAATACCTGATATACCTATAGAGTAGTTATTTCACGAATATTCCATATTAACTAATAATTTATTGTTGTTTTAGCTGCTACAATAGAACAACCCGACTTTGAGATTCATCCCATTGGGTCGTGCATGACTTCTAGAGTTACCTAACTTTAGAGTACCGCGACAGTCTGATATAGCCAAATGTACTGTCAGCGACAATATTCTGTACCTTGTATTTGAAAGTGTAGTTCAATTTTAAATGATCCTTTGCAAAATTGAAATATTAAATTCAGAGTACAAACTGATCATTAGAACTGTTAATAAAATTAAAATGAATAGATCACAAATACATTTTTAAGAATCTAAGTAAATCTTACTAGGAAAGATTTAAAACATAGGAATAAATTTTGTTAGCCATACAAACTACAAACTTTTAATACGAAGTACAGACATATTGTTAGTGGGAACACTTTCAATTTACTTATTTACTAGATTAATGAAATAGATAGATGTAAAAATTAGTTAAATAATTCTTTAAACTGTTTGATTTAGCTCCTACTCTTAAACTACTTTTAAATAAATAGAAGTAGTTTGCTTAAAACATCGGTGCCTATTTTTATATTTAGTTATAAGTTATTAATTTATTAGATACTGTAAGCGTTTCTGTAAGGATTTTTCTTTATAAAATGTTGATAAGCTGTATTGTCCTATGTATGAAATATATATCGTAGATATTATTTGTGTTATTTTTAAATTGCTTAGTCAGAACTAAAGTAGCAGATTACAAAATGTCTTAGTTACGTTATAATTAATGTTATGATTATATCTACTTTTGTTAATAATCTAACTTTATCGAGATCGTTGAAAATGAATTATGTGTATTATACGAGATATCGTTCAAAATGATTTATGTGTATTATTATGAGTGCTTATTTAAAGAAAAAGTAACATCTGCACAATATGCAAATACATTAAGGTTGCATAACATGTTTATTAAGATCATAAACATAAACGATTAATACAATAGTACAAATATTGTAAAATCTGAAACAAAATAACAGACTGCTGATAAATATTTATCTATACTTGTGTAAAGCTACCTTTCTATAAGTAACCTCTTTGAAAACATTAAAGTAATCGAATAACAGCGTATTTTCAACGAAGAAATGTTTATATTGTAAAACTTCTAAGAACTTATCTTTATGGACCATATTATGGTAAGATACTCCTTGAGAACATTGATTAAATAGCTTTTAGAGACAATAGCTTATGATCATATTTATTTTTTCTCTCGGTAATTCCTAACATATTTATTTTAAAATATTATACGTATATTTATCCCAAATTAACTAATCATGTTGTTAATAAATAATAACTTTTAAGTTATATGTACCTGCTTCAAATCAATCATAATATTTTTTTAACTATTACTGAAAAAGATTATAATAATTACGACTAAAAAAAGTCAATTTGTATTTACTGACAGATATTTTGTGACTTACATACATATTCAGTATCAACACAAGTGGGATTTTTATATATTCATTTGAAGCATTTTTAATGGGTACTATCAATTTTAGAATAATAATTTATTTAAAACAAAAAACCGGTTGAGGCCGTCGTGGTGTAGTTGGACAGCGTCTGACTAAGCGAGATCTGTTGTGGGTTCGATAACCACTCGATAACTCTCCACAGGGCGGCGTTGAGTTATACCAATCAACACGCAATGTTTCGAATTCGGTAGAAAGCGAATTACGGAGTGTCTTGATACAAGGTACTTTCTGTACCCTGCTATGCGGGATAAGAAAAGCGTGAAGCAAGCGAGAAACAAGAACTCAACTTACACAGGCACAGAATGTTATGTATTTTCAGAAAAGAATGAATGGATACAAATTTTTATTTATTCTTTCATTCATTCTTTATGTTTTGTTTATAATTTATATTTTAGAGTGTAAAGTCCGACCAAGCAGCGTTCAGTCGCTTTCATGAATTCAACGAAAGATACAAAGATTTTGATTCATTAGCTAGTTTAATATTCAGTAACAAATTAATATTAAATTTATTTCATCAATTTCCTTTTAGCTAGTTAGATGAAAAGCGATAAGCGGATCAGTTACTTAAGGCCTCTATTATAAAAGCTATTATCAGAAATGGGTTAGTAACTTGTAAATGTCAGTTGAAAAATACAAATATATTGTTTATTGATTTTTGAAAAACGTTATAAATAATACATATTTATTAATAGTATATTTGGTGCATTTATTATTTTCTTAAAATGATTTATTTCAGATTTTCTGTGTCACATATAACGACCCAGTTCTGATATTTATGAATGCTTCAATGAGACTGAAGTAACTCATTTAGGTGAAATACCCTAGATATATACTTAGTATACATTTTGACTCACGAATTATAATATTCTTGCGCACTGTTATTTTTTTATTTAAAAATGTGATTGAAGGATGTTTGTTAAATAAAGCTCTGTAAAACGTTTGTATTGTTTTATTTCTATACATACAAAAGCGGCAGTCTTTGTCTTTAACATATATTATAAAATATATAACGCAATATAAATTTGTATTTTAAGCCCTTGTATTATAAGCGGCTAGTCGTTCCAGTTTCATGCATATTTAGCTCCCTTCCATAAAGAGTTGCTTTCAATAACACATTTGCAGCCGCAGCCCGTGGGACACGTGTCATGTTCTGCAAACCTGCATTAAAAAGAAAGTTACAGTTTTAATGATTTGAAATGCAAAGAATATAACTAAGTCCTTTTTCCTTGCGTATTACGTAATTGCATTTTGTCTTCAATTAGGAAAATATTATTATATAAAAAATAAAATTTAAATACTTTTTAAAAGGGTTGATTACGAGTCGATAGAGTTAATGATGGTATCTGCCTTACTATGCAATATAAAAAAATGTGACTCTACCAAAAATTAGACAAGGAAACACACATCAATTCCTCCTTAAGATACTAAATATTTAATTATTTGGTTTTTAGTAAATTTTCTTATAATTTATAGATATTTTCATAATCATTTTGGCTAAAGGTTTTTTGTAATCTAATTTAATTTAATTTTATTAATTAAATTATTTATAATTTGCTACAGAATTCGAGACATAGCGTTTAAGTTGAGGGACTCGGTGCCAAACTTTGTCTTATTAGAGCTAAGAACTTAAAATCATTTAAGAGACTAAGGTCAAGAGGCAATGGCTTCCACGAGCCGCAGTTTCGATTCGGGCTGCGTTCAAAAAAATATAATAAGTTTTCTAAAAAAATAGAGCTAAAAGAGGAGGAAGTGTTGACATACCAGGCGACCATATGTTGCGCGTGCGCGACATGCGAGCAGAGCGCGCAGGCGACGGCGAGGCCGCGCACGCCGCGCGCGCACACGGCGCAGCGCAGCGCCAGGCGCCGGCACGCGCCGCACGCCGCGCTGCGCACCGTGCGGCCGCAGCGCGCGCACTCCCACGCCGCCTCGCCCGCGCCGCGTGTGCTCGCCCACAGGCTGTCGTGGCGGCCGCGGACTAGCTTCATCACCTGCGTTGTGATGCCACCGCGAATACATAATACATACTAAAACTATAAATTAAGTAATATTTTTTGAAGGTATAGAACGCATCAGCCGCCGAGTTAATGACGCTGAAAAAGTTGACGCTATGATTTTATACAATATTATTCTTTTTTCATCTGTTAATAATGAGTATTAATCTATAGAGATTTCATGAAAAATATTGAATGACAAAATAAGCAGCATAAGTCAAAAGTAAAAATGATCATTAAAAACTATAACTGCAAGATATCTACTCAAACCACCCAAACAGAATTTTATTTACATACCTGATATTAGACGGTAAGAAGATTCGAAATTTTTAAAAATAAATATTTTTTACTCATTACTACTTTTAAAATATCACATAGTTCATTATCATATAAAACTAAACAAGATAAATTATGATGAAATCATTTCATATAAATGAATACGCATGGTAAAAAAAATTAAATAATCAGTACGTTACCTCAGTCCTTTTGTACAGCAATTGCCATCTATGCAATATGTCCGCATACACTCGTTTAAAGCAGTGGTACAGATGTACCGTGGTTTCATCTATTACACACGACGAAGAAGGCTCTGATTTACTTGCGCTGTAATCGGTATTCAAGTTTTCTGCTTCCGAACACGAGTTGCTACGCAATATTGGCAGTGTCCATCCGTCTGTCACGATTTCACTATATTGGTTTATTGTGCTGTATGGTGAAGTACTATTGCCCTGGGGAAATTTGAATTACAATTAATGTATATATTTATAATATTGTAATGTATATATTTATAATATTAAGAGGATATACATAATATGCACATCCGGTAAAGTCACAACATATATTTTACTATTTTTTCAGTTGAGCTAAGTAAAGAAGTTTTTTAATTTTAGACTTGGAGTCGAAAACTTTAAAGAATTATGCTGCACATCCTCAGCATAATTTTTTAAAGTTTTATCTTAATTTGTATATTTTTAAGTATCTTTCCATAAATAAAGTACTATAAATAATGTATCCGGTTTCTTTTAATATTTTAAATATACACAACCTACAGTTGTGACTTTGTTGCGCCCAAAATTACTGTTTTATGTAGTTATGACAACCTTTTCTCAATAAAAAATATACAGAATTAAGTTATAATACTATTCTTTCACTTAAATCAGTCGCTACCTTTTTATAAATATGATAACAGATGTGTACGCAATAAAAATAGATTAATCATAATAAATACAGCTTCAGCTTTGCGATCAAAATAGAGAATTATAAAAATAAGCAGTAACTTAGGCACAATAAATATTATCTTGTAGAAATATTCGACATTACGCTGTTCTTTTTTTCTGCTTAATTGATTTATTCTGATGCACGTTGTAATATTCTCCTAAACCGATTTATCTTCATGATTAGAGTTTTGGTAAGCCACCCATGGTGCGATCTTTTCATCTACCTTCTTTTAAAAAGGCAGAAAATAAATTCATTCGTTGGACGATATCGACCGAACTCGCGCGTCTCGGTAATGCTACTAAGTCACTCCTGGCATTTTGGGATACCTATTTGGACTAACACAAAGTGTCTTTCTGCTAACAAACGCGTAACATTTGATGGAACATTTTGTCATTATTGACTCAATTTCGTAAATTTTGACAGTTCTGACTTTGTTCTACCGGATGTGCGATATGATAAATGTAAATTTCTTTTACGAGTATATGATTTGTGTTATAAAAAATTGATATTTTGTTACAATAAAAATAAATATTGGTTACTCTCTTCTAACTATTTAGATTTAAATGAAAATATTTTTTAAACTAAACATAATCTTGAGTACACACAGCAGCCGTAGAGAGGCACCTGACTGTAAATATTTTTTCGTATTTTTTGTTGTATTATATGTACTGTTTTATGTATAAAACGAATGACTTACGCAGCTGGAAGTGCTTATGATAGATTGTGAACTAGAATTATTGTTGTCATTGAAAACAGCAAATGCACACGTCAGCATGGCTGCCATCTGCAAGTCGGATGATTTGGCGTAATGTGATATTCTGAAATATTATAGTTATTATGAGATTTAAGATTAAGCAAAAGTTATTTATTGCAACTCTATACTTTCGGCTGGAAATATGTTAGGTAAAGCCTTTTTATAATTGCATAGAATTCAACACTTCAGATTAAAAAGTAATAGTAAAGTTTTGTTACTTTTATTCAAAAATTCCTAAAAAAAAAGCTTCGCGCTTTACTTCACAATAGGATAGTTTTTTCTTTTTTTTAATATAAAATTCGTTGCGCTACAGACTGGGTCAGTACCACTATTTCTCATTTGCATATAATTATAATCTTCTACTTAGTACTAAAAACTTTGAACTATGAATTAAATACTATATATTCATTATAGAAAAAACGTATAAAAATTTTAACGCAGCGGGATTCAAACCCGCGCCTCTTGGATACCGTTCAAGCGCTCTGAACGCTAAGCCATGCGTTCTACTACCAGCTGCGTCGAAATTCTTATACGTTTTGTTACAACTTATTTATGTTGTTAGCATCTCTGTAGAGAGATTTTTACAAATTTCTACTACTTAAGGATTATTAAACGAACGCTCTGATAAGTTGTAACAAAACGTATAAGAATTTCGACGCAGCTGGTAGTAGAACGCATGGCGTAGCGGTCAGAGCGCTTGGACGGTATCCAAGAGGCGCGGGTTCGAATCCCGCTGCGTTCAAATTTTTATACGTTTTTTCTAAAATGTTTTCTAATCCTAAGTGTGGAATAACACTTTAAAAATAGTAAATATTACTATATATTCATTATTACAACAGGATAGTTAAAGAGAAAACGCCATGCTTTGTCCTACCAGATCGGAGAAATGAATAAGAAGTATAAAAATATAGTTAGAATAATTAAAGAACATTTTAAATGCTTTTATCGCGCATATTTTCGCGTTCAATTTCGTCAAATTTTCACAAATATATTTTCGGAACCAAAATATTTTTTTCTTCATATTTATATTTTGATATTTGAAAATATATAAGCGATAATTATCGTTAAGATCAAAGATCTTATTACAATTAGAGAAACTCAAAATCGTCATAACACTCACAAAGCCTGCACCAAGTTGCAACATAGCGGATGTCCCGCCCAGCCCATGCTCTCCTCGCTAGACATGAGGTGGTCGACGGGCTTGGCCTCCAGAGAGCGCGCGGCGAGCGCGGCGAGCCCCCACGCGTGAGATAACTCACCGGACCCCTCTTCCGATGCCACTTTTGCATTTCTTTCGCACATGTCTAAGAAACTTCAAATGAATATACACAATCCCTTCGTTGGAGAATTTCGATACATTTAAGTCGGCATTGGAAATAAGTACTGTAAGTCTAACTATAAAACTTAACTTACTTGATTGATTTAAAATTGATTTTTGTAGAAGTTTTTTTAGTTTACAAAAGCCCAGGCTTATATTTGTGGACATTTCTCTACTGCAACCGCTTGGATAGGGGATTTTAACTATAAATGAGTACGTTAAATAGGCAAAGAAAACTTAGTATATGGAGTTGTTGATGAAATTTAGGAAATGTGTCTAAGAAGCAAAATCCTTAGATAGGTTTGTATGTTCAGCAAAGCTTGAGTCGACGAGTGTGACTTTGATTATCAATGGGGCATTTGTTTATATATTCACTCAAAATATGAGACCAATTTCTGATAATGAACCACCATTTAAGGGCAATGTTTTAACATATAGATACCTCTGTCTAACTTACGTAATACAGTAAAAGGTTGATGAAAAAATATTACTTTTCAATATATTTTTAAGTTCACATTTCTTTTTCAAGAAAGAAAAAGCGTCTTCAGTCTATTTACTACATAGTAGAGTAGTTCTTCTACTTTTATCGTATCAGAATAATAGAAATGTATTTTAAATTATGTGAAATTATTACAAAAGGATCGCATACCAACAGGATTATCAGCATTGATGACGTACTTCTCAGCAAGCGTCCTATTTAGTGGGAAGAGACTGTTCGCCGCGTAAAGAACAACTCTAGGCGGCGTACAACCTGATATACTTCCTCTGCTGCGCATACTACCCGCACGTCGACTTTGAGCTTTCTACAAGTTAATGAAAGAAAACAGTATACAAATTATTAGTAGAGTATTTTTTTCCTCTCAGAAGAATTTTCCTAGCGTTCCACGGATTTACCGGTGTCAGGCTCATCGCGTTGTGGAAAAAGGAGCTCGACGCAGTGTTGGGAGTTTTGACTCACATACAGACTTAAGGGATGAGAAAGTGCAGTTTGAAAAGGATTCAAACTGTACTTTAATGCTCATCTCTACTTTATCAAATCTGAAGAGATAGGCCGAAAACTTTTAGAAGACAATATAATAAATAGAGAGATATGTATTAATAGGCATTCTACGCAAACCGAACAGTGAGCAAATTTTAATAAATAGGTATTTAATAATAATTAAATATATTTTTTTTATTCATATACAAATAACAAGTTTATAATTAATATGTAAAGAATCCAGGCTATTAACTTAATTCCCTTTCTTTCCCTTTCTCGCAAAAAAAATTAAAGAGGAGAGGAATTATTAAATAGATGTCTGAGCAATATATTAAAAAAATGTCTGAGCAATTTTTTAAGGAATAATTCTGGCAGTAACTATTCATAAATTCACTTTACACTAAACAAATATATTTATTTTAATATTACTTACCCATCTATCTTGAAAATAGAAAGTGGTGATAGAGTTAGACGCGTGTCTATGATGCAATTGCGGGAAACCTGTCGTGTTAGTAGGGGAAGGCGTAGTCGTCGCGTGAGGGGATACCGACGTATAATTTGCAAACAGTCCCGGAGTTAAGGACAAAGAAGACATTGACCTAGGAGTTCCAGTTTCAGGCTTCAACGACAATCGCCTAGTGTTTTGTGGACGGTTGAATATGACTAATGTACTGACTCCACCCCACTTAGCACCACATGTACGAGGAAATGGTATGCAAGAGTCCCCCGCGTTTTCACTTTCCGATTGACTTCTTTGGCTCGATTTCAACGAGTCGGAATCTTCGCTTAGCTTGACTGGAATCTAATAGGAATTAAATAATGATAGTAAAATTCATGTGTACATCATTTCCATTGGCGAATATAGTGTAGTAAAATGGTAAGACAATATAAAAAAGAAATAGTATGAATATAATATTGCCTACAATTTTTATTCCGTGAATCTCATTTTTTATGGGGATAAAAAAATCTTTTCTTAGTGCTCGCCCACACTCTCTAAGAAGCCAACCAAATTTCAATTATTGATCATACTAAAATGTATTATATTACCTCATCAATAGAAGTTGCTAAAGTCTTGAGGCAGTGTAGCAAACACCTGTGTCCTTCCTTCTTCTTTCTGTATGCTGTTCTATTAATAGATTGTAAAATTTTAATGGTGGTAGCACTATCTACATTTGTGCCAGATAGCCACGAAAATTTAGGTATTGTTTGTTCAGTAACATTTCTTGGGAAAGTCACTTGAAGGTTGGCAGTGTAACCATTGCGTTCTGAATGTATCTGGCATGTCCTAGTATCAATATTCATATCTGTCACTTCTATATTTGCCATTTCTCTGATCGATTCAAATTCTTCATCAATTGAGGTAGTTGTTTTGTGTACAATTTTATTCTAAGGAACATAAGTTATACGCAATTATTAATCAAAGCATGGCATTATGATGATAGAATACCAAAATTTTTATACTATTGACTACATATATGTTCCTTAAACTGAGATACATAAATTGAAATACATACCATTTGAATGTCCTGCACTTTATCATTAATTGAGACATCATTCATCAAGCTTACTGTTGAAGCATAACTTGCTGCTGACAAAAACAAAAATTACAAATATAAATAGGCCTGTAGAGATGAAAAGATTTAAAGAGTAAATTACACTTACTATCACTATTGTTATCTTCATTTTCTGAATTTTCAGGTAAATAATGTAAGCACATTCTAAGCAAAGATGGATGCATTGTCCACAGTCTTAGAGTTTGATCTCTGCCCCAAGTCACCAGCTGATAGTTTGATGGCAGTGTATTTGGTCTCCATACCATAGTTTGCACTGTGTCAGTGTGACCTACTAATCTATGTGTTAAAGATCTACCCACCCATATTCCAATAACTCCTGCTTGCTCCACTCTTGGCAAGCCGCCCCATCCCACACCAATAGTTAATAACCCACTACCAAAGGGAGTGTATATAGCTCTCCAAACAGGGAAATTTGTCGTAATTACATTTTCTGGTCGCCTTGCATTGTTAATGTCGAAATATTTTATACTACCATCATGACTAGAGGTAACAAGTTGGTATTCATGGTGAGGACTCCAGTCAACTCCATGAATTTTGCAAAGATGTGCAGAAATGTAATGTAACGGAGATGAACTTTTACGATAGTCCCATATCTTTATATCACCATCATGAGCAGTCGCTACTAAATGAGAAGCTACTTTATTCCATTGCACTTGAGAAGCTCCAGCTAAAAATTAAATGTTATAATAAAAATCAAACAGACAATTGTAAAATTCTTTATCATTATTTAAATTAATAACTTAAACTTACCAACAGCACTTAAAGAGCAAACAGGCTTTCTAGTATCACGTAAATCCCAAAGATATGTAAAGGTGTCTATAGAACATGTTGCAATTAAGTTGTGATCCTGTCTATGGAAGTGAGTGTCACTGACAACTCTTGTATGTCCTCGAAGTGAACTAATACATGTCAAGTCATTTCCTGCTCTCCACTCATATACATCTACATGTTGATTACTCTAGAGTATTTTATGAAGACAATAAGAAAACAAATAATAGTCATTAGTTTGTCACTATTTATATAACATAAATTGTAAATATAATAAATTTATGATTTGTTTACCGCGATCGCGCATAGTTTCTGTCCTGGATATGTCTGACACCATTCAGCTCCAGCTGCGTCGTATTTACTATGGCGGGGATATTTCTTAACAATATCTCCACCATCATTTTCAAGGCTGATAGATTTAATAGCCAACCACCTCCGTCCGGCCAGAAGTACATTGTTGCCCGAATAATCAACGGACATTGCCGTGGCCTGCAGTTCTCTATACTCCCACTTCATTATTTCTGAGCTCCAATGCACCGACATCTTTAATATAAATTACTACCTTACATAACATATAAAGTGTATTTTATTACCCCTACACCATAAGTTCTATAAGTAAATAAAAAGAAAAATAAATAGAAACAAAAACAAGACAAATTTCATATATAATTGACATTGACAATCAGCTGATAACCTAATATCACGCAAGGTGCACAGATTACGATTACTAATATAAATGAATGAAAAATAATCGTATAAGACGTAAACTTTTATATATCAGTAAATAAAAAACACTTATCTAAATAAAACTACTACATAAATTTCATTAATCGTAATTTCAGGTACAGAATAGCATAATAGTCTCTTGTTACACATTATTTTTAGTATTGGTAAGCAGATATTACAATTTAAATCGATATTTATGGTGGCATATGACATAACAGTATTTGGCATCACTAGTGCTATTTACGCTAATAATTTTAAAGGCAAACTATCGTGATGGTCCTTTATGATAAACAGTATATTTATTTTATCTTTAAATAAATAAGTAACATCGAACAGAATTAATTTTTTAAAATCAGAAATAATGTGAAGATGAAACTTAATAATAGTCAAACATTATGGCATATTATATGAATAGATGGCGATATACAATAATAAATAATACATTATTTCGTTTAGTTACGGGCATTCTTTTCATTTATATTTATTGTGAATACATTATTTATTATGTTACACAAATTCAAGTAACTTTTTTATTGATTTATAAAAATTAATATTTAATTAATTAATCTTAAATGTGAGCTTTTAAAGCTTTAAATGTTTTAGTGTGGATGGCCCACTCTCCAAAATATCCCAGTTGATAATGAACCTGTCTATGCAATGGTGTTAGCTGATACCCATTTATTAGGCTCTCACAATGGCCATTGGTTTGATAAGTGGAGAAGAGAGTGGCAGATGCAAAGAGCTTTTCAAACTGCATTAACATTGCATAGACCTGAAGTAATTTTTATTTTGGGTAATTTAAATTCTCGCTTGATTTTTTTTATTATACACTAATTACAATAATAACATAATATTTTTTGGATTTTGACTTATTCTTGTAGGTGATTTATTTGATGAGGGTAAATGGTGTTCTCAAATTGAATTTGAGGATTATGTGAAAAGGTTTAACACAATTTTTGAAGTTCCTCATGAAACTTTGTTATATGTAGTGGCTGGAAACCATGATATTGGATATCACTACAAGTGAGTTTAGAATTAATTATGTAAATCATTTTAAGTAATATAGACCTGTAAAAGAAACCAAGACATTTTAGATTATTTTATATCAACTTTGATATTTAGGAAAATATAAATATTTCCTAATATCAAATTTGGTTAACTTTTAATGACATTGTTACATATTAAAGCTGTTTGTATGTAATAATATAGTTATATAATGATTGTTTATTTATCTGTTATAACACAGCTATTAACAGTAATTATAATGTAATTGAAATAAGTGTTACTATTTCAACCACTCAATCTTTATTATCTGTAAAAAAGCTATATGCTTAAATAACAATTAATTATATTTTCTTCATAAGTAAGGAGCTTGAAAGGAATGTGAAGATGGCTGGACCTATTAAAGGTGATGTTTTTCGTAGGTAAATACAACAAATTGGTAGCATACATAGAGTTGTTAGAAAGAAATTATATACATCCATTTTATTTGTCATAAGTCATTTAAATGTAAAAATGTATAAATTATACATTATTAATGGGTCAACATTATGAATTATCACTAGATTTTTTTATTCCTTTAACACACATGTGTAGGCTAGAGGCTATGTTAGCTAATTAAACATTTACCTATGCTTTTATCGCATTACATAGTAAATAATATTTTTTGTTTAATAAAATTTAGAGATAACATCTTTAAAGTACAAATAATGCACCATCTTTTATATTTTTAAAAATATTATTGTGTATATTGCATACTGTGCCAATAGCTATAAGTTTCTTTGAAAAACTTGGCTCAAAAAAGTTGATAATAAGTGAAACTTATTTTTAATCTAAATAAAAATATCCTATACATAATGTATGTTGTATTGTATATTGGCTTATATTTTGTATATATATGCTTATTAATGTCAATATCTTTGTTTTGTAAGGATAACTCCAAACTTAGCAAATCGATTTGAAAATAAAATGGACGCGCCTGTTGTAAATCTCGTCAGTATACGCGGAAATCACTTTATTTTATTAAATTCTATGGCTATGGAAGGCGATGGATGTTCCTTATGTTCTCGCGCCATAGTAGATTTAGATAAAATTTCAGGTTAGTATGAAAAGAGTCGAGTTTATAAATAAAGTTTCATTATTATTGAGTTAAATGAGAATTATTATATATTAATTTATATATATATATATATATATATATATATATATATATATATATATATATATATATACTATTTATTCAAATACTTACAGATTTACTAAAATGTAGCAGTGGATCACCACTCTGTAAAGGTAAAGCCAAGCTGACGCCATATAGTAGACCGATAGTTATGCAAGTATGTATGAATACTTGCACTTATAAAAAATATATATTTTGTGTGCTTTGACCACCAATAAATAAATAAACCGACTAGACAATAAATAAAAGTACTAAATCGATCGTAAAATCGAAGGAAAAAAATAAAAATTAATATTAATTGTCTATAAAACAAAAAACTTTCACAAAAAATTCCAACTATTTTTCTATAGTGTATAACGATAAAGAAAACAGCCTTGTCACCTACCGTTGTAATAAACAACGATAAACAAATTTTACAATTGCCATCAGTTCGTCAGTTCTTAACTTTTTTCCATTCGGTGTCAACGAATCAATATTATTAAAAAAAATAGTCCCTACTCTCTGATCTGCCCACTAAACGATAAATATTGACAATTTTAAATTTTCAGCATTACCCATTATACAGGGAGTCTGATGCTATGTGCCCTGAAGCCGATTCAGCGCCTTTACCACACCGTAGTACTCTGTTCATAGAACGCTGGGATTGCTTATCTAAAGAATCTACCGAGTATTTAGTAGAAAATTTAAACCCTCGGGCGGCTTTCGGCGGTCATACACACCATAGCTGCATAGTTCGCCATAGCTTTATACCAACTAAAGACCATAAAATCGAGTTTACCGAATACACAGTGCCGTCTTTTTCCTGGCGAAATCGGTTGGACCCCAAGTATTATTTGGTATGAAAATCGCCTTTTATTTATTTATAACATTCAAATCTTAAACAGTAATTGTAAATTTTTCCGCAATTTTATTTTGACTCGAACAAGTTTTAATAAAGTGTTACGTATCGAACATATCTAATCTTGGAAAAGAATGTTAATCTCATTTTAAAATATTAGAAAATAATTATCAAAATTATATATTACAGTACAAACACCTTTAAAAATAGACTTGATAATTATATATGTGCTTACTTTTAATTTAAATAAATAAAATCGATATCCGACTAATTAAGTTTACAATTTCTTGTCTTGTGTAGGTCGTTTTAAATAAATGTGTTGGATTGCGGTAATAATAACATAGGTCAGTTATAAGGTCGTGTACACATCGAGCGTGTTGCTCGGTGAGCTTTAATGAGATCATTGTATTGCTTTTTTAAATTGTTTTTAATCTATATATTAAGTATATCATAGAAGAAAAAATTTAATTTACTACTATTTACCACACATTTATTTGACCATTTATATATATTGATACATCAGCAAGAAAATTATATTATTTTAAATTAGAATAATATAGAGATTAATCGACGACGACGTTTCGAACACTACAGTAGTCATAGGTAGTACCTGTGACTTTGAATACCAAAGTAGGTTAGATTAATTCGTTTAAAATAATTTCATTTAAAATATGTAAAAATCGCGTAAATTTTTGATTTTTTCAGAATTATGAATTATAAATTCCTATTTATGTTTAATAACTTGGCGTTGGTCTTAAATTAAGTCACTTAATTACATTATAATAAATTTAATAATAGATCACTATAGATATATATTGAATAAAATTTCTCATATTACATACGACTACATTCTATATAGAAATGACGAACGACCTCTACGTCGAACGTCGAATAAATATATTTAAATCACGATGTAAACATGTATATTGACCCCAGTAATTATAACTTGTATATTAATGCTTATTGCCGTGTAATTATTACAATTTCATTACTGTTATCCTCAAATATAAACAAAACAATTTTCTCTCTACCGATCAGCTGTGTTTTTGTACTTAAATGGGACGCTGTTATTCAATTATAATTTATATAAAAATGACAAAACTAGTTGTTTGAGCAAAATAGTTGTAGCCATTGCTTACTAGACTTCATACTTTGATACGTTTAAATAACTTTAGCTTTCTACAAACACATTGAATTATTGAAATAATACTAATAATAAAACTCTTTCTTGCAAATATAAAAAAAAGATTACAATTTTGTTCAGGAGACGAGAATTGATTTCTTGCAAACAACCTCGTCATTGATTTTAACCTACTGAAAGTTACATAAATAAAAGAAGTATGATATATTTTTTGTTAAATTTGAAAATATCTGTTACTTAGGAAAAGCATCTTAAAGTATGTACACTTGTACCTACATGTAAACTAACTAAAGTCTAAAACTTATAATCATATTAGGCAAATATTCTTTTTGCTTAGTAATGGTAAAAATTGTTCATGTATATGGGAAATTGATTTACTTTTTAGCCTAGGTAGATGGATTAGTGTTATCTATCTCTACTGATAAACAATTATTGCTGGCATGTTATATAATATTGTTTATTCAAGTAACAGAATAATTTTAATATGTAAAATACGATCATAAGCAAAAAGTTAAGATTTTTAGAAATCGTATAAAGTTTGAAAACAGCGGGATTGGAAACCGTTAAAAAAGGCATTTGCTATTACAATCGTAACTAAGTATTTATTGCATAAATAAATAAACCTCAACAGTTATGTTCTTACTAAAGTATAATAAAAATGTATTTGTGTAAATTACCAGGTCTCTATAACGCCTGAAGAATTACAAGTATCTAAGTGTGAGATGCCAACTGAAAGCACGATGCAAATGACGGCCGTTTTGATGTTAGTCAGCCTACTCTGCTACTTGAGGTTTTTCAGTGCTTCGAAAAACGCATTTAACTACAAACTTCTGTAAGTAAATAATTATATATAGTTTTCTTTTATTTAGTGTGGTATCAGTAACGGTTTAATAATAAAAAGGAGCAGGCAATCCACATCGTAAATCTAGATTCCTTTTAATTTTCGGGTATTGAGAAATAATTAATAGTTATAGCATATATTTGAATTATTTTCATTCTTCCGGTCCGGTGCGAGAAAAGTGCGGCTAAAATTCAGCCACTTATCACATAATGTCTCGAATTCCGTGGGATAGCATACGGAATGTTTTATTATGTTGTCCCTTGTTCCTTTGCTAAGCTAGATTAAATGCGAATCTGAATCTGAAGTGAATATTTTTTTATACTATTTCATTAAACTTCGATTCTGCCTACACAGCAACTTAGCAACTAATCAGCTGTTATTATATTTGAACTTTAAACTTTTAGTTGCTTTTTGCGATTGTAATTCGGTTGTCGAACTCAGTAACTGGAAGATTTTCCTGAATGTAGTAATAAATTTAATATTAAATAAACTTATATAAAAATATCTAAACTTTGGTATTTTTATCTTCTCACCTATATGTTTGTAATACAAGTATAAACGCACTTAGGATCGTTGCAAAAGATGTGTGTAGTGGATCCAAAACACATTTAAAGCAAATGTGTTTATGTCGCCTGATTAGAAGTATTTCGGCAGTATTATGATCTATAAATATATAGAAAATAAAGAATTTAGTCATGCGTCATTAAATTCTCTGTTTAATGTTTTTATTAAATTGGCTTCAACCTGTCTATATCAATGTAACAAAATCTTTTAACGCTGTTTTGGTACTTCTTGAATTCCGAATGTAATATATCAAGACTCTTTCAAGCATATTTAATAAAATTACAGTACTAACGTAAAATAAATTTACCTGTAGAATAAGGTAACAAGAAAAAATAGCAGTGTCTTTTTAGTTTAAAAAACTATAGTTATCTTTAAAATACTTACAATATAATTTTTGTCAAACTTTGAATGTCTCGTGACTCTTGAATTATTAGTGTATCACTGTATATTGTGTGGTCTGATTATGTATTAATTTTGCTTATAAGTCACGCGTCCAGTATGTGGCCCAAGACAGACTGATATATTAAAATTAAAGATTAATTTGTTATTGAGAAATTGAATTGTTAAACTGTTCTCTTATCGGTTAAAATTTCCTTGAAATGGTATTCTTTTATGGAATACATTATATATGTACTTGAATGACATTGCTGTAGATAATAAAGAATAATTAATAATTTTGCATTTACTTATTTGTTAGCGTAATAAGTAGAATATTTATTATTTAATTTTTTCTACAATCTCCGCTTAATAGCTAATGTGTGTAAGTTTCGTACGCTATTACAAGGAAATTATTGATAATATTAATTAACCCATACCGTGCGCTGTAATTGAATTAGGTTCTCGGTAGTACTAGTAGTAGTAGTAGTGTACTTCGTGAAGCGTCAAGAAACTCCGTACTCCGCTTTCCGCCGAATTCGAGACATTGAGGGTTGACTGGCGGAACTTAATGACGCCCTTTGATTTTATTAAGTGATTAGTTTGAATTATATTTGGTTAAAAGATTAGCAAAAGTTTCACGCTTTTACATGTATAGCTAAGAAATAACGTGGGTCAAGAAAATTTGTTCTACGCTTTCTGCCTAATTTAGAGATATAAGTCGAGTGACGGTACTTACCGCTGTACTGCGGCCATGTATTGTATAAAATATAACTTTAATAGTTTATTATGCATGTAACTAATTATTGTGAACGTAATAAACATACATAGTTATCACGTTCGTTCAGTTTAGCAATTTTAGTTTTATTTTTATTTGGTAGACTTTTAGCAGTTATTAGAAAAATATTATATTATGACGATCGTTTTAATATTGATATTTAATTATTTTATATAATTTCAGTATAATATAATTTTTCAGATCCGGTAAGAAGGTTTAGAAGAATGCCTGAATATTTATGTCTATATTATAAATAGTTATGTGCCATTATTGTTGTTTTCTTTTATTGGAACCTTAGTTTGTTAAATGTCTGTATGTATAGGAGAATAATAATAATATGACCAACTTTCACTTAAGAACCAGATTTAAGTATTTTATGCCGACAAGAATACAGAGAAAGTAGGGTATTAAATAAAATAATATACATATTCTTATAACATATTTATTATTATTATTATTATATTTCATTGTAACGTCTATTATAACATATCTATAGGAACCTTTACAGTTTAATACGTGGAATTACGATAAGGACAAATGGAAAATATTTAATATAATACTGTGAAACTAAATAGAGTGTAACAAAAAATTATCTAAATAAATGCATAATATATTAAATATACCAGATAATACTGGTGAAGTAATTATTAGACATCGCGACGATACCACTCGTTTCTTAGCGTAATATAAAAAGCTTAAGATAGAAGCTGGAGGACGACAACTTGCCAACAGTGCAATTGCTTTAAATAACTGGTAACTAATAATAAATAATGATATCAAACAAATATGTGAACAAAATATTAACCTAATTTAAATTAATATTTAAGTACATAATTTTTTTTTGTCATTAAGTTAAATTAAATTTCAAATATTGTAAATTTAAATAATCGTAATTATTCAGGTATGTCGCTAAGGCGAATGCCTCCCGGCCGTCGGTACATACGCTCGTGCATAGGTAACTCTCCTACTAAGAAACGGTCTAAAGCTTTCGTCGCCATACTGGAGTGACCGGAGCTTCTGAAAGCGGTGCTCGCATCACGCCCTGCATACTCTAGCATAATATCATCACCACCGGGATGCTGTAAAAATATACTTTATTAGATACACATATATGATTCTATTATAATTCTTTGATGTTAAGGAATAATTTTTATTTTGTAAACATAAGTAAATGGAATTCCAACTTACTTCGTAAAGAAAATCAGTGATATCGTACACTCGGTCATATATCACGACCCAGCAATCTTTCCTAGTGTCATGTAGAGATACTTCTGCGAGGGAAATGATGCGATCTTTAGCTTCTGGAGTTCCAGGTTCAATTTTAGAAGACCATTTATTAGATTTGGTCTCCACTGACCAAGGACTAACAAATCGTAGGGCAGCCATTGTTAAGGCGACAAGATCTATTTCGGTATCTTGTTTCACAGCCAGAGGTGCTGGCAGGCTTAGTTCAGGGGGAGTCTGTACGGTAGCCATTATATTCAATTTCCACTTCCACTATACTTCAATTCAAGGCAATTTCTTTTCAAGGTTTTAAAGTATGTTTACTGCTGATATCATATAAAGAAGGTCAGCAACTGCAAGTAATAAAAAGTTCTAATTTAGTTTTCCTCATTACATATGCAAAATTCAATTTAAGTGTATATCCTTATAGGTGCTCAATTTTTAAATAATTGTTAACATCTTTTGAAAATGATTATATTAAACTTGTGGTAAACCACTGAATTGCTTGAAAACGCTTGCTGTCAGTCTACGCCGGTAATATAGAATATAATAGTTACTTAGAGTCGATAATCTCATTCTGTTATGAAGTAGAATACTAACGATAACATTTTTGGTTAAAACTAAACAATGAACAACTTTAACCCCTCATTTCAGATTATCACGATGAACTGACGCAAATTATATACTAAAAAGATAATTTGGCTATATGTAATTGAACTCTGCGTTCACTTCACATAACATGTTTCTTATAATTACCGTGTGAATATAAAAGGAGTGCGTAAATATTCAATTATATTAAATTATAGCGTTTTGTAAAGATAATACATAATTGAAGTTACGTAAATAAATTACTATATTATATGTATTTGAGTTACCTGTTATTATTAACAAAAGGAAAAAATAGATTAACGATATAAAAAATAAAATATTTACATTTATAATTAATACCATAATATTTACCTAATAAATTCACAAGGTCCAGAAAAATCCTGTTATCTCTGCTGTTGCTCGAAACCCGGAGAATTACTATCACACCAATTGTCACAGTACCACCACTGGTCGTATTTCAGGTAATTATTAATAGATTCAGGTAAATGCATGGAATCGTAAATCATTGCCACTATCTAATATTGACTGTTCATTTATGAGTAGCAAATAGTGAATGAGGTGGCAGCGGCCAGAGCGCCGATTTTATACTCGTTAGGCACGCGCCGTCTGATGTAATTCTGGCTTATCTTGCAAGCCCGTGCCCATGCGCCAGCGCCGGACGCGTCGACCCGTGCCTCGCCGCCGAAATCTGAAATACCTAGCTTACATATACGCAGCTTACCCCGACTTCACGTGTTTTGAATTGTGAATAGTGAAAATGCTTTTACAGTTTAATTTTGAATTTACATTTTCAAAGCTGTAAATCATGTTAATCTTATTATTAATATTCTGTCCAATAGCCCTTTCATAAATTCTTATAATTAATACTTATAACATAGTGATTTCTTCGGCTTATAGCAATTTAATATACCACTTCAATATTTATCACACAATGAAATTTTATCGATTGTTACTTTCTCTAACAAAAATTTTTGTAAACATGCTTTGTTTTGTAATATGATAGACGTATCTCTTATTGTCGTACGAGTTTTGTGACGTCCGAGGGCGGTGAATAAACCCACCGATCTTGTGAGATAAAAGAGACATTTCATACAACTAAATAAGGCTACAGCCTGCAGATGGAAACATTATGAATATATAAATACTATGTCTATTTTTAAAATTATTGAAACCTTAATACGTATATTAAATATATTAAATTCCTTTGGGTAAATAATTATAATTATAAATTTGGCATAAATACACGAATTGAAATTAAACATAATGCTCGATAAAAAGCAGAAAATAAAATATATATAGACTAGAATATACTTAAGTACTGACTTTAAAATAGCTCATTTAATGAAATAAATTAGGTACGAAAATACCAACATTTTTAAATTCCGAATCACTTAGTTTTTTTTTTCATTTAAACACAAAGCTAAAACCCTATTGCAGTGATATTGTTTTTTCTTAATTGTTAGTTAACTCCCCTTGAATTTTAAATGTTGATGGTTTTGTTTTGATTAAAAAATAATTTTCTTTTATCTGTTATTGAAAAAACATCATAATTATACCTATTTAAAAAAAGTCTGACGTAAATGTTTACTGTGTTTCGAATAAGTAGAATGTAAATTTTCATTAGGTTACGTTATTATTTTTCGCTATTTTTTTCTAAAGATGATGTAATATTTGTATTTGTTTAAGTTATGTTGTAATTACGCTTCTTCAACTCAATTTTTTTTGCGCATGCAACAAAAAATAACTTACGATACTAAATATTTTTAATTATATTATTATATATATTTTCAAGTTTTTTTTCACAGATATTTATTTAAATTCATGTGGAAAAGCTATTGTGAAAATTGCTAACCTATCATAAAAGTATTCCAAAATTCATTTAATTACATTTAAGATGATTTATTGTATTGAGAAAATGATGCTTTTATTGTATTTAGAAAAACATGACTCAGTATGATATTTTTTTAATTTATATATAATAGTAATAGGTTTGAAATAATGTTCAGTTAACGAAAATATGAATAAAAAGCTTTATTAGTATATAATACACGTGTAATCATATTATCTTTTTAGTTAGAATATTCACCCTCGAAACGAACCTGTGACCTCCGACGTCGTAAACATATCACGAAGACAGTCTGTGATACTTATCAATTTCAAGCCTTCTGATATTTAATATTACAAATATTTTTGATCTATGTTAATACCAGTAATATCCCAATTAATTGTAGTAAAATGCTAAATTATTATTTCATTACGTCACGTGTTATTATCGAGTTAGGTTTATTTGAAAACAAGACTATCAACGCAATAAATTGAATTAATATGATTGCATTCCTTCAATCAAAATATTGTAGGATAGTTGCTACGTCAATTGAAGACGAAATACACGAAAACAATAATACGTTAGTATTACTTTATATAACTTATAAATATTTTATGTAAACGTCACTAGTATAATTGTGCTTCATAATTATGTTACTACCGTCATTGATGGTTATTTATTTATATAAATAATTTAATTTTTTATATTATTATAAATTGAATATACAAAATATTACATTAACTCTCACCATAAGCAGTAGAAAAAATAATAGATATTATATAATTCAAATAAAAATAAGGCAAATAATTTTAACTTTCAAATATATGTATACATAAATATAATCATAATGAAATATCCAGCTCAAAATAAATATTAGTATCAACATAGCACTTTGAACATGCGAAATATATGTATGTATATTTATTATTTTTTTATTTACTTGTAATATACGTATTTCAATTATGAACCAGTGTTATTTGTACGTTGATAACCGTATAGGAAATTTATCAACTTCTTAAATTTTTTTCAACTTTTCTTAAGATCTCGCCAAAAAAAATGTTATATCAATACTAAGCATAATAGCTCTTTCGCTACATTTTTTGTAAAATGATTACTATCGCTTTTATCGAGAGGGTGTTCTGATACTTGGTCTTGGGCATAAGGGTAGGCGACCCCGGATCCTCGAGCCACAGCAATCATACCTCTTTCTCATCCATGAATGTGGTGTCCTGACTTTAATCTCCTAGCTTCGTCTATAATCCTCTCTCACTTTGGCCTTTTCCTTTCCCTGGTTATAATCGTAAATGGGGTTTTGGTGGTCAGTTAGCAATCGCTCCAGTAAAGCCAATTAATACACGTAAATGGGTGTGAAAATGATAAAACTGGTTATGGCTAGAGCGTCGCCGTTACACGACGCGCAGGTACGTCGCCCTACACCTGCGATAAGTGGGCAAGCGCTACCATGCCAAGTGCGGGCACGGCTAAAGACGATAGCACCCAGACGAAAACTCCGCTTTGCTAAATAGAACATGCGCTCTCATGCTAAAGAGAACTCATAGATGTACTCATGAGACGTCGGGTTCAGTGTGCATTCCTATAAGAAACTCGCTGGAAAGGCAATAAGTCCCGTAACATCGGCCACGGTTACCAGCTTATATACACTGGGCCTTCAGGTAAAACTGCTGCAGCAGTAGTCCTTTCTGAATAGCTTAGGTCTCCTTCAGGCCAACTGCCTCTGTGACCGAACTTAATTTGTGCCTATGCTCCACAGGCGGGCTGCAGCGGGGCCGAAAAGGAATCATTCTTAGAGCAGTTTAAAGAGGTTCTACGTGCTATACCGACTACCGTAGTAATCATAGTTGGGGGGGATTTGAACGTAGGTATGGCTGCCGAGGCGTATGAACGCTTTCACGGTGGTTTTGGTTATGGTCCTCGTAATATGTACAAAGGGAGAAAATATTCTCAGAATCCGTATTGCATCAGATCAGGCCGTCGTGAATACGTTCTTTCAAAAGAATCCTTAGCACCTTATCACGTATAACAGAGTTTCCCACTCTACTCAAATTGATTAATGTATAACAGAGTTTCCCACTCTACTCAAATTGATTAATTGCTGATCAGACGGTGTCATATGAGCAAGGCAACCAACTGTAAAGTCATTCCAAGTGAAAGCCTGATGACCCAACATCGTTTTCTCGCCATGGACTTCGTCGTTACTCCGAAAAAGAATGTAGCCGAGAAACGCAGACGTAAGATCAAGTAGTGATTGCTGAACGGACCGATGCAGGCCGACTTTTCGGCAGAGGTCAAGAATCAATTCCTATTGACTAATACCGAAACTGCTCAGGAAATTTGGGATAGAGCCCAGTCAGCAATTGCAGCGGGTAAGCGTGATCTTTGCCTTTCTAAGGGAGGACAGGTCATCGACAGGGAGAAATGGTGGTAGAATGATAAGGTACAGGAGGTGGTAAAGAAGGCTGCTTTTAAGGAGTGGCAGCTTCCTAACTCTTCTGAACACAAGATGGATTACATAGTATATTACATACATAGTAGGCAAAGCGTGCTAGTAAAAAAGCTAGCCCGCAGTTTGTCACCATTCTACGAAACTCGAAACTGTGGAGGGGCACTTATATTAATTGACACGTGCTCGGGAGAAATATAACAAAATGTCTTTGCTTCAGGGATTCCCGAGGTTCGTAGCTGTGTGATCACACCCTTGTGAAGGAGAGATGGAGCCCCTATTTTAAGAACTTGCTGAACGCTCTGCACCCATACAGTCTTCCAGCTGAATTGCCCCTTAACCTAGGTCTTATTCCACCAATAACCCTTGACGAAACTCGGTATTGTCTTCGCCACATTAAGAACCGGAAAATGGTGGGACCTGACAACATTTCGATCGAAGCGTGGAAATCGTTGGGCTCTCTTGGTGTGCTCATGTTCATTGACCTCTTTAATCGCATCTTGATCACCAGAATTATACCACATCAGTGTCGTAACAGCTATATAATCTTTATTTCCAAGAGAAGGGCACTGTTCAAGATTGTGGTAGTTGTAGGAGGACCAAAATCATGAGTCACACCATGAACACCACACACTCTTCGAGCGCATGATCAATCTCAGGCTTCGCCGAGTGTGTGCAGTCTCTGAATGTCAATATGGTTTTCAGCCGGTATCAGAAACCATGGATGCTATTTTTGGCCTCGAAATTTTGATGGAGACATACAGAGAAAAAAGGAGAGCTCTGAATATAGCATTTTTGGATCTGCCGAAGGCTTTTGACTGTGTGCCTCGTCAATATATGCGGTGGGATGGGATTCCAGAGGCTTATATAGATGTTATCAGAGCTATGTACCGCGATTCCGTTAAAAGAGCTGTTGGCAACACAAGGTCCTTCCCTATTACGGTAGAGATTCACCAAGGCTCGGCTCTTAGCCCGTTCTTGTTCAATGTAGTTTTAGATACTGTCTCGCCGTATATTTAGGACCAGCCACCATGGTTGATGATGTACGCTGATGACATAGCATTCATTGGCGAGAGTTGGTTTAAGCTGGACCAGAGACTAAACCTCTGAAAGTCTACGCTTGAGAAAGGCGATCTTAACCTAAATGTGTCGAAGACCGAGTATATCGTTTGCGGGAGCTAGCACTCTAGCACTATCCATATAGGTCCTGAACCAGCCGAACGTTAAAGATCTGTTTTGCATGAGTCTGGGAGCATCGATCACGATTTCCATGCCCATGTCAGCGCTGCTCGGACCAAATGGCGCAAGGTCACTGGCGTGGTCTGCGACCGCAGAATTCCACCCAAGGCCCAGGGAATGATATACAGGAGCATTGTCCGACAAATTTTTGTACCCCAGCGATTATTTGCCAGCACTATCTCGGCACATTCGGGAGCTTCATTTCACGGAGATGAAGATGCTCAGGTGGAAGTGTGGCATAACGCGGGCTGACCGTGTACGCAACACATTCGTCCTAGGTAGTCTTGGAGTCCGCGACGTAGCGGATAAGCTTCGAGAGCGTTGCCTGAGAAAGTATGGCCATATAGCACGCTGGCCTATAAACTACGCCCGAAGAAAATGCCTTGAAAATACTTTACACATACATTGGCATTATTTAATAACCTAAAATTTAATAACTCAGACATCAATTTTATTTATAAAAGCATTCGTTTGAATCAATGCGATAAAGTGTATTATGAGGCAATGTCCTACTCTAAAAGATACCCCATGCTCAGCGTATTTAATAAATTTATACAACGTAAATTATACATAAATAATATTTTACATTTATACACTTATTCTTGGATATCCCACACCTTTGGGCATATCTTTTGTTAGACATTTTTATTTACAAAAATAGTTTCAGTTATGACTATTTTTTTTATTATATAACAATTTATGTCATCTTACCGTTTTAAAAGACTTGGACGAGGCAAAAATTGAGGAATCGATCGCATGTAGTGTCGATGATTTGCCTAAATACTTACCTTGCTTACTCAAAATATCGGGAGTGTTTATATGTATTAACTTCGGCAACTTACAGTTAACTCTTTCCCATATTTCGTGTGAAATGGACATTTTAGTCCTAACAGAATGTAGACTAAATTTAAAAAAACAAATTCCCTCTATAAAGAAGTACTCATCATACTTTACTAAGAACGATATATATCAGAATGATGATGTGGTTGTATTTATGAATAACTGCCATAAATTCCGTGTTACCGAAATGAACTTGATCGACGCTTCAGGACTATATATAAATAGTGATGCTACACTTGCTTTGCTCCTAGCCAGATGTAAAAATGAGCCATACCAGATTGACTGTAGATGCCCTCGTCTTTTAAAAGTAACTAATACTAAGTATTCGGTACAATTCTTGATCTAAGGCTATCATGGCATTCGCAGGTCGATTGTTGAACGAATAAGGAAACTTTAATGGATTTTTAAATCTCTGCGATATGTTGTCTTGTTCACTTTTGAATAAAATATATGTTGCTCAAGTTTAATCTGTAATAATTTATTGCATTCCCGTATGGGGAGGTGCAAAATCTAGACCTTGAAAGGACTCAAAGGTCACTTTTAAAGATAATGTAAGCTTTAAGTCTTTTAGATTCCCTACTGAGAGCCTCTAGAAGCTCTATATTCTGCTTTCTATTAAACAGTTGTTCATTTTAAACATCGCTAAGATTCCATAAAACCTTGTAATAAGATCCAATTCGAGTCACTAAGAGTAGAAACATCGTAGGTTACTCCCAACCAACGGGAGAAATGACGTCTGGCAAATTCAGTCCGAATTTGCCAGACGTCATTTCCCCCGTCAAAGTACTTTTATTTATAATTTAAGAAACAATAAGTTTGACTATAGAATTTATCGCGAAGTGAAATTTAATTGCAAAAAGTTCTTAATAGAATGGTTAAAAATACTTAACTTTAAAGAAACCAAGCTGATTCTAAAAAGAACGGTATAACTTTAATGGGCTACTGGCTTTTTCTTTATATCTATCAAGATCTAAGAATTTATTTATATTATTTATATATGTAGGCAGAAACACACATACACTTACTTATACATACCTAATTATAAAACGTTGTTATTTAAGACTATCCCAAGTTTGTTACTGGCACTAGGTTAAGAGCAAGGCATCCCAACACAAGTATAGAATGTCCCAGAAGTTTAACCCCCGGACGCCCAAGAAAGTGATGGCTGGATGTTGTGATGCAGGACATGTGAACCAATGGATTAACAAAGAGAACGTTGCAGATCGTGAAAAGTGGAGTTGAGTGGGAAGGCAGACCCTGGCTAGACCGGGGTATATGCCAAGTAGAAGAAGAAGTAGATTTCTATCGCTTAACGTCCTTGCCGCCTCAATTTACTGCAGTATTCAAAAAACAGCCACTATATAGATAGAATTAAACGTGACAGATTTTACTCTTTATCACTTCTAGGAGTTAACATAATATGAAACATTAATAAATTATTATTAAAAGACTATTAACCCGTATAATACTTTGTATAATACTTAGATTTGCAAATAGAAGTTTTTACTAAAGGAAATAAAACAATATCTGCATATAGTAAGCAAATTTTGATAATACATATTACTTATCAAGTAGGTACATACCTTACCTATTTACTTGTATTTTAAGGTCAAGTCTTTGTTGCTTTTATAATATAAAATTATTTCAAAGAGAAATGGCGGAATGAATGATCGGATACAAATCAATATTCAATGTTAGATGTTTTTAACTATTTAGGTTTGATTTGCTTGCTACTATTCTGCGTGAAAACGATACTTTTACATATTAATAAGATAATAGAGTAAGTACAAACCAGTTATAGTTAGTAAAGGTCACGCTTTGTGCTATACAGGATGTAAGCCAGATCTTTTTGACTAATATCGCAATATTATAAATATTAATTTAGTTATAATAAAAATTTGACATAGTTGAGAGTAACATACGAGGAAAAGTATGAAACTCCAATGGAAAACAAAATGATCAAATATTAATAAATAATAAACGTTTCTATATAATTTAAGATTACCACGTGCTTTGTATTGAACTGAATTTTCAGACAAAAGTTTAAATTCTTAGTGTCAAAGTAAGTTCTTAGCAATTTCTTGGATTTTGCGAAATTGTTAAATTGATATAAATTTTGCATTGTCTTCTCACAAAAGCACAAGTCAATCATTAAAATCGCGTGCGATCAGGATGAAATTGGAACGTCGTATCTGTAACTGGTAAAGGTCAAGTATCCATATCGAACAGGTCGAGAACTACCAGATTGAATGTGCTTTGTATATAATATACTTAATAGATAATTTACTATTTCCGTTTAACATTTTACTGTTAATAAGTTAAGATTATAATTTTAAGAATTTTTCTGAATAGTTTAGGCCTTTAAGTATAAGAATTTGAATAATATTATGATATTGTTTATTTTTTTGAACCTAAAATTGCATAAAATGTTATTGTGACCAAAAGTGCATTTTTATCTCTACAGGATGTAAACAGAAATAAAATTAAGTTACGCTGCTTTTAACTTTCTCCCGTGATAGATATCCCTATTGTAGAATTCAGTAAAATTCAAGTTATATTTTGCCTTTAGAAAGCGGTAAAACACCTATATTATAAAATAATTATTTCATTGCACTTAAGCCCCACTGTGTTTCAAGGTCAAGGAAATAATTATCTTATAATATAAGTGTTTTTTAGGAGTGAACTAGACTTACTAGAGGTAATAATATCCCAAATGTATGATAGTAGATTCGAATAAGTACCATATTTTTTTTGTAAACATTGCTTATTTAATTATTTCTATCACGTTATTGTCATGTTACTGATAATTTACGAGATTCAAGATTTTTCCTAATTAAGTTATTAATAGTATGTGGCAATAATAATATTACATATTTAAATAAATGGGGTATTGATATAAAATAAATAATAATAAAATAATTTCTAACCTGTTTTACATTCGAGTAAAAAATCCGTAAGTTATTAAATTACTAATTAATGTAATTGATACGTTATAGAAAGTCATTATAATCATATAAGCAATTGTAGAGCTGTGCTGTTACTTTAAAATAAGTATTAGAATGATGCAATATCTATCGTTTACAACGTATGCGCGTACCTGCGCGTGTTCCCGCGTTAGCGTGGCGTGTTTCGATAGTGGGGAAAAGAGAAGGGGAATGGAATTTCATTGATGTTTTTAAGTGAGTAAATGACATCTGCTTAAAACTTGCGTCAGATACATTTTGTGTACGTTTAAAAAAATTATAAGCTATGTTGCCTAAGTGTCAGCGGAAGCCAGATCTTAGTTATTTTATAAAAGATGAAAAATTATGTGTATGTCCCCATCAGAAGTAAAAACAACCGGTAGGTATGAATTTAGGTCGTGGGTACTTCCTCACATAACAGGTTATGTAGGTGTATAAATATTACCTCAAATTCTAATTCAAATTCGTCAAAGTATAGAGCTCATTTTTTTGTATTTTATATAAAACAGATAAGTGATTTATATATATATATATATATATATATATATATATATATATATATATATATATATATATATATATATATATATATATTTACTTTGTAATAGAAAAATAATTTACTGTTAGGTATAACAACACCGTTTTTATATTGGTTTAAATCATCACAATATTCAAATGTCTCACTTTGTCTCACTCGCACTCGAATGAATACCTGCAATCCCACCTGTAGCATCTATGGCAGACTTTCAAGGCGTCTGGTAAGATGTAGAAACATCAAAACTGACTGACTTTTAAGGATGATATCTTTTTATGGGTCCTCAAGTGACATGTAAAAATTTCAGCTTTTATACTCTTACGAAAGTATAATTATACATTTTTAAAGTTATGGTAAAAGATGACGTTATTTCTAATGATATTATGAGGAAAATATAAAAAAATCGAACTCTACACTAACAAATTTGAGTAATACCTCAAATTTTTTAATTATACAGACGACTATACAATATGTTATCTTCTCATACTTGCTGATCGTCATTACCATCGATGGGGATATACACAAACAAAATTTCAGCTTGTAAAAAATAACAAAGGTCTGACTCTTGATCTATTACTAATCATGCCCAAGTTTCATTTATGGATATTATATTTATTAAAAATAGTTTTAAAACTCGAGAATTATATATATTAACTTATGTAGTTTTATAATGACACTGTTATTGTAACTAACAGTGTCATTATACAACTACGTGAAGTAAAATCTTAGAATTATAGAGCGGACAGGAAAGTATGAAATTTAAAAAAAAGAGATTAAAATATTTTATAGTAAATATGCAGAAGAAAAAAAGAAAGCTAATCTTTTTTAATAATGCCTTAACATATGTATTTAATAAATGAATATTAACCATACTAGATACTATGTGTTTCATATACGTAATTTTTGTATAAGGCGCATGAGCGCGTATTTAGAGCACACACTTATGCATTGTGGTAACATTGTCCGTTTTCCGCCGCCAAAACGAGACATTGTGCTTTATCCGATTAGAGTAGTAAAATAAAAATAGTTTAAAATAATCCTTGCATCATGTATACTGTCAAACTTTTTCTTACCTCATAAGTTCTATGTTATAAAACTTTTTCTTCGATACGTTACGAACCTAAATATTGATTTTCTACCCAAAACAATAGGTTTTAAAACATAAAATATGCTCTTTGGTTTTTACTTTTCTGTTACATCTCTCATATTTAGTCTCAATGATAAAGAAATAAAAACATTACTGTAGTCAAGAACATAAATGTATATATATACCATTTAGGTCTAAATTTATTTAAAAACTAGATCAAAAGCTGGTCTACGCTTTATCGCGGTTAACAGAGTAATCAGACACACCAAGACATTCCGTACAGTGCTCTCCGCCCGAATTTGAGACATTGCAAGTTGAATGGCGAACTCCATGCCGCGCTTGCCAGAACGGAAAAATGAAAATCAATTTTAAATATAGTCATGGCCTAAACTGGAAATGGAATTCACAGCAGTAGCATTTACAGTCATACACTATCCCACTGTGCCACGAAAAAATACCCAAGTAAAATGTAACTGTATATTAATTACATTTTACTTGGGTACATAAGATATATTTTGATCGAAAGCGATTAGTTAGTATTATTGCGACTTTATTATTTACTGTTTATTTTATTTCAATTGGTTCCTAAATAAAGTTTTATCAACTTAAAGTATTTAATTCAACAAAGTTAACAAACGAAACAAAATTGCAGATAATACAGTCTAAAATAAATATCCTTTTAAGATTAAAAAGGTAATTTAAAAAACAATTCATAGATAAATATACATATATGTAAAGATCTTGTTTTGTAAGGCTATCATAGAATAATTCGTAACTTAATGATAAAATTATTGACGTCATGATCAATATGTTTTTAAGTGTCATGGAAAACATGTTATTCACTTAACTTAATAGTCTATATTAAAACTTTCTAAAGTTAAGTAACATTTTATTCAATTGAACCTAAAATATGTATAATAAACTATGATGGCCTGCATTGTTTTACCACCTAATCTTAAAGGAATATTGTGTTAACGTTTAGTTATACTACTATTACTACTAATTTTGGCATTAATACGAGAATAAAAATATTTAATTAAATTGATTTTATTTTTAGATTCAATTTTCGCAATGTGCTTTATAAATGTTATTCTGCCTTTACTAATGGACACGAACCTAAAATAAATCAAACATCATGAAAATGGTTCCAGCCATTCGTGATCTATTGGTGTAATTAGCCCGAGCTTATTTTATTTATACAAGTTTTAAAGCTAATAAAGCTAGTAATTGTCTTTACATTATTTTAAAATTACAAGCCTGAACGTATTTGATAAGATTACATAAGAAAAACATAAAGCTATACATGAAACAAAATATTATCAAAATGTACACAAAAAACCGCACATTTACTAACATATCTTTTCTTGGTAATAAGCGTAAAAACTTATCATGTAAGTAATACCTGATAAGTTTTTTGTTTAATTTATTGGAAAAATATATTTTTTTAAGATTTCTAAATTTAAGAAGAGCTCGCTCGAATCATCAAATGCGTCTGAAATTATCGAACCAACAATACGTAGTAGTCTTTGGAAATGTGGCTACTGTTTGATAATACATTTTTTAAGAGTTTGCTAAAATTTCAAGTCTGGAGTAGATTTACTATATTAATTTGACGATATTTTTTGATTTTCAAAATTAATTAATTTGTAGTATAGAGACCAAGTTTACTAGTAGAACATAATATTGTAGCTGTTAATTGGTTTTAATAAAGTAAATTACAGGCTACAATGTTATTATTTTACAACAATATTCTGATAGCTGTTGAAAAAAGGTGAATTGGAATAAAACACACAAATTAATACATTATCTAGATAACAATATATTTTGTTGTCAACTGCAAACTTAACAACAGACTACAACATAGATATTTCAACAGAATAATAGCACGAAGTACATATAGAATTTAAAATATATAGTGAATTATACCAATTTCTAGCTAAAGTTTACATATAATTTATTTTACATATATAGGTAGATTTTATTGTTAGTCAAACTGTCGCGTTGCATCGAGGACAAAATAACGAAATTAATATGGACGGCATAGAATATTTAGGAATATGTCCTTGCTATAGCGAAGGGATGTTAAAATTGTGAAGAAGATGGAGGTAGAAATGACTTTAAAAATGAAAATAACGAGCGCGAAAGCAGAGGTTCTGTCTACAAGTACACTTTGCGAAAGCTGACTCAAGATGGCGCTTGACAACTGTCATTATCTATGTATATACTTTAACGCAGTAAACTCACATGCTAATTATTGATATATTTAAAATAATTGTAAATATGAAAATACTTAATTTGCGACTACGAAACATATATACAGTAAAATATATATTAATTATTTCTTACGTACTCGTACATTGCTTTTTTATTACAGTTATTATGAATTGACATTATTAAGCTTTGATCAATACTATACAAATAATTTATAAAGTGATAAAAACATGAAGAGAATAATATACTATATTAAATTTAAAATTCGTAAATTGTTTTATTTAAATTGTTAATGATTTATAGGTTTTAAATGTGACCATAATATGATTTAATATGTAATCTACATAACTTAAGAAAACTATTTAATAAAGTAGAACTACCAAAGTCCAATTATATATATGAATATACAGATTCAAGATACATACATATTATATCTATGTATAAAAATGTTTACCAAAAAGTCATAATAGGTAAGTTATAAAATATAAACGACGTGAATTTGTGATGAGATATTATTATATTCTAATTTTAAAGCGTAAGTGAAATGAGCGTACAAAGTGGTTACATATTTATGACTGCTCATTCATAAACTCCTAAACATTTAATACAAGCAATGTCATAATTATAAAAAATGCTTAGTTTAATTAAGACACTGGTTATTACTTTGAAAAGAAATTCTTTCTCCAATATGTATTCATATTATACGTAATTAAAAATCTTATATTGGTATCTGCCATTATTCTGACACAACAGAATAAATTTAAGGACTGTACGCTTTTGGCACTAACTTCATGAAATATATCTTTTTACAATACATTCAAATATAATATAATATTTACAACTTACGTTTATATATTTACATTAATAAATGCTTTTCAGATAAAACAATTAGAAGAGATATATTATAAAATTTACAAGGTACAAGTGGGATTATGTAATAACAGTTACAATATATCTACAGCATCTGTACAGAGTTAAAAGCTTTAGTGAAACACACTGTTATCTATATGTATTATGTATTACAAATCACGTTAAACATCTAGTAAAATATTATATATGAATTTACCTTTAGTCTATCTACTGCCATTTAATTACTTGTATCTAATTACAATTAGATATTATTTTTATTTTTAATAAATTATTTTTTTAACAATTTATTGTATTAAATAGTTTATTAATCATCTGTTACAAAAATGTAATTAATGTATTACAGGTGTTAAGTGTGAGGCAGTAGATAGATTAAATTTATTAATTTATTGATCGTATAATATTACAAAAGCTTCTAAATAATTTTGAACATAACTTCCATTACATGTCTTCTAATACAATAAAGCCAATCTTCTGACTATTAGTAACCAAAAAATGATTATATTGCACACAATCACTTAAAACTATTTAGTTGTCAAGAGTGGGCTAAATCCCTCTCCGCCACAAATCCCTTAACTCACCGCTTATCTACCAATGGAATGATCTTGACGCTCTTAACTTCCTAAGCAAACTGAGATGTTGATTTATGTATCAACCATTATGATTATGATTTCATGTATCAAGTAGAATAGTCTACAAATCTATAATGTTATAGTTTGCTTAGTTAAGCGTCTTGCTGCAAGCACTGCTCTACTGATGATGACCTACTCCTACTTACCGTCGACAACGATCCGATGAAATGATCCAAACCAAATGCAACTTTGATGGCACATGGACCGCTTGATTTGAAATGAATTTAATTAAATATTTTATTTATATTCTTTACTGTTATGAATGTTTCTTTAAAGATATTTTGTCAATTTATTTTGAAATCCGTAGTTTCTAGGACTGCAAAACTGAAATTGACGTTTAAAGTTATATTTATATCAAAATATATTTATTACACTTTGTGTTGAAGTAATTTGATTAATGCATTTGCTATCAATTAAAGGTTTGCTTAGAAGATTATTGTAAATAACGACAGCATTGCAAGCCATATAGCTTTTTTAAATATAAAATTTTGATTTGAAATGACGCAAGTGATCAGATGACATCACATGATATGTAATGTATGCGCCGAAGCTCTAGTCGCCCTCTAGTGACCAACTACTCGATGTATTTAAACCAATCTAGAATCTTTTGTGAATTAGATACGTAGCACCATTGCCAATCTATCAAATATTAGCTCAACTATGTTATTTTGGTTTTTACAAGTATTTAGTTCTATTGAAGTTAATTGCGGATAATAGTGCCTAATTTGCAGTTTTTACTTGTGGCTTATTCAAATGTGAATTATTTTATTAAATTACAATCGTTAAAAGTATGAGATTTCTTATAAAATTCAGTCACAGACTACCGGTAAAATTGGTAATACTACATTCTAGAAAAGAATTTCAAAAATTTAAAGACTACCCGTAAAATCCCGATGGAATAAAATGGGACGTTCTTGAAGAGTCATTTTATCATGGGCAGTGTACTTGGTTTAAAATTTTCAAGTTTCTGCATATTTTTGTCAAGTTTCTTTTAATATTTAAAAATTTATATGCCTCCCTTGTGCCATTAATTTTGTATAGCCTATATTTTAATACCTGCCTTTCATTTCAGTCCGTTGCAACGTCAGGATAGGATCAGTTGTTAAGCATCTATTTAGATGCAAATTTCTGAAGAGTGATCTTGATTCAACATCATTAATCACTCGGCACTGTTTCTACAATTTCCACCTAGTCTTAATGCAAACAAGATTTTTTCTTTACTTCATTTCTTGTTCACTTGGATGTTATCCCAAAATGTTAATAACCTTTTAAAATTTTAATAAGTAGGATCTAGAAACGTGCCGAGTTATTACCAAGAATCTATTCAGAAGAGCATGTGACAGCGCAGGTTCGAATTGGCTATTCCGTGGTGTGCGCGGTGAGGTCGACCTCCGACGTCGCGGTGCCCAGCGCGGCCGGAGGGTCGCTGGCGGGGAGGGAGAGTAGATGTTAGGCCTCCAAAAAAATTAAAGCCGTCGGCTTTGGTTCCAAATTCGATTTTTTTGCTTCAACCACCAAAAATTCTATTTCCTGAAATTTAACAAAAGAATAAATATAAGAATTGGTAATTAGGAAAAGAACTGAGCATTTAGAAAACGTCCCTGCTTATTATAAGCTTTTACTAGAATAGACTAGAGGAATATTTTCTACTTAGTTATTCGATCGTTCCGTTATTCAAACAAGCATGAAATTACTTTAATAGTATGCTATTAAATTTTTTTTAATGAATATTATACCGGTTTATCCCTTTGCGCAAACGATTCTGCTATAAGCCGAGCGACTTCTTGATGTTGCATCCCTTCTACTCTATGCCCATCTACCGCCAGAATTAACTGTCCAACTTCTAAGCCACCTGCCTCATACGCTGATCCATGCTCCTGAAATTTTAACAAAATAAAGCCAAAATAATCTGTTCAGAGAAAGTCATTTTAATGATAGATTAAATTAATTTGATAGAAAGGATGAACTTAAAATTACTAACGTGTATGTTAATTATTCTGGGCAATGGATGTTTAGTGTTGGCACCACCTTCGATCGCGATGCCAAGGATAGGCTTGGTCTTCTTCACAGTAATGTGCAGGTTTCCATGGTGGTCGGGTACAACCCGCGCCGCTCTGCCTTCGTCGATCGTCCCTTCCCCATGTTGCAGGCGCTGCATAGACTGGTGCCTGCGGATCCCACCTCGATCCTCAAGTAAAGCACCACCTTCTTCTTTCATGTCGAAGCTACGTGACAACTTGTGGGCCAATTCCTGTCGATATGACTTACTTAAAACGTTCTTTATCTAAATTTCGATTGGTGGTTTAACTTCGAGTAGTTACTTTACAGAGGTTCTTAGTTTTGATTGTTTCGACAATTCTAGATTTATAATTACTTTATTTTTATTCGGTCCCAGATTTATTTACCACATTCACACTAATATATAGCACTACGCTAAGACAGCAACAGTATATCAGCCTCTAATTACAATTGAGTGCTCTAACTAAGGACAGTGTAGCTGGGCGGCATAGGGCAGTATCTCACGAAATCTTTACTAAATACTAAGGCTCACTCATACAACCTTGTGCCTCTCAGTTACCAAAATGTCAATGATCTTTACGTCAAATGTATCGGGAAGCTGTAAGTGAGATGTGAGCTGGAGGCTTGGAAACATGCGTTTCGATCACTCGGTGGCGTGGTACAAAGGTTATTTTACAAGTGTATGTCTCATGAAAAATATTTTAAACCAATTAGCGCACCTATACAGCGGCACCATAAAATAAAAGTTGTAGCGAATTGAAATATGATAATAGAACAAATAAGAAAATAATTAAAATGAAATGCAACTTGTTCACGTTGCTACCATGCATTAAAAAAAGAAAAAAAGGATAGATATAAATTACCACGACCGATTTGAAAGGCGAAATAAAATAAACAATAGAAATGTTTTATGAATTGCGGAAACTATTTGAATTTGAAAATTAAATAAAAACTTTCATGCAATTTTACTCAATAATAATATTACTTCTACTATCTAATTAATGAAAATAAACAACCGAAAAAGTTAGTGTGCGTTACTATACCGAACTCGAATGAACAAATAAATAAGACACAAATAAACACCGAAATGAAGTGCAACGACAAAAGTAGTGGTAACATAAATAAAATTTCTAACACCAAGCATCGTTCGGTTTAAAAAGCGAGAATTTGGAATAGAAAATTTGATTTTCAGTATCGTGCATAAACAGATTTTTCAATGTGCTAGGACAGTTTGCCGATTTGTCTGTCGGCGGGAGGCCGGGCCACTTACTAGAGGTCGTCCCCAGTACCATGATTTTACTTTCTGCGTCCAGCCACCGAGTGATGAGCGCAGTCCCTCGAGATAGCCGCACTGAAACATCACACTCACTCAGCGCCAGATGCTCTCCTTCACGGGCAGCAATTGATCGCCTCCACGTCATTTGAGAATGATAACGCGCACTATGCCGAATTATGCCCAACGCACGTAGCCCCGTACTCACAACAATATCAAACCCAGTGCCAACTATCCATGACTTAACAAACTCTAGACTACGAGTTACACCCTAATAAAATGCAGGATTTTTAAGGGAATCTAGAGATTTTAATAATCTAATTATAATGTTTTTGTATGAATATACCAATGATAGTTTGGCTTAAATTAGCACTCACATTCAACCCAATAACATTGCACACATAGCGAAATCTACATCTAAAAATATCATATGTATTCAAGTTGCTGGCCAAGCTATAAAAAGATTTAACTTCATTTCGTTATCATTAATACTATTACGTTAAAAATTATGCTAAAAAATATAAGGAATATGTTTGTACATATACATTTATGCTGTTACGAGGTACATACCTGATCCTTTTGTCAATTATACAAGATTGCATGTAACAACGAAAATATACAATACATAAATACTTGTAGGTACATATATATATATATATATATATATATATATATATATATATATATATATAACTGTAAAGAACATTATTTTGACACGAGGAGATAGTTATTTTATTCAATATCTGATTATCAGGGTCCTGGCTGACGGCATACCTCGTTAGTCTCTTCTATAAACAACACGATAGTATCACAACACGCGCCCGGTTGCAACACGCCGCTCGCAATTGCCAGGTGTTTCTGTATTTTATTCCCACAGAAAAGCCTGTCTGTATATATATATATACAGACAGGCTTTTATGTGTATATATATATATATATATATATATATATATATATAGACTATAAATAGTGATCACATGTTTATGCTTTAGATTATTCATTTTACAAAAAGATATCTGACGTCTCTACATTCTTAAACATTTTTACATGTATTTCCTTTTTTGTATAAAAAAGCAAGCTGCCATTATTATTTTTATCGGGAAACTATCTCTTCTTCTAAATTCTCACTGAAGTCGAAACATTGCGCGTTATGCGCCGGAAAACAAAACATTTATTTCTCTATTCTAGTGAGAAAATTAATATATATATATATATATATATATATATATATATATATATATATATATATATATATATATATATATATATAATTATTCCTCCCATTAAGTATTGAACCCACAACCTACAGTGTTTAACGTGAGACGCTGTTCCACTGCGATACGATAGATTAAAATGATTAAAACATATTTTTGATATGACTTTTTATTTACAGTAAGCGAAAATAATTATATAGATAATGAGCTTGATTTATGTTTATTATATTAATACCAAGCACTTGTGCCCTAGTTCCCATGGTCCTTTCCAAGCTAGAGTTGCACTTAACGAGGCTCTCGCGACTCGGGATGTAACGGTATCGCGACATAAGTTTACGACATATAGAAAGTATAACTTTATATATATTTTTTACGTTTAACATTGAACTGTGGAACGTGATGTATTATTATATTACATCTACTTAGCGAGAATAGAACGCACCGATATTTGACCGCAATCCACGAAGTTCCATTTAATATAAGCAATATAAGCCTTGTGGGGTCCCAAAAGCAGTATATATTTATTGTCGCCCTTCATCGCTTTTATCCCGCACTCTCGTAAAAGACAAAGTGCGGCGTTGAGTTCCACCACTCAACACGCAATGTCTCGGTGTAATATATATATATATATATATATATATATATATATATATATATATATATATATATATATATATATATATATATATATATATAGTCTATAGATAACCTCGGACGTGAGTTGACTATGTTCAAATAAAAAAACGTTATCTTAAACACAATGAGTAGTCAATATGAATATTATAACGCTATACATACCTATTATCTTTGTACGAAATCAAAACATCCGTTACTCATTAAAGTTTTCCAAACCTCTTTATTTGATTAATATTAGATTACAGACCTCTAGAGAATAAAAGTAAGGAAAACTTTAATATTCATAACGTCAAAAGGGGGTGGGGGGGTTATGATATCTTTCTAGTGCATAACACAAGTTACTACCTTCACCGGAAAATGCAATCTGTTTTATAATAAATTAATGCCATTGTTATGAGAGATATCGTGTGAGATGTCACAATGAAGGAAGGGGACAGACTAAATTTCAAGAGTTATTTAGTTATTTTATAACTTTACTGCATATAAGTAATAAGTTACATGCATGTATCAAGGTTTTTAGAAACGGAAATTATCTAATTGACAATTGTTTTATTCTATCTCTAATAATACAACTTCTTGTGAATCGAATCGAATCGAATCTATTGACATCATTTCAAAATAAAATAAAAAAATTCATACGCGTAATATGTTTTAAACTAAGGAAAATAAAGCACTATTCAAGAAAAAATATCTAACGAAATCTATATAAAATAATACATATTTAGACAGCAACATGACCAAGACTCGAACGAAATTAATATCTCATCTAATTTAAGAAATTGATTGGGCCGTGAGAAAAACGAGAACGGATTTGCGGTTTTTTGAATCATACAAAAATATATCATTAGCTCTCGATTTTACTAACAATGAGCCTACCTAGTACTTAGTAGTCTACTAGTACCTATAGTGAACAAACAAAAAATTGTTGAAAAAATTGTTACAACTACATTATTTCATAATTGCAGAACGTACGTATTTGAGAACGATGCAATAGTCTAGTTAGGCGCTAACGTTGTGATATTACCTATTCATTTTTTAAAAGAAATTAACGTAACTTTACTTAAATGCTATAATATTAAACTATTTTTAACCGCCATAGTTTATAATGAATGTATGAATAGAAATAACGATAATATATAAGTCTCGTAATAGACGACTGTTGTAAAAGTCTCGATTATACCTATAATTGCCTGTGCCATAAAAATATATTTTCTTTTATTAAAGCACTTTAAGATAGTAAAGGATTTGAGGCGCATCAAAGAAATTATCAAGTAACAATATCCGGTTTATCCAGTTTAAGGTGGATGGATCCGTGGGAATTTTTGGCCACTTAAAAAGTGTTGTATATAACCATACTAGCATGTTCACAGTACTTGTACAGTACCTACTCAAAAGAAGAGCAACCTCTATCTTTTTTTCTTATTCATCAAATGGTACCGTAGTAATGCCGAAATATGTTACAGAATAACGGTATTCAGAGATGATATTTGAGACAAGTACTGGCGCATGATAACTTCTATGACTATATTTGCATGCGTAACACATCATTTTTGCTATCCTTTTTTTTATTGCACATATTTATGACTTTGAGACTACACTATGTTTTTATATATCAATTTAAATATATTTTGTACTTCTTAGTTAAGCTATTGTAACTTTTTTTAAATTTTAAATGTAAGTATATGTATTCCCATAAACATTGCCTATGAATGAAACATTACAGTATGATGGAGTTGTTAAGAAAATAAACTATCGTCTTTGCCTATGTCTACCAGCAGTATAAAATTAAGCATATTTCAAATTTATAAGGAGTGTAAGAAATTTATAAAACTATTTAATATTGCACCGAACACACACTACCTTGTGTTTCACATACCTACATTTTATTTATAGTGATAGACTAAGGCAACGCGCCTACTGATAACAGTTACTGTTTCTATCTTAATTCATTGTCCTCTTATTAATTCATATAAGTAAATAATCTCTGTGCCATAGTGGATACGAAAGTAAATAGTTCTTCTAAGCGTTATATTATACATTAAACACTTGGTTACGTATATTTTAATAATTGTGATATGTGGTTACGTCTTTTATTTCATGACATACATAAAATCCTTGCTATAAAATAATTAGACCTTATCGAAAGCTGCGCCTCGAAAGTGTTATACCATCACTTATAGTGATACATGTGTATTTAGTTGCTATATACGCACTGCATCTTACATAATTAACCACTTTCGTACAAATTCATAAAAAAATGTGTTAGTGACTTACTAATGATTATATTTGATTTTTTTATAGTTATTGTCTTTTTTTATCGAATAATAAGTAACAGTTTAAAAATAACTTCATGTTGTATTTTTAACAAATGCAACATGAAGTTATTTTTAATATATATAATTATGACATGCAACATGAAGATTATTATGTTATATTAAGACGTTTTAGGATTTAAAATTAAATGTTATGTTGATTCATCTATTATCCTATGGTGACGGTCATATATAAAATTTACGGTTATGAACATTTTATTTACACATAATTTTCTAATATATTATATTACCTGTACAGTAAATGACACATAAGCGTCATGAACGTAATTTTGGTGAAAATGGCTTAGTATGTAAGTGGGTGGTCATATTTTCTTACTCGCCATAAGTACGTCGCGCTCGACAGCACATGGATAGCCATTCGAGACCATCGTAAACTCGATTCGCACAGCCTTGTTCCGTTGTCGACAGTCGAGTAGTCGCGTACCGGTCACCGCGCGATACACACGTATTACTATTTGTATAAAATACTTTTCCAATTTGTTTACAAATAAAAGTCGCTGTGAACTCTGAGGAAAACAGTGGAAGGTGAGCTATCTTAGATTAGTTTTATAATGTGGTTTTATTTTTGTATACTAATTTTGTTTGACAATGGCTATATGATCAGCTATTGATGCGTCCCACACTACCTGGATTTATATTTGAGGGTTTTGTTGATACTATAACAGCAAGACGATCACTCATCATTCAAATTTGCTTGTATATGTTTGTTTACTGTATTGACGTAAGCTGGTTTGGCCTTATTTAGAACTATGATATCGATTTCATTTGATATTAAGTAACGATCTGTGTTAACTAGACACCACTGTAGATGACGATACGCGACAGCTCAGTGTCACATTTCAGTTTGATTATTGAGGTTTGAATGCAACCTATCCTTTTTTGGTCATAAAGTCAATTGTTATTTGTCAACTTGTACGTATTATTATTTTATTATTTCACAATTATTAATTATATAATAATAATTATTATCTATTTAATGTGTTTACCTACCTATTTTATATGCCATAAATAAACAACTGCTTTAACCTTTTATCGGTAACAATCAAGCTATTAATATTTTTACTGTATAATGGTATATTGATTGAAATATTATACTGATTTCAACAATGATTTCTTTATCACTTAGAATCAATTAGATAAAAATAAGTTATAATGATGTAAATAGGAGAGATAAGCCTGTTAGTTGCTGATAACAGTATTTTATTATTATATCATTTTACTTTTTACTTTTCCGCATCATGCTTTTTTCCGAATAGTAGGATACATAGAGAGAATGGAGTGTCATTTTTTTCAGTTTTCTCGAGTTCAAAATTGAGTATATATTATTTTTTCGTATTATGTTCTTTTCACTTAAATAACTTCAATATAATAATTCTCAAGTTGGAATCTAACGCATAACTGTTGCTGTTTTAGTACAGATGGTTCCACTGAACCAACAAGGTCTCATATCTAGTCATGATGTATAAACTTCTTGTCAAATAGTTCTATTCTGATATAGAGGTTAATATTAGATACATTGTAGATTAGTTACTATGTAGGTGGTACTTACGACGCGGAGGCCATCAGCCTTCCGGCCCTTTTGGGAAAGTGTCGTTGTTCTAAAATTATATTTCTACTTGAATCGAAGCTGAGTCATTACGTCTTGAGAAACTTCAGATATAATATAACTGTATAACAGGAATATACTATTGGTATTAATATGATAATTTTACGAACTCAGTATAAAAAAACTCAAAAATGTCCATAAAAATTAAATAAATTAAACAAGATATTAGCAACGTGTATGTCGCTTTATACAAAAGTATGTGTCAAACACATGACAAAGTGTATAATATTGATTTTAACAATTTATTGTCTGAAGGATTATTGAAATAAATCCTGTTTTTCTACGTTACTTCTCCGTATCTAAATGTTGTTTGCCAAATATCGTGTTACTCCTCACTGTTTTGATATAAAATAATTATAAGTTTTTTCTTTGACATATTAATATAATATCGTTACTAAAATTCTCTATGTAATTGTATAATCATTATAAATTCTTGAAATAGATAGTGAAACACTTAAACGTCATCATATATACTTATCTTATTTTACACTAATCATAATTGTGAGTGTTATAACTAAGTAAAATATCCTGGTTACTTTAAATGGTACAAAACTAAAATAAGGTTTAAATATTTATTAATTACTTAATTTTTCCTTTTACTTTTTTTTCTATACTTGAGGTTGGTAAAAACATTTCATTCAAACATTCGTTTGTTGTATTTTATACATTGAGAGCCAAATTAATGGCGCCTGACGGTGTTATATCTTATTATAGCCACTAATAAGCCTGACAGAGCTCCCTAAAAGAAAACAAATCACGCCGCAATGAATCAAAGAGAGATTTCGTGTAGAATTAATTAGTGAACAAGTTTCTTTCGATCGTTCACGTATAATTAGCACTGTAACACGAGAGAACGGGTTAAGGCTGTTCTTCACTGGAGGCTATGTTGACCGAGATATATGACACTCGTGTATGTGACACTAAATGTAATGTGATACTTGACTTATTGTCTCTCCAAATGAAACGAAGGACAATGTGATTTTGAATTTGAATATATTAATATTATTCTATAATGAATGAAATATAAATGTTCTTTAAATAATTATTTAAATAAAAATATATGCTATATATTTTACCGGAAAGAAAGTATCTGGTGTATTAGCCCACCCATCCACATCACAATATATATATGTACATTTATAACATTTATAGCCTTATTATATAATCAGAAACATATAAATGTACCGTAAAATATATGTATTATATATTTACACATTGTGATAATTATCGTATAGAAGAGAATAAGTATTAACATTTTTAAATATAAATGGTTAGTTCTAAATGAGTTTATTTAAATAAATGGAAATTTTCTAAATATTAAAATGTATTTAGATATAAATAGTCTTGGCTTAAAAATACAACTTATTTATAGCGTAGCGTTACTCTTTACCGTTTAATATACGAAACACCTAAGATTGCACACGACGCTACCGTCTACAATCCCGCTACTTAAACACACTGGCCACTCACTCGTCATATACTATATTTCTTAAACAATCATTACGGCACTTGTAACCAGATTTCACTTGATTAGATTACAAAAGTTTAAAGGAAAATCTTTAAAATATTGGTTATTTTATTGTGTCTGTGACATGAGTAGGTGCATAAGTGCCGAGGACTTGGACAGCTTTAATACCAAGATTTATAGACATTGTGTTCTTTTGAAACTTATTTAGACACTACTAAGAATATCTACATTAAATAACATTACTCTTCTAAGTCCAATTGTTATAATGAGAATAGATTATACTAAAAATAAAAGAAACTCATACTTATTCAAGCAGATAATATTGAAAAAATGAAAGTGGAGCAAGTGAGGCGGGAAAATCGCAGAGTCAGGAAATATCAGGTTACGCCGAAGGCGCATTACATACAATATTACATGATTTCCTTAGATTTTGTTCTTCCTGATAAATAATTGCTCAAAACATAAACTAAGTTCATCTTAATTTTATTTACAGATAGTCTCGACTCTCGCTATCTTAGTCAAAATATTAAAGTACCTGCAAACTTATTCATATTATTGGCAGTACCTATCTATAAACATGTCCTCTAATTATATTATATTGTTTTTTTGTTAATTACTGTCATACTAATATGACGTTTTGTTTATGTTTTATTTTATTGTCTATTATTAATTTTGAACAAAAATTAATTAGCAACAAAAATTAATTTGAACAAAAATTAAGTTAGTGGTGTGAACAGTTGTAGGCACCCGCAGGCAGAGTGGAGTGTTCATTATTACCGGCAGTGCAATTATCGTGACGAGTGCCCGCTCACGTCATTTTGCCCTGTTTACGCTACTAAGTGCTTTCATATAAATATTAAGCCACATTCTCTTCACCTACATACCATATAACTAAAGGTGTTCGAAAAATCAATTTAATCAGTAAATTTTGATAGTTGAAATATTTTTTATTATTATTTGTATAAAAATAATATAGTAATTAGTTTGATGAAAGAAATATGTATGGTAAACTAAGCTTTACCATAAAGTATAAAAATCTAATACAATGTAGGTAAAATATAAAACTAAATACACCTCCTATAAAATGACTGTACTGTAAAATATTTTAATACCCAATGATAAAATCTTAGGGTGTCAGCACGGTGACCCCGGAACTCGAGTCTTGGGAACAACCGAGCTTTTATTAGGTCTGAGTTAGCGGAGTCTGGTCTAAGATTCATCTTGCTATTATTTATAGCTAGACGCTTGACACAGAAAGATATTGATGACTTTTCTTCTTAATGGCTTTAAAATGTGCTAATTTAATTCAGTTAATGTAGTGAATGAAACATATTTATGTCAACTATTTTATTGTTTATTGCTTATTATTTATAGAATTGCTTATTATTTATTTACAGAATACAAATGATAAAAGTTACTCTATTTTCTAAATATAAGAAGTTTAAAAGTTTAGATATACCGAATACTTTAAGGTATACTATGATAATAAGATTACGTACAGAGTGTATTATATTATCCAAGAAGATACATGAAACAAAATTTGAATGTTATATCAGTTTAGTGTATTACTATTCAAAGTAAAATAAAGTTATGTGATAATTTTTAATTAAGATAATTACGCGTGCATACATACATATTATATATATATATATACATATATATATAATATATATATATATATATATATATATATATATATATATATATATATATATATATATATCACACAACCAAAAGGAACTTGAAAGTGCTTTGTTAAAAGTCGTGAAGTGAAAGTGGAAAGGAGAATTAATTGGAAGGAACTTCAAGTGTCACGTATCGCGGGCTATTAGAAATTTATTCATAATGCTATAGGTTTATCTTATTGTTATAGGCCCTTTAAGTACTTTGGTAAAAGCATTTGCATATCAACACGCTCTTATTGCTTGTTACGAGTGTATGTAAATAGGAAGTCGTATTTAAATTAATTGTGTATACATTTAAGATAATAAAAATCTAGTAGCATACTTTTATTACGAATCTTTTTTATTAATATTACATGCCATCATTGTTTTATATTATTTCAATTATGAATTTCAGGTTTTAAGATCAAACAATAATTCCCGGTAGAAAAAGACTGGAGCTTCTTAGCACTAGGCTCTCTTTAACTGGTATCGTAGTTTTCTTTATAATTGCATGGATAACACGTTCTAGTAATTACTTACTATTAATTTCTTTTGTTCGGTTCAATTCTGAAATTTATGCAGACGAGTTCACGACCAGACACTAGTATATCATTATGTTTTCAAGAAATGCAATGAAAAACTGCTAAAGGAATTTGTAAAATTATACATCACTTCAAAGGGCGAGGAGTGCAAGTCAGGGATTAAATTAAATGGCAAATTGTAATTTGTAATGCGTGTACGACACTCAGGCTGTCTTTATTATAATCCAACATAGAAATCATAAAAACTATATTGCTTTACATTATCAATGTAATAATTATCTGTATTAGCTGGTTATTGACAGTAATATATTTAAGATAATAAAGAAAATCCGTGTCTTGCGATATACGAAAGCAACGTTATATTTTCCAATATTTATTCTTTTAAAGACCTTAGATATAAGTTGATAGAGATTCATACCGATCATAACTAGAATTTAGTACGATTTTCAAACCAGTGCGTGCATATACGATACAACTGCGCCACGGCATCATCAATAAAATAATTCAAAATATAGACAATAGATTTTTTTTATTGTAGTGTTGTTGTAATATCGACAACTAGTGAAGCTTACATACAAAAATTATTGTAGGTCAAATTAATTAAAACTCGTAGGTACATACGCAAACAAAACAACAAAAGTTTTCCTGAATAAGCGGAAATATTGTTTTTTACCGAGTTTAAAAATATATGTTGATATAAATATAAATGAAGTACTCCATATATACATTGTAATACTTATATAAAAAATATGTATATTAAAATCGACTTTCTATTGCGAATAATTTCCCTTTGTCGTCGGAAGCATCGACGATGCGCACGCGACGGCTTCCGGCACATCTAGACTCCTCTCATGCGAGAGAATACCTGATATCTAGAATCTAATCATTTACATACAATACGTGTTTATAATAACTAGCGCTATGTTTAGACTCTTTGTTCTTTTTAAATTAATTTTATGAATTTCTTTATGACTTTGTTTATGTTATAATAATACTATATTTTTTTTTACACATATGGCCTAAATATTAGTCTTCTTTGGCAAAATTTTATCTAATATCATTATGAATCACGATTTTATCTAATGCGTGCAATAAATGCGTTTGCCAAGTTTCATAACATCATTATTGGCATTCCATATCGGGTATAATCCTATATAAAATACTTATTTTTATATTTAAAGCTATATTGCGTGAGTCTACAAACTTAGCTGTCTATAAATTAGTTACATAATTATTAACACAATTGTGGCGTTTCTTTTGGCTACATAGTTCATCTCATTTTCATCCGCTAGAAACCAATATACAAGATTGATTATGGATGTATACATTAACTCGCATAGATACCTAATTATATGATTTTTCTTCAGTATTATACTAATATATTTTTTTTAAAGTGGGAAAAAATAATAATAGACAGTTATCGTATTAGCAATGATTGAAATAGTTTACTTAAAGTATATATAAGTGCAAGAATTCACCTCCAATTAAATTTAATCTTTAATGATAAATTACATTACGTTATAAAAAGATATCTTTCCATTAGACTATGTTTTTGTGAAATATATCCAGTTTTTAGTATACATGTAGACTTATCGTATTAAGAAATATTATTATTTTACGAGTAAAATAAAATACTATCGTCCCCATCTTCAAATATATTACGTGCTCAATCACACTACGGAGCAGATAACGAAGTAGAGTGATATGGCAGACGCAACCAGACTTTGATATATCGAAAGGAATAAGTTCATAGCAGTGTCAACAACTTATAAATTCGATTAACCACGGCGAAGATGTTAAGTCAATTTTATTTCCTGACTACAACTTGAATTTAGTTTAACGACAAATGTTTCTTTCTACAAATCTATTTTAACTATAAGAAACATAATATTTAAACTCATTAAAATGACAAAAGATAACAGTGATTGTTCTCATTAAAGAGGTTGTATCGACATCGACCCTGAGTCACGCAGCATCGGTAACAAAACCAGCACAAGTATTAAAACACAATAGTAGTATTGCAATTTTATAAAAATGTCTATTATACTATTATTTTATAAAAGTTACTCAGTCTTATTATTTAATTAGGCAGGTGTTAAAATTATTCATCTAAAATATCCTTTTTCTATATTTTGAGAAGAACTCAATCCTTCTCATGAAATAATAATGGATATGTGACATTTTCATTATAATTAGTTTAATTTAACACCCGTTATACTTTTTTTTACGTTCGTGTAGCCGCTTCCTAATATGCTCTCGTACAGAAGTCTCACTTTCTATATTGCAACATAACTGAATGAAATTAAATGGTAATCCTTTAATGGGAAGTTGCAAAGAGTAACACACAGATAAAAAAATCATGTATTCGTTTTAAGGGCGTACTGTATTTCAATAAAAAAAACAATATTTCGAAAGAAAAATATCCTTTTAAGTTATATCACAATACAGGCATCACAGATACAAGTCCGGAAATGAAATAATGATCAACCTCGTAACAAATTTATTACTCATTTATTTTAATGAGTGCACTAAATATGAGTTATGTTATTTTATTTGAGGAAAGATTCCCTGTACTTTATACATCTTATTTCATTAGTGATGTTGAAAGGAGATATACTTACTATTAGATCCGGGACAAATGGCAATTTTATTTAAAAAGCAGTCTAGTGTCAAATTGTTAAATCGCGATTTCGAAAGCATCAAATTAAATAATGCTAGCACATTTAGTTACACTTTCGCCGGAGAAAGTCAATCGTGCATTAAACATCTTTGTTTTAGTGTCCGAGATAGCAGAACAATCATAAATAAGTAGCTTTTAATCTGTAAGTTATTGATTTGCAATGCTCTTAAGTAAATATTTTTTACATTACATATAGACTTTAAAAAGATTATTTTAATGTCTTCAACAATTATATATCTCGTGAATAAAATATATTAGCCGATTTTTAAATAAAAGTACGCTATGGTATTAATTCAGTGTATTGTTTAACCTAAATAAAGAGACAAGATCTTCTGAAACAATGGTACTGACAATAGCAGTTGGCACCGACAATCGCCTATGTTTCATTGTTGCAACCGATTGACTCCATTGGCATTGGCGCCCACGCTCGCTGCGCCGGCGCCTGCGTAACGGTACAACTTTTATTTAGCAAAGTTGTACAAGATTTCGAAATTTTTACTGACCATCTTATCTTACTCAATACTCTGCTAAGTCTCTTATTAAGCTTATTGCGTTGCTTATATCGTAATGAGAGAGAAGTGTGCATTAAGATAAATATAATACTTGAATTGACAATATCAACATTGCTTCAATAAAACTTTAAAAAACTTTTAAAAAATAATAAAAATAAAAAAGATAAATACTTGCACATATATAATTAGTTTATTACATAAATTATCTTGGCAAATAATGTTAGTCATTAAATATTAGCTTAACAATAGCAAGGTAAAAAGGAAGTACCTAGTGTCTAGACACTCCGTATTCGCTTTCCACGGAATTCATGGCATTGCGTGTTGAGTGGTGGATCTCAACGCCGTTATATTATAGCAATATATGCAAACAAATATAAGAACAGAGAAAATTGTTGCAAGCAAATTATTGTGTAGTTCAATTGCTTAACGATATAATTTTTCTTGCAGATTGTTCGTTTAAGAAGAACTGTAATCTGTTGTCAATTCGTTACGAACATGGAGAGCTGGTTGGATGACGTGAAACGTGTCAGAATACCTCGGCCTAAGTTCGAACGCAAATGCCCTGTGGAGCCCCCAAAAGATTACCTTGAAGATTGCAGTGACCTCAGTGGCAAACGGCATCATCGTAACAACAAGGATTTAGCAAAGGTTACCGAAGAGCTCAGACGGAGTCTACAGGAAAAACTATAACCCATTTACCATAATTTAGGTTTAAAAGTCTAATTTATATTACCAGAAAACTATATTACTTAAAAACATTAATTTAGGTGGCTTGCGTTACAGTAAGCCGATAGGTTAAATCGATATAAAACACACACTATACGATGACTACACATACATTTACTTATGTCATTATAATTTTCATTCGTCAATAATTTCTATTTATTGGTCTTAAGACGGCATTTAACTATTGCAAATTAAAAAAACTGCTTACGGTATGAAAGCATAAACAACAAATAATTATTTTGACGATATTGCCACTATGATATATTTGCACCGATAAGTATTCTTAGCGTAAGACGAAGCTTATTAAGTAAATTAAGTCCAATTCAGTAATTGGAAAATAATAAATATTTGAATAATTATAATTAATTATAATTATATTATGTTATGACAAGGACAATAATTGAAATCATGGTCATATATACTGAGAAATTAACTACTTCTCTTCTATTACTTTCTATTGCAGATATTTTCATTGTTAGTATATCATAATGTAATATGTATTTGCATAATGAGTAGTTTTTAAGACTGATGCTAGAATTATTATTATAAGATTTTATTTACAAGAAATAAAATTATCAATTAATAGTATTTATTATTTTAATATTTTCCATTAGACACTTACATCCCTGTACATATGATTAATATTGATTGCACTCTCACATCATAGGTATAAAAAATAGTCTCATGAATCATGATCATTTCGCTGAGCTCGCTATTTTAAGACACAAATAAAATATGTATAAATTGGTTCACTTTTTTTGTAAGTATGATTCACAAAATTTTATTGACCTTTAAATTTGAAGGCTGAAAATGTATCAGCTTATAAAAACGTTTTCGAACACTTAGTTATAAGCATACCTACTTATTTTATTTTAGTCTCCCATAAAAAAGGCGGGAAGTGTAAATGATTTTCAACAATATAAAATCAAACGCAAGACCAACATTTCGTATCTTTATAGACATAAAATTGTTTATACTATGTGGTTTATTGTGAACGATGAGCCCTCGTGAATAATTACTCATATTTTCATTTTCGTTCCTCCGCTACCACTTTTGTTCTGCTACTCAACACGCAATGTCTTAAATTTTGGCGAAACGCGACAAACAAGGTGTTTTGACAGTAGGTAAGGTCTCTCTACCTACCCCGCTATGCTTAAGAAACTGATGCTAAATTACTCAGCTAAGTGTATATATAATACAATATTTCGACTTATATCATAGCTTGGCGGTTTGTCAAGAAGGTATGTGGCTTGCTTTCATAATACTGTCTACTGTACTGATGGATTTATATAAAATAAAAAATCTTATGTGATAAAAATCTTTTTAATAAAAACCATGAATTCTTATTCATGGTAGAGATGAATTAAGTAACAGTCATTTGTACAAACTCTTGGAACTAGCAAATGAGAGTGAATGTATTAGACAGTTGGCTTACCGCCAAGCTTTGCCGCCATAGGTAAAGTGATCTACATGAGCGACATCCATTTTTCTTGAAATATGCTCTGTGTTATTCTAATAAGACCTACAAAGTGTATTACGAAAGCCACAATGTGACTCGATGAATATATCTTCGTGTTACGTTTTCCTTTAACAGAAGAAGCAATATCTTAACTATTCTGAGTCATTTGTATTTCAAAATAATTAGAGCTCCCGTTGATGCGAAATATATTCGTCCTACTAAGTAACGTGCTTTATACAACACTGTATGTCAAATATACGGTAGTAAATGTAACATTTATTTCATTTATTAAAAAGGTTTCTAATGCATTATTATTAAAAATAATAGCTTTTAGTACAAGAATGCATTTAGTTTATATAAAAAAGAGTTTGTGAGTTTATTTCGTATAAACTTTGGATGCACCTAAATTCATCTTTGAAAAAACGTATAAAAATTTGAACGCGGTGGGATCCGAAACCGCGCCTCTAGGAAACCGTAAAACACTGACCGCTAAGACATGCGTTGGACATCCGATTGCGTCGAAATTCTTGTACATTTGTTACAATTTTTGTAATTCTAAGTGTGGAATATCTTTAAAAATAGTAAAGCTTAAATTCACACTCCTGTGTCCGCATAGTTTTTGCTAAAAATGGTCCAAATCAGTTTAAAAAAATAAGTTACTTTACATATGATATGTAAGTAGAAATAGAATAAATTTCGAGGTAGCTTATAATTATGTTATATTGTATTCAAGCCTCAAGGGCTTAAGTTGAAAATTTTATCTCTGTATTATTTGGATCTGTCGAAACGAAACACACTATAAACATAACATATCATACATTACAGACATCAGCGAAACAAAGTTTTTTTTTGTTTTATATTTTTATGAATAAATAATTATGTTCATATAATCTATTACTTACGGCTTCGTCGTAATGCTGTGTGTGGAGTGCTGTCGTGCTGCCCTCTCTGGAGTTACATGGCGAAGAGTGCCTTCTAGAACGCCTGCCTTCCTCCTCGTACTCCTGGATGTATAGTATCTATTACTAACGAATCTAACATAATTATATATCTTATACCTAAGGATTATCAAACATGCACACAAAAAGACACAGACGCCACACATGCAGGAAAGAAAATTAATAAGCACTCAAGGAAAGGAGGGCAACAGGTTCAAGAACTTTAGAGCGTTCAGTGACACCAACTTGCTCCTGATTGTCTTTTAAGTGGATACACAATAAACGATTTTATGCCTAAACTATAAAGATTTCAAAGGTGTATAACAGTGTGAAGCTACGAGAGACCGCGATCAAACTGAAGGGTGAGGGATGATCAAGAGTCTCGAACGTTCAATTGATTTTTGCAGCTATTTTTGTGCGGCATAGTTTTGAGCTTTAAAAATACCTTAGTCAAAAGTTTATGGAATCACCCCAAAATTATCATAATACTAATCGTATATTATTATTCATTTTAGTTAATGTCATTCATTCTAACAAATGTCAATTTAGATGCAATGTCAAACTTTTTGGGTTAAGTTCGGAAATCTTTTTCATACGCAGAAATGCATTAAGTATCTCTTAAAGGCGTCTTTGTTAAAGAATTTTGCTTTGTGATCGAAATTGTATAATTACTAATTTATTTGTTAAATGATTCAATTAAGCAAAGTGTTAATGTTAAAAAAAGAGACAATGAAATTTGGATCAAAATTGAAGTTAATTTATAACTGAAATTTGCAATTCAAATTTAAAAAAGGGATCATGACACATGTTGAATAAAGGATATATTGCTCCTATATAGTATATGCGGAGTCAGTGTATCTGGGAACACTATAGAATGTTACTTTCAAATGACAGTTCAAATAAAAAGTAATTTTCTTTTACAAATATGTATTTTTAAAAAAAAATCTAATTAAGGTATCAAATGAAAAGGCTACCGTAGTTGACTCTCCCAATAACAGGTATTTAAGTATATAGACCACATAATTGATAAAGACTCGCGTGAGAGAGACTCACGTAAACGAAAATCAATTTCTCTACTATTAGGATTATTAAACTCTTGAAATTATTTAATTTCTCTTAAAAAAATTATATGAATTGAATAAATCATATTTAATTTTAATACTACTATAAACTTATTTATATTTATGTTAATGTTGTATTTTCATCAGTTTCCTACTGAAGCTTTTCGAGACTTTGTAAAATCAGCTAAATATAAACATATTTTAACGTTGAAAATAGCTTCTGGGCTATGATAACGAGGGGAACTGTGCGTCCGTTTCTCAATAAAATAGAATTATAAATACTATACAAAACTACTATGTGCAAATATGATTATAATATAATTAAAAAAATACAATATAATAATAGTTTTAGAAAATTGGATAAGTAACAAGTATTTTTTTCCATTAAATATATAGACTAGCAAGCCAATAAACAAATCCTAGCTATCAACTTGGTAAGCAATATATATTTGTGGTGGTAATATTTTTCTCATATATAAATTTAAAAAGTGACAACTCGATTCCTTTAGTCCGTTTCGTATAATAGGGCTAAGTGAAGGAACTTGAGTTAATAGGGCTTGCGCACAACACGGTTAAGTCGTAACTTAATGTCCTGAAAAAACTAGATGTATTTTATATAAAATTTTATTATATAAATATTATTTTAAATATAGTTTATTAAACTTGTTATAAAATTATGTTGATTAAAATGTCATTTAAAATAGTCAAAGCAAATAAAAAGAAAATGACTATTAGTAAATAGTAATAATGATTTTTTAAGGAATGTTATTTCTATTTTTTTTTTGTAATTAATAACTTACCGAGAAAATAATTACTTTTTGAATAAAAAATATTTTTAAAGAAGAACTTGTTTATTTTTAGGAGCTGCACAATTGCAGCGCTATAATAGGCAGGCACTTGATTGTTACATCCGAAGTTTCCAAATTTAAAGTTTGTGGTACGTTGTTATATTTATCATTTTTGTGGTTTACTACATAGTTTGTAGTTTAATTTACAACGACGCATCAGATATCAATATTGCTTTATAATAATTGTAATAGAAGCCGTATAAATATAATTACGATATAAGCATTTTGAACTAAGCTTGTAATGGACAAGACTCATAGAAAAACGGAAACTACGGACTGTTTATTTGCACTTTATACGTAAATAGAACAGTAGAGACGCATGTCATAATAAACTGGCTTTAGAACAATAATAATAAAGTCGTACAACTACGAACAACACCACATAAAAATTTGTGAATGCGAGAATTTGCTAATTATATTTACTAATTATATTCGAACTACTACTTATTTTTGTGATTACAATTTTTATGATATGGCAATACCTTTGCCATGGCATGTATGTCCAGTGGTATGTAGTCGCGGAAGGCGACGCGACGCCGACGACGCGACATGCCGTCTAACCGGTAGTCCGACGTGCCGAGGACTGCCGACTGAAGCGGACGTCTTCATCACCCCATCACGATAAGTTACGCGCACAGAAAAATTGCCCGCGCATATGCCATCATTTTTCAATTGAATATGAACAATTTGAACATATTCACCTCGATTTGTTCGTGCTTACTGGCAATATTGTTACGAGAAAATTATTTCCGCATGTCTCGGAAAAAGGTTTCAATACAGAATTTTGTAGCCTATGAAGTATCAATAGAAAATGTGTCTACTGATTTGATAAACTGTTATATTAGATGATATATAAAAATATTAATATTTTATTTGTCGTACGTTCAATTGGTTGTCAATAAACTGGAATGACAAACCGATATATTGATCTGGAATTTTAATGATTCAATGTTTCGCTAACATACTTATTTATCAAAAAATATTTGTTTTTTATACAATTATTATACGCTTAAAAGTAATCTACTAATTACATTAGATGACACAAGTACAAAAACAGGTTTTCATTCTCGGCAAATATTGCGTAAAGCATAATTTCATTAAAGAACTTTTTCTTCCAAAGATTTAAGGAAATAGGCTACTACTTTAATAAAGGGATACCCCTAATGCTAACCCTTAAAATAAGGGAGTAAAACCATTTATCTTAATGATACATCAAATTGGTAGCGCGGATCAAGTCTCGTTTGACGTCATTTGCCCACTTGGGGCAACTAATCTCATTTAAAATGAAAGCAATTTTTAAAAAAACTTCATTTATAATATTTGTTCACTATCATATTTATTACATTATAATATAACATAACAGTATTTCAATTTATAGAAATAAGCATTTTATTTTAGTCTTTTTATGAATTTTATATTTATAGGTAAGATATTTCTAATGACTGAGTATTAAAGTATTAATTTTATACTTCAATATTCACTAAACATTTCTTCCTTAATCACAAAATATTTAGTATGCTGAGGGTTTCAGTTTCGATCTAGCTAGGTTTCTGTTTTAAAAATGCCTTTTTATTCGTTAATTTACGATCCAGAAGAAATTTAAAACTTGAACGGTTCGAGTCTAAATGTCACTGGTCTTATTATTTGTTTCCTCTTTTGAAGTTCCTACCTTAGAGATGAAAACTATTATTGGAAAGCCTTTATCAACGCATTAGTAGCTAAATATAATTTTAATAAAAAATAATAATTTTGAAAATATACAAAAAAATTCTAAAACTTTAGATAAACTGGCTTAAATACTGACTTAATTTATTCAAAGAGATCGATTGACTGAAATTGTGAAAATGTAAACAAACTGATCTTAATATAAATTATTACCAATAAACGAATTAACGAACTTTTCAAAAATAATTCTGAAATTTATCGATCAAAGTTCATCCAGGTAATAAAATACGAAATATATACAAATATAGAAAATAATCTCTAAGTACTTAAAAATATACGAGTCAATAATAAAACACAAATTATATATAAAGATACTAACGGTAAAAACCAAAATACTGCCGGGCTCGTCCGGGATTTGAACCCGGGACCTCTCGCACCCGAAGCGAGAATCATACCCCTAGACCAACGAGCCGTTGCTTCAGGGATGTAAAATAAAGATTAGATAAACTAAGATCCAGTCAATTTATATTGTCATATTTATAAGAGATAAGAAGCCCGTACATATGTTTTATAAATACCTTAATTTAAATAATTTTAATACTTTGAGATTTTATTATCAAAGATAACTACAATAAAACTAATAGGAATATTCTAAAAGGACTTAGAAAGTAAAATGTATTTGATGGCCGTTATTACCGACTTACTGTTTTTTTTTTCAGTAACAGCCAATTAGACATTAGTGTTTAAAAAAATGAAAATTTTGCCAGATTTACCTGTTTTAGGCATCACGTTCATGGAAATAACGGCCACAATTGCAAGTGAAGTACTACTACATCTAGCCGTTATATTCATGCAAGAAACGGAATTACAGAAATTGAGTGGTCGTGTCAAAGTGCCACTTCTCTACATATAAGTAGATAATAAGACGATGAAAATATGTGTGCAATTACTTAGTATCAAATGTAATAGACAAAACGTAGATATGTATACAGATTTGTGGTAAAATTAAGCACTTTGTATACGACCGTGCAGCCACGTTTAATATTGCTTTACTAGTTCAAGCGAAAATTGTTATTTAAAAGAGTAAACGTGATTGTGGAGTTGCAAGTAACACCCAGAACTCTGCTGAAAATAAGGCGTTAAGAAGAAAAGTGTCACAGGTAAAATATTAAAGTGAAGGTAATTCTGGCAAAATCACCTCGGGCGGAGGGTCCAGCTCGTCGTCCGGTGGCGGCGGGTCTCCAGCGCGCCACGGGCGCCCGCTCCTGCCCCACACAACACTTTGTCTTACAACTTACATCAATGATGAATTTAAAACAAAACATCTATGATAATATATAAAGCGATTCCAGAACATTTTTGTAATAGAACCTTATCACTGTTGTGAGTTAATATGATTATTTTTTATATAATTATTTATTATCCATTACAATAATTTTGAATAACTTAAACTATGTACGTACATAGTTAATGTTAAGAGTGATTAAATTGTTTTATGGAATAGACTGTTGGGCACGGACTTTACGAGCAGTTAATTCAAAAGAACTCTTACGGGTGCATGATAGCCGTATAAAACCGCTGGTGACAATAAATGCGAACGTTTATGCGTCTATAAAACAATCGATTCCGAAGCCGAATGAAAATATTGGAGGTAAGCCAACAACGCACGTACGAGTATCTTGCTGGAAGACATGAGACGCTGCATGCAATCTTTATAATTATTACAAAATGATATATCGCATTAATTTCTTTAATAAATATTTAAAAGTATATATTTTGTTACCAAATATAATATTTGATATCTATATATAATTTACATTGCTTAACTTATTTGTAAACCTAGTCCCATCTCTAAAACGTCCCTAAATTTTTGCTGTCACCTGTAAGCTTGATCGTGGGGCGGGAGACCCAAGCCAGAGTCCTCGGAGGGTGAGCGATGGTCGACCACGAGAGGCACTTCTGCTGGCACCTCCTACAACAACAATCTCTACCTCACCCTAATATATTAAATAAAGACGTTAATGCCAAGTGCTCATAGAAAACAACGTTACAAATTTCATTATTCAAATAAACTCTTTATTAACGACGATTAGTTATATTTATAAATATATACAATAACTCAGTTCCGTTGGTCTTAAAAAACTCAATTCTTTGTATATGGTATCATATTTAAAATAATGCGGCCCTGGCAATTTGTTTGTTTGATGAATGACAAATTCTGTACAAATTTGACCTACCAACATTTTCTAAGTTTTCTATGTTAACACAAAGCTTTTAACAACAACATAGTTATTGCACAAATACAGTTAACACATCAAATATGCTTCATATGCAACAGAATTCAAATATCTAGTGTCATAAGGCTGTAACGTAAAACCTGCAACGTGATAGGACGTAACAAGAATTAAATTGAAGTATTTATCAAAACTTCTTTAATTAACATACAAAATCAATTTTCTTATTTTTCGTTTTATATATATATATATATATATATATATATATATATATATATATATATATATATATATATATATAAATTTTTGTATACACATATATATACAAAGATTTAGTAAATATAACATCGTATCACGTCACAATATGTGCATGCAACATATGAGCGCGTGCGGCCAAAGCACTTACCGGGTCGTGAAGTTCGTGCATAGTTGAAGACGGCAGCATATGTCTCTCACTCGCCCGCTACGAACAATTCCAAGCCTCAGGTATGTACATGCCAGTAATACACTATTGTATGGTTGGACATGGTTTTAATTTCCGCTAAGAAACTCAATTTTACATTCCTGAATTAATATGGAAGCCCTAATTTTTTTTTATATATTTAAAGATTTACACATAAAAGTGATCTATAAGTATTTAAAAATCACCTTTGATGACAATTACGTTTATTTTATTTGACTATATCTACAATTTTCAAAATTCAATCAACATTTTTCAATCGAGAATCAAATGAATCGGAATTTATTGTTCCGATAAAGATTAGTAATGTCATTCGGAAAAAATAGGCTAATTAAATAAAGAATCCAATTGAATAAAATTTCACGCTCAATGAGCTGTATTAGGTTTTTTGAGATGAAATTATTTTTATTAAGTTTAAAAAAACTTTATATCTTGAAACATCAAATTACTGTTGTTTCGTTAAACCAAATAATCGAACGGTCTTTCGTTTCAATTTTCTTGCTTTTAAAATTTTATCAGTCAACTCGATGTATGCCAAATTTTAAAATCAATACAAGATTTAGATCTTGTAATCGATTTTAAAGCTTGGCATAAACATAAATCGAGTTTCCGAACATTATTGATATTATCTATTTATGTTCTTTTTTTATTAAAATATAAAAGCCAAAATAGATTTTTTACTTTGATTAGATTTATAGATAATTTGATCTTAAAAAGATGAATTTTTACTTTAGCATTAAGCCAAACGTTAAACATATATTTAATTAATTATGAGCATTTATAACTATACATGTCTATCTTCGCTCATGTTCACATTATGCTAGATATACAAATAAAACAGTAATAGTATATTTTTTTACTCTCGCCCAACCCTTTTTACTCTTTTCCAATTAGTTTTTCTCATCCTCTCCTATCCCATCCTAGAAAGACAGAGCTCACTACAGAATTTTTTTAAATTACTTTTAAAAAACATCATCCTAGGGAGATTTTAATACATAAATGTGCAATTCAAACACGAATCCCGCTGCTTTAATGATTTCACGAAAGCAATATTTAAATTAAGTATTATAATAATGTCGTATAAATTGAGTTAAAAATGTTTAAGATATCATCTTAATTTGTAATGTTTGGAGAAGGACTGTTTATTATACCAGTAAAATAAACATCTAGAAATTGCAAGCGCATTCATGTTTATCTGCGAGCTGCAAAATTCTAATTAGAGCTTGCAAACTGGAGATAAGAAAAATTGATTTAACAGGTACTCTCAATAAATAAAAAAAGTAATTAAAAAAATACGAACATTATCACTTTAACTAATAAATGTGTCCTAAGGAGAAAGTAAGATATTGATGTAATAAGATTTAAGACTTTCGTGATTTTTATATATTTTAAATACAACTATTTCGAACTATTTAGCTACATTTTAGAAATCTTGACGTTTCGAACACTTTATTGTTGGCCCTTTTAGATTGAGTCTAATGGACTAATTTAAAATGTATTTGCCAAAAACCAAATTAATTAATTAAAACGGTTAATCTGTTTAAAATACTGGTACTTAGTAAAAAGATATTGATGCAGATTTATAAATGAAGTTTAAAGCTATTGAATAAGGTCATGTAGTCAATTAAAAAAATCTATTATTGAATTTCTTTATTGTAACTTAAAAGCATTTATAGATATTACTTGTTAGCTTCATTTTATAATAAATATGTAATATACAATGAAAAATATAGATACATACTTAATTTATTAACAAGATGCAGTAGAAAATAATAATGCGATTAGTCAAATTAATAAGTACGTATCATATGTATTTTTTTCTTATAATGTAATAGATAGATATACATACATATATACAAACATTTTGAAATTTTCTTATATCTTCAACATAGAAATGATACAAATTTTATATAAGTAAGATATACATTGAATTTCCTATAAAAATGAAAACTTATTTATTTCACGCACGAATATGCACATATATTTATATATTCTATTAATGCTTAATATATTATGTACCTAAAATGCAACTTTTAAGCTGTGTAGATTGATTACGAGTGGAAACCCTGATATAAAATTTCTGTGACAATAAAAGATATACGGATTAAGAAATTATTATTTGTAAGTATATTGCAATAAGTATTATTGCAGCATTTGTGATTTTAAAATATATCTATTTTCACTACTGTGGCTAAAATTTGATACACGTTTAGATTACAAAATTTATTTTTAAAAGGTATTACGGGAAAGAACTGTTATAAATTAATTATTAATATCAATAATTAGTCTTATAGAAACAGCGTATATATTTATTTTCTTAAATTTTTTATCATTATAAGAAATCAATTTTAAAGAATTTTAGTATGAATAATAAAATTTCTGTATATTGAGTATATGGTATATGACTTGAAACAAGTCTTGTGAGATGAACGTTGAAATATATATATTAATAACTATAACAGGATGATTCTCGAGTTTGCTTGTAAAATTAAGTAATGAATTCCATGACAATAGAATATAAATTGATTTATAAGATCTATTATATAACAAATATGTCTACTAAATAGGTAGTATTAATTTGTGCATTTGACAAATAGATTCATGACCAGAAGTAATAATCGGATTTCCTGTTAAATAGTATAGCTATAGATAATTATGTTTAAAAAATTACATTTTGTTGAATGTTGATTGATTTTTCAGGTTTTATTTGTTTTGTCCGTGACAAAAATATGACAAAAGAATCTTTAACAAAGATCATAACGGTCACTGAACCAGGAATAAATAGGTAACAATAATAGTTTCAGGTATCCTATTAATGCGATTGTCCTACGTATGTACCATATTTAACCCGTGTTTAAATACGATAGCCATATCCATACTACATTTTACTACAATTTGACTTAAGATGATCTTATAACATTAATAAAATAAAGAAATTCAATAAACAGTAACGTAAAAATTTTAATCGAAGTGCAATCAAAGTATCTTATTTAAATACAGAATATCCTTTATTATAATTATATACCTTTATATGGGGATCCGGTCCATCCTCTGGACGACGGTATACAAGCTCGTCGAAACGCGGCCGGTCCTCCGGAAGCAAAAATTCCCGGATTTCCGTCAAAAGTGAATACTGCGAACAATTAAAACTTTTTTAAATATCACGTTCATTATATTTTTAAAATACGTAATACACGATACTATATATGTCTAATATACAATATAAAATACAATGGACAATTAATTATATTTAATAAAAATCACGAATTATCTTCAAAAATCACGAATTTTCATTTCATGTATAAGACTACTTTTATATATGGGTGACTTAGACTATAGGTATTTTCTATGTATATCCTATTTGTAAAGTTTTTTGGACTATTAGAAATTTGGTTTTTATAAATATATTCTTTAAGAGAAAATCTATTTTTGACGATTTACGATCCCATTGTGGTGTAATGGGATAGCGTCTGATTGTAAACGCAAAATTGATTGTGGTATCCTTACTACGAGGAATGTTTTAATCAAATTTTTTTTTATTCGCTCTTGTGAGGCAAAATACAATTTCTTGATTCCGGGTGGAAAATGAAGAACGAAATATCTTAGCACTACGGTTTCTTTGACTAATCTGATATGATTCTGTATCATTTAGAATCTGTATTATTTAGAATCTGTATTATTTAGAATCTGTATTATTTAGAATCTGTATTATTTAGAATCTGTATTATTTAGAATCTGTATTATTTAGAATCTGTATTACTTAGAATCTGTATTATTTAGAATATGTTAAAAGAGTGATTTAATTATGAAGTTCAGATTTAATTACTTAATGGAAATGGGACGATAGCGCCTTTGTAGGAGCAAAAAGCTTGCATTATTCTTCGTGTGTGTGTGTTTACTAGAATAGTATATGTCTTAAATAGTAATAGGTTTTAATTGGTTGTGGGTTCGATCCCCACTCGGGGGAGTGATTATATTTAAATTATTTTCACTTCCTCGCTCTGATAAAGACTAAGTGCGGCGTTGAGCTCCACCACTCAACACGCAATGTCTTGGAATCGGTGGAAAGCGAAGTACGGAGTGTCTTAACACTAGGTACCCTGCTATGCAGGATAAAAGCGTAAAGCTAAAAAGAGGGGTAATACGTATTATAGAAAATATTCGCCTTAGTTACTTAAGTTTCACCACAAGAGCAAATCTAATATCAAGTTGTAAATTATAGTTTCATAAAATTAACTTCGTAATGAATATTACATAAGAACGTTGGAAAAAACGTAAGTATTGAATTAAATTAAAATAAGTGGGTGATTTTCGTCGCTGCTATCATTAAAGGAATCAAAAAAAATGAAAACGTGGGAAAGGGAACACCATCAAAATTATTACATAGATCATTTTCTATACCAATAAATTACCATTTTAGCACAACTAAAAGAGCTATTGCACGAAATGTGAAAAGTTAAATATCATAGCTTTAGATCAGCTTTGGGCACCTTAAGTGAGAGCCTATTTGTGCAGTTTTTAAAGTTTTGAGCGTAAAGTTACTAGATACATTATTTCTCACTTTATTTTATTAGTAAATAATAAAAAACTAATTAGGTAAATTAATATATGATTGTTTTTATTTAAAAAAAACTTATTGATGCATCTATCCCTGCATAAGGCAAGTATCCTCTGAAGCATTTTTAAATCTAGGCAACTATCCCATCTTTTAGAGGTCAAATAAAAACGGATTTACTGAAAACCATTATTATATCCATAAAAATAGGCTAAAATAATAGATAAAATGTTTTCAATATATGCATCATTATTCTTAAAAAGCTGACAGTTTCTTAGAATAGGTCTTTTCGAAAATACGGTTACAGATAATGCTAGGTCTAACACTTTTACAGTTTCTGCTAATTGATCACCTTAACACTTTTTCTCGCATTTCAAAATAAAAACAATGTAAATATAAACATTCCAAAATTCGATGCTACGGCACGATGACGATGTTTGGCAAGATTAATAAAGAAAAATAATACACACATATATATATATATATATATATATATATATATATATATATATGTATATATATATAAATGAAAATTATAGACATATTCAAACGAAATGAGATTTAGTAATTACAAGCATTAATCATGTATTAATTAAAAAACCAAACGTTAATTTGCCGTTCATGTAATTAAGCAGAAAAATATGAGAATGGAAGGGGATAATGCGTTTTTCGCGGTTTCTTAATGTTTACGACAGCAAATAAACGTAATTGAGGGTAAATTGCCTATTCATAATTCACTAAAGAATAATGAGAAAACATAAAGGTGAATACATAATTTGCTTTAATATTTATTAAAGTTCCATTTAATGTTTATTTTTAATTTATTTTTATTTCATTAGAATAATTGTAAAATTAATACGATATAAAAATGATAAAAAAGCTTACTATAAACATAAATTAGTCAATATATATAGTGAATATCCTTAATATTCACTATATATACTATTTACAAAATATTATTTATTTAACAATAAATTGTTACGTGTTTCAATGAACTACTTACTTTTTGTGGCGTGTCAAGCAAATCCCTCAAAACTGTAAGAAAGGCGTCCGACGTAAGACGTCGAGACGCATATTCTTCCATATAGTAAGCAAGCGCCGGAATATCACTTTGTGGTAGCAACGATTTTGCCTTTTGTTCGACCGCTGTCGCTGCAGCGCCTCTACGTTTTCCCCAGCCGCTTATTCTAGCACGGAAATTACAGGTATACAGAAAATTAGATCAAATATAATTTAAATCAAATAATAATAGTTTAGAACTATAGCGTAGACTCGCTTAGAAACTATAATAATGCAAAAATGCGTTACTTGTCACATGTTACAGGGAAACCTAAAAACTCATTGTATATTCTCACCTAATTCATAGTTTTTAATAGTTTAAAGAAATGTCTAAATATTACCAAATATTATACAGTTTCTGTGAGTGAAAATTATGTAAATGAATTCTGTTAGTACGACCCGTATACATGAAAAGACAAGCCGCGACACAGTGACAAATGACGTACTCCTAGTTAGTGTTACCGTGAATTTCTCGTATTTAAAGGCTTGATCTTATGAAAAAAATCGTCTGAAAAGTGTTAAGCAAATAAATTTTATATCTAAGTACAAAATAATTAAATTTAAAATTTAAGATAATGCTGTTAATTTATAAACTTTTGGTAAGCACTTTTCGTTATTAACATAATACTATGTTATAGGTTTTTTTTCATTATAGTTAGTCTAGAGATAAAAGCTAGGAGACTATAACTTGCAAATATATCAATTGGCACTTGGGTCAATATAATAAGGGGAAAAATATGCATGTCTAAAAAAAGATATTTTATTATAAAATTTGTATAAAATCCGTATAAAAATTAGAACACTCTTTTGTTGTTACCATATCTAGTAAAAATAAGTTGTAACAAGAGCATAAGAAACTCAATACACTCAGATGTAGATAATATGGCTTAGCGGTCAGGGCACTTAGACGGTTTCTAAGGAGCACGGGTTCGAATCTCACTGTGGTTCCAATTTTTATACGTTATTTTTATATGTTTTTCAATCCTAATTGTGGAATAATACTTTAAAACTACTAAAATATTAGAATTTTGATTTTTCAAATTATATTTTTAGGGGTATTCTCAAATAGTTTAAAACTACTAACACTACCTTTATAAAAATGCATATACCTTGGTGCAGCATCTCGTTCTCCAAAGGCTGTACACGCGTGAGGCACTTTCCCAACATCCCGCACAAGCAGAGACATTCTTTTGTGATATTTGAGTTGTGCGACCGCTTCATCGTGCGTTACGTCTACGAATGACTGACCATTTACTTCCAGGATTTGATCGCCAACCTGACAAAAATAAATATCTTTATAGCTATCTTGACATATTTATTTTACTATTATTATCAAAATATACGTCTCATTGAAATCATAACTTTTAATCCTTATTTTATATGAATATATTGAGGCCGATCATGGCGCAGTGGAACAGCCTCTGACTGTAAACGCGATCAGTGGTGGGTTCGATTCCCACCCGGTTGAGTACTTAGATTTTAAATTATTTTCATTCCCTCGCTCGGGCCAGACAAAGCGTGGCGTTGAGTACCGCCAATCAATACATGATTTCACAAATTCGGTGGAAAGCGGACTAGGGAGTGTCTTGTCACTAAGTGCAGTCTATTAACCCTGCTATGCGTAAAGCGTAAAAGCGTAAATCTAAAAAAATATATGATTGTATGTATAAAATTATTTTCGATGATAACGTAAAACTTGTTTCGTGACACAACAAGAAAACTATCATTATTACATCATTAAATAGGAAAACATTCATATTTTCATTGTATAAAAAACATATAACGTTTGTCTAACAGGAGCGTATTCGATGGGATAGGAATGACCACGGTTGCAACAGAAATCAATAACAAAGTGGTGCCTTGTTAAAAGTTTAAAGAACTCTGCCTTGGCTCCAGTTAACGAGAGTTGAACATGCTTCACTTCTGCCAAAACAAATATTTTTTTTTTAATATGAAAAGTTAAGTTTTGCAACTCTCATAGAATGTGAACTTTTTTTGTAAATTGTAAACAGTAAGTATATTGAAAGCCCAAACTTTAAGAATATTTTACAAAGTAACAATGGCGGTTGGTTGTCAAAGATAGAAGTTTACGACGGAAAAAACAATATCGAACAATGAACTTCATAAATAGTAATAGCTCGTTTAAAAGGCATCAAGTTTCCTTTATCCTTCATGTAAAACTAGGTCAGCAAAGGTTATTGTAGCTTGATAAGCTAATTTTTCCTTGCCACGAGGATAGATGGACTCGTGTCAAAACGATATTATACAAATATATAGCACTATTTAGGCCCATGTCAACATGTCATATAAACTCCATAAGAACCACGCATCAAAATTTAAATGACATTTATTATATAAAAGGATTAGATAAAAAATAAAGACTAAACTTGGACATATATACATTCTTACATTATTAACTTTGAAAAATTCAGCTTTTCACGCACGAATAGAAAGGATGGATAGGAAACATATTAAATTCGTAACGTCACAGGTTATTACCGAAGACCTTTATATAAAATATAAGCACACGCAAACCTAGTATTAACCGTTAAAATAAAAAAAACAATCACCTAAACAAAGCATAAGAAAAAGATTATTAGTATACTTTTTGAAAGTATCAAATACAACTTACCATAAGCCCAGATCGTTCAGCTACTGAATCTTTATCCACACCAGTTATGTAGATACCAAGACTATACTCCAGACCACCTCTGATCATCAGTCCTAAGGATTGTCCAGGCTCGATGCACAGATCCACCTTTACAATATAAAAAAATATATGTTATAATGCTTTTATATACTTATAATTAATGGAAATGATAACTTAGACGTAATTTTAACTCGCATTTATCTTTAAAGTTGAATAAATATAAAATTCATGATGATTGATTGATAGATCATTTACTCAATCAGATTGATTGATCTTAAAAAAAATAGTATTATTTAATGTCTTTCCCATAAAATACTTACACATTATTACAAAATAATTACGCATTTATCTTGACCACAACAAATACTTATATAATAAAACACAGTAACAAAATAACGGTTTAGAAGTATTCTGTCACCGTTAAAATTAACCTACATAACGTGTGTATTATATTTATGTAAATCATTAAAAAATAACAGTCACTTTTAATTTATTTGCCTTTTTACTCGTAAATCATGTGAGATCAACCACAAGGGGATCGGTACCTGGCAATGTCAAAGATCAATACCGGTGTACCAGAGATCGCCAATGGCGTAATTACAAAGCCGCATGTCACAGTTTTTGAACAATGGACTTTTCATTAACTAAACTAAATATATATATATATATATATATATATACGCCATTGGTACGCCATTGGCGATCTCTGGTACACCGGTATTGATCTTTGACATTGCCAGGTACCGATCCCCTTATGGTTGATCTCACATGATTTACGAGTCAAAAGGCAAATAAATTAAAAGTGACTGTTTTTTTTTAATGAATTACATAAATATAATACACACGTTATGTAGGTTAATTTTAACGGTGACAGAATACTTCTAAACCATTATTATGTTACTGTGTTTTATTTGTAGGAAAAAGTATTAAGTAGTAAGCAGGTATTGAGGTAAAATTGAGGTAGTTTACTCTCATATAGCAGCCTTTTAACTTCAAATTCGTTCTTGTTGAATAACTTGAAAAAAGAAGGAGGTCTATAGATTCGTATACGTAAGGAAATTAAATTAATATTTAATAGAAGACATTCAAATAATAATAATAGCTTGACATGTATGTATGTATATTTCTGGCAATGTACACGAGGATGTGTAACGTAAATTATATAACGAAATTCTTTGATCACATTAGTAACTAATTAGGCAACTCTTTGCAATTCATAAAAAATAACTTAAATAATTTTAATTTTAGTATTCGCAAAAAAGTACAACGGAAATTAAGGACGGCTAAACAGATCAACAGTAGTTTACATTCCCAATCTACACAGTATCCACAACAGGACTGTGTTTACCATTCTCTTGCATGAATCAGTGCTTGATTTCAGCTTCATAGACTATTAATCTATATTTGTTAACTAGTCTTTGTTGTGATAAAAGGTATTGGCGAAATACAACTCAGAATCAACCAGTACTATGTAATCCGATGTAAATCGAACAAAAATCTATTGTATAATGGCGCGTACATGACAAAGTAATCTTTCAACGAGACCTGTTAAAGCTGTCCTGTAATATAATTCATCACACAATGTTTGCGTGGGCTTATCGAACGTGCTCTACATATTTATTTTGTCACAGCAAATTTTATTAGACCGAGTAATTAATTGTGAAAACATCAGCTTGCAAAAATCTTGAAAGAACCACTTTAATTAAATATATTGTTATATATCGTATAAAATGTTGATTATATATATCTCTCTTATATCTCTTTAAGTATTACTTATAAATGAATATTGGGCAAGTTCCGCATAATACTAATTTCAGAAAAAAAAAGTTTTTTTTATTCTTCCTAGCCTTATTTTCATTAGTTCGCTGTAGTTAATTTTAAGTTTTATTTTCTCTTTGTACACGATACTCAACATTACCATAGCTGAAAAAAGCTGTTGGCATTTAAATATAAAGCAATAGTATACTGAATCACGTATTCTGAACTATGCATGAGGTATCTAATAAGCCCTTGGGAGACGTGACCTAAATGCCACCTAAAGGAGCATTTAAGATGCTTCTTGGCTCTGTTTAAATACCTCCATTCAGTTATATGCCTTCAATACATGCCTACTAGGGGTGTTATTACATTACTTTTTTATTATGTGTATATATATGTACTCATTCGAAACAATAACATGTAATATCTAGCTAGTTGTTATTATTAGAACTATATCCATAATATTCATAATATAGTAAAAAAATTTTTTTTTTGTTTATACGATAAATATATTGAATTATAGGCTTTTATAATGTAAATATAGCCGAATACAACTTTAATGTCTAAATTTATAACTTTCACATGCTGACAATTAGGATTTGTTATTTGCTTTCTGAGCCGACGAATATCAAATATCAAGAAAGGAATTTTATTAGGCGCTAGCTCTTTGACAGAAATATCGTATAGGAGAGTAATATCAGTTACCAACAAGACGCTTGCTAATATAGCAATCTTTCTGTTATTTGTCAAAATTTAGACAAATTAAATATTTTAGTTTAATCTTATTTAATATAGTTGAAATATAATTTGTATAATGGTTGTTATAAATGTTATTAACATATGATTTATTAATATTTTTAACACTAACCCTTCGTATGCGGTCTTTACTTGTTGAACGTAATGGTCGTAGCGGCGGCGGTGACGCTGGTCTGCCGTATCGATCCATCCACGAACAGGAGCCTCTACCCACCAACGCACCCGCAGTTCGGACCACCATGGTTAGCTGTCGACAGGACTTCAACATCTGTTAATAAATGATTTATTTATTAAACGGTTGTATAAGCCTTGTTGAAAATAATTCAAAACACTTAATATTTTTTCAAGTATTTAGATAAATAGTTTATATTTTTTAACACGATTGCTTTATATGACAAGATTCTTAATTTTTCTGCTATTGTAGTAACTGTAATATATTAAAGATTATCGTATTCGTTTATATGAAATAAAAAAATATAAGTTCACGCAAGTCTTATCCACCCCAACATCCCTAGTCTTTTTGTACGACGACAGCGGAAATGCTTCTAGAAAGACAATTTATATGTACTTAGTTACAAAGGAAACAATTTTCCCTCATCGTAGTTTCAGCCGTATGAGAACTAATTTTTTTTTTCTATCATTATTTATATTTAAATTGCGGTCATATAATTCACTTTATTTAGACTCGCATAGTAATTGCATACCTAAAACTCAAAGATGACTCAATATTCATAACTACTTCACACTACATAAGACGAGTGCTCTTCATATGAACATTTTTATTATTTTTTGGAAGCATTCAGTAACAAAATGACTTTATATTGAGTAACAAAATTGATTTATATTAGTAATAAACATCCCAGAATCTAAATAACCAATCATTCAAATATTTATATATAAATGAAATATAAAATATTTTAAAAGGCTGGCCATTTCACAGTAGAACAGCGTCTTACTATTATTATGATCGATTGGGGTTTGATTCCTACTCGGGAAAGTGATTACATTTAAATTAATTTCATTTCCTGGCTCTGGTAAGATAAATCACGGCGTTAATTTACGCCACTTAACAAGCAATGTCTCAATTTCAGTGGAAAACGGAATATTTGTCTTAAAGCTAGATACTTCCTACCTTCCTATGCGAAATATCTTTTATTTAAACGTATCCGTTGTAACACCCTTAAATTTCCAGGAGCCATTTTCATTTTTAAACGTACAGTAGCGCATTACAGTTACGTTTTTAAATACGAATTAAATATTTGTATATTATTATATTTCTATTCATACAATTGAAATCATTAAGTATTAAATACTAATTAAATATTTATATATAACCTTTTATTGTAACGTATAAAGTGTTATTCCACATTTTGGATTAGAAAACATTTTTGTATAGAGATTTTTACAAATTTCTGGTATTTAAAGATTATTAAGAAATTGTTACAACTACTACATGCTAATAAGATAATAACTGTAAAAAACATATAAGTATTTCGACGCAGCCGGTAGTAGAACGCAGGCTTAGCGGTAAGAGCACTTGGACGGTTTCCAAGAGGTCGTGGGTTCGAATCCCGCTGCATTTAAATTTGTATACGTTTTTTCAAAAAATATATATAACTAATTAAAATTATTTCTATATTCATACAATTTCACTCCTATAACTTGGTCAGAATAACAAACTTTCATGCTATTTGTTTCAAACATTACTTTTATAATAAAAAATTGATTTTTTTAAAATAGAAAATTAACACAAATGCTTTGTCTTTTTTTAAATAGAGAATAAGAGATGACCAAAACAAAAGATAGTAGAAGAAAAAAACAAAAACACATAAGTGTTTAGAAAAACAATGTAAAAGTATTTACTGTGAAATAACTAATTATTTTTAAAAAGTAAAGTAAAAAAGTATACAGACTACATAATATAAATGTATCTAATAAAACACGGATAAGTTTCTAATAATATACAGGTGATAAAAGCAACGAAGCCTTATCATAAATGTTTATACTCAAGCCATAAAATTATTGTTGCTATTCGATTCCCGTTAAACTAATTTTATACCGCCGTAACGACTGAAATTACGCGGCACGTTGGCTGCGATTATATAAGTTGTTTACTTAAACGGTGTTATTTGCATAATATTTTTTGCTGGAAAATGGAGGAGCGTAATGTGGCGTGTCAACTATAAAGAAAATCTTCAGTTCAATTGCTGCGTTTATATAAATGTATTGTTGTTCAAACGTTTGAAAACGACTGCATTCAGAAATGGGATAGGAATCCCTAAGGGTTTTGTTTTTTTTTCTCAAAGAAAACTAAATTTAAATGTATAAATAGTAAATAAAACATTTATATATCTATATACGAAAGCGGTTTTGGGCATTAACGAGCCGGCCTTTATATATTGAATATTGTTTTTGCTTAATTACTTTTGCAACTTTTAAATAGTAAATAGTAATAAATAAAATTTCTTAAAACTATGAAAAAACGGTTTAATGAATCCACATATAGTCGTAAAAAAGTTCGCAACGTGAGCTAAATTCCACATCTCTTGATTAATGATGCGTAGACAATGCACCGTAGCTCCACTGTATTCAGCATAAAGCTGAGCGGTTCTACCGGCTTCCTATATTGTTTGCATTCATAAATGTAGCTTCAGTTTCATATAGAAAAATATATACACTTATGTGTAGCACTTTTTAATCAGTTAAAGTTTTTCTGTGACGTAAAATATATAGGTATAGTATATTGTATATTAAAAAATATATTTTATTCATGTTTCACGCTTTTTTATGTATAGTAGAGTAGACATAAATAACTAATATACTACATTACGTGTTCGTCTTACTAGAGAGGGAAAACGAAAACTTGAATGTAATCCTTACCCTGAATGAGGATCGAACACACGTAATCGAGATTTTCATTATATTAATATAAACAAATAAACAATCAATTCTAGCGCAAGTCTTGTTACGATTTTCTATGTATAGAATGAACTCTTTTTAACCGAATGATGGATTCTCAATTAACAGGCGGACACAATTGTGTTGTGTCTTAAATACTAAAAAATATTTTATGCAATAATAAACTCCGATAGTATCTTCTAATTTAATAATTTCACACAAAGTGAATTACGATAATAAAATATCTTGTATCTAAAAATCGCTTCCATTCTTCGAAATCTTGTTACTATATAAACTAAAGCTCAAAAAATAGAAAGCTTAGAGTACAAACGAATATTTTACAGTATCTCACAGAATATATCTTCTAACACACATTCTGTCTAATAAAATAAACGAATGACCTCCAAACACTAAAATATAACGAAATAAAATAACAATACAAGAACAAGAAATTGCTGTTTTATTACCTTTACATAGTAAAATATAGATGTTGTGTTGCCTTTATTCAACCTTCATATTAAATATTTATTGAATTTGAAATTTTTGTCATATAAACCAAAGAGACATTTATGTGAGTTATAGATATGTAACATATCCCTAAGTTATTAATGTCCATGTTATTGTTAATTTATTTTGTTGTTCCTGCATCTACTCTGTTTTGAGAATTACCAACATTGATACATTACCAACGTGGAAACGGATTGACATTCTGTTCTACATGTTTTACCTAATTAGAGTCTTATATTGTCTACATAAATTAGAAATACAAATATATATGTATATACTGAACATATTTACTTTTCCTTCGAGATTCGAATTCACTCAATTCATCATTATTGTTATAGTTCTTGTTTGCTGTAGTAGTATAATAAAATATGAATATTCATGAATATTCATGAATAAATGAGAATTTCAATAAGTTAGAAAAGAAAATACTTGAATTACTATTTAGTTAAACACATATTTATTACAATACTAACATATAGGACCACAAAAATAAAAAAAAATCTATTAATCAAATAAATTGTAAAACAAAAAGTATTACAACTATTTATTGATAATCCTATAAACAAATTCACCGATTTGTTTCCGGTCAAAGTAACATTGAGTGAAGTTATTGATGCGAAAAATGAAAGAACGTGAATTGAACCTTTGGCCTTGTTTCTGAAGAGATAAAATATCGTTGTTGATTGCCAATACAAACAAGGCCCTTTCTTAATCAAAGTAATTTGATAGGAGCAAACTTTTATTGAGTATTTATTATTAGAAAATATCAAAGTCTGGCGAGAAAATTGTCTGTGTAAGGAATAATATTAGTTTATAAATATTGCTTTTATTTCAAAGTGTTTTATGCGTAGTACAGTTTAGGCTATGATGAGCTATATGGAAATTTAACAGATCGTTAAATAAAAACAAAAAATATATATTTATAAGTTTATATATAAAAATATATATTTATATATTTAAATATATCATTATAACTTGATTATCTAAAAATTATACTATTTATCCATGCATACTCGTACTTGTAGACGTTTTCGACAAGTCTTCAGGAAAACAGTTAAGAAAAACCGAGAAAGCTTGTTAACCTTAACTGAGCTTAGTCACGAAATAATTACAAAAGCGGTAGCAATTGCCTTTGCTTGATTTTTATACGTGAGCGACATACAATATTAGTCAAACGATTAAAATTTTCGACTTTTTGCAAATATATAAAATTTACATTAAAAGTAGGTGAATCAATTCTACAAAGAACACAAATCTGATTAAAAAGTATATTTTAAATACTTAAAAATTATTTTTTACTTTCGTAAAATAAATTAAATACCTTTCCTTATATTATTGTTCTTAAATTCACATGAAGAAGTAACTTGATATTTACATAAATTCTGAGTACCAAAATAAATATACCAAAAATTGTTACGATTATATATTAAACTCTCATTAAAAATTATAAAAAATTAAACAAATCATACTTATAGAATCCTGTACTCTCTTAGATAGCACCAGTTATCTAAGAGTAGAAGCTTTATTACTTTGTTCGTATAGTATGGGATTAATACGCCTATTTAAAAAAAATTATTCATATTGATGTTAAAAATGGTGGCCATTCAAGTTCTATTATAGTATTCAGTGACTGGTCCAAAACCATTTGATGTTGCGCTCATAATTACTGGAGATAGCATTCAGAAGCGGCTTAGAACGCCTCCGCGCTAAGTGGAGTCATTTGGCCTTGCCTCAGAAAAACATGCCAACGGCAACAGGTTTTAAATACACTATAGAATTTATTTTCACAATATTTTTATCAAAATATTTACTTATAGACATTTTTTGTGCTGTTTTTTTAACAGACTAAATAAATGTTTTATATTTATAATATTAAAGGTATGTAACATTATTTGTCTAATTTTTTAGACATTAATGATAGTATAAATGTATTCGATATAATAGAATCTGTTATTTATAGTGCAAGTAAATATATTTTTTGATGTAATTTTTTTCTGGTATTGGGTTATCTGAAATATATTTTTAAACCATTAATCTAATATAGTAAGTGTTAATTTTCCTATTACTTGGCAATTAAATAATTTTCCAATATCTATCATATTAAAAATACAATTCTTTCAACACTAAGGGAGAGTAATATCAATTTAAGTATAAAATTCATAACATTGCCTACAAGTCCCAATTTACAGTTGGCATAAATTATCGGTATAAATAATTGAGAACGCCACAAATAGGTATAACACAGAAATAGCTGGGTTAAGGTCAAACGTCAAACAAAACAGAGAGTTTGTATCGGATATACAGACACACGAATTTAATATTAAATTGCACGCGAGACGATTTAGCAGTACCCACGGTTTTCAAACGTGCCTTCCTGAATTATCTATTTACCTTCTTAATAGTATCAAACATATTGATGTAAAAAAGAATTATTAAATTTTAAACACACTAGTGACACCTTTGTTACGTAAAATATGCTAACCTCAAGAAACCTTAGAATCAAGTTCTCCTCAAGAAACCTTTTATAAATTATTTTTAATGCAAAATTTTAAAAAAACATTAGCTCTTTTAATCTTTCTCCATATACAATTTAAATATGCTAGACTTCCTACTCTTAAGTTTATATAATTTTCGTGAAAACGGTCGGTATGTTTTCCTTATCATTTTAATAAATGAAATTTCTTTCAAATCTAAAAAGATAATAAGCTAGATATGCACTTACCTTGAGAGCATCCTCGTGAGATATTCCCGAAAATGGTGTACCATTGACCTGAAGAATAGAGTCCCCAGGGCGAAGCCCAGCTCGTTCCGCCACTGATCCCTCTTCTACTCTAGATATATATACACCTACACCTACGAAATGAAATAGAAATTATATTAAACGGAGGGCGTTGGGAGGAGGATTTTTTTGGCATCGCAAAATTGTTAGTATCCAAGTTTATTTTAAACATAGCTGTGTTTAACTAATTTAAAAAAAAAAACAATGAATAATAAATTCTAATCTCAAAGAAATCAAGCAATATAATTACCGAGGGTTTTAAATGACTTTTATCAAAATTAAGAAAAATCAATAATTCAATATTAATGCAACATTCTATTAATAAAGGTTAAACATTATATCGATACAATACACCTAAAAATAAAGAATATAGGAACATAAATAAAAAGTCCTTACATAAAAAGAAAGCCTTGAGGAGGCATTGAAACCTTTTGAATGGCGTAATTCCTTACTAAGTCCGGGAAGGTGGATAGATTAGTGTTTTGTGGAGAGTCGTAGATCACTGATTACAAAGCTCTGCAACCGCTCCTATTTATACAGCTCTTATATGAGCGCTGGTCGATAATAGGTGCTTCTCGTAGCAGAAACTACGCATATTGATATTTTATAATTCAACATACTTAAATATTTTTTTTTCATTTAACTAGATTTATTACTATATATAAATATTAATATTTTTATGTACAAATTAAAACTACCGTAAAAGTAAACTTTATGGCCGGGACGGTTTTCCCTAGGGACCGTAGGTAGGGAGGAATGATGTAAGTCTATTTTGATTATTATTCAACTACTTTAAAATCATGAAAAATGACCATGTATGTATGTAAAGAATATCATCTTTATTATCTAAGTGTGTCATAATAAAAGAGCTAATCAAGTCTACTAACTTTTACCTGCTTCCTTTCCACCTTTGACGCAAATACCGAAGCCATGTGAATCTGCAGGATCACGACTCATGGTTACCGTACGTGTGGTGGGTTCCGCCTGCGGCGGCGCCACCCCTCCCGACGAATATGGCCGTTCCCTTTCTCTGTCGCCTCGGTAAATAGCCTACGAATAAACTTCAATCACATAAGCAGCAAAGTTGGATCTTAAGTAATCCATTGAGTTCTAATAACATATATTATTATAACTCAAGACTATCCGTGTTAATGTCAGGAATGAGTGCTTATATCCCATTAACGTCTTATCTACCCGATGTTCGTTTATAGCACCTACTGCAATCGCGCATTCAACGTAGAGTATTATAGTGGTTTTAAGTTTTGTATAATGTAATAGATAAACTTATATTTATATCTAAGATTATGGGAAATTTTAGCAAGTAAAATTAAGAACATATTTTTTTAGAATCCAATCATCAAGGTATGTGAGGATAACGAAATATATTGTACAAAAAAGCGGCCCAATTATTACGTACGGCGAATTCAGAAAATACATTTCCAAGGCGTCCTATTGAATCAATTAACAAACTCTTATATTTGTAGTAATCTACTATAGCCACGACGATATTAAACTTGAATGAAACAGTAAAATGAGGTAGTAAGTACGCAAAGTAAGTAGTTTTTCGTCGTTCTTTTTAAAACAGTGCCAAGAGTTTCGCCTGTGCCAGATAGGAGGAGGAACTCCACAATATACAACTACAACTAAAACGTGCTTCCATTTGTTTGTAAAGTCCCAGATGAAACAGTTCTAAATCTTTTCTCCGACGGAAATCGCAAACAATATCGTGAAGTGAAAACATGAAGCTATCCGGCTACGTAAGAAAACATTGCGAAAGTTTAAAATTGTTTATAAAGCTATTTACTCAGATAGCTTGTTTTCAGTAAATCTTCATTTGATTTCAACTTTAGTTTTGTTTCACATCCTAATTGCGTTTTTTTTATTTTCTGAACGATTCAAAGTTAATTATCCGCTTTTGTTTAAATAGTTTACAAAGAATGATCTTTTTGTTTAATGAATTCTGTACTAAAAAAAAATACTAAACAAAAATTTTTTTACAAATAAACAAACTAGGAACGTTAGATAATTTACAATTATTATAATTATTTTCCAGGCATCATTATTTACTCTGTTAGTGATTCTTAAGAATAACACCCATATCCAATTTCGATCAAAACTTATAAACACTAATAAAGACTATATTTTCACATCTAACCAACAAGTGTGCTCTCGCTGGTATCTCCATCAATCACCAAGAGGGCTGGCTGAGCTGACAGCACACACGAACTTTGCGACGGTGTCGATCACAACACAAAAGGCTAAGAACTTCCTAATCGTTCTCATTGTAGAAACACCTTAGACGACTCTCAAATAAAATTCGCCTCGACAACCACAGTAGGCGAGGCCTTTTACACAGTAAAAGACTCAGGAAATATTCAATAAACAGTGTACTAGTAGGTAATGACTTGTCAAATGCACAATAATTTAAAATAACGTAAAGAATAAATCATTTATTTAGATTTTTTTTTCGTTCGACGACGTTACTATTACGTTCATCATTTGTGTATGCTTTAAATTAATAGGTTTATTAATATGTATGATAGAAAATAAAGGGCCACAAAAATTCAAATGCTCTAATAAAGTTCAATATATCAATTATAAAAAATATTACCTCATAATTTTCGTTTGGATCCAATATGGCAATGAAATAAAGCACAGCACAACTTTATAATGCCGCTCAACACAAAAGCACATCACGCACTATTTTACCTTTTTAAGCTTTCATTCCTACTACACTTTTACTGTGGTTACTATTGATTAGTGAATGAACTGTTCAAGAAAAACCTTCGACACTGTTGTATTCATTCACTGAATTAGAATAAAGGCCTCATGAAGCACGTAACCACGCGGGAACTTTAACAGATGACCGTTTTATGTCCGTGATGGCATAAATCCGATAAACTCGTGACCATTAAAATTCAGTTACATTTCTTTTGTCAGATAAAATATAAAGAACTCCTCCTATCTGCAAGCTATTTAAAATGAAGTAAACATTGAAACTGGTGACACACGTTATTGTCCTATGGTTTAACGTCAACTGACAGTAACGTTTAAATGGTGGCCATGGCATGTTGAATCAATTTAGGACACGCCCATGTAAGCCGTAGTATATACGCATATTATAATGCAAAAAATTAATATAACATTATTGTATAATTTATTTTAACAGTCATTTCATGGAGTTTTTTTCTGCAGGTTTCGGGTATTAATTAACATTCTGAGATTGATTTGGATTTACAAAATTTGAAGATAACAAATAAAAATATTATAAATATGTTTTTCAGTCTAATTTAACTAGAAAAAAAAACGACTAAGACGTCAAGTTTCTTTTATTTTTGCATGTGCAGGGAAAGCAAAGAAAATTTTGTGTGACACGAGACATTACCTGCAAAAGGGCGGCACCAACCGTCCGCTTATAGCCGAGTGGAAATGAGCCCACGACCATCACATTTCATAAGAGTTTGTTACGAATATAACTCAAAATATATCCCGTTACGCCACAAGGGTCTCACATTAGTATTAGTTTATCCTAATTTAGTAATTACTTTCGTCTCACAAAAGAAATCATTATGATGTAGCAAACAAACTTTTTTTATAGTGTTACTAACTAACAAAAATAAAGAATTTTATCTGACAGCTTTAACATAATATGATAATGTTTTAAGCTAAGTCTATTTTCATACCTCTTAAACGTTGGTCACCGCGGTCATGAATAACTTAGTGCTATCGACTGCAGCCGCTTGAGTCAAATAATTTATACAAGACAACCCTAACAAACCTTCTAGCTTTTAGAATTTTCCTATTTTTAGAAAGCAATTACTCAGATGACACGCGCACACAAACATCTACAAAATTGCGGATTCATGCATTACATATTTAATATTTGTATGAATTATAGAATATTGCTATTATTTAGCAAAACGTTGTTTTAAGACGAATTACTCTTTTTTTGTTACAACATGCTACATAGATTGTAACGCGTCGTTGCGCTTAGTTGTATTTTCTTGATATTAACATTGCTATTTTATTTTAGTTACTTAAGACTATGCTCCACTAGCGAAAATTGTATAAAGGTTTATTACGTGTATATTTTTTTTAATAAAGTTTAAATCTTATTCTTATATAATACTAAGCGTGTGCTTTCTTTATTAAATATCTTAATTAACTAAAATACTTAAAGACAACTGACATGATGTGTGGTACTGCTCGGACTGCTCGCTGGTGAATGTCGTCTGGCAGGTAGTGGTGCGGGTAGTGGCGCAGGCAGCGGCGCCGGCGGATGCGACGGAGGGAGAGCCTTGCCCAGCGCCGCCGCTCCGCCTTGCCCGAACAGCCGTAGGACTTGCTCAGGCGATATAGGTCTCTTCTTGCCATTTGCACTAAGATGATTCGTACTATTTCGTAAACTAGCCGCTCCTGTGTTAAAATTATTAATTTAATATGAAATTATACCAATTTATCAAATATTCTATTCTACTGTGAAAAATCCACTTATAATTTTTAAATAAAAAAAATACGACATATATAAACATTAACGATATAATTTATTGCATCAAATGATTATGAATTTGAGAAAATATTTAAATATGTTCTTTTTAAAATGACGAAGTAACCTATATATTTTTTTAGCTTCACGCTTTATCCCTCGCGGGTTAGTCAGAAACGACGGAGCGCCAAACGCTACGGTCACTGCATACCTCTTTCGCATCGTCTACAATCATAACCCTCTTCATACATGCCCAAAGGGGAGTCCTCATGCTTTTCTCGTGACTTTACTGAATTAAATTAAATTATTTTCGAATGTCAACCGAGGTCTGCCCTGATTTCTCGTACCACTCACCTTTGCTTCATAAATCTTTCTTACCATTCTTTCATCACTCATCCTTTTGACGTACCCAAACCATCTGAACACGTTCTTCTTTATTCTCACTATAAAACTCACGCTAACGCCTGCCATTCTGCGAACTGAACTGAACTGAACTGAACATATATATATAATATCTATATACCCGAATTTAAGTATTTTATAATATCATAAAATATTACATTAAATTTAATTTTTTTATCACAATTTAAGCTTAGTCATTAACTAAGATAAGATTTATTTTATTTTCCATATTTATACAGTGGATCTAAATGGAGAAATATAAAAAGCTGGCACATATAAGCATACATAATCCTCTCATAACATTTTGCTACGAGCCTTAACCTCAATTCCATTTCTTATGTGTCTAATAAAAGTTAAGCATACTTTATTTGGTAATACAAATTTTTACAGAATCATATTGTTAACTTTTTAGGTATTTTGAATCATAAAAATATTTGTTTAATAAAGGGTTCATAACATCTTTAAGTTACGCAACTATTTTAATTTAAATAAGATAGCACAATATTTTTTTGTCATAACAGCTTAGTCAAAAACAACCTAATTTCAGGACTAGTCTAGTAGAACTACCTTGAATATTCTTTGTACGAAATTGCGACAACATGTGCTAGTGACGTACTCAACGCCGCGCTTTTCTTGCAGGACACAGAGAAGAGAAAAGAAAATAAATTAAATATAATCATTTTTCCAAGTGAAAATCGAACCCACAATTCCTCGGTTTACAATTATACAATGGTCGACTGCGCCACAATGGTCTCAACATTTTGTTTATTTATATCTGTTAAAAGATTAATAGATATAATATCACCGTTATCTAATATAGTTACTATATAGTAGGAGACTATAACATGAATACAGTTACTTCATTAAAATATAACCACAGCTATAAAGAATCTCTGGGAGAAAATTTCATAAGTGGAAGATAAAAATTTAAACTCATTAGAGTGAACACAAAGACATTTCGTTTTAATACAGATACGTATAATGAAATTATGTGGAACGTTAGCAAATTCCCGTCGCCCTTCTTATAAGTCTCAAACTGAAAATATACCCTTTTTTTGTAAGTTTGATTTATAAGGAATTAATATTAGTATAAGAAAAACAATTGGAAACTAAAAAGTCTATTTAAATATAATTTAGTAATATTATTAAAATTAAATACGAGATGTGCGTTTGAAAAAGTTTATACCTGCATTGTTAGCTATCGTAGAGGAACCAAGATAAGGTGCCCGCGATAACTTTCCCGGGTAGTGATGTTGTGAATACTGTGCATGGTGTCCATGAGAGGAGGCTGGCCTTTCCACTATAGTGTATGAAGTGCCAGGTGGAGAGTAGTATACGCCACCACGCGCCCGCGCCCTCGCGTCCTCCGCCTCGTAACTGGTGTGCCGATTGTCCTGTAACCACTGGTTGAATCCAACACTCTCATAAATAGTATTTCCCTTATGGGGACATCTCGTTAGGCAAGGCTCCCTCGTTAAGCTTTTAAGAACTATACAAATATTGATATATTTGGTGTAGTAATATATATATTACAACTTTTTCATTAATTCTATATTTAATTCTAGCTATATAATTAGAGCGGCGCAAAAATGGTGTTCAAATTAATGCCTTTACATGTTACTAACCAGTATTTTCCACGGTATATATTTAATAAGGATACTAAGAAAATTAAACTATCTACGTTATATAAAATATATCGTGTAATTTTCCTAAATAGAGCTTACTCTATAAATTGTTGAGCACAGTTGAAATAACTTTCAGTCATTCATTGTTCAATTTACCTGCTGCGAGCGCGAGTGCCTCGCGAGGTGGTGCGCGGGCGGGTGCTGAGGGGTAGCGGAGCGCCAGCCGTAGCCCTGCGTGTATGGCGGTGGCCAGCGCGCGCCGAACTCCGCCAGTTCGGAACCCTCGCCTTCCCCCGACCTCATGCCGGGGGTCACCGATCACTCTACGAAACAATACAAATAAAACTTAAAATTTTTAACTCGCAGTAACATCATCTATGTTATTTAAAATATTGCATTTAAGTATAGACAGATTTTGTCTATTAAATGCTGCAAAGTTTTAGAAACACAAAAATTATAGATTTAGGACTTTAAATAATTATTTTTAATAGTTTTTTTTATTTATTGTGGTATACGTTCAAGCTAATAAGTAAGTACAAGAAAAAGTAATTTGCGAAGGCGCGTGACACCTGGGCGCGGTCCAATTTATGAGACCGCTTACTTGCGCCAACAAAATCACAGCACCAGTAAATTTAAATTTTATCTGAAATCTTCAGTTGTTCTAAATAACAAGAATTTACTTTATATTTCAAAGATTGCCAAGATTAATTAAACTGTTTATTTGTTCAATATATCTTCTGTTTCAATTTCCTTCTGTCAATATCAATTTATTAAAAAATGTTTACATGGGAATTATTTTCAAAAGGAATTATTTTATATTATTGAGTCACTTGATAGCTAAACTTACGTTAAATTTTTCTAGTGCATTTACCACAACGTGCTATAAATATTCCTATAAATAGTTATAACTAAGCTCACCACGAACAAGTTCGTGGCTGTACAGCGACCACCACACGTTTACTTCCGCTCGTTTCACTAATGAGTTCAAGTTTCAAGGTACTTCAAGTTTGCCGACTTTCCTTGACATGCTAACTAAGCACGTTGTTGTTATATTCTTTGTATTGTAATATATACTCTATCGTTTACTACATTTTTTAGCAAATAATATATTTTGAATATTTGTTTTAACCGAAATTTGATAATACTTATTTTCAAATTTTTATTCAGTTTGTTAGAGATAAAATTGATTAAAAAAACTGAATATTAATTACATAGACATGTTGTGTTATTTCATATTTTTTTACGAAAATCGAATTCATTTTCTGAAACAAAACTGAATGGTCGCTCCAACCCAAACCGCTCCCTGATTGGCTTTGTTTGCTTTTCATAAACTTACAGGAAAGTGCTTTCAAAAAAGATTTTTTATCCTAATTAGTGTTTGATCGCTTAATATATTTCCACATTGGTCGACACTTCCGGCCTCAAGCTTTATGGTCATTCGAGACCAGCCCCATTCCCATGGTTAATTATGGAATTAATAGAACCTTCGTGAAACTGTTAAACTAAAGCCTCTATATAATATCTGAGAATTAATTTGACAATGATTTACTTTATTAGTTGTATCTACAAACATGTTGATCAAATATTTAAAAAAGAGAAATAATTAATTTAAATTACTTTAATTTCCTCGCTTAAGTAAGATAAAATAGCAGCAACGCAGTCTCGAATTCGCTGGAAAGCAGGGTACAGAGTGTCCTGACACTAGGTACTTCCTCCCTACTCTGCAATGCGGTATATATTTATAGATAGTTGGTACCAATTTTCCAATGACTTTCCAATATTTCAAATACCAATACTAGTATTATGTAGACTATATACTTACAATATCAAAAAAATGCATGAAATTAAATTTAAATAAAAATCGAAACCTAGAGTCAATAATAACTTATACATTGTTCTTCACTTTCAGCTCGATATCGATATGTTGCGAATTATATAAAAAAATGTTATTTTTTATAATATATTTTTTAGCTTGACGCTTTTTATCCCACATAGCAGGGTAGACAGAAAGTACCTAGTGTCAAGACACTCCATACTTCACTTTCCACCGAATTCGACTTTAGTGTTGAGTGGCGGAACTTAACGCCGCACTTTGTCTTACTAGAGCGAGGAAGTGAAAATAATTTTAAATAAAATCACTCCCCCAAGTGGGGATTGAACTCACAACCGGTCACGTTGACAGTCAGACGCGGTCAGACTGCGCCACAAATGGCCAATGAAATATTGATTATATTTAAATTATTTATGTTTTTCGAAGTAGAAATCAAACACAAAACCAAATGCGCTGGCAGACAGACGCCGCCGCACCACTATCATGCCGATAAATAATATGTTTAAAAAATACATAAAGCAAAGCCGATCAATAATACAGTTAAAATAAAACATAAATCTAATTTATACATAATATGAAAACAAACCGAAACCTAGTAATCCACTAGTATTTCAAATATAATGACATATTTCAAGTTGAGTTAAGCTTGTCAAGTAATCTTTAGTGGCGTAAAAGCGGTCAAGAATGTTCCGAAAGATGTAACATTTTAAGAATGGTTCCGTTCTATTTTACTATCTACCGTCAATCCTCCTATTCTGAAATTATTTTATTTATTTAAAAATAGCAAAATACGCGCTATTGAGATTTTCAATGAACATTTTAATATAATAATTACGTATGATAGAAAAAATATTTTAGAGAATTTAATATACGTTTTATACTGACAGCTATATTACAAGATAAGAAATACGAAACAGTACAAAATTAAACAATCTGTTGTTATTAAGTTTTAGCGAAACAATTTATTGCCCTAATTAAAAGCCTTGCAGCTTGATTATTAATTTAAATTTTAATATTATGAATTTCTATATCGCTTTGAAAAGAATAAACGGAAGTCTCTTAATGGTCGTGGATTCAATTTTGCCAATAGATTTTTTAATTAAGTTTGTACTATACATATAACATTTAACAACTTGAGACTTAAATAAAGGGGATATATAGTACAATAAGAGTGTGGTTACCATCTGAACAAAACTTGCTCAGGTCACAAAAGCGGTAGATACATTTATGAAATAAAATATTAAGTTACCATATGTTAAGTTTTATCGTACCATATATGGTTTAAGTATACACAGATGTACAAATACACGTTTATATTATTTTAAGCCATATACATAATAATCAATATAAAATAAAATTTCATATCTTTCGAGTTATACTTCAAAGTACATATTTCAGAATAGATGAATCTAATGACAAGTAATTGAGTGATTTCGGAGCCTCATGCCAAAACTCCGCACTGCGGTCTACGTGTTCTTTATTTCAAATATTTCCAATATAGTTCAATGGGTTCTATAGATTCGTATATAGTGATAATTACTATTAGCATATGCTATATCATTTGTAAAATATATTATCCAAGCACTATATATTATATTGTTTTATATAATATATTTTTATTATATATTATTCTCGCGAAATTTGTTTAAACCTGTGGGTTTAGACAAATAGTATCCATGTCTTAACAATCTGGTATGCATATATACCCAAATGCACCATGAACGTATAACACTCTGCTCATTATCAAGATATATCACGATTTTGGTCTATTAAGATAAAAACACCGTTACTACACGAGCGGAATATTAAGAATGCACTTATAATTTTTCTTTGCGTACGCCTCAAATTGCGTATAGATAAAAAATACACGAGTAAAATATTTTCAGACTATAATATTTTGAATTAATAAGCTGCGACTGGACGTAACGCTGGCAAGACGCCAATCAGACTGGTTGACTGTCTACTCGCATCCATAATAACATACTGTGGCGTACTTTGTAATACCACCCACACTGTTATAAAATTCAAAATAAATGAAATTATAATGTAAGAGCCATTAATAAATTATTAAGGCGCTTATTTAAGATACTAGTGGCCTGTAAGAGACAGCCTGATTCATTATAATTTCAGTACTTTTTAAATTTCATATATTTAGAACTCCCTGAATTAGTAACTAGGAAACCATTTTAATATGTTCATAAAACAAAACACACTCAGTATTTAGTGACAATTAATCCAAAGAACAAAAAGCCTCTCCTCCAATCGCATAATTATTAAAGCGACCATATAAAAGATATATATTTTAGAAATAAAGCAAAGCACAACAATATCAAATGCTTGTATAAATATAAAACTTTGTTATATTATATATTTTGTAAGAAAAGCACAAACAAAAGCCTTATTCCATGCATTTATTAATTAAAAGACAAGAAATGTAACATCAACTCATGCAACATTTTTTTCCAAAGATTCACGCTTTAGCCCTCGCAACAGGGTAATCAAAGATAACCTAATGGCAAGACACTCCGTTGCCTGCCTTTCACATAGCGAAGAAATAAAAATATTTTTAAAATAAAATCATTCACCTGCGTTAGAATCGAACTCACAACCAACCGTATTTCAGACGTTGTCCCACTAGAAGCAATACCATCTAAATGTGGCATCACTATGATAACATTAGAAGTTTGCAAAAGCTCTCCTTATTTACGATAAATAATAATATACAATATTTATCTAGATAGAAATATCAAGTATAATTCAAAGTATTCAGGCATCGGTATTTGGCAATCTTGCAGATTTTTCAAAAAAGTAAAATTTATATTTATGAATAATGTTTTTTAAATGTTCTATGATTTATTGTAAATGTAGTAATATCAAACAGATTACATTTTCATCAAATTATTTAAAATACATTAAATATAAAATATATATGTAAATAAAGATAAGACGTATTCATTATATCTTTTTTGTCTGCGCAGAGAAATACAATCGTTTTTTCGGGAGTGCGAAACAGTCTTTTCGTTACATTATATATTACATATACATTATATATATTTTAATCAATATAGGGGTAGTTTTATAGGAGCGTGTGGCGTGAGTATTTATAATTTAATAAATAAAAATAAAACTGTTTTAAAAGTATTAATCATGTATATTTTGGTATTCGAAAATACATTTTGAAAATCTAAATATATGAATTTGAAAATAATTTCATTTGAAATGTGTAAAAATCGTGAAAATTTATCTTACTCTGCATTTTTGTTTTTTAATTACCTATACAGCACTAAAGGCTAAACCTTCAATTGTTTTATTATATTGTCAGAAATATGTGTAATTAATTAATGAAATAATAATGGCTTACAGAGGGTAATAGCTACCTCTGCAAGCCATTATTATTTCATTGTTGAATGATGGAGTACCTACTTTATAAATTCCAATGCTGAAAGCATCGCACCACTCTCAACTGATATAGTGATAACAAGTTGTATATATATAAACTCGTCGTACATAGATACTTATTTATGTAATTTATATTCCTTGCATATTCTATGGGGTTTCCCAATAAGAACAATATATTTTGAAATTGAAATAAAATATGTAATATATGATCGAATTTCGTGATCAATAGCTTTATTTGATAGGAAATTTTATGCTATTTATTATTTATAAAATATCGTTCAAATGACCGCCACGACTTTTTTTGCACTGGTGAATACGATCAGTCCAATTTTCGATGACTCGGTGCAGCATTTCGGGTGGCATGACCGCTATAGTCGCTCGAATGTTGCGTTCAAGATCTTGAATCATAGCTGGTTTATTGGCATACACTTAAAATTTAACATACCCCCACAAAAAATAGTCCAAGGGTGTTAAATCGCATGATCTAGGTGGCCAAATGTGAGGACCCTTGCGAGAAATAACCGACTCACCAAACTTATCACACAATAAATCCATTGTGACGGTCGCAGTGTGCCATATTGCACCATCTTGTTGAAAATAAATGTCGTCCGCATCGATTTCATACACTTCAGGAAAAAAAAATCGTTCAACATGTCACGATAACGGTCGCCATTGACAGTAACAGTACGGCCTTCGTCGTTCTTGAAAAAGTACGGGCCAATGATTCCACCGTACCATAATCCGCACCAAACAGTCAATTTTTCAGGATGTAGTGGTGTTTCATGAACCACTCTTGGATTTGACTCACTCCAGTAACGACAATTTTGTTTGTTCACATAACCATTGAGCCAAAAGTGAGCCTCATCTGAAAAGATGATTTTCCTATGAAATTCGGTGTCCGTTTCCATCATTTCAAGCGCCCAATCTGCAAATTCACGACGTAATCGATGGTCTGCTGGCTTGAGTGCTTGTGCCAACACAAGCTTGTAGGAATCTAGGCCAAGATCCATACGTAAATTCGCCAGGTTGTCATTCTGGATAAGCCCAATTCTTGTGCACGTCGTGGAACGGAAACATTTTGATTTTTTTCGACACTGGCTGATACGGCGGCAATATTTTCTTCACTACGGCCTGTATGTTCTCGTGTTGGTGGTCTACTATCGTGCAAAGAATATTCACTTTCCAGTTTTTTAATTAAGCGTCGTATAGCGAGCTCAGACGGTGCACCATGACGACCATATTTAGCACGAAATGCTCTTTGAGTAGAGATAATACATCTCGATTTTTGATAGAAAATTTGGACAATTTCCAAGCGTTGAGGTAACGTGAACTTGTTCATGATTAAATGGCAAACATTACTAAACTCAAAGCAATACAAATGCCAAATGTTAAACAACCACGATGGCAGCTGTGAGCTATCAAAATCCTATCATCTCTATTGGGAAACACTGTACTTTAAACTAAATATAGAGTAGATTTATTTTGCTAAGGTTTACTATAGCATATATTATGAACGATAGTAAATGTAAAGATTATAATATAAGTCACAGTATAGTGAATAATTCATTTTATCAATAATTTTGTATAAAAAATTAAGTAGGCAAAAGAACTACTAGGTAGTATGTCTAACCCAACGTTAAAGATTTCCTGGTTTTACATTTCATATCAGTTTGTGGGGAAACTGTATATTTGCTGGCGTGGCTCAACGCCACAATTAGTCTTAGGACCGAGAAGAAATGAAAATATTGTATCCTTACCAGTGTGGCGATAGAACACACCTATTAATATTATAACATATTAATAGTGTACTAGCATACTATTTCTTTTAGCTTCTTGCTTTTATCCCGAATAGCAGGGTAGCAGATAGACAGGAAATATCTTGTATCAAGACACTCTGTACTCCGCTTTCTGTCGAATTCGAGACATTGTGTATTGAGTGGCGGAACTCAATGCCATGCTTTGTCTTAGTGGAGCGAGAAAATGAAAATAATTTAAATATAATCAGTCTCCTGAGTGGAATTCTAACCCACAACTGATCGTGTTACAGTTGGACCACTAGACCAGCTACCACCGGATTATCTAATATTAACTTTATGTGTACTTTCCTACTAACTTTATTTGTATTATATCTACGTAGACCAGGATTATTAATATTAATAATTAATTACTGTGATATTTTAATAAATTTTGGTTTAATGACTTGCAATCCTATGACGTCACGGGTCTCCCAGGGGATAGGGGTTCAAGGCCGGGTAAGTAGGCCAGTAGGGCACGGATGGAGCTGGGCTACGATACTACGAGACTACAGCTACGAATATTATTTCTAAGCATCTCGGCTACGCTAATAATGCCACGGGGCTACTTTTAGAAATTATAAAGTTTTATAGTTTTACTTTAGTCGTAAAGCTAAATTGTTAATATCCTTGTTATTTATTATTCAAAATATATGTTTTCTTTCTCTAATAAATATCATTACTAGTTAATTTTATTTTTCTTTGACAAGCTTATGTTACGTCATGACATCCCACTGCGTTATAAGAACGTTTTTTATTGAAAAATTCAGTCACTTTAGACTTCATGAGGAATTAGGATTGGACTGATCATTATAGAGATGTGATCTGTAATTTTTTTATATTATTAAAATAAGGCTTCGAATAAAGCAATTATATATCAGTAGTAACTCCTCAAGCTCCAAAATATTGTGCTTCATAAGTAAGCAAAAGCACTAAGCAAATTGATGTTATTTTTTTATGATATTTACAATATTTATGCACATTGACATTTTAATATCTTAAGAGAATCGTGGCTTGTTTATAGAATAGTCAACCGAGTATAAGTAATGAAGGTGGGAGCAATCACTCGGTCGACTGCTCATCATCCGAATATTTTCTACGCGACCGATCTCATTCCCTTTACATCAAAGCACTGGTCCGCTCTATACGTTAAATTTAAACTAACGTAGTAATCATATTTAGTATATGTATCTTAATTATATTACTTGTTTTATTTTAGTCAACGTTAACTACCCTTAAGAAGCAGTAAACCAATATATCTGAAGATAACAATATCTAAATAATTCTCTTAAAATGTCATCTGGCTAAAATATCAAAGAATTTTTGTTCGATCGAATCACCGACAGGTATTGTTATTATTATTGTTTGGTTTATTGATATCTATGTCTATTTATATAATGCATTAATGAGCAGATACATGATAAAAAGGAAATTCTCTTCAAAAAATTACAAATTGTCAAATATTTGCTAAACTGTATAGAGATGAGGATTTCCCATATCCGAGTCACACAATCGAGCAAGAAATTAATAGGAGCGAAAAAAAAATAACTTTACATAAATAAGAAAGAAGAATAGTTGTCCTGAAACCGGCCTTGTGACAACATGCGTTCTTAGCAAACATATATAACTACCTCTCTGCTAATAAGATATTTTAGCAAAATCGATTCTTAGTTGTAATCTACTAAGCATAGACTACTGGATTCGATTTTACATAGACATATTTCATATATTCACATATGACATCATGTGTAAATGTATAAAATCTTTAATATTGTACCAAGCGACGAGATTTTTTATAAACTAGGTGATACAAATAAAAATAAATAAATTAAGTTTAAATATTAACCTTTAAAATATCTCTGTAGGTTCTTAGGGATGTCCACCAACTACAAACTACCTCCTTGCTAACTTTAATCTATTTTGTTTTGAGATATTCATTTTAATGACATAATTTAAAGGATAATAATAATAGTGTTATTTAAATAGCATCGTAAATAACGCATTTTTATGGAATAAGTAAAAGATAAAAAAAGTGTTACTGTAGGCCTTGCAAAATAAGCATATGCCATCGCGGACTCTTTAATAAAAAAAAACACGTGTACATTATTTTTACTCTCTTACCTCACTCAATACTTATTAAAGATACATTAATAATATGTAAACTAAATGTTGTGTATAAGCTAACTATAAACTATATCTTTTTGCATTAATATAAATGATAAAAAAGTCATTAGTTAACTATTACATTTATAAGCTACAAGGAAAATAATTTAGTGGGAGACAGTTCAAAAAAAATAGCCATGTAGATATAGGCTATGTGCTTAGTGTATTATAAGTTTTATCAACGTTTTTCAAATATCTTATTAATATCTTCTCTCTTTAATTTAATTAGATTAATTTTCATTTATAAATTTAGTTCTTATATATATAATATTTTAACAATATATGCAATAGATATCATTATTTAATGATATGATAATGATACAATGACTATGTATGCCATGAAATGTTACTATATGAATCATAGAGTAATAGTTTTGTTTTGAATTGCTATAAGAATACCGTACCGTACTATATCCTTTGAGGCTGAAATCTTACTCGCTTGCTTTCCGTATGAAGACATTCTGGCACATATGGATGCGAGGATATACGATCGGAGCAAACTCGATCTGAAAAGAACTTCATACTTTGCAAACGTGGCGTCTTCGCCTACTCGATGAACGATATACCAGCAAGCATGTTGCTGTAGCAATTTTGAAGCTTCGATGAGTCGTAAAAGTCGAATCACTCAGATTATTACCGGACATAGCTGTTTTTGAAATTATTTACTTAAGATCGAGCAATGCCATGAAGACAGCAATTTGCTACCACTGCTGAGAGATCTTAACACCACTCAACACACACAGCCCTACGTGGGAAAGACAGCAGAAAAGTTTGGTTCTGGAAGTTGGACTAAATTTTTTATTGCCCGTGGTTTTAAGAAAGATAATGGGCAGGGAATTTACGCGAGCAACTAAAGTTAACTTCTTTGTGTCATGTAATGCTACAGAAGTAGATGGCTGGACGATAACAGAAGAGAGAAGACCCTGTTCCCCAGGGACAATAGCGCCATCATTGTACGGCATCCTACCTCCCTGGCAACTGTAAGAATTTTCGTTTTTGACCAACACTATATAATTGTTTATATTGTGAGCCTGCAAAAGACATTCGGCGGTGATTTTAACTTGAAAAAACTAAAAAACTTTGAGTCATCGGCAGAGTGAGACGGTACTTCACGCCCAAACGGCCTTTGACCCTTTATAAGGCCCAGGTTCGGCCTCATACTGTTCTCATCTTTGGGCCGGGGCACCCAAGTATCAGCTTAAATCAATTGATCGCATACAACGGAGAGTTCTATATATGAGTGTGACATCTGAGGAGACCAACGACATACGACAAACGACATGAGAGCAATGAATAAGGAAAATTATAAACTTTAATAAAACTTCAGATATAAGTGAGTACGATGGCGGGTGCAATAACAAAATAGATATACCTATATAGTTCAACGTGGCGAATAATGCAGTTTTCGTATAAAAAATTAAAATCACATATGGACAGGTGACGTCATATGTAGATAAATAAAATCACATGTGGGAAGATGGTGTCATATGTGGAAGAAAGAAAATTATTAACCATGCCAACCAACCAAAAATATCAATTGAGATCTGCAAAAGTTAGTCAAGATTATATTATTTTCTGCTAAATATTTTATAATGCAGAAATATATTCAAAGTTTACTTTATCCTATACGTTTATCCAAAATTTATGCTTAGCATTTTTATGTTGTTTAAAAATTTAGGTGTTTATAATTTATAATTTATTTTATTTATTATCTCATCTTATTGTATCAAAATTTTACATTCACATGTCGATATCAAATAATTATACGAATAATAATATTTCCACAGAAATCCTTAAGTACATTATATTATATCCATTTATTATATTTTAATCTACAAAGGGTTAGCTAAATTATTATCAGAAAATGTTTATTAATTTCAAAGATTAAAATAACCCTTCGTTATAATTGTTTAAACGTTCTCTCGTTATTTGAAGCATAGCGTCATTTAAGCGAGCGCAATCGGCATAACTTAATAACCAATTTTAACACGATTTATTCTGAACGTGAAATCGATAACTGAAGGAGGTCATATAAATATACAATTGAAATTACATTTAAAACGAATATGGCAAATTACCTACAGTTTTTTTACATAATTAAAGTAAACATTATTCAATAATACCATATATATTCGATTACCAAGTTCCCTACATCTAAAGTTAGATTTAGATTAAAAATATATATACTGTACAAATAGATGTACGTACTGCAATACAAGCTTGTACCTTATATATCGAGTCATAGCAATTGTAACAAACGAAAATAACCTAAAAATAAATGTAGTGTAGTTGTAACGATGACTAAAAGTAAAAGCGTGATATGTTTATTGCGTCAATTTTTTTATAAAAATAATAATAAAAAACCAAGCATACTCAATTACTTATCAATACTTAACATTACGTTTTTAGTTCAAATACTACTCAAAAGAGATTTTGTGTTAATAAAATATGGCTATATATACTGTCAAAAAGTACTCTGTTAATTTTCTATATAAAGACTCAAACCACTTATAGAGGTAAAATAAAAAAACGGATGATATCCTTAGATAAATATGCCGTATACATCACTGTCATTTTACAGTAAGTGACTTACATTTTGAGATGCAAATTCTGTAGTATGTATTTTTATTTTTTTTAGTTTTACCTAACTGTCATAAGTCATCCGTATAAGTTTAATATGAGTTGCAGGACGGGAAGAACGAAGTTACGAGCACATAAAAATAAAGGTCCCTGTATCGGTAATAAATGTACGAAGCCTATTTTAGTATTTAATATTGAAGTAAAACGTCCAACTTTGAGAGTAAACGTTAAGTACACTATTTATATATGAAGTTTCTTAATCTAAGGAGGTAGATGAATTTCTAAGCTCATAGAGCAATAACCATTACAATATTGAAATTTGGAAAATAAATAAATACAAAATTTAATGAATATATTGCTGTATTAGATACAATCACGATAACTATCGTATTCAATCGGGTTCATTTTAATAGCGCCATAGTGACATTAACTATGTCAATATTATTATGTTAAAACTAGTATTAACTTGCTTAAGTCATAAATTTAAGCAATTTATTATAAATAAAATACATTTACTTCGTAATGTTCCTTGAATTGTGTCAGAAATATAGACAATGCTACAAACAGTACCTGAGTACATCCTGTTGATTAATGATTTACGTCTTTTCACAGACAGCATCTGTTAGTAAAATCAAAAACCTTTTATTTTTCGTTCCAGTTTCATTTGTAGATAGATATTTGTTTCATAAAATATTTTACAGTTTTAATAATTTATGGTAGCGGTTATAAAAGTATATAAGTGACGTCATTGTGGCGCAGTTAAAATGAAAACGACACTATTGTTATTAATTCAATAAATGTCACTGAGAGCATCTGTTTGGACAACAGTAAAATATAAATGTTTCTTTTCTGCAGAAGAAGCAAGGAACTAACGGTAAAAGAATGGAAGAACAGTTACTCCACCACTACGTCCCTGGATAAATTTTCAAAATATATGTGATGGTTGATAATTATAACATGAAACTAGTTCAAATATAACTCCAACAGATAATTGCTAACACATACAATGATGATATATAAGTTTGTTGCTTATAATATAAATTCTGGACTCTAAATTCTTTTTATAAATAAAAATAAAATTAGTTAATAGAACTTTAAACTCATTCAAAACTTTCAAATTTCCTTAGATAAATACCAGAAAACTACAATTTAAACATGCACTTATAGAACATAAATATGTGTTCGATACATGCATGTTTAAATTATAGTTATCTACGTATGTATATTAGAAAATAAACAAACGTATTATAATTTGTACTGTCTGTAGAATAAAATGTCATTTCTAAAGAAAAATACCTGTTATAATAAGCATATCGGGAAATATGTGGCTTTGCGTGTTACTTTAACACTGTATTTTTCAGTTTCATTTACATGAGCGAGCGATCGTGTTTAAAGGTGTAATTATTTAATATTGTTCTTTCTTGACCGAAAATATAATTTTGATAAATTTTCTTTCAATTTTTTATCGCATTTTAATCGGATTAATCGCATATATTTCAAATGACTGTTTAGTAACCGCAAACTCAGAGTGTAAGAAAATTAGAGACTACCGTCGCTCGTATGTATCATACGACCCTTGCCGTTGAAAGATGATAACTGGAATTGAAAGAAGATAAAGTATAAAATATTCTTTTGTAAAGGTTATTGAGTCTTTTGCAATTTATGTGACATTGTCTAAATAAATCTTCCTAAACTTGAATGGAATATAAAACAAAATAATACTATATTATATGATATTCATATGGCAATCATAAATTTCAAGTTTTTCTACTATTGTTTCACACAATATTGTATACCTTGTGGCATATTTTACGCTTATTTTGACCTTGACACTTCAGGTAGTGCGAGAAGCCATACGGCTTATTAAAAGTGAACACTTAAGTGGATACAATTTATTTTATTTTTATAGGTATATAATTCAATTAAATCTATGATACTTCTAATACTTGTCTTAAATACTCGAGGATGTATAATCCATAAATAGTATTAAAAAATTATATATTTTAGTAATGAATTCCGACAATTGAATTTATAATCATATAAAAATACCTTATTATTATATTTAAATAAATATAGTATAACCCTTGAATCATATTTACACAGTTCATCTAAATTGTATAATTTTAAAAGTATTACAATAATTAAATAAAAAATCGTAAAAAAATTTGAAAACCATTAAAAAGTTCTAAAATAAATATTTTTAATTATAAATCATCATATTAATCTAGAAACCTAGTTTATAGCCAAAATAGCTCTTAATTAAGGTACATGAAAATATGTAACACTAACTATATTAGTGACTAGTTTTGATGTAACGGACGACCTCTCTCTAACCATACCTAATAAACGGTTGATTTTTATCAATAGACAACTTTTTGTATTGATCATATATATTTTTTAAGTAATTTAATGTAAAACTTTACGTAAGACACTATTAAATACTACTATACTAAGGAAATTCTGAGTAGTATGTAAGTAAATACAAATATCAAGAATAGAGTAATTAGAATGTGTCATTCGAAAATTAAAGAAAATGTAAGCGGTTACATGTATTAATTATTTATTATTTAAGAAAACCCACGGAGGACTTTCGCGAGTCAAAGAAGTTTTAAGAAATTAATCATAATCTATGTAAGGAATTCTTGTTTCAGTGCGTAATTGTAAGCTGATCACTCTCCGGCAGTGATCAAACGTTTTTACAGATGTTGTTCTGAAGGTATATACCATTACCAACTTTCGATTCAAATTACTTAGTTTTTTTTTTATTTAAATAGCATTTTAGAAAAACTTTGTACCTCTAAAGATGCCAGAGTACAAAGAAAGGAAACTTCATTCTTTAAATTACTGATTCTTAAGAAAAATATATACATTTTAAATTGAAAGTAATTGTTATTTAAGGTTACATAAGTTCTGCAGTAAACATTCACTCCGTTTTTATGGCTTTGTTTACGACATTCCAGCCCCGTTTAGAAGCCTAATTTCTATTCGCAAAGTCACTATCCTATTTCAACAAAGTCGTAAAACTTGCGAAAATCCGGTTACTGCATTACACATTGCTTCAAACTTATAAAGGTAATTCATAAATTGATAATTGAAGTAGAAATCATTTTTCATTAAAATAATGTTATGTAAGGTGAAAAGAACCTACTTGTTAGGTTAATTTAAACCAAAAAAATTAGGTTAATTTAATTATATTTATTTTTATGCATAGTATACATAATTTTAAATATATGTCAAAAGGAGATGGACACTTCCTATTTATAATTCTTCCTATTTATAAGCACGTCAAAACTTCATGCAGACATTGATCAAAGTTTATCTCAGTCGACATAATATTTAAAATATACGTTTGACGTCTCGTCTAATCAGATTGCGTTCAAGAAGCAATGTTTTAAAACAAGGCTACAATTTAAAATAGACTAATTTGTTGCCAATAAGTCTAAAAGACATCAAAAAGTATGAGAGATATCTGCTGAAGATGAAACATAATCGAATCGATCGAATCGAGTTCACATTATAACATTTAATATTCTCTGATATTTCTAAAATTCTCGCTGTTAAATATATTTTCTTATACCATAATAACATAACCTTTTACACATAATTTAAAGCCATTGATTTTCAACAACGTTTAATAGAACCTAAGAATCCAAATGATTACCCAAAGTACGTAATTAGACTGAAGAATAAGTTTTCTTGGCACAACTAGACAAAGAATGGTTTAAATATAATTTTAAAACAAAATAATGAATAATCAAAACATAAATCGCGCGCCTGAGTATTTAAATTTAGTATCCGTCTTCATATCAATTTATAATCATCACGTATATTTAAATACATTAAATTCATTTTTAATTGGCCGTAGCTTAAAGTTCTATATCTTAAATTAAACTATTATATTGGTAGATATTAAAATGTATTTATGTATTTTATATTATGACAAAGGGATTGTGTTATTTTAATCAGAAATTATAACGCGAATAATATTTAGTTTTAATACTGAAAATATACAAATATAAATACTACTAATCCCTCCATCCACGCAACCTCTACGTAAGTTACGGGTTACGTCGTGAGTCTATTTTCTGAATGATTGACGTCATTTAACTTTCGTAATATAGACTACATATTTATTATTCTTAGCTAAATACTTTTCAAAGATTTGACTTTTATCATGTCTTATATTTCAGTGGGTGTGCCATAATCAGATTGCGGCAGTCGTACAGCTTCGTTGTAGACATCGACCGCTCCCACGAACTAACCGATATAATTACCTATCTATATATATACAATACTTTAATGAAAGCCAAAAAATATGTAATCAAATTAACGCACAATCAATGCAGAATATGTACATTTTTTTATGTGATTAACTTTCACTTTCAAATAATATAAATTTGAAAACAAATTCTATAAATATTGAAAATGATTAATAAAAATGAAACAAGCTCACCTTATTATTTCATTTTGCGCGGTACGGTACGCGACATAGCTCCTCGGGAGCGACACAAAGGCTTTGTTATTCACATATCTGTCCCGAGGACAGTTCACGTGGTGGCACTGCACACGCAGCCGGCACTGAGGGTCGCAGCAGGCGGCGGGTCGCGCGCGTGTTGTTGTTGTGAGGTCCCCTCGCAGTGGCGCGGCGAGGGCGCTAGGCGGTGGCGCGGCGCGACTGCGCGGACCACCGGCTCCTCTCTCGGTTCGATACTCCGGCCATGAAATTTTCAGCCAGCTGTCAACCAGTGGCGGCACGCAGGTGCGCGTCATGATTTACCTAATAGCCTATTTTAGTCTAGCCATAAGCATTTCTAACTGTCAAACTCGCATTACCATTATAGTTTACATTTTGCGACTAGCGTTAGTCGTTTATTACTAGATAAGACATATAGATTCAAGATTAAGACTTATAGTTACTAAAACGAGTTTTAAATTTAATTCAGCGTAAATAATAAATAGCTTAGCTTATAATCGTAGCAGGAATAGTGTTCATTTGTTAATTTTGTTAATATATAATTTTTTTGTACTATATCTCTTTATCCAATATGTAAGTACGTACAATGTACATATATATTATTTACACATGGCATATGGACCATAACATTGGCCATTATCATACCACTATGCCCAAATATTAAAAAGGAGGCCATGAAACTCGAAACATCTAGTAAGATAAATCACAAGTAGATGGCGCCCAAAATACTAATATATAATTTCATAATCGTTAAAAGAACTGTAAATATAATAAATAAATTTGATTGATCTGATTTTGATTATCGTGGTAAATTTCGTCAAAAACGTTAAGCTTTAATATACTTTGTAAAGCATTTATTGTTAAAATCTTGATTATCTGAATCTTATTTAATAAGTCCGTTATCATCCTAAAATAAAACTTCCTAATACTTTAAATATAATACTATTTAAGTTCCGGATGCATTTAAATCAACTACAGCATTTCTCTACAAGTATTACGTCAATCCAATTTACACTATATCATATTTATAGAATTAAGTATGTATGATTCTTTAAAATCAGAAATCTCTTGATATTAAATATGAAGCCGTTAAGATATTAATTTTATTACACAATGCAGTTATTATTTTCAAAATATTACTTTAATATATTATAGATTTGATATCTTTTATATCATACACCGGATAAATAATCAATTACTTTAACATTAGCTTTCGTATTAACGATTTATTGTATTTATAGTAAACTACAATAAATCAAGGATTTATTATAAGATCAAATGGTTTCCCAAATTATACTAAATTTGCAATTATTAAAGTTGTAATCCAATCAAAGTCAACAAATTATTATCATTATATTTTATTACACAAAATATATAACGGTATAACACATTACGTGGGGACACTGGTGAGCTACATTACGCTGAAACTACGATTATTTACAAAACCTCAATGGACGCGTAGTCACAATAGTGGCGTAACCGAAATATATTTAGAGAACTCTCATTCATAATATGGCAATACAATTGATTTAAAATATGACACAGTTATATTAGAATTTTCATGAACATAATTGAGTTTGGTCAAACCACTTTTGCAATAACTCCATTTAGGTTACTTTACACTCCTGTCAAACTATTACATCGCGGGTAACATGAACACTTATTATTCTAAGAGAGTATTATTAATATGTCCCAAAAAACAGATAGAGAGATAGATATATAAAATATTAATAATAGTATAGGCACATTGTATATTTCAAAATGCAGTTAATGTAAAAGGTACACAACAGGTGTACAAATAATTTAGCAGGTTATTAGTCTTTTCATTTAGTTCCATTATAAATACACTACCCTACACACAACTTCATCCCTTCAAATTTAATATAACATTGAGTAGAAAACGTTACGTTATTAAGTATCATTCAAAATTCGGTTTAAAGATGTTAAATTTTAAAGCTTTCTAAATTTCTATATAATACATGAGGGAGACAGCACCTTGCTATTACATTAAATTATTCGCCTTTGGCTTAGTATTAGCTTTACTATAATAAACTTAGTTCACGAGATTCTTATTTATTTAATACATATCAATATATACATATATCGACAATCACAAAAGTATACATGCATAACACTTAAATTACAGGTGGCATTGAGAGCATGATATTTACATTTAGGTACATTTTTTATTATAACAACATATATTAAGAGCGTCGAAAACACATTTTCTCTATTCTAAGAACACACAAACTCGCAATTTCTGCTCAGTCACATACAAAATGTGTTAAGAAAAATAAGTTCCAATTCAAAAAAATATATCGCTGCTTTCACAGTAACATAGGTATAATTCAAAAACAATATCATGAATTAGAAATTAAAAGAAAATTAAATAGTTTACTATAAATACGTTATAAATATATAAATAAATAATTATTCTAAAATGAAAATTTGAGTAAACATCACAGTAATAAAACTTAAAATTTATTTTAAAAAGATGTAACTACATATACTTCATATGTGACTGCTGTATGCGATAATCTTATTATGAGGCACATATAATTAACTCTTAAAATGAGATTAATGTATGATTTTGTACAAGCAATGAGTGTTTCAGTCCATTTTTTCCCTTCTACAAACCACGTTAGCACTTTATACCTTAAATGGACAGCAGCATATAGAAGGGATATTAAGATATAATCAGGTCCGCTTGTTTCTGGCTTTACCGTTAACAATTGGCTCTTCTTGTTGGTTCTTGCGGGGGCGTATTATGAAATTTAAATTATAAGCCGTATTTACTGCGTAGTACACATTTGCATTCGCTGGTAGAACCATTTCTGTAAAAGAAAGTTTGTTATTTACTAAGACCGAATGTTTCTTTTGAAAATTAAATATTGCCAAAATAAAGATTTAAAAATAATAAATATTACTATGTGTTTTAAAAGGTTATTGTCCATTTCATCAATCTTATTGCAACGAATTTCAGAAATCTTATTGCAACGAAAATTTTCTCTTACCAACGTTACAAATTTTAAGTTTTTATTTGATGTTTTTGTAATTATATAAAAAACATAATTAATAAATATATACCTCTTTCCGGCAAAACTTGAGCTAAGGTATATCCATCAGGATCACCGTCGAGATTTAATTTCAGCATAGCATTACGTATCACCTGCGGCGTGCGCTCGTTGTTGCTTAACATTATCGATTTATATAACACTACTCCATCTGTTTCCACACAATCCGACTCGTATGTTACTCGAATTATATAAAAATCGGGGCCACTACGTGCAGTAGGATGCGCTGGACTGTTGGCCATCAATTTGCCGTTTGACTGCTTCTGGCCACTGTTCGCACTCGACAGGGACACATCTAATGAAGGCAAAGAAGATGAAGAAGACCCATGAGATAACCTCGTCGGTGAAATCCTTCGCTCTAAGCTGTCTCGTTTCCATGCGTTTGTAGCACCGTCAGTCTCACAATAAAATTGCGAGCTGTTACTAGAACTAGTACTGGCTATTGAATCATTTTTTCTGTGGCCGTGGTTATTATTTTCGTTCACTTTCTTTTGTCGTCGGTCTTTAGGTGGGTCTGGCTCGATCTGACACGATAGGTGGTACGCCTCCCTGTCGTCTAGCACGATAACTGAATCAAACCATCGATCGAACATTGGATCGGGTGGTAAATGGTAGGCATTCGCAGCGCCCTGTAATAATTTAATTTGCGCGAGAACCTCAAACTCTTTCCGTCTTTTATCAAAGTTAATTAATCCATCGGCTACAGTGTCATGAATGGCAGTGTCAATCATCGTGAGATCAGTTAGAAAGGTCCCCAAATATGGAATGGTTCCGTGACTGACGCCCGGCGACCCTCGCTCGTGTAATAATTTTTGTAAATGCCTGTCATTCTCACCCACGGTATCCGCAAACTTGGCCGTCCCCTCTCTCATTAATAACTCACGCTGGGCCCATCTGTTGTTATCCTCGCTAAATATCCTCGCGAGCTCATCAAACAACTCCGTCTTTTCTTTCGACAGGAGCGCCCACGTCTTTTTCAGTCTATAAACATTGTTGCTTTGCAACCCGGAAATTATGGCTTTCAAAGAAGAAAAATTTTTAAGCACCCTCAACTCCCGAGCAATGTCGAGCCAGGCGGCCAGGATGTCGGCTCTGTCGGCGGGCCGCAGGTGGGGCTCCACGAGGACGGTGGATATGACGCGGAAGGAGACGGCGTTGAACTGGTTGACGGTGGCCAACACGGTGGCGGCGTCGTGCGAGCGGTCCTTGTCACGACGGGACCACACGGCGCCCAGACACTGGTGCGGGACGAGCTTCTTGAACAGCTCCATGTCCATGCGAGTGAGTTGCTCGGCGAAGTGGCGATGCGGCACGTGCGGCAGGCGGTAGGCGCTCGTGTGGTGCGCCGCCACGCGCATGCCCGCCGCTAGGCACACGCCGCCCGTCGACGATCCGTTTCGTTCCGCACTGAATATCGCTAGCTTCTGTAGCACCTGCAGAATATATCAATGTTATTTTCCCATGTTTTCACTGAACGATGCGTCTAACTTTAAGTTCTGGTTCGATTGCCACTCGAGGGAATTTTTATATTATAAATTTATATTTTACTATTTTTAAAGTGTTAGTTTATTATTAGTAGTATTTTTAAAGTGTGTTAAACTTAGGATTAGAAAACATTTGCTAACAACGTAAATAAATTCTAACAAAATGTATAAGAATTTCATGATTTACAAATATATGAGTTCGGCACTTAATACTCTGTATTTCCATTTCTGGAGAAAAGCATTCAACGAAGTGTCTAGACACTAGACTGTCTCTGCATACCCTGCTATGCGGAATACAACGCAGAGCTGATTTCTTATTTTGTAAATATTTTTATAGTGCGCATAATATCAATTAGAAAAAGAATCAACGCTAATTAACAATTAGAAAATATAACAACCTTCGAATGTAGCTCAGACCCAGGCAAATGAAGCTGCGTGAAGGCGAGAAGCTGCTGCAGTGCGGGGTGGTGCGGTGGTTGTCGAAAGTCCTCCGGATAGGTATCCAACCATACGTGGAGACATGCCACCAGAGTCCTACAATATTACCCCATTCTTTATTATACCATAAAACTCTTAACATAAACTTGGTATTTTTGGTTCATATATATTTGCGTTAGTATTGTTTATACAAGAAGCTATTAAGTTATTATTACTTGTTATAATTTCTCAGATAATTTAAAACTGTGACTGTTGTCTATAAGGCGAATCAGTTAACACGTTTATTAGTGTTATTAAACATTCTAATCGGATTGAATTTTGAAAAAAATGTAAATAATTTTGATTCAAAATATAATTGTTTTACAATAACGTAATATTTAAATAACGTTCTTTGATCTGTGATAGCTGTCTAAGCACTGAGCGGAAAGAAAGTGCAATATAGTATGTAAGCAAAGTCGTGTACTAACTTTCTATGTTGTTGTGAGGTATCGACGGTTGCGGGGAGAACATCTTCTGCCGCCAAAGCCTCGTATCGTCGCAGTAAAAGATCCAATACTTGACTGCACTCCGCAAACGAGCTAAAAATGTATAAAATTATTATACTATACATAATCGAGTACTGGTAAAACGCCATAACTGGAAATAAAAAATATATGTTTACTCCTGCGGCTTTAGAAGTTTGAACCATACCTTTTTTTAACAAAAAAATTACTTATGAAACGTTTACATTTATAATAAACAATAAAATCTAAATTTCATTGCAAATTTCCGGGTATAGAAATTTTGTTGATATGTTGTAACTTCGATCGGAAAAATCTTAATTTTCTTTTCTAAAAAAATTTTATTACAGGATTTATAAATAGATTATATATATTTTATAAAATACATCCAAAATTGCAAAAAATATTAAAAGCCATTTTTCAATTTCCCGTACCTTACACTATATGCCTTATATTTCAACAGTGTCAAAGTCGGCAGCTAGCTATTTTCTAAGCAAGTATTACTTACCGATACGTAGCGAGGAACACGTTAACGTAAGTAGACTCAAGCTCGCCATCGTCGGTAGCTAGAGCCTCTACTAGCCTCTCTACTGTCCCCGCTTTGACAAAGCGCACTCGCACTGTTTCCCACTCTAAGTGAGAAATCTCGTCATCGGATTCCTGAAATTTTATAAATAAATATCATAACTATTAGTTTACTAAGTTTGATTTTTTGTGTTTATTTGTATCATAGTGATTTTATTCTTAAACTAACAAACTGTTACTAATATTAATTTAGATTTATTAAAAATTAATTAATTGAGAAAGCCGACCTGACTGCTTGTCTAAGATCAATTATAAATAAAAGATGATAATAATTAATGCATGTTTATTATTGTATCAATTTGAAATATATAAATGAAAAGATTCAATACATACTATATTTACTCTAATGATTAGATAAAACAAGGAAATAACACAGTAACCGAACATACGTAACATTATGACAATATCGATAGAGGAATACAAAAATATACATAACGTTTTTTTATTCGAAATTTATGTATGCAAATAAAAACAACTGATTTTATTAAAAACCATTTTTTATTATTTTAATTAAAGTAACTCGTGTAAAATTGCGACTACAGTATTACGAATATAGTAATTTATACATTTCCCTTGTCTAATCTATTGTCACATTTGTTTTCATAAGCTTTACGCTTTAGTGGAGCATAAAAGGAAATATCAGTAATACCTCTATTATATAGAGTATAGTCTCTACAAAAATACCCGACAGACAGAACAACGACCTTAACGATGTTACACAACTTAATATTGCATTTTGAATAAAAAGCCTCTTGTTAAGTTTCGAAAGAGAGTCTCTTTTGCATGTACTCTACTTAGTGTGGGATTACGGTTCCATTCAATCGTTTAGAGATAAACAGAACAATTACTCCCACTTTTTCTACAATTGTATTATGAATATATTTATATTTTTAGTTTTGCACAAATATTTTTTTCACTTATATTTATTTTCAAAACAAAGCGAGAGTGGGTAAGAGAAAGGTGCAAAATGTAACTCCACTACCCAACGTTCAAAATAGTAAAATGGATTGATAAGCAACTGCATTTTTCTATAAAATAAGTGCTGCGACACTACAGTTATAAAATTTTGCATGTTACAGCAATATTAGTAAAAATAATATTAATAAATTAAATGCATATTATATCTGTTTACTTACAAAATTAATAATTTAATTATCCCATTATAAAGACTTAAAAAGCCTAGAAAATTTTGTAATATCTTCTTAACCACACTATTTTTTTAATATTAGTTCGACAAATGAGAAAAATACGGTAGTAATTTTAATTCCAATATGACTATAGCCAACATAACCACAAACAATATTATCAAATACGACTGAATCATCGACATTATTCAACTATTTTACCATTAAGTAGCAATCCGTTAGTCATAAATATTGTTCGCTTTATATATGTTGTTCCCTGAATATTAAAAATATTAGTATGTATTAAGTAAATAGATTGAATTCGTGACTCATTTTTTAAATAATATTTTCCTTTTAATGCGCTACTAACAACGTCTATAGAGTGCCTATCCTCTAAACATGATTATTTCCAGTGGACAAACTTTAAGCAGTTACGGTAAATTATATGTATACTCATTAGTTTCGCATAGTAATACTCAAATATAGTTTACCTACATGACATCATCAAATACGAGTAAACCCCCAATAAATCTGGTAAAAATCGTCATCATCAAAGTCATATAATGAATTATTAAATAAAATGAACATTAACAGCAAGATACCTTTTAAAACTAGCAGACATAAAATGCCGTCTGAGTACTTCGTGTAATTCCTGTCTTAGTAGTCTCAAGTGGCTTACATCCGACTATTATAGAACGGCCACTAACTAACTATCTCACGCGTTCCAAATGAGAAAGTGCGGAAGTATTTTCTGTTTACTACTGTTTTGAGTTTACGTTAAATAATATTTCGCAATCAATAACGTTTATCGTCCCCTTAGTCACATAGTCGAATAACCTAGTTTTGAAAATTAAGTTTTGAAAAATGTTGATCTTCATAACTTTTGTTTTTTTTATGAGGTAGACTTTTATTTTTGGTGTTAATTTGAAGAATATAAATTCAATATTTTATTATAAATGTTATAATTTTTGATCTACTAAGAAAAGTTATAAAAAAATGCAGCAATTAATTGTTATCTAAGTAAAATTTGACTTACGTTCCACGGTAGTTAATTATTTTTTCTAGATAATAAATAAAAAAAAACCTCATATCAGTTAATTTTAAAATGATGTAAAGGTTGCATCAATATCTAAATGAAAAAATAATTAAGTCGTTTTAATTTGTGATGTGGGCTTTTAAATAAATGAGTAATAAGAAATGAACTAAAATAGTTACTTCTTTCATTACCCTATGAGGTCCAAAGAATAGACTTAGTTATTTCTCACAATTCGTAAAAAATACGAAAGCAGTTATAGCATAAATAATACGATCTTAACAATATGATAACAATTTTGGCAATTTTCTGACTTGACGAGTTTTCGGTCTACGAGGACGATATATTAGTATAACAGTATAACTCACACTAGAAGCAGAGCGCGTCGGCCGATGGTAGCGCACCTTCTTGAGGTAGACCGTATATATTGCACCGTCCACCCGCTCTTCGCCCCACAATCGCCATGTCGGCTGCTGGAACATATTATGAATTGCTAAATACCAGTAAGTATGCACACATTTATATATAAAAGAATAAATAAATCACCATTCTCCTGCAATGTACTGGTTTTAATATATAAATAAAAAAAATTGTTATTTGCATTTTTACTATCATAAGTCGTATTTATGCCTCAAGTACTATCAATAAGGAATGTTGAATGTATAAATATGTTACGAGATAAAATCCTTACATAATCGTCATCAATGCCACTGGAGAATAGCACAGGCTGAGCCTTACTAACACCGCATATTCTCCACATGGCCCATATCGCGACGTCACGCGACGTCAGTAATCAGCTGAGCGCGGGCAATGCGATCACTTTCACTATTGTATACAGCACTTGGTACAATACAGATGTTCATGCTAATTTCATTGTATTTGGTTCAAACGCCTACTAAGTAAACTGCTTCGCGAACACGAATATGCGTGAAGCGGGTGAAATCGTATTCGCGTGGCACACTTGCTGAAGCTAGCCGGCACGGTTTATTTCCTAGATAACTAAATCACTACATATACCTCTAAGTTTATGTTTTTGCCAATAAAGTCGATTTATTGCCATCAGAGTACATCTTCACGATCTTAATAAAACTTATTGGTCTAGGCTTGTTGTCAAATCCATTTTCTATGAATATTTTATTAACATAACTAGCGTAATACTAATAACACTTTTAGCATTTTTTAAACAACATACACAATATAACATAATTTAAAATATAACTTTGTTTATTAATACTTTGGAATTAAGAAATCGAGCACATAACTATGGTAGCGCGGCGCGACGCTTGGCGTGAACGCAAACGACTGCTCTCTAGTGGAGAGATCGCGTGAAAAACTCCGATAGAACACATGAATGGCGCTTACATCTTAAAGGTGGCAACCATGACTATGAAAGGAAACAAGTGAAGCTGGTGTGCGTGTATTAAATCATCATTCCGACATATTTAAGCATTTGCTTATAATCATACATATTTAAGCATTTGCTTAATCGTTAAGATTTCTTAACGATTACATACTAAGTAATTAGATATTTTGTTATATATATTTTACTATTAGGCGCCGTGGGATAGTGTCTAACTGTAAACGCGATAGGTTGTGAACAGTACAATATCGTACATATTCCGACTTAAAAATGTTTCAAATTATACATATTCCTTTTTAAGAAATTGCCTGTGCACCCTCAAACAAAATAAAAGTGTTTGAACACCTTATGTACGTGATAGCTGACCTAGTAGTAGGTACATTTTTCAAAAGAGAAACGGGTCGAGTGTGAAATGGGGCCGGCCGCAGCTGTGTAGCCTCTTCGCGTACCGGTTAATTTCCTTCTTGTTTCCGTTTCCATCAAAAATAGCTTCATTTATATCATTTCACGACCTAGTTTTAACAATTTTGTAATTTTAAAAAATTACAGAATATATTAAATAATACAAAAAACTAAATATAAGCAATGGAAGCCGTGTGTATTATAAGCAAAGTTTTGCTTATAATACAGTTCAATTTTAAATCGGAAAATTGTTTAAAGATGTTTGTTGTTTAAAAAGAGGCTTCGCGCTTTTTCCCACATAGACAGAGATGTCACTCATTTTTAAACTTTCCGCCCGAAAATATACATTACTTGTTGAACAGCGGAAGCTAACTTCGCGCTCTTTCTAACTAGATTAAAGCAAATTAAAAAAATAAAAAGAAGTTTAGACAAAATGTGGCATATCGCCCAATATCGGAATCTTAAATAAATATTAGACCAATACATTTACATACGAATCTTTATATCTAGAAACGAAAGAATCACAATGACACGTAGGCATATGGTTGCATTTATATTGCTTCGATTAATTATGAACTACTACCCAACAATACCACCAGATCTAATTGATTAAAACAATCGACATACTATTCCACTTTTGAATCGTATCGATTTTGAATCGTATTGCATTCAATCGATACTGCATTTTGTGTAGTCTTAAAAGACTACACAAAATGCAGTATCGATTACGAATCATTCAATACGATTCAAATTCGTACAATTTCGGAATCTAGATTATAGTATGTTAATATTTATATTAAATTCCTTCTTTTAGGTAATTGAAGAACTTTTTATCATTTAAACAACACTGTATTAAATATGATGCCTGCTGTATGTCGCTGTATCGTGTTGAACTGAATGGCCGTAGATTCGATTAATTGGGTAAACATAGGTGAAAGTGACAAATCAACTCTCTCTGCACCCCATAATGTAGGAAAACACTAGAGAACTCGAATTTTTAATAGAGTTCTTATGCTTCAATACTCTAAAGCTAAGACAATTTTGTACTATATACTTTTCAAAAAGAAATGAAATTTGTCATACCTACCATACGCTTTACATGGAAAAGTTGTTTTGTATAAATTGGTATAGACTTAGTGAAAACGACGTGACGGTACGGTGTCAATATGGTTTATATATTATTTTAATATTAAATAATATTTGTAAATTTCGATTAGACAAAGCAAAATTTGAGGCCGGTCGTGGCGCAGTGGGACAGCGTCTGACTGTAAACGTGATGGGTTGTAAGTTCGATCCCCACTCAGGGAAGTGGTTATAATTAAATTATTTTCAATTGCTTACTCTGGTAAAAAAGAAAGTGCGGCGTTAAGTTCCACCAGTTAACACGCAATGTCTCGAATTCGGTGGAAAGCGAAGTACGGAGTGTCTTGACACTAGGTACTTTCTGTCTACCCTGATAAAATATTTTAAATTTAATAACAAAATTATTTAGTAAAAAAATATTTCAAATGAAATTGAGAAAATTATTTAATAAAAAAATATTTCAAATGAAATTGAGCTTAGGATGCAAACATAATTATGTGGTTAAATAAAATAAAAGTCTATAGCTTTCATGTCAAAACAAGTCGAACATAATCTCATTTAAAGTAATCCATTTATTTATATTAGTACATATACTTTTTTAATTATGTACCCATTATTTTTACGTCAATAATATTTAAATAAAAAACTTTCTAACAAACTTTGCATTTAAATTTTCTAGCAACTTTTGCAACTGGTTCTAATACTTACTTAAATAGCTACATATATGCGAAAGTTTTGTTCCACGTATAAATTCCAAGCAGCCGTTATATGTATATAGAACTAAACTTAGTAGTTTTAGAAGTTTAGTTTCTACTAGTACTAATATAACGGTCTATATCAATAGACCGTTCTAATTACCATTATAAACAGTGCAACATTAGCAAATTATACCAAGGTCAACTTAATTTATAAACAGCAAAATACAGTGTACCGACTAATGTCACAATAGCGACGCGGAAACTTCGTACCTATCGCGGCCTTTGACGACATTGATAGACACTAAATGCGGACAATTGTGTATTAGTCTGTATTTTCATTTACAGAGATAAACAATTCTTGATAAATTTCTGTAAAATATTGTTGATCTTGATTTGTATAAAAATACATTTTGTGAAAATCACGTTATTAAATAACTTTGTGTTTCTTCCGTATAAAGAGAGGGTAGAGAGCACGCTGTCTCTCTGTTTGCCGCTTTCCGCCGAAATCATTTCATTTGGATTGGATTGTTTTATAAGATAAAGACATGAAATTAATTTAAGTAAATATATTCATTTCCCGCGATGGCGTTGTGAATTCAAATCTAGAACTATTTTGTTTAGGACCAATTCCGATTAAAAACTAAAATGAATAATGAGCAAGCTAGACTTATCAGTAGCTATATTAAATTCAAGTAACATGGTATGTCACGCCTAATGATTTTTTTAATTAGTATACTGAAAACAAGGCCGAATTAATACTAGCTTGTAATATGTAACACAGTTTGTTGCTATTATATATAAAGGAATCCATTTTTTTGTAATCAAGTATGTCATGTGTTTTTAAATCTCAACACCTGTGCGTTCTTTTCTTCCTATAACATTAACAATAAAATTTAGCATGTTTAAAATTTAAAGGTTAATTTAAAGGTCAAATTACATATTGGACGCTTTCCACAACAAGTATGAATATCGATTGATAATAAAGCGGTACAGTAGTTCTATAAAAAGCAGATTCTACGAATGACAGTCCCCACCCATAACACCCCATTCCTCCATAACATCGTTTATAAACTCCCGCCGTTGGATTTACTGAACGACATTGTTTTAGTGGTAACCGACAGTATAACGCATGGCTTAGCGTTCAGAGCGCTTGGACGGTTTCCAAGTGACGCAGGTTCAAATTTTCGTACGTTTTTTCAAAAATATTTTCAAATGACTTTTAATTATGTTTATTTCGCAAATAACACTTCTACAATAGTAAAACACATTGATTTAAAATTATCTATTTATAATCGAGCACTTTAAAGTCTTCTTTATTTAAAAAAAGAAACGACGATTGTATTTTGCCAAAAATATTTGATTTAACAATTTCAAACAAGGCGTCTATGCAAACATTGGTGCGCTTTTTATAGGGTACCTTTTTTGGTTTACTATTTTTAAAGTGTTATTTCATACTTAGGATTAGAAAACATTTTTGAAAAAACGTATAAAAATTTGAACGTAGCCGGATTCAAACCCGCGCCTCTTGGTAACCGACTAAGCGCTCTGACCGCTAATCCATGTGTTCTATTAAATGTTAAAATAAAATAGCAGTCTCTCTTGTTAAACGATTATTTCCTAATATTTTTAAGTAGCAGAAATTTGTAAAAATCTCTCTACAGACATGGTAACAACAAAAATTGTAACAAACATATAAGAATTTTGATGCCGGTCGTAGCTGGTCGTGGTTCGAGACATTGCGTGAGTGGTTGAACTTCTGTGGAAAGTGAAGTACGGAGTGTCGTGACACTAGGTACTTTCTGTCTATCCTGCCATACGGGATAAAAGAATGAAGCTAAAAAAATAAAGAATTTCGACGCAGCTGGTAGTAGAACGCATGGCTTATTCGTTTCTAAGAGATGGGAGTTTTAATTTTTTTTAATTTTTCTTTAAAATGTCATCGAAGTGTTTGTTTGTTAATAATTAAGAAAATATTAAAGTAATAACAACAGTAACTTGTTCTTATAATTTCTAATTGTATCATCATTCATCACTGATTAAGCACTTGAATATTTATGCTGCAAAGATAGTATAATCTTGTTTGATAAAACTTATTCATATTTTTCTTAAAAAATCAGTATAATTCTTAGTCTTGTTCATTTTTAAAGAAACAATGATGACGCACAATAATATCATAGTCTACATTTGACTGACTTGATTTTTCCTCAAGAAGTCTTAACAAAACATTCTTTTATAAAACAAGTATAGTTTGTATACTTCTACATATAATCATACTATTGTTCTTAATGATATTGTTTTGTTTTTATAAGTATTAAGTAGTAATTACAATTGAGTATTAACATTACAACAAATATATTATCACAATTTTATAATTAAATCTGGTGATAGTGAAGTAGACACTCAAGTGATCATAAGCGTGACCGACGCGCTCGGTCGGCTCGACGAGCCCTGCGTGGCGAGTTAGCGACGACGTTAAACTGACATGACCTTACTTTTAACGACAATCATATTTTTACATGTATATAATACTTATATTGATATCTATATTATTACTTTAAATATTCTGTTACCATATATTAAGAAAACATACATGTGATAGATTTTTAATTTCCTGTCTAAATAGATGTAAATTCGATCAAGAACATAGCTGTAAAATGAGAGCCAAGATCAATACTATGATAAATGCCTGTAAATATTTTATAAAAATTTAAAATATCCTGCTTGTTGAAGCCTATGGTTGGTTTTTTTTTCAAACTATCTTTTAGATTCAATGAAGGTTTCAACATACGAATCAAGATTTATTCGGTAACCTCGTTAACTCACTTTAAATTTGCTTTATATTATAATAACAGTAAAAAACACTTTAAAATTTTAGTTTAATACATGCTCAGGTACAAAGAATAAGCAAATATCTATTCAGATACCTATTATAATAGTTTTTTTAATACACATTTACTTTAAGTGTGTAATAGAAATCTCTTTAAAGAAACTAAGAAATTACAACAATAATAAAATGAGTTATTTTTTCTTAATTACGCCTATGCATTATGCAATGTAAGATTATTTTAATCTACATTTATATTATAATTATTAAGTATAAATGATATAGCGAAATATTTTGGATGCAAACAATAAAATCAGCTGAGCGAAGGCTAGAGTAAGGTCGTCGCCCTCCACACTCGAAATCGATAGTGTGGAGATCGTCGTCCCGTTTACAGGGCTACCGTCAAGTTCATTCTGAGACAATACACACAAGTTCTTATTAATTTAATTATTATATTATCATTTTACAGTTCTATATTTAAGTCAACATTCTTGTAATTGGTCATACGCAAAGACCAATGTCACTGGGTCGTTGACAGTAAAATTTTATTTAGAAACATTAGTCGTTTATGTTAATACGGATAATCTAATTATTATTCTTTTTAAGTTTTCTTTGTAATTAGGTAAACTAGTTTTTGTAAGCATACTTATATATGTATATGGTAAAATTACAATCAATATATAACGTGTATTACACGTATATTATGTGTATTTCCGTTAAACCACTATGTCAGACAGTAATACTTAATTGCGAAACGTAATTAGTAAGAATCTACCTCGTTTCACGGATGACACGGCAGGATGACTCATACTTCGCCTTTAGAACGAAAATGTTTACACTGTCTATACTTCATTGTTATAAGCAGATCTTAATAAAAACAACGTTTGAATTCAAAATTAATCATCTTTTTGTCGAGTACCACTTGCATAGTTATATAATAAAATTTTTAGTTACTTAAAGTCCAAAAATGATATATGGTTAAAACTAAATAAGTAATTTAGTAACTTTGAATTTATAATAATTTCTCACAAACTGCTTTGACATCAAATAATACATATAAATCTTAGCTTACTTATACGTTACTTACATATTAATAATATATTGTTTATTATTTTTTTGTAAAATATAAACTTTTTGTGTCTAGTATCGAATTAATAGTTCCTTAGTCGCTACAAAAGATAAATATCTTAAGTAAGTAATTAATGATGTCGGTAGGCTCTTAAAGCCGGTAGCGCCGTACCGTAGTCTACGGCTCTTGAGCACGACCTCTTGCTTGGAACACGACCTATCCAACTTAGTCCGCTCTACATGTAGAGGCGACTAATTATTTACAAAAATTTCGCTATCAGTCAACGTCCTAGAATTTCTATTGTAATTCACTTCTAATATATGTGTTCCATTAAAGTTTATTCCGAGATTTACCATAATATAACAAGTTACTTTATTTAGTAAAGTGATAATTATTAGTTTATGATTTTGTATATAATTCATAGTTAAGTACTTGTACTAGTGTACTTCAATTTTAACGATTAAGTACTTACTAAAAGTTGATCATATAACTGCTTCAGCCTTATAAATACCTTTCAACAGACAAATATTTTGATACAATTTTTTATATAGCAATACCTATTTTTGTTTAGGCATTCCTAAACATACAAATGGATAAGCGTACATATTATTTGAAGCCTTGACCGGCATTGCTAACAGTAGATATAAAAGATATGTTTAAGGCGATTCAAACAATAGGTAAACATGAATTTACTAAGTATATGAATATACTGTAGGCAAGGATTTTTTGAAATATTAAGCAAAATATTTTCAATATACAATGAAACATAAATTTAAAAACACTTGGTTTTCTTTCATTTTAATGAAATGTGTTTTTAAATTTCGATTTTATCATTTTCTTTTTTAATAAGTAATCTAATACACTCGTGACATCACAACGTACTACTACTATATTGCAGGATTAAGTCATTCATGCATTGATCTCGAATGTACTCTATGATTGACAGCAATAACATTTAACTGAAGCTGTTTGTTTAAAGATTTATTCGAAGTGTACCTATTATTAGTTAGGGGTGACGGTAATGAATAAGGACAATATGACAACTTAAACACACTGAGCAAATGTTGCAAAATAACGTGACAGCTGCGAGCATCACACACGAAACAAAAGCTACATGTCGGACACCAGCCGTACATAAAAAATACAGCATTTGTTGTTTTTTAATAGAGTATAAGATAGATAAACTGATGATAGTCATAATAAAAAATAGTAAAAAGTACTTTTGTATCACTCAACTTATCAACAATGCAGAATACATATCCTCATATACCTAGTGGAATTATAAGAATACTGTAACATCAAAATTGTAAAAACAAAAAGCATTGATTCATCGTCATGTGATTTATGGATATGATACATTATTTTCCGTTATTGGCACAATTGAGCACAAACGTGTAAAGCCCCAATAATACAAACAAAATTAAAATGAAACGAAGTTTTGAGAACTATTATCCCTAAATTAAGAAATACATAAAGAAATAAATATATGTAAAGAAGAATTAGCATGCAAGTCAATTAAATAGGTTATAAAAATTGTCCATTAGATCCTGCAAACATCTAAATCAGGTAAAAATCATCGCTCAACGCGTTTTTTTTCTAGAAGGCCACAAAGCAATATACACACAATTATACATAATGATAAGCCACCCTCATTTGCGTCTCGCAGTCGGATGTTTACGTTTTACCCAGGATCGCAACTAACCTTGACGTACCATCGCGTTTGAGACTTGCGATTTCTGGTGCGTCGACGGTCCAGACTGCGCGAGTCGCGCTGGTGGGCCGGAGAGCGCAGCGCGTGACACTTGGCTGCCAGCGCCTTCGTACGCTCCGCCAGAGAGTGCCGGAACTCCCCACCCGCACACCCGCGAACCAACATCGTTTAAGTACACTAACGCGAACTAGTCGTCTCCAAAGTTGTGTAACACATCATATTCCAATATTTCCCACTTGGATGCTCACTATAATAACAGGATCGACAAAGCCAAGTTTTAAACGTGTTCTAAATAATAACTTTTGTTAATTATAATCAGAGTGGTTATCTCAATTGTGTAATGATTCTAATTTTTTTTTCTCACATTATATTAAGAATGATGTTTCCAGTATTAAATTTTGTGATTCTTTTTATAAATTTAATAAACAAAAAATGTAATAAACATGCCTAAATAATATATTTTATAAGATAATAAAGAGGTCAATTTTAAAAAAATAGTATATTATAAAACTTGCAATTGATTTTACAAGGTTTAGGTCACAAAGCGATAAGGTTGGAATACCATTGTAAAATATAAAATAATAATTTTATCATAGTTTGATAACGTACACTTGAGTAGATCAATTCATATAATACAACTATATTAAATTCAAATAAACGAATGAAACACATATATTATACTTATAGACGTATTTGAAATTTAAACTTCTTAACTAAATAATTAAACCAGCATTCACAAATAATATATATAAACGTTTTTATTAAGTACATACACAATATATATGTTTACACAATACGTACGTACATACACAATATATACGTTTACAGCTACAACAAGGGGGATATCCTCATTGAAGAACTACTAACTTGTCTTGTTTATCATAACCGCAAAGAGTTTAGCAGATCTATTTCACATTGACAATTTTGCTTTTTATTAATAAATAGGTAATTGTAAATAATAACGAAAAGGTAGCAAATGATTAAAAGAAATGTCCAAATGGCTAGAAGTGGGTCGGTATCTAAAGAGGAAATTGGGCAATTCAAGAAGGGAATGGCGTAGTATACATAAGTTACCTTGCATCTTATACGGATTTATCTACTTAAGTTTCGTAATTCTAGTCGATTTAAACACCTATAAAGTATAAAAATCATCTAACAATAAAAGTAATATTGTCTATTTTTTTTAACAATTTTTAAAAACTTGTCCATATCATTTTTTAATTTAAACAATAATATTTTCTATTTATAAATTACACGGTCGAATTATATAAAATTAAATATTTAAATGACGCAACAAGAGAAAGAAAATCAACATTTTATTCATGGTTGCCTTGATTTTTTCTTCTTAAAATAAAAATGTGCGTATAACATACGGACATCAAATATAAACAAAGTTAAAATTTAGTAACATATTTTTTACAGATAAGCAACGCACCTGGTGTGACAGATGCATATAATTTGGCTGTCTTAAATTATTGTCATTCAATTTTAGTTCATAATGCATTATAAAACGGTTCTTTTAGTAAAATTATAACGACCGGACAGGTGGTGTAGGCAATTTGTCAGGTGTCTGTCTGTATTCTTTCTAAATCTTATTCCTTCATCTTGATATTTTTAAATAATTTACTTATATTGACCTAATGTAGTAAAAATATTTGCTATAAAATTGAATTAAGGTAAGTGGCGAATTTTTATTGTCTTCGATAAGTTACTTACTTATACTAATAAGCAGTATTTTTAGATTTCTTTAAGTTTTGAATAAAAACCTGTAAGTAGATATTGTTAGTATATAAATATACTTTTGCATTCAAAACAATAGTATACATTTACACAGTAAACTGAAGACTCTAATATTTCAGATAGAACAAATAGAATACTTGACGTAATTTTCATTGATTTCTTCTTTTTTATCTTTAATATTTTCTATATATCATTTCATATAATAAGCATCTGTCGTAGAAACATGAAATGTCTAATTTATTTTTACAATTTAACCCTGTCTAGCAAACGAAATATGAACGTGATGTTAGCAACGATACGTACTTAAACCGGTAATACCTGAACATTTATCACTCTTATTGTGGACACTTTTCTAACAAGATAATAAGCACTTTTTAAACTTAACATTGTTTTGTTGATACAATATATTAAATATTTCTAATAATTACGATTTAATTAGTAACCTTTGACAACGACAAAAAAATCACCATTTGATTAACTTATCCGATTTCACTTAAACGCACTTTAATAATATTTTTATTATATTTTTCCAAAACAAAAATTGTTTTATATATTATTTTTAAGTTATAATTACCACAAAACCGCGTTTTTTTTTATTAATGTCACGAATAAGGCCTCTTATAGACCGTGCCCGCCGGCCGGTGCGCGACGTCTGCGGTTTGACACTGCCCCAATGCTTCGTACTCTGTCGCACATGGCATCAAAACGACATGGAATATACGCATGTGCAGAACGAGGATTTTCCGAGTCATCAATGATGTCACATTACTACGTCGGTACAATAATGTAAGATTGTTAGATACTAATGATAAACCGTGACGTGATGCTAAACATCTCTAATATAATTTTAATTAATACTCGACTTATCCCAAAGAGTGTGTGCTGTACATAAATGTATATTGATTATAAGTAATACATATTTCCACAACGAAGCCTTTAATTCTTTGCAACTTAAGATTAAATTTAATAGTGTGCAAACAATAAACTATAGTGTTTAATTAATAAGTAATACATGTATCCTAATAAGGAGCGATCTTTTGTATAAGAACTAAAACATCGTGTGACTTTGGCTGTAAATATATAAAAGCTTCTGTTGTTTTTTTTTAATTTTTGCCTTAGGATTTTTCGTATTGACTTTCTAGTAAGGAATATAGTCTATGTTTTTGTTGGGCGTCACTTAAGAGGATTAATTGAATTAAATCAAAAGGTAATCGAAATATTTAATAGGTTTCTTGTAGCTCATATTATCAAATTCTTCTAAATACTATAAATTTTCTTCTTTTCTTTATTCTTTTATTCATCTTCATTCTTTCTAAAGTCTGGTAATCATTATTAGAAGTACAAACATTAAATAATAAGGTAAATATTATAAAACAATATACCGAATTAGTAATTACCAGTTTCAATTTAATATGAAAGAATGCTTTACAGAAAGTAAAATACAGCTTGTTATTAAAACTCATTTTTAATAATCATTTTTAATAATCATTTTAGAGGTATGCAGTGACCGTAGCGTTTGGCGCTCCGTAATCTCTGACTACCCCGCCAGGGATGAAGCGTGAAGCTAAAAAAAAAATTTTTGCAAGAGCACTTTTTAAAAACAACTGAAGAATCAACTTACATTTAATATACAAATTTTTTTTTAGCTTCACGCTTATTATCCCGCATAGCAGTGTAGACAGTAAGTACCTAGTGTCAAGACACTCCGTACTTCGCTTTCCACTTAACGCTGCACTTTGTCTCTACCAGATTGAACCCACTACCGTTTAAAGTCAGACGCTGTACCACTGCGCCACGATCGGCATTTAAAATTTTTCTTTTTTATCATAAATATTCTTTGTCATTATAGTGGACCAATTTGTATTAATTATTTTTTATCATTATAGTGGACCAATTTGTTATTGTAATGTTCATAATAGTTGAAATAAACATTACAAAGAATGTTTGTCAGTTAATAACCTCCGCACAAATTTAACACAACCAATAGTTACTTATAGCCACTATTTTTTAAATCCTTTTTTAATTAAAGTAATATCATATTGTAACATAACTCTCTAGTTAACATTAAAACTTTCATTTTTGATTATTGCCGTTTACATAATCATAGAGGCGTAAAACAGTTGTTGTGTCGTTATAACATTAATAATTCGAGATTTAAGACTCGGTGCGTGCGCTGCGAGTATTGAAGGTCTATTCCATTCACTTATACTTTCTACATAAAAATGCGTTCTCGAATTATATAACGTTTGGACGTTTCCTACGAAAATTGTTTTTGCATGTGAATTGGTATATTATATTTTATCATATATATATATATATATAGGACATTTACTATTACTGTTTGTACATCAGATTACAAGAAAGTTATTTAACTAGTAGAAGCAAGGTATTATTCGATGATCGAAAACCGTGAAGCAACACGCAGGTCCCACGAATTGTTTCAACACTGATTTTCTCGGAATAACTTAAAAATGGCGCAATTCAATCGTAATAGCTAATGCATTTACATCTTTATATTTGTTACTTTACTATTAATAAGATCTTTGATTTTCGCGATTTTTACACATTTTAATTGAATCTATTATATCCGTTAGTATATACTATATACATATATATATGTATATATATATGTATATATATATATATATATATATATATATGTGTGTGTGTGTGTGTGTGTGTGTGTATACATTTATATATATCTTATTATTATATATATATTTACTAACGGATTAATCGTGTATATTTTGGTATTCGCAAATATATTTTAGGCAGACACGTGGTCTACCTGTGTCAACGGACTACTGTAAAATGTTCGAAACGTCAATTTTCCAAAATTTATTTTCGAATACCAAAATATACGCGATTAATCCGTTCAAAATATGGGGTTTCCCAATAAGAACGATATGTTTTAAAATTGAAATAAAACATGTAATATATGTTCGAATTTCGCTCGAATATGCTCAATGGCTTTATTTGATAGGAAATTTTATGCTATTTATGATTTAAACAAAATTTCGTTCAAATGACCGCCACTTTTTTGCACTGGTGAATATGATCGGTCCAATTTTCGATGACTCGATGCAGCATTTCGGCTGGTATGGCCGCTATAGTCGCTCGAATGTTGCGTTCAAGGTCAATCGTAGCTGGTTTATTGGCATACACTTGAGATTTAACATATCCCCACAAAAAATAGTCCAAGGGTGTTAAATCGCATGATCTTGGTGGCCAATTGTGAGGACCGTTGCGAGAAATAACCAACTCACCAAACTTATCACGCCATAAATCCATTGTGACGGTCGCAGTGTGCCATGTTGCACCATCTTGTTGAAAATAAATGTCGTCCGCATCGATTTCATACACTTCAGGAAAAAAAAAATCGTTCAACATGTCACAATAACGGTCGCGATTGACAGTAAAAGTACAAAACGACGAACGTTTTTAAAAAAGTACGGGCCAATGATTCCACCGTACCATAATCCGCACCAAACAGTCAATTTTTCAGGATGTAATGGTGTTTCATGAACCATTCTTGGATTTGACTCACTCCAGTAACGACAATTCTGCTTGTTCACATAACCATTGAGCCAAAAGTGAGCCTCATCTGAAAAGATGATTTTCCTATGAAATTCGGTGTCCGTCTCCATCATTTCAAGCACTCAATCAGCAAATTCACGACGTAATCGATGGTCTGCTGGCTTAAGTTCTTGTGCCAACACAATCTTGTATGGATGAAGGCAAAGATCCATACGTAAAATTCGCCAGGTTGTCATTTTGGATAAGCCCAATTCTTGTGCACGCCGTGGAACGGAAACATTTTCATTTTCTTCGACACTGGCTGATACGGCGGCAATATTTTCTTCACTACGGCCTGTCCGTTGTCGTGTTGGTGGTCTACTATCGTGCAAAGAATATTCACTTTCCAGTTTTTGGATTATGCGATGTATAGCGAGCTTAGACGGTGCACCATGACGACCATAATTAGCACGAAATGCTCTTTGAGTAGAGATAATACTTCTCGAATTTTGATAGAAAATTTGGACAATTTCCAAACGTTGAGGTAACGTGAACTTGTTCATGATTAAATGGCAAACATTACTGAACACAAAACAACACAAATGTCAAATGTTAAACAATCAAGATAGCGGCTGTGAGCTATCAAAATCCTATCATCTCTATTGGGAAACACTGTACTTTACTTTTATATATTTTTAAGACTATTTTACGTCGGTACTGTTTTATTAGTTGAGCCTCAACATGTACCAGATGATTAAAACTTATTACGCCAACATCACGATAAACGGACACTGTCGTCAATATTCGTCGATCTATAAAAGAAAAAATTAAAAGGATCACATAAAAACAATTAATTCTTATTAACTTTTTCGTGTCAATATATTTGCACGCGTAAAATTTCTTCAGAACTTTTCTTTTCCAAATCCATTTCATCGACACAATAAATCAGCATCTTTCTCTTTGATTTTCATGAAATTTACTACAAAAAGGCATAGTAACTATTATTTAATATTTGTGAAACAAAGCCCCCGTCGCAACTGCCTGTAGAAATAAAACGAAATTTGCTCATTATGTCGAATAAAAATACTAATTTGTGGCTTTGTTGTACTGAATTTTATTTGTATCAGACACTCTGTTAAAACCTTTACCGTTTTTAAAAGAAAACTATGTATGGTGATATTTTATATATCTCTTTTATAAGCGTACAACAAAGGCCGCGATGGCATTACCTATATTTTATATATTAAGAATCACTTGCTATATTATTATTGATATACCCTTGTATCTATATAAAAGGGCAGCAGCACTTATGAATAAAGAAATGGTAATCATAAATCGTAAGAATGTTTAAATTAAATATTTCTTCTTATTTGACAAATTAATTACTTTAGTTATCTTAAGTATATTTTACATACCTACGTATAATAATTTAGATAACCAATGCAACTTTCCTAAATTTACTAAACTTAAATCTACAACAAGCTACCGAACTGAACAATTCCATTAAATGTATTAAATAGTATAACGAAGACGGCAATCGAGGACATCGACCCTAACTGCTCACCCATATAAAATTTATGAAAGAATAAGCTCCATCACCCGAGCTGGTTCATGACATTGGCATAATATATACATAAGTATATCCAAGCTGGAAGAACCGACATTTTGCCATTGAAACGATTGGTGTACTGATCTTGCTATTGCATTTTATGATACTCATTGAAAGCAGATAATAAATTAAAGTCCACACTACTATAACCAAGAGGAGTTTTTCATGCATCTATCAATCTATTTTTTCAATTGACGAATTATATTAACTTCAATTCATTGGCTAAAAATATTATTTTATACTCTGCGTCTGTCACTCACTTAAGAATTGAAAATAGGTTGTAACTTTTCAAATAACTTTGTTGTCAACAACATATATACCCACTTACGTATAATAACACAATGCTATTTTATGTACAGAAATTATTATTAATATTATTATTAATTATAGAGCTGCCACGTATCATATTGTAGAATATCATATTTTACCATTGTATAAGTACAAATTGCATATATTATAATAACGTCATATATTAGTTTTGAAGAGGAAAAAACAATAATTATGTTTTGTTTTCATATTGTAATTTTTCATAAAAACTATAAATATAACTTGGCAACACTTAGATTATTTAAAAGTCTATAGGTAACTTTTATAATTTTAAAATCTTGAACGCATGAATAGTTTACATTCAACAATATCATCATTATAAATAGCTTAAACAGAAAACGCCTTCGTCTTTAAACATTTTGTCAATAGTGATTCAACATACGTCGTAGACAGTCGACAATAAGTAAAAAAGGACAGGTTCGTTGCGCACTCACGACAAGGTCGTAAGTGCACGAATTGTTATTTAGTTGCAAAAACATACAATTTTATTCAACAAAAATGATATTACCAAGCTCTCCGCATCCTGGCTCATCTTTTTCTACGCATGGTTCCCGTAAAGGACTCGCGCCCTGGCGGCGCTACAGCACACCAGGTAAATAAAGGCACTGTATCATTGCACGTCACCACAATAGGCCACATTCCATCACTGCATCCGTGTTCAACATATGATCGCTCCGGCCGGTCCCTATGACGTCACACGCTTTCTCGCACCACAAGGTTGTATTGCATTCGTATCACAACACTTTCTGCAAACTGTAAAAACGCTCACTTATAAATAAATTCGAATCGTCTTCGCTCATAAACCAATTCGATTCACACAATATAATAAAATAACGTTCTCGTGTAAGGAGATGGGTTCATATAACACAGGTAATAACTTTCGCGCACGAAGTGAGTGAAGCACGTCCGCTTCGTGGCAGCGCCGCCGTCGCGCGTGCACCACGTAACGGCACAGAGGCCCCCGCCACGTCGCCCCCGTATCCCCAGACCTCGGAACCAGCCCCGTCGGCCGTCTCGCGTCCGCGTCCAGCGCAGCGCTCCGGTTGCGCTCGCGATTACACAGTACACTCATACAATCTTAATGACAAAATATAAAGCGCGCGATACGCGCAAAACAAAGTCATTCCGTGAAATTTTGTATATATATATATATATATATATATATATATATATATATATATATATATATATATATTTATCTCAATAAATTTCTTATTTATTAACTAATTGAGATAATATTAACACTAAATGTTGAAGGGCCAAAATATACTAGCGAAAAGTACATTTGAATAAGAAGCCGTTTCGGAGATTAGCTTGCTCAAGAACACAGACAACCGAACTCATAACAACAGATAAAAAAATAAAAAAAATATATTTTAGGTTCTAACATCAAAAAAGACGGCCACAATAAGTTTATCTTGTATATTTCTAATAAACTAAATTTAGGTATATTATGTGTTTCAATGATGGTAACGTGTAATAAATTATAATATTAAAATTTAAAAATAAAAAGAATAAAAGTTTAACTTAAATTTCAAAATACAAGCTAAAGTTAAAAAAGATTATAAAAGATTAGGTTTATTTTTAATCTATTAACTATGTTTATCAATTGTTAAAATACAAAAACATAATATTATAACTTAAACATTAAATTGTACCTATATAAGGTACAATCAGAATTTAAGTAAAGAATGCAACTTAAGTTTTTAAATTTATACTTTTAAGCGCAGCTACTGATTTTTATTAAATAAAACAGAACTTCAATTTTTAAGTTTTATTAAGAGCATTTAAGTGTATTAAAGTGTCATTAAATCTATAGAAGAAACATTTAATTTTTAATTCCTTTATATCATGAACCGTTTATATACAAAAATAGGTAATCAATAAAAAAAATATTTTGTATAAATTATTTAATTTACAGTGCAGTTATTTAAAATGTGGTATTGTATTATTACATACAAATCTTTTTCCAAAAATGAAAAATACAAAAATTGTAAATTCGTTTATTTGTAGAATTTTAACATTTTATTATACTAGATTTCTCTGTTGTTTTAAATAAAACTATTTATTTTCATGTTAAAGTTATGACACTAAAAATTTTATATAAAAAAAAACTGTTACCTCAATCAAACTTGGTTAATTCAAAAAAGAGATAGCAAATACAAACTTGCTAGAAACTATACTTTTTAAAATCAATCAACACACTCGTATCGGATATCTATCAACTATATCGCAGACGAATAAGGTTCGTAGTTCGTAGTAAAAATTAAGGACTTTTACATAAAATTGCGTCACCCCTTTCCTATAGACTGTAAGCTACCTCTCTATCAATCTGAATCTTGTAGGTAGTTCGTAACCTACAAGAAATCTATTTCCTCACTTAGGACTTTATGCAATTGTCTTGCACTAAGCAAGAATTGAATGACGCCACTAAACTCTAAAAATGGTAGTAATTTATTGCATTGTGAAAAAGCTATACAAAATTATTATACGAGTGAGGTGTAAGAAATAAATAATGACAGAAATTTGAAAAATATTTTTTATATTGTAATTTCTTGTCGCAAGTAAAGGAGATCAATTGAAATAATTAATAACTCGTAACCTGTATATTAACTAAATTATAAATAATTAAAAAAATTCACCTAACACAAAATGCACAGATGACAATAAGCACCTTAAAAATCTGTTTTCCTGCTTTAAAGTACAGAGAATAACAACCTTATATCTGTCACATGTTAATGCCCGTCAAAATATTGAAAAAAATGCAAATAAAATTAAGATCTTTTTGTTCATAAATAAAAGTGTGTTAAAATTATGATATATTTGAGTTGCAATACTAGCTAGATATATTATCTAATTATAATATAATATTTACCTATATTCTAATTATTTCATTTTAACTATTATCATATGTGAAAACAGTAGTTATAATTTACTTTTATATTTATAAAAAAAGAATAGCATCAACCATTTTATATGTGAGATACAAATCTTACAAATATTTTACAACATAATAAGCCCTCATTATAAGACACCTTAATTAATTTCATTTTATTTTATATAGTCAGTAATTTAATATGTGCAATAAATTACTGAATGCTATATTTGTTTAGAAGACAAAGTCTCTTTGTCTGTAGGTATAAAACATGGCTTGCCATTTGCATCCCAGGTTGACTTGCATTTCTTAAAGGCAAATGTTAAGTATATAGCTGAAAAGAAAATTGACAATATTTAATTATTTCTTTATATTAGCATTGTAATTTCATTAATATATATATTTTTTATTAATATATATATTTTTTATTAATATATATTTTTCTACTTACTTGCTACATCCCATTCACACTGGCTTATTGTGCCAAGGAAACCGTTTTTGTTTTCCAATTTTTCATAATAGTTCTTAGCATGTTCATATTCTTTTTCTTCTCCTACTAGTTCTTTTCCTGAAGTAGCAGGGTAACTTTCAAAGCAATTTATTTTATGTAATAAATCTCTATATTTTCCAGAAAATTCTTTAAAGAATTCTGCAAAATTTGCTTTATATACACATTCTAAACCATATTCTTTAGCTAGCATTTCTAATAATTCAAAGTTAACTAAAAATTCAGGGCAATCTACTACTCCCTCTAAATGAAAATCATATTTTCCTCCAAAGAGGGGACACTCTTTCTTAGGATTGAAAAAAGGTTTAATGTTGAAAATCCTATTTCCAAATGTTCCATCTGTTGACTTTTTCGATCGAGAAATTATTTCATATGCATCGGTAGTAGTTCCAAAAAAATAACCACCAGGTTTTAAACAATCAGATATATTAGACAACATACAACGTGCCTGACTCAAACTTTCGAAACTGTAATGTAACCCAAATTGACAACTTACAACATCAAATTTTATTGAAGGATCGCTATATTTATCACGTAAACTGTTCCTTGTACAATCTGTTGCAATAAATTCTGCAGTAAATAAACGCGGAGAGTGTCGACGTAAGTCTTCGTAGCGAGTTTTACATTGTTCTATTGAGACTTCAGCGATATCAGCAAAAATTACATGATCCACACGAGCTTTCTGCCATTTACTGAGATCACCTCCTTTACCGCAGCATATATCTAAAACTTTTAATAACCTTCCATAATCTTTCTGCAGTATTTTGTCTGTATATTCTTGAATAAGCACACTTTTTACCCAATTGTTGAAATTTCTCAAATAAAAAATAGGCGAATTAAATCTTTCTCTCAAACCTTTTTCTTCTAAGCAGTTGTAGTGAGCAGCAACAACATTCGCATGCAAAGGCATTTTTGCAGGTATATCATTATCATCTCTTTCAGATATAGATCTTTTTAAATTCTTGCGTAAATTTACGCTACCTTCGGAAGCAGTAGCAGAAAGTTGAGCGTCTTCTGACACGTTGTTAGACATTGTTTTTTTTTTGTAAACAACAAAGTTTTATTAATGTTACTTATTTAGAAAATCTATTGGCGTACACATTTATTTTTTTTTAAATAAATAACTCGGGTTAGTCGATTACTTCGAAGTAATATAATGTACAATTATATAGACAACGCAAGAAACCTCAGAAACAACAAAAAAAGATGTTGTGTCAAATGGTCAAGTGTCAACATCAACCTTGCCAGTGTAAATACCAGTTTGAAAATGTTAATTATTCACAACTTTACTCCATATAATGAAACTGGATTCAAGTTTTTTCAGATATCCTGAATTAATTATAAAAATAGTTTTTTTTTTCAAGTTTATGCACGCAAAAAACATTTTACACTATTGTACATGGTGAAGCGAAGTTAGTCACTAACAAGAGCATTGAACTACTTCACCTGAAGTTGCTGCTATTTACGAACGCCGCATGCGCACTCGTCACATCGCGGCACTTAGAAAAATTGCGTTCGGTCGACCGGCCTCATGTAATCTCGAACAAACGACGTTATACGTAGGCAAAATGAGCGTTGAAAATCCAGCTAGTGATAATGATTGCGATTCAGTAAGTATTGAAATAATTTGGATTTTATTTATTGCTTTCTTTTATTAATCGTTTATGCCAGTAGATCGTGTATATCTCTTTGTTTACTGGTGGTCGTCCCGACTACAAAGCAAAAATTTTCTAAGTCCCAATATGGCGTCTACTATAGCACTCTCATAAGAGAGAAGCTAAGCGTCGCTTCGTAGTGATTTTTTGAAATAACATTATTTAAATTATTCTTTATTAAAATAATATTCTAAATGAAGTAATTCCTTGATGTAGATAAAAATAATATCTTCAACAAATAATCCCGTTCATATTCTATTCACAGGGAAAGGTAAATGGAAATAAAAGTGAACACGTGAACGGCATCCACAACGGGTACAGCAGCTTTGAAAAACATAAAAGTAGTCACAAATCTTCGAGCAAGGACAAGCATCGTGATAAAGATCGAGACAGAGATCATAAGAGCTCCTCGAAACATAGCAGCAGTTCAAGCAGGTTAGATATTCTAGAATCTTCCTTTTCATCTCTACCTCCACATTTGTATATGTTATTCAATATTGCACATTTAATAAATAGTCATAAGCTTAAAAAAGTTGATATTTTTAGAAGTTGTGTAAGTTAGTAAAAATTTATTAATTCTTCAGGGATAAGGAAAAGGATAGACATTCAAGCAGTAAAAATCATAGTAGCTCTCATAAGTCTTCCAGTAAGGATAAAGAACGTGATAGGGATCATAAAGATAGAGACAAGTATAAGGATAAAGATCGTTCTGAAAAAGAAAAAGACCGCAGTGATAAAGATAGAGATAGACATAAAAGTGATAAAGATAAACATAGGGATAAAGACAGAGACAAGGATCGGAGTGACAGAGACAAACATAGACCAAATGATGGAGAAAAAAAGTCCTCATCGTCATCTAAAGAAAACTCTTCTTCAAAAGAAAAGGAGCACAAGTCTAAGGATCGGGATAGAGAAAGGGATGACAAAGATAGACACAGAAGTGATAAGGACAAACATCGCAGTGACAGGCACTCCAGCTCTAAAGATAAACACAGGTAAGTGTAAAATAAATTATCACAGTTATGCAGAAGTGATAAGGACAAACATCGCAGTAACAGGCACTCCAGCTCTAAAGATAAACACAGGTAAGTGTTAAATAAATTATCACAGTTATGTTGATTAATTTTAAGCAGATTTATATATATTTTGTATTTTAATTATTAACATCAATGTACAGGCTAAAATTATTAAACTCTAATTTTCAACTTCAATTCTTAAAACTTCTGTGAAAATAAATTTCTCAGTTATTATGAAGTCAACATTTTTGATGAAATTATGATAGCTTATTATTTTATTATTATTGATTAGCATATTATAATAAATTATTAAATGACATGTAGACAGATAACAAATGTATACCTATTTGTATCTGTATGAGACTGGTACCACAAAAAAAAATATATTGGTTATTTTCTTTTTCCTATCTAGTTCAAGTAAAAGTAAAGAAAAGAGTAGCAGCAGTGAAAAACATTTAAAAATCAAAAGTGAAGATAGTGAAGACTATTCTGTTAAACAAGAACCTATGGAGGTAATTAAAAAGACACAATATTGTATTTATTCATTAATATAAATGTTGCAAATGTAATTTGTGAGAAGATTGATTTAAAATTCAATTAATTATATAAAAATATTTTAGTAAAACATATTTTGTTCATGTCCATAGACAGAAGATATAAAAATTAAAGAAGAGATAAAAGTGGATGTTGAATATGATGGGTATGCAGGTGCTAACACTACTATGTCCTCATGTGATTATTCAATGTCTCAGTTCAAAGATGAACCCTTATCAGAACTTCCTCCAGAAGATGAAAGTATGTCTGGTGGGGAAGAAGATATACCTTTAGTAAGTAATTTATCATAATACATGAGTAAAAATTTAGATATTATAGAATTTTGAATCTAATTTATTATGTTCATCATATTTAATTTTTTTTATTATTATAATATAGTTGGATCGCATTTCATCAAAGAAGCGACCAGCAAGTGAAAGTGGAGCAGAAGAAGATATACCCTTACTTCAACGCCAAAAATCAAAAAAGAAAATTAAAAAAGGTAACATTAATCTCTGTATGTTGGTTTTTTTAATATGTTAAACTATAATAAAAACCATTGTAGAGACCACATTTTTATCTATTAAGTTGTTTTTTGTGTGTACCTGTAGTTTCCAAAAAAATGTAAGGTCTTTTAATTTTAAATCAATAACCAATACATGTTCTCTTTTATATGACAAGATATATTTTAATCTGCTATACATTTTTTCCAAAGAATTATATGATGATGATGATGAAGAGGAAGCACCTAAAAAGAAGAAAAAGAAAGCTGAAAAAACGAAATCTAGTAAAAGTATAAAATCTGAAACTGAAGATGGCCCCAGTCCTACAAAACGCAAGAAAAAAGATGAAGAAGAGCAAGAAGTGTGGAAATGGTAAATAATCTTTAAGATTTAAGGTGACACTAAACTTGATAAAATTTTTATCTATTTTTAAAATAAGGTTAGTTTATATTTCAAAATATATTAGGGTTATCCTGCAATACGAGGGCAATATATTCGCAAGATCTTCTACTAATAGATAACAATATTAAGTTATATCTATTAGTCTAAGAAGACAACATTTACATGGTAACAACGTCATTTACTATGTAATAATCTTTGAATTTTTACTTTGTATTTTTTATAATAGCAATAATATTAGTGTCTTAATGACACCTATAGATGGCGCTGTACCACTTTACCCTGTGATGCTAACCTCAAATGACATAAGTTTTAGGTTATATTTAGCGTTGATAAAAATGATTTTCAGAGTTAGAATATTTTTCACTCAATCAAAGTCAAAATTAAAAACAGCCTCCGATAACATTGAAACAGTTAGGCATCTACGAGTTTTTCGAAAAGTGTAAATATTTTTAGTTTTTTTAGGTTCTTCTGAAATTAGTTCTTATATTGTTTATAGACAAAGTTCATATATTTTTTTATAGGTGGGAAGAGTCTAAAAAAGAAGATGGCACTAAATGGTGTTTTCTTGAACATAAAGGTCCATTGTTTGCACCTCCTTATGAACCATTGCCAGAAAATGTCAAATTCCGCTATGATGGTAAAGTAATAAAACTAACCCAGGACACTGAAGAAGTAGCAGGGTTCTACGCGCGGATGCTTGATCATGATTATACTACTAAATCAACATTTAACAATAATTTCTTTACTGACTGGCGTAAAGTTATGTCACATGAAGAATCAAAACTCATAAAAGACCTTTCAAAATGTGACTTTAAGGAAATGCAAGCATATTTCCAAAGTGTATCTGAGAAAAATAAAAATCGTACAAAAGAAGAAAAGGCAGCACTCAAAGCGAAAAATGAAGAAATTCAAAAGGAATATGGCTTTTGCATAATAGATGGGCACAAAGAGAAAATTGGTAACTTTAGGATAGAACCACCAGGCCTATTTAGAGGAAGAGGAGAACATCCCAAAATGGGGATGCTTAAAAGACGTGTCATGCCTGAAGATGTACTAATTAATTGTTCAAAAGACAGCAAAATACCCAAAGCTCCTGCAGGGCATAAATGGAAAGAAGTTAGACATGACAATACTGTCACATGGTTAGCTTCTTGGACTGAAAATGTTCAAGGACAAGCCAAGTATGTTATGTTAAATCCTAGTTCTAAGCTGAAAGGTGAAAAGGATTGGCAAAAATATGAAACTGCTCGAAGTTTACATAAGAGTATAGACAAAATTAGACTCACATATAAGGCAGATTGGAAAGCTAAAGAAATGCGTGTCCGTCAAAGAGCTGTTGCTTTATATTTCATTGATAAATTGGCTTTGAGAGCTGGTAATGAAAAAGATGATGATCAAGCAGATACTGTTGGTTGCTGTTCCCTTCGAGTCGAACATATTGAATTGCACAAGGAAAAAGATGGTAAAGAATATGTTGTGGTGTTTGATTTCCTCGGTAAGGATTCTATTAGATATTACAATGAGGTGCCTGTCGAAAAAAGGGTATTCAAGAATCTCGAGTTATTTATGGAGAATAAAAAAGGAAGTGATGACCTATTTGATAGACTAAATACACAAACATTGAATGAACATTTGAAAGAATTGATGCCAGGGCTGACTGCCAAAGTCTTCCGTACTTATAATGCATCTATTACTTTACAAATGCAATTGGATGAACTTACTGATGCAGATGCTTCAGTCCCAGAAAAAATTTTAGCATATAATAGAGCAAATCGGGCAGTTGCTATTCTTTGTAACCATCAACGGGCTGTACCTAAAGGTCAGATCTTAAACTTTTTATTTAAATATTTTGGTTAGTTAGGATTTTAAAAATATACATTAAGCAGTTTTATGCTTTATCTCCATATTGCATGTGAAAGTGATGGAACACAATGATGTGATATTATTAACAAAGCAGAAAAATAAAAATAATTTTGAAACATTATCATATCCCTGGCTCACACAATCTGGTCTGTATGGCCTGGATTGTTTTTTTATTTTTTTAGACATGCAAAATTTCTACACATATCATGAACAAAGAACACATACAATAAATATGGTTAATTTAATATTTTCCACTTCTTTATATTACCTTGCGAAGTATTGTGTTGTTATTGAATAACATTAATTGTGAATTGACGCTAGACAATGATCGAGTCTTTATTTTAAATATATTAGAATTTTTATATATTTGCGAAATACGTATTTAGTTAAGTACAAAATAGTAAACAATGTCAATAATTCTGTTATATATATTATTCAGGTCATTCAAAGTCTATGGAGGCTTTAAAAGAGAAAATTCAAACTAAAAGAGACCAAGTGGATGAGGCCGAAGCAGATCTTAGAGATGCAACCAAAGCTGCCAAGAGAGGCTCAGTCAAAGAAAAATTAGCATGTGATAAGAAAAAGAAGGCATTAGAACGTCTTAAAGAACAATTAAAGAAATTAGAATTACAAGAGACTGATCGTGATGAAAACAAAACGATTGCCCTCGGCACCTCCAAACTTAACTATCTCGACCCACGTATCTCCGTCGCTTGGTAAGTACTTCTAAAAAATATTGTTCTCTTTTAATAATAAACCATTAACATGCAAATATTTTTAAAAACATTGTATTCTTTTTCCTTCAGGTGCAAAAAGCATGGTGTGCCTATTGAAAAGATTTACAATAAAACTCAAAGGGATAAATTCAGATGGGCGATCGATATGGCCGGACCCGAATACGTTTTCTAAGTTGTATTGTAGCATTAGCTATTCTTTATACATTATATACTATTTTCGTATCTGCAAACGTTCCACATTATATATTTGTCTATACTTTCTGTTATTTATTGATTTATGAATTTCTGACCAACGTTTTAAATACATTTATTAATTTGTCTTTTACATTCTTAATTATTTAGACAAAAAAATCTGTTCCTTACATCTTTAGGATCCCAAATTAGAAGTCTGATTCTAATTTATTTTAGGCTACTCGTTTCGTTGCTTCAGGCTTAGTGGTTAAGTTAGAGTATTACTTGCAACATTAGTATAAGATTGTACAAATTTTGCGATTGTTTGCGTAAGTAACAGCACATTTTAATTAAGCGGACCTTTATCAACGGGGTAGTAAAGACCTATTCATTAAATTTTTATATTATAAGCTAGTATAATTATTGTTTTTATATTACACAAATGACAGTGCTGAGTAATATTAAGATCAAAATAGTCATTTTGGTATTCGAATATCAATTTAATTTGTATATATTTATCATGTGACCGTCTGTTCATCATGGATGGTCCCCAATATGTAAAACGATCTCCCATTAATCTAAGATCGGATGCAAATCGCAATGTCTCAGGCTCGAACGACTAGAATAATGTAAATTTATATGTATTTTTGTGCACAATGTGCAGTAGCAAATGTTGTAAATTAAGATAATGTTATTTTATTTTTATAAATATAGGACCGAAAATTATGGCAACGTGAAGATGTCAGTGTTACGAAGGTACAACATAGGTAAAATTTGTATTGTTACAGTGATGTGTGCGTCTTGTAAATAGTCAATTTTTACCATGTCATATTATGAAATGAGATTATCCCAATTAAAACATTGACACTAGAATTTATGCATTTTATTTATGTTGATTCATATTACAAGTATAACAATTATCGCAAAAAGCTTGCAACACAGGCTTTACACCATCCGTCCCTTATACTAACCATGTTCGTCATCATTGAAAAAATTAACATTTTCCAATCCTTCAGGCATGTAGATAAGTCCAGATTGATTCCGATGTCGCATATTATATCCTTTTCCATATCCTAAAATATTTATCTTTATATGAGTTACATAAAAATGAATAATAAAATACATAAAAGGGTGAAACCAAATATACTCATCAATTGAAATTGTTGCATTTTGCTTTGCCTTGTTAAGATAAAATATAACTACTTATGGCTTGTTACACTTTATACCTCTTGTAAATTTGTTGGTACAAAAGCTGTCAATCACATAAAATGAATAATCATGATATATTTTTAATATAATAATAGGTTAAAACAGAAAAAATATCCTATTCAAATGGAATACAAGAACCCAGAATCATACTTATAACCGTTGTAGCCGTAGACGACGTAATGTTAAAACACTTGGCTTGCAGACGGAAACTGTTACTTAATAAAGAATACTTAAAATAATGATTTAAACATTCAATATTTCAGATAAAAGCAAGCCTATCCCAATGTTTAGAGAGCAACCCTGATACAAAAATAGTGTTATACTTAATGTATTATACCCAAATCCTTCATCAATTTAGTAGGAGCATTTCGTAAGTGCAAGGGGACGGGTGGCAAGGGACCCTTGGCCTCGGTCAATGACCTCTGGACCCGCTTCATAGCACGGTACACCTCCGTGCTCTTGTCAGCGCGCGCAAGCCTCACCGCGCACTGCGCCAGCAACACGTCACACTCCGGCATGCCCACGTGCTGACAGCCTTGCAGGCAGGCCACTGCTTCTACTAACGCGTTCGGGTCGCCTAACCCTAATTATTATTATTTTTTAATTATTAGTAAGTAGTAAATTAGTCTATATTAGCATGGTTGCACACAGTCTGTCAATGCGATGATTGCGAGTTTAGTCCCCATCCAGTAGGTTCCGTTACTCAACAGAAGTGAGAATAGAATAGTGTTAAAGTAGTGCCGAACCTCGACACGAGTTTCTCTACATAAACTGCTTAACAACATTTAAAAAAAATACATTCTGAAACGACTGCCTGAAATTTTATTCATATGCCTATTGTTAAAATAATTAAGAAGAATCAAGTCATATTTTCATATATCATATTTTTTTATTCTAGAAAATATATAGTACGTTTTTACACCAAGCTTACTCACTCAAAATGTAAAGGTACCAATGATATCAATGTTTTTTAGTGTAAATAACGTGTTTACTATGTAGATGTGGTGCGCGCGTTTATTAACTTTAAACTGTCTGTTGTAAAATTTTGCACATATTTAGGATAAGAAAAAGTTTTCGCTAAAATTACCGCACCTCTTGAAAACTGTCCAAGCGCTCTTATCATTAAACATTGAGCATTAAGTTCAACATGCGTCGAAATTTTTAAGACTTAATATTTTCCTGTTCCTTAACTAGGCTTACAGTTTATTCGTTTTACATGAAGTTATAAAATAACAATACCAATATCCTCGGCAGCGGCTCTCACGAGTCTTCGTGCTACAAACAGCGGATCTTCTCCCGAGTGGAGCGCGCGCGTCGTCCAGTACAAAGCCGCATTGTCGTCACTCGCGCGTATCGACTTGTGTATGGCGGACACCACGTTGTAGTGCTCCTCGCCTTGGCGGTCGTAAAGGATGTGAGAACGCTGTGAAATTTTATTTCTTTTAAATTGAATTAATCCACGCGGATAGTAACTTTAAAAAGTTACTATTCGCGTTCGGTGAATTTTTGAAAGTTTTATTTCTGATTATTTTACTTTACAGGTTTGACTAAATAGAACGGGGGAAAAGTCGATTTAAATTAATCAAGTGTATATAAATTAAATATCCTTAGTTATTCAAAAATTACATTACTATTCACATACACATTTAAAGTATATGTTTAATAACGTATCTAACCTGCACAAAAATATTATAAAGTATAGTATTTTAAGTTTGATGTTGATACTGAGTGTGTATGTCTTGTTTGTGAGGCATCGCAGTTTTCGGTACAATTTTCATTGGAAAGGCAGTTTCCTTATGGTTATTATTATGTTTAACATTGCTAAGTATAAAATACTGCATGATATTTTTTGACATAAAATTGATATTTTCGATTTAAGCAGTTTTATTTAATTTTAATTGTAACATGTTCACCTTAATGCCATTTTTTAAATCTTCCAGGCCAATAAATTTGGAGGTATTCTTTGTTGAAACAGTAGAACCAGCATTCAACACAAGTTCTAAAGCACCGAGAGCGACCCGCGCATCTCCATCACATACTTCTGCTAACCATCGAATTGATTTCCTTTCTATTATATATCTTAAACATGTAAATAATAACTATTAAAAAATAAAATTATATTGAACATAAGTTATAATTGATTGTTATTGTATAACAGTTATAGGAAAAATAAGAAAAAATTAATTATAATGTGCTAACTAAATGTATATTCCTGAATTGTAGTTGTACATTTAAGTCATTCACTCTCATGTAGAGCACTAGTAATAGTGTTTTTGCAATTATACCACCATATCAAATAACCCATCAAAGGTTTATCTAGGCTTTTTCCTTTCAACATTTTATTAAACATGAATGTAATTAAGATGCAACAGACAGTTGGGTGAGTGTTCCATTATAGAACTTGTGGCAACCAGAAAACCAAAATATGGTGTTAAACAATTAGATCTTCATTCGGTCAGAAAAATGTAATTTAAAAATAAATTGTAACAAGTAATGTTGTCCACAACTAACTCATCTTACAAAAATATACTAATGTGATATCACTCGTACATTTTATGTTACATACATAATCCAAACCCCTATCAGTACAATTCCAGAGAAGAAATAAAACAGAAAAACAAAAACTGCTAAACTTACTTTTCTTTATCATACTGAGTATCCACTTTTTCATTAAAACTGTCAACTATTAAAGCTAAATTGTTTCTTATAACAGCTCTTTCTAAAATTTGCCATACTTCATCTACAGTGAGCTTATTTAGAACAATAACTCTACACCGACTGAGAAGGGCATTGTTCAAGCTGAATGATGGATTTTCTGTAGTAGCACCTATTAATGTTATTGTCCCGTTCTCTACATGTGGAAGAAAAGTATCTTGTTGTAACTTGTTAAATCTGAAATGAATAACAAAAGATATAAACCTACCAACTTTATTCTTCTAAACGAAACTATTTTGAACAAATTAATTGTGGTATTGGAAAATGTTTTATTAAAAATTGCAAATCTTCGTCAAATTATCAATATATACATCTGGATCTCAGAAGCATTAATTTGTCAGTGGAACAAGTTTCTCTTTCTAGGGTACTGACAATCATATCTCTAGGTCTTCTAGTTTTAAAGATAGCAAGTGTAAAAAGTCGCATCTCGGCACATTATAATTTTGTCTACAAAGCCTGAATGATTATTTTGTGTTACATTTTTGTGCTGGTAATTTGTTGAACTATGTATTATGCTGTCAATACCCTATATATTTGGTGTTCGGAATAACTAGACATACATACTTATACTTCTAAAAGATTTGTGGTTTTAGGACGTATCAGTACATACGCCATTATGCTTCAAAAAGACTTATTTTAGGCAATAAATTATTTGAGTCGCATTTTCACACCTGAATTTATACCTCTAACAATGTGTTATATTACTCTAGTTTTTTGAGATCTTTTGAAGTACAGCATTATGCCATCAACTTTATGAGCGAAATTTAATTTGTGTATGGTCGGAACTTGAGATATCTCGGATAGTTTCTATGGGCAACGTAATCCTGCCCATTCTCCTCCAGGAGAAATTCAAGGATTTCAGATAAAATTTCACAATTAAGAGTCATCACCATATCAGTCCAATGTGTCAAAAAAGAAAGTCGATGTAGTAGGTCTACAATAAAAAACCCATGTTCCTGTAGGTAGGTGTAGGTCAAAATATTATGAAAGGGTTCCTTATGAAAAAAGTTTAAGTTGCATAAATTTCCCTACCTAAAAGTAATAAACCATAAGTTTATGCTAAAACGTCACACACATATGGAAGTTGATCAAATATAATCTCAAATTGAAAAAAAAGCAGATTAAAACAATGCAGATTTCTATTCCCAGGGATTGGTGATTTATAAGGACCTGTGGAGTCCGAAAATCATTTGAGGTACATGATATGGGATCGCAACATTTTAAAGATGTCACCACTCTGTACAAATAATGTGGATCACTTATAGTAAGAAAAAAGAATAAACTTAAGACTTTAGATATAAAGCTGTATTTTATAGTCAAAAACGTATATGAAGATACAAGGCTCACAAAATAGAGTGTTTCATACAAAACTTGTAAGCAGAAGGTTGGATGTTTATTTGCATTTATAACTTTACTTAATAAGTAAAATAAAATATGACAAGGTCGGTTGTGCAAAATTTAATCAAATAAATATTTTTAAACAATATGTGGCAAGCATTTAGAACAATTCTAAATAATATGAATGGAAGGTACAATGATTGTCAAAATAATGAGTAAGGTTTCATACTTGTTACATTTATAATAAGTAAAATATGAGATGATATATTTGTCAATTTTCTCCCTAGGCATTAAGTTGGATCTTCAAAAGTAGTGTTGTGAAGATCTGACTTTATGCCTTTGAGGTCCAGATATATTTATATATATATATTGAAATTTCTATAACAATTGGACAATACCTGTGAATTTCATCCATGAACATAACAGTTTGCCTTTGGAACTGTACTTCATTTTTAGCTATCTTTACAGCTTCTTTGACATCATTTATGCCAGACATAGTCGCAGATAATTTTACAAAGCGCATGTTATTTTGCTCTTTGCAAATATTTGATATAACATTTGCTATAGACGTCTAAAATAAATGCAATCAATTAAAACTATTGATAATAATTAAGCTCAAGAATCGAAAGTAATGTTAGTTTATAACATTAAATTAAACTTAAAAAAAAATATATAAAAAAGTGATCTTACCTTTCCACATCCTGGAGGTCCCCATAATATCATGTTGGGTATTTTTTTCTTCAACAACATAGAATGTAATATTGATCCAACTCCAAATGATTCTCTTTGACCAACAATATCATCAAGACAGCTTGGTCGCATAGATTCAGCCAGTGGAATATTTTTATGCTCATTTGAAACAGAACTTATTGTTTTATTTTTAAATGACGATGTACGTTGTGTTTGCGGAGAAACCTGTATTATTAATATTTGCATTAGTTTGAATCCATTTAAATTATAAGCATTATATATTAATTACTGTTCATGTAATTACCTTAGATGCTGATGAGCTACTAAGCGGACTAGTTTGTAATTTTGATCGTTTGTGAAGCGGATTATCTTCTAAATGAGAACTATCTCTTTTAATTTTATTTTCTGCTAAAGAATTCAGAAAAAGACACTTATTAACGTGTTGTTCTATCACTTCCGTTTCAAATTCTTTTTCGCATACAGGACACGAAAGTATATTAATTTTTTCGTTCATTTTTAAATCTACCTTTACAATGAGTATTTAAAATTTAAATTGGCATTTTCATGTACAAATTTATACTGTGCAATATATAGGCTGAATACATAAGAAGGGACATAAATGGTTACACTTCTGTACAATTTTAGTAATACTTATAAATGGTTTGTATATATTCGTTTGAGTACCTATAAACAATAACCAAATTGTTAAAAACTAAAAAGCCGCCAAATTTGACAATAAAATTATCAAGGAATTGTTTACAGGCGAGAAAAAAAATAAGTTCCTATTAAGTAGTGTTTGGGAAACATGCTACTAGCATATAATTTATTTTTTTAAAACAATTTTTCTACAATTTAGCAAAACATGCACATATAACATCTTTTAAACTTAATTTTAAACATAACATGGTTTTTAAAAACTAAAATTTTAGTAATGATTAGTTTCTAGACAAAGCTGTCAGATAAAACTTGAAAGTCGTATAGATATTAGATGTCAGTATGCAGTAGTCAACTCACGACTGATACTGCATACGGTTCGCTGTCAAATTTACGTTTACACATTGCGGTACTTAGAAAGTTCCACGAAATATGTTTTTTATCACTACGTAACTTTTTTGGTGTTATGCTTTAATTATTAAGTTCAAATGATAATTCAAGGATTGGCAGTTATTTAAATGTGGAGCTCGTAGAAGTAGATAGTTATAATGGAAACCAAAAATTCTTTGAAAAATCGTAAGGCCTCTAAAAGCTTAAACGAGGTCACCGAACCTTCTGAGACCGAAAAATGTTTTACAAATAAAACATTAAAAATTTCTCAAAGAGAAGTGGTATGTAGTTCTTCTATTTTGTTTATTTTTACACATTAATAAAAATGTTCAAAGAATTTATCATATATTTAAGGGTGACGGTGCACCAGCCGAAAATGAAGTGGAATGCAAAGAAAATACAGAAAACACTAGAGATATATATAATACAATTTCCAGCGTATATCTTCGAGTGGAAATTGATATAATTTTTATTGGACTATTGCTATTGGCACTTGGTACTAGACTTTACAAATTAGAAGTACCTAAATATATAGTGTTAGTATTCTAATATGCTATGAATAAATTTCAAATATTTAATAATTGCTCTTACTTGATTTTTATTTATATATATTTTAGATTTGATGAACTACATTATGGAAGATATGTCTCCTTGTATACAAAAGGTGTATTCTTTTTTGATGCGCATCCACCATTAGGAAAACAGCTTTTATATTTGGCAGGGCATTTGGCTGGTTATGATGGCAATTTTACTTTTGACAGAATAGGTTCTCCATATAGTGAATCAGTCCCTATTAAAGCATTGCGCTTAGTTCCTGCTATAAGTGGAAGTTTAATTGTACCTATGACTTATCAGTTGATGCTAGAAATATCTACTTTTCAGTGGACAGCTATATTAGCAGCTCTTTTAGTTTTATTTGGTAAGTTACAAATACAATTTTATGGCAAATAATAACTTCCAACATATTATTATTTAATTTTACTGTAAACTATAATATTTGAAAATCATACTTAAAATAAATATATTAATTTATTTGTTATATTATAAAATACTATAATTTTCTTTCAGAAAATTGTTTTTTGGCACAGTCAAGGTTTATGCTGCTTGAAAGTATTCAAATACTGTTTGGCTTGTTAGGTATTTTATGTGTCTTGAAAAGTACTCGTAGAGTTGGTGCTATCTCAGTAGTATTACTTAGTATTGGTGCTGTTGCCCTTGGATGTTGTTTTTCGTAAGTAAATTCTTTTTTGTTTTTAAAAGAGTATAGTGTAAGGTATAAAAGTTATATACATAATTATTTGCATGCTAAATACAATGTTAATTACAAGTCTACCATTGTTACATTATATATATTAATTAACATTATTATTTAAAAAAATAAACACACATGTTTCCAATTCAGTGGGAAGCACAATGTCATAAGACCCTGTCTTGACACTACTGTACTTCCTTCCCTGTAATGAGGGATAAAAGCTAGAAGCTAACAAAACAATAATAAACCTTATCAAAATTACTTTTTTTACAATCCTGGTTATCAATATAATATTTTCATAGCATGAACTTGATAGTCATCAAATGCATGCATTAACAATATGACATTGCGTCTAAGGATATATGTGCCAGGATGTCAAAGCAGTGCTGCAAGATTTCTTTACATTGATAGGTAGATAGATAAAAAATAAAACATGATAAGTCACACAGAACTTTAATTTTTAAGACATTTTCTACTTTTATTAAGTAAGTTATTATGATGTATTAGTTCTCCTTCTGTAACATTATTAAATAAAATTTATTCTTCCTTTTCAGAGTTAAATACTCAGGATTATATACATACTTTTTGGCAATATTCTTAGTTGGACGGCAAATGTGGAGATATATTGGAAAAACTGAATCTGTTCTAATGCTTTTATATTCAGTGCTATGGAGATATCTTATTCTTATATTTGTTCCATTGATTGTTTATATAAGTGTTTTTTATGCTCATCTTTCAATGCTGCCTAAAGCTGGTCCACATGACAGTGTGATGACTAGTGCTTTTCAAGCATCACTAAAAGGAGGTTTAGCAAGTATAACAAGAGGACAGCCATTACATGTATCCCACGGATCCCAAATTACTCTAAGGTATCTATTTTAAGCTAAAGATTTCATATTTGCTTGTCATGTGTATTGTTGTTTTGCTAAAGAATATAACTGAAATTAAAATTTTTAACTAAGTTAAATTAAATATTAAAATAAGCAAGTCTTCTAATTTACCCATAAAATGACCAGAAATAGATTTAAAGGTGTCCACAACTTTGCCTGCGTGTCGCAAGGTCCTTTTTTTTATAGCTTTTTGCTTTTAACCGGTATAGCAGGGTAGAAAGAAAGTTCCTAGTGTCAAGACACTACTTCGCTTTCCACCGAATTCGAGAAAAGTTTAAATAACTATAATAAATACTACTATAAAGTTTAAAACAACTTTCTGAGTGACTGACAGACAACTTGCAGCCGCAATTACTAAACGTAGAAATTTTAGAGGCCGGTCGTGGGTACAGTGGGACAGCGTCTGACCGTAAACGCGAACGGTTGTGGGTTCTATTCCCTCTCAGGGGAGTTATTATATTTAAATTATTGTCACGCCCTGGTAAGACAAATATGGAGTGTCTTGATTCTAGTTATTTTCTGTTTACCCAGCTATGCGAGATTAAAATGGGAAGCTAAAAAAAGAGTTTTAGCATGTATGTTTCTTGATCTGATTACAGGAGCTATTTGGTCTTTGGTTTTTTTAATAAAGGAATTCTCGAGCGAATTTTAGCAATCTTTTTGTAATAAAAAGTATTGCTTAAATTCGCACGAGAGCGAGAAATATCGGGATGTTACTCGATATAATCAACACACTATTTTGCGGATTACAATTGATATGTAATAACCAAATTCGAAATCATTACATACAGACATTCCCACGGGCGGACGTGCTGGCTACACTCGCACGCACATGTATACCCAGTGCGCTACGCAGACGGTCGGGGCTCCTCCCATCAGCAACAAGTGACCTGCTATAGCTTCAAAGATGTAAACAACTGGTGGATAGTCAAACGTCCTGAGCAGTCGTCCTTGGCCGTCTCCCACCCCCCGGATGTGATCCGCCACGGGGACGCTGTTCATATACTTCACGGCATTACGAGCCGTGCTTTGAATTCTCATGACGTCGCAGCTCCAGTATCGCCACAATCACAGGTGAGAATATACTTTGTAATGAAAGCTCTTATACAAACGCTTATTGTCTTAAACTTTATCAGGTAGACAGATAGAGAAAATAAGCTATTCCTTTTTAGAAAAAAATATTTAGTCTTTTCAAAAATAAGGGGAACCTATTATATTTTAGACACATCAGTAAAAAACCTTCATTAATAAGACTTTTGATTTTCGCGATTTTCTTACATTTTAAATGAAACTATTTTAACAGATTGATCGCGTATATTTTGATAGTCGAAAATACATTTTTAGAAACATGACGTTTCGACAGTCTTTACAGTAATCCGTGGTCACAGGTAGACTGAGGTGGCATTCGTCTGTCAGTTGATATAAAAATTAATTATTTCAATCTACCGCCATCTGCTTCTTAATTGTCTCACGTACTGCCCGGATTCACGGATTCTTGCAGAATGAGCTGACTGTATCTTTGTCTCTCGTGTGGTGGATATGAGACTAAATTTTTTATAAGTGGGTCTCAGGTGGTAGAGAGTTTCCAACCATCTTCCCTATTGAAATTATAATGTTTTTGAATTTCAATAGCCTCACGAATCATTCTAGGAATATATCTACTTTCCCTAGCGAGGATATGGCGTATCAAACCTGATTATAGTAGTTGGATCTATTCATTGTACGTTCACACACAGCTGACTGCAATACACGCTCATTCTTGACATAGGATATCTGTTCCTTCACCCTAACCCCGATGCTCTTCTTTGTTTGACCAATGTATGATAAGCCACAGTTACAGATTGTGAAAGTGGCTTTTATTACTACAGCCAACACTTCTACAATATGTGAAAGGAGTTACATGCAGGATTGGCAACATCTTACGAAGAGCTTCTATCAAAACCGTATTCAAGCCTAATAAAAAAGTGATCCCATGCTAGAGACCCGTGAAATGTAATATTCCTTTGCAGGTGTATATAAGCTAGATTGTGACGCTCATTGTGTTGTCAGCTCATTCTGCAATATTCCAGGGTAGTACGCGAAGCAATTAAAAACAGGTGGAGGTAGATTGAAATATGTAATGTTTGTATCAACTGACAGTCGAATGCCACCTCAGTCTACCTGTGACCACGGACTACTGAAAAGTGTTCGAAACGTCAGGTTTCCAAAAATGTATTTTCGAATACCAAAATATATGCGATTAATACGTTTAAAATAGTTTTATTTAAAACCTTAATTAATTTTATTTATGTTAAATTAATATTGATTAATTTATATTTCTATATTGAGTATTGAGCCAATCATAATGTCCATAATATACTTAGTTCTTTACGTGTACGATGTAGGTATTTTAAATGAAATACTATATTAGTTTATTTGCAATTTTAAAACATTTTACAACAATAAATGTATTTATTTCAGGAAGTATCTTGCTACATCGACTACAATGTGTCGATGCCGGCACAGAATCTATGGCGAGTAGATATAGTAAATCGTGAAAGTGATGATTCTACCTGGGACAGTATCAGGTCTCTTGTAAGACTTATCCACGTGGAGTCCGGCTCTGCTTTACGGTTCAGTGGCCGACAGCTCCCCTCTTGGGGCTTCAACCAGCACGAAGTAGTCGCTGATAAAGTGGTCACACATCAAGACACTGTGTGGAATGTTGAAGAACATCGATATACAAAAGGTGCGTATAGATTACTTTGTTCTATCGATTTACTATATATATTAGCTTCACCGATTTAAGCTATCTTTCGTTAATTACTAACTAATGTACGGCCCTCATGGAATTATATGTAGGACATTATATTTATTTATTTTTTTTGGAAAGGATCCACGGTTCCTTGCAGAATGTAAATATTGTTCACGACAAAAAATAAATTTGACTACTTGTTTGGCTTGGCAGGGTGTAGACGGTATACAAAAAGCTGTAAACGAAATGCTATTACTTGCTCTTTATTACTGTACACACAAAACAACTAAATAACGTATCTACATTGAACAGCCGAAGACAGACGGGAGCGCGAACGCGAGCTGGTGTCAGCAGAGATGATCCCCACCGCAGTGACGCAACTCTCCTTCTGGGACAAGTTCATGGAACTGCAGTATAAAATGGCGGCACACGCATCTGACGCGCCACACGGCCATATGTTCGCCAGCGAACCAGCTGAATGGCCTTTACTCACGCGGTCTATTGCTTATTGGCTTTCGCCTAATTCTAATGTTAGTTTATTTAATATTGTTTATCATTAATATGTTTGTTCACAATTTATTATCTCTAATAAAGTTCGACGACGTTGCAAAAAAAACAAAGTACATTTTTAACAAACGTATAAAATTTGAACGCAGCGGGATTCGAATCCTCGCCTCTTAGTAGTCATGCAAGCGCTCTGACGCTTAGTTAAATTTTTATACCCTTTTTAAATCATATTTTTAATGTGGTCATGGTTTCTAATCTAAATCTGGAACATCAACATTTTAATAATTTGTAATCTTTTTAAATCATTCCTTTTTTTCGTATAGTTCGTATGCCATTACGTATTTTTCACCGTAGAATTATTTCAATCATATAGATAATGTTTTTTAACATACTAAAAGGTACAAAATAGCCTATTATATTTTTAGACCATTACTATTTACATTATTCATTATTGGTTTGGTTTCTATGTATTTATCAATCATTAAGTAAATAGTAATGGTCTAAAAATATAATAGGCTATTTTGTACCTTTTAGTATGTTAAAAAATATTATCTATATGACTGAAATAATTCTACGGTGAAAAGTACGTAATGGCATACGAACTATACGAAAAAAAGGAATGATTTAAAAAGATTACAAATTTTTAAAATAACGTTGATTAACTCAAGAAGTCTTTTCCAGAAATCCATGTACACTTATTTTTAGTGGTGAATACTAAATTCAGAAGAAAAAATACATATATTAAATTAATTAAAAATATAAAAATCACATTAATAATTAAATGTTCATATTTTTTGTTTCAGGCTCAAGTACATTTAATAGGTAACTTAGTGACGTGGTACGCCGGCACTTTTTCAGTATTAATCTATGGGGCGTTGCTTTGTGTTTACGCGGTGCGACAAAGGCGAGCTCACGCCGATCTCCCAATTAATATATCTCAAAAATTCTATGACGCTGGTTGCATACTTTATTTGGGATACTGGCTTCATTACCTACCATACTTCTTTATGGACCGAACTTTATTCCTTCACCACTACTTACCTGCTTATATCTTCAAAATTCTTCTCTTAGCTCATGTCATTGATCACGTTTATTATGTTTTATGTGTTAATGAAAATGTAAAATCATTCATTCATATATTCATACTGTGTGTCACAATATGGCTGGCGTATGTTGTTATTACATTTAACAAGTTTTGTGCGCTCAGCTATGGTAATGTAGATTTGACTGAATCAGACCTTTTAAATCTGAGGTGGAAAGATACATGGGATTTTATTCTTCATAAGAAAAATTAAGTTAATATATTTTGGAAATCATTATTCATATTTTAGAAGTCATAAATTAAATAAGCAAAATTTCAAATATTTTTGATGTTGTAAGTATAAAAATATTATTTTTTTATTATTATTTATTAAACTTAAATGACAATGGCTTTATATTTTTGTATGATATTATTTTAAGAATTAATATGTACTTTAAATGAATACATTATAAGGTCAGCGTATATCTACTTGGCTGCCATTTTAGTTGAGTAAGCTTAATGTATCATTTTGATTCTTAATGTTTTAATTAGGATTTGTATAAATCATATTTTTATAAGAATTTTGTAATTATTGACTGATATTTCCGTCCAAGAAATCTTATAAATAATTTTCTATAAAATATATTGTTTTAATTCTACATTCTTATTTACAATATTCATCATATCATTGTCAAAGTGATCATACTTAGAGTTATGAAAATTACATCAAATTTTAGTATGTAATAATGCATTATTAAGTTTACTTTAATAAAAAACCTGTCTATATATTTTTTTAAACTTCTATAGCCTATTATTTATTTTATACTATTGCAAGATATAAAGCTATTTGTAGCTCCGTTCTGCACTATCCGCCGTCCCGGGTATGGCGTGCTGGGTGGCGGTCGCCGCATTCGTCACCACTTCCAGCGGGGACGCACAGATGCGCGTCGCCTCAGAAGGACGCCCTAGCATAAAGCGCCCTGGTGTTCGCGGCGGATGGAATGTTGCAGCCTTAGACAACTGTTGATGTTATGTAAGGCTAGCAGGGGTCACTGCGCGCAAGTCTTCTATCGTTGACCCCCTACAGGCAAAGGTTCACAGAAAAGCTGTGCAAGCAATAGAGCTATCAGTTTGATTAGCTTGGACAGTAAAATTTATGCTAAAATTCAAGCGAGAAGAATGTAAGAGAGATCCGAAAGGCTTTTATGGGAAGCCAAAGGAGGATTTAGACCTGGAAGAAGGTGCACGGATCAGGTCTTTTCTCTCCGTACGGTTACGGAAAAGGTTTTGGCTGTAAACCAGAAAAAATTCTGTGCTTTTGTGGATTTAGAAAAGGCATTTTTTAGGGTTGTAAGAAAGACGTTATGCGAGATACTGCCCCGGTACAATGTGCAAGGACCCTTGTTGCAGGCTGTAAAATCTCTTATCGAGATCACTCAGTCTGTGTACGAGTAGGACCTGGCATGTCGCCTCAGTTTGATATTCAATCGGGTGTCAAACAGGGCTGCTCCATGTCAGCTTGGCTGTTCAATTAGTATTTCGATAGATGCCTCCAAGCAGTAAAAGATAGTGTCATAGGAGTAAAAGTTGGTGATTTGACAGTTAACTGTCTGTTGTACGCAGATGATGCAGTGCTAATTGCATTATCAGAATGCGAGTTACAGGCATTGGTCACCACTCTGAAAGAAGGGTGTGAAGCTAATGGTCTAAATCTGAATGCAAGTGAAACTAAGATTCTAGTATTTGAAAGTATGGATAAAGAACGGAATGCAAGATTAGGGTAGATAGAAAGATATTAGAACAAGTGAATGAGGTGGTACATCTGGTAAGTATGTTTAGTAAAGATGGAAGATACGAAATAGATGTGGAAATGCGTATTGCCGCCGGTAACAAGGTGTTCTTGCTGCATTGATGCGACGGCAAAACGTTGGTATACGGCAGCGAAACGTGGGTGTGTGAAAAGAAGAATGAAAGAAAGATGAATGCAGTACAGATAAGGTCTCTTCGGCGGATATGCGGAGTCAATTTAGCTGAGCTAGCTTTAGATGTAAGCGTGAATATCATAGTAAGAATGAAGAAGCACATGCTCAGGTGATTGGGGCACGGTGAAAAAATGAGTAATGACAGAATGGTAAGAAAAACTTATGAAGCCAAAGTGAGTGGAACAAGAGGTCGGGGGAGACCTCGGTTAACCTTCGAAAACATAGTATCGAAGATACTGGAGGAAGGTCACGTAAAAAGCAAGAGGACTCTCCGAAGGGCATATATAAAGAGGATAATGACTGTGGATAAGGTGAAAGAGGTATGCAGGGACCATAGCGTTTGGCGCTCTACCCTGCAAGGGATAAAGAGTGAAGCAAAAAAAAAGATAAAGCACTAATCAAAATATTCATGAATAGAAAAAAAATGTATAGAGATTGTTCATATAAAACTATTTATTGTTAAGTAATTAGTACAATAAATCCAAAACTTGAAGATTACACTTCCATTGGCTGTACTGGACGAATTGAAACAGATTCAACTTCTAATGGAATCACACGCTGTTTCAAGACTGCAGTGGTTCCCAGAGGGTATCTGTATGAGCCTTGTTTTTTCCCCTAAAATAAGTTAATGTCATATATATATATATATATATATATATATATATATATAAAATAAGTTAATGTCATATATATATTTTATTAAAGATTTATGGAAAACAATTTTTCACTAATTAGTTTCTGCTCAATTCATTACATAAGCTAAAAATTACAAACCTTAACATTAGCTTCTTCGTACGTTCTCAAATACTGAGCTGGTCCAGAATTACGAATAACACACAAATCTACATTGGAACCAGAGCCAAGATCATTGAAGATACCAGCTGCAATAGCATCTCTCACTAGTTTTTTACCGTCTTCCTCACTCATATTCGGCTTCCAGTTAGCTTCAAAAACAGCCATAGCGGCTAGGGAACCAGAACCTAAAAAAATATATTTTAATATAATGGTAGTGTAAAATTAAATTATATTCATGTTCATGTAGGATATACTCACCCATTGTAGCATAAGGAAGTTTGTCAACAGATCCATGTGGGTAAATGCAATAAATATGAGGGCCAGTACTGTCAACACCTCCAAGAACAAGAGCAGCTCCAATGTGACCTTGATAACGGAACAACATACGTTTTAGCAAAGTTGCAGCAGTTTCAACTGGAACTGTACGACCGGTGTGTAGCCGTTGCAACTCTAGTTGAGATGATACTGTTTGTGTTGTCATTTCAGTGTCAGCAGCGGTTCCAGCACCACAACAATACATATTTCCCGCCAAGTAATGTATTTTTTCACAGTTCTTATCCGAAACTACAGTATTTTCTGTAGCTCTGGTATCAGCACCCAAAATAACACCGTCGGCATAAATTATACCAACAATAGTGGTACCGGTCTTTGTTGCTTTAGGTGCTGGAAATCCTTTTTGTGCCAGAAACGCATTTCTAAAATAAAAATAGTATATTTCTCATTTTCTTATGTAAAAATAACAAAAAAAGCAGTAAAACTAAGCGTATTTAACTCTGCATACATACCTTTGACAGTTTTCAAAAGAAAAACCTGGAGCAGGGACTTCTGGAGCAAGTATTGAAGCCATTATTAACAGTTGAAAAAATGAATCAATTAATGCTTTAAAATAAGTAAAACTTTAAAATTATTCTAAAGTGAGTTTACAGAATTGCAAATGACAGATAAAACTGCTTTCATTACTGTACTACTTTGACTTTGACAACAAACAACAGAGTAAATTAATTTTATTATCGTTACAGTTGTTGTTTAATTATTTTATTATTGTTACAAACAAATGAAAATCATAACTTTATTATTAATTTTTTTATAAGGGTCGCAAAGCAGCATAGAAAAAGGTAACCATCTGTTAAGACACTTCATACTCCAAATGAAAATTGAACCGACAATCGATTGTATATAGTTAAACGCTTTCCTACTACGCATGTTGGTTTATATTTACTTAATATAACAATTATAGAATTATTGTTACTGGAAAACATTTTGTAATAAAAGCTAGTGGAAAAAGATTACATTGGCCATTTAAATGTTTCTCATTTTTTTGCATTTTTTTTGATTTACTGAGGACGCAATTGAAACAAAAATTAGTGATTTGTCCAGTTGCAAATAATAACAGTAACAAAGAAGAAATATGAACGAAATTTATATGATGAGGTTGCAAATTATTTCGTGGGATACGCATCTTAATATATATACTATTTTCGTTTATTAAATTATATTTATTTTATAAAGGAGTATTATTTAATCCACAGCCTAATTTGAATTTAAATTCTTTCTAAAAAAGTTACATATGTTGAAACCTTTTAGCAACAAGAATTATATGAAGTTTTTAGCATATCCACGTCGACCATTTTTAATACTTAATAAACGAGTAATTATATTTTTCTGTTTAATAATATCTAAGGCAATTTTAATTTGTACGAGGCTGTTTCCGATTGGACGTTGAGCACAACACACCAAAGTGAATCTTATAACATGACACTAAAGTATAAAATAATACTCACAGATATATATTATTTAGCTTGCATCATTTAAACATTGATACTAGCCAATCGGTGCAGGACGAATTGTCTTCATCGAACTGTCAACAGTAACTTGTCAAAGACGAAAATGTATATTGCACACTTTATACGATAAACGGCTCATAAATCTTGTTTTATAGTTTAAAATAGTTCCTAGTTAGAATTTTTCAAGATGTTAATTAATAGCGCGTATGTGTGCTTCATATATTTTTTATCCACATTACTCGTAACGCTTGCCGGTCGAGATTTTTACCAAATTCTCGGCGTGTCGCGTTCCGCCAATACCAATGAAATCAAAAAAGCTTACAGAAAACTTGCAAAAGCTCTTCATCCAGATAAAAATCAAGATGATCCAGACGCTTCTCAAAAATTCCAAGATCTAGGAGCCGCGTATGAGGCTTTGTCTGACCCCGAAAAAAGAGAAATGTATGATAGATGTGGAGAGGAGTGCCTCAAAAAAGATGGTATGATGAACAACAACGATCCCTTTGCAAGTTTCTTCGGGGATTTTGGTTTTCATTTCGGTGGTGAACAACAACATCATGAAACACCAAGAGGGGCAGATGTTATTATGGAACTTAGCGTTTCATTAGAAGAACTCTACAATGGAAACTTCATAGAAGTGAGTATTATTATCAACTGATAGCTAATTTTAGTATAATTTTATATTGCTATATCTTTGCTTTATCACTGATATAAGCCACAAGAAGTACAAAAAATATTATTTGTAGATAACTCGCAATAAACCAGTAATAAAACCTGCTTCTGGAACAAGAAAATGTAATTGTAGACAAGAAATGGTAACACGGAACTTAGGCCCAGGACGCTTCCAAATGATGCAACAAACTGTTTGTGATGAGTGTCCTAATGTTAAACTAGTCAATGAAGAAAGACTTCTTGAAGTTGAGGTATGTTTTTATTACTAATTACTCATCATACATTATTTCAAAAACAGAAATTTAGTCATATCTAGAATTTGTTTCAAATGATAATTAATTTTATTTATACTGCTTATCAATAGGTCAATTCTCAATTTAAAACTACAAGTATCAGTATCATTAAATAATGTAATTCCACAGTTGGATATTCTTTTCTTTTCTATTACTAAATGGCATATAAACAAGTATTTACACAATTTGTTTTAGAAATTTAAATATGTAATAGAGAGATTTGAAGTCCAATGAATTATTACAATAAAATACAATACAAATATACTTCATTGCGCACAACAAATACATAACAGACAAGAATTAAGAAATTATTATTCAGTCAAAGCATTTATTTTTAATTTTAACAGATTTACTTCCTTATGACACTATTTGTTTTATATTATATATTTTTTTACCTCTTTATTTTCATTTTGATAGAGCTAGCATAACACTTATTTTCTGGTGGTGAGATGTAACTACTATACATAGTTTCCTCTAAGTAGGATTTGCACTGAGAAACTGTTAAATATATAAATCAATGTTACACACATTGATATTTTTTTATAAAATAATTAATATAGGTAGAGGTAGGCGCTCCAGACAATCACAAATCGAGACTGAGGGGTGAAGGAGAACCTCATATGGATGGAGACCCAGGGGACCTTATCTTTCTGTTTAAAACTGAAAGACATCCACAATTTACTCGCAAGGGTGATGATTTATACACAAATGTAACAATATCTTTACAGGTAATCTTATTTGTACAAATGTTTCTTAAACTATATAATGTAAAACCACATTTGATTTCTGTTTACCTTAGTTTGAAAGCATATTAAATAAAAGTTAAAAAAAATGGAGCAGCAAAGTACTTTAATGATTTCATAATATTTATTTACAAACAGGATGAAATAGTGTCATTGTTGTTTTCAAAAACAAAATTCTTTTCAATTTCAATACTATTTATTATTCAACAGGATGCTTTGACTGGTTTCACATTAGAAATTATACACTTGGATGGCCACAAGGTCAGCGTGTCCCGGGATAAGGTGACATGGGCTGGTGCACGTGTGCGTAAGAAGGGTGAGGGCATGCCCAACTTTGAAAATAACAATTTACATGGAAATCTATATATTACATTTGACATTGAATTCCCAAAGAAAGATTTCACTGATGATGAAAAAGAAGGTAACAATTGTTGACCACTTTTTTAAAGGTTTTAATAATAAATACTTTTTACATCATACTAATAGTTATATTTTTAATTTCAGCTTTGAGAAAATTATTACAGCAGTCACCTAATAATAGAGTGTACAATGGACTCTAGTAATTTTTACTGCCAATTTAATTTATTTAAGTAGTGAAATGTGTGTTATGTCATGAACAGTGTTGAATGTGGAGGCAAGATAACTTTCTGCTTGAAGAGTTCCAAGTTTTTATAAAATAAAACAATTTTAATTGGAAATACCTTTTTATTTATATTTAAAAAATAAAGATTACATTTAAATATATGTAATGTTATACACAGAAATATTATTCCTTACCTATAACATTTTTTTCTGCTTAAAGCTAAAAGAAATTAGCATCTGAAGAGGCTTAACACTATTTTGTTAATATATTAATTTCATATAAATTTTGTATGCAATAATAAAACAAGGCCATAATCAATCTTGCTTATATTAAATAAACAAACCATGAAAAAATTTTCTTAGATTACAAACACTGAATGTTATGTATGTAATTCTTCATATTATTATGTAAATAAATGTTTAATACTTTCGTTTTAAATATATCTTCTACAGTTATAACAACTAGATTAATTGAATGAGATTAAATACAATTATATAAAAACGAAATACTCTAACAATAGTATAATACCAAAAAATATATGCTTTTATATAAACTATATATCATATCATATATTTTTTTTAACAGCTAACAGAAATAGAACAAAGTAGGTCACGCAATTGGATGGACTTAATTAGTTCATCTGCTTACACTATAAAAACAAATTTACTATGCATAAAATGCCGATGATTATTGCATTTTTTTATATAATTAGGCCTTACTAATAAATGTCTTTTTCATATAATACTTTAAAGTATATAAAAACATAAGGTAGTTTTTTTTAAAGCAAGCCTAGGTCACATCCTCGATTTAAGTTACTATCCAAAAAGGCAGAAACATTCTTAAAAAAGATTTGTATATTTTACATATTTGGATATATTTTATATTAGGTTAACATAGAGATAGCTACTTTTAAGGAAATGGATTTGAATGTTTGACATAAAACGAATACTGTTCTTCTCGATAATGTATTTTATGTTTTGAATTCAGCGGGCACACTGTAATCCGGGGATATAACGTGCGTTTGTATTTTTAAAAAGGAAAGCCTATGAGGTAAGTCCTAAGCAAAGAGACATGACCTTAAAATGCCTTAAGCACGAGAGCGGGCAGGTTTATACTCTAATTTGAAAAAATGTATTAAATGTAAGCCCTAAGCAACGAGGCAGGAGTCGTGGTCGTGTGGCGCGTGCGGCGTGCGCGGCGCGGGCTGTGCGTGTGCGGTCTGCAGCACGGAGTTCACGACGGCGCGCGCCAGGTAGCCCAGCGACACTCCCGGCGCCGCCGCACTCAGCGACCCGTGCGCTCCGCCACTGTCCTGCACGTTGACAGGGTTTTGGTTAAATTTGATACTGATATTCGATACATTTTGTATTATTTCAATTTTATTACAATTTTTTTCAACGTTTCCTGGTAGTTGGTAACTTAAAAGAAGTTTAATGTCCACTACATTAAACTTTTATAATTAATGAGTTTTAGACCGTTATTTCTGTTCTCGTGGCGATAGGAATTTCGTAAAACTCTTTCTTAGGACCTCTCTATACTATTTACTATTTTTAAAGTGATATTCCACACTTAGGATTAGGAAACATTTAAGAAAAAACGTATAAAAATTTGAACGCAGCGAGATTCAAACCCGCGCCTCTTGGATACCGTCCAAGTGCTCTGACCGCTAAGCCATGCATTCTACAACCAGCTGCGTCGAAATTCTTATACGTTTTGATACAACTTATGTTGTTAGCATCTCTGTAGAGAGATTTTTACAAATTTCTACTACTTAAAGATTATTAAGAAATAATCGTTTAACAAGAAAGATTCCGCTGCGTTAAATTTTTTATACGTTTTTTCTTAAACTTCTCTATATTCTTTAAGAAATTTAATTGAATAGTTGTCAGTCATAGTAAGGGTAAAATTACTACTTATTAATCTTATAAATAAATATAAACGAACCTAAATGTCCAACAAAAAAAAACTAAACATACCTCCCTATGAGTAGCGTCAGCATCGTCAAGCAATTTGTCTAGATGAAGGGCGTGTTGTAAATACAGTTCGGGATTGCGTCTTAATATTGTGGCGAGGACGCACAGCAGTTCCACACAGAGCTGACGTCGTTCCGCAGAAGGCACTCGTACTAGCGCTTCCTCTACTAATAAAGCGAATGATAGCTCAGACCGCGACATGTTGATTAGCGTCGGTTGAGCTGGTAGGAGATGTCCCTGTGAAACATCGAGATAAGTTATTATATACATACAAAAAAAGCAACTTTATCACGTTATATTTAGCAAAGCTCATAGAATAGTTAGTGCGCAAATATAATTTAGTCTTATTATTGCTATATTAACTAGATCATCGCGGAGCGGAACAGCATCTCGCAACGCGATATGTTTTTTGCAATTTTTACATATTTATATGAAAGTACTTTAAATAAATTAAACGTTTATAATTTGGTATTCGAAAACATAGGCTGGCCGTGGCGCAATGGGACAGTGTCCGACTATAAACATGATCGTTTGTGGGTTCATTCGGGGGAATGATTATCGTTAAATCATTACCAGAGCAGAGCTCTGTTAACAAAAAATAAAGCGCAGCGTTGAAATCCACTAGTGTTGATTAATGTTGAATAGACTCTTAACGCTACGCGTTAACATAATATTGTAACTTAATGACAAGATTTCGTACGGAAAGTTACGATCAAAAAGTTACAATTTTTTTATTACCCTGCTAAACGAGAAAGAGTGTGAGCTATAAAAAAGGATAATTTACTTAATAAACAATAGAACAATATCAACATAGGAATGATTTACGAATTATATAAAAAAACGTATTTAATATAAAGTATATACCTAACGCTTTCAATAATTGATTATTTGAGCATTCCAACATATATTTAATTTTTGAACTACAACAATAATTATAAATTAGCTTTAGGTATCTAATCATTTTTATATACCTCTATAATAAGTCCTTCAGGTGTCCTTAATAAAATATCCCATACTTGTACGTAGAAGTGCTTCGGCACCCGACATAAACATCCCTCTAGTCTGCGACGTTGTAAAGGCGTTAATCTAAAATATGATAAATGTAAGAAGTTTTAAATTGTTCAATCGTCAAGAAAGTTAATCAATAACTAATAATGAGAAAAATCTTATGAAAAAAAGAAAGTAAATAATTTATAAAATTAAAACGAACAGACACAAATACAAATGTACACACACTAGCAAGTAACAAAAGGCAAACAAACCCTTTTTCCTCAGCCCAATCCGAAACAGTGAGGACTTTCTGGAGCAGCGTCCTCAATTTATAAGGAGAAAGGCTTTCAATGGTGGCATCTTCACGTTTCTCTTCGGGAAATAATTCTAAGTAAATGCGGATTGCTTCTAACACCCATCCAACTCTGATTTTGAGGATGCCGCGGAACATATCCGGATTGGTGCCTATTAGACGACCACAATACAGCACTATTTCCTGTTGAATTATAAAATAATTTACAGTATTATTTATCAAAATATTTCAAGGAACTAGAAATTATATAAAATAATAAACTAGTTTCAGAAAAAAAAACTAAAAGGTAAGTCGTTTTAAATAAAATTCTTTCGTATTTTGCTATTTTTAATATAATTTATTTATCAAAATATTTCAAGGAACTAGAAATTATATAAAATAATAAACTAGTTTCAGAAAAAAAAACTAAAAGGTAAGTCGTTTTAAATAAAATTCTTTCGTATTTTGCTATTTTTAATATAATGTTATTCCACACTGAGGATTAGAAAACATTTTACAAAATTCTTTAGTTAGTCTGATCATACCAACAAGGAAATCAGATTTATGCCTTATAAATATTATATTGCCATCGAATTCAGATACGTGAACGTGTATTGTGTGAAGCGTATTAAACGTAGGGAAATAGATATATTTTTTAAGCTTTACGCTTTCATTCTGCATAGTATATGTAGCAGGTAGACAGGAAATACATAGTGTCAAGGCACTCCGTACACCCTGTTTCTGCCAAATTCAAAACATTGCGCGTTGAATGGAATTCAACGCCGCTTTGTGCCTCACCAGATTGAAGAAATAAAAATAATGATGTTAATTACTCGAGTAAATAGACCACAATTAAATAAGTAGTGCATGAGCAAAGTTGTGGAACATATATATTCGGATAGTAATTAAAATTAAAATAAGATTACTCTTAGTAGGTACATAGTAGGTAGTACCTGTTGTAATACAGCGCCGATGATGTCATACGGTTGTATAGTGGAGTACATGACTGACTGGATCTCGCCGGGAGTCATGGGCTTGTCGAATACTGTTTCTTTGTGACCGATAACACCTACTGTTAACTGGAAAAGTTAGTAAAAAGATATGTAGTATATTAATGATTATTAATAATTTTAAAACTTATCTAGAAAAATAATGAAATATGATTTTTTCATTAAATTGTTTTCATCGGCTAACACAGCTCGAGTTATAATTTGAGTTTTGTGTATATGTGGGTGAGTTAGTGTATGTGTTACCTGTTTCCCACTAACGAGCACGGTGGTAATGAACGGGCTGATCGAGTCGACCGTGTGGTTGAGCAGCGAGGAGCAGTAGCGCACGGCGCGCCAGTGTCGCAGCACGCCCGCGCTGCTGTACAGAGCTTTCAGCGCCTCTAGCGCGCTCGTGCCGTTCACCTGTGACATGTGCGATACAGAGTGACTGTTACTGTACGAAAAGGTAGTTGATTGGATACTTTCATATTTTAATGAAGAATATTATAAGGATTAATATATTATTAAGAATTACATTTAAAAATTGGCAAAGTAAACGTATCAAAAAAATGCATTATATTAAAAGAATATAATATATAAAATTTATTTCATAAATCAAACTGATCTTGAAATAAAGTAAACTCCAAAACCGGCTCGGACGTCGACCGACGTGTTGTCGGCACTTAAAAAATATAAACGCCGAATAAATGTCGTATATAACTTTCACCTCATACATGGGCCCCTCCCTCTCCAGCAGGATGCCCCACAGCTGCGCCTGCGCGTACAGGCTGTCGGAGTCGCGCAGCGCGGCCACCACGTCGGCGGCGGGGCGCGTGCGCAGCGCGGCGCAGTCGGGCGCCGCGTCGCGGCGCGCCAGCGCGCGCGGCACGTCCGTCAGCGACTGGTACCCGATGTAGTCGTGCTGCAGCTGCTTGAACTGTGTGAACATCTCCGACGGGAACTCGCCTTGGCTCATAAAGTCCAGGTGCTCTGTTTGTACATTGTACATGAAGTGTAGTAGTAGTTAATTAGGTATACCATGAGAACGCAGGACAAAATTTATAGAAGATGACTTCTTTTGTCAGCCACCTGAGCAGTTATCCCACATAGTTCTGCTACGATAGTCCCAGTATTAAAGTCAAGCGGCGGAACTCAACGACACGCTTTGTGTGTTCAGAGCGAAGCAATGGAAACAACTTAAATATAATAATGGGAATTTATCTGTTAAATATGTTAAATAATCTGTCACAATCTGATCAACATATTATGTAAACATCATACAATAAACAGATAGTGCGTAATACTTTAAAACTTTTTTAAACTATAAAATTAGTAAATTTTACCTATACAAGAACTTGAAATGAGATTTTGTAATCTTCCCAATCGAACTTTAACTCCGTCACAATGTCCTTTCTTTAGCATAGCAAATAGATCCAGCATTTGTTTGAAGTGTGGGTCTCTCATATGCTCCTCCCGTACTAAGAGACATACTGTCGGCCGACCAGACAATCGCCAATATCTATGGAAATATAAACATTTTAATAGTGATATCCATTGTGTACTTCATATCAATATGTGCTTCATTAATTTAATTGTTAACTAAGTTAAAAATAATGGAGATGAGGAAACAAATACCTTTACAAAGTAAGAAATAGCTATTATGAAGTTGTAATTCTATAGGACCATTCTAAAAATCTCCGTATCAATAAACTAGAATGTTACTTATAAAATAATAAATATATTAGTTCCATCAAAATTTTTAATTTCCGATTTATTTATATTCAACATATCTGATAATAATGGTGTTGGTGGTATTAATGGTGGAAAGTACTCAATTAAAGTTAATTAAACTTACTTTCCGACAAATTGTAATTCAGTTTTTATATCATCTATTAGCAACGCCATGTCTCGGTATAAATAAAACTCGGATACTTCAAATATAAGAGGATAACAGAGCACCGTCATACCACATACTCTGTAAATCTGCAAATTAAAAAAAAAGTAATACGTATGTATAATTATTAATAATTTATATTTCAAATTCAATTGTTTAACCGCGTAAAATGAAAAAATATTACCTTACTAGTACCTAGAGAACCCACAGGTCTGATGGGCCTTCCTGTTAATTTTAATTTGTTGCATACACCTAATTCTCTGTATACGTGAACTAATTGAGTTGAGCTACATATCTGAAATATATATAAAACATTTATACATTTTTATTGAATAATATTCAAACTTAAACAACTTAAAATACGGCAACTAGACAAGTTTAAATATTTTTGGGACCATTCAAGATTCTTTTAATATATATTTCCTCTTTATTTATTCTTTTAATATATTAGTATAGATATTTCTTATAAATTAAAGACATATGTATATAGATAAAGTGGTACATCATATTAATAGAATTCCGAGAAGTTTAATGTGTAATTCTTTTCGCAAAATGTTCCAAAATAATATACTAAAAGTGTATAATTATTATTAAAATAAATGATCTAATTAATTATTTTAAGTGTTTTATTATAAAAAAACGTATTTAATCTTTTTAAAATGTTTAACTCTTAATTTATATGCGCGATTTACAAGTGTGAGAGTCTAACTTAACGACATATCAACTAAATCCGTGTTTTAAATTATAATATTCTTTACTGTTACTTACTTGAACAGGTTCAACTTCATGCGGAGTTTGGGTTTGGATACCGTAAGTACCCATCATGGCTTGAAGTCGCATCGACTCGGCGATTAAAACCACTTGGACAACTAAATCGGTCGCTATGCCCTGGAAAAATTTATAGCAAGTACATGTTATAAAAAAATGATATTTTCGTAACATAAAAATATATACAATATTTACTAAAAGTCTCATTCTATTTTTCCAATAATTATATTAATATGTAACATTTTCATTGTTAATGAAAAAATCATTCTCTATACAAATAAATAAATTTGGAGTGTCTGTTTATAATATTAAAATATTCACTTTTTACTAAAGGAATACATATATACTTATATGTGTATTTGTTTCCATTAATCTCTGGAATGTCTGGACCGATATTGACAAGACTTTCACTGGCAGATAACCGATTAAAATGTTGTATGTAAGTAACCTATGTTTATTGTAGTCTTATATATGAAATAATTATAGATGTTAAATTCCACGTGGACAAGTCACGAGGAAAATTCAACATTACAATCTTGTTCTATATCCAATACTTACAAAGGCCGGCTTAGCCTGTGTGTGCATGAAAATAAGGTAATAAGCAGCTTAACAACAACAATTAAGTATGATTAAGACTAACACGATTTGATTGGATTATGTTGCAAGTCGCAAAAAGCTTTTATGTTTATAACTGTGCTATGAGACTCTATCGAGTTTTTTTATTAAGATTTAATTAAATATTTTTGTATATCCTAATTCTTACAAATAATAAAAATATACTTTTATTCTAACCTGAAACGCAGAATATCTCCCTGCACGCCGTGGCCGGTTGTAAGAAGGCAAGTATCGCCTTATCGGGTCTAGTTCATTCACATGCAACAATCCGCCAGTCAGCAACTGAGCAAGCACAAACAGTGATTGCGCCCACAGGAAGAGACCCCCTGTATCTAATTAATAAGAATGTCAAATAATATAGTTTAATGTATGAAATAAAAAATAGGTTTTGAAAAAAATGTCTCTCGCAATAGAATAGATGGTGCAAGAATTCATAGTTTATGAGGTCACTTGTTAGTAGCATTATTGAAAAAAAGCAACAGCAACCAACAGGATGACCTAAGCATCTAAAACAATTTGGGGAAAAATAAATAAAAAGGATGTTTTCAAGTTCAAACCATCAACCTATATAAATTATTTTTTATGTTATTTAATAATGAAATTAAAGTATTATTCTACTATGTTCAATACATTTAAATTATACCGTAAACCACTAGTAGCATGCATGTGTATGTAAAAATTTAGTAGGTTTAGCACATAACAAAAACAACTTTAGAAACTACACAAACCAGAAAAGAAATATCTATTTAAAATTAATTTTGGTCTAATTGATAAACTAATCTATAAAGAAAATATTCTAAATCATCATCATTTGTCAAGAAAAAATCGTGTTAAGCTAGAAAGGCACAGAAAATTAGCACAGATATAAGACAGTATACTCAAGTATCACACAATTTTACCTTTGCCGTCTTCATCACCTGGTTGGTCTGTAACACATTTTCCCTTTAAAATTCACTAGCATTCTTTTTCAAGTAAAATTAAAAAGTAAAAAAACTGAGATAATTTATTTATATTAGATAAAACAACTTACTAGCTGGTATTCTGCGTACTGAATACGGCTCGCTACGTTCATTTTCAATGCCCTCGCGCGGAACATAATAGTACCATGGAATTACAGGATCTGTAATACAAGGGAATTATTTAAATATTATTTCAAGTAACATAAACGAATAAACATAAAGCAATGAAGTAATAATAAAAACAAGAACTTTTTATTATGTACTCCATTCTTCAAGCCCTTTTTTATATCATATGGATATGTGGACCTTTTTTAAAATTGACTCCACTACGTAAAATTCCACTCAAATAAATATTCATAAATTGCAAGTTAATAAAAAAAGGTAAAATTGAGGACATTGTGACACGATAGCACAGCGTCAGACTGTAAACGCAACTGGTTGTGGGTTCAATTCCTACTAGGGGAAATGATTATATTTAAAATTTATTCGAATTTCTATGCTCTGGCAAGAAAAAGCGCGGCGTTGTGTTCGCCACTCATCACACAATGTCGATTTCATGTGGAAAGTAATCAACAGGTTGTCTTGACATAAGATTGTCTCTGGCTACCCTATTATGCGGCATAAAACGTGAAGCTGAAAAAAACGTTAATTAAATGACAAAATATTATATACATTAGAGAATATTTTGCTGTCAATGGAATTCTAACTAAAAAGGAAAGTCCTAATATATCCTATTTACCTCCATATTCATCCATATATATGCGTGATTTGAGTAATCTTTGATATTCTTCGACTTGGTCCGGCAAAGTGCGGAATACACCGTCTATGATCATCATAACATAGAAGAGCGGCCACTCTGACTCTACACCCTCAAACTCTTTAAGCTCGCCTTCATTGTAATACCTTCTATTCGGATCTTCTAAAACGCATTTGTAACCATCTCGACTGAACCTTTTAAATCCATATCTGCCTTGTAGACGATTCAAAATATTGCTTTTTGTTAACTGAAGCAACAGTTCCTCGTGAGTAGCAAATGCCGGGAATGATATGGTGGGGAGTAGAGCTGCGTCGACTCCCTGTAAAAAACATTTTTTTTACGATAATTTCACTAAATATTATTTTTAAAGTTAAACAAATGACTCCAGCTTGTAGCATAATAATAGAAAGCGATTGGTGTGACCAACCCTTGCTTGTGTAAAAAACCTGTGGAGTTATTTTCTTGTATACTATATTCTAAATATATTGGTATTTTGAAAAATACTAATCAACTAACTAGCAATTATACACAAACATCTCATTACATTTCATATGAGTTATTCAGTTATTTCATTATTTAAAACTAGTTCCTTATAAGAACGCAGGATCCCTCGCAAATGTTAACAATTTACATTGGTGAAGGCCGGACACGTGGTCCGTTCTGGTAAGGCAAAGTGCGGCGTTGAGTTCAACCACTCAACACGCAATGTCTCAAATTCGGTGGAACGCGAAGAACGGAGTGTCTTGAAAATAGGTACTTTCCGTCTATCTTGCTGTGCAGGATAAAAAGGTGTAAAGCCAAAAAGAATAATGATGCCTATTAAAGTTTATAATTTAAATATATTAGAATATTTACACAAGATTTTATTTAAAGATTATTTAGTATAGGAACAGAGCCCTCTAAGGCTTCGAATTCATAACATTTGTTTCTTTCTACAATATATATCCACTACTGGGTAATTATATTTTACCTTTGAACTAGATTCCCTAGGAAGCATAGTCTCGAAGATGCTTCGGTTACGATTGTGAGCGTCTATATCTACATACACGACGCTCCAAGAGGCACCCTTATCCCCAAATAAATTACATCCATTGATAGCTTCTAAGGCAGCTTTGGCCATACCTAATGATATAAAATATTTTAAATGTTTCTATCTACCCAAGATTTTGGCTAGTAATATGTATTGCAATTGCATGGTAAAATTAAATTATATAATGTTTTGTTTCGTTTAAAATTTCTTTTGTTGTAGTTTTGATTCCTACTCATATTTAAAATTATTTTCAATTCCTCACTTTGGTAAGGCAAAGTACGGCATTGAGTTCTCCCACTCAGCATGCAATCTCTCAGATTCGACGAAAAGTGAAGTGCAGAATGTCTTGGCACTGGATATTTTCTGTCTATCCTGCTATGTGGGATAAAAACGTAAAGCTAAAACATACACAAAAAAAAGGATTTGTTGTACTAATGTCAGAGTTCTGAGAGAGAAAATATACATTAGAAAATATAAAAATATCTCAACATGCATAAAAGAGAGTAAGGCATAGTTTATGACATTTTTAGAATATAAATATATTCTAATACATAGACAAGAATTAAGCAGTAATATGTAAAACAAGTATTTGGTATTTTGGAGAAAATTAGGAAATTATATTATACCTATAGATGAAGCATGAATCTCTGGTTTGCCATCATTGTATTTTGTACCTCTCTCCCACATCCCATAATCGGGAGTTCTATATGCACGTTCTACATAATACACCAAGTTTTGTATAAAAGCTACTTCATCCTGAAACAAAAAAATCCCTTTATTTACAGAACATCTTGAAATTAAACATAATAACTTTTTAAATACATCTCAAAGACTTAGGTTATTACTTAGTTAAAGTAAATACCTGTGTATAAATAATTTGAAGTCCAGATGTAATCATCTGAACAAGAAACAGAAGGTAAAGTGAAATGACATCTATTTGTAAATGATGATACTGCTCATCACTTAAGACGGGTTCCCCTGTTGTCAAATGAAACTTTACATGAAGAGCATGAGCAGCACTTTGTCTTGTTTTAAAAGCTTCTACCCTGGCTGATTGCTTAATCCAACATTCAAGGATACCTCGCATACATTTAACAGTACTTTGTCCAAGTTCATGGGATTTTCCTCTGTCATCATCTATTCTCCTGAAATAATAATAACAACCATATAGTCTTTAAAATATGTATTTAAAACAAAATATGTAGCAAATAGTATACTAATAATTCCTAATTTTAAAATTACCTATAAGCTTGATATAGACCCCAAACAGCAGCAGCACAATATATACTGTCTCTAACACTACCTATGTGTAAATCAGAGGAAAGAACTGGAAACAATCCAGTTATAGGACTTTGAAACCTCAATAATTGCCTTTTTACTGTAAATTAAAAGATTACAAAATTATTATTTTTATTTAATTTCAACATATATATGATGATATATAAGTAATATTAAACAAACCTATAGCATAATAAATATCTAACTGCCTGACTGTGTCTTCATAGTTAGAAATTTTTAGGAACTGTTGAGCATTTATGTCATCAATACTCCCTTGTCGGATCATAGTGTCTGGGAATGCCTGAAAAAAATATATATGAACTATTTTTATATAATTATTTAACATAAAATATAACATCGAAATTGACTCGTTTTCGTTACCCAAATAAATTTTAAAATAACTTGGTTATTATTGTTACTTCATTATAAATTTGTAATTTGTTCCATATTACAAACATTAAATTTTTATTTAATATTTACTCTTATTTAATAAAATATATTTTTTAATAAAAGTATATATATATATATATATATTTTTATAAGATAATAATAGATTTATTTATTCACTTTAACAAATTATAAAATTCTAAAAGGTCAAAATCAAGGTTGAATAAATAATAACATTAACATGTCATTGTCAAAAGTCAAAATTGTATAGGTTTTATGAAAACGTTATAGAACTAACGATTACCAAAACGTTATAGAATGTACTATTAAAATAAATAACAAAATATTCGTAATTTTATTATAATTGTATTTCATATAAGTAAATATATATTTTTGAATGAAGAATATATACTGTGATTGTAAATGTTATAGAATAAATTGTAGTACAGGAATAAACAATTATTTTATAAAATAAGTTATTCATTATTGAATTCAAATTATCATTACTTTTTTGTATAATTGTGAAAAAGAAGTTAATCTGGTTAAAACTATGACTGTTTTAGTAAAAATTATACAAAGTGTCATTTAAACTAGATGAATTTTATTTTATTAATAATCTGTTGTCTATGTAAATAAAATGGGAAAAGGTATAACCATTGAATTGTTCCTATATCAATAAATGAAGTGTTTACGAGATAAACAAATAAATTAACAAACCCTAAAAGTTAAATTTGTGTTTTTAATATATAGTGCACACATTTAATATGAGTTTTAACATTTGTCGTTTGTTCTCGCAATGAACTCTATATATTTTAATTAAATAGGTAACATTAAGTTACATTACTATAAAAATCTTAGATAAGGTCATCATATAAGTATGTTTATCTGATTTTATCTAAATTAAACCAACAGAGATGAATCATAATCATCATCAGGAGCTGAATCTTGAAAATACTAGCTGCAGAGATGCTCAGGTTTTAAGGATGTCTTATAATGTTGTCTCAATAACTAACACTTGAATGATCATTGCACATCTGAATTATTCGAGCATGTTTATTTCTAAAATACTATTAACAATTGTTGTTTTCATAAATGTATATAAATCTATAATGACAAATATTATTTCTGTAATAATTGATTTAAACATTTTTTCGCTTATCTAACTATGGATGAATCTTTACATATTTGATCAGTAAATTATGAATATGGTGGCTGTATTTAAGGATTAAAAACTAAAAATAATATTTAGTTTAAGTTGTGTGTGAGATACTCTAAATAATATTCTTTACTTTTATTTTATTGTTTTGCAACTTTATTAGGAAATTATATGACATTTAAATATTTTTTAACAGATTGATTTATTTAATTTAATTGGAGGAAGTTGGCCACCAGCTCCTAAAGAGCCTGAGAATCCTGAGTATGGATCAGTGTCTAAAAGTCCCAAATGCAGTATGCAGCGTACAAGCAATGAACGAGTGAAATCTATGAATCTGATTAATCATTTAACACCAGATCGACGTAAAAATAGGCCTACTGCATCTACTAGTACAACAAGTAGTGGAGATGCAATAAATAACACCAAGATGGTACAAGACACAAAAAAAATTGAAACTGGCTTATTAGTAGGTATGTAAAATAGAAACATTTGAAGTTATATAGCTGAATGGCATATTATTTTTGATGTAATTTTTTATAAGAATTATTCAATGCATTTTAAATATTTATTCAAAATCTTAACAATAAAGTCATAAAAGGAAAAGATTAACAAATCTTTATATTTATTATTTACCAGTATTAGTTATTGTCTTTTTTATTTGAGGTATTTAGACTTATATGCACAATATAAAATGACCTCTATAATAATTAAAGTCATAAGAAATCCAAAGATAATCTAAAAAATTTCATAAACAGACTAAAAGATAATAAATAATTTATGCTTACCATATTTCTGACTCCAAGCATTTCACTCATTATTACTTAAAAACAACTAACAGCTAATTAACTGTAATCACATCTTGAGATACAAATACAAACATTAAATCCAAGTGGCACAGACTGCATACAGATGTTCTATTTTAGCTTTCCTATTTTCTAATTTTAGGCGTACGGCCGCGGTAAGTGATCGGCGGTTACAATGTAGTTTAGATCGACATGTCTCACGCGTATTATATCCCTGAGCTCCCTATCGATGAAATACCGTTGTGTGTTCTTCAATACGAACAGAGTATGTCGGAATAATTAGCTATAATATAGGAATTGTTAATATTAACAGTAGTTCAGTGTATTTTTGTTTGTAGATGTCTGCAGTGGGGAAGCGCCTGAGGAGTTTTACGACTCGCCTTCTTTAGGGTCTCCTCGTGCGGTTCCTCCGAAGACAACAAATTCTCCTCAACACTTACAAGATGATATAGGCGTGGGTTCGCTTGTGGAAGTCGCCACTGATGTCGACCAAAACTATTATGGAGTGGTCAGGTGGATTGGCCTAATTGATGGTAAATATAATATTATTGTTTTTTCTCATTTGTGTTTTGATTTTTCGTAAATATTAAATGTATAATTTTCCTGAATATGAATTCGTGGCACTAATAAAAGCAGGGATTAGAACAAGTTAACGTAAACTTTTTGCCTCAAAATATGTTTTTGGCTATGATAATGATAAGCATTTTATTTCATAAGATCTTTGATTTTCGCGATTTTTACACAAATTAAACGAAACTAAACGGGTTAATCACGTATCTTATTGTGTATTTTATTTGTAGACATTAAATTAAATATATTAATCTAGTAAAAGCTACTCCGTAAAGAAATTGTTACTTTTGAATTACACGACTGGAGTGTGTTGTATTAAAGTTACTTTATAAATGAACTTATATGATTTTTTTATACACTACCCACTAAATGTGTTGTTTCACTTCGTAACTAAACAAAAATTATCATATTTCTGTTAGTTTATACAATTGTAATGTAAAATTAATTAAATTTACATATCACTTATAATATTTTTACTAAAAAAAATTCCATCTTCTCGTAGATATAGCAACAGCAGGTGTGGAACTTGAACAAAGTGTGTGCGGTCTCGGAGACGGCACTCACAAAGGCTCACGTCTCTTCACCTGCGGGTCGGGGCGTGCTCTCTTTGTACCGCTACCACTATGCCGAAGAGATGCTAGATTCCGGGATACCCCACCACCTGAACCACATCATGTTGATCACAGCGATCAGGTTAATTTTTTTTTAGCTTCACGCTTCACGCTTTCTGTCTACTCTGCTATGATCCCTCATAAGCGGGAGTAGACAGAAAGTACCTAGTGTCAAGACAATAAAAAAATCCCACTCGGGGGAGTGATTATATTTGAATTATTTTCACTTCATCGCTCTGGTAAGACAAAGTGCGGCATTAAGTTCCTCCACTCAACACGCAATGTCTCGAAAGCGAAGTACAGAGTGTTTTGACACAGTTTTTGTCATAATATGTTATTATTTATTTAATTAGATTATTTTATAGATTTTTAAACCAAACAAGTAATTTGTAAGTAAGAATCGCTGTTATTTAATTGTTTAAGTTATATAACCTTGCATTTCAATATTGTTACTTACATGTTTATATCTAAATTCATAATGAATATGTTAAATCGCATATATAATTAAGTATTATGTAGTAAGCTTAATCCCTAAGTCACGAAGCAGTTAACTAACACCCAATATCAAAATGTGCGAAAAGTGAGAAATGTTGCCCTAATAAAAATTCATGCAGTAGATCCTCTAAAAAGAATAAATATTTTCTTGTACGCAGCCTGACTGTCCCGTAGTAACGGGAGTAGTGCCTCCTTTGAGTTCTCTGGGAGAGCTCGCCGGAAAGAATCGCGGAATACAGGGACACCATAACTCTTGTTACTTGGATGCTACACTTTTCGCCATGTTCACTTTTACAAGTGTTTTTGATGCCCTCCTGTATCGGCCACCTGAGCCTGAGGTACACTTTGATTTTATTAAACTTAACATATTTTTTATTTAATATAGATTAAATTAGATTAGGTGAATAATTTATTGATCTAGGCAAAATTATGTGAAACAATATTAAAAGGGAAATTAAAAATATGTCACTAGGTAATTTCTATTTACCCTGCTATACAAGATAAAAGCGTGAAGCAAAAAACAAACACTCACTTCATACTAATATTTATTATATAATAAATAGTATCATCAATCATTCTCGCCCTATTGATTAAAAAAAATATTTTTTTGTAAATCAATTAACTGACAGCCAAATAAAATAACAAACGAAAAATTTTCATTGTGTCGAGTTCCTTATTTTTTATTTTAAGATATTGCAGCTTCATTCACGGTAGGGAGATCTCTTCAAATAGAACCTGATATCATAATTCTGTTCTGCGTGTTGAGCAGTGGCCAAAGCGCAGCGTTGAGCTCTGCGACTTGATTTACTAAAGCGAGAAAATGAAAATAATTTAAATATAATTATTATACTGCTAAATACTTACAGTCAGATGCAGTTCCACTGCACCTCTATACCCTTCGACTTAAATCTATAATAATAACATAAAAACAAAACATAAACACAAAGTATAACAAAATTATGAAGAATTAGTAACCTTATCACTAAAATAGAAATTTCTTCCAGACAACTATAAGAGTCATAGGAAATAGCAAATATATCTTAAATATATTCGTTTAAATGTATCCTTATTTTCAGGATTCACCCCACTATTCAGAGGTGCAACGTGTGCTACGCGAGGAGGTGGTGAACCCTCTCCGTCGTCACGGCTACGTACGCGCAGATCGCGTTATGAAGCTGCGGACGCTTCTCGAGCGGCTATCAGATGTGCCTGGACTTACTTCTGAGGAAAAGGTTCATTTACTTTGTTATCCTACTAATATAATAAACACGTAAGTTTGTGAAGATGGATGCATATTTGTTATTCCTTACGTAAAAACTACTGAAAGGATGATTTGGATGAAACTTTGCGATATTATAGGTTCAGAATTATGCATAGGTCACATTTTTTAATATCGATAAATGTCAAGTACTAACGTATCGTATATACGTAATCTTCCTTTTTTATTGCCTTTTTATTCTGTAGAAATGTAAAGTGTGTGTAGTGTTATTTTAAGTATACTTTGTATATTAATGTAATTTGACATTTTAATATGCATTAAAGTATTTTTATCATTATTATTTTAGGATCCAGAGGAATTCCTAAATGGTCTGGTGGCGCAACTTCTTAGAGCTGAGCCATTCCTCAAACTATCGTCAGGACAAGAAGCCTACTGTTACCAGCTATTTGTAGAGAAAGATGAACATATAACGTTGCCGAGTGTACAACAGCTACTGGAACAGTCTTTTGCAACTTCTGGCGTGAAACTTAGTGAAGTATGCGCTATTTATTAGAAAGAAGTAATGAAATGAGATAATTGATAAGATAATAAATATTTCAAAGTAAAAAAATATGTATTCTACATTTATATATTCTGCAATATATAATAAATAAACGTAAAATATGCACTATGCCAAAATTTGAAACAAGTAAACAATAATATACCAACACTTTCTAGTCCACATTATGTATAAATATACAAATATTATATTTTTTTATTTTATACTCCAGGTTCCGGCTGCCTTCATTATCCAAATGCCCCGTTTTGGTAAACAATACAAGCTCTACCAGCGTGTGCAACCATCTCCACTATTGGATGTTACTGACCTTATTGAAGGATGTGAGTGTAACTAGAGGCAGTCAGCATACATTCTTATATTTATTTATTACTTAACAGGTATCCAAATATCATTCATGTTAAGTAATAAATAAATATAAGAATGATGTATCCATAATTGTTTAAAATTTATGTAACACATTTGGATCTCAAGGTATCATTTAAAGAGTTTTGTTTTTTTCAGCTTCACACTTTTATTTATCCCGCATAGCAGGGTAAAGAGCAATTACTTGATGAAATGTTGAATGGCGGAACTCAACGCCACGTTTTACTTAAAGTTTTTCATTTATCCAATTTTCCAATTATAGAAGCCCACTGCAATAGATAATACGTTTCGACCTTTTTAAGGTGTAATATGGTACAAACAAATTTATTTGTAAAGATACGTCAACACCTTTTCCAACCTGATAAATTGTTTCACTTGTAAGGGGAGTTAAGCTACTGAGTCTCATTTATAGAGGTTACAATCGAAAAATCCTAGAAGTGAAATCTCGTATAACAAGATTCGAAAAGTCCCATAAACATAGGTAACTCGATGACACAGTGTCGAAACCTCATTGGACTTCTCATTAGTAGAGGCCTCTCAACCAGATTTCACTGTATATCTCCGGATATACATTTTCTTAACCTGTGAAGCGTATATATTATAGTATACGCCCCGTTTCAGTGCCCCGTCAGTGTACAGTGTGCGGCGCGCTGGCGAGGTGGGAGTGCGGCGCGTGCGCGGCGGGCGCGCTGGACGCGGGCGCGCTCTGCAACGCGTGTCTGCGCCTGGCGCACGCCACGAGACCGCTGCACAAGGTCAGTTGGGAATAGCTTTAGTAACTATATCTATACCAATAAACATAATTGTAGTGTCTATTTTTAAACACAGTGTACAAGATATATATACTAAAAAAAGCATTCTTTACAATTTTTGTCTTTTTGTTGGTTCCGGCTAATCTCTGAAACGGCAGGATGGGTTTTGACGTGACTTTTACTGGTGATGTGATAAGAAGTAATTTAAGTTATTTTTATTTTAGAATTCCATGCAGATGAAGGCCACAGCTCGAGGAGTTTTACACATTTGAAATGAACCGCTAACCGTGCAAAGTATTCAAAATGTCGAATTTTCAAAAATGTATTTTCGAATACCAAAAAATACTCGAATGATCCCTTTAGAATAATTTCATTTTAGAAAGTATTTATTATTTTATGTCTTAAATATGTTATTAGGATTTTATCTAAGGAACGAACAAAGTGGGGTAGGAAGTGGGCTAGTGTTAAAACCCTTTTCAATGCGCCCTAGTTTTAGATATGTCGCACTTTACGTAAAGCACGAGAAGATGAAAATGTTTTAAACATAATGAAGACGGTCGAAACTACAATTTACACGATACTAGATATTAGAGCGTTTGACTGTAAAACTCGCTTGGTTGTGGGTTCTATTCCCACTCGGGGGAATGAATATTTTAATATTTATTTTTATCTCTCAGCTCTGGTAACACAAAATGACATTCCAAATATTTTAAAATATTTTGATTTTGCAGGCAACACCTCTATTAGTGTGTGAGGAGTACGCGAACATTCTAGAATCCTGTCCCATTCCACGCGTGTACATGGAACTCTTTGCAGTACTATGCATAGAAACAAGTCACTATGTTGCTTTTGTTAAGACCGGGGCTGGACACGATGCACCTTGGTGCTTCTTTGATTCAATGGCTGATAGAAAAGGTATTTGTTCTTTGTGCTATTTTAAAATCGCTTTTAATATTCAAAAAAATAAGAATATATTATCAAAATGAAGTGATTGGGTGGTATACTTCATTCTTCACTATTGCTTATTTTTGTGAAATATCAAGTTGAACGGCATAATTCAACAGCTAAAGTTGATTATTTTATTTTATATAGCAAACATGACTCAAGGGAGACACTTCGCTACCGCACGCCACAATCGGCTATCTATCTTTTTTTAATTCTTACTAATCGTCATTGTATGAATAATTTACAGGTGAGCGCAACGGCTACAACATTCCCGAAGTAGTGGAAATAGCGGAGCTGGGCGCGTGGCTCAGCGAGGAGGGCCGCGCGCTGCATGCCGCCGCGCCCCTCGACCGCCACCTGCCCGCGCCCGCCAAGCGACTGCTGGCAGACGCGTACATGTGCTTTTATAGGAGCCCCGACCTGGCTATGTACCGTTAGAATACGCCACTACTAATTATTTATAATGACTCTATACATACATACAAATAAATGAAATTCGATTGCCTGTTTGTAATATTAAAGTAACTCCTTTTTCCAAATGCATATGTACACAGTACAAATATCAAAATAGCTATCATTTTCTTACTATTTTTGTCAGATGTCACTGACAGATAGTTGATGTAATAAGAGTGACTTACGATTTTTTTATTGAAAATTATAAATTAGAGTGGTGTTATGCTGTCCACATGGACAAAGTCGCGGGCACAGCATATTGTATTATCTATAATTTATATAGTAATATTTGATACCTATTATATTTCTATCTTCACTAACAGCAAACAGAGTGATTTGACATTATATTCTCCCCGACTACCTTAATATGCTGGATAAAACCTGAAACTGCTAGTATACAGTATATTCTTTAGTTATATGAAAGCATCGGAATACTTATTTTAATTATTTAGAACTGATTGTAGTAGTAAAATATACAAAAATTTTAATAGCTCGATATAATATATTGTAGTGGTAGTTATAGATATGGTCACACATAAAAATTCACCCACAAAATCGTTATGCGGTAATTGGTTAATCGGAATATCGTTTTATGTTTGTACTGTACTGAACAAAACGATTAATTATTAAATTCTAAAATAATTAATTTCCATATGTAATGTCCGTTTCATTAATAATATTATGTAGTTCAAAGTGTTAAACGTAAAAGTAAAAATATAAAAGTTATTATTTTGATATTATGAAATATTTGTATTATTTGTAATTAATATTTTTCCACGTTAACCTTCTTGGCGTTATTTTTAAAATGTTTCAATATAGTTAATCATTCCATTCAAATATTAGTAACTTTAAAATGTGCAATAGAAATATTTAAAATGTTATTTAATATATTTAGATGTAAAAAAGTTATAATTATAGAAATTTCTTTATAAATAATTGTAAGAAACTATATTTATATACTAAAAGTATTATTTTCCAGAATTGCATTATATTTATAATTGGACTGTGTGTAATAATATAGTTAACAGTTTGGGAAGTATTAAACTTTGGACAGGGCAAAATGAAGTTCTTGTACTCCACAGCCAAAAGCAATATTGTAAATTAAATAAGTATTAAATAATTATTGTTTTTTTACTTGAAACAGTTATATATTATAACAAAAAATTATATACAAAGGTAAATTATTGCTTCAATATTGGTAAGACAGTGTAAACTAATGGATATTATAAAAGGTAATGACTATTTTTTTAAAGCATAATTATTATGTTCACTTAAAGTTTACTTACTACATTCTCAGAAAATTAATTACAAAACTATATTAGAATAAGACTGAGAAATATTTACTTACTAATGGAAATTTCTAGATGAGTTGATTAATAATTATATTTTTGTAAAAAATTGTTATTATTTAAGAGAGATTTGTATGTTAAACGAAAATTTTGATATACACCACTAACTTGACTAATGAGTCAATATCTTTATAATTCTAGACAGCTACTGATCCCTTTAATACTTATAAACTATGAACACATTTAAAGTAAATGATAATGATCTAGTAACTTAAGCGAATCGTTTTGTATGTCTATGTGAAAATATAACTACTTTTTTCCCATTTCCTATAATTCTTCATGGTTTGCATAGTTATTGGAGTTGCAATGGCAATCAAATTTTGGTTGTGGCACATGTGTCATTCCTTCCCTTACATTTACTTTACTAATAATTCTTTTACTCCACTCCTAAAATAACAATTTTTACTGTGTAAACATTTAAAATGTTATTGAAACTTTCTTAAAGATTATATTGTTGTATACAAATATGCACTTACTGTTAATAACACAGCATGATAGCAAATTATATGTTGAGGCAATAAATTATCATTGGCATATTTCTTTGCATTTCTAGCTATTTTATGTGCATCATCATCATGTTCCTTTGCCCAGTTTATTTTTTCTGCTAAATCTTTCAGGTCTCGTCTAACTGGTACATAATGTTCCCAAGGTTTTAATTCTTTATAGAAATGTTCATAGTAGGGAGAATCTTGCTTAAAAACTAATCCACCTCCAGACAGAAGGTAGGGAAATCTATATGCTGCCACTGTCCCATCAATGTTGATTTGATATTTGTACTATAATATAAAAAATATTATATTAATAAACATTAATTTAACAGCATAAAAATAATGGAATATATTTAATAAAATACTTACGTCAAAAAACTTAAAAAACGATATGTGAGGCAATTTTGGCCCATATTCAGCTTCTTTATCACGAAAGAAGAAAAAATTTGTAAGTGACGCGTTAATTAGATCAGAATGTTTGCGAGCAATATCAATTAATTGTAATCTTTCAACGCGTGAATCGCGCCCACGCCAAAATGCTCGATTCTCTCTATTCGCCCAAGTATGTTCTATACTGCCTTGCACTGACAGTGTATCTATTGTAACCCTGAGAGTATAAACAAACTTTAAAGCTGTAGCATAGATGGCAAGTGACTGATTTTACTTTAGATAATGTTTATTTCTTTTATTCTCTCTTTTTTTTTGAGTCGAGTGCTATGACAATCTATATTTTTAGTCAAACATTGCATGTTTCAACACAGCACTTTGTCCTACCAGAGCAGAAAAATGAGAATAATTTATATAATGATCAGGATTATCTCATAAGTTAATTGTATGTTATTATGTAAAATGCAAGTCCATGAAACATTCTGCCACTGAAATAAACAAGTAGTGGAAAACAGATAAAGTGCATCATGCAGTCTATTTGTGTAAGAAGTAAATTAAAATAAACAATGAATATGTAGTTTACATGCCTTCCCATATTTTCTAGTGTTGATTCAGTGATATCATATGTAGGCATCACAATGTCTCTTGTATCATCACTACCACACCATGAAAACATGGGTAAGGGATCACTTGTTTGTTTTATCAATGGCCAGTCTCCAAGATTTATCACAAGTTCTATATCAGGCATAACAACCTTTCTTGTAAGCGAAAGTAAAATATTATCAGCAAACATATTAAATCCTACATGTTTGCCATAGCAATCTCTATGAACAATGTTTTCTTTTATCACATAGTGACAAAAACTTGTACTTTCTGGCTTATGGTAATGATCAATAATTTTTTTAATTTCTGTACTAATTTGTACATTTTTAAATTGTTTCAAATCATTGTCTATTTGATCATAAGATTTAGGACATTGATAGTTTTCAAGCCAAGTTTCCAAGTCTTTGTGAGGGCAATCGCATTGATCTGCTTGTATAGGACCTGTAAGTTGTGAATATGATTACTGTGAATATTATATTTTTACTGTCTGAATAATAATAACAACAAAAGTTTGAAATTAAATCTTACCTTGAAATTTAAAGGGAGAATTTTGAATATGCTTGCTTTTATAATAAATACTAATGACAAGTTCAGTACATGTCTCATATAACTTATAACGCACAATAAATGTGCCATCCTTCCGATCTAAAATGTTGACCCAAATTCTACAATGATTACTTTTGAAAGACTTTCCATTAATTTCTACAGCAAATTTCACGGCAAAATCTCGAGAGTATCTGCAATACATTATAGTACACTAAAATCGTTGTTCGCAGCCTTTTACAACCAACACGATTTAAATCAAACTATGCGTTTTAAAATGTCATCTTACGATTTTTCATTGACTGCAGTGAAATTTACAAAAAAATATCTCGCCGGCATCACAATATTTTTAGGTTGTAAACCAGGACCATGTATGTTTACTTCAAAACCAATAATTGAATTTAACAAAAACAGTAATGTGAAAAATGATAGGAATAAGTTTTGAAGTGCCATTGTGAAACATTTAGTGCAATAAATTAAAGATTTATTAATAAAATTTATAACTCTGTATACAAAAAAGACTATTATTTACATTTTTCATAATTTTTAATTGATTTGACATAAAGACGTTAAATAATGTTGCTATATTAATATAATAAGTTAATATATCACAACATAACCTACATACAGCCAAAGGCTACACCAACCTGTGCAAAATAAATATATACTAACAACAAGATATACTAAAAAACAAGAATAGGTATTAATCTTTTTAATTGTCAATTTATTTACAATTAAGCAAACTCATTTTTAAGCGTACTAGTTTTATAATTTGACAGACAACGATTCATGGCAGCTGACATGCAAATGTTTTAAATTTATGGCTATCTGTTATGCCATAACAAGGGTTATTTTTTCGAAAAATATATTGAAAAAATAAAGCTATTTCGGAAAATTTATCGCTTAGCGTTTACAATTACACAATGTCTAATTTAAATATCAAAGTTTTATGTAATGTACTTAGTAAAATGAGGTTTGTGTTTAATAACCAAACTTTTAGAATAAATTTGTGATTACTATATTTTCATAAATTAAGTATAAGTTAATTGGATATTAAGATTAATTATTATTGGCTTATTTTTATACTACATAAATGATTGTCGTGGCTTATAAATTTATATGTTTCATTGCGTACTTGCAAAGAATACTTGCTACAATTCTGTCTTTAAATACTTTTCAGAATTGAACATATGACAACAAGAACATGTTACTATCAACCAAAATTTCGTCCTCCACATTGGTATTTACCAAAGGAAAGAGTAGTATGTATTGATAATTATTCTTTTTAATTTACTAAAATGGAGCTATTAATAAAAACAATGTTTTTTTAGATATTTTTATTAGCTTAATAGTACTTAGGTATACAAAAATCAACAATGCATAATTTTGTAAAAGTGACTCATGAAAAATATTATTGTAAACATGATATTTTCGCTTTAAATTTATCAAGATTCATTGAGAACGGCATTTATTTTTTATATTACAAATATTTTAATTAATCAATTAATACTATCATATTTTTTTATAGATGAGTGAGGATATGCTAACACCAGAAAATAGAGATTTCATTAAAGAAGTAAAACAAGATAAATTAAACTTACAACAAAAATTAGAATCACCAATTTTGAAAAATGATCAACAAGAACTAGTCCAATGGAATCCATCAACTCGTAGAGTTGGTTTGATAGCACGTAAAATTGGAAATTATCCAATATGGTGTAAAGATGGTAAAAAACATCTTACAACTTTACTACAGGTACTTCTTTTTTAATATATCTATTTTATTTTTAATGAAGAAGATAATGATCTATTTACCTTTTTCATGTCATATTAAAAATATTTAGCAGGAAAATTTTAATTAAAAAAATATTTAATAAATACTAACAATTACTTTATTAACTACATTATACTATATGTAGGTAATACTGCCATAATATTTGTAGCAAACAATGGGAAAAAATCTTGCCCTATTTTCCACATGCATAAATAAAGGTGATATGTTACAAAATTCTAATTAGAGTTAGAAATAGATTTTTAAATTTGCTTGAAAATATGAAGAGGAAGTTTAAACAACTTTTTATTTGAAATATTATTATAACTGTAGAACATAAATTATTCATTTTATGCTTGCAACTAATTTAATCATATTACAGTTAATTTAGCATTTTAATATAAAATTATCTTATTTTCATAGGTAGTGGACAATCATGTAATTAAATACATACCACCAGAAGAATTTACTCCAATGAAAACATCTAAACCTAGTTGGAAAGAAAAGCAGCGATTAGGCTGCCTTTTGGTAGGTTCAGAAACAGTTGACCCCAGCACAGTAACTAAAGAGTACTGCGGCCTCTTTAACAGTGTGGGAATGTTACCAAAAAAATATTTAAGCAGATTCATGGTCTCTCCTCATGCACAACTTCCAACTGGGACTCCTTTGTTTGCAACACACTTTAGAGTTGGAGATTACTTAGACATAAGAGCTAAAACGTAAGTTATCTTTTTTTGTTGTTTCTTTATACATAAACTGTGAGCACATAGCACATCTATCTGATAGATATGGCTTATATGGATTTTACTGTTTTTTTCAATGTTATAAAAGATTTTTAATAGTTAAACTTAATTTTAGTATGGACCGGGGATTTCAAGGAGTAATGAAGAGATGGGGTTTCAAAGGTATGCCTGCCTCACATGGTGTCACCAAAACTCATAGGCGTCCTGGAAATATTGGTGCTGGTGGAAATAAAGCAAGAGTTTGGCCAGGTACTAAAATGCCTGGTCATATGGGTAACAGGTAAGTAATCTTTTCATAAAATTTAGGTTTTCTTATATATCTTTAGTTTTATTAACCGGCATTTACCATGAATGGGTGCACTAGATAAAACTTTTTATTTATAATTTGACAAATTCAAGCATTTCTATTACAAAATCTTTTTATGAATGTAGCAATTATCTAATTTATTATATCTTTTCCAGGTGGCGAATACTACGAGGTGTTCAAATTCTTCGTATAAATACTAAGTATAATGTTCTTTGGACCCTAGGAGTAGGTATTCCTGGTGAGACCGGAGCTATGTGTTATTTATTTGACACAGTACTACCACTTAAGAAATTAAAAACGCCTCCTCCATTCCCAACACAACAACTTGATGAAGATTTACCTCTGGAATATTATGATGAATCAGTACATCCTTTCGAAGAATCCACAATAACTTTTGAAGAATCTTAATACAACTAAATTTTAAATCATTACAATAGACAAAAACAAAGAGGTTCTATTTGGTTCTTCCCTAAAAATATTTTGTTATGATAATGAAACTTAACAATTTAGTTTTAAAAACTGGTAACCAAAAATAGACATCTTTTGAAGAATTGATATGATTGATTTTTACAAAATCCTAATGAGATATATTTAATTTGTTTTTTTTTCTTATGAAAACTGTGAAAAATTAATTAAAGAAAAAATAAAAAAAATGGTTACTTAGTTTAAAAACAGTAAACTGCAAATTCTGTAAATCAACTGAAGCACTTCAAAATATTATGTAAAAAATTTATAACTAAGACTACTATAACTATAAATGTTAATTTAAAATATTATATAGGTAATATGTATTAGTTATTTTGTATTGTGTAGAATAATGCTTGGTAATAAAAAATAAAAGAACAATTTTGTTTTCATACAACTCAATTTAATATTGTAGCTTCTACTTAACATATCCCAATTCTATATCAAAATTGGTATTTTTATTAGACTATCAGTATGGTACTAAAAGTAATTAAGCAATTACAACACATTCTTCAGTATTAAAATTTTCCATCTTTGAATAACATTTTTCCTTTTCTTACACACACAGAATTTTCAAGTTCTTTTTTGCATGACGTAATTTCATGAGATCTAGTAAATTTTACTTATACACACAATGAATTATACTCACTTTCATAATACAATTGACATAAGTATCCTTAAAATACACAATACTCTATTGCTGATTGGGTGGTTGGAAGCCATAACCTGGATATGGCTGTGGCCCTCCTGGTGGTGGAGCACCTGGAGCAGGAGCTCTGGCGTATGGATAGGGTGATGGCGGATACTGAGTAGGAGGGTAGCCTTGTTGATATGCATGTGGTGGGTAAGCTCCTCCTGCTGGTGCATAGCTTTGAGGATTCTGTGGATATGAAGATTGTGGTGGGGGTGCTGTAGATACAGATGGAGCAGGACTCCCAGGTTGTGAAGATGGATTAGAATAAGGGGGCTGCGTTGCTGGTGGATATGGTGATGGCTGACCTGGTGGGTATTGTTGTCCAGGTGGGCCACTCTGAGGAGGTGCACCTGATGCCACTGTTGAAGGAGGGACATTGTTTCCATGAGAACTTGAGTTATATGTTGGAGACTGTGCTGAAGGAGAACCATAACCTGTGCTTGTAGGATTTTGCGAGGAATAGCCACTGGGTGGTGGCTGTGGAGATCTATTAGGCTGTGACACGGGTGTTGCACTATATGTTGGTGTTGTATTTGGAAATGGTTGTGATTGATAAGGCTGTGGTTGTGAAGTGGTAGAATTATATGAACTAACTCCAACATTAGGGTAGTTTGGGCCGGACTGTGGAGGTGGATAGCCTGAATTTCCAGTATATGCTGGTTGACTTGATCCCCTTACAGGATAAGGTGAACCTGCTGCAGCCGGACTGCCTGGCGGAGGTGCGTATGGCTGTTGACTAGATGATGGTGGATACCCTGGACCTGGATGAGTGGAAGGAGGATAATTACTAGGTGCAGTAGTGATTGGTGGTCCATAAGTTGAATTAGGAGGATATCCCTGAGGTTGTTGAGGTGGGTTTGGAGGCCCATAGCCTTGTCCTGGTGGTCCATATCCAGCCTGAGGTGGATAGACACCAGGAGCACCTTGGTATTGCCCTTGGTATTGATTTTGTGGATAAGGTCTTTGCCCATATGATTGTGTTGGTCTTGTTGGTGTAGAAGAAACTCCAGGAGGTCTGTATGGTTGTTGTGAGCCCGGCACTTCTGCTCCGCTAGTAGGTGGATTTAATGGGCCTTGTGCATTTCCGGCTGCTAATTGATGAGGTGGCTGATAACAATCGGTATTATTTTTATAATAAAAACTAGAAATAATTACAATGAATAATTCTACTTCTATATAAATATATAAAGTTGTAGAAACACTTGTAGTATATGCCGAAACTATATATAGAGATGTTAATTTTATACTTCTCTGCAACATATACAAATACAAATATCTATAAAAACGCATTTTAACATATTTTATAACATTCTTACAACCTTATAAGAAAGTAAAAGTAAATTTGTAGTTACCGGTAAGAGTATATTGAGATTCTGATTAGCATCGGCCACGGTTGCTAAATATACTAAATTCCTGTGTAACACTTGCTGATACTGGTGGCATTCCATTAGTTGACCTTTAGCTTGATATTCTTGAATAGTTTGTATTAAATGAGCATTCTCATCCAGCATTTTCTGAATTTGGGCTGGTGTCAATTGAGGTCGGTTGCCTCTAGGTGCAAAAGCGACCGACATATTTTATATATTCTCACAGTATTCTTAAAAATAAGTCACTATAATAAAGTATGTACAACTTTGTATGACATATTACAGCAGACGAAAGGTTAATAAATTAAACAACCGTATGATATTACAATTTGTAAATACAAAAGCAAGCGTCGGCGCTAGAAGAGCGGTGGAAAGTGAATTCTAAGTATTGCCAGTTGCAATATCGCAATTTTAAATTCGCATAGATTTAGACACTATGTGGTAAGGCCAATAAAATATTTTCGAAAACGAAAATCTGCTTATGTTTATATATTATAATAGTTATTTTAATGTATTTGCATACTGCTTCGAGAATTAAACTGTATGTAAATCAATATAACATATGATAATACTAGTTGAGTAAGTACATGTCTTCTATAAGGTTACAAATTATTAATTATCTTTTTTATAAGCACTTTTTAGTTTTTTGTAGGCACCGCTGTTAAATTGAAATGTACAACGGATTTGAAAAATGATATCTACCTCATCTCTATGTGATTAATAATGGAGACAAAATATGGTAAAATCACACGACGCAAGTAAGATTCAAAAACTTACGTAGGCAATTCAAATCTTAAATATAAGTAACTTATAAAAGTATTATTTCAGAAAACAGCTTATAACTTAGACTGTGTCAGTATCAATTATGCTAATCAATAATTGGCAATTGTAATCGATTCTGTTTTTTTAATTCGAATTATGTTATCAGACTTTGCACTTTATGTGACATAGGTAGCTTAAACTTTGTTGTAATAAAGTAAAATATTATATATCAAATATTATTTATCATGGCTTTAAAAGGAATAAAAGTTATAGAAATGTTAGGATTAGCACCTGGACCTTTTTGTGGAACAATATTGGCAGATTTTGGAGCGACTGTAACTGTTGTTCAAAAGGTAATAATTTATTATAATATATTATTAATCCTAACAAATAATTTCTTTAATTATTTAGGTTTGTTAATAAATAAAATTGTTATATAATTAAAGCAATCCTACATTATATTACAAAGCAGATGAAATCCTTGTAATTTTTAGTTTTAATCTTTTATTTATTCACAGTTAGGTCCATCATCATTAGATACAATGTCAAATGGAAAAAGAAATATTTCGTTAAATTTAAAATGCAAAGAAGGTGTCGAAGTGTTAAAAAAACTTTGTGCTACATCAGATGTTTTTATTGATACATATAGACCAGGAGTTTTAGAAAAAATTGGACTTGGCCCGGAAACACTTTTAAAGGAAAATCAAAGACTGATTTATGCAAGATTGACAGGATATGGCCAACATGGATTGTACAAAGATAAAGCTGGACATGATATTAATTACATTGCAATGTCTGGTGTCCTAGCTATGCTCTCTAAGAATAATGAACCTCCACAGCCTCCAATTAATATAGCAGCTGACTTTGCTGGTGGAAGTGTTCTCTGCGCCTTAGGAATTTTACTAGCATTATTAGAGAGGACTAAATCTGGGAAAGGGCAAGTAATTGATGCAAGTATGACTGAAGGCTCTGCTTATGTTGCATCTTGGTTGTTTAAGTCAAGAAATTTGCCAATATGGAATGGTGAACCTGGTACTAATATATTAGATGGTGGTGCACCATTTTATGCAACATACAAAACTAAAGATAATAGGTTTATGGCAGTTGGAGCTTTAGAACCAAAATTTTATAAGCATTTGTTAACAGGATTAGGTCTCTCTGAAGATGTTTACTCTCAAGGTGAAATGAAATTATGCAAAGAAAAATTCACAAAAGTCTTTTTAACAAAAACTCAAGCTGAATGGTGCACAATATTTAAAGATTTAGATGCATGTGTAACACCAGTTTTAGATACAAATATGGCATACAATCATGAGTGTAATTCGTCAAGAAAATCTTTTTATATAAATAGTGAAAATTTTGTTGTCCCAGAACCAGCACCAAAGTTATCTACTACACCTGGCTCATCAAGTGGTAAAAATATACTACCAGAAGGTGGACAACACACAATTGATATTTTGCTAGAATTAGGATATTCTATTGAAAAAATAAAAGAATTAATTAAAAATAATAATGTTTATACTAACAATAAATCAAAGCTATAAGAAGTTGTATTTTTTATATATAGTTGATTGAATATCTATCAATTTTGTTAATAAATCATCTGGTAATGATTTTTTATTATATAATGGATGGGTTTGTATTGAATCAATTATTTTTTTTACTTGGTGTAGGTCAAAATATACATGATTTTCTTTAAGGTAATATTTATTAAATATTAAAAACTCTTTTCCTTTTATGTAGCTTAATCTTTTTTGGGCTATGTGTATAATTAATTTAATGAAAGCCTCAAAATCCATACCAAATACTGATTTAAGAATAAGTTGGCATTGTGTAATATATTCTGGTGTGTGACTGAACTCCTCAATTTCATGTTCTACAGACAATAAATTATTTTTTAGAGAATTCCATACAAATTCAATGTTACTTGCATTTATAAAATTGTGATTGATGGAAATTGTGTCAAGCATATTAATAACTTGATGATGCCACCCAGATGGGACAAAGATTCCATCACCTTTCTCTTGAATTATTTCGAAATATTTAACATTTTCATAGTTTTTTGGTTCAAATAATAAAGGTAAATTTCCTCCTGAATCTTTGATTTTTTCTTCTTCTCCTGGAGGAAGCAATACCCACTTTTTACGCCCAACCACATTGACAGACCAACTAAAAGATGTATAAACATCTGCATGGAAAGGGGTCCTGAAATTGTCAGATGATTAATTAATGTTTTAGAAATATTGCTACAAAAAATTAAATACACCCTTGAAATTATTTATTCAGATCTAGAATATATTAAATCATACCATGAATTTTTAGGCCCTATGTAAACAAACTTGAAGTCGTCATCCTTAAGATCTGCAGCAAATTCATTTAACCAATCTGATGCAAAAATTATAGGAACTTCATAAAAATTGTCTGAAGGTACAAGCTTTTTCAAGTGCCAATCTTTTAAATATAAAAGTTTATCTTTGTGTTCATTTTTCAAATATGTCATATAATCTTTTACTTTCATATCACATTTGCATTGGGCATTAAAATATATTTTATCACAATCTGCCACAGGTGCATCTATATGCCCATATTTGTCTTTAAGATAATCATAATCAATTGTATCATTTTTGATCCACAGATCAGTGCATTGCCAATTAGAGGAAATATTTTTAATAAGACAGGGCATATTTTTTAACATGTATTCATTGTAAAAATAATCATACTGTAATTCTCGGTTATCACAAGTTATAATTTCGCTTAAAGAATAATCTTGTTGGAGTAATTCATTATATTTAACACAAACATCAATACCAACTTCTGATGAATTTTCAAACATTTGTTTTTTTTTCGATTGTATATAACCTAATAGTTACAACTGACAAACTTTTATATATAACTAATGTGCTCTGGTGACAAGCAACTTATGTGTTTATAAATAAACAATTTAACAGACAGTATGTCATAAAGAGAGGATTGTCAATTAAAGTAACAATTTGCTTGTCATTAGGTCGGTGATACTGTAGTAGGGATGCCCAAAAAGTGCACTATATCGATATATGGTATCGTATATGTATCGAGCTTTTTATGTGTCGGTACACAATATTATTGCTTTTCTTTGTATTATAAAAATATGCGCATATACAAACCACAACAGAACAACACAATACAATAAATGCTCCATTATTTGCTGGCTAAACAATATTGAAAGAAAATTAAACTTACCTCGTAAATCTTAATAAAAACTTACTGCTCTTTATCAGTAAGCAATATAGCCTCATGATCTACCTTGGCAGATATATTGTATCGACGTGAAAACCCTTCCTAAGGTAGGCTAGCCACAGTTGTGTAGCATATGGAAGAAATTTCCTACAAAACCACACAGTACTAAACGTTATTTAACTTTGTTACGTAATGCGTGAAAAATTGTTCAAGCGGAAACAAACAGATATTATATATACATATATATAAATATATATGTATAAATATATATATATATATATATATATATATATATATATATATATATATATATATAAATATATATATAAATAAATTTGCGTGTGCCGTGCCTAGCATAGTACATAGTAAATTTACTAAATATTGCTTTTGGTGGCCTTTCTTATTAACAGATTCAGTGTCGGTTACATGCTTATTCAGCAATAGCTTACTCAAACACGAGCTTTTAAATCAGCAATCAATAGTCAATCGAAATATGATTTTTTTTAGCTTCACGCATTCGCATAGTAGGGTAAACAGAAAATACCTAGTGTCAACACACTCCGTACTTCGCTTTCCGTCGAATTGGAGACATTGCGTGTTGAGTGGTGGAACTCGATGCCTCTCTTTGTATTTACCAGAGCTAGAAAGTGAAAATCAATTAAATATAATCCCTCTCCCGAGTGGGGATCAAACTCACATCCGATCGCATTTATAGTCAGACACTGTAACACTGCGCCACGACTGGCCTCAAATTTCAGTTTAATTAATTCTAAAACGAGCTACCATAGTGCACTGGAATCGGAAAGAAGTTTTTCTAAGTAGAGCTGACGTGAAATTTAATAGTTCCTCTTTTCAAACATATAATTTTCAATGAATCCGTGACAATAATGGCGTATAAACGACTATTACTAGTCTGAATTTTCGAACAGCCTAAGCAATAGAACTCAGTCTACTGAAGGAAAAGACAGATGGATTTTATATTACAACTAAATAACGCCTCCGTGTTATTTAGTTGTGATATTTGTTAGTGCCTCCACAATAAAATTAATCATTTCATTATTGAGATTTAAGTTTCTGTCTCTTCATATTATACTTATATTGATATTATAAATTTTTTACATTTATTTTTCCATTCATTTAAGACTAAATCTTTAGCAGTAGACCTAAGAAATATTTGTGAAATTGTACGATTTATTTTGTCATAATTACAGTATTAGTAGTAGTAGTAAAAAAGAAGATTATTTATATTATACATAACTGTGGCATACCAATAAGCAAATTGCAACCGGATCAATAAGGATTATTTACAGCGGAAAGCTGAATCATTTTACTATAGTACAAAAGAATTACACTACCAGCGTTGCCGTGGACTTCATAGCATCTCAGGTTAAGCAATAATATATCATGGCTCATGCAGTCAAATGCTTTAGACAAATCACAAATAATTGCGATTATAATATGTGACTTCTTCGGGAAACTATATATTTATTAGTATTGTATTTCAAAAATGTCAAATACATACTGTATTTGTAGATGAATTGCCTTTAGTAACACCATTATGTGCATTAGGAAAAGTATTGATATCAATAAAATAATTAGATAATTGAGTAACAATATTTTTTTGAAAATTTCTTTTTCTAAATACTAAATAGAATATGTCCGAATAAGATTTGCTCAATTACATAGTTAAAATAATTAAAACTAAATTTCAGTCATTAAAATGTATATGTTTAATTTGTGGTTGTGTTGTCGGCCTTGGGATGGATGGGAGAGGAGATAATGTAGGGGTGATGTAATGTAGTGGAGGATCATTTTGTCACGAGCCAATCTGGAGACTACTGGGATATTTGGCTCTTAACGGAACGCCACTTGGAATTGTTTTCCACCCCCACCCCTAACAGGGAACCTATACCCATAATATATTTATTCCAAATAAATATAATATAATTATGAAATTAGTTTAAATTCATTAAAAATCACTTTTTGTAAATTATAATAAATATTGTGAATACTATGTAAGTTTTTTTTCGATAAACCATTGCTACATCCATTGTATATATACTCTTATAATATATTATTAAATAATCAGTTTATTTAATAATATATTATAAGAGTGGTTTTATTGTTGTATTTTTATCTTTTATAAATCGATTAAAAAACGAGACATGTATGTTCTGTTATTAATTTTTCTTGTGATTCTATATTTTTAATGTATTATAACTACACTGTACTGTCTGTGTAGTTACGCTTAAGTGATCTGTGGTAGTTAATCTGTGGATGGCGGTGCTTGGGGATCTACGCAAAGTTTTTTGTTTCGCAAAACGTACGATTGTTTTAATACTTTCAAGTTATTTTGATACATCGTTTTTATTTCTTTATGAAAATATTTTTCTAACATGCTGTATAATAATTATCATTATGTGTTTTTATGAAATGCTTAAATTCTATCCAATAAAATTTCTTGGCGGTAACAATATCATGATTACCAACAAAAATATTGTGCTTATAAGAAACTTATTAGCAAATGCATATTAATAATTAGTTCATTTTACCTGGTATCTGTGTTTTTACACCGTTTATAACTTCATTGTGAATATAGTCGAGACCTGATTTAGAGTAAAAACTATCAACATGAATGATGTTCGTGATAAAGTTGTTGCTGGATCCTCGTCGTGGGAGACAGCGCAAAGTCTTAGTGACTCTTCACCTGAAATACAATCATCACCTGGAGGTAGTGGTGATACACCACAGACTCCCGGTACTCCTGCACCTTTAGCTCCTCATCTTGCTGCTGACTTGCATCCTGATTTATTGCAACAAGGCTGGCGCAAATATTGGTCAAGGCGAGAAAACAGACCATATTTCTGGAATAAAGTGTCTGGTGAGTCTATGTGGGAATTACCAGCAGTAAAGAGAGATTTTGATCCAATAACTGATCCTCTTGGTATATGCCACACCGGACCTCCTAATGCTGGCAATGTTACCCCGAGTGCCTCAAAGAGACGTCCTTCAGAAGATAATGGCCCTCCAGTTAAAAAATTTGTTCTAGCTGGACCATGGGATATTGAAGTACCTACTAATGTTGTTATATATGAGCGTCCACCAACTATATGTCCACATCCACATCCAGATATAGAAGGATTTCGATTCACTTTAGCAAATAAATTAAGGCAGTGTTATCAAGAGTTATGCCACACAAGGGAAAGTATAGACGCTCCAAAAGATTCATTTAATAGATGGTTAATGGAAAGAAAAGTAAATGATCAAGGTGGTTCGGATCCATTACTTCCAAGTCATTGTTTCCCAGAAATATCTAGATCTATGTATGAAGAAATTATGAATGATATACCAATAAAATTGGCTCATCCAAAATTTACTGGTGATGCTAGGAAGCAACTGTCACGATATGCAGAAGCTGCAAAGAAAATGATTGAATCTAGAAATGCTTCACCAGAGAGTCGAAAAGTTGTTAAATGGAATGCTGAAGATACATTCCAATGGTTAAGACGTACTGTTGGAGCAAATTATGACGATTTCCAAGACAGATTAGCACACTTAAGAGTAAGTTACTACATATGTATATATATATAGAAATTAAATAACAAATTTTTTTAGGCTATAATAGCATTTTATTTATTTTAAAACAGAGACAATGTCAACCACATTTAGCTGAAACTGCAAAAGCGTCAGTGGAAGGGATTTGCCTAAAAATTTATCACTTATCGGCAGAATATGCCAGGAAGATAAGGGAAAAACATAGTGTATTATTAAAGGAGAATGGTATACAGGTCAGTGTTGTGGTTGCAAAATATTAAATAAAACTAGTTTAATTAGAACACTTTAGTAATAATAATTGTTATACTTCTATTAAGTTGATATTGTGTTTTATTCATTTTTAGAAACATACATATTTTAAAAATTAAACTTATATATTGCTTATTCAATTTAGCTTTTCTGTTATATTCAAATTAAATTTCTCATTTATTTTTTGCTCATAGTACTCATTTATGCAAAATTACTTAAAATTGTCATTATTTTTAAAAAACTCATAAATGTCCTGTTATTCACATTTATATCCTCAGATTTTTTTAAAAACTAAAAATACTATAATATTTCCACTTCTTTTGTTGAGTAATTTAGTTATACAATTCAACATTTTATTTGAATAATTCAAAATTATATAAATAAAATTATTTAAAACCATTGCTCTAGCTTTACAAGAGTTTCATATTCTCACTGGTACTTCAAATATATTTTTTTAATATAATTTGTAGGCAATAAAAATCTTATAAGAATTTAAAGTATGATATAACCATGTACCAAACTACCGTGGCGTAGTGGGATGTAGTTCTTGAATTTATTCCCACTCTGAAGAATAATATATATTCTAGTTAATTTAAACTACACTTTTATCCCAAATAGCAGGGTTATTAAGAAGTACCTAGAGATAAGACTCTTCGTACTCCACTTTCTACCTAATTTAAGAGATTGCGTATTGTGTGGCGGAACTTAAGCAACTGTCTTTCCAGAGCGCGGAAATGAAAATACTTTAAATATAATCTATTCCCCGAGTGGGAATCGAACAAACAATCTATCACGTTTATATTCAGATGCAGTCTCACTGTACAACCATCAGTCTCATTTTTATTATAACGCTCTTATAAGAAAGCGCGGCATTGACTTGCATCGCTAAAAACACAAGGTTTGTAAATTAGGCGGACAGTTTAGTTTTAATACTAAGTTGTCTCTTTAAATTTTACAGTATGCCATGGATCGTATCGTATCGTATCGTCAGCCAATTGCAGTCCACTGCTGGACATAGGCCTCCCCAAGTTTGCGCCAAACATCCCGGTCCTCCGCAACCCTCATCCAGCCTGCTCCGGCAACCTTGCGTATGTCGTCAGTCCAGCGGGCCAGAGGGCGTCCTACACTACGTTTGCCAAGACGCGGTCTCCACTCCAGGACTCGTCTGCTCCAACGGCCATCGGTCCTGCGACAGACGTGACCGGCCCATTGCCACTTCAGCTTACTGATTTTGCGAGCTACGTCGGTTACTTTAGTTCTCTCACGGATAACCTCATTCCTGATTTTATCCTTGAGAGAGACCCCGAGCATAGCTCGCTCCATAGCTCGCTGAGCGACTTTAAATCTGTGGACCAGCCCTACTGTCAGTGTCCACGTCTCGGCAGCGTATGTCATTACAGGTAGGACACATTGCTCAAAAACCTTCGTCTTTAGGCTTTGCGGAATTGTTGACGTAAGTACTCGACGGAGCTTGCCAAATGCCGCCCAACCCAACTGAATCCTCCTATCCGCTTCCTTCTCGAAGTTGTGTCGGCCAAGTTGTATTGTCTGGCCTAGGTAGGTGTAGTCCTGTACAACTTCAAGAAGAACGCCTTCGACCCGCACTGGTCTCGGCATGACGTTTCTGTTGAACATAACTTTTGCTTTGTCCAAGTTCATACCAAGACCAACATGTCGGGAGGACCCATTTAGGTCGTTCAGCATTTGATTTAGCTCTTCCAGTGTCTCTGCAAAGATGACTATATCGTCGGCAAAACGTAGATGAGAGATATACTCTCCATTGACGTTGACGCCTCGTCCAATCCAATTCAGGGTTTTAAAGACGTCCTCCATCGCGTTGGTGAACAGTTTCGGGGATATCACGTCCCCCTGTCGCACCCCACGATGGAGCCGAATAGGTCTTGTCCGCTGATCTTGGATTTGGACGGTCATCGTCGCAGCGCTGTAGAGACATCTCATCACCTCGATATATCGCCAGTCGATTTGACATCTCTGCAGGGACTCCAAAACAGCCCAGGTTTCGATGGCGTCGAACGCTTTCTCATAGTCCACAAATGCCATACACAGCGGCTGATTATACTCCTCGGTCTTCTGTATAATCTGCCGAACAGTATGTATGTGGTCTATGGTGCTGTAGCCTTTTCGAAACCCGGCTTGCTCCAGAGGTTGGTATTCGTCGAGCTTGATGGCGAGACGATTCGTGACGACTCTTGAAAACAACTTATAAACGTGGCTCAGGAGTGTAATCGGCCTGTAGTTCTTTAGGAGGGTTTTATCACCCTTCTTGAAGAATAAGACGACCACACCCCTGGACCACGCTTCTGGCCTCATGCCTTGGCGGATGACGGCATTAAAGAGTTCCGCTAAGGCCTTTTGGACCGGTAGTCCACCAGCCTTTAGGAGCTCAGTGGTAATGCCATCATCACCCGGGGCCTTCCCATTCCTGAGCTGTTTAAGAGCCGCACTAATCTCGCTTACGTCAACGTCCGGGATGTCTTCCGAGTAATGGCGCGTCAGTGGTGCACGTGGATCTTCAGGGTCCTGAGCTATAGGCTTGTGTGTGCGCGATGAGTAGAGCAGCCCATAGAACTTCTCAACCTCATTCTGGATCTGGGGTCTTGACGTGACTATTGTGCCATCCGCTGTCTTAAGCTTTGCAAGGTGGCTTCTCCCTAGCGGTCTTTGGAAAACTTTGGACCCCCTATTTTGCTCAATGAGGGTTGTAATATTTCTCGTGTTTGAGCAACGGAGGTCCCGGCGCGTGAGTTTCCTTATCCGCCTAGAGAGAGCCCGTTGATTTGGAGAAGCTGCTTGAGCGAATGGCATTTCCCGTCTCTGCCTCATCAGATCCAGGGTTTCGGGAGCAAGTTTGGACTGCTTAGTGGTACTCGTCGGCGGAAAATACTTACGGCCCAGTTTACACACTGTCTTCACCACGCTGTCGGTTATCTCGTCCACATCGTCAGTGGTTTCCAGCGAGTCGAATCGATTTTGCAGTTCCAATTGGAACTGCTTGGACACACGGTCTACTTGGGGCGGCGTAGGTCGGAGAGTAGATTTCAGCAGGCGTTTTCGTTCGACTTTGAAGCATATATTCAGAGTGCCTCGTACGAGTCGGTGATCGCTGCCGGTGTTAAACCTGTTGATCACAGAGACATCTTTGAATATATACCATGCCATGGATGCTTAAGATAAAATTATATAATATAATAGCTGACCCCGCGACTTCTCGATCTTTGATCTTCCTGCACATATAGACAAAAATTGTAAAAAAAAGAAAAGGAATCCAAATATACATATACATATGTATACATATACACATACATTTATATTTAGTAAGAGCGGTTATTGTAATATTTTAAACAACAGAGCCACTCCAATTTATTTTTTATATAAATTTCTTTAGGGCGCATCCAAATAATTTGGTTGCGTGATAGAGATCCCTTGATGATGATTTTAGCGATTAGGCTGCCAGTGTGTTTTTTTACGTTATTTTAATTCACTAGTGTAATAACAACTTTTTATCATTATGACGTATTACAGGAGTTACCAGCGCCTCTCCAACAAGCGGCATTGCGTAAAGTATGGTGTTATCCGGTACAGTTTGCTCTACCGGCGCCAAGACCACCCCTCGTCGAACACTTCCTAGACCGCGATCAAGCGCTACTACGATATCTGGGAGAAACACAAATTCTCAATGCATCGTATTTACAAAAGCTTGTAAGTGTTTATTTGTATAATAAATTAGTTTATATTCTTTTTATAGCTTCACGCTTAAATCTGCATAGCAGGGTAGACAGAGACAACCTAATGTCAATAAATTCTGAAATTGAGACATTGCGTGCATTTGTGGCGTACTCAACGCCGCGCTTTGTCTATCGCAGCACAGAACACTATTATAAACCCATCGATCATCCGATCCGATCGATATTTAACATTTTGGTATCCGAAAATATATTTTTTACGTTTTGAACATTTTACAATCCGAGGTTTATATAGACTACTAAAATAGTTTCATTTAAAAATTATAATGTATTTCCGCAGGAACATCTCTACAGATACAGTTGTTTCGACGACAAAAAGTTCGAGCAGTTTCTCTCGCGAGTGTGGTGTGTATTGCGGCGGTACGCGGCATGGGCGGGAGCGGGGGCGGGAGCGAGCGCGGGCGGAGCGGACGCGCATGTTGCTCAGATGGCGCTCCCCGTACCGGTGCTTGAGTGCCTGCATCGGTGCTTTGGAGTCACCTTCGAGTGCTTTGCTAGCCCTTTAGACTGTTATTTTAGACAGTATTGCTCGGCCTTTGCTGATACTGATTCGTATTTTGGGTCTAGAGGGTGAGTTTATTGTGGAATTATGTTATTTATTATTTCGTGGGTGCTTTAAAATGATATTAGATGTTTTTGCTATAAGTAATTTTATATCCTGTGCAACACCGTAAATATCGTTTTAAAATTCACACCATCGCAAAATTCTAGTCATTAATATTATAATATTGTGACAAAATCAAGACAAATACTATTAATATTGTGACAAATTATTTCTTAAATTACAAAAATAATTGTAGAAAAGTACGATTTGACATAGATACACATAGAAATGTAACACCATAACATATTTCCATTTCACATATAAATTCAGTATAAACAATGTAAATTAAAGAAATTAACCATTTCTTCGTAATTAATAAGTATTATGATTATTATATTTACAGGCCGTTCCTAGAACTGCGACCCGTAGCGGGGTCACTAGTAGCGCACCCGCCCTACTGCGAGGAGCTGCTAGAGGCGACGCTCCGGCACATGGAGCGACTTCTGCAAGACTCCGCGGAGCCGCTCAGCTTCGTGGTGGTGTTGCCAGAGTGGCCAGATCGACACACGCATGCCCTGCATAAGTTGCAAGCCAGCCATTTTAAACGGAAACAGGTTATTTTTATTATTTCATTATCACACTGTGGACTAGGAACACGTGGTGAATACTTTTTGTTTTTGATGCGGAACATACAAGACTTAGAGTAATAGTCGCCATAATGAAGTTAATGTATTGTAGCTATAATAAAATTTGTTTATTTTTATATTCCACTATTGTTTATTATTAAAATAAGAGCGGTTAATGGAAGTAGTACATACTTATAGTAAGGGAAAAGTCCACGCAAATGAAGTTGCGTTCAATCAATTAGCTTAAATATAAACAAATACATATATATATTTTTTTTCGTTTTCCACCTAATTCGGGACATTGCTTGTTGAGTGGTGGAACTCAACGCCGCATTTTGTTGCACCAGAGCGAGGAAGTGAAAATAATTTAAATATAATCACTCCCCCGAGTGGGGATCAAACCCACAACCGACTGCGTTAATAGTCAGACGCTGTCCCACTGCGCCACGATCGGCCTCAAATAATTATAATAATAGATAAAAATAGAAATAGTAACTGTTCTTTCATGTGTATAAATAAAAAAAAGTAATTTTGTACATCTGCCAGGAGTCCCCTGATGGCTCACGTTTCTTTTAATTATTAAACACTTGAATTGATTTAAACTAAGCTGTCAAAACTCATAGAAACCTTAGTGTTTTAATTTATTTATGTTGATAAATGTTTTTCCTGGTGTTGGTAGTGTCTTCTTCTAATGTCGATAAAGTTAAAAATGTCTGATATTGGCATAGTTGATTTTATATTCCAATAGAAATATATTGTCTAGTGTATATCTGCTATTATAGGACATTGTTTTCCAAGTTTCAACTATTTATAGATACCAGGATTGAGAGCTGAAAAATTAATGAAATTCATAACTGTAGCGTGTACAGTTAAACAATTATTATGTGTAATTATTCACGGTGGCTCAAGGCGCCACTCTACTCATACTACTTACAATTAGAGTCGGTCATTTATTTTTTCTTGTTTGTATTCAAATTGGAATCTTTTTTTTTGTTATTCTTATTAATTCTTAATAATCATGCATATATTGAAATTTTATTTGAGTTCTAATATATAATTAATGAGACAAACAGATTTATTCAAAAAGAGATAAACGATGGTTTATTTAACTATTTTCAAAGTCCTATGCTAAACAGAACAAAAACATGTTAAACAATTATTTATTAATAATCTTTGAGTAGCAGAAATTTGTAAAAAGATCTCTAAAGAGATGCTAACAACATAAATAAATTGTGTTAAATGTATAAGAATTTCGACGCAGCTGGTTATAGAACGCATGTTTAGGCCATTTTAAAATAATAATACAAAAGATGTTGGTAGTGTGGACGAGGTAAAAGAAGTGTGGACTGGTGCGTTCGGCGTCTCGTAGCGTTTCTCCGACTAACCCGCTTGGGATAAAGCGTAAAGCTAAAAATTAAAAAAAAACATGATTTGAATTAAGAAAATTAAATTTAGCGTTTGTATTTATAATAAAGTAATAAAATAATATGTATTGCCGTTTCAGGTTGTAATACCAGCGTTCGAACACGAATACCGTCATGGCTTTCAACATGTCATGCCAAAGTGAGTGTGCAAATATAACTATTTCGTTGTTCAATATCAATCTTTATTTATGATTAATCTTGGCAATAAACTATAAAAATGTATACAAATACATTGCAATGTGTGTAACCTTATTTTTATTAATTTGATGTATTTTTATATTTAATTGATTTTCTTGTCTAATACTTGTGAAATAGGATCCAATTTTTTTTCCGTATTAATAAAATCTCACTTCATATGGAACATATATTTAACCGATAGTGTAATATTATCCGTATCTTTAAAATGCAATATTACAGTCAATACAAAAATATTGACATTAATTTACAACATGTAAATTAAATTAAACACACAATTTCCTTATTAATTCCAGAAACGAAGTGTATTTCCGTTGGGGCGGTGGCACGGTAGTGGTGTGGCTGCAGAACGCGGCGGGGTTCGCGCGTTGGGGGCCCACCGACGAGCGCGTGGAGGCGCTACTGGACGCGTGGCGGCCGCGCGCCAAGCTGCGGGACGACGCCACTGACGACGCGCCGCCGGCGTTGCCGCCGCAGACGCCCGACAAGCGGGCGGGGGGGCAATAGGTTCTACGAGGGGTGGGGGAGGGGTACAGCCAGTTAACAACAAACCCGGAAGATACATCCGTAACATCGCTTATACAGTATAATAGTGCCCGAAACTATGGTTAATAATTTAACCCCGTCTATGCCAGTGGACACTCGATTACCTGGACTAACTGGTGTAAATGTAGGCGCATGAGGTTCGGTTAAAAGTTAGTTACTATTTTGAATGGAAAAACATTTAAAAAAATATTTTTAATTAATTTTTGGACCTGCGCCGCTGGAACCATGTAAGCTCTGCTAACAATTACTCGGTTATAATAAAATATTTAATAAATAACATTCTCGTTTGCCAAACAAAGATTATTTTTAAGAAATAATCTTTGCAGAGCTTAATCTCGCTACAAAAATGATAGTAAAAAATAAATTGTATAGCATGTAAAAATTTTAACGCAGCGAGAAGTAACATGTATGACTTAAGGGCAGAGCGCTTAGACGGTATCTAAGACTACATCGGGTTCGAATGCCACTTCGTACTGCGGCCACACCACTGTCTTAACGCCCATTAATTATTCTTTGAATGTTTATTTCGTGTACGATAATATTTGATAGTCTGAATATACAACATAAACAGTTAGTTTTGATAATTGAGTATCTGCTGTATATTGAAGTTGAAATTGTACAGGTACATGACAAAGCTGGTTTCAGAATTAAAAAGTCCATCCAGCACATTTGTATACACAATATATGTATTGGATGTTTATTATTAGGTATGCATTAGCAAGATCGTCCATGTCAATTCTTAAAAAATAACACTTCTTACACATGGTATTTTCAATTTTTTTTTTATATTTGGCAGGTAAAATTAATATTTTTTTTAATACTTTCCTTAATTAATTATGTATCAGAGTAAACATTTATGAGATTTATTTTTATATCAGAGTCAAGTACTCTGTATCTGTATCTGTAATGTCATAGTCACAGAGATAAAGCAGATTCTTGCTTATTTTTTTTTGGTGGCTTCTCCAGAGCTATTTAATTTATGTGAAAAAACAAAAAAAAACAATATGTACCAAAATCTTACATGAAAAATTTAAATATTATTATTTTCAATAAAATATTATAAACAGCTCTAAGAAAAGTAATTGTGTATAGAGAGAAATAAAACTTAAGTATGTGAACATGAAATATGTTTAAAAGCAAAATAAATGTGAACACAAATAACAGAATATCTTTCTAATATTAAAGTACTGGCAAAGTAGCGCCAGTGCAAGTGGCTGTAGATGCTTGATAATTTTATATTGTAAGAATGTGTTCCCGATGATTGTTTTTCATCAAATATTGTAAAAAGAAACTACCGCCAAAGTAATAAGTTTCTGCAAAGAATAATTTAACAAAAGTATTTTACTGGATTTATACAATTATTGTTATTTGATGTTTAATTCATACAATTATAATATAGCCATTATATATCCATCCATATAAAAAAAATCATTTATATTTATTAGATCTCGCCAATTTTATAGAGAATAAATATATTTTTTGTTTTTTCTTTTTATGCACATCATATATATTATGTATAAAAAATCAATTTGTCGATAAAAATGAAATAATATTAAAGTAAATTTTGATAAGTTTAAATGAATTGGCTACAGTTGATCATATCTCATTTTGACTTTAAATCATGTTGACTATAGAGAGTATGCGATATATAGAATTGTACATAGTATTGAGATGCGTGTAATGTACATAGATTTGGAAATGATTTTGGTTATTTACTTAATGTAAGTTCTTTTTAAGAAGCCCTTTTTACTGTTGTATAGTTCGATAAAGATTATATTTTGATTGTTTAATTATTATATTTTTCTGAAAAAAAGTTTTGTTTGTTATTTACTCTCACAACATAAGCAGTTTGACTTGTCCGATATTAATAGAATAACGTCAATAACTAATAACATATCGAGAAAAAAATTAAATGTTAGAATTATGGATTTTTTTAAACATCATTCTAAATTTATATAGATAATGTTATAAATGGAAAAAATGACAAAATGAGACCTAAATTATTGAAACTCAAATAAAAAAAAACAAGTTATTTTTAGGTTCGATGAAATAAAACTGATTGTTGAACTCAAGAACATATTTATTTAATCTATCCTCTAAAATTAATTTAAATAATATAATAAAGTAACGCCATAAACAATAGGCGGATTTCAGAGACATTTTTTTCTATAATCACCAAATACTAATCTAATAAAAAAATACTTTTTTCTTTTTATTAAATATTTAGCTAATTAATAATTTAAAATTACATGTCAAAACATTTATTTTAAAAAGTTTAAAATACCACAAAAAGCACCTAACATAAAACAAACTAAGGAAAAATCATTGATGATACTTCTAGGAAGATATAATTATACTATAACACTCAGAAAATCAAGGTCAAAATGTAACAATGCAAAATGAATAAATGTTTTCTCGTAGGCAATTATATTTGCATTTCAAATGTGCAAAATTTACTGTTCTAGAACTGTTGCAAGCTGTGCAACTTATGTTACTAAATATTAGTGTGTTATGCTTAATTATTGCTAATATAAAGAAAGGGGACAAACATCCTTACTTATTATATCAAATATAAATGAGAAAGATTTGTGCAAAGAAAATATTGAGATCTTTATACCTACTTTAAAAATAGAATAATTCGTAGCATTTAAAGATCACATTTAGGCGGCATTTTGTAGTTGTAATATGTATATTTCTGCAACAGAAATTTGTGAATTGAGAATATATCATATCAGAACAAAAATAGAAAAAAATCTTTACCAAGAACAAGACCAGGTAATATTAATGCCTAAACTTCATATAAATTAATATTAATAACATTTGCCTCATTGCTTTTTCATTTTATTTATTTACTGCCATTTATCTTAGAATATTAATAAATTTTCATATTAACATGAAATAATTATAATCATAGATTTTCTATGAACATGTTTGTTTGCAATACTTATTGAAATATAATTATAATTAATTAGTGTAGTAGATGTATAAAGTCAGCAGGCACAAAACATATACAATCCCACTGACCCCTTGCATTAATTTCACTATCCATATAATAAAATCAATTGTTAATGAAGTATTGTATTTTGAAAGATAAATCTTCAGCCATTTATAATATTACAAAAAATACAGATTAATACAAAAAATAAATTTTAAAGTTAATTATATTCTTCATCTTCGTCCATAGCAAAGCTTACTCCAGAATCTGCATACACAGGGCTATAAAAAAAGAATGTACTATTCTTATAATGATATTTGTACTGTATGTCATACAAAACAACTATTTGTTGATAAATTTTTAATCTTTATTGACTTACCTCATAGCTCTACATGTAAAGAATACAATTCTCTTAAGCTTTTTGTTATAAAAGAAATAATTAAAGGTCCAGAGGCATCCAGGTTCTCCAAATGGATCACTAGCTAGATCTGGATTGTAGCTATATATTCTGCACTCTGGTAACTGTATTTCTTCTTCCATAGCAGCCCATAGAGCTGGCCGCAACTGTCTCCAGCGAACGCCACCTACAGCAGACAGTGCTGCATCTACAGCACCTTGTACCCAAGTCAGTGAAGGCTCAGCACTAAACTCACTACTCTGATAAGAAAAGGAATTATAAATAATATACTCAATAATTGGCTTACTGTTAAAAACCAGTCATTGAACTTATTAATTCTAATATGACTCACAATTTTATAACATACATATATATATTTCATACAATAACAATGAGAATATATTTGACATAAGATAATTACAATCAAACAAAGTATGAAATACAGATAAGAGTAGAATAACAAATACCTTTGCCATTGAAAAATCATAATCTGGAAAGGCAGCATTTAAGGTAGCGATCAGATAGAACAAGGTCTTACGTGAAATGGTATCACATAAGACACCATCTTCATCACCAGAAAAGCTACGGCTGAAAGTTTGTAAATAAAATTAATAAAATACAAAAAAAAATCAAAAAGCAGAAATAGTTTTAAGGAAAATATACCTATACAAGATACCTTCAGGCGGAGATAAAGCCTGAAGGCTGTGAGTAGTTTCTCCATCTGCTGTAAACCGTTTATAAAAGGCTTTTTCGCCACCTGCCATTTTGCAGCTGTAGCTCTCCACTCGACCTTGAACTGCACTATCGCCATTCAGGATCGACAGTGCACTACTTATAGCCTCTAGGCGTCCGCTCTCTAAGAGTTTCATTTTTATCTCTTTAATATTTTACCGTTGACTTACCCACAAAAACTTCTTGTTATCAATATCAAACTTGTATATTTACACGGGGCACTACTTCTGTACATAGCAGAGGGGTGTATGAATATTCCTTTCCTTTTTGAATGAAGAAGATTTACACTCGGTATCAAATTCGTCTTCTGTTCTTCTTCCGCGCTGATGGGATGCGGGTACATCACAAATATGAATAATAAATTTACTTTGTAAATTGCTATTGTTGATAACAAAATGTTTAAAGCTCTTAATTGGCTTGAACACAACAATGGCGCGTCTATACACTAGCTGTCCTAGAAAGAGCACTTATGCACTGATACTTATCGCTAGTAGTCAAAATCCATAGAATGCATCGTTAAAAATGATTATAAAACTTTAAATACACAAGTAAACATTTATATATATTTGGAACTGTAAGAATAATCTTTATATTAAATAAATTTTTGAGCAAAATTCACAAATACGAAATAATACATAAGACACTCAATAGTCAAGACAAGTGAAACGTGATACACAGATTAATTATTATATATATTGAAGTAAACATAAACTGCAGATACAAATATTTTTGCTTAAATTATTATAATTTATAGAAACCAACATTATAACTGTTTATTTTTAAATTTAAATTTAATGAGAAGTACAATATATCCAATTTTTGTTAAATACAACATTATGTAAATAATAAATATTTTAGATAACACTTTTTTAAAAGCAGCTTTTCGATTTATCAAGTAGTGTAGTGTCAAGTCCTGAAACTACACTACTTGATAAACTAAAATTAAGATATTGCGTGTTAGGTGTTGAGTGCGAAACGAAACGAAAAAAAAAAGAATTAAATGCAATCTATGATCGAATTCAATGATAAAAATCAATTGCATTTACAGTTAGACACCGACTCACTGCACCTCAATACTAAACACATTTGTAAAAAAAATTTTGAATTTTAATATACGCGGTACATATTGTGAAGTATAGACAATAATATACTAGTTAACGAGAATGACAGCTGACAACATCATAAATTATAACCAAATGTCAAATAATTATGAGAAATTGAAAACTTAAAATATATCTTATGAAAGATTTATGGTGTTAAATATAAATGTATCATATCATAGATATCAATTGACCTACGTAAAATTAAAAATAAAATGGCTATGGCAGTAAATGTCAAAATGTACAACTTAATAAATAAAATTATGCATAGTATTTTAAATAAACAATCAAGTAATTGGTTAAAATTTCGATGTTACGGTAAACATATTTATTTGTTTCATCAGTTTGTAGTATAATAAATAAATAGTTATGTCTCTGATATCTATAATTATGTTTTCAGCAACACATAAACGTTTCTATCGGCGAACTGATATAGTACAAAACGAAAAAACTTGGGAGGTTACATTAGATCATAGAAGATTAAAAACTCCCAATGGTAAAGTACTGACAGTCAATACAGAACCTCTTGCCCGGGCTATTGCAGCCGAATGGGATGCTCAACGAGAACATATTGCCCAACCTACAATGCATATAGTATGTTTTATTTTAGATTACTTCATATTTAAAAAAAGAACAATTTAATACATAAGTATTACCTTTTTTCAGACGGCATTGTGCAATACAGCTTTAGATAATCCAGGCAAACTCACTTCTCACGATATTGTTAGCTATTTACTTGACTTCATAGCAACAGACACTTTACTTTTTTATTCTGAGGTCAGTAAATCTATGTTATAAAATGAACTGTGAATTTTAATGAATAAATAATCCTAATTTTTTTAGTATCTGATTATAATAATTTATTCAAAACAGTTTTTTTACACATGAGTCCCATTTATCATAAACAATTTATTTAGGAAGAAGAACTTCGGATATTGCAAGAGAAAAAGTGGGACCCAGTTTTAGAATGGTTTAATAAAAGATTTGATGTAAATCAGCAAGTGTCTCAGAATTTAGAGCCCCCACCAATAGCTACTGAAACTAGGGCTGTTCTAGCTAGACATTTGTTGTCCTATGATTTTCCAGCTTTAAATGGTATGTCACTTTATATAGCATCTTTATATGGCACAGTGGGACAGCATATGACTGTAAATGCGATTGGTTGTGGGTTCGATCCCCACTCGGAGGAGTGATTGTACTACAATTATTTCCATTTCCTTGCTCTGTTAAAGACAAAGTGGAGCATTGAGTCTACCACCCGACACGCAATGTCTAGAATTCAGTGGAAAGCGAAGTATGGAGTGTCTTGACACTAGGTATTTTCTGTCTACCCTGCTATGCGGGATAAAAAATGTGAAGCAAAAAAAAATATTTTGATTCATATATAGTTAAACAAGTGTTGGATATGGTTTTTTTGCACATCTTTTATAACAAGTAAAGTAAACGGAAAGAACCCAGCATTAAGGCACTCTGTACTCCATATACAATCTTTTTAGTGACACTACCCTTTAGGACAGTTTATATGTAAAATAAAGTGCTTTATTTTACTAGACCCATAAAATAAATATATTCTGAATATTTATATTCTCTCAAATAGAGAACAAATATTTTAGAATTAGACTGTGATGACTATATACTACTGATGTAATACATATATTTTATAATATATTTATTTTCAGCTATTTCCTTTGGTGTAGAAGCTCTAAAATCCCCCATACTTATGTTAGCATGTGTAGACAGATATTTAGAGCCAAAAAATGCTGTGATGTTAGCCAGGCTGGAGGAAGAATTTCAGGTTGATTTTACTTAGGCTGTTAATTACATTATTTAAGTATATAAATAATAAGTAAATATTTTTTACTTTTACATGGGGTTAATTTATTATAATGGCCTTTGAACGTATATATCTTTAAAATAATATTTACTTCTAAAAAAATAGGCCATCATGGTACAGAGGTACAGAGTTTGACTGTAAACAGAATTGGTTGTTGGTTCGATTCCCACTCAGAGGAATGATATTTAAAATTTCATTCAACACACACTGTCTCTATTTTGGGTGGAATAGAAAGGAAACAAGTATCTTGATACTATATTATCTTTGACCCTACTATGAGGGATAAAATGCAAAGCTGCTTCTTATTTTTTCTCAAATACAATCTGGTGTAATTATGTTTTACCATAACAAACAATATTTAAAATTTGTAAGTCTGTATTTATTAAAATATTTAATGTTAAAGTAATGGCAGTATGTAAGTATCCTTAACTTAAGGTTTTTATATTTACTTCTGTAAAAATTGTTATACTTTGTAAATCTATATTCCGAGGAAATATTATATTTATATAATAATAATTTATAATTATAGCTGCTTCGTTGGGGTCGCGTACCGTGGGCGCACGAGCTCAACCAGGCGGAGCTGACCGCGCGAGTGGCCGCCTCTATCCTCGTCATACAAAGTTCTAGCGAACGGCTTTCTGCTGCCGCTAAACAAATTAAAGATGAACAAAATGTTTGAATTATTTATAATTTATTATATAATAAATAAAAAATCGTAGCATATTTAGTGTTTTAATTTGCAGACATAATTCCTTATTCGGCTCTATATATATATAAGTTAGATACGTCCTCTTATTAATCAGCCTTATGATTCTTCATGTTACCTACTTTTGTTTTGTGTTGTGTGGAAGTATTTTTAGCCTATATAACGAAAAACTAAATAAAAAAATATTATGTAAGTGTATTTTGTTAAACAATGGTTTATATCTACAGTCAACAAGCAAAAGGAAGTCGTCCATTTGATGCAATTTGCAATACTCGAGTGACCGACAAGGACATATTGACAAAGACAATGCGCCTTCCTTCTTAAATCACTGTAAGTCAAAACTAAAATTATAATACAAAGTACTTATTTAAAGTCTAAACTATATTTTAAGCACGTTTTTTCAAGTTTATTTACATTTAGATTTAAACATAATATAAGAATTAGGTGTTCAATTTAAGTGAGGTCAGGCGCAGGAGATCGAATAGAAATAGCAAACTCTGTATCGCAAAGTTCTGCTAAATTTAGATGGGCGGGCGGAGAGCGTGCGCCAGTCGACACTTGGAACGCGACCTCGCTTTATATTCTGAGCCGTGTATTGAGTCGTTCCGTACACAATACTCTCATTAACCCACCAATTATAAACGTTAATTTAGTTGAAAGTATATTTAATATGAATATCGCGTAAAGATGAAGTGATTAAACTCTAACACCTACGACTATTTGTCAGCGAGTATTTATACGAAGATGATTATGTGTCAGTAGCACCAGACAGAGATCATCACACACTCAATTTTTACGACACTTTGTGAGTATAATGTAAATATTTATATGTGTAACATTTTAAACCTACGTTTTAATGTTCTCATTTTAAGCTGGATCTGAAGTTAGTTAATATTTTGTGAGAATTAATCATAAAACTAGAGTAGGAAGTATAGTAGGTATGTTTAATAAACTTGTTACAAGCCTAGTTTATGGTTATAATAATGACTCAATTTTGACCTACTTACGTGTACAATATGGAAATGCTCTGTAAATTACACACTACAAAAAACCAATTTCATAAACTACATACATCGAAGAATAACGTGTAAAATACTTAATAAATAACAACATAAGGGTTTATTTTTAGGTCATTCAAAATATCAACTGATGTCGACTTCCTATATTTATGGAATTCTTTTATCCTCAAAATAACTTTCGAGATGTTAAATAAACTAAAGAACTGAAACAAGACTTAATTTTTTTTCAGAGGTGATGAACGACGACATAGAGGAGGAGGCGCCGCGCCCTCGCCCACTATCCGCGGGGATTTGGACACTTTTTTCCTGGTTGCGACGGACAGACCACTCCTCTTCCAGCGAGAGCATCACTAGTGTGGGCTCTGATCGCACTGCAGCCAGCTTTGATTTTTTAGCGCCTTTCCACTATAAAGACAATAATAAAAAAATCGTATTGCCTCATAGCCCAGTTACTGATACATATAAAAAGCGATTACTAGAACGAAATATACAAAGGCAAAACGATCGAGATCTCACGTTACGGAGTAAATACGGCTTGTATACTGAAGAAGATTTAGGTTACGACGCTTTTAGTCTACCACCAGCGAGAAAGATACCAAAAGATTCTGGAAGACTGCGACGGGCAACAAGTGAAGGTGTACAACGACGAGCTGCTTACGTGCCAGGAAAAAGACGTGCACCTTTACCACCAAACAAAAATCTTTCAACTTCCCTACCTCGAAATTACAAAAGAAAGAGACCGGCTCCAAAACCACCTATAAAGTTGAGTGAAGAAAATAAAGAAAACGAAGATATAAATAAAATCCTTCAAATGAGTGGCAAATCCTTCCCAGATAAACCTAAGCAAGCATCTGATAAAAATCTTTTATTAAAATGTGAAATTGACAAACCCTTAAAACAAGATCAAGTAACCAAAGATGTGAAATTAAGATCTGATAAAAGTTTTCTTAAACATTTTTTTGATGGTAAAAAAAGAAGTTCTGCAATAGATACAACTCACATAAAATTATTACCGAGTATAAGTGAATTAGATAAACAAGCGGCTGAAATAATTGAGTCAAAAAGAGCTGGTTTCAAAATATCGGACTCTGAAGGCAGCTGGATATGTACAATTTGTTTTAGAAAATATAAAATGACTTTTACTTCATGTTCCTACTGTGCTATTATTACTAAGGATAGAGGTAAAAATGTTACTACTTCTACTACCAATACCTGCACACAGACCAAAAGTCCTAATGATAACGACGAAAAGAAAAAATTAAGGGAAATGTTGAAGGAAATGAAAGATTCACTGCCTAAAAGATCTAAACAAGATAAAATAAATAATTCTAGTATATTGCTAGCGACAGAAACGCCAACGTTACGAATAGGAGCAACGATAAAGCAAGACCGAAATGAGTCTGATGTTATTCTACACACTCAAAATGATAAGGAAACGAAATCAAAAGTGAGTACTCACCAAGCAAAAACATCTTTTTTGTTGTCACAACCTTCTACTTCACGAGAAATTGTTAGCGATATTGTCCTCAGTAATTTAAAACCAAAGCTCAGAAATGGATTACATATAAAAAATGTCCATAATTCAAGCCAAACTGGCAAGACCTTAACAGAAGGAGAAAATAGTAATAAAGACAGAACAACGGCAGACATTATAAAAAATAAAGATTTTGAACATCGTAATGTAACAGAGACTACCAATATTATAAATCCAATTAATAAAAACATAAAACGAAATGCAAATGATAAAGAATATAACATCACAGTAAGTAACCCAATCCTTACTTCACATATAGATAATTCGAAACTAGATGCGTCAAAGTTTTCTAAAGATAAGTGTAACGTTGTAAAATCAAAAATACTACCAGTTTTGAATACTATTCAAGAAGGAGACGTTTTAAATAAAAGGTCGGCGAAAAAGGCGAAAAATAAAATTGAAAATATTCGCTTGGGTGATGTGATATCAACTAGTGATATTAAAAACATCAACACCAACACAAGTTTAATTGACCCTACAGATATGGTGAGCAGTAATAATATGCATACGCCTTTAAAGATTTCGTCTTTATTAAATCCACTTTATTGTCCTAAAAAACAAATATCTGGAAATCTAAATAAAACTTCCCAAGTAGGTAAACCGGAATTGAAACTTAAAGAATCATTTAAAACGAACATTATAATTAATAAGCCCTTAACAGTATCTAAAACTTCAGATTCTATCTCTTTAAATGCAAAATCAAGTACATCTTCAGAGACAACAGCAGTCAAGCATCAAGAGGCTGAAAAAACGCAAGATATTTATAATATTAAAACCGAGGAGAAAAAACTGTTGAAGGAATCTGTGGGACTCGAGAGACCTAATGCAGTCGCAAAAGACATCAATTTCGATCATCACGCTCGTCGCAGGGACTTAATAAATCAACTTGAACAAGCAATTGCTAAAGGAGACGAGAAAACGGCAGCCGAAGCAGCTGCCGAGCTTGCAAAGCTAAAGTTATCGTGTTCAGTTTTATCATTCTCTTCACAAATTGTTTCGGAATCTACCATATTACCTACAAATTTAGAAATAGCTAAAAACAATTCGGATAAAGTAAATTGTAAAGAAATACAAGGAAAGGATGTCCTAAAAATAGAAAAATCAGATGATCTCATTCAAGTTACGTCACCAACGAAAAATATAAGTGAAAATAATATTGACAAATTGACTGATTGTTCTAAAACCATAAATATTTCCGATGTTTTGCAAAATCCAATCCCATCGACATCTAAAGATACAGCACCCGATAAAAATATCCCGTAAGTAAATTGTAAAAATTTTACTATTTGAACCTTACAGTACCAATTTTAAAATTTCTAGATATTTAACATATCATTTTATATATTATATTATTAATGATTAAATTTGTTATAGAATTGAAGTTTGGGTTGAAGACAAGGAGGCAGCAAGAGGTCCGATTCGCCTTCTTGTTCCTAGGAAAGCTGTCGTAGGTGATTTAAAACAGCAGGCTGAAACAACCTTAGGTTTGGAAATTCGATTGCAGCGTTGGATTATAGGGAAAGCGTTGTGTTCCAACGACACCACACCTCTCACTGCGCTTGCTGGTCCTGATCTTGTAGCACCTTTTTATTTATGTTTGGTTGAGGCTGGTACGTTTAACTTTATACTTCTTTTAGTCTTTATCGGATTTACTTTTTTTCATAAAATAATATCGGTATGTTTTCCTATTTTTAGTGTTATTCTACACTTGGGATTAGAAAACATTTTTAAAAATGTATACGAATCTGACCGATAGTAAAACGCATGGCTTACTGTCAGAACGCTTGAACGGAAGAGGCGCGGGTTCAACGGGATTTGAACCTGCGCCTCTTAAACGTTTTTTAAAAATGATAACCGTATGTATTTATCTTTTAGAAACAAATAAGAATGATGTGAATGAATTGGCAAGTACGATAGAAGCAACTAACGGAAATCTGAAAGTAGATATAGTAGAAAAATTTCATTCTGGCGACTTTTACACTGAGCTAGTTAAATTAGAACAGCAAGCTCTCGTTCCTAATACTGAAGTATTTGAATGTGGAGTTTGTATTGAACAATGTAAAGCAGGTGCAGGTGCCGTACTTCGAGAATGTATACATACATTTTGCACAGAATGCCTCCGTGATGTTGTGCGGCACTGTGAAGAACCTATCGTTGCGTGTCCTGCTATCAGTTGTCCTGGAGTTTTGCAGGACAGAGAAATTAGAGCACTTCTTTCACCTGAGGAATATGAAAAGTGGCTAGCTCGGGGCCTTGCAGCAGCAGAAAGTGGCACTCGAAATACATTTCATTGTCGTACGAAGAATTGTACTGGTTGGGCCTTCTGTGAACCGGGTGTTCGAAAATTTCCATGCCCTGTTTGCAAGCACACGAATTGTTTGCCATGCCAGGTAAAATGAAAAATATACTAATAATATAAAGATAGTACTTACTAGTAAAATACTTTTTGTAGAAAGAGCATACATAACAACAATATATATACTAATGGTAAATGGAAAAAATAAATAATAAAATATAAGTCAAAATACTGTAATAAAGAAAAAAATTGTTAGGAATAATTTAGACTAGGTTATGAATAACTATGAATATAAATAGATCATAAATAAAAAATAATTTAAAAAAAATCTATTATAGTTTTGAAAAATGGCTTAAATATAATAAACATTGTTTTTGTATATATATATCGTGACATATGATGTGTTTCAGGTCGTCCATGAAGGCGAGACTTGTGAAAAATATCAGGCGAATTTACGTGAAGCAATGACGGCTGTGGAAGGTAACCATACCGATGAAGGTACACAAGCCTTACTTAAATCTTTAATTGATCGTGGGGAAGCACTTGAGTGCCCAGAGTGCAAAACACTTATAATGAAAAAATGGGGATGCGACTGGATTAAGTGTTCTGCGTGTAAAACCGAGATCTGTTGGGTGACTAAAGGTCGCCGTTGGGGACCGACAGGCAAAGGCGACACTAGTGGAGGCTGTCGTTGTGGAATTGATGGGAAACGGTGTCATCCATCTTGTGGCTATTGCCATTAATCCTTAAAAAAATGATACTATATTTATAGTCTGTACTACATATTAAATTAATATTCTTTTGCTCTTATTACAAGCAAAAACCACTTGTACAGGAATTTTGTCAAAATTTTCAATATAATAATATATTATGTAACTTTATTTTTATGTTTGGCTATGGCTAGGAAATAATAATTATAAGTCAATCATATTTGCAATATTAAATCATTTTGAATAGAATATTTTGTATTTCACTTTGATTAATAAAATGTAATACTAAATTAATGAAGTTTTTTCTTAATATAAACTAACCGCTATAATGACAAGAATAGAACAATGTTAACATAATAGGAATTAGAATTGCAACATTCTACCTGCATTTTTAGCTTACTTGTTTTATAATCATCACACTTGTGATGAAAAGATTGTTGTATTAATATAAAAAAACTACAGAATGAATCTATATAGTACAACAGGCTACAATTTAAAAAAAAATCTTACATAATTTGGCCATATAGATTAAAAATATCATTTTGGTATATGTACCATGTATCATACATACATGTATTTAGCTAAAAGTTATATTAATATTACAAACAGATGCTCCAATTTAATTTATTTTTATAAATTATTAACATATTAATACAAAATTTGAATGTTGCTATAGCCAAGTGAGCTACAGGTTTAGCTGTTTTTATACTAAGTTTCTAATCATTTGTTATTCAAAATAAGTAAAAAATAATTTACTTAATAAAAAAAATATTCAAAAACTTTACCAGGTAGGAGTTCACTTAAAATAATAAAAGTAAAGATTTCTATTTTCAAGTTTAACAAAATACTTCATCCATAAAATAACCTACAAATGACGTTTAATAATATAAACAAATTTTGTATATTAAATGTTTAATCAATTATAGATGTTTATCCTTACATCTCTTACTGTACCTTATGTAAAAATAAAGTCAAGTACAATATTTCACACATGAATTAAATATTTTATCCATTGGGTTGATTCCCAAGTGGAAAAGATATTTGTTGTAAGAAAGGCACCAGTATAATACCTTACATTTGCATCAAAAATACTTATCTGTTATTGTTTGTAAAGCATTCATTCTTAATTTAATTTGTCTTCCGTTTTAAAAATGAGAAACTATGTTTAATATTAAAATATTTAGTAATCAATCAGTACAAAGTATAACTTGTGAACACACATTATTGGAAAATAACATCACAATTTACTAACTTGTGGTTTAATTCACTTAATAAATCTACACTAATACACTAATAGCGACGCATTCCAGGAGGGCCTCTTCCTCCAGGTCCACCTCTACCCATTCCTGGAGGTGCACCCATCATGCCGGGAGGTGGACCTCCCATCATAGGTCCTCCTCGCATTTGAGGAGGTGCAGACAATTGACCTCGGGGTCCAGGAGCCATATGTTGCTGTGAAGGTCCTCCAACACCTCGTGCAGGTCCCTGAAGACCTGGTGGTGCGCCACCGATTCCAGCACCGCGTCCAGCTGCTCTACCGGCACCTGGTCCACCCATTGCACCGGGCAGAGGGACACGGGGTAATCCTTCTTCTGGAGGAGGTGGTCCTTCAATCGTTAGAGATACAATATTTTCCCCACGTAGAAGAACAAATCCTAAAGTACGTTTTTCTTCACGATCCGCAGTCTTGCTGTTTTTCGATTTAATTTTTCTGAATTCTTCACAGTCACCCAAAATCAAATTCATATGTTTATCAAAAGCTTTAAAAGTTCCAATAAAGGTTCGCGAATCTTGTAAAATTACCCTTACACGATAATTTATATGCTGCTGCATTTTATTATTCTTTCCGATAGTCTGAAAATAAATAAAGGAAACACTACATAATTTTTATATTTATTTATAAAAATTGTTTATAATAAACTGTAGGACAAAAATATTGCAATAAACATAATTCTCCTATCATACATAAATGAATTTTTAAGTAACTTACCATTTTGGCAAAATGATGTTAAATGAAATGAAAGATTATTTTTTTGGTATTTGGTTAGCGGGAAAAACTATTTCACATAGACGCCATTAACTGTCAATTGTCAACCGGCGTAAACGCTCAGCGTTCCCGTCAAAATCATTCGACAAGCTAACTGTATGCACCATAGATTAAAAATGTATAGACTATGTATAGACTAATTATGTACAACCTTCCATAGACCCGTATATTGCTGAAGTATAATTTTAGTACTTAAGAACATTGTATATTATTTTCATATGAAATATTGCTTAAATAAGTATTTTATATGTTATAAGAAATTGATATTAAAATAAAGGTAAGTAGCATACTTATCTAGGTAAGTAATTAAAAATATAGAGCAGCAAATGCATTTATAACAGATGTCGTATTTAGCGAAGCAGACGAGGTGTGCATCTTTCACTGATTTTTGTTTCTTTATGACAATGATCGGCTAAGTGCTTCTGGAAGAAAATCTCAACGATGCTAATAAAATAAATAGGCTACGAGGAAACATTAAACATCTTTGTTAAGATTAGTGACTAATTACTGTTGCTTTATTTTTCACTTGTATCATCAAATGCATTTACAATAGTTTATGTTGTAATACCATAGAAGTAAAATTTATTAGTATAGTATAGTAAAAGAAACTTCTTTACTATAAAGAAGATTAGCATCGATATAATAAATTTAAATTATATACTCACAAATATATATACAATTTAAATACAATGTAAAATTTAAGAATTGCCTAGATGACATAATTTCTCTAAATAAAAATGCAAAATTTTGAGCTGAGGCTAAGAAACATATTATATTTGACAAAAATTAACAACATTAGTAGGAAACGATGTAAAAACAGATTAGATTTCAGCATAGGATATGTAATGTAATGCACACAAAATATGACATATTTAAAAATTTTATAAACGACGATTATACAGAAATGCAAATGTGTATCGTATGGCATTGGCACCTACTACATATAGAAACACGTTTGAAATCCAGTAAATAAACCTCGTACTCACGATCATTGTTATGGAGAGAATGAACATGTAAATTTTCCTTGATATTCCCAAACAGGCAAGCTAGTAATGACTATTTTAAAATTTGAGGAGGGGTAAAAGTGACATAAATTAAAGTATATGAACACTTACTACACTTGATAATAGATATCTACGGTTTTATATTTCGCTTGAGATATAATTAAATTTTTTAGTATCGATACTACATATATTTTTAGTCCATAATTTTTATTTGTGTAACAAATTCTTTCTTGAAAAAGGAACCATTAACTCTCCCAAGAACCAAAACTAAAGTACATTATTTTTATACTTATGGATTGGCAAGGTACGCAAGTTATGAGTAATATTATAAAAAAATAGTATATTTGCTATGTTTATTTTTTATTATTTATCTATTATAAAGATGAGACAATATTATTTGGTACGCTATTTTAGTGGGTACAGTATAAATTATTATACTGTATATAAGTGATATATTAGGTTAGTATATTGTACAATATGCTATATATTGTGATTATTGAAACGTTTATTTTATACGATAAAGGTTTCGGTACTAGTAAGCATGTAATGCTTCTCTTATATTGATAACTCGTAACATGTATCAATCACGTATGTTATAAAATACCTGTTTAAATGTCCATTGCATTTTAAGATAAAATAAATATGTGTTTTATTTATTAAAATTTTATAATATTTTGGTTATTATTGGTCCACTATTTATAATATTTTGAAAAATTCCATACGCAAACATATATACACCTTAAGCTTACAAAAAGTACCCATTCAAAGCTTTCTATATTACGAGACGGGGGTTGATTTGTGACTCGTGTGAGGTCATAGAACGTTCGCAAAATAATATTCCGAGGCAGGTATTTTTTAATTAAGGTTTATTTTGAAATTTGCATGGAGATATTAAGTATAAAATATTCATATTTTCATATTTTTACAAGATGTATATATTACTTATTTATTGGAATTTAGACCATAAATAAGGAAATTGCCTATCTACCTGTGACCACGGACTATCGTAAAGTCTTCAATACATCAGGTTTCTAAAAATGTATTAGATTTTCGAATGCCAAAATTCACGCAATTAATCCGTTCAAAACAGTTTCATTTAAAATGTGTAAAAATTGCGAAAATCAAGGATCTTACTAAATAATTATTATGAAATGATTATGTATTAAGAAATAATTTTTCGTTAATTTAAATATGAATTAACTTTATAAATTATGTACATTCTTAATATAACGAAGTTATGGAATAAAACCTGAATAATTAATTACAAAGAAATAAGTAGTTACGTTATTCTTAAATAAACAGTTTAACTTACTCTACAAAGCTTTATCTGATAGCCGACCTCATTTTTCGTGAACACCCTGCTCGTAGATCCTATAATTTAATTATTATGGGCCCTTGTTCATGTAATTATACTACTATTTTACATTTCTTTACATATTCATTTTAAAATGTAATAAATATGTTTTTAAGTACCGTTAATTTTTTCAAAATAATTAACTTTAACGTTAAGCTTCTTTAATAATTAGAAAATATATTTATATTTTACGAATAAAATGGTGTTGTTATATATCTTTATAATTTTTAAAGAAAATAATATAAGCAGGTAAATAAAAAAATATGACTAATTTAATATTTTTACTTAAGAATAGTAACACATAGTAGATAAATACAAAACTTATTCTATTAATATTGACAGCACAAATACGTTTAAAAATCTAATTAGTCTTTTTTCAAGAATAAACTTAAACAATACGTCATTGCAGCAGTATAAGAAACATCAAACTTAGCACACATCTACATATCTACTAGTAATGAAACTATATTACAGTCATCTTACAGCCTTCAATTAGAATAAAGCCTTACAAGATAAATCTAATATGAACATCGATTAATTATGTAACTAATTTTATTAACAGTCATTAAGCAAATGCTACGAAGTATCAGCGGCCGCTGGAGCGAACTGTATAACAGACGTGTGACGAACTATGGGCTCTGCGGGCAAAGATTCCACTTGAGGGATTAATTTACGTTTTCGGGGTGGCAAAGACGAGGGAGCAAGCGTCATAACTGCCATCGTTGGGTTTATCACAGGTGGTGAAGGAGACGGCGTAGGCGAGGGTGGTGTAGGCAAAGGAACCGCCTGAACTGTCGGTACCAGGCAAGGAGGGGACGGCGGGGAGCTGGGAGGGGTAGGAGGTAGCTGCTGCAGGGCCGCTTCAACGATATCACACATAACGTTACCATTAACCACCAACGGCACCGTGTACTGGGCCGGAGCGGGCGCTCGTGGAGTCTCCGACCCGTGCTCTTTATATATATGAGCCTCCATTTGCTTCTTAGTATTAAACGTTCCATCACATACCGTACAACGGTAGCATCGCTCACCGAAATGTTGGAAGCGGTGCAGTTTTAATACGTGATTGTAACCAAAATCACGGAGACATATCTCGCAAGTATAGGGCCTCTCTCCGGTGTGAGTGCGCGAGTGCACTTTTAATTGCTTTGAGCACGTGAAGCCCTTCCCACAGCCTGGGGCCGGGCAGCGGTAAGGTTTTTCGCCGGTGTGCGTGCGAAGGTGTATCACTAACTGTCCCGACTGGATAAAAGTTTTGTGGCAATGCGGGCAGGCGTGCGGTCTCTCCCCTGTATGTATTCGAGCGTGACGGTGTAGTTTACCAGAATGCTCGAAGGCCGCCCCGCACACTCCGCACCGATAAGGCCGTTCCTTTGTATGAATTCTTCGATGAACTTGAAGATTTTCTTTAACACTAAACATCTTGTGGCAGTACTCGCACTCGAAGGGGCGCTCGCCGGTGTGGGTCCGGTAGTGGCGCACCAGACGCGCCGGTACGGCAAACGTTTTGTGGCACACATCGCAACGATGGGCATCGGCTGCGACCCTGTGTGAGCGCGTGTGAGCGGTCAAGGCGCTTCGGGTAGAGAGCCTCAGTCCACATTCCTTGCATTGATGTTCGCGTTCCTCCTCACCTGGCGGACAAGACGAAACGTATTCAATCGTAGGAGAATTATGCATCGTTTAATAACTGTATTACATTAACCAGCTAAGGCTTTGGCTATTGACGTATTATTCCGTCGGCCGTCCACAGTACAATGTCTGTTGTGGATGGTATGCGCGATCAGGAATATCAGGATGCACATACTACGGCCATATAGGGGTGCGGTTTGGAAGGGGGGGAGCACGGAACGAGGCGAAGTGAATGTCCTCTGACAGCACGTGGAGGCCCTCACCGCGGTTTCGAACAGTTTGTGCCGCGGTGGGCCTCCACGTGTTTGGGCCAGCGACCCCGTATCCGCACTGTACCGCGCCCCGCACTCACCCGCGCGGCCCGTCCCCACTTTCGTTATATCCTCAACTTGTATATAAATATTTTATATTTCACTTTCAAGTAACAATTTCAAAAAAATAAGGAAATAATAAATATACCATGCTACGAAAATGAAATATATAAAAATAATTTAATAATATTGTTTAATTTGTACTAATTTAATACTAAGCATTTATAATAAAGAAGGTGAGAAATACATTACTTAAAAATGTATTGGTTTGCAACTGTGCCTGCTATAAATAATAGCTATAAATAATAGTTACTGCATAATAAATTTCATTATCCTAACGTAGGGGATTATTATTAGAAAAGCATTTTAAAAAAATTGTATAAATATATAATAAAATAATGATATTTATCTCACCTATCATAATGATTGACGATGATTTGTAACAAGCGGTTCAATGGCGTCAGTGTTGGTGTAGGTTGTGAGTGTAGAACTCACTGGCGTGGACACGGGCGCCTCACAGACGATCCGCGGCTGAATGCGGAATCCGCGAGCTCTCGCAGCTCGCTACGTAGCCCGTACAATGTACAGGCAGCGCATTTGTCCTCCGCTCTCCTCTACGTAGGTTCACCATTCGTTTTAACTTTTAGGAATGCAGCCGACTCTAAAATATTGTAATATATAGAGAAGAAATAAAATCTTTTTATATAACAACAATATAATTGTTAACAGTGTAAACATAAGGTAAAACAATAGTAATAAATAAAAAAAACCATATAGAAATTCTACATGATTCATATAAGCAATCAGAGTCAACTTTTATATTATATATCCTTGAAAATACTTTAAAATAAGTTTGAACATAATGTTATTTTATTAATTGGTTACGTATATAGTATAGATTATTGTATTAATATAGAATATATTATATTTTTTATCTTAAAACTCTACATTTATAATATACTCTACAAATCCACAAAAGATAAAATGAAACGTGGACATCATAGCTTTACACGATACGCACACTACTGTTTACTGTGCTGATACAATAAATATATATGTGTGCCTGTGTAATGACATTACTGACTGTCACAAAACAGACCCATAATAAATGTATATTAATACTATTTATATATGAAAATGGAAATAAGTAAATAATAATAAATAATACTTCGGTTTTATTTATCAACGATTATTAACAATCCTAAGATATGGTAAAACGTTTGTAAAATAAAGCTACAATCGTTCTGTAGAGCCGTTAGTTTATTTACTTGTTTGATATTTTAATATTTTGTGTAAATGAATTTCAGGTAAACCGCAAGTTGTGCACTTTAGCTCAAAAAGAAATAATACACGTATGTTGTATAACGCGTAAGTATTATATGTATACGATATACGCGACCGCGGCTTTGTTGAAGGTTGGAGGGCAGCGAGGCGCGGGCGCGGCGCGGAAGGGGAAACACGTGGAGGCCCACCGCGGTTTCGAAACGCGTGTGAACTCTCAGCTTGAGTGCGCGTGCGTGGCTCGTCGTTGTCGGCCACCTCTCCTCCTCCCGCGCTCTTCTATTTTGTCTGTCTAGGACAATATGTTACAAAGTTTAATCTTATATAGTCAAACTTAGTTTTTTGTCTCTACATTGTTTTCCACACATTGAACTCTATAATACTATTACGTCAATCTCATAAATTAGGAAAATTAATTATTATCATAGTGCAAATATTATAAGCGTCTTTATAATAATTGCATAATGTTTTTTCCAAATTGACCAAACTTCTAGTAATCTATTATATGTCTATCTGAAGATTTTCTATTAGTAAATTCTTTCATATATATCTATATATACATACGCTAGTAACATATACAAAAGCTTCATGCGCTGTGCTTCAATTTTTCGGATCGATAGCAAGGAAAGTGGTTCCGAGATTTTCACTTTTTACGCTTACAAAGGAAATATATTTCTGGTATTAATTAGTGAGAATATTACATCTGTAATAAGGCAGAACAAAGTAATGTATTTACATTTTACTATCCGCTAGTAAAAATGAAATAAATAAATATTTTTTTAATTATTATTTTTTAAAATTAATACTTAATTTAAAAAGTGAAGATACCTGTAGTATAAAGAAAATATTAAAAATGAGATACAGTCATTTTAAAAATAGTTTAAAGGATTATAATATTCGTGTAATTAAAGTAACAAGAATATTATACTAGGACGTCTTAGAAATTTATTTATTTTGCTTTATGTAATAAAAATAATTTAAACACAATTTGAAATGACGTATTTGAAAGATGACAAATGAATGAGCCTATGTCTACCACAATGTTTTACTATTGTCAGTTGCTCACCAAAAGTTGGATTGTGTTGAGAGTTGTGAGTTTTGACCTACTCTACAGTTATTTACTATTCGTTAGCTTCGTTATTTGATATTCGGATTGTACTTAGAATTCTGTCTAAATATTCTGAATGTATAAAGAATATAAAATGAGTTAGTACAAGAGCATACTCTTATGATTGTTACTAAATATTATGTATTACTTTTTTAACGATGTTTTATGATCCTATTAGATTTTTAAGGTGAATGTACTAATATTTATTATGGATTGTCGAATTGGTTGAAATCTTAGGTACCGCCATCTTGGATGTAGTTTTTTGATTCAAAAATGTAGATTTTTGAAGTATTCAAAATTGGCTTTTTAAATACTTTAGTGAAATATAAATTATCGCTTAATTTATGCAAAATAAAATTTGACATTTTCCTCAAGTCAATCTTGAGTAGATTGAAAATTATATTCTATCTTAACATCTTAACTTTAAGTTTCAATGTTCTTTAGTTCTTTGTTATTAAATAACTATATGATATAGTACTTAGGTATCTACGTATTTAGGTAAATATTAATAAACAATAGGTAATTTAAAATACAACATGCAAACGTTAGGAAAAATAACTTATTGCTTCAGAATTGTTGAATTTAAATAAGATAACTAAAGTAATATACATTTTCAGTCTAAAAGAGAAATTGGAAAAATGGTATGAAAAATTGAATAGGTCTGAGCACTAGATTAAAGTAATTAAAAATCTCGCGATGACGCAATAGATTGATTTCGGTAAGATTTTGTAATTGAGGCAGGTTAGTACATGCATTCTAACCTATTAAAACATCTATTGAATACGCTTCCCCTTTTAAGGGTGTGAGCGCCATGTTGAAACCAAATCGACTGGTTCGTCATTCGTGGAGAAAGAATATAGGGTGCACGGGCGCGGGAGGGTGCAAGCGGGCGGATGCGGGGTGGGCGTGCGGCGAGCAGGACGAGGCGGCGACACGAGCTGCACGCGGTCAGCGAACGTTCGAAACCGCGGTGTTGAGGCCACCGGCGCGTGCGGCTCGCGCCCGATTCAACCTTCCTCAACGCAACCGCAACTGACCCGCGCCACGCCGCTCCACGGACAACTACCGCGCCATCGCGCACCGGCTGCCTAAAGACCTTGTACAGCTGGGTTCCTCGTTTTAACCGCTGGGCAAATCGCTATTTAGATAATGCAAAATTATACTCTCAAATAATTTCAACTATCAATGTTTAATTTAAATATAATTTGAAGTATGTATAAAAGTCTGTAAATAAAAAATGCAAAGTCTAAAATAAAAAATACATTTTATTTTGTAAAGCTTATTTAAAACTATTGATTTAAGGAGGAATAATAATAGTTTTTTATTATATTATTAACATGTATAAATGAATATAAATATTCGGAATAACATTTCTATCGCGTGGTATGTAGCTATGAGAATAATTATCGTATTCTGTTTTTAAAAAATATTAAATTAAATTTTAATTTTATTTACCTACCTACTTCAAGTGTATTTCTATATTTTTTTACTTTGGCTGACTTTTTGGTATCCATACCATATTAGATAAAAACACAGGCTATTTATATGTTGAAAATATTTTGAAAGCAAATATTACAAAGAAAACAGATAACAAAAACTTTAAGTAAAAAAATACACAGGAAAATATATAGGTATATCTAGTTGTTTCCTATTGATTAATAATAATACATTTACTCATTACGTATAAGAAATATGATAGATTACATACAATGCCGGATAAATAGATTACGCAACGATTCTATCTTTACGATGCACGTTACATCGTATTGGGTTTCACTTGTAATGCCTGCTTATAATCTACCTTGTGCTTGAATGACTTCGACTGCCGTGTACTATTCAATTTTTATACAAATTTCATTAAAGTATAGATTTTATTTTTTTACTATTGCAAACATAAAATATATTAAAATTATAATAAAATGAAAAAATAAATAAATTAGCTACCTTTTGCGGACATTATCCGAATCCGGACCTATTTTGGATATATTCATAATCGTCTGAAAATTGTTTTAAAACAATACTTACTATGCATTTAATCAACTGTAATGTTTTCGAGTTTACTAATTTAAACATCATATTTTCATTGTTTTTGCGACGACCTTCAGTTGCTCCATGTAGCATTTAGATATAAATAGGTACAGATTGAATGTCATTTGTCATATACTATATATATTCATACATATTAACTGATCGAGGTTAATTAAAAATATTAGCATATTAAAAACAAATTTAAATAGATTCCATGACCTCTATCACTTGGCATAGGATTTTATCTTTCTATTGTACTATTGGTATGTACTTTAACTAATTGCTTTTATTCCTTTTTTATTTTAAATGCATTGATTACAATAATTTTGTTAACTACATTTACCTGTTTAAAGGGCTTAAATGACAATCAATAATAATACTTCCGACATTAAGTTATAGATAAAGGTATGAATTATAAATATCAGATATTTTTGTACTATCAGTTAATGTAAAGAGTACTTATAAGATAAAGAGCCAATATCTTTATTTTTGAGCCAAATTATGATTTTTTGCTTCGCCAAAGAAGAGAACTGACCAATTTATTAATTCTTTTTGCAAAGTATCATTAAAGAAGGTAATATAAGACATAGGTTATAGATGATGATTATAAATGATATAAAATATGATTTTATATAATAACTGTTGGAGTTGAATGCAAGATTATGGTAGATAGAAAGATATTAGAACAAGTGAATGAGGTGGTATATCTGAGAAGTATGTTTAGTAGAGATGGAAGATACGAAATGGATGTGGAAAGGCGTATTGCTGCCGGTAACAGTGTTAATGGTGCTCTTGCTGCATTGATGCGACGACAAAACGTCAGCGTACCTGCACGTCTTACCGTTCACAATTGAGTACTGATACTGACGTTGTTATACGGCAGTGAAACGTGGATTTGGCAAAAGAAGAATGAAAGAATGATGAATGCAGTAGAGATGAGATCTCTTCGTCGGATATGCGGAGTCAGTTTAGCTAGCCGTATATGCAGTGAGGAGATCCGCAGAATGGCAGGTGTAAGCGCGAATGTCACAGTAAGGACGAAGAAGAACGTGCTCAGGTGGTTTGGGCACGTTGAAAGAATGAGTGATGAAAGAATGGTAAGAAAGATTTATGAAGCTAAGGTGAGTGGTGTGAGAGGTCGCTGGAGACCTCGATTGATCGAAAACACACTATCGAAGATACTGGAGGAAGGTCACGAAAAAAGCATGCCGATCCCCCGAAGGGCATGTATGAAGAGGATAATGACTGTGGACGAGGCAGGAGGTATGTAGGGACCGTAGCGTAGCGTTTGGCGCTACTACCCCGCCAGGGATAAAGCGTGAAGCTATTGATTTATGTATATATATATATATATATATATATATATATATATATATATATATATATATATATACATATGATGTATGTATACATCCTAAGTGTAACTGCACTTAAGTTAGTAAGTTAGGCGTTTTATGTAAACAAAATTAGTAACTATCGAAATGTTTTGCGTTGTTAGTATTAGAGATAGCCTCGTTCTGTATTACGTTTAAAATATTACATATACTTTTTTATAACAATGCATATAATAAAAAAAATAATTGAAGCAAGTTGTTGTAATTATTTTAAAATTTATCTACTTTGTTAACATTTATATTGTCAGATACTATTTTCAAATACGTATTACCACATAAAAATATATATATATATACATATTTTTACTATATATTTTTGAATATCAAATATACGCGATTATTCTATTTAAAAGAGTTTCATTTAAACTGAAACAAATTTTTTTACATAATATCTAGTTAATATTCAAATTTCTTTAAATAAAAATATTTGTGAATCCAAAAGCTGCTATCCTCTTAAAGTATGCTATAATTCGTCAACTTACATTATTGATATTATTATTAGCTACATATCGGCTTGTGGCACTTTTAATAGACACAACTTAAAACTTTATTATGGTGGTATGTAAGTCATTCATATAGCGTGTAGGTATGAAGGGCATTAAGAAAAGGTTAATGTTTGCTTTTTTCATAGTAACCATAGCTTGAAGTCGATTAGTTAGTGGGTGGGGATATCTTACGACTAAGTAAAGTGCCCCTATACTATTAGGCAATTATATTTAATGTAAATAAAACTTTGAAAGTTGTACACTGAAATATAGTCGTTTTTGTTTATATAAAAATTGCACAATTTAGAAGTATTGTGTGTGACTCAACTCACACAGTATCAGTAATGTATAATAACGATTATGTGCAGCAAGTTGTTTAAATCAACATTATAGTGTAGCACAAGCGCATTTCAATTATTTATTTATAGACAATATAATACAAAGTAGGAAAATTATATAAGTAAAGGGGAGTCATCGACCCGTTACCGACACATGTTCGGTTTGCCATGCTTTGAAGACTATCGCGCCAAGCGGTGAACGACCGACCTCGTGATCGCGGTGCAAGGTAATAATTGTTACACGTGCATCAAGGGCTTCAAACTAAATATAATTTCTAAAAAATAATACCAAATTCCCTTTTCATTGGGACTGGATGACCCCATGGAGTTCCTCTTACATAAATTTGATAAAAAAATATGTACAGTGTGTTCAGAGATAATAAGAGCGGGTGTTTACAACGGATGTGTAGTTTTCGTGGGTGTTATATTTTGTATATAGAATTTATGCATGCTTTTTTGTATTTGTTAAATTTCAAATTAATATAATGACGAGGAGTAAAATATATTAAAAAGATATTTATTAAAACTACTTAATAAAAATGGGCTAAACTACTTAAAAAAGATCTATTACGTAAAGAAAAATTGATACTACATACATTTCTATATAGACTTAAAATAACTTTATCCAATGTATGCCAAATATTGGATAAAGTTATTTTATTTATATGGAATAAAGTAATTTAAATTTTCTAATAGAAAATAGTAGAGTGCAGAGTGCAGAGGGCAGAGGTCCCTTGTACGTCACCATTGAACTATATAAAACCCTTGTTCTGAAATAAAAGTGAACTACGTTTAAAAAACTTATTTTATAAACACTTACTAATTTACTAATTTTATAAAAAAAATAATTAAACATATCTTGTAACCAATATTAATAAGATATACGAAACTAATCAATATAAGATGAAGAACTACTATTAATTAGTTTCGTCCCCAACTCATACGTTTGAAGTCGGTGCCAAACGCCTTAGAGATGCCTTCATTGTACGAATTACAAAATCAGACTACTACTGGTACTATACTGTTGATTTTTCTCAGTTAACCACGAAAATGTCACTATTGTATACCTACAAAGACTTTTAAATAAGGTCTCTGAGATTACCGAAATCTACGATATCTGTGGCGAAACTATATATATAGAGTTCCTCGGCTTACTACGAGACTATAAAAACCTACTGTATTTAACAAAACGGCTTGGTACTTACTGACTTCAAACCTATGAGATGGTAACAAAACAAATAAATAATAATAGTTATATTATTAATATTATTAAGTCGGTTTTTTTAAATGTAGTTTAATTTTATTTATTACTTTTTAGGCTCCGCTCGGTAATGGTTGTTGAATACAGTAGCTTAAAGGTATATAGGGTTTCATAGTGATCTGGTGTAAGTATATATCCAATAATAAATAAAAAACGATTTCAAGACTCGCAAATCATTTGCAATTTTATTAAATTCATTGAAGATTTCCATTGATATCTTCAAAGATCTTCATTAGATCTTCAACAATTGTTTGAGGGACCATCTCCAAAATATACTCTTTCAAATAAAAAAATCTTAGGTATCGGTTCACAAATGACTGAGAAATCACATTGAATACACAAAAACAGTTGTGAAAATTATGACGTCAAATTTACAAATATGATTATAAAATCAAAACTACTGGGCCCAACTGAAAATATTTTTTATAGAAATGGCAGCCTTACTGCATCGAAAAAAAAGAAAAACGTAAATTGGTTCAGAACTTTCCAAAAACATACATACAAAAAAAAGTATATCGGCCGAATTGATAATTTCCTCCTGTTGGGAAGTCGGTTAAAAAGGAACCTAAATTAATTATAACTTGATTTAACGTCGCCGTGATTAAAACATACATAATCGTATATCAGTTAGCAACTAACTGCAATATTAAGATTAAGAATGCATTTCAACAACTTTATATCAAAAACTTGGTATTTATTACCTTACATACGCAATTGTCTCTAAAAGAACTCAAATGAGAAGCAAGTTTTTTTGACTTATTTAATTGAACTTCAAGGAAGATATACATATATATATATATATATATATATATATATATATATATATATATATATATATATATATATATATGTTAGTTTTTTTGTTACAAACCACGGACTTATCGTACGTGCATGAAGTTTTACGATTCTATTTTATAATTATATCAATTTTTTTTACGGTGACGAGTGGAGAGCACCCCACACACTGTAGGGAATCAGAAATATATTCAACATATTATAGAAGAGTCCCTCCACGTTAATATTAATATACTAAAAACCATTATATTATAGAAATATATGTAAATTACGAAACTATAGACATAGACAAAATAATGTAATATAAAAATATATAATATAATATATCTGTAGATATTTTTAAACGTTTTTTTTTCATCTTTCGAAACAAATACCACAAAAAGGTACGACGATTTTCGATGCTCAAGCATTTATATGTTGATGTGCTATCCCTGGTTTAGAGGTGACATTGAGACATGCTCTGCAAGTTGAATACATTTGATATAAAACCGCCAGTTACTTTTTTATAAAGGCTAACTGCGAAAACTTGTAAGTATAAATTTAGTATTATATTATGAATATGAATTTTTCAGTTAGTGTTTTATTTCACTTTTAATAAAATTGTTACCGTTATTGAAAGGGAGCCATCGAGGCGCAGTTATCTAAAAATAAATTTATTTTTATTTCTCCGCTGTGGTACCTAAGATATAGCCCGGCATTAAGTTTGCTACTTAACTCGCAATGTTTCCATTTCGGACGGAAAGCAGTCAATCGAGTGTCTTGACACTAGGTTGTCTCTGAATACTCTGCTATGCGCTAATAAACTACATAGGTATTGCTTAGATATGAGATTACTGAAATGTCACGAGTCACGAGATTACAAAATGTGATTGAATTTAATTTGTGCATCAGCATGTACATATATGTTTTATAACAATAACAAAAGTCATTTAGAAATAAAATAATTCCCGAGCATTTGGCATTCTGGTTCGACCGCAGTGTTTTTGACCTTTTCTAAGAATTTGCATACGTGATATTTTTTTACACGTGTCCTCGCTTAGGCGATATTTTTTTTAATTATGAGTATCGAAAAAACTCTATTCTTGTTTATAAATTATATTGAAAATAATTTTAAAAAATAATATTATATACAAATAGGATTTGTTTTGAATTAGTCTAATATGACGAAATATTAGACTAATTCAACACAAACAGGATACAGAAACAGGTTACCCACACAGGGTATAATTAGTTTAATACTATATTAATATATATAGTATTATACCCATAAGTACATTGTTTTTTTAAAATATGGTATGACTATATGTATATATGTATAACAATTATAGTATCTTAGCTCTTATTTTGTTTTCTTTTTATATTTTTTAATGCGCTGTTTTTATAAACATTCAATCAAGCTTTGAACTGTAAATAGCATAAATAAATTGTATATAATTTTTGTGTATTAATGCTTATCAATGTTTAAATTATTCATTTTTCTCATCGATGATCTTGTTTTGTATAGAGTATCTTTTATATAATTTTAATTTGAATTAATTTAGTAAATTATAAAAGTTTGTACTGAATATAATAATAGCATAAAAGCATGTATACAGTAAAATATGTTTAGTTTTATATATTTAATATTAATAATAATTTATACATATGTACCTCGTATAACTAAGGTAAATTAATTGCTTCAAAAACTTGTCAAAATATAAATCTTAGTTATAAGGAGCCAACTATATTGATGTTAAGTACATTTATATGACAGATGTATCAATAAGGAAAAAAGGTACAGACAGTCTGTAGTGCCAAAAATTTTATATTTAAAAAAAATGTCAATACTACGGTGCATGTTATTTGATTATAAGTCTGTAGTCAGCGCGAAAGATAAGAAAACGGACTGTTAGCTTAACTTTTCATTTTTAATCTGTTAATTTATCGAAATAAATATAATCCGTTAGTTTTGGAAGTTTAATTTTTATTAGTTTTAGAATTTTTAGAGAATTAACTTAAGAGTAATATTTTGTAAACTAATATATTTTATTATTTCTTTTATATGTAGATAACCAAATCAAGAGTGATAAACATTATTATATTTTTCAACAGCTTAACTATAATATACATCGGAGATAGCATGAACATTGACAATAATTTATTTATATTATATAGTTTGCATTATAATTTGTATATAAATTGTAAGCTTTCAATGCTTGTGCTTATTATAACAGTTCGGTAAATATTTATCTGTATTACTCAATTTGTGTTGAGCTCTTTATGCTCTGTGTGTCAATGTAAAAAGGTGTTATGGCAATGGGTTTTGATTTTGACAGATGATCTTGAAAACTGTTTTATTTTCATATTCATTTGTATATCTATCTATGTTTTTTAATCAATATACACTTATTTTAAGAGCATATTTGGTTTATGCTGCTGATTTATTTTATTCCATATATATATTAAAATTTTAAAATGGGAGGCGGAGATTTGGTAATTATTAATATTCATTAATAATATTTTGAGTTACTTAATATTATTTGAAGAAACATATATCTTACTGCAAGGCATAATGTATACTAAGTTAAATATGTCAACTTTTAGAATACAAAAAAAACCTGGCATCCCAATACATATAAAAATCAAGAACGTGTGTGGAAAGCAGAACAAGCAGCAGCAGAAGAAAAGAAAAGAATTTTGGAATTACAGAGAGAACGAGCTGAGGAGAGAGATCGTGAAGAGTTGAATGAATTAACAAAGCCAAAATCTAAAGATGATCGTCTCCATTGGATGTATGATGTTAGTATTACAAATAAAACTTTCTCTACATTGTCTATCATTATTCATTATTAATAAGTATGTGTCAGAATAAATATTTTTAAAGCTTTTATATTTAGTACATCATAGTCCATGCTTACACTTATAGAAAGGACAGCATAATTGTTTGTAAATATCATAACTAACATTGATTAATGTATTATTTTCTAGAAACCTGATAAAAAGGCTCAGCAAGAAGATTACTTGTTAGGAAAAGCTATTGACAAGAATTATGATCAGAGTAGTAAATCTGAGAATGATATACCAGCTGTTTCACATAGAGTTGTGGGTTCAAGTATGCTTGCAACAGCTAGTGATGTTCAAGTAGATTTGGCTCGAAAACTCAGAGAAGATCCTTTATTGATGGTTAAAGAAAGAGAAAGGGCTGCCAGAGCTGCTCTCTTAAATAATCCGGTGCAAAGACGTAGACTAGCAGAATTGCTACGAAAAGAACAGGTAATATATTTATTTTATATTATATACGGTGTTACAAAACTTGATTTACAAAATGAAGAGAGTAATTGTATATAGAAAGTTAATTGTTTTCACGAAAATATTTAATCCCTCTTTTATTTAAAATATATTATGTAAAATTATTTATATGTAATAATACTTTATGTAAAATAAATAAATTAATTATAAAGGCCTCCATAATAGGCCATTATAATGCAGTGGGACAATATCTGACTGTACTTGCATTGTGTTATAGGTGACTGTTGAATTAATGGTTGAATTAGTGGATCAATTCCCGTTATATTATATTTAACATTTACTTTCATTTCTCTGGTCTAGTAAGACAAAGTGTGTTTTGAGTATGTCAAACAACTATGTGTCAATTTTGGATGGGAAGCAGTCTAGTGGAGTGTTTTCACACACCACAGCTCATTCAATGTAACAAACTGACTCTGCCCGATCCCCCATTGTTGATATTATGCTTTAATAATACTTGAATTGAATATAGATAGAAACTATAGGTTTTCTTTAAAAAACATCTTTTCATCAAATTCTCTTACATACCGCAACATAAATTAATTTATTTCCTAATAAAATAAAAATAATTAAATTCAAGTAATCATTCATCAGCCTACAATAAACTTTTCCATTAAAAGCTGCAATTTGCCTTTTTTTCTAACAGTTTTATGATATTTTTAATTTAGTGTTATTCATGTAATTCTTGAGTGTAATAAAATCACAACTGAGACTACTATAAATAATGTCTGGAAATATTTTTAAATGATAATATTTTAAAAGTCACTTATGTATGAGCCTGCTTATGGGTGAACTGCAAACATATCCTGTAGCTAAAATTCTCTATCAGCTGCTAGGTTAGTAAGCTGAATCATCAAAATATTATTTATAGACAAGCATCAGTTGTTCTCCTCCGACCATTGGACTCAAATCCCATCATTAATTTTTTCAACAGTTTTAAATGGATATAGATGTATTTTTGAAACTTCATCTGATTATATTGTACCACCTTGAATGATAACTCTTGGTTATTTTCTTTATTTCTTGGCATTATTTTCTTACTTATTGGCATATTGCAGACTTTTATATATTCATAGAATCTGCTGATTCAGTTTTTATGTAGGCCTGTACAATAAAAATACATTTATAACTTTACAAATGCAGTTAATACTGACTATAATAATTTAATGATAAGTCTACATTTTATAATATTTTTTTTATTTTTTATAGGAGCAGAAAAATTCTATCAAAAGTGAGAAAAAATCCAAGAAAAAAGGCAAAGATATAGATAATTTGCTTTTAGAGAAACTGAACTCTTTAGGTGGTGAAAAAGGAGTGGATATTGTTAAATTACTTGAGTCTGATGATTCATCATCAGATAGTTCATCTGAGGAAAAAAGCAAAAAACATAAAATGAAACAAAGGAAGAAGAAGAAGAAGTTAAAAAAGAGCAAAGGAGGCTCTGATATAGATTCTTCACATAAAAAAAAGAAAGCCAAGCATAAAAAGAAGGACCACAAAGATAAGACTGAATCAGATTCTGAAGAAAAGAGGACAAAACCTAACTATGAAAACAAGAGGTCTTCACCAGTAAAAAGAAAATCTTTAAGTGACACTAGTGATTATGAAGAAACTCCCAAAAAAAAATCTAGGGCAGACCCATCTCCACAGAGGAAAAGGTCTGACAGGGAAAAAGAATATAGTCAACACAAAAGTAGAGATACAAAACATATAAGGGAACAATATTATGGAGATAGAAAAGGTGGACAAAGACAAGATAGAAGCAGAGACAACAGATATGAAATTAGAAGTCAATCAACACATAAAAGGATAGGTCTCAGTGAACAAGAGAAAGCTGCTAAGTTGGCAGAAATGGCTGCTGCGGGGGCGGAAAGGGAAGTCCAGCGGGGAAAGCGTGTCGCTGAACAACGAATTGAAAAAGAATCCGAAAAAGTTTTGCCTAGATATTCATCTCGAAATGAAGCGCGTGTTTTACCAGACTCACTTGAAAGCCGCATTCATTCAAACAGGCATTACATTCAGCGTGGCCAACGTCACATGAATGAGCATTTTGCTAGAAGGCATTAATTAAATAATGTAAGCTAGAAAGTATGTAAATAAAATATATCATATGCATTTCGATATTGTTTTATTTGATATAAATTATATTAAGAATAAAAGAAATACACAAATTGCATTATACTTATTTATAATCGAAATAAAAATGAAATCTGATACAATAATTCCATGGTTCTATATAATTTGTATGTGTTTACATGAATTAAAGCCGATGTTTCTACTTGTCTAGTCAAGCGGTATCTTCTCTCTAACTATCTGTAATGTAAATGATAAATATTATAAGAAATATATTTAAATCTTACCTTAATCTATATGTGCAATCTTATCTTAATCTATATGTGCAAAGCCACGTGAGTAAACTTAAGAGTATGGTCTGTCTGTGTATCAGGTATTCAGAAACATTTTTTAATTTATATTGTAATAATGGTTCACATTCGTATTTAAATTCAAGTTATGCTTTATACACCAAAAAAATGAAAATAAAATCGATTGTTGTATTTTGCTCAATCCAATGGAGACACCAGTGTTTTAAGATTATCATCAGGCTGCAAAGGAGACGGCTGATCTTAAGTCAGTCCTTTGCGACAACTAGGTGAGAAATGGATATGTCAATGATATGTTGTGTCGAATACCTCAGCGCACATCCCTGCGTAAATAGGATCTGTGTCCCATGGGCCGCGTTCGGGCAGGGGGAGCGCGCGGCGGCGTAGTTCCGCCACGAGCTCGCTCACCTCCATGATGGGTATAGGATCGAGTGCGCGCGCCAGACCCGCCAAGTATTCAACGTAGTGCATCCTGTAAGAAAATACCTTGTAAACACACCTCTATCAGGCCCCGTTTGTAGAGGCCGTCTAGTGAGCCGTAGGGGCGGGGCGGGGGACGCAATGCAGCTCGACGCACTAGCGTTTCTAAGTCATCCACTCCCAAGATTGGCAGCGGGTCGACCTTCTGCCATCTCACCAACCGGCTCAAATACTCCAAGTAATGGTTCCTGGAACAACACGCCGCACTGACCACCGCCTCATCTTCAACGCACCCTTTATATAAACATATACGGCGCGGTAACAAATATAATAAAGTGAGGGATTACTAACGGGTGGTGCGGAAGAGCAGAATCATTCAAAGGTGTGTGGTAATTTCTCAGTTTTACGTATATTACTTGGTAGAAGTTAGAAGTTAGTTTATGCGTATTTATATTTACGTACTTGCAGAGTCCAGCCTGCTTGGGTTGCACTTCACTACCACAGGTAGTGTCTATAAGACCAGTAGGCGTCTCTCGCTGCAGCTGTATTGGGCATCGGTTGTTGTTAGTGTCCACTGCTTCTGTTTCATATGCTACATTATTCATCTGAAATATATTAATATTAAAGTAAGTTTTTATAGTAAGTTTTGCCATATATAATTAAAAGAAAATATTATATTCCAATTATCTTACTTGTAAAAGTGTTTGCAGTTCATGTGGCTCCTTATCACGGAGGTAAAAAAGACAGTTACGAGGATGATGTGCGTGGAGACCAAGTTTGGCGCAGTATTCGCTCAGCCCACATCGAGCACCCATTGTGAAAGGTTTCCCGCATCCGTAGCAAAATTCATATTTACATTGTGTACAAGTGAAATGCATACACCCACCTCTGAAAAAAGTAAAAGTAATACGATAGTTAAGCCAAAGCATTTAAATTGCATCAAAATGCCATTTAATTGCATCAAAATACAATTTAATTGCATCAAAATGCAATTTAAATGCTTATTTATAAAAATACAGATTTTCAGATATATATTTAAATTACCTTGACAAAGAATATTTGAAATGGCATCTAGGACAATCCAGTCCATTTTCTTTGAGATGCTGTTGAACAGCTACTATGGATCGTTCGGGATCGTTGTCTTCTAACCATGCCGTATATTGATCGCACGATAAGCCCTCGTGATTGGAATTCCACTGTAAGATTTATTTGTTACTATATGGTGTTGATGATATGTATTTATGATATATGTGTTTTTTACGATAAACAAAGTATGTTAATTAAAAAATCTTACTGGTTTTCTACAACTTGCGCATGTAACAGATTTGCATTCAGGACATCGCAGTTTTTTCTGTTTTGGATGAACAAAAAATCCCGATGAGCACTCGACACACCATCTAAAATTTGGATCTCGTGCGAGTGTCCTATCTCGTAACTGAAAAAATACAAGTAGAAATTGTTGGAATATCACAATTAGAAAAAATATTAACATCCATTATTTAACCAAACTGAGCTTGGCTAAAGTACCTTTCTCTGAAACAGTTCATGTGTATCAGTTTCTAATAAAGTTTTAAGTAAAATGTCCAAATGGGCAAAATAATCAAGCCAATTATCTTCTGGAACATTTTCTAATTCAGGCTCTTTGCAATATGGACAAACGCAATCTACTATACTTCGTTCCGTGACTTGGACCGTAAAGTAATGATGGGCACATTCTCGACAACATCTGTGAGTGCAACGTAACATGGATACCATCTGTAAATTGAGAAGAATATTATTAATTATTTAATTACGAATCTTGTAAGTTAGTACCAACTATATTATAATATTAGAAATATGTTTTCTACCTCGTGTTCAGGAAATTTCGAAGCACAAAGTTCGCAGTCTTGATGCAAATACGCTAGAGCTGAATTTAAATCTGCACATTCCAGCGCAGCTAAGAGTGCCGCCGGTGGATCAATTCCTTGGGAAACTAATTCTACTGCTAATTGCGCTTGTTCCCAAGTTTCCATAGCCCCTTCAGCAAGTAACATTCTCGCTTGTCTCTGAGTAAGAAAATATATTTCCTTAAATATCTTTAATATTAATATAATAATAAAATATTTTAATTAAAATGTACCTCAGGTGAACCTTCAGGGAGGTGTACTCTGGCTAAATCAATTAGTTGTCCAGATATTTGACGAACTGTTATTGGTTGTGGCAAAGAAATTATTGCTGGTATTGTTTCTTCTTCTCTATGTAAAAATTGTAGGTCTGGTTGTTCGGAATCACTTTCCGTCCACTCGTCTTCAGTGCGACATGTTTCTCTGAAAAAATTATCATTTTTCTTTTTGTCTAAAATAACGTTATCAGGTGAACGTTGCTTGGTCACGTGGACTGGCGGAGGAGGCGCTGCCTTTTTTTTATTTAATGTAGAAGTAGAAGCTTTTACTTCAGGTATTTCTGGTACCTGTCCATTTGTTTTAATCTCTTGCTCGTTAAAAAGTCTCGTTTGTAATTGTTTGACGTGGCCACTTTGGACATTTCCAAAGTGACTTTTAGGAGGATTTGGAGCATGATATTGCTTTAGACTAGCTCTTCGAATCGGAACTTTAGACGCCAACACTTTTGGCATATTTTTATTTTCTATTTTTTGTTTATTATTTTGTATAGTTTTTATAAGTTTTGGAATATTAGATTTGTTGGTGGGAGGTGATATTTTTGATTTTTCTTTATTGTTTGAATTTATCGTCTCAGAATGTGTAATCTCTGAATTAATATTATTAGTGCTTTTGTTTAAATTTACTTCATTTAAATCTGTGATTACTGCTTCAGGGCTCGTATCATTATTTTGAGTTAATGGTTCTTTATTTTCGTTCCCCACATTGTTATTCAGTTCAGGAGGTGAGATGGATATAATGGATGTATTTATTTCATTTACAATTTTATAATTTGCTTTTTTGATTTCTTCTTTGTCAGAGGAAATATTTAGCTCAGTTTTAAATGGTTCTTTATTTATCGAAAACTCGTTTAGTTCCTCTGAGGACGTATTTATTTTGTTATCTAATATTTCTACATTTTCTAAATGCGCACTAATAAACATATTTTTAAATTCGTTTATTGTTAATTTTATTGGTGGACTAGGCTCGTAACGACCTACATTTACTGATTCCTTAACGTAAACCTGAGCATATTGTGGTTCTTGCTTGATAACATTTTCAATTTGTATATTATTCTTACTTTCATTTAAGTTTATTTTTTTTATTGTTATATTTTCCTTCTTGTGGGTATCAATACTTAGCTGTGCGTAAATCTCTTCAAAAGAATCCACTGCAGAAAATAAATTATTATTTAGATCTTCTGTTTTATCTCTTCTTGTTACTTTTTGTTGTTGGTTATGCGGCACTATTCCTGTACTATGCTCTTGTTGTAAACTTTGAGCTATAGAATTAAGTATTTCAATATTTGTTTGCTTAAAATCTTCTAATTCATTTTCCACATGATCCATTGCTTCTTCAAAGTTTTCATTTTCCTCTGAACTAGTTCTTTGAACTGGCAATCTGTTTTCTGATTGGTAATTTGATTCTTCATCACTGATAGAGAATTCTTTGTCATCAGATGTTAAGTCTTCTGTTTCTCCTTCCTCTGTGTCGCTGTAACTGGACTCTTTTTCTGAAGAAAAGTGTGATTCATTTATACTTTCCTCGGATTCACTTTGAGTATCACTTTTCGCTGGCATGGAATTAATATCAGAAGTTATTTCATTCTTCATTTGTTGTATAATTTTTTGTGTGCTGTCAACTATATCACTAAGATTATTAGCTTTATCTTCTTTTATATCTATTTCGTTAATACTATTACTAATTTCCTTATTAAATTGCTTATTAACTACACTACTGTCGGCTTGAGGTTTTTTTATTTTTTTTTTATTTTCTTTTATAGATTTAGGCATGCCGTTAAATGATTTTGAAGGAGGCGCGTTTTTTAATTTTGCCTTTATTACATTATGGTTACTAGATGTTTCAGATTGATCGTCTAATATATTTTGTTTGTTTTCTTTGCTATCCAGATTATTAAAATCGTATTCAATATTAATCTCCCTGGAAGAAGTATTCTTTGTATCGGAATGATCATCTTTAGTCAGATTCGGTAATGGACTTGATCTTGTTAATGCATTATATGCATCGATAAAATCATTTTCCGATTGAGTAAAATCAGTTAAATTTGCGTTTTGTTGCTGTGAATTAGTATTATTGCTTGAGGTTTCTTTTTCTTGAATTATTAACTGATTATCTAGTAAACCTTTTAAGAGTAGTTTTTCATCAATAAGTGGTATACCGGCTTGATTCAATAACATTTTTAATTTTTCTGCTATATTGGTACTGTCCTTGGTGATATGTTCATTACTTCCTTCCATAACCATTTGCTGATTATTTTTATTATTTACATTAATGTCTAATGGTAAGTACATCCAGTCATCATCTTGAAATTTGTTTGGTGTTACTTCAAATTCATCTGAACTGTCGTCTGCTGAAATGTAAACGTGAATGTTATGATGATATATTATGATGATATGGCTTTGTATGCAAGTGTTATTGTTTTTTGGGGCTCTTTAGATTACCGCGAATGCGGCTGGATAAAGTGGCTGGAGGCGCAGCATCATCATCCGCTCCAGTTGGTAAGCCCCACACTTGACCTCGTAATCTGCCTTCTTCTCCCACTACCATATTTTCTGCCTGAAAACAATAATAACGTTGACACTACTCATCCATTTGTTGTATTCACTTTAAAAGATAAAAATTACCTGCCGACGACATCGCTCTACACATTCGTTAACTGCAGGCCACATTGCACCTCTATGTTTTGCTAGGGCTGCTCGTGCATCAAGTTCTGAAACATTAACCCCTGGTGCCAATCTCGCTGCAGCCGCGCGTACTCCTGCACACAAACTCGGCCATCGTTCGCTTAACCAAGCCAATGGTGCTACCGGATTTTGAGCTAAAGCTGCGTGAACTTCTGCTGCACTAAATCCGAGTCTTTCAGCTTCACTCATTAAACGAGCGAGTTCTAAGCCTCTCTCAGCCTCTCTTCTTGATGCACCACCGGCTAGTGCTTCGAGTGATATGGCTCTGTTATTTGACAATGGTTCTGGTGATGGAGCCTAGATGAAAACAAATTTTTTATTAGATTTCCACCACATAAGATGCATCCACATTTCAAAATATCGTCGGCAACGATAGCAATCTTAGGGTTTAAAGCAAACTACGTATGTTTTTTAGGTAATAGAATTAATTATCATATATTATTTGAGGGCTAATTTCAAACAAAAAACATACTTAGTCAACAGGGGTTTTTTATTATTTACCTCTGAACCATAGATGCTGGATCGTCGTACAGGACGCCTTCTTAAGTCCAAATGAGAAGCTCGGCGTGTGAGTCGACTTGTTCTTCGTCTTTCGGCCTCACTCCAGTCACCATTAGGACTACTATCTCGAGGTTCGCGCCATTCCCATCTACCGACACTAGTATGGACACTTCGTTCGCTTTCCTAGAGAACATTTTCATGTTTTTACCATGCAATACAATAATTTCATTCTTACAAGAAAATATTTATATTTTAGTATTTTTTATTATTAAATAGAAAAAGCATTATTATTCATGCCTATAACTGTAATGTCAATACTATAACTTACACGAGTGTCACTTGATAAGGACATTCTGCTATGAGATCTTTCTCGGCGAGCTTCATCTCGTAATCGCCGCCGTGGTCTTGAGCGTGTAACCGATTGAGCCCGATCCCAATTGGTAGGTACCTCATAAGTCTAAAAATATACATACTTTTTTTTATCCCGCATAACAGGGTAGACAGGAAGTACCTAGTGTCAGGACTCGCCGTACTCCGCTTTCCGTCAAATTCGAGATTGCGGAATTCAAGCCCACGCTTTGTTTTAGTAAAGTGATGAAATGAAAATAACTTAAATATAATTATTCACCTGTGTGGAAATCGAATCCACAGCCAATCGCGTTTACAGTTAGACTCTATTTTACTGCGCCACGATCAGCCTACATATCTAATTAGGTTATAAAATGATTTTTCCCCTGTACTACTTTTTGTTACTTCGTCAAACGTTGAGTGAGATGCTTAAATTTATTATTATTTTAGTCTGTTACTGCTTACTTGTGTAGAAATGCTTTGTGGTGGAGGGGAAGTTCCAGTATTGGTCCGACTTGATCTGGACAGAGGTCTCGTATCAATTTCGCGAGCTGGAGAGTTTCCAACTGACTTTTTTTGAAAATTTGTGTTATTTACATTTGATGATGATCGTACTGAACTTTCTCGAGGTGGTGAAGGACCGACGGAAATACTATGCACAGTCTTTGATGTTTGTAAAGATGTTGATGAAATTTTATTATCAGAATTCGAAGACCGATTTGATTTGTTATTTCTAGGTGAAGAATGCTGAAAACTTTCAACTTCTTTAGGCGGCGAAGGCCCCACGGCTATATCATGTCGATGTTGCACTTGTTCTACTCGTTCATTGCTTTGTTCTCTAGACGGTGGCGTAGTTAATCTATTTATGACTTTCGTAGTAGCTTTGTCTTCCCGAGGTGGAGATGGTCCACAAGCCGTTGAAGTTCGTTCTCGAATTAGTTTAGTTTTGTTGCCTTTATCTTCTGAAAAATATTGCATTTTAAAGAAAATACATCATAACATACTAACATTGATATTTTATAAAATATATTATACTGTACCACTTTTTAAACGAGGCTGTTCCACAGTTTTACTTGTAGGTAAAAATTTTTCATTGATTTTAAGCTTTGTTAATCCATTATTGATTGTGTCTGTTACAATTTGTGGTTTTACAGTAGGCGTCCGACAACATACTGCACATACTCGAACGCCAGCTTCATTTACAAAAGTACAGTGTTCACACTGCCAAGTTGAACTTGGTGGCGGTGGAGCAGGGCCTAAAGAGTCTTCTTTTTCTTTATTTTGTACATCTGGTTCACTTTCCAATTCACTTTCGGAATCAGCGTCACTTGAAGATACAGGTGGAGGTGATGGAGTTCGATGTTTTGAACGTCGTGATGTGCGTGATCGTACACTCATAGCAGGTGATGGTGCGCGAGATCCAGCTCTAGATACTGCTCGAGATGGTGCTCTGCTTTCAGCTGGACAATCAAAATTATATTAAATATATATTATATTACAAATAAGATAATTATTTTAGGATATGGAATCCTTGTTTGTGATACCTCTCCGATATGGCTGTGGAGTTTGAGGTGGATGCCCGTGTGTATGCGGCATCATACGTGGATTGTGTGTAGCGTGCGAGGGGTGTGGCGAGCAGCAAGGTTGCGGCCAAGGACCTGGTCCAAACCATTGATGTTCTAAATTAGCACAACTACCGTACCGCCAGGGATTCGTCGCACAATGAACACATCCAGCACAGGCAGGACCTCCTAGCTCCATAACGGAAGTGCCTCGTCTAAGAGGCCGACCCCAGTTTTGTGCTGATAAGTTCTCTTGGAGCTCCCACGGCTCTAATACTTGAGGTTGATGTACCTGTGAAATTGTAAGTAGCAGTAATTGGATGGTTTAAAAAAAATTTTTAAAAAGTAAAACTATAGTAGTACTCGTATTTTACCATATTCGGGGGCATATTAAATCCTGACAGTGATCCTCGATGTCTATTCCAAGATGAAAAATGCCCTAAAGTGTTTGTTTGATCTTGAGCCGGAACAGGTGGACTCGGGTGATTAATAGCGTTTGGTAAGTATGGCGTACTGCCCATATGTGGTGTCATCGCTGGTACATTGCCCTGGGGATGTTGAATTTGTGGGCGTTGTGTAGCAATATGGTTCGTATTCGTTATTGTTGCCATTTGGTTCATTTGATTATGGCCCCCCGAAGACATGGTGAGCGTGGCACGACGTTGATCTAGCGCAGGCGGGCATGGACTGGCACTTGATCGGTCACCACTGATCTGTAGAATTAAATATGAAAATTAAATTTATTATGATTTAACTAATAAAAGATAAAAACAAATAATAAAAGGATTTTAATACCTTATGTTTTCGTGGTGGTGGTACCGGTGCTGCAGTTTTTGGCGGTAGTGGAGGCCGTTCGTCTCGTAATTGTGAAAATGGAAGCGCCTAATTGGATAAAAATATGCTAGTACGATTATTCTTTATATGTTGGTAAATAAATTATATTAAACATTAATATCTAATTATATATTTTTTTCGCTTCACGCTTTTTATCCACATAGCAGAATAGACAGAAAGTATCTAAAGTCAAGAGTACTCCGCTTTCCCCCGAATTTGATACGTTGCGTGTTGAGTGGTGGAACTTAACGTCGCACTTTGTCTTACCAGAGTGAGTAAGTGAAAATAATTTAAAATGTAATCACTCCCCCGAGCAGGGATCGAACCCACAACCGGTCGCGTTTACAGTCAGACGCTGTCCCATAGCGCCACGACCGGCTTCATCTCATCTGTTTATATTTAATGAGTTATTACTTTAGTGAAGTAATTTAACAATGAGTACATATTTTATCTATTGTTATTAATCTGATACGTCACTTTGTAAACATAACATGTTCAATCTTGGGCATGTCGCCAATATTATGACGCGAGTATTTATTTAGGACTAATCGTCTCTATTAAGAGACACAAGTGTTCTTCTAGCTTCTAGCTGAACGCAAATTTTTAAACATAGACAACAATATGCGTAGGATAATTATTTTCATTTAGCAGCTCTTATAAGTCAAAGTGCAGCGTTGAGTTACAAAATTCGCCGCTTGACACGCAATGTCTATAAATTGGACAGAAACAGGCGTACGGACTCATGACACTAGGACTTTGACTATCCTGCAATGCCGGAAGAAGCGTGAAGCTGCTGTAACTTTATTTTTAGTTATAACTAAACGAACTAATTCTTTGTTCATAAAAATGTAAGCGATGCTTAAAGAATTTTTATTATAAAATATTCATTTTACCTAATGATAAAGGTTAAAATTATTAAAAATATAATTAATTTACTTGTCGCTGATGATGCCTTCGCTTAGGATGACGATGGTACATGTCATCACAAGATGCGCAGAGAGCTCGGCGACCGCACTCCGTACATCGCACTCTTGCGCCGCCCCCACCGCATAAGCCGCAGGAGGCGCCTGCGTCTAATGGATGACCTGGTACCATTTTATTTGCAAATCATATATAATTTTTATCATAAAACTAAAGACTGTTTGTAAAGACAAATAAACTAAAAGTAGTTTATTACTATTATATAAATATTGAAAGTGAAAAAAGTTTGTACCTTTATTTTACAGAAAATGAGACGGATGGATGCATAAAGTGAATATTTTCTTCTAATAAAGTATCAAAAATACATTAAATTATAAAAACTAATAATACTTTAATTTAATATACATATGTAAGTTATTTAGTAGATCAGTTACAAAATTGTCTGTATGTTGTTTTTTCTCTTTTTTTATCCCGCATAGCGTACACAGAACGTACTTAGTGTCGAGACTCGAGTTCGTTTTTCACCGAATTTGAGACACTGCGTGGTGAGTGATGGAACTCAACTCCGCACTTTGTCTTTACCAGAGCGAGGAAATGAAAATAATTTAAGTATAATCACTCAACCGAGTGGGGATCGAACCCACAAAAAATCACGTTTACAGTCAGACGCTGTCACACTGCGCCACGGTCGGCCTCCGGTCTCTATGTTTGTTATGACTTTTTTACTTTTATATGTGTAGTATAACAAGAGTTGGCGATTGAAACACATGATAACAAGTTTCGCCAACGATTGGGTAGTGTCTCAATGGACGAAATGCTTAAAATCCAGTGATTTTCATAAAATATTAACTTGTAACATTACAAAAGTGTTAATATTAAGAAATAGTCACTCATGAAAAAGTATTTAAAATTTTAGATCATACTGAACTATTTAGATTGTTTGCAACAGTGCATATGATAAGAATAAACGTTACTGGATACGTACATGGTACATATCGTGTATTAAGATTTAGTATTTTTATATAATAGCGTGTGAAAAATATTCATAATTACATAAAAGAAATATTGATTCAGGTTCAGATACCTGTAGGAGGCCTCGGCGGAGGTGGAGGTGGTGGTTGCAACTTTGCGTTGACATATTGTTCAGTGGGGAACTCCACTACTTCGTAGTCCGGTTCAGGTTTTGCTATCGGAGCTCGTTGTTGAAAAGATCGCACTGACATGGTGGGAGTTGGTGGCACCGCCATGCGCGGATCGCGCCCTCGGTTTTTTAACATCTGAAAGTTATATGCTAATAGTTAATATTAAGAAAAATTAATATAGAAAAAAAATATCTTTTATTGGCATATTTTTCTCTTTTCATCATGGCGTGATTGGAACGTGGCTGATCGACATGATGTTTGTAAATGCAAATGTCACTCAGGAATATTTATATTCACTTTCGTTGTTTGGTAAGACAAATGCGGAGCGGTAGTTTTTGTATTACAGTAAATACATGTATCTTTAAGTGGGCAAATGATAAATAGACTCAACTTTCACTTACATTAATAGACTAATCTTACATTACTTTTTTATTACTTGGATTGTCGGCCCATTGTTTGTTTACTCTGTATTTATTATACTATTATTACTCATAGACATGGAATATTGAAATTACATTGACCAGAAGAAAATAGTTAATGCATACGAACATAGCTTCGTAACCTACTTCTAAGGAATGTGTGTCGTGATGCCAGTAAATGAAAACAGGATTGTAGTAAACTTTTACAAAATAAAATATCATAAAATGTAATGCAATAGGTTCTATAAAGCCTCTTTTTGTAATTGTGATCAAAAAATGCTTAGCTTGCCTATATCAAAGAATGATTCAGAATTTTCATATACATACGCGCAGAAGTAGAAGGCATGCTTGAGATGCCTAATTATAGGGTGATTTTAGTTAGACGAAAAAAACAAATAATATTTTTTTTTTATATAATAAATAATCTATTGTTCAAAATTTTTGTAATTTATGTGATAATCATAGTTATGTTTTGTATAATAAATATCAAATTATAATATGTTGATAAGCAATATGTGAATTTTAAAAGAGATTTACCTTAGGACAACGCCCTAAGTGTAAAATGCTTTTGAACATGTACAAGAATAGATCTTTTACGTTTATTGATTATTTTATAATAATAAAATTTTAACAGTAAGCTGTTTTTATTTTTTTTAAACATTACACAACATAAGCTTTGTTCTTTGTAGCTATTTTCACCGTCACTTTGAAGCATAAGTTATTAAGACGTTTACAAGTGGATGACAGTGTCTGACTAAATTAATCACTTTTAACGCTCTAAAGTTCTTGTTATAGTGTAAATATGTAATTTTAGTTTTTATGTATATTAATACTTTTATGTTATATTAGTATTTTTTGGATATAAATATAAATGTTTCATATACTCTGAATGTACATAAATCTCTTATATATCTTTTATTAAGCATATTTAATTATCATTTGAATAATTAATATTTTTAAAAATATATTTTAAACATAGATAATAATCACACTAATTCGTATAAGATTAATTAATTTATTTTTATGTATAATAGAATTGAATCTATGCAAATTGTACAGCAGCTGTGACCGGGATAGAGCGGGCGTTGCCGCGTCGCAAGCGCTCGTCGACCCATTTATTCCGCCTCTCATATCCCAAAATATCGAAAGTATTTACATACTTAGTGCAATATATACGTTGCATGGTACAGAATCAATCCAATATTAGATAATGATGTCAAAAATGTGTGGTTATTGAACAAATTGAATACTTGCCGTGTTTATTTTAATCTACACTTACAATGATAGCACTTTAAACTGTACGGTTTGCAAAACTTGGCATATTGGCGGGAAGAGACACCAGTTTGATATCAAAGTTACACTCGCGGTAGGAGATAAAAGCTGGCCTGAACGTGGCCGGAGACGCGGAATACTGACGTGCCAGTGCTAATCTTGCCCCCTATCCGGATAAAATTGACAGCGCGAAGACGCGTGCGCCGCCACCGTCTCTATTTCTGTCCGCGGCCGTGTTGCCCTGATTCTACTAAAATTACTACGCGCTTCTATTTCCGCACTCCACTCAATGCGCTCGTCAGGCACACCACGAATTCGTTTTTCTTAGAGGTTGTCACTTTTTAGCTGTGGGTCGTTTGGGTGTTGTTTTTTTCATTGTGCCTTATATAATTTACATTAGTAATGTACATGTATTGTTAAGATTATAATACATCTACATATCTATAAGTATTTCTGTAAATTTTTATGACTTATTCGAAATAGATTTTTTATTTTTTTTAAGCTTCTAGCTTTTTTTCTTCTTCTTCTTTAGCTTCTTTTAACTACCTAGTGTCAAGACACTCCGTACTTCGCTTTCCACCAAATTCGAGAAATTGCGTGCTGAGTGGTGGAACTCAACGCCGCATTTTGTCTAACCAAAGCGAGGAAGTTAAAATACAAACACTGTCCCACTGCAACACGACCGGCCTAGTTTTATTTAATTTCATATATTGATGTTAAATAACAAAATGTTGCTGTAAATGTATTTTTTATGCGATCCTAATACACACAACAGTTGTGGTGTCTTAAATCGAACAATTTGAACTTACTGACAATTTGTCACGCTCTTAGCAACGAGATGTCAATATTTGTTTGTTGTGTGCTTATAAATGCATTTAATGATCCTCAATAATGGAGATATTACATAAATTTAAGAAAAAAGGATACTTTACCGCTGAACTTTACCATTTACTTTCTAAGAAGAAATTGAGTGAAATAAATGATGAGGTAAATATTTATCCTGTGTACTTTGTTTGTAAGTAACTACATACACAGGGTTATATACTTTTTATTATATTAATTATGTAATCAATGTTTTCGAACCTGACTTCCCTTAAATATTATCTATTGTTCATGGTCGAAAGGTAGTATGTATATGTAAATATTAATAAATTAGAAAATGTATGCTGTTAAAAAATCTTAAAACCTTATCTTTATATTAGGTATACCCAAAAGATATCTTGGCCGACAAAGTTTCGGTTATGCGTTGATTTTCAAAATGTGATTAAAATTTTGCAGATTATTCCATCTGAGTATGAACGAGAAATGAAGATGACGTCTCTGGAGCGCATACAAAGCTTAAATAGTATTTCGATTGATAATATAGTGCATTGTGCTACCACTTGCAAAATTATTCTATCCTTCACCCCTCCACTGCTTGTATTCCAAAACTTTAAGCCAAACGAAAAGATTGTAGCAAAGTTTTCAGTTAAAAATATTAGTAAGGTATGCTTTTGTACTTAAATTTAAATGAAAAATTGTACTTCGTGTGGACATTTTTTAAAAATGTATAAAAATTTGAACGCAGTGGGATTCGCACCCGCGTCTCTTAAAAACCGTCCAAGCGCTCTGACTGCTAAGCCATGCGTTCTGCTACCGGTGCGTGGAAAATTTTATACGTTTCATTACAATTTATTTAGGTTGTAAGCGTCACTGTAGAGAGATTTTTACAAATTTCTACTACCCAAATATCCCGCTGCGCTCAAATTTTTATACGTTATTTAAAAAATGTTTTCTAATTCTAGTGTGTGTACTTTAACAATTATTATTTCGTGTACTTAAAAATTATTATTTCGTTTATTATTACTTCGTGTAACTTTTTTCTTCTGCCTCGAAATTGTAAATTATTTTATATGTATAAACTCTTAAGAATTTGCTTATTAATACTTACGCTGATTATTTTATCACTTAAATATTGTATATATTTGTTAGAGTCCAACTTATTTGAATATGGTGTGTAAAGAATCATCTTATTTCTCTGTTAAACCTTGTGGAGGTCAACTATTATCTCGGCTAGCTCCAGGAATCAGTGTCACATTCGCAGTCACTTTCCAGCCCATACAGTATGAAGATTACACTCATAGAGTAACATTTTATACTGATATTGATCAGTATGTAGTTCCTTTAATCGGTGAGACATTTTTAAACTATTTAATTAGTGCCCTGACTAATATTAAGTTTCTTTTTTTTAATTAAACTCTTTTACTCATATAATAGTGTAGTGATAGAGAACTAGACTAGACATTAGTCTATTTCATAAGAGTTAGTTCTGATATATGGTAGAGTCAATTTATTATAGAAATTTGTATTGATTTCCACTAAAATATTATTTCAAATAAATATTAGTCACATATTTCAAATAAATTTGTAATTTAAGTTTTTTTACAGCGATGGGCCCAAGACCTGTTTTTGATATTCCTGATCACGTAAATATACCAAAAACGCCATTAAAGATTGAAAATTATTCAATTATAGGAATTCACAATATAGGAACGGTTCCAGCAGGTTTTAGCTTAACTACTAAATGGTATATTGTCTATATTTATGTACTAGATTACTTACTACTTATGTATATTATATATGTCTACGCCATGCATAATACACAGTTATTTTTTTAGTTTATTGTAACTATCTCTATATGGCTTTAGTTTGAATTTTTTGAACTTCTATTTAAATATTTATTTTAGTCCCTTTTCCGTGCATCCAAAATCAGCCTATTTACACCCAAATGAAAGAATTGATATTCGAGTGGCATTTAAAACAATGCATGTTGGTGAAACACAGGGTATCATGAATGCTATTTTTGAAACAGGTAAATTGTATGCATATTTAAACGTTGCGCATAGTAAATTTAAATAATCGGCAGAGAAACCTTTAATAGAAAAATATATTTTGGTAAAGTAAATTACTAACAATATCGTATTTTCATGTATATATTTAAAAGGTGAAAATTTTCGTATCAAATTATCTGGCTCTACCTACACTGTTAATGTACAGTTAGAAAAACAAGTAGTACGCTTCTTAGACACATTCAATACAATGGCCAGACAACAGACATTCAAAATAACGAATAAATCTGACCACGTCCTCACCTACGCGTGCATGAAAAACAATAGCGTATTTAATGGTTAGTTAATTTAATTAACATACAAACAATCTTTTTTGTAATTTATTCAAATTAAAAAAAATTGAAATAATAAAAATGCTTATAGATTTCGAAGAAAAATTAAAGTTGGCGACATCATTTTACGACTTTAAGGAGAGTGAAATGCCTAAATGTAACAAATTAGTATACTACGATGTACTAAGTAGTGACGAACATGAAAGGGTTTACACGAGAATATTTATTGACGAAATACATGCGTTAGTGGCAGACGAGTCGTTATTGTTTCAAAATAAACATATGTCTGTCACACCGAGTGTAAGTACAATAGTATAAAATTCTGTTCTTAAAATGAAGTTTTCCTAGTTTCCTTTTATGGCGCTGTGGGTATAAAATTATGCAAATTTTCATTTCTATGCAGTTTGTTCATGATAATTAAGGGGTTATGTTAGTTATAAGTATAATAGTAAATATAATCGCGTATTAGAAAAGTCTAAAATAAAGTCGTCAGATATAAATAACTTTATCGCTATATCCTATTCAGCCTTGCGATTTGCTTTAATGTGTAAATTATTGTTTGTTATTGCTCATGTCACATACAGATAGGATACTCACTTGGTTTAAAAATTGAATGTTTAAAAAAATGTTTAAAAATTGAATAAAAACCTGCAAAGGATATTTCCTGTTTGGGGAAATTTTTGAAAAATTATACAACGTATAGTCACTGTGACCTTTTTCTTAAACCTTTAGTATTTTGCCCGGAACAATATTTATAGATATGAAGCATCCAGCCCATACATAAATTTAATTAAAATTTACAATTATAGTCTAGAAGTAGTAATCATCAACATAATTGTAATTTAAGAAAGGAAAGCTTTGGCCCAAAAAGATAACAGAGCTTACAATATCGTTCATTCCAAAAGAAATAGGGGAGTTCGAGGCAGTTGTATACTTAGATGTGGATGGCGTAAATGACCGGATTCCTTTGAAAATAGTCGGCACGTCATTACCACCTCTCATAACTTTGAACTTGGAGACACTAGAAATGGACCGAGTATATATAAATAAAACTTATAATTACGATGTAATGGCTATGAATAAAGGTTATTATTATTCCAATAGAAGTAACTTTTATTAATTGACTTATAATATTTATTATATCTTATAGTTATTTATGGTAGTAAGAGAGAACTTAGTGTCAAGGTAATCTTTTTCTATTTTCTTGGCGGAACTCAACGTCACGCTAGGCTACTCACAGGGAGAATTGTGGCAATGATATTATTGGCCATTTAATAAGCAAATTTGAATATTGGCTTACAGCTACGCCTTCTAAATAGTCAGTCTGTGTAGTAATAATAGGATATTCCATTATAAACATTGGACAGTATCTATGTGTTTATCTTATCTATATTATTAAAACTTATATTATAATAGTCATATATCTTTAAAACATTGTTGTTTTACAGGACATATAAATGGCCTTATTGTTTATAGGCCTGTTCCTCCTTTATTTGGGAGTATTATTGGTTGCAATCCAGAAATGCTCTGCCTCAGGCCTGGAGAAAGTAATAACTTTAATATATCATTTTGTAACTCCAACCAAGGACCGTTCTTTGAAGAAATTGATTTTATTATACGGGACACTCATGTTGTTATAAAATTATATTTAAAGTAAATTATTATTATAATACCATTATTTTAAGTTATACGTAGTACGATGATTAACACGTTTTAATTTTTGTTTATGATCGTTTATTTTATAGAAAATACATATTGGTTAAAATTTAAATTTCATTCTAAATTTTGTTTGTGGGTGCTTTGTATCTATAATTTATTTTAAATATCCCATTCTACATAAATACGCGTATTAAATTCCTTAAAATTAAGCGTGTTATAACTATAATTTTTAATTATAAAATATTTAATATTCTAGGGGAGTCGTGGTGTACCCATCGCTGATGTTTAGCACACCGTGCTTAGATTTTGGTATTGTTAGCGTAGGTAAGATAGATTATCATTTTTTATAATTAATTAATTAATTTGTTATAATTTGCCATACTCGAAATTAAAAAATATATAACTGAAAATATTTATATAATATCTACTTTTTTTTATTTTTTAAGGTGTTCCACAAACATTAGAGTTAGACGTTATAAATGAGTCTCAAGTCGATGTAGATTGTAGTGTAAAGATATCATCTGATGGTCCGGAAATGAGCAGTATCACACTAACTGACTACTCTGTGACGGACCATCCAAAACCGCCAGTGCCTCAGTGGCCGAGAGAATTCAGTATTGAGCCCTATAAAATACATATGGAACCTGAATCGAGGATATCTATACAGGTAAAATTTGTTTGTTTAGATTCCTACAAAGGATTAATTTCCTACAAATTAATGAATATGTTAATCTTTTGGTAATAGACAAAATACTGAAGTTTATTTTTATTGTTATTGTTTATTTTTATGGTCTATTTTAATAACTTAAAGATAAATATTATATATATGAATTATCATAATGCAGAGTACTCAGAGAAAATCTGGTAAAAAAATTGTTAGTTCTGTACTAACTAAATATTAAAGAAATATGTTGATTTTAAACATTTCTCCTAGTAGTTATACAACCGACTGGGGCTTCTTAACTAATTACTTGTTAATGTGTTAATTATCGATTTTACGTTCTTTACGTGAAAAATAAAAACAAATCTTTAAGGTAACCCTAACAGCGAACCTAATTAGAGCCAATCAGACATCTTTAGAACTGGAGTTAGACAAATCTGACAGTCCACCTATAATATTACCAGTGACTTTTAATGCCAAAGTTCCGCTAATTATTCCTGCTCCTGATATTAAGTTGAGAGCGTGTTTCTTAGACTTCACCTACAAGCAGGAAATCAATGTGGAGTGTAAAGACTTTTGGGGATATTTTGTATTGGAAAAAACTGAGGTATTATTATTTATTTACAAAATTCTAAAAAAAATCTCTACTTTAGAAATAACATTAAAATTCTTAATATTAAAACTAAATTAAGAATTTACTATTCATCAATTTAATATATTAAAAGATCGTGTATATTCCGTACTGCCAACAATCACCGTTCATTCATAAGTTAATTTTCTGCCATGTGAAATATCTTATTGACATAAAAAAAGCATTGTTTATTGGAATATTACTATGGTTGATGGTGTTGTAAGGGAGGATAGCAAAATTTACCATGTGGTAAATTTTTTGGTACGAGGACTTTTTTGCTATGTAGTTATCAATATAAATAATTATTGACTTCGTATGTTTTAACTAAATATAATCAAATATATACTTTATAATTAATTGCTATAAATAACTTACAAATTCAATATTTCAAAACGTATATAGTACCCCATTATTTACTTTTTAAAAGCCAGATAGATATTATGTATTACTTTTTAAGTAAACAATAGACCATGGTGTGTGTACTTATATGGCGTTTACTCTTTAATTGAATTGAATATTATATTCTTACAAATCTTTTGATTATGCCAAAACGGAGCTAAAATATTTTCTGGCTGGAGATGCTAAATGAATAGATTCTAATATAACACATATATAGTATAGGAGTAATATATATATATATATATATATATATCACCCTGACATAAGCCAAGCTAATGTTAGATGAGATTCGAATTCAAGGTGTTCAGAATGATTATTAACGATATGAATCATGTCTTGTTCTCGCGCCAGACATCTTTTTATTCATGTTTCTTTTATTTTTTAATACAACGCAATTTTAGATATTATAATTATATTAATATTTTTAAATAAAGTTTGATTTAATCTTGGTAGTTATTTTTGTTGTCCTTAAAATAAAAATAACATTCGCGTTAAGAGAAAAAAAAAATTTATTAAATACATACTTCTAAACAAATTTGCTCATTTTTAGTATTTTAATGTATTCCTTAAAATCTGCGGTGGTGCATTGAAATAAGCACATTTAAATTTATTGTTAAGGACACAATTTATTTAATATTTCGCAGGCTGAATCTTCTTCTTTAGAGGTAGACGTTTTATTGAAAGAAGGATTAATTGAACCGAACAGCACAATAATACTTCCAGTGACTATAAAGACGAGTGTCCTTGGCGTACAGGAGCACGATGTTCGGTATAGTAACGGATTTTTAAAGCTTAAAGCTTCTTTTTATTTTTTAGTTGTTAGTCTACATTGCTAATCAGAGAGAACAAAAGCTCATTTTTATGAATATTTATTTGAAATTACAGCTTAAACGTATTTGGCTTGTCCACACCACTGGATGTGTGCCATATAGCAGTGTGCGGAGTACGACCAATTGTTACGTGCAACCCAACAGCACTTCATTGGGGTCAGGTCAAACTATTAACACGATCTCAGAAGACATTAACACTTTGTAATGATTCTCCAGTTGTTGTCAATTTTAAAGTTTCATTGGTACATTTTTAATACACATTGTTCTATTATTAGCAATTATATTAGCGTATTGTAGTTATTTTTTGGTGTTCTTTTAATTGATTAATAAAGGAATAGGAAATTAATATTTAAAATTGTTATGTATAAGTCGAAAAAAAAATAGATTTGAATTCGGAAAAACAGAATTTGAAAAGAAATGTTTTTTTTTTAATTAAAAATTGTAGCGCAGTGGGACGATTTCTGACTGTAAATGGTTGTGGGTTCGATTTCCAGTGGGAGAAATTATTTTATTTGAAATATATTTGCATATCTTGGCTCTTGTAAGATAAAGCGTAGAGTTAAGTTCGCCACTTAATACGCAATGTCTCGATTTCGGACGGAAAGTAGTCAACGGAGTATCTAGAAAATAGGTTGTCTCTGATTAGCCTACTATGCAGGATAAAGCGAAGTTGCTTTCTTATATATATATAATTAGAACATTATAATATATGTATATTTGGAACATTTGAGGACGCGTCAACATTTACTTACATCAATTGTAATTCTTAGCTAAACCGTGATGGACGGTGGCAAATTTCTCCCATGGAAGGTCATATAGAACCAGAGTCCGAGTCTGAACTATCTGTTGCTTTATATTTGATCGACGCAGATAGCTATACTAATAAGGCAGTCATTCAATTAGAAAAAGTCAAAGATATTGTAAGTTTTAAAAATATTTTATACCATATTTGTTTTATACAATTATTATAATCTAAAATCCATTAATTCGGTCGTTACCTAATAGGTCGTTGGATTGGTATGTCGATGACTTGTTTCAGTTGGCTAAGTTCCGTTTTGAAACGGTATCCTTCAGTAAATTTGCATTTATCGCCACTTTTAGATTCATCATTTTATATATTTTTGCAGTTAGTGCCACTGTCAGCTACTGGCGAAGGTACAAGTATTATAGTAGGTGAATGCAATGATAGAGTTAATCTCGGGCGCCATTTTACTAAAATACCTCTAAATTGTAAAGTTATTATGGAAAATTGCGGCACACGGATGCATGCTTTGGAATGGAGTGAACATTATAAAGCTCCTAAAAGTAAACAGCAAACTTCGTTAGTATATACTGTGTGTTACGAAATAAACATGACTAATAAATGTTTAGTCATACTTTTCATTCATGAATTATGCTTGGTTAATATTTAAGTATCTAATCAAAAATTTCAAAATAACATTGTAGTGGATTTTTTCATATGGATCCGAGGATATTTAAAATGGCAGCAGGAGAAAAGCTGGAACTAACAATAGGTGGTTTATCGTATAAAGTAGGATTTATTAACGAAATGTGGTATTTGGTTGGAAGTGTTGAAGGCATTAATAAAAAGGAATTACTATTGGAATGCCAGGTTGTGGCTGAATTTGTTGATCCAAAAATTGAATTATCATCATCTGTAATAGAATTTCAGTATGACTATGGCCCTTATAATGAGTTTTATAAATTGACTGGTAAGGATAATATAACGATTTTTTAGCTTTACGCTTTTTATCCCGCATAGCAGGGTAGACAGAAGTACCTATAAATACCTAAGTTAAAATTTATAGAATGTGCATATTTCAAATAAGTAACAAAACATACATGATTGTTTCCATTTTCAGATCTTGTGACTATTAAAAATATATCAAAGTTACCATTGGACACAGAAATAAGCGTAAAACCCCCATTTGCAATAATCCATAAGCGTAGCGGTTACAAAGTTACACCGTATGAGGAAAATTTTTGTGGTTGTGTTTGTTACAATGAGTCGGACTTAAATATACCGTCTTTTTATAATGAAAATGAAAAGGAATCTAAAATTTTTATCGACTATTTGACTGCAAAACCCGTTAATCCCTTACGAAAGGGTCCTTTACACTTTTTCCAAGATATAAATAAAATTAAATGGGCATTTAAGCTTACTCATTTAGTAGAGGAAAGATTAGAAGATCAGGACGTAATAAAGTTACAGATTTTGTTTGACACGAGTGAACATTTATCACTTAAATCTCGTGTTTATTGTGATTTGTTGCGAATAAAATTTAAAGGACACAAAAATAAGGTAGTATAGTGAATTTGAAAAAAAAAATAACATTATGAAAATTTTTAATTGTTATCTTCTTTCAGGATGGAATAAAATTAATAGGACAAATAAACTTTCCTAATTTACTCGTTTTGTCTCCTAAAATAGACTTTCAGTGTATCCCAAATGGTAGTATTGAAAGTAGAACCATCAAAATCCAAAATGTTACTCCGTTACAAGCTTGTTATAGGTTTAACTGGAGGAAGTGTTTAATAAACATAATAACCGTACGTATAATACGTGTAACTAATTATATATTATTGTCATTTATATATATTTTTAAATAAAGACTGAATATTTTTAGCCGGAAAGCTCGATTTCGACAAGTAAATCTAGTTTATACGAAGCTTCCACTGCGAAATCGCCTTTCAGAAGATTAACGAGTGAGTAAAATTTATAATTTACAATTTTAATGATTATTTCGTTTCAAAAGTATGTTATTTTGAAGTTATGTACATCCATTTGGTAGATGAAGCAGAACTAACCGAAATTTTAGCATGTCGGACGCCAGTGGGCTCTGTTGTTAGCCTATCTCATATCACAGATCATCGAAACACAGATGTGAATACTACGAGTAATTTACCACGTACTCAAGACCCATTTTACTCGATCAGTGAACCATTCTTAGAAAATGTATCTTTGTATGAATTTAAATTTATGAAGAAAGCAGCGCCTATGTTAGACAGTGAATATGAATTGGAATTTGAATGGATGCATAAATTTTCAAAGTTTGATAAGAATGATTATATTTCCGTAAATGATGTTTTCCAGCTTGTTCCGCATTCAGGATTATTAAAACCCAGCGAGATACAATTTATTAATGTGGTTTTTAAACCTAAACCGAATATTAACGTTCGTGCTTTATTAGAATGCGAAGTGCTAGGAGGACCGCCGGAATCAATTATAGTTAGCGGCCAAAGTGCTAATTTACTGTACAAAATAAGCACCCACAGGGTAAACTACAAAATACGATCTTTTCACGAAAACGCAACGCAGCAGTTACTTATTTGGAATGTTTCACAATTACCATTTGAAATTAAAACTTATCTAACTGAGGCAATATGTAAACATGATCTTTACGGTAATATTCTTAATTTAATTCCATCGGAAAAGCTTTTAGAACCAGAAGAGCAAATAGATATTAAAATTGAGGTTAGACCCGGTGTTATGGGATACTTTCACAGAACTTTTCTATTAGAAATTGGTCATTTACCAGTTTTTCCTATTGAAGTTTTTGGATGGGGTGTTATACCTCAAATTTACTTGTCATTGCCAAGACCGGCGATGCTAGAGGTTAAAATCTATTTATAATTTAGTAAAATGTTTTAATAATGTAAAGTTTAACTATTAATTCAATAATTTTCTGTCCAGCTTGACTCATCATTGGGGTATAAGGCAATATGTACACTGACATTAGAATATTTAGAAGCTGTTAACGAAATGTTTGTTCACGATAATTCAGAACATTTAAACACACCACTAGGAGAAAAATGTTTAGAAGAATCGTTTTTGCAACAAGATTGGTATATATGCTCTATTTGGGTAAAAAATTGTTTTTAATTTTTCATATTTAGTACTAATTTTAGTTACTATGTAACTTGGGCATCTTTGTTTTATATTTTAAGGACACATATCCGTCAGTTATGGACATTGATTTGGCTATAGAAAGAATGCTGGCAACAACTTACATTTCTGTACATCCTGAAATATTAAATTCTTATTTCACATCATCTAAGATGGGGCCGATATCTGGTTTCTTAACGATCCCTTACGTGATTGACTATGGTGTGATTATTACTGGAACTACCGTATGTACTTATGTAATTTAAATTCGTTATCATTTACCCCAGAAGTTACGTTAATAAGTAATAATTTTAGGTACAATGTACAGTCGATGTCGTCAACTATGGCCCAATACTTTCAAAATTACATATAGTAAAAGGTACTCATATTCCGCCTTGGTTAGGAATAAAGTTATGCGGCAAGTTAAGCCCAGGAGAAAATGGAAAGCTTGAAGTTACATTTTCACCGACTTCGTTAGATTTTACAGAATTAGAACAAAATGTGGAGACGTCATTCAGTATAGAGGTATAGTAAACAATTACGTTTATTCACCTTGTTATGTCATTATAAATATTTTTTATTTTATACATTTCATGTATTTTCCATAGTCATCAGGTAGAATAATTTGGCTGGGTTGACTGGGAAACTTTATCCATAATCTTTATGTCCAATCAAGTAATGGAGCACTATTTCCCTATAGTATAATGTTAAAAGATTCTGATGTTTTAAAGGTCCCATATGGCGTTACAATACCAGTACAAATAAAAGCTTTATGCGCTGTGCCCTATTTAATGTCGAATATAAAGGAAATAAATTTTGGCTCCGTAAGATGTGGCGATAAAATTATATCCTCAATACCACTTAAAAATGTGTAAGTTAAAATTCAAATTTAAACAATATCAAAAACAATGATAAACATTTACAATTGTATAAGGATTTCGATGAAGCTTGATGATAATATATTACAAGTAAATATAATAAAAGGAATTTCATTAGGAGTAGGTTTGATAGCGCTCAATTGTTTATATTTGTTACTAAAATGCATTACTTTCACTCGTATATGAAGCCTATTTTTTACATCTCATTTTCCTGTAGAGGAAAGCCAAGTTGTATATGGTTCGTAACGCTGCGACTAAAATCTCCTGGGTCTAATGCAATGGCAGTACTTGAGAGTTCGGGAAAATATGAGCCAAATGAAGGAGGGTGGTTAAGTATAGCATTTAAGCCGACCGTCGAAGTGAGTGTAAAAATATGATGTACCTACCTAGTGTAAAATTTTTAAAATTTTTAAAAGTTTTAAAATTTTTATAATTCAAAATGAATAAACGTAGCTGAAAATAGCTTTAGCTTAAAGCGTTATTATCATCCGAATTCTTACTAAGTAATTATATTTCGTTATTTTAAAAAGGATAGCAAAAATATATAAATTTAATAAGCTAATAATAAATTACAATTTACAGTTACTTATAATGTGATTCTGTTATATTGTCAGATGTTATACGAAGGTCTCCTGGTTTTTAAGTTTCATATGAACCCTAACAGAATGATAATACCTGTTATTGGTCAAGGCATTTTGCCTCAAGTGCATATCATTGGCCCGAATATTAACTTTCCACCAACACTACCTTGGGCTGAAACTACGGAAATTTTTTTCGGGCTAACAAATCCTTGTCCATTTCCGATTGAACTTATAATAGCGCATAGCGATAAGTAAGAAATGTGTTATTGTGTTAAATTATATTTTAAAACTAAAATTAATATACACTTATGAAAGTTATAATGTTTTAGGTTATGGAGAGAGGAGGACGAAGTTTATCAGTTCCTTTTTAAGTATTACAATAAACCGGAGGAAATGCTAGTGCCGGCCATAGAACCGGGATCTGGTCTTCCAATAGAAATTTTAAATTTTTGCAATAAATTCAAAGAAAGAGTGAAAAAGTATATTTTACTAATTACTTACTTATATCCTAAATTTTTACTTATTTATTTCCTATATTTAGGAAGTTATATATTTATATTAAGTACATCTATGTTTATAAAAAACATCTAATATATATTAATTACAGATGTAAGGAAGAAGAATATCAATCAACTATTCCTTTGACAGTACGTGCATCCACTTCATCGAGGTAATATCATATATTTTTTATTTCCAATTAATTAACTAAACAATATATTGTATTTTTGGCACTATGCATGTATTAAGTCATATGAAGAAATTCCTGAGTATTAAACTATTGTTTTTGTGGTTTTTGAAATGCTATTTTTTCCTGTATTATATATCCTTATGTTACAATGATTTATAAATATTGTCTTCAGAAAAGCAAAGAGTCCTAAAAGTACAGGAAAATCTGCGGCCGCGAAAGAAGCGGCTACCCCAAAAGTACATAGAACTGAAAATGAAATTGCAATAGGTTAGTTAAAAAGGAAAGATAATAAAAAATAAACAACATTTAACGTTTATTTTTAAAATTCGTTTAAAACAACTTTGACGCTGACATTATGAAACGTCCTTTAGATGTGATGAAAGAAATGAGGGAAGCTAAGGTTGATCCATTACAGGAATGTCTTAAAGCATTTGAAATTGTCACAACGGGCAGTGATACAAGTAAACATTCAAATGGAATTCTAATTTTTATGCACGGATCACCCTGTGAAGGTATATATTATATTATGAAAAAATTAACGTTATTATCAGAAATAAAAACATATATATATATATATATATATATATATATATATATATATATATATATATATATATATATATATGTATTATAATTATTATGTATTATCTGACTTGTGGACGCAGAAGTACAGTGTCAAGAAATGGCATACACTCTTGGGAAAGCTTTGTCGTTACCGACGATCAATATAGACTTATGCATCGTAGAAGCGTTGTGTGTTTGTGATTGTCCAGCAAAATCAATACTCACCCAAGCCATTAATGAAATGTATGAGCTTTCACGTAAAAATGTAACAAAAGTAGATTCTGATGACAATGAAATTGATGAAGGTAAAGACTTTTACATAAAATTGACTAATATTAAATACAAAATCGGCTTTCTATGCATTATATTTTAAACCTGAACATTTAATTCTGATATTTTTACTTTTATAGCTTTTAATATGAAATTTGAATGAATATGTTGTAGTTTTGCCTGAGGAAACAGATGATAGTTTTGATGTGTTACTAAAAAAAATAGAACTTATAGCAATTAATAAAAGTATGAATGCACCGCGTTCTAAAGTGAGTGACAAAAAGAAGAAACGATCTTCTCATTCTTCTATTCTTTCACATTCAGTGCTCGGTGCTATGGGATCTACAACTATGTTTCAAATGGTAAAATATAATAATAATTATTGAATCAGTCCTCACATTTTGTAGTTTTCAAGTTAAATGAAGCATTTTATTCATTATTTTGTTACAGGATTTAATACTCGAACTACTAACAACGTATTTTAAGTTGCCGAAATTTGATAGAGGTTTCATTGTGGATACATTGACAAGTATAGTTATAAAAAGTCCACCAGTAGCACTAACGACGCTTATTAAATGTAAACACCAGATCTGGAACATACATTTAATACTGTGCCACTCTGATTTTAGCAAGTGGGCTCAGAATTACGAAGAAAATCAGCGAGAGAACGAAGAGATTGATGAGTAAGAGTCTATATTTATATTTGGCGAATTTTTGTTAATGCGACGTGAAATTATTTTATTACAAAAATATTTAATTGAGCACTTTGAATGTGTGTTTTTTTATTGAAAATTAGTTAAGGACGTCTTGTTATTTTAGTAACATATCTAAGATTTATGATGACGAAGAAATAGAAGAAATTGTCAATTCCTTTAATGATATGGATGCTGAAGAATATGAACACGTCAATCCTGAATTAAAAACTATATACATCAACTATGGCTTAGAGGACAGACGGCTGAAACATTTAGCAAAATTCAGGTAATTTAAAGTTACTGTATTTTTGTAATAGTTTCAAAAGTTACTAAGTTTTTAAAATAAGTGCTATTAATAATAATATGTATGTGTATATATATATATATATATATATATATATATATATATATATATATATATACCTCTTTCAGTTTACCAATAGAAGCGGTATCGAAAGAAAAAAATACCCGAGGTACGACCAAAGTTCTTGAAATAACTTGCTATTTTTTGAAATGATTAAATTTTACAGTTAATGTTTTTTTAAATTTCAGATCATAGTAAGTTAGTATTACCCACAGATAAGGAAGAATCAAAAAAGAAAATTAAAAAAGATGACGTAAAAGGTAGATTATTTTTTTTATATTATAGACATGTATATAGCGTTGGCTATATTCCGCACGTCAAGTATAAAATAGAATTCTGTATTCCATAGTTCACTTAGTTATTTTTCTTTTTAGCTAAACTGACAAGTGAATATATAATGATGAATACCAAATATAATGACTACATGAAAAATACATATGATAATCTCATAAATGTAGCCAACAATTGGATATTAGAATTGGCTGACGTAGGAAGTCCTCTATATGGTTTTACTGGTCGTGTAATCAATTCAGCGCAAAAGAAAAATAAGAAAAAATCTGAAATGCAAATGCAGGTAGTAATTAACTAGTTATCTTAATAGAGCGTCATATTTCCTGTAAAAAATGTATGAAATGTGCCATGCCAATTTATAAACTAGCTGTTATAAATTGACTGTTCCTTTTGTCCTAGAGTTTGCCCGTTTCTAGAGTCGTAGAGTAAGTTCAAAGGATCTGTCAAATAAAAAACTAAAACAACCTATATTACAGTCTTATCCGTCTGAATAAGTTATGATTGTAAAAATTACCCATAATATATTTATAACATTTTTGTTTTTACATATTGTAGAAATTATATTATTTCTCGTACGACAGTACTCATGTCCTAAGCTGGCAGTGACTTCTACTACTCTAGTTAATATAATAATAGCTATTAAATATTTATTGGATGTACGTATTTTTAATGAATAAAACTATACATTAATATTAACTACTATTAATTAATGTAGTTATCAACTATTTTATAAATAACATTATTTTCTTAACAGATGTCAGACGTAAGCTTTTCAGAGAGAGGTTTCCCGTTAACATTTGTTACTTGTCCATGTCTTCAGTATAAAAAAGCTTTAATTAACATGTTCCTTAAATCGAATGAAGTTCAGGTAGCTTTGAAAAACGAGGAAAAATATGACATTTTGAAATGTCCTACTAGCAGAAAAGCTTATACAGTGTTACTACCTAAGACCTTCCCGGTGATAACTTATGAAAAACCATTGGAATGGCGGTATTTAGATGAACTACCGGTATGTGTAAATTTAACATTTTTATGAGTCTAAAAATATAAGTACCTAATTTTTATTAGGTATTATATAAGGAGTACATTTATGTACATTTCCTCATGAAGAAAATATTACATATTAGTTAATGATTGTTATTGGAAATAATAATTTTTATTTAATTTTGTTATTTATATAAATAATTGTTTTAAAAGTAGTCAATTTATTAATAGTTCTATTCTGAGCCTAACAAACAAAATCTTTTTAAAAAATAACAATATATTTTTTGTTTAGATAAGAAAATGTGAATGTAATCATTTAACTGATTTGAATTTACTGGATGATACAACTCAAGATAATGTCTTGTACATTTTATCCAAGTGGCATTGTGAATGTGGCAAAAAGGTAATACATTCAATATTTACTTATTTTTGTTATACGATTCCCGTATTTTGTGGGCAACTACAGACAACTACAGGCCACTAAAGACCAAGAAAAGTAGAAGTCATTATAAGATAGCACCATAGATATGGCGTGTTAAGTAGTGAAATCTCGCGGCGTTCTAACTATGCTAGGGCGAACTAATAAATATTTGTTCAGTGAAAAGTATATTCCTCTTTTGCTCTACCCTGGGTATGATTTAACACGTAATGTCTCAAATTCCGTCGGATTCTCACTAACTATCCTACTACACAAGCCATAATTTATTTCAGGTCGCATCCTCTCAAACTTCAACGAGTAAAATACCTTCTACTTCGATAGAAATAGTTAAATCTGAAGAAAGTGAAATATACGATTATCCATTGCCGTTGCATGCTTTACGATCAAAATCAGGTGCCTATATATATATATATATATATATATATATATATATATATATATATATATATATATATATATATATATATATATATATATATATATATATATATATATATATATATATATATATATATATATATATATATATATATATATAAACTTTTTAATATATCTTACGTATAGCGCTACTGTATGTTTATATATTAACCTTTTGCCAGCGACTTCGTCGTTAGACATAAAATATTATGGCATGTAAAGGGCTATTTAATATCTAAATATATAGAAAATGTTAAGTTATAGATTAAATCGATTCTATCTAAAAGTCTGTTCCAACTTAGTGTCATAAAGCTTCAGGCTTCATATAAGCTTGCGAGATATGCGAGATATATATATATATATATATATATATATATATATATATATATATAAATATATATATATATATATATATATATATATATATATATATATAAACTTTTTAATATATCTTACGTATAGCGCTACTGTATGTTTATATATTAACCTTTTGCCAGCGACTTCGTCGTTAGACATAAAATATTATGGCATGTAAAGGGCTATTTAATATCTAAATATATAGAAAATGTTAAGTTATAGATTAAATCGATTCTATCTAAAAGTCTGTTCCAACTTAGTGTCATAAAGCTTCAGGCTTCATATAAGCTTGCGAGAGGGGGAAAAGATGGACGTTTAACCTTCATAATCTCATCTTTACCATTCATTCACACATGACATCATGATCCACATGTGATTTTATTCGTCCACACATGGCATCATGGTCTACATGTGATTTCACTCATTCACAAATGACATCATAGACCACATGTGATTTAACTCATTCACACATGACACCATAGTCCATATGTGTTTTCCCTTACCCACATATGACATCATGGTCTACATGTGATTCCACTTATTCTCAAATGACATCATGGTTCACTTCTAATTTCACGTGTTTTTTCTCGTTTTTCGACATCATGGTCCATATGTAATTTCACTCATTCACATATGATATCATGCGCTACGTATGATTTCTTCTATTCATTTTTCACATATGGATAAAACCATTGACATGATATCATGGATCAGATATGATTTCTCTCATTCATACTTGACATCATGGTCCACACGTGATTTCATTCATCTACACATGACAACATGGACCACATATGACTTCACCCATTTACATATGACATCGTGGATTACGTATGATTTCACTCATCCGCACACGATACCAGGGTCCAATTGTGGTTTGACTTGCCCACATATGACACCATGGTCCACATGCGAGTTCACCCATCCACACATGATACCAGGGTCCACAAGTGGTTTGACTTGTCCACATATGCCGTCATGGTCCACATATGATTTGACACCTTGTCATAGGATATTAGGGTCCATATATGATTTTACCCATTCACACATGATACTATAGTCCACGTGTGATTTGAATTGTCCACATATGACGTCATGGCCCACATATGATCCATACGTGATTTTACTCATCCACACATGACAGCGTGGCCCACATGTGATTTCACCTATCCATAAATGATTTGGCGTCACATAACCATTCATCCCACACCAGGGTTATAAAACAACATAGAAATAGTTGAATCTATGTCCCTCGCGGTACAGGTAAGACCGACATCAGCTATCAATAAACTATAAAGCTCACCGAACCCCTACAGTCGCATATCACAAGCAATATCAACATCGCCATATAAGCATAAATTAATTTAATATTCATTTTATGTTATTTTTATATTAATAATAGAAAAAGAACTTACCACCAAATTCTTCGTATTATAGAAATGTAAATCTTACCGACGACGGATACCAAAAAAGCAATAATCATCATATTCCTATGTATCTCCGATATTAAATATTATTATTCACTTCCAATGTATTATATTTGTATCATTTCAAATTTAATAGTCATCATCTTCTAAAGCACCCTTTCCGTCCAAGAGGCTGACGCCCCTCCTCCTTTTTCAAAAATCTATTACATCATTCTAGATTGCCAGTAATTCATTCAGCAAAAATTATATTTAATAAAAATAAAATTATCAATTATGTTATTACTACCTAAAAATAATATATAAAATAATATTTAAGTTTATTATTAAATTATTTATACAAAATATATTACATATCTATATTATATTATATATCTGTAATATATTTTTTATATATATATACATATTTATGTATAGTACGTATCGTTTCAGTACATCGCACATACATTTTTCTCTTGGAATAACCCCTATGGGCCTTTGGATTCGAAGGCGGACCTCTTAAGTTTTCGCTGAGCTAATATTGTTCTCACAAAATACATACAATTGTATCAATTTAGTTTATTAATGTATGTACTACTGTTCAACATTCAATTTTAAGATAGTTTCGGCTACAAAATAGCATAACGCACGGTGTTTCCATGACAAATCCAGCAATAAACCTGCATTTAAAATGAAACTACCACGAAAGCTCTACAGTCCTAAAACTTGTAGGAATGAAGTTTCATATAAACTTTCGACCTCTAAAAACAATTACTCAAGGTTCGACAACGGAGGCGACTTCGTTTCACACTATGAAATAATGATGTAATGGAATATTAAAGAAGATAATAAATAAAAAAAATCTGAAAAAGTCCAACAGGGTAGTTATACAAAACCGTTTTTTTTTAATACACAGTGGAAACCTTTTAAAGATACCCTAGATAGTCTGGATACCGGGTTATTTGGAATTTTTACCCACTAAATTTTTTGCGACTTCGGCGTATAGAATTATAAAATACCCAGGAAATCGGTTGAACTACATCGGTTGCCCTTATCAAATATCCCGCTCACATACGAAGCTCGCATCCAGGGAAGAATTGCCCTCAGTTAATTGCTATCACAAACGAATACTGGCTGCAGTCGCACTGTCTAAATAATTTTTCTGACGAAGTCAAAGAGGAAATTCTATTTAGACTTCGCTTGCTGGGCCTGGAAGACCAGAATAAAAAAACTTGGTGTCATAGGCCGAGCGACACGGTACTTCACGCCCAAGAAACCGTTTGGCCTTTTATAAAGACCAAGTTTGGCCTGATATGGATAGTACTATTCTCTTCTCTGGGCTGGTGCACCCGAGTATTGGCTTAAACCTTTTGGTGGCATACAACATAGAGCCGGATCGTTGGGGACCCAAAAATCTGTGAAAGGCTTGACACGTTGTTGACATTCTTTACCGCATATACCACGGGTAGTATTCTGGAGAACTGCTTGCCTTAGTTCCTGACGTTGAATTTTCCAACCGCACAGTACGTAATAGACTGAACCATTCCTATTATCTGGATACGTGGCGTTCTATGGTTTTGTAGGATTTTCTTTCCACATGCCACATAACTGGGGAACGGCCTGCCTGCGGCAGTGTTTTCAGGTCGATACGACATAAATACTTTCAATAATCCCGCGCTCATTTCTACCTTAAAGGCTTGCAGCGCACCTGTAGCTCTCCTTCTGTTACACGAAACTGTGGCCGGCAGTGATCACTCACCATCAGATGACCCACATAACCTACAAAAAAATACCTAAAACACCACGTCGCGTCGCGTCGCGTCGGCGTTATTGTCCCTGGTGAGCAGGGTCTGCCCTCTTCCGTTCTTGCCCAGCAGTTTCTTTCTCTAACGTTATTATCACACAGGTTATGATTGCAGCTGTACATGGACTCTCTGCCCATAAATTTTCTTAATACCTCCGGCAACGAAAGATAGGCACGTTTGAAATTCATATTGAGCGCTGTCAGGATGTCTTCGGTAGTAGTTACAAATTGCTTTCGTCTTTCGCCTGATCTAAAACAAGTAATTTTCAAAACAGCCGTGTCCAATGATAATATAAGTGAGTCGATAAGTGATTCAACGATTTCGTCTAATCCAAGCTTCAAATTACTACAGCAACATGCTTGCTAGCATATCGTTCATTGAGTAGGCGACTGTGCCACGTCGAAAAACGGATATTAAGTTCTTCCCGTCTGATATTATTTAACACACTTGTAAGATTGCATGGTACATACTAATTTAAAATTTGAACGGCCTAATGTCATCTAATACTATCAATAACAAGCTTTATTGATTGTTGAAATATTATAAAAACCGAACTTATAAATTTAAATTTATTTTATATAAGTTATAATTAGCAGATAAAATTAAAGAAAGTAGTAGTAGCGGATAAAATTAAAGAAAGTAGTATTAATAAAAAATATGACAAACGTTAATAAAACTTACCATACATTATTCAAATCTCAAATATATCTACATGGTTATTATTTTTTGAACTGTGTTCTACTAAATCGTTTTCTTTGTAAATTATACCTGTAGCCAATGTTAATCAATGATTTTTTTACCATTTGTAATAGTGCAAGAATTCTGAAAAAAATTATAGTTAGTTTAGCACTGTTATCTTCTGTTTAAATTTTATAAAGTTATTTTAATTTTAATAAGTATCGAGAAAATAAACTTCCTCGTTAAGGTTGTAATTCTCTTAAGTAACTTTGTCAAGGGAAGGATGTATCTATATTATAGATGAAAAAGTATATAAACTAACATATAAGATTGTTTCTATGTAATTTTATTACAAATATAATGTAAGTGAAAGTTTTTTTTAGGTGAAATGTGGTAAGGAAGTGGGAGCAGATGGAGTTACTGAAGAGATGATCAAATATGGTGGGCCGCGCATCTTGGACCTGTTCCTTTATCTATGCAATTTATGCTGGAAAAAGGGAGAGGTCTTGGACGATGGGCGAGGCGCAGTCATTGTGCCTTTGCATAAAGGCAAAAGTTTACAGACTGTACAAGCTATAAGTCTATCAGTTTGATTAGCTTGGGCAGTAAAATTTATGCTAAAATTCTAGCGGGAAGAATGCAAGAGAATTCCAAAAGGCTATTATGGGAGGCCCAAGAAGGATTTAGACCTGGAAGAGGGTGCATGGATCAGGTCTTTTCTCTCCGCATGATGACGAAAAAGTTTTTGGCTGTAAACCAGAAAAAAATCTGTACTTTTGTTGATTTAGAAAAGGCATTTGACAGGATTGTAAGAAAGAAGTTATGATAGATACGGCCTCGCTACAATGTAAACGGACCCTTCTTGTAGGCTGTAAAATCTCTTTATCGAGATTACTTAGCCTGTGTACGAGCAAGAGCTGGCATGTCGCCTCAGTTTGATATTCAATCGGCTGTCAAACAGGGCTGCGCCATGTCAGCTTGGCTGTTCAATTTGTATTTGGACAGCTGTCTCCAAGGAGAGAAAGATAATGTTAAAGGAGTGAAAGTTGTAAGTTTGACAGTAATCTGTCTGTTGTATGCAGATGATGCAGTGTCAATTGCATCATCAGAATGCGAGTACATGCATTGGTCACTACTCAGAAAGAAGGGTGTGAAAGTAATGGTCTAAACCTGGATGCGAGTAAAATTAAGATTCTAATATTTGAAAGAGACGAAGAAAGAACGGAATGCAAGATTTTGGTAGATAGAAAGATGTTAGAACAAGTGAATGAGGTGGTATATCTGGGAAGTATGTTTAGTAGAGATGGAAGATACGAAATGGATGTGGAAAGGCACATTACTACCGGTAACAGGGTTAACGGTGCTCTTGCTGCATTGATGCAACGGCAAAACGTCAGCGCACCTGCACGTCTTGCCGTTCATAATGCAGTACGGATACCGACGTTGTTATACGGCAACGGAATGAAAGAAAGATGAATGCAGTAAGATGAGATTTCTTCGTCGGATATGCGGAATCAGTTTAGCTGAGCGTATATGCAGCGAGGAGATCCGCAGAATGGTAGGTGTAAGCGCGAATGTCACAGTAAGAATGAAGAAGAACGTGCTTAGGTGGTTTGGGTACGTTGAAAGAATGAACGATGAAAGAATGGTAAGAAAGATATATGAAGCCAAAGTGAGTGGTATGAGAGGTCGGGGGAGACCTCGGTTGACCTTCGAAAACACAGTATCGAAGATACTGAAGGAAGGTCACGTAAGAAGCTTGAGGACCCCCCGAAGGGCATGTGGACGAGGCAACAGAGGTATGCAGGGACCGTAGCGTTTGGCGCTCCGTGCTCTCTGACTACTCCGCCAGGGATAAAGCGTGAAGTAATTTTTTCTTGTTTAAAATTAACATTATTGACAAATTATATAATAAGTGCCTTCCATTTCAATTTTAAGTTATTTGTTATTTTATTGGATGAGTCCTACTCCCACTTGAGAGTTTATAAAATATTAATGTTTCATGATTAGATATGACGGTCTGTTAGGATCAGAAAAAATGTTAACATTATTGAGTTACAAATTATTTATACTCTTGTGGTGTTTTTAGATATTGAGGCACGAATAGTGCTACAGCCAGGAGATCTAGTGCGTTGTAAATATACATACAGTCCACAAGAAGAAGGAAATCATAATGTGAGGAGATTTGTAGAAGTTAGCGGCTGGCCTGGTTCACGAGTTGATATTATTGTAACTGGAATATGTGATTTGCCAAGGTATGAAAAGTTCGTATATAGGAAATGTAATAATAAATTTATTTTATCAAAATGACCTATCAAAGGTCAGTTATATTACTTTACAAAGTGAATGAGTGCGTGTGTGAGTGCAGTTAACGGAGTATTTGTACACTGGTTCTTGACTGCTTATGCGCTATAAAGCTTGAAGCTGTTTTTTTAATATATAATTAAATTGTGTATGTAAATTGAATATGTATGTATTTTATGGACATCTTATTTTACGTAAAGGTTGGATAGTCGGCCGAAGAAAATGTTCGAAAGTTTTGTTCGGAGATCCGTAGAAAGTAAAATTTATAAAGGCACTTATTTAGATGACCTGAAACATTTCGAGTTCGGCCCTATCTTTATTGGAAGCAATAGGTGAGTTAATTTAAGATAGTTGTAAGTACAAAGTAGTTATAATTTCTTAAATATTTGAATTTAGTTTACGAAACAAATAGAAATTGTTGAGTTAAATATTAATTACTTTAATTTAAGTAGTTGTTTATATAGTTTATTAGGTAGTTTTTCCTTTTTTAGCTATTATTATTGGAAAATTTAAATTTTAAATTAATAATTTTGCTTATTGTCATTGATATGACATTGTAATTTGTATACCCGTAAGTGCATATTGCATCTGCATGTAAAAAATTATTTTTTGTATTGTAAGCACGATTTTCCTTATTATATTTATTATTGTTTGTTTTGTGGATTCATAAAATAATAACAATATAGAGCATATTCATATACATTACAGAACGTACGAGGAAAAGCACACCATCGATCTTAAAAATTCGTCTTTGATTACCGCCAATGTTGATATTGAATTTCTCGAAGATACCACTATTTTCCAACTTGATAAAATTTTCCTCAGCTTGGAGGTAAGGTACAAATAAAATTAAAATGAATTCCATGAATTAATATCTAAGTCCAGTTTCTTTGTCTGCTCAATACAGAAATAGTTTTATATTTACTGATTATTTTATGTATTTATAATATAACATGCATTAAGAAAAACTTTTTTTTACGAAACAGTACATATCGTTCATATAAATGTTCTTTCATCAGCCCGGATGTAGGGGTAAGTTGACTATATCAGCGGCTCCCACGGAAGTCGGTGTCCACACAAGTGTTTTATTATTCTGCATTAAAGATAACCCTGAAATTGTTCGCGTTACTATCACTTGTAGTGGAGTCGTCCCAGCGGTTGAGATTCTTCCACTTACTAAAACGATAGGTGAACTTACCGTTATTTTTTTGTTAGTGTAGTAAATTTGGTATATAATTTCTTATCTTCTGATTATTACTTATTCTTATATTATTTATATTTATTTTTTCAAGTGTGTGATTTAATATAAAATGGAAAAATATTATTTTTATGTAATACTAATTATTCTACAAACAAATTTTGTCACAACATTAAAATAAATATATTTCTTATCAATTAGATAAAATAAATTTAGTTCCTGACATTAATAATTAGGTAACTTTATCTATATCTATTTCAAGCTATCAATTTTTATATTAATAAGTTTATAATATTTAACATTATTTTCAGAATATGGTAAACACTTGTTGTATCGTCGTGAGGACGATCGATTTATAGTGAAAAATGATTCGGTCCTATCAGTGAAATGGCAAATTCGTAACGCAGATGATTTTGTAGAGGATTTTATAATAGCTCAGTCTAGCGGCGTTGTATCTAGAAATGACAATCAGGTCGTCTCGGTGACCTACATCGCGTGCAGAGTCGGCGTCATTTCTAACAAAGCACTGACTATAGACGTTAGTTAAATTTAACTTTTACTACACGGTTTAAATGCTTCAATGAGCCTACCACATTTGTTAACATTATTTGAGTTACAACAAATATTTCTTGTTAAATTACACCAAGAAATATTTCATGAAATGTATTTTAAATTTTTTTAAATGTATATAAAAGATATTTTAAAAGATTGTAATTTATTTTGATGTAAATATTTATGTGGTCACATTGTAGACAATCAAAGCCAATACTGGCTTTCCTTAGCGTTATTTAATTTATCTAGGTAAAACTTACTTTAATTTTCTTATATTATGTTAAAAATTAAACTTCGTGGATTTAGAAGCTAGTTATCATTTTAGTAGAGTTTTGGATTAAATATTATTGCCTTTAGATTTACGATGAGAGAGGTCGTGGTGAACCAATGCTGACCGACACTTTATTCATATCAGCTGAATGTTACGATGTTATGGTGGAATGCGCTCACGAAAATCCAAGCGAAAATTTCCTAAATTATGGAAACGTTAAAGTTAATTCCACTGTGTATAAAGAAATGTATTTGCTTAATCGAGGCCGATATAATGTTTACTATAAGTTAGTATGAACTTTCATAAACTAGTTATTTTAAAACTTTTACAAAATTATACGAGTGAAGTTATAGTATTTAGTTTTATTATAAGAAGTAGTAACGCACAGTTGCTAATTTTTCTGAAAGTGTCTGTATGGGTGTATATTTTAAATTAAATTTATTAATTTAAAAGAAATGAAGCAGTTTGCGCATTTATTTTTTATAAAAAGTGTAATTATGGAAATTAATGTCGCTAATAATATTAACTAGTAAACAAACCATTTCATAGTTTAGCCATTTTTAGTTAATTTTTAAGAAAGTATTTTATGAACGTATTTATAACACTTCTAGATTAAAAAAGGTAAAAAATTTTCCTGAACCTTCTTTGCTACGATCATTTGAAGCTTTACCTGAGTGTGGTTTAATACCGCCGTCTATTAAACTAGTGACAATAGAGTTTGAATGTACTCCAACTACATCCATGAATATTGTAAATGTTCCTGCGTATATATGCTCCTTGCTGGACGGTAGCAAGAATCAAGTGGTTGTTGCAAAATTCCCAGTCTGTGTTACCATTGCCTCTTTTTACAATACGTGAGTATTTATTTTGTGTTGTACACTTTGCGGCGAAGTTGGAAAGGGGACTAGACACTTAATATTTTAAGGTTCAGTCTTAATTTGAGAGAATGCTGTTATATAGTTGAGGTCCGCTATCAATGTTTTTCTATAAATATCTATAAATAAGAAGAAACCAGATAACGTAAGATCTTAGCACTAAGTAGTTTGCGTTCTTATAAGTGGATAGGGCTTCATAAACAAAATAAGTACTTTAAGTAGTACGTTAGTAAGTTTTGAGGCCGGTCGTGGCCCAATGGGACAGCGTCTGACTGTAAGCCGATCGGTTGTGGGTTCGATCCCTTCTCGGGGAAGTGATTATATTTATATTATTTTCACTTCATCGCTCTGGTTAGACAAAGTGTGGCGTTGAGTTCCACCACTCAACACGCATTGTCTCAAATTCAGTGGAAAGCGAAGTACGGAGTGTTTTAACAAGGCGTGTAGCTAAGTACTACATAAAGACTTATAAATAAACCTTTCACTTTTATATTTATTAAAGCAAAAATATCTAATCTAACTGTATCTATACTTTTTTCCATTTAAAGCTTCACACTATTTCCACTTGGTGAATTGAATTTCCACATAATACCTGTTGGGAGTAGCGTTGTAAGAGAGGTAATTTTGAACAACACAAGCAAATGTCCTATTACGTTTGAAATAGTTCTTCCATTAAAGTACCGTCCGGATCCAGAAGATTTTCAGGCACAAGTTAAACTCAAGGATAATAAGTATGCTATTTTCTTTTAGTTTTTGGTATTTTTTATATTACTGGTGAAATAATATTTTTAATATTTTACTTATATAATTTTTTTTATTCATTTTTCAAAAACGTTTAATCTAATACTAAGTGTGGAATAATACTTTAAAATACTGAAATATAACATAAAATAGCTATCTCTCTTGTTAAACGATTATTTCTTCTTAATCTTTGAGTAGAAGAAACTTGTGAAATCCCTCTACAGAGATACTAACAACATAATTAAGTTGTAACAAACGTATAAATATTTTTAAAATTGATTGTTTGTAGTATATGGTAATAATTTTGGCAGATTAAGGAATCCACCACTAAAGTGTGGTAATTTCCTAATAATGAATGAAGACAATTTACTTGCGCCAGGCACAAGCAGAACATTTCAAATACAGTTTACAGCGACAGCGGCTGCGACCTTTGAAGAAACAATTAATTTCATCATCAGTGACACTTGTCCTGCTGAAAGTCAAGGAGTTCCGCTTAAATTAGTCGGTACTGGAGCTATGCCGACGCTAGACTTTTGGAATCTGGAAACAACGTTCCGAGAACATTTGATTGTCAAAAATCTTTGTGAATACAAAGTGCCTGAGGTGCTGTTGTCTAATAGATTATATAATTATTTAATTAGTATTTAGTTATTTACATGACTATTTTTGTAATATTTTATTATTGCCATAATATCTAAGTATAAATTCTATTAAAGAAAAAAATGTAAATATCTATCATATTAATAAATTAATTGAAATTAAATATAAATTCCATTAATATAATATTATTACAGTCGTCAGCGCATTGTGTATTTGTTGAAGACTCTGTCACACTCCATTTTTTTTGCGTCACTGTGAATACGAAATATGTGGGTATCATAGATCTCTATAACAGTGGCCTGGTTGCTTGCGCACTGAACATGAGGTTGCACTATCAGTCAAATTGTAACCCGGATATATTCACTTTAGACAAGTACCAAACACATATTGAACCGCTGCTTCATAAAAATTTGGGCATAATTTTTACTCCAAAATCACTAGAGGTAACGAGATACTTAGTTAAAATTTTTATTAATAACCAAATATAAATAAAATTATTACTTATTATATAAAAAAAAAATAAAGGATATTTTTTGCATTAAGAATTATCCAATCCAATGAATGATTCTAGGAATATCGGGCAGTATTAGAAATACGGTTAAAATTGTTACAAAACCAGGAGCAATCATTCAAAATTTGTCTTATCGGCGAAGGTGTTATACCAAGAATATGTTTGATATCGCCAGTTATACGACATCACAGAATAGCTATACTGCATTTTCCCGTCACTTGTCTTGGATCTATTACATATAAAAAGCTTAGTTTCAAAAATATCAGCTCTGTCAAAGCGCTAGTATTGGTTGAGATATTTTACTCAATAGATGAACCAAGGCCCGTCTTTTGGCTTACTACAGCACAAGAGTGTGAGTGTATGATCGTAACTGGCAATAACGGTAAGTACAAGCTCAGTTATTTTAGTATGTCTGTATGTGAAATGTCAAATATTTATTTATGTAAAACGTGAAAATTATTCATAAACTAGCGGCCCGCTCGCGGCTTGGCCCGCACGAACTCACAACTTTAGCTATTTCGTTCTTTAAACTCCCCTCGTTCTCGATTAAATCACAGAATTTATCACAATTAATAATTCTATGGATTTATAAAATAACGCAGTTGAGGTCGGTCGTGACGCAGTGGGACAGCGTCTGACTGTGAGCGCGATCGCTTGTGGGTTCGTTCCCGACTCGGGGGAGTATATTTAAATTATTTCCACTTCCTCACTCTGGTAAAGACAAAGCGTAGCGTTGAGTTCCATCACTCAACACGCATTATCTTCAATTCGGTGGAAAGTGAAGAGACTTGACATTAGGTATTTTCTGTCTACTCTGGTATGCGGGATAAAAGTGTGAAGCTAAAAAAAAATAATAAGAAAGAAATAACCCACCAACCAAAATCCCTATGACCTACAACTTAAATAACCTATCCACATGAATCCAAGTGAATCCTGTGCCTTAAATATTTAAGAAATATTCAAATTAAGTACATTAATATATAAAGACAATAATACACACGGTAGAACTTTTGTCTGTCTGCCAGTCCGTTTGTGCCAATCGCGCTAGTGTAGCATATTGGATAGTAATAGCTTATAGTTTGAAGGTATATGTGAGATGGCTTTTTTATGATGGTATTTAATGTGGTTTTTGAAACAAAAGCTCTATAAATCAAATCACTTATCATACTAATAATAACTGGATAGATAAGACCGTGTTTTTGGAGGCCAGTAGCTTAAAGAGTCAGAGCTCAAAAGCGAAAAGGATCAAATACCATAATTTCGTTCTATTTTTCAAATGTAGTTTCTGTAGCAAAAATAAAAAACCCAACACCATCGGATTACGTCGATTATTTGTAGTAGGTTTTTTATTATTAGAAAAAAATATTAAATTGAATAATATAGTATTCTTCTTAATATAGTCTTCATCAAAATATAAATTTATTTAAATTAAATTATTTTTATAAAAAAACAAACAGACAAACAGGCAGAAAAAAAAATTAATCACATTTTTGTGTTCAATAATAATGTAGTAACACTTCACACTTTTTTAATATTTTCAATGTACAGAATTGTACCTTTTTACAGTTTTATTATAAGTATAGCAGGAATCTAACCTGCGGCTTTTAGGAGTTTTTACACTTGTAACAACTTATTATTACTCTTAGCATCTCAATTATTTCTAAAAATATTTTTCATATCTTAGGTGTGTGAGTAAGACTTCCATAAATTTTGTTCGATTAGAACTAAAATTAGGCAAAATTTCAGATGATATGAATGTAAATATGAAACTGGTATTAAAACCCGAAGAAATAGCACAGCTTTATATTCACTACAACCCGCTGAAAAAAGGCAGAGTCACTTGTGACGTCAAGATAACCATATTTGAAAATCCTTATGAATATTTTACGGTAAAAATTATCTTAAGATATTTTTAAATTGTTTTAATTTCATTTTACTTAGTTGAGAACCTTTTTAAATATACATCATATATTATTTTTTCATAGGTTTTATGTGAAGCTGAAGCCTTTATGGAAGATGTCATACTACTTGGCTTAGAAATGCTTTCTATGGACATCGATTTGGAAGCTTACAAAACTTCTGCAGAAGGGTAATTATTTAAATTTGAATATTGCACTCAAGGCAAACAATGAGAAAACTTTTAACAGCGCTATTTGAGTAGTAGTAACCTAACCTAATTTAGTATATAATATAATACCTTTCTTATTTGCAAGAAAAAAACGTGATTAGTTAATATTTTTGTAAGGACTTTATCAACGGTATCAACAGTGGATAGTAGGAAAAAAAGCAAAAGCGCACCCATTGATAAAAAGAAATCAATTTCAAGTAAACGGACTAAGAAAATGTCCCTCGCGTCCGTCAAAGTGAGCGATACTGCTACAAGCGCAGAACATTCAGTTCTTAAATATATATTGAATTATGGTGAGATGTGTTTTATACATTTAGTACACTTCGCTTGCTGTTTCGCCCGTGTGTTGTGTTAATAAAGAGTAGCTTTGTACTTGATATGTATCTGTATATATGTGGTCTATACATTATTCTGATTACTGTAAAATTTCATCTAAATCTGTTTAGTAGTATTTCGCCCTTGATTTTCGCATTTTTGATAAAACTAAGGACTAACAATTTTTATTAGCGTTGATACAAGCTTTTATTCGAGTAGCAGAATAAGAGGGGAAAACCTAGTATGAAGGAACTCCTATATCAATCTCTCAGGAATTCAAGACATTGATCATTGAATTGAAGTTCAATTCAAGGAAATCAATGTTCCAATTTCTCTCTAGTGCGGAAAACTAAAAATAATATAAATATAATTCTTCATCGAAGTATTTTTTCACTTTAATAAGTCTGAACTTGTCCCCACAATGCTTTAATCTAACTTTAAAAGAATAACAATATATTGTTTATATTAGGTGGCTGTGAGTTAAGCGTGATGCACAGACGTTCAGTCATTATGGTGAATAACTCTGAAAGGGTATATAAGTTCAACTGGAGTAGAGTGGAACATTTGTTGGTGAAGCCGTCCACAGGTTACATATCACCCGGAGAAGAAAAGGATATTGAAATCATTTTCTTCTGTCCACAACCAGTGGAAATCAAAAAGGTAAACTTTAAAAAATGAATAATAAGTCTTTATTTTCAAATATTATTTTTACCTCAATACGATGTCTTTGACATTGATAAATTCATTCTGAATTATAATTATTTATAATTGATAATAAATGGCGAAGCTATGATATGGTTATAAGGTTTTACTTCATTAGAAACTTAATACCTAATTACATTGATTAAATGAGATGGTATTTTTTAATAGAGAATTTTTTAAAACGAAATGAGCTAGAATTAGAAAACTGTAAACTTAAAAAGAAGAAAAAAACGAACTCATTCTTCTTCTTTTGCATAGTTAAATATAAAATATTTAGCCACTTTATATTTATAAAGTAATAATTTATTAAATTATAATTAAAGTAACTGAATAAAAATATTTTATGAAACCTTATTTTTTTTTTAAATCGTAGGAATTCTTGAGCTTAACTTTGGTGGCGATAAGTGATGATTACCTCACGTTTGATGTGAGAGCAACTACTTGGGATAATCGACAAATGATAACGACTTTCGATCGTAATACGTATGTCCTTTTAACTAAACTCTATTAGTAATAAGTAAAATAATTCACCTACATTATTTTGGAGCTTTCGAATATCTAAATGAAATATCGCTTTATTCCCCAGAGCATTGCGTGAAGATATTTTACGATATAAGTATTTCTTTGATAGATCGAACCTACAACAATTGTAATGTCAGGCTGTATTATACCACGGACCACGATGGTGTCAAATTTTTTTATAAATAAAATATTATAGTATTCTAATCGTATAATATATATAAAATCCATAAAATGAAAAAGAAATGTAAGAAGCTTTACATCTGTTTCTTAATATAGAGAAGCCGGTCTGAATGAGAGATGTGAAGCAATATTAAACGAGCAGACAAATCCCAATCAAACGCCGGAAGCGGTGCCAGACGTGATTAACATGGTAGTTGTGTATTCCGCAACCACTGAATACACTAAGTACTTGTGCGATCTAAATGGGGAAATTAAATTGGAGGACACGTTTATTTACAAAGTAAATATGCAGTTATAATCTTTTGTTTACACGATTTTTATACATTTTAAATAAAGACGGTAAAACTTTGATGTTCAAATACAATTCTAGTTTGGTTGTTGAACAAGTGTAATGGTTCAAACAATCATTAGAGATCTTATTCATTAATTTGTAGTAATATTTTAGATATAAAAAGGTTTTTAACATGTAATATAATACACATAACACTGGTGCTTGGACATCATCCAAGAAGTGGACATTTAAATCTATAAAATATACTTTACATTTTATAAAGAATCTATTCGTTTCTGGACTCTAAGCAAATGTGTAATACTATTATAAACATTTTAAAAACTCATTTAGATAATTCATTGTACTATAAAATTATTTCGTTTTAGATTCGTGATTTTACTTTCCTAGTAGAAAATACAGGAAAAGTTTCAATGAAAATATTGTGGAATTTTGTAATCGATGACGAGTTTCCAGTTAGGATTGATAAATATGCAAACATTGAAGTTAGTATTTCCTTATCAACTTACTAATGAACGTAAATGTACTGAAATATAACACATTTGTTTAAAAATCATTTATGTATAGGATTTAAATGAGGAGGCAAAAAATCCAGAAGAAGAGAATTTATTTATGGAACAAACAAATGAAAATGGTGAGGATTACTTGATTTCCAATTAGTTTTGTTAGTATTGTTATTATGAATAATTATGGTTTATGTTGTGTTGATTACATTTTGTAAGATGATGATATAAGATATATATCGTATCGCGTCGTCATAAATACATTCCGACGTCAACGGTGGTGGTGGACGTGGTCATTGATATAATTGCTTATATGACGTTCGCATTATGAACAATTTAACATATTAAAATGTTTTTTTTTATTTCAAGTACGTAAATAGCAGATTAGCAACATATGTAAAATGTATTTCAGATCCGACTAAATTAACTTTATTTAGCGGAAGTTCCTCAAGAGATAGTGTTGACACTTGGTTTGAGAATGATTTACCGTTTGTGATAGAGCCAACGAAGGACTGTTTAAAACCTAATGAGAAAAAAGAATTTAAAGTTACTTTCGCCCCATTAGAAGCTTTCTGTTTTAATATAAAATTAAAAAGTACAATAGGTAATACTTATTTATTAAATATTATTAATAATTAATTATATAATTAAATATTCGAAATAAGTATAGTTTCTATTTCGTTATAATAAATTTATAAGTGCCAGGGGCGGTGCAAATGTTAATTTACACATTCACATTCGTGATACATGCATTGATAAGATGAAAGCTGTACAATTAGCAGCTCGAGACGAAGATAGATATATGAGAAAAGCAAAATATTGATATAACAGTAGCTCTAGTATTTTTTTTTTACAAATAACCTATGATGGTTTTTAGTAAATTTAAAATTATATATACGTTTTAAATAATACTATAATATAAAGCTCTTAAAACATATTTTGATAATATTTTTTTTGATTGCAATAAAAGCCGCTTTCTGACATAATAATTTTCTAATATTTAGATAATTTAGATCCATATGATCAAAATATATCCTGCAAAATACGAGCAAAATCTTTAGTTCCGTATGTGCATCTTGATATAGAAGAAAGCGACTATTTGACGTCTGGTAGAAGGAAAGCGACTGGAGTTACTCTCCCAGCTCACACTACCGTGCTAGAATTTAACGTTCTTGGCTCTGGATGCTATAAAAAGTAAATAATTTCTATTTGTAAGGATTGATGCTTATTTATAATTAAATAATTTTATTTATTTTATTAAATTTTATATGTGCAAGAAATTATATTAATTATAAATAAGAAGAAATAATTTTAGTAATATAAGAAATAATTAACAACTAAAGACTAGATTTTCTTCTTTGGAGGCTAAATTTTGAATAAGCTTAATTATAATTTATATTCAGGGCGTTTAACGTAATAAATCCAACATGTGAGGGTTACGAGTTCATATTTGAAATGATAATGTCGGACAAGCCCGATTTGATTCCCATGCACTGTGACTTGCTGAAGGGTTTCGTAGAAGGAGGGACCAGCGTAGAAGTCGTGTTCACGTTTGCACCAACAGCCCCCGGAGTTAGTTAATTTTATAAATTAGCTAATTATTCCATTATTCATAAGTTTCATAATTAATATAAATTAATAAATTATTTCGGAATTTGAATATTAGTTTAAGATCGTAACACAATATTTATAACTTTGTTTTCTAAGTACAATTACAATTACAATTTAAGTTCGTTATGTGATCTTACATAAAAATTAAAGATTCTCTTTCAGATTTACAAAAGTGTCAAAAAATAATGCTACTAAACTTTTTTTAATGATTAGTCATTAAAAAAAGTTTAGTACTAGTTGAGTATTGACTTTGAAAAATTTTATTTTGTTTTCACAGACTTATGAGTCACAGTGGAAATTCATCATACCAGCCTATTCATTAACTATGAACTTATTAATAGTAGGCTTAGTCCGGGAGCCGGAAGTTGTATTTATACCTACTATTTTAGTAATAAGAAACTCTTTAGTCGGCTTTACTACTTATAATGAAGTTATATTGAAAAACAATGAAAGCGAAAGTCTTAATTTCGAATTTAAAGGAAATTCGCTTTGCAATGAGTCGGGAACGACCCCAGTAATAGTACACCCTGAACGCGGCGTTCTTAGACCAAGAACAGAAACAACCATCAAGTTAGTACTTCATTTGAATTAATTCCATTAAATATACATTTGACTTATTTATATAACAGTAAAGTAATATGGTTTTTTTCCTAATTAATAATTTTTCAGAATAACATACACTCCTATTGAAGATGGACCGTTGTCTTTTAAGATATTTTGTAGTGTGACACATTTGACGAAATTAATTACTTTATGTGTTAATGCTTTAAGTTATTCAATAAAACCCAAGGTCATTTATTATTTGATTGGAAACGAACATATTTTGTGTCACGATGCCATTACTAACATACATTTGGATCAGGTTAGTTTAAAAACATTTTGAATATTCCCCTTAAAAAAGCTCAATACTTTTTATTATATTTTTTTGTCATTCAATCTAAACTTAATGTTAATTTATAAACAGACAGCATCTACATACGAAAGAAGAATACCTTTTATTATTAAAAATGAGGGTTCTGCAACCTTTTTCTTTGACTGGCATTACAATACTAGCGCTGTTAAGAAGTATCTACAACTCTACGTAGAGCCGAGTAATGGTCATGTGGCACCCGCTTGTGAAGTCGAATGCATACTACATTTTACGTTGAAGAAAGTTCCCGTTCAAGCCTTCCCAGTCACTCTATCTGTATGTAATTCTTTGAAATTTAGTATTTGTAACTTGTATTAAGGATCTACTATATATTTAAATGATATTAAAAGAAATTAAAAAATATTTTAAAATCTTAACTTTATTCAAATATAACAATCACGTATGAAATAAAGAATGTAAATGTTTACAAACATTAAAATCATTAGATTTTAATGTTTGTAAACATTTTTAAATACGTGTTAAAATATTCATCTGTAATGTAATATTTTTTAATACAGATCTCAGATGGCCCTGAGTATAGCATATTTATTCATTCTGAAATAGAGAAACCATTATATCATTTCTCGTGTATGGACCATAACTTTGGACGGTGTATAGTGAACGCCCCCGACCCGACTTATAAGAAAAATATCGCTTTTGAAAATGATGATAAAATGCCTGTTACGTATGTTCAAACGCATTACTTTCAATTTTTTTTAATTTATATGATAAAGGATTAAAAGTTTTTATATATTATTGTTTGTACTAAATCTAGCGCAAATCGTAAAGCTTTTCAGTAAAGTAAAACAGTTAAGTAGCTTAACGATTTTGATTTCTTGTTTTCGTTTTTATAACGACTTTTATTATGATGAAATGTTAATATATTTACTTCTACTTTTAGTTTGGATTTAAACTTTACTAATTTGCCTGAGTTATTTGTGAGCTATAATAAAGAAAGTCCTATCCAACCAAATCGACGATTAAAGATTTCAATTTATTTCCGTCCTAAGCAAGTAAAGGAATATGAATTTAAACTTCAGTTTTGGGTGAATTCGCTTTGTGAGGAAATTGTCACAATTAAGGGCGAAGGTTTGATAGATTTTCTATTTTAAGTGTTATCATTTTATATTTTTATGTATATAGCTCCCCTGGTGCTACACGGGGCCGTGGGCGACGGTGTTCCCACACCATCAGATGACGCACATGCTCGTTTGCTTTTATGGGTGTTTGTATGGTAGGATTTGATGTTAGAGCTGTAGATATTTTCTTTTATATTAGGTATTTAGATATTATTTTACATTAGGTATTTAGGTATTTATATTAGGTATTTAATACAAAATTGAAGTATCATTAAAATAGTTTTGCCTCGTCATACTATCTAATTCTTAAGTAAAAATTTTTATCAACGGGCTGGTTACATTGTATCAACGTAATGTTATTTTACAGGCATTCCTCTGCTTTTTGATTTATTCGAAGGGTGTCAAAAGAGTTTCGATCTCGGACCAGTGAAAGTGGGTGAGAAAATAATACGTCAAATAGAAGTCATGAATCACAGTAAAGTGCCGATAGATGCCACCTTCATATTTCGAGTGATGTACCAAAATGTTGAAGAAGATAATACTAAATCTGAAGGGACAAGCATTTGCTTAAATCCAAGCGTAACGGATTTACGTGTGTCGGAAATTGGTCCTTCAAGGTTATAGTTTTAAGAATATAAGTATAGGTAGAAGTATAGGTATTTAAATGAATTAATTCTCCACAAGAAGATTTTTCTGTGTATATTTACTTTCGTGTTTTAAAGTCGAAACATTCAGAAGGACTAATTATATATATGACAGTTGCGTAATGACAATAAAAATGGAAAGCTACGTGGCTGAATGATTTTTTGCCATATTATATACATATATTAAATAATAATAATCTTTTCCAAAAAAACAAATTTAGAGGGGAAATGCTACAGAAGTATAAAACAGATAAAATTCAAGAACAAATCGCGATGGATTCGAAAAATGCTTTGTCGTCTTTGAGGGCGGTACCGAACAAATGTACTATTAAACCACACATGAAAGTGCCTTTGAAAATACAGTTCAAGCCCATTGGCATGATAAGTAATTTGGATGTGCAGGTATAATTGATATGTTTTTAGGCTGCACTTATTAATTTATGTGTATGTTTTTGTTTCATTTTAAATCATACGTTTTTAATATTTTTGTTCTCTAGTTCTTGAAGTCATTTGCTAAACCGTAAATGCTTTGGTATTAGGTTCGATCCCCACTCCAAGAAATAATTATAAATTATTTTTGTTTTCCCGCTTTTGTTAGATAAAGTGTAGTATTTAGGCAGAAAGCGAAGATTGTTGCGTCTTGGATACTATATTCACTCTGCCTGCTTTTTTTTGCAGTAAAAAGCGTGAAATAAAAAAATATACTTAGTTCTACAAACATTAAAATTTAGTTGTACAAACATTACAATTTTATTATTCAATGCCAATGTACGCTCAATCCCCTATATTCCTTTAAGATCCAAGTCAAACAACAAAGCCAGTAAAAAAATTATATCATCACAATATGTTACTACTTTTACTTTATCTTCTATCAAAATAAAAATATTTCCAGTTGAATATGAAAGTGTTTCAATTTGAGCGTCCGCTTGTGCGTCTAAGCGGCAGCGCAACCGGGATGGACTTGCACTTTTCACAGAACTCGCTACAGTTCGGGCGAGTTCGGAGACGTGGTTGTAAAATATTAAAAGTCATGCTCTTCAATAAGGGTGACTTTGGTACTAGGTATTTTTATTTTTGTATTTCCACAGATATCTTACTTTATGTGATTGTACACAACATTATTCAATGTATGTCGAAATTTATTATTGTGTTTAATATGCTCAGGTTTTGCGTTGACTGGGTTTTACGCTAACTGTGGCTATATTATAATATACAATTAAGTCCAATAGTGTAATTTTCTTTAAAAAATACTTTAAAGGTTCTTAACCAAGTGATGATAATGATGTTTTAAATTAGGTTTAATAAAGTATATTGAGCCATGAATATATATTAGGTCCGCAATACAAACCTACTAACTTATTTGGTTAGTTTCTTTTAACAAAAAAGGTAATTTTAAGGTTTTGGTGGCAACCGTTGGTATCAAGTGAGTTTGTGATATCACCAATGCAAGGCGCCATCGCTGCTCATACTAACGTTACCTTCACCATTACCTTCCGACCTGTAAATCACAATCCTTTCATAAAAGTGTGGGTAAGTTACGTTTTTCTTAATACATAAAAATATACAATTTTTATTTCATTTATTAACGAAAATTAAAAAATAAATAAAAAAGCTTTAGGTATTTTATTTTAGTAATTTGTCTGCATTTTAAAAAAAATATTGTAATATTTTTTTCAACTTAGAAAATAACGTTTAAAATTTTCAAATACTAAGTTGAGATTTCCGAAGACAGGCCTGAACGAAATGAGAAAACTTGAAATCACCTTCTTCTTATAATTCCTACTAGTCGTACGACTCTCCGAAACCGTCACGTACCGAAATCTTTAAATTGGTATTTTTTTTATTTATGTATCTATTAACATAAAACAAATACTAAATGTTAATTGAAGGTGATTTCAATCTCAGTGAGACAATAGTGATTTCATTTAAATCGGTTTTATCGTGTCTCATTAATAAATGCTCCACATAATACTTTTTCTCATATACATTTCTCCAATGCACAGACGGCGATCGGTTACGTTTTTTTTATATGTATGGACTGTTCCTGTTTAAAACGTTTTAAGTAAACCTCCGTCCGTAAATTGATGTGATTTATACTAAATCTTTTTCCAATTTCGTTTCAATGTAGAACACTTTAAATTTTCTTTCGCTAATTTATTTAAATTACCCAATGTGAAAAACGTTTACTGTAGGCATGCTGCAATATAGAAAATTATAAACCACTAGAATTGGCATTATATGCAACATGTATAGACACTGGTAATGTTCAGATAAAAACATTATATTTTGAATGTCCCGTCAGAGAAGTCAATGACCAGTATGTCGTCGTTACAAATCCGTAAGTATCATATGTTGAACAAATGATATTTACATATTTTTTGTTTATTGCTTGCTTGCCATCGCTATTGGCCATTGTGACGCAGTGTTACAACGTTTGACTGTAATCTGGAGGCCGTTTTGCGGATAGTTACCTTGATCAAATTGAGACCAGAATTTTAAATTTTAGCCCGATATCGAAACATTAGGCAGATACATGCTTCTTTGTTGTTTCTTTTGTAGCAAAAAGCATTAACCTTTACTTAAGTCCCGCTATTTCAATTGAATACATTTAATTTATAACATTGCAGTTCAGACGACGTATGGCTTATTTTATCTGAAGTCTCTGGTGGTCCTTTTGAGACGTTAAAAGAGTTCCAAGTAGAGCCCAATTCTACTTTTGATATTCCAGTCTACTTTAAGCCTAAAACTATGGGTAAACATGAGGTGGGCTTACTATGACTTCATAGTTTTTTACTAAAGTAAAATATATTTATGACATTATTAATGGCTGAAATAAATTTAATATTAAATGAATGACGTTTGACTTGATTTCATTCATGACAAAAGAGTTGAACTTATTGTATCTCTTTCGGGTGCCATATTATTTGAATGAAGGGCATATATGAAGGCGCAACAGATAGATTTGAGTTTAGCATAGGGTATAACATAGGGTATAACATAGGGTTGCATGGAGGCTAAGGCTTAACTTCGTAAAGCAATTGTTCCACAAAGCCCCAACTCAATGGAAGTCCCAGTATACTGCGAACTATTATAAAGATAAATATGTAAAAAAATACTTAAGTTTAAGTAATATTACTTAACTATAACATTTTTTACGAAATACATACAATATGTTAACAGAGTCAAGTTCTGTATTCTCCTCTGGGGGAGAGCGCTCTTTTTATAACGTTAATGGGTACAGCGCAGCATCCTAATCCAAACGGCACCATCACAATAACAGTTTCGGCTAAAGAATTTTGTACTAAGGAATTACTTGTTTACAATATTACTGAGGTTTGCATGATTGTTTGATTTACCTTATATGAATTTTACTTTACAGATTGACAGAATAAAATTACTTAATTGCAAAATACTAAAATGTATATTAAATATCTTATTTATTTTCCTTTTTTTAACAATGATATCACCATGACTATTTTAAAACACGCAATGTCTTTAATCAAGGCGGAAAACGGAAAACGCAATCTTGAAACTAGTTTCTCTCTAACTGCGTACTGAAGAGAAAATATTCATTTAATGAAAATATTAATTTCATAACCATTTAGCCCCTTTGGCATCATAGATATTATATAATTTAAAATATTATGCAAAATTTATAACTACATAACATGTCCTTCACTGTGTTATATTCTCGTAGTTCCCCGAATCATACGTAGTATCAACAGAGATGGTTAGAATAGTGCCCGAAAAGTTCGAAGGCTACTATGAAATAACGCATCCAGAAACTGTCAAAGTGTGGGGAGAGGCGACTGCCACCTGTCGCTGGACTTTTGTATGTTACGAAGAATGTACAATGTACATAAAAGTATGTAGTTCATTAGAAATCTAACAATAATAATATATGTGTTGGGCCCGTGAGATAGTCTGCCTGTAAACGTAATTGGTTATTTATGATTGATTTATGATAATGTTTATGTAATTTGAACTTTCTCCCATCTGGTAAGAGAGATTGCAGCGTTGAGTTCAGCCACATAATATCAAATGTCGATCGAAGTATTTTGACATTAGGTTAATTTTTACTCGCATTCTAATTTTATATTTACATTGACTTATTTAATATAAAATGGTCTTCTACATTTTAAATGACCATGAAAAGATACCATAAGGCCGGTCGTGGTGCAGTAAGACAGCGTCAGACTGTAAACACGATCGGTTGTTCGATCCCTTCTCGATTCCTCACTGGTAAAACAAAGTGTGGCGTTAAGTTTCACCAATGTCTCGTCTTATAAACACGAAATGTCTCGAATTCAGTAGAAAGCGAAATATGGAGTGTCTTGACTCATTTATCCCGTAGTAAGGTAGAAAGTTACTTTCTTTCTGCCCTGCTGCGGGATAAACAAGTGAAGCTAAAAAAAAAGATGTCTCAACATTCAAAAATATTATAAATACTTCATTATTATTTGTTCTATTATGTCTAGGTAATGTTTATCAACGAAGATAATCGTGAATACCAATTTTACAATGTTGAGCTAATTGTGACAGCCAGTGAAATTGTAGACACACTCATATTTACTTCCCGGGCGCGGGAATCAGTTCAGAAGGAGCTCGTCATTAAAAATCCTCTTGGCTTTGATGCTGAATTTTATATAAAATGTGATAAATTAGTAATCCCCGATGTATTAAAAATTAGCAGAAATTCTGAGGTTCGTTTATAATTTCTTTATTAACTGTAAAAATATATCGTCTTCATAATATAGTATAGAAGATGTAACTACTTATTGTAATTAATATCATAACTTTTAGTCGACGCTGGTAATGGTATACTCGCCCCTCGTGGTCGGTGAATTTGAAGAGATGTTGGAAATAAGCAACGATCTCGTAGGCACTTATATTTACAGCGTAATATTAAAGTGTCTCCCAGCTAAAGTGAGGAATCTAGAATTTTCTACTCCCTTGGGCTCTAGTATACCACTGCGCTTGCGGGTGCAGAACAAAACTGATGTGCGAACGGACTTTATAGCCACGGTTGGAATTAAACTTTATTAATATTTAAAACGCGTTTACCTAAATAAATGCGTACATTAGGTTTCATTTGACAGTATAATTATATTTACAATGTCATATCAATGCTGCGTCCCGCAATGAGGTGTGCTTTCTCCTTTGCTGTTTTCCATTTTTATCAACACACTGACTCAGCACATAGCATCATCTTCCACCTTCTATTCAGATGATTTACAGATTTGTAAACGTCGCTTAAAACATCACTACTTTAAGCAATACTTATAGTATATATATTGTACGGTAATTGCATTATAATGCTATGTTTGTATGTAGGTATTTATGTATGTTTGTATGTATGTATATACTTATGTATGTATGTATATACTTATGTATGTTTATAAATATTCGTATATGTAGATATTATTTATTATAATTATTTTCTTTAACTATCAATCTGATAATCGATTGTTGCCTGTAAGAAATCACTTTTAGTGATAAGGCCGTCATTGCACATTGATTAATGTAGCAAAATTTCATTGTAAAATGTATATTTCTGTGTGCAATAAATTATTATTATAAGTTGCTCACCTATTGCGGGAACATCAAGAATAATTAAATATTTTGCGATTTTATTTTTAATATGAATTTATTAATATGTAAAACACGGGACTAATTACTAAATTGTGGAGCGTTTTAGTTTATAATTGAAGGTTACATAAGTATTAGGTATATACTATACTAACTAACTTAAAAGTTAAAAAGTGTTCGATATAATGTGTTGAAATTATATATACTAACTATTATCTATACTAATTCGAAGGTCTCCCATCCATCAATCATAACGGAAAAAGAATATGGCCTGGGTCCATACGAGAGAGGAAAATTCCAAGCTTGGTTTGAGCCAACAGAATATGGAGTTCAATACTGTGATGTATCATTTATGTCTCCTATTGCTGGAGAATTTGTGTTAGTCTTTAACTAAAATTAACTAATTATTTAATAAGGGCATCGTGGCGCAAAGGGACAGCGTTGGTGAACACGATCCGTGTCAGGTTCAGGACCTAGTCGGTGTATTATAAGTATATTATATCGATTTTGCCACTCTCGTATATCAAAGCATGGCGTTGAAATCCGCCAAACAACAAGCAATGTCTCAATTTCATCTTGATATTAGGTTCTCTTTGTTTTGTCAGAAACTCTGTTACTGTTAATCTTAACCCTGTGATAAAAAATAGCAATATTTTACTCAAATGGTCGTATAAATAGAAGTTATTATCAAGATTTCATTTAAAATGTAGAAAAATCGCGAAAATCAAAGATCTTATTATGTTGATATTTTTCATAAAAAAAAATTCAACCTACTGTCTGTCTAGTTTCAGTATTAAAGGTATAGGGATGGAGCCAAAACCGCAAGGTCCATATGAAATTAAAGCTGGTGGTTCAACTATTATTGAATTTAAAAATATTTTTGAAGAAACGCGAACGTTTAAAATTAACATTGACCGCGAAGAATTTCATATAAAAACTGTTTATGAATCATTGAAACCCAAAAAGGTAATTCTTTAAGTTAAATGTTTAGTTTTCAAATATATTTTATAATCACTGCATTTTATCTTTTTTATATTATGGCTGGACATTGTATATGTGAATTTAAAAGTAAATTAATTACTTAAAAAATACTAGTAATATTTGGGTTAATATAGAAATATTATTATGAAGTTAATTAATTTTAGAGCGAAGTAATGCCACTTATTAGTTTGTAAATTTACTACGTTATGTTCGAAATTTCAGGTTTTCAATAATGTATTTTTGAATACCAAAATGTACGCGATTAATCCGTTTAAAATAGTTTTACTTAAAACATTGTGGGTACTAATCCCGTCCCCATTTTATTGGTTTATAAGGCGTATAAAAATGGACATTGTTTTTTAGGAATTAAAAGTGATGGTATATTTAAATGATATACCCCCAAACAAACAGACGACGATGCCTACTGGTTGTCTTACTATAGAAACATACGAGCCTCCTGAGCCGAAGGTACAATGGACGTATTTCCTACACGGAGTATTGTGATTTAGATTGTAATTTTGATATCAATTATGTTATTTTATTATATTCATTAAAATTGTTTAAAGATTGTTTCTAATTTAATTGACTATATAAAGTTATTAATAATGCATTTTCTTGATGTAAGCTAGTATATTTGTAGAGAAACTAAAGTCACGTCACTATATTTTCCTCCTGAATTCAAGATATGATTAAAGAAGGAAGGAGTAAGCCGCTTCTTGCTTTACCAACTAAAAACTGTAAAAAGAAATAAAGTCATCCTAGTAGACATCGAACGCACAACTATTGCGTAAATTGAGACGCCGTGCCACTGCGTCATGATAGCGCTAATTATATAAAAATCAAATTCTTCTAATTTACGGTATTTTTTCCTTGTTAAGAAGAATAAAAGATAAAAACAACAAATAAAAAATAATATTTTATTTTCACCAGTCACTTGCACTGAAGTCCTGTACTACGTCTTCAGTGTCCGGAGTATCAATTTCTTTCACATTTATTTTCTGCTCTTTCTTATTAGATTTCTTCTTTATCTTTTTCTTTTTCTTTAAATCAGGCTTTTCTGGTTCTTCTTCCAGTTTAAAATTGTCATCATCGTCTTCATCATCTGATGGGAAAAGTACTAATGGTCCTTTGTTTTTAGGTTTACTTACTTTTTCCTCGGTTTCAGCTATTTTAGGTCTTTTTATAAGTGGCATTACACCAGCTATTTCATCATTCTTGGTGATCTTCTTACGTTTCTGTATTCTATTTACTTTATTCCAATTTTCAAAGAATGTAAGCAATGGTGTGCCTTTAGCTTTGATACTAGCTTCCCATGCTGTGACCATCTTGCCATCGCTTAGGGCAAAGCTAATTTTAGCCCTCGCTTTTTCAATAAATTTAGAATTCTCTTCTATTTTTTCCAACAGTTGACGCATTCTCTTTGTGTAATTTGACACAGAACAAGATTTCAGGAATTGTTTTATCTGTAATTGTTTAAATATATGAATAAGACAAATGTTTATTACTTGAGAATTAATCTTCTTTTACTACATGAGTACAAATATAATATTACATAAGTACAAGTCCTCTGATTTTGAGTAAATCAGAGGACTTCTACTTATGTAATATTATATTTGTTTGAGTAAAGTAAAAGATAGTCATTGATGGAAGTCATATTAATAATTGGGTTTTGAATTTTTCGCAAAAATTTAAAGATGGCGTTGAGTTCCGTCACCTGACATGCAATGTTTCAAATTCGGTAAGTGCAGTGCTTGACACTAGGTACTTTTTGTTTACCCTGCTATTTGTTGCAAAATATGTTAATTTCTTTTTAAAAAGTAGCTTTATACTTTACTTCATATAGCAGGGTTATCGTTTTCTACCAAAATTATAGACATCCGAGATTTTTCTACTTCATTCATGCAAATCTTTAAATATGTGTGGTAATAGAAACATTTAAAAAACTAACCTGTACTATTGCTAATAAAGCCATATCTGGGAAAGCTATAGATTGTGACTCATTTGCTGTATATTCTAATAACAAGGCATATACTCTGTCTATAACAGAGTCTTTGAAACCATTTTCCATTAACTGAGATTTTCCCAAACGGAGAACACATGAAAAGTCTAAAGGCTTCATTGACACTTTCTTATTCTTTTTGTTAAAATCATATGATGTTAAGACCTGTAATGTACAAAAGTTATTAAGTGTCATGTTTTTTGTTTTTTATATTACAAAGTAAAATTATTATTTACAATACTTAAATTTACTTATAAATTAGTAATGTTTAAAATACACTCACCTCTACTAAGAATGGTAATATTGGTATAAAAGTATTGGTTTCCTTTGACAAGTGTATTAATATCTCTGTACAGTGAAACCTAAGTGGATAATATTGATGTGTGGGCACAAGTTTTATTGTATTTGTTATTACCATTACTAAAGGATACAGTAATGGTTGCAACTGAGGCTTATTAGATGATGCAGATATTAAATCAGCCCATAAATGTAAAGAATTAACAAATTGCCAGTTATAAACAGCTTGTCTATTTTCAACTTTCTGAACAACAATTGCATTCCTTAAGTGTATTGCAAGCTGTCTTATGTAAAGAAACACATGGTTGTATGATATATTTAAGTCTAATGTGAACATTTCCACTAAGGACCTTCTCATAAAGTTTATTCCTGGCCATGTTGATGGACTGACAAACTTGCAGTTTTTAACATAAGTCATATACATAGCCTTCAAAACTAAGTCTAGCAGAGCTGTTTGCTGATTTCTTGTTATTCTAAGAATACATAAAAATGCCAGAACTCTGACTGTTTCCTCACTGTTGCTCCAAAGAGAGATTAACTTCTTTAATGCCCTTTTTGATATACTGTTAAAGCATGCCACATAAACAGACATTTGATGTAAATGCTTAAGAAGCACAGTTAGAATGTTTTCTGAACTAACTCCACTGAGTAATTTCAACAAATCTTTAAGGTATGCCACTAGAGGACCCTTGATCTTTATGAAATGTTTACATTTTTGTGGATCTTTACCAGACTGCTCCATGCCTAAGTATTTTTTTATTGCAGGTGGCAAATATAAGACACACATTTGAATAACTGCATTGAAGATAGATGAACCTAGAATGCAAGATTTTCAGTAATTAAAAATCTGTATAGCAAAATAAGTACAATACCATATCTCTTTTTACTTTGACTTACCTTCAACTTTAAATTCTCCAACAGATGAACCATCTTCACTTGTGGCTCTTATCATAGCTGCATTAAACACTTTTATAACTGTAGTTAATGTAGATAATTTAACTTTACCTTCACTTTGTAATTCAGACTGCCACTGAGCTAGCATTTTTAGGGTAATTTTACCATGAACAACTTTAGCAGTTTCATCCTGCAATTTATAAAATTACCTATTATATGTAAACATTATTTACACTTCGAATTTGATAAGTACCACGTTAAAATAGACTAAATTCATTAATCTCTGCCAAATAATCAGCAACTAAATACATCTTTACCTCAAAGTCACTTTCATCGCTGTCCCCAGTAATGGGTCCAGGTACATGTAGCTGATCACCGTCCTCTTTATCATCTTTATCAGAATCATCATCTTCGGAATCAGTACCAAAATTAAGTAAATTCTCATCATTTTCTTCTAGAAAGTTGTAAAAGTCTGGATCTATCTTTTTTAGTTTTTCTAATGATTTTTTATGTGTCTCTGGCGATAACTCTTCTTCGGAGTCTACAATAACACAAGTTAATGTGAAATACAATATAATTGTTAATCTTAGAAAATATATTTAATAATAAGCTTTTCGATTACTAACCTGAGCCACTCTCCGAGGGTTTTTCGGTGATTTTCTTATTCTTCATGTTTCTACAAACAATGTTTTTAGATTAACAATAAATCTAGGCTTGAATGCCTTTTTACTTATATAGTATCAAAGTTATTTCATTTAAAAAATACCCAAATTTTAACACGTTTATTCCTCGTGGTTATGTATGTTTGTGAAGTTGTCATTCATGACAGACGTTAAATTTTGACATTTTGTTAATAGATGACAATAGCCTTTTCAAATCACACTAATATTATTGTATGTACTACATACTCAAACATTCCTAAACGGTAAAACAATAATTTACACCCATATTACCAATATGCAATGTAGACATAAAAAATATAAATAGAAAAGCTTATTGTAGTTAAAATCAATGTACGTTTTATTTTACTGTGGACACAAATTTATACAAGATATATAAATTTAACAGTTATCTAAAATAACTTTACTCATTAAATATGGAAATATATTTAGTAAATATATTGAAATAAATAATAACACTCGATTCGCTATCGACAACATACATATAGAACAACTCTAAAAATGGGCTATAAACCGGAATGTCAAAATTATTATGACGTTTTCTTTTTCGTTCTTAACAAGAAGTGACGAATAAGTGTTTATTTGCTGTTAAAATCCAAAATATGGCTGCTGAAATAAAACCTGCACCGAGAACGCCTAACGATAGATTTTCAACGACTAAAAAACCAGCACTTTTAAGTAAATTAGAAGGCTGTACCGATGATGTAAATGCAGCAGTTGTGATTCCTGGCGAAGACGGAGTTATTAGTGTTTGCGATGATAAGTAAGACTTTATTGACTTTACATTCTATGATATGACCATCAAATATGTCATTAAATATTCTATTGTCAAGTTCATTGGTAATCTAAAATTGTATAATAGCTTTAACATATGTAATGTAAATGCAACAAATTCTATCATTTATCATATTTTTACTATTTTAACAAGTATATTATTATTATATTGTGATATATTTTACTGATATAAAGTGTTTGTATTGCTTAAAGGACAGTGAGAGTATGGCTAAAGAGAGATTCAGGTCAATACTGGCCAAGTATTTGCCAGTACATGCCATCTGGTTGCACATCAATGTTCTACACCCCTGAAACACGCCAACTATTTATAGGGCAAGAAAATGGCACTATTTCGGAATTTACCCTTACTCCCGATTGCAATAGGATAAATCCAGTAAGTACAGGAAAATTATCTATGTATAAACATAAACACATTAGGTTTTTAATATGTCTTTTACACTTTTCTTAAATTATCTTGAGGACTCTTGCAGCTCAATATAAATTATTACACTCTAATTACTTTACTTATGAAATAAAAATAAACATATTGCTATTGATATAGCTTATATGTAACTTGCTCTCTGCATAATTAAAGTTTTAACCATAAAATTATGTACAATACTCTTAGACAATATGAATAATAGTAATATGATAAACTAATGAAATATAATTATTTTATATGTTGGCTTTATTATGAGCAATAAGGAATTAATATGACAAATATTTACAATTAGCTATTTAATGTATGAGAGAATATTTATTCACTTCTCCTATTTTCATGTAAATGGCTTCTTTATATTTTTCGTAATATAATTTGTTACTAGATGGCCTTGATAATTTTAAAAATATAACCTCTCAGCATGGCTGTTCACACTATTGTGTCAGTATTACATCACTAGGTCATTAGAATCTTGATGATACCTATAGAATTTTTTAAGACTTAAGTTTAAATTCCAAAACATATTTCATTTTTATATATTCAAAATATGGTTAAGTACAATTTTAATGATATGAGCTTATAAGGATTGAATTATTGAATGTCACTGTTATAGTAAGAAGTTGTCATTAGAAGATAAGTAAGTCGGTGATATTTATAATACTTAATTTTTGTCCTTTAAAATTTATAATTTTATTAATCTGTAAAGATAAAGAATTGCAATGTCAAGTTTAATTGGTTGATTATTTGGTAGATAAGTCATTTTAATATATTTAATTTAATTTCAACATAACAAACTAAAAGCAGCTTCACACTTTATCCCACATAGTATGGTAGTCAGACCACCTCAAGAAGACTTTCCATTCACTGCTTTTTGCCCAAAATCGAGACATGTAAACCAAGACAATACCCAAAATCGGGTGAACTCAATTCTGTGCTTTGTTCCCAGAGGGGGAAAAATTTAAAAAAATATATTTCTCCAAATAGGAATCTAATACACAATTCAGATTTACCATCAGAATCTGTTACACTGCTTCACTACAGCATACAGAAATAGAATGCAAATTTTTTATTAAAAATCATTTATTTTTAACATTGAACATATATGCATGTTCATTTATATATTATTTAACAAAATTGAATATATTTTAAAATATAAATAGAAAGTTTTTATTAAATATAGTAAAAATAATTTAGACCCGTGAGTACCTGGCGCATACAGCAAGGGTAACAGCTGTAGTGTTTTCTTTGAGCTGTGAATGGGTGTTATCTGTTAGCCGAGACAAGCTCTTTGCTTACCACTGCAGTGAAACTGGAAGGAGGATTGGGGGCTATTCTTTTGAAGCATGGTGCACTGCGTTACAGTATCCTTTTGATATAAACACAGTTTTATAATTGATTTATATATATATATATATATATATATATATATATATATATATATTTAATTTTTTTTTCATTTTACATTTACCTAAATAATAAATAATAAAGAAAATTAAAATATTGTAACATTGTTTATTTATGGTTAGCTAATGTTGTGTTATATTGTAACACTAATAAGGCTTCAACTGTGTTTGTATGAGAAAAAGCAAGAAACCTTAGAGTAGTCATATCTAATGTGTATTTTATTATGAAAACTATTTATTTTGAAAAATATAAATATTATCCATCAAGTTATTGTAAGGGGAGTCCAATTCTTTTTAAATATTTTTTATATATCATAGCTAACTTATGTTTTTCTTTATGCTTAAATTAAAATGTTTCACAAATTCTGAAGGCATTTTTTTGACAATTTTAAATATGGCAGGGATGTGAAACCCTTGTCCATACATAGAATGTTTCAAATAAAATGTTAATTTTATACTCATTGTTCTATTATTCAAGAAAAATATTTTTAAGAGTGTATGTATACAATTTATATTCCTAAATTGAAAAAACAGATTTGATTCTCAATCAAAATATGCGTTCATAGGCGATTACAGTGGGCAGATAACAATGCTGAAGTTAGATAACAATGGTGCCGCTTTAGTAACCACATTAAAAGGACATACTGGGTAAGCAAGAATTTTTTTAATGTTTATATGACAGACCTTTTTGTTTGTAAAAATAGTTATTTTTATAAATATGCTTTTATTACCTTTATCTATCTATCGTAAGGGTAAGAAATCTTACAAGACTATTTTAACCCACTTTTTGTGGTTCTATTTTTTTTTTATATTTGCCCACGTGTCCTTATCCGATGATTTTTATGATGATTTAATATATTCTTAGCATTTATAACTTGATATTATTCACATAGCGACTAGAATAATGAGATAATAATTTTGAATGTTTCCCAATGTTTTTTTAAAACTTTTTTTTATTAAAACAATTGTTATGTTGCAATTGTTATTTTTATGAACAAGATATTTTTATAGACATACAGATTGTATCTGAATCTTAATATTATTTAAATATATTTTTTTAGTTCTGTAAGAGTGTTGAATTGGGCGCCGATACCCCAGCTGTTGTTCAGCGGGTCCTTCGATCAAACTATCATTGTATGGGATATCGGTGGGCAGAAGGGTACAGCTTATGAACTACAAGGTCACAGGTAAAAATATTTTTATTTATAGAACAATTCAAAAAGTAGCTGTTATAATAAATATAGGCAGTGCCCGTTTAACGAATTATAAATAATATAAATAATACGAAACATATGTTATATGGTTTTAGAATTTAAAATCAAGCTGTCTAGAAATATATCATTATAATCAAGATGTTTGTGGATGGGTTACATTATATAGATGCTTGAATATATATTAAAAGTATATTAGGGGCTACGTTTTTTTTAGTCTAAAATATAGTTTCGAATATCAAAATACATGTGATTTAATAGTTTCATTTAAAATGTATAATAGATATTATTATATTTATAGATTAAAAATAAAAAAGCTTTTGGTTATCCGGATCTGGTTATTAACAGCTGGAAGGCTGACTCTTTCGGTTTCACCACCCAATTAGGGCCATCAGGACTTCAAAGTAGTTAAGAAAGAGACGAGCAGATCATCCCAAAATTTAAAAATGAGAACGTTTTGTTAACTAAGTTTAGCCAGACAAAGCTTGTTTTTTTTTTGTATTTTTGCCATCAATTATATAAATAATTTAAAGAAAGAGGGTATGTCTGCTGTTTTAAGACCATATATGCGATGGTTGAAGATGCGATGTTGATCTATATTCGAAGGCGTTAAAAAAAATGAGAATAAAATAAAAAGGATAAACTCGCTATTATTCCATGGATCCACAAATGAAAGCCGGCTGTATCGTGCTGTAGGAACGGGAACCGTACCGTCATCATTATACTCGACTCCAGTATCCGAATCCTCCACCTGAATAAAAAATGTAAGATATCGGTCTCCAGTAACAAGGTGACGGGTCTCTGGTACGTGGGCGGGTGTCAGCGGCTGGTGTCGTGTGGGGAGGACGGCGCGCTGGGCGTGTGGGAGATGGGCGTGCAGCGGCGCGAGACGCCGGCGTGGCGCGAGGCGGACCTCTGCCAGCTGTGCCGCGCGCCCTTCATATGGAATGTTAGGGCCATGATGGAGAAGAAGCAGCTTGGTTGGTGATCGCTAGCTTATTATACATATATACTGTTTTAGTTATATATTTAACAATTATCATATAATATATTTTATATGATAAACGGATTAGTGTAAAATAATGTATTAACATCTTTCACGTTAGTTATAACACATTAAATACTAAAATCTCCCATTCTTGTTGGAATGTCGAGAAGTCATCTCTTTAATTTTCTCGAACACTTACGCAAAACCGTATTTGTCAAATTTCATCTTTCTACGTCTAGTAATGTCTGTGTCACTGCATTGTCTGTTAGACAGACAATAAGGCTTGAGTTTTGCAGTGTAAATATATTTATATCTAATCAGTTTTTTTTTACCATAATACTTTTTTATTTAGTTAGTCGAAGTACTTACACGTTTGTTACAACTTGTTTTTTTTGTTGTTTCTACTTATTTTACCAAAATAAATAAATACACATTTTAATTGAAAGATGTTTTTTTTAACTTCAATACAAGTGTTTCTATATAACAGGATAGACAGGAAGTACCTAGTGTCAAAACTAGTAAAAAAGCAGTGTCTCCGCTTTCAACCCTCAACCCATCGAGTAATGTCCCACTGCGTCACGACCAGCGGGAAGTTGTAGTATCATTGCTAGATTTGTAACCGTTTCCAGATCCGGAAGTTTACAACCACAATAAATTGTATATATATAAAAAATGACGTCCGTACTTTTGTACGTACAGGTCTCCGACAGCACCACTGCCGGTGGTGCGGCGCGGCGGTGTGCGGCGCGTGCTCCCCGCACCGCCTGCCGCTGCCCGTCATGGGCTTCGAGTTCCCGCAGCGCGTGTGCGCCGCCTGCTACGACACGCTCCGACACGAGCCGTCAGTATACACTGCACTATCTACTATGTCCCACCTACCTGCCTTAGGGAGACGTACCTCAGTACCTAAGTTTTTATTACACTGTTATGACTCATGCGTCCATAGAGCGAATGACACAGAATAGACGTCTGGGTAGTCTATATAGTGACACACTGGTCACTTAATGTTAAAAAATTGATAAACTGGTTTGACCCCGATTTGAGACTCGGATGGGTTATGTGGAACACAAAGCTCGACCGCCACTTGCCCACTGCACCAACTTTTTGTGAAGGCTGGTGGCACCTATATTTAGGTTTCCACCTTACTTACTTATCTACTTACATCAATCATCACAGTCTACTCAAATCTCGTATTTTAATACACTCACACTCACACACACACACACACACACACACACACACATATATATATATATATATATATATTCTCTCTGATACTGCTCATATTCTCTATAATATTTAATACACTACACAATAACATAGATATTCCAATATTTCGTGTCGCAGGCGCGAGTCCCTAGCGTCGTTCCATGATATGAAGCACGCGGTGGCGTCTCTGTTTGTAGACGAAGCAACGGGACGTATGTGTACAGCGGGAAAGGATAGAGTCATTAAGGTACGTGATATACATATGTAAATAAAAATAAAATAGAATCTCTATAAATAAAGAAATTGTATAATAAAAAGATTATTATTGTCCGAGTCCTTTTAGTATGTAGCTGGTCACTGTGCTAGACTCATTTACTTACGTGTTTAGATGTATAAGGCTATTAAACCTAATTTTGAAATTTAACTTAATGTAGAAATCATGATGTTAATTAATAATATTTTTTACGAGTGTAGCGCCTGACTGTAAATGCTATGATACCAAAATAGATCCCCGATCGGGAGAGATTATATGCAAGTAAAATTGTTTTTATTCTCCTTTCTCTTCTCTGGTAAGACAAAACTCGGTGTTAGGCTCCGCCAAGTTCCTCAATATATAATACCATTCAGATGAAAAGTGCAGAACGAATTATAAAATATTATAAGTTATTTTCTTACTAAGATTTTTTCTCCAGGTATGGGATATCAGCGTGTTGCTCGCGCCTGCGCCTAAGCCCGGTACCAGCGACCAATAGACAACGACTAAAGCGACGTCCATACGATTCTCCAACGATAATTCTAAACTCTAACGTATTATCTGTACTATTTATATACAAAATGTATAAAATATGGCGGAACGTATTAAAATGTTAATTTATTATTTTTAAGTTCAATTATGTAATTGTATTATTGTTAGTCAAAACTTTTATTATATTTTTTTTTAGATAAAACCAGCTCTAAAGAAATTTTTTTCGCTTAATTTGATAGTAGTATTAATAAACATAAATTGAATAAAACTTTCTTTGTACAGTTAAAATTCTCTTATATAGAAGAGTTCTTTTTTTTCCAACATATTGTAATCGTATGTCGCAGGCTGCATTGAATTATTCCTTCATATAAAAATTGTTCGTTTGTCCTAAAACGAAGTATATATATATATATATATATATATATATATATATATATATATATATATATATATATATATATATATATATATATATATATATATATATATGTATATAATAAAATAGGTTAATCGCGAATATTCCAAAAACTTACTATTTCATACTTATAATTTAGTAGATACTTTATACCATCCATTGTTTTGAAATATGCTTAATTTAAATTAGTTGAATATAATATTAAAATATCCAACGAATGTTTTTTTAAGTTTTTTTCTATCCAGCTATCTTAATGTAAGACTGAATCTTTCAGGATAATAATATTATTTATAAAGAGATCTTGGATACTAGTTGAGTGTGTAGAATAGGTTTTACAGTTTGTAACTTTAGACATCTTGTTTTTGATAGATGGTTAATATTATAGAAATGGTTGTTTAAGCATTTTGTATGTGTAAAATTAAATGGCTCATATGTTTTTAATTAAACGTTTTAATATACACAATGTTTAATATGTCTATAAAGTTTATTTTAAAATTATTTATCTTGTAACAGGCTTCGTAAATGCAAAAGCGACCATTTCGTCGTTTATATAAAATTTAACAATTGGTACAGGTAGAGAAAATTAAAAATTATAAATATATAAAATGTGTTCATAAAAGCTATTTAATCTGTGTCACGGACACGTGTTGACCAAATCTAATATGGTCTTTAATTAGACTTTTTAATGTAAAAAGCGCTCTGTTTATTTAATGTCGAACAAACAATTACAAAATACCATTTTTTTAAATATTTTGTATTTATTTTTATTATTATTGGTACTTGCATCATGTCAATTTTTCACCGTTTGTTTTTTAATTAGCCATGTTTATATTTAAAAAAGTTAAAAAAAGTTACAAATTTAATAAAAAAACATCAATGTTGCACTGGAGTGTTAATTTTTTGAATTTATTCTTATTTTTTTAATTATTGCATTTTCAATAGTTTATAATAATGTATAAGATCCTACAGAAATGATAAAAGTTACATTTTGTGTGAATGCTACATTATTTTTATAAATAAAAAAATAGTACTTACAATAAGTGACTATTTCTTCTTGTTTTTTTTTTTTTAAAAAAAAAACAATTCCTAAATAAATTACTATAAATATTATGTAATTAGCAATTATCTTTTTAAATTCACTATGTACACCACAAATGAATTATGATGAAGTGTTATATTGTAAAATGTGATTGAACTAATAAACTGTAATACTTTAATACATTTGCGAAACATTTATAATATTAGATTATAATCGATATTAATTTCCGGTGTGGACCAAATGATTTATTATATCGACATAAAAAATAACGTTTCATTATCCGAATCGCACCCGGAAACTTGTGTCCATTCTATGCTATATAAAATAGCTGTTAAGCTGCGTCTACATCAGTTTATTTAGAACAAGATTTATTTTGAGTGGAGTTTAAAAGGAAATGACTTAATTACAACACTGTAGACCTGGCTTAACTCGAGGCACGCTCACAGTAATCAGTAACATATTAGCGTTTATTGTATACTTAATATTTAATTGTATATTATTATTATGTATTGAAAGCTTCTAAATCGGTTGCCAAATATGTAGCCACATTTGTATTTGTGTAATACCTTGGGGGCCATCTATTAATTACGTCACACGTTAAGAGGAGGGAGCGGGTTGACGAAGTGTGACATTGCTTGACAATGGTGGTCTTACAAAAGGGACCAGCTGTGACAAGGATGAGGTCAAAAAACCATGAAATTCATGTGACGTAATTTATGGATTTCCCCTTGGCGGGACTAGTCTTACTCGTAGTTTGGTCGTTATGTATACTAAATGATATAACTGTGCTATAATCTTATATATAATAAATACATGTTATTCTTATATAGTATATAAATGTACTAATCGTTCTATTTTCGTTTTGTAAGGTTTGGATTATAGATATATTTAAAATAAATTACGTTTACGTTACTAAAAGATAAATATTTTTTTATTCACGGAGCTTATTTGTGTTTGTAAGTAACACTGTAACATAAAAGTCATGTCATATGTAATTATTGGATATATTATGTTAAATCTACTACATAGATCGCTTAAAGTTTTTATGCCAATAAAGTAATGAATAAATTATTGTCTATTTTTTACTATCTGAGGTAGAGCTCGATATTGGTCAAATTTAAAAAGCGACGCAGTGTGCACACTGTTAATACTAAATGTTAAATATTAATAAATACTAAGAGTAAGGGGTATGATACATAATATGTCAATGACACGGTCAGCCTTTATAGTCAGGTACGTCGTATTCTCCTCCACGATCTTCTTCCATTTTTCTTTTCTCTTCATTTATTGGATTCAGCTTTAAGCAGCGTTAAGTAGTGAAAACTCAGCCAGGGCATGTGTACAGGTCTTTGGAGACACAAACTTGCCCATTGAACACTAGGTCCTTCGGGCAAGTTAGATATGTTCTTACGCCGGATACGCAGAAATAGTACTTTTTGCACTCTGTTCCTTGTTGCAAGTAGAAACCGTCCCGTTCACAATATTTGCCACCGTTTTCAATCATACTTCGCCTTGGTGATCCGCAAATGTGATTGGCGGGTTCTACACAGGTTTGACCGTCGAATATTTTCCCACCGAGACAAGTTAATGTGGCTAACCTGTCACCGCCCTCGCAGTAAAAGTATCTGTCAACAAAATATTTGTAAATAAGTATTTTAATTTAATGATAATCATAATAGGATTTCAAATTTAGTAAAAATTATGGAATATTTTAATACCTGTGACAATCGGAGTCCAATTCAGCATGATAGCCGTCCGCTAGACCGGTGCATGAGTAGTCCTCATTGGGGCATATAGCAAAGTGTGTCGGAACACAAGATTCGCCGTCAAAAGCGCGTCCCGCTGGACAAGCGTAGACAGCCTTCTCACCGTCCACGCACGCATAGAAACCCCTGCATCCAGCGTCATTAGCGCGATAGCGTCCGTCGGCTCTACCGTAGCATGAGTCGCGCTCCAAACTGGGGCACAAGTATTGAGATGCTTGTGAGCAACGGGCACCATCATAGACTTGTCCCATCGGACATTCTAGGGTAATTTTCATGGCACCCTCACAGTGAAAGTAATTTGTACAATTAGAGTCAAGGTCTTGATAAGTGCCACTGGGCATCCCCATACATTCCCGTGCTGTCCTTGGTCCGACACAATAGAATGATTCTTTAGAGACACAACCTGCGCCGTCGAATACCAAGCCCCCACTACAAGAACCGCGAGACGTTACTCGTTCCCGTTGACATTCGTACCAGGAGTTACAATCTTTCCAGTCTCTGTATAAGCCGTCTTGTCTATTGAAACAGGGACTCCGAGCAGGTGACGGACACTGTGTCTGCGCAGCAAGCTCGCACCCGCTACCCGAAAAGAGTAATCCAGGTTCACACACTCCGCGTCTTATAACTCTACGTGCTTCACATACAAAGTATTCCCTGCACCCAGTTGAACGATCGGCGTAAGCACCGTCCGGAGCTTTTTGACATAACGAGGAGCAAATTTCATCAGAACAAAAGTCAGCATCTCCCGCCGGCAGTGGAAAGGCGGCAGAACGCGGCGGCGGGCACGTATTATAACACTTTCCACCACAAGAAGTCACGCTACGTAATTCAGCGCCTTGACACGAAAGGGTCCGACGACATTCGTGGGAGGAATCAGGGTAATTTCCATCAGGCAAACCCGCACAGACCGGCTCATAGCAGGTACCGGCGCCGCGGGAACACGCTTGACGTGACAAGTCGAACCAGGACCCAGACGGGCAAGTATGGTCTATGGCAGTTCCGTTAGCGCAACGGTAGTAGTGACGACATGCTGTCCCTGGCGTTGCGTACGCGAAAGTGTCTCCTGGTGCACATATTCGTCGCGTACATGAAGTGCTGCGTCGAGGGACGCAAGCCGCGGCTGTTTCACTGAACACTCGGCCTGGTGCACAAACATAGCGTCCTCTAATTGTTCCGCCGGAACACCGTACATATTCTTTACAATCAACGTCGTAGATTACGTTTAAGCCATCCTTAGCACACACGATGTCGTTGCCATCTACAAATAAATTTTTATGATATAGAAAACGTCCATAACATAATAAAATAATCCAAAACGCATACCCATATTCTTAACAAATACATATTTCTCAGTGTCAGTACACTATATCAAAAAAGAAGTATGCTGTGTAATTCGCACGAAACTCACTTGACAGTAAAGCGGCAGCGGCGGCGAGCAGGTTGGCGGCGAGCGCGAGGCTGTGCGCTCGCGCAGACATGTCGGCTGCGACTGAGCGGCAGCAACTAGTGACGCACCGGATAGGGTTCCTTGACATTCGCACGCCCCCGCTGTAACTTGATCCCTGCGGTGGCCCGGATGCAGCCTTCGAGCTAGGAATCTAGACACGCCTTGTTTCGCAGCGCCTGCCGCTTGCCGTTGACAACTTGCCGAGCTGTCGTCCGAGAAAACGGCCCTGACCTTTAGCCATCGTATTATGTAACGCGAAACAGAATTTTCACTCTTTCCTTAATTTATTTCAAATGGAGCTTCTTTTGTTAAGTATTGTTTTATCTGGATGTTCAGCATCTCATGTATATATAATTATTAAACATAAGTATGTATTAAGCGTAAACAATAATTTTACATTAACGAGACTTCCATTACTTTTTTATATTCAACACTCGGTTATCATTCTACGATCGTATCCGTGGGAAACGTGCATAAAAAATTGAGCAAAAAAAAGATTACGTCAAAACGTAATGAAATAATGAATACTTGGTATCGTAGGAGATTCCCTAAGAAATTGCACTTACACAGCAATGAGAAGTGTCAGGGAAGTTACAAAGATGTAAATTACAAGCAGATATCAATTAAGTATTAAAGTATTAACTTCGTGATATTTAAAGAATCTAAATATAGTAGATGTACAGGAAAAATAGTTGGATTTGAATTTCTCCTCAATTAAAATTTACTGACAAAAAATGCTTGGAATGCTATCTGTGTGCGATTGCCACAGGCCGTCCTTTGCGGATAAAGATGTAATAGTCACCGATGTAGTCAATGTTCTTATCGGTCGATTTTTATTTTGCACCTTTGAAAGAAGTTTTACTGCCAATTCATGATGATTGATAAAATGTTATTTTAATTTATTTATTTTTTAAAAAGTCTATAACACAATCACAATCCACTCGTAAGTGTTTATGAAAAAAGTACGCCATTGCCAATTACGTGAAACTACTACAAAAATAAATAAATTCGTTCAATAGCAATTTCGATGGAAAACCCGAAGTTGGAAAATCCTAAGTGGTTTAGGTAAGTCGGTCGTGTAGATTTAGAACCTATCTAATCATTTATTGAGAACATATTTGTCGAATTTACATAATAGGTGCTTTTTATTTACAGCTTCATGGTGTATTTCCCGAATGGCAGGCAGTAGATATTGATAGTCCAGATATTGCTTATTAAGTGGTGGAATTCGACGCCGCACTTAGTTCTACCAGAATAGAGAAATAAAGTAATTTAAATATAAGCCCTCCCCCGAGTTGGAAACAACCCACAATCAACAGCCAAACTTTATCTCACTGCACCATAACCGCCTTTGATGGTTATAACTACCAAGGTGTGAATTAAATTTACTTTCAATAGCTAAGTATATTAAAAAAATTTTTTAATATTTTTTTGCTATGCACGTATGAACCCCTAATCTTAATTTAACATCGACCTCGAAGCGTGTATCAGCAATCGAGTTATGTGACTCGGTATGAATTGCATATATGCATCTAATACGCGGACCGGATCAACTCTGTATTAACACAAGCACAAGGTCGTTAAACTCACGTAACACGTGATTATTAATTAACTTATGATATGATTACTTTTTGCGCCGACACTGTGACAAATGTCATGTGCCTTTTCAATTAACATTCCATCAGATTAGCTACCGCAATTTTTTATAATACCTGTTACAATACCCAGAGGGCAGCGGAAAGGTAGTTCCTTTTACATTTAAATATGAAGTTCCGCTTATGTTACGTATGTGCATATGTTAGGTGTGTGTAAAGATTATCTAAAAAAATTAAGATGTTTTTTTTGTGACGTTTGAACTAATTTAAACTAAAGAGAGTAAAGCTTAATTTTAAATATAGCCAAACTTTTATTTTGATTAACAATGACAACAACAATTAAAACCAATTTTAAACATGTCCACAAAGTTGAGGAAACTTCGCTTATAGTGAAAGCTGCACGTACTACTAACTCACGTACTACTAAAATCATGCACATGTTACAGTGCAAGTAAGTACTGAGTGAAATCCCGAAATAATATATCGATTAAAATGTAAATATTTAATATTTACATTTTAATCGATATATATATTTTATCTTCTTCCTCTTATTTTCACCAGTATAGCCTTACAAAAATTATAAAAAGTATATTTTAGGAGTTTTTGGAGTAAAAATATACGGCAGCATACTTTTATAAGTTAATAAATGTCGGTTGTGGCGCAGTGGGACGGCGTCTAACGCGATCGGTTGTGGGTTCGATCCCCACTCGGAGGAGAGATTATTTAATTTAAATAAATTCACTTCTTCGCTCTGGTAAAAGACAAAATGCGGCGTTGAGTTCCACCACTCAACACGCAATGTCTCGAATTCGGTGGAAAGCGAAGTACGGAGTGTCTTGACACTCGGTATTTCTGTCTACCCTACTATGCGGGATAAAAGTGAAGCTAAGAAAGAAAGAATTAACTTATAAAAGTATGTTGCCGTAAATGATAGGAACCTGTATATTACTGCCTTGTCTATTTATAATATAAGTAATGTCAAATTATAAAACAGACCAATATACTTTATTGTAATTTTTATTTATAATATATTAAACGGCATTTATTTTTATTTTTTTTTATTTATTATATATTATATTTTTATTTTAATATATTAATATATTATTTAAAATATATTAAATATAACATATTATTCATTCGTGTCGTTTTTAAATACATGTAAATATAATAATAGCAGAAGGAAAATAAGATCAAAGTAAATTAAATATTATTAAATATTATAATTTAAATACACGTGTCGACTCTATTGCAGCGAAATGATTTATTCCGTAAACAATGTTGTATTTAACGACTTAATTATTTATTTATATATTATATGATTTTTTAATGTTGTGGATATGATACTTTTTGAACAAATATATTTTACAATAAGCAAAATAACTATATTTAGAAATTATACCAATATATTTTTCATGAAAATATCTTCACAAATGCAATTATATGGACGGAAAGTAAAATATTTTTCCCACATATTATAACTAATAAGTACAACTCGATAAGATCATTGTAAGATCTTTGATTTTCGCGATTTTTACACATTTAAATAGTTTCATTTATAAAATATAACATGTTATAATACGGCGTTGAGTAACTCCCCTCAACCCGCAATTTCTCGAATTTTGGTGAAATGTAGAAGACGGATTATCTTGGCACCTCTTCTATCCAGAGAAGTCTAAAGCTATATATGAAAAAGAATTAAATATTTTTATCTAAAGTTTTAAGCAACATTTAATCAATTTCTTATTTAAGGATCGTTTATGCATCTATGTAGCTAAGCGAATATCATTATCTATTGTTTCGAACACAACCTTTAACTGTCATAAAGGTAAATAGTAATCAGCATACGATGTGTTAGTTGAAATATTGCGGATGTGCCGTTTTTATGCGCATTCCTATCTCATAAATATTGATGCTGCGAGGTTCCGCGCTCCGAGGCGTCTGCTGTAACCGCTTGCGCTCTGATCCGGGTTAATGTTTAAAATTCTCATATACCAACATACTGTACGTGAGGTCGTTTAACCGAAAGATTATGTGGTCGTCGTTAATTTAAAAAATATATTTACTTTTTACGCATAATTTTTATATGTTTACGCAATATCACATTTTTTTTGAGAAATATATGGTAAACATAGTGATATTAAATCCAGCTTTTCACTTTTCGTTTATTTAAAGATCTGCCGTTTAAAATGGTGGAATTCAACGTCGTAGTTTGTTTGATGCACATAATATTGGCTAAAACTGTCCTCAATTAGCCCAGAACCCAAAGCACTAGTTATTCATCCTTTCATCCACATCACTGTGTCCTTGAGGCGAAGATACATAAATCAATATTCAATTACATAACAAAAAATTTAAAGTCCACCCGATATCCGATGAAGTGACCTTTTACCTTCAAGTTTGAACACGGATTTGTGAAGCGACGTGCAGTCTAGTTTATTCATTATTTTAGCGGTTGGCTAAGTTTAACAAGTCGTAAAAATCTGAATAAATTATTAATATAATACGTAATCAGTACGAGACAACTGTTGAGAGGTTTTATCATTTTAATCGAGTCTATTAAATTGAAATTTATATGATTTTGAAACGTTCGTGGGCAGTTGATATCGTAATATGTATACATATTACAATATCAACTGCTTTTATTGATTTTTTGTTAGCTGTCGTCATATTCATACTATATATTATTCAAACTAGTCAAAGCACCAGGCGATGCGTGACTGCCTTTTATTTGTGTAAATTATTAAAAACGGAAACAATGAACTTCGATATGTATGGTGGTGTAGGTTCAATATTGATTCTAAACCTGATGGTCGTGTTTTCGTATATTGTCTTTGTTAGACAGAATCATTATGTTATATTTAATTTATTTTTACTTTGATGCACTGACGATATAAAATGTGGCGTTGAGTACAATACAATGTCTAGAATTCGGGAGCGAAAAGTGGAGAACCGAGGGTCTTGACAATAAATTTTCTCTGCTTAAAGATTGAAACTGCAAAATAACAATGAACACATAAACTGACAATAGTTGTTATTTTTAATCTATATAAACATTTTCTTAAAATTCAATAACCCATATTTAAATATAATATTAACCAGCAAAAAATTAGCATCACATTTAATAAAAATAGTTTAAATTTGTTAATTTCTAAAACTTGTTTCATATAATTAAAATACGGACGTTAGTTGAAACTGTCTATAAATTTATAGCGTTTGTTATTTGACAAAACATCGTCTTAAGCATAAATATTAAGCAGGATCTTCTTTTTTGTAAGTGACCTAGCCTCCCATATAAGTCAAGGTATTAATAACTTCACATCCATACACGAGTACAAATTAATATAGTAGTGTGAGATGATACGATATGGAGATATGATGAAGCTTATTAAATCGCTTAGAGCGTGATATTAAGGTTGGCCGTATAAACTTATCATGAATTATGAGTGCAAAACAATGCCAACTAAGTACATACCTATACGCTATCTGTAATACAATCGGCTCATCAAGTGTTTATTATAACTTATAGTTTATTATATTATATTCAAGCGCGTCATGAAATTGTAAAATGATAGAAGTCATGACCGAAAATACGGGGGGTTGGGCTGCTTTCATAATATTCTTTCTTTTTCAACTAAAACTATGCATGTAAAGGAAAGCTATACTTTGTGTTTTTAGTTCTTTCATTCATTATTCCTTATTCTTATATATTTATGATCTACGCATATATTAAATAGTAAGTAAATAATAACCGACTTGGAAAATATAAGAGAAAAGAATTATCATTTTTTAAAATGTTTGTCTTTTTCTATGTGTCTGCTCGTATGTGCGTTTGTGCATTCTAATCTCGGAAAAAGCTATGCCAATTGAAATGTAGTTATCACTTTATTTTTTTAGGTTTTGGTAGGCTAACCTTAATATTTAATATTTGTTTTATTTAAAACGGTTCGTAAATAAGAAAGTTATATCCATTTAAAGTATTTTGATAAGAACGGAAAACGGCATAAAAACTGTTTACTTGAATTTGCTGAAAGCTCAGTTGTCAATGTAGACAAATTACACTTTTATCATTTTTAAAGGAATTTTATCGCGTTAACGAAGTCGTAGGCACAACTTGTTTATATTTATAAAGTTTAACTTAACTTGCTTGTACAATTTCTGTGCAACGAAAAAAAACAATAAGTACTTTAAAGACATTTTCAATAGCAACGACACATCAGCTTGGTATTTACCAGTAGTTCATTGCCATCGTATCATATTGTTAGATAAATGAGCGCATGCAAGAAAGTTCACATCCGTATGCTGGGTAATGGGTTAATGCCACAGTTTTTACATCTAGTATAAAATCATTAAATTATTTCTGAATGGTTTAGTCAATCGTTATATAATAAAGAAAATATACTTCGCAACTTCAAAAAATATCTCATTTTCCACATTCTTCCTTTTCCGAATTATATATAATAATTAGAGAAATCCTCTTTTAATACTTCCCTTCACTCCCACTCACTCAATTTCAGCTTTCTTTGCCAAGTAGTAGTTGCTGTGTTATGTTAGTAGTTGCTGTGATATTGCGAGTCACAAGTTTTTAGTAACGCAAGAGGTTACCCAGCGAACACATGACTTTAATATAACGTCATATAAAGATCATCCAGAGATCATAATTTTTTAACGGAAAATGACTTAGTTTATGATATTAGTATGATGTCATAATGAGTTACATCACTATTATATCATGCTGATATTAAATATGATACGACCATTATATGACTGAAATGTTACTTGAACTTGACGTAATATTTTAATCACACTGTGAAGCCTCATTAAAGTTACAAGTTTATATAATATTTACGTTATACGTAAATTATGAACATTTAAGAGGAATGCGTCATTATTATGACGTAAGAGTGAAATCATAAATCTATCCTATTTTACAATTTATTATTCATTTTAAATCTATCCTATGATACGTAAAACTGACGTTATACTTTAATCATATAGTGACGTCACATTATAGTCAGAAGTTTTTCTATTATTTACGTAATACGTAAAAAAACGACTATTACTTTAGTAAGCTTTTTACGAAATTCACACAAAGTGTGAGATCGTGCCAGCCACGTTGAGGTCTTGACATCACAATGACATCATTGTTATGTAAGCTTGACGATCGGTAGGTCTCCATGGAGTCAGTTTTAAGTCATATGTACAAATGTGATTTGTGAAAGCTGGACATCATTGTTATGTCAACTTAACGTCATATAAGTCACTATGATGTCAACTGTATGTTAATCTATTGTCATATGTGTTACGTAACAGACTTACGTCAGGAATTGTAAAATAATGAGTCATATATGACTCATATGTGACTGATTTCTTACGTACGTAAATATGTTCACTGGATATACTATATGAGCATATACATCATTATCATCCTGAAGACGGCCACGGTTGGGTATAGACCTCCCCCTTAGCACGTGAGTAGGAACGGCTGTTTGTCTCCTGCGTCCAGTGACTCCCCGTAATTCTGGTATATCCACCATCGGTCATCGGTACACCTGCTGAGGAGCCGCCCCACGCTACGCATTCCGGTTGGTAGATTCGGCTACTTGCAAAAGCATATGCATATACATGCCCATAACTTGCATGACAAGTATATCCACTTTTTTGACTGTCCTTATACGAGTACATGGAAAACAAACGTATAAAATTAAAATTCACGCAATTTAGATTCAAGCAAAGAAATATAATAAGCAACATATATAATATGTTTATTTATATAAATCTAATATATGTATTTAAAAAACCAAACCACTAAATTATTTCAAAATCAGCCAGATGTTACGTTGGTAATATTTCAACTATTTTGCATCAGTCGATGCGGATGTATGACTAAGAGTGGCTATAATTAAAATACAACTAGTGCTTGACGCTGACTTTGCCAGATTTTTACAATTTTATAATAGGTTTTATGTTGCAAATCAATTTGTATAGATTAGTGCTGAGATAGACTTATACGGATGTCTGTAGTCAAGTTAAATCTACAATTGAAATTTTTCTATCGTTACTTTATAAACCTTTCCTAGGAATTAATTGATTTATTCTTCTAAGTCATTGCAGCTGACTATTGCTAATGTATGTATTTATAACACAAGTATGGAGTGTAATTTTTATAATTGTACGTTAGTATAGCAGGACATATTTATATAAAAACGAACAGTTCACAAATAACACGTAACATAAAACGTAAGACAATAAGTTTGATTCGGAAGAATAGGTCGGTCGTGGCGCAGTGGGACTGACTGAAAACGCGATCGGTTTTGGGTTAGATTAGTTAGTTAGTTTTGATCCCCAATCGCGGGAGTTATTATATGTATTATATTTAAAATTATTTTCACTTCCTTGCTCTGGTAAAAGAAAGTGCAGCGTTGAGTTCCACCACGCAATGTCTCGAATTCGATGGAAAGCGAAGTTCCGATTGTCTTGACACTAGGTACTTTCTGTCTAACCTGCTATGCGGGAAAAAAGCGTGAAGCTAAAAAAAGATTTTGTGGAAATATAGATAGTTATCGTATGTAAGCAAAATATAGAAACATGGAAACGGAAAAGCTAAAGTGAATTTATAAAAAATATATGTTTTCCTTTAAATTTAGTTATTTTATATTAAAGTTACAAGTATTGAAATTATAAATATGATAAGATAGACATTGTAGTACACAGTTAAATCGATTAACAATAAAGGTACGTTCTTGACAGCTCAGCCTCAACCCGGTTCCTCACGGTGCTCTACACAATACATACTATATTTATTGCATAAATCTGCATAACACATATGTTTCGTGACTAATCGCACGGGCACAGGTCGGCTTGTTTTTTTTGCAACAAAATTAATTGATCATCTTTATGGAAATGTATATAAAAACAAGGATGTAAAGTTGCCATTAAGTCTGGCAGAAACGAAAATCTTTTTTAACCTAATCAACAGCTTGACAACAGATTTGTTGGTACAGACAGAAAGAAAATATGAATATAAGTGTAAATACTAATCATACTGACTGCAACTGAATAAAATTTGAACTTGGAACTATCACGTAGTAAAGTGAAAATAATATAGACGTATATTTCAGTATTTAAAACAGAATCAATTTATTATATTTTTATTTAATTTATAAACTATTTTTTAAAAAAAATAGAAAAAGTGTAATACACATCTTTTTAAACAAGAGTATTACAATAGAAAAAATTTGTTTTTAATATTCTGTTGGATTATACTTTTCGTTAATATCGTCTAATATTAAATTATCGCAGGATACGTTACGAAATCAATCAGAATCACAAGAATAAAGGAGCGAAGAGATTTTTTCCCGACTATATTTTTTCATTCTGTTTACTTACTTCACTAATTAATCCCATAAAGTGGCTCAATCGCAAATTCTATACATTGTGCTTGGGTTTGATTTTCACTAGAGAATGTCTAAAATATTAACAATTTTTTACTGTGGTTGAAAAATTAAACCGTATAGTACCACATTATATATTCTTTAACCTATGTATAAAAAAAATGAACTAGACCTTATTTATTACTTCAGTATAGACATATGAATAAATCATAATAAGATATTGGATATACTCACCTTGATAACATGGTGATTCTAATTAAGTTCATGCTTAAATCCACAGTAAGTACAGGACGTAAAATAACGCTAGAAGATATAAAAGTAGATGATATAATAAATTTAAATAATTAAAAAACATATTTTAATATATAAATATTAAATGAAATAGAAAATATTTTTATGGATTGTTGATCTCCAAAAAACTGGTTTTCGTTATAGAATGGTAATAATTCAGCACTATATATATATACATATACATATAGTATTTACATATGAAAATGATTTCAAGGCGTCAGCTTCATTTGGTAACATCCTGTTTCTCAGATGTTTCGTCTTTTTGGAACAGATGTTAAAAAATTGTCGAGTGTGTAGAACACTTTAAAATAAAAGATTATACAAATTTTAATTAATTATTAAAAAAAAAATTATTCAAGAAATTTATAATATAATAATAAAGTAAAAAAAATATATAACATTATAATAAAGTAGATAGTTAAGAATCGAATATATTGAAATCAAATATTTAATTTATGAATCAATTGCAAAGAGTTTAAATTTTATTACTTTACTACTATAAAGATATTTGAAGAGATAAATATATACAAGAGTAGGGACAAAACGTGAAGCTAGATAGATAAGTAAATGAATCAAAGTGATGTATCGTATTTACGGATATGAGCAGTTAAATTGTTTTTTTATGTATAGAAATACATAAAAAAAAAGAATTTAAGCGGTATCTACTTAAAATAAACCATTATAAACCTTGCCAATCAGATTTAATTTCTAAACACGAAATTCTTATTTTTTTTGTAATAACATAGAAAAAAAAAATTTATAATAATTTAATTTGTTTTTTGATGCCCCTTAAAATTATTGATGCAAATATTGTTAACTTTATTTTCTTCAAGGTTTATTATTACGACATAAAATCTATGCATGTCTTCACCAAGAAAAATATTATTAACACCTATGAAAGGCCATCAAGAACTAAGTTACCTAATATTTACTATTTTTAAAGTGTTATTCCACACTTAGGATTTGAAAACATTTTTGAAAAAACATATAAAAATTTGAACGCAGCGGAATTCGAACTCGCACCTCTTGGATACCACCCAAGCGCTCTGACCGCTAAGCCATGCGTTCTGCTACCAGCTGCGTCGAAATTATTATATTTTTATACGTTTTTTCAAAAATTTTAACTAAGTTACCTGCTGATTTTGCACAGTATACTTAAAAGCTTGCAAATTAATTGATTCGACTCCAAAATATTTATGGTTTTATACTTAGTTTAATGGATTTACATAAATCCTATTTATATTTACAAAAGGCCTTATTGTTAATTTTGTTAGAACGTACGAGAATTAATGTTTATTCATTAATATTCATTATGTTGTTACTTTGTGGGTTAATAACATACAAGTCGTCTTCATAAATAATTTCTGTACTGTTGTCAGGCTTTATTATAAGCGATAATAAACTAATAAAGGTCAGTTACTCTTTAAGTTTAGTACGAGCGTGCTTCCGTTTTCCGGAAATTTACCGACAATTTTAAGAGTTTGGGCGTCTTTAGAGTTAATGCTTTCTAAGTGGCGGAACCTATCGCCGCTTCGTACTTTGTCTTACCGGATTAGGGGGAAAGAGGCAATATTGTAAATAATAATAAAATTACTTAAAATAATCGAAATAGTAATTTATTTAGATTTATCATTTATCACACATTCATTAATAAAAATAAGAAAAATATAGGAGTCAAGAATCTTAAAATTAAAAGGATAGACATTTAAAACTGTCCTTCATTATTAATAGTGCTTAAATGTCTACCTGAGACGACGAACTGCTGTAAAGTGTTCAAAACGTCAAGTTTCCAAACGCGATTAATCCGTTTAAAATCGTTTCATTCATTAATTACAGATTTCTATATCAAATTGTTTTTGTTTGTTTGTTTAACTCTACAATAAAAATAAGTAGAAAATATTATACGTATTGGTTTTTGTTTCCATGTACGTACCTTATATTTATTCTTACATACTAATGAAAATATAAGAGTTTTTACATATGAAAGGAGCTAGTAGAATTATTAACTCTACCTAATTTAAAAATTCTTTATATTTAATATAATATATAATAATTTTTATTAATATATACTTTGTTTACTCTTAAAATACAGTTTTTATTGTCATTGTTCGTTAGAGTCATTAATTTGCGGATGTCTAATTTAGATTTACTTACACTACTTACTACATTTATTTATGCACTATAATTTTCCGTTTTGACAATTAAGCATTCCCATACAATGAATATGACTTTTTCCAATGGAATGCAATGTCGTCATATATAATTGTTACTTTAAAAGCGGATTTACTTCTTCCGAGTATTCTTGATCATCGTCGGAATGATTGACATCGTTCTTTAAATTATATTTATGTTGATATATGTTAATAAAAATCATGTGATTGTGCATTTATGACTTGTCGTAATTCTAATTACGTAGTCTTCGTTTGTCACAAGAATATACATTTGTATAGGTAGGAAGGAATGTAAACAAAACATTATCGTCGTTACCTATTTTATATACTATATAAAATCTAACACATAATTCTAAGCATTGTGCTACCATCTAGCGGAAAAGTTATTTACTAGCTTAATTAATATGACTCACTGGCTTGTCACTTTTAAGGCTTTTGTGGAATCGGTAACGTGCTTGTCAATATGGTTCTGAAGTATTATAATCAAATTAGAACTTTATTAAAAATTACATATTTGAAAATATAACTTTCAATAACATACAATACACGTCTTTAAATGATTTACAGAAAAGATCTATATATAATCTTCATAGTGTTATTTTGGTTTGACAGATGGCGTTGAAAATATCGATAAAGCAGACTTAAGGCTTTGATGTAAGTAATTTTACTATTTTAACAGCGTAATTCCAATTATTTTGCTATAATTTTATAGCTTTTGACAAGTTATTTTATAAGAAATACTTAAGAATATCATTTAAAGATTAAATATATATTTGTGAGTATAAAATACAGGTTAGATTAAGTATTGCGGCGCAGACGGTCGGTAAAGCAGTCGCCCCGGTCCGGTAGGCCGACGGGCGACACGCAAGCGCTACAGGTAGGTTAACATTCACGCTCCGTCGCATTTGGTGCTTCTATGCGCTCTCTGTCGCGGCCCTGTATTGACACCGTATGAGAACGACGATGCCCGAGGATCTGTGACTGGTGACCGTGTGTGATATCCAGTGATCGTGGTCGTTTTAACAAGTGATTGTGATATGCCGACGAGTGCTGGCGTTTGATCGCGACTCAGCGGATCTTAACGGTAAATTTTGCTAACTGACATTATGACCTACCACTGTTTACTCTGCGGTCAGGTGACTGAAGTACTTATATTACAGCTGGGCTCATAAATTAATTAAGTGTTACATATCAAATTATTTCTTTTTATAAAAAAGGCGGATTTAATAAATATGCCTTCCACGTAGAACGTAGCGGTGTTTACACGTGAATTATGACACCCATAGTTGATGCGCGTGAGGCTGTGATTCGTAAGTCAACAGAGATTTCTCGAGAGCCGAGGTAGCGAAATATTAGAACTGGATACTAAATTTACCGTTGCCATGGAAAGTTTGGGCCGTATGTAAGTTACTTACACGTTCTAAAATTTCACCCGACTAAGAATCTTATTAGAATTTAATTAACTTATTCTAGATGCCGCACAGCTTTGCCTTTGCACGTACAAGTACATACTTATATTACTTTGATACTATAAAAAACATTACAACAGATTATAACTATGCTGAGAACTTTAATTTTTATTAACTACATTGACATTTTTACGATATGAAGACAACTATGTTTTTTTGTTTATACTTATAAACAAAATAACATTTACATTCTGCGGAACATTTCTACTAAAATATATACCGTAATAGTAATTCACACAAATGAAATAGAAAAAACAGCGCAACGATGTGACAAATATAAGAACCATGATTACTATTAATAAGAAAATAGTATTTTTAGCGAGACCAATAAACTAATAATATCATTATCAAAATTTACTAACTTTAAATGATTATAATAAAGATAATTACGATTATATGTTCCTTAGACTGTTACATAACACAACAAAGATGTTTTTTATATGAAACAAAATTTTCCTAATCTTCATGTAAAAGATTTCAACGCGCCTACATGTGACATCATCATTTTTGTTATCTATAAACGCTTATATACTTATAACAAATATATTTAGAAAAGTTTCAAGAGAATTGCAATATAACGTATCGAATGTATGTAGCAAGATGCCGTCACGGCACACTTGGGATGAATCTGACTGTACGCAATGGTTATCAGTTCCAATTTCAACTGTGGGAGTATTTGTATAAGTGAGCTAGTTGGATAAGGTTCAGCTTCTATCCTACAATACTAGGTGACTCACACAACTTCGTCTGCGTCGCTACAGTAAAAATACATTTTAAGTATACTATTATGTACCATTTTTCATTGACGCTTCGCTCTTGTCGGTCAAATCGTTACTTTTTATAGTTTACAGGTCTTCATCATGATCAAAGAGACTTTTATAAATCATCAAATAGTGTTATAGATTGCCTCGTATTCTTTTAATTATAGAAACGAACAATCTTTTCTGCATTGTAATATTAGTATAGATATTTCATAAAATATGTATAACTAACTGTAACATTACAATATGTATTTGCGTTATACATAAATTAGATTAAGTAACAAAATAAATATCGTCATTTTGTACATTTAATCATTCGATCATCATCTATTAAGTTGTCTTACGTCACTGCTCTAAGACTCGGAATATTATCTTTGCGATTATAATGTAAATAAAAATATTATTTACAATAACATATTTATGTCAATAATTTTATATTAATATTTGAGATTTGGAATTTGTACTCATTTAAAAATATAATCTGTTGAGCCCTGCACATAAAATATATTAGGCATAACAATTTTAATATAACTATTAATAATAATGTTAACATCTCAGCGTAACCAAAAAAATAATGAAAATATATTTAGCTTATGTAAAACTTCACCGCCAGTCCCTAAGTCCTAGTTAGACGACGATAGCCAAAATTATCGGAAACAGTAAACTGAAATTTTTCAAGTTCTTAAAAGAATGTAGGGGGCATTCAAAAAGAATTCCTTAAAAATTCTCCCAGGAATTTTTCGCAAATGAAGTTGAGGGCGACATATACTTAATGTCAGATTATAAACAAATATTGCCTCAATAATAGTAGTTAAAATCAAAGAATGTCAGTTATGGATAGCTATGGGAATCAATGAATTGTTTCTTTGGATCAGAATGCAAGTTGACTTTCACTCTAAAAGGGTCGCGGGGTCAAATATGCATCAATGGTTGTTGAACAAAGCCTCAAAAATATGACTTGAATTTTTGAACAGCGATCTTATAAATAATAAACTTTAATATTCCTATCATAGTACTGGCCTCGATTTTATTCGATTAACAGGTAGATTTGTAAGTAGTTTTAAATTAATTTAAAATGAAAAATAAAATTAAACGTAACTTTATAAAAGTACTGTGATATAGTAAATTGTGATTTTACGTAGCAATTAACCAATAGGCTCAAATTAGCTTTTATTATTTACTATTTTTGCTGGCTTTTATATTCTTTGTATTAGTTGGGTATGTATCCACTATTGATCCCACGTCACTGTGTGGCTTCACCGAGTATTACGTTATAGACTAATGTCATAATCATTACAAGAGGTTAGTATCAGTACCGGCTAAAGGATATATTTTGGAAATATATAAATACATTATAATTCTAATAAGATTTTCGCGATTTTTACCCATTTTAAATAAAACTATTATAAACGGATTAATCGCGTATATTTTAGTATTCGAAAATACATTTTTGAAAACCTGACGTTTTGAACACTTTACAGTCGTCCTAAAAGTATTATTCTAATTCTACCCAATTCGAAACTTAGAGGCTTACAGAAGATTGATTGATATGTGCTGTAATACTTATTTATTATTTCTACCCTTATGAATTATTTATATTTGCTTACTTTAAGTCAGCAAATTGAGAAAGAGGCCTTGAGACAAGACACTACAGTTCACCTCATTTCTATACGAACAAAATTTAGATTTTTGGTAACATCAACCACCGCCTTATGTGTAACTGAAATAAAAAAAATACACTATTATGCACGTCTTTAATGAAACAAAGTAAAATAATACTTTGTTACTGAAAACTGTCAATAAAAGTAAATAAATCGATTTTAATGAGAAGAAATAAATGGAGCTATAACGTTTTAAAAGTAATCTTTAACAAATGTACCAAGGTGAATAATATGTAAGTATATATTTGTACATTTGCCTCAATATACCAAAGTTAGTGATTCTATGAAAGGTATACATACACTCGATAAGCTAACATAGCATTACATACTTTATTGAAAAAGACCGAAAAAATGACAATATTAGATTTATTACTCGTATAATATTTATATATAGATATATAAGCAAATGTTTTTTTGTCTCCTGCTATTGAAAGATTATCTTTTCAAAATGATAGATTAATACTTCTAATTTTTTTTATTTATTTAGTTTACAATTAAATAATTATTAAAGAAACTTAATGTAGGTAATATAAATTTCACATACACGTAAGACTACAATGACATCTCTATACAATTTATTTATATTAAAATAACACCTGTATATAACTCATTAGTGGTACGGTATAAACAAATTACGTAAATATTACTAGCATAATAGAAAATCATTAACGTACCTCAAAGATTATTGATATTACATTATATATGTTAATATGCTTATAATATGGCTTATATTAATTATAGTTTATCCTTTAATATGCAATAAAGGCAAAATAATTAACAGTTTTGTTAATTGACAGTGACTATTTAATGTTTATGATAATTCTAACATTTTTAGTATATCTTTAAAATCAACAATCTATATATAAAAATTAGAGGTCGGTCGGTTCGATTCCCACTCAAGGGAATTCGGAAATATTATATTCTAATTTTTTTCGTCTGGTAAGACAAAGTGTGGCGTTATGTTCCGTCACGCAATAATGCAATGTCTCGAATTAGGCGGAAAGTGTAGTATCTTGGTTTTTCCTGTATACCCAGCGGGATAAAAGCGTGAAGTTAAAAAAATATGTATATTATAATATCATTTTTTTAATAGTTAATAATAACATTAAAAAATATATAACCGATAATAATTATTGTTAAACAATCAGTTCAGTATTAAGGATAGCCAATTCACCTTATTTCATGTAGACGGTTTCATACCAATATGGTGTTATGTGGCTGCAACAATTTATACATAGATAAATAATTAATATATAATTTGTTTTTCTTTCCGTTATGAAAATTTTCTAGTTTTTACCGCGTCACTAGTCTCAATTTAGTTAGTTAGAGGAAACCTAACAATTTTATTTTACGGATTTTGCTTGAATAGAATCGAAGTAAATATTTATGTTTTATTTTATTTTTTTATAAAAACTATATTAGTATTGGTCAAAAAATATATTATAATTATAAAAAAAATATAATATAATTATAAACATTCGTCCTAATGATTTGAACTTAGAACCTAAATATTAAAAACGGACCGACTGCGTCACGTTCCACAGCGTCGATATTTTACGTTTAGAATTTCATGTTTGGTATTATATTATTTTATTTATCTTACACTAAATTCTCATATACATAGTTGTCAAGTTGCTTTTAACGAAACGCGTTAGTACATGCGACACAGGTGTTTATATAGTCTGAAACTCGAGCTAAGTCTTAGAGCAAATCTTATCTGTATCTCTTATCAAGAACACATCATCATTTAAGTATAATGAATTGTTACACAGGATTTAATTTGTCTGAACTGCAGACAATGAAAAGCGTCTGAGTGCCTTTTAATTATGTTTGTATAAACTTACTTATTTTATAGAATTTTTATTTAATAATAAAATTAGATAGATAATCATCGTGGCGCAGTGGGACAGTGTCTGACTGTAAACTAACTATGGCCGTGACTTCGTTCGCGAGGAATTTTATAATTCTAGTAGAAAAGTAAGTAACCCAAGTTACTTTTTATGACATTAGCAACCTGCCAGTGACAGTCTTGTCAAAGTCTGTCCAATCGTTCCTGAGATTAGCTAGAACAAAGAGACTGATAGACACCAATATTGTAAAAAGCATTATTTGTACCGTGTGCGAGTAAAACATTAGAAATACTTTGAGACCATCGTGGCGCAATGAGATAACGTCTGACTAAATAAACGCGATTAGTTGTGGGATCGATTTCCACTCGGTAATTATATTAAAAATTTTGGTAAGACATAGCGCGGTGTTGACAGGTGTCTTGATCTTAATTTCGGGATTCGGGGATTCAACAGAGTGCTTCTTACCAGATTGTCGCTGACTAACTAATAGTATGCGGGATAAGAAAAGACACATAGTAGTGGTATGCGGGATCAAGCGTAAATCTGCTTATTTTCTACCCGAATACCCGAGGACATATATATATATATATATATATATATATATATATATATATATATATATATATATATAAAATATTATATTTATTTAATTTCTTACTTCAGGATCTCTCGAAGACGTTGTTGCTAATTAATGTAACGTCACATTGTCTAAAGCACGCGGGCAACTAGGTTGCTTCTAATGATACCTATTTTTCCAGTTGTGATGAGTAGTTTCTAATTTATAAGGGAAAAGATGAACATTTTGTGCATACATACCGGCCAAAATCATAACCCTCCTTTTTGCTTCGCCGTAGTTCCTACCTGTTTCAGCTGTTGTCGATTTTTGAAATTATATTTATATAAATACGTTACATTTATATATGTTTTAAATCGCATTACCGTGTATTTAATATATATGTTACTTAAATGTTTTACTTACAATACCCGTTAAATGTTAAATGCATAATATCGATAGATAATGCATGCGCAAATGCATAGTTTTTTATACACTGTGTTTCTTATTGAATTTAAATTTTCCTTATATGACAACTTGTTTTAATTTTCTTAGTTTATCCGCTATTCTTATCTACTATTAGTTAAGCTTTATAGTGACCCGTGAGTCGTAGGTATATAATAACGTGCATGTTTTATACAAGTTTTAGTGTTGTAGTATTGGATAACAAATATTGGCTTAAAAGATTTCATAATATTATGTTTCGATGTCTAGATGGATTTTACATGGCACTTAAACTGGTTTCAGTGCCTTGTAAAAGTTGCAAAAAAGTGTTTTATGTTAATCAACAAATCTATACAATATGTATGAATGTGTCGTTTAAAATATCCTGTAGCAATTCGAGCCAGATGTTGCCTATATTTTATTAACATATATTTTTTAACTGATAGTCCTTATGTGTTCATAAATTCGATTATGGTGCACGTAAAGTAAATAAAAATTAAATGTAAGAGAAATTGTGTTGGTCTTCTATATCTTGTTAAATTTATTTTTTTTACTCAATGTGTGTTATAAGCTGAACTCAAAACCGCAGTTTGTCTAACCAGACTAGAGACAGACAGAAAATTTAAACCAGAAAAAATAATATAAGTCCATCGAATTCTAATCAGTAATTATCGCTTAAAGCACTACTATAATATATATTATTATACATAATACCAACTTGGTAGAACATAAACTTACATTCTCATTGCATAAAAACATGATGATTCTTTAAGTAAATTCATTATTTATGTATATGGCTTTCAAGGTTGCCGATTAAGAGGTGCCGTTATGCAGCCTTTGTGCTCCGTAGTCTTTCTAGACGTCCTTAGTCATTAAATAACAAAATATATATCACTTATTAACGAACAAAAGGTTTATGTTAAAATTATATTTATTCCTTTTATAATAAGAGATTTTTACTAAAAGTAAGCTCATAAATTTCTTTCGGAGGAAATACCTTATGTGCATGAACCCAATCGGTCACCCGCGACCGCCTATAAGAGGCAGGTGGCTCGACTTCTACAGTCTAAGTGCGTTATTTTGACGCTATTCATAAAGAAACGATGTTATATTATACAGTTTTATTGAAACAGGATATCTTGACATTTGAGCAATATTGTAATAATACACACTAATATAATATACGATTTCCAATTTAGTTTTGGTAGGGAATTGCGAACTGAAATAATATATTTATTAGTATTTAAGATGGTTGTGGTTTTATTTAAATACATATTCTGTTGTTACTTAATTTTCTTTAACGACCTTGGCACACTAAAATCTTATAAAGAGCCCGCATTATCACGGCATTGTTTACTATGAACGCGATAAGGAACGGTAACAAGTAACAAGTCAACAAGCAACCTGTCGTTTTAGCATCTCGTGCTGTCTCGCCGTTATATAGCGGCATGTGACCCATATGGGACACCATGTTGCGTACACTCCACTTTTGTTTATTTACCTTACATATTTTTGTATAGTATGAATATATTTTATATGTCAATGTATTAACTATAAAGAAAATAACAGTAACTAAACATCTTTTTTAATTTAGACATCTTTAACCTTTAGTAGGTATCCATCTATCTCTATAGCTTAGTTATTTTTTAAAACCCATTGTCCATTTTGAACACATTATAGAAACATTGCGTGTTGAAAAACATTAGCTGAACTCGATATTTTGTTGAACCCAACTACAGTCAAATTTATACATTTAGATCATATAAAATATTCATTATACTTATGTATAGCAATAAGATAAAGGGAATATTTGTATACAGGGTTTTCCAACGTCATTGAAGCGTCAATGCCCCACCCGAGTGAACGTCCGCTGAAAGGACTTCCGATACGATTAGTTCCGGGCGTTCACTACTCTCATACATTGTACAACTCGCATAATTATGATAGTGCACGCGTATAAGCGTTTTGTGTCTAAGTATTTTTCTTAAACTTTTCATTATCTTCTGTGATTATATTAAAACTATTCATATTTTATACTAAAGCTTTTAAATTATTGTTATTTAAATTAAAGTAATGTCAGAAATTTAATTTCTATTTATTGATATTGTTACATAAACGAACGATGTATTTTGCTACCCCTAGCAGGCATTATCTTTAAATAATCACTAGAACGCAGTAACTTGTCACTAACGTCTATTTTAAGTGCAATATTGTGAAAGAAATAAGGCAGCTTCACACTTTAACTCGCATAGCAGGGTAGTCAGAAACAAACTAGTATCAAGACACTTTGCCGACTGCTTTCCGCTGAAAGCCGAATAATACCTATATGAAAGAAAGACAGATATATTTGCAATAGAACTAAAAAGGCTGTCTGGCTCTCATATTGTGCAAATACGTGTTGTTTACATTGTTGTGAAAACAAACGCGACGGAGTTACTCGCTTATTGTGCTATTGAAAGGAAGCGTGCAGTGTTTTTAAACATTCCCCAGAAACCAAACAATTGAGCGGTTAACACCTGCGTCGTTACACAAATGTAGATACGCCTTGACACGCCTTTTACTTTCATTGCGTTTGTAATTCATACCCTTAACGTAAAATAATCCTTTTATCCTTGTTAAGTTTGCTCGCTGGCCTTTACAATGTAAATCAGTAAAAGTTTTGCATTTAAATGAAGTAGGTATCTATACAGTTGTTATGTATTTTATTTAATATATCACTTAAGAGTGTTATTAAAAAATCATTTTACAATAACCATACTTTTAACAATCATTCAGAGACAAGTATACACGTTACTGATGTAACGTATATGATTTTGTTGATGGCTACTAAAGGTATAAGTAAAGCTTATCTACCTCTAAAAGAATCCTCAATCTAATTCATTCATGTTAAACCATACAATCTTCATAGTGAATACATACGTGAAGTTGGCAAAGTGATTTGCCGCATTCTGAAGCCATAAATAAAATTAGTTCAACCTAAAGTACGATATACGACTGAGCACATGTTAGTCAAGTCAGTGTATTAATATACATAAACCTAGCGTTAGACTCCGCCATACAACTTACTAGGAGACCAAAGAGGCAGAAATTTGAATGCGAACCATTTCAATCTCATATGTCAGGTTTATGTTTGAGGTTACATTTTATACTAGAATGAAGTCGTACTGATGATATGACTCAATTACGTAATAACGTAATTGAGTCATATCATCAGTACGACTTCATTCTAGTATAAAATGTAATAAAATTAGTTCAACCTAAAGTACGGTATACGACTGAACATCGTCATTTTATTAAATATGTAAAAGAATAAGAATATTTTAAATAATAATTTAAAATATTCTTATTATTATACATATTTAATAAAATGACGATGTATGTTATGTACATCATGTACTTAACATGACTTAGCCAAGATAGTCTTACTTTAAATGTTCTGACTGTATCTAAAGCGAGTGGATTCTATTCACATAATATATTAACATATCAAAGAAGCATTGAGTAAATGTAACTCTTTAATGTTGTATTTTCTAAATAGACAACAATACCTACATATAAATAAATTACCTTAGGAATATTCAAATGGCCGACAGTTACAAAATCGTTCGTGATTCGATAATTGTGTGTTCAGAAATTTTATGAATTTAAAATTGAATGTATAAAGACTAATAATGTTTGGTAATTTCATTGGAAGGTAATTTTTAATTATAAATCATTTTGATATTTCAGATCAGGCCGGTGACCACATGTCGGCGCCATCATGGTGATCGTTACCAGAGTAAGTGTATCTAATTTACAGGTTGAATAGCACCAGAACATTCTTTTAGAAAAAACCTTTTCGTAGGCATACGAAAATAATTTTATATATTATAATGAATAACGAAATATAAACAAAAATAATTTTAATTTCCTAAAGCAAGTCGACGTGTCATGTAAAGTAACTCCAATAGGGAGTCACTTCACGTAATCAAAGTCACTGGGGAAAACTAGTAAAATTATAATAGATTTGTATAAATATAAATTATTCAGCAGGCGATTACTGTTTTACATTGAATAAGCCATTCTTTTATATTCGCTTTACAAATAGCTTTCCTATATTTTATATTAAAAACGAAACACGCTTACTCGTATTTGTATCTACTACTGCTCTTCTCCTCTTTTCTCTGTTATTTCGACGCGAAAAAAATAATAATGTTAAAATGGAGTAATACACAAAATTATGACAAGGGAAGCTTGAATATGTCAATTTACTTATTTTCTTACGACTACAATAGGCGGTTTTTATAGTAGCAAAAATAAATTCGAATCTGTATTCAATTTTAAAAATTAAAAACTGCCCAGCTATTTTAAAACATGTACTATATTAGTCTTTCTTTTACAACATTATTTAAATAAGCACAATTGTTTACATGGACTCAAGATCAAAGTTCAAGGCTCCGAACCGATTCGCCTTGAATAGCATTAACCCCTTTGAATGAGAGTCGTGGAGTACGTGCGAAACTCACGAGAGCTAAACGCGAGAAATGAATAGAATTATATTGTAAGACCTGTGTTTGTTCATATGAATGGACAATTTGTATTCATATTGACAATTGAAATTAGTAATCATAATAATTATAAATTTAAAAGAATGTAATTTTGCTAAAAAATTAAGCGTGCGACTTGAAAGTTTTAAAAAGAAGTGAAGTCATAGGAATCTCGCATTATTACTATAAGTTAGAACAGAATTCCTGCGGCAAGTAGACCAAATTAAAAAAAATCCATGTTTGTTGCATCTCAAATACAACTTTACAGTTTACCTTTGCTAGTTTAAATGGTCACATTTAAGTAGTAGTAACAACCACTGACATATAGTCAGTTTAAGTTAAATAAAATAGTAGGTAAATATTTTTTTGAAAGAAATGTTTAACCTTTTAGAGCTGTTGAAAAAGTGACTATTCAATCGTTCTACGACCTTGAAGGAATATATTTGCTCCCACACAAATTAAAATATTTTCACAAAAATATGGTATTATTTTTTTGTTTAATTCGATATTATTTATTATGAAATATTGTATGTATAAATATACCTATTTGATGGTGGGCTTACACACCTTTATTGGAGGCCTGTTAGAAATTGTAATTTAGCTACCAAAACTTCAAAAATCATGTTGGAAAGTGAAACACGGCAGGTGGGTTCCGATCAATGCGTTTGGCAAGCACATTCCGGCAGAATCTAGCACTACAGGGCGTTCACCTTACGTCTTACACACAGACACACTTAATTTGTAACAATGTGGATTAAAAGTGCGGAAAATGCTTTATTGATACAGTGCGTTGGCTTTTTAAAGCGCGAAAGATTGCTCTACTACCAAAGATTTATGATTATGTGATATTACGAATGGCTTATTTATAATGTTTTATATATTTTATCGTATTACGGTCCGTGTGTAATATAGTAATCAATTACTGAAGGAAACTTGGGAAATTAAATAATTATTAAACACTTGACAAAAGAAAAAAATATATTTAAAATTGTGTTTATTACAGTAAATAGATTACATTGTGTCTTGTACTGTTTAAACATATGTAAATGCAAGTAATACAAAAAACATATTTATTTTTTGCTATTACATTATAAATATTCAGAAGCCACGTACATTATAGCAATCAACAGGACATACCAAATAGAGAGCGAGAGTGGCTACGTATTTGGACTGTATACAAGTTTCCAGTACACTTATTTAAGGCAAACGTGGGAGGACTCCAGTTACAAAATGAAACTAGTTTTAAAGTAGACGATCTATTAGGATATGTTCACATTAATAGTGAATTTATTGTCTTGTTTGAGTAATAAATTTTTAATCTTAAACTTTAATTGTAATGTTGAAGCAAATGTTGCACAGGCGAATCGCTTATATTTAAATTACCTTTATTTTCCTCAGGCTGTTTAAAAATTTATTTAGTCTCGAGTTCTGGACCAAAAGTAAAGAGTGGAGATTGTTTTGACACCTGGATCTCTGACAAACCAAATCTCTGAATCTACAAATCGACAATCTATTTTTTCTTTACCGTAAAGTAGATAACTTTTAAATTATACTTATATAAGTATAAGTAAACTAAAAAATATTTGTTGTGCACAAGTACGTAGTATAATGAGATGCCTTTTTTTAAATATTTTAATTGTAATACTTTCTATAACAAATCTATGTATAACGTACATATAAAAGCTTAGAAAGTCATATAATGAGATGAGAGAATCCCAACAAGTTTGAAAGACCGTAAGAATTGGAAAATTATCAAATCAATTAGAGCTTTAACTGCTCCGAATATGGACTGAATATTATTAGATGTTTCATTATAATGATTAACTTATCCATATGGGTTTCTTTTGAAATGAAATTTAATTTTATTATACATACTTATCGGTTTTCACTTCTTTTATGTCATTAAAAACACATTAAGCTTTTAAAACTACTAATTTAAAGTCATGTGCGACAACATCTTGAAGTTATTCTTTTTACGTTAAGAGGAATCGTATTGATTTTTATTGCTTATTAAAAGAATGAGATTCGTGAGATATTTTTTCTTATATCAATATTGAATGGTGATATAAAATGTTTTAAGAACACTAAAAGTAGGTATCGAGGATTGAAAAGTTTAAAAGTCATTATATTTCAAGCCGGATTTGTATCAAAGCTTTTTCTTCGAATAGCTTTTTTAGAGTTCTTGATTTCAATGTTTAATAATATAATATTGATTGTGAGTGTGTGTATATATATATATATTTATTTATACACATGGCTTTTTAAACTTACTTCTAAGAAGAAAAATGATCGTTTTTTTAAGTAGAATCTTTCAAGTTACTAAGCATATAAGTATATACATATATTTTTATGTGTCACACGCAGCAGTAATAGAAGATACTGTTAACAATATTTCATACAAATACGTGATGTATGTAACGCCATCACTGATATTTTAAATATTAGTTTGTGAAGAGACTTCGGGTAAATGGACAATAATTTTGCTGTGTCAGCGTGTCAGTGGTAATATTGGGATAAATAGTTAAAAAAGTAGGTGAATGTTACCGAGTGCGGCTTATAAGTTGGTCGCGTGCTTCTTGCCAACTGTCTTGTATATAATATTTTTAATAATCGTTATGTATATTTTTTCCACAAGTATGGCATTTATTCTAAGGAGGATTACAGAAATATACCCCTTTTTTACGACATTGTGAAAAAACCGTTGCAAAGAAGTGCCCATATTATAATTCTGTTGTTAAAGGTGTATGTACATTGGGTACCACACATTTCTGCTATTATTACGTGTTTAATGGACAAAGTTGTTTAGTAAAATATCAATAGCACTTAGGTAAAGTATGGAAACTTTATTTTACACATGTTACAATTACGCTGGTATAAGACAGATTTTTAATTAAACAAATTGCTTGGTAATGAATTTTAGGACATTGTCTGTCTTCTTTTAAGTAAAATAAAATCTACATACGAATTCTTTCAAATCTTATAGTAACTGTAATAAAATGAATTTACGATACTTTATGTAGGAGCAATCGATTTATTTTATTTTTGCCATGAAATCAAAATATTAGAAATTAAAATAGTGGAAATAAATTCAAACTTTTATAGTCACTATCCCATGATAATTATGAACACTTTTTACTTTATCTCAAATGTTGGTAGCCATAATAACGTATTTACTTAATAAAGAGATAGTAGCCACGTCTGCCAATTTACGAAATCAATGATCGACCTCCGGCGGACGCGGTCATTGATAAAGTTATCGATGTAAAGTCATTTGCCTTTTGCTATTAAGAACAAATAGTGTTATAGTAAAATATGTGAATGGTTAGAATGTTGAACGCGACCGAATTCAAAAATGAATTATGAATTGGATATAATTTTCGAGGTAGGTGTTTAAAGAATTTTGTAACCTATTTCCTATAATAAGATCTTTGATTTTTGTAATTTTCTCACATTTTAAATAAAACAATTGTAAACGGATTAATCGTGTATTTTTTTGTATTTGAAAATACATTTTGGAAAACCCGACGTTTCGAACATCAGGTCTAGCTATGAATACGGACTACCGATCCGTAATATTAAAGTAAATAAAAGACATTTCAAAAATGTATTTTCTTTTACCAAAATATATGCAATTAATCCGTTTAAAATAGTTTCATTTAATTTTCGTTATCATAGTCTAGATTCCAATTAAATACAATTATTTACGTAGAACATAAATGAAGCACTGACTGTGATTACTTTCGCCAGAACTTAGATAATAATTGATGTTCAAGTGACGTGATAGAATCGCCAATAGTTTAAACGTATAAGGAGCGACACTTTCTATTGAATTCGTCGATATAAAGTATCATTTCCGCTTACTTTCGGTGGTGTCGATCTTTGAGACAGTCTTTGCATTCGTTAGTACTTTCGTTGTTTTCATTTATTCTTTATGTATAAACATGCTTTGTAAAACATATAGCGTCTATAGTTGCGTATCGGATTCGTGCTTTATGTTTTATTAGTATATGATGTAAAATAAAAATAAATTATAAGATACATTTTCCAAAATATTTCACATCGGTTTCTAGGTCTCTGACCATTAATAACTGTGCGAAGGTTAGACCGGATACCGACATTTAAAGTTTCATACATCTTGTAAAAATGAATGTTAAAGATGGTAGCTCAGTAGAAAGTTACTTGTAAATTTGTATTAACACATTTAAGAATTTATCTTTTACGGACTACTAATAGACAGTTAAAACCCTTTGCTGTAGTACATGTGTTGGCTACTAGAAAAATAAAAGAATACTATTATTTTTTCAGGGTGATTACATATGGATCGAGCCGGTGTCGGGTCGGGAGTTCGATGTGGCCATCGGCGCGCGTGTTCTCGCCGCAGAAGGACGGCGTATACGCGTAAGAGATGACGATGGGCAAGAGCAATGGCTGCCACCGGAGAGGCGCATCAAGGCGATGCACGCCACATCTGTGCATGGAGTCGAGGATATGATCTCACTTGGTGATCTGCACGAAGCTGGTATACTTAGAAACCTGCTTATCCGATACAATGATAACCTCATTTATGTAAGTATGGACGACTTTTTTTTGTTAATTTTAGTTTTCTGTATAACTGTGATGATGTTTACCTCTTAAAGTCTTCAAGTCTATTAATTGGCTGTAAAATAATTATAAGGATGAATTTTCTATATATTAAGAATTAACTGTACAATTTTCCAATTTCCAGACTTATACGGGTTCAATATTGGTAGCTGTAAATCCCTACCAAATATTACCAATTTACACAGCAGACCAAATTAAGCTATACAAAGAGAGAAAAATAGGTGAGCTGCCGCCGCATATCTTCGCTATAGGCGACAATGCGTACGCACACATGCGCCGGTATGGTCAGGACCAATGTATCGTTATAAGTGGTGAATCGGGAGCCGGAAAGACTGAATCGACTAAATTAATATTGCAATATCTTGCGGCGATCAGTGGAAAACATTCTTGGATTGAACAACAGGTATTTTAACACTTTATGTATTAGCACATATATTACATACATTATTAGTGATAAAAATTGTGTTATGGTAATAGGTTTATTGTGAGAATATTATATAGTCTTCAATTTTAATATTAATTTGAGAACTATGAAGACGTATAATTGATCACTTATTCTAATATGCTATCAATGTTAATTATGTTTTTTTAAGTAATAAAGCTTTTGTAATGTTTCAGATTTTAGAAGCAAATCCAATTTTAGAAGCATTTGGTAATGCCAAAACTGTTCGTAATGATAATTCATCACGTTTTGGTAAATACATCGATATACATTTTAATAGCAATGGTGTGATTGAAGGAGCGAAGATAGAACAATACTTATTAGAAAAGTCTAGGATAGTATTTCAAGGGACTGATGAAAGAAATTATCATGTTTTTTACTGTTTATTAGCGGGGTTATCTAAGGAAGATAAGAAGAAATTGGAATTGACTGAGCCTTCTGATTATAGATACTTATCTGGGGTAAGTTGGATCAAAGAGTTTATTTTTATCTTAATAATAAAAGAAGATAGAAATAAGAAAGAAGGAATAGTAATAATAAATGACAAAAGATTATATAATAATTTAAGAAAATGTTATAAAAACTGTCATAAAATGTTGATAACACAATTACCTATAATTTTTTTCAGGGAGGCAGTTTCACATGCGAAGGAAGAGATGATGCAGCAGAATTCGCCGATATTCGATCAGCGATGAAAGTTCTTTTATTCACAGAAGCTGAAATATGGGAAATATTGAAATTATTGGCTGCTGTTTTACATTGTGGCAATATAAAATATGAAGCAACTGTTGTAGATAATTTAGATGCTACAGAAATTATAGAACAGGCTAACGTCAGAAGAGTCGCCACTTTGTTAGGCGTTCCAACACAGTCATTAATTGGTGCTTTAACAAGGAAAACGTTATTTGCTCACGGAGAAACAGTAGTATCGACTCTTAGTAAGACCCAATCCGTAGATATACGAGATGCATTCGTTAAAGGTATATATGGACGCCTCTTTGTTACAATCGTTAGGAAAATAAACGCAGCGATTTATAAACCAAAATCGACTACGCGAACTGCTATAGGTGTTCTCGATATATTTGGATTCGAGAATTTTGATCATAACAGCTTTGAACAGTTCTGCATAAACTTTGCTAATGAAAATCTTCAACAGTTTTTCGTTCGACATATATTTAAATTAGAACAGGAAGAATACAATCATGAGGGTATCAATTGGCAGCATATAGAATTCGTAGATAATCAAGACGCTCTAGACCTGATTGCTCTCAAACAATTAAATATAATGGCATTAATTGATGAAGAATCTAAATTCCCAAAAGGTACAGACCAAACCATGTTAGCTAAATTGCATAAAACACATGGTCTTCACAGAAATTACTTGAAACCAAAATCGGATATCAACACCAGTTTTGGTTTGAATCATTTTGCTGGAATTGTCTTTTACGATACACGAGGGTTCCTAGAAAAGAATCGGGATACATTTAGTGCAGATTTGCTGCAATTAATTCATATCTCGACAAATAAATTCTTGCAACACATTTTTCAAGAAGATATAGCAATGGGATCGGAAACACGGAAACGGACACCAACTTTGTCTACTCAATTTAAAAAGAGCTTAGATCTGCTTATGAGAACACTAGGAACTTGCCAACCTTTCTTTATAAGATGTATCAAGCCAAATGAATTTAAAAAGCCTATGATGTTTGATCGTGGTCTGTGCTGTCGACAACTAAGATATTCCGGGATGATGGAAACAATTAGAATTCGAAGAGCTGGATATCCAATTAGACACAGTTTTAAGGAGTTCGTTGAAAGATATCGATTTTTGATATCAGGAGTGCCGCCCGCTCACAAAACGGACTGCAGGGCTGCCACTGCCAAAATTTGTGCTACAGTTTTAGGTAAATCTGACTATCAATTAGGCCATACCAAAGTATTTTTGAAAGACGCCCACGATCTCTTCCTCGAGCAAGAGAGAGATAGAGTTCTTACTAGGAAAATTCTAATTTTGCAACGATCTATTCGAGGATGGGTTTATAGGCGGCGGTTTTTGAAAATGAGAGCTGCTGCCGTTTTAATACAAAGACATTGGCGCGGAAAGTTACAAAGAATTAGATATGTCAAGATGAAAGTGGGATACGCGAGACTCCAGGCGTTGATCCGAGCGCGAGTATTGGCTCACCGATTTAGGCATTTGCGAGGGCACATCGTATCGTTACAAGTATGTGTTTTAATTTAATTGCAAATAATAATTAAAATTAACAACAATATTTCTTAAATTATTTTTAATTTATTATTGTTTTTTTTTGGTAAAAATACAAAAAAAGACATTAAAACATTATATCAGTTTTTTTTAAATATTGTCGACAATATATAATTAACTATATTAGATAATAGTTTTTTTATTAAGAACTTATAATTTGAATTCCTTAGGCAGCCGCAAGAGGTTATTTGGTTAGAAGATCATACGGCCATAAAATGTGGGCTATAGTAAAGATACAGAGCCACGCGAGACGCTTGATAGCTATGCGAAGGTATCGAAGACTGAAGCAAGAAGCCATCGCCCATAACGAAGCTTTGCGCCTAAGAAGACAGGAAGAGCAAAGGTTGCAGCATCAGGGAAACACTAGAGCTAAAGAGATTGCAGAACAAAATTATCGAGTAAGTATAAGTATACTTATCTATAACCAACAAAACTATCATCAAATACAGTGACGATATTTTATATTTGAAAATATAAGGGTTTTTAAGATATTGTCTGCAATCAAACAGATTCTACTGCCTTTTTAAGACCTGTTAGCTACAGCTAAAAGTTATAAGTTAACTTTACACCGGGTATAAAATATGTAAGTATAAGGAATGAGAATTGTAAGAGGAGATCTCCGGAGAGTGACTGTTGAGCTAAATTGCGTTTTCAGTGCCGAAACTAAATACCGCACTTTGCCTTACCGGAGCGTGGAAGTGTAATTAATTTACATGTAATCTTTCCCCCGAGTTGAATCGAACCTACAACTGATCGCGTTTACAATTGACGCTGTCCCACTGCGCCACGACCGGCCTTATTTAATAACTGTTTTGCTGAATTGCTGGAATAACTCTAGCAATTAAAACCTTTATATGTACAAAATATGGTTCCGTGCAAAACCACTTTGCCTAAAGTTTTACTTTGATTAGTAAGGCTGGACTAAAATGTTTGATATTCAATGAACATTACCATGAGTGAGTTTTGAACCTACAACCATCTGGAAGCTAAACTCGTTCTAACGCTACGACACTGTTCTCCTTATTAATATTTTAACTACTTAATCATACAGTCACTTGTTTTTATATTTTAAGAATCAAAATAATTAACCCAGTTTATTAATGTGAAATAAATGTGCTCCTAAAAAAATATCATAATCTTCAGTATTTCTCTATATTGACAGTCGTTGCATAAGTTTTATTGGAGTGCATATATTTTGAAATCATATATGAGGTTATTTAAAATGAATAAACTATATTAACATTTTTGTCATTAATAAAGGTATGTACGGCTATTACAGCCGCATAATTTATCAGAAACCTAACTATTTAAACTTAAATGTGAAAAACAAACATTATAATTAATTTAGATGTGAAAAACAAACATTATAATTAATTTAAATGAAAAAAAAATAATTTAAATGAAAAATATCATTTAATTGTAAAAGTGATTGCAATATCACTATATTTCATACATATTGCATGATGCAATTTAATTGCATTAAATAAATAAAAATATCTGCTGTTTTACGAGTATATTAAGGTAACTACTACTTCTACTCTCATAGTGTTACTTGTGTTTCGCCGTAACGCCATTATAAATAATATCTAATTTTAAAGAAGTAACAAAGAAAGATAAAAATATACAATTAAATAATTGTTAATTAAATACCATTATCTTAGATTTGGCTTTTCTTTCTAAATTATCATTCAGATATCAGTGATAAAATCTCAATAGATTTTTGATGTAATAAAATTTACATTACTTTAATTTAAAAATAATTACACATTATATTTATGTTAATCGAGTTTAATCTTTGTGAAAACAAGTACATGTTGAATGTTTGACAAGTGTGTATTTTTTGGATTATTATGTACAATTACTATTTACGTGGGTACGTATTTAATAAGGGAACTAAACTGGGACATTAAGATGGATCACACATATTTAACTGATTTTAAAGTGTTAAAGTATTATATATCGCTCATCTGATTAATAATACATGAGGTGTTTGATTTTCCTTTAAACGGGAACTCCGGCTAATCTCTGGAAGGGTTTGAGCGATTTGGGCTGGACTTTCACTGGTAGATAACTGATTTAATAAGGAATAACTTAGGCTAATAGATTGGGATGATAAAATAAAGTCACGGGTGCAGCTAGTGTAAATATAGAAAAACGCCTATTTTGAAATAATGATCTTTTATTACATATACTAGTAGACGAAGCTAAAACATTATTAGTAAATATAACTTCAAACGAGTTAATATTACTTAAAACGAGTTGTAATATGCTCAGTTATTAGTAAATTTGTTAATACATAGCTATCCTGAACATAACCAAAAGCCAGATTAGATAAAACATCACACCTGATCCACCTTACGTAAGAGCCAGTCTTAATCGACCATGCAGCATTATACAATTACGAACGACCGGGATGCGGTTGGATAGCTATACGAAACACGTAATCAAACCAGAGTTTACTTAGTATGTATTGTAAAACTACTAACGTCGGTTGTGCTCACTAAAAGAAACATGTGGCCTAACATATCCGAAATTGATTTTCAAAATAATGGATTCATACTACACAGTAAAAGGCAACCTGATAACTGGGCAAGTATAACTTGTCAAAGTATGTCAACCCTAACTTTCTCCATTTATCTAATATATGTAATGTAAGTTAAAGCTATTAAGCGGCTTATTGTAATAGGATAACTAGCATCAGTGGATATCTATTTGATATAAAAAGAGAACTTACATGTCATATTGTGAATCATGATACTGTTACTTGGTACGGCCGTAAGGAATTGGCAAAATGTAAATTGGCAAATTGGCAAAATAATTTGTATTTTAATATTTTCATATTTAAAAATGTATAGTGTATCAGAATGAAATATGTGTCTAAATAAATTAAAAAATAAAATTCTTAGTAGCACAAACGATACGCAAAATGTTCACTTTTATCAAACGTATTTTAAATAAAAAATCTTATCATCAGGAGCGTATGTATGAATTAGAAAGACGTGAAGCTGAATTAGCTCTAGAAGAGAAACGACAACTAGAAGCAAAGAGAACTTTGTTACAAGAGGCCGCAAGGAAACAAGATGAGCCGGTAGACGACAGCAAATTGGTGGAAGCAATGTTTGACTTTCTCCCTGATTCAAGTAGTGAAGCACCGGCTCCTAAAGACACTTCAGTCTTCAGTGACCTTCCACAACCTCGAGCTGACCAACAAGAGGTGAATATATTGATAATAATATACATATATTAAAAAATATGTTTTCAATTAATTTTCTTATCCATCTTAGGAATATTTTAAAAACCTTAAAAAGTTACTTGGAAAGAAAGTATAAGCTTTACGAGTTTATACTGACATAATTGTTTTCTATATATAAAAACGTAATATCATTTTCAGATGGTGACACCAATGCAAACAACATCTGAAGACGAGGAGGACTTGTCAGAGTTTAAATTTCAGAAATTTGCAGCAACTTATTTCCAAGGCAATGTAACACATCAGTATTCGAGGAAACCTTTAAAACATCCATTATTGCCATTGCACACACAAGGAGATCAGTTGGTAAGAATCTTAACACACAAAACGACTTTACAGGATAAAATTTGATTTCCTTGCTTAATTGTTATTTTATATATATTTATAAAAGCGAATTCAATTTTTAACATATAGTAATTGTTATATCTAATACTACTACATAATCCATGAACAATTTAAAATTGATTGTTCCTTTTAAATTACAGCTTGTTAAAATAATTAGTTTCCTCGCTTTATCAGTATTAATTTCTACAAAATTCGCAAAAAAACGCTCTAATTATATAAAATTGCTTACGGCGTTCCATACTATAAAGAAAAATTGCTTATTTTCAATTTGGGTTAGATTAGTCGAGACAGTTAATTGCTGTATAATAACTAACAATAAGATTACGTGTCTTAAGGCGATAAGCATTTCAATCAGATAAATTTAATGGACTTTCATAATTCACGATAGCGGTTTTATTTTTAGGCGGCTCAAGCATTATGGATCACTATTTTACGTTTCACTGGAGATTTGGCAGAGCCAAGATACCATACAATGGACAGAGATAATACTTCAGTTATGTCCAAAGTGACTGCGACTCTTGGAAGGAATTTTATAAGGTCCAAGGAGTTTCAAGAAGCACAAATGATGGGAGTCGACCCTGATGCATACTTAAATAAACAAAAACCGAGGTCAATTCGACATAAACTTGTATCCTTGACATTGAAAAGAAAAAATAAGCTAGGTGAAGATGTGAGGAGAAAGCTTCAGGTGAATATTATATTTAATATGCTTAATATGTAAGGCGATAATCAATTATTAAATTAACAAAAATTGTATACTTTAACTTCCAGGACGAAGAATACACAGCAGATAGCTATCAATCTTGGTTAGAATCGCGACCTACATCGAACTTAGAAAAACTTCACTTTATCATCGGTCACGGAATTTTAAGAGCGGAATTACGAGATGAAATTTATTGCCAAATATGCAAGCAATTAACTAATAACCCGTCTAAATCGTCTCACGCTCGTGGGTGGATTTTGCTTTCCTTATGTGTAGGATGTTTTGCGCCCAGTGAAAAGTTCGTAAATTACCTTAGAGCCTTCATTAGAGAAGGCCCTCCTGGATATGCTCCTTATTGCGAAGACCGATTGAAAAGAACATTTAACAATGGAACTAGAAATCAGCCACCATCTTGGTTAGAACTACAAGCAACGAAATCTAAAAAACCAATCATGTTACCAATAACTTTTATGGATGGAAATACTAAAACGTTATTGGCTGACTCCGCAACAACTGCAAGGGAATTATGTAATCAGTTATCAGATAAAATTGCTTTACGAGATCAGTTTGGATTTTCACTATACATTGCTTTGTTTGATAAAGTGAGTTCGTTGGGTAGTGGTGGAGATCACGTGATGGACGCAATATCGCAATGTGAACAATACGCCAAGGAGCAAGGTGCTCAAGAAAGAAATGCTCCTTGGCGTCTATTCTTCAGAAAAGAAATATTTGCACCTTGGCACGACCCTACTGAAGACCAAGTGGCCACTAATCTCATATACCAACAAGTTGTAAGAGGAGTAAAGTTTGGTGAATACAGGTGTGATAAAGAAGAAGATTTAGCTATGATCGCAGCTCAGCAATATTATATCGAGTATGGTCAAGACATGAATACTGAAAGGCTTTTTACATTATTACCAAATTACATACCAGACTACTGTCTAACCGGTGTCGAAAAAGCCGTCGATAGATGGGGAGCGCTTGTAGTGCAAGCATATAAAAAGAGTTACTATGTCAAAGAAAAAGTACCTGCCTACAAAGTGAAGGAAGACGTGGTGAGTTATGCAAAGTTCAAATGGCCATTACTATTTTCACGCTTCTACGAGGCCTACAGAAATTCAGGACCAAATTTACCTAAAAATGACGTTATAATAGCAGTAAATTGGACCGGGGTATATGTTGTTGACGATCAGGAGCAAGTTCTTCTTGAGTTATCATTTCCAGAAATAACGACAGTGTCCAGTCAGAAAACTAATAAAGTTTTCACTCAAACTTTCAGTTTGTCTACAGTCCGTGGAGAAGAATTTACTTTCCAAAGTCCAAACGCTGAAGACATTCGAGACTTGGTTGTATATTTCTTAGAAGGTTTAAAGAAAAGATCGAAGTTTGTTATAGCATTACAAGATTATAAAGCACCTGGTGAAGGTTCGAGTTTTTTGACTTTCCTAAAAGGAGATTTAATAATATTAGAAGAAGACAGTACAGGAGAGTCAGTGTTAAACAATGGTTGGTGTATCGGTCGTTGTGAAAGGTCTATGGAGAGAGGTGATTTTCCTGCTGAAACAGTTTACGTATTACCCGCTCTATCAAAACCGCCTCCGGATATATTGGCTTTGTTTTGTCAAGAAGGCGCTCAACACGGACGCAGAGCACCAACAAGCACATTCAATGGAACTGAAACTAGGGACAAACCACATAATCTATTAGAATATGCACTAGACCATTTTAGATTACCACCAAAGCGAACTACATCCAAAGCCCTAACATTGTCTACGGCGAAAAGAGGCGCTGAAGAATTATGGCGGCATTCACGGGAACCAATTAAACAGCCATTGTTAAAGAAATTGCAGGCCAAAGAGGAATTAGCTGAAGAAGCATGTTTTGCTTTCACTGCCATACTTAAATACATGGGTGATCTACCGTCTAAGCGTCCCAGAATAGGAAACGAATACACAGACCATATATTTGATGGGCCACTGAAACATGAAATTTTACGAGATGAAATATACTGTCAAATAATGAAGCAGTTAACGGATAATAGAAACAGAATGTCAGAGGAGAGGGGTTGGGAGCTAATGTGGCTAGCGACGGGATTATTTGCGTGTAGTCAAGGTCTTCTTAGAGAACTAACGCTATTTCTTCGAACTAGGAGGTATCCAATAGCTCAAGATTCGCTGCAACGGTTGCAAAAGACATTACGGAACGGACAAAGAAAATATCCACCACACCAAGTGGAGGTTGAAGCTATTCAGCACAAAACTACACAGATATTCCACAAGGTATATTTCCCAGACGATACAGACGAGGCATTTGAAGTAGATTCTTCGACTCGAGCAAAAGACTTCTGTCAGAATATCGCACAGAGATTAAGTTTACGGTCTAGTGAAGGGTTTAGTCTGTTCGTAAAGATAGCTGATAAAGTGATATCGGTACCAGAAGGGGACTTTTTCTTTGATTTCGTTAGACACTTGACAGATTGGATAAAGAAAGCACGGCCAACTAGAGATGGAATAACACCACAATTTACTTATCAGGTAGGACCTTTCTCAATAATACTACTTACTAGTACTTGCTTACTGCTTGCTCTTCATATTACTATATTGATTTTATGAATCGTGTGAATGAGAGTAGTTGCAGTAATAATTATAACTTTTCTTCTCTTAGACTTTAAAAACGAAACCCATTTATATTTATATCTAGACTATACCTCAAATATAGCCCTTATTATTTTCAATCCGGTTTGAAATGATATTGAAATTATTTAAATGATTAAAGATTAGATTAATATTATTAATTTTGATTCGATTATTAATTTTATTTTTTACCTTCAAACAGGTTTTCTTTATGAAGAAATTGTGGACAAACACAGTTCCGGGTAAGGATCGGGCTGCTGACGTCATCTTCCACTTCCACCAGGAGCTACCCAAGCTCCTGCGCGGGTACCACCGTTGCGGCCGCGAGGAAGCTGCGCGCCTCGCCGCCTTAGCGTATAGGGCGCGATTTGGTGATAACAAACAGGAGTTACAGGCTATTCCGTAAGTAATAAAATTTTACAGTATATTTTTTTTAATTACTTATTAGTACTCTGCATACCGTAAAAAGAAAGTAATACACCTTTATACGTATTCTCTAACCTTGAAAATTTTATTAAAAGCAAAATATATATTGTGTGTTTATTTACAGACAAATGCTACGAGAGCTCATTCCAGCAGATCTAATCAAGTTGCAGAGCTCAGCCGATTGGAAACGTGCTATCGTCGCGTCTTACAACCAGGACGCCGGCATGACTCCTGAAGATGCTAAAATAACTTTCCTCAAAGTCATATACCGGTGGCCGACATTCGGATCCGCCTTCTTCGAAGTAAAACAGACCACGGAACCAAATTACCCTGAATTGTTGCTTATTGCAATTAACAAACATGGAGTTAGCTTGATTCATCCTCAATCTAAGGTAACTATAAATTATGTATTTTTTTCACAGTGCAGCATTGTTTTTGTCTCAATCCTATATATATATATATATATATATATATATATATATATATGACCTTAACTTAAATTGAAAAGTTTTGGGGCTATTGCCGCGCAATGGTACAACATTTGACTGTGTATATTATTGGTGATGATTAAACCTACAAGGTTTATGTTCTGAATGTATTCTTTCTGGTGAGACAAGACCCTTCTGAATATGAACTTAAGACTTTTTGACCTCATGGTTTTAATATGTAATTACAAATATTTATCCTAATGGTGACGGTACTCACCACCGTACTTTATGTGCCGAGATTGGGGAAATCCCCCAAAGCGAGATATGTACAATGAACATCTCAATATTGTATATAATTAAACTTAATTTAATTCAACTAGAGAAATGTATACGCAAAAATTAATTTCAGGACATTCTGGTTACACATCCATTCACGAGGATCTCTAACTGGTCGTCCGGCAATACTTACTTCCACATGACCATCGGAAATCTCGTGCGTGGCTCCAAACTTCTGTGTGAGACCTCCTTAGGTTACAAAATGGACGATTTACTCACATCCTACATCTCCCTCATGCTAACAAATATGAATAAACAAAGATCTATGCGTGTAAAATAGAGATGCTGTTGGCGTGTGTCAGACATTTTGACAATATAGATTATATATAATAAGTGCATATTGAAAATCAAAAGGGACTGTTTTATAACGTAGTATAAGCTTTTTGGCGAAATATTAAAATGGATGCTTGATTAAATAATGGTGTGTTGAGTGTTAAAAATATTAAAAATTAATAAACGATTTTTTTATATATTTACATCACATGCCGGTTTTCAAGAAATTATAAAAGTCTAAAATTTGCTCATGTGTAAGTGAAAATTTATTGATATCTCAATAAGACCATCGAAACTCAATATCCGTCCTAATATAATTCAAAGTTATATATTAGTGTTAAACATGCATAAAATATTTGGAACTTATGCTGATGCCTTACATTTTGCTATTTAATTAAGTACAAAAGTTCCAACAAAATGTTAAACAAAGATAGACAATAACGTAAATATTTTATGAAGCTAGTGTAAACACGTGTAGTGATAAACAACAAATATTGGTCCTATTCGGAGTACATCATAGAAAGTACCGCAATATTTCGATTATACATTATGCGGTATTGTTTATATATTAATATAAGTAAAGATCTGTTATTTTTAATCTATAATCGGTTATGGTTGATGAGAACTTAAGTTGTTTTTATAAACGTACTAGTATATATCTATTACTCTGGCGATCGAAAGTTAAAGGAATTTAAACAGTGTATAGCTTCAACTTTATTATACTTTTTTAAACAAATGAAAGTTTAAAAAACTGAAAGTTAAGAAAGGTCGAAAGCAAATAATAATTAATTAAAAAAATATATGAGCTTCAGAAACGCTAATGTAATAGGAATATACAACTGTATTTATTTATAGAAGATATGGATGTTTGATGTAAATTATTATGCCAATGCTTTGTAGCGAAATTTTAACATGCTCAATAATGTGTATGAGAATGTGAGAGTTTCTGCGGCAATGAATAAATGTTTGGTTTAAAGAGTTGAGTAAAAATGCTCTAAATATATCTTTTATTTGTTATGTATTGGATTTTAAAATCAAATTAAGCAATAATCAAATATTTTAATATTTTCTTTGTTTGTATTTTAATATTTTGTGTTTGAAACTTTTTTTATGAAATGTCTAAATTAACAAGAGCTTTTACTATTTATTTTTTGAAACAAAAAAATATTAATCGATTTTTTAAACGAGCATGTATTTTTCTTATATATAGTAATCGATTATTCTTAAACATGTTATACCAGCAAGATTTGTATTTATTTATTAGCTAAGATATATATATATATATATATATATATATTTGTATTTATTTATTAGCTAAGATATATATATTGTATAATTATCGTTATGCCATGAGTTCGGAGACAATATTCCTTTGTTTTTATATTGCTTTAAAATAAAAGTGGTATTTGTGAGTGGTTGTAAACATGAGTCACAATGATGCGGTCTTTTATTTCTTATCTTTATCAAATAAACTTAATTAAAAAAACACATAACTTAAGTACTGTGTTAAATTTTATATGTACATTGTACTTTAATGCTTATAACAAAATGAAAAAAAAATTTAAAATACACAAGATTTTTATACACAGACAATCTAGAATGCTTTCGTTAATTTCACTGAGGTGACAGGAGTATCAGCTCTGAATTTGCTTTTGGAATGTTATCGACTAACGATGCGATATGAAGCGACCTTTAGAGTAACATACTAATTTGTACTATAATATTTAAAATAAAATCAAATCTTTCAATTTTGGTTTATAGTACAAAACAATTAAGGTAAAAGCGGGCTACAAAAAGCGTTAATTAGAACAAACAAAAAATATATATCCGCAATAAAGTCGTGAGAGACTCCCACGGCAGCGTTCTAAGTCGCGAAGAATAATGATGCCTCCATTGTCGCAAGCAGCAGGAAGTCGTTTATCTAACATCAGAATATGATTGTTTAGAGCAATTTTGTTTTCTCGTTAAATGTTCAATTTTGGACGGTCACCTTTTACTGGTGCGTCATTTAGTGTCAATCAACTTGGATTATTATATTTTATGTGTTTACATCTCCCTTAGTCTATCTAGGTAATAGTATAGTATATATAGGTATACTTTGAATGAGAAACTAAATTAAATTTACTAACAACTATATCAGACTGTGTTCACTCAACGCCGCTCTATGTTTACACACAAAAAGGAATCAGAAAGAGTGTTCTAACATGAAGATTTCCTCGCAGAATCAAATCCATATAAGAGGACTTGTACAGTTGCACCACGATGATGATAATCAATTCATAAGTATTACGTAGGTAAATATATGTTTAAAAACAACAGTGAATTTTCACAAAGACATTATTTAAGAGATTTTAAAGAACATTTAATCAAAAGTCATCAACGACTATTGAATACGTAATGGTTCCTGTACCTTACGTTTATTTTTATTTATTCTGACTTAGTCTCCAGTATATTTGTGTTACATAATTATATACTTGTCAATTTACCTATCATGAATATTTTTCCAGTGTTGCATCGCCCTCAATTAACTTGTTTTTATTGTAGACACATTTTTTACTGTTTTTCTATTAAAGTAATTAAGTACTTAGTTGTATTATAAGGATTTTTAAAATTTCTTTTTAAAATTTATTTAATCTGTTACATTTCTAAAAAAATAAATATTAAAGGTTAAACATAGTAGCGGTAACGGAAATTAGAATATAGCGACTCGTATTTCAAATATTCAGCTTTATAATTTGAGCCAAAATTAATATAATTTGATATATGTCATGAAATAATAAGTCAGTTTTTAATAAAAAAGTTTCTTTCGGATTATAAGTACCTAAGCATATTCAACAATTTGGGTACAATAAGAAACCATCATTTTAAATTCTTAAAATTTTTTTTACATATCTTAAATGAAACTATTTTAAAAAGATTTATCACGTATATGGATGGTATACAAAAATATTTTTTGGGGATGGTTGGAAACCTTCTACCACTTGCGACCCACTTATATGCGGTTTCCCAATAAGAACGATATGTTTTGAAATTGAAATAAAACATGTAATATATCTTGGGATTTGGTGCTCAATGGCTTTATTTGATAGGAAATTTTATGCTAATTATGATTTAAACAAAATATCGTTCAAATGACCGCCACGACTTTTTTTGCACTGGTGAATATGATCGGTCCAATTTTCGATGACTCGGTGCAGCATTTCGGCTGGTATAGCCGCTATTGTCGCTCGAATATTGCGTTCAAGGTCTTGAATCGTAGCTGGTTTATTGGCATACACTTGAGATTTAACATACCTCCACAAAAAATAGTCCAAGGGTGTTAAGTCGCATGATCTTGGTGGCCAATTGTGAGGACCGTTGCGAGAAATAATTGACTCACCAAACTTATCACACAATAAATCCATTGTGATGGTCGCAGTGTGCCATATTGCACCATCTTGTTGAAAATAAATGTCGTCCGCATCAATTTCATACACTTCAGGAAAAAAAATTGTTTAACATGTCACGATAACGGTCGCCATTGACAGTAACAGTACGGCCTTCGTCGTTTTTGAAAAAGTACGGGCCAATGATTCCACCGTACCATAATCCGCACCAAACAGTCAATTTTTCAGAATGTAATGGTGTTTCATGAACCACTCTTGGATTTGACTCACTCCAGTAACGACAATTCTGTTTGTTCACATAACCATTAAGCCAAAAGTGAGCCTCATCTGAAAAGATGATTTTCCTGTGAAATTCGGTGTCCGTTTCCATCATTTCAAGCGCCCAATCAGCAAATTCACGACGTAATAAATGGTCTACTGGCTTGAGTTCTTATGCCAACACAATCTTGTATGGATGTAGGCCAAGATCCATACGTAAAATTCGCCAAGTTCTCATTCTGGATAAGCCCAATTATTATGCACGTCGTGGAACGGAAACATTTAGATTTTCTTCGACACTGGCTGATACGGCGGCAATTTTTTCTTCACTACGGCCTGTCCGTTCTCGTGTTGGTGTACCATGACGACCATATTTAGCACGAAATGCTCTTTGAGTAGAGACAATACTTCTCGATTTTTGATAGAAAATTTGGACAATTTTAAAACGTTTAGGTAACGTGAACTTGTTCATGATTAAATGGCAAACATTACTAAACACAAAGCAATACAAATGTCAAATGTTAAACAACCACGATGGCAGCTGTGAGCTATCAAAATCCTATCATCTCTATTGGGAAACACTGTAAAAACTTTGATGTCTCAACACAAACCACACCACAAAAAGACACAGTAAACTCAATCTACAATCATCCAGACAAATACGCGGGCTAATTCAGAAACAGAGGACGGTAGATTAATATATGTAATTAATTTTTGTAACAATTGACATACGAATACCACTTTAGTCTACCTGTGACCACGGAATACTTATTGTAAATTGATCGAGTTTAAAATAGTTTCATTAAAATTTAAATTCTTATGTAAATAATAACAAAAAAATATGACAGAACTAGAAATAAATTATTTTATTGTGTGCAAAGAAACGCGGATATGATGCGACACTGCCGAGCGCTATTATAATACAAAACACGTAATTACTCCTATAACAATGATCTCTCATTCAACTATAAAGGAAACGGACTTAATCGCTTACTTTAATAATAATCTTGACATAAAAACCACTTCCATATCCATATGAGAAAATTCTGTTCAATTTTTCTTCCTAACCAAACCTAATCAAATTTAAAAAAGTGATTACAATGTATTCAATTTCTATATTTAACTAAATTAACACACTTACAATTATAGTCGTCGCCTGAAATTGACATTAAAAAGATGCAACGACAGCGGTTTCGGTCACGTGTGTAAATCATCAGGCAAATTGGACCGGACCGGACGGATGTAGGTCGTAGCTATGCAGTAGTTTTAATCTTCAAATTAATGTAATCAACCACTATTGTTTAATTTAAAAAAATTATAAATGGAAAGATTTCTCAGAAAGTCACTGACAAGCTTATATACTCGAACATAACTAACCTCTGTATATAGTTCTGATAAAACATTGCCTATTTAATAATAAAAAGCAGCTTCACCTTTTATTCCGCATAGTTAGTCAGAGACAACCCAATGTTAAGACGCTGTTGACTGCTTTCCGCCGGAAAACCAGACATTGCAGTGGCGTATAATTAAGTTAAAGTCGCGTAATGCTTTGAAATACTTTCTTTAATATTAAGTCCAACAATTTACAACTGAATTTCAAATCTACCGTTACACTACCCATAGTAACTCAGTAAAATTATTAGTTCCCACGACCAAAGATGACATGTTGGAAAACACGAGCAGTGCTGAACTTTTCCCACACTCTGCATATCTTGCCCTCGTATATCAGAACCAAATGTAAAAACCATAGACAATGATTCAATTGTCTGCACATTGCTTTCTCACAGCACCCGCTTAGATATTATCGCTGCACTTAATTAGTACGGGTAAATGACCAATGACGTTCCGGGTCTTCCGAAGCGCCGCTGAAGAAGACCTGAAAATCAATTCTAGCAGCTGAAAAAACATAATGCACCATTTTAACGATAGTTAATGATTTAATGAAAACATTGAAATGTTATTAAGTTATTTTAAGATTCTATTTTAGTTCCAGGATATGAAATTCTCAATTCCTTAGAAACAATAGGTTTTTCTTGCTTCGATTTTTATAATGACAAAGTAAATTATTGAATGAATGAGCAGAGCTAATTGCGTCACAGTTTCTTGTACGTCATTGATAATAAGTGTAGTTTCCATTATTGCAATTTTGTAGTCACTTTTCTAACTCTATATTAACTTATTAACTTAACGTAATTGTAACATTGATATTATTGTTTTTATTAAGACAAACAATATATAATAGAAAAAAGTAGATTTTAAAATCTCAACTATAAGAAGTTACAATGTATGAACGTAAAATTTCGCAAGTCTGGGGTCGCATACCCAGAGACATTCCCCTTTGACAGTCCTCCGAATGAGAATCGAACCCACACCAATAGCATTTACGAAATAGACAAATTGGAAGTAATTAGAGTTATTTGGCCAAACATTGAGTCCATACAAATATCTGATCATAGAGTGAGCAATATACGAATACTTAGGACATGCATGCTTGGTGGCGAAATTCAACTCGGCGGTTCTTAGATGAAACACGGCGTTGTATTATGTTGACTTTGGTTAGTGAGAGACCTGGGAAGCGTGTAGATAATAAATACATATATTGATAGTTTTGACGTTCAAAAAGTGAATCATGTAACTTGTTATTTTTAATGAAATATTTGACTTTGACATTGTAAAGAAACCTCTGAGGGAGATTTGGACTACTAAATCAAACGATCTCGGCGGAAGCATGGGTGTTATTTTGAAAAAAAAATATTTTATGAACAATGGAAAATTATGTATTATAAACAAACATCACTTTATAATCTATTACGAATTTTAAAATGCTGATGTATGCACCTCTCGGCTAATTTGGCTCTACGCCAGATCCCTGTACGGCCTACGGGTAGGGAATCTAACATGTAATAGATAAGAACTAATGTATATTTACTTAGACATTAATTTGTAAATTAATATATTTACAATAGTTTCAATCACTCGATACATAAAATATTTAATTAGAGTTTTTAACTTTATTGCTTACAAATCCTTTTTAAAAAGTCTTACGGCATTATTGTTTGCTAATAATGGTTAATTAATATTAGTGCAATAAGTGTAATGATTTCTCAATAGTAGCTACCAGTACTACTAGTACTGCAGTGAGTTACTATTGAGAAATTATTACATTTTGCATTTACAACGTTCACATAGTTGGAGTCAGTTAGTGACAATTTATGTTTTTTTACCTTATATGTTTAAAAAGGGTAAAAATTTGATCAACACTACATTTTCTATAAATGTTCAGATCTATTTATCAACAAGCAGATTAAAATTTTGCTCATTTAAATATTTTTATTTATACAAATTAAACTGTTTGTAATAGTAAAGTAACCAATTTTTACTAAAAGTATGCATATGTACTCATATGTATACGGCATATATACCAAAATAACATTTTTTACTATTTTTGTCCGTCTGTTAGTAACGAATAATCTCTAGAACCAATGGACTTGGCAGATAGCTGATGGAGTAGGACTGATGGAGTGGAGTACTAGTTAAGGAGTAATTTAGCCTATTTTTATTTTAGAATGATAAAATACACATCCAGATGTTAAATTACACGTGAACGAAGTCGCGGGCACAGCTAGCATTTAAATAGAATTTTAATACGTGTACTATACAATTTTGGTTGATTCACTTAAAAGATCTTTTTGTTATGAATTACGCAGCATAAATCGTAGGTTGCTAAAAAATAAAAATTCTATATAATTTTGGTTAATTTACTTAAGATATATAAGAGGTAGGTATTTTATTTTTTTATGAATCAAGCAGTACTTATGTTAGGTACCATGACAAAGGACTTGTAAGTACTGTTTTTATAGCTTAATTTTGTCATAGACGTTTCGAGTGCTCGGTGTTATGACCTAAGAATAAAATAATTTAAGATCGTGGGAATATTGCAGCACATCGGCGTGTTACAACTGTACCTTTTACTGTATCTTTGTTTTAATATGGTTATTTCTTTTATTTTTCTATTGTTTTTAAATTTTTATTCACGTATTGATATGGTTTTCCGAAAGAGAAATTATACTGTAGAGCTTTAACAGTAACAGTATTTAATAGTTAAGTTGTAAATAACTAATACATAAACTGGTAATATGTTTTATTGATTGTTTTACCTTAGTAACGCGTAAGATCTTCTAGATATAAAGTAATTAGTGCAATTATTCTAAATAAAAGAATAGCCTAATGGCCAAGCAAAACAGGATATGGAAAGGCCATTATAGTTAATAGATTATCAAAGCGTTTGCATGTTTAAGTGCATTCATCGGCTTAAAATTCTAAGTAAATCGCCTTCTTTCTTAATATTGACAAATGAGCGTGAGACGTCATTGCGTGTGTTGGTCACGCTATGAATGAAAAAATATCTTAAAAAAACAGTAAGTAAGCAACTAAATTACTTTCAAGCAAAAAATATCTGAAATAAGAACTGGGGACGAAGCACAGCCTGCACGCGATGTTCATAACTTTGGTATTATAGGTGTCTAACATATACGTTTACACTTTAGTTGGAAAAAATATACGCAAGTTTCTATTATATATTATATTTTGGTCTAAATATCGAGAAAAATAACTTACCTACACTAAACACATCTATATCTATATTTATATTTTTTTCTTTTCTTTCTATCTACATCTATATTTCTTTCTGCATTATTTAATTGATATTTAAATGGCAATGGCAACTTAAAAGTTTGGTTTCTTTCAAAAATTATATATCATTATGGGGCAACTATACAAATACTACCTACGTCCAACGTTTTATTTACCTTTAAAATATATTTTTATAAAAAGTCAAGTCGAAAGCCAAACAGAATCACTTTTTAAAGCATCAATAAAATAAAAAGAAAACTTTTTTAATTTTTCCATACCTAGTATCAAAAGCAAAAACATTTAATTTATTAAAATAAAAAATATATGGAATCCTTCTTTATATTATGCCTATAAGAAATAGATTGATAGTTTAAAATAGAAGAAAAGGACAGAAATGATATAATCTGACCTTTAAATTGTAAATCAGAACATATAAAATTAACATATTAATGAAAATTTAACATTACTATGTACATATCTCATTATGATACTAATTTATGAATCTCTGCAAACAATGTGTGACTATTACTTGATTATCTAAGGTCAGGCCCAGCGGTGCGGAACTTAAGGGGAAACTCAAGACAAGGAAAAAAATCATAGCTCTTATTGTGAACATAATAAGATTCATAACATAAATAATCATTTTTATACCACTCCGTCCAGAGTCCATGTGAAGATGTTCTGAAGACATTCCCACAGTGATTCCTCGATCGACTCAGATTCGTAATCAAGTAATTACTAGATTTGGTTTAAATTATAATTTTTACTTGTTAATGTGGGAATCTTTTTTATTGCTCGTCTTTTGTTTCTTAATTTAAGCGTATTTAATCATAATTTAATTATACGTTTACAGGTAAATATTTAGGATAGGTACAGGAGATGTCATCAATAAAAAAAACATGTGTTATATTAAATCCAGTTTTACTAAAATATTCATGTTTTAGAATCAATTACTCTTCCATAATATCACATTATCGTAATTACATGAACATTAAACAATAAATTCTCAAACATGATTTTTATACATAGAAATGTAAATGTTAAAATGCGAGAGCAAAACAGCTCCAACCGAGATTTCGCTTACGTTACAATACAAATTGACGGCATAATTCTTTGTTCATTGCGTCTAATACTAATTCCTTGTAATACTGTCTCTGCCGATTCCATTAAATAATTTTGCCTTTAACAATCATTTTTTTGTTTTCTTTATAAAAATATTATATTTTTTGTACTTATAAAACTTTCCACTAGGAATGTTCAAAATCACTACAACACACACGCCTGATACAGTGAATTGTACAAAGAAACATTCATAATGCGTTAAATAAATATAATTTCATTTTTTCTTCTTTCATAAAAATTATGATGAACTATGCCTATTTATCTACATTGTTCATTAGAATGTGTGTTATGTACCTACATACATACAAATATTTCGATAGCTCGCCGTCAACTGAGGTGATTCGGTAAACAAATTCATTGCCCGGTTATAATTGAGACTTATTTTATGAAATTTAAGAACTCTGTGATAAGAACTGAATTAATATGATTTTTAAAACAAAGCCAACAAGTTTAACTGTGAGAAATTCACACGCTTCCGAATATAATCACATTTTTACAACAACCGGACCATAAATTTGTTTTGAGTTTTTAAAATACAAAAATGAATTTTATATTTATCATTTATTTTTAAATTACCTATTATCTATATTCGTCTTATGAAATTTATCTCGATATTGTAGATGCCTTCAGAATATACTTGAATTTACACACAAGTCATCACGATATAAAGTCCAATTTACAAAAACACAAATGGATACTTAATAGCAATATAATAAACACAATGACTCGTCATGGATTTTACAGCTATTTGGCCCCGATGAAATAAATTCAAGAGCAGAGAGATCTCTTTATAATTATAGTATTTTAATTTCAACTTGGCGCGCTTTTTATGAGAGCTTAGGAACTAACTATTTTATGCCAGTATTATAATTAATATTAATCATATCCATATATATCCGAATCACGGGCACAAATTATATAATAATAAAATAAAAACATATTTTACAAAGCATTATTCAAACAATTGCTACCATAACCTTAATAATAGCATTTTGGTGTTATAATCTCGACAAAAATAATCGTACCGACTTAATTAATTAGGCACACTTTGTATATTACAAAATTATTCATTTCGTCATAATAATTATGTATTAACAATTATAATATATTATATTACATATTTTTCTAATCTCTAATAGATTAAAAAGGCATGATCAGAGAAAAAAAGCTATTGTATTATTTACGTATGTAAAGCACTTTTTTATACACGCCAATATGACTTATTTATTAATAAGGCCTTTCATTGCTTACATTTTTTTATCATCATTTATTTTCATGTGGCAATATTTTTTTTCAAACCGTCTTCAATTTTTTTAATGAAATTTTTCGGTATACGATAATATTTATTCCAAGAGTTATTAATATTAAAAAAATAAAAATATGAAACCAAGATGGCGTTTTATACTGTCATATACAGCGACGTAAATTTAAGAACATTTAATAATAAAACACTGTAACTTTATATCATATTTTGGCTTACAATAAATACATTTCTTTTGAAATAATATTACTTGACTATTTCATTGTTTTTTATAAGCTATTCCCAACATTGGCAGAACAAAGCAAGCCGTGGGATTAATTAATATAGCGGTTGTGCTCTTTATTTCCTTCGTTATAATTATGTGCTGCATTTTCTTTAAAAAAATGATTTCATAGAAAAACTGACATAACCCACAATGCATAATGAGTTATAAAAATACAAATAGGTAAAATCTGAAAAAGTAGACAAGTTAAATTCTTCGTACTTTTGAATATAAAGATTATAACTTAAATGTAAAACAATCTCTTTTATTGTAAACAAACTAGTACACTTAGTGAAGTCATATTTGGTAGTTTATATGAAGCTGTGCATTACACGTATCTTGAGTACAACACACATATTAAATTATAGTATCAGATCAACAAAATTATATAGAAATCAATTGTAGATGAATAAGCTTTGTCAGTATGCGAAAGTATATACACATACTCGTTAATTGAATTTATAATTAATTAGCATGATCGTTTTAATTTGGTTCGGTAGGGGATGAAGGGGCTCCTTAAGCCTACACTTGTGTCACTAGCCCCTCATTCTGAGCTCCTCTTTCTGCCAGGCGACGCACTATTGGAACAACCGGTATTTTCCATCTTACAAATGGTTGGGACAAAAGTCGTATTAATGAAGCCGTTTTGATGGTTTTACATTCGTAAATGATAGAGATACAATATAAGAGGAAATTAAAAAAAGTTTGAGGTACAAAAAATTATACACAAACTTTAGACTTTGATAATTTCATATTAACTAGACTTCTTATTATGGGAGTTGCAATTAGTTACATTATGTTTCAGTGAGAAGTATTTCTTTCTGTTTGTTATTAGTAATATCAATGACTAAGGAAATATTTAGTCTTTTTAATTTTCAAATTGAGGTTTCCTTGTTACCGATGGCTGCCGATGTTGAGTTAATGACTTTTTAAGGTACATTGCCTATTCAGAAATACCGGGAAATAAAAAAATCCTGCGTCATTACTGCGCCATTTTGAGATAGAAGAAAAATGTTAGCCGAAAAATATTCTTCACCTGGTATTTTTATGCAGTAATTATTTTAACCACACATGTGATATAAAACATGTTGCATAATTTTTATCTATTGTGGTAATTATAATCAATATTGATGTGAGAAATTTTATCAATTTTCTCATTGCAATTACTGAAATAAAGATCCTATAAATACTCGAGTTTTCAGCGTGGTCATCAAAGTGTCCAGATACCTTCCTTCAGTAGCTGTAAATATGTTTCAAAAGGTTTAAAATGAGTGAATTCGTTTATTTTCAACTCGATATATGTCAAATAATTAGTGGGAAAAGTACTTAAGATATTCAAAAATAACTATTGGAAGTAAATACGGTTGTACAAAGTCTGCACAGGAATTTGATTACAAATTGTAACCAAAAATAGGTGAAAACTCAAAGAAAACTAGATCGCTTTGAGAGCCAAAACGCATGAAAATTCTGACTTGAACACATCTGGAGATCGCGGTAGACCAATTGAACTACATAAAGCGTGTTCGGACAGTACGAGAAAAAGTAAAAACATGAAATTACTCCAGGAATATGGAATAGGTCGTGTGCATTACGCTTATGTGCAAGAGTACGATCTATGAGTGTAAGTGATGAAGCTTCGATTGTGAGTATTATACAGACATGTAGGAGCAAAAAAAAGGAAAACAGAAAAGGTGAAAAAAAAATCATTCTTGGAAATATTTTACGAATCCCAGAGAGGGTACCTTCCTAAACTAAAGAAAATACATGATGTATACATATTGAATTCGATCTATCCAAAGCTCAATGGTACCTGTGGCTGAGATTTGTTGAAAAGAAGGAACTTTGGATGAAGCAAAAAATAATTGCTACTCTCTTGTGTCCAGCATATCCGTAATGAATATAAGTGCCAAAGTAAATCTTCAAGATCTCTTAGATAACGTTGCCCGTCGTATTTTAAAGATAGACTCTGTTTCCAAAAAATTCACCCGTTTAAAACTATATAGCAAATGGAGTTGCAATGGACCCTCGAGACAAAGTGAATATAAAAAAAGTTTTAAAAAACCTTTACTTGAGGAACATAGAAAATATCTTGAGTTGAACTTCTATAAAAAGAAGTCTAGTTAATATTAATATAATTTTATGTACCTAATTTTTTATAATTAATTTATTTTTACTATGATATCGAATAGCTCTATAATTTAAGAATGAAAAACAAACCCAACCATTTGAGATGGAAAGCGCCGGTCGGTCCCATAGTACGACGGCCCACATTATGGGAACGAATGCGTTAACCAGATTGTTGCTACCACTGTAAACCACAAGGCAGACAGTTAGTGTCTAACACATATGATAAAGTATAATTAAATTATACTTGTTATTAATTTAAATTTTGCACTTTTTGCTGTTATGCGGCATTTTCAAACTGCTTTTCCACGTTATTGCAACGACAACACGTAAGTTATGTCACTAGTGTCAGGTATGTCAGTCGTGTGTGTCAGTATCATCCGGTGTCTACTGCAGCGCGTCAGGCAGGCGGTGCGCGTCGTGCCAGGCATGGTCGGGGCGCATGACGTCGTCGACGGGCGGGCAGGCGGGGCGCGGGCCCGGCTCCGGCGTGTACGTGAACGTCAGCCCCGTCGCATATATGATGCCGTCGTTGCGGACCAGCGATACTGGCACCTGGGAATGTTTGGTTAATTTTCAGTGTGTACTCAAATCACTTATATCTAATAATTACTTTAACTTTCCCCACATTTTAAGGGATATAGGGCACCACTAAGAGACGACTCCTTAAAACGCCTATAAAAACTAGATAAAATATTTTTTTACGTTTCATACCCCATGTGAGAGAAGTTATAATTTAAATATAAGCATTCTTCTTATTAGATATCAAACCCATAACTACCCCAACGAACACTCATACTCCTATACTAAATCTTTTTTTTTTAATTTTAATAAAGTTTCATTCAAATCTATACTATACTCATATTAAAATTGATTAATAATATATTAATATTTATATGATAATAATAACATATATTTCTAAGAAGATAAAGTACTTAATCAGTAAGCTGTACCTATAGCCTAAGTTCCGCAATATGTTACAACCTTAGGTCGTGAGAAGGTAACAGACTAATTACTTTTTTCATACTATCACTATTATTATATAAATAATGTATTTAAAATAGCCATTTAAGGTAAATATTAAAATAATTGTTTTATAATATCTATTATATGATATCATGGTAACTAATTATATGACTTATGCTTTTGTCTTTTCGAAAGGAACCAAACTAGGTGGAAAGAAAGTATTAACTTATCAGTGACACCTTTCTCAAAATGTCTTAGTTGCGAAATATGACAGCATAAAAGTCCGACAGGTTTTAACTGATGCTTTAAATACATTATAAATGAATTTAAAAATTCTAATAATATACATCTACTTTTAAAAAATATTAGTCTATAAGACGATACCTTTCTCCAGTAAAGTAGTTCATAAATCTAAACATTCTCTACTATCCTCTTCTTATCTATACTCTTGCAGACAGTAAGAGTGGTAGAAGCTAATTAGGTATATATACCAAAATACACAACATTTTTTTATGATTTTTGACTGTCTGTCTTTTTGTTCCGATTTCAATGGCTCCGGTTTACTGGCGATACCTAATGTAATAAGGAGCAACTTACGCTAATCTCTAGATATGTTAAGCATGAAGCGTGGAATTCCACGCTGACGAAACCCTTATTGCTATATAAATTTCTTCTTGTTTTTGTGTTTAATAAATAATATCTAGTTCCAATTAAAGTAGCCTCTCATACTTCTTACAAATCTGATACCCAGACCCAGACCCAGTCAGCATTGGTATAATATACGTAAATAAAACATGGAAATACATAAAAATCATACAAGAATTGCGTAAATCAAAATTATATTAGCGAATATCCCTTCAAAAGGTAATACGAATTCGATAATCTAGGAATACATTATATACATATCTCCCCCACCCTGCGTCATCGAAAACTACAATAAAGCTTTATTGTGGTTTTCATATTTGTATAAGTTCTGATAACGTTATCATTTTTCACACGAATATTTACATAAATAGGTAAACACGTATGTTTCATATGTGATCTTCTATTATATCGTTATATTTTTATAATCTACCACGACGTCATAAATTTAGTACCTATGTTAATGCAAATTAATTAAAATATTTTTTAGTATAAATTATACATTGATTGTACAACATTAAAATGTAGAAGAACTTAAAGAACTTTTATTTTATGTTATATGTACACATTATTTTTTAATATAACATGTTTTGACATTGGAACTAATATTATATACATGATTATTATTCAACTTTACATATATTAGTAGTAATCTCATTTATTATCTATACTATATCAAAATAAGAAAAAACTCGTGTCTGTAAATCAAATATTTTTATGCAAAATCATTTTTCTCTCAATCAGAGGAATTATTTAATTATTAAGTATATATAAAATCATAAGATTTTTCAGACAAAAATCCTAAAGACCATATGTTTTTTTAAATGTTTGTTTATATTATCATATAGTTAACTAATAGACCTGGTCAGGATATAGGCATTAACAATTTCGAAAAGTGGAATACCTGATAGCGAATCATAACAGATTAGCTAACCTATAAGGATTAGGCAAACTTTAGGTTAATTGGTATAATCATTTTTATGGACATATGAAAGTTTAAAAAAACGGGATATATGATAAATAAACATAATAATCCAGCTAAACTATAAGACATAGATAAACGTAAAAATAGTTCAGTTTGAAAGGCAATTTCCATTAATATAAAAATTAAATAATCTAGATTTATAGATAGAGAAATATAATCGAGTAAACAAATTATAAGAGACATTTCAGAAATAATAGTTTAATATGATGAATAGTTTTTTTTTCTTCTTTGACAAATAAAAAAAAGGTGTTAAAGCTAAAGTGTAGTTATAATAACTATTTATTTATAAATGCAATGCTACTAGGAATTCAATCCTCACTTTCGGATTTTTTTACTTGACTTTGACTTTGACAGTGTCATCCGTTGCCTTTATCTAACGTAACGAATGGACAATTTTAAAAATACTGAAATTAAAAATTAATAAAATATTGAAATTAATTTTAAGTTTTCGCTGCGGAAACATGAAAGGCCTTCCTTTGAGTTTCGCTATGCTAGGACATAAAATGAGGATCGACGTAGTTACGTTCTCACGGTCTGTCCCGCTGTGGATAAAACTAGACGTCCAGAACATCTGATGTGAAAGTTTATAAGACATAAAAATAGGTATAAGTATTGTAAAAGTAATTTAGATTGAGGAGTATTTTATTGACGATTGAAACTAAGAGATCTGCCACACTATATGAAATATAGAAGTGGCAAAAAATGCTTTGAATTTTTTCCCTAATGTTTAAACGTATGATAAGTGAAATTAGCGTAGTAAAGGTCATAAAGTCTTCGCAAACGAAGTTGCGGGCACTCAAACTATATCAAAATTGATACAAAAATTTCTGACATGCGCAAAGCAAATAAACACGGTGCAGTGAAACGTTTTAATCTTAATGTTTAATAATTTGTATAAGATTTCATTCGAATTTTTCGTAGAGTCTATTATTTTTAAGCTAACCATAATCTATTAAATATTTCATGGGAACGTGATATTTTGTCATTATGTGTCATCTGCAAATATTTGATTTGCGCATTTGTTAACAGCTTCAAATATTTATGAAAAATGTCTATTTATACATACATGTATATGTATGTAAAGTCGATTAATATATATTGGTGTTTGATAATAGATATTTTTAATTTTTTGTCAAAAAAAGAAACAAAAAACAAGTTTTATTGAAAATTTTGGCGTTTCCAATTGATATATCAGTAACGATTAACGATAGGAGAAAAATAGTAAGGACGGAGTAAAAAGAAGAAGATAAAAATGTACCAATAAAATTGTCGTATTTCAAAGGGGAAGTGAGTAATTGAAAAAAAAAATCTAGGCCATTTTTTCAAGATGACTGTTCTACATCTCTTCATAATGGAAGGAATCTATTATATAAATTGATAGGAAAGTTTAAATATTCAGTACTATTTTAAAATTAATTTCATCATAAAAATAATTTGTTAAAAGAAGATCTCACCTGCGTAGGCTGTCGGACACACAACCATTGTCCTCTAAACTGCGTTATATCTGGAACTACACAGAGCATGGATTCTGCACATCGATACATAGTCTCCGCTTCCACGTCCCCAAACCAGACTTGAAGTGAGGGGGTAAAGTTATCTCCAGCTAATTCCAACATGGCTACATCACCTCCTCCGTTGAGATTTAACGAGTGGACTAACGGTACTGGTGTCACCGGTGACCTGATGACAATATTTCTCTATGAACTTGAAATATTATTTTGCAATAACTTTCGTTTTGCTTATAAAAAATAATATATATATATATATATATATATATATATATATATATATATATATATATATATATATATATATATATATATATATATTAACGATATTTTGAAAGATTCTTTTATTAACTCTGTGAAATTAAGATTATTTTCCAATTTTGATTTTACTTTGCACAAGATATCAAGTACTGTTTTATCTATTAAGCTTTTTAACATAAAACGTAGTCCATATTTGTTATATTTAAAAGTATTACGTATACTTTCTTCGTCTATTCAATCACTTATTCATATAAACTTTTATGTTATTTCACAGAATAAGTATTTAATACATAACAACAGAAACAGGCGCAATTGACAATATAATCTAGCAATTGACGGAGTCCCCATTTCAGTTGAGTCCTAGCTCCCCTCACATTCTCATCATTAGGCGCCATTACAGCCGACACTCAATACAAGTCATCATTTCATATAATATACTTATTTACTACGTTATTATTAAGTTCATTTTTTATTATATATTGACACTTCTATTGTATATAATAAGGAAGTCAGGGGACCTAGTGTATTTTACAATTCTTTTTACACTTTTAGTCCAACTCAAAGATTGGGTTGGGTTACTTCGTTAGGAATATGACTATTAGTCTCACAATAAAATATGATTCCTCAATCATTGCTATTTACACTTATACAGTCAGAAACCCTACAATCCCACCACGACACCCCGAGTCATCTATTAATACTAATATTTTATTGCATCTTATAATTATACACACAAAATATACAAAAGCCTTGACTAAAATATATCATCATATAATAATGATTTATTGTTCTTATTATTAGCATTTTTGTCTTTAATACTCTGAAAATTGAAATTTAGTAAAGTTGTTACTGATGGATGTATGTCTAGTGTTACTCTTTCACGCAATAACTACTGTAGGGATTTACATGAAATTTTACAGTACTAGTATAGGTTTATTTAAATTAGAGTGATACATAGGCCAAAATTTTTAATATGTAATTTGCTCATAATATAACGATAAATATCAAGTAGAGGAAATCGCGAGCGGAATCTAGTACATAACATTAATAAAATAAATGTTATAAACACTCAACGAATATGTGGTCTACTGGAGAAATTTATTTGAAAAAATATTGTATGTATATTTATATAAAAAACCTACTAAATTGTCAATTTATGCCCGGATATTGTGGTTTTTTAATTCTGTTTTAAAATGATATGTGATAAGACTTAGACAATTTATTGGTGCTCTTTTGACGCGTCAAATATGTGTTGCTAAGGCAAATATGTCAAATATATCATAGTGGCGTGTGTAATGTTCATTTTATTTATAAAATTCTACTGTATTATACATATTTAATTTATTCTATAGATATTTAATTATACCTTATCTACGCAAAATTTCTTCGCCCTCCGTCTGTCTTTCTTCTCGCAGCTTCGCGCTTTATCTCACAAAGCAGAGTACTAATAGACAACCTAATGTAAAGACCTCTCCGTTGACTGCTTTCTATTATATATAAACGTCATACGTAAGGGCAATTGATTTTTTTTTATTATAGAATTTATGCTCAAAATTGTCGCAAAGCCAGCTCCGGTTACTGTCGATAAGGTTAAGTTTTTCTTGTTGATACGTGTTTATTTTATACTATACTATATATTTATACATTATGGAGTTCTCTGGACAACTGGATCGCAATTTTTTTGGTTGGTTGGTTTGGTAAAGGAGTACACGGGCCAGGGGTTGGTGAGCTAAGGGAGTATAGGGGCAGAACCCTCTTATTTTAATAGATGTGCATTAAGTGTGTTGCAATAAGTATGAGTGAAATCAAATTTGTGTAGTTTAGTATTTTTTTCTTAACGACAAAACATTAATAATATATTATAAGAATTCATATAAAAATTAAATTAAATCAAATTGAGGATACCGTGTCGCAGTGGGACAGCGTTTGAATTTAAACGTGTTTTTTTATAGAAAAAGGACGCAAATAAGCAGAATGGCCACCTGATGGTAAGTGGTCCTTCGCCCATACACATCTACAAAATTAGATGTTGTAGATGCGTTGCCGGCTTTAGGATAAAAGTGAAAAGATGGGTGGGAACAGGGAATGCTGGCTTACGTGACATCGAACCTGAACACAGCACACGATATTTGGCGGATCGTTTTTGTCATGATAGTAGCCGCGAGTCCGTCGGAAGATTAACCTCCTAACACCAAGTTAATGCGTTACCCGTCTGTTACGGGATACTACCCAGCAGCGGAGGGGAATTGTATTGTACCTCGTCCCCGCACAGGGACTTTAAACGTGACATTTGATGGGTTCGATTCCGATTATATATAAAATTTATCAATATCATTTCTCCACTTTAGAAAGACTAAACGCAGCATTGAGTCTGCTCTGTTTAATCTATTACTAATTAATAGCATTCATACATTGAATTTTCTATAATATGAAATAGTTACTTAATTATATAATTAAATAAAAGAAGTTTTTAATAAAGAAAATTATGACTTGGTAACTATTGATTTTAATTAGTTATATTTACAATCTAAAAGGTTTATAAAAATTTTATATAGCACAAAATAAATTATAGATCATTCAATTATTTTTTTTTATTGTTTTAGTGTATAATATATTATGTTCAAAAATATAGGATAATAATTATGTTCTTTGGTTTAAATATATCAACTTGAAAAAATATTATTTAATCATATCAAGTAAGTAGAAAGAATATTTTAAAGCTTTAACAGATAATAGTAATCATTTTATAATAGTATCATTTTTGTAGACCTTACCTTACTGGTCCCATGCCTTCATAAAACTGATATTCCGCTTTATCTGTGGAGATAATTGTCCAACATGCCCCGTCATTAATCATTTCTTTATTTGGTTCCTTAGGGCATGGTGTAGCTTGAAATTGTATAATTCTCTCTTGTGACAAACAAAGGTACATGCGTTCTGTATCTTTCATATAAAATGCACATTTGTGAAGTTGTGATACAGGATCGTCTGCTTCTAATAATGCCATTTGCTTATCCACCTGTTTGACATTTTACATATATTTCACATTTAAGCTTATTATTTTGCAAATGTTAAATTTTATACCTGAGAACTAGGAAGTTATATTTTTTTGTTTGAACTTGTGTAATATTTAGTTTAATTTTTAAACTATAGGTCACTATTTACATTAATGTAGTCGGTTGTTATATAATTTTTATTACTACTATCATATAGCTTGGATATAAAAAGACAATTAAAATACTTATTTTATTAAATATAAACCTTACTTATTATATTTAAGTAAAATAAATATTTAATTTCAACAAAAATTCATAATTTATTTATTTATTTTATAAAGAAATAATTTATAAAGAATTAATAATTTATATTATTACCTTTCTAATAATAAGTCTAGGTAGTGCCATCCCTGTCACAGAGCAAACAAGCTTTACAGTAGATCCATAATGGACATATCCATCCCTTACTGCAAATTCTTCTGATTCACTCTCATTATCATCTAAAAGATGTATAGTAAATGCACCCCATTGCGTTGAAGATGCATGAAAATTACCATTCTCAACATGAAGGTATCTTGTTGATACAGTTTGTGACCTTAGTCTATTAAATAAAGCTACCTTGGTTCCACTTGCAATACATAAATCAGCATTCTTTAAAGACTGCTTTTTCTTTGACGGCTTAGATATTACCTTTATTCTTTTGCTATTAAAAATACCAATGTCATGACCATTTCCATAGAACATCTTAACTGAGAGCATAAAATGTTTACGTTTGTCTGAATCTGATATATACAAGGTCTTAGCAGCACAATATTGTTTTCCATTATTTAAGTCCAATTGCTGCATATCTTGATCAGAGTTACCTATACCTATGAATGCACATAGCTGAGATGCCTGCTCGGTTTCGCCTTCTCGCAACATTCGTTCACGTCGCAGCCGCCACCCATCCCCAAATAGATAAATGCACGGTGGAGGGCAAAAGAATCTCTTTTCGTTACCATACGACTTTTGAGCAACTTTTGCGTGGAGAATGACTACTACCATATCTGAGCGATCACGCAGATAGCGCTCCATGGCTTCGCGTGTGAGGCGACGTTCCTCGGGACGGTAGGCGCCGGCGCCGGGGCCCGCAGCGACGGCGTAGCGCGGGTACAGCGCGCCGTGCTGCGGCGGCGGCGACGGTGGACCCCCGCCCATGCCGCCCGCGCCCGCGCCGTACTGGTGAGGCATGCTCGCCACGGCTTACTCTCACCTCAACTCGAACATCATAATATAAGGGCTATAGTGACATCTGCTCATGATGCTGTTTTTATAACATTATCGTAGGTCAACAAACAAGTTGACACTGGAATACATCGTGTAAACAATATGCCCTAACCGTTAGCGTCTTCCTTAAAATTTTATGATAAGGCTCGTCTATTCCTTGGTATTATAGTCGTTTCTTACTTAAAATATGCTGCGATCAATCAATCGATACACTTTTATTATTCACAACACCATAAATAAATAATTACGATGGGAACTGTAACACACATTCATTCAATAACACCTGTTCGACGGGAAAAAATTCAGATAGTTTAGTCTACGTTGCTAAATATCTTCTTTTTTGTTTTAAACAAAATGTTCAGTTTTCACAGTATATCTCAAAAGGATCGGATGTTTTCTATTGTTTTGTAACAAAAGTTAATAAAAACTTGTGTTTATTCGAGTATAAATACGACAACGCTAAAAATATGAACTGTCAAGGAAAGCCATAGACACGGAGTGATGTGCAAGCGTGTTGTCGATTACACGCGCGCGAATTAAATCGAGTGATGTGAGGGCGACTGCGGCGCGCCGAGACGAGTCAACTACAGACAGCCGGTCATAGGATGTGGGGTTACGCATGGGGCGTGAGAAAATAAAGTGTGGGAAAGAGTGGGCGTCGCGGTGTAGTAAAACATTTGATATTGTATGTAGTGAACCGAACACTTACGAATGCATGCGCCAGTAGCAAACATTATTTCGTATTGTTGTTGTGTGCGTGATAAATAAGTCGAGTTCACGGAGCGAAAAGGTTGCGATGTGTGAGGAAGAGACCGACGATTGACCGGAGATCTCGTGGGAAACGACCTTTGTTATGTACACTGTTATATAGATTAGATAAAACAAAAAATCAGTTCTGGAATTTAATAACACGCGATGGGAGTCACTGGACTGTGGCGACTAATTGAGCCTGCCGGCAAACCTGTGCCAGTAGAGACTCTTGAAAATAAAATCCTAGCTGTTGGTAGGTGATTTATGACTGTAGTTAACAAAATATATCCTTAGGGTTACTGATTGAGATAATTGTACTAAATTTTTACGATACACACAGATATTTCCATATGGTTGCATCAGATGGTGAAAGGCTACCAGGATGCAAAAGGAGCTCCTCTTCCAAATGCTCATCTTATAGGATTATTCCAACGACTTTGTAAACTACTATATTTTAGAATCAAGCCTGTTTTTGTTTTTGATGGTGGATTTCCAGATTTAAAAAAAGAAACTATTGTAAGTGTATCATTGTTGAATTTATGTAAAAAAATTTAGATATCTAGTTGTTTAAAGTCTGCAATTAGCTCTCCAGTACAACTTTTCTTATCTTCTTTTCTTTCTCAAGCACATTTTAAGATTACATCACTTGAAAGTTTTGTTATTATAATGTCATGTATGCTCTTTAGTTTTTATATGTAACAAATAATTTTTAGGCAAAGCGGCAGGATAACAAATCTAAATATAATTCACAATCAGAAAAATTAAAAAGAGAAATAGCACTACTATTAGGCAAAAAGACAGCTATTAGTGCATTATTAGGTAATCAAATCTCACCAAAGAAAAATAAACAAGCAGACAATAATGATGACCTTTTTAAATTACCCGCATTACCTGAAAAAGAAGCCGAATCAGACTCTGAGTATGTAGTAAATTGAATTTTTGCTTATATTGATTGTGACTTGAATATCAAAGATAAAAAAAAACATTTCAGATCTGAGGATGAGCAAAGTACAAGTACTTCATCAATTGATTTACATTCAGTTGATCTTGAATCTGATAAATTTAAAAGCTTACCTTTGAAAGAAAAGTATGATCTACTTGTAGAGTTGAAAGAAACTAGAAAAATGAATTCTTGGGGTAAAATGCACACTTTACCAAAGAAAAGTGACAACTTTTCTGATTTTCAAGTAAGTTCTTTAACAATAATAACATATTAGTTTTTGTAATTAACCAACAAAGTTATAAAATCTTTTGTAAAATATTAGATGCAAAGGTTGCTAAAAAGGCGAAAGGTACAAGAATGCCTGGAGGAAACTGAAAAGGAAATGGGTGATGGATGTATGTCTTTGAATGAACTAGAATCATTACTTAATGAAGAGGGTATAGATACTAATGTAGAGAGCTTACCAAGTCGCCGCATTGCGTCTGACAACACTACTAGATATTTGTTAATAAACAATGTTAAACAAGCATTAGCAGATGCTAAAAAGAGAGAAATAGAAGCAAAACAGAAAGAACTGATAGAAAATAATGAGGATAAAAATATAGCTAATAGTGAAATGAAAAAGTCACCAAAGCATGATGAATTAGAAGATGATTTACAAAAGGCGATAAAGATGTCTTTAGAATGTGTTGATGATCCTGACACAAGTGCTTGTACGTCAAAGGCAGATGATTCATGGACATCATACTTGACAGATACTGATTATAGTGACGATGATGATGGATTTGTACAACCAGATATGTCATGTGCTAAAGCTTACATAATGCAATACAGTGATTTAACTCATAAGGCTATAGATAGTATAGTTGCCTCTAAACATAAAGAGAAATTAAAACAAAAGGAATCAAATGTTGATAAGATCATAGAAGAGCTTAATGCAGAAAAGACAATTATTGAAGATAATGTTGAGTTAGCATCTTCTGATGATGATAAAAATGAAGATCAAGTCAACAACTTGCAAATAGAAACTGTAAACTTACAAAATAACGCTATTGATGAGGGTAATCAACAAAAAATAAGTTTTGATAAAACTCTTAAAGATGATGTATCCAATAAAACAGATGTGGATATAAATGAAACTCAAACTTCAGTAGTTTGTATGGAAAATCCAGCCGTAGACGTAATATCTCTTGATACCAGTTTAGAAGAAGTATCAGAAACTTACAATAAAATCAATAAATTCGAAACTCCAAAAAGTGCTACTGAAGAATCAGCTAAAGAATCAAGTTCCAGTGCCGATGAATTTGAAGAAGTTTCCGATAGTGATCAAACAAGAAAATATATTGAATTAACCCTTAATATGGGAACCAAAGTAGAAGACGATATTTTCGCAGATATATTTGATGTCGAGGAAAAAAAAGACACACATATTATTAAAAAAGCCGAAATTCTTATTAAAGAAGAAGCTGATGTTAACCAAGTTAAAAAAAATGAAGGTAAACCCTCATACGTAAAATTAATTGAAAAATTAGAACAAGACTCGAAAGTGGTTCATAAAACGGAAATTATTACCTCTAAAACAACTGATGGTATAGAATGTAAAGAAAATAGTTATGACAAAGAGTCATCGAGTGAAATCATTATTAAAGAATGTGATAACAATACAACAGATGAACATGTTATAAATCAAAATAAAGTAATGCAGGAAAAAAGTGATGAGGCTAGTAAAAAACCAAAAACACCCGAAAAGAACCTAATATCAAAAGAAACACTGAATACCATGGCATCAGAAATTGAAGTAGAGGAGCAAAATTTGTTCCAAGAAAAGGGTCGCTTGGACCGAATTGGTAGAAATATTACAGAACAAATGACTAAAGAGGCGCAGGAATTGTTACAAGTGTTTGGAATTCCATACATTATAGCACCAATGGAAGCTGAAGCCCAATGCGCTTTCTTAGAAACTGTTAAGTTAACAGATGGGACTATAACTGACGATAGTGATATATGGTTGTTTGGAGGTCGAACTGTTTATAAAAATTTCTTTAATCAAAAAAAACATGTTTTACAGTTCTTAAGCGAAAGAATCGAAAGGTCTTTTAGTAAGTAGATTTTATTAATTACATAACTTTGTTAAATAAAGCATATTTTTGGTTTCTTATTCTTTAAAAGCAATATATAATAACAAATTGCTTTTAAAAAATAATGAATGAATTAGATTTTTTTTAATTCATTTAAAATAATTTCTTACAGATTTAAGCAGAGAACAATTAGTACTTTTAGCTCTGTTAGTTGGAAGTGACTACACAACTGGAGTTCAAGGTGTAGGACCGGTTACTGCACTAGAAATATTAGCATCCTTCCCTTTCAATAAGAAAAAAATGAACATGGAAATGTCTAAAAGCTCTAATAAACAATCATTATATCAAGAATTAGTAATTGGACTACAAGAATTTAAAAAATGGGTCAGGGCTGGAAAACGCACGGATAACATAAGTTTAAAGAAAAAGCTAAAAAATGTTACCCTCACAGATGATTTTCCTAGCGTACGTGTAAGTAAATGTGTGTGTTTAGAGGTTTTTGGATTTTGTAATTTCGCGTGTATTTTGGTATTCTAAAACTTTTTTAATATACGACGTAAAGTACGGTAGTTCTTCCGTCACTATTAAGTCTAGCTGCGATTAATGCAGTTTCCGGTATTTGGTTTATATGAAGTATACATTTACTATTCATATCGTAAGAACATATGCTGTTATTGACTTGCACCATTAACATAAAGTTTTATTCATATGATTTTAATATATTTTAGGTTGTTCAGGCGTATTTAGAGCCAAATATTGAAAGAAGTGAGGAAAAATTCACATGGGGCGAAATAGATCTAACCATATTAAGGGATTACACCAAATCTAAGTTTGGGTGGTCTCAGAACAAATTAGATGAAATTATTAAACCAGTGTTAAAGAGAATGATCGACCGTAAGAGTCAAAAGAGCGTCTATGATTATTTTAAGCGGAAGGTACAATTCCAATCATTAGAAGATCAAATGAGTAAAAGAGTGAAAGCAGCAGTGCAAAAAATGGGACCAGAAAGGGCATTACAAGAAAGTAATGAAGTAGAGATTGTTAAAACAAAAATGAAAAGGATTATTAAAAGTAAACAAAGCGATACAAACAAAGCTGGCCCTTCAAAACCTAAAAGAATTAAGAATGAAGAACTAACGGAAATAAATGAAGTCCTTGAAACATCTGTAGTTAAAAATACCGGATCCACAATTGACATTAAAATACTTAAAAGTGATAGAGTCCAAGAAATAATACCACAAAGAGAAAAGGACAAAAGACATTTATTGGAGAACAAACTAAAAGCTATAGAAGTGTTTCGCAAAACAAAAATTGATCGTAAAAAGAAAACTACTAAAAGGAAATTACCTGTGCCCAAAGATAAGGCGGATCTCTCGGAAAGTGACAGCGATTGAAAATTTTTAGAGAAAGTGCATGTTGGTTTTTAATTTTTGTACACAAATCATGTTTCCCGCCGAGCAGAGTACACTTGGAGAAATAAATGAATGTTTTTTTTACAAAATTGGTATTCAAATAAAATATTTTTATAAAATATTTAATTTATTGTTTACATTCAACTGTTTCGAAATAACAAAGCACAGTTTAAAATATTTTAAAATATATAACTTATATGAAATAAATTCCTTAAAGTAATCGAAATATAGCAAATAATCACATAGAATAACACAAGTTACTAAGTAATAAGCAAAATTACTACAAACTAAATATTTAAAATCCATGTACACAATAATAACATGGGGCTTACAAATTGATTGTAATTAAAACCGAAATAATTTTCTAGGAATTCAATTTCATAACATCTGTTGATATATCAGTTTGTACATTTATTCTTTAGGCAATTTAATTTTAAAAAAAGGAATAATAAAATATATATAATATAGATAATAAGTCAATACTTTTTTTTAAATTTTAGACAATTCTAAAATTTCTTGAAACCTCTGCACAAATGTAATATAAAATATCAGAATTGTGTGAATTTAAGTGATAATATATATAAATTCATCATCATAATTTTTATATTACTGTATCAATAAAAATTGCAAAAAACATAGCTTTCTTGAAAGCCAGCATTGTTAATAGAATTTAACTTAGTACCTGTGATTGTATTTGAATTTATAAAATAAAAGGTATACTGGCACTAACCAAATTCCACTATTGCTGTGTGTATGTGGTAATAATATTTTATAAAACATTCCACTGAACACTATTGTCAGGTATAGTTTGAATAATGTACGAATACACGGAAAAATATTATAATATTAAAGAATTTAAAACCCTGAAAACTAAAAATATTACTACAATCAGATGATAACTATCATGACTCAGTTAAAACACATTTGACTTGTTATGAAGGTTATGTATCCTATATACAATGGTGATATAGGTTTTTTTTTTAAATTTGGTACGTTGATTTTCGCCATTCAACACATTGTCTTTATCAAGGCATATGCCACTACTTTTTATTAGCTACGTGCTTACTCCCGTAAAGTAGGGTCAGAGGAAAACTAGTATGAGGACTCCGTTTTCCACCTTCTACCCGAAATCCAGGCATTGTGTGTTAAGTGGCGTAATTCAACGCCACGCTTTTACAATCAAGCGATCAAAATACAATAACTCGACTAATCGTACATACAGTAGAGACGCTGTCCACCTGCGGTAATATAGACTCTACTAAAGTAAAAATGAAAGATATATGCAGTAACATTCAGTAAATTGTGTTAGAACATGGCTAAAACAAGTTTTGTATGGGCATCTTAATAAAATCATTTCTTTATATTCAATAAAACAATTATACAAATAGTAATTCAATTTGGGCAATTTTAGTTATATTGTGCATATTATATCTGACACAAATGAAGTCAAGTAACAAACTGATTTCGGATTAAACTTTTTAGGGTCATTGACAATATCTAGTAGATAAATGTTTTCATTATTTTAATTGCTTTTCATTACTTTATCAAGTAAATACATTAAAATTTGGATTACAAGCCTTACCAGCCTAGTCGTGATGTAGATTGATAGGCTTATATGCTTGCAGCACGCTTGCTATATGTCAACTTTCTGTCATGCATCTTTCATATAGTAAATCAAGTTAGATTACTTTATATGCAAAAAATAGTTAATATTTAGCTAACGAACGAGCTACAAATATATTCACGACAATCTCAATGTGTTAAGGGTCTTACATAATTGCTTTTTACATAGTCTAATTTCAAACACCAGACCTTTATATTTCATTAATTATTATAAATCCAATTTGAGTTTTATATACAAAAGAAAAAGACCTAAACAATCCAATGGGGAAACAAAAAATATAGAAATTTCATAATAAGCAATGCTGAAGATTGATTCAATATATATATTATAATAATAAATTTTGAATTACATCCTTAATAAATAAGAATTCTACCCATTGGGCACATAAAATAAATAACCTAATCTTAATACTAAAATAAATGGACATTAAACATCTGTATGACTATCAGTTTATTTAAGATATAAACCTTTATACAATTAATCACATTGTGTACAGCAGTCTCACAATACTTTACAGTATTAATCCATTATGTCATTCCATCAAGCCTAGTTTAGTCTAAAGATCAAACACTATATGAGTAACTTTACAAAATTCAAATTATTGTTTGTACGAAAAAAAATACAATATTAGAAATATAAAAAAAATAATAGCCACAGTTCTATGCAAATTTTTGAGAGAAAATTTAAAATATATTAATTATACAATACTCTAATATAAGCAATATTCTTTTTTGTGTGAAACCAATCTACATCTCCGTTTACATGCAATAAAAGAAACTATATATATAAACAAAATAATATTATATTTATATAAAATCATATTTATATAAACAAAAAAAACTAAGAGTCTGCTACTGTACCAACAATGCACTAGACAAACCAAACTAATCAACTTTGACCACACTGTATATTTTCCTTACAAACCAGAAGCAAGCCATGAAACCGATTGTACCGGTTAGTAAGAAGAACAGGAACACCATAATGAATGTGTATCCAAAGTATAAGAAAGTTGAAGCGGCATCGTCTATATTTAGCTTAGTGACAAAGTAGTGGCAGCAGTAGACAAACAGGTATCCAGCAGTGGAACCGGAGCTTAGGAACGCTCTCCACCACCAGTGATAATCTTCAGCGCAGAGATGGAAGTAGCATAGCAAAATTGTGGTCTCCGAGCAAGTGATCACTAGGATGACGAAGACGAGGAACAGAAAACCGAACATGTAGTACATCTGAAATTTAAATTTTTATTTTTTAAAATTTGTTACAATACATCTCATAGGTGAGGAGGAGAAGAGGTCATTTAAGATTTCTTTTATCAACTCTTTCTATAAAGATGTGCATGTCCTAATACAGAAGGTATAATCTAGTATTAGTGAAGCGTTTTTATCAATATTGTCCAATAGTTATATTTATATAGAATATATAATAATAAATCTTCATATAATTGACTATTAGCAGGAAGCTAAACTTTAAAGCTAACAATAATATTAAATTTTCTTTTAATACAATCCTTGCACATTTATAATTATATCTTGGAGAATTATTCATATTCATATAAAAATTACTTACCTGGCTAGACCAAAGAGAGTTTAGTATAAAGAACAGCTGTATAAAGATACATCCAAATGGCAACACTCCGCCCATAACAATGCCAGGTACGGGCTGTGTGTACAGAGATTGTTCTGGAATCTGTCTCGGGATCTGATTTGTACGTACTGGGTGTTCTAGGATCTAGAATAAAAATTATCTTTTAATAATGATATTAATATCATTAAATAATGTTTCAGGATTAATCCCGCAATGAAATAATTTAAGTGTAACAGTTTCTCCGAGAAGGAATGGAGCCCACAACCATTCGTTGTTACACTCGGACGCTGTCCCACTCCGCCACTAAGGCATCAATAATTGTTAATTTTTTTCATATTATAATTTTTTATATTCACGCCAGGCGTTAACTTAAGTAATGTACTGGTATTAAATAAATTTGAATTGGCTAGAGGGCGGACGAATTCCGTGAAGTAGGGATTTCATTCTAACTTATAAAATTAAAGTGCAAAAGACAACGAAACACAAGATTTAATTTAATTAATTTTAAAATAAAGGCGATAAGTTAAAATCATTAATGACTTTAATTTTTGTAATTTTAATTATTATTTCTTTCAAACATTATCTAAAAGTCCAATCGCACGCAATTATTAACACCATTACGAACAGTAAAAAATATGAAATACATGTAAAAATAAATATAATAAGCCATACCCGTTTCCTAAATCCAAAGTAAGCTCCAATGAAAGTTAAAGGCACAGACACTCCGAACCACAGAGCTAATAGAGCTACGAGAGTTGAGAAGGGCACTGCGGCGGACGAGCCCTTGCCCCACAGTACTAAGTTCATTATGAAGAAAAGGGAAAACACCACACTGAAAAATAATTATTATTATTACTCAATTTATTAAGAAAAGTATATGAATTAAAATATAAAAATCTTATATATTTCATCAATGTACGAAATATTAACCATTTACTCAGCCTTAAAACGTACTCTTGCTAAGTATAACTTAAGAATTCTATCACTTTAAATACCATGAAAATATGTAATATTATTAAGCAATTAAGAAAACTAAAAGTATCAAATTGCCATATAAAATTGATTAAATACTGTTTTAATATAGCGCACGCACGCACACGCGCACATACACACACACGCAACGAATCACATCGTAATACACACTCACCCCGGACAAACCATAGACGTCAGCAGTATATTACTCTTCCAGCGCCGCCCCCCGAAGCTCTTGTAGACGCGCGCGCTGACATACCCGGCGGCGGCGCCGAGCAGCACCCACGCGACCAGTGCGCACGTCATCAGCGCGCCGCGATTGGCCGGCGACAGGAAGCCGAGGCACGCGAACGCGAGCGTCACTAATGTCATGCCGAACACCTGCCAACATAGCGTTACCATAGCGACGTGAATATCAGACAAATGGTGTTGCTTTAACAACTTAGCAACACGTATGTTTAAATACACATGTGTGTCAAACGCTTGGTCACTACCATGTTTTCAATTTATTTGACTTGGTCTATTTAATATAGATTATTTAATAAAAATAACAGCATTCTTCTCTATGTAAACTGTGACAAATGTCGTACTCCTTGGTCCGCAAAATTTTCATAATAAAGAGGCACAAAGTTTTTTATACCGTATAGATTACATAGAATCATTTTAAAATATTAATGATTATAATTAGGACATTATTGTGAACTTGCAAGACTATTTTTATGATTTAGCTGGAGACTGTTAAAAAGGCGGGCATCCGATAGGCTCACACACTAGCCCTGTACTCAGTACATACAAACTTTATTCCCTAGTTCCATCCTATTTTAATTTTCATATTTACCATAGTTCCTACGCATAAACAGGCGAGCAACTCCCTATCGTGACTCAGAGATGGATCCCTATCACAAGTGAACCCAAGAATTGCGCCAGTTACATAATAATAATGAATGACCGGTCGTGGCGCAGTGGGACAGCGTCTGACTGTAAACGCGACCGGTTGTGGGTTCGATCCCCACTCGAGGGAGTGATTATATTTAAATTATTTTTACTTCCTCGCTCTGGTAAAGACAAAGAGCGGCGTTGAGTTCCACCACCCAACACGCAATGTCTCGAATTCGGTGGAAAGCAAAGTACGGAGTTTCTTGACACTAGGTACTTTCTGCCTATCCTGCTATGCGGGATAAAAGCATGAGCAAGGATTTGGAAGAATAAAAGACAAAGCTCACTTCATTGAAAAGAATCAATAATTGAACCTGAACATAATCCGTTATTCTTTAGCAAATACATTAAATTAGTTTAAAGATATAATATTACACACCATGACTTGTTTACAATTACACTTCTCTACGATGTGATGTACGAGTTGCCAAGGTAACACATATTTATATATCAAAAGATTATATATAGGTTTATAAAAAATAAATAATGACTAACCTGCGAACCAGAACCAAGGAACACGGCAAGAAGCATGCCGCGACGAGGCGGTCTAAACACATCTCCATGAACAAGTTTCCAACCAAACTCCTCCTAGAAATCATATTTTAACATTTTTATGTACAAATTTAGTCATAATAATTAAATAAAAAAGGAAATAACATTTACCAAGATTTATATTTAAAATCATAAGATAGTGAAATTATAATATATTAACATACTAAATCAGGATTACTTTGCACCAAACAAAGTTAGCAATTGTAACGAAATATCAAAAATATATGTAAAACACTTAATTATATTTCTTGCCATCCATTAAGATTTTTTAAAAATTATATCTCCTTAGAAATACAATGTGTAAAATACAATTAAAAATGAAACAAATACACGCTTCTATATTAATCTTAAAAATACCTGAGCGTCTTCCCCACACTCCATTTGATTGTACCTAGCTATGTCCTTATGTAGAGTTCGAAGCAGAATCATTGCAACCATGCCACTTAAAAATAGCACTATCACTAGTGAGTTTAATATAGAAAACCACTGGATATTCGTCTGAGGCATTGATTCGAGGATATAATCCCATCTTGATGACCATTTTATAGTATTATTCTTAATGTATGTGACTCTATATGTGTATATTATATTGAAATTTTCATCTCCAGTTAGTGTGTTAGGTATTTCTAAGGGGCTATTGCGTGAGCTACAATCGAGGTTGTCTGGGTTACGGTGGTTGATACTGGCTGGTTTAACCTTAAAAAAAGTAAACACAATATTATGTAGATATATTTCATTTCCTTGCTTTGGTAAGACAAAGTGCGGTGTTGAGTTCTACCACTCAATATCTCTAATTTGCAAAGCGAAGTACAAAGCTAAAAAAACAAAAGAAAAATAAAAAAAATATCTGTATGCATTTACACTTTAAAAATGAGTTTGTAGAAAAATATCTATATAAAATAAACATAACTTTAAAAAAAACTATTTTGCTAAATTAAGTTAAAAACTATTTTGCTAAATTAATTATTTGCTATATTGCTAAATTGTTGCTACTATAGGTTTTCAAAAGCACTCATTTAGAAGAGATGATTATATTTAAATTATTCTCATTTTACATCAATCAATGGAAAATAAAGAATGGAACATTTTAACACTAGATTATATTCGCTTACCCAACTAAATTGGGAACTTGTATGAAACTAAAAAAATATTTACAGTCCTATATAAGGCTTAAGTGATTTCATTTAAATGACATCATTGTTATTATAATCCAACCCAATTAAATTGTATGTAAGTGTTGAATCATATGTCCATTGAATGGTGTATGCTAATTTCATCATATTACAGAAACTATGCATAACTAATCTCTAGATGTTATTACTTATATAACCAACTCTCGTAAAGCTGGCCGCCAAGTCAGGGTTGTTTTAAGATATTTAAATCATTTGAAAATATCACTTTTAAATGTTTCATGGAACCTATTAAAACCTATGTAGTTTTAAATATCACATTTTGTACAAGGTCTTATCATTATTGCATATATTAGGCACAATAGTGAAACAATATTATTATTCCATCATGTACCACTTAATTAATTTTAATTAATGGTACATGAATTCGTTTTAAATTTTACCTTTGCAGATATAATTCGGCCTCCATTGTCTCCAAAACCAACTCCCCACTCTTGTTTTAGACCACTGTGGTACGTAATTTCCAAATCAACATGGTTGAACAGGTAGTATGTGCCAAAAGGACTGGAAGCTGTATTTACTATTGGTGTACAAGTGTCCTATAAAAGTATAAAAATTATAAACAGTGAGTTCATTTTAGATTGCCAAATTTAAAAAATGCATAAATTTCTTATACATGCTTACATGCTGTATTATATTACATTATGCCTAATTTATTTCAAAAGATAATGTTAATAAATGCTAAGAAAATAAAAAATATTTTATGCAAAATTTTTTTTGTGCAAAGTATTTTGTGTAATGTTTTTTTTAGTTTTGAAATTTATATTTCACAAACAATATTTACACTATTTACCACACCCTTCATTAAAATTAAGGGAATAAATTAATGTGATATTTAAAATTATGATTTGAAGAGAATTAAGCTCAGTCCAGTTCAGCAGAGCACAAATTACTTCGTCAAAATCACTCAATGTATTGAGAACACACAAATGAGATTGAAGAAATTGAATCCAAAATTTACAAATTATTTATCCATACATTGTCTTTGATTGTAAGTACAGAACTGAATTATATTAGGTAGCATATTCTTATATCAAGAGCAAAAATGTTAAAGAGATTATTTTTATTACTTTAACTCGGACAAAACAGTCTCTTGCCAACTAGAACTGAATTATTTGTTTCCCTTACAGACTGAAACCTTATCCTAAATGACCAGATCAATGCCTGAATTCATCAATGATGACACCGTTAATTGACTATTCTTATAATTCAACTGCTATAATTGAAATACAAGTCATATTGGCACTTACACTAACCCTTAACTCTAATATAGCAATGAATGAATATTGATAATAGGTATTTAAGTTATTTTCACAATTTGAACTAAGTGAAAATGTAATAACTAGATTGATAAATGGTAATGATAATAAAAAAATGGTGATTCAAGTACTAAACTGTGTCATTTTTATCAATAATGTAATTTTGAATTATAAAAAGATAACAAGATGTAGTATCTGTGACAAATAAGGTGTAGAACTATATACCCAAAATATATTTTCATATATAACTTAAAGGATGAAATTTTGAAATTTTGGACAAATTTTCACAGAAATGGAAGGAAGAAGAAATTAGAAAGATTAAATATAATATTGGAGTGTACTTACCAAATCTTTTCTAACTTGACAACCCATAGGGAATCCAGTACTGCAATAAGTTTTTCCTCCTTCATTGACTAAATAACACCAAGTAACAGGCATATTATCAAGAATCCAATGGTGTTGATAGTAAAGAGCCATTCCCATTTTTAAGAGATTTAATTTTTTTATTGACTCAGGATCCGATCCTTTGTAAACTTTTGTGCATACAGCTCTACAGCTTTCATCATGGAGGAAGTTTAATTTATATGGACTTGGCCTAATTCTCTCTCCAAAAACTACTTGACCAAGATTTTCAACAGGTGATTGGGTTTCATCAGAAAGGCAGAAGTCAAAATGGTGATACTCAAATGGTATAACGGATTCCTCTGTATTTAGCCTATTTACATAGAGAGGTAACTCATTCTGAAAAATAGAAAACATAAAATGTGTATAGTAGACAATATATGTGTATAGTATAGTAGACAAGTTGTTTATTCCTAATAAATATTACAGTGTCTTACATAAATCAAATTAATTTTGTTAAATCCTTATAGTTGTAATCGGTATAGTGTTAAAGAAATATTATTTTATGAATCAAATATTGCATTACTTATGGGTAGTGCAAAAAATTATTCATAATAATAAAAAAATAATAATTAAAATTCCATTTTACTTAATACAATTAACAAAACGCATGTTTATCGAGTTGATCGGCTAATAAAATGATAATTAATATTAGTAAACGTGGTTCGGCATTTACCATCATTATGAAAAATAATTACAGCTAGTACTTTTGTAAAGATTGCTTGCACTTACTTTACATGTCTTTCCATTATCCTCACCAGCTTTGCAATAGTTTACGGGGGCTAATCCTGGTAAATAAAAGGCTCTAATAGGTGTCAACAGTAGTAATGCGCAAACCACATACAAGAATAGAGACATGGTGTCTTGTAATTTTGTGCTTAATGTAACAATTTTCTTAGGGAATATTATCATAACATGTATCCACGCGAAAATGAATCCTTCATAATCGTAAGTCACTAAACAAACAAACAAATACAGGGGAGAAGACCCGGTTTTTTTAACAATCCACAATAATCGTACCCCGTCGCAGCTACACTTAGATCGAAAACGTCACCACTAAATGCCAGATTATAACAATTTAGATACAGATAATAAAATGTATATACTTTAATGTTGTCTTTTTTAAGTTATAGGGTTGCTGCACTAAAGTTTTAATAGTCACTTTGGTACGCTTAACTTAATTGTTAGGTATATTTTCAGTGTGGATAGGCAAATCATGCCATTGTTCAACTACTCATCACGCAATATTATTAATTAAAGAAATAATAATTAGATTTTGTAAAGTAAAAAATATGTATAATTTAGAAAATGCAAAATTCAAATAAAGCCAGATAGATAGAGTCAAATAGAGCTACCGATCAAGGAATATATTTTCATACATTATTTATTTATTAGTTTTATTATTTCTAAATCATTTACACATTTTATTAATTTATCGATTATCGATAATTTTAATTTTGTACACCAGGTATATGTAATGGTTATTTTTTCTGTTCCGTTAGTTGCGGGCTCAATTGCCACTTAGAGGAATGATTATATTTCAATTCTTACATTTCCATGCTCTAGCAAGACAAAACGTGACCGAGTTGAGTTCCGCCATTAACACGATATGTCTCGAATTCGGCGGAAAGTGAAGTACGGAGCGCTATGATATTAGCTACTTCTTGTCTACTTTGCTATGTGGGATAAAAGCACGAAACTGAAAAATATTTAAATCAAAATCGATTTTACCTACAAATATAATAATCTTTTTATAGATACGTAAAAAATAATTCAAATTTAAATACGCAATGAAACCACTAGGCAAGCAAGAGGAAAAACGTTACATACTTAATAAATCATAGGTTTTTCACGATGACTTTCAAAATTATAAATAAAGTTTGGAGTTCATAGTTATGAAGATTTTTTTATTTTTTTTTAATTCTTAAGATTTCATGCTATGCGCAGCAGTATTAGAAAGAAAAATATGTGAATAAAAAAGAATACTAACTTTATTTAACAAACAAATTTATTTTTTTATATATTTTCCTATAAACCAACTTTAAAATACTCTTCCGAATATACAAATATCCTTTAAATATTCCTCTTCAAATTGATAAAATCAAGTATTAAAATTAATTATTCATTGACAAAAATAAAACTATTTTATCAACTTTATTTAAACTTTTAATTATTTACAAACTAAAATCTATAGAACAGATTGTCTTAATTATAATAAACATAAGTGCTGTGTGTATAATTAAGTTGTAAGTAATGATATCTACGAGGGAAGCTGACGAAACCTCAAGTTTTTTTCCACATCCACTAGATTTCCTGTGTCTTCTTGAAGAGATATGCCCCGAGCAAATGCAGAGATGAGACCAAGAGATGCAGCGGGCTTATCTGCAGGGACCATGTGACCAGCTCCACGAATCATAACCTCCGTAAGATTGGCGGCTGTTTTATAATACCTATACGATAAAAAATATAATAACGTTATATTACAGTTTATTTTTTCCATTATATAAATAACTGAACAATATATTTTTTGAATTATAGACACACTTTGTTTCATGTGGAGTTGTAATAGATGCATAATGTGTATATTTCTACTGAATAAACTGTTAAAATTACATTTTTATCACATCTGTAAGCTAAATTAGCGTTGAGTTTATTACAACGCAATGTCTTGATTTCCGGCGGAAAGCAGATAACGGAGCTTCCCGACACTAGGTGGGCGGTCGCTTTATACCCTCCTATATGGGATAAAGCGTAATGCCGATGTAGTATATATATATACGCTACATCGAATTTTTTTTAGCTTCACGCTTTTATCCCGGATAGCAAGGTAGACAGAGCGTACTTAGTGTCAAGACACCCGTTACTTCGCTTGCCATCGAATTCGTCACATTCGTGTTGAGTGGTGGAACTCAACGCTGCACTTTCCAGAGCGAGGAAGTGAAAATAGTTTAAAAACAATCACTCCCCCCAGTGGGGATCGAACCCACAACCGATCGCGTCTACAGTCAGTCGCTGTCCCACTGTGCCACGACCAGCCACTAATGTATCTATAAATTACATTTAACAAATAAGTATCTCAATGATTTTTAAATCTTACCCAGCTAAGTTTCCGTCATGATACCATGGTTTACGTTTGGCTGTTCTGAATTCAGTCGTCCCGGAAAATGAGAGGCTTTCGTACGTGTTGACTGACGGATGGTATGCCACGATGATGTCTAAATGGCCACTGAAATTGTATATATATATATATATATATATATATATATATATATATATATATATATATATATACATTGTTTAACGAGGTGACCAAAAAAATATCTATTAGATTTGTAAGATCCAAATTTGTTTTCCTATTCGCGATTCTTTATTCATCGTCTAGCCTCGTGACAAGTGGTATCCGCTATAGAAATAAATATGTAATCCTATATATTTATTTCTATTATGCCTTGCCCCTCATTGCCTCAAGTAATATGTGTTGATTGGAACGCTTAAAACGTATTAAAACGTACGTGTAAAGACTGTGATACTCACTTATAAAGCATTACTCTGTAATTTTCGAGCAACTCCTCCAGCCATGGTTTAGCACTTGCCATAAAATCAGGCACAAGTTTTCGATACACAACTCCAATGGATGTGAAGTTGGTATTACCTATATGTAACGCGCGCCTTATACCGTCTTTTTGAAGGAAATCCAGGTAAGGACCATCTAAACTAATTTCATCTTGCAAGTAATTATACAGATTATTTAGCTTAGATTCAGAAAGAAACAGCTGTAGAAGATAGTTGTAATACTGAAAAGTAAATATTTTTTTAAAGTTTTAAAGTAATTTTAAAAACAAAAAAATACTATAACCTTTTCACTTTAATATACATTTAAAACGTTTACAATTCAAATTCAAAATAGATGTAAAGTAAATAACCAAGTGATGAGTATCGTTCTTCACATCGATGGTTACTGTGAAAGATTCCCGAAAATAAAAATATCATTATGGTGCAGTAGGACACTATTTGACTGTAAACGAATAGTTGAGAGTTCAATTCCCAGTCGGTGGATTTTTGTATTTAAAATTTATTAATTTTTTTCTGGAAAGACAAAGTGCGGCGTTAAGTTCGCCACTTCACCCGCAATGTCAAGATTTTGGGCGGAAAGTAGTAGTTGTCTCTGAAAGTGTGAAACTTAAAAGTTATAGAATAAATCCTTACAGCGTATGCTTTTAGCATTTCCCCAGAATTAATGAATTGTACCACAGCGGTTTCCAGTTGCATCATAACGTTGGCTACTTTGTCATCTATTAGACCTGCTTCCCGGACAAAGTAGCTGTACCTTTGCAGGGTCAAAGGATCTATAAAGCCATTTCCAATAGCTAATCCCTAAAAAGAAGAACATGTAATATGTAACTATTTTTATATTTCCCCGAGGTAATAATATTACTGTTTAAATTATTAGTGGAAGCCTTTCCTCACATTATTTAATTAAATTTATTTATTTATATTTATCTATTCTAAATCATTTTTGTAAGTTCAATAAAATTCTTTAAAATACTTCCTTAATATAGCTATAACCTTAAAATACCTGCAAGTTTATACGCTCAGCGTGATGCTTGTTCCAAAGTATTTGAACCCCAAGTGATGGAATATGCTTGCCGGCATAAGACTCTCCGGCGATCGTGAGAGGAGCTTTGCGAAGCTCCGGGAATAAAGTTAAGAATTGTTGCAATGCTGTGTACAGATTTTCACCGATCTAAAATAAATAACAATAAGTCATGCAAGTTATATTTATGTTATTAGAAATTAAAAGATTTTTTCTTCCTAAAGTGTTCAATACTCTACATTTGTCACATGCGTTCGATTGTAAATATTAAAAAAAATATTTTCCTCTCATTTTATTAGATCGACAGTGCGCCATATTTTACATTTACTTTGGTCAAAAACAAAATTTGAACTTATAATTTATCGCGTTAAGAATGGCTTTTAAGTATTTTTCTACTTACTGTTGTCTGATTTGTGGCAAAACCGCGGTCATCATCAGTGAAACTGAAGCCTGTTCCCACAGGATTGTCGATGAATAGAAGAGAATGGTTTTTGCCCCAGGAGTACTTTATTTCTGGAATGTATTAATCGAAATAAAATTGTCCAAATCAAATTTTGTAAAGAAGACATCCAGTACATTTAATAATTAAAGAGTTTACTCATAACTACATATAATAAAAAAATCGAAGCAAATATATATTCTTTAAGATTTATATGCTAAAAGGCTTTCCATATCACTAAGCTTTAATTTAATTGTATTCAGGTTATATTTGATTTTGATATTTGACAGGTAATATTATATGTGATTGAGATTTGATGTTAAAATTCACCTTCTAAACGGTCCTCATTAACGACGAATGGACCAATTTCTGTAAATAAACCGTACAGTGAAGAAGCCCCTGGTCCACCTTGTAACCAGATAATCCAAGGAGTTTCCTCTACAGATTTTTCCGCTACCGGGAAGTACCAAAACCACAGGTTGGCATTGTATTCCTTATTTACCTAGAATAAAAACAACTTATTGAAAAATTGGCAAATTCTTGTTTATCTTTAAACGAATAAGATACCTGTATTATATAATAGATGTTATTCGTTTAGTTAGGTACATACATCATTTTTTTAAAAACTTTGTTTCTGTCTAATGACTAACTAAAAAGTGTATAGCTATTTATATTTACACGTAGAATAATATATATCATTACAACTTAGTTCGTATCATAATGTAGATTTATTAGCCTTTAGGAAAATCATTTTTTGATGGGGACTGCCGATGCCGACTTTTGATACATAAAAAAGAAAATAGGCAGAAAGAATAAGTAGGATAAGATATTCAAAATTGTTTAAAGGAAAAATGAACTTAAAATATTTCTACAAGAAAAAATTAAAAAAAAGACATTTTATATCTTACAGTGAGATATCCTGCATAGCTCGTCATACCAGGGAGCAAATACTCAGGGTCTACAAAAGCTGCTTTTCTTGCTTCGTCAAGTTTGTTGCTTTCAATAAGAGGTGTTAGAAGAAGGGGTTCTCCTGCATCATAGGTTGTTCTTGCACGTCCAAGTCGATACGTTTTTTCCATAAACGATACAATAGGTTCCGGTGCTTCACCCGGAGGCAATTCCGGAAGTGAATACTGGTCCAAGCATGTTATTTGTTGGATGTATCTAAAAATATTTTCATATATATATAAATATATATATATATATATATATATATATATATATATATATATATATATATATACACGCATATATACCACTACATTTAAATAATAGTATTATAAATATATTTTTATTTTTATATTATTTTTATTCGGTTTAAAGTATATGTTTAAATAATGCGTTGTTTATAGGGTATTGCCATGAGATTTTTTTTTCTTATTGCGGCAGTTTGATGATAAATTCAATGTTTTATACTATTTGTTATCCTCTGTATTTTTAATATTCCAATCTTATAAGTACATAAACACTTAAAAGTACACGTATTGGCACAACCGCAATGTTTACAGTGGATTTAGCAATCAACTTTCCCACGGTATCCAGAACTACGGTTAATGATTCTCACAAATTCGAAGTACATACATAAGTAAATAATTGTTATAAAAATAATTTATTTCATTAAAAAACTTTTACAAAATAAATGAATACTACAATTGCCTTATGACTTTTGATCCATAATTAAAATTTACTTACATTAAAAGAATTATCCATTTTAGTATCATCTTAAGTTGGGCTGAGAGCTAGTGGCCGTCCTGGGGGTTGGCGTCGGAATGGAACCGTAGTACTCGCGACAGGAACCTTGTATACCGGCGTCTCTCACTCTATACTTGTGCCTTGAACTTGGATTTATCTCGATCTTATGTACAGCGTGTCCGGCTAAACTTGTTTACGTATTTATTGCTATTAATTTTTATTACAGTCATCATGTAAATGCGGCCTTAAAATTTATATGACACTTTTTTTCTATTAAATGTAGAGTGTTTAAATAATACTTTAGAAATGGCTGTTGTTAAAATAAATAACTATATACATAACATGTAGTAAGTACCAATGATAATGTCTGAAGTACCAACTTCTAGATTTTTATTGAAACACCTATCACAATCATTTACAAATCACAGAAAAATCTTATCAATTAACGTATAAATGTATAATTAATTTCAAGTATTTGATAAGTCTTTATAATAACAATAAACTTTTCTAAATTTATTATTAATAATATAGTTCTATACTATATAGAAAAAAATACATGAAAAAATGAGATGAATCTTCTCGCTTAAACAAAACAGCCTGTATACAAGTATCGAACAGGTATGGGGTACCAATGACCTGTTTAGCATAAAACAGCTCCCACGCTCCCGACATTCGCGATAGATTCTTGCACGCTCTTAAAATGTGATTTGCTCTATATTTAGGATGTTGATAGTAAAACAAACATTGATGTTACACTTGCTACGTGCACGTTGTAATAATCGACCGTAATGGCCGGCGAGTTACCACTCGGCCCGTACCGAGATATTCCCACGGTCCGAGTTTTTTTCTGAACATAAATTATACATTCAAATTATTTTTCTGAGATATCAGATCATCTTGATGATACGAAAAGGCGCTGTTGAGGGTTCTTCTTTGTTGGAAGCTTATATTAAAAAAATATTTTGTAACACTTAATGATGTCAAACCTTTTTTTTAATAAATTTGAAGGACTTTATTAATTTTTGAAACGAATGTCTCAAAGATTGCAGATTAGAGTAAAAACACTTCCACTTTTCTAATAAAAATACGAATTTTACATTAATGAAAATATGTATTTTACATGTAGATAGCAACTTATAATATTTGTATAAACCTATCACATAAATATTGTAGGTTTAAGTACTCACAGAAAACATTTTTATCCATGCATATCATAATTAAAATGTATATGACAATGTATGCAATTTCTTAAACTATATTATCAGAAGATATTCTCATTCCTTAGATTTTTTATGATACTTCCTCAAAACATACTATTAAAATAGTGAATATATGAGAATGTAAAAATATTATTCTTCGAAATATTTGATCAAGTCAATAAAATGCTACATTATAACTTATAATTTGTTGCAAACAAAATGAAAACAATCAGGAATGAAATACAGTATTATAAAATTAAGTGTTAATGAACATGATATCAAGAACCGTTACTGAAATGCTAATAAAAATATATTTAAATAAATATCAAACGGGTATAATTAACTATATATTCATATTTAACAAATTTATTGAGTAACCAGCACGGACAGTTCTTAGTAGAATTTTTTTAAACTTTACGGTACACTCAAATTGAAACAGTAACCGGAAAGAACTTATTGATAAATCACACAAAATTATTTAAATCTGTCTCGTAGTTTGAAAGATGTACGCGTACAAACAGGCAGAGAAAATCTTCAAAATTTTACAGATACGTATTCTATATTTTACAGATACGTATTACTATTTTAACATCGCCTTAAAGGGATTTTTTCCTAAATATACATTAGGAGAAAACAGTTATATACAATATGAATCTCTTCTACAGTGAAAAAGAGTAAAGAAGTGAAGACAGTACTGATGAGTGAAGGTAGCTGTACTACAAGCAATCTACACTTCAGATTTATTTAGTTATCCGCTACGTTCGTTGTTTTGATTTTAATAACTCACGCCAGAAAACTACCACAAAGCATAACTACAACGATTTTAGGCAGTAGCGTTTGGCTGGGATTTTGTAGACTTCCTTGAGCGATTCTAGCTAGAAGTCTTTCTGTAGATGATCCATTTTGGACATCCGAATGCTAAACGTAAAAATCTTTCTTGGGTTCTCCGGAGAGATGTAATTTAGTGTACACGAAGACGATGCAAGCGTAGGTCATCATGCGACTATAGAAGGGCTAGGAACATCTCTGGTATTAATACATTCGTTGAGCTTATAACTCAAAACTGTAGTTTCAATAAAAAAAATGTAAATAGTTTTCAGTTATTTTTTGTTAAGTAATTTTATTTTTATACCAATATTTTGGCATACTTTCTTAAAAAGAAACAATTTTATGATACTTGTTTGTTTATTTTAGAACTATGTTAAATTCTATTTTTTTTACTTTAGCCACTTTAATTCTAAAAATGCGATATTTTGTTTAACTATTATTTTTAATATTTATAATACTTTCTATGTAGCTATTAATTATTAGGGCGAGATTTGTATCCTGTTACACATGATTTTATATTCTTTTAAATTGATTGTAATAACACAATTAGGTAGTTAGTAATAAACGATAACTCACATTCATATCGAATTTTTATCATTTAAAGATTCTGCAGATAATTAACATTCAAAATATTATTTGTATGGTTTTTTAATTTATAAATAAATCAAGAAATCTAAAAACTTAATAAATTAAAAAGTGAGACTTGAAAAGGTGGCAGAAGATGCAGGTAGGTAGTTTTTTAATAAAAAATCAAATATTTAAATTTAAAAGGGAAAAATAAAATACAGCCCCTAAATACTTTTTTTTGCCTTATCCTCAGTCATTAACCTCGTCATAATTACATGCTTTTGGAGGGATTCTCCGGATTAGAAAAGAAGCACCTGGCCTAGAGAGGCCAGGTGCAGTAGGGTAGAGGCCCACTTACTAGATACATTACTAACAGTAGAGAAGTAGTGTTAAAAATAAGTCAAGTAGACTGATAGTAGGTGAGGCTTTGATATATCATTTTGGAGCGATCATAATGGCGGCCCGACTATCTGAGGCCAAAATAATCATGCTAGTAGGAGTTATAAATCAGCTACCGGGATTCGAACCCGCGCCTTTTGGATACCGTCCAAGCGCTCTGACCACTATGCCATGCGTTCTACTACTAGCTGCGTCAAAATGCTTATGCGTTTGTTACAACTTATTTATGTTGTTATGTCTCTTTAGAGAGATTTTTACTAAAGATTATTGAGAAATAATCGTTTAACAAGAGAGATTGCTATTTTATTTTAATATTTACAATTTTTAAAGTGTTATTCTACACTTAGGATTAGAAAACATTATTGAACATTTTTTGTTCTTCGACTCCCTTGCGTCACCGGTTAGGCTCCTGTTAAATCAAACGTAAACGTAAACTACAAAAATAACACAAGCCCGAAGAATAAAACTTCTATTGACAATTAAATTAAAGTTTTAGCCAGTATTAAACTTTTACCACCTTCAATGCGTGGAAGTACTCCCAGCATATGTTATTATTATGTTTAGCATTTTTTGTAAGTAATTTGGTAATAGATATGAATATCTAAGTAAGGTCAAACATACAAACGTACTCTCGCTCAATTACGTAAGTTATAAAAAATAATAATAATACCATAAATACTTCTAAGTTAATATTTTGAATAATTAGGTAGTGATATATTAGTAGAGTGTAGATGTATTTCTTTATAGATTTTCATTTTTTATATTTTTGGGCCCCTGCAACTTGTATGTAGACCCCTACCAGGTTTTTTTAGATTATGTTTAATGTACGGAAATTTTTCCTTCTACAGTTTTATTATATTTATTATTCAGTATTCATTATAAAACCTAGCTTGTAATATTCATAGAAAATAGTACAACTACTATTTTCCAAAGTATAAATGTTAATCCAATAATGGTTATTTGTGTATATGACACAAGTATATTTCCTTCTAGTGTCGATGTGCTTGGAGATATAGAGTGGGCACAAAAGAGGGCAATAGAACAGAGAACAGCAAAAAAAATAAAAGACGCTTATCAGAACATTTCATTTTATTATCATAGTTAAAAGAAGACATGTTAAATACAATCGCTGAAGGAAATAAAGTATGTTATCATAACTTCTAGATTAATTTTTTAGCGTAAGAAAATCGTATAATGCATACCGTCTCAATATGGGGACTATGGACAGGTTATGTGAAACTCCGTTACGCAGATATAAACCGTTTTCCCACGAAAATCTCACGGTGTCACGGTGTGTGACACCTCTGTATTTAAATAGAGGTGTCTTGAAAAAAACTACAGCAAATGGTAACTAAAATAAAATTATAAATATATCATTTGTTACATACAACTCTGCTACCTATTTTTATTTAAAAAACATGGTAAAATGCACTTTTCTTTAGTTTTCACTATCACTAAATTATGTATCACTGAACTGCATTTCATAGTTTTAACATATACTACATATAAGTACTACTTATAACTAATTTACAATGTTAAAGTATCTTAATGCAATTTATGCTAACAACAAAACGGGAGATGCCGGATGCGCAGTCATCATGCATTTGTATAAAGGCAAAGGTTCACAGATTGACTGTGCAAGCTATAAGGCTGTCAGTTTGATTAGCTTGGGCAGTAAAATTTATGCTAAAATCCTAGCGAGAAGAATGCAAGAGACATCCGAAAGGCTTTTATGAGAGGCCCAAGGAGGATTTAGATTTGGAAGAGAATGCATAGATCAGATCTTTTTTCTCCGCATGATCACGGAAAAAATTTTGGCTGTAAATCAGGAAATTATCTGGGCTTTTGCTTTTGTGGATTTAGAAAAGGCATTTGACAGGGTTGTAAGAAAGAAGTTATGGGAGACACTGCCTCGTTACAATGTGAGATCACTCAGCCTGTGTACGAGTAAGAGCTAGCATGTTGCCTCAGTCGAATATTCGATCGAATGTCACGGCTGTTTAATTTGTCAGATAGCTGTCTCGAAGGAGTGAAAGAAACTGACATAGGAGTAAGAGTAGTATGTCTGTTGTACACAGATGATGCAGTGCTAATTGCATCATCAAAATGCGAATTACAGGCACTGGTGAGAGTGAAGAAGGGTGTGAAAGTAATGGTTTAAATCTGATTTAAATCTGAGATGAAGAAAGAACGGAATGTAAGATAAGGGTAGACAGAAAGATATTAGAACTAGTGATTGAGGTAGTATATTTGGGAAGTATATTTAGTAGTGATGGAAGATACGAAATGGATGTGGAAAGGCGTATTGCTGCCGGTAACAGGGTTAACGGTGTTCTTGCTGCATTGATGCGATGTCAAAACGTCAGCTTACCTGCACGTCTTGCCGTTCACAATGCAGTATTGATAACGACGTTGTTATATGGCAGCGAAACGCGGGTCCGTCAAAAGAAGAATGAAAGAAAGATAAATGCAGTAGAGATGCGATCTCTTCGTCGGATCTGCAGAGTCAGTTTAGCTTAGCCGTACATGCAGCTAGAAGATATGCAAAGTATAAGCGCGAATGTCATACTAAGAATTAAGAAAAACGAGCTCCGGTGGTTTGGGCACGTTGAGAGAATGAGTGATGAAAGAATGATAAGAAAGATTTATCAAGCAAAGGTGAGTGGTGCGAGAGGTCGGGGCAGACCTCAGTTGTCCTCTGAAAACACCCCGAAGGGTATGGATAATAACTGTGGACGAGGCGAAAGAGGCGATCCGTTGTCTGTGACTACCGCGAAAATGCGACGAAGGAAAACAGGTATTAATTAGTCAAAGAAATGTTTATTAATTGATTATCAAAAAATAGAGGTGCTGATAATCAGGAAATAGATGGTACTTTGGAAGCTACCGCTGCTCATTCCACCTACAATTATGAAGCTGTATAAAATAAATGCTAAAAATCCTTAGAGAAAATCATTACCCAAAATCTGTTGTAGTGACATCAACCGGTTTTGTAAAACGCGCCAAAAAGGATTGAATTTTTAAGAAATTTATTTCTGTTAAATATAAACATATAATAGTTATAACTTATAATAATATACTATTTTAATATTACTTTTAAATATATATATATATATATATATATATATATATATATATATTACGTCAATAATATATTTAATATAAGTCTTTAAATTTTATACACAGATATTCCCTATTGTTGTTTTATCAACTCGCGCGACGTAATATCATAACGGGGTATTTCGCATATGTAAACAAACCGATTAAAACTTTGAAAATTTGGATATAAATTGTAAATTAAAATACTGACATTTTTTTGTTGCTTATAATCTATTTTATTTCAATTACTTACAAAATACACTTTAGAATTATTCTAATGTAGAGTAAAATATCTCGTTAGATATTAGAACGCAGAAACATTTTATTATATGGTTTATAAGTTACAGGTGGACAACAACACGCTATTTGCTCTTAGACAAACAAAAGTAAAAATCATTAAAAAAACAGAAATATTCCTAATAGCTGGTATTATGAGTAAATAATAGATGAGCTGTTAATATAAGAATGAATTAAATTTGTATGATTATTTAGTACATGAAAATAAAATTACTTATGTCTGATTTGATTTTTTATCCTCACACATATTTTGTTATTTCTAAGGGTTAGAAACAAAGCATAAGCAAAAACATTATTAATATGTCAAAAAGCAAGAAAGCGATAACACGTGGAACACTCAATAGTAAGAGTTCTGCCAAATAGTCGATATTGCAATTTTGTCAGATTTAATATTTTGTAAAAATAATAGCACTTTTAATAACAGTGTATCCCCAGCTAGGTCATTTATCAAGTGATAGTACGAAATTAATGTACTTTACAGAATTTTAACTACCTACATTCCTCACTGAAGAAAAAAGTATCTTAAACACTTTCCTTTTGAGACAGACATATCTCTATGAAGTCATAGTAATTGTATCACAAACAAATTACAATGTGTAAGTTATTAACATATTTGCGAAACGAATATGCAGAAATGAAAAAATGTATATACGCAATGTTTTAAACAGCAATGGGACAAAACTCAACTCGTGTGAATGAGCGTATCATTTATTGTTGAAATATCGGGATCACGTAGTTCACGTTGATAGTGTTAGCTAGAAATTCATTTGCTTATACAATTCCAAGGCGTAGTAATCGAAATATGTTATTGAGAGTTTAAGTGGAATGGGTTAATGAATTTAATGTCTATATAAAATAATGTATAAAAGGTAAATTTACAGTTACATAATGGGAAAATCTGTGATATACATATTAGCGTTAGTTGTATGCAGGTATGTAATTTTATAAGAATATAAAAAATTCCGCTAGGTTTATGTAATCCATGTTAATTGTAAAATCGTAACTTGTCTTCCGAAATAGGGCGAAAAATCCTTTAAAAAGTTTTATATCATTATATTCTTAAAATTTATTTAGCAATATTGTGCGCTATACTATCGATCCCGCATATATTGCATTGAATCATTTTCCAACATTTTCAATCAAAATATTCATATTTGTGACCTAATAAATCCAATTTTGCAATAAAATATAAGTTTAAATTATTACAAAAACATTTTTTTTATTTAAATAAATTATATTATAAAGTGTTTTTCCATAACTCAACGTTATTTCAGTGTACAATCTAAGACGATTTTAAAGAATGAAGATATACCAGACATATCAAACAATATAATTAATAAAGATGATTCTAAAGCTATTCCTGCAGTTCACATAGAGCTACCGGTATTTAAAGAATTGATTGTAAATACTACCGCAGACAAGAAAGTTGAGCAAGAAGTTAAGAAAAATATTACAGATGCCTTACAAAATAATAATAAAACAGTGGGATCAGTGTGCCCAAAGGCATTTAATATATTAGACAACGAAGTATTTACTGATGAATTTGTACATTGTGAAGTTCCTGATATCGACAACGGTACTGCACTGATCTTAACTCCTTTTCTAGAAAAAGGACAAATTCTAGAGGCACGTGAGGCTAGCAAAGTTAACTCTGAAATATTCCTTGGCGTGGAAAGTTATTCAGGATTTTTTACTGTAAATAAAACATACGATTCAAATATGTTCTTTTGGTATTTCCCTGTAATAAATAAGCCCGTAAATGAAACGCCTTGGATAATTTGGTTGCAAGGAGGACCGGGTGCATCGAGTATGGTTGGATTGTTCGATGAAATAGGACCCGTTAATTTTAACTCATCAGGGAAATTGAAATGTAAGCTGTATTAATAATACTTAATTTTTATTTTCTGTCAATTAAAATGGTTAATTATAAGTAAATAAAATGATTTGCATTTACAGTAAATCCCTACACATGGCTACAAAACCATTCTTTGATTTTCATTGATAATCCTGTTGGAACGGGCTATAGTTTTACCAAACACGTCGATGGGTACTCAAAAGATATGGCCACGGTAATTATGTTCATAGTTTTTTTTAATATTTTAGAATTATAAAAGTTTGCAATTTTCAATATGATTTATGTTTAGTTTAACTTGTTTTCTTTGTTCTAGTTCTAGTATACATACGTACATTTAAAAAATTCATAAATTATTTCACTATATATGCACCAGATTATGTATTAAAGTACCTATGGGAACTAGAGAAGTATTTAATTGTCCCTTAAGAACATTATTATAGTTACATGTTCCTTATTTTTTTACCCTAATAATTAATTATTTATTTTCAGTATGGAAGCAATTTGTACAAAACAATACAGCAGTTTTTACAAGTGTTCCCAGAATTAAAATCAGCGCCGCTATATGTAGCTGGTGAGTCTTATGGAGGAAAATATGTTCCGGCTTTGGCTATTGAAATCCATAATCATAAAAATGATCCCGATATGAATATCAATTTGGAGGTACAATTGTGTGTTTATTTTTACATAATTTACAATTTTGTTTATTTTTATATAAATTTATTTTTTGTCTATAGATCAATTAAAACTATATATTTAGTGTACTCTTCAGAGATACGAAGGCGTTTCCCTTTGTTTTTGTTTTAAAAAATAGCAAAGCCAAATTATTCACATAAGTATAAATTAGCAAAATGATTGACTATTTTTAGGGTATAATCGTAGGAAATCCATACATAGATCCATCAATGATTACCAGAATCACGAATTCTTTTTACAATTTCGGATTGTTAAATCAAGAACAAATTAAAATAGTTGAACCATTACTAAAGTCAATCCAAGAGGACATAGCTACAAATAATAGTGTTGGAGCAAAAAACGTAAGTAAAAGTGTGCTACTTACGGGTATTAAATATACTACAACTATCCACCAAATAAAGCTTATTAGAAAGCTAATTATTTTTTTATATTACAGAAATGGGCAAGTTTGATTTCCGTGATATTATTTTTGTCACATCAGAAACAAGCATATAATTTCTTAAAAGATGAGTTACTTATCGGTCTCTATATGCACTTTCTTAAAACATCAGAAGTAAAGAAGGCTATTCACGTTGGAGATATCCACTTCACGTATGTTAATTTCACAGTCAATTCCAAAATGTCGGAGGACTTTTTGAGTACTGCAAAGCCCTTGTATGAAGAGTTGTTGGAACACTATAAAGTTCTAGTTTATTGGTAAGAACTTGACTTCTTTTTTTAACCACACCCTATACGACGGTAACGTGTTCCGATGATGCTTGTGTTCACGTTTTCGCTAGTTTTATATTTTAGTTTTTATAAAAGCAGGATTTTAAAACACTAGTTACACAAACTGTACTTAATTTGTTTTAGCTTCACGCTTTTTATTCCGCATTGCAGGAAAGTACCTAGGGTCAAGACACTCCGTACTTTGCTTTCCGCCGAATTCAAGACATTTCGTATTGAGTGTTGGAATTAACACCACAATTTGTCTTACCAGAGCGAGGAAATAAAAATAATTTTAAATATAATCACACCCCCAAGTGCAGATCAAGCCCACAACCGATTGCGTCTAGTCAGACGCGTACAGTCAGACACTGCGACACGATCAACCCCATCTTGAACAATTTAATGTCAGGATTATAAGTATTTTACTAAAGAAAGTTTTTTATTCTGCCGGAGAATAATTAGTTGATGTCAATGTGCGGGATAAGCGCTCATCTGAGGCTAATCGTCGTTGTAAACCTATAAAAATACATTTAAAAAGAGCTATTTTTATCTTCTCGTCAGCTATTTTAATATTATAAGTTGAATTAAGAAGAATTTTTATAAATGATAAAAAATTAAAAATAAGTATTTTTCTTAATATTTCAGCGGACAATTAGATCAAATGCTTCCTTGCGTATCGACATCTGAACACTTGCGGACCTGGAAATGGAATGGCACTTCGGAATTCATAGAAGCTACAAGATATCCTTATCTTTTTAATAATAAACTTGCTGGGTAAATATTACATTTTTCTAATTTCAAATACTTTTTTTATTTAAAAAAATGAATTCACAATCACAGTACCAACAAAACGTCATTGCCTTTTGAACTACTACAGAGCTTAATTTTTCTTCCTTGTAAGTAATTAGAATGATAACTTTTGTATAGTTTATGTATTTTAAAATTTTTATATAGACCATTCGAGGTCATTGAATTGATAATGATAATGGATATATTTATGTAGATCTCTTAGCGATTTAGTTATTAGTAACAAACAAATGATTTTACTTCACATGTAAACTACTATGTTGACTATTTCATAATATTGACTCCTTACTCCGTCATTTCATTAAAATATTAATGGTTTAATAATTAATAAGTTTAGCTAATTTAGTTTAACAAAGACTATAAAAACCGTACAATACTACTGTGTGTATGTGTAAATCTTATTTTTTATGTAAGCTAAATTTTTTCTTCTATAAATCCTTCAAATTTATTTTTATAATTGTATTAAGTTAGATTTACATGTGGGCCTTATTTTGATAATGTCCACTTTTTAAATAAATTATGTATGTTTTTATTACTCATATATATTTTTTTGTCAATAAATACATTAATTAAAATTACATAATCACTGTAGTTATATTTTTAAATTAATTTAATGTACTTACTTTAAATATTATATAATGTGTATTATTAAGACTGGCTGCATAACATTAGGTTCTAGTCAATTTGTTTTGAGATATAATCTTAAATTATATCTAAGTTTTTCTTTAATAGCTTCACACTTTTATCCCGCGTAGCAGGTACAGAAAGTATATACCTGGAGTCAAGATATTCCATACTTCACTTTCCACCGAATTCGAGACAATGCGTGTTGAGTGGTGGAACTCAACGCCACACTTTGCCTTACCAGATCCAGGAAGTGAAAATAATTTTAAACAAAATCACCCACTTAGTGTGAATCGAACCGAAAACCGATCGCGTTTACTGTCAGACGCTGTCCGACAGCGCCACGACAGGCCTGGTATATCTAAGTATTTTATAATTATAAAATTGCTGTCATTTAATGCAATATAATTTAGTAATTTTGCATCTTACTAGATCCGAAACCATTTGTTTTTCTATTTTATAGATACCATAAGACTGGTGGCCACCTCACAGAGGTAGTCATACGAGGAGCTGGTCACATGGTGCCACTGGACCAGCCGGCACCGATTCAGAATCTAGTCGCCCGTTGGACCAACAACAAACCCCTTAGTCGACGCTACGGCATTCTAGAAGGATCTTATTTACAAGAGTTTGTTAAAAATAATTCAATAATATATTTATAATACTTTAAAATTTTAAATACAATTTTATATTTTGTTTATTACTTGTTTTCTTTTATTTTAAGTCAGAAGATGAGCTTGGGCCACCAAGTCACCCAGGAGAAATATTTTAATAACATTTAATATTTAATAATGATAACATTCTGACAATTTATTATTTTCATATAAATTTTTCGAAATTGCCTTCCATTTTTTTATTTCCTTTTTTTGTTTTTTTTTTTAGCTTAACGCTTTTATCCCGCAAAGTTCTGTCTAGGGTAGACAGAAAGTACCTAGTGTCAAGATACACCGTACTCCACTTTCCGCCGAGTTCGAGACATTGCGTGTTGGATGGCGGAACTCAACGCTTTTTTTTATCTTACCAGAGCGAAGAAATGAAAATAATTTAAATTTAATCATTCCCCCGAGTGGTAATCGAACCCACAACCGATTGCGTTTACAGTCGGACGCTGTCCCACTGCACTACGACCGGCTTTTACATTTTATTTGTCTTTTTACCTTCTATTTAACTTCTTTTTACCTTATATATTATAGTATTTTTTTTTAATATTCTATTTTTATGTTCCGTTTGCTTCTACTACATCTACTACTAATGCTATTCAAGTGCTAAAATAGTTAAATTGGAGAAACGTGAATCATATTATAGAACTTAAAGTTAATGAATTGTCTTTTTATTATTACATGATGTCGGACATTAATGCAATGGAAATCATTAAGTTCAACGTTAATGAATGTAGATATATGTGGCCTTAATCCATCTATATCATAGAGTGTGAAAAGCAAAAAACTGATAATCTTGTCGATGACTAATCTATTCTATTGTTGACGAAATGTCCTTAGTTTTCATAAATGTTTAATATTCGGATGTTGTTGAGTGAGGAAATAAGACAATCTGTTTGTAGCTCTTTCCTGCATAAACGCCGAGAACACTAACAAAATCAGGACACTTCGTTTTACACTTTTCGCATTAGAGAATTCCAGACTTTATATTGCGTGGCATAACTTATTATCGTTTATTTTCATAAAACTGAGTTATTTTTTTGCGGCGGCCATTTTAAGTTAATAAGAATATTTGTTATATGTAATTTCATTATCATGAGGATGATCAGTCGTAATCCAAATTTCAGCTTAATAGGAGACAGGGAAGTCGGTCAAATTGAGCTTGAAAGATTCCACATACACTAACTAATTAACTCACACGGTTGAAGGTAAATAAAAGCTTGTAATAACAATTTAACATTTTCTCCATTGGAGATCGAACACACAACGCGCGTGTTTGCTGTCAGGCACTAGTAAATGCCACGGCTTTTGTAAAAGATTCAAAAATATTTCCCCTGTATGGTATTTGAATCTAATAATATTCTTTCTGTACATTGTATAGTCGAGTAGATATTGATTTACCGTGCCAGAGCAGCTTCCTGTTACGAAAAATATTGTGATGTACTAATTCGAAGAAAAAATACTCAAAATGAATAAGAGAATTCCAAACTATACGTAGTATATTTTTTTAATAATTATTAAAGGTACTGATAAACATTTTTCATGGATATAAATGCAATGTTCCATACTAGTAAGTTTATTTTCAAATTAACACATACCTAGTGAAATTGTTACCATTAAAGATATGTTTATATATTTGCTAGCAATTATGTACCCAAGGTAAAAGTATAGTTTATTTTTTATTTGTTTCTCATGTTTACGCACCTTACAATATTCGTTTTACATATTTGGCCTTTAACGAAATTATTGATAATATGCTTATAAAACTTTTAAATAGATTTGGTCAGCATTGATTGATCGATTGATTACAATATAATCATATTATTTATAATTTTTGTTTGTCTGTTTGGTCCGGTTAAGCTATAGAGCGGCTGAACCGATTTTTTGACAGGACTTTGACTGGTAAGTAGCTGACGCAATAAGAAAAAACTTACTCTATTTTTATTTAATAATTATAAAATAAAAAACCAAAAATATCAAAATCCACACGGATGAAGTCCGGGCACAATAAATTAAATATAGGAAAAATCGCCTACTATAAATTACTAGTACTTTTATTAGTGGTCTTGATAATAAAACCTAAAATATTTAAAATACCAGTCAAAGGATTGAGACGATTTACATGACATTTTTCTTTAATTTAATATCAAAAAATATATATTTTGACAAGTTTATATCAAAAGCTTTTGCTATAATGAGCACAACTTAAACAGTTATCATACTACAGAATAAATAATCAAAATCTTTTGTGCATACATAAATTTATTTATTTATTTTAATGATTTATTTTTTGCAGCTATTTAATATCGGCTGAAAATACAGAAAACTGGCCATTTATAAATGAGCCGGCAATTCCGCAATCTGAATATTTTGGTTATGAAAATATCAAAAGAAACGATTATAATGACGTAAAGAATTTATTACCTTTAAATGACTTTCGGAATTTAGTTAAGCCAATTAATAAAGTTGCTACTCAATCTGTATCGAAAGTTATATGTTTATTTGGTGTGATGTGTTGATGCTTTTCTATGAAATATATAATGTGTTTAAGAGCAAAATAAAAAATAAAACTATATAACTAAATATTTTTTATTTAGTATTATCCATTCTCAAATATATTTTTAATTGTTTTATTGCACATAACCGTGAGCGATACTTTTTATTAAGTTATCATTGACAAAAATTATACTATCAATTCTTCATCATGTAATTTAATAGTAAAATACATTTTGTTTTAGTCAAAGAATTAAAAAAAATTGAAAATGCAATGTGCGAAAAATATTTGAGCTGGCTCCAAAAAGAATGACAATAAAAATAGAAAATGTTTTAAGCGGGTTTTGAAAATTAAGTATTTAACCTGTAACTTAAGATATTTAAATTAATGTTTTAAAATTTAAAAGCCGCAGTGTTTTACAAATCACTAAGAACGGCAAACACAATGTAGGTCAAATTCACACAAATGCAACCATCTTCTTGGTACACATATAATATGTTCAATGACGTATTTAAAGAGCAACGGCAAAAATAACGTGACTTTACGAAACAAATAAAAATAGTAGCAGTAGTTTTAACGTCATGATTAGTATTCAAATTTACATTAAATAATAAATAATAAATTTATTTATTTAATTTTAATAATTATACAGGTTAGAGATATACTTTTTTGGCTGAATAATGTAATGTAATGTTTGAAATATGTTATCTGTAATGAAACGCAAATGTCATTGCGCGCGCAAGACATGATCGTTTAAATCGATTCCAATTTTGCCTTCTTTATCTGAATTGCTAATTATCTAGTAGAAATGTAGATTACATCTCTTTAAATAAAAAAATCTTTTTAAAAAATATATTTATATAAATAATGCATAAATCCTTATTTTTATGTCTTATAAATAAAATATAACGCTTTAAGCTCTAGAAAAACTCACATATTCATATATGAACACTACATTGATGACAGATATCACAGCAAATATTTACATACACTGACAGCCAATTAATTATTATACGACTAACAGAAATGGTAAACGATAGCTCGGAAACACCTGTTTTTATGTGTTTTTCTTATATAGCCGTATTATAATTTTTCACGTTATCGAAATTGAGTGAAACTATTTAGCGCCGGTGCTTCCTCCTAATATGTAGTTTCCTACTATAGATTTGTCTAGATTAAACTGAGAAAGATTTATTTTAACTAATATACGAGTAAAAATGGTTTTTGATAGGATCAAATTGCATTTAAGGGTAAGTAAAATAGTCTTTATGGTAATAATAAATTAAATAAGTTCTACACTATTTTATTATTTAATTTAACGTATAATAATATCAAATTCAATTATTTGTTATTATAGTTATAAAAAATACAAGGCAGATCTAAATTCATGAATAATATGAAGGTCAAAATATTAAGCTTATTGAAAATATAGAATTTAAGTTTTCAAAATCTCTTTTTAAAAAATGGTATCGTATTTCCAAAATCTAAAAATACCGTCATTCCATTTCTATATCGCCCCAAGGATTTCCACAACCATCGATCCTGCACTTCCCGCACCCAGCGATAATGTTGTTGTTTTTGAGTTAATAACGTATAAATATAAGGTAAGTATTATTATAAATCTCTAGAGCCAATAATAAAACGTACGTATGCAATACACTATTTTCTATTACATTCCCGTGTTCTAATAATGAAAAGCTTTAAGAGTTGTAGTAAATATGGGTTACTCAATGTTAATTCATATGAATATTTAACAACCATAAAGGACCTTGAATCCCACTGAGTATGGTAAATAGTTTAAAAAGTTGAGTTCATAAAAGCAGTATATATCGGTATATAAGTAAAATTTAATGATTGTTGTAACGCCTGTATCATACCTATAAATTGGAACCCCATAGCTATTCGTTGTTTCGTTTATCAGAAAAATCCAAATGTACTATTTTAAATATATATTTAAATAAATTAATTATAATATTACAATTAATTAAAGCTATGAATAGATAAGTAATTTGTAAGTAAATAAAGAAAATAAAACAACACTGGATTTATTGAATATGTTAAACGAAACGTGGCCGCATATATACGTGAAATAAAATAAATTCTAAACATTCACTGAAATACGAAATATTTCTAAAATATACATAAATATATATAAATGGGCAAATGCTATTTTCATAGTTCTAAAATATTTAAAAAAAACAACATACTAATTGTTAATATAAAAATTGAGTATTTTATAAATTTCTATTTCTGTGTATTTTAAACAATAATAATAAGAAAGATATATTAAACTTTAACACAAACAGTCTCTAAATATGAGATATACCTAAGTAGGAAAAAATAATCGAGCCAACCCTAAGTCGTTATACTGAAGCGAGTGTGCTGAAGTTTTTCTTTGGCGGACAGTTAAGTGTTTAGGACGCGACGGCCGCACGCGTGTCGTTAATCCTCCAATTACCTCTTAGCGAAATATCTTTGAATTAAAAGTGAACAATTTATAAAAAATGCAATAAAATATGGAAGTAAAGGTCGACATAGTAAGTATATAGCAAGAGATGTTAAGATATATCTAAGATTCTGTGTTATCATAATGAATACAGAACTTAAATTTTCTCCCATGTCCATCGCCTATTTTAAAACAAATGATTTAAATTACTGAAATTAATTATTATTATTATTAATTAAAAATAAATTGTTAGTATTTAAGTTAGTATTTAACCGCTGGATGCTGGAGGCAAATATAATGGATATTTGCCTAACCGGCATGTTATAAGACTATGTCCAGTAGTGCACGTCTTTCAAGTGATGATGATTAAAAGTTTAAAAAATAATTTTTAGAACATTACATTCTATAGTTTATTTTAATTATATTAAAAACACATAAATTTAATGACTATTTAACTGGCTTAAGCCATGGCAATTAAACTCGATTGTTTATACGACCGCGCAACACGCGACTTAATATCCTAATTACTAATTAGTTATTAACGTCCTCTCTATTGGTCGCTTTATATTTAATGACGGAAATTTTCTTTTTAAACCTTCAATGGTGTTAGTGGGTGGAAGATAAAATATGCTTCATATTTATAAAAGACTCTTAGGGTATAAAAAAAATGTATATAAGTACTACTAATACTTGGAAGCAGTTGAATAGTTGAACTTTGGCTTAGTGGCCAGAGCGCTTCGACGGTATACAATAGGCACCAATTCGAGTCCTGCTGCGTTCAAAATTTTAATACGTTTTGTGGAAATATTTTTCGTATCATAAGTTTAACTATGGTTCTCTACTTACTGTTCATTTTATGAATATAATTTTAGAATTTTACCTAATTCCTAAAATATGTGCACTTGTAACCAACGCTTCACAAATTCTAAATTCAGTGGGCTTTTAAATAATTAATATGTATGAAAGCTATAAAAAGCTATAAATAAAAAAAAGGCAAGTTCAGCTATTTAAAGTAATGTAGTTCATAGATTGTAATATATATTCTGGTATGAATTTTATTAAGTAGCCGTGGCGCAGTGGATAGCATCTGACTTTAAATGTGTTCAGTTGCGGGTTCAATTCCTATCTTGGGGAAAGATTATATTTAAAATATTTTATATTTCTGTATAGCATTTTCATAGCTCTGGTAAGACAAAGGGCGGTGTCGAATCCTTCATTTAAAAGGCGATGTTTCCAAATGGGTGGAATGCGGAGTACTAATATCTGGACACTATGTAATTGTTGTGTACTCTGCTTTACGAGATAAAAGCAAGAAGCTAAAAATAAAAAAATAAGTAAAATTAATATTGTAAACCAAGTTTAAAAACCTTTTGACAAAAATAACAAAGGGGCTTTTCGCCTCGTAGTTTTGAAACATCTTGATTATTTTTTAATATGATCTTTAAAAATTATATATAATATATCTTTGTAAAGGACTAAGTAAATTAATTACTTATAAGTATGGAGGGTGGGGCGGATCATTTTACTCATTCGCTAAATAGTAACCTTGTAACGATACATAACCAATAATAATTGCAAAATATAAATGATTTGTTTGATTGGGGGCTTATTTTTGTAACGTTTTTTTAAGAATCCATTATTAATTAGAGACTTTTTAATGTAAATTTATATTTTACAGATAATTGTTCCTTTAATTAACTTAAACTAAAACTTGTCGAGCACTAACGTTCTTGTACTGTGTAATTACTAAAATTAAAATCTTAAAATCTCACTAAAGTTGAGAACAAAGTAAATCTACATAGACATAAGTTTTTTTATTATATTATATTTGTACACCACATTGTTTGTAAATAATAGACATCACATATACATGAAGATTTGTACAAAAGGCGGATTTACGGCTGAGTAGCTACCTCTTCCAGACAACCTGTAGGGCGGAAAGAAGCTATCGTAACAAAGGTTTTCATATAAAAAACGAAACATTAGCAATAATAATTTATTTAAATAGTTTTTAATTAGATACAAATTTACTGTTCTCTGTTACAATTTCTGAATTTTAATTTTTAATTACATTGAAAATTAGTCAGTATTTGTGATTTAAGTTGGCTCATTATCTATTTAATTGTATAAAGTTTTTTTTAATTGCGTTTCGTGTTTTTATTAATTTACTTAATTTTTAATTTGGATTTACTACTATTTAGTATATAAATTAATAATCATTTATCCTACTTGATGTAATGAATATAGAAAATAAGTACTTTTAATATTAAAAAAACATTGATTCACAGTTTTTCTAAGTTATTCCAAAAACTTTTTCTATGAGATAAATTTAAACTGTAACTTTTATTATAAAAAAATACTTAAAAAAACAGACGAGTGTTCTGTGCAGTAATTGATATCGGATATTGAGTAATGCAGGTACACGGCTAAGGTCGGCCCATTAACCTCCCTCGTCGTGTGATTTGAATACCAAACTATCCTACTTTCCTATTGCGGCGTAAACAATGTCCTGTGTGACCCACTGTTGTTAATTGTCGAGCTGCTTGAAGCTTCCTATAAATTGTATTGATAATATATAAATTCATTAATTATAATACTACAATATAAATGTATATATAAAAATTGAAATTTTAATAAATAAAAATCTCGTACCTCTAGCGTAGAGACCTGGTATTTGGTTTCTTAGGGAGTGTATGAAAGCACTAAAAGAGAATTTCTCATATATTTATAGACGGAACGAAAAAAAATGAAGTTTAATATCTTACAGAAACAACTAGCTAAACAAACTTAGTTTTGAAGGCGGCGTTGAATTCCGCCACTCGACACGGAAGGTATACTTAAAATGGAAAACGAAGTAGAGGCAGACTAATGCATGGAATGAAGTTACGAATAATAATGTTATAAGTGCGATCAGCCTAAAGGTTCCTAGACGAGACCTTTGTCGAAGAACCAAGCTGCGTAAAACAAAAAAATATTGTCATCTTTGTATATAAAAATTCTAAAAATTTGTAAGAAAACTAAAGGCCTCTTTTATTCCCCACTGCCGGATTGAAAGGAGAGTGATGTGTTTATGAATTTATTTATATACGATTATCCTATTTGGCGTCGTAGAAACAAAATGTCTTAACCGATTACTTTTAAGCATTACTTTAATAACAACTTTTTCGCATGTGATTAATTTACGTCAATGAATATTATCCTAAACTTATGATAGAGATTCAAATGACCACTCAGACAATTTACGATCCTTTTATAGCAGTCGTAAATGTATAAACGACGTACACGCCTTAAATTTTGTATTGTATTGTTATTACGATACACTCAAGTCATCCTGGATTGATATCATGATAACCTTAAAAATTTCATATGATATGCTATTCTTTTAATAAGATTATTTTAAATGAAAAATATATTATTTTAAATGAAACTATTTTCACTATGAGACCGGTGACCGCGGACTACTGTAAAATGTTCGAAACGTCAGGTTTCCAAAAATGTATTTTCGAATACCAAAATATATGCTATTAATCCGTTTAAAATAGTTTTATTTAAAATGTGTAAAATTCGCGAAAATCAAAGATCTTATTAAGTTTTTATTAGTTTGGTCCTATAAGAGTAAAGAAAGTCTTAGAACGATCTTATTTTGAAACACTTTTCGTCGTCCTATTGCTTGAAAATTTACACGTGTCCGGATCGGATGACAAAATAATTTTGTCTTGGCTTGACTTGGCGTCTGTCTGTTGAAAGGTACAAAAATTTATTATATCAATCTACCATTTTACATGTTAGCATTATCCCGATGTCCTTGTCAGAGCGACCATAACAAAGAATCACTTCAAGCGATATTTTTCTCAGTTTTTCTGGCGTACTTGCGATTGCGATGCGATTTTTGCCGAAGTAAACAGGCCATAATATAATTTATTATATTTTTCAGCATACCTTTCACCCTACTTCATCTAGGAGAAAAATTAGCAAAGAAAAAGATGGTCCCTATGGTTCCTGGTGTACACCTGACGTTAAACAACACGCAGTGTTAGTATTATATTATATAAAAAATGTATATTCATTAAGTATATCATCGAAATAAGGATCTTATGATGTACAAAAATATTGACCTTTTAGTATTTTCAGCATATCTAAATCCTATTCAAATATTGAATCTAATATCAAAGTAATAGACGACATTGAAGAGAATGTGACGAATAAAGAGTAAGTTCAAACTAATATCTTATTTAAATAAATATATATATACAATTTTCTCAATATTCGCACTTCTTACGGGCTTGATGGCGTTTATATATAAGTCAAAAATAAAAGTACTTACATTTAAAACTAAATAGCAAATAAACGCATATATATAAAAAAGGTAACTTCAAAAGTTATAAGTTGACTTTTTCATTTAGTCATTATTAAACTAACATTATATTTTCATATTTCAGAATTAAGCCATTTCAACGACTTCGGCAGTTTCAAAGTGTAAGATCTTCCAGACGCTTAAGCTTATTACAGCCTACAAAAGAGCCCGCTACAGAGTTAAAGGAACTTGACACTAAAATAACCAAAGAATTTAAAGAAGACAGGTAAACATAAAAATTATGGTTTCACTAATTTATTCGTTTTTAGTATCTTTTTACCTCAATTAATAACATAATAATTTTATCAAAGGCTTTCGTATGGCTAAAAAAATTAATAAATATTTACATGCCTTTAATCACTGAAAATATTGAAAGAATCACAATTCATTTAAAATAGTTTCATTTAAATTGTGTAAATATCGTAAATATTGAAGGTCCTGTTACGTTCTTATATGCATTATTGTGTACTGCATTGTATTAATGCAAACAGAGTCAGTCGTGGCGCATTGAGATAGACACTGACTGTAAACACAATTAGTTATGGGTTCGAATCCCACTTGGGTGAATTATACTTGGATAAATTATATTCAAAATTTATATTTATTCTTCTCTGGCAAAAGAAAGTGTGGCGCTAAGTTCGCCACTCAACCCGCAAAATCTTGATTACTATTAGGCTATCATTGACATTAGGCTATCATTGACATTCTGGTATACAAGATACAGCGTGAAGTTGTTTTTTAATACAAACATTGTCCTAATTTTTTGCTCTACTTCTAGAGCTGTTGATAAGCAAACAATTAAAGCAATTAAAAGATTAAGTTGTGAAATAGTGCCAGTAACTGAAACACCCCAGAGTCCCGTGCCAAACTCACCTTCACAAAAGAAAAAAATCTTGAAGAAATTCCCGACATTTTGCGATCCATACATGCCTATTGATCCTCAAGGTATTTTTTATCAAACTACCCTTTATATTACACCGTGTGGGCCAAATTTAGTTTTTTTTTGTTTACAAAATAAAAATAAAAATAAAAATACAAAAATCATATAAATAACTAATAAAAATGCTGATTATAAAATTAACCTCATAGTAATGCCTTTATAATACTTTATTAAATAAATTAACTCGTTCTGTTTAAATTTCTTATACGTTTCGTTAAGTGAAAATGATTGTATCTATTTCAAAATTATTAATATATATTCAAAAAAATGAAAAAATTGTTCTTCAAATTTACATTTAAATAATATGTAAAGTTTTTTTTAAATATTTTTAATAGGTCGCCGATATATATCTTGGCTGCTCTTAGTAACATTCTGCTATAGCTACAACGCGTGGTGCGTGGCCCTCCGCGCTACCTTTCCTTACCAGACACCTGAAAACACTCCCCTCTGGATGATAGCTGACTATTTTTGCGACATTATATATTTATTAGACGTTATGTTTGTAAAACCAAGACTTATGTTTGTCAACGAGGGTTTTTGGGTTGACGACCCAGTGGAAACAAGGAGAAATTATAAGAAGAAACTGCAATATAAAGTGAGTTTCCTTATTTGAATTTATTTTATTTACTCATTAAAAAATATATATTTATTTCATATATCCTCTGAACTTAACTTATATTTGTTCTACTAATAAGAAGTAAGCCCAATAACACAAAAAAATATATAGAAAGATAACTGTTAATTTAGGATATTAGGATATTATATATACAATATTAATTAAGGATATTGTATACATTTGTTTTAAAAAGGAAAATTTTAATTATATAATCTTATTATTGTGCGGTATTTTACTGGAACATAAGCAGTAGAAGAAATAAGTATCGATCGGCGAACGTTTGACCCCAATATGCGTCTGTCCAATTCACTAATCAAACTGACCGAACAAGTCAAGTAAATAATTGCACGGATAATGTATTTTGACACTTAATGGTTCACCATGTGAAGCTTGCACGCACAATGAGAGCATTGTTCTTCTTTTTACACAAATTTTGATTTTTTTTTTAAATTATTAAGACTTAATAAAGGAAACCTTGTGACCAGTAACACAGGACTCGTACCTTACCTTTGTATATTAGTTTTGATTTTCTTTGTTAATTATGCCGTAATCATTAAAATGATTGTATTCGAGTTGCAAGAAATAAAAGGCTTTCTTGCAACTCGAATACTTTTATTTAATTTATTTTTTATTAATTAGAAATAAGTAATAATTTATCAACGTTTTCCCCGCCATATGTGAAAGTAAAATAAACCTGAGAATATGTTGTAAAAATACTAAATCGAAAAAAAAAACTTGTAGAGGCGAAATACTGAAGACAGCGCCCGTTTTTACTCAAACTGGCTCATATTACTGACAAAGCCTGAACAACAGAAAATAGACTAACATACGCTTTTGTACGCACGCTTTTATAGTAAGATTTACGAAACAAATATTATTTATATTTTTAGTTTGATATTATATCTCTTCTTCCTTTGGATGTGCTCTACATTTACTTTGGCGCAGATAAAGTTATTTTCCGGCTCCCACGCGTCTTGAAATTACAAACTTTCTGGGAATTCCATAAAGCTATGGACCGTGTTTTATCTTCACCCTACGTGGTAAGTAGTACTAGTAATTAGTAAATAACATTAACTAAAACCGAGTTTACTGCAACATCTGGTGTCCGTAATGAAAAACTAATAACAACTTTTTAAAATATATGTGGACTCTAGAGTATAAAATAGGTAATGACAAACTTGATAAATCATATATTGGAAAGAAGTACAGAAATCTAATATTTTTCATAATATTATACCTTAATAATTGAATGTAGATATTATTATTATTTAATCATGTTTGACACACACTGTTGTATAAAGTGAGATGCATATTGCGAAGACAACATAAGAGGCGTATTTTACACGTCAACGGAAGCACCATTTGGTACTGAATAGAAAAATTTTAGACACATAAGATGTATTGGAGATGAATTCGAATCTTAAGTGCATTGCTGAGTATATTTGAAACAGTGCAGTTCTAAATATTTAAAAAAAAACATAAAAAATTAAATGCAGATGGATTAAGATTTTTTTAATTCTTGGTTGAAAAATGAAACACATAACAGAGTACTTGGAAGATTTAAATGAGACACGGGTTCGAATAACGCTGCGTTTAAATTCTAGGTTTCTGTTAAGAATATTTTTTTAAATAATAATGAAATAAAATAATAATAAAATAAGAAGTTTTGAAATAATACTTTAAAAATAGTACAATATTTCTCTAGTTTGGTGAGGCAAAGTACACTTTGGGGCTCGTGCCCCAAATATACAATGTCGCTAAACAAAGACAGACAAATGAACAACACAGTGACAACTTTGCCGAAATAAACACACTGAAATACAAGTAGTTGATAGCAGGAAACTATTTTGTTAAAAAAAAACTATTTTGATAAGACATACTTATTGTTGTATTCGTTAGAACTGAATTTAATCGATATTATAAAAAATAGTAATAAATTACTAACACATATACTCTCAATATGTGGCATATTTTCAGGTACGAATAGGAAAGTCCTTGTTTTATATATTTTACCTGATCCACCTGAACGCGTGTGCGTACTACGCTATGAGCGACTACATTGGCCTCGCGTCCAACGGGTGGGTGTACGACAATGTAGGAAACGCGTATATACGATGTTTTTATTTTGCTACCAAAACCGCTACGTCTATAGGTAAATACTTATATAATTAGATTTTACCCTCACTTGAAGGTACATACTCTTTTATCTGTTTATTAGTCAATACAAGAAAAGCTTGCAAAAATCAATAGCTTACAGCCAGGTTTGCTTATAATTTTGCATTAATTACTAAACAATATTTCCATAGTATTAAACCGATAACATGAAAATATTTAAAGGTTGCTTTTTCAGTCTTTAAAAAAACTTTTTTATTATTATTTCTATGTACATACATATCAGGGCGAAATGATAATAGTAACGGTGTCTAGTTGGTTAAGATTTGTTAAAGCATTTTTATGTGCGTAACTTCATTATAAAATATTATATCTAAGCTTTATCAAGATAAAAAATTATCTAACATTTTACTTATCAGCTTACCACTGATAAACCTGTAAAAATTAAGCAACTCTATTTCGGGTTGCAAACATTTAAACAAGCTACCTAAAACAATTTCTCTTAAAATCCAAGAAAAAAATCCTAAAAAATCCTTCCTTACTGTTTAAATGACGCATAAAAAATGTAAAATACTTGTAAAATAAAACAATTTTTATATTTGTATAACCAATTTAAAAAGATGAAATAGATTTTCGAGCATAATGATTGATAAATCATATAATGGCGAGTTGTTGTAAATATGTACATAATGTCTTGTGTAATCTTTTACAGGGAAAAATCCTAAACCAGAAAACACAATAGAGTACTTATTCATGACTGCAGCTTGGCTCATGGGAGTGTTCGTGTTTGCGTTACTCATTGGACAAATTCGTGATATCATTGCCACGGCCACTAGAGCGAAAGTAAGTTATAGTTGAAATACCGTCAAATAATTAGAATACGTTTGACTCCACACGATGGTTACTGATTTAAACTTAATTTTAATTATTATAAATATTATTATTATCATTGACTTGCTCCCTAAAACGAGATTTTTATGCAGCATCTTTATAAAAATGATTCGCTAAAGTAAAAGTGTTATAGCTGACTTAAATATAAGCTGTACTTATCGTCTTCAAATGAAATAATCTTTTTATTATAGATAATGAACTCGAATCAAAAACCTAATATCGGGGGACATTAGTCCACGACGGCGTCATTAAGTATTATTTTTTTATATCATGTATTATTTTTTTATACATTATATACCATTATATGACACCACGGTATTTTTAAGAATAATTTTGGACTTGAAACTTCGGTGGGGCACTCATCCGTCTTCAGTTGCCAGTAAGCTGAGCTTACTGACGTTAATACACCCAGACTCGTTTACTTTAGTTATTTTCATAGTAAAATGTCCTACGACATATTGCTCTGGGGCTACGCCGCAGACGTAGAGTCAATATACATAAAAGAGCGGTGCGAGCTATTTACAATATGGGAGCTCGGAAGCTCTTTGCGAGAAGTTTTTAATAAAATTGGTATTTTTACGGTTGCCTCACAATATAACTATGATAATGTTTTGTTCGTCCGCAAAAACATTCAAAATTGTGGAAAAAAACAGTGATAGACACGTTATCAATATAAGGAATAAAAAAAGCTGATTACTACTAGTTTTCATTTATGATACGTCTGTATATTAAAATTAGTAATAATAAAAAAATGTGTTATTGAAAAAAAAGTATATTATTCTATCAATGAATATTATACTCTTATTCATGTGTGGATTTAAATACAGATGATGCTCAATCAGGAAGATATCTAGCTAGCCAGAATTATTGGCAGAAACTCATCGTCGAACTATATTTAAAAAAAACAACTGTTTAGTTTCTCGCCGGTTCTTTTTAGCAGAACTATTTGAATAAAGAATATTTTGATTAGTTTTTATTTGACTGTAAACGCAATTGGTTGTATATATATTTCAACTCGGGGTAAATGATTATATTTATTTTTTTTTACTTTCTGGCACTAAAAAAAGACAAAACGCGGCGGTCAGGCAATGTCACAAATTCGGCGGAAAGAGGGGTACGGAATGTCTTGACTCTAGGTACTTCCTGTGTAGGGTACACAATATGCGGGATACAAATGTTATGCTAAAAAATGTGTATATATTCCAGACGGAATACCGCAAGACGCTTGACACCTGCTCGCAGTACATGCGCAAGCTGAACATGCCGGTGTCGCTGCAGCGCCGCGTCGCGTGCTGGTTCAACTACACTTATAATCAGCAACGGTGCTTTGGTAATTGAATCTATTAAGAACAATATAATATTAATAGTATTATAATAACAAATGATAATATGGACATTAATAAATAAAAAAAAAACCATTTTTTTTTTATTTATTAATGTCCATATAATTAATGAATATCTCTGGAAATGTAAACCAACATTCTAACCAATTAAACTAATCTTTCTTTCGAGCTACGTCAAAATTCTTATACACTTGTTATAAGTTATTTCAAAATATTATTCTTATACTAGGTGTGGATATAATAATATTTAAATATCGAAACACATTATAAATATAAATTTATTAAAATATTTGATATAATATGTATAATTTTTTTTCAGACGAACGAAAAATTCTAAATTCTTTACCTTACAATATGAAGCTGGATGTTGCTCTTGAAGTACACATGTCTACCCTTAGTAAGGTATAATTTATTTTTATAAGGATGATGAGGATGGCGCTGGCTGGCAAAATCCAGTTAACATTATTGCATTACAAAATAATCTAACCAAAGAAACAGATTAACCAACATTTATAACTATACAAATAAAAAAAAATTAAAGTATCCCTTTGTAATATTAAAATAACTAATAAGTTACATTTTTTTCTGTCTGTTTGTTCAGGCTAATTTCTGGAACGGCTGGAACATTTTTAACGGGACTAGGAGATAGGCTATATATAGAATTTAGACTACTTTTGGAAATTATAAGATAAAGATCTAGAGATATTAAATTGCAGGCGCGTCCATACCTAGTAGTTACAAATAAAATAAAAAAATAAGAAGAAATTTTAAGTATACTTTTTTTAACTGAGCATTTCAAACACCATTATAATTTACCTCCTTTTAATTTTAATAAGCTACATACCTACAAAATTGTTAAGGAAAACGTGAATATTTTTAGAAATATTAATTACGTCACGTCGACGTCGAAATTCTTATACGTTTGTTAAAAACGACGTATAAAAAGATTTTTTACGTTATTTTTTAAATATATCGACGCAGCCGGATGTAAAACATATAGTTTAGCGATCTCCAAGAAGCACGGGTTCGATTGATTTCTAATCCTTAATGTGCAGTAACAAGTAAAGCAAAGATCTGATTACATACATATTTTACTATTTTTAAAATAGTAAAATATGTATATTAATAAGATCTTTACTTTTTACTAATTTTACACATTTTAAATGAAATTATTTTAAACGGATTAATCGCGTAACACTTTACAGTCCGTGGTCACAGGTAGTCTCTACCTGTCCACCTGTGACCACGCTACTACTGTAAAGTGTTGGAAACGTCAGATTTTCAAAAATATATTTTTGAATAGCAAAATATATATGATTAAAATAGTTTCATTTAAATAAGTAAAATATGTATATTAATTTTTTTTGTTGTATACGTAGGTACAACTTTTCCGAGATTGTTCAGATTCGTTGCTCCGGGACTTGGTCCTGCAGTTGAGGCCAGTCTCCTTCCTGCCGGGGGACATCGTCGTGCGTACAGGAGACGTCGGGCACCAGATGTATATTATTAAAAGTGGAGAATGTTACGTAAGATCAACATTTTATATTTTATATACTTTTTACCTTGTACTGTAACAGCAAATTTGGTATAATTTTCAGTACATTATTGTCAACTCGATGGTAGTTTATTCTTCTCAAATGTTTATATCTACATATTATATTATGTGCATTATTCTACGGTAGACAGAAAGTACCTAATGTCAAGACACTCCGTACTCCAGTTTCCGCCGAATAGGAGGCACTGCGTGTTGATTGGCGAAACTATAATTATCATTACCTCGAGTGACAATGGAACCCACTACCGATCGTGCTTACAGTCAGACGTTGTCCTAATAAGTAAATCCTGATATTGGATTCCGTATAATGTATTGAATACCGGCTTATTAACTTTATAGCACTTTTTGCCTTCTCATATACATTTTTAATTTTTATATTAAAGCAACGTATTGTGAATAGGTTATGTCACCAGATGAAAAGGAAATACTGGCGACTCTATGCGAGGGGTCAGTATTCGGAGAGATCAGCTTACTTGGAATTGAAGGTTTAAGACGCCGGACTGCGACTGTACGGTAAGATAAAAAATATGTCACACGTGGAGTGAGAATTATATTATTTCTTATTTAACTTTAAATGATTATTGCACACTTAGGATTAGAAAATATTTAAAAAAAAAAACTATAAAAACGTAAACGCAGTCTGAATCGAACTCGCGGCAATAAAATGAGTTGTAACATTTTTTTATAATAAGTAGTTCAAATTTTTTTTTAATCTGTTAAATATTATTACTTTATAATTAAATTTTTGACTCTCGCATTTTTTACATATTTAATATTTTTTTAAATCAAATTAATATGTGTTTTAAAATACGTTAACTGATAGAAGTCCTTGATTGCAAGCGATTCTATCTGTGACCACACGGCTATTGTAAAATCTTCGAAACGTCATGGTTTCTTAAATGTACCAACTAAATTTGCGATTAATCCGGTTAATAAGTAAATAGTAAGGAAATTACCAACTTGTTTTCTCTCCACCCAACACGAGAAATATATATAAGAAATGTAGTTTATCAATTTAATTAAACATCTTTTTTGCTCACCAACAGGTCTCGTGGGTACTCAAGTCTTTTTGCCTTATCAAGAAGTGACCTTGAAAGTGCCCTAACATATCATAAAGAAGCAGCCCAAATATTACGTTTACGAGCCGACCAGATTATTCGAGAAAACGCCGCAAGACAAGCCCTGCACAAAGTTGATAAAAGTACTGAGAAAAACAACGACGGCTTAAGAAGAAGGAAGAGCGTGGTCAGTGGGGATATTGAACTTATGGAAGAGACGAGGAGAAACAGCAGGTCAGCCAGTCGACAGTCATGGCGCAGACTGTCCTATGTTTCTGAAGATTCGGTCAAAAATTAAATGGCCAATTCATATATATATATATATATATATATATATATATATATATATATATATATATATATATATATATATATGTATATATGTATATAAATGAAAACATATACTAGATATATATAATACTGTTACTATTTTTTTATTATTTCCCTGTCACTGCGTTACTTCAATAATATTAAAGTGAACTTCGTTAAATCATACTTGACGCAGTCGCAAACCGGTTGTTTCACAAATATACGAATTCTTACAAATTGACAGAAAATGTTATTGTTAAAATATATTATAGGTATGTGAAATATTTGTCATTTCAACAAGTAATGATTTCTGTTGTAAAGTGATAGTTAAGTTTCTTTTATTTTTTTATATATATTTTTGGAAAGCTTAAATATATATCATGTAAATTTGCTAAACATTTAGAAATTCGTTTTATATATTAAGATAAAGAATTTTTTAAGTTATCCTCACAATTTCTTTATAAACTAAAAACAAGTTTTTGAATATTTTAAATAAATAAATCACAAACAAAGAAAAAAATATATTGCGGCATTTAAATGCCTCGTTTTTCAATATTTTTAAAAATTATAATCAAAATTTATAAATTGGCTCATAATATACTACCAATAATATGTTAACAAAAGTTTATTTTCCTTCAATGCTTCTATCCTTTTACAAAAGTATTATATATAATATATATAAAGGTATAAAATATTAATGATTTTATTTTTTCAAATGCATACATTAAATATTTTTTTTAAACGTACGTAGAAATTATGTAACAATTTATTAGATTATAAATTTCATAATATTAAATACTGCATATGTAGTATCAATGTCTATGAATTAATGTAATTATGATAAAAAATAAAGAATTTCTTATTTATTATATTTTCTTCCATTTACCGTTATATATCTCAAATAACTCGCATCTCAAATGTCTTTAACCAATCTTTTGACGCTACTTTATCAAACAGAAAAATGAATTCTCACTCTTATATATTGGAATTATTGTTCTTGTGAAGATACATTTTCAAAAAAAAATTTAAAAGGTATAAATATACGTTTTTAAATTTTTTTTCAAAGTACTTATTTTACACTTGAAATTTTGATTAAAATATTTTAAAAATAAAACTATAACATAAAATATTGTAATGAAAATTTCAAGTGTAAAATAAGCACTTTATACATACGTAGGTATTAAAATAATTTAAAGAGCTGTTTAGAACATATTACCGCTCGGATTTGAAGAAGCGCGGCATTAAACTTCGCCTCTCAACACATAATGCCTCGATTTTTGCCGAAAAATAAATAAGCAAGTGTCCGAAAAATAAATAAGCAAGTGTCTCTTTATATTAGTTATCTAACTAATCTATCTGCTAGTAAAAAATATTGAAATTATATTTTTTATTCATTTAAGTTATTTACTTAAGGAATAAAAAAGGAGCAATCAGTCGTGTTTAAGTCGATATTACATGTTTAAATAAATATTCTATTATAAAAGTGTTTCTCAACTTTTTTATTGAAACTGTTCTTTGTTTCAGCCGCTCGCAGCTATCATTGAAAAATTTTCCCCTAATGCCATAATTACAGTTATGTCCAAATTGCGTGCACAAATGACAAGTTTCTTGGAAAATTTGTTTCAGTCAATTTAAGCGAATGTCGTCTTTATTCTATAAATACAAGGAATTTATATAAGCAAAAGTAAACAGCTCAGTCAAAAGTTTTAAGTAAACTAAGTGAGTGCAGTTTTACGCTTTAAATTGGCAAAAACGTGACATGATTCTCTGTTATAAGGAAACAAAACATCGTTATTGGCTAGGTACATTTTCTGTTTTTAATTCAGTTACTTTAGTAGGAGGAAATAATTAAATATATAAATACCACATTTAGTTTTACATGTAATAAAATAAAAAAATATAAATAAACTTACAATATTTTAATACTAGCAATAATTTGGAAATAATAGTTAATTTATGCGAAGTTACTCTATGGTGCGTGATCCTCATCATTTTCTTAGTATTGAAAGAAAACATTAACTTGCGTTCCATGAAAAAATAATTGAAACTGTAATTTAGAAAAGTTTTTATGAAAATTATATTTCCATTACGCTCAAATTGTATGAATAGTTATTGCTACTGTCAAATAATTTATACTATAATACGATATTTTAGACGCTTTCTCGCATTTGAGAAGTAACTGAATTAATATGCAATAGTTATGAGTTGAACCCCTCTCGGAATTTTACGTTATATGTTCGTTTTTAGGGTTTGTTACACAATGTAACATTTTAGCTCTTACAACCAAAAACTCAAAGTATACATGGTGCGATAAATATGTTATTTGCTAGCTGAGTTAAGTAGATCATGTAGATATATTCAGGATACTAAATTATAAATAGTTTCCGTCGATGAATAATATATACATATAAAAATATTAATAATTTTAATATTAAGTATGTATGAAATTCTACTTTATTATAAATACTGTATTATAACTGCGGGGTAAGTGTACCCCGCAGTTATAATATAGTTATAAGATATTTTTTAGCTTCACGCTTTTATCCCGCATAGCAGGGTAGACAAAAAGTACCTAATGTCAAGACACTCCGTACTTCGTTTTCCACTGAATTCGAGATATTGCGTGTTGATGAAAAAAAAATATTTTTTAGGAGTAAAGCCGAAGTTTCAAAGTTGTTTAAGTTAATTATATACAAGTCGACGTTACTCAAGACTACAAAACAAACTGCCTTCCCGTGCAGTATAAACAACCCTTTGATTGGGGCGGTCGTAATGTCAGGTACATTACGACTCTAACAATATTTTCGTAAATACTTTTGTATTTCTATTTTTAGTAAGTTTTTTATTTTAATTACAAAGATGGTTTTCAAAATGATAATTTAAGAACATAGGTTAATAAGCTCGTGTGGAGTTTTAATGAAATTTGAGGTAAGTTTTACAATTATACTCAATATATAATAGTTTTATATTAAAAAGTTTAAGCAATATATAAAAAAGCTTAGAATATTTAGGACTACAAATCTTGTTGTATTCGAGATCATATATAAAGCTGTTTATTATATGTGTAAAACATTGAATATATTTTTATTAACTTAAATTCTATTAATATTAAAAATATTATTTTACTACTAAAGTATTTCGTTAATATTACGATAATTAATGCCTTTATTTAATTTTACTATATATATATATATATATATATATATATATATTATATTGTTTGGGGTTTGGGCTATTGCTATAACGTATGTTACCATTAGACGTATAAATCTTTCATTATGATTTTTCCGTCTAGAGTTTTCTAATTTAGAAACATATCCTGCAAAAGTAATCTTTTTTTACATACACCCAAATATGTTTTATTCAAATATAATAAACTATATATATATATATATATATATATATATATATATATATATATATATATAAATACAGACAGTTTTGTTTAGTATATAACTTGGGCATACCAATATATATAATAGATTGAACATTGAATACAACATATTAATACTCTTTCACCGGAACGACGTCTATCTCAGTGCGGATACCATAAAAGATTTTAGCATCGAAATATCTAATTTCATTATTTTTGTGGTTTTCAGTCACGGAAGGTTCGCGTGCTCGACATAGGGCCAGCCATATCAACTGATATTGGCCATATTTTATCATTTCGATGATTATATGATTAGTCGTCCAAGAAATCAAATATCGTAGCTTTATACACATTTTGTTTTATTAAACTTTTTTCGTCGTAAATATGTGTAATTCCTTAGGCTGTTCAAAAAGGTAGCGTGAAATACTTTCTTCTTTAGTTTGGCTTTTCATCTGGGAAAATTATATATGTTCTATGTCCCCCTCCTTGAGGCAGAGTACCTTCACGATGCTCCATCATTTTTGCAAATACACTTCCCATGAGACCATCAGTAAAAAATATATATAACCTTTAAGAAACATCAATTGAACTTAGTCTAATAGTTTTTGTAAAGACATCGTCGTCTATATATCAATATATATAGACGACGATGTCTTTACAAAAACTATTACCTACCTACCTACTTAATGAATAAAGCAAATTTTAAATCTCATATATCGGTTGTATAATATTTAACTAGCTAGAACTCGCCACATTTGAGCTTTATCCAATATTTTTAAAGTTCTATAAGATAGTAGTAGCCGCAAAATACTTAGTATAATAAAATATTTAAAGTTTTATTTACACATCTTAAATCATATCCATGAAACATTTAAATTCACATATTTTAAATTCAAATTTAAATTCACATACTTTGGATCACAGTATAAGATTAAAAATATATCTATAGCATGTTGTATAAAAATTAAGTAATATTTAGCATTATAGTATTATAGCTACTATATTATATAAAAACTACTAAAAAATTTAAAGCTTCTGTTACAAATATTAAGAAATAAAGTATAAAATTTGATTTATTAATATGTTAAATACAAGTTTGAATACAACTTATTAGGTAGATCCATAAATATAGGGACATGTCAGACAGTTCTCTAGTTTTGTGAAAGAAGACTAAGTAGAATTATAAAGAAAAGCAAGAGTTATTGCATATAACAGATGTTAAAGGTTCTCATACATTTGATTCGATGCAATTTTTGAACTTAAACTGAATTCAATCAATAAGCTAGATGTTATGATAGACAGATGGTTAATTTTTTACTACGACCTAATGAAAAAATATTTTATATACTATGAAAATTTTGAAAATTATGTACATAATATAATTTTGTTATGATAAAATACATCGCAAGACCTTTAAAACCAAACAAACAAACGAATGCACCAATTTATGTCTGCATTATGTTAAAAAAGTTCCGACAATTTTTCATAAGCTCATCGGTTGCATGAATAATTTACCTATAATAAGCTCGGGCCAATGCCAAAGTTATGGCCCCCGTTACCGAAGCAAATTGTTTATTACTTTCGTGACGTAATCTACATTAACTTGCAGTCGTTAAAATAGTCATTAAATATTTTTTATGGTTAACGAAATTATAAAAGTAAAAAAAATCAAAATATAAATAGGCGTTTATAATTCGTGAAGAAAATCAAATATATTTTAATATACTAAATTAAAATTTAAAATAAGTAAATGTGTACGTTATTTACAAACAATAATTTTATATCATATTTCAATTCTAATATTGAGAAATATATTTTATCTCTCATTACCAATACAATCAAAGTCAAAATTTATGTAACAATATTAATTCAAAAGACCCTGGCAAAAGTGTACGGTGCTATCAACCAATGTTAGAACCAATGTCAGCAGATTCCACGATAACCTCCGAGATAAATTGTGTTTGCTCACGATATAATTTTAGTTTGTACATTACAGTTAAAATTATCAGATCATAAGCAAATGGAAAACGAAAATAGTTAGATTTATAGTAACAAAACTTGGTTTTGTGGCACAAACCTATCCATTCTAATGTCGATCATGCAAATATTTACCATAATAAATGTAGTTTTTGATAAAATATATGGCAATAAAGGTAAAAACAGTACTATCAATCAATTTTGGTACGCAAACAAGCGTAATCGATGGGTTTACAAAGAAATATCTTCAATAATAAATCTTGTTAGTAATATTAAAGGCTGCCAATACAAAAATATTGTATATTGAATTATTAGGATATTTATGTTTTATGGTGTATTTATATAGTTTGTCTTCTAGCGGCTCCTCTAAATAAATAATTGCCACTAATTTATTTTTCAACAAAAAAATATGTTTATTTACCTAATAATACTTAGTAATATTTTAATTTAAAATAATATAATGATAATCGTGATGATAGATAGAAGATTATTTTTTTCTATGCCATAAGGAAAATATATTTTATATATTATAAAAAATATTTTAGCGAAGTACGGAGTGTCTTGACGACCGGCTACCCTGCTACGCGGGATAAAAGCGTGAAGCTAAAAAAATAGATATACTAAATATAATTTTATTTTGATAAAATATGTATCTAGGATTTGAAATAAGAACCCAACAAAAGCACTAATTTCTGAATGCATTCATCATAACTAGCCTTTTTCCATTCACATTCCATAATCTCATTGATTTCTTAATTCCCAACCGTTGCCAGCTACTTTGAGGATGTCATCACTCCTCCTAGCTGGAGGGCGTCCTATAGGACGTAATATATTAATATAGGGCATAATATATTACGCTTGCCAAGGCGCGGTCTCCACTCCAGAACACGTTTACTCCAATCGTTGCCGGTGCAGCTACAGATGTCAAGCTTTATCCCCTGCGAAGTAGTCAGAGAAGACGGAGCACCAAACGCTACAGTCCCTGTCCACAGTCAACCATGGTCTCCCCGACCTTTCATACCGTTCTTTTTCATTCTCACTGTAACATTCACGCTTACGCGTATACTGCAAATCTATTAGCTGCATGTATGATCAACTTCACTAATTCTACATATCCGGCGAAGAAAGTACATTTCTATAGCATTACTTATTTAATTTAATTTATATATTTTATTTCTTAGAGATGCATTTACCAATATTACTGGTATTTATGGCGGGGGGAAGGCATTCGAGAAGTAATTTTAGCTTACAATACTCTTATTTACCTAGACGTCGTCTCTTGGACTTCGTCGTCTCCTAGACGTCGTCCCTTAATAAGTGAGGCAAGTCGTAACCTTAAAAAATCCTTTGACAATATTTCGTAAAAAATATAAGGAATCCTTCTAAAGGACAAGAAATTTATAAAAATGTTGATAACAGTGGACAAAATAAAAAAACATACTGTAAACGTTTCATTCAGAGATTTTTTAAATATTATACCTGCCTGCTTAATGACTCTTGCTTATTTATATTTATATCTTTTTAAATTAGTGAACATTTCATTTTTATAAAATGTACATTTATATCATAAATGAGATTTTAGCTAAATCAAGATTATGGGGCGCGGCAAGGAACCAGAACAACACAGCAGCAATCCAATAGAGGCGAAGAAATTTCGTGATGAAGCTAACGGACACTTTAAGAGTGGTCATTTTGAAAGAGCATTAGTGTCATTGAACAAGGTAAATATAAATATCATCATTAAATAATAATAAAGGATATAAATCTTAAATACTAGGAATATTCACAGATCACGTTTTGCACCTCCCAATGAATGTTTTAAAAAGTCCTCCCATTTAGATAGGCGATATAACGAAGCTAGTGTTATGTAATGTACACGATGTCATCTACCAACGGTATTTTTTAAAATATTACTTTATAAAACATATAAAAATGCGAGGTCTATGGTGGTATTTTTTCTTCAGAGTAGTTCAATAGTAGCCCAGTAGCTTAAGAATTGTATGAATCATGACAATAATAAGTATTAATATACTTATAAAGCGATGAGCCAGATAAATACGTATTTGTTTTGGAAAACTAAATGTTTACAATTTTTTTTAAGGTCTGTAGAAAAAAGTTACTGGTCATTTTATTAAAAGTAATCTGAAAAACTACTGGCATACCCATCCTTCATATATTTTTTTCTAAATATTCTTTGTTCAGATCCAGCTATAGCTTTTTGAATTCTGTAGTTACTTATTTATCATAAAGCAAACATATTTTTTTTAATACCAAAAAAATTCACTACTTAAGATATCTATACTTATAATAAAACCGTAGATATAACCGTAGATATTGAAAATATGAAAAAATAAGTGGCTGGAAGTGTTATACAGCCCAAAAATGTGAATTTTTTTTATCTGTCTGTTTGTTTAAGCATCACGCAAACAGTCCCAGTTCGATTACAATGAAATTTGGTATAAGTATACTTTAACATCCTTGGCATCACACTGGGTACTTTTTATTTATTTACTGCACTAAGAGCAAATAATAAGTTTGTAATATGTTACGTCATCCATATTGAATTTACTAACATTACGCTTTGAATATAGGATTTATTTAATATCGGTTTTATTATATGAATTAATTATTTAAAATTACTATTTTGAATGAAATAATAAAAGTTTACTATTTTGAATGAAATAATAAAAGTTTTTATTTAATTTTTTTCTATTGTATTTTAAAAATGATGTAAATTATATAAATTTATATTTCAATGAAGAAATACTATTTTGTTTCATATTATTTTCTAATAATGAATATACTTTTAATTTATCAAAATTATATACATACAGGAGATTATAATAAAACGGTCTTAATAAAAAATCAATTGCTGTACGGAATAAAAAATTAAGCTAAAATAAAGTTCACATATACATATACGAATACCTTTACAAATTTTTTTTCTAATAACTACTTATTAATATTGGAAAGAAATTTGCAAAAAATCGACATAATTTGATGTTGTCGGCCCATGTACAGATTATAAGCTATTACTAAGCCTATGCTATACTAGCGCGATTGGCACAAACGGAATCACATACAGACAAAAATTTACTGTGTGTATTATTGACTATATCTATTAATATACATAATTAAATTATCTAATGGCAAGACACTCCGTATTTCGTTTTCCACCGAATTCGAGACATTGCGTGTTAAGTGGTGGAACTCAACGCCGCATTTTGTCTTAACAGAGCGAGGAAGTGAATATAATTTCAAATATAATGACTTCCCGAGTGGGGATCGAACCCACAACCGGTCGTGTTTACAGTCAGACGCCGTCCCACTGCGCCACGACCGGCCTCAGGTACATGATGTATTATAGTTCAGTATATTGAATAACTTTTTTGTTGATAATGACCGTCGTAAGTTATGACTCTGTCATTTAAATATAATATTTATAATAATATTTTATCAAGGTTCATTCTTCCTATTGAGATCTAATTGGATTATCTATTACAATTAATATTCCAATCTGACATTACTGTATACAATTACATAAACATAAAACGTTAAGCAACCTAAAAGCGTGATATTCAACAACATTTCTACATACGACTAGCGTGAAGAAAGGCAGTAAGAGGGTGCGAAAACACATTCAGTCACCATGACGACCACGGCTAGGGCGTCGATATCGATGCCTCTTCAGACACCTATATGTTACATAACAAACTTACATTTGAAATACGTACAACATGTCCGTGTTAAAAACGTTGGAAAGCGAAGATAACGCAAAAGCCCAAGTGCGTTCAATCCTCGGACCGACAAAGGATTCTGAATTTCTACAAAGCTTCGTGCGAGTTGGTGTTGGAGATGACGAGGAGGAGCTTCCTATCCCTAAAGCTTCTATCAGCAAGAGAGCGCCTGTGCCTATTGAAAAGGCAGAATCTGCTATCGAAGATGATAAATTCTCGGCTACAGGTAGGAAGGAATCCGAACAGCCTCAAAGAAGGAGGGTTCGCCGTAAACCAAAACGAGAACGTCGTAGACGCGAAGAAGAACTCTATACGGACAAAGATAGAGCAGCGGCCGTCGTGATGGGGTCCAAGGATATTAAACTATCTCTTAACATGAAGGATAAAGCGGAAAGAAGTAGCGCTCTACAGATACCAGTGGAAGCGGATGCGGGAACTCTTTTAGCTCTCGCCCGAGCTGAGATGATGCGAGAGCGGTATAGAACTGCTTTGACGTTTGTTGATAAGGTAGCATGAAAAATTTGGCAGTATTTTGCGATGTTATTAGCTTTGTCTTTCTTATGTGTACATTTTTCGGTATGTTGCTATTCTCGTATATATATATATATATATCTATATATATATATATATATATATTACTATATATAACTATAATATATGTATATTCAGTATACAAAATTAATTAATTGACATTATAAATTTCACTTTTGAAAGTATACCACACATATCTAGATGTATAAAAAAATTCAGTAATATTTTTTAATTTTATATTAATGTAAAGAAAGAGTATGTAGGAAAAAAGAGTAGGTATTTTATAACGATTTTTATCATTCTTATTTATTTAATACGAATGAATAAATGTTCCTTCAGGCTATTGATATGGCGGCCCGAAGAAAGGGCAGCTTTTTGTCCGCGCGCAGCAGGTCGCTACCTCCTTCTTGGGGGAACCACGTAAAGCATTAGAAGATGCCGAAGAAGCTCTTAAACTTGATCCAAAACATGCAAAGGCATTGCTTCAGAAGGCTGAAGCACTTTACTATTGCGGTGAATTCGAGCTAAGCTTGGTACATTACCATCGAGGTCTACGTGCGCGCCCAGACTTGAATGAATTCAGACTTGGTGTTCAGAAAGCGCAAGTATGCACTTTACAATATGTAACAATAATAAATATGAAATATGTTAATATTAATAATAAACCAGTCGATCTTTGTTAATTTTATTGTATATGCGTTACATAGGTGCGAAAAACATAGGCAATCAATCGTGGCGCAGTCAACTCTGACTTTTACGTTTAAATCATTTCCATTTCACCACTTAGTAAAACAAAACTCCTCACACTTTCCAGCGTTGAGCACCGCCACTCAAAGCACAATATCTCAGTTTTTGCCAAAAGCTAACACCAAAATATTTAACAGTTTTTCTGTCTATCTACTATATCTATATTAATTATTATAATAAAATCTTTTGAAAGAATAATAATAGAATCATAAAAAATAATATATTTTCTATACCGAATTTACAGGAAGCTATCGAAAACACAATTGGTGCCGTAAAGCCAGTAAAGAAAACAGCAAAACGAAAAGCAGTGAAGTCGTCAAAACCAGTCTTGGGTCAACTTATGTCGGACAAAATCTATTTGGAAAATTTGCTCAAAAATCCCGATTTAGCAATTGCGGATAAGAAAAATGATATTGTAATGAAACAAGCTGAGGAGGCCATACGATTTCTGGAAAATAGAGAGGAGTTTTGGAGACAACAACAAACAGCTAAACGAAATTAATGTCAATAAATTGAGTATAATTTTTTGCCAAATTATCGTCTTTACGCTAATTTAATTTATTTCGAAATAGCGGAATCACGCTTTCCCTTGCCAGTAGGATAGACAGTCAGAACCTTGTGTCAAGATATACGTTGTCCGCTTTACGCCTAAATTAAAAAAAAATGTGCATAATGAGGGATCTCAACGCCACTATATGTTACGCCAGAGCAGTTCCGCTCTAGCTCGTAGGAAATAAATATTTTTACGCATTGTACATGTTATACTTCACCTTTGCAAAATTAGGTGTATCTTAATTTATAAACAAATATTGTTATCTCAAGTCAAATATTATTGTCATCATAATCTTATCTTAGCATTAGATGCTAAGATTATGATAATGATGGCGCTGCAGCGTCTACAGAGCGCTAACGCGGTTTCCTGATTATGTATTTTATAATATACTATAGTACTCGCTATGCATTTTTTTTAGCTTCACGCGTTTATTCCGCATAGCAGCTACCCTGCTACAGAAAGTACCTATTGTCATTACACTCCGTACTTCGCTTTCCACCGAATTTTAGACTTTGCGTGTTGAATGGAGGAACCGCACTATCTGTCGAACGCACAACCGATCGCGTTTCAAGCAGACGCTGTCACACTGCGCCACGACCGTTCTCAATCTTGCGCTATACATATAGAGATGTTAAATAATTTTATATGTAAAAACAATGTTTCAAAATCATTAGCGTTACTAGCTTCAATATAGTGTTATATTTTATTCATAATGTACAACATATGATTAAAGAACTCTTACCTCTGCATTGATATTTCATTACCCATAAATATATTCCTAATTTTATATTAATTCAACAAATACTTTTTTATTCGTTTCATTTGCCAATGTAACACCTTTTCAGAAAAGGACGTTTGGCCTGAAAGCTATAAGAGGTATTTTAATTAGCTACTTTGGGTGATTTTTGCCTTTTTTTGCTAAATTATTTCTCTATTACAAAAGCATGAGTTTCTTTTTAAATTGTTCTTCGAAAACAATTCAAAAATAAACACTTTCACCTTCATGAGCAATATATACGCCATGAGCGATGTGACGCCGCTACAACGATCTCCTACCTACTTCTTTGATTATTACAATAACGTATCTTCCTAAAAGAAAAAAAATTAAGATTCTTTTTATAACTATAGTATTTTTTTATTATGACTTATATTATACACAATTAATTTCAAGTTACTAAGTACTACATACCTATTAATTAATATAGAAACTGACAATTATTTGGTAATCATCATTTATTATCACATATATTTTGTTAAAGGTACACCCCTACAATGAAACCCAGAAGTCTTGCCTGGAAACAAAATTGATTAAATTTGTGGATATAATAACGTATTTAGTCATAATGGCCTCATAGAACCAGACCAGATCTTCGTTATTTTATAAAAACTGAAAGTTTATCTGTGGAAAATGTGTTGTTCACGTAGTATGGAGTTTAAACTGTAGTAACTGGGACAGCTATCAAATAGTAAAGGGACATCAAATTTATCTGTAATAAAAATAGAACCTGAAATTCGTTAAAGTGTAAAGCACCATTTTCTTTAATTTTTACTAAAATTCACCTCGAATTTTACCACGTAAATTACGGGTCACTTAGTAAAATTTTCATCCCAAGCGCCAGACACCTCTCAACTTCATAAACTATAATTATAATTCATAGTATTTGTATGCTACTTGGGGAAAGTAGGCAAAAAACATTTCAAATATGAAAATTTTCTTAGTATTTTTATAAGTAGTTATTACTTTTTATTTTTCGTTGTTTTTTTTATATTTGTACTTCTTAACATGTTCTTATCTGAACGTGTGAATTACATTTAAGAACGGTTAACTCAATTAACTCACACTTGCTTAAAATACAAGAAGCGCAAGTCCGTATCCGTTCAAAATTTTATACTAGCTTCTATTTTTATTTTATACTAGTTTCTTCTTTGTTTCATAGAAATAATATAGTAACTCAAAAAGAATGGAAAGATAAAGATTTATACTTTTACTTTAACAGAATGCCAGTACTTCATGGTGCAATAACCATAGTAAAACCACTATCAAGTGTGATAGCATTAAAGTGGATTCAGAGGAAACTATTATTTGTATCTGTACAAATAATATGACATATCAGATAAATATATTGTCTAATGAGACCAAATGTACCCGCCCGCTCGCCGACCGCAAGCCGAGGTTCGAGCCCCGCAGGGGGCGCCCTTGCGGTCGTTGGCTGCCTCTCAAGCAGCCACGTCAGTGCTTGATAAATTTCGCAGGGCTAGAGCACCCTCTTCCCTCCCCCTCCCGATGTCGCTGTTACCATTAAGGTCAACAGCATGTAACTCCATTGACAGAAAACAAAGACCAAATGTCAAGAACTTACTGAGCACAAAATCTGTGTGTATTTTGGCGAAATTTTGGTAAAAACTCTCATTTTATTCTATTGCACAATAGTTATAATAAAAGTATCAGTACCTCTAATATATGTCTATATCGACCAAAATGATAACATTTTTTAATCAAAAAGTATGCTACTGTGGCATAGTGGTGCTGAAAGCACAATTGGATCAAATTTACATCAGATTTGATTCCCATTCGGAAGAATGATTATATTTAAAGAAAAAAACATTTCTCCGCTCAAATAAAACAATGCAAATCTACAAAATGTTGATCTTGAAAATGAAACAAAGTAAAACAAAAAGAAAACGGCATCTAAACACAATAAAATAAACAATTTATTAAAAGAAATAAATTTATTTTGTTCTGACGGCATCGATCTCATTGCCACGCCTTAATATATTAAATCTTATGCTATGTCATCTCATCTATGCTACACAGTACATTGTCTGTCAACCTGAACAATTCTTATTTACAATATTTACAATGATCACTAAATTTGACTGTTTTATGATAAGAAGTTAAAATATTTCACTTCACATTGTAATTTTCATATATGCAAACATTGTCAAATATATATATAAAAACAAAAGAAATTTAAAATTTTATGAGACTTGAACCCATGTCTTTAGTAGCATACACATTATAGTCGACTGTGTTATATGTTAGTGATTGCGTTAAAATAGAATCAAATTATAGCACAGCATTTATCTATATGGGTAATAAAAAGAATTCTGTCTCCTAATACCTGCTTTTTCATTTGATTAGTAAGTTTTATAAATTTAGATTATATCCTTGAAAATAAATAAAAACTATGTTTACATACACATATAATATAATAAACAACAAAGTTTAGCTTTTGAGTTTGAGAGCTACATTTAATCTGATGATGACAAATGCTACATATGAAAAATATACTTGAAAGCTCTGAAATTATTTTTCTATTAAGATGGCATTCTATAGTCTTAGCATTAGGTACTTTGCATTTCCGTAAAAAAGCAAAGAAAAGCATTAAAATAACAAAAATATATGAAAAATGTTAAGTTAATCTAACAGTAATACTGTACTTGAAATCATAATATTATATATATATTCGAGTCTCGATATTTGCCTATGATAGTCAATTCAATCCCAAAGAGATCATGAATAAATAACTTAGTGCAAGTATCTTTAAAACTATGTTAAAATAAAACTAAATGAGGAGCTACTTACATTATTCTGACACTTAATACAATATATACAATACCTTATATTATAATAGTTAGAAAATCATAGGAAAGATGCTATGTATCACACTAGTCCATCAAAATGAGTTTTTAAATAAAAAAAATGTTTATTTTTTGAATAGTCGAAGTAAGTTTTTATATACATGTGATAATTTAATCAAATAGTTTCTACTTTCATGATGTAAATATTAAAATTGAAATCAACTTTTAATAATCTAGTGTAAATAAATCCACATAAAAATTTAGTACAAAAGTAACAATTACATAAGCAGTATTTTATTACAACAAAAAAGGTTTAACAATAAATCGTAAATCATGTGGAAATGTGTTATATCATTGAATCACAATAATCATTTGGCAAATAACAATCAAGATATCTTCAATTTATAAAAATCTAACAAGTATGGAAATTCATTGCTAAAATATATTTTTCCCAAGTACTTTTACATACCATATCAGGTATTACTAAATTAATGCTGTTAAATTTTATTAAAAAGAATGAATAACATCAGGAATTGTGTGTGGTCACACTTATTATTATTATTATTACTTGCAGAACTTGCTTAAACATTGCTTTGTTAAACATAGTATTAGCTTTAAATCATTTCATACAATCAATATTTACAAACAAGCATATTTCCTTTTTAATTTTTATATTTCACCTATTTCAAAAATTTGATTTACAGTGAAAGCTTAGGATTAAAAAAACTAATAAACAAAAATCGAATATACTGAAAAAAGACTAAGTATTGTTAATTAATTGCTCTAATACATACTTAAAATAAATTTGTCTCACAAAATATTTCCAGCCACATCTCTATATAATCTATATCATGATCTTAATAAATCACACATAATCAATGAAATTGTTAGCTTAGTATTAATACTATAGTTTAAAAAGAATACTATAGTTTTTAGAATTTGTTGAATTTTCTTAATAAATATAATACACTGCTAAAAGAGACAGCGTTTAATATTATACAAATAAGCATATTTGGTGATAATTTAATTTAACACTCAAATTAGGAAGTGAACAGTCATTAAAATTTTTAATCTTGCCCAAAAACCATTTATAAACTCAGCAAGCATTCCTCAAATACCTTATTCTCTATGCCTATTCTTCAGTGACATTAGCACATCACTATCACAATATTTGAAAATAGACCAATTAACACACACTTACACTTTTATTATGTCACTTGTCAATGTCACATTACTAAATGTTTCACATAGTATACCAGCAGAAGGCTGTAGCTATAACATGATGTGCCTTATAGCAGCCTTCAGCTGGCAAACCTGCCGCTATTCAATCTCTTCAGGTGGTCTTTTGTAAACAGGTCCAAATTTCGCCATATACTTCTTGACAAACATTTTGGCTTTCGATCGAACAGAGTCTGTTACTATTAATTCTTCAACTGAACGACAGTGTTTTAGTTCTTTTAACATCACAAAGTGAGTTAGCTGCAAATGAAAAGGAGAAACATTTATATTTTCCTGACACGAAATAGGAAGTTTAGCTTGGACTTAGGATAATTATGTTTTAAATAAAGATAACATAACATGTGGAACATAGGGGTGTAATGCAAATAACATAAATTAATAGAACCACTTTTGTTACATTATTTGTACAAACATAAACTAAATGAAAAAATATATAAAAAGTAAAAAAGTGTTTTTTTGAAGAATTAATGCAGTAAAAAAGTAGTAGTTTAATAATAAGGTAATATATATAGTTTAATAATAATAATAATAATCTATCTATACTAAAAAAAACACTAAAACTCAACAAACCTTTCTAGCTAAATGTTTGAAGTCAGCTGTAGACGTAATTCTTCCGGCTGGAGCATCTGAATGCCTATACGGATTGAGGTGCTGGACCATCACCCTCGCCATGGTGCTCCGGAACTGTTCCTTGATTCTTCTAGATGCCTCCTCGGGGTCTGGAGGTGGATGGACTGGAACCGGGACAGGGGTTGGTGGAGACGGTTCATTTGGAGGCGACGATAGATTGATCTTTTCCATGCCATCGTCTGAATCTTCTGATTCGCTATCTGTTTCATCAAGCTCGACAAACTAGAAAATAATTTGTGTTTAAATTAACTAACAGTTTTTTTTAAATTATTAAAGGTTTATGTATCATTGTGTCTGTGAACAAGTTCATAGTTCAAAAATATACAAGTCTTAAGATATTTAATGTAATTTTTAACTCTGTGTAAAGTCTCTTTTATTATTCAAATACTTAAAAAGGTTCGCTTTGCTTGATTTTTTTACTTCAGTCATTAATCACTTTAACCATTCTATAAATAAACTATAATAATATTTATAATAATAAAAAAAATATATAATATACGGAAGCTGATTTCTTCACTCATGTTCACACTTGGGATATATATTTAAATAAAACAAAACTATACACACCTTAAGATCCTTATGCGTGATCTCTTTGCCTCTTTTCTTCGATGCCAAGAGTCGCACCCTCTGTAGAAGCCGCTCCTTCCTTCTACGTAGCTTCTCCTTAGTCTGTTTATACCTCTTTACCTCCATGCGACCCGCCAATTTGTCTTCTTCTGTACGAGGCTATAAATATATATTGAGTATAAATATTTAAATATTAAAACAGCTTAAGGGTATTTTTTCGCATAACAGGGTAGTCAAGTCACCTAGTGCCAAGACACTAGTGAACTTAGTGCTTTCCGTCCACAATCGAGATATTGTGTTGAGAGGATGACTCAAATCCACGTAATGTTTTACCAAAACAAAATAATGAAAATAAATTTTAATTATCATTCCTCCGAGTGGGACTAAACCTAAAACAAATCGCGTTTGCAGTCAGACGCTTTAGAGATGCGTCGCGATAGCCTGTGTATATTTATTATTGAATACAATAATACTGTGTATATATATTAGAATTATATAAAAATATCTTGAATAAATCATTATATCAAGTAATTTGTTACAATGAAGTTCGGTATACCAAGGTTAGATTGGTATACAAATCGTAATGCGTATAACTGAGAGAATTCGTTGCGGTCAGGTTGTAAGTTGCGGAAAATTTTTAAACAGAGGTAAATAATTTAATATATTATGTAATGAAAATCGTTATAAAAATGTTTGAATTAATATTTCATTCACTTCTATTGGCAGTAACGAAGGACTTACACTTATCGGCCTTTCTGATACAAGTCCTGGTCTCCTTTTTCTTGGTTTCATGTTCAGCAGCGCATGATCTGGTATTAACCCATTTTGGGAATCTTCTTTTATTACTATATTTAAAAAAAAACATAATGAACATAGCATATATCATTTTAGTTATAAAAATGTTTAAGAATAATGTAAAAATGAAACACAATATAATATAAATTCTAGTATATAGGCAGATCATAGTATTCATTAAATTATTTATAATTACGCAAAATATAGGTTTTGTAAAGGTGTATCGAGACTTGGTGTGAACTTTTTAGTTACTCACTAGTTGTAAGTAAAGTAAAAATAACTTAATTGTACATTTATATATAAACTCAAAATTGTGTTGTGTCTTGCAAGCGCAAATTCTACGTAGATTTTTTTTATACTTAGGTAGTAGACTATATACAGAAATAGATAGATAGAAACACTTTATTGCACACAAAAGATATACAAAGAACAGTATACAAAAAAAAACAAAGTAGTACATAGTGTGCAAAGGCGGTTTTATTGCTGGTAGCAATCTCTGCCATACAACCTTTGGCGAAAGGAACTTGATATTTGATCTTGATATTTTTGCACTCTAGTTGAAAAGAGTTTTTAGTAACCTTATCAAGTGTGATTTAGATTAGATTTCATCAATATTTATTGTAAGCAATATAAAAAAAAACAATTGCTTGAGTGTCTTTACCTAAAAAACAAGTATTACGTAAAAATAAAATTAAAAAAAAACTACATGCCTTCATAAATTCCATTGACACCTTCAACAAGCTTGCCTTTAACAGGTCGTCCAATGACCGCAGACTCCAAAGCAGTCATTGGTTCAGCTTCCTCGTCTGAAGAGCTTTCATCTACATACACAAACAATATTAATACTTAAATCATAAAAACATATAATATTTTATGGAAATATGGAATAAGAAAAAACATTGAAAGACAAAAGATTCTTTTAAATTCACCTATGTTTTAAATTTATTAAAAGGTGAAATAAATACATTTGTGGGTTAGTGAAATCGGCAAGAACACAATAAGGACTTAAAATAATAAATATCACTATATTGATCAAGTTAAAGAAAATTAAACCAGCTGTAAAAAAAGTTGTCAATTCACACACTCAGAGGAAATGAATATAATTATCATGCCATTTGACATTTAATATTTTGGATTCTAACAAAAAACAGAGTGCCCTAATGCTAGTTTCTGTCTGTCCAACTCTGTCTGCCCAAGCGGGAAAAGCGTTCTCTGTTACGCATCATTACTACTATCAAATTATGGGATTTGGTCTTCCGTAATGATATATGTCCATCTCATTAAAATCTAAGTTATAATATAGTATATTAGATATGAAAGATAAATACCGGGCGAAAGCGGCGGCGGCGTGGGCGGCGCCCACTGCGGCTGGCGCAGCTTCACGTGGTAGTAGTAGCGGCGGCCGCGCGGGTCCAGCGCGCTGCGCCACATGGACGGCAGCACCACCTCCTTGTCGCCCTCCGACGGGGCTTCCATCTATTTAAGTTTGCATATAACATTAATGGCATTGTCTTAATTATTTTCTACACAGGATTATTTAAGAAGAAACCTTTCGAGTTCAAAATTTAGTTTATTTATATAATCTACTTCTGTTAGGTGCATTAAACATACATTGCCATACGATTACTAATAAAGATTTTCTAATAAGAAAAAAAAACAAAAAAAACGTGATGAGCGTGACTAACAGTTTTATGTACAATTACGATATTTGTAACAATTATTATCATTTTGAAGTACACAAAAATAATAAAACACGGGACATTCTGACATATTGCGTAGGATCATCCAACGCAAGCTTATCTTTTAAATTAAAATAGTAAAAACTTATTGTTATTATTATTGCATGTGTGTTTATTACAATAATGTAGTTTACCGGCTGTGTAGCGGGTACTGTAGGCGGTTGCTGGTGCGGCGGCTGCTGCGGCGGGAACGGCAGCTGCTGCCCGAACATGAACCCACCCATACCAAAACCACTCATGCCCATCATGCTGAAAACATATATAAAGTATTTACAAACAAAATCATTTTTTTGTCTCATTACAATTTTTTTCTTAAAAAAAACATCACCTAAATGGAAATCACTCCCACATCTCTGAACCACTACGATAGCATTAATTTAATTATTAGGTCAACTATGAAACAAACAATATGAATAAAATCTTATAATATCTTATATCTCTTATCTCTAACAGTATATATAATATCTCTTATGAGAGATTGGTGCCATATGTAAGCATAAAGGTACCCACCCTGCCTTGGGAACAGCAGCAACGAAATTATATTGTAATAATTTGTAGTTTACCAATTGTTAAAATTATAAATGATGATAACTAAACTCACATAATAAACTCACTATACCTGAGAGAGAATGACGTGAGAAAGATGTTTCCGAGATTAGTATGCAAATGCATAGAAAAATAGAAAAAAATAATATAAAGCACTGTTTTTGGTTCTATTATTAGTATTTCTTTTTCATGTCTTCCATATACAGATAGCAATCATTTATATATTTATATTTATGTATTGGTTATTTATTAAATACATATTGTTTTATTTTAGATCAGTTTAAATTAGACCGTTACTACTCACTTTGGTTGTGGCATACAAAACTGTGGACCTGGGAACGGTCCACAAAACCCGGGGGGTCCTTGAAATTCGCCATTAGGAACCCATTCAGGTACATCTGGCATTACTCCAGGCATCATACCGGGTACCGTTGGAACTCCAGGGGGTACAATTGGCATTATGTTCCCTCCACTCATAAGATTAGGACCCCCATTCATTAAGTTCTGGGGTCCATTTAGCATGTTTTGTGGACCCGACATCATGTTTTGTGGGAACATCTGTACATTCAAATATTTTTCATATTAGAAGTATTAAGTTATAAGTTTATATTGTAGTGTTAAAAAAATAAGTTTTAAAAGTGAAGATATAAACGTTAAACAATGTAAATTGCCTATCATAGATTTTATATTTAATTTATATTGATTATTGCTATACGCTTTTCTCGCGCAACAAAGTAATCAGAGAATCTATTGTCAAGACACTGATGACCGCCTTTCGCCAGAATCGAAAAATTGTGTTTAGTCATTACATACTTAATTTATATTTAGAATATCAAAATAATCGAAAATTATTTAAATATATACTCTTATATTATAGTAATTGTTGTAAAAAATAAAAGTTAACAACATATACACAAATTCATTTACAAAAACCTCGAAACTCACCTGAGCGAACGCCTCTTGTGGCCAATGTGGGAAGTGGGGATGGGAGTGGGAGTGGGGATGTGAGTGGGGCCACTGAGCATCACGGTCCCTCTGTCGGCGGCTCTCGTCCGCCGCCGCTGCCGCCTCCGCGAACGCGCGACGCCTCTCCTCTTTGCTCATGGGTGGGACCGCTGCTAGTACTCTGTCTGTTAGCCTACAAATTTATACAAATGGTCAAATTAGATACAAGTTTTGTTAAAAGTTTTTGTATTTCCAGTAAATTATGTTTTTAATTATATTTTATATTAATGATATTGTAGATAAAACAATTCGAATTACTTAGATTGCCTGAAAATTAACAAAATTTTAAGCGTCTGTTTGTAACGTTAAAACATATATGGTACTTCCCTAAACTAACATATTTACAACTTTTGTCTGTCTGGTTGTTAACTGAAACCGCTGAACTGATTTTAAAGGGACGTTCACCGGCAGATAGCTGATATAGTAAGGAGTAACTCAGGCTACTCTTACTCTATAATTATAAGATAAAGATCCATCGATGTAAAATTTCACGCGAACGAAGACGTGGGCCCGGCAAGAATATTATAAAATATACAGTTCAAAGACATTTAAAGGGACAGACAAGACAGAAAATTAAATGTTCACATTCGACAAGTTAATAAAACTTAATGGTAAAGAATCTTTTTTTTGCAAACTTTTTAATGGTACTTTTTAAGGGTCACTTTTAAAAAGTAGTAACATTTTTTATTTATAGAGAAAAAAGACAAACAATTGCAAACTTGGGTTAAGTTATATTTGATATATGTATGAAATATTGTTAAATTAGATATTCAAATTTTATATCAAACATGACACAGTGAAAAAGATATGATACTTTAAAACAAAATAAAAGTACATATAAAACAAAAAAATAAATGTAATTTTATTTACGTTGATATCTCGTTGAATACACAAAAAAGAACGAAATTCAATCAGTTACCAACCTAATACTACGCCTGCCCTCGGGACTGGTCCTCCGTTTTCTTCTATCCCTGTCATCCCTCTCTCTGTCTCTATCCCTGTCCCGCTCCCGCTCCCTGTACCGGTCGCGCTCGCGGTCTCGCTCCCTCTCGCGCTCCCGTTCCCTCTCGCGTTCACGATGGTGTTCCTCTCGCCTGTCGCGGTCGTCACGACGTTCTCGTTCACGCTCCCTTTAGTCCAAGTGAATATTAATACTAATCTATGTTAATTTATGTACGATACATTATTAAAAACTTTTGGAGCATAAGTGGAATATGTTAGGGAATGTAAACGATGTTTATGGGTTCGATTACTATCCGTTATTACTTCATGTATTTTTAGAGTATTATTTAATCTCGTCTCTCTTTTAGTAACCGACTGACTACTGGACCATGCTTTCTGATCGAACTCCGTCTATGTTTTTAACGGATGTTACAACTTTTTTTAAAGCCCTACAGAGAATGTAAATAAAATTCTTAAAAAAAATACCTCAAAATATTATCAAGAAATAGGCAATAACGGAGCGAATTTTGATGTACATATTGTATATAAAAAAATATTTTTATATATAAAACCATACTTTTAGAAATAAAAAAAATAAACAACATTAAGAAAATCTAAACCTGTCGCGATCACGATCCCTCGTCCCACTAGAGTCCGCCGCCCGCCTCTCAACATTGGCTTGACGCTCGTGTTCCTTCATTTGCTGTATGCGCTCTTTCTTTGGGATTTTAAATACTTCCTGCAGAAACAAAAAAAAACCTTTACTTTACTTAAGAATCTTATGTTATTATGTGATGTAATGAGTTTATATTGTATTAATGCTATCGAATACTTGAATTTGTTTATTATTTTAAAGTTATTGACGCCATTTTTATTATGACGGCTAAAAACTAAAGAAAAAAAAGAGTGATAGAGTAGAAATAGACTTTAAAACATGTTTTGATTTAAATAAAAAAGCACTAACAATACTATAGAAATTAAATAATTGTACTGATTTATCACTTTTAGTTAATGACCTTATTCAGGCCCTTTCTTAAAAAACGATGATTATCTGCATTTTGAGATAAAATAACCAGCAAATATTAATTTGAATTACCTTCAAACTGGACCATCTCTCAAGCAACTGATTACATAGATCCTTCACTTTCTCTAAAATTGCAGTATTTTCCTTAGCCTTATCTGCTAGGGTAGCCTCATCTTGAGCTGTTCTATTTGGAAGTTCTATGGGTAATCCTGTAAAAAAAATATTAATAACAATATTAACATATTCTTATGTGATTTTATTATAAGTGTGAACTATGTTATATTATTAAGGTAATAAACAGCATTGTACCTCAAGATAATTGTTAAAAAATATTTTTTTAAGTGGTTTAATAATTATTTTAAATAAAAATGTAATTAAGTTATAGGTTAAAAAATATATTAAAACAAAAACCTTTTTGACTTACACCTTACATTCCATTGTATTCATTTCATATATCAACATAAGAAAACAAAATAATAATGTTAATATTATAAAGCAGAAAAGTTTGTTTGTTTAAACCTAATAATTTTGAAAACTATCATATTTAAAAATTTCTATAAAAGATATAAAAACACATCATACGATCACACACATACGATCAATAATAAGCAGAACACGACAAATGTTGCAAGGGTAGAAAATGTACTCCTTGTGTACGCATCGCAAGGGTTTTTTAGTATCACTTTATAGTGATATTATATTATTTATATAAAACTATATAAATAAAATATATTCGTACCAGTAGCCTCATCAATGAACACGCTGTCCGGTGCAGGAGCATCGCTGGAACTGAGCCATCGCTCCACAATTGTGAAGAATCTACTCTCTTGTACCATTGTCTTGTTTGTGATTGGTAGACGATCTACTGTTTGTAACATTTCGAGTCTGAAAATAAATAAAATTTATTAATTTGAATAAAAATCAGCTCATCAATGGGAACATAAATTGTTTTTATTTTTGGCAAGTTTTTATGTACTAAGAAACATCAAATTTGGCCAATTTAATAAAAAAACGCACCTAAAACTCAAAGGAGCATCGGCACACCATGGCGCTAACAACCGCAGACCACGATAATCCAAGAACAGTCTGCGACAAGGGAGATGCGCATCCCGCAACAGACGGAGTAGCGCGGCTTGCGCGCGCCGCGTCTTGGCACGCACCACTGTGCGAGAGAGACGGAGAGTGTGCGCTTGGTTCTTCACACCCGTGCGTGTTAGAGCTTCTAGGTCTTCTTCGATCTGACGGTAAGTATATTAATAATTAGTAATTACTATATTTGTATGTATTTTTTTTCATCTTTCTTAATTATTTAATTTAATAAGTTAGTCAGTGAATCTATAAAACATGTAAATAAATATAATATATTTTTATATAATATATTTTTATATTTTATATTTAGTCTACATACACTAAGTCATGTAAATAACATAATTAGTATGTCATTTTGTTATTATCAAAATAATTTATAACTTTATTATCATTATTTGTACATTAAACAGTATGTATTTTTATTGCATATTTTCATTATAAACTCTGTAAGACCCACAAATTCCCAATAAATAGTATCAACTAACATCAGCATCCTGCACCAGATCCGGAGCTTTAGGCTTATACTTCCTATCTCCCTTGGGCTTACGCATGCGCGGCCGCGTCTGCGCTGCGCTCGCGTCACTGCGGCTGTCTGACGACTCCGTTGTACCTGACTTGGATGTCGATACGTCTTCCTCTTCCTATGAAATTAAATTTAATATATGTTAGAGAAGCTATCCATAAATGACGTCACATGGATTTGATAATTTTTTTAACTTTTTTCGCGTCCTTGTTAAAGTTGGTCACATTCGTGACACCACCGCTGTCGAGTAATGTTACACTTTGGCAACCCCTCCCTCTCCCATTAACGTGTGACATAATTTATGGATATATAAATTACAATAATATTCGAATATATGTTACTGTCAAGAACCTCTAAATTCGAATTCTCTAAACGCGTTCGAATCAATAAAATCAACTTCCACTATATCAAATCATATGCTTAGGGCAATACTACTTCTGGTTAACAAATCGTTTCAAAATGACTAAACAGATTTGATTGGCGCGGATTTTTTAGCTTACTTTTATCTGATTAGGCAAGTCATACTTTATATATATGGCTGACACAAGCTATTTGTTAAAATTACACAAAAAGCATCAATTAAGGTAGCTAGTAGCAAAATTGTGGCCAAAAATGAAGTTACTTATGCCTTTTTTTATTTTTAAAGAATTATGACTGCTACACAATTATTATCATTGAAATTATAAATAATTCTAAATAATCACGTACAATGATTTTTTTACTAAAATCATAATAAATCTACAAATAAATAAAAAAACCCAAGAAAGTATAAAAACCTCTTCATCATAATCATCATCCGAGTCCGGTTCAGCTCCTATCCAACCGCGACAGTTCTCAGCACCGCAATAGCAACGCTGTGCCACCTTACTGTATGCAACAAAAACAAGGCAAGTTGCTAAGAAATCCTATAATATATATTCAATTTTATATTTTGTCTGTGTTTATCTTTTTGTCACATTATAGTTATTTAATTCATTCAAAATTATAATATTAGAAAGTTAAATGTAATATCGGCCATATGAGTGTGCAAATGATGATAATCTCATCTTAATTTAATCTATATCTTTAATATAAATCTCTTCTTAAAAATTTTATTGTCATATTCTTGTTTTATTTGTACAATTTAGGAGTTACTATAAACAACAACTTATTACTAAAACAAAAATTACTAAAACTAGAACATGATTATTTATTTTTAATTTATTTTTCAGGTTCACACTTTCACACTGCTTAGCAGGATAAACAGGAAGTGCTTAGTGTCAAAAAGCTCTGTATTCCACTGTCATCTGAATTCGAAATATTAGTTGTTGAGTGGTTGACAACGCTCTTGGTTTTACCAGAGCGAATTAAACCCACAACCGATCGCCACAACCGGTATCAATAGTATTAATAATATTAATAAATAAAAACCTAAAACTTACCCAAATCTTTGAAACTGATAATCGAATGTAATCTCCTCTCCTACTGGTATATCTCTTTTGCTGAAGAACCCTATTCTTAGTTCTCCATTGACAGTCCACTTCTGTGTTTCGGCGTTTGGTTCACATGAATGATTGATAAATCTAGATATGTTCCCTTTCAGAGTAGCATCAATCACTGTATCCCCTTTTAAGGACATAAAATAATGGTGCAAGTTGTTGTCATCAGAGTAAGCCTGTGCACGCTTATAAAACTGTTCGTAATCCAGCACTTCGCCCACATACTCCATTAAAAATTCGCCTCTGCAAAGGAAAATGTTTAAAATAATAAAAAAAAGCTAACTTAAAATGTGAGTTTCTGGTTTCTATTACTCTTAACATGTATTAAATATTATTAGAATATGATATTCTTATATAATAATAATGTAATATTAGTTTTTTCTTATATTTTACTTTATATGTGACTTTATTAGTGAAAATGTATATTTCAAGAAAACAAAACTTTGTCATCAACATTTTAAAAGGGTTGTTAAAATAAACCACTCAAGTAGTCCATTGGAAAAAATATACATGTATGGCATTTTTTCCAAATTAAAATAGTAATATAGTTTTTAAAGAGAATATAGATAGTAATATATTAATAATATAGCAAGGACATGTGTACTTTAAAGTACTTTAAACTAACATGTTATATTAATTATATGTGGTTTAAATCTTCAGTGTGAATACAACTGTGAAAATCAACAAAGCAATATCATGTGTTTGCTTTTATTCTATTAATTAGTAATACTAAGCCAGCACATATGTATTAAGTTGTCGCACTGCCTTATTGTTTCATATTAAAATATTTCGCTGCACTTATAATAGAATATGTATCTAATTGAAACATAGTTAATTATAATATTAGAGTTTGTGCTTACAATATTTTAAATATCTCCTCTTAATAATTAATTCTCATTTTTATTTTATTTATACATTTACTTATTATACTTACAAATAAAGTTCATTCTTATATAATAAAGCATTACTTAAGAATTTGAATTAATTAAAATTAAGTAATATTTGTGATATGCATTCATCGGAGTTACAAATATTATGTAATAAAATTAAAACAATTTATTGCCATATGCTCTATTCTACAATAAAAAAGAGGTTTTACTACAAAATGAATAATTATCATCTTACGCTGTAATATCTGCATTAGCTTCAACACCACATCCCTTTTTATCAGCATAAAATACTTTTAATTGAGCATTTTCTCTCTTTTGAAACCTTCTGTTTGTACATCTATCACCAACTGGACATCTTGAATTACTGTAAAAATAAAATGTATGAACAAAAATCTGTACAAACAATTATACACACATTGAACTTGGTACTTTATTCACTTAGACTTTCAGTATAAACTTGAAAAAATAGAACCTATATTATTATATTTTAAAGTTGAAATAATGTGTATAGACATATTATTTCAACTATAAAAGTAAAATTTCTTTTTTCAGGCTTATATAGGAAATTCAGGAAATTCTTTCTTAGTGTTCTTCTACACCACCTAATAAATCTATATGTCAAGTAATATTAGTTTTCAGTGTCCAGCAACATCAGCTTTGCATTGCTTATCCCAATCATTTAATAATGAGACAGTCTCATATAGCTTAATTCACATTAAGAAGAGATTTAAAGTAATACAATATTATAAAGCTTACCATTCAATCATAAGTAATCTATTCAAACAGTCTTCACCGCAAGCTAATTCTCCTCTTTCTAACTCATCCTTAGTCATAAAGCAATCACAGATCATCTTTTTTGTCTCCTTACTAACCATACGTTCACATAAATATTCATTTTCCTCTAAATGTTGATATTGATTTAATCTCTCTTCAATAATTTTATCATATGCCTCTTTGGATAAGGGTATTACGGTTTGTTCTTCTTCTGGCTCTTTAGGCACTTCTTCCAGTGCTGGCAACTTTTGAGGTAACCCAGGACTAGCTAAAGGTGAGTTAGCTGGTGAATTTGCTCCCATTTCCAGCTCACTAGATCTCCTCCATCGAGATTTAACCTTAACTGGCATCTCAGATGGCACAGGAAAAGTCAGTGTATTGGGAGTACTATTTTGTACATTTTCAGACTTTTCTTGGCTGTCTGAACCCATTTCTTCTAACTTTAACTTAGTTTGTGTGATTAAAGCCTTTTTGAGGGGTGTTTTTACTAACCCATAACCCTTTGTTTTTTGTTTCATTGTACTTATGGTTTTTATGCGATTAGATCTTCTTACACCTGTTGGTGATGACTCAGCAGAGTCATTTGAATTATTAGGGTTCTGTTCTGTTACTCGTGATGAATTACTATCATCGGACAAGGTAGAACTGGGTGTCAAACTTGGGTCAGGTCTAATCAAAAGATCATTTAATATTTGTGGGTCAGGAGTACTGCAAGGAGGAGTTCTAACCTCAACATTTTCGGAACAATCCATAGGTGAGCATGAATTAGATTCCATTTGAGCAAGATTAAGCTTTGCAAAGTTATTTTGTATATCAGTCTCTGATTGTTCCTCTTTTACAACTTCCTCTGTGTCTTGCAATGAAACTTGATTAGGACTCTCTATGTTGATATTATAGTAAAGTTCTTGATTATCATCTTCAACAATTTGAACAATTGTAATAACTTCATCATCGTCACCATACTCTAAATGCTGTTCTACTGTTACTTCCTGGTTATCATTTTGGATTTTATCATCATTTTCAATTTCTTTAACAGAATTAATTTGTTCTATTTCATTCTCAGCGTTGTCTTTCAATTCCTCAATTATTTGTTCAGAAATATTAATTTCCTCTTGATTTGTTTTCTCTTTAAAGGTATCTTTAATAACTTCTTCATGATCACTGATGTCTTCTTTTATTATTATAATATCTTCTTGGGTATTTTCAACTGGAGCAGGTGACATTTCTCTCGAGTTTACTTGAGATGAGTTGACAGGGAAAGTTAAAGGACTAGAACAAGCTCCACTGTTTGTGTCAGATTGATTATCTAAAGCAGCATCGGACTCTGAGCTTGCACATGGATCAACAACTCGTATTTCAATACTGCTATTTGTTTCACTATCACTGCCTAAATCATATTTTTTACATAAGCGATCGTCATTATTAAATAAGCAACGATATTTACCAAATTTTTTATGTAAAGCTACAACTGGTGTAAGATTAAGTTGATCAGTTTTTAATGTTTGTACATCTGATGATAATTCATTTTTTTCAATTTGATTAGACTGTTCTTCAGTTTGGACGTCAGGGGGATGATTTTCTTCGGTGGATGATTCAGGTGCTGGCTCAATAGAGGTAGACGTCTCGCCTTCAGTAGCATTTGTAGTTTGTGCTTGTTTCCCGCGTCGGGTTGATCGACGAGACGGCGCCTTAGTAGCTGGCTTCTTTCTTTTTGCCATTGTTGGCAAACAACCTATAAAATTGAGACACTATTATAATCAGGAAAGAAACATGCATGAGATACAAAACTCAGTGACCTCTTTCGATCGTTAATCGTAATTCCTCTTCTGTCAATGCCATATTGTTGTTTTGGCATAAGCGATAATTTTAATATATACAACAATTAAGCACGTTTATTTTAGATTTATGATTACTACATAGTAAATAATTTTTAAGTCAATAGATGATCAAACAGCGTAACCGCCGGTTCGATGCCCTTAAATTTTTATACTATTATTAACTAAATTAAAACGTACCATTACTCTCTCAACTTTTGATTATTTTCTTGAATACTGTAAATAAAAACAAATATTCAACTTACAAATTGTCACAAATATAGCAATATGCAAGCGACAACTATTTCATTTTTTATAAATCCAATCCATTGGTACTTTTTATTAAATTGGCATCCATCATTAATTTTGTTGTGCCCAAATTGTCAATGCCAGTGCACAAATTACTTATATAGTTTTCATGTTTATGTCTGCCCCGCCATACCTATGAGAATAGATTTAAAATCATAAAATTACAATTTTTGCAAGCATTGTAACCATATATTCAATAAAAATTATTAAATAGTAACTAAATGATTCAAAATGGAATCGATCTAAATAAAGCCATGAGTATACATGAGATGGGATATTTTTTTTTTACACATTACTTTAAAATCACATATATGATATAAAAGTAATATGATAAAATTTTAGATATTTCAGATTTAATTTTAAAATTAAAAATAAATTTGAGACTATTTTGTAAATTTGTATTATATGAAAACATTTAAAATATTCTCAAAAATTATAGTGTCTATGTTTCGTAGGATATTTCGCAAGATTCGATATTTTAAAAATAATTATGTTGTATTTATTTTTATATGTATGTAATTTTTGTATTTGTAATTTTGACAAATCAAGATCCAAAACTCTCTTACTGTTTATATGATTATTGATTTTATAATCTGTAAAAATGTATTATTTCTATAACTAATATTCTCTATGGCTATCTGCTATCGTGTCAATTAGCGGCTTTCGATATTATTTCTGTCAATATTAGGATCTATTTAGATTATAAATAAAAAAACACATTGTTGGGTTTTCTAACTTAAAAATAATACCTTCCCCTAAAAATGACGAATGAAACACCTGAGGTAAGAACTAATAAAATTATTCTATCGATTTCTTGTATTTATGTATACTTGAAAGACACGTCACTCTTCCCAATGCACACATTTTTGTATCTAAACTTTTTAAAATTAATATTGTAAACATTGATAGTGCTATTATAATATTAAATTATAAAACATATTGCTTATTAGGAAATAAAGTTAACGGTTTTAAATGATTTGTTTTCTTTTGCAATTGAAAAATAATAGAAAATACTTTTAAGCACCAGATTCAACTTGCTTTTACCTTTCAGGTAGTTAAAATTAATAAATGGGATGGTGCAGCTGCTAAAAACGCCATCGATGATGCTATTAGAGAGGTGATTATAATAATATTTTAATTATTTAAAATATGGTAATAACATTTAATATATATATTGAAAATTTTGCAAATTTCTATTATGATTAGGGGTGAAATTTATATTAAGTGATTTTTATACTTACTTATTTCTTTATTAAATTTTAATAAGTCCATATACTTATATTTTAGGTTTTTACTGGAGAATTGAAATGTAAAGAGAGCTTTGCACTGATTGATGGACGCTTGTTCCTGTGTGCTTTGGCTGTTGGGGTTGCACTATATGCTCTGCTCTGGGATTATTTATATCCCTTCCCACAATCAAAGTGAGCTATTATTTTTTATTACTTAAAAAATGCTTATTAACATAAGTAATGTTACAAATTACAAACAATTTAAGTTTTTTTAAATATGAATGTCAAACTGTCAATTAAAGTTTTTCTTCTAAAATAACAATTTTGTACATGTGCATTTTTCAGATTGGTTCTCATAATATGTGTATCTTCATATTTCATTCTTATGAGTATTTTAACCCTTTATACAACTTTCAAGGAAAAGGGTATTTTTGTAGTTGCTAAGGAAAAAGTTGGAAATAATAACCGAGTTTGGGAAGCAAGTTCTTATGTGAAGAAGTAAGTAATTGTTTATAATAAATAATTCCATTATATCATTAAATTTTTATAGTATTGAGTATTTTGTTTGACAAATTTGCTCTAATATTGATAATAACTGTTTAAAAATATCAAAAGTCATGGGCTATTACAATTGTTTCATTTACTTCTTAATATTAAGTACAAAATAAAAACATTTTTAGTGACAGACTTTATCCCTGATTGAGCTTGTCAGAGAGTATATTAAAAATTATAAATATTAATTACATTAAATTCTATATTTTTTCATTTTATAGACATGATGACAAATACAAGTTAGTATTGGTAATGAGAAACTCTAATGGAAAGTCCCGAGAAGCCTCTATCAATAAGTCTTTTGCTAATTTCATTGACACCAATGGTACAGTTGTACAAAATGTTATTGTCAATGAGATCACTAAAATCTACAACTCTCTGTCTGCTGAGAAGAAGGAAAAATGAATATATCATGGGCTCAAATACATATGTAATTTAATCTCAATAAATTATATGTAATGCTTATATTTTTTGTTTTCATTTAAAATTAGTAATGTGATTGCATTGATTAATATTAATTGCATATAAAGTAAAAATTAAATTTGTAAGTATTTTGTTATTTCAAAAAATATATTTCTTTACAAATCTCGTTATAAAGCAGCCATAAATCTATTGCTGAAAAATATTGTCTACAACATGAATGATTGTTTGTACAAATAATTTAATTTGTAGCTAAAATCGTTAACAGTAAAAAAAGTCAAGTACCTTTCCATAATAAAAGTAAATAATAAAACAATACAATCTAAAAAGTAATGCAATCGACCTATAAAGTGTATTTATAGGGAATTTTAAAAGTATTTTATAATAGTTGATCATAACCATCGTGTCGTAAACTCGTGCCACATTTAAATAGGATAACTATATAGTCAATGTCATACAACGAGGCTCAAAGATTAAATAGAGGGCGCTGTTTGCTTAACTCGGCGCTAATTTCACGTTGTACGCTTAAAATCGAACTCTACCATAGATTATGCAAGTTTTACTTAGTCGGTCCCTTCTCCGTGGGCGGGTCGGTAAGGCAGGCCATTGTGATGCCTTGCCGCGCGATAATACACGAATATAATATTTAAATAATATATATTCATAGTTGTAATAATACAATAATTTATAACACAGAAGTGATGTGAAAATAATACACGTACGTGTGTATTTAATAAATTTTATTCTTATATCTAAAACGAAAAATTGACAAACCTACAGTGCCCTTGTGTACTATAATTAGTTCTTTTATTTATGTAATAATTAAATGTATTATTAGACAAACCCCGTTATTAAAAGCATAAAAGGTAAGATCAATTCAATCATTATTGTAGTTAGCTGGCAATAGCAATAAAGGTTAAGCCTAATGCAAACAATATTGATTTTTCCCATTTCAAGAAACTTAAAATTAGCAATAAAAGTTATTAAATATTTATATTATGATTTTTATGAAATGTTATTAAAACTTCTCTTTCTTCTTCTTCTTCTCTTTTAACTTCTCTTTTAGATATTTTAGAATTAATTTTTAAAGCGGTATCAGGTAATTTAAAATAAATTATCTAAATATTAAAAATACATCAAATATATAGATATATCTTGTAATTTAGATATAACAACCACTAACGTTATATGACATCATACAGCTTTACCAAGGTCATTCTTACGGTAGAGTCGCTCAAGTTTTACCTTAATGATATATTCCTGTTATATATTGCATGTTATGGTTAATGTGTTATTTATATAGTAAAAAATAGAGCGTTTTTCGTCATAATATATTGCTTTTAATTTTAAAAAAAATAATTTATTTCATTCATGAGCTGCAACAGAAAATTATTAATTTTCTATAAATTATAGGTTTCATGCGTTCATCTATAAGACTGCCTATTTATATGAATATATATGAATTTCCCTATACATTGTCACCTGATTACGTTTTAAAGCGCCTTGTAATACGACAACGTATTACTATTATCACTAGCTCAGTCTATTTTGGTTTTGGCTCGACATGTGCCATACTATGACTAGTTAGTTAGATGATATTTAATGCATTGTACAAATAAATATAATTCTAAACTTTTATGTACCAGTATAAATTAAATAATATTGCTTTAAATTTGTTACGACAAATATAGACTATAAGTTTTATTTATTATTCATATTGTATGTACATTGAATGTATAATCTCAATATTTTATTGTTCATTACCGACGAGCACAGGTTCAAATTCTTCCTTTTTTATATGTAGTACGTATATAGCCGTATTTGCTGTCTATTTTATTATTTCGTCACATTATCTAACATAATTTACAAATTGGCATTGCAAAAGTAAAACTAAGCGTCCTTGACACCGTAGAGTTCATCGAAATTGGCTTTCCAATGCAGTTTTGTCATGTACACGAGCTGATGAAGCCGCAAAATATATAATTGGAACTTAATTCCGTACCACTGCCAAAAATTAACCATTTGTATAGCTCTTCATTCGTGACATAACTGGCATGCTAACAACGGTGTGTCAAACAATTGTAGCGACTTGCGAGATACCCGCCCTTGAGGTTACATTGATCTCTCTTTTCTAGAAGATTAACATTGAAGCACATTATTTTTAGACAATCACATGCTATAAGCGTGATAAAATATTAGATGGAACTTTTCGATCACAACTATACGTTAATACGTATAATGTACATGAAATAGTTAAATATTTTTAACATTTTTTTGAGAAAATCTAGTCGATAAAGTACTAAATTGCTGAATCTAAATTCTATGTCTCATGAATCGAAATAAATATTTTATATGACCTAAAAATAAATAAAATATCCTAACGTCATTATTATTTGGTTAAATTATCTTAAATACATTGTAAACTAATATTAAATAACTATATTTCTAAGATCTTTATAATAACTATACTTGTAAGAACTATATTTCTAATAAATAATATTAATCTAGAATGTAATCATTTAAAGTACGAGCTCTACTTTTGTAACACGAGGTGTAACAAAATGATTAAACACTTCTTATCGCTTGCAAGTCATATAGGAAGTGATAAACGATTAATTCACCATTTTTATGTCCTCATCTTTAGATAACTTTAAAATGAGATAACGTAGCTATCAGTCATCTTGTTGTAAATGGTGTAGACTTGTCTAGTATTTTTGGCAAACTTAAAATAGCATTCAGTGATGTTTACACTGAAGTAAAATTTTCCCCAAAAATATATTATAGGTAATAGGTGGATCGTGGCGCAGTGTGATAGAGTTTAAATATAAACGCGATCGGTTATGGGGCTCGATGCCTTGGTGGAATAATAATATTTAAATTATTTTTATTTGTTCTCCTTTGTTAAGACGAAGCGTGGTGTTGAGTTCCATTCAACACACATTATTTCGCCGCAGAAAGCTGAATTCGGAGTCTTATATATCTTGCTACTTGGAATAAAAGTGTGAAGCTAAACAAAAGTGGGTTTCATTTACTTTTAGAGTTAAAAGAGCATATTATCCTCGTTAAAATTGATTAGGATAGTTTTAAATATATAAAAACGTAAGTTTAGTTTGGATATCAAATTAATCAGAAGTAAATTATTTTGACTAGATAATTAGTACTAGTTCTCACGAGGAAAAACGTGTTCTAGCTAAAACGGTTTTAGCATATATATTATATATGAAATTGTGTATGGTATGTTACTTTAAAACTAATATTAAAAGTGTAGGTATTTAATTAGTAATATTCTGGATTTTATGTTGTAAATTGTTCAAGTAAATTCAGTTAATTTTGATGATTTATAAGTGTAACTAAATAATTGATTAATGTGTTTAGTATGCAAAATTACGATAACAGCTAGAAATACTTGGCATTTACCGCCAATACTTTGTCGTTTCATATGCTACATATACGTATTTTGTTGCGCAAGACACGGAAAACTTATAAATAACAAAGTTAAATAATTTACAATAACTACAAAATAAGACAACCGTGTAAATTTTACATGTAAAAATTATTAATAGGAGTTTTACTTCGAATAAAGAACAGCTTAACATTTTTCTTCCGCACAGCAGAGTAGTCAGAGCAAACCTAGTGTCAAGACACTCCGTCCTCGACTCTGCGTCTAAAATAGACTCATTACATGTTGAGCGGTGGATAAAAGTTGTGGTTTAAATATAAGAAGTCCCCGGAAGGAACCCATACACGAACGAGAACGAGAATGGCTTATATTTACAATAACTGCCTATCGTACCCATTAACTTACGCACCTACTACTTACCGTATGAATATTATCTCTATTTTGTAATATATCAATAAGTTGTGCCTTTTTGTCAAGAAATAATAAAATAAAAGAAATAATATCTTCACCTAAGTAAACCTACATAAAGCATTTACGTAGTACTGCACATTTCATTATTGTCTGCATGTAACTTGATGGTTGGTTAATAAGACTGTGTAGAAATTGTTTAGGAATATTTTCAAGCCGTCGTGTCTATTTTCTCTCCTCCTCTAATACTTACATAGATATCCATGAGTAAAAGTAACTTACCAACGGGTGATTTGCTTGGCTTCCCTTTTTTATTTGAATGCCAAAAAGTCCGAACTATCTATAAAGTTAATGTAAAAACAAGAGAAAGCTTGCCTTGTCTCTTACATTTGAGTTTCGTTGAGGTATCCTTTTAAGCTAAGTATTGCTTATATTTGGAAATCCGCCCTCCCAAAATATATATATATATATATATATATATATATATATATATATATATATATATTTATATATTATACATGCTAGTAGAGTGTGCGTATGAATGTGTATCTTGCATATCAATGTATGTGATTTAAAACTTTCATTATAAGTTAGTGTGTTTATCCATTCCTTTATATAATTTTAGTCCATTCCGTTTTATACTCAGGTTCTTACAACGTGTGATTTTAAATACAATAGATATACTTAGACGTTTTATTTAATTTTAGATGCATTTTATGTTAAACGGCGGAACTCGCCACATTTTTTGCTATCGCACCTGGAAAGTATAAAAATTCCATTGCATATCGAACTTGCAACTATCACGTCATAAGCATAACTGCGTCACGATGAATTGAGACATATATCTTTCTGTAGGGAAGTAGACAACCTATTATAGGTAAACCTTGACACAAAAAGCAAGGTTTTATAGGCAAATGAGGGATTTGATCTACATGTAAATATAGTATACGTACTAAAATAACCTATTTATCTAACTTAATACTCTAATAAGTCTTAGACAATTGTAAATAAATATATGAAGTTTAAAGCTTTACCTAAATCTATAATTAATTATTTACTTTGTGTTTTATACTTGTGTAAAACAAAAAGAATAAATTGTTTACTTTGTTGAAAGTAAAAAAAAATCTACTTTATAGTTCTGACGAGACTTATCTCGGCCTGCGCTTGGAAAACGATTTTAGAATCTTGTTATGTTTAAAAGCTACGACGTTGTAGATAGAAAGAAGACTTCAAAAACTACCTTCAATAATAATTTTTAAAAGTATTTGCTAACGAAAAAAAATGTTCTGATAATTTGCCTTTTCATCTAAATAAGTATGAAAAATTTGTTCTATGTTGAGACTCGTGACAGACTTTTAAAATATAAACTGCTAATATTTAAAATATAAACAATAATTCCTTGTGTAATGTTTTACAATTGAACACTTATATAACTAACGATTACGATTGAGTGACGAAAGAGGATAATTATCCCTTTGATTCAGAGTTTATGTAAAAATGTTATTATGCAGTTCCATTGCAGTAGTAACCGGAGGTTTTTTTTTTTTCAAAATTAAAATGATCACTATTTTTATTCCGACCTACATTGTACACGAGAGTTTCAAAAATTGAAATTATTTCAGTATAGCACATTAGGTCAATATCAGAGTTTTTAAACGCGATCAGTTGTGGATTTAATTCCCACTCGGGGAATGATTAAATTTAAAACATTTACATTTTCCTTACTCTGGGAAGACAAGGCGGCGGTGAGTTCCGCGACTTAAACTATGTCTAGAATCGGCAGAGTACAGTGTCTTCACTTCACTTCCTATTTTGTGCTTTACTGCTTAATGTGAAACTAAAAAGAAATTGGAACTTCTAAAAAGTTTAATTAAAAAAACTACCTAATACTATTATTAATAAAAATGTCGATACATGAAATGAAAATTCCATATTTAAGCAGATTTCTAGTGCATAGTGCAGACGATACTATTGTTTGAACACGACATTATGAATATTGACATACTGGGCATATCGTGATAAATTATGCAGTCTATGTGTTAATGATACAGATGACTCATATCCTATCAGTTACCTATTATCTCACATTTTATTTACGAATTAATAGTAATATTTAATATTATAAGGCAATTAACATGCAGCTATTTAATGTATGTAGATAGTATTGTAGAGATTACCTACATAATAATTAAAATATCATACATATTTGTGTGTATATTATATGAACTTCACAAAAAAATAAACGTAAACTATCCGAATTTTTGAATCAGGTTTTATAATTTTAATATATATTTTTTTTTAATTCTTTTCAGACAATGTCGAGGAGAAAATTATTAATAGGAGGAGCGGGAGTAGCGGGCGCCGCGATAGCTGGCTGGGCGCTCTCTGCGGACGACAAGCCCGTATGTATCGCATTACACTTCATTGCGGAAATCAGGGCATCCTCTATATCTATGCCGCTCTATATTTCAATCTATGCAAAAATGTTCTTTCAATTATTCTTGTATTAAACATAGAATAAAATTAAATTGTAGTTACGTTGTTTAGTGTTTTGTACTAAGTACCTTCACTATTTAAATATTAAAAAAGAAATAAATAGTAAAAAAAACTAAATACTACACCATTAAATATGCTCACATTACTGTAATAAATCTATGATACCTTCAACTATTAATAAATTACGGAATATGATAGCATAGGTATATATTGTGGACAAACGCGTAGTAAAACGTAATTTTACTATCAGTAGTGTCATTATCTAACTGATATTATCAACAACTTATTTCTAATTAGATAACAATTCGATGGATAGTGACAGACGGATTGTTGCCAAGTCATTTATGCATGTTTTCATATTGAATAACGGACAAAGGGCTCTAATCGTTTTATATAGTCGTACGTTATACAACTTGATACTTTTTATTGTTGTATTGGCGAAATAAATAAACTACATTACTATAATAGTAATAATAGAAATATTATATTGGATTTTATGATATAACAGAAATATTATTTTGCTTGTTCTGCGGTTTATGCGGTAGCCTCAAGGATAGGACGTAGTGTTAATTCACTTCGTTTTTTCTTTTCAACCTCCTGATATATCCTGATAACAATCTGAATAACGGAAATAACTAGATCAGGAAAACTGTCTATTTTGGAAACATAATTATTTATAGGATTTATAGGATTTGAACTTACTTCTAACGTATACGAATGGTGCGTCTTTGTTGAACTACGACCACTGTTTTTTTATATGTAGGTTGCGCATTTTATACTTTATACCCCATAGCAGGCTCTTCAGAAACAACCTAATGTCTGAATCTTTCGTTGACTTGGCAATAATTAGTTTAGATAAGATATTAAATGCTCTATAGTATCCGTAAAGACCCTCTTCTCTTGTCATTATAAACTTTGTTTATTTATATAGCTTTTGTTTATTTACTTGTTAAAGTTAAAATCGAGTTACGTTATAGGAGGACTCATTAGAACAGTAATAAGAATATAAGGAATATAAGGCACATAATTCGATTATAATTTTCTACCAACTTAGATCTATGTTATTTGTTTAATTACAGACATTATCTTCTTACATAACATTCTATTTATTTGAAGAATAACATACATTTTTATTTAATTATGTATGAATACGTGCCTATTAGCTCAACACATTGAGGTTATTAAAACTGTAGCTCATAATAAAGAATCGCCTTCGGCTCTTTATTGATGACGTAATCATTTTAAAATAATGTTAACATAATGTATGAAGCTGGTGTTAGATGTGCATATTAGGTATTTTCAACTTAACGTGCATTCTTCATCTCTGTAGGATGGACAGAGAGAACAATACAATTAACTGTCCCATCAATCAAACTTTTTATTAAGTATTGAAAAATCTCTTTTCTTGTAACTAAAACGGGAATGTAAATTTTATAAATGCAAAAGCTTCTTCAGTAGTTGTTATATTTAATTAATTTGTCTTTAAAACTAACATATTTATATAATTCCAGTGAAAACCAATTATATCTATTATACGCAATATTATTATTTGCACAAACAAATATTAGATAGCATTTAGTTTGCTATATAACTTTGGCATTGTCCACCTGGCACGTAATGACGCTAGTTAATATGTTATTCATTTTTAAAACCCATTATTGCAGCACTGGTACAATCCATCAACAGTAGCGGCTAAGACTGATCGTAAGAAGAGACCACTGCCGAGCCGCGCGGACCAGGTAAAGAGTCTGCAAGCCGGTCATACATATGATGTGCTTATCATCGGTGGCGGCGCTACGGGCGCAGGGTGTGCTCTCGATGCCACTACTAGGGGTAATTTAATAAACTTTTGTTCTATTATCTTAAAAATAGCAAAGTACAGCTGGGCTTGCCGCCAGCTGTTTGTAATGCTGGGTAAATCGAGAGGATAAGTGATGAAACCATTCTAAGATATCTGATGCTAACGTAAACGACAAGAGGTCGAAGACCTCATTAGCCTTTGAAAACACTTCATCAAGCAGAAAGATCTCTCGAAATTCATGCATAAAAGACTTGAAGTCTATGGTTGTCTATGGACCAAGATTTTGTTACATCTGATTTTTATGGACACTGAATATATATATATATATATATATATATATATATATATATGTGTGTGTGTGTGCAGTGCTATTTACGTTACAAATTTTTCTTTTGGGAATTAACTTACATACTGATATGAGTTTTAAAGTTTTAATATTAGTATTAATAAGTAAATCTACAATGGCGGTTAGTCATATATTAATGTCACATGTTGTATTCGTCACAATGGTGGATATTTCATCATATACGCAAATACCTTCAATATTGTAATAGGCATTTAAGTCAACCATTTTTCATTGCCACTTTAAGGTTATTAGTAAGGTATTATTGTAATATCTAATTACAATTCTACAGGCCAGTCGTGGCGCAGTGGGACATCGTCTGACTGTAAATGCGATCGATTGTGGATTTGATCCCCACACGAGGAAGTAATTATGTTTAAATTACTTCACTCCCTCGCTCTAGTAAAGATAAAGTGCGGCGTTGAGTTCCACTCAACACGCAATGTCTCGATTTCGGTGGAAAGCGATGTACAGAGTTTCTTGGCAGTAGGTACTTTTTGTCTGCCCTGCTATGCGGCACAAAAGCGTGAAGCTAAAAAATACACTTATAATCTGGCGGAACCAGATATCTATTATTGTGGTACTAAACAAATTTCTACTGGTCGATTGTATCAAATTTTACTCGTTATGTTCTCTAGTAGTTTCCGACTGTTGGAGCTTCTACCACGAAACTTACTAGGTTTATAGAGATTAGTCTAAACATAATTTAGATTAATGTTGAATAACATTTCCACGTCAAATTAGACATAAACAACAATACCATAAGCGATCAATCTCGCTTCGAAAAAATATTCAAATTTTAATGTAACAAGCATGAGTGTTTTGCAACTCTCTGTCAAACGGTTATTTCAATAATAAAATATTTAGAATCCAGTACTCACTAGTGCACATATGCTCGAAGCACTCAAGGATGCCACTCTACTAGTGCACATTTTCTGACGGCCTTGAGCTGCACATGGATCTGCTTATTAATTCAGTAATAATACAATAGAGGCCGGTCGTGGCGTAGAAGGACAGCTTCTGACTAAAGCGATCGGTTGTGGCATAATATACTTAAATTATTTTCATTTCCTCGCTTTCATAAGGTAAAATGCGGCGTTGAGTTCCGTCACAAAGCTGTGCAGAGAGTGTCCTGTTTTACCCTGCGACGCTGAATAAAGGCGAAAAACTAAAAAAAATACTATATAATTATGTTGAAAACTCAATTTTAAATTTTAAACAAAAGACTTCAAATTACAGCGTCGATTTGTTTCGAGTGTTCGCCTACAGAATACAGTTTAGCTATTGAAAATATTATGTTGAAAAATTTCTGTATGAAAATTTCTCATGCCTATTATACGTATCTAACGTTTTTTTCTTTAGTATTCTCAGAAAAATGTAATGACATGATGTAGAACATTTATTGTTTGTTATTCAAGGTCTTCGCTTATATGTATCATCTGGAGATGTTACATTAGGAGTGAAATTAAATTTCAAAATAATAATATACTTTATGATATAGGGCCACTGTAACAGTCTGACTATGTAACTATTTTAAAAAAATTAATCGCGTATATTTTGGTATTTAAAAATACATTTTTGAAAACCCGACGTTTCGAAAACCGTAGATTAATCGCCCCATTAAAAAAATATAGTTTTGTTTCGTTTTAAATTTATAAAAATCCTGCAATTGTATTCAAACTATTTTTATTTCTTCGTTCTGGTAAGACAAAGTGTGTGAGTTACGCTGTTTCACCCTCAATGTCTTGAATTAGTGCGGAAAGAGACAAATGTGTTAACACTAGTTTCATTCTGAAAAGCTATGCGGAATAAAGCGTAAAGTGGGTTTTTTATTAAGAAGGCGATTAGCAAAATAATGAATCACTAGATACGTAGTCTACCAGGCAAGAAAAGTATATTACAAACGGTACTTATTGCATATTTTTATCTGCAGGTCTTCGCACAGCCATGGTTGAAGCTGACGACTTCGCCAGTGGAACATCCAGCAGAAGCACTAAACTTATCCACGGAGGTGTACGATACTTACAAAAGGCCATTTTACATCTCGACTACGATCAGTACAAAATGGTGAAGGAGGCGTTACACGAAAGAGCCAATATGTTAGAAGTTGCGCCGCATTTGACTAGGCCATTGCCTATATTATTGCCAGTTTATAAGTGAGTACTTATTAATTATGTTGAGAAATATATAGTAATTTAATTATGTTGAGAAATATAATAATTATGTGTAGATCAAACTATTTGTGGGGAGATATTCATTTTTTTGCTGTGTTTTCATCCTACTATGAGTCAAAACTTAATGGGCCCTTCTAAGTTTTGTAAACAATCTTAAACTTAAACATTGTAATTTGAATTTCAGATGGTGGCAAGTTCCATATTACTGGTTCGGAATCAAAATGTATGACTTGGTGGCTGGAGACAGAAATCTTAAGAGTTCATATTATTTATCTAAAAAGAATACTCTAGAGCTGTTCCCCATGTTGAAATCAGATAATTTGTGTGGAGGCATCGTGTATTACGACGGTACGCTTTCACTTTATTATTTAACGGGATATCTACTAGTGATAGTCCCGTCAATATAGGTGCAACCGTTCCAGAGACTAGTTGTAACAAACACACTGACAAAAATGTTATCTAAATGCATATGTATGCATACATCGATAAATATACCATATATTTATCGATGTATGCATACATATACATTTAATAAAAAGCTGTTATATTTATATTACAAACAGACACTCCGGTTTTATTTATTTGTGTACATTTTACTTCGTATTCAATAAAAATAACGTATTAAATATCTTATAAAACTATCCAAGATATATTTCATATTATTAGATTAATATTTATTTCGTATATTATTTTTCTCTACACTTAACAATGCTTTACAACACCTTAAAAAGGATCATTTTTAAATATTGAAGCGATCATATATTCCAATATATAGATCATATATTCCGATATTTAATTTAATGTTAACACATAAAATTTTCGAATGAGGTGAATTTAAAAATTTCTTCAAAACTAATTTGTCCGAGGCTCGGTGACCATTCAAATTGTAAGAAGATTAACAAAAGTTATTGTGTATTAATGAATAATAGGTAAAACATTTTAGAGTAGTTGTAGTTTAACGTTATTTTAATGATAATAATAATAGTATTACATAAAAATTTCTCCAACACACAGGGCAACAAGACGACGCTCGTATGAACCTAGCCATAGCGCTGACCGCGGCGCGACACGGCGCCACCATCGCTAACCACGTCAGCGTCACCAAATTGTATAAGACCGCTGGAAAACTAAGCGGTGCTAGGTTGCGGGTTAGCTATTTGTTATGTATAGTTTAAATCAGCTTTAAGTAGTCGTCAGAGTAGAGTAGAGAAGAGAGCAGAGAAGGAGTAGTAACAGGCAACCTAGTGTCAAGACACTCTATTAAATGCTTTTCGTTCAAATTAAGACATTGCTTGTTGAGTGGCGAACTTAACGCTGCGTTTTGTCTGACCAACAATATGAAAATACTTTTTTGAATATTTGATTATATTAATCCCCAAAGTGAGAATCGAAGCCACTGCAACCGTTGTCCTACTATCACACAAAATATATTTATTTTAGAATCTTTTTCGTCTCTATTAATAATTTACCAAACAACGGCGTTAGATAATAATCATAAACATATATAAACTTTGTTATAAATCCAAAAACTAAACTAAACATTTCAGGACGAACTAACCGGTAAGGAATGGGACATTAAAGCAAAGAGTGTCATCAACGCCACTGGCCCCTTCACCGACTCGATCCGGAAAATGGACGACCAAAACGTTAAGGACATTTGCTGTCCTTCATCCGGTGTACACATTGTACTGCCTGGATATTACAGGTAATAGAATTTCTAATACTTTTGATTGCACTAGCAGCTCCATGTTCGGTATTCAGTCGGCGAAACGTTTATATTAGGTTTTTTTTATTACCTGAAACTTACCACTGAATAAAATGAAACATCAAAGTAGAGAAAATAGTGTTCTGTAAAATAGGTATATATGTACTTAAAGCTTTTTAGTTTTACTATGTAAGGAAAACCTCTACAACCATTCATTGCGCCTACATTCAAGGAACCTAACTGTATCGAAATAAATAACAAAATAAAATTATTTAGATCTTATATTTTTTCAATTCTTATATTTCCTTATCTCTGCTGTCTAATAATCTGAGCACAATCTCCTAAAATTGACTATTTCTTTCTGTTAACCTTAAACTATACGTTTCAGTCCCGAACACATGGGTCTCCTCGACCCCTCCACCTCAGACGGTCGGGTAATCTTCTTCTTACCATGGTTGAAGGGCACCATCGCCGGCACCACAGACCTGCCTTGCAAGGTCACACACAACCCCAAACCTACAGAGGACGAGATCTTGTTTATACTTACTGAGGTTAAGAATTATCTTAACCCTGATGTTGAAGGTATATTATAATTACTAGAAAAGTAGCGGAAAACTAGACAGTCCGCTCTACACGATCCATCCAAATTACATTACACATATTTATCTTACAATAGTGGAAAATTAAACTATGATCATTCCCACGAGCGAGAATCGAACCCACAATCAATCTCATTTATAGTCGGACGCTTTCCCACTGCGACGGCATAGTCTCATTAGTATTTTAGTAAAACAACAAATGCTAAGGAAAAAAAGGATTTTAGAAAAGTACAAAAAAATTAGTAGTACTTCCTAGTACTTTAGTGATACTAAAAATACTAAAAAACGATAAGTTGTAACAAACATATAAGAATTTTGCCGTAGTTGTATTGGGCAAAGTAGATAGAACGCTTGGATAGTTACACAAAGGCCCTGTACGTTTAAATTCTGGTCCGTTTTCTAAAAAAGTTATAACATTTCTCCGAATATAATTCGGAGAAAATTCTTAAGGTTCTCATGACGAAGTGGCACACTGATTGTGGGTTCCTCATATAGAATGAGGATATGATTACACCGCTCTAGTAAGACAAAGCGTTGTTAAATACCACCAATTAACAAGCCGCGTAACGCTCGCCAGTGCGTCGCGGCGACGTGCTCTCCGCGTGGTCGGGCATCCGGCCGCTGGTGTCGGACCCCAACAAGCCGGACACGCAGTCGCTGGCGCGCAACCACATCGTGCACGTGTCGCCGTCCGGCCTCGTCACCATCGCGGGCGGCAAGTGGACCACTTATAGAGCCATGGCCGCCGAGACCATTGATGCTGCTATTGAAAGTAAGTTTTTCATTTTATATTATTGTCTATCTTACTGTTTAAATCATCAATACATCATTTTTTTATAAATGGTAACAGATATTTTGATTGATTCATATATGAGGTGAATAAATGGCTGAATATAAATAATTAAGCAATTCAAAATTTTCAAGTTTACTAGAAATTAGGTCAATTAAATACTCTGAAAATTATGCATTTTAGATTTGCCAAGTTTCACGCCTGGTTTGGATAGAAACAAAAATATAAGTTATAAAAAGAGAACACTGCACACTGCAACTTTTATGTATGTCTACAATAGTATTTAATAATAATAATAAATATTATGTTGTATTGTTATAATTTTAATATGTGTTCATTATTAAATAAAAAAGCAGCTTCAACGTTTCTCACACATAGCAGGGTAGCCAGAGACAACCTATTGTAAACACGATTCGTTACCTGCTTTCCTCGTGAAATCGAGACATTACGAGTTGAGTTGTGAACAACGCCGCGTTTTGTCTTACCAGAGTATGGAAATGCATTTAAATGTAATCATTTCTCCAAGGAAATCGATCTCAAAACCAATCGACATTTACAGGTAGACGCTGTCTCACCGTTCACCGCGACGGCCTCATTTAATTCAATATAAAATCAGTTATCATTATTAATATAATATTTTCTACACGCATTCCAGGCGCAAACCTAAAACCTCTGTTTAAAGAATGCCAGACAGACGGTTTCTTAATCGAAGGCGCTCACGGCTGGACGCCCACTATGTACATTAGACTGGTACAGGACTTCGGTCTCGAGATGGAGGTACGTTGGTTTAGATAAGCTTTAAATATTAAATTATTATATCTTACTTATATTGGTTAAATAATACGATTAATTATATACTAAGCAAATATTTAAATTTATTAGTATACATCTTATATATTATTTTGTTGAAAAATTCAAGCTTTTATTCTGTATTTATTCTTGACCTTAATCTTGAATGTTTATTGCCAGAGTCTACGTTGCGCTTTAAAAAATAAAACAATCCAATTTAATGATATGTTAAAATACAGATGCCACGAATATTCAGCTACTATTCGGTACTACTTTTCGGTACTATTCGGTATTCGGCCTATTCGGTGACTTTTTAATATTGAGTATTCGGTCGAATAGTATTCTGTATTTGGCCGAATACAGAACATCAAATTAAGGTAAAATAACACACAAATAAAAACAGTAGGTATTTATTTTCAAGTCAATTCTAAAAGATTATTTTAGATAAATTAATTCAACATTATAAATTATGACTATAATTATGCCTTTACTAGCTTAAGACATTACCATATTTAATCTTACTACATATATTTTATATTTCTATCATATATTTCATATTTTTCCACCCCGCGAGATCTTATCATTACATAGCAAACATACAACAGTATTATCTGCTTTCGGAATATTCCCAAATGGATGATGTTTTAATATTTACTATTTTTAAAGTGTTATTCCACACTTAGGATTAGAAAACATCTTTGAAAAAACGTATAAATCCTAAGTGTGGAATAACACTTTAAAAATAGTAAATATTAAAATAAAATAGCAATCTCTCTTGTTAAACGATTATTTCTTAATAATATTTAAGTAGTAGAAATTTGTAAGAATCTTTCTACAGAGATGCTAACAACATAAATAAGTTGTAACAAAACGTATAAGAATTTCGACGCAGCTGGTAGTAGAACGCATGGCTTAGCGGTCAGAGCGCTTGGACGGTATCCAAGAGGCGCGGGTTCGAATCCCGGTGCGTTCAAAATTTTTATACATTTTTTCAAAAATAGATGATGTTTTATTGGAAGACGCCATTTTGTAGGTAGCGATATACAAAAAGTGATATTTTTAGCATAAAATTAAACAAAAGACAAGCAGTTAAAACGCGTTGGACATACAAATGAATTAAAAGCGCCCGCCCTGTCGTTTCCGCATGGGCCACACTGATACAAGCCATAACCTGTCGCGCGACAAAACACATTTTGTATCGTTAGCATTCGGCTGTACAATATTCGACGCTTCGGCCAAGTGCATAGCCGAATATTCGGTATTCGGTCAAATTACTATTCGGGGTATCTCTATATTAAATGTTAAATTGCCTACATTTAATTATTTTATTTTACAAAAATATATGTAACAAACATATTATACCTATAGGTACTTATATTTATACTAAATTACTAATTTTATTTCTTTTTCATAGGCTGCTCAACACTTGGCCAAGTCGTACGGAGATCGCGCTTTTGCCGTTGCCAAGATGGCAGCAATGACCGGCAAGAGATGGCCTATTATTGGCAAGAAAGTTCATCCTGAGTTCCCATATATTGATGCAGAAATTAGGTACATAATAAGAAAATTTATTATTATATCTTAGTAGCTAATTATTAATAAAAGATACTTACTGACTGACTATAAACCCGTTTGGTTGCGGGTTCAATTTCCGCTCAGGGGATGATTACATTTAAAATATTACCATTTCTCCGCTCTGGTAAGACAAATCGTGACGGTGAGTACCGCCGTTAAACACGCAACAACTGGATTTTGAGAACCAGTCAAGGACTCCGACATTAACGCTAGGTTTTCCCTGATGAATAAAGCAAATGTTACACTTTACTATTAGAAGTAGTATTTTATTTAAATAGCTTTAGGCCAAAAGCATAATTATAACTTGATTTTAAATGAAACTATTTTAACCGGATTAATCGTAAAGTGTTCGAAACGTCAGGTGTCCAAAATGTATTTTCGAATACCAAAATATACGCGATTAATCCGGTTAAAATAGTTTCATTTAACATGTATAAAAATCGCGAAAATCAAAGATCTTATTATATAACTTGATATTATTTTCCTTCTAATAGATCATTCATTTAAATGTCAGTTTTAAAGATTCAAGACAACGTAGATTTGTTTGCCGTCTAACCTAAAAGAGTCGATTCAGTTTTAATAAACTGGTAGTTCACATGCTTACAAATCATTAACGTATCATCAGGCATTTCTTTTTTCATCAGGCATTCTATTTTTAGATAAACCACTTTAATTGTAAAGGTGCGATAAGTGTTCAATAATAATCTTTAAATCAAAATTTAATCAATAAATGATATTAACCGTAACGCACTCGTGACTCAGTTATTATTTGCCGTAAGCGTACTATACGTTCGATTCTCAGCGAATTTTATAGGGATCCGAGTCTACTTAGCGAGTTTCGCCATCTTTTACCTGTATTACAAAATATTAAGAGTCAAAAGCAGTACACTAAAGCAAATAATATCCATATAAAAACTAAACAATTACACATACAATGCACAATTTTGTTTTGTTAACATTAAAGTCATAGATACTTGAGGATTAATAAATACTCATTTAATATTTAGGTACGGTGTACGTGAATACGCTTGCACAGCAGTGGATATGATAGCTCGTCGTTTACGCTTGGCCTTCCTGAACGTGCAGGCTGCGGCGGAGGCCTTACCCGTCATTATTGACATCATGGCTGAAGAGCTTAAATGGTCTGATGCTGAGAAACAGGTAAAATGTCATTTATTAACCTAGGCCTTTCATTTGCATGGGTTTTATAACTTTATTATCGATATTTTAACGTACGGCTTTTAAGTGTGTAACTACACAATGACTGTGGGTGTTTTTTTTTCAAATGGAGGGTAATTAGTCATGATTTAAATGTCACCTTGTTTTTATATTTTTATTACAAAATATGTGGTATTTTTTATTTTACTTTAAACAAATGTAAAAAAATATGTCAAAAAACTGACAGATATAACTTGATAGTAAATAATTGTTTTTAATTGTACAACATTTCACTTTTAAATTTTCTATAAGTTAAGATTTTTTAATAAACCCTTACATTTCAAGAGATTCTTTTCAAAAAAATTTTGAAAATTTTCGAGTTCGAACCCGCGCCTCTTGGATACCGTCCAAGGACTGTGACCGCTAATGCGTTCTACTACCAGCTGTGTCGAAATTCTTATACGTTTGTTGCAACTTACTTATGTTGTCATCTCTGTAGAGAGATTTTTACAAATTTCTACTACTTAAAGATCATTAAGAAATAATCGTTTAAGAAGAGAGATTGCTATTTTATTTTAATATTTACTATTTTTAGAGTGTTATTCCACACTTAGTATTAGAAAACATTTTAAAAAGAAATAAGTCGAGAATGACAGTTTAAAAATACTAAAAATTCTTTTCACTTAAGAGTTATAGGATATATTTTAAACTCTAAGGATATATTTTAAACTCTCTACTTAAACTAACTAAAATACCAATACCTATTCATTAAATAAAAAAATAGTAAAAAAATCAGCTTACCGCTTAATTTATCTCGCATAGGAGCTAGAGAAAATCTAGTGTAAAACACTCCGTTGACTGCTTTCCACCCGAAATTGAGACAATACGTGCTAAATGGAGAACTCAACGCCGCGCTTTGTTTACCAGAGCAGAAAAAAATAAATAAATTTTAAATATAATAATGTTTACGAAAGGGAATTGAATCCACAATCAACCGTATTTATAGTGAGACACCCCACTGCACCACAGTGACCTCTATTAATTTAATCTATAAAATATAATCTATCAACTAATCATTTTGTTATTTATTTATAGAAACAAACAAAACAAGCCGCTGAATTCTTAGCCAATGAAATGGGACAAATGGTAAACAGGGCTAGCAGGGACAAGATACCTATTAACCTGAGCAAAGACGAAATCCAGACTTACATCAAACGTTTCCAGATTATAGACAAGGATAGAAAGGGATTTGTATCGATCAACGATATTAGGAGGAGTTTGAAGGTACAATATAAATATAAATTTAGTTATGGTTCTAAAATATTGAAACATATTTAAATTACTAATTTAAGCGAACAAAGTATTTGTATATTTAATATTCTATATTTATTCTTAAAATTAATGTAAATAGAAAAATAAAATTTTCATACATTATTCAAATCTTCGTATAAATTTTAGCTTATTAACCAACACGTCGCAGTGTAGTTGGTAAGTATCATGATTATACCTAATAGTTGAGGGTTCAATTCCCATTTTAAAGAACGGAACTCTCTATCTATGCCCAAATATGGCAAAAAAATTAAAACGTTAAAAATCATTCGTCAACAAATAATGTTATAGAGTATGGGAGTGAGACCATCGGATGCTGAGATAAGTGCAATTTTATCTGAAATAGATGTCACATATCACGGACAGTTGGAATTACAGGATTACCTTCAGGTAGACACAGGATGTCAGTCATGTCTGGGAACAAGGGATTTATGTCGCACCATTTTGTTGTGTCAGTCACTTCCGCAAAGGGTCTAGGGTGAATGTAGGCAACAGATTGTCAGTGTGAAAATGGTATATCCTAGAAGTTAGTCAAGTTTAAAATAAAATTGTAAGTTAAAGTAAAGAGACTTCGTCCGCGTGAAATATAAAATCTCTTAATATTTATTTTATTATTCTAAAAGGTAGTCTAAGTTACATTCACTACCTGCCAGTGAAACTCAAAATCGGTCCAGCCATTCCAGAGAGTATGGGGAACAAACAGACAAAAATTGTTAAAAATGTTATTTTAACACATGTAACGTGTATTAATACATATGCATTTAATAAAAAGCAATTATTTTAATGTTACAAATAGTCACTGCAATTTTATTGAAATCAAATTTATTTTAGAATTATAAAAACTTTTTTTGATGACTATGCCAATTTCATACAGACTATCTTAATCTATGTTAACACTACAGAATTCTAAGTTTATGCAAATAAAAAAAAACAAATTTGCACAAATTGAGAACAAACTATGCTATATACTCAACATGTACAGTTGCATGTAACGCATCAAGCTTGAATATTAAACAATTACAGAACTATGGCGAGGATGTGACAGGTGAACAATTACACGAAATATTGAAGGAGATCGACACAAACATGAACGGCCAAGTAGAACTCGACGAGTACCTGCAGGTCCATTGCATATGCAATTATTGCATGCCAATTATAATAAAGAAGACCTTTTTGTGCATGACAAATAGTGTATATAATGCTTGAATTTGATAAAAAAATTACTTACATTAAATGATTTGGTGGCTTTTTTCTATCTCATTAGATCATTTTTATGTATTATCATGTAAGCATGCTATTGGTCTCAATTATGTTTGTAATGTTTGCTTCAAAATGCTTAAATAACATATCAAGTTTTAATACTAACCAATATACCATTTCTAAACATTTTTTTAAATTATTGTTATTTAAGTATATATTTTTTACTATTTGTGTGATTTTATTATAACAAAAAAAATACTTTTACTTATATAACAGATTTTTTTGTTTAAATTAATGATTTTGTTTACCTTAATTATACATTATTATAATTTCAAAATGTCTATTAACTTTTATTACTTATATATAGATGATGTCAGCTATCAAATCAGGCCATGTGGCATATTCTCGTTTTGCCCGTATGGCTGAAATGGAGGAGCAACACCATGAGAGGGAAGTGCTGAAGAAACAAATCAGTGTTGAAAGAAGTGGTGGAGGCTTGTAATTAAATGTTAGTATTTACATGGTGTACACAATGCACAAATGGAGAAATTTATTATCATTTTTGGTAAATAATTTGAAGAGAATTATATTAATTAATAATTGTAATCAAGTAATGTTTTATTGAATAAATTTCTAATCAAAACAAATTAATTGTCAAATTCCTATTGTAATTTGCATATAAAATATTTAAGTCTATTTCTTTATTTAATTTTAAATTAAATTCTACAGATTTTATGCTTGCTAAAATTTTTACTCAATATTTTCTTTTGTTACAGATAAATCGACTAAATTGCAGCGACATAGTCATACAGATACATTATCAAGTATTACTTGTGAAACTTAAACCATATTATAAATTATTTAATTTATTATAATGAGTAGATGTTAAAACACCTAATGTTTACAATAATTCAGTTATTTTATTTCCTTTTGTTTTGTACATTTTAATGTTTCATTAATTGTATATAAATATTTAACTAAAAAACATTCTCAAATACAGACTTCAATAGTGTTACACATCCAAGTCATGCAAACAAACATGCTAATTTATTGTTGATTAGTTCTCTAGTACCAATAATATATCAATTTTAATGTAATGAAAATTAAAGCACCATAATCATAATAAGTCTAAACTAAATGTGATTTGCCTACCTGAAATTTGTTTTGATATCGTTATGATGTTTACTTTTAGATGATGTATATTTTAAGGATGTTATTGCGCATAGCGTGTTTTATTTGTAAAACAATTTTTGATTTATATAACACACATGTCGTTTTTGTTGTGCAATAAATGTAATTAAACCCCGAATCATTGTGTTTTATTTAAATTTTTAAGATGTAGTATAACCCAAAAAAAATCACGAAAGTATTTAGCTATAAAATATAAAAATTTTCACTCACTACTAAAACAACATATTCATTTATAAACACATATCAATTTTCATAAAATCAATTTAAATTAAAAAACAAATATTTGAAATATAGTGATTTTAGATAAATTTTAAAATTAATGTACGCTGTAAATGTAACTGACAACCATAGAGAATAAGGAAAAAGAACGAATGAAGTAAAACAGTTTATAAAAATATTGTTAATTAATAAATAAAAAATTTATTACCTTTTTAATCATTTGTCATCATATAAAAAAACCAAGTATTTTATTATACATATTGTAAATAAGTTAACTTTTTTAAAATAATTGCCTAAATTTTCTTTATTTGGAAAATTCGTACAATAAGTTTGTCTTGGTCTTTGAAGTTCGTAAAAGTTACTTGTGAGAAAGTTAATGTAACTTACGTGATTCGGACGTAGGGCGGTGGTTACGCCCCCGCGGCCTGCTATGACGGGCGGGCGGTGGGTGGGCGCGTCTCTATCGGTTTATGAATTTTTGAAACGCAACACCTGAACGTTGAATAGTGTGAAGTGCTATTTTAATAATGATTCGTCATTAATTATATTTTAATTTCAATGATAATAAATATCGCTTTTGTTCTCTTTAGCAATTAATAAAACTAACCATTTATATCAACAAGTTAGTATAAATAAGAAGTTTACAAATACTTTTTTCCTTATTAACAAAAACTTACCTTACTATAGTAAGGTAAGTTTTCGTGATACTAAATAGAAAAATAGCCTTAAGCTTTGAGTTGTCATTAGTTGTCATGTAAGTCAGTTCAACACCTGTTTTTCCCACGCTCTAATGTCGATATAGACCAATACTTAGCAGCATGGTACGTCATAAACATGAACTGTAAAGTTTTAGTTCATACTCAATTGAAAATTATAATGTTACTTAAATGACTTCTTTGTCCTTGTTTTAGTATCTACTAACATTTATTACTTTCTAGTATAAAATGACGAAATTATATATATTTTAAACTGTTTTCTTTAAAACCCTTTAATATCCCTATTATTTTAATTTTTCTCTCACCAAAGAAATACGAGTATATTTCATAATAAGTATACCTAGTAGATATCAATTATAAAAACATAGCCGGGAAAATGGAAGGGAAAGTCACTAAGTGCACCTATTGTAAGTATGTTAGCTTAATCATTTGCTTCCAATTTAAAATTCTATTAGAATTTTATATACGGACCATCCACTGATACAATTTGATTCCATAGATCAATCTGCTAGAACTAACGTAAGTGACTAAATTAGTTAAGGATTAAATTCCTAAATAAGAAAAAGCATAACACATATTGCAAAATGAGACAACCAACTATACTTGATATTAGGTTCTCTCTAACCATATCTTATATTATTGTAAGACCCCTGAAGATACTAAGAGAGGGGCGGACGCACAACTATTAATGAACGTTTGAATCAAGTAATTTTTTTTTAGTATTAGACTTATAAAAATATTTTTTATAATAGAGCTATTTTGAGAAATGTAAATTTTGTTTATTTCTAATTTTTACTTAAAACAACAATTTTTAACCTAAATTCTAAAACAACTACTGAAACTACTTTTATAGGTTCAAATTCTACATTAAATTCGGTTAGTGCTTAAGCAAATATCATCCCTTGCCTATAACGTGACTTAGAAAGATAATAATTAGAAAACTATACTTACAATTAATAATGTAAGAATATAATACAATGTCCGAATGAGTAAGAACTCACTACTTTATGCCTACATAATTCTAATAGCTTAAAAATGTGATAAATTGTTCTACGTAGGCAATTTACAATTAGGTATATTAATATTATAAGGCTTCATTGGCCGAACATAATTTGTAATAAGAAAATACATAATTTGTAATAAGAAATGGCAACAATGACCTCTTCAAGTTAATACTTTCATCGAAGCCAAATGAAATAAAGTATTTGGTAAACTTTTTTACCTTTAAACACAAAATAATGAAAATAAACATTAGGTTCTTGGTCAAGGTCTTGGCTAAAGATCCTGTGATCAAAAAGATGTATGAAAAACGTAAGTCACAAAACGTTGTGACTTACGTTTTTGTATTTTTAATGCTAATAAAGGTTTACTCGTTGATGAAATTAAAAAGAAAATAGTACTATTTATAGGATTTGATACTTTGTGCCTCGTGTTGTGCTACACCTCTTATCATGAACCTCAATACCAAATCAATAAGCAGAAACAGTTCATCGTGATTAGTTTGGAATTATAAATAAACGTGGTTAATACGTAGACTTGACCTAGTACTAAGATGGAGACTATTTGCTTTCGCCGGAGGCATTAAGAAATTTTTTAACATGAACACAGATGTTTTTCTCAGTCCTTGTATTTATAATGGGGTCAAAATTTAAAGATATATTTGTACAATTTATGGTCATTTTTACTCAGTTACAAACGGTGTGTGATATTAACATGCATGTAGAATTTATTTATACTTGTGGATAATCTTTCATGCAGAATTTGAATTCACAGCCATCTAGTATAGTTAGGTATATTTCAACTACCCAGATTGACGTTATTTTTTTCAATAACATAGCATCATGTTTTGATCAGCAATTCGAGGCCAATGTATACAGTTAATATGGTAATGTTTGGAGTGACCTATTTAGCCTACCCTCGGCATAACATACTATATTTGATGATTTTTAAGCTGATGCACTAATTAGTGACAAGATGCAGCGTGATTCTAGCTAGGGCGTGTCGAGCGGGGGGCGGGTGGCGCGGGCGGTCCGGCCCGCCCACCATCACTTCCGCTTCCGTCATTATGCTGCAACCTTGCAGCTCAGCTCAATATGCATCATGATCAGTTGCCCTTGCTCTATATGAATCATAATTCGATGATAATATTTTAGACATAGATAGAGCTAGTACAGTTATAAACATACATACACATGTAATATCCATTGTCAGTACCCAGAATGTGAAAGCATTTTGAAGTTTACCTCCATTCAAATTAAAAGTCTACCCGTTATTAGTTGAGCTACAGGTAAGTATATAATTTTTTTTGAACTTTTCATATCATTGTCATTGTAAAAACGTAAAGCAACGTATTATTTTTCAAATTATATTGACAAAATGTGTAATAATCATTTCAATGACGTACCCTATATCCTTAATAAATACTGATGTATGATCAGGCCTTTAGTATCTACCTGTGAACTACCAGATACATCTAAGTAGATAGGTATATGTCTTAGAAAAAGGCTATCGCTAAATAAGTACTTAATAATATTAATAGTTTCAATCAAATTAAAACGTGTAACTGATAATCAGATCAACCATAATAAATAGAAAGTAAATTTATATTAAAACTAAATTAGTCTAAAAAAATAAGTTGTATCTTCGTCCTATATGTTCGACTTGTTTTTAAAATATTAAGAACAGCAACTGTTCTTTCTAAATCTAACAATACAGTGATGATTTCATCGGTTTCGTCTATCAACTAATTAAGTATACACAAACTATCACGTCACTCTGCTGCCGCATACCGCGCCACAAAACGTAGAGGTACACCCATAATGGAATTAGTTCAAATTAACAAAGCATTATATTCATGATCATCACCCATTTAAATCTGATCTATAACTTAATAAAAATAAGATCGAAAGTCAGGTGCTATATTTATACATTGATGTTGTCTAGGAAACTTGTGATAATACAGTATATTGTAATGCAAAATGATCGCTAACACGTTACTTTAAGATTTAAAATACCTTAACAAGTTCGTAGATAATTAAACCGGAGACACGCGCTCTCTCGGGGCGGCTGCTCATTCGTGCATAATGGACTTGGGGCAAACACGGCTGACGCTTGACAAAATGTGGCTCGACTTTCACTCTCATTTAAGACCAGTATTCGTTATAATGAATCATTTATTTTTTTTATATTTATTGAAAATATTACAAATACGTCAAATTAATAGATCAATTGATTATATTTGGTTAGAAAAATTATAAATGCAGGTATTGAAATTAATAGATTTTTGGAAAAAATATCAAAACATAACCTAGTTTGGTTATGATAAAACTTTACATAAAATATATAGTTTATTTAAACAACTATCTGAGGTTTTTTATAGGATAAATTAGTTGCTATCCAACAAATAATGACATTACTTGGGTTAAAAAGATATAAACATTACAGTCTTTGTATACATTGGTACAGAGGTTCAAATCTATAGATTTTTTTCAAGAGGACGCCACGTTATAAATTATAGTATTCACTTAACGTGACTGTGCACTGTTATTATCAAATGTATTGTTTGCAAGTTGTAGCGCGTAAGATTTAGCGCGGTAAGCATTGCGACATGTGTATTTTTTACCCGCCCAAGGAGGCCGCGGACGCGAGGTTATACACCCATTATTACGTCCTTCCTACTTTCAATTATTATTATCGGGCGGTGGCGCCGCACCCGCGACGGGGAGGAGAAGAGAGGCGCAGCTGCTGCCTACCAATAATCAAGACCTGTCTTTGTACGAGTGAGACGGAGCTAATGACCCTCATTTGGCACCCTACGCTTTCTTTAAAAGCAGTACATGCAGTTGGAAACAATATTGAAAGTAGTTATCATACCTTTACAAAATCAGCTCGATTTAAAATAATTTGTCACTATACCAAAAATTATCACAATATTTAATAATAACGCAACGTACACGACCGCGAGAGGAGGCGGACCTCCGAAGTTTGACGATCGTTTTCGTTTTCAATCGTCAGTTTGCTCGCCGCAGCTTGGCGGCCGGTCGTGAGAATGGTGCGTTCTGTACGTGAACAAAGAAAAATAATTGTTTGCAAGTGTCAAGTGGATAATGTCGTCTGAGCCTTCGAAAGTGTCAGTGGAATATATTAGTGAGGACAAAATTATTAAGGTAAACTGTGAAAGCACTGTGGCTATAGTGTTATTGTGTAACAGATTGGACGCTAACGGGCAGCGTTCTCGTGTGTCGGTCGGTGCAGGGGGAGGGCGGGGCGAGTGCGGCCCCGGCCGTGTGGGGCCCGTCAGGCCACACGCAGGAGGTTGTGACCGCTTCGTGAGCTACTCCCTTGACGAAACAGCACCAACATCCTCTTTCAAATAGTCAATCATAAGAGTTGATTATTATTCGAATTGTTATTAATAACAGCAGCCTCATCAAATGCTAGTTTCTAAATCTCCATATATATATGTATAAAATTTATAGATGTACACATTTCGCCATTTTGTGTACTAAATATTTTTTAAAAAACATTTTAACCAGCTATGAGTAAGATACTCGAATCACGTATTGAAATAATATTACAGTATCAAGCTCAAAACTAACCTAGTTATAAATGCGTGAAATCAAAGTCACGCGATTCAAGGTGGGTGGATCAAAGGGCGGCGGCGGCCTTGAGTACGACGACTCCCGGCTCACGGCACTTGTTAGGAAAAGGCGTGTCAACTCTGTACAACTACGATTTTACAAAATAACAAAGTTTGAAAATTATATTAATTCACATAAACACAATGCCAGTAATAATAGAATTCAAATAATTTATAATGAGACTTAATTTTTTTTTAATAATGCATTTCATTTTTTAGTTTATGCCTATTTAGTTTAACAATTAAATGATAATTGTTGAATACTTGGTATCTGTCAAAAAAGACTGATGAATGATTAACGGACAATATAAAAAATGTTATATTACTTTAAATAATAAATGAATCAAAAATATTTTGCGTTAATATTAATGGACTATAGATAACATTAATGAAATACTTTTTATAGTAATACACCATCTTTTTAATTCTTTTAAATAGTTATAATGACAGTGGCTCAAATTACAGATAAAAATAATTTAAAAAGGTTGCGCGCGAAGGCAATGGCTCGGTACCGCGTTAAATCACCCCTTGTGTTCGCGCTTTTTTTCATCTTTTTGTTCAGCTGATGTCTATTGATTTACGTTTGAGACTTCCCCTCCGCTAGTGCATCTATGCCTTCAGCCATGTTAAATTGACAGGAATTATGACTTTTATATATTTTATAAATACATCAGGTTATTATTTAAAATAAAAAAAATGTTTAATTATAACATCTTATTAATTGTTCTAGGCTTAAATACATAATATTTTAAAAAAGAAGCAACAATTATATTAAATATAAAGTTATAAACCTAAAAATTCTAAGTTACAAAAATACAATGCTCTATTGTATTTTACTATTTTAAATTAATTTTAAGTATTATCATTCATATTTGTATTGTAGTAATAATTACTAAACATATAAAAGATTAAGTTAGAGTTTAACTAAACTATATATACTATAATAGAGAAACATTTATTTTTTTAAAACTGATTATTATTATTATCATATAACTGATCATTAAGTATTAAGATTTTCAAATACCATATTTACTTTTTTTTTCATAACATAATTTACTGTTTCATTTTTGAAAATATTTAGTACCCATGACTATTATATTTGTAGTATGTTAATTAAGTTTATGAAACTTGTTATAATAAAGTATTCTTTACAAATCCTGTATCATGTAATTTATTAAATTCACTTGACATTTGTTAGACAATTTTAATCATCTTTCTCTTATTGTTTTAAGCATACCTACATATATTTTAATTATATTTTGCTGCAATTTTCAAACAAATATGAAAGAGGATGTTGAATGTTTCATAAAATTACTCTTAATGACTAAACTTAATTAGATTGACAATAAATAAAAACATATTATCTATAAATTTTATGTATCTAAATGAAGGTATAAATCTATATTAAATATTTTCCATGTTTGCTTCTATTTGTTAGGAGGGTAGCGGTACAGACTCACCTTTGGCATTGTTGGCTGCCACGTGCAGCCGTCTAGGTGCCACCACTATGCAAACAGAACAGCAGGACAAGGACCAACAACAGCAACAGCATTTTAGTAAGTATTATATGCTTTAGAAACACATTCTGTTTTGAGATCTAAATAATTGATAAAAATGAATAATTTTAAAATATTTATTGTTTTTTGGGATACTTCATATATTGTCCAAATAATTTGTTTGCAACTATTTTAACATTTTTTAGAAAATTCTTTGTTTTAATTTAATTTTTTTAATATACCTAATGTTATGTACAATTATATATTTTAAAATGATATAATAAAATATATAAATTATACATGTTAATTTTATCTGACCCCCTAAAATAATTACAGGTCCACAACAACAACAACAGCAACAACAACAGCAGCAGCAACAACAACAACAACAGCAACAGCAACAACAACAACAGCAACAACAGCAGCAGCAGCAACAGCAACAACAGCAGCAGCAACAAGTGCAACAAGCTCAGCTTGTACAGCAACAGGTGCAAGGAGATGCGGCAACACTTGCGGCAATACAGCAGCAGTATCTGCAGCAGCAGCCCCAACTGAGGGTAATCAGTACTGCAGTAGTTCAACAACTTCGAGCACAAGGACTTTCAGTAAGCAAAAAAGTATAATGCAATTAGCATAGGATGTAATGTATCAGCCATAGTTCATTTTCTATATTTTACAATAGTATATGGCAATTTTAATATAACATTAAATTAAAAAAAAATAACTATTTAAAATAATTAATAATAATGAAACTAGGTTAAATTTGTGTCATAAACTTCAGACAGGCTATATTCACACTTAAATGTACACATACAAATGATAAAAACCGAACACACAACAGAAAGGAATACACTTTACTTTAGTATAAGTGTTAATTATGCATAACCTATAGCTTAGTACGTAATCATTAACCACTACATTCGATAATGCTAGTTACCATCATAATATACACTCAAAGTTACCTACATTTAAGGTTAAACCCAAAGGGTTTTTAATATTAAAATAAAATAACAGGAAAATAAAAAGAAATAATATTACAAAATCATTTATTTACATTGAAATGCAACTTCAAGGAGCCATTAGCCATATACAAGCCAATGACTAAAGCACTAATATACAATTTATAGCCAATTTAATTATGCATTCATTTAACTGACACTGCTGTATAATTTACTACACCGTAACATAAGGAGATTGATATAAATTATTTATTAAGTAGTTCCTGTTATTTATATTTAATTATTCTTTTTTTTAAATGTAGTATGTGTTTTTAAGTTTATCAATAATCATTTTAAAAACAACCTAAATTTCCAAAATTAAATTATAAACCAACAGATAAAGTTAAAAATAATTAAATGTAGATAATAAAAATCTGAAAAACTCAATTTTCTTTATAAAAGTAATAAATTATAATGATAACACATCGGCTTGGAAGAATAATCAGAAAAAGATTTCAAGGATTTACAATGAACTATTGTTTACCAAAATAGAGCTGATGTCATAGTATTTTTTTACTAATTAAACAAGTTTCTATATACTACACAGTAATGTAGTAATTCTTAACTTCTTAATAATAAATCATAATAAAAGATGTACATATATGGATGCAGATATTTTTAAATATGTTTCAACATCATCATATTCAATTAAAATGAGTATTTACTTAAGATATTTTACTAAACTAAATAAATAAGAGACATTTATATATTTGTATTTGATACAATGTGTTAAATACTTTGTTTATAAACCTATTTATATACTGTGACATTATGCTATTATATTATGTTCATATAAAAATGCAGCTTCACGCATTATCTCGCATAGCAGTTAGAGAAAACCTATTGTCAAGGCACTCTGTTGATTGCTTTTCTGAACAGTGCGAGCTCAACGTCTTGCTTTGGTAGAGAAATGAAACCAATTTTTAAATATACCCATTCCCCCTTGTGGAAATCGAACCTGTAACTATTTGTGTTTACAGTTAGACACTGTCCTGCTCCTCGATGAACTTATCTTGATATGGTTATTTTTGTATACTTATAATTAAAATTATATATTTTCAGGGCAATGAATTGTCAGCAGCTATAGTAAATGCAGCAAGTACAGTACCAAATGGCATACAAGTTCAACAACCACAGGTATATTTTACTACATTATTTAGCATAGTCTAATTAAGTTAACTAATTTTATAACTAGACTTTAACTAGGTTTCGTTCGCATTAATACTTGTACATACAAAATTTCCTGATGATAACTATTTTTTTTTATTTATATCATATTTCTAAGATTTCAATGATTGAAATTAAAAAAGACATCTTTTAACATAGATATAATAGTAATAAGAAGTGTTAGATGTATATGAATACATAAAAATCGAAAAATTACTTATCTACCTTTGTACAGCAAGACAAATTAAAACGTTTTTTAAATTAGGCAACTTGTTTATTTAATTTTTTATTATAAATAATCTGTATATTTCAGGTTATTTCTATGCAACAGCTACAGTCACTGTTAGGAGGTGGTGTAGTGTCGAGTGGTGAAGGCGCTACATATCAGAATGCCCCCCAACAGTTGTTACAGATACACCCACAGCTATTGCAAGTGAGTAGTTTTTTTAAGTATTTTTTATATGTCGATATTTTATTTATTTTATAATACAGATATAGATTATATATAATATCTTTTAATAACAACAAAAAATTAAGAAGTGTTAAATAAAGTGTTAGGTAATTTTTACTATGGTTACTTTTTTTAAATTAAAATTATGTGTATATTAAATTATTAATTTTATTATCATTTTTAATTATATTTAATTAACTAGCAGTGTGTTTTTGTGTGTGGTTAAGTCTTGCAAGATAAATTTGACTCAGTTCTAAGTAAGATGAAATTTGAAATAAATCATTAATTATTTGAATCATATTGTTGTTAATCCACCATTAAATAATCAAATCCAAGAATGTTTTTTTAAGTTTATATTAAAAAAATACCATATGTTTTAGTTTAAATATACAATATAAACAATGGTTATTTTATACTTTTTTAATAATAAATATATTAAAATTAATATTTTCTATTTATTTTATTTGCAAGCAGCAACAAGGCGGTGTGAGTGGTGTAGGAGGTGTATATGGCGGCTGTGTAGTAGGTGGAATGGCGCCGCTACAGACTGTCACTGTTGATGGTCAAGATGCCCTATTCATACCGGCCCATCATGCTCAGGTGTGTTAGTTTTTATTAAAAAAAAACAGCTTTGTCTTGAATTGCAGTGCAGTCAGAGAGAACTTAAGTGTCAAGAAATTGAGACATTGCGTTTTTAGTGAGAAACTCAATGTTAAGGTTTATCTACCAGAGCGGAAACATTCATATATATATTTTAAATATAATCATTCTCCCGATTGCGAATCGAAGCCAAAACCAATCGCGTTTACACTCTATCCCAATGCGATGGTCGCTTTTTAATATGATACTATTTGAACCAGATTTAGGTATTATTTAATTTAAATCGAAATGATATATTTTTGGAAATTCAATATTTTAAATACCTTACACTAGTTCATGGTCACAAAAAGCAATCTTTTCTCGTTTTTATTAAGGTAGAAAGAAAAATTTCCTAAGATAGTATTCACCAGTTCATTCTGAATATCTACACCATGTTAGGTAACGGAACTTAATATGAAGCTTTGTATTATATAACAGGAATATAAGTTATCGATATTATTGAATCTACAGTCCAAGTGTTCTGTCAGGCACTCTCAATGTATCTTTTTAACTATAATAGAAATTGAAAATTAATGAAATCTTGTCATACTATACAATATTCAATTTAAGAAATTATATTCATTTCAATTGAATAAACGAATATATTGAAACGTACGTGGTCTCTGTTCAACTAACTAACTAACTAAATAAATCGATATTTAATGACTAATTAAACCTAATTCGGGAATAGATTTGATCTAAGTGGGTCACAGGCGTGACCATTGACCACGATAGTGGTCGAAATAACGGGTTGTCAAAAATGTATTTTCGAACATCAAAATAAATGCGATTAGTAAATTGGTAAACATCGCGATAATAAATAATTTTAGTTTATATTATTTACTTTATTATATCCATTTTATTGTTATAAATTTATTTTGTTTTCAGAATTTCTCTGGTATGGGTCAAGTGAGTCTTGTAAATGGTCAGCTAGTGAGAACGCCAGTACTACCAGCTGGCTTCTTGCAAAACGTCATGCATTTGCCTACAGGTTGGTTTACATAATTTAATACTTATTAGAAATACAAATCATCTTTATTATTTATTATATTTATCATTTAACTGCTTGGGATTTACCTTTGGTACTCACTTTGAATTGTTTTCGCTTTTTGCTTTTATTCACCATAATTTTCATTGCTAACTCTGCATTTATATTCATTTATTAATTTGGCTAGGTTATTTTTTGTATGTTTTATATTTATATTTAATTTGTCATAATGTTATTATAATTTGAAACACAATTGTTATTCTGTTTTATATAGATTTGCTTGATTATTTTTTTCATTTTGATGAAATGATATAATTTGATTGTTTTTTAACATTACTTATTTATTTTCAAAAAAGTACAGTTGATATTGATATAAAAAAATATATTTTGTAATATATAACGATTTTCTACATAACATCATAACCAAGCATTTTATTATTTTAAAAAAATTAATATAGCAAATTTAAATTTGCGTAACATCAAACCATAATTGTTACCATAAACAAAATATAAGAATACAAAATGGGTGGCACAGATCACGCTTAACCAACACTGTCATACTAACTTTACTATTTCCGCTCGCTTGTTCTAACAGAGCAACAGGCGACAGTCTCCATTCCCGGTACTAACCTGACTATCCCACTGAGCGCAATCACCGGCAATCAAATGATTACTATCCCGGGAACAAATATTTCTATCCCGTCCGGGATACAAATCCCGACCAGTCAGCCGATATCTATACCGAATTCAACGGGCGTGCAATTGCCGGTGAGCGTGGCGAATGTGGCTAACGTGACTAACGTGGCTAACGTGGCAAACGGTGGTGTCACGTTGGCCAATGGGGGGGATGCTAAGAATGGCAATGTCAAGGATGACAAGGCGTCACCGACTCCCGCACAAGGTTGGTATATAGGGATGGATTTTCATCTTTAATATAAAATTTCTCGTTTTTTTATAAATATTTTTTTTTCTTAATTTTATTCAAAGCTTTTTCTTCATTATCACGCTTGGTGTTGTTTTTACTTTTGTCATAGCATAACAATCATTACTAACGAATCATTATTTGTTACAATTGAATAATAGTTTTTAGATATGTTAAATTATTTTTTGTTGCTGTAGACGTAACGTCTACTTGTTTTACTCGTTAATATAAAGAATTTTGTGTGTATTTTTAGTGTAAATAAATTTAAAAGTAAAAAAATATTAAGAGTGTTATAACTTTTTAATTCACAAGTGCTTACGGCTTTCAGGTTATTTTGTCATGCAGGGTTCAAATCCCATAATATTTTTTGTGTCTTGATCAAATAAAGCTACGCTACAAAGACACACCTTTTTTATTAAGAAGTTATTACTATTTTTCATCAAATATTTGTAGAATTAGCTAATGACGTATGTTCAGGCCGGTGCTCTACGACATGTTCTGTCATTTTGAGTATAACTGATTTTTACAAAAAAATGCAAATATAACAAATAGCACACACTTAGGCGGTGGCGTCGCGGTGCGCGGCGGTGTGAGCGGCGTCGGCGGAGTGGGCGGGGTGGGCATGGTGCCGGTGCAGGTGCCCGTCAGCGTGGCCAACGGACACACTGTGTACCAAACTGTGCATGTCCCTGTGCACGCGCCGCATTTGCAGATTATACCGCAGTTGCAACAGGTGGGTTTGATTGTCTTATTTTTTTTATAGTCTGTGGCCACGATTCCATAGACTAAAATTTCAGGAAATTCAAAGAAACAGTATTTTTTTTCGAACATAATTAATACGTTAAATTGATACTTTCTAGTTCTAGTTCTACTTTCTCATATTTTCTGAATTAATTGAAACAAAACAAACGGTAAATATTAAATGAAGATTATTAGAAGACGAGAAAATTAGAAGACGAACACAATAATGAAACGTACTATACATATGTACAAAGTTTAAGCACTTTAAAATTATTAATACTAGATAATAAGTTTAAACATTCATATATATTCATATTCTACTTTATGAATAAATACCCAGACTAATGTCTTTCTAATATATTTTATCTGCACAGACAAGGACCAGTTATAATTTTATCATACTTATAGATTTTAGCTTCTGTAAATATTGCAGTGAATGACATTAAGGTCTGCACTTCGTCCGTCTGTCGGTGCTGTCGTTCATTTCTTAGTGTGTAAACTTATAATGTATATAAATAAATAAAACTGGAGTGTCAGAATACTATACTAAAAAAATCTCCATTGCTCAATGTATGGCTTAATTTGTTAGAGGTCTAAGAAGGAAGCCGATGGTACGAATAAAAAATTCAATGTACTTTCAATTCTATTTAAGTTTTTTTTGAGCAGTTAAAAAATTGTAAATACTCTACTGAGATGCTAACAATGCAAAGAAATTTTAACAATAATATAAGAATTTCTCCTAAGCTCAATGCATGGCTTAACAGGTTAGAGCGTCTGGAGGGACGCTGAGAGGCGCAGGTTCGAATCACTCATTCACATTTTTATAAGTTTCTAAATTTTTCATTTTTGTTATTTTTGTTTTATTATAGATGCAAGCTCAACCACAAGTGGCCAATGTTCTGACACCATCGGGACAAATACAACAGATACAAATTGCTTCGCTGGGAAATGTACAGGTTAGTTATTAGTTATTATTATATTGTAATCGGTTCATAAATAAACAATTACCTTACGTATATATTTATATTTTAAATTGTAATATAAAAAATGCAGCATTGTATCATAAATCATGAAATTAAAAAAATAATATCTATTTTACTTTTGATCTTTTAGTTAACTGTTTTATTTTTAGTGTTTTTTATACTTATGATATATTAAATGCGCAGACAGTGATGTAGCTACTTTAACATTTCATTTCTAAATACAATGCCATTTGCAAGAATATGTAGGAAATTAAAGACTATTCTATTATATCGTAATTAAATATCTTTCCCTGTGTAATATTTTGAGGCCATTAAATAATTTATTTACATCTTGTAATCTATTACTATAATTATTTATTACACTTACTTCTCATAATGGTAGCTTTCTATTAGTTTTTTTATTAGTTCATTAAAGACAAATTGATTCGTAAGTTATTTATAATATTATATATATTTAGCTACATCACTAAATAATATAATATAATATGTATATAATTCGGTGTGGTAACGGGGTTGGTTTGGTGCAGCAAAACGCGGCGCAAACTGGAGCAGCCAACCAACAGCAGCCTACGATTACGTTACAGGTAATTATTGCTATTCGATTTCTAAAATCGATATTTTTTAATCGACTATTTATTAATAATACTAATCTGTGAGTCTGTGCTAGTTTTTTGGGTCTTTTCAATATGGGATTTTAACAGTTTGTTACTCGAGGTTATATACTAATTATTATGGTTACTACATGGCGAATAATCCACTGTGTGATATAATATTTTCTGAAATTTCATATAGTTTCACTCCATTGATATATATATTACATTTGTCGACAGTTGTAAAGTTTTCTAATTTTGAGAAATTTTTAACTTTATTACAATGTATCAAAAAAATATTTTCATTAATAAGAGAAGAAATATTTTTTGAAAATTACTTGATAAAGTATTAAAAAAATAATTAGCTAAAGTTTAAAATTGTTTATATGCGCTTAAAATCGTGATTTGCCATGTATGTAAATAGACCTTCATCCACACACATCTTGAATTTATAAATTGCAAATATGTATAAAGCTTGTGTTGAGCTTGGAAAGTAATTAACATGCTTATTTAAACATTTTAAACTAACTTAAAACTACAGATCACAAATAACAAAAGCACTAAAAATATTTTGTTTCGGAATAAAAAATTGATTATTGATGATAAAATGAGAATATTTAATAAAATATGAATTTTATCAAATAGTCAATAGAAAATTACTTCTAGAATTCACAATTGTTTATTCACACATAGAATATCGAAACCGTAAATTATACATAGAACGAAGTGAGGGATGTTTGTTTTGTGCTTGAATAATAATGAACATGCTTATACATATTAAACTAACTCAAAACTAACATTAACGCTGCACGGAAGGCGGTATCGAACCCCATACAAGACAACTCCCAAGCGATCATTACCAGCACGCCGCAAGGACAGCAGCTGACCGTCATACCGTCCAGCAATGTGAGGACGGCTAACGTTGTACAGGTATCCGAGAGTGTGGGTACCGCAATGCATTTCATTACGTTGCCGGTTTATTGTTTATTTAGCGAGATTGTGTAGTCTGCTTGTATAAGTAGAATATCGTCGGCTTAGAATGTAATCTTGCTTCAATTACACTTATATTTTTTTTGTCATTTGAAAAAAAAAGAATGTTCCGCTGAGTTGCTTGCGCCGGTTCTTCTCAGGTTACATTAACTTTAGTAAACTGGTGGTAAATTAATTCACGATCGAAAAATGAAGCTTGTAACTTGTTGTTTTGAATAAAATTATTTGTTTTCACATCGATGATAACAGCAAATATTAATTTTCATTTAAAACTTAAATAGCGTGTTAAGTAAAACTGCTAAATATTTGTCTTCAAAAATTCACTAAGGACGTATAAAACGTGTAAAATCCTTTCCCAAAAAACATATTGATATGAAGTTAGCAATATTTTTGCCTATAATGATAATTTATTATTCTTTACATCCCCAGCCGATGTGGTAACAAACGCGTTAGACACAGACACAGACCGTCTAAATATGTGTGAGGTACTGTTAACAATATGTAAAGAGTGTTTGTTGGGTTAAATGGCCATGATGTGTTAGGTGTTTGTTTGGTTTTTAGTTATGTTTTTTAATTATTACTTTAATTTTTAAAAAAACGTATAAAAATGTTTTCTAATCTCAAGTGTGGAACAACACTTTAAAAATAGTTAATATTACTTTAATTTCTCATATAACTTTCATATTAAATATTAAAGCATAATTTAACTTGAAACTATTATGTATATGCAAAAAAAAAAAAATAAAAATGAAAACCTTTTATTATTTCTGCTATATTTATAATGCTATAAAAGTAGATTCACGTTCTTTTCTACATATCAAGATATGATTATCTTTATATGAGTGTGTCTCGACACTAGGTCTTAGTAAGACCTAGTGTCGAGACACTACGTTCTCCAATTTCCGTTTGAAATTTATTCATTCTCTGTTAAGTAGCGGAACTTAACACCGCATTTTGAGATATTTTTCAGAACTTACTCATGTATGTGAATATAAATTGTAATTTTATTTTATTTATTTCTAGATGCCCACATTGGGCGTGGGAGGACTTAGTGGGGTACAGCTAGTCCCAACTGTGGGATTGCCGGGTGCAGTACAACTAGCCCAGATACCACAAGCTCAACCGCAGTCGCAACCACAACCTGTTATTGGTTAGTATTATTATAGTTATTTTTTATTGATATGTTAGTTTGAAAATATTATTTATGTAAACATTTTTATAAAACGTATAAAAATTGAATTAAAATACGATTTCTACCCGCACTTTTTGGAAACAGTCAAAGCACATTTACCACTAAGTCATGCGTTCTAAATCTCGAAATTCATATGCGCTTGTTACAACTTATTTTTGTTATTAGCATCTCTAAAAAATATACCTTGGACGATTACCAAGAGGCGCGTGTTCAAGTCCCGGAAGCTCTTACTTTTTAATTTCCTTATAGTGTACGTGTTTTATACAGTTTAATTATATATTTTAAAATTCTATTCCATAAGTAGTGATCAGTACTTATTTTTAAGAATAATATTATACTATTGTATTTATGCATATATTGTAACAAAGAAGCACTAAATTTATTATAGAAAAAGACTTTTTGAAAATACGTGCTTGTAAACATCACAGATACAAATTTATGAAGTATGTTTCAAATAACAATAACATAATAATTTTTTTAAAAGAATGTCACTTAAAACTCTTAACATCAAAAAATAGTTTAATTGATAAAAAAATAAATTAGTAACTGTATATTCTAGAAACACCGTTTCCCGGTCAACAAATACAACAAGATCCAAATGAACCTGGTAAATGGCAAGTGGTAACCGTCAGCTCGGGAACAACACCGGTCACCGAGTGTGAAGCGAATAAAGCGAGAGCCGCCAGCCCCAGCGGGAAGAGACTGATGAAGCGAGTTGCTTGTACTTGTCCGAATTGCGATCAAGGAGAGAAGTGAGTGTTATTATCTGATAAAGCGTGTAGCATGTTTTTGTTTTGAAATCGTTGATATGTAAATAATTACATGCTTTACACTTAATCCCGAGTAGCAGGGTCACAGACCACCTAGTGTCAAGACAGTTCGATGACTGTTTTCTGGTCCATATCCAAATGACCTATAAAGCAATACGAACTCAATGTCACGCTTACCCTTATTAAAGCGAATAGATAAAAACACCTGGTGAAATTTGAACCCACAACCAATCACACTCCAAATTCTGCCTCACTGCGAAATGATAGCTTCTATTTGTGATTAATTCGGTAAATAAAGAAAATTATTTTGGACATTTACTATTTATTTACATATAGATTATTATAGTTTATATATAGATGTAAATTATTAAATATGTTATTTTCAAATAAAATATTAATTGAAATATCCAAGAAATATAAAATTTCACTAGTTCTATTTGTATAATCTTGTAAATATCTGAACAGTGTTTGTCAAAACTATACCGTTCAAATTCAACTTATTGTCTAACATTTTAGTAAGAAACAAATATGTATTAAAATTAAAAAAGAATAAATTTAGCTGTGAAAATAATAAAAGTTTACCATGCAATACTAATAACTAAAATTATCAGAAATTAAAACGGAAATATTTTTTCCAGTAGGTTAGTCGATCGGAAAAAACAACATGTTTGCCACATACCAGGCTGTAACAAAGTGTATGGGAAAACGTCTCACCTACGCGCGCATCTCCGGTGGCATTCTGGTGAACGACCCTTCCATTGTAACTGGTTGTTCTGTGGCAAAAGGTATGCGTTTTAATAAAAATTGCACAATATAGGTTACAATATTGTGCAATAAAATTATAAGTAATATAAAATAGATATTAACCCGTTAACAATATGTTGCCTTGGCAACGTATATGTCAAATTATGTAAACTAATTAATATAATGTATTTTTTATGCGTTATTTAAAAGAAAATATTAGCATTCTGGATTTTTTCTCTACATAAATTATAACAGTTTCAAAATTTCGTACTCTACGTCCGCGACCTTTTTCGTAGAAATGAATAATTCTTTGGTTTACATATTAATATAATATAGATATTGTGTAATATATAGTAATGCCACAGAGTTTATTAAAACTTGTGTTTACATTTCAATATCTTATATATTTATTTTTATTAAATACTAATAAATAGCTTTAGTATTTTGTAATAAAATAGTAAACATGAATAATAAATTAATTTTCCAGATTCACTCGATCAGATGAATTACAACGACATCGTCGTACGCATACAGGTGAGAAGAGGTTCGAGTGTCCAGAGTGCAGCAAGCGATTCATGCGATCAGACCATCTTGCTAAGCATGTTAGAATACACACCAAGAATAGAATTACTGTAAGTTATTTTTAGTAAATTGAATCATTTTTTAAAGTGTTGCTCACTAAAACAAAATATGAAACAATTTCTTTTTTCTGTAACTTTGTAAGTTATTTTTCTCCATATTTCTATTATATTTGATTTTTAATATATTTTCACAAATAAAAAATATTTCTTTAAGCCTTAAAAGCTAATGTTTTGATTATAGTTTAATGTTATTGATATATGTATTTGTTGTTGTCATAATATCAAAAGTAAACTTAAAAAAACATTTTGTTGTCTTTTTGTTAGCTACAGATATATTGTTATTATTTTGTCAAAAACTACGGAGCTTGGGTGTATGTGAATTTTTATCAATACAGACATAAGTTATAACAATATAAGTTACGAATTTATTAAGTATCATTCAAATAATTTCTTTCAATAGTACAAATAATTATTTTATCACAGGAAGTAGCAACATCAACACAATCAATGTACTCGGACTCGGGCGATGACAGTTGCGATGAGAAAATGATGCTCACTATAGAAACTATGCATCAAGGAGGTGACAATGAAGAGAAACTCGTCATGATTAGACAAGGCCCAAAGCTAGAACCCGATATCGATACGTAAAACTTTATTTTATACGAATAGAATTAAGTTACAAAATCGATTTGTAATCGATTTTTCTTATTTGGAAAAATAATCGATTGGATATCAATGTTGCATAGTAATCAATTGATTGTTGGTTTTTCTTATTCTCAAAAAAATCGATTTATGAATTGGCGTATCGTTAATACATAGATATAAGGTATGTAATCTGAGATATATATTTATTTGTATATAAAATTCATTAAATCAATGAACGATTTTATGAAAAGAAACATTAGACTTAGTAAATTTTTATACAATTTTGTAATGGTAAATTAGGTATAAAAATAAAAGTGCATTATGGCCATTAAACAACAAAACTTAGAAGTCTAAAAGTGATATATCTTTTGGTTTTAGCCATTATGAAGGGTCTGTATAGTGAATGCCTTAAAATTGTAGTAAATTTGAATTTTGTAAATATATTTGTGTTTTAAAAAGTGAGTACACATTTTAAACAGGTATGTTTTATATGCTTTTGGCAGCCAAGAGTAAGTTTGTATTGATTTGTGATGTCACATATTTTTTTAAAGTACCAAGTAAATAAATATATTTAGAGTCTAACTAAAACAGCAAGTAAAGAAATATTATACAATAAACTAAACTGGATGATTTTTTTTGTATTACTAAGAATATGTATTATAATAATAATTATTCATAAACAAGTGTCAGTAATAGCATATGAGTAGGAACTTTAGTGGAAATAGAACAAGGTTTAGTGTAAGTATATTTTAGTTATGGTGCTCTTGTTTTAGTTATTCACAATAATAAATTAATAGACAAAATACATTTTCACAAGAACTAAAAGACTATATAGGGCATCATATGGTTACTTTTACGTAATATCTCATATCATTACAACTAAAAAAGTGTTTAATTAAATATGTATGTCACAAGCTTAACAATATAAACAAGTATCAATAATAATAAATGTATTTTATCAGTCATTTCAGTTTGATATTTTTTGGCAAATGAGTAAATTACAGTCAATTACAGTTTTTTTTTGAGTATTAATATTATATCAAATGTAAAACATCGATTCGAATAATCGAGATATTTTTTTAAATGTATTTTATATTACAATGATCGATCTTATGAAGTAAAAGCTCAAATGATATTAAAGCGCGTATTTAGTGTTTTTTGTTTATTTAAGTTAATTCACAATCTAAAGACAACAGTACTATTCCATAATTTTTTGTACATTGTTTTAATATATTGACTTAATTGATCACAATACTAGGAATCATAATTAAGAATAATTTCATTTAAAATAAGCTTTTAATAAATTTAAGTATAAGAAAAAGTAGCTTTATCTATGAGTTTACTAGATGTTCTAGTAAATTCCAATAATTATAAAATTAAACCAGTTTTACATTTATGGAACAATTTCAGTTATTTTTAGTATTTCATTATTTCGCTATATATATATATGAAAATATTTTGATATTGTACTAACTTTCTTGACAGCTACTTTTCTTCTTGCATCTGTATTCTTATTTCGATATGCTTAGTCTGTACTTCTTGAATATTTTCTTAAGATTATTTTTTAACTACAAATCCTTATGATGATGTATATTCTAAGGGGCCATTCATCAATTACGTCACATTTTAAGGAGGAGGGAGAGGGTTGACAAAGTGTGACAACACAGAAGGAACCAGCTGTGAGGATGATGATGATGAACTCTGAAGAAGAGGTAGAGGTCAAAAGTCGTGAAATTAATGTGATCTGATTTATGAATGGTCTCTACTGTAAGGTTAAAGAATAATAATTTGCTTTTAAAGAGAATAATTTACACAATATTCTTTATATAGCTGCAAATATTATATTTTAAGAGTAATATTTACATAATTAAAAAATATTAAGTTATGTAATAGATTTCTTTATTTTTTCTCTTTAATACGTAAATTATTATATAGTCATGTTTGATTTAGCTACTTTTAAAAACAAATAGATTTATATAAACCGCCTGTGTATTTGTTTGTAGTTTTCTCTTATAGTATGGTAGCTTTAAGCAGTCGGAAGAGTGGCATTATAGTGTAGGTATAATTATATAAAAAACGGCGCTAGTTTTTTTGTTATATCGATTATTATATAGATGTTCGAGTGGTTTTTTATTCATCCAAATTATTGAAAATATTTTGAAAAATCATTTATCACTAATATAATTTAAAATTAATATTTTCATTAATTGAATTATTTTTTATAAAATCCTGCTAGAAATTTAGTAATGTTTCTTACAATTAAAAGTTAACTTTTTGGTAAGTCTTATTTTTAACATATTTGTAGGTGGTTTTAGTCATAAAAGTATGAAACTTGATCTGTGATCAAAATTATTTGAAAAATTTGTTGTGTTTGTTTATATGTAAAAAAATATAGTTTCGTAAACATGTAAATTGTATCTAAAAATTGTACATTTAAGAGATAATTCGGGCCATTTGTAAAAACGTTTAGGCAAATTTATGACACTTGGACTGTTTAACATCTTTTAAATTTGACATTCTTTTTGTAAAATATATCTTTTCATTATTCTACTTTATTTAATTTTGCGCGTTTAAAAAATTGTGAATTGAAATACGTTGTATAACAGAGTATATTTTGGGCGCAAATAATTTTTATACGGCAATTGGGTGCTTTACTCAAACTTGACGTCGATACATCAACATGGAAGTCATAATATTTTAATACTACTTGATAGTGATGTATTATACATACATATTTAATTTAATTGAGATATGATTGTGTTGCTCCTTTTGAAATATTCATGTTTCTGAATAAAAAAGACAACAGTTGTTCTAGTAAGCTTAAATATATGTATTTTATATTTTCAAATTGTAATTTATTTTTTTAAGGCTTACAAATATTGAGATTTATAAAAAAGAACTTTAGTAAAAGGAAATTCTCCCATATGGTACCACAATTTAAAAATGCATGTTTAGTTTCTATAAGTCATACAAACAAGGCACATTATGGCACTTAGTGGGTCCAAGATAGGCTTGCTAGCAACTGTAAATATAGCATTGTACAGTGTAAAAATTTTGTAAATATTGTTGGAAGGTTAAATAAAAGATTTTTCTATTTTAATTTGGGTTTGTGATTTATTTTATCTACATGTACGTAGGTAGATATGTCCCACACTAGCAAAATATAACTAAACTAATGCTTACTAAACCCTTAACAGTAACCGTTTAAATTATCTTTGAGGATATTTTATACGTACAACAGCATTGTCAATTCAATACAAGTAAAAAATAACTTACCAATTTTCATCACGTGATTTTGAATAAAAAATCAAATATGCGAGTACTTTATAGAATATAATAATATGCGAGATTTAATGCTTTAAATAATTGCCATAGCAAATGATCCTCTAAGAAGTATCGAATAGATATCGATTTTACTAGGCAACAGCAAATTTTGCTGTTAACATACAAAATAAGTTAAATGTTTTAACAACTTGTTTTTACGATACTTTTTAAATAAAAAATATAGTCATATTATTAGAAAAGTAATAAATTAAATTATAATACCGTTATTGCGGGTAGATACAATTTACTTTTATCATTGTGCATTGAAAAACTAATTTAGAGATAAGATGTCATTAAGCCATAACTAGCCAACCTACCCTATGGCGAGTGGCTTGAGGTCATATAAGTGAATGCTATGCTTTCGCCTGTCTAATATAAATGGATTTTCATTTAAAAACTAGGCGCTTTAACTGATGAACACAGATATCATCAATAAATAGCTTTTATAGAATGACTGTGTCAAATATAAATGGATAATTTATTTAATATTCTTTTATTTCAAGTACATAGAATACAAATCACCAATTTACTCACGATTAAAAAAATATTGACAAAAATGTTGTCATATTACAAAAGACTCAAAAACTAGAAACTAACGATAAAAACAAACATAGGTAATACTAATTACTGTACTTTTTTTAAATAAATGTATTGTTAACAACTAATAAAATTATTAGATTTTAATTTGACATATAGGTATAATGCATCTGTCAAATGTCAGTATCATACATGATGCTTAATGTTTTTATTTTTGTGATCAAGAAGCTTTAATTACAAATTGTGGCATATTATTTTGCGCTTGTTATTGCAAAATCAAGCCATTAGATTAAATAAAAATTACAAATTTACATTGTATAAATATAATCAATTAAGGGCTTTATATAGGATTAACTGATAAAACTTTCCTATGAATGTAGAAAATCCTTTATATTTCCTATTTAATGTAAAGAATCATTTTCATAATGACTTCTCAAAAAAGTTTAAATATTGTCAATGAAATTGAAAAAATTGCTCGTCCACGTCCAAGTCGCATCAAGAGAATCCCCTGCACTTGTCGGCTATGCGTTCGACATGAGGGGTACGTTTTAATTTTACTGTGTTAAAGAGAATTTTTGGAATAGCTTATTATACAAGTAACAGGATGTTTCCGTTTTCTCCTGTTTACTAATTTAAAATAGTTTAATGAAATTTCTTCTAATAAACTGTATAATATTACTATTTCTTTATTTTTTTAGTGTCATTTTTATTGTATAAGTTATAAATTGGAACTTAATTACAATTTTCAGAGTCATAGTTGATGGAAAGAAACAACATATTTGTGACTATAAGAATTGCAACAAGCTATTTACTAAAACTCAACACCTTCGTAACCATATGAGATCACATTTAGGAGAGAGACCATTCAGCTGCACTTTTTGTGAAAAAAGGTAAATTAATAAATTACAAGTTAATAAATTTATAGTGCTAAATCTTATTATGAGTTCAACATATCTCATGTGATTTAGATTCTTTCGTCATGAAGAGCTGACTAGACACAAACGAAGTCACACAAAAGAGAAGATTTATATCTGCCAAAAATGTAGTAAAGGTTTCACACGGTCAGACTATCTGACGAAACATATAGATATGCACAAAAGAAGAGCACTCGTAAGTCATAAACTTTTTCATTAAAATAAATGCAAGCTGCCTTAAAATGTTAAGTATATATAATTATAACTTGTTTTTAGGAAAATGATGATAGGGAAAGTGCCTCTGATGATTCAAATGCAGTATATGAGACAGACAAGGACAACCCTATGATTCTTATAAGGACTGACTTGAATAAGTAAAATGTATTGTGACGTCACACTACATTATGTATATATACATTCTTTTGATATTATGTAAAAAAATCTATTTTTTGTAAGAGTTACCTTACTAGAGTTAAGTACTAGAATAGACAAAAGAGCTGTTAGTGGAAATAAAATTAGTCAATTTTTAAATATATTATTTTTAATATATCGTTATATTAGCTTTGTTTTTTTGGTTTGTTTTGGCCGATGCCTAGGTCTGTTTTTTAATTAGTAAGCGAGCAAGTATGTATAGGTAGTTACTTACTTTGTAATTCAATTAGCTCATAAAAGAAAATTAGTAATAATTTGAATTGCATATATATTTTGTGACATGTAAGATTTTAAATAGTTATGTTTATATTACAAATAATAAAGTGATAAAGTGAAAATTGATATATATTATTGTATAATGTAGATTTTTAAGTAATGTTTCAAATTTACCTCATTATTAAAATTTAAAAATCATAATGTATCTAGGTTTCATATGGACATGAGTTAATTGTATTAACACATCTTAATCATTAGAGGCCAGTCTTGGCACAGTTGAACAGTGTTTGACTGTAAACGCGATTGGTTGCTGGGTTGTGAAGTTTAAAATAAACTTCCAATAATGTCAAAATACTGCTCATGCAAGAAACTAAGAATAGCAATTTATGAATAGCTCTTAATAATAAAATAATAATAATAAACAAAAAAATTCTATGTAATCATAATTTTTCTCGATTGAGATTTGAACCCACTACCATTAACTCAGGCAAGTGCAGTTTACAATAAATGTAGGAATACTGTACAATTGCAAAAACTGCAAAGTTATTGTAAAAATAATAGTGTATCAGACATTTTTATTACCCAATTTTCTGTGTCTTATGGCAAGTCATAATGATTGTTTATTGATATAAAGTAACATTGTTGCCAATAAAAAGTATTGAAACATAGTTTTACTTTATTATTGTGATACCTACCCATGTGTTCTAGATGTTATCTGAGATATTAAGATCTTATCTGAGGATGGAGCATTTGGGACGATGGTGGGTACACCGTCCATTTTTACATACGCACCATTTTAGGTATAAAAGCACTAATGTTCTACCTCAGCAAGGACCACTCCTGTAGCAGATCTAGTAAAGTTTTTTCTTCTGTCTTTGATTTAACAAATGCTTTTATTTCTTTTATCTTGAGAAAATCCGTATAGCCACTAAAACCTCACGGTGCTCCTTATCGTCCTTCATTAGCCAGTCTACGGGAAACCCGATATTTCGTGAGCCACTCAATGGGAGTCAGCGAGGCAAGTCGTGGAGCTAAGGATAGTGGGTACACTTAACGACTTGTTTAAATTAGCATGAGAGGGCGAGGGGTACAGGAGACTAGGCGATCAGCTGACCAACCTCTGGCCGATTAGGGCGGAAGGCGATGATTGTGTGCTCTCCTGCAGCGACCCGGTCTTCTTCGATTTGCATAAATGGAGGCCTTGGAGTCAGTTCAGGCGCTGTATTATCGAGCACCACTGCTTCTTAAGAATCTATCCACGTCCTCTTGGATATATATATATCCAAGAGGACGTGGTTATATGAGGATGTTGAGGTACACCATTCAATTTAATTCCATTTAGCTTGGAGCTAAAATAGTAAATCATAAGAATATAATGTAAATGCAGCATCCTCAATAAATAGTAGGTCTTGTTCTTCGTATGAATAAATTTGGATATTTAAATGATATTTTACCAGTGCTTGGTCACGTTGATTCCATCACCAGTTGCCATGGTTGGTGAATTCGCACCATAAACATGCGGTGTGAGGCCATGAATAAAAGTTTGCGGAGTCCAACAAGCTACGCAAACAGTTGAGTGTTTTGGTGACGGGTGTGTTCTCTGGCATGTCTTGGATTACAATGTAAAGGTGAGGTGGATTGTATAAAATTACGGTGACTTTTGATTAGAATGCGGAAATAGAAATAAATAAAAGCATTTTGACCAAGGATCGAACCTACAATCATCGCGGTATTGTTTATATAAAGCCTAGTGGATATATTTTACTATAATGGCAAGAAAGATTACAAATCAGAAGTAGGTACTAGCTACCTACTTCCAAGTATAATTATTATGATATCATTGATTTTAATTAGTCGTTTTATTTAGACCGTGGCCAGCGATCACGAAGCAGACATGGTCAGCGGGCGCATTATCGAGATGATCCATTTTAGTTCTAAGTAAATGTTACTTAGTTTTAGAAGTGGAGTTCAACTAGCTAACTTATTTTAGAGGTAATTGTGTCAGTTAAATGATTTGTTTTTGTTATTTACTTTTACCTCGTGCTTACTTGTATAGGCGATCTCTTTAAGTTTCTTAATTCAATTTAAATCGGGTTTTATTATAAACATAAACTATTTAATAAAATTAACATCTGTTGTTACAAATTCTACTAGATTTTAAAACTATAGACGTTAAGTCAAGCACGTTGTTTGTTAGGTACGCCAACCTCTTTTAAAATGTTATTTGAGATATTTCGTCATTACTCTATGGTATATTTTATAATTAAATGTAAGATTTTTATACCAATAATAAATTGAGTTTTAAATATCTGTTATTTTTTTTTAAATTATGTAAATTTGATATAAAATTACCAAAGATAACAATATTTAACATAATATTTTAAATGAACTAAATAAAGTTGTAATAACATCGGGTCGACGAACGCCATTTTCCGTGTCGCCAGGCCTAATGGCCAACATTACCGCCCGTGAAATCGTGATGTCGACCGCTGCTTCTGACTACTAATACTCTATTTTTCTATTTTCCACGATGCCTCGATCATTTGTTAATGGCTTTGTGTTTCTTGATCTTTTCTTTGTGGGAGAAATTCTTAGGCAGAATGGTCGGTGACTTGCTTCAATAACGATCAAAAATTTTATTATCTATGATAGAAGTATAATATATTCTTTATATTTTATATAAAAAAATATACATATGTTGAACGAATAGAAAATAAATGCCGTTATTATACAATATACTCTTTGCCCGTTTCTGTTCTGACAAATATTTCGAAGAAATCTGTTTTGAATGGTTAAATATATCTTCTAGTATCTAATACTTAATAAATAATAATCCTTTCGGGATATTTTTTTTATATTCACAGAAAATGCATTTTGTTTGAATTGCTACATGCAAAATGGCTATCTATGTAGGAGCAAGTAATTGTAATTCCTCTAGTATGTTTACAAAGAAATGTATTCCATAGATAAATTAAACAGTATGGTGCCAGCCGATAGTGATCGCAGCAAGCAGAAAGCAAGACAAAAGCTAATCGGTCCGCTGCCCCCGCTACGCCAGCCATCTAATGAAAGATAGACGATAAATTTTAATTGCATCTAACTAGCTAAGTAATTACGAACATTGTAGAGTACGTAAAAAGTTGTGTACGCTTAATATGATAAATTGGTGTTGGAAAAATAGTTTTCAGATTTTCAATTTTCAGACTAAAGTACGTGACTAAGGACATATTGTAAAATTGTTCGACCCAAGTGGGCATCAACCTCATCTCATCTCTAATTAGAACTTAGAACTACTAAACACTGACTTAAAAACTGTATAAAACATATATTAATGAAATAACTATTTTATAAACCGGTATACGAATATTTAAGTCAATTGCTTGACATAATGTAACATAACATCATATGAAAAAAGTAACAGATTCTCACTTTGAACGTAGTGTATTTGTAACAAGTATGTACAGGCTAGGTAGTTCATTATTCTCAATTTTTATTAATGTTAATTAAAAATATCAAAATTTTCTTACGCCTTTCATAACATTACGTCCACGTGCAAAAGTGAACCTTACAATTTATACAGCTGTTCTAACATAATGATATTCTTTTTTTTATAATGTCATAGATATCTAAATTTAAAATTCGATATTGGTATTTTAAGACAAGATGACATTAGTAATAGATCTTTGTTTGACACCTGTTTGTAATATGATAGGCGAATATAATTTTAAATTTAATTATTAATTGGGTAAGGTATTTCACTGTATCCAATGGTGGGATCTTAAAGTTTATGTCTTGTATACATTTTAAATTATTTAAGTTTCTTTTGTTTGAAAAGAAAGGGCGGAATAGGAAGAAGTCGGACTATACCAGCGGGAGAAACTGTGTGTAATTTCGAAAATATTTGACTCAAGCAAAAATTATATATGACATTGACAAACTGATATGTCACCCATATCAAATAGCGGTGGCACTTCAGGGAGTAAGTGGGAGTGTCAAAAAAATGCATCTATTATTCTATTGGCTTCTCATACTTCTGGACTGACAAAGTGTTAATATCGCGATTCACAATTTACTAATTTTCAAAGATCACATGATGGACAAAATGCCTTTACTTTGCCCAGAATCTAGACAGAATATTCATTCAAAATGCACCATTCGCAGTGATACACAACATAAAGAAGTCTGAAAATATAGCACAGACGGCACAGACGTAGGATATAAAAATGTTAATCAAGATACTTATGAGGGAGATTACTTGCTCATATTATAAATTAACAGTAAATATATGAGTACTTTAAATTTTATATTCAATATTCAAGCTTAGAAACTTTCATCTTATATTAGGTGATTATCCGTAAATATTAAGTTATGACTTGCATCTTTCAAATTGGACGTTAAGTTAAATAAACCACACACGATGTGAAAGTCATGGACGTGTAATAATTGAACTTTAATATAAACCTGTATTGAATTTTGAGTATTCACAACATTTTTGATTTTTTCAAATAAAAATAAATGATAAAATATAATTTTATGAATTGCCACTATCGGCTATCATTGTGCGGCGTCAGTAAACGCGTTGACGGCGGTGTGGATTCGATTTACAATGAGGAAAAACAGCGTGAACGTGACGTTCCTGGGACTTGTGATACAAAAGTAAAATACCTATTAACAAAATACCTATTAAAAAGTACATAGATACTCGCCTCTAATGTCCAACCTACTGCTACTGCAGTCTTTTCCTAAACTTTGAAGTATTCTACTAATGCTGTCTTGAAGATACATGCCAGTAATAAACTGATAATAGTTTTAAATAGGTCGAGAATTTGGGTTGATTATTGAAAGTTTTGAGTGTTCTGTCGTTTCTATGGCTTTCTATTTCCTGTATAAGTAACTTTAAATTCCAATGGACTTGTAAAGTAATAAAATGTAAAATGAATATATGGAAAATCCATGACTTCTATATTTACTGACACTTAAATCCCTTAATGTTTTAATTACTATTTTTTATTTTTCTTAAAAAATGTAAATTAATAATTTAATAACGTTACTATTTAATTATGTTGCTATTGTGAATATAGTATACTAATTGAATATAGTATATTAAGATTTTTGAAATTAGATTAAAATTTAAATATAAATTATAAAATGTTTATAAATTATAAAATGTTTTAGTTTGTTAAAATGTTGCAAAACAATATGTTTCTCCTAAGAGCAACTGTCAAACTTATGAGTTTTATGAGTGCAAATGTTGCGGGATAATTTTCAGTTAGTACTCTATAAATAGCTTATCATTGTACAAAATTTGGAATAACTTGTACAATAAGTACATCACATGTATTTTTGTTTTAGCACTTTAGCACATGACTGTAGAAACGGTTGCGCAGGATCTCCTCTGAGTTTCCATATTAATATATCTGGAAATGTCTTGATTTTATAGAGTTTAATACTAAATATAAACGATAAACGAATTTTGTATTTACAAGCATGTCCCTTACTAACAAGCTGCATCTGCATATCTTTTGCTTATTTATTTACATAAAGAAATTAAATAAAAAATATTGTAATAATTAAAAATGTGTGAACTCAATTTGAAACTTAAATGGTATAGTTTTAAGCGTAGGCAGGTGTTAGTGCGAGCACGCGGCGTCACCTGCCCGATGTCATGCACCTTACATTTTCCACAGCGGATGCGCGCGCGCCGGCGCGTGGCAGGCCGTCGGCTTCTTCACGCGCCGCTACTCGCAAGATCCTTATACTTTTGAACTTACTTTATTAAACAATATTTCTGACTGTGGCTTAAATAATTACTACATGTGAGATCGTTGACAGCGAGAAGATACATAACGGCTGCGTTGGCGTCAAACAGCTAAGGATGTTTATGACAAATGAAGTAGAGAATGAAATGAAGTAAAGAAATGAAGTATATAATAAATGCTTAAAATACATTTTAGATTATAATTAATATAATGCTGAAACTATATTTTAGTGACATTCACATTGCGTTATTAAAAGATAAAGCTATTATACAAGTGATTTTTAACAGTCAGATAATATAAATAATAATCCAGAAAATAATATATTGGTTTAAGTTAGGGGGAAGTACTTATAATGGACAGGTAGTTAAACTCGACCACCCTCATATCTCAAAACGTATTAAAAACAAATTAAGCACTTGCACGAATCTTAAATATATATCTTTAAAAATAAGTTTGAAATAAAAATGGTCAAAATTACCAGATTTTCCCTTATTACTTGATAAATTAGCACTTTTTATAATATTTTGCATATCGCTGATGCCTGACTTGTAAGCAACGGGACCGCACCAAGTCATGCACATCGATCTCGTCAAACTGGACAAAGCCTTTATAAGAAATCATTATCGTTTAACGATTATATTTTTCACAGTACAGTTGCGTTTTGAGCGTTTACATTTTATAGCAGTAAAATGTATGTAACTATATCTAAAAAGAATATTTTTATAATTGATTTTTTGTTTCTCTATTGATGTAAGAAATTTATAATACATAGATAAGCGTCTATGAAATCGCTTAAAGGTGTGATGTTCAGAAGTTTTAAATGGGTATAGTTATGTATGGTCGCTTTGTTTAGATGTAATAAACCAAAATATAGAAAGAAGTGAATTAAGCTTTTTTAATTAAACAAAAGTTGTTTAGTTTTGCGCATTTAAAGAGAAATATATCAAATGCGATAAAAATAGCTAACGTCTTAGATACGTATTTTCCAATCTATCTTCCTCTGTTGTTAGTAATATTTTGCCTTTATTAAAAATAATTTATTTTACAAGGATTTTTAGAAGACTATAATATATGGTTTAATCGTATTTTTTTTTAAATAAAACTGTTATAATGTAAATGAATTATTGGACATTTCGTTTGAGGATTGTTTTATTGCAAATTTAACATTTGTTAAGAACATTCTGACATTAATATAGAGTTAAAATCGTATACCGTTATTGTAAATATAAAGTGAGCGGTTTCTTTTAGTTAAGAATAACATAAAAATAATTATCCCTAACAACCCTTACACATGGAAGCAGTCCAGTTACTTGCCTGCTAGCTAAACCAAGGTTGTCAACCCAGCACCTGCAAAGATCAATGGCAAAAAGGTATTTCTATAATGCCAACAGAACAGTTTATAATCGTTAGGCGTCACGCACGAAGCACATATTATGCACCCTCCTAGTTACAGATAACCTTTAAGCAAGTGGTAATTAAAAAAAACTATTCATATTCATAGTACATCCTTGTTATCTCTATATATGTGTGTGATTTTATAGAATATTTATTTGCTAATAGTATAGTTTACGTTTTATGTGAACGTGGAAACTTTTTTGATGAATGCGTTTTTTATTGTCTGTTGCATTTTTTATTTATTTACACATACTGCAGTTTCTATTTTAAAATTCCAATAATTAATATTAATTAAAAGAAATTTATACTTTTAGTTCCAAATTTCTTTCGATAGACCATGCTAGAGTACTGGCCCAGAGAGGGCCTGGAGCAAGAAGGGCTGGCTAGCTTGTAACTTGCAATATGTTGACTATTTTCCTGTTTTTAGGTGGCTGCTGCCTACTTGATTTTAAATAACGACTAATTTATTATTCAAGGTGAAATATTATAAAATAATACAGAAAATATACTCGTTGGTCCTCCTTTTCTTGAAAATTATTATTATGCGTATTATCACCAGAGCAAGCAACTCAAGCAGTTGACTATCGTTTGAGAAGAAATAATTATCCATACACGAACCTTACTTCTAGTACGTAGCTTGAAATGAACGGTTAAAGTCATTCATTATATAGACAAGAAATGTATAATTAATGAATAAATGGAGGCTAATTAATATAAATTTATAGGAAATTATTATTATAATAAATATTTTTTTAGCTTCACTCTTTTATCCTGTATAGCAGGGAGGACAGTAAGTATCTAGTGCCAAGACACTTCGTACTTCGCTTTCCATCGAATTCGTGAAAAATAATACACATATAATAGAATAATACTCATTATCATGTTTTTGATATATAGTATGTATAGTAGATGTAAGATGTAACCTACACGCAGTTAATGTAACCTGTATTTTATATGTTAACAAAATTTTATACGAAAAAAACTAATAAGTACACCTATTTGCTGATTACTATACTTTTAGTATATATTATTAGAGAAGTAATTGTTTTAAAATAATGTTCAATGAATAAACACCTTATCTTTATTACGTTTTGTAATTATTTATATTTAAGAATAAGACGAGAAGCGTCTATTTAATTTTAGTAATAATTACTATGCAGCCGTTCTCACAGAGTATGAATACCATAAGCGTAGAGAGCTAGGCACGTTACAGTACAATTAACTGTAATTTTCATGCAATAAATTATGATAATAAAATATTCGTTTAAATGAAACTATTTTAACCGGAATAGTCGCGTACGTCAGGTGTCCAAAATGTATTTTCGAATACCAAAATATACGCGATTAATCCGGTTAAAATAGTTTCATTTAAAATATTCGTTTAAAAAATAGACTAAAAGGAGGAAGCGTCAAATGATAACATAAAAATATTGTATTCTCTTCGGATCTGTACTTACACGAGTGTACATTTATAAGCAAGTCGGAGGGCAAGTATTATGTAAAAAGAAGCGTTTTTTGCTTTCATACATAAATAAAGTAACAAAAGCATTTGAATATTTTAAAAATAAGTTTGTTTCAGAAAAAAATATTGTTTTATTATGTACTAGCTGTAGCCCGTCACTTTGTCAGACTACTCCTAACAGGAGTAGAGAATACTTGGTATACACAGACACTCCAATTGGTCGCTACATTTAAATTTATATAAAAAATATGAAAATTGTTATAAGAATTTTAAATTTTATGTTATCGATAAACACATTTTGATTTAACTTACTAATACCCAATTGTGTTTGTTAGTAACAAGCTGAAGATCGACACCTGCTTCTGGAAAGTAGTTTGAAAATCGTTGTAATTTAGAAAAACCATCTGCCGTTACTGTTTCACGGTCGGGCGACTCGTTGAACAATCAATCCGGTGATCTTAACCGGAATAATTGCCTAGTCCTGTAATCTATGCATGGATGCGTGGAAATACCTTGCCATGTAAGTTCTGCCGGAGAAAAACTGTCTGCGTGCATTTTATTAAAAAATATGATTTATCGCATATTAACTTAACTATACTTAGTTAATGTTTTCTATATAAGTGTATAATTATTTAAGTTTTTTGCTTCATGCTCTATCACTAAATCTTAAAAGAGAACTATGTCTGTGTGATAGTTATTTTAAGTTTGTTTTTTAGCTTCACGCTTTCACGCAGGCAGGCGAAGAAAACCTGTTCCTTCGTTTTCGAGCCTTGCGAGTTGTGTGGTAGAACCCAGCACCACGCTTTCGTTTTATCAGAGTGGATAGCTGAAAATTACTTAAATAAATGATTACTTCAAATCGTGATCGGACTCACAACTATCATATACAGATGCTGGTCTACAGCGATAAAATAGTTTTTTTAATATTTTTAGTATAATTTATCCCGACAAAATCTACTTTATTCATTCGCCTAGGAGACTATTTCAAATCAATAATAATGTTAGGTCTATCTAATAAAATTAAAACTGAAATGGTATGTTACTAGTACCTAATTTATGATTTTGTACGCTGATAATGTTAAAAAATCAATTTGACCCGTGCTAAAATATAGATATTACCTAGATTACAAATAACATTGCCCGAATTGTGAATTTAATTCACAATCATCGGGCTTAGTCAGGCGTGTGTTCTGAATGCACATTTGTACAGAATCATATAGAGGAATTGCAACAATTGACTCAGTGTGGCTTCATCACTAGTGCAAGAAAAACAAAATTTAAATCACTTTAACGTACCACTTTATATTTCGCTAATAATAAGCGTCACGGAGTTGATGCCCGCAAAAACCAGGTGAGAAGTTCCATCAACTGTAAGAAATAGGCAACAATAGTTATATTAAATACTGTAACGAGCAACGCGCATTGACAAAGCCGAAGTCTACATAATGTCGCTCTTTCACGGCCCGTGTCGTTTTTGTGGGTTTCAGCAACGAGGAGTTTTAGAGTCCACGTAGTCAAACGTGATTGAACGTAATATTTTCCAGTTTTCATAATGAATAAAGCCTGACATCGGGTATTCGGTGCGGTCAACAACCGACGCCGTCATGGGCGACCGACTGCCGCTCTCGAATGCGCTTTACCTACTATTCATGGAAACTTTAAGTTTTTTTGTCTCAATGCCTTGGTTTACGTTAGGTTTATAAATAATATACATCTTAATGGTAACGAGGTGAATGTTTCGATTCCAAAAAATATTGTCTTTACGATCTTTCAGTGCATTGACGTATCTGGCAGGGCTTATTATAAATTTAGTTGTCTTATGAATATATAAGAATTGATGGATGTATTATAATTTAAAGTTTATGGTAATAAATGTAGTTAGTGTTTTATAATAGTAAAAGGTAGGTTGGATTATGTAAAGAATAGGTATTAAGAGTATTACGCCTACTAAACTTTTTATGACCTAGTCATGGCATGAGCATGGCTTATGTATGTAATATCCTTTACTTATCTGTTATTTTATGCTATTTATAATCTGTACCTTAACACACGATGTCTCGAATCAATTGGTAAGCAGCGAACGGTATGTCTTAACACTAGGTTCTCTTTGAATACCACGTTATGCGGAATAAAGCCTGCAACTGCTATATACTCTGTATGTATGTAATTTTGAGACACAAAGTTTTCTATTTGATATACATATATTTTAAAATAAATAATTTTATAAAAAACAGTTGACCAAAAACATTCAATTATAAAACCATTAGAAAAGGTTTGTGGAGAGCTTACAGTTCATTTTTATATAATGCAAGTTTTTTTGAACTATGAATGATGCCATACACAATTGTGCGAAGACCACAGTCTTGTAAAAGGCTAAATGTTAGAAACCGCATAATAATCATTAGGCAGAAAAAAGTATTTAAGTTGTTCGGTGGGCGTGAAGCCCTACATCGTCTAATACATTATCTAATGGAGATCTTTATACTTTGTAAACGAATGATCTTTATACTTTGTAAACGAATGTTATTTTGAATTTTGAATCTTTGAAAATAATATTTTAAGTCTTTTATTCTCTACAAATACATAAAATTGAAGTGTCTCTTTGTAATATTAAAATAACCACTTTCTTTTAAATGCATACGCATGCAGTATACATAGCACAAATATTAAATTAAGAATTATAACATCAATATCCATAGACTTTAAATTCCTTATAGTTAAATTCATGGGTGTAGGATTTAGACAGGACTTTCATCGGCAGATAGCTAATGTAACTAAGAGCACCTTAGGTTATTTTTATTTTACAATTATAACATAAATATTCAGTCATGTTAAGTTCCTTGAAGCTGAGCCATGAGCCAGAATTCCGGACATGAGTTGCTATTACAAATTAAATATTTCAGAATTATTATTTTTTTTTAGATTGCCATTTTTAGTCAAGTCTAATTCTAACAGAAATAAAACTAGTAAGAAGATAAAAATAATAATCTCGACTACAATTGTAGCAGACTATATTTTTACTTAGACATGTTAAAACTTTCATTTAAAAAAAAATCAACACACACACAGGATATATGTCATATGAAATAAAACTTTAAATAAATTAATCATTACGTGATACATCTTAAGTAAATTAGTACTAAATGTAATGTCAAGTTTATTAAGAGCTATGTCGTTATCATCGTTATTTTAATCGTTTTAGTGCTATATTTGAAGCCTACGTTATTAATACTAATGACAGTCGTGTTTGATTAACCAAGTCGTAAACAACTCCGGCCATCCAATTTCCTGAGGTTTACGAACGAACGAATGAATTATATTAAATTGATTTAGAGTGTTGAGATGTTATGAAAAATATTTTATTAATTACAATTTGACTGTAAATTCGCACCGTTATTGACGTTAAGTGAATAATAATTTGTGAATTATAATGCATATTAAAAATAATAATTAGTATATTATTTTCGCCATTTTAGATTAAGACAGTGTTTAACTATATAACACATGGTTGTGGGTTCGGACTTCACTCAGGAAGAATTTTTTAGGTCTGGTTAGCAAATTTTAACGTTGTAATATTTCAAAATTTAAGCAGAAAGTGGACACAAAGTGTATTGACTCTATGTTCTCTCTATCCATCTGGGTATGTGGGAAAAAGCGTGATACTACAATTTATATGTAAAGCTTGCAATTACAGAAAATTGTTTGTCTATGAAATAAATAATTATAATTTAAAATAAAAGAAATAATTTTTCTTTTGGATGGCGTTGATTGCGATTTGGTTAATCGAATACAACTGTCATTAGTATTAATAACGTAGGCTTCAAATATAGCACTAAGACGATTAAAATAACGATATAACTGTTAATATACTTGATGTGATATTTAGTACTAAAAAGTCGAGGCCGGTCGTGGCGCAGTGTGACCGCGTCTGGCTGTAAACGCGATCAGTTGTGGGTTCGATCCCCACTTGGGGGAGTGATTATATTTCAAATTATTGTCACTTCATCGCTCTGGCAAGACAAACCCGCAATATCTCGAATTCGGTGGAAAGCAAAGTACGGAGTGTCTTGACACTAGGTACTTTCTGTCTACCCTGCTATGCGGGATGAAAAGTGTGAAGCTAAAAAAATAAAGTAAATAATGTTATTTATCTTACTATGTATTTCTTCTCACGTTACATTATTATTTTTAAAAATGAATAAAAAAAGAAACGCAGCAAGATTCGAACCACTAAGCCATGCGTTTTTAATGTATAATATTATTTATTTTAACAATAGATGAATATATAATATAACATAAGTAGCCGTAGTCAAAAACTACTCAATGTATGGACTGCGGATTGATATGGATGCAAGCTAATTCAACTCGACCAATAATCTTACCCCATTAGTGGTCAGCTCGAAAGTTATTAGGTAATAAATGATATTAAAACATTGTATTTTAATAAATTCAAGCATTTTTTATGATTTTTTTATGCTCTACCTAACATTTGTCTTCATTGTCGGTATTGTATACATTTCCTAGGAATTTACTACAAATATGATATTTCGAAAAATTGTATACAATCCATATCCCATACATAAGGGTTTGTCCGGTTATGGTACGAAATTGAAGTTTTGCTGTTGGATAATGTTTGTTAATCGATGGAAACAAAAAAAGAAGAGGGTGTAAGAAGTTCTTTTAAAAGAACTTTTATTATACGTATGTAAAAACAAGAAAATTCACACTTTAACTTCATAGCGGGGTAGCAAGCGACAACCTCGTATCAAGACACTCCGTTGACTGCTTTCTGCCCAAAATCGAGATATTGCGTGTTGAGTGGAAAACTCAAAGCCTTTGTCTACCAGAATGGAGAATTTTAAATATAATCGTTTCCTCGAGTAGGAGTCGAACCAACATTCAAACGGGTTTACATTGAGACGCTGTTCCACTGAGCACCGATATACGAGAAATAATTATACCATATCTGCATTATGTAGATGGAAGAATAAATGAATTAAAGATATCCAAAGCTTGCTTCAAAAAATTATGCACTGAACAAAATTACTCAAATTAATGGTATCTTGTTTTGCAAAAACCTTTACAATGACACTTTAAGTACTAAGTCACAAAAAGCTTGTATATACATTTGACGACTAAATTAGTATTGAATATCTAGTGATATTTATTATCCTTATATACTTGTTAAACACGAACTGACGTGTTTAAAAGCAGATGTTGTTATGTAACTTGTGTTTTCTTAATTAGGTGCTAAATATTTTAACGTGTGTGACATATTCAATTTATCTTTCTTCTATATAGTGTATACTCAGAAGTTGTACGTCTATGTACATCAATATTCGCAACTATGAAGCTACTAAAATTAAAATTAAATATCACCGCCACTAGAAAGGCAATATAAAATGTTTTCAAACCGAGATTATCCCGATTCGCTACGATCAAAGGTGCAATACAGTGCACCACACAGATGTAAGCCAACTAGTATATTATAGTCCTTGTTTTGAGTGGGTTAAGAGGTTTTTACTTGCATTGCCGGGTGTACGAACTGTTCTGATCATAGAATCAATTCGTCGCGAAGCCGTCGCACCGCTGCGAGTTCGTTCAACCCGATGATGCCTAGGTTTTTTGTTTCAACGCCTCATGAAGGCTGTTGAGTCAATATTTTGAAGATTCTTATCGCCCTTGTGCAATGGTTGTTCTAATGGAATCCAATTGAGTGCTCGTCTTAGCTGTTAAAATCTTGAGTTAATTTTTTTATGATTATCTGTAATGGAAAATATTTTGACCTACATTGATATGAGATATGCCTCTACATACTCGTATCTCTGTTAATGTAACACTTTTAATTAGTCACTAGTTTTTACACCTTGGGCATACCTATAGTTATAAAGTTTTAAGAGTCTACATATATTTATATTGTCTGTTTATCCTTACGTATAACATATATTATGCATATATTATCTCTTTAAAAGCTAGTCTTAATAAACCAGAAACAAAAAAAATATTTTAAACATTTAAAATTAAAATCCTTATTTAAAATTAAAATTAAAATCCCTATTTAAAATTAAAATTATTATATATTAATCCCTATTTAAAATTACGTAAACGTAATTCAAATAGGGATCAAACCCAAAATCATCCCTAACAGCTACTTTACAATTGTGCCACAACGGCTTCCGTTACATACATTCAAACAGTAAGAAAATATATTTATTTTATATTAAGTCATATAAAATAACTGCAACTTGTTTCATGTTATTTCATATGTCGAATTACTTCATTATAACAATACAAAAGGGATGCACGTAATGCAGTTACTGTATAATAATGACATCACTATCGACATTATTGATGACAGAACGTCATTATTACATCACTTAAGGCAGAATGTGTCACGGCATGTGCCATGTGATATATGAGTGAAGAACTACCATTACATCGGAAACGCGGAATGCCGATAGTTTATATTGATGGATGAATGTAACTTGGTAGCGATTGGTCAGCTTCATTTATAACGTCGACACATTTTAGATCGCACTTGAGTGCCTTTAAAATGCCTATATGAATAATGCAATCTATATCTTCTTCATGTGCATTATTTCGTTGAAACAGACTGTATTTACCGGCATGAAGCGTATTAACGACATGTTAGTGATATGTCCAATCCCATGTACCAAATTTTTTTATATAAATATTTTTGACAACAAGACAAAAAAAATGTATCATTTTTATATTATATAAAAAAATTATTTAATGATTGAGACTTAGATTAATTTGCGAGGTGTATTGACAAAATTGGTATATATAAGCCACGTGGCCCTGATGTTGATCTTATATGATTCTTAATACATGTTCACCCTCCGGAGCATATTCATATTGAAGACAATAGAAGTAGCGTATAAGACTTGTTGCGTTTAGCACTCTGTCCTTTACTTTGCTTATTCCGCTAGGAATAATGTGTCAGCTTAAAAAAAAACAGTATCAAGTAATGGTGACATTACTATTTACATTATTGATGACCACACATCACCATTCAAGCGGAATGTGTCACGGCGTGTGCCGGACAGTGATCCTTGAGTGATGTGCCGCCGATGTATTGGAAACTGAGAATGAACTGATTGTAGATTAAAGTGATGGATGAATGCAACCTGGTAGCCATTGATCCTTTTATTAATACGTATACGGATATAATAGTGACGTGCACCTGTGGTTTTGGATGAATTATTTAAAGTATTGTTTTCTATAGCTTTTTAATTGTTTGTTTCTATTTTCTTTATAAGTTTGATGACTTCTATAAAAATAATACCATAAAAGAAAAAAAAATTATATATTTTAAATATATTTCACCCAGTCCTTGTAGATTTTCCTTGAATACAGTATTTTTTAATCTTAAAATTATCATCCAAAAAATTGTGTATTATCTTTATTATTTCAGATTGATCAAGTGTAGTGAAGTACTACACTAAGAGTACTATTTGTTATATCATAAATATGTATTACATACTAAATAATTAAAAATATACCTACATAAAGTGTCGGATATGAAAACTAATTTTCTATAAACTGTCAATAAACAGGTAGCTTTTATAAATTATTACAAGTCTAAGCTAAGCTAAGCGTACAAGTCATCGTGTGAAAATCTTTGTAATCAGCGTTTCGTCAGAGTAGCACAGTGTCCACGAGATGAGTTCCGAGATTGGCTTACGTGCCCGCCGTTTGATCGGTGTAATTTATTTTCTTATCAATGAAATATTAGAGACCTGTGGAAGCTGGCAAAAGTGGCACAATTTATGTTTGCGTGACTTCAAATTATGTATACATTAAAGTAGCCTCGTAATTTAGCTATTCAACTTGATTACTTGAAATAGCTGTATTCACTTTTCATGTAAGTACTTGTTATACATATGTATATACATTTTTTTACACCCTTACGATTACTTTTAAGACTTGATAATTACTAATTACAATCCACCAAGCTGTAAGTTCAAATACGGATCAGCGTTTATCTGTTTAAAATAGTTAATTCGAAAATATTTGAGGAACCTTTACTACGTACAAAATTATATTAATTTATTTTCTTCAACTTAAACAGGTTTTTAATATAATAGAATGTAATGGAAACATACTATATTATTAAAATATATATGTATGTACGTATATATCAGTACTAATTAGCATCATACAATAGCACCTAAACACAAAAACAGCTTACTACTCCCCAAGGGCTAAGATATAAGCTGTTATTAGGTGATACTTGGTAAAATATTCTTTTTAATAATCTGATTTTAGTTTTAACTTCTGCTACAGTATTCAAGCTCAACAAGTTTATAAATAACGTAGCGATTTTTATATAAATATCAAAACAAGTAAAATTAGCATCTTTATTAGATTTTACATTGAAAATAAATTATTATTAATTGCTCGATATAAGGTGTTTATTAGATTGATTGCTTATATCAGAAGTCATTAATCTTTAACCAACTGTTATTGTTCACGCTATTATACTTACTAGGAAGAGATTCTAAAAATGGATGGTCATATGATTTAATAATTTATTCAGTAACTTCTATTAACAAATTTATACAATAATGTTTAAATTTGATTATTTTTGTTGAAAACACAATTTTGTGTATCATATTAAAAAAATAACCATGCCTCAGTAGGACTGAAATACGATGATTTTGGGTACCGTCCAAGATGTGACATATGATTATATTTATTTATTTTTACTGTCTCTAATTACGATAAGTCTCGAATTCGATGAAAAATGAAGAAAATAGTGTCACCATACAATTATTATAAATGTAAAAAAAACTGACGATCAATGTAACTACAGAGGATTTGCTGAATACGTGATATACTAAACACTAAAAAAGGAAAACTGTAGAAAAAAAATAAAAAAGAAATACTTAGTTCCATAAAGTTAAACGAAATTATGGGCGACAACTGCTAATACATATTTATTATTTAATAATTTTATATATGCACATAAAAATATACGAATATAAACATATACGTATCTAAAGCCAAAATACAGGCTTCATATATAAAAAAAATACTTAGAATATTTTACAATGACACAAGTAGTAAAATAAATTTCCAACAATTTATGGTACATTGCAAAATACTTTGTTCAGTTATCGTGGAACACTATTATTTGATGGGAGATTCTCGCTACCTCTCTGATAACGTCGACAGATTCCTAAAGCGATTGGCTCACTGTTTAAACAGGGTTGCCGTGTTCAGTAAAACACAATTTTATAAAAATATGCATATAATATTATATATAAGGTAAATAAAATATTTAAATTTTATGATTAATTTATCTTTATGACAATGATGTCATATCAATATTTTAAGAATCATTTAATATAATGAAGGTACAAAATTTAAAAGCTGCGTCTCGCTTATTGACAACTTAGTGTCAAGACACTGCGTTGACTTGTTTCCGGCATGTAAGTGACGAACTCATCGCAGCGCAGCAGAAGAAAGTAATTAAATTTTAAATATTATATTTCCCCTAAGAGGGAATTGAACACACAACTAATCGCTGTCAGACGCTATCGGACTGCACCACAAGGGCGTCTGTTTATTATTGTAATAATTTAAGATTTTGAAGCATGAGAAACAAAATGTATTCAGGTATTCATCATCGTCAGCGGTACTCTTGTTTTTTTTACTGATTACCAATAAACGATCAAATAGTTGCAAGATTAAAAGAAAAAACAATATAAATCATAACTTGGCCATTTCTTTGTTGAAATTTGTATAAAGTTGTCGTAATCGCAAAAACTGCTGACTTGTCGACGGATTTTTTGTTCCCACGCCGTTGCGATAGTTAACCGAAAAACTCATTACACAAGTGATTTAGGTGTTAACAACAAGATTACTTTCTTATTTAATGGATAATATAAGAACGACGAGTGTTTTTAGGAGGCAATTTAAGTTGCATTTTGGTAGTGACGTTAATTTCATGTTTGGTAACTACAATAAACAATAAAAACATGTAGTAGAAGTTGCACTATTGATTGTTGTGCTATTCTATTATATTAAAACGTTATTTTCGATTTAGTTCTTTTAAAAAATAATCTGAATTGAGATTCAAAGTAAGCTTTAATCTGGATGTTTTATCCAGGCCTGAAAAACAAATAAGATAAAAATGTTGAGACATTTTGATATCACCATTAAAAAAAACAATAACGATAAGCTTTAATAAAATATTTGCGGATAAACACAAATAATATCTTATTGATATAACTAAACTAGCGCTTGTATACAGCCCTGTGAATAATAAACGATTGTCATAGTCGAAGCGATGCGGTGCGTAGATGACATTCTTGAGGTGTTTTTTGGTCGATGTTGAGCGGAACGGATGCAAGGTATTCCCATCTGGAGCGTTCGGGAACTAATGAACTAGAGAAGTAATCTGAATGAACGCTCGTGCTAGTGCCGGTGGCGAGTGCCGGTCAATGGATGGTGTGGTATTTTAATTTCTATATAATCTGTATCGTTTCCGCCTTCAAGAAAAGGTGAAAATATGTTTTTTTTCTTGTACAGGCCGAGATATTTATGGTTTTGTTGTCTTGATGGATTATACTAGTGATACTTTTGAAATATGTATACAGTTTCATTATTCGATTTAAATTTATTATATCTATGATTTCAATGAAATTACTCACTTCCTATATTAAAAACAAGTTTTCTTGCTGGGTTCAGGATTGCCAAAAATATTTTTTAATTAAAAATAAAAGGAACAAAAAACTAACACACATTTTATGTACATTTATAAAAGTTAGAAGACTGTCAAGTTATTCACATTCACTTAAGAATTTCGTTTGTGCAGCTTAGAAATATTACTCTTTGGGTTCCAAATATTTTGTCGTACCGTGGGAAGGGCCAGACCTGTCTTTTCAGAGCAATTAAAGAAGCAGTTAATTTTATTTCATTGTTAACACGCTTTTATACCATACTTCACTTACTTTAAATTATATTTTAAATTTCTCATTACTGTTAAACATATGCTAGGTTTATGAGTATTATCATTATATTATGCAATACCTTACTTGTTTACTTTCTTTTTACTTAAACTATGCCGAAAACGAAATATGAAATTTGCGATAATTACCGTTTCATTTATGATATAAATGTATGAAGCAAAAGTCATTTTAAGAATGATCACAATAAAAATACATTTCTTTCTGTCTATGCTAAACTATGTACAAATGGAATGTTTATTTCTAATATTTTTAACAATTTTTCTTTGTTTATCTATTCGTTCCGGCTAATCTCTCGAACGTTTGGACCAATTTTGATTGGACTAGTTTAAATTTAGAATTTTAAAAAAATTTAGGAATATAAAATTCCCCAAGGAGGAAGTCGTAAGGACAGGCAGTTATATATAAATGTCATTCATGCCGGCATTTGATTTTTCGTATTATAGCTTGCTAGGAAGAACGAAATTTTGATAGGTACAAGCATGGTTTGGCAAACGAAGCGAGTATAGAGTATAGGCCCTAAGTAGTACCTATATTTCTGTTATTTGATTATTTCAGTCAGGCTTGTACCTATACGATTAGTATTTTCTTAATTTGAGATTCTTAGTTATATATATTATCCATAGATTTTTTCTTTTTATCTATTTTAAGTCTATGTCATGTAAGGTAAAATGTTATAAATTGTTTCTCGGTGCACTGACCGCACGATTTTCTCTTTTACGCCACATTTGACGGTTAAAAGATTTCGGCACGGATTCGTAACTTAATCCGATTTCAATTCGTGACGCCATTTTTGTGCTTGTTTCAATCACTTTGTGTCGGCGATAATTGTCAAGATGAATCTTTTAATTACTATACATATCTATCTGGTATGTGCTTTTAATTTTTCATCGTAATTTTAAGTGGCATTCAGAGACGCCAATTAATCTATTTATATCAATGTGTTCTGATTTAATGTCAATTAAACAAAAAGGCAAAATATAAGTATATTTTAAAGCGTAGCTCTTAGATTAATATTTTATATGTGAAAGGATTTGTATGTTTGTCTATTTATCATAAACAATTAATATCCTTTCACAAAGAAAGTTTAAGTGTTACGAAAAAACAAATGTTTATTGAAGTACATATACATTTGAAAAATAACGACTTTAGCACAATTTGGACCCTAATTATTACATTGCAGATACTAATAAATAAAGCTATAATATGTAAAGCTGATAATAATTGGGCTAGAGAGCTTTTAAACCAGGAGAGTAAGGATGCTTTGCTTATTTATTAACATTCTTTATTTCTTACTTTATAAGCATTTAGTTGATATTAAAGATTGACGGAATATAACGTCACACGTTCATGATACTGGATAAAGATCATGGAAAAGGCATGATGGAATGGAAAAGGCAAGGCTCCTTGGATGGCACGCATGAAGGGTTTACCGATTGCGGACCAGGAGAAAAACTTAGAACGTGTTCGGCGTTCCGTTCTCTCTGACTACCCGGCTAGGTATAAAAATTCTACTATGGATGGAACACAATAATCGTGTTCAGAGTACGATACTACTTTAAAAGAAATAAAAATTATTCAAGATTACCATTCTGTTTTAGTTTTAGGTATTATCTCGCATAGCTGGCTAGTCAGAACCTAGGGTCAAGACGTTTCGTTGACTGTTTTCTGTCCGAAATCAAGACATTGCGTGTTGAGTGGCGAAATCTGTGAAATAGTTACCTAATATGAAATTTCTTAGGTATAAACTAGAGCCATATTACTTCGGTTCAACGAACCGTTACTCATAAAAATTACGTTGAAATATGACATTCTCAGTTAAATTCGAGTTTAGCTGTAATGAGTTTAAAAACATAAAATTATTCAGAGCACGACTTGGTTCCTTCCTTTCTTTGTTTTGATTTAAAAAACAAAACAAGGTATTGCAAGATTTCCAAAATTATAATACTGATGGCTTGAATGATAATTATGTCTTTTTATTTTTAAATTTAAATTTATTTCGAATATTTACATGTACATATGCTTACTCTGGGTATCACAATCCGTTAGTGATATAGCGTTTAACTGTAAACGCGATTGGTTGTGGATTCGATGCCCACTTGGGGAAATGTTTATATTTATTTTTATTTTTTATTTTGGTAAGGTTAAGCACGTTGTAGTGTTCCGTCGTCATACAATATTTTGATTTCAGTAGAAAAGTGGAGAACGTAAAATTTAATAGCAAGTAACTCTGAAGAAAGCTAGCAGATGTTCAATAGCATCAAAATAATGATCATGGCTAATAGCCATATGTTGTTATTATTAGAATAAATGTTGTCTGTATTACTTGTACTTATCTTTCTAAACACATCAATTTCGAACAGCTTGATTATGATGGAATAGGCTGAGAGATCGCAGAAAAAAAATACGTTTTCTAATTATAAAGACATTGCGCGTTTATTGAGGAAAATTAAAACGGTACGAACTATAAAGAAATTTCGATATTCTTTATACAAGTTGGTAATTTACTAGTGCTTTCACGTCATTATACATGAAAATGTCAGTGTTGTCAGTGGGACAGGAAGCTAGGAAGGTAGTTTTGTTAAGAGGAGCACACACGTACAGGAAGTCAGCAGTCGCTCTTTCAAAAGTACATTCTCTACATCTCTTATATATTAATAGTAAATTATTTTTTTTTAAATAATAAATAATACTATATGTTTATTGTAATTACAATTTATATGGAATAATCACTATATTTTGAAATATTTTAAAATATCTAATGAATTATCGAATTCTAGGCAATCTAATAGGTATTGCAAAAAGCGTAATTTCCGAACTTTTTAGGTATGATTCAAACAAGTTTTTTTGCTCGAAAGCTTATAAGGAAATGTTTAATGATATCCTTTTTAAAAAAAAATATGATCATTTGAACATTTTTTTTAGCTTTATAGCGTCATTCTTCACTTAATATTATTGGGTGCCAATGGTGAGTTCCGCTACTCAATACTCTATGTCTCAAATTCGGCTGAAAGCGGAGTAAGGAGTGTCATGACACTAGGTACTTTCTATCGTCCTATGCGGGATAAAAAGAGTGAAACTAATTTTCTAACTTGGGTTATTTCTTTAATATTGGTCGAAAATAAAGAATACCTTATTTATCTTGGACCATATCCGAGAGGTGCAGGTTCGAATCCCGCTGGGTTAAAAAAAATTATACTTTTTTTACCTTAATTGTCTCCAAATAAAGTGGCTCGTATTTTTTTTGTAAACTGTTCGTCATTTATACAATTTTTGCTTATTCTGTAATTTAAACATAAATTGTTTTGTAGTTTCTTTATGTACCACTAAAAAATTATGGTTTTAATTAACAAATTCAAAAAAAAGGAACTTCACTTGGAAGTATTTTCTACGTAATCATAATTTTAGGAAATCAGGTTCTTGCTATTAAATTATTGTATTGTTCACATATTGATCGATGCGAGATTTGAACCCGCTCCTCTTTCCAAAAAAAAATTCTCACCATAAGTTTCAAGAAAATTAGACGGCAAAAAATGAATAAGAGCGAATTAGTAAATAATAATACTTCATACTTCATACCTATGGCGTATGACGTAAATATCTACATTATATTACACATAAAATATTTTAGTTATATATTAGTAGGTCAAAATATTCAAAAGAAGCAACGAGATGCCGTTTCTAATAAAATAAAACGTTATCTACTTATTGCTTGACTTGCAACTTTCCGGCCAACACTGAGTAATGTAACGGATTACATATTGCTATGAATGTTTCTGATAAATCACGTAATTAAGTTTATATATTGTACTATCATATATTTCTTTTATTTTAGCTTCACACTTTTATTCCGCATATCAGAGTAGACAAGATGCTCTTAGTGTCAATATCCTCAGTACTCCTCTTTCCACCTAGTTTCGTGCTGAGAGGCATATCTCAACGCCGCGCTTTGTTTATTTTATTATTTTTATTTTCATTTATTTTTAATGATTATATTTAAAATAATTTAAATATAATCATTCCTCCGAGTTGAAATCGAAGCCAAAACCGATCCATTTACAGTCAGGCACTGTTACACTACACCGACCCGCTTCAGGAATTATAAAATTTTGAAAATGTAAATTAACCGATAAAATGCGTAAGCCTTGCTAATTATGTTAATTTTATATTAAGTTTAAATTAAACATAATATTTAAAATATTAACTAGGACATTCAATCTTATTTACGCATTTGCCCTCAAAGCAGGATATACAGTATGTGGACCTTGCCTGTTGAAAGGCGAAACTTAACGCCACGTTTTGTCTGTAGCAGGAAAATAAAAATAATTTTAGATATAAAAATTATATATCCCATTAGGTATTTAACTCGCATCCAATTATATTTAATGTCAGGCAATGCCTCTTTATTCAAAAGTATTTGATATACTTTTGACTTTACGATTTTGACGTTTTTGTTTATAGAGTAATTATAAATTAGCATAATTTTTTAAGAATGATAGTACTGTACAGCAAAAACGTCATAAAATAATTTTAAAAAATTAAATGTAGAGCTAAGCCATTTAAACGTTTAAATCGAAAGATAAGAGAAAAGTCCTCCATATAAGCTCACTTCTTGTGTGATAATTATCTCTTTTAATTAATAAAGCATAATTATATTCATTAGAGAATTTATTTAAGAATGACTTGAGGTAAAAAATAATTTTGAAAGTAGTGTGACCAAAATGTTAAAATTATTATCGTAATATGTTTTGAAATATTAGTAACTATTCTTAATATAAATGACATTAAAATCGACTTTTTGGTAAACTTAGCACAGACAGCCAATTATTATATACTTATATATTATATGTTTTGTTAGTCACTGGGTAAATGATATATCTGGGCGCAAAAAATATCAAAAAAAAATCCGCAAGAACACAATATTACCGCAAGCATGCAAAGATCATTATAAACATTTAAAAGTACTGTGGGGATCTGTGAATTAAGTTTCAGTGGCTAAGTGCCTAATAGTGCTCTACTTAAAAATTAATACAACTTTTTACATATGTTTTACAGCTTTAAACTGTTTAAAAAAATAGTTTGAATATTTTTTAATAAATTACATTTCTAATTACTTATTAGAGGAATACTCTAATTTGTAATTACGCAATATTTCTTAAATTTTGATACTCTGCGTTTTGTACAGTACTACTCTTAAATAACAGATATAGACTCACTTATTATGTAAGTAGGAAACACAATTTCAAAATATTTTTTGCTCTCACATATCATTAAATTATATATATCTATGATTAGAACATCTCAGTTAGAAATATTATATTTAAATAAATACTTCATTTTAAATGAAACTAATTTAAATGGATTAATCGTGTATATTTTGGTATTTGATAATATATTTTTGGAATCTCAACGTTTCGATCACTTTACAGTAGTCCGTGAGCATAAATATTCTACCTGAGTATTATTTAAAACAATACATATGTTTCAGCTGTTTGGCATAAAAATAATAATGTCCTAAGATTCATACAATTATGCTGACTCCAGTGTCCATGGATGCCATAGCGCACTATACATTTACTTGAGTAATTACGCTTGCTCGAGGCCCGTGAAAAGCTCTGGTCAGTCACCGCTTCAAATGGTTTATTGCTACACTTTGTACCCAACGTCTTAGCTTTTTATTAAGTATTTAAACCAGAAGTGTTAGTTAGAATAACATAATCTCCAAATACAAAAGTATAATTATTTATAAAGTAGGCTATATAGTTATTTAAATTTTTTTATATATAAATATATATAAAGACAAAGAATGTGTAATGAGAGAAATTCAGTAAAATATTCTTTATAAACTAATTTACATACGATATACAATTTGGTATAATATATTGTTTTGATCCTTAAAAGGCTAAAATATAGTTTAGAGTCGGCAAAAGAATTTTGAAAGGATTTTTTTTTTATTTTTTTAAATATTAAAACTATTTGTTGTTAAATATAAATAATTTCTAAGTAGGATGTGAATTTGAATCTAACATGAGCAATCTAATACATCTCATAAATATTACATAATTCTTATAATATGATTCATGAATTTAACAGTATTCGTGATTGATTGTCAAATTAATAAGAATATAAAAAATGGTCTAAGTTTTCAACACCATTTACCATATTGCAATAACTGATTTTCGTTTATTAAGTTAATATTAATACATATTTCCGTTTGGTTGTATTTCTTCTGATTGAAGAATACATTATAATTTTAAGACATTTTTATAAAGTACAAGTGATTTTAACTATACGGTTATTTCTTTTCAGTATGCTGTCATCTTCATCTCAAGAGATAAAAATACTTAACTATAGTCAATCCTCCGAATGGAACTCACAAACAATTGCGTTTAAATTCGGACAAGCCAAAATATTTTAAACAAAAAAAATACACAATATACTTCAATATACTTAAATATATCATATAAACTATTATTTTCAGAACATCTCAATACTAAAATATGGTTGTACCTCCGTGGATTCCATATTGTTCTGTACTACTTAAGTAATTAAGCTGGCTCGAGGCCCGTGAAAAGCTCGGTCAGTCACCGCTTCAAATGAATAATTGTTACACTTTGTATCAGATAAGAGCACGATGTTGAGTACCAAATAATTACATTGTAGCGATCAAATTATATTTATTATATCACTTTATGAAATTAATTCTCAGTAACGTAATATATTAAAATTTGAATCTGTAATTAATTTTACTACTGGACTTTTCATCTTTTCACCTTCTGTATTTTTTAATAATATTTATTAAATTTATTCATTCATTTATACTACAGTGTGTAGTTATACTTAGCATTTTATTCTTTCTTTATTTTTACATTATTTTATAACTTATATCTCTCATACTCATATAGTTATAATTTGATGCTTAGAAGTACCTAATAGGTGTGGCGATCGGTAAGTTGATCGGTGAGGCGATTGGTGAGCCGATCGGTGGTTCAATCAGTGGGTCCATTAGTGGGTCGATCAGTGGGTCCAGGCCGTCAAGGGTGCTCCACCACCCTTGATTCCACGACATGCTTTTCAGGCGCCCATTACGAAAAACTTGGGTTCCTATACTCCGGATAGTGGTAGTCACTTAAAAACAGTAGATTCTTTAGGCAAAAATAATAAGAAAAGTATAATAAAGTTTGTTGCCTTTGCCCACTTAGGTAGTAACAGTGTAAACATTAATTAACATAATTTTGTTGCAACCTCTACTGTGACAATTATATACCTACTCGTATTTCAAAGCTTTTTTCGGCTAAATAAACACACTCGCATGCGTAGGTAGTGCAATTGCTTCATATAATCTGCCTTGAAAGCTCACTGTACATTTAAGTGGATGTCGTGATGTCATTTACTAAATTTAGCAAGAAATACCTCTCAAAATATCCAGGTAAATTTAGGTAACAATGCATGAAATTAGTTAGACGTCATCGTAGAGGAGTGGGAAAATCTCTGAATGTTCATATGACAGACGCGGATTCTATCTCACGCGGAACAGTTATTCGATTCAAATTCATATATATTTCCCACCTTTGGTATTTGGGAGATGGTTAACATAAAATTATACATAGGCATTATTTCTATTGTTTTATATATTACATTATTTCTTGCACATCTAATTTTAAAAATATATTAATTATTTGACATAAATGTAAAAATCGTGAATATTTTGATATATTCATACTGTAAACCTTAACTGATGTATTTTGACAGTTAATTATGTAACTGTCAAGTATTTCTTTACTTTATAATACTTTATAAAATTGACTTTGATTTTCACTTATATAGATTATATCTATATAAGTGAAAATCAAATTCAATTTTTGAAGATCAAATAATTTACCACCAGTTCACTGTAGTCAATGTCTCAGACAAGAAAAGAACCGGTGTGCAAGAAACTCAGCTGGACTTCGCCTTTTTTTAATGCAAAAAATTTATAAAATAACAAATTTTCTTAGTGTTAGTTGGTAGTGGTAAAAGTTATCATCACCTTTTAAATAGACTGGAACGAGCATTTAATTCCCAAGGTGGTATATATCTCATGTTACCTTTAACATACAAACGTCTTTTCACAACAAATGATAAAAATCATGATAATTTATTTAACTTTGAATTAATGAATTTGTTTTCTAGAATTAAATTCATCATGACTTCAAAGTAATCATTAAAGTAGGCTAAGTAATTCATTGAGTACAATTTTCATCCAAATTCGTTCAATTTAATAATAATAATAATTGAACGAATTTAATAATTTAAATGATTGTATGATTTACATTTGTTTACTTTAAATTAGTAGAATAAAAAATGCTTTCTAGATATTATTTTAACTTGTTTTAGAGGCAAACTTAAAAAATAAGATGTCAATCACTGACTTTTTATATTGACAGAGACGAGATAAATAAAACATTTATTTATAATCAGGAGGTGTCGAACGCTAGATTTTATCTAGGAATTTCTTTTAAACAGTAGTTATTACTATAAGTAAACTCTATTATTATAAAATATCCGAGTAAAAAGTGACGGCGTCAATAATTGAAGAATGCAAATAGCTTATGCATATATTCCGGTTCGAGGATTGAATCATTATTATAGTTCAAGCGTCCATCTGTCCGTCCGTCCTGCGCGTGCGATGTCTTTGTAGAAATTACTCATAACATGTTGCATAGCTTTGTCGTTTATTGAGCCCTGTCTCGTAATATTTCTGTACAGTATCTTCAAGTGTTATTAACACGTTCGCAAGTATTCATAAAATATTAACTAAAAGGAAACTTATATACATTATATAATTGGCGAGAGTGTTAAGAACTGATTAACAAAAGTAATTTCGCGCTTTCTCGCGTTGAGCAGTAAGGTAGGCGCGACAAGCTGGTGGATAGACACTCTGTTTTACTCTCTAACTCACAAAAATCATGTTTTCAGCCAGATGCTGTAACAGTTCGCAGTTAAATGTTATTTTTTTATTAAATTTTTATGCTTTAACAGCAATTCTAATAAATTTAAACATATCCACTCCGTTGATCAAATATTTGTGAATTAGTGATAAATCTGAGAGAATAATATAGGTGTTTCCTCAGTTGGATGCCACAAAGCGTTGCGTACTTCTCCCAACCGGCACGCAAGTCTGCGAAATTGACAAAAATTGACATTTAGCATTGATTACGAATTATATTTATTAAATATTCAAACAAATAATTTTTGTAAATAAGTAAAGAAATTATATAATTTCAAGATTTTAAAATGATAAAAAAGTCGTCTAAGACGGAGGTACTTTGAAAAGCGTTTCACGAACGTAGTGTGGACAATTAAGGATAATTGGATATATTGTTCTGTAGTAAGGAGGCGATCGTGATGTAAAGGAACAGCATCCGACATTTACGAGATGGCGGTATGATTTCCAATCAAAATAATCCTCATATTGAAGTTATTTTCATGTCTTCACTTTAATAAGACTAAACGCGACGTTGAGTTCCTCGATTAAATGCTTTGATTTTCAGGAAAAAGAGAACGGAGTATCTTGACACTAAGTTATTTTTGACTACTGCGCTATGCTGTAAAAAGCGTGAAACTGCTAAAACATAATTAATTGATGCACAATACGTTTGTATACTCATCTGTCCATGAAACTGTAAATTTATAAATAAATCGAATAGCTTTTGAATCGTTACACTAAGAAAATTACACTAATAAGGCAATTAAAATAGAGCTATTAGTGCATCCAGCGGATACTGGAAATAAAGTCCCGGCTGAGATTTATAACAGTAATTTTGTCTGTCCGTCATATCTAATGTGAGGCTTGTGATTACATACATTGTTTTGTTAACGGTACACAAAACGTTAGCTTCTGCCTTACATTTCATATTTTATGTGTTGATAACACTTGAATTAAATCAAATATGTTGTTTTTATAATTAAATATGTACCTATTTACTTGAGTCACAATGTAATATTTATCGTTTTATTTCCACTTAGGTATACTTCCACATTATGTAGAAAGCTGGGTAAAGATATTTTTAATAAAACTATTTAAGTGGATTGAACGCGTGGCAATCAACGATACTTTTTCCTATATCCAGGCAGTCAGAGACAATCAAAAGTTAAAAGAATCCGCTGGTGGTATGTTGATTCGAACACAACACAGCGCTTTCACTACCGGAGCGGAGAAATGAAAATAATTTTTAAATATAATCATTACCTCGAGTTGGAATCGAATCCATAACCAGTCCCTTTACAGTTGGTCGTTTTCACAATGGGCTTTTTTTCTTACAGTAGGTTTCATATAAAACGACTTTTCGAATACTTAACATTAGTCCGTGGCTATATACAATCTAACTAGGTACTACACCGGTGGTACAATTATATCTTATATGCTTTTGACTTCTCTAGGACACTACCTAGTGTCTAAATGTTTGTAGTGTAGTGTATTCATAGAAATGACAAAAATATTATTAATTATTTATTGTTGCTATTATATTCTATAATAACATCTATAATAGTATATTAAGGTAATGTATATGTATTTTTTGGTCGTGGCTTGACTGAAGTAATTTCTAAGATAAGCGCGTTTAAACAAACAAACAACTCAACTTTTCCGTCTTGTTTGATTATGAATACTTTCCTACAATCAAAGCTCAATTACAAGTATATATGTAATTTCTCTCTGCGTAACGCCACGTTAAAGTCAACTTTATTAGTTCTTTTACCTTTTTAAACAAGAAAATACTAAACACATGTTCCAATTAGCCTGTGTCCCAGGGACATATGTTATTTGCTTGAAAGTTCAAGAAAACCGTTGACTATTTTTTTAAAGCGTTCTTTAGATCCTTATATAGAATTTAAATAATGTTATATTGAAATATTATTATAAAACTCTTTAAACATATATGGTGTCAACAATCCATTCTATTATTATATATGCGAAAGTAACTATGTTTGTGACGTCATCACAGTCGATCTACTAAACAGATTTTGATAAAATTTCATATAGAGAGAAATTTTAATGGTCTTGTGATACATGTAGGGTTTTTAGACACTTTTATTTGCTTTTTTTTCTAGTTGTTCCATTAATTTCATTGTTTTAGGAAAAAGCCATCCCATATAAATATATGGGATGGCTTAATATTGGTAAATACCAATATTAATCATTTCCAGCCAAGAAGTCCATGTTTAGAATCTCCGCTAAAGTCACGGGTAAACGCTAGTTATAATATAAAGGACCTCATTATAACTGCCCTTTATCAATAGAAAGGCCATAAACGGTAAAAATATAGCTCAATAAGATCGATAGTCGATTTCTATGAACGAAGTGTATCCATTATAGATAAATCGATGGTAAAAAGTGAAAAGACAGCATAAAAATGTATTTATGCTGGGCATCTGTCGTCGCAGCTGCTGGTGCACGCGCCTTAGTTATAGCACGCGAAATTATATATACCAACAGTATGACATCAGGTATGCATTCTGTGAATATTTTTAGTATCTAAGTATATTGTATTTGCATAGGTTATTTAGCTTTTTAGGGTTTTAATGAGTTTTAATTGGTGAGCAAAGTAACTAAAAACGTATTAATTAACTTCAATGAATTTAGCTAAGAGGAAACAATAATTAAAATAATGTTATTGCACTGTCTTTATTAGTTTTTATATATTTTTTTAAATATTTATTTTGTGAGAGTGACTATTAATGTCATTTCTTATGTTATATATACTCTTGTTTTATTTTTCTGAGGAGATTTGTAATTCGTAAGGAAACTAGTCCGGATTTTGTATCCGGATTAGTTTCCTTACACCTGTCCTATTTTTAATAAATATATATTAATTATATTTGGCCTCCATTTTTACAAAAATCATGTAAAATATTTGTGAAACATAATAAAGATTTTATTATTTATTTTTTATTTATATGGAGTCAGAAAACACTACGTATCATCTGTTTTTTGTACTATTTAATTATTTAGTATACATGTAGTACATTAAAAAAATAAATTTATGTATAGGCTTTAATTAAAATTAGTTTTAGGATCTATTGCTGTCCACGATTATTCATCTTCTATACTAGAATAAAACAGTAAAAAATGTGTTTTTATTTATAAAGAAATAGTTTTCTATATTTCCTTTAAATTGCTTGAGGCCGATGTTAAAACTCCAATAGTATACAATACTTACGTAACCAAACGTTTCTGTGTTTGTATGCACACACTTATCTTTGAAACTACAGAAGGGATTTTAATAATTATTTTTTATTTTGAAGCTGGTAACCTTGAGCACCTTATAGGCCTATTCATCTTGTTGGCTGGTTTCCATCAAGCTCAAAGCTTAAAAGATCGATGAAATATTAAGATTGGAATTGGTACCTTAGCAAAATTTGTTCCGCGAGGTGGGCATTTCGATAAATATATTATAACAATACAAAACCTGTAACATCTGACGATAAATTATAATAGAGTTTAAAATAAAACTATTTTAAACGATTAATCGCGAACATTTTGGTATTAGAAAATACATTTTTACGAAAACTTTACTGTAGTCCGTGATCACAGGTAAACTGAGGTGGCACTTGTCAGTCGGTCGATACAATAATGAATTATATCAATCTTCCGCCATCTGTCTTTTAATTGCCTCATTTACTACCCTGGATTCTTACAGAATGAGCTGACTGTATCTTTTGTCTCTGGTGTGGTGGATTTGCGATTTATATAATTTTTTATATTTTTATAAAATATACGTCAATAATCCGTTTAAAATAGTTTCATTTAAAATGAAATTAAAAATTTTATTATAATAGAGTTTACAATCTTTAAAAATTATAAATGACAAATTAAAATCATCAGAAATTGGATCTTTTTTAGGAAGTTAGTAAAGGTCATAATTATCATCACGCATTCGAAATTGCGGGCATTTACTACTAGTAAGAAAAAAATAGATTTTTTAGTTTATGCTTTGTATTTATTTCCGTATAATTTTCTTAACTATTTACTTTCTAATCACACACATGAATATAGCGATAGTGGTCGTAGGGTGGTGAAAACCAACGCCGCTGTTTGCCTAATTATAATGCATTATGTATAATAAAATTCAATGTATTTAATAGTAGAAAAAAATATTTTTTATTTATACTTGTCATGTAATTAACGCCATGCTTTGTTTTAAAAAAGTGTGGCGTTGAACTCTGATAATCTACTGATTCAACACTTATATTTTGATAATGCTGCGAACTTGAAGTGGAAAACGAAGTGTTTAAACTCTACTCTTATTTCTGCACATATTTCTACGTCTGTAAATGTGTATATTTACATATTTACATACATTAGATGTATATTTTTGTAACATACATGATTTTTAAATAAAACATAACACTTCTCTACAAATATCTCTACATTCAGTATTATTGCTTACAATTACCGCAATCAGTTTAAAGTCGTCACATACATAAGCCGTTTAAAGTAAACAGCGGATTAACATACCTTTGACTTCCTTCGCCTTTGTGGTTCAGTTGTTAGTGACAGTTGAGTCGGAGGCCGCAAATTCTATACTATTTCTAGGTAGATATTAGTGTTCCAGTTATTTTTTTATTAAATATCTATATTTTAGTAAAGTTGAATAGCATCTGATAGCAAATGTAATGTGGATTTGATTGGCATTCGTAGAATGGCTATACTTAAACCATTTTCATTTACCGGTTTTGATATGACAAAGAGTTGAGTTCTGCCAGTCTATATGCAGTATCTCGATTTCGCGAAAGTAGGTTCTATTTCCTTTCTGTTATGCTGGAAGGCGTGAAGTATCTTTATAATTTTCTTATTTTCTATGAGACGAAATGTTATTTTCAAATTTGCTATACATATAGTTATGTATTTATATATTTACTAAGTACTACTACTCAATATGAAATCAGATTATTTTTGGTCCAAATCGTCAACATGACGAATACTTTAATATAATACAAGGCAAAAGTTATTTATAAGGTGTTACTAGACTGTCATTTAATGTGCTTTGTTTTTCTTAAGCTCTATAATTCACTGTGTTAAAAAAGTGTTAATATATAGAATAACCTGTTAGTACGGTCAATATTAATAAATAATAATACTTAAGGGAAAAGAAACAAAAATATTTTCTCTTTAAATTACATAACACAATTTAAAGGACATACATTGCGTCAAATGGCTCTATAAATAATATAATACAGAAATAAAGATTAAAAGGTCTAATAATATCAGGAGGCTAGATGTGTTTTTTGTTACGTTCCCGTCGGATATGGCGACCCATCCGGCGTAGTGTCGCGTTTCTTGACTGATGACTTGACGTTAAAATAGTTTTACTGCACTTTTATATATACTTAAGTTTTTGTACAAAACATATTATTATTATTATTATATTGTGTTGGACTTTGTTTTCCCATTTTATTACTTTGTATTAAATTTTAATTACTTTCGTTCAAAAAATGACATGACAATGACTTTATATTTCACATAGCGGTGTCTTTCATATATCAAGGATATCTTATATACCAAGTTTCAAAACACTATTTTCATCAAGTTCGAGAGATTACGTATTGAATGGCGGAACTTAACGCTTTCCGAAAATCGAACCCGATTACGTTTACCGTCAGATACTGTGGGACAGCGCCACAACCGGTTTTAAATTCAATAATATTGTTTTTAATATGTGTTTGAAATTGTATAAAAGCGTTCTTCCAACAGCATGATTTTGTTAGTAGTTTTGATTATTTTAATTGTTTGATAAACAAAACTAATGTTGTCGTCAAATCAGTAAAGAAATTATTTAATAAAAAGTATAAATATACCCATTAGCATACGTATACTCAACTAAAGTCACTCTATAAATTTAACCTCAAAATTTTGTATTATGCAATTGGTCATTTTGTTTTTATTAAGATAAAGTTAAACATTTTATTTCAAATAAATTCATATGAAAAGCTATAATCGTGATTATATATAGTGATAACAAATATTAGTTCGTTTAAGTGCACTGTAAATACGATTCTATAATAGCAGGAGTTTCAGTTTCAGTTCTGTTATCGTGGCGTGACGGTATCGGCGCCGGCGCACCACAAATTTTATCGTAAAATATACCTACAACAATATCTACGTACCTGGAAATTTCTTTCAATCTACATGATTCATGAAATATTAGTGCAGTGGTGATAGGTGTTTAGGGAGTTATATAAGAAAATATAGATTGTGTGGTGTATTTAATGCAATCGGTATCCCATTGTGTGACTAATGAAATAAAAAAAAAAACAAGTGTAGAAAAATTCAATATGTTATTCCAACATAGATTCATGTTTGTCTAAGTTTAATAATAAAATGGGATTGATCTGTTTGAAAATGATTGTCAACAATATTAAGAAAGTATATTGTTGATTTTGTTGCTATTTGATTTGAGAAAGAAATAATAATTAAATTCTGTAAAAAGAAATGACAATGTGATTTATTGTGTCACTGACGAAGATAACTTCCAACCTTTATTACTTCTGGCGTAAGTACCACGGAAAGTCTAAATAAACAACTAACTATATATAAAAACAGATTCGGTAATGGCTCGGATGTTCAAATCGCAACAATTGTCTGTTTACAATTACTTGACAATTAGTTGAGCAATCATTATTATTTGTCAGTTCGGTATGATCAGCAACTGTCAATTGTTTTTCTGTCATCAACAATGGCTTTGTGTAACGCTTGCCTCATTTGCATTTTCGGCAAACCTATCGTCATCAGTTTCCACTGTCCCAATTATTAGTGGGATTAACAAAACAATTGGTCACTGAGCGAGTGTTACGTTAGCGGTCGTAGTCGTATATCAGCAGGCGTTCGATTTTCGGCGCGTGAGTCAGGTGTTGTATAATCGGAAAGAGTCCTCGAGCAGCCCCTCGACCCTTCGTGAATCTGATCGGTGCGGTGGCGAACATTCGTGGCACGTCCTTTGTTGACCGTTTTGTTTTGGAGTGCCATCCGGTTCCTAGTAGAGGGGAGGGGACAGGTGAGCGCAGGTACCGCGCGCGTTGGCAGTCAGTCCACCTCGCCGCGCCGGGCTGCGCGCGCGCCTCCGGCATAAATACATTAAAATATTGAAATGGCAAGTCAGTCCGCGACAGGTGCGCGGCCGCGGCGTTCGTGCACGTGTGCTGTTAGTGAGTGCGCCAGCGCTGCTTTCTCCGCGACCCTCGGCACCGGTAAGTTTTTCACATTTCGGTGAAATTTCCACCCGTCCGCTGGAACGTACCGGCGCGGGCGTTTCGATACTTTAATGCGTCGGTTAGCTCGCATCTGTCGTTACCGTATCGGTGCAGCTGCTGTCCTTTGAATAGGTAGGTGTAATATATTTTTTATTTCTCGACGACATTACATTTGTTTGAATGAGTTCGCCCTTCTATTACATCTTAGGGTTCTAACACAATTAGTGGTAGCCGCCGGTCTCGTTCACATGGACGAATCGTTTCGCGTGTTGCTGTTACTTGGGTAAATATTGGTTGGTTCGATAAGGTCTGCGAGTGCGTGCGTGTACACAAACTGTTATCGATTTTACACATACGTCACTTTGATAGTTATCTTTTGTCAATTTAGGTCAATATTCTTTTGTTTTAATATATAAATCTGTAATATAATTAATACTGTTAAAACTTTTCATAAAATGTTCTTACTTATATACATTTTGTTCGAAAATAATTTTGTATCTTTGAGCAATGTATTTTACAAGATATTTGCTTTTGTAATAAAAATCAACAAAAAATTTAGTTAGTCAGAAAAAACGTCTCTTTAGCTCTTGCACAATCCACAAGTTTTATGTACGCCCATATAATACTTGTTAGACTGCAGCCATATAAACAACTTTTTACAATCACGTTATGTTCTTATATTTTACTTAAAATATTAAAATTATTTTTTGCTATTTTACTTTTTTTTATTAATGAAACCATCATTTGTCTACCTAGAGCTATAGATATGTATAGCTTAAAAATGGATTAATTTAAAACTTAATATATATTTACTATTCGAAAATGCACTCCCATTAATATATAATAGGATTTTATATTATTTTTACTTCATGCATTTATTTTTTATACACGTTTAAAATTAAAATGAACATCTAAAAAATGGTACAATATATGCTTATCGATATTTTAATACAGTTTAGGTATGTGTCAGACGGCTTGATATAAGATATCCATGCAATACAAAATTCAATTTATCTTTCATTATCGAATATTTGTATTTAAGATAAAATTGATGAATATCTTTCCATATTTGCACAGGTTTAATTAGTATGAGCCTTAATGACCTTTGTGTAACAATTTCATATTAAAATTTAATTTTTCTTGAAAAAAAATAAGGCTATATGGTTGTTTAAAAACTGTGATATAATATTTAACGCAACAGTTTTTTTTTATGTTACATAGTAATTGGCATCTAAAACATAATCGTATATTGTCATCTAAAACATAATCGTATATCAAAAACTCTGAACATATTGTAATCTCTACACATTAAACTTTCAAAATACAGACATGCCTCACTCAACATCACTTAATAAGTACGGAATTATTATTTAATTTTAACTATATAGTATTTAATAGATATCTAATAGACAAGAGTTAGAGTCACTAAGGTTGAGCTAACCGACTTAATGTGTGAATTTATTTGGCATTAATCTTAATTGCATAAGCCGTGCAGATCATTTTAAAAAATCGTTAAAATCCACTCGTCATAGAATATTGTAGTTTCTTTATAAAATAATGAATAGTTTTTTGTTGTTCAACGCGACTCTCACGCTTGACTGCTCGACCGGAACAATGTGGTGTTTTTGGCATTAAAATATACTTTCGTGTTTAATTTTTTACTTTGCGCAGTTTCGAAACTATTAAATTTCGAAGATCTTACGTTTTTTTTGAACCAGCTAATTTATTTTATATACTTACATACAACTTCATAAAGTATTTAGCATTTTAATTTTTATATACTATTAATTAGCCCATAAGAATATATGTATGTATAATGCTTTTATTAGAGAATTTAAAGTTATATAATTTACCCATTTATTGTAGAATTTAAGTTTACTTTAGCAAAGATGAACATCCCTTTTGGCATTGGAAGTTGTGAATCCAAAGCCAAGGCCGTAATCGTGTTCCGCTACCTCATTTACATTATATAAAATATGAGGACAATAAATTATTCTGTAACATGTTACTACAAAATCTCATCCTTTTTATTTTATAAATGTTGACGCTGTCGTGGAGCTAAGACGTGGCTGAATGCACGTGAGATTTGTAGATCTCATTTGCAGCTTTAAGCATATGGATATATTTACTTTGGGTCTTATCATAGAAGTATGAATTCGTATCCTTTCATACGCTCATTTTTTTACTAATATTATAACCATTGAAAACCATTAGTTAGTGTTTTCTTTCAATTATACGTGTATTTGGTATTTAAAAATCAAATAAAAATGTATTTAATTTGAACAAACAATATAGGCTCTTTCTTAGATTGCATCTGCAAAACGGAATCTGGTAAAAAATGAATAAGATTAAGAAACAGAAGAGCTGAGCGTTTAATAGAGACCGCCAATCGACAGCACGTCGACTTGCGGCATCCAAGACGAGATTTCTAATCGACGTGCGTCACGCGCCGTCCTCCGTCCGGAACGAATCGCCGGAGATAAGCATCGACACCGGCTATGGACACTGGACATGGTTTAGGGCTGTAAAGTTTAGTGCCGTGGTTTATAGACGTTCAAGTTATCAATTAAAAAAATATCCATTAAAAATTTCTGGTCAACATTGTTATTAGAATCTGGAACAATTTGTAGAGTTTTTTTTTAAATTTAAGTCCAATTAAAATATTCCACATACATTTATATTTTTTACTTGTTCTCTAACTTTTGTAGTTAAATATAAAAAAATACTTTAAGATTAACTTAAAGACTAAAATCACGGCCCTAATGTAAATTTATATATGTGTATATAAAAAAGCTATCATGTTCCGCGACAAATGGACCTCGGCGCGATGACTTGACGACTTCAGCATTGTACCCAGCCCGCCGGGAGCGCTCAGGGAACTTGATTAATGTACTTAACTAAATGTAAATACTCTTTTAACCTGGATGAGATTGAACATTGAAAAATTAATTGGATTATGTATTCAATAGTTATTAAAAGTAAAGACAACTCTATGTATATAGTCTAAAGCAAAAAAAATGACATTTGACTATTAAATATATTAATAATAATCTTTAGATTATTATAAAACAAACTATAAACATTTTAAAGCTTTACTGGTTCAGTATCGGAGAAATCATTGCTATTGTTTTGTGACTACACTCTACTAATTAAATTACAACTTGTAAATGATAAATGTTTCTTTCAAAACCGTTAAGGAAATTGATCAATCTAACTAACGATTCGTCAGCAATTACTTCCACTTATAAATTGATCTTCGCAAATTTTTCGGTTTCGGTACTCTAATGTCTAACACGTATCGTTTCGTGTGTTCTCATTGCTCGAAATATGACGAATCTAGATTGTTATTCGAACTCGGGGCATGAAATTGTGTGCACGAGGCGTATCGGCAATTTGCGTCAGTTTTTTTATCACAGTCACGACAGGCCGGATTCTTCGTGGCGCGGCCAATCGCCGGCTAGAGACGGTGTAATTGGGAGAAACTATGGCCACCACAAACACGTCCAATCAGCTAAGACCTATGAAAAGACATCTCCGTTAGCGACTTACGACGTTCCGTTAAGGATTTGGACAGGTTCAGTAGGTCTCTCTTAAATTGTTGCTCTATAATGACACGCCGCCGCTCGCCGTCCAGCAGTACGAGCTATAACTGTTTCGGCCCTTTTGTTGGGTGATGATTGTTTGAGCGATTGGTTATCATTTCTTCTATGGATATTGTGTGGATCACTTTTGCAGGTAACAATATTAGTTTTTGCTATTTATCGTGTTTAAAGAAAGTGTCTAGTGTAATCATTACTATGGCTATTATGTTAGCTGTTGTTTGTTTTATTACGGGAGAATATTCTATACGGGAAATTTAGTTCACTAACATCAAAGGATGACTAGTCTCTTTAAAATGGATATTTAACAATAAATTAAGAATACTGATAAGTAAAAAAAATAGTATTTAATTCAAGTAATAAATTATGAATTTAAATACACTTATTTGAAATAAAACATTGTTCCCAGTTAATTTCTTAATTATTTTACAACACTTACTGATATCGTTCCCAATAAGATATTCGTATATACTTTTCAGCGCTCATTTTGTAGAGATATTTTTAAAATATTTAATAAAACAACATCACAGCAAAACACATAGTACACGTTCCCTCAGTCTGTGTTTAATGTAACGAAATTAAATTACCAAACGTTCAATTGCTAGGTAGGCAAAGGATTTATATGTGAGAGCAATCAGCGCTGTAGTACAGGCTTTCTAATCACGAGAACAATAAAATGGCGGCGATGTACGCTATATAGGCGCTGAACAACGGATCGTATCGAACTGGAACGCCTACGGTGGTTCGCTTAACCAGAGCATTTGCTCCTAATGTATTGTCGGCTAGGAAACCACCTATATGAGAATGTAGAGTTTGAGATGCTTTATATTGAATTACATAGATTAATTTGTTTGAACTCATTTTCTACGTTTTTTTAACAAACTAATCAATTTATGTGGTGTATAGATAGTAAATAATGGGATATTGGGTACTTTTGTTTATTAATATATTATAAAAAATCTTTTCTATTTGTGTATCTGTATATTTGTAAATCCTTCTATTTGTCTATTTGTAAATCCTTTATGTGATAATTTAATTCATCAAATTACTAAATAAACTTAATGCATATTTTTTTACAGAATTCTCAAAAACCAGTTTTAAACTTAATAATTTAATGTCAATAATCAAGTTTCATTAATTATCTAATATCAATTTTATCAACTTTATAAGAAATAGGGAGGTATCGTGTAATTATCTTATCAACAATCTCACTCACTAATTTGTAATTTCAACACACGTGCGAGACCTAGATTTGTTAAACCAATAGAAGTAGAAGAGTATTTTTTTACTTAAAATTTAACTTTACTCTGTATTTAAATAATCAATGTATTGTCAGTATGTCATGTCAGTATAAAAGTATCTTTTATAATTATATTATATTTCATTATTCAGATTTAGCTGAGACTGGCTTTGGGTTTTGTTTAGGTTATCAATTAAATTATTAATTCAATCAAAAAAGAAATTCAATTCTAAGCACTTAGTAAATAATAAAATAATTAATTTAAACGTTAATCTAAAATAACTTTTTAAAACGATTTTTTATTAATAAACATGAATGATAAAAAATGTTCTATTTCATACACAATGCCACAGATTCAATATGCAATGCTTTACAAATGTGTGTATGTCTAGCTTAAGCTTATTGTTTATTATTAGCAAAATGCATAGACAATTAATAGTCTTAACATAATTCGATAATATAACAACAGGTACAGGTAACGAAGGCGTAGGTAGCGAACCTACCGCGTTGTAAGCTAATGGCAAGTGATAGCATCAGATAACAATTAGAACAACGGTTATTATCTACATATTTTCCTAGTTTAGCATGTATATTATATTAACAAAACTGTAAAGGCTTATGTACATACACCATAAACAGTTATCTCTGCATGTAAGTTAAGCAATGTGTTTCCTTGGTAAGTTAGGGTTAGAACTTCATCCATTTTGCAGTTTAAACACGGTAAGAGACAGAAAATCTATTAATAAATTCTCTACAAAACATACTGATTTTTTCGTTACTCTACTAACTTCCCAGCGAGAGGCGTTTTTTCTTAATTGATTGTACAGTCGTTATTTTAAATTGCTCAAATATGATATTCATGTATTAAACAGTAAATTATTTATGACATTTTAACAATAACATTACTGTTTAGTTATCAAGTATTAGTTCAAGAAATCGGAGAAGTCAGCACACATGACATTTTTCAATACAGCAAAATTTTGTAAAGTACAATGATACATCCAGGAGAATCGTGGAACAGCTAGACAGCGTCTGACTGGTTAGGTTATGAATAATCATTCCTCCGAGTGGAGATTTTTTTAAAATTATTTCCATTACCTCACTCTGGTTAGTCGAAACGTGGCGTTGAGTTTGACCACAATACACAATGTCTCGAATTTGGCGGAAAGCTGAGTACAGAGTATTTGACACTGGGTACTAAAAAAAGAATAAAAAAACAAACTTTAAAATTATACTAAATGATCGCAAAGCAGAGCACGGTATAAAATCACTAAGTTCTTTCTACTTAAACCGCATTCGCAAAACCATTTGTACTCAAAAAAAAATTATAAAAAACCTAAAACTATAATTCACTATCGATGATTGATTCGCGTTACAGCCGATGCATTTGACATTCGACTACCATAAAAGAGTTTAAGGTCCACGTTGAAGGCAGTTATTTAGTGCCCATAATGGCTTTTACGATTTTATCGTGCCTGGTTTTACAGAAGTAGTCGCTAATATTTGTATCGAAGCGTGTATTTAGAGAAATGGACGGCGAGGTCTTTTGAAAATGTAGAGTCGACAAGTATTGAATTGTGTCGTTTTGTACGTTTTTATAGCTTTTATTTGATGTAGTCCGATGTTAATGTCTAAAGATGCTTTGAAGCTTTAATAAAAGTTTTTAAATATTGTACCCAACATTAGTATATTGAGTAAATACATCTAAAATAACTTATATTTGTAACAAATAATCATAATCAAATAAAGAGGACTAAATTAGTAAGACATCTCAAAGTCGACAATAATTCTGTACGCAAACTAATTTTAGAACACTATCATACGAAATATAACGTGGGAGCCGATTGACAATTACCTGTTGAATTTAACTATTTACATTTCATTCAGATCTTAGCAACAACGTGAGACAACATATGTCTAAATTGTAAGCACTACCATAAATATTAACATCGCCTTAATATAGCGAGACGAGATTTTTCTTCTTTGAAAAGTTTAAAGTGTTAGAAATTAGTAATGAATGGTGTTTTAGCTCAGAATGGTCTGAAATAAGTGTTTCCTTCAAGATATAACTTATATAAATAAGCTAGTTAATAAGTTTTTTGTTTAATAGAATAGCCATAGAGAACTTAGACACAAAATTTCTACCTAATTCACATCGATTTCTACCCAAAATTGGTAAATAGTCTTACATTGTCTTAAGAAAATGCAGAAATAAAAAAAAACATATAGTACAAAACGTATGTATCCGAGTGGAATCGAACTCAAAACCATCGAGTTACCAGTCAGATGCTGTCATTGTCACCGACTCGGTCTAAATCATTAATAAGTAACGACAAAATAAAAATAGCAATTTATTTTAAAATCACCTGTTTTTTCCAATACGATGAATCAGCATTACATGACCACGTTTAGCTGGTGAGAGAGTTAAGTGGAACTTAGAGGCAGTAGGGTATATTCACATTGGCCGTGTTGCGGTTAGCCTTGACTACAGCCGGACGGAAACTCGTGGCTCTCACGGTGTTATACAATACTTCATGACCAAACAGGTTTCGTTTTACCTAATGCACATTAAAAGTTTATAGGGAAGTGGCCGACTGCTTCTTCGTTATGGTGCATCCTAGATTATGATGATAATAATATTTTATGAATCTCTGTCCAGACGAGTGAGTTTTTGTGGGAACTTCGCCAGCTTATAAGTACTGTTTTAATTTGAGATTCGCTTAAAGTTTATATTTATGCTTGTATGGATTAAGTGTATCTTAATGTAGAGTTTAATATGTGAATACGTATTGAATATCAAATTTGTAAGATTACGGTCAATTTGAATATGTAATTTGCAAATTATTTATTAATATAATTCTTGTAATGTATAAAAATGTGTTAATTTTTATACAAATATGACACCTTATCTTTTACCCAATAGCTGAAAACTATTTACATATATAGCAAACGTACATTCCACTGAAATTATCTATATGCTGATATTTTAAACGATAAAAATATCTTAATATACATAAAAATAAGTTTTTAAAATGTATTATTATCATTATTATAAAATAATAAATTAGCTTATAATAATAATGACAGCGGAAGTCACTCAAATTATCCATTTAGAGATTATTACGAGTCTGCAAGCAAATGTATGTCTCCAGGCGTTTCTATTAGACTCACCGCTGGAATTGATTTTCTAAACGTTAATATGAACACTTAACTTTGACTTGACTCTACATATGTACTTAAATTGTGATTTATGTATGCTATTCAAAAATAATATGAAATTATCAAAGGAAAACTTAAACAATCATTATTTTTTAAATATACGAATACATTATTATAAGATGATTGATTTTAAGCCGTATTATTTAATTTTTTGAGCATAGTATTTAATTTTTGGTGTATTTTTTTAGATTCACGCTTAACAAAATAGTCAGAGACAGTTTAGTGTAAAGATTTCGTTCTCTACTATTAAAATTTTCCCTCGTTGTGATAGCGACTTCCACATGGAATGGAATTTAATTCTGTTTTTTTTTTTATTTTATAATTCTACAATAAAAGTAGAGAAAGTTAGTCCTTATTGCCTCAGATATCTGCCAGTAAAATTTCCGTCAAAATCGGTCCAGCCATTCTAGAGATTAGCCGGTACAAACAAACAGACAAAAATAGTAGAATATGTTGTTTTGGTATACGTACAGTGTACATATACATGGAAATTTAGTAAAAATCGCTTTTTTAATATTATAAACAGAAACTCCAATTTATTTACTTGTATATATTTTGTTTATATATTTTAACCGTGTATTTATATACGGCTCTCCATTAGGAGATTATCATTTTGCAAATAATTAATTTAATTTATTTTATTTTACAAACTCATTGTAAATTAAAAATGTGTCATCATTATAAGTCGAAAGCAAATATTACGACGGTGTTAGTACAAACAATATTAATACAGTTTACATTGTGTTTCTCGCCAAATTACATTGATTGTATACGTTTCATAAGCCCTAAGGCGAAGTCTTTCTCATTTATAAACGAAGCTGTCTATGAGCTTATTGGTAATAATAACAATAGATAAAACGTTGTAGGTACATTATTTACGCGTGGCACTTGCAATAGTACACCAGAAGAAGTTATTAAAGCTTTTATCATTTTAAATCGTTTTTTAGGTTTCTGTAACATTAATAAAATCGTTTTGTTATGAAATTTGATTTTATAATGGTTTTTTTTATACTTTTTAAGATCCCGTAACCTAACGTGTAAAAAGGGACGTTATTAGTAAGATTTCATTGCGTTGATTTCATTCTGCGTGTTTTCACTCAATATTAATATCGGCAACTAATATACATTTGAAATAATTAGAGCATATGCAAAATATATAATTAAATTTGAATAAATAAATTTAAGGGGGTTCCAATACAACGTACAACAATATGATTTTTTTGCTGCTTTTATAAATAATGGTACGGGATCCATTGGGCGCGAGTCGAACGAGCACTTAGCTGGTTTTTAACATAATAATAGGATACTAATTGTCACCAACTATTTTAATTAAATTTAAACATTTAGTATTATTTATACAATATTTATAATTATTATATATTGTTTTTTACAGTATCCCTACTCTTGGACATTAGAAGACTATTGGTTTTATCTCATTGTTATCGTATATACTGAGACAAGTTCCGCGTGCACTTCCATACTTGATACATTTGTCATGTATTACTTTACTTGTTACTTATTATATAGGCTTTCAAAGCTTTTTTGGTACAAAAAACGAAATTTTAAAAAAATGTTAATAGCACATATCGAAGCTAATATTCAACTATACACTATAAAGCAGGTATAAATAAATTATAGACGCATACAGTAAGCGGGACTCAATTTTGATGGAATCATGCAGAGTCATACTATCCATTCCATTACCGTTACGGCAATGACAGTCCGTCTCCGAGTTCGATTGAAACTGATACTTACCAACACGCTATCTGTACCTAAGGTATTATATACAGCCATATACTTAGCTGGGTTAACCTGTGAAAACATTGATAATTTTCCATGTTCCCGCTTGTTATATAATATACTTTGGCCTTAAGAGAATATATAGAAAATTTGATTACATTAATTTATTTTTGGGTTATTTAACATTTTGGGTTATCTATTATTAATATGACATTAAAAATAATATAATAATTGAGGACAGTTGTGATGGTCAGTGGGACAGTGTCTGAATGTAAAACGCGATCTGTTGTGGGTTCGATTCCCACTCGGGGAAATAATTGGATTTAAAATTAGTTTCATTTCCTCGCTTTGGTAAGGCAAAGTACGGTGCTAAGTTCCGCCACTTAACGCACAATGTCTCGAATTCGGCGGAAAGTACTAAGTGTCTTGACAAAAGATACGATAGATACCCTGCTGTGCGGGATAAAAGCGTAAAGCCAAAAAAATTACATTTATAATTCGTTGTACAAAAATATATAATTGACATTATATAATAGACAAACCTATTCCATGTTTAACAATGGTTTCAAATAACAGAAAGGTAACTTTAAAATCGCTTATTTGTAAATATTAACAATACAAATCATTATTTAACAAAAACTCATTCAGTTATGATTCGCTGTGATTCGTTCAAACTAAAATAAGAAACGAGCAATAGCGCTTGAATCAACAATTGGCAGATCTAAACATGCTATAATGAGTCAACAATATGACTAACATTACGATTTGGGGACATTCCAGAATAGCTCCACTCAGCAATCACGAGCGCAATTATATCGGACAATGTTGTATCATTTCTGTGTCTTGAAATATTTCCACGCAATTAAATATTCATTATCGTGCAGCTAAAAGGCGACCATTTTCTGTCATTGAGGGCATATTTTTGGGCAACGTGAGATCGTGTCGAGCTTTGGGCTATAAAGTGATTTGGAAATAGAATAGAAACTAAGTCATTAGTATTACTTATTTGTGTAAGCTCAGGTATATATATTCCTTTGGGTATGATATATGTATTTCCTGAATCTAAAGAGAGTTAAAATATAGTTACAAACCACTTACTTACCTTTGCTTCATTTACAGCGCTACTGTTATTACTGACTAAAACAGCTTCTTATATATATTAAGTAGTAGAACATTTTTTCTCTCGAGAACGGAGATTTTTTTGTAGGGCCGCTTGTGGCGCAGTGTGACAGCGTTTGACTGTGAATGCGATCTATCGTGGGTTCGATTTCCACTCGGAAAAACGATTATATTTAAAATTGTTTTCACATCCTTGCTCTGGTAGGATCAGGTGCGGCGTTGAGTTCCAAGATTCAACACGCAATGTCTCGAATTCGGTGGAAAGTGAAGTGCAGAGGGTCTGGACACTAGATGCTTCTATCATCACTTCTATCTATCCTGCTAGGTGGGATAAAAAGCGCGAAAACGGAAACATACTTGAAATTTGATAAAAATTTGAATCTACTATTACCAATACAAGAAAAGGCTTAACAACTAAAATAGTAGTTTCCCACGACTGGACGAACGCAGTGACGCAAACTTGATGCTAATTGACGTTCACAATACATGTTCTTCGTCCGTCTTCGCTCATAATTGCCTTAATAGACACCATATAATCATAATCAAACAGAATTACAAGCGGATTGAAACTGAGGTTTTTGTAGAGGCATTGTGCGCGGGAGCGGCGCGGTTACTAATCAACTTTTGTGTATTGGCTGACGGTATTCGTAATGTGATACAATGGATGCTTAATTGTTTCTCAAACGTTCAGTGAAATTGGCTCCGTGGGATACATGAGATTAATGCTGAATATTTTGATGGCTAATTTGTATGGCATTCAATGGGAAAAATCATGATATTTATATGTTATATAACCTAACATTCTTTCTGGTAGCTAAATTATGACTAAGTATAAAATAAAAGCCTTCCAAAGTCGCGTCAAGTGTAATGAACTTTATGTTCCACCACATCCCCTAATTATTCGTAGCGACTCCCGCGCATCAACCGGCTTGCGGTTAGCATCGAGACAAACTACCGCATTAGTTATATAAATATAAAAGTCACTAAATCTTATGTTCAAGAGCATATTTTTTATTCACTTTGAGTTAGTAAAAAAGCCTTTAAGAAATCACTTTTAGTGATAAGGTCGCCTTTGTTATCTGTTATCATAAGCAAAATTGTTAATATGTTTATTTACATGTTATTCGAAATCAAGAGTTTTATTATTAATATTAATTGAGATTGTTTTGTTAAACACTTTGACTAAACCGGGACAGGAGAAATATCTTCATCTATACCTTCATTATAACTTACAACTATCATCTCAAATCATTCACATTCCAACTGAACTATAGCGTCCTAATCTTTGGAAATAAGACAATTTGCAGTCACGGTATTTAAAGTAGGAATATTTTAGTTTCGAGATAGTAGGCGCGGACTTAATGCCGACCTAATTCAACTAGGGAATGCCTTCGCCTTCCCATGACTTGTCCGTGGGAAAGATTCTTCCCCACTCGCCATTCAATTTTAGAGAAAAAACCACAACAGAAAGGTCACACGAGAAAATTGTGGTTAAAAATACGTTTATAATTGCTTAAATAAAATATATAATATGAGAAACGTAAAAAAGCCAACCGTGGCGCTGTAGGACAGGGACTGACTGTAAATGCGATTAGCTGTGGGTTCGATTGAAAGATAAAGCGTGTCGTTGAGTTCCATCAATCAATATGTTTCGAATTTTGATGGAAGGAGGAGTACGGAGTGTCTTGACACTAAGTACTTTCTGTCTACCTTGCTATACGGGATTAATCGCGAACCTAAAAAAAACAGAAAAAACGTAATAACTGCATCAAAATTGTTTATTTATAGATTTATATGTAGTATACAAATTTCATTAACAGTCGAGCCTTTTGTACTGGAGTGTAAAAAATATATTAATTCAAGCCCTCCTTTCAGAGGCAATGAGAATTAATTACAAGATGCCGTATAAGAAAAGAAAACGTGATAACGAAATAAAATTAAAAACCGTCACAATAAATAATTAGTTTTCGATAACGGAATATAATTAAGTGGTCGCTTTGAAATGTTTGATTGATACAATTTGTATTAACTATGAGGATGGTTTGCTGGAATTATAATACAACTATTTTGACTTTGGTTTACTTGTGATTTATTAAATACCGTATTACATTGTACTGTGTATATATCTAATTAACTTAATTTCAATATAGTTTTTACTTTTAGTTATATATCTATCTTTCATTAATACTTCCTAGATTCAGTTACATGTAAGCTCACCCATAACGCATAACATAACTCATTATAATCAAAGCAGAAATTAAAAAAAAAACGTTTACTAAAAATAAAATAATTTTAATATAACAAAAACAGTTATCCTTTTATATAAATGTGTATCGTAGCAAGGCATCACTACTCCGCGCCGCAGGACAACGCTTCAGAGAGAAGGATTTATAGCGCGATAGTCATAGGGCTATGTATAAAGAAACTGCTTTGTTTAATGATAGTAAGGTATAAATCAAGTTCATTTTATATGCAGTTTGTATTGGATTTCCTGATGTAAACTACTAAATTATTCTAAAACCAAAACAGAAATGGTTCTATAATATTAAATCGCACTATGTCCTATACTTAATCAATTGCAATGTATGGAGTGTAACTGTTGACATTTATTAGATAACAGATATTTTAATAATTTCTTTGTATATTTTAATAAACGCAGATAGCATGAATATTATGATCATGGGTATTTGGCTTGGTTGGACATGTTTTACAATTTGATATCTGGCTGAACAGTATGCAGTATTTACGGATACGAATTACCAAATTGTTTGAAGCGACCAATTAGTTTCTAATGCTTTCAATTAAATTTTCACCTATTTTAATTATTTATTGCGAAATATATTATGGCTGATTATTCCGAGATATGGCTTATGGTCTAACAAATATTGGATATAGAGTGAAATCACTATCCGTGACATCCTTACTTCTAAGTTATTTGGTGTTTCATGTTATTTTAATAAAATTTACGTCTCAATAATTACGAATTGTCACAAGTATTAATTTAACAGTTTACTTACAAATAAAGCTTAACAAACATTTTTAAATGAAACCTGTATTTACTCCCTCGTGGGTGGTCGATCGTTAATCACAGAAACACTTTATATACCTTGTTAACTAGTGCAGCGGGAATAACAATATTACATATATAAAAAATAAGTATATTATTGAAACTTAAATAGATCGTTTTAATACTTATATTTCTTTCAAAAATAATATTTACTTACTACATACACGTTGTAACTATGTTAGCATCATAAATAAGCCATATAACATCAAGTTATCAATAGACAATAGGCAGACAGACAGGAACTAGAATATATATTACGATATCATAAGATCTAACCGTAACAATAGCTCAAAAGTAGGTGGCAACTGCACAATACCGAGTTAGACGCTAATAGCCTATATATAATTTAGAATTAGAAGCACAAAATATTGTCTTAACTAGTTAGATTGTATCAAATATTAAGAAAGTAATTTCAACGATTCCTGAAAAGGTAATCCAATTAATTGAAAAATGTATAATTTGTGTGTAGTTTCCATAAGATGCCTAATGACTTATTAAGGTACGTGACTGAACGATATGGTGGGCAGTAAATTCAAAATATTTTTGAAATAAAAATTATAATGATGTGCCAGGGAGTATGTTTGAAGGGGTTGATGAGACGAAGGAGGTTTACTTTCTTCGGTGATTTCTTCTCTCTGACTACTCCGTTACGAATAAAGTATATAGCTTAAATTAAAGCATCGACGTTTTTCCAGTCTAATAAAACTATTGACTTGGTTACTTATCGGGTAAGTACAAGTCTCTGTCTACAATTCACACTAGGTTCTCTCTGAATGCCTTACAATGCGGGATAAGTTTAAAGCTGTAAAAATGTATATAATACTTTAAAGTTTTGCAAATATTTTAAAAAGTAATTATTTTTTGTTCCAGATCTGAAAGGCTGAAAGATAGTCGAAACCGATAAGGAAAACAAAAGGTATTTTTTAATAATAATAATAAATATTTGATAAGGTGTTCTAGTAACGATGTAGATTGAAAATTAAAATGAGGATTGGTTAATTAATTCAAATTGCAACTATTTTAGTAAGAAAAAATTATAATATTTTTTTATTTTTTTTATAAACTCTAATATTTAGACTATCATATACAGTAGCTTACTTTTTATGTTATTACTGATGGTCTATATTTAATTTAAATAAAGTAATTTAAATTTTATATAATGTATCGTAGTATAGAATTTACGAACATAGTAATTGCCATGACGTATATTCATCGTACCTACTTGTCACGCAACGATGGTTACACCATAAAATACAAGCTATAACTATTATTTTATAATTTTGTGTTACACTGTTTTTTTCTATGGAAAAGTATATATAAGTTAGGTACTTTAGAAGCGATGTATGTTACAAAGGTTCCTTCCTTCATACATAAGTGTATAACGCTCTAACATAATTCAAGGTTTTTCGTGTCGGTTATTTCAGTGGAATCTTTTATAATGAACTAATACTTGAATATATATATATATATATATATATATATATATATATATATATATATATATATATATATATATATATATATATATATATATATATATACTTTTACAGTGATAGTAGTTCTCGTGTCATGTCTTTAAAATAAGCTATAAACATACATCATATTAGAAAATTCATCAAAAATAGTTCAGAATTTTTTTGACTGAGAATAAGGGGTATAATTCATTATATCTATTCGTAAAATAATAATTTAAAAAACTAACAAAACAAATGAATAACTTAGTTACGATATAAAATTTAGGTTTTATACGCAACAACACTTAAAAACAATGTTTAAATCACTGCCAATATCAAAAATACTGTTTTGATTCAACATTATGCTTATGTACCTTTTTTCACATACAGCGGAGAACGGAGAGCTTTGACACTAGCTTTCCCTTCAAACTATTCTATACAAAAAAATATGTAAATGGCAGAAAATATTTTCTTTATAAAATATTAAGAAACTCTTTTAAAACAGAAATTATTATACCATGGCATATTTTGTAGGTAGTAACTGGTTTGCTTATTATTTTGAGTTTACGGAGTGGTCAAAGTACATTATTTCTTATGAGCACGCTAAAAAGATGCTATATTAACAATAAAATTAAATACTTATGAAATTGACATAAAAACAACATCTACATACATACGTCATCACGTTTACACGCATATTGTTTAATGCTATTGTGGCGCAGTTGAAACGAGTTTCGCTGCGATTCACAGGTTCAAATCAATTTTTATTTATCTCTGTACTAGGGTAGACAGAAAGTAATTAGTGTCAAGACATTCTGTATTCCGCTTTCTGATGAATTCGATATTGTGTAGCTGAACTTAACGTCGCGCTTTTTCTTATTAGAGCTTGGAATTGAAAATACTATAAATATACTCTCCTGAATGAGAGTCTAACTCGCTAGTCGCCGGCAACTGCTGCGGCTGTACCACTGCGCTAAGACAGGCCTCAAATCAATATTAAAATGTTTATATTTTACATTTAAAAAAAGAAAATATCAAAAATGAGAATGGAGTAAGAAGGTGGCGTTCTCTTGGCTTCCGCCACTTAACAGTCAAAGATTCGAAGTCGGACGAAAATCTGCTAAGGGATTGTCTTGACATTAGGTTCGTTCTGATTACCTTGCTGAGATAAACACTGAAGTTGAGTAATCGCTACGATATTGTATTGCTTATGTACTTCCAAAATTGGAAAGAGCCGTGAATAAAAGCAATGTTATCTTATGACTAATGCAAAATGTAAAAAAAAACAAACCATTTAATTGCGACTCTAATTCTGATCAAAAAGGTAATTTTATGCGTTTCGTCACTTTTGTATTAGTACATACCTATAAAAACATATTTGATATTTTTTAATGTCGTACAATCGTAATGGTAAACAGCTTATTATTAATGACAAATTTTGTGTTTAATATAACCTGATCCTAAAAGCTTCTTAAAATATTAATGTAATTGAAAAGTTCAGTAATTTAATAACGTTTTAGCCAAATTACAGTCGACGCCTGCGTTTACGTACGTGCCATCGTGATATTTGATCTTTTAAGCCTTTTACAAGCTGTTAAAATTACAAGCAATAAGTGTTCGGAGCGACGCTCACAGAAATTGCCTTCTCTTTAAAAAAATTGATCTTTTCGATGATCGAAAGTCCATTTTAATAAAATGTGATTAATCAAGCTTATTAGTTTCACTTTTACTTGTATGTGCCGTATCATACTGATAGTGCTTCTGAACATTAGAAAGCTATAGAAAGCCTCAATGTCTTCCATCGTTTGGATATATGTATACTTAAAATGTTTATCTAGTATATAAAATATAGTAAAACACAACTTTCTCAGATATTAATATTTTTAAGACGCTTTTATTAACTTGGCCTGTATTTATCAATGTAATCACAACTTGCATCTCTTATTGGCCCACTTCTTACCGTTAGGTTTAGTTGAAATTTTGTACGAGTGTCCGAATAAGATAAAACATATAATATAAAAATGATAATACCAGGGTGACCAGATTGAGTCAATAAAAAAATTAAAAACGTTTAATTTTTAAAGCGTATTATTCGTACTATTTTTATGCTTGTGAGTACATATTACCATAAAGGATGTGTTAAAAATATTTTATAAATATTTAAAACATATGATAAATTGAAGTTCTAATTATCCTAATGACTTTCGCACCAAAACCACAAGCAGCCCATAGTAGACCACCCTGTGTATAATTAGCTTTGATTGCTTGCACGCAGCGCCTTTCAAGAAACACGGAGACCCGATAAAATCTCGATTTGTGTAATTTAACAAATTTTATACTTTAACATAAATGTCCGGCCTCTTAAATTTTACTTTAAATGTCATTAAACGGTAAATGCTTTTTTGTATTAACAGAATGTACAACGGCTGTTCGATCGTGCTTTTTGGCAAAAGGTTTCAGCCGAATGATAAGTTAATTTATAATATATTGTCAATTATAAACGTCTTATTAAAATTATGCAAAATTTTAATTATATTTAATGTTGCAATCTAAACAACAAATATGCTATTTTTTTTATTATTTTACGAATTTCAAAAGCTTAAAGCTGAAACATTTTACATTATAGAGAGATTAGGGACAAGACAATAATTTTATAATAAATCTCTTCAAAGTTTACTTCGAACTTTTAACTGTCATTTATATATAAATAATATACTTATATTAATTAAAAACAAACATCTCACATCATTACATATAATTTATAACTGAATTCATAAAACGGGAGCACGAATCTGTGGTTATACAAGTTTTTACTACTTTCTTGTCTTTTACAGACTGGATGTCACTGTACCGCACCTTGTCACTCAATGTGTGTCAGTTTACTAGGCATATAAACCCAAGTTCGTGCTCTCCTATATGACTTGCATTATTGAAATGCGACAATAGAGATATCGATATCAAAACGTAAGTCAAAATTTGAGGTATGGACTATCTATTTTGTTGGAATTAATCCTGTTATAATTACTTTTATTTCAAATTATAGTATTTCAATTCTTAGCTTTTGCGTATAGACGGCAACCATGTTAAAATTAAATTAATATCTCTAAGGAGAATATCTTATAGTAGAGAACGTAGAGACATCTTATTCCGCTTTCCTTTAGTTTACATATAAACTGATCGAAAATCCCTCCTTATAGATTTAGAAATATACCTACATATACTAATTCAAGAAGAAGAGGTTGAAAGTATAAATGTATTTCATTTACTTTAAAATAAATATATAATTTATGTTAATAATTCTAAAACATCTTCGTGATGTAGTGAGTAAGTGTATAGCTGTACACGCGATGGATACAATTTTACCATTCACCTACTCGAAGATATGCTTATATTTAAGTTATTTTTATAACCTCAGTGTAATAAAATTCAACGCAAAAAACTCAAATAGATCGGAGACGGAGTAGACTCTGGTATCTATTCTGATAATAAACGGACAAACGTAACGATAATTTTTATTTTTCTTTCAGTTATCTATTAATCACTTGAAACATATTAAAAGCAAAACAATTAAAAGTTTATCAAAGTCATCTATTATTATACATAAGTACAAGTTTTAAATTCACTCGTATGTGACGTTAATGAATTTCGAGAAGCCTTAATTGCTATCACGTGTTTTATCCGAGAATAAATAAAATATTTTTAAATTAACCACTTTATTGTACATTGATAAAAATATAATTTGTACATTTATATATTAGGCAATAATTAAAAGGAAGCGAATATTTCTTTTATTATATTATCTTTATGCGGTTTAATTGTGAGTTTATTGTCCATGACATCTATGTGTTCTTCTAGTGGTTACTGGCTACTTCGTTTGCTTGGACTCGACCTCTTGATATAATTATCGAATAATATATTTAAATTGGTGAAATTATCTTATTTATGAATCGATTGAAATAAAACAAGCACTAAACGTTATAAAAAGGTAGACTAAATACTTATTGTTGCCATAAAAAACTGAATTTAATCTAAAACTATTATATTGAATATTTAAAAACTAAATATTTTTAATTACTTAATATTTAAAAAGTAAATATTTTCGAGGTTTGAAATTCTCTAATAAGCGCTAATTTCGAAATCTTTAATGCACAGAAAAATAGAAAAAAAGATTGTATAGAAGATTTTGTCATATACCTTTCATGTACATTGTGCTAAAAAACTTTTTGATTTTTAATTGCAAATAATATATTTACGTATCTATCTTCTCTTGTCGAGTAAGCACCCAAAACCATATCCCTTTTACGAATTATTTGTTAATAATCAAACAATTCGTATTAGGAACTGGTATAAAGAAATTTTAAATAAAACAAGCAGACCCGTTGAAGCGTAAAATACACGTGGACTTCAGAAACTTTTTGTCACTTTATTTGTATATGTTTCTAATATTGTTTTAATTAATTTAATATATTTCATAAGTATAATTAAAGAAAATGGATATATGTTCTCCCTATATGGGTTGAGTATACCAAATTTCATACGCCTCCGTTTGTAAAATCTTGAATCTTTGAACTCGATATGAATTATTAAATTATAACAGAAACTAGTTACAATTATTTGTAATTATCATAAAAACATTAATAATGTTTTATACTCAGAAAAACATAATTACAGCATTTATACTAGAAAGATGTTCAAACCAAGATGCAAAGATCCGTTATAGCACGTGGCGTGTGCGGGCGCAGGTGTGTGCCGGGTGCAGCGTACACCCTTAGTTAATGACGATGATATTCCCTGACGATGTATATCAGACGATCTATACAGGTCACTATTGCCCCTAATGAATTTATACTTTATAAATAATATAATTGTAAATATTTTTTGTATTGCGATTCGGTCAAAATTGACTCTATAACTTTCAGTCAGTCACAATAAGATAAAATAATTTCTCATATAAGCGTGATATTAGTGATGTGTATTATTATCGTTGGGTAACGCAATACAAACAAAAAAGCAAGTATTTGGTAATAAGAAATGTAATATGTAAATACCTCCCTAAATAACTTTTTCTTTTACAATAAGTATAAAAATTTTTAATATTTTTTCTTTGGTTTCAGGCCCTAAAATGTGACTTGGAGCTACAACATTCACGTGATTACACAAACAAGTTATTTTGTAAGTATTTTAATAAAATAAATATTGTTTTTATTTTTAAAAAAATTAAATATAATAATGTACATGACAACTTTATATCACAATTGCTATCATAAACACAAAATAAATACGTAAGCCCGTGTGTAACCAACAAATGTATTAAGTGTAATTGTATACGAACGAATGTTTTCTGTCTATTGTTGTTAGCTCGTCACAAAACGTTTTATTTGAACTTTGAATCGAGTGTTTGCCTCAAAGTATTTGGCCGTGCTCTATTCATCCAATCCAATCCCTACTTATTAGAGGTCTTATTACCATTGGGTAAAAGTTAATTTAAGTTACCGTTTCACGTGATTTCTCAGTTTAAAGAGCAATTAACACGTTACTATGTAAAATCGTTTGTTCGAACCGAAGAATTTATAGTAATTTAACATCTAAGCTTGTATCGATTGTAGTAACACCTGTCTGCTTATGTTTTAGCATGGGTGAAATGTTTAGAGGTTAGACTACAATTTTTGGATAGTTTTAGATGTTATGATGAAATTAAAATAAGAATTTATATATATATATATATGAGAAACACTTAGAAAAGGGATAGTTTTATCTTTAGTATCTTTAGTTATGTTATTATATACCTATGTACCATTTGGCACGCGACGCCTGTCATTATTTTATGGAAATTAAAATAATAAGTCAGCTCGATCGAGTATAAATATTTCAACTCGATGTTTACAAACTCGATTCTCATACTATACACATTGACTTCTCCTAAGAAAAATTCCACCTGTTCAAGCAGAATAATTCCAAGTATGCGTATTTCGAATATTGTTCCGAGAACAGATTTTTTTCGGTCGTCGATTGGATTGATCGATTTTATTTAAAAATTCTCATGTTTTCGATGTACATACGATTTATATGCAATAATATCAATTACAAAGCTAATAAATACAACTTATAGTGATATGATTTTGTCTTTTAAATGTAATATTGGTTAAAAACCTTAGTTCTGCATATATGTGATTAGATTTTCAGTTCAGTCCTTTATTACAATATTTTTTTTTATTTTATTCTAGTTTGACATGACAACGTTACGTTATCAACTTAGATCCTATCAACGTATTACAACTCGCCTTAGGCGGTTATATTTCTATTGCTGTAGTGAACTAAGGATCGACAACTATATGTTTATTATAGTGCAGTTCCAAATATATCATACATCGTAGCCTACTAAATAAGATAAATTACAAAAAACAGTTTAAATAACTTCATATATAAATATAACATATAAAAGATATATAATGAAATAAAAATTATCATTTATTTTAATCAATTTATATGTTTATTATAGTGCAGTTCCAAATATATCATACATCGTAGCCTACTAAATAAGATAAATTACAAAAAACAGTTTAAATAACTTCATATATAAATATAACATATAAAAGATATATAATGAAATAAAAATTATCATTTATTTTAATCAAAGTTAATATTCAAAAGATAAACGTCAAAGTAAGTTATAAAAAAACCATAATACGAACAACTCTAAGTTAAAAAAACCATGAAAGTTTACAAGTCCTTTTGTAAAGTTTCCCAAGAATAAAAAAGTCCGTTCAATTAAAAAGAAAATATTAATAAATAGTTTAGAGTTTCTCATAGTAACCGTGGGAATGGAGTACAATGGAGATCTCGTGTCTCCAACTCGCTTCAAGAAATCGTGAGACCTGTGGGATTAACGCCGCTGTTTAAATAGGAGCAACCGCTTTGGTACATCAAATTACTATTACATTCGTGACATTATATTTTGAAAGTATACAAATAAAATGTATATGAGTTTCTAGTTTCTTTTTCTTATAAAAGATGATAATTCTTGTTCGGATCGGTTCGGTTCGGTTTGTTCGGTTACTTAATTAGGTGACGGTGATCGTAAAATATGCTGATAGAACGATTAGTAGGTTCATATGTTTATTAATTTATGTAGCTTAAACTGTAATTGTTGTAAATTAAAAAAACGGTAAACTATCAATATAATTTAAAAAAAAAGATTGAATAAAGAAAAACAGCAGAAAAAATATTGTTGCGCTTATAAGCAAGTAAATACGTACGTTTATAAGCAAGTAAGTACGTTAATAACATTTTCTTTAAACAAATTAAAAAACTTCTTTAGTATTGATTTCAAAACTACATCATTGCTAAGCATAAAATTTGATCTTTTAATATAAACGTTTTTTAAAGCTACAATCTTAAAATTACCGAATTATGCTATAATATTATAATCATCCTTACCTTTCATATGTGTACATATTTAGTTAAGCAATCGTTTATTAGTTCCTTCGGTCTAATAAATCACTATACTTAAGCCACTATAGGCCTATCAAATAAAATAGGTATTAAATATATAAGAAAATAATCGTATTAGTAAGAAAAATTGCGCCATCTGCGCTTAAAGTAAGCCTATTTAATCAGATACGTTATCTTTCAACTTTATATATTTTATCATATTTTTTTACTAACTATTACAAATTAGTCGAAGTGTTTGTCTGTATATGCCCACATCTAATGTACATACATTAGCATCGTAAGCAGAGGCGACCGTGAACTTTACGGTGTGAACGAACTCATTTAGGAGTCAAAATGGTCGCTAGGACGTGACTTCTTCGCGTGTAGTCAATAATTTCTCGCTTTGCGAATCGTATATCGGGCTTCGACAGACCGTACTTCACCTAGAGCAGCAGTCACGATGTTTTGACAGCCAGCAAATGTCCCAGACGAAAATATGAGTACCGTACAGTGTATGACGTCGTGTAAATGTTTAATGGTTACATTGTAGAAAATACACTTGTCGTTTTGATGTTTATCAGATGAATTGGTTTTTTTTTACATAGGATATTGTAATTCCTCACGTATTAAGGTTTTTTCTATATTTGAAAAATAGGTAGTGCAAGTTTGTAAGCATATTAAATTAACTTAACGGTAGATAAAAAACCCATGTTATTATGGAAAAACCTACGTACTATTCTATTAAATTAAACGTTCATATTCTGTTATTACTAGTTAAATTCCTCAAAATTACAATTTCTTACATTTAAAAATCTATTTACATATATATATATATATATATATATATATATATATATATATATATATATATATATATATATATATATATTACATTTATTTTAGTATTTTATATTAGCAAATATTTTGCTCTCCCTCCTTATATAAACTATAACTGTGCCAAATTTCATATTAATTAGTTCGCGTTATTTTGGTGAAAAGGAGTATAAAGATTTTGCTCCACGTATTAATATAAAGATGTAGCTAATATCTGCAAAGATTTTAACATCGAAATGAAACGAAATCCCACGTTTACTTCAAGTTCCTATCGTGTCCACTTTATAGTGGACTATCTAATACATAACGAGCACTGTAACGAGCACTGTGATTTATTACGAGATTCTCTTAATAAATATCATTTCTGTTATAATCTAGCATTATCTTCTAAAAACTCTATTTTCATTTCAATTATCACAAAAATATGCTACTTTACACACCTCACTAAGTACACTCACTATAGACATCTGATAAGCAATGTTATATAATTTTAAATTGTATTTTATTTTATTATTGACATATTTCACAAAACTATATGATTGGAGAAAATCTTGCTTATATTCAAAAATAATGCTATAAGAGTTACTGAATCAAAAGGTATTTAATACAAATTTCAAAAACAGCACAACACGCAAAACGTGTCTTGCGAAATAACAAAATTCATATATAATTTCTATAAATCTCAACGGCAGCGCCATTAAATTATATTGGAGTACCGAATGTCTCCTTTCCCATAGGATTGCAAAAGTGTCTACAAGATATAGACCATTCGCGGGTACATTTGACCGCGTTCACACGCTCGGGAAGATTACGTCCATTGATTTCAAGCCGGGTGATTGATCGTCCGAATGCACGTTTCTTAGTGAATGTGCCGTGCTCTTCTACGTTTTTGTCTTCTATACAATTGTACTACTGTGTTGTTGGGCTAATTAATGAATTGGTGACTTAATAGGTAATTACTGTTGTGGGAATGATTTGTTATGTTGTGAGGTTTGATCGGGAAATCCCCGTTCGTCTTTTGTTATTATAGATTATAGAATTATAATGTTACCGATTACGTTACTAATTTAAAATTCTAAACAATTCGAATGCTTTTTTTAAATTTTGAATTTTGCGAATATTTACATGTATATTTACACTCCAGTAGATTACATATAATATATACAAATAAAATATATAGTTCTATTTTCTTCCTATATCGTATTTTTCAGGTCACGCAACTCCGTTGTCCATTTTCTGCCTATTTTAAACAAACATTAAATATTTAAACTTGTTAAGTGTAATAAAATTATCCATAACTAATCTTATGAATGATCTAATATATATAAAAATGCTAAATTTAGACCTTAACTCGTTATTACAAGTAATTTTTAACTACAGGACTTAAGATATTTAAATAAAGTTATACCTATATTCTAATAGTTTTTCATTGAACATCATAAAGAAAAATTTTAGTATGGACGATTAAGCAATAATAAAAAATGCTTTTGAATGTTAGTCGTCTATGAAATTAAGTTCATTTGATTAATATAAGTAATTAGAGTTTTGTATTGTGAGCCACTCGCTGTTACTATTAAGCAATGACGAGTAAAAACGAAAGGTTCACGACCTTGATTTGCATTAAATTACATTCTAACTATTTTAAACTGAAATCAATTGTTAGAACATCGATTTTGTATTATATTTAAAATGAATTTATATATTACTTATTTGTTGAATAATTTTTGAGGTCATCATTATGCAGGGATGGCGAACCGTAAACGCGAATGGTCAGGATTTGATTCCCATTCGGGATAATGATTATATTTAATATTCATTTTCATTTATCCGCTTTGATTAGATAAAGCGCGGCGATTCGCCGTTTGATACTCAATGTCTCGATTATGAAGCGAAAGCAGTCAACGGAGTGTCTTGACACTAGGCAGTCTCTGATTGCCCTGTAAATATAAAGCGCGATTCTTTTAGTATAATTGTTGTTTAGAGTTCTGCCAGTTTAGAGTTCTTTACATTGGTTTCTCTCAGTTCATATTTTAAGATTTCGTCGCGGTATATGATGTTTATAGGTATTATTACCTGTTAGGGGTACATTTTAATCAAAAACCCCACAAATATTAAAAATTTTTATACATAAAGGATGACAAGATAAATAAAATCATAAACATACGAACATACTTATATAAGATTTTATTATTGTATTGATTTATATCCGTATTGTCCGATAGACCTACGCGGAACGACATTGAATTGCGGATAGGGCTTTGTTACAGTTAGTATGCAAATCGCTCAGGAATCTATTATAAATGCAATCTGCATGTTAAGTGCACCGGCATCCGTATTCCCGGTCTGAACAATAAATTTCTTACAAGCGAGCTTCCTTGCTTCGAGATGATGTTTTTTGTACCAAGTTACTCACCTGTCTTAACTTGAACCTTCTATAAAAACGATTTTTTGATTCGTACTTATTAATAAATATAATTCTTACACATAATATTATATTTTAAAAATGAATAATGTTATTGAATATTTTACTGTGTGTCCTTAAGACTTTTTGTTTGTATCGACCGACCGTTTGTTACGTTTATAGTTTTTGATTTCAGGTGGCGATATATCTTTTTCAATTATACTTAACTCTCTTATAGATAAATATGTTTGATCCTAGTGTCAAGACACTTCGCTTTCTTTTTATCGCCATGTTCAGAGAACATATTCTTGTTCTGGTTACGTGCATAAAATATCATTTCCCCCAGTTAGTATTATAACTATACCAATTCGGAATTATATATACAATTTCATAAATAAACTAAAATATATTAAGCCTAAAAGTACTTGAAACAGACCACACTTGATGTGAGTCAGATGGAAGTGATAATAAAAGAAAGGGCAGCGATCTTAGATAGCATACATACATGCATATGCACGCAACCCGCATATTAAATATGCTGACAACCCTACCGTAATAAAGACTTGGTCAAAGCTTTTCCCAGTTAATGTAAAATAAGACCTATTCTAGTTCTGGCTTTTGTTTGTAACTTCATTACGTACTAAGACATTGCTCCGTGTAATAAATGGTAATGGGAAGCTTTACAGCTACTTTATTTGATGGTCTTATTGTATGGAGGCTTTTGGTACGTTTGTACATTTGCTTCATATCGTGTATATTGTATACTAGCTATGATCGTGACTTTGTCCACGTCGAATTTTAAATATGTGTATCTTTATATCATAGTTCTAAAATAAAAAGTAGCCTAATTTACACCTTGTTACATCAGTTCTCTGCCAGTGAAAGTTTCGTCAAAATCAGTTCCACCGTTCCAGCAATAAGCCGGAGAAAAGCAGGCAGACACAAATTGCTAACAATGTAATTTTGATGTGTGTACCCGTGTCTACATGCAGATGCGTTTAGTAAAATGTGATTTAATATTACAAACATAAAAAGGAAAAGAAAGAGTGTAAACTATTATTATGATTATTTTTATTTTTTCATTATAGTAGACAAAGCGCGTCGTTAACTTCTCAAATTTCGGGAGGAAAACAGTGAACGGAATGCCTTGACACTAGGTTGTCTATGTTGAATAAAACGTGAAGCTGCATTTATAGCTTATGGCTTCGAATATAAACCGTTTAAGCGCTAATAACATTATAAATAAATAACTAAAATATAAAGTATGTGCATATATTTTTTTAATACATTAGTAAATCCAAATATATAGATTGTTTACATAAGTTATATTTTTCACAAAAACAACATTTTCTTCTTCTTTATGTCTAGACGTTTTACCCAGCCTTAATATATTCTATATATTTAATTAAATAAAATATAAGTATATATCCTACGAGTGGATCAGTCGTTGTAGATACGTGCCAGGTTGTTAGCGAGCGACGTGACGGTATTTTGTATTTGCATATGAAGGAATATATAGGTTAACAGGTACTAAGGTACCTTACACACTATACCACTGTACAAAAATGTATATATTGAGCATACAACATTCTGTGTAATATATATTTTGTTAATATATCGTATTTCCAATGATAAAATATAGGCTTTCACCATATAAACTTTGAGTATGGCAAATTTTATACTCTTCTGTTTATATCGTTAACGTTAAAAAGGTATCTATTAATAAATTATTTCTTAGAGTAATAATGTTGTAATGAAACTTTACTAAAGCATTAATTTTATGATTAACTTATAAATTAAAATAGGTTGTAACTGTCTGTAGTATATTAGATCTAAAAGGCAAATAGAAGCAGATGCAAGTAGGGAGAGGTAGAGAATGTACACCACTCTCGCAGTGGGACAGCGTCTGATAAACACGTTATATTGTGGGTTCGATTCCTACTCAAGGGTAAAATTTTATTTTAAATTTCGGGAGAGTTCATGCGGAGAGCAGTGAGTAACGGAAATATATCGACTTATTTAATGCTAAATATTAATTGATTCGTTTTTTTTTATTTTCTTAACTACTATATATATATATATATATATATATATATATATATATATATATATATATATATATATATATATATATATATATATATTAAAGACTATCTCTTCACCTTTATATTTTATAATTGCTATATTGATCTATAAATAACTATTGAAAATCAGAGAAACAGTGCAGTGAAGCAGAGTTCGCGACCTGCAGTGCGCACGTGGTAAAACGCTACCGATAATATAATGTCAGCCATTATAACGTTCCCGGAATCGACTGCCGCGTCATTTTACAACCTTTAACTTACTTATGTATTTACTAGCTTCTGTAACCACGCTTTGTTATATTGACATTGCTTAATGTGTCACTTTGCGAAAGTAACTACATATGTGCATTGGCTATGATTGTAATTTGGAACGCAATATGTCCCAAATTTTATTTATTTAAGATTATGTTTGATATTATTGTAATGGTTCTTTTGATTTGTTATATATATATATATATATATATAAATATAAATATGTATATATATATATATATATATATATATAAATATATATAAATATGTATATATCGCTAGCCGCTAGCTACCGAACTATACCATATACCATATTTCACTGTACTACAAAGATTAACTTTGCTTTAAGTTATAATTTGTCTTAATATAGTCCTTAACTGTACATTGTAACCAACGTACAAAGTTAATCTAATCATAAACATTGATTCTTAAAAGGAAGTATGAATTATAATGAAATATTATTGTGAATATAACTTTTGAAGTGACGCTCATACCAAAGATGGAAATTGTAATTACATGATTACAAATTAAATATCTCTAGTGATGGTGTGTAGGGAATGGCTAACATTAAAAGTAACATAAAAATATAACGTGGCAAATATGCGATATTTTTAAATTTTGAAAAAGATTGTATAGTTCTTATATTCTGTGGGTTAACTAGTGAAAGATGTCAGTAATATATCACTTTATTCCCCACTTTTTACCCTGAAATATTGTATGATAGATTGTAAAGCTATACTTAAATACCTAACGCGTTTTATTTACCTGCACCGAACAATGAAAATTTTAAATGAAAATATATATATATATATATATATATATATATATATATATATATATATATATATATATTAAAGACTATCTCTTCACCTTTATATTTTATAATTGCTATATTGATCTATAAATAACTATTGAAAATCAGAGAAACAGTGCAGTGAAGCAGAGTTCGCGACCTGCAGTGCGCACGTGGTAAAACGCTACCGATAATATAATGTCAGCCATTATAACGTTCCCGGAATCGACTGCCGCGTCATTTTACAACCTTTAACTTACTTATGTATTTACTAGCTTCTGTAACCACGCTTTGTTATATTGACATTGCTTAATGTGTCACTTTGCGAAAGTACCTACATATGTGCATTGGCTATGATTGTAATTTGGAACGCAATATGTCCCAAATTTTATTTATTTAAGATTATGTTTGATATTATTGTAATGGTTCTTTTGATTTGTTATATATATATATATATATATATATAAATATAAATATGTGTATATATATATATATATATATAAATATATATAAATATGTATATATCGCTAGCCGCTAGCTACCGAACTATACCATATACCATATTTCACTGTACTACAAAGATTAACTTTGCTTTACAAAATACCTATAAAATTGCACAAGATAAATAACCAGACAAATCGTTACATTTGTTTAATATAGAGTGACTAATGCTAGAATATTTGCTTACATTGTTATTTATTACTTCTGTTTCACCCACGGCTGAAGTTAAGGATGCCTGGAGGCCAACACTTTCTTCTAAACCTTGATAAAATATAATGGCCCACAATTAACCGATTCTAATGGTTGAAACTTCACTTTACAGAGCAATAATGTTTTAGCCTCTAGTTAGTTAAAATGTGTCTTTAAATGAATACTTAACACCAGCTGTTTGTAGCTTTGATAAATGTATATATGTTGTTTAATATTTTGACTTGTTGTACTAAAGGAATACATTTTAATAGCTTTCATCATTATCATAGTCGTCGTCATTCATACTTTTTCCGTCCACTGCTGGACGTAGGCCTCTCCAATATCATGCAACTGTTCTCGATCTTCAGTTCTTCGTACCCAACACTTGTCAGCTACTTTGCGGATGTCATACTTTATGTCATATATATTAAATGTGTATCTAATAATAGGCTCATTTTTAACATTTTGCTTATTTTAATGGTATAACCTGAAAAAAATACATATTTTATATTTGTCAAACTATTGCGCCGATCTCATGTTTAGATATTTCTTATCAGCTATATCATCTACATGATATCGCCCAAGATTTTCCTTATAGCATGTACTGAATTTCTAAACCACTCATTTCTCTCTTTATCTTCAAGATATATATATTTTAAAATTATTCCATTACATTGGACTAGTGGCAATTTTCATTTGAGTTTCACATTAATTTACATTTTGATTATGAATTGATAATAGAAAGTCATTAGAAACGTAAATTATTAGAATATATTCCAGTTTATATAATATTTTCAATGTTGAAAACAATATAATATTGAACTTTAACATAAAATAAGCGATAAATGGGTGATAATTACATGCAGGGTTTGCGCCTCGGGCGCTATTGACGTCTTCATTAGCCGCACGAATACCTTTTTATGGCTATTAAACGAAAGTTAGTATGCAAACGCATATTACATGTATTGATACATTCATTCATTTACTCATTATGTATTCATTAACAGCGGTCATGATAATTTCAACACATATAGGGCGAGAGAACATGAAGTTTAATATAATAAACGCGCCGCTATCAGAGCAATCGTGAGGTGTTTAATATTTTCATGATTATTCCGTACTGGCAATTTCTACGAGTTCTGATGTAAATTATAACGTAAACCTATAATAATATTCTATTCATAATTAATACTTGGTAGTATATCCGTAATCACGTTACATTATTTATGTAAATGTGAAGCTGCTACATCCCTCATGTTTAGGACCTGTCAATTGTAGTCGTGACTTTGATGTCTGGATGAATCAAAAGAATGTTTTCATAAAAAAGCAGGTTTTTTATATTTTTTAAGAGAAAGTCGTATATAGCTTTTATTTTTCAGATACAGCAAAAAAATCAGATATTAGGTATTGAATGGCGAAAAAATCTGGTATTTATGTTGGTGGAGATATAAATATGCTTTAATATATTCACTCCACGAGTGGGGTTCGAACTTATTATATTTGTGTTTTAGTTTTGTTTAGATGTTGTCCCACTGTGCTACGTTGGCTTCCTATTTCCAATGGAACAAGGTTTTCATTTAAAATTTTCATTGTTCGATGCAGGTAAATAAAACGCGTTAGGTATTTAAGTATAGCTTTACAATCTATCATACAATATTTCAGGGTAAAAAGTGGGGAATAAAGTGATATATTACTGACATCTTTCACTAGTTAACCCACAGAATATAAGAACTATACAATCTTTTTCAAAATTTAAAAATATCGCATATTTGCCACGTTATATTTTTATGTTACTTTTAATGTTAGCCATTCCCTACACACCATCACTAGAGATATTTAATTTGTAATCATGTAATTACAATTTCCATCTTTGGTATGAGCGTCACTTCAAAAGTTATATTCACAATAATATTTCATTATAATTCATACTTCCTTTTAAGAATCAATGTTTATGATTAGATTAACTTTGTACGTTGGTTACAATGTACAGTTAAGGACTATATTAAGACAAATTATAACTTATAGGAGAAATTAGCTGTATACTTAGGGTGATATTGATTACGACATTCTGTTAGAATATTTAAATTTGTAAATTTAATTATTAATTTAATTTTTACTTTATTTACACTATTGTGCAGGCGGGGAATAACATAAGTCATATTATGTCATAGAGGTTGTATTTTTCAGTAGGGACTGACTTTTCGTATTTATCTTTGTTTACCTATCAGAATATGAATTTACAATTATTTGCTTAAAATTAACTTTTAAGTTATCTAAGAACACATAGCCTTCAATATGGTTAAAACATTTTTAAACAATAAATTACTTGTAAACGTGCTCGAGTATGTAGAGTTTAATAATGGATAGAATTCCGCAATAATGGAATTCTAGATTAATATTAATGAATCGATATTCAGTTTAAAGCGTTGTTTAAAGGAAACCTATTAGTAATTTAAGGGTATAAGAAAAATATTTTTTAACCTCATAAAATAGTAGAGTGCTATTGTTTTAAAAGAAAACATAGTTATCTATTTATACGTCACTTTATATAAACGTGTATGTTAAACATATATTACTGTATATTACATTTATTTTATTCATTTAATGTATTTTTTATGAATTATTTACAAAAAATATTTCTCTATCTAAACAATAAATATATCAAATCTCTCTGTCCGTTTATCTGTGACGTAGTTACGGCCGAACCGCGAAACTCATAATGATGAAATTATATGTAATATCTTTACATATAATTGAGGGTCTTGAGATGACCATAGGCTATTTTCTCTCCCATTTTGTTAGTTTTTTCAGGAACTTTTTTGTTTTACATAGTTCACGCGGACGCGTGTGAGTTACTAGTAGTTTATATATAATAACTAAACAGTTATTTGCATTGTAAGGGATTCGAATACTGGTTTAACTATTATTTTTTTATATTATAAATATGTATTTTAAGATCATACATAAATCTTTTTTATATAAAGGGAGATTATAAAATGGACTTTAGATCTTCTATTCAAAATACGGTATATCCTAGATATTATAGTAAATATCTACAGCAAAGTTTGCAACACTGTCAGTTTTATAAGCGTTATTTATATGTTGAGAGACATTAATTATACTTTTCCGGTAATTTTATAATGACAACATTTGCCTATAGTAAATTATAATTTGTATCTCATTATTCTTATACGAATACATGATGCAATCTTGGCTCGAGGGATGATTTCATTTAAATTATTTAAAGTTGTTTTATTCTTTTATATTTTTTAGTGTCTACTATACCATGTGGCTAACCACATGGTATAGTAGACACTAAAAAAGGTAGGTCACTTAGCTTAAGATGAGATGGATCTATTTTCTCTCAACTTTTATTGCAATATAGCTAAAATTAGCAAAATAATAAAAATCCTGTTGACGCTTAAACTACATGTAGCCATAGAAACTCGCGTGTCACTTAAAAGAAAAGTATATATCAAACATATTGTAGTGTATGCAATATTTTTATTGTTATTTTTTAGCTTCACGCATTCTCGACAGCGAAGTACAGAGTGTACTCTGTACTTCGCTTTCCATCGACTTCAAGACATTGTGAGTTGAGTGGTGGAACTCAACGCCGCTCTTTGTCTTATAAGGAAGTGAAAATAATGAACCCACAACCAATCGCGTTTACATTTAGATACTGTCTCACTGCGCCACGACTGTCAATCAATGATTTTAATTAATAGAATAAATGCAATATTTATTTAACAAATTTAATGTTCGAGCATTTTTAATCTATTATCACCAGAAATATCATCTGTCTGCCCTTCTCCATATAAAAGTTGATTATGACAGATTTCGTACATTATTACTTACATGATGATTGCTATCGTTTTAATTTTTTAAGTTCTTTATTATTGGTTTGACTAGTTTACCAAAAATAGTGCCATTATATGTAATTCGAATCTACGACCTATCATCAATACTTGAAATAAATGTTTTTGTTGTAAATCCATGTAATTGAGATAAATACACATACAGATAAGTAAACAATCGTTATGACAAACGTGTTTATTGTTAAGTTTGTTTGAGAAGCATATGGCTAAGTGATGTTGTATTAATGTGACATCACGATTGACGTCACACGTTGAGATTATCTATTGAAAATAATGTAATTTGCATTTAGAATATTCATTTTTTTCTCTATAAATGTTTCTATTAAGTTATTGACTTTTTATATTATTAATTTTTTATAACGAGGCACTTGTGGTACATTTGGATAGCGTTTGACTGTAAACGCAATTGGTTTTGGATTCGATTTTTTTTTGCTGCGTTAAGACAAAACGCGGTGTTAAGTTCCGCCAAGTCTCTAATTCGGGTGGTAAGCGGTGAACGGTGTCTTAATATTAAGTTACCTCTGTGTATGCTCTTAAATTAAACATTTTGAGTCATAATGCAAATATATATATATATATATATATATATATATATATATATATATATATATATATATATATATATATATGTGTGTATTCGAATTTATGCCCTCTTTCACATTCACTTTATAATTTCGTTCACATATGTATTGCGTGGGCAGTAATTGTTTGTAAGCCCACGAGTTTTTATTTGATTGACCTGACCTTTGTACAAGCGGGAAAATTGATAGCAACACTCGGTCGTTAATTCGAAAGCGTTCGTGTGATTCATTCGTCATCGTCATCATACTAAATTTTAGAGTTCATCACAAAAATAATCATAAAATATTATATGCTACAACGGAGTAGTCTACTATTAGTGCAACGGAATTCAAGTTGACTTCACTTTTTTTATTAGGTAAAAACAGGCACAAAAAATTTCAGAATCATCTTGCTTGGCGAAACTTAACACTGAAGTAACTAATTTAACACTTATTATGGAGAGGGAATTAGGCGGCGTCCAAATTTTCGATTACATGCAAAGAATGTAGACTTGTCTTACTTTTGTTGAAAGAAACGCGTCGGAGTATATTTTTTTAAGAGGAGAAGGAATATTTTTTTAAGGAGGAGAAGAAAAATTTTAAATAAGATAAATAGTGGCGGTGAAATCCGTAAAATCACTCAAAGAAGCGGAAAGCTAAATAAATATTTAAAAATTGAAAAAGAAACCCTTGCGTTTCAAAGCATTCTCAAACACAGCATAAGTGCTCAATCTACCTCTTAAATTATATAGAACGGATGTATTAAGAATAAATTAGTAATATCATATTATACACGCGGCCATTTTAATTGGTTGACACTGTGATATAACTCCAGCTATAATACAGTATCCTGTCAGGAAGTCTGTCATTACTTTTCTAAGAACTAGTTGGTGCTTGCAATGTGGTTCGGAAACGACTGCTAATGTCGTAGAAGTTGTTTGACTGGCGAGAAATAATACTATTCAAAGGTTCGGCTTCCGAACGGATGCGGGCTTTCTTAGCCCTGTTCCATTATCAATAATTACGTACTGATAACAGGCCGATAGCTGTATGTAATGATAAGGAAACTTGTTGTTAATTTCACTGTTTATGCTCTAGCCTAGCATATGTATATATATATGCAAAGGAATGTGTGTATATAAAAAAGTTGTTTTTAAAAGTTTTCTTTATTTTATATATACTAATGTTGAAATTATTGATTGTTGACTTGACATTATTAGAAATTAGTACAATTAATTCAATGAAAAATATACCAGGCCGGTCGTGACGCCGTTTGACAGCGTCTGACTCAGTTCTGGGTTCGATTTCCACTCGGGGAAGTATATTTAAATTATTTTCACTTTCTTGCCTTGGTAAGACAAAGTGCAGCGTTGAGTTCTGCTACTCAACACGGAATGTATCAAAGTCGGCGTAAAGCAAAGTACGGAATCTCTTGAGACTAGTTACTTTCTGTTTACCCTGCTATGCGGGATAAAAATGTGAAGCTAAAAAAATTAATATATCATCAATTTAGTATAAATAACACAACAAAAATATATATTTTCTATAAATTCCATTTTCCCATACGTTCATAAGAATACAAAACCGTTAACGACAAAAAAAGTTAACGTGAGCGTTTAAAATTTAAGCAATATAAAAGGAACTCGAAAGTCGCTCCTTCATTCCTGCGTAAAGCGAGACGAATAATATGAAAATTATTATGACCGTATTCAACCAATGCATTAAACTTGAATAGGACAACATATAACAGTACAAGTTTTGTTCAAGTGAGAATACATCATTTTGATGTGCTGTAGAGAATCCGTAATGCGGCATTTGGCCATCATTCTCACGCCTAACGACAATTAACGCTAGAAAAACCTACACAGGATTTACAATCTTATTGTTTTGATAATAGAATTTTAAGTGTTATCTACTTTGTTGTTTGTGGGAAGATATATACCAAAATCCAAATGTTTCCAGTTCACATTCATCTTAACTCGTACAGCACGATATGATGCTGTTACTGTGTTTATGATTGTTTATATTGCCTCTTGCAATTTTATTCATAGTTCGGTTTCTTAGAAGTGTTTAAGTGGAGAACGGAGTGGCTCGTCAATGTATATCTCGTAATGAGTGATAAACATATGAAATATAGTAATTAGTGAAATTATAGCTATATTAGATATAATATTAGGATATTTAGTGTTACCCGGTTTTTATTTTTTTGTCAAATATTTTGTCTATTGTTTATATTTGTCAATATATACATATGTATATAATTATGTAAATACATCTATATATTCAAAATTATATTCATTTAACAGAGAATAAAGTTGTTTAATAATTATATAGTCACAATGTATTTATAATGTAATAGGATGACATGTGACTTTATTTAAGTCCTAAATAAAGATAAAAATTAAAAATAAAACATAATTGATATGCAATGGTATATGTAAATGATATCATTTTAAAGGGAATCTAGTCATCAGATGGTCGTTGTAAATATATTGGAATTAACAATAGCGATGTTTTATAGTTTTAGAATCCATAATTTTTCAAAACAAAAATAGATCGCATAAAGTGTTAACTTGATCGCTTAAATATATAATAAAAAAATGTAACAAGATATTTTGATAAAATAAATACGTAGGCGGTAACAAAGCCATGTGGGCGGAAGGCGTGTATCGCAGAGGTATAACTGTCTCGAAACAATCGTTAGACGTTAAAACTTAGTTTTTATTAAGTCTTACATTATTTTTTGTTATAAACAATGTCAGTAAATACATATGAGTAATTATATATACTTGTAGGTAGAGTTCACGATTATATATTTTTAATATTAGAATGATCTCGAATTTTCGTCAGTTGTATAGAGTGTTAGTTACAGTGTTTCTCTTAGTTAAGAATTTAATTAAAATATTTTTTAATTTTTTTTTCATCAATAACCAGTCACCTTTCATAATAAAAAGAATATATAATAATATTAACTGCTTTATCAGCGTTGCTGTAATTGATAAATCAGCGATGTCTATCTGTTTAATTACTTAAAGAGCCTGACCCGCCTTCCAAAGATGATTTATTAAAAGTGCTAAGAATCGCAACTCGATAGTTTCAAAAGTTCAAGTGTTCCGTATTATGTTCCAAAAATATAATATCCGTCTGTTCTAGTCATCTTTAATTGTAATTTTTAAAATTAGTGTGTTGTTTTTCTTAGAAGCGTTTACTTTGAACTAACTTATATACTATACAAGTTAGGCTTAGTGTAGTTTGTCCAACAGCTAGTAAAGAACACTTGCTGATATTTGATTCAACAATATAAAAATAACATTTTAATATGTAAATATAACTTTGAACTAACTAATAAATCTAATGTAAAATCGACAAAATTTATTCTAAGACCCAATTTCATTTAGGACTTTTGTAATAAATTATTTTACTAACTATATACATTTGTATGATACAAATAATAAAGAAATGTAGAATTTTAAATTGAGCTTATAATAAGTAATTAGTTAACTTGGTTATAAATAGCTAATCGCAAATACCCACATCGGCGATACTGTGTAGATAAGTTTTAACATTACTATGCGGGCCCCTAATACTTGTTTGCCGTGCAAGGAACGAACTCGAATAACCTGTCGCCAACTTCTGACTAATTTCTTTACAACACTGACGTTTCGCGAATTCTGCTTCAGTAATTTCGGTGACAGCAATAAATTAAACTTAATTGCATTTCGTGTAAATAAGTGCGGGGATATCGTGATTTTGCATACTTTAAATAGCAATAGTTCTCGATGCTATCTTTTCTTCTGCTCGGCAAGTTGAGGCACTTCCGCAGATGCCTTCTAATTAATGAAATGTTATCTTTCGGTACGATTATTCAATCTTTGCTTATTTCTTTTAATATGATAATTATTGAAGATGCTACTTTTAAATTGCAAGGCTAGGGTTATTTTAATGTAATAAGTGAAAAAAATAACTGATTGTTATTCCGTCATACATTTTCTGCCTATTTAGATTTTTTATTAAGATCGTGAATTTACACATTAGTTTAAATTTGTAAATTTGTTTATATGAAAAAGGAAAAAGAGTGTGACAAAAAACTACTGACAAGTAATGTGCTTGAGTCAATACTTTTGTAATAAATATTGGTTACACAAAAACTTGATCATTTTTATTGTACTTTCAGTTATAACTAAAGTCTGCTCCCTGCATAAACACATTATAAATTGTACTCTAAATCTATTCTGATATAAAAACTGTAAAGTACTGTAAAGTTTCATCTAAATCAGTTAAGCAGTTATCGCGTGGATCAAACTTACTGAAGACAAACTTACATCCTTACAACCTTTCGTATTTATTATATTAGCAGGATGAATGAATATATTGAAATAAAGTACTAATCACATTTAAAACATTTTCATTTATGCTTATGCTTAAAAATCTCATTTTATAAATAATCCATATAAAACTTTTCTTAAGAGAAATCATATCTGCAAACCAATTTCTACATCTTCAATTATAACGTATTACTTCGGTATATATTCAGTTTATAATATTAAAATTGTATTTTATCTATTCCAGATCACGTTTAATGGCGGTTACATTGAAAATTCTTCTCAACATTCCAGTAAGTAATATATAAAATTTAAAAAAAGGGATTAAAGCGCTTCCTACATATCGCAGAGCTAAAAATAAGTTACATTTAACATTTAATTCTTAACAGGAATGTTTTAGTTTCATTTGTATGTATCTAAAAAAAATTGCAACGCCATTTTAACCCACTTCTGGCAGTCTGCTTTGTTTAACAATTTGCACTCGTGTTCAGATCTGATGACAACACAATATTTCAAAGTATAAACGTGATGAGGCCCTCGTGGCACAGTGGGGAAGCGTTTAACTGTAAAGGCGATTCGTTGTAGGTTTAATTCCCATTTGGGGAAATGATTATATTTAAAATTTATTTTCTTTTCTCCTTTTTGGTATGACAAAGCGCGGCGTTGAATTCGTAACTCAACACTGTCTCATTTCGGGCGTAGAGCAGTCAATGTAGTGTCCTATATTATATATAAACCTGATGCCAGGACGACGACGGCTACTATAATAATAGGAAAATTAAGCGTGTTCCTTTTACACCAAATATTATTTGTACATGTAATAATATGTGTATAGTCATATATAGTCATTTAAAAACTCACTTGTGTACTTTACATTTTTTTCAACGTATCGGGAAATTAGAACCTAGTGTCAAGCCTCCGTCTTCAGTGGGGATCGTAACTGGCATTGTGTTTACAGTCAGACACCGCCTTACTTCGAAATAATGGCTTCAAATATTATGTTTGTATATTTCAATATATACATTAGCAGTATATAAGCCTACATTTTCTACTTATTCACGTATATATTTTTATATTGCTTAATTGTGCAATCAAAACACCTGTTAGTTTTTAGTACTTTTTACTTCTAATCACGCAGATTACAACTCACAATGCTGTTCAGTTTCAGGTATAGACGCGTCTAAATGCGTCACAAAAGCGTTATCGGCATTTCTTATCAATATACATTCTAATAAAAAAAATTGAATGAGTTTGTTTTTATTTAAGAACATTTAAAAATATATGAAAATTCACCACCTCTGTAAGAAGATTTTTAGTAACTGCTGATTAAGTCTAAGATTATTTCCTATAATGAACATTTGGTAAAAGAAAATGCATTTTTATTAATATTATAATTTAAAATATAGTTCGTTTTAATCTGGATAAGAAAACTATTTGGAAACAAAAAAATAAACGGATTCTCCCAGACTTTTATTCTCTGCTTTGCGTGGCGGAACTCAACCCCTAATATTATAGAGCAAAGAAATGAAAATCGGTTTTAAAGTGACGTTCTGCCTCACTGAGCCACGATGACCTCTTAATACTAGGTTCTCTCTGCCTACCCTGCTATACGGTATAAAGCGTGAAGCTATAACAAACTACTAGCATTCGAACCAGCGCTGCAGCTAGCCAATAAAGCTATAGGTACCTCTTTTAATGTAATTTATATTCATTATATATGTTTGTTTTATGTATTATGTTTACTTATTTAAATTTATATCCTTAATTTTATTAGTTACAAGAAGTCGATATGTCAAAGGAATCTATCACAGTATTATGTCATCAGCATAGTGTAGCGGGCATTGGCATGTGATCTATGAATATTCAAACCAGTTTAAGTCAACGTGTACGGGACAGACGGACAGACATTAGGGCAAATAAAACAAAACGTTTTGTTACAAATAGAATTTAAATACCTGTTTAAAATAGCTGCATAATATTATAAACTTTTTCATTATAATATAAATGCAAAAAATATACTATTTATAGGTAGCTTAAATGTTAATTTTGTATATTTTGTCTGTTGTAGTTTGGGATTAGGCTTATTCATTATGTTTATCTGTCATATTTTAGTTTTAGAAAGTGCTGTCAAGTGTCAAATTAAATTTAGAATTTTATCTGTCGATATTTTTTTTTCTTTTACTTATTTCAATTATGCTGCAAACATTGTTAGATAAAAAAAGCGGCAGACATTTAGAAAAAAAATTTAATTTGGCTGTTTTAATATATCTTTAACATAGAAAATTAAAATGATGAGGAAGTGGAACTAAGAAAATATTTTTTTAAATATCCAGGGAAACGAGAAAATATGTCATTTTTTACATTTTTTGCTTAGAATGACAGAAGTTAGACATTAGACATGGAAATGAATAATACATACTTTGGAACTAGGAGGCAAATTTAGATTCTTATTTTTTTACTACAGAACTAATCTATATTATTGTTGGTAGTATACCAACAATAATATAGATTAGACATTTAACATTCAGATAAAGTCTTAATATTAGTTTTATATTCAAAGCTCATTCTACAGGCTTTTCCCAGTTGAGCTGCCAGAGTGTTAATGGAATAGCAGTATTGTATTTTATCACGTTAGGCCCTATATGTATGTATATATATATATACGTATATGTATATGTATATAAATATATATATATATATATATATATATATATATATATATATATATATATATATATATATATATATATATATATATATATATGTATATATCGTAATCGTGTGGCAATGTATAAAAGTTATTACAATTTCCGACGCCATTTTGAAAAATAATATAACATTTTTTGTCGACATGCAAGCTTGCTTAAATTGAGGAATAATATATTGTATATAATTGCAATTAACTTAAGAAAATAATGAAAATAAGAGAATACTTTTGTTTTAATATCTTTTATGTTTTAGTCAATAAAGAAATTTTAAAGATTCTGAAGTTTTATTTCGATGTTTTATAACTGTCTGTCGCAATACAAGAGGTTATTACTCAATAGGTTTAATGACTGACTTGATGCTCATGGCCTAATGTAGTGTCTTGTTGTCAGGCTTCTACTCGCGTGGGCCGCGGTAATTGCAAGATGGGCTTATATGAATCTACATATGTTTAGTTTTTGTAGTGTGTTTATGTATATATGTATATATATATATATATATATATATATATATATATATGTATATATATATATATATATATATATATATATATATATACACATTCACATACATAATTTAGCTTTCAAGTAATTATTTTTTACAATAAGGAAAATTTTGAAAGACATAAATTGATAATTAACTTAGCCTTGTTTTTCTATATAAGCAGCCTCATGTTTTATCTCGCATAATAACAGGGTAGCCAGGCAGTTTTTTCTTATTATATATATTATTTTATTTATGATGCCAAAAATAAAGTTATTTACACTAATGAAGAGACAATTATTTTTATTGTAATTTAAAAATGAAATCTATTGTTTTGTAAATCGTAAAATTTGTAACATATAGATTTTATTTATATTAAACACTATCATGTAGACTAAGCTAGCTATTTCAAGTTAAGCACACCAATTTACCAGATAAGGTATATTTAATATGTACTTTCCTATGACCAAAATTGGCTAGCATACTTGCAATAAAATTCATCAAATCAGACTGTAATTCAGGTGCAATATTTTTCAATTAAAAGCCGTTAGTTGCAAGTGGACGCGAACAAACATAAAGCGAAATTACGATCCAACTGCAGTGTGTTCTATAGGGATGGTTAAAGATATCGATATGTATCACTAGTACATAATATATGTATGAATATAGTAAGCCCATTATCAAGCTTTTAGTGAAATGTTAACAATATAATAATTTATGACATACAAAAACAAAAACTCAGTAAAAATATTAAATAAATATAAAAAACATACAGTGTTTTTTGTTTTTTTAGCTTCACGCTTTTTATCCCGCATAGCACGGTACACATAAAGTACCTAGTGTCAAGACACACCGTACAAATTGCGTGATATTGCGTGATGAGTTATTTACCTTTTTATGTCAATAAATCCAAAAAGAGTTTTCTTTTTAATTAACCTTTAATTAAATTTTAACAATAAAAATAGCACGTTTATTTATGTATCTGCAAATATGAGTGAAAAATAAAATAGATACAAAAATGAATATCGAAGTTTTATGTACACATCACTAATTCTGAACGTTCTTTGAAACGATTTATACTCTTAATGCTATCTGGCCGACGTATCCTATAATTTGAGGATTTGATCGGTTTAGCTTTCTTAACGTTATATACGATATTGCTACTGTTTAGTGAAGGCGAGTAAGTTTCATAAATATTGTTATTTGTACATAAGGCATTGCAAAGTTAAATTGCTTCGTGGTAGCGCGTATTTGGTTTGAAATTATATTTTTTTCTTTATTATATATATATGTTATATATAGGACCTGTTAAACTTAATACTAATAAAAAAATCAGCTTCGCGTATTATCCCGCATAGTCGGATAGTCAGAGACAAACTAGTGTCAAGACACTACGTTGACAGCTTTCCACCCGAAATCGAAAAAACATTACGTGTAGAGTAACCAACTCTATGCCGCGATATGTATTATAGGAGCGGAGAAATGAAAATCAAGTTCAAATATAATCACTTCTCTATCACTATAGTTAGTACAAAAGTTTTTAACGATTAAAAGTTACGCATGCTCTTTGGTAACATAGCTTTTACTTAAATATTCTTTAAGGATAATTTGTATTTTGTAGAATCAGGCTCAAGAGGGCTTAACTAAAAATCTGCTACTAGCTTTTGGCCTGACTATACTAATTTTGACATAATTTCAGGCGTTAATTTTGAATGCAGTATTAGTGTAAAGACGTCGCAAGTTCTATGAAGCATTAAAAAGTTTCTTCTCTTTTTATTATAAATAACAATAATTAAAATAACATTTTGTATCATTGAATAAAATGGATTTCGAACTTGCTACTTGTTATAAAATCCTGTTTAAATTGATTGATTGTAAGTTGATTATTTTTCAATGTAAATATTAGATAACAAGTGGCGCAAGGTGTGTCGTAAGAACTGATTTATGCCCTGTGCCTTAACACGGTGTCTGCATGAATATTAATGTTTTAGTGTATAAAACACGTGCTCGACTTACTGGAGAAATGGTTTAAAACATGAAACGGTTATTAATATTTTAACTTTTTCCTTTGCTTACTTTTTATGTTATCTAGTGTGTTTTCAAACAAACAAATTGTAAGATCAGTTGCAGAACTTAACGCCTCGCTTTGTTTAAGCTGATCTGATCAGATATTTTTTTTTGCTTTAAACATTTTTTATATTCAATCCAACTTATATATATATACCAACATGATTCGAGGAAGCGCTATATTTATCACTAATAAAAAGACTTATAAGAAACTAATAATAATAATAAAAAACAAATTCCTTTCGTATAAGGCTAATATGGCGCAGTGGTATAGAGTCCGACTGTATACGGCATTAGTTGTGGATTCGTTTCCTATTCAGGGATGTAATTATGTTAAATAAATATATTTCCATTTCTTCGCTCTGATGGTCTCATCATCGAAGACGGCGTTGAGTTTATCACAAAGCACATAATATTTTCATTTTGACCGGTAAGCAGTCAACGGAGTGTCTTAACACTAACTCTGTATGTCATTATCACTTAATTTAATATATCCGAACATAATGTTTTTAATGTAAACAAAAAATGTGACAACCACCCGTATAAATAGGCACATTTCTGTTACGCTGTCCAGTAGCGACCCCCGCAGCGATTCCTCGCTACCGACAGATAATAAAACTACATTATTCTAGATCGTAATAAATTATTTATCTTGAATACAAAATATATAGAAGCTATCGTGAAGCTATTGGTTTTAGTATGAATATATGCAACTGTCGGGGATTCGGCTTTTGATTTTCAAAGTAATTCTTTGATATATATTTTTTGTTAAAATTTAATTTTTTTGCACAACTGAGGACAAAGTGGCGAAATTGGATAATGTTTGAGTGTAAGCGCTATTGGTTGTGGGCTCGATCAGGATGATGATGATTTTATTTTAATTGTTTCTAAGTCACGAATCAGGTGAGCGTTGAGTTCCGCCATTTATCACGCAATGTTTCAATTTCGGGCGAGAAGGAATAGAGTGCCTTGACACTAAGTTATCTTTGACTACCCTGCTATGCGGGCCAAAGCGACAAGCATTTTATTTTCTGCAACCAATTTACAAAAAGGATGAATAAGTTTAGGTTTATATATTTTATACACAGTGTTTAAGATATATTATTTAGTTTCCCGGGCTATTTTAAGTTCGGTGACTTACGTCAATAAAATGTCTTCATCTTTTAATAAGTTATAATAAACTATAATATACAAGTACATCTTTAATAATCTGTTATTTAAATATAGCCTTTACGATTTACCCTTAGGCTACTTCGTGTTAGTTAATAAAACTGTTCGTATTAAATTGTATGTCGAGATTATATTGAGATGTTAAGTCGAGCGAGTACTCACGCGATGTTTTTCGGTTCGAATTTGAAAACAAAACATATATAAAAATATTTAGAAAAGAATACATTTACCTAAAGAATCACCTATTTTGGTTAATTCAATACGAAATGTCTGTCTGCTGTTACTAGTTCCCATCTGAAACTTTACGCTTTATTAGCATAGTATTCAAAGAGAATCAGGTTTTAAAATACTAGGAAATATATAACTTATCAAAATAAAATAAACTGTAAAATTTGAATAATATCATATAGTTATATGTTTATGAATCTCAAAGATTTTTTATTGCCATATTATAAATATATATTATATATACTAAATTATATAATTTTACTTAGTTGTCCTATGTCGGCGTAGCGACTACATCAAGTGATATGGGTGAAAAATTAATAATAATCTTGAAGTATACGTTACAAAATTGAGTTTAATTTCTTTGCGTCTTACATATATTTAGGTCTAAGACAATAAGTTAGACTTGACCAGGACATCTTCAAATCACTGAATTTCCAACTGTATTTTCAAAACACAAGCTTTTTTGTATTGGTAATGTACATATTCTACTAGCTATACTACTCTATTTTATATAAATATTTATTAAGAAAACTATTGTTATATTCTATTTATTTTTTTTATAAAATGTAAATTCTTTTGTTGGAAGATTCCCTTTTACTCCTTCAGCATTTTCAAAGACTAACCGAAACAAAAAGACATAATGACAATTATTAAGATATATTATTTTGGTATATACATTGTAATATGCTTTTAGTAAAAAATTTTTTTTGTATTATTACAAACAGAGACTCCAATTTCTTTTCTATAGACATACTCGTAGGTATTGATTAAGAGAGAAATGTCACAACGTGTCTATATATGTACGTATTTTGAAAACAAACTTCCTACTTATGAATCGGATGTAAGTTCTCAATCAAGGCTGTGGGCTGTGGGCGTGTTTACCCGTCTACCCAACTCGTTTACTGTGTTATGCTAAACGTTAAGTTTATTTAAATATGAAAAGAAGGCCTATTATATTTATCTAATTATATATTAATAAATTATTTTATCAATATCTATTTTATATATCGATTTATTCGATTGTTTTATATCGATTAACATAATAAATATTTTAGTAATAAATAAAACCCGAATCGAAGGCAATTAATAAATATGTATTTATACTATACTAATACAATTATTGCCCGTGACTTGAAATTTAACGTCCTCTGGCTCTTCATTTTATAAATTATATCTAATTATTATATCTAGATCATATAAATTATACTGTAATATAATTGTAATATAATTAGTAGGGTAATCAAACCTTAGCTAGTTTTTGAAGTTTCTGAAACTTCTTCAAACTTCGGAAAAGTTCTTTCTATATACGCTTTATTCATTTAACTCTCTTTAAATAATTATTGTACAATTCGATTACTAATTCAAATAGTCAAACGTTTTTCTATTAAAAGACATCACAGTTCGTACTATTTAAATACACAAATAGCTACATATCTCTTAGTGAATTTATTTCAATATAAAATAATGTTATCCTAATACCAGAGCTTCTTCAAGTTTATTAATACGATTCCTTTATCGAGAATCTGACACACTTATTTACGAGCGTGCAGGTTAACCATTGAGAACTTGGACAATGCAAATTCTCACTTAGTTATTGATATTCACTTTGCAATTTCTTTTCCCACCGTTTTCTATTACCAACAAAGGTTTGAGCATGGCTTGCGTTTGCAGATAGGCTTGTATTTCCAAGTCGTTGTCTCTAAATGCATACCTATTCTATAGATTTCAAGTTTCATTCGTGAGTATTAAATCTCAACATGATCGCCAGTAAAATCTATAGGATCTCGTTCGGTAACCCGATGGGAACGGATACCTACCCATAAAATTTGAATCTGATACCACCTAACCGATATTAATTGCATCAATTTGCATAATGCCTAGGGCGATATTTTAAATTATAGCTTCTGTAGCAAGTACTGACAGTGGGGTAGAAAAAAAATTAACTATAGCGCTAAATAGGTAACGTAGAGATATAGCTTATTAAATCTGAAAGTGATTCATTATATTTGGCGCTTATTTTGTAATAAGCTTTAAACATATAGCAAAAGAAATGTCTAAATAATAGATGTTTACCAATAAAGCAATTTGTCTGTAGTATTCATTTCTTATATATAAATTACACAGGAAATGTTTAAAGATGAAGTAGTTCTTATAGCAATCATAGTTTTTACAATACGTAAATAGTGGTATCTTTAAACCAGTACTGAACCCTACAATTTCTCAAGTATTCTAATGTACTTCCTGATTTGTGTTAAAGCGAACTAATTATATGCAAACATTTTAATTTCTTCCATGCGTTTGCATAGTGCACTGCTATAACCTATGTTTTGTTTAAGAAATGCAGCTTCACGCTTTTTCTTGCACAGCAGGGTATTTAGAGACAACTCAGTATCAAGACAAAACGTTCTTTACTTAGCACCCAAAAGATGACATAGCGTGTTGAGTTGCGTAACACAACACCACGCTATGTCTTACAAATGTAAAGATATAGCAATATCAAAAATATTGTAATAAATGAAGTAATAATTCAGTAAAATATATTTATGTACTTCAGCTCGTCGCAAACGGCCTCTCATTAATTTTAATTACAGGCGGCGCGCACGTGCTGTCACGATCGCCGTTCTCCACATAGTAATGTTACTATAATAATTTAGGGGTGGATCGACTTAGTTATTAACGATAACCATTTTACTAACAGTTTTATTATATTCTAAAAAAATAGCCTAATAATTAATAGTGGCGGTCTTGGCGCAGCGGGACAGTCTCTGACTGTAAACGCGATAGGTTGTGGGTTCAATTCCTGCCCCAGCGAACGCTTAAATTTGAATCAGTTTCATTTGTTCACTGTGGAAGAAAGCGCGGCATTCAGTTACTCGACTTAACACGCAATGTCTTGAATTAGGCGGAAATCGGAGTACGGAGTGTATTGAGACTGGGTAAAAGCGTGAAGCTAAAAAAATAATATTTTGATATGTAGTTTCGCCCCAGGCATGTTAAGGTTTCAAATCTCACTAAACAATGAGTAATAGAGAGAGGAGGAAACGATCACTATTCTCTAACTGCTTTCTCTGCTAAAATTTTAATGAAAATAAAAACAAAATATATATAAAAAACCAGGCGGTAAAAGTAAAGTAAAAGCGCTATTAACGCAGTTGAGTTTTATTAATTAGTGGCGATGTTATCTGGGTAGCAAATGAATACAATCTCTTGACGCTTGACAGAGTGAATGTGATGCAGGGCCAGGATGAGAGCTTTGCTGATTCATTTTTACATCCAATTAGATGTACGGTATTAATTTACTATATATTTTGTTCTATATTTTTTAAATAAAATAAAGGTTAATAAAGCTTTGATTTTCAAATATATAACGTTTTCTTTATAAATTCACAATAAAATAATATTTAATATATAGTTTATTAATGTTATACACGACTAACATATCAATATATAAAATAGTATTAATAAAAAAGAAACAAAAAGAAGTTGAAAAAAGAAGAAAGAAGCAGAAGAACAGAGGTTAAGAAGAATTGTAAAAAGAAGAAGTCGTACCATGCACAGGCAATGGCACTGGAAGAATTCACGGGTTTCTTTTATATTCCCGTGGTCTCTTAGTGGCATCACTAGTGCTGGGCGATACATCACTTGTCTTCATATGGTTGAATGTTTGTTTGTCACTCTTTCCACCAATAACTATTAAACAGATGTAGATGTAACGTTAACAGTTTTATAGTTTATAGATCAAAATAATGTAAAGGTTACAATTTCTAAGGATTTTGTGTAATTTTGCCATAATATAACTATAAGTATGTAATTAATTATATGTAAGAAATGTAAATATTAATATTAACTTAATTGATAAAACTTATTCTTTAATTGTTTTGTGCAAAATGTGTCATATTTCTTATTAAAATAAAAAGTAAGTAAAATATTCAAAAAGGAGGCAAGGAACCTTAATATTTCTTTAAGCCGCCGAAGTGTATTACTGTAACATTACTAGCATAATCGTGTATTGCTTTTTAGCTACATATTATATATCCGATTGTTGTAACAAAAAAGGATAACATTTTAAGGCCTAATTGTTGTTGGCCTTATTAAACACGATATGACATTACATCTTATATTTTGGTATAACTTCTTAAATAATTAATAAAAAAAGGCCAGTCGTGCCACTGTGGGACAGCGTCTGACTGTAAAGGCGATCGGTTGTGGGTTCGATCCCCGCTCGGGGAATGATTATATTTACATTATTTTCATTTCCTTACTAAGAAGTTTGATAATCATCTAAGACAAAGTGCGGCGTTAAGTTCCTCCACTCAACACGAGATGTCTCGAATTCGGCGGAAGGCGGAGTAAGGAGTATCTTGTACTTACTATCTATTGTTTCTTCTAGGTACTTATTCTAATTCCTGTGAAGTTATAAAAGTATGAAGTGGTTGAACATTTAAAAATTATATTTGTCATTTCTGTTACTCACATTGCATTGACTTCATTCTCTGCAATTTAATTTTCATTTAAAATATGATAGTTATTTTGTTGTGTTTAACATAAATTGATGTCTAAATAAAATAACTTGTAAAAATCTAAACTACGGCTGTAAAATACTCGTTTATAATAACTAAATATAAGTATAAAGAAATCTGAGTTAATTTTAGCACGATTAAGTTAAATGCTAATGCAAGAATTATTGTTAATCTATTTCTAACGTCGTAATAATATGTGAAATATATAAAAAATGTGTATACAAATGAAATAACTTAAGAGCTTATAGCAAAACCTTCTCACGTAGTAGAAAACTTTCCAAATTATATCCACAAAGTGTATCCTATAGTGCATCTATAGGTACAATTACAACAAGTTTGTATTTAATATAAAATTTAGTTACATTACAGACTATGTCTGTACTTTTTTCCTTATGATTATATATCAGTCATTAAAATTTAATTAACATTAATATAATCGTGCTACTTGGATCTAAAACAAGTTTTTGAAACAAATTGTCTTAATTGTACAAAGTACATTTATATAAGTTATTATTAATATTAAACATATAAAACTAAGCTATAATATTTAACTGTACACATACTTTTATGCTAACATTGGATGCAGATTTTGAACATATTGTCGCTGTTTTGCGCTTTACGCTTTTATCTTACATAGTAGTGTAGACAGGAAGTAATACTAGACACTCCAACACTCCAACGGTCCGTAAATTCGAAATGTTGCGTGTTGAGTGGCGGAACTCAACGCCGTATTTTGTCTTACCAGAATGGTAAAATGACAATATTTTAAATCACGCTTACAGTCAGCCACTGTGCCATTCCATCACGACGGCCTCATACACTATACAAACAGTTCAATAATAATATCAGTTACAAAAATAGAAGATATTACAAAAAAGAAAGTTAACTTTGATCAGTTGTAAGCGATCGCAACCGCCATCAAAATTGTCCACGGACAAAGGGGGCTTACAAAAACTATAATAGATACTCTTTTTAATGCCAATAGCTACCATTCCCATTACATCGAGTAATTGTGGTCTCCAGATGACTTCAATACTTCAATTACGCTGGATGTGCCACTTGCAGAGAAAGCGGCCTACGAAGCGTGATGGTTTTTACTAAGATTATTTATTATCGTTTTTGTTTGACGCAAATACTACGAATGGATGCATTTTGCTTTTACCAGTTAAGCAATGGTTACGATTGATTATTAAAATGTAAGGAAAAGGTCTAATGACACAGGTATACCCGTTTTATATGAGGTTTATTATTACGAAGTTTTTTTTTTTTAGCTTGAAGCTTTATTGTATAGGGCTGTCAGAGTCTAAGTCTTCGTTTGCCGCACAAATTCGAGAAGTGTGTTAAGGGGCGGAGTTCAGCGCCACGCTCTGTCTTACCACCAAAAGAAACTTAGTATCATATTGGAATTGCAAAACATATTTTTGTTTTTTTTTTATACCAAACGAAGTTTTTTTTTATTTTTATTATTATAGGGAAATGGTATATAGAATTCTTCTATATTTAAACTAAAATAAATTTTATTACAAATATAATATTTTAACATTATATATGTTTTATTTTTATTTTCACCTATATTCTTTCCCATGGTTCATAGGTGAAGAGTGAAGGTAGGTAAATCGGCCACTGTTTGTTCGCGTGTCCGACAGCTTTTCACGATTATAATTTATTATTTTTGTTAATTATTTAAATAAAAAAAATACTTTAATATACAGCTTTAACTTTGTAATATATACAGCTTTACGTTGTTTTCGAAATTGAGATATTAAGTATTGAGTGACGAACTCAATGTCTCACTTAACTTACCAGAGCGGAGAAATGAAAATAAATTTTAAATATAACTATTCACACGAGTAGGAATCGAAGCCACAACCAATCGCGTTTGTATTCAGACGCTATCACAAAGTGCTACTACGGCCTTTTATTAGCTATTTATTGATATTATAAAATATTATTAAAGTGATTTTTAGTTTATATGGTAAGTATATAAGATATCAAATCTGATAATACCATTGAAAACATTTATGAATAGAAACTACTATAATCTAATATAGCTGGCAGTAATCGTAATAGCAGTAAGTGATGTAGATTATGAGGTACCGTTGGAAAGTCATTTTACAGTAGCCTTTATGTGAATGTGAATCGGACGCAAAGATATCAATATTATGATGTTTAGTAAACGTCGTACAGATTGCTGCTTTTGGACAGTAAATTGTATCTTTAACAAGAATTTTGGTGCGTAAACTATACGTTGCCTTGACATCGTATGCATAGCTTATGAAAAAGCGTATGTCAAACATATAGTAGGGTGTGCGACATGTACTTATTTTGGTCAATTTAAGAATTTATTCTTGTAAAAATTACAGCTCAGTCGGTTGAAGATGTCCGCTTCAAACTTGTTTAAAATAATGGAGCGCAGTGGGACAGCGTCTATCTGGAAACGCGATCGGTTGTGGGTTCGATTTCCACTCAAGAGAGTGATTATAATCAAATTATTTCCTCTTCCTCGCTCTGGTACAAAGTGCGGCGTTCCACCACTCAACACGCGACACGCAATATCTCGAAAGAAATCGATAGAAAGAAAAGTACGGAGTGTGTTGACTCTAGGTACTTTCTGTCTTCTCTGTTATGTAGGATAAAACCGTGAAGTTAAAAAATGTTTTTTTTTTTTTAAATAAACTACATATTATATTCATCTAACCGACTAAAGGTTAAGCAGAATTTATACAATTATTCTTATCACTTGGAATTTCTCTTAATGACCTAAAAATAAATTTGTTAAATGTAAATATGTATGTATATTATTCCTTTCTTCTCATGCAACATGAGAAGAAAGGAATAATATACATACATATTTACAGTGAGCAAGCAAATTTTTATATTATTATTTTGTACGAACACAAAAAACGAAATAATAATGTCACGACGGCGTTATATTCTTATAAAAAATTGTAAAGATTTTTTGACTAAAACATGGATTTATACAGGTTTACAATATGGAAAATAAATTAAAAGGCGATATTTTTAATTTTCAAACTATTTATTTATTATTTCTATATATTTATATATTTTTATTTTTATTAAAATGAAAAAATAAATAAAGCTACTATAAAATTGGATTAAATATATGAATTTTTGATGGAAGAACAAATGTTTTTACTTAACATGTTTAATGTATAACGAACCATGTTTAAAACGTAGGAAATTAGGAAACCTGTTAATATTTATAATATTATTCAGATGAAAATTGTAAATGCCGTTACTTTCAAAGCTTTTTATTAACTAAACCATTAAAATAGGTGTTCAAACAAATGTAGATACCTTGTAAAGAGATAATGAATCGTTAAACTCGTCTAAGAGATGTTTTGTAAGCTTGTAAGTTGCTCTATTAGTTATTATCTTTTACTATAAATAGTACTGTAGTCTAAACTATACATTATATTGACGGACCAGTTTGGTAGAGTAAAAAATATTGTAAAAATAATTGTTAACGAGGTAAATTTTAATTATTTTTTAATATAAAAATAACTGGGTTTATGTATAAAGATCCTTTCTACTTTCTTAATTTTGCGATAGAGTATATCAAAATAAAACAGAATAATCTGATTTGCTAGTTGAGATTTTTTTTTAAATATTAAGAATTTCAGTGGCGTAAGTTGTTACCAGATACTGTGGATTATAATAATTCTGACCTTGGCTTGACCACCTATACGAAGGAGATTGAGATACGGATGTCGGTTTCCGGACTTCGTATTTAGTGTATGCTTTTATTTCGATTGAGCCGAGTTCAGCCTACGCATAGACAACCTATCGAAATAAAGAAACTTTCAATAAAACCCACAACCCTTGCCTTTATTGTCTTCTACATTACGATTCACCCATTTAAGTTACATAATGCTATACACTTAGAATACAATGCTGAGGCCGGTTGTGGCGCAGTGTGACAGCGTCTGACTGTAAACGTTATCGGTTGGGGGTTCGATCCCTACTCGGGGGAGTGATTATATTTAAATTATTTTCACTTCCTCGCTCTGGAAAAGATAAAGTGCGGCGTTGAGTTCCACCACTCAACACGCAGTGTTTCAAATTACTTACCTTAAATACACTAACCAAACTATACGCTTAACGCCACTGAACTTATATTTCCTGTCAATGCCAATATCTAGGTGGAAAACTTCTTTAGCTCTATGTATTTTTAGCATACAGTAAAGCGGGCATAGGAAGTTCACAATTAAAATAATTCATTTTCTACTACCTGTTTAAATTTTATACATTACGTGTTATGTGAAGTAACCTAATTACACGTATCCTATTAGAAATATTGAAAATCACACTGGGTGGAAATCAAAACCATAATCATCGGTTCTACGCATTACACATTAACTACTACGCCAAGATAAAATTATTGCACATTAGCTTTGGTACAGTCGAAAGAGAAATGGGAAAAATAAATATTATTCATTGATTATAAAACCTATGACATTAAAGATTTTAAAGCCATCGTGGCTCAGTGTCTGACATTAAATACGATTGGTTGTGAGTTCGACGTCTATTCGGGAATGATTATGAATAAACAATTGTTATTTCTTTGCTTTGGTACGACAAAACGCGGCGTTAAACACCGCCATTTAACATGCATCTCAAATACTAGTAGAAGCGAGCGAACTGAGTAATTTGACACTAGAGAAGACAATAAACCTTAAACCTTTTTTTAAACTGAATCATAGAAAAGTAATAAATTGGAATAACTTATTAGAATTCACATTTACTTTTTCTAACGTGTTTTTCACGCCCAATCATTATACAGACGTTAACTTTCACGATTTCTTCAATCGATTTATTGGCACGTGTTAACGATTGAGTTACACTACTTATTACCAACTGTTAGCAACAGCTATTCCAGCCATAGACACCTGTCAAGCGTTTACTAAGCTCTAACAAGAAAAAGCTTGGTTATATAGTATTACTTGGTTAATTCATAACGTAGCTTGTTATTAGCTATACTACGTAAGACCGTGTAGCGTCCTTGAAACGATAGTAAACTTAGGAACGATTTTATATCGAACATTATGCTGCAATATTTGTTAAATTAACTAAATTTTGTTATACCGTTCTGGTAAGATATAGCGCGGTTTTGAATTCCGCCACTTAACTTGCAAACTTTCAAATTGAGGTCAGTAGCGGAGAAAGGAGTGTCTTAACATTAGAGAGTCTAAATGCCCTGTTATGCAAAGAAAAATCATGATTTTATATTATAATGAAAATATATTTAAAATTGTTATTAATGGTTACAATGCATAAAACGTAACTTAGTTACGAGACGTGTGATTTTGGATCCAAATATCATTTTTTTCATTAAATTTTCTTTGTCCTTTATCCTATATCTTATTGGGGAGGAAGGTGCTCACAGCCTTTTACTAGAATCAAGGAGTCATTAAATGAATTAGCTGAAAATAAATTATTTTATCACTATAATCGTTTCGCGTAGTCGGCGGTGTGACGTCAAAGATGATATAAAAATCAGTAAACTGAATTTTTGAAGTCTTAAAAATCATATATAAAATCTCTTTAGTATAAAGCTTAATTAAGTGTGATAAACGTATAAGCATCATATTTAAAAAACTTTATTAATGTGTCTATAATATAACGATTTATAATTGCTAAAACTACAACTGTAGCTAGTAACGGCTTCAAACTGCTGAAAAATTCGAGTGAGAAAGTGGACAGTGCTGTAGAATAGTAAAATTGAACCAAGAGTATTTTTCTTCATCCTAGCATCCATTCCACTTTGGACGATCTTTGGCATCCTCGATGGTCAGTACATTGGCTCTCATATCCTGTTTCACAAAATCCAGCCTTCGCTTTCTTGAGCGCCAGAGTGGTCCTCAGGGCAGCGCACAATGTGGCTGTACTATTTTAGGCGACGCTCTTGGAACTTATCTGCTACGTCACAGACTACCTCGAACGTACGTAAAAACAAATAAGCAAAAGACAGTAAATAAAGTAGTCAAATACCAAATTATTCCCTACACTGCTATAGGGAATAACAAATAACAAATATCAAATACATTTTACATCATTAATTTTAAAAGGTTAAAGACAATTATGGAACACTACGTAAATTACAGACGAAATTAGCTAAAGAGTATAAAATTTGGAATAGAGTATAAAATTTTATACGTAGATGGTGTACACAAAGACAAATATCTTCCATCATTATGTATTAGAAATAGAAAAAAGCAGCTTCACGCTTTATACCGCATAGCGTGGTGGCCAGAGACAACCTAGTGTCAAGACACTCAGTTGACAGCTTTTCTCTAGAAATCGAGACACTGTGAACTCAACGCTGTGCTTTATTTCTTTCACAAACTACCACCAGTTTGACATACGCTTTTATATAAAGTGTTTAAGCGTTGCCAAGGCAACGCGTATTTTATGTGTGAATATACATTAAATCTTTTAAGGGTGTCTAAAGCGGTACTCTTAAAATAGACGTACAATTTATTTGGTCATCACTTCCTTCCTTCCAAATGTGTGCTTCCCGAGGCATCGCATCTCGAGGGAGCGGCTTATAGGGAACAATAGGGTCAGCGTTCATTGAAGACATGCTATGAAGCCTTATTGCAACTAAGAGTTACAATTTGAGATACTATTTCATATCGATGTATTTTTAATATTAATTGTAATATATTTTTATTTCTATTTAATACTGCTTATATTATTATTTTAATCTCCAGTTTATAGACATTTATTTCTCGAGGAAGACCTAGAACACTTACTCGAGAACAATATTTAGAAGGGACATTTAAATTGTCTTTGCCAATAAATACATAGACGTGTATATTACCAAACGGAATACGGTGCCAAAGGCTTACAGTTTACAATCATTATTTAATTGATAAAAATTAGAAATTCATACATTAACACTTTCTTAGTAATTATCATAAATATATTTATATAAATAAATATATAGCTAATTTTCATTAAAATGTGTTAAATGAGTTTTTATATTGCACCCCCTCCAAAGGTAAGTTAAAACTTAGCATTCTCTCATTGCTAGTAATACAAGAAAGTAAGTAATATGTATGTATAATAACTAGTGATTTTAGTACCTACTAAGTTTATAAAATATTTTTAAGATTTAAAAACAAAAATAATATTAAAATGCTCCAATGTCATATATTAATAATACTTATCCTGCTATATGATCTTTTGGGTTTTCGAAAATGGAATAAAAAACATAATAATTTATATTTCGAAAATAAAACATGACAGTTGAACATGAAAAATAGATTTTACTCGTACATCAAACTGAACGCGTTCCAACTCACAACCTAAATCTAAAATACAGTTAAAAGTGATAAATAGTAGGTAAGTGGCAATTCAAGTCACATATATTCACGAACACGATATAGCCTTACATATTTACTGTTGCATAAACTAAACGTTTTAACCGAGCAAACTAACAAGTGCATGTTGCGGAAGAATCCCCACAGGCGCTTATCATCTCATTATTATGCAGAACCTTCCTTTGCAAAAGTGTAGGCTCCATAAATTGTGCTGCTCCGTCTCTCGATAGTGGTAGTGGAAGTAACTTTATTTATTTCTTAATATACTTGAAAAAAAAATTTCACGCTTTATCTCGCATGGCATGGTAGTCATAGCGAAACTAGTGTCACGACACTCCATTGGCTGCTTTCTGTCAGATATAAAACTTACGTGTTGAGCAACGAACCCAACACCGCGCTTTGTCTACCAGAGCAGAGAAAATACATTTTAAATATAATAATTTCTCAAAGTAGGAATCGAATTTACAACCAATCGCGATTACAGTCAGACACTACGCCCCAGCGACACAGTGGCTATATACTTGGAGCGATATTTTCAAATTAGTTCTTTTTATATTATAGACTTATAGACTTAATAAAAATAAAGCTATGGAACGTTGTCGTGGCACAATTAACTATAAGACTGCTTGAAAACTAAATTCTACTAGGTTTTCTATTTATAAAACAAATAATTTTTATAATAGTTACGAAGAAAAAGTTTTAATTGGGCGTAGAATATATTGTCGCCCAGTGGGATAACATCTGACTGTAAACATGAATTAGTATGGGTTCAATCTTCAATCAAAGGAGTTATTATAATTTAGTACTTTTCATTTCTTCGTTGTGATAACAAAGCGGGCGGCAGCTAGTAAGAGGAGTATTTTTGTACTAGTGCAAAGTGTGTACTCTATGACCACGATATGCAGAAAAACTTTATTTTTCATACATCACTAATTAATAATTATAATATATTATTTTAATATATTTTATCATTTCCTTTTTTAACCACGCCCGCAGTGGTCTTTGAAAAGTGATTGAGTAGATTTCTTTATCCATTCAAGCTCGTTTATAACGTTGGAGTAGATGGTGACTTCGTTGATCATATAAGAGACGATACCAACTAAGAAGCTGTCTTTAGTGACCAGCCCATTTCCCGCATCGCCGCTAAAAAAACAATACATAACTTAAAAATTATATTTTTTCGGCAGTTTCTAATAAAGTGGCAGTTTTGATAAAGTGACATGAATATGTCACATCACACGTACGATTTTAATAAAATCCGTATTACTTTACCAGCGTTTCAATTATAAGAATAGTAAGTATTTAAACTGAGCTAACTTTTTAACTGCCAAATTAATATTTTTAGTATGCTATATACATTTATATATTGTATGAAAATGTATTGAATGTAATATACATTCAATACGCCAGGATTGTAAGCGTTAGGCTATTCTCCCGCCCAGCTCAGTTCAGTTCAGGTTAGTCCAGTTAAAAGACCATACAATATTTTAAGAGTAAAATAGGAACTCAAACGATAAATTAATATTTTTAGGTTTATTTTATGAATACCGTGCTACCATTTTAAGGCGCTTTGTTATCCACTTTCTGGCTTTTTATTATATAGAGCTTCGTATTCAAGGTTCTTCTTTATCTTACCTTATAACATAATTGTTTGTATTACCTTATATTGTACTTACTGATAGTGATAGCCATTGATAGAAGCAGTGCACCAGTACGCTGATGACATTTTAAAACCAGTATGTTTCTCGCACTCTCTTGTAGAAATTAATTTTTGCTTGGACGCCTTTAAATGTCTTAAGTCACTATAGTCAGGAATCTTGTCTGGCTTAAAATTTTGAAAATGAAATTTGAGTAATCTATATATGAATATATAAATAGAGGATATATCAAATGTCATCAAATATCACACGATTTATCGGATGTTATCCAGTGGGACAGTATCTAACTGTAAGCGCGATCGGTTGTGTGTTCAATTCTTACTTGAGGGAATGAATATATTTAAATTAATGTTATTTTCTCGCTCTAGTAAGCTAAAACACAGTGTTGAGTTCCGCCATCCAACAAGCAATGTTTCTAATTAGGCGGAACGGGTCTTGTCCAGGCGCGATGAAAGTGAACTAAAAAAAAACATGAACTTATATAGGTAGAATTGCTAATACAATTAACAATAATCGACGAATTAAGAGAGATACTAAATAGGCATTGGTTGGTTGTGGCAGAATATGAAAACATTATATAAAATAATAAAGCAATCAAGAATTTTGATAAAACATATCATTTTTACTTATTACTTGTTATCTTGCTTACCACTTGTTTCCCCCAGCCACTAGTGAAAAGAGCATCGTTGACCATTGGACTTTTCCTTGCGAATGGTATTTTACTTATATAATCGCTTAAAGGCACTGGTTCGTTAAGGAAGGCTATACCAATATTATTTCGGCCCTTGTCTGGTTTATAACGGGGATGAACACGGAAACCTACAACTTTCCTCACAGTAACAGCATTTAAAGGTACTGAAGCTCCAAAGAAGACACTGATGACACCATCATGATAGCTTTTTTCATCTAAGCAATGAGCAGCAGTTATTACTGCCTGGACCATAAACAGTGAGGAGCCGCAAGCAGTTGGTACATATTTTGTAAAATGCATAAAACCTGAATGAGGATACCGGTGCACTTCGACTTTATAACCTTTTACTATTCTGCCTTCGGGCTTATATGAATTTGACAAACCAAGACATGCAGTGGTGTATAAAATAAAAATTAACAGGCGTAACATCCTTAAATCGCCAATTTAGTTTCTTAATTGGTAAAAAGTAGGTAATAAAATCGCTTTATGGGCGTTTTATTGGGAAAATAAATTAACGTTTTTAAATGTAATTAATTTAAGTCACAAAGTTATTTACGACACGCTATAATTTGGCTAAAATTATATTTGAAAAACATTGAGGTCATCGTTGCCCAGTAGAACGGTGGTTTTGGATTCGATTCCCGCTCGGAATGCTGACAGTATAATTATACCCCATAGTACAATACATAATAATTAACAAAAATTATATTATATAATAATATAATTTTTGTTAACGCAATATGTACATTGTTTCTATACGTCCAGAGAGGGTCCATCTTACCAGGAATGTTACAACTGTATTTGATTGATTATTTTATCGTTCTGATAATACAAAGCGCGGTATTGGGTTTCACTTCTAATACAAAGGGTTTCAAATTCAGATGGATATTGGAGTCTATACAGTAGATATTCTCAGATTTTTTGGAAAAGTATTAAGTTATTTGAAAATATTTAGTTTTATATAAATACATTTAATACTACTTTTATTAAAAGTTTATATGCTAAGTAATCTAATGAAATAGTTTTTTTTTTATTTTTAAAATAAGATTAATTATTTCAGTATCAGTCGCTCCCTGTTTTTATTGTTTCCGCCGGAAATATAACCTACTGTGTTCTATACATAACATTTAAGCAAGTCTTTTATAACTTAGACACATACTTCGAATGTAAAAGACGTTAAATTAATTATAACAATAGATAACAATATATTATATTGTAAAATTTATGAGGATGTATGTATATTTTATATGCTTATTTGTTAAGTCTCACATGGAAAAACTACTGATCAGATTTAGATGAAACTTCACAGTAATATAAATTATATATTAAATTATTATAAATGGCAAAAAGTTATTATCATTTTGTATAATTTGGTCACCATATAATTATTTATAAACATCCTTTACTGCCTTTTATCAACTTAACAACTAACTTAATAAGTAACTAATGAGTAAACTATATTATATGAAATGTAATGACTTGAATAGTTTTTATTCAAACTATTTTTTAAAGTTAAGAATTACTTTATTATTAATATTAATTAAACTTATTCTAAAAGTGAAATTTATATAGAACTTTTAACTTGTATATCATGTAGAAATGTTTATTAAATTTATATATATTTCAAAACTTTTTCTATAATATTGTAGATGCTATCATTAAACCAGTTCAGAAAAAAAATTGAGACTCCCTAAAGTTTTTTGATTACTTTTGTATACATAACCTGTTTTGGCTCGCTGTTTAATTTTTGTATTTGCTATAATAATATGTATGTAGATAGATCTTAAGGGACGTCTTAATTTTATCAGCATTTGCTCACGTGTGTATTAGTTCTGTGATAAGAATAAACATGTGGATAATAAAATACCATTTTAAAAGTAATGGATTTTTGTGAAATAAAAACATAAACAATAGTATCTTTTTTTATAGATTTTATTAAGTAAATATCCCAGCGCAATTTTGACCCACTACTTCCCGTATGATTTGTTTTAAAATCTGCACACGTGTCCAATCCGGATGACAATACAATAATTTCATAGTACGGGTAATTAGAAAATCACTGAAGAAGAATCGTCGTAAATTATTTAACAATGATAATGTTATTTTATTAAGAATTTTAGTTACTTAATATCCTTTAAGGATAGACGTCTCTTGTTAGCAGTTAATTAAAAACGCTGAGGATCTTTTTGTTATTCTATTTTCCAATAGTGATGTAGTATATTTTTTCCTCTGTATTATAGAGATATGTGCGTGTTTGTTATTATAAGCTATATCTACGTAGTAATATAAAACCTCTCAGTTTTAATATAATAATCTGTCCGTTATTTTGGTAGAAGTGCCGGTATAATCGTTTGTTCTGGGCACATTCCATTGGTACACTACCTATGACCACTGCCTACTGTCAAAATGTCTTTTTACAAAAGTCTGTTTTCGAATACCAAATTATACGCGAATAATCCGTATACATTGTCCACAGACTGGTCCACGAATTTGTTTGATGAAATATCCCAGAAGAGAGTCTTTATTTTAGAACTTTTTAATATTTAATAATTACAAAATTTCTGGTAATATAAGGAAGTGTCATAAGGTGTCAGCAACAGTGTACATAAAACGTTCTTTTTAATTTTTTTCATAGGGTTATCAATTTTATTATACGCAACAAATAATTTTCTAAATTTTTAAATAACGAATAAGTAAACACATGGAAATAAATTTTTAAAAATCAATCAACATAATTAAAACAAAATATAAATGCTCCAAAAAAAATATGATATGCGCCGCTCGTGGCGCAGTGGGACAGAGTTTGACTGTAAACACAATCGGTTGTAGATTCGATCCCCACTCGCGGAATGATTATATTTAAATTAGTTACTGTATTTACGTTATCGAATTCAGTAAAAAGCGAAGTAAGGAGTTTCTTGACACTAGTTACTTTCTGTCTACCCTGCGGGATAATAGCGTGAAGTTAAAAAAAAACCATGCTGTCCCATGTGACTAGCGTCTCCAGTCTAAGTTAATAATATATATATTTATATAATGATTCAATGCTTCTAAATGAGCATTGCTTTTAGAAATAAGGTATGAATTTTAATAAAACCAAATAGAGTAATATGAATTTAATTCTTAGATTTTTTATGCTTACAATACATTTTCTTTGACGTTTTTTTAATCCAGTCATAGAAGTATGAGACATCTGTGTAGACTACTATTGAAACTGAGATATCTGGCCGTTTATAAGAAACTATGCCGATTTGAATAAAGTTTTTTATAATGAGAGCACTACCAGAATCTCCCCTGAAATTGTTTATTAAAAATATTAAAAAATATATAAATTTATATGATTTTATGACAATTAAATTATATTTATTATTAATATATTTATAAGATTTTATGTCAATCATCATTATAAAGTAGGAAAGGAAAAAATAATATGTGGTGAAAATTGTTTGGTGGATGCAATAAGAATAGTATAATATAAAGGTTATGAATAAGAAACTAGTATAAGTAGAATAAGTAATAAGTTCACTGATATTCTAGAGAGAAGTTATTATATTAGGAATCATTGTTTTTTTATACTATTTGAATTCTAAGCATATACCGATAATAACATACAGATCATAAATCTGGGTGCTTAGGGAAAGTGATGAGAATTCAACTTTTTGTCTATACAAAATTTTAATACATATTCTGATGCAATATAAGACCACACAGTAGTAGAATATGTGTAATGAACCGAATATAATATAAGCAGTTAAGGCCCCAAGTGCCGAAGATAAGATAGTTTGAAAGAATAAATTAAATTATAGTACCCAAATGTAACATTGAACGGATGAAGAAACCGAGGCAGAAGTGCATACACTGCACACAAGAAAAAAAGTCGCGAGCGAAGCTGACTAGAAGGGATTACTGAACCAGGCCAGGGATGTTTCTCATATGTAAGATTAGTATATCTTTTAACTTACTCTGAAGCATATTTTTGCCCTTTCTCGTCTCCTGCACACAGAGTACCTTCTGGTAAGCTCGATATAATATTACTACAATCGTCTCGGTACCATATTCTTTGTCTAGTGTAATGTAGATCATTTGTTGTTTCACCATTCTCTTCCTATAATTTGTAAAAAATATAACAACTATTTAATTTAAAAAGTTTCATGCGCACACAGTATGTTTTTTGTTAAAAATCTAAAATTTGGATAAATATTGAGAATGTTCTAGTTGTGATTCTAGTTTATTTGTTGATAATATTTTCATGTTTGGTATGTATTAATATAATTAAAATGATTAATATTATGTAGCAGACGAACTTACATCAATCAGGCCCCAACCAGCAATAATACCGTTCCCCACTTCTGGGGGCTCTTTGACCAAAGCCACTCTCATGACATACTTATCTAAAGTCAGTTTTTTATTTAGTAAAATAAGGCCAATATCATTATTTATTTTGTTCGTCCTATATTTTTTATGTATTGTTGTGGCTGCAATATCCCGTTTGGTTCCTTGTCTCTTTCTTGCGTTGCCTACATATGCAGACGCGTCATTACATTTCTGGCCACATGATTCAATGCAATGTGCCGCTGTGAGTAGTAAAATTTGGTTAATCACTGAAGCTCCACAAACATAACTACCGGTAGGCTCGTTCACTAATAAAAAAGCTGAATGCCCAAATTCGGTTATAGATACAAGCTGACCGTTAACTACTTTAGACTCAAGAGCATATTTGGATTCGCCTATATTCACAAAAGTCACTACTAAGAAACCAATAGTAATGTACATAATGTCACGTTCAACTTGCAGTGTTAGTCGTGTGTGTAAATAGTTCAAATGATTGTTTTTTTCAATTATAGCCCAAATTATGATTTAGATGACGTAAGATATTGCTAATTAACTTTGGCACGAGATAAACGTTTACTTTACGTTCGTGTGTAATTGCAAGCTTTTATTTAGCTTGTAGTGTTGGTTCGTGTGTGTGAAATATTTCAAGCTTGAGTTGCCTAATTGCTAGTGTCCGATTTTCCTGAAATTTGAATGGAATTTGGAGTACGACTTCAGCTTTGATGACAATGAAGTTACATTTGTGTTTAATTTAAATAGCTGCCATAATAAAAATATTGATTATATATTTTTGTACAAATTATCCAGTATTGATATCGAAAGAAATGTCTTCTGACTAGAATACGCTACTATACACTATAGTACTACTAATATAAGCTTATAAACCTTGGAAAACTTGTTTATAAAAATATATTCAAATACATACATTTTTATATGTCATTTATTTAGAATTATTTAACGTTTTAAGAGGTTAGAATTGACACTTCAATTATTTCTCTGATTTATTATCATGATATATCATGATATATTATGTGGTTCAGTGTGTGATGGTAAACGCAAGGGTTGAGGTTTCAATCGGAAATATTTAAGTTATATATATTTTTCTTGTCCGATAAGGTATGACTTTTTAAAATATCTTATTAATTTTAACTAATTTTATATTATTAGTTAATCTCCTTTAAATATTATAAATTTTAACTACAATTCCATTCTAACTGTATTTCCTGTTCTTAATCGGAATTTGCTGACGACTATAGTAGTAATTGTAATGATACTTTATGACATCATTATATCTCCTCATAGCTCCAACAATTATCGTAACTATGTTTAAATCGCTGAGGAAGCAAACACGATTTTTTTTATATAATATTTAATATTCTGTATTTATGTATAAAAAGCTCGTCTAGGTTCGCTTGTGTAAGATATTTTAAAACATCATCGTAGCGCAGTGGGACAGCGTCCGACTGTTAGCTCGATTGGTTGTGGGTTGGATTCCTACTCAGAGGAATTTTTTTTACTTTTCAACATATTGTCTCGATTTCAAGCGGAAAACAGTTAAAGCGAGTTTTTTGATACTCGGTTGTCTCAAAATATATATACAATAATTTAAAGATATTTGATATAAATAAAAAAAATTAAAATTATAAATTGATTACTGAAATTATAAATGGAAAATTTTAAGATATAAACATATTTTAAGTCTGAAAATTCACACTTAAAAAAGATATTTAGTTTTTTTTTTATATTTTTTCTATATTTACCAAATTGTATTTTTTATTTCTGTTGCCAGTAAATTAGGCAAATTATCTACATCCGACCAAATACAAACGATTGGGAAAGAGGTAATCATTTCTAATTCATATATTTTTGCAATAGCTGTTATATTCACACGTCATGGTCAACATGGGATGTCCCCGTCCACATGTAATGTCATGGTCCACACGTAATTTTACTCATCCAGATGTGATAACACGGTTCAAATGTGATTTTACTTTATCCACATACGACATCATGATCAACATGTGATTTCTCTCATCTCCACATGCCACTATGATCCATATGTGATTTCAGTCATCCACATATGATTTTATGAAGTACAAGTGATTATACTTGTACAAACACGACATCATGGTCCACATGTGATTTCACCCATGCACCCATGACATCATGGTCGACATGTGACTTCACTCATCCACACATGACACCATGGTCCACATGTGATTTCAGTCATCCACATATAAAATTATGAACCACAAGTGATTATTGTCGTCCACACATGACATCTTAGTCTACATGTGATTGCACCAGTCGACATATGGCATCATGGTCCACTTGTGATTTCACCTATGCACCCATTTGTAATTTCACCCATGACATTATGGTCTGTAAGTGATTTCACTCATCCACACATAACATTCTGGTTCACATATGATTTTACTCATCCACACATGATATCCCGGTCCATATGAAATTTTTATCATCCACACATGGCATCATGGTCGACATGCGATTTTACTCGTTCACACATGCCACCATTGGTGATGTCAATCATCTACACATGACATCCCGGTCCACATGTGATTTCTCCAGTCCACATATGAAAATATGGTCCACATGAGATTTCACTAGTTCACATATGACATCATGGTCCATATGTGCTTTTACCTGTCCACATATGACATTATGGTCTGTATGTGATCCACTCATCCACACATGACATCCCGGTCCACATGTGATTTCTCCAGTCCACATATGAAAATATGGTCCACATGTGATTTCACTAGTCCACATATGACATCATGGTCCACATGTGGTTTTACCTGTCCACATATGACATTATGGTCTGTAAATGTTTTCACTCATCCACACATGACATTCTGGATCACATATGATTTTACTCATCTACACATGATATCCCTGTCCACATGTGATTTTTATCAGCCACACATAGCATCATGGTCTACATGTGATTTCTCCAGTCCACATATGAAAATATGGTCCACATGTGTTTTGACCTGTCCACATATGACATCATGGTCCACATGTGATTTCACCTATCCACATATGACATCATGGTCCACATATGATGTCACTTTTCCATACATGACATTCTGATTCACATATGATTCCACTCATCCACACATGGCATCCTGGTCCACATGTGATTTTAATCATCCACACGTGACATCATTATACACATGTAATTTTACTCGTCGACACATGGAATCATGGTCTACATGTGATTTCTCCAGTCCACATGTGTTTTGGTCCACACGTGAATTCACCTATCCATATATGACGTGATGGTCCACATGTGATTTCACTAGTTCAAATATGACATCATGGTCCACATGTGGTTTACCTGTCCACATATGATATTATGGTCTGGATGTGATTTCACCCATCCACATGACATCATGGTTCAATATCAATGTGGGCATTGGAAGGAGAGCCTTTACGCGGACCACGAAAGTAGATTTCCTCAGTCTTATTAAGGACAACTTCTAGGTCCAAACGTCGGGGCCACAATAAGTCTTCTGCTGTGCTAATACCAGCATATCATCGGCGTAGCAGAGGATTTCCACCCCCTATAGGGTGTCCCAGTCGTAGCCGATGTTCCATAGAAGCAACACCGCACGACACCTCCCAAATGCCCCAACCAGCTTTCCCTAGGAATGTTAGCTAGACTAATATAGTTCAACTCTATTTAACAACCACTTGAGTATCACACCGAGGCAACATACCAGCTTCTACTTCTTATTTAACACAAGATGAGTATTTTTGATAAAGGTATTTTACAGCCTGTAAAAAGGATTACACTACGTTCTCTACTACGAGACATTGTACGCTGGGTAAGTGAAGTGGAACTCAACGGCATGGAATTCCTTAATATTTCTTCACGTTGACCATTAGAGTAGTGTTAAACACCACCCATATATTTTTCATTATCCAATAGTAAATAACTTGTTAGAACCATTAAAACTACACAGGTAAAGGATACATATTGAAAAAAAATCAATCTTTGTAACAAATTGTCATACAAACTATAACCCCTTAGTCGAATTTTCAAAGTTCCGTCTTAGTGATTACCTACATTTAAAAAAAACTACCACGATAGTTACACGACACTCCTAGAACTTGTAGTAAAGAAGTTTCATACAAACAAAAGCTAGAATTTTACAATTTCCTGTCTTCGTAATCACCTACGTGCTATAAAGAACTTCTATGCAAAATCATGAATTTCATACAAATTTTTAACTTCCAAAAACACTAAGACCTACTTTTTAAAAACAAAAAAAAATCATACAAAGTTTCAATTCCAAAGACGCCCATCGTACCATAGCATCTATAGCGTCTGAGATTTTGTGATGTTTGAGTGAGTGACCTTTCGCATACAGAGATATAAATACTGCTAACATTGAAACGAATTAAAACGAAATAAATAAAAAAAAGTTTAAGCCAATATACTTAAAAACAATACTGTGCTGTAATGGATTGAATTCTTTTATACTTTTGGTTATCTCTTGAAAGAATAAAAAAAATGACCGTATGTTTCTAAGTTTTTCTAAAATACTGAAACCTAAAAAGACAACAAAAACGAATTTTGACAAAATATCATTCGTTCACAAAGCGGAGTGTTAACCAGCTAGACTGTAGGAGAAAGCGGGAAACTGCAAAAAAAAATAATAAACCGTAATAGTAGTAGTATACTATAACTTATTTACTTCTTCCATTCAACTTACTTTAAATTCATATTAAAGACAATACTTTAAAGTTAACTTAAGTACTTAAATTTTATGTGTCATCTAAATAGTTCATAATAACTGATGATTTCAACAAAATACGTTATTTTCTATTCACAATGGACGTGATCCGGTGGATGCACTCAAATTATGGAGCTACTACATATTTCATATTAAGGTTCTTTACTTTAATGAATAGTTTTGATGGAAATAGTCGATCATTTATTACACTATGCCAAATTTATATAACAAAATATTGAATATTATGAAATTTGCTGAAAGAATGCATATTCTTTTATTATGAAACTGAATAAATTACTTCACGCTTTTATCCCACCTAGTACGGTGGCCAGGAAGTACCTACTGTCAAGATACTCTGCACTCCACTTCCCGCCTAATTCGAGGCATTGCGAGTTGGTTGGTGAAACTCAACACCGAGCATTTTAATTAGTAAAATGAACTAAAAGTATTTTACCATTTTACCAGTAAGACAAATGTTAAACCACATGGAAAGAAAAATATGTTTATATATTTATTTACATCGCATCCTTTTGATGCAGAATAAGCAGTTTCCACTATAGCAAGCAATATTGTTATTAATATTATTGTTATTTTCTGTGAATTTATTTATGACATTTTTCATATCAATTATAAACTTAGTCTAAGTTAAGTAAGTTAAAGTACTCCAATTTAATATAGTTTCAATACTTAACATTTATATATTTAGATGAAACGCAACTACAGTAGTATATAAGACGAGCATCGAGTAAATTTGCACTTAGTACCGTTGCTACAGATCTTAGAGAGCACGAAGAAAAAGTACTGCAAACGAATCTACCGTTAGATAGCACAACAGTTACGTTCCGGTTCCGATGCAATACGCCAGTGAGATTGACAATGAAATATATTCTTAAAACAGTAAAAATAATATTTCATAGAGCAACAGATGGGTACCGGTACACGTACGGGTATATGTGAATGATTTACGATCGTCTACTAATTAGCTGACGCGTGATAATTTAGTTCATATATTAGAATTATGTTTCATGAAATGTTTTATCATATTTTTATAGGTTTTATCTAGATGAAAGTATGCAATTAAGAGAATTCTCGCAAGCTAGGCTGATGAAAACAGAAGTTGCGCATTTTAATATACGTTTATGCTTTACAGTAAACGATAGATGTATCGTTTTGTATTCCAAAGGCTATAGTGACTTTACAAAAAGATTGCCATGTATTTGTCCGTTGGTTTCCAATTGACGTACTTAATTTTACAGCCGCTCATTATTTTTCAATATTGAATAAAACGTTTTAAATAACACGATTGTTTTCCTGTATGTATTTATATATTCTTATACGTATTCTCCTTGTTATCAAAAACTTAACAAAATTGGCTATAAATAACGACTTATATTGACATTTCTGTACCAAGGTAACAGATCCTTTCGTTCTACAAACAAGTTGAATATATTAAATGGGAATTAGTAGGTGTTAAGGTCTGAATTATTTTCGACGCTGAACCAGACGACACGCGTAGGCGCGATCTCGTTTCAACGAGGTTTATTAAGTGAGGATTAAGTGATACTAAATAGTACTAATAGTAATTTAATGAGAGTTGCGTTGTTAAGTATTTAAGTATTGAAACAGGTATTATTCGTGTTGATGATATAAAAGGGGCATAAAGCTTCGTGAGAGTCTCTTAATCCTTACATATTAGAAATGCTTCAATTAATGTTTAATAGTTTAGTAAAATAAAAAAAATATATATTAGAAAATCTAAAAAATAAAAAATATATTAGAAAAGAGTTTATGTTAGTACAGAATATATATTCACAATATTTCAGATAAAAAAAAACTTAATTTTTTTTATGTGAAGTTTTTATCAAAACTGTAATTAAGTCTATGTATGTATGTAACATATCTCAGTGAGAAAGTGTCTAACAATAAACCTGATGGTTGAACTTAAATTTCTCTAAACAAATAGATATAATTTGATTTTTATACATTTTAAATGAGACTATTTTAATTTGGAATAATCGCATATATTTAGATATTCGAAAATGCATTTTTGAAAACCACAGGTAGACACTTTTATTTGATTTTTTTCTACATTCTAACAAGAAGCGCAATTCAGGCTGAAAGTGAGACACCTAGGGTCTTGTCATTAAATTTTCTATGCCATGTCTGCGTAGGAAACAAGTATAATAGTATTACAAAACGAATACCAATAAAAGGCAAAATTAATATACAAACGGTTGTACGATCCGAATATTTTAGTTTTAACACTTTTCAATATTTTTCAAGCTTTTACATTTTACGATCTGTCAATATAACATTACATTGATAATAGTTTATTACTATTTTACTCTTACTATATTATTTTGTTTAAATCATAAAATTTCCTATCAAATAAAGCCATTGAGCACGAAATTCGAACATATATTACATGTTTTATTTCAATTTTAAAACATATCGTTCTTATTGGGAAACCCCATATATAACTATGGATGCTTTATATTATGTAAATTAGAATAACCTAAAAATAAATAGTATATTTTATTTTTAGTTAATAAACCATATAATATAATTGGATATTTTAGACGGCACTATTTTAAATGAATAAATCGCAAATTTTATTATTTACAAACACATTTTTGAAAAACCCGACGTTTTGAAGTCCGAGAAACTAGATACTACTACTGCAATTAATCCGTCTAAAATAGTTTAATTTAATACTATATAAATAATATATTAAAAGTAAATGAAAATATTTGAACTTAATATGTGTATTAAATACAACTATTGATAACTTTAAATTAAGTCATACATAATCGTAAAATGGTTACAATGTTAAAACGTTAGATAGAGACTACATTAACGATCAACTAAAAATCGTATACGGGCGTTATCTTAATTGCGCATCTGATGTGTTCACAAATCCTCAAGCTCATCTAAACCAGTATCTCTATAAAGGGCACGTAACGGCCGCCCACTAAATGTAGACCCTATTTTTCGTACTTCCCAACCCGTTTCCTACTTTAGTTGCTTGTTGAGGATACACGGATTGCAATTTGTTATATATCGCAGATTTGATATTTACGATAATAGTACTGGAACTTAACGCCGCACTTTGTGTCATCAGATAGGGGAAATGAAAATAAATTAATAGTAAACATTTTCCTAAACAAATATTAGACGTTGACAAGCTATTTTTACATTTTGCATTTTGTTCCGCCTGAATTCGAGACATTGTGTGTTGAGTGGCGAAATCAACCCCGCCTATTGCCATACTAAACCGAAAAAATAAAAAAATCTTTACCCGTATAAATAAATGTATTTAAACAGTTATTTTCATCTTAATAACACGTTATTCCTCGTAATTTTCCTCCTTTAAAAATATACTGATACCAAAAAGGGAAAAAAATGGCCATAGACAATTAAAATAAGATGTCACGTCCTTCGTCCAGTTTTCATAACTTCCTAGAATATAGTTGTATGATAAAAATACTTCTTCATTTAGAAAACATCTAGATATATTAATATATATAGTAATCAAGGTATCTACAATTGTACATAGTAAAGAGTATTAAAGCCATAGTAAAAGAAACACTTTGTTTCTTTAAAAATCCATTTAAAATTCAATTAAGAATAATACATTTTAATGCTGCAATTTACTAATTTGTCATCTTTGACAGAACTTGTTTCGATTTTTCTATTTACTACACATAAATAGTATTTCCGTCCGTGTGTTTTCTATTGCGAGCAAGGCGTAGCACCGAGATGATTTGTGATCCCGCACATACTGTCTGCTTTCTACCAGCAACTTGCATACACGAAGCCTAGGATTTGCTTACCCTTTACAAATTTGAGTGAAAGTCTATAAAGATGTAATTTCTAACACCTTTATGTCCAATCGATGTTTCATGTAGAAAGTAATGAGCCTTTTCTTGGGTGAACACTTTAAATTCATATACGTGGCTGGTACCACTATCATTACTATTATTACTCAGTTTCAACAAACAAGGCTTTGATATACGAAATTACTACAATGTGGGTTTTGTAGTAGAAATATTCAGACTTAAATAGAAGTGATTATTATTAAAATCTAACTATGTACAAAATATACGTATTTGATATATGAAAACAAGACTAAACTTCTTAAATCTCTCTGTTATGCCGGTTGTGGTGCAGTGAGACAAAGTCTGACTGTAAACGCGACCGGTTGTGAGTTTCATTCCCACTCGTGGGAATTATTATATTTAAATTTCCTCACTCTGGTTAAAGTGCGGCGTTGAGTTCCACCACTCAACGCACAATGTCTTGAATTCTACGAAGATAAATTTGAAGATTCGAAGACCATGAAGTGTCTTGACACTTGGAACTTCCTCTTTACTCTGCTATGCAGGATGAAAGCGTGAAGCTAAATCTCATAATTTTATAACATATACATAGTAAAATATAATTTTAAAATAGTCAAGAATATATATACAACCTTAGTATTTACTATAAACTCCTTCGTTTGTCCATCTTAATCACACATTCTATTGTACAGTCAATGAACAGTTTCCCTTACGTTATCGACGCACGCGCACCTCTCGAGTGACATTTACATAGCACGCGAGACCTAGCGGCGCCGACTGATTTATCGGCCTCAATACCAGGGTTGCCAGTACAATTCAATGTTTATTGCTTTATGAATACCATGTTAGCATTGTTATACAAATTTTATGATGTTTTGCATATTTTAAAACTGTTCTGTATTCGAAATAGTTGATTAAGCAATCTTTTAACGTTATTTGAAATTCCAAAGGACATTAGATAAATAAATCTTCTACTTTATGACAGTTTGAGCTTAGTGTTTTAATAGTAATAATATTAAAATTGTATTAAACTCGTTTCATATTTACCTGTTCTAATGTAACGATGATTATTTTCCTTGGCAAGAGCATTATTTTAGTTTTGACCAAAAAAATAGTTAAATTAGTACATATTACCTTTATGTATGGAAAAAATAAGAAATTAATAATTTAGAGCAAGAAAAAATAAGTTTGAAAGAATTTGAAATTTATTTGTTCTATATTTTGTTGACCATCAAATCACAGCAGCACTACTACACGACATATGGTTTATTTAATTGCAAAATGTAAGGACTACCTGAAAAATACAATATATATTATACTATGAAATGTATCTCCAATAAATTTATCTCTAATAAATGTACCTGTAATAAAATTAATAGTATTTAATGTTAGTGAGAAAAAGGAGGTAAAATATAGGCAGCTTCCCGCATAGCGGCGTAGTCAGAGACAATCTTGTGTCAAAACATTTTGTTGAAGGCTTTACACCCGAAATAGAGACATTGCGTATTAAATGGTGAACTTAATGCTGCGGTTTCTTTTACCAGAGCGGAAATAAATAAATTTTAACTATAATCATACCCCCGAGTGGGAATCGATCCCACAACCAATTTCCCTTATAGTCATACTATCAGCCCTCTGCACGACGATGGCCTACAGAAAGAAAAACGTTAGATATAAGTGATTTCATCTAGTGCATGTAGAAAACTGTTAAGATCTATAAATCAGATTACATTCCAAAACTTTTAAAATTCTTAAATTAATAATTCGTACACCAAAAGTCAGTACCGGATGAGCTCATGGCAACCAATTAATTAGTAAATAACACGCAAGCTATAATTAGTTCGGTGCTTTAGACACATTGTACACATTCTTATTTAATTAACAATTTCATACGCCTCCGAAATTCCATTCAATTAAAGGTATTATTAGAGGAACATCTTCCCACCTTTCTTTAAATATTATACTTATAATTATTTATTTAGCTTCACGCTTTTATCCCGCATAGCAGAGCAGGTCAAAGCAATCCGCATTCCACCTTCCACCGAATTTGAGACTTTGCGTCTTGAGTGGCGAAACTCAACGTCGTGCTTTTTCTTACCAGGGTGAAGATGTTAAAACAATTTATATATAACCCTACCCCAAGTAGGGATCGAACCCACAACCGAGCGCGTTTACAGTCAGACATTGCTGTACTGAACCACGACCGGCCTCCCTTTCTTCAAATATTATTGTATTTATAATAATATTTAAATAATATTGTACGGAATGGTTATAATAAACACATGACATATTTTTAAAATATCATACAAAGAAAGAGGCAGAACTAATTCTGGAGTATCCCGCAAGATTGTTGATATTTGCATTATTAGTTATTTCGAAGGAATTTACTCTAAAATCCTTATGAGAAACAATTCACTACTTACTTCATATATATACATACCGGTTTTGTAAATAAATTGAAGTACTAGAAATTGAATCAGCCATTCTATCAGAAATTACATCAACAAATTTTGTCGGATAATATAATTTTAAGCAATGCCAACATTATTATTATTAGAATATAACAAAGTCGGCTTAATTTCATCGTGTATCTCAAAAGCCATTATTTCGACCATTCCCATATCTTCAGCAACATTCGAACAGTAACTTTCTATTACCGCAAAACGCCCACAAAGTATCCTGGGCCCACCGCAGAAGCGACTAGATTACTTCACGTGGATATATTTAAAGACTAAAATGCAATAACTTAGAATGAACTATGCAGGATATACATATATTAAATGGTTCCTTTCTCCCTACAAATAAAGGCTACAAGGAGTTTCATCGTTTCTTTGTCAGATATCAATGCAAGCTCCAATTTACATCTGGCTTTTTGTTCACGCTGGCCGCCTGTATCTTATTTAATTATCCTAAATAAAAGTGATTAAATGTTGTAGAAAAACGTTTAAAACTTTAAAAATTTTAGGTACTCATTTAAGCTAAACTCGGACGGAAAACTTTAAGACAAATTCGGAAAGGCGCGGGATTGAATCCTTTAAGTTAAAATTTCATTATCTTTTCAATATTATTTTTCATTAAAAACATATTTTAAACGAAATAAGTAACGATATGTATATCAAGATGTATTTCATTCAAATACATGAATGAAACTAAAACAAGATCAATAAATTACTCAATATATAGACAAGTTGAAGTGTTAGTAAAGTTAATTGTACTGTAGCCTGCTCTGATGTAAATCATCGTCTTGCAAAGGTCGGAGTTTATAACAAGTATTAGGTGCCCTCATAACTATAGTCTCATTATCCGGCGTTAACAAGCGCTTTGATTTGCGCGTGAGCACGTGCTGTTTTATGTTCAGAATTAACTTAGGAAAAGACAAAGGCTTCAAGTACATTTTACTTGTTTAATTTGATAATTAGAACGATTTTAATTCACTTATTGTCAGCGTCGGACACAGGTGTACTTTAATTTTAGGCAAAGCGTTGCCTTTAATTTCTTACATCGATAGATACAAAAATAATAATACACGGTTTTATTAGATGATTTTTATAGTAAAGTGTATGAATATTGAAAACTACTTAATGCACTAAAGGCAAAGTAGTATCATCATCATTTCATTTCGCCCACAAGTGGACATAGGTCTCTTCCACGCCATTAACTTTGACTTTCAGCTCTTTGCTTCCTCTTCAGCGTTTACAAAGACGCTAACTACAAATTATAGACTATGGAAGTTCTTGAAGACTCCACAGTGTGATGAGTACTTACATTAAATACCACCATCGAAATGAGCGTTTGCGAATTGTTGATTGTAACGGTTCATGCTCAGGGAGATGTACTTAACGCTCTTTGAATGCCAATTTAGATGTCACTGCAAGCCTACTTGCTTGCAGCCCTGAGAAGAACTTAATTAACTTAGTTTCTTTCATTGAAATTAGGTACTGTTTATATTATTTTGAAGTGGAACAAAGAGCTGTTACAAGTTTTGTTTTAACAAGAAAAATGCAGGCTATTTTATAGTAAATACTAATATTATATTAGCAAATTGCTTACAATACATTGATTCTTAATACAATGTAAAAATAAAACGTTTAAGGTCGAAGTTACAGATATGAAAATTAACATCAAACTCTATATAAGATAGTTACAGTAACCGTCGGCATTAATATTGTAAAATATCATTGTTCGAATTTGATAATTTTTTTATGTATGACGTGGACGAGGTGATAGAAGTGTGCAGGGATCGCAGCGTTTGATCTTCCTGTTTCTCTGACTACCCCGCTAGGGATTAAACGTAACGCTTAAAAAAAATTATTATATGTGTTTATCTACATAATTACCTGAGAAATTATTGTAATAAATATAGACATATTTCTTTAATAACTTTGTTGCATTTCATCGAAAGTCTGAATAAATACTTTAATTTTAAAGTCATTGTAGAAAAAAAGGAAAAGCTTAATTATTTAACTAGTTCTAATTCTTGCATCTGCTCACCTCGTAGACCCCATAAAATAAATAAACATTTAGCGTAATGACTCATGTACGTAACTGTTATTGACACACTTGACATGAGAATTACGATTTGTTTCTCTTTAGAAATATTTCTACAAATATGTTTTAAATTTGCTGTATCGGAACTTTACTTTAAATGTATACTGTTTTATACTAATTACATCAGTTAACGGCCCGAAGTTTCAGAGTTAAGCCGAAACAAACAGAGAGAGAAGAACAAACAGACATACAAAAATTGTAAAAAATGTTATTTTGGTGTATCATATACATATATATGTACTTATTTTATTATTAAAAACAGATACTCTAATTTTACTTATTTGTATGGATAATTGAAGCCATAAGTTAAGCTTAAGTTTTACGTAGGAAATGATATAAACACTTCACTTAATGGAGTAAACTTTAAGGATCGTTCTTGAGAATTTTTGCGTTACTACTTTATCAGGCATTTTACAACGAAGTGCGAAACAATAGCATGCATATACATATAACTATTATAATATGTTACGTCTGACTGTAAATGCATTAAATTGCATGGTAATGGGTCTTATGCCTCTGGTAAAACATAGTGCAGCGTTGAGATCCGCTACTTCTCAATTGTTTTTTTTACATTGGGTCCACATAGAAGTACTTGATCTTTGTATAAGCAAAAATAAGTAAAGTCAGAGGCCTAGGCTAGTAATGTATAATATTTCTAACTAGAACGTATTGCACCTATCGGCCGCGATGCTCCGCCAACCGCGACGACAGCGACGATGACACTCGCTAAATAAATACATTCGAATACAGTTTTTGTCGATCGAATTTCAAATGTACCGCGTTTTTGTTTCGTTTGGCTTTTTATAGAATCTAGATTTCAATTTTCTAAGCTCTATTTAATCTCTTTACAGACTTTCGGTGTAAAGTGATCTTTTTCTGTCCCATTCCAAAAGAAAAATGCTTTTAAAGATTGGCCTGCATTTTTTTTGTCTATTGTTATTTTAAACCTAAATATTATATTTTTATATGATTTAAATAATGTACTAACTAACTAAGTGTAAACTAATGTATGTCTCCAAATAATGAAAATTTGTTAAACGTTTTGAAATAAATACTAATAACACACTTTAAAAAATCAGGAGGTTCGAATTGTGTATTCGAATGCATATGTTTATTTACGTGGCCGCGGATAATATCATTGTTTATGAACCGATTTTAATGATTCTTTCTTTTTGTTAGAAATTAGATATTTCAAGGGTGACAAGAAAACCAGATTCCGATGATGGAATCTTGGAGTAATCGTAAGAATCTTTCGAAAAGTTATAAAATTTTTGATTTTCCCGATTTTTAAACATTTTAAATGAAACAATTTTAATTTTAAAAATAAATAAATTTTAAAGATTAGGTATATCAACCAACAATAAATACAATTAATTTTTGTATAAACCATTCGACAAAATCTACCTCAGTCTAGTTGTGACCGACAGATCCTAAACGTCAGTTCCAAAATGCATTTTCGAATATCAAATTATACGCAATAAATCCGTTTAGGATAGTTTCATTTAAAACGTATATATAAGTAGACACACCTATTTTAGTAGATATCCCATAGACCTTCTCCGAGTTCTCTATATTAAATTATTTTAAAGTACTCGTTTCATGTTAAATTATAAACACTAAGTTATTATTACTCTTCCTGCCTTCCGTAACTAGCCTCCGAGCTAGAATATGCAGAATAAGGGACTATATTTTATGACAATTACGGAGCTTGGCATATTTTGAGATACACCTCCTAAACATTACATATATATATATATATATATATATATATATATATATATATATATATATATATATATATATATATGTATGTGTATATATATATATATAAATATATTTGTATATATTTCAAACTATTTTAAACATGTATTTTTTTTTTCAATTTTGTTATTATGAACAAAAATAGTATAAAACTCTAGCTTTAAATTTCGCTTACTTATCCATAATTATAAATCTTGAAGGCATGATTAGAATCATAACTTCAAATTTATATAATTTAAATTTAATAAGATCTTTGTTTTTTACCCATTTTAAATGTTTAATATTATCATTTTTTGTATATAATATATATGATTAGTTATTAAATGATAAAAATATGAATAAAATAGATGGCTTCTAAGTTTTATAGGAAAGAAATTACCTTTTGTGATGAAATTTAAAATACAAATAATTATATATTAATCATTCATTCGTATATTTTACTAAAATGAAAAACGTTAAAGAATAGACTCGAAAGCTAAAAGCTTTGATATATAAGTGTAATTTTTATATATAGAATCATTGGTTATTTACGCTTTTTTATTTCGCATAGCAGAGTAGACAGAATGATCCTAGTGTTAAGACACTCCGTTCTCCGCTTTCCGCTATGGAAATAGTTTTAATTTGATCATTCCTCTGAGTTTACAGTCAGACGTTGTCCCACTGCGCCACGACCGCACTCTAATTATTTTTGAGATAAATTCTTGTAAATTTGGTCTACATTCGGTGGAGTAATTATATTTAATTTATTATGTTATAATTTGACCGCTACGTCCCAAATTTAGGTGGAAAGAAGAGTATTGTACCACTTACTATTTAAAAACATAGCTTTTTTTGAAATTAATAATAATGCTAGTTATTATGTTACGAGGTGTTTTTATAAATTTACAAATAATTTCAAATTTAATTAACATAATCTTCACAAGTTTCACTCCAATGATAATATCAGTGGATCACGAGTTCTGTTTCACAGCTCTTTTATAATTTAACCGAGATACAACTCTCGGTTAAATTATAAAAGATACAACATAAATCGCTAGATATTATCTGGACACTGTGTCTTAGCTTACCACTTGGTCTATGTCCTGTAACGTATGTGCTTACTTAAAAAATATACATCTTTGTAGTTCAAAATGTAAGAATTTAATTATACAAATACTTTTAAAACTAAACTACAAATATAAGGAAATAAAAGGAAATTTAATATTGTTAAAAGCATCGAGGCCTCGTGGTAGCGTTCTAGTCTAAGAACGATAGTTGCAAGTTTCATCTCTACTCGTTGATTATATATATTTTGTTTATTTTATTTATATTTTTATAATACATACAGTTAACATATAAATATTTTGGATTTGCTAATTAAGTTTTCAATTATGCATAAAACATGGAGTGAACAATAAAAATCAAAACACCTTTACTTAAGATCGTTTTAGTTAATAACAATAAAAATAATAATAATTTTATTCCTTATAATATTTTATTTTATATATCATTTTAATTTCCCAGCTCTGGTAACAAAGTGTAAACTAAAAAGTATGCTCTTTGCACGCTTTAAAGGTACAACATCAAAAATACCACGTACCACGGGGATGCCACCCAAAAATTATTAATATTTAATAAATAAATTAGTTTCTTATTATTTTAAAATTAACAAAACACATCCCTAAAACGCTTATTACCAACTTTAGTGCTGAATTTGATGATTTAGGTCTTCTGTGTTTTTAAATCTTAAACGACCATTTAATTGCTAAATTTAGTATAAAGTTGAGCTTTTTCATGAATTACAATCACGCTCCACGTTCCTCTACATAGTTCTTTGAAATCACAATGAATATAAAATCTAAAAAATATGATTTCTCCAAGTAAACGTGCAAGAGATCATTTAGACGCAAGGTGTCTGACCGGAGCAGCGAGCGGAACGTTGAGGGCGCTATGCTCCGGTGCACAGGGGTAATGACATTGCCAATCATATCTCACTATCTCGTTAATTATGAATTTTCTTCCAACAGGTACCTAAATGGTCATCTGGAATTATAATTCTTGCGTCTTCATAGTAACTTCTACCTAAATTAAAGTTAACTTACAATTATGATGACGTTATTGTATTGTATTTGGAACGGAACGTAACTGGCTGAACGTGTTGCTTGTATTATATTTTTTTATGAGTTTTGCCTGCGCCTTCATCTGGAGTTTAACTTTCTGGATCTTTATATTGTAATTCTAAAATAAAAATAAATAAATATACCAGTAAAAGTTCCGTTTAAATCGGTCCAGTCGTTCCAGAGATTAGGCGAAAAAAAAAAAAAAAACAGACAGACAAAAAATTATACAAAATTTTATTATATATAAAATATTATTGCAATAACACAACAACAAACAGATACTGTTAATTTGTTTTATTTGTATAGACGAATTTAAAAATATATGATTTTTTTAACTTCACGCTTTTTAATAAATAATAACGGATAAGATATTAATATTTTTTTTTGTATTGTAGTATTGTATACACAAAGGAATTAATTGTGATTAAGAAGACTATCTTCTAGTCAATCCCTGGAAGTAGTTGAATGCCGAACAGCGGGAAAAAAATTGCCAAATATCCAGACCAACGTATTATTTAAATAAATACTAAAAAAATAAGAAAGCGGGTTCACATATTAATTTATTCACCTAAGGTGCATTATGCAGTAAATATAAAGAAAGCAATGAAAATTAATCACCATGATTATGACTGTAATCTAAAGGCAAAACTAACTTACCTAAACTATTATAATATACTTTACTTATAGTCAATTATAATATTTTTTAAAAAATATATAAAAATTATCTTACATTTGCATTTTTAATTTTCAGAATGACCGGTGATTAGTGAGATTAGCATGAAATGATTCCTTACAACATGAAACAATAATTCGATATAAACAAAAACAGTATGAAAAAATAATTCGATATAATTGCTTTTACTTGCTTTAATATATTATACCTTGAATTTGTATATTATAATTTAATATCATACTCACGAATCTCTCGAATTATAAAACTAGATCTCAATTTTATACCATGACTATATTAGCCAGAGGAAATTATGTGTCAATACACTCTGTTGACTGGTTTCCGCCCGAAATCGAGACATTGCTTGTTGAGTGATGAACTTAACGACGTGCTCTTTTGTCTTTCCATAGCGGGGAAATTAAAACAAATGGGAAATATAATCATTACCCTAAGTGCAAATTGAACCTACAACCAACCAACGTCAGATGTTGCATTGCGTGCATTGCATCATAGTGCATTGCGTCACTATGGCCTTACATTGGACACCTCTATAGTTATCAAATATTACTTTATACAGATTCATTTGACAAAGAGAGAGAGAGAGAGAGAGATATTCAAATATCTCTTAATACTATATCCAAAGGATTTCTTCTAGCCGTTCCGGTTGGCAGTCCGCCAATGATAAGACTACAAAATTATTTCTACAAAACGTCCGTCTCACAAGACATTTCCGCCAAGTACAGAGCTATAGAATTATTTCTACAAAATGGACAATAGTTAAATAAAAAACGGAACGACATTTCATTAATATTTCTGTTAAAAACAATGTCCTCTCTCCTCCGACTTTTATACATCACGCATATTTCTTGTACTAATAAATCACTCAACACATACTTTCACCAACCTTTCTTTCATTTTTCTAGTTTTATCCTGTGGAGTAGATGGAGAGAATTTAGTATCATGACATTATCTTTATCAATCATGACATTTATAAATAGCGAAATTCAACGCGGCGTATTGACTTATTAAAGTACGAAAACAAAAATAATTTAAATCATTCTTCAAATGGGAATCGAATCCACAATCGATATGGCACAATATTCTCATTCCTATATACAACATACATATAGCAAATATCTCATAATTAGAGAGATGACGCGCCTGCAGTACTAATGGCGCGATGAAGTCAACGTTCAAACGGTTTCCATCATCGGTACAGAAATAACGTTCACCTGCGATCATTACCTCAAATGTGCATTATATGAGGAAGTATCGTATATCTAATTTATAAACTGAATGCACCGATGATAGTATGATGTATGTAGGTTGGTGAAGCTATTTACTGTATATTATTAATATTATAATATTGAATGACGAACTCGAAATGATAAATTGTTTGGAATTATATTTAAAATTTATTGTCATGAAAATAATTTTTAAATATAATTCCTCCGAGTGAGAATCGAACCCAAAGCCACGCACCGTGCAATACAATTCAACTTCGGGCGGAAAGCAGTCAAAGGAGTGTTTTGACGCTGGTTTCTCTGATTACGCTGCTATGCGGGATAAAGCTTGAAGTTGTTTTTTTCTTATTATTAATATTATATTTGCTATGTTTTTCTTTGATTTACTCTATGCGTATTTAAAATTATTAGGAGCCCTAATTATAAGTAAAATGCATTTTATTTTAGCAATGCATATGTTACTTTATAAAGATTGTGTATCAAATGTATGACATGTGTAATGTTGATTTTATTAACTTAATGTATCGCTAATGAATCATTAACGAGATATTGACTATTTACTACTTCTCCATATGAACTTTACCTATAATAAAAATCATGTGACCACACATTTTTGTTTAGTCAAAAAAAATTATCCCGTATATCTGCTAAATAAAATTTTAAAAAATATTACGCACACGAATAGGTATATTAAAAAATTCTTATTTATATAATAATAAATGTAGAAAAGAATACTGTATAATAATAAATGTAGAAAAGAAAACAAGAAATTTGGCACACTTAGGTTAAGTAATATGAAAAATTGCAAAAGTTAATATTTTTTAAAAAATGTAAAATAAATACATCAAACTAACAAAATAAATAATACGTAATATACAAGGCCGGTCGTGGCGCAGTGTGACAAATATGACTGTAAAAAAAATCTCCAATATGCACGTTTATTAAATTATATCAGGATACGGAACAAAAATATAATTTTCATTCTAGTTTCTTAATATGAGTTAGACCGTAATAAGATATAATAAATAATCATCACGATTTTAAAACATTTTAAATGAAACTATTTTAATTTGGTATTAGAAAATACATTTTAGAAAACCCGATGTTTCTAGCAGTCTACAGTACTTAGTAGCCACGGGTACTATTTTAAAATAGATTTATTTAAAACATGTTAGACCAATTATGTATCTAGACAAAATACGAACATTTTTAACATATATCATTTATAATGAAGTCATCCATGGGTAAAAGACGCGATATGTTAAGTAGCGGAACTCAACGTCGTTCTTTGTCTTGTCAGAGCAAGAAAATTAATATAATTTAAGTATAATAATTCTTTTGTGTAGGGATAGAACCCAATACCAACCGCTGTCATACTGTTTCATAATAACTTCTAAAATAACCTTAAGCTTCACGCTTTTTTTCACATAGCACGGTAGACGGAAAGTAACAAGTATCAAGACCCCCTCCATACTCCGCTCCCCCAAATTCGAAACATTACATATTGAATTACGGATCTGAAAAGCGTATTTTGTCTTACCAGAGCGTCAAAATAAAAATAATTAAAATATAATGATTCCCCCGAGTAGATAGAACCCACGACCGGTTGGGTTTACAGTCAGACGCTGTCCCATTACGCCACGACCGGCCATGTAATGTAAATTATTGTAAATAAATATATTTAATGTATAACACAATGTTATTTGCCAATATCCATAATTGGATACTTCATAGCGCATCGGATACACTGATTTTATAAAGACTCCAAGTTTAGGATATGACGAAACAGTGGGCGGCGGACCGTGACTAGAGGGCACACGGTCTGATGCCTCGCTACTGGATCCGAATGATTAAAAACCAACGTTTTCAACTTGTTTTATGTAACTTGTACCTTATTTATGTCATGAGTATTGTAATAATTCTTATGTAACACTTTAAAATTAGAAATTACTTCTATATTCTGCAATACTCATGACTTTAGCAAATACCAAGCCAAGCTATGAAGTACACTTTTGTAGTTAATAAAATTTCATATATTTTATTTAATTTCTATCTCCATATTTAGTCTTTTACATGTCTTATGTTATGTGTAGCATTTTGATATATGTTCGTATACGCTTTGTAAAACAAACTAATTTATGTAAACTAACGAATAGGTACATACTTCACTAACGTGGATAACTTTTAGCAATCAAGCCATTAAGATGCGAAGATGCGTGCAAGCTGCCATTTTAAGACCCAAAGTTGTCGTTAGTTAAAGAGTTATTTAATCATTAATTATTTGAGTTAATTAATTAAACATATATTTATTAACTTAGTTATTTATTCACTTTATATATTCACAACATTTAGTATTGCCTATTACAATTTAAAAATATCCAAGTCGACTTATCAACTTATTCACGCTTTGTACGGTCTTAGTAAAATTCTTAAACTCATAAATCACAAAAGCAAAACTTTTCAGGGCAGCTATTATAAGTTTCAAAGTTGTCTTTTGTATAAACGATACCGAATAATTAAATAATTAACAGTTAATTAATTAAAAATAGATTTATCGACTTAGTTATTTATATGCATTTATATGCCTGTATAGCATTGCTAATGCCTGTTATGATTTAAAAAAAAAGTCCAAGTCAACTTATAAACTTATTCACGCTTTGTACTGATTTTGTGTAATTTCCCTATTTGAACTCGCACCTTGAGTATTCGTCAGGTACCTTCGTCAACATCTAGGTGATGTCATAGCCTACTTTTTTATCAAAAACCCAAGTCTTGTAAATTAATTAAGATTTGCGTAATTATACATTAAAAGTCAAGATAAATATGAAAAATTATAACAACATTGTTTTCTTGTAAACGATGGCCTCGGTCAATGAACTCCAGGACATATCACATAAAAGTAATTAGACGATTTGACTGTATCTGTATTAATAATGTCACCTTATGAAATAGACTCACTGACTCCTTACTTAATGCAATCAGGAAGTGACAATTGAATTAGCTATCTGTTAGGGTTGTCTAATTCTAGATATACCTAACGGCACAGGTAATAAAACAAATAATAGGCTTTTAAACACGTAATGTATAATGGAAGTCTTTATTAAAAATGTATATACACACGTTTATTCATTAGATAAAGCAGGAAATCCAGACAAAGCGTCGACCCTAGTTGATTATCGTTGTTAATAGAACAATAAAGTGTGTCATGTCAGCTAGGTCGTGTAATCTGCAGGGTGACGTTGGAAGACTCGGGCGACTGTTGACTAAAGAAAAAAAACAATAATTAAATATTAAAATATATATTGTGATAATTAAAAATATATAACTTTAAACTCGTAATTGTGAATGTGGAACTTTTTGGCGAAGAATAAACAAGTGGCTGCCATGCTAGGGTTGTTAGCGGCGGCCGCTGTGGTGGTAGTAATATTGACTACTAAAGGAGCTACCCGTACTGTTGTGGAACGATATTCTTTGGATGAAACAGAAGATATTAGCAAAGATGATTATATTTTTTCGACTTACACGTAAGTTGTTTTTATTTTTTTAATATATTAAGATATTGTGGGTACTTTTGTATCATTATTTCACTTTTTAATATGTACCTCCTTTAAAAAATCATGAATAAAATCAAATATTCATTAACATATATTTTGTAGAAAAAAAATGATTGTAAAATCTAAAATGTAGGTAATATAAGAATTGCGGCTGCATAAGTTGCAATCGTTGCTGTTTGTCATTGTGATGATTTTTATAATAATAATAAGAATTTTGGCGCGCTTTTAACTATTTACACTTTTAACAGTTTCCTATTTTTAAATTGTTATTCTACACTTAGGATTAGAAAACATTTTTGAAAAAAACGTGTAAAAAAATCGAACGCAGCGGAATTCCAACCCGCGCCTCTTGGAAACCGTCCAAGCGCTCTAGCCGCTAAGCCATGCTTTCTACTACCGGCAGCGTCGTAATGGCGTTTTTTTAAATATTTACACTTATTTATATTACTGTGGCAAACTATATTTACACTTTTTTATATTGTTGCAAACTATAGTTATTATTACTTATTTTCTTAATTATAATATTATGCGGTGAATATTTTTTGTGTAATGAGTATAAGAAGTATAGAATGCTCTGAGTGTGTCATCACGGTTAAATTTTATTAATTGGACATTTAACAAGGCAAGTTGTACCTGACTCAGACTCAGCTAAAAGATCTATATGTATATGGTACATATAGTAGTACGTCCGTCGGTCTATGTTACATGGAGTAGTACGTACATACGTATAGGTATTTGCCCATAGTCTTTATTCCTTTCATACATACCCTCCGGGAGATCTTAGTGCTTTTTACCTGACTGATGCTGTGTTTTTGAACGTCAACCGAACTTTCCCCTTACATTTTGTATCACTAACCTTTGCCTATATATGTTTTACTATTCTTTCATCACTTACCTTCTCGACGTGCCTACACCAACTGTGCACCTTTTTTCCTCGGTTTTTTATTTTATATTATGTTATAGCAGGGTAGATAGAAAGTACCGAGTGTCAAGACACTCCGTACTTCGCTTTCCGCTAAATTCGAGACATTGCGTGTTGAGTGGTGGAACTCAACGCCGTGCTTTGTTTTAGCAAAGCGAGAAAATAAAAATATTTTATAATATTATCATTCCCCCGGATGAGAATCGACTGACTGTGAGGCAGACGCTTTCGCATTGCGCCACGACCGGCCTACGGTATTTTTAGCTAAAATATAAAAGTAGCTGTCATTCAAAGACAACCTCTTGATGATAAAGATAAATATCGCAATAACTGAGTAATTGTAACTTATATAAACGATAAGAATTTAAACGTAATAAAGTTACAGATTTATTTAAATTATTACTGCCCAATGTAATTAAAACGATGTTAATATCTACTAAATAATGGCTTTTCTCAATACAAATAATAAAATATGATTTAGCACTAAACAGGAAATTGTTGTAATAAAATTAATAGTTCAGTTAAAAGTGAAAATTTATAGTTACAATTATTTACTATTACAGTTTACAATGCAATTACTCCGCTTTCTTCAATAAAAACAATCCCGTTATTAACATCTAATGGTAATCTGCAATAATTAAAACGAAATTAAAATAAGTATGTATGTTTATATTAATATATATTCTATTACTAGCTTTTGCCCGCGATTTCGTATCGGAATGTTGCTGATTGAAATGAAATTTTAATAGATACTATTAATATTGGAAAAATATTAATTGGCCAGCGCATTCTGTTTTTCAGTAGTAGTTGAAGAAACTAATTTTCGGCGACCTTTTCGTAAAACAATGAAACTCCTGGAAAAATTGAAAAAGCAAGATAAAGAATTCTTCCCAAAACCTTTAGGCATCTTTATGTGAAATTTCATCAGAATTGGTTCAACGGTTGGCCGTAATTACGTCATAGACAGACAGACATGCAGACAGAGTTACTTTCGTATTTGTAATATTTATTTTATTATATTCAAATTATTGTGATATTTTGGAAACAATACGGAGGTAGTTAATTTAAATATTGATAAGTAAACATTATTGAAATTTTATAATATATATTAAGTAGATATTTTTGTTAAGTCTGACTTAACGTGATTATTTATGGTTTCCATCACCAATCATGAACATGATAGCTTTAATTATTTCACCTTATTAAGACAAACCGCGGCGTTTACTTCAGTCATATTCTAAATAAACACTGAAAATTGAAGAATAATATATGCAATATATAAATATATGTATATGTAAGTGACATCAGCTGGGTGCATATAACATTTGGCCAAAAACAAATCTAGCAATACTTGTCATTTTTTTATATACAAAAATACGTGCATCTCATTGGTTTGAAACGAGTTATAATTTCGATCTCTCTCTGGACCTTAACTCTAAATGAGCATATGATGTGTCTCGCGTTACTACAATAATATTCTTCTTGGAATTAATGTAGACGAAAAGACCTATCATTTGAAATATAAAAAATGTAAATAAAATAGAATATTAAGGTAAACATAAAGATAAAATAATATGAATAATCTTAAAATCAGTTGCACTTGCGACTTCATACGCGAGGAATTTAACAACTTTATCTTTATTTTATAATTCTGAAATAAAAATAGCCTAAGTTACCCCTTACGACTTTAGCCAGGGAGAGTCCTATCAAAATCGGTCCAGTGTTTCTAGAGGTTAGCCGGATCAAACAGACAGATAGATTTACAGACAAAAATTGTTATTTTGGCATATGCATCCTTGTATACATACATATGCAATTTAATATTACAAGCAGACACTCCAATTTTATTTATTTGTATAGATTACTCAACCTTTATTTAGACAACTATCTTAAGTTATTAACTGTGTGACAAACAACGCATACATGGAACTACTGTGCCGAAAAGGATGAAATTAGGTATGTTTTTGTAGTAAAAGGCTGGAAGGATTTCTTGAAATTCTGACGGGAAAAGACCGGTTCTACATTTACAAACCACACCTTCATTTTACAGATCACACAAATTAAGTTAATTTAATTATAAAATGTCTATATTTATAATAAAACCATAGAAATGTCAATTTTGTTCATTGTAACTATACGATAATTAAGTAGCAGGGAGTACAAGTAGAAAATTGACACTGAACCAAAAAATGTGATTAAAAAATATCTTTTATATCTTTTCTTAAATGTATATGTGTAGGTAAGTTGTTGTTTATATGGATTTTAATTTTAAGGTAAATTGGTAGGTGTTATTTCGAAGACTCGTATCATTAAGTTTATAAATTTTAGTAAAATTTGTGATTTATGCAAGAACTCGGGCAGATGAAAGAACGGAATAGCTATAGTCGAGTAGTAAATATAAATATCCTCATAAGTGATAATTAAATATTTTTTGCCACATACCTACTATGTGGCAAAAAATATTTAATTATCAAAGAGTTCTAATCACTTGTTTTTAATTCGTTTATGTGGATTTGATAAGACAAGTTGCGCCACTCTACCCTCATTATTTCGAATGCTGAAGAAAAATAGAAAATACAATGTGTTGATACAGCTTCTCACTACCTTTACCGTAAAGCAGGAAAAGGAAGTTGTAACAAAAAGATATTGTTATTTACAGATTGCCTGGTGACGATCGCTTCATGCCATCTATAGGCAACGGTCACATAGCTACAAACATATTCAGCGATACGGTCTACATGAATGGGCTTTACAATGGAAGGAAGGGAGAAAGCCACCGCGCCAGAATACCAGGCTGGGCTAATATACGTCTAAACTCTACATTTACAAACCACCCCTTTAAGCCGATTTACAGTTTGGATACAAGACACGGAGTTTTTCAAGTAACTGTTAATAGAGAACGTTCGGTCGTGTCTCAAAGGATCTATGCTCACAGATTCTATACAAGAAGTATTATTAATCAAATCAAAGTTATGCCCAAACCACATGCAGGTAATTGTTTTTTTTTTATGAATTGAAGTTTTTTTTTCAACCAAAAAGGTTGTATTTGTTACTAAATTAAAATATAATCTAAGCTTATACATTAGGTATGTTTTAAGTTTATTCAAGACTTGTAAATAAAGTCCTAAAAATTAACTGTTTAGAAATTTTTTTTAAAAAAAGCAACAACAACTATGAAAAAAAAATAGCAAAATAACATATATATAAATTTTATACTAATACGACTTTATTGCTATTTAATAAAATTAGGCGCTAAATACATATTCGGTCTGAACTGTCTTTAAATACGAAAATTTTAAAGTAATTTTAATGAAATCATTCTTTATTTTAGATCCAAATTTCGTACACCACGAAATATGGGTAGCCATCAAGCAAATGGCGGGTCCCGAGAGCAAAGATATAGCGTTTGACAGTCCTACACCTGAGGTGATAAACGATGCAATCGTGTGGAAAGCCTGTGGCAGGACTAAGGAGACTGAGGAGCCTACATACCAGCCGATACCTATAGACGTTTGCGCTTACTGGACGTCAGTACCTGATCATTTGGTTGTACCACATTTGAGCAGAGTTTTTACATTTGCTATGACCGTTGACAAAAATGAAACGGTTGCGAGGCAGGAATTTATAAAAAGTTAGTATTTTAAAATGATTATTAGATATAAAGAGGTAAATAAGTGGGGGGGAAGGCGTACGATGACACTTCAAGGTATGATTTTTTCGGTAATATGTCACTCTACACTCCCGCACCTCACTTAAATTGTAACGTCGTAGTGAGGTACTAATTATTTTTTTGAAGAAGAAAAATAATAAAGTATCTAAGTCTAATAAGGCCCGCTTTTAATAACTTATCATATTTCATGCCGATTCCCGCTTGCTCAAGACACAAAAGTGTATAAATTTCTTTGTATTGATACTCATTTTTTAAACGTGATAGCACTTTTAAAAAATGAGTATCAATTTAATAAAAAATGTAAACTGGACTGCTGTCAATTTGATTCAATTTAATAAAAATATTGTCTTTCATTTATGCGTTATTTTAATAATAAAACAAACGTCATTTATTTATTCAGTGATATTAAATATTAGTGTTACAATACGTAAGGTAAATTATCGAAATATTTGCTGTTAATTTCTGTTTGTTAATATTTTATAATTAAATTAATTAATTACTTTCAAATCCATAATAAATTCAATATCAAGTTAGCTACTATTAATCAATACATTCTACATACTCGTACACCTATTCATTAATTGGTAATAATGATATTTAAAACAACTATAAAAGTATTCCTAAGAAAAATGTATTTTTTCTCTACTTAAACATTATTTTTAATGTAGGATTTGATGCAATCCACATATTATTTATTGTCTTGACAATATTACTTAGATTTGAATCATTAACTATTGCTTAAACGTTATTCTTTATAGTGTTTTATAGATTTTATTATACTAGGTTTTAACTGACAATTTAAGTTTCATAAATTAAATCATATTCACCATTATTATTACAAGAATCTGCCATATCTAAATAGGGTTATAGTATTTCTTTTATTAACACATCGCTCTATATCTAATTCGTGGACAGTATTACAGGAAGATGGCGAAGAACTATTTGAAAAGCACGTCGAGCAATGGCTTAAGCTCTATCAACAAGCTAAGATTGAAATAGAAGGGAATTTACAATTGGTAATTATTACACAAGTTAACCTTATATTAAGGCACTCTGTTCCACTCTTAACTAAACATCGCCGTTTGTGATGCCATCGAGAGAAAATATGAAAATATGAATAATACTTTAAATGACGTCAAACCCACTATATTACGTTTAAAGTCAAACGTTCTTCGACTGGGCTTCATCTGTAATATTTTTCATATATAAATATTTTTTTAACAAGTGCAAGAATATATTTAAAAACCAGTTACCTGAATATTTATAGGTGATTTATCAATTCCTGTACAGGTATGGTGTAATTAATAACAAATGTATCACCAGCTGGATGTGGTTCAGAATGTGTATTTAGGTTGATAGATGATGATATTTCAGTTCATTTTCAAATATATTTTTTTAAATATATTTTTTTAGTTTGACGTAATTATGCCGCATAGCAAGGTCTCTAAGGATCAAGGCTGTCCACTGAATTTGAGATATCATGTGTTAAGTGATGGTATTCAACACTGCACTTTGACTAACCAGAGCGAGAAAGTGAAAATAATTTTAAATATAATCACTCCCACGAATGGAACCGAACCCACAACCGGTCGCGTTTACAGTCCACTATATTCTTACTAGATTTTTAAATATTCTTACTAGATTTTTTTTGCAAATTGTAGACTTTTTATTTCTTTATTTCAGTCTAAAATGGTGAATGCTATATGGTACTACTTCTTGAGTTCGCTGCCGGCGGAAGAGTCTCACTTCCCATTAGATAGATTTTTTGGCCTCAGTCCCACTGGTTTGGCGAGAGGCGGCACTTTTGATGATTACGAAGGTAATTAAAATAGTAACTTGCTTTAAATAAAAAACCTTTAAATTCTAGTTAAAAATTTTAAGAATTTTATTATTTCGATGTAGTCTAGTTGATCTAAAAGCCTTAACTTAAGTTGATGACCTGAGTCTTTTGTCATCTATTTTAGATAAATACTTAATTACATAGTCGTCGTCCTTTTCTCTTCCTTTTTATGTTATCAATTGAAATATTGCCTAAATTGTAATTCAAACCTTTTACGCATAGTAATAGCGCTACAAATTATTTATTGTGAGTAACAATTCTCCGTTATTTGAATATATTATTATATATAATAGTAAAATATGACATATAACTCCTGACGCGTAAAACACACATTCCCTTCGCTAGAAATGTATTTGTCAATACAATGCATAGTACATACTATTTATATATTTGCATTATTATAAAAATATATTTTTTTTATTTCTCGTTTACATCTAATTTGAAGATCCCTCGGCGAGCATATGAAGCATATGAAAAATTTCATGCTCATCGTTCTGAATAATTTTCTTTAAAAGGAGATCTAAAGAAGTCGATTTTTCTTTACGTTTTAATATATTTTAATTTATACAATCGTTCCAGGCCACAACTTTTGGGATACAGAAATGTGGATGTTCCCCTCAATCCTTCTTTTATATCCGAAATACGCGAACAAGCTGTTACAGTACCGACTCGACAACGCATACGTCGCGTCTGAGCTCGCGAAAATGACCGGAAATAAAGGATATAGGTACTTTTTATAATCTACATATTGTGTGTAGTGAAGCTTGTCACTAAAACTAAAACAAATAAAACTATGTATATATATATATATATATATATATATATATATATATATATATATATATATATATACACATACATAGTTTTATTTGTTTTATAGTGACAAGCTAGCTAGGTTAGGCCGAGAGTAACTTTGTACCGTTTCTTCAAAATGATCATAAATACCTTTTCCATACTCTATGGCGAGAATAAACACCCTTCTCTGTAAGATAGCTCAGAACCTGGAAAGATAAAAATTGTTTCAAAATCGAATGGCTCAATTAATAACTTCTATTCTAAAGATATCCATGGGAAAGTGCGTACACTGGATCCGAAGTGACTCAGCCGTGTTGCCCTGAAGTGGCGGAGTTCGAGCAGCACATAACCGGGTGCATAGCGTTCGCTGCGAGACAGTATCTAGCTGTGACAAGGGATGAAAATTGGTTGAAGGTAAATAAAACAAATAAGTCGGAATTTAATAAAAAAATACAAAGAATATTTTTATAAAAATAATAGAAAAAATTGAGCACGTCGAGAGGATGAGTGATGAAAAAATGGTATGGAATATTTATTGAGCAAAGGTGAGTGGTACGCTCTCGTACCGGAGAGTCCTCGGTTCACTTTCGAAAACACAGTAACAATGATACTGATGGAAGGTCACGTAAAAAGCATGAGGACACCCTGAAGGGATGTTTGAATGTGGACGACTTGAAAAAGGTATGCAAGTAACGTAGCGTTTGGCGCTCCGTCCTTTTTGACTTCCACGCAAGAGATGAAGCGTGAAAAAGAAAACAGTTAATCGTATATTATATGTTTCTTAGTCACTTAGTTACATATTTAAGCACTTTTTAGATATTAAAGTAATTCCTTTAAAATTATGTAATATATTTTTTGTTTTATTTTTTTTATGTACGCTTCTAATCAATGTTTCACTGTTTACTTATAGCATGGCGGATGTTCCATTGTAACAAATATAGCTGATTTTTGGGCGTCTCGAGCCGTTATAAATTACACGACTGGCTTCTACGATATTTCAAGTAAGTTATTGTTTATTTACATTAAATAATATTATAAGCATTAAGGATATTTATTAAGTGCCTGACTTTTGTCAGAACCAAAACCAATATTAGTAGATGGATTCCCACTCGGGGAAGGATATTTAAGAAAAAATCCGGTGTTGCGCAACTTAACTGAAAATGTCTCAATTTGAAGCTCAGTTCAAATAGAGACATTCAGCTTTGAGATAATGTGTGTCAAGCGACGGGACACGACAGCGGAATATGAACAAAGTGCCTCATTGGATCATATTGAAGAACGATTTTTTTATTTCTTGTCTCCAATTTCATTCCTGCATACTTCATATAATATACGGGATTTGCGTGTTGTGAACCTCATTACTAATTTTTAATAATTTTATATTATTGTTTTTAGCTTCTCGCTTTTTATCCCGCATAGCAGGGTAGACAGAACGCACCTAGTGTCGAGACACTCCGTACTTCGCTTTCCTCCGAATTCGAGACATTGCGTGTTGGATAGTGGAACTAAACGCCGCACTTTGTATTTACCAGAGCGATGAAGTGAAAATAATTTAAATATAATCACTGCCTCGAGTGGGGATCGAACCGAAAACCGATCACGTTTACAGTCAGACGCTGTCGCTCTGTGCCACGGCCATTTTTATCTATATATATTTTTACAAAATTTAATTTAATTTAATTTATCAATGGTAGTGTTCTGTAAATGATGTTGGCTAAATCATATATATTTTTTTTGTTTATTAATTATTTCTTTTTGTTTAGATGTAATGGGCCCAGATGAAGACCATAGTAACATAACCAACTCTATATTCACAAACGTGGTAGCTGGATACTCCCTATATTTGGCACAGTAAGTATAATTTCCTTTGCAATTTTTAGTTCTTACTAACGTATAAAATTTACCAAAGTAATAATTGTTGTATACAATTGAAAATAGTTAAGTTGTCAATACTATTAGTTGCTATTTTAAAAATATCAGGCGCTACGTATATATCTACACAATGTTTCCTACATCGTTATACCACTAGGTATATTGAATAGTAATGGAAAATTTCCCATTTTTGATCTTGTTTTTGGTGATTTGCATGAAATAAAAAAAATTAGTGTTGCCCGCAAAACTTGCGCATTGAAAATAACCTTTTATTTTAATATTGTATATTATACGCCATGAATGTAAAAACTTTAACTTATTTAATGAAAATATGCATACAAAAGAGACAAATTCATTAATTTATTGACAATTAATTGAGTAATTTTAACATTTACACTTAACGTTCACCTTTATATTCGAACTGTACTTAAAAATATAATATTACATACTTGAAACAATAATTTTGCAGATACGTGTCATGTCTATGCAAATCCTACTACATGTCGCACAATCCAGATCATTGGGCGGATATTGCTTGGAGCCTTTCCCTTCCCTACGACCAGACTTTGGATTATCACCCGCAATTCCAAAACTACAACCGCGGAGAATCCATTAAACAGGCTGATGCTGTTCTACTTGGCTTTCCTTTGTTATATCCTATGAATATGTAGGTATTTTAAATTTTTATTTTGGAGCATTTTTTTCTCAGTTCTATACTTTTATCCCGCACAGGTTCCTCAGGGTAGACAGAAGTGCCTAGTGTCAACACACTTCGTGCTCCACTTTAAACCAAAATCGAAACATTGCGTGCTCAAAGGTAGAACTCAACACTGCGCTTTGTCTACAAGGAAATTAAAATAACTTTAATCGTTTCCCTGCGTGGAAATCGAACTCACAACCGATTAAGCATACAGTTAGACGCTGTCTCACTGCACTCTTGTATACATATTACAATATTTTTAATATGTAAAATCTGTGTGTTGAAGAATGTTACGTTAAATAAAAATGAAAATTGTGACTTATAAATTAATATCGTTGGCAATGATAATTTATGTATCTACTTACGACATTAATACAATATTTTTCGCCTGCACTCGTCAAGGGCCATTAAAAAAGAGAAAGTAAATATATGTAAAGTTTAATATCAGAAAGTTGCTGGTAATCGCTTCGATCGTTTGACAGTTCATGTAGTCGTACTTATATCTGAGAGTTAATTATTTAAATATTATGTTTAAAGGAAACAAACATTAAAACGGTGAATTTTAATTATATGACTTTATAGTTTAATTTAATTATTATTCCTTTTATTCAAAATTGTACTAGTTTTATATTATATAAATAATATTATAAATATATAAGGTTCAAAATATTTCAAAATTAATTATATTATATTAGAGTATGAGTGAACAAAAGTTCAATAATTATTGAAAATACAAAAGAAAACCAAATATTGTTTCATTTTTAACAATTACTATGTTAGATTACTTATGTTAAAACAATAAATATGTATACTTTAAACTGAAATAAGTTATGTAAATACATATTCAATTATGTGTTGTCACATTGCGCCACGACCGGCCTCTATGTTAAAATTAATTTCATTTATTAATTATAATAAATGTAAATCTTCTTATAATAAATGTAAATGTAAATCTTATACTTCTTAGTTCCACACGAGCAAACGACCTTGTCTACTATGAATCGGTGACCCGTAGTTCGGGGCCCGCCATGACGTGGAGCATGCACGCCATAGGGCACTTGCAGTTAGAGGACGACGTGAAAGCTGCAGAGCTTTTCAATAAAAGCTATGAAGGATACGTTAGGGAACCTTTTAAAGTAAGTAAAAAGTTTTACGCTTTATACCAAAGGACAAGGCATATAGACAACCTAGTGTCAAGACACTCCGTTTATATACATATTAAATATTAATGTTTAATCTAAAATTATCGTAATTTAAAATATTAAAATATTTCTTTGTAGAGTAGAATTTATTTTCATTTCTCTACTCTGGTAAAACAAATCGCGGCTATGAAATCAGTACGACATCTCTCGATTTTGGACACTAAAACACTACGCTTTAATATAATATTTATTTCATAGATATGGAGTGAGCTGCGTCGTCCAAATGTAGGGGCAGTGAACTTCCTCACGGGCATGGGTGGTTTCCTACAAGCCATTATGTTTGGGTACGCAGGAGTTAGAATACACTTGAACCGGCTTGAAATCATCCGCCCGATACTACCCCCTGATACTACTAGATTACGAATTAAAGGTAGGTAAATAAAGTGTTAGTTTTAAATAATATTAATTATTTCTGATTGAAAACTCAATTAGTTGTGAATTCAGTTCCGATTGTGGTAGATGGTTTTAATTAAAATTTATTTTCAATTCTCTGCTCCGTTAAGATAAAGCTCGGCGTTGGGTTCGCCACTCAACACACTACGTCTAAATTTCGCGCGGAAAGCAGTCAACGTAGTGTCTTGACACTAGGTTATCTCTACCTTTCCTCTTATGCGGAATAAAGTTTGAAACTGTAAAAACATTTAATATTATTGCAATAATAATTGGACCTAAAAAGTGACAAGTAAAATAATAGTATGTAAGTACTGAGTGAGTTGTAAAAATACGAATTTCAAGTTTGTTCACGAGTTCACGAGTTTTCAGGTTTAATGACTTTAAGATGTTCTTCATTATAGTATAATCTTCATATTTATTATTAAATATTTTTACTTTATTAAATATTTAAAGCCGGTCGTGCACTGGGACCGAGTCTGACTGTAAATGCGATCGGTTGTGAGTTCGATCCCAATCGGAGAATTTACTAGTTAAAGGTAAAAAATAATTTCAATATAAATATAATATTTCTCGCAGTGCGTATTAAATCCAGATCCATCACCTCTCCAGTCTAGCATTGTTGCACTACGCCAGTGGTCTTATCAAAAATTATTTATATTTAATATATTCACAGGTATAAAGTACTTAGGTTCAAATCTGACACTAGACATAAGTACAGTGGAGACTACTATTACGGTTTCTTCAATAGACGACAGTTTGCCTCTCATCATATTCAATGGAAAGTATAACGTGACTTTGGTTCCCGGAATGACAGGTATTTTTTATAATCTATTACTTAATTACTTATAAAATATATAACTTTTTAGTGTCATTTTTGTATGTATATAGCCAAATTCAAATCCACATTCATATAAATACGTGATTTCTAAAATATTTACTTACTAAAAGGAGAAGGTTACTCAATTTCACCGTATATATGTTCTTTTACACCGTATATATGTTTTTTTTTTGTTAAAAAAATTGTGAACATCAGTGTTCGAATCCTCGCCTATTGGTTCTTAATATATTTAAAGTTTCATACATTTTTCGCTAACTTTGATCTCTTAAATAGTTCAATTTAGTTTTACAAATGGCTAATCTTATATAAACGACAGTAGAACGATTAACCTTATCTTAATAGGCTATCTATTTATAATTTATTACATAATATCTCGTACACTACTTAGATAACGATCCTAATAAAACAACAAAATATCGTTGATTTTAAACGATACATCATCATTCATCAAACTGTACAAATATAAACAGATAGAAGGCCCATATTCATCACAGTATGTCATATTAGAAGGATTAACTCCCCCGGGTACAGTGCCTTAAATGTCCAGTCAACACTGCCAAGGAATCTAATCTCTTTGACTAACACTTTATAATTAGTAATTTATAGACTACTGTAAAGTGTTTTAAATATTTTTAAGCAATCCAATGGGAAATAAGCCATTGTGATACATAATGGGATCTTTGATTTTCGCCATTTTTATACATTTTAAATCAAGCTATTTTAAACGGATCACTTTACAGTAATCCGTGGTCACATAAATAAAGTATTCGGAAGTCTCAGGTTTCCTAAAATATATTTTCGAATACCAAAATATACACGATTAATCCGTTTAAAATAGTTTTATTCCATTGTGGTACGGTTTGGTTGCGATGTAGCTGATATACATAAGTTATATGTTGACGTAATGTAAATAGAATTTCTTTTTATTCTTTCTGGAAAAGAGAGAGTGAAAATATAGCTGTTTGGTACTTAATAGCCTAATTGTTCTAAAATATACATTTATTATTATACATGCATTACGTTTACTCAAAGTTTTATGATTTTCATAGTTTAAAATTTCCGTAACACGTTTATTTTTTATAGATTATATAAGTATTATAGTATTATATATTTTTTACAGTGAAACTAAATGGCAAAGGACCATTCGCGATTCGTTCTTCGCAATGGAAACAGTGCAAGCTACCAGCCGACAGAATAGGACAGAGCTATTTACGACCTTTCGACGATTAATTATATATTATAATGGAAACATGCATGGTTGAGAGAAAAGAAAATTGGGTAAACTACTTTCATAAAATTGTTAAAGGGAACAAATGCAAAGAAATCTCAAGATTTTCGCGACACAGTTGTCGGTTTGATTTCCACTTGGAAGAAAAAATATTTTTAAAATTTAATTTGGCGTTGAGTTCCTACGCTGTCTCGATTTTGAATGGAAAACAGTTAACGGAGTGTCTTGACACTATCCTGTTATACGGGGTAAAACGTAAAGCTGTTTTTTATATATATTTTGGTTCTAGTGATTTTTACTCATATTAAATTTTTAATATTTACATTATATATTATTTATTTAAATTTATTAGGATTAATCTCGAATACATATTTTAGAAATATTACGTTTCGTACGATTTGCAGTATATCTATGGTCACTGACAGAAAAATAGTCAGTGATTAAAAAAATTGTAAAGCAAATTAAACTATTAAATTTTATTATTAAAACGAAACATTTTTATTATGAAAGCAAGTTAAACTATTAAATTTAAATTATGAATGTTTGAGGTAACAAAGGACAAGAACAAGACACAAACTGTTGAAAGTAACTTATTTTTTGTGGAAAACGGAAAACAAATATTATTGTATGCGGTTTACTGCTTTTTTAAAAAAGTAACAATAAATGTAAGTTAAGATTTAAAAATTTTATTTTGAGGTAGAAATACAAAAAAAATCCATGCATGTCTTCGATAATAGTGTGAGGTGTATAATTGATTATTATATAGTTATTCTAAGTAAACAATGTGCCATGTATATACATATATAATTGTATTGTAAATTAAATATATAATTATATTAATTGTGTATATCATACATTTATAGCAATAAAGTGACTGGTTTTTCTTATTTTTATTTATTTATATTTCATAACATTTCCAAAGCTATAAAAACATAAACTATTTTATTATTTATAAAAGAATTATATTTTTTATCTACACAAATAAACAAAATTGCAAAGTCTGTTCGTAATCATGAAATAATTCTTTCTGAATGTATTAAAAAACAACGAATCAATGAGTTGAATTCGACGAAGTCGCGGTTACAGCTAGTCTTTTCTTCTTCACTCTTTATTTCGCATTCGCTTTATTTCCGAAACCAAGACATGGCCTGCTGAATGGCAAATTCAACTCAGCACTTTGTCTTACCAGAGCGAGGAAGTGAAAATAATTTCAAATATAATCACTCTCCCGAGTGGAGATCATATCCACAGCCGATCGCGTTTACAGTCAGACGGTGTCCCACTGCGCCACGGCCGGCAATGAAAAATTATAACTTTTATTAAAAGCAATTAAACAAGTACAGAATATCAAGTATTAATCTTAATATCTGATATTGTGTGCTTGTTTCATGTAAATTGACACACGTTGCTATGGGCAACGGATTGTTAACGTAGCAATCGTGCTAGCATAAAAATTTAATAGAAAAAATACTAAAATGGAATCGAAATAGCCGAGGTCAGGCTTTGGCGCCCCTCCTTGAGGTTTTTAAATGCTGTTTGTCCTTCTCTCATGGTGTTGTATAAACTTTAATCAGGTTTAGTTTCATCTGAACGGGTTGCCAATTTAGACCAGCTTGGCAATTGGCTTTCCTCAAGGTGGCGGATCCCATAAATTAATATTTCAATATTTACTTTATACTTAAGGTTTGAGAATATTTCAATAGCGTGATTCAGGGATTGTATGAGAAATTTAATATTTTGATTTTAGTAATGTACATAATTATTAAATTACTTCAAATGTTATTTCTAGTTGTTTTTATTTAATACTGTTATGACTGTAACTGTAACTCTACATAAATAAGTAAATGATAGTCGTTAATTTGAGAGAAGGCAAAGTGAATCTAACGTCATCTTATATATTATTATTAATTTTTCTTTTTTGAAAAAACGAATTAAAATTAGAACGCTAATCTGAACAAAAATAATATTAATTTTACTATTTTTAAAGTGTTGTTTCTCACTTAGGAATAGAAAATATTTTTAAAAAACGTATAAAAAGGTTTTGGAACGCAGCGAGATCCGCTGCGGTTTTTAATCGGATTCAGATTTTATACTTTTCTTAAAAATATTATTATTTATTATGCAATCTAAATATATGCAACTTATCAGTTAACAGTATAAAAATGCATGGTGTGATAACATCGTGGCGCAGTGGGGCTATATCCGGCTGTAAACGTGACGGTTGAGGGTTCGACGTCTACTTGGTGCTATTATTACGCTTGCTTAAGTTATTTTATATTTTGGAAAGTGGAGGCCATTCCCTGCGCTTGATTATTTATGTGTTTCTTATTATGTAATTTTAATTTTTGTTAATTTTACTATTAATAAAAAAGTATAAATACGTATTCATACTTATTCCGTTTTCAAACTTAGTAATCGAAAAAAATCTATAATGTTTAAACTTCATATTACACGATGGACTCCATCGTGCCTCAATGGGATAACGTGTGACTGGAAGCGCTATTGTTTTTGGGTTCGATTCTGCTTCGGAGAAATCATAAAAACTCTATTTTACAACGTTGACTTTTTATATAAAAATATTAATTAATAAAGCAAATCGGGGTACAGATGCTTTTTGAATAATTAAATTAAATTTATTGAATCGAATTGTGTTGGAGGAAAATTTATATAAGAAATAACGTGGGGAAAAGTATCTTTAATACTGAGTGTCTTTTATCTTAATAACAAGTAGCCGTTGAGTAAAGTTACTTAATGGAAAGATGCCATTGACAACTCGAAAATGTAAAACACCTTACGCTATATGGCGAACGGTAAATTTTTGAATTACCTATGAACTGCTTCAAATTGGTCTCCGAGCCAATAATATCTTACGTCATACAAACTTCAAGGTATATTTTATTACATACCTAAATGTATAACATTTAGAAGACAGACGTAGGGTTCAAACCTGTTTGTGTTCAAAGATCTGATAAAAACTCGATATTGAACTCGTTTTTTAAATATAAATATTTGAATGGTAGCTTATGTGGCGCAGTTGCTATGTGCAATTAAATGAAATGGTGGTAGATACGAATCGTATTGAGGGGACAATTTATATGATAAAATTGTTTTTTCAACCTTATGTTGAAATATTTACCGTACTCCGTAAATTAAACACGTCATACACGTCTCACAATTACAATTAATTACTCGAACCACACCTTTACCAAAAAGCCCCGATCCTTTCATGAACTCCTTTCTCTCATTTATCTCTTTTATCTAATTTCTTTATTTAAATTTTAAATAAAATAATATTTTTTTTACTTAATACTAATGACAATTATAAAAATACTTTAAATGTTAACATTAATTTTTGGAATAAGTGGGTGATGTTGAAATGAAATAATAGAAGAGATTCATGAAGGTGACGTGTAGCAATAATAGAACTATGCCAAGATTGTTTTTTACGAGCAAAATATTTATAAATACAAAAAATTATATGTAAAAAAAATTAGCGAACTCAGCCCTTTGTCTTCATAGAAAGAAATTATAAAATAATTTAAACAATCATTTTCCTGAATGAGAATCGGGAACATACATCATCACGTTTACATAAGACAGTGCCCTACGGTGAGTTTGTTAACTCATAAGTACAACGTAGTTGTACCTACCAATTGCTAAACATTTGCTAACAGAGGGGTAATTTCTCTAGTCATATATAATGATAATAGATTTTCTCTGTCTACCCTCAAAGTATTGTTTGGTAAAGATTAATCAACATACGGACGATATTATCATTTTATATTCTTATCATTAAAGGCATACAAACTTTATTATTAAATAAACAAACATAACCTCAAATATAGTAATAAATTGATATTACTTATTATATTAAGCAAAACTAGATTCGTTATACAATTCCTGAATCGCGCTATTGAAATATTCTCAATTCTTATGTATATAATGAGGACCGAGATCTCTTCTCATGGGATCCGCCACCTTGAGGGAAGCCAGTTGCCAAGCTGGTCTAAGTTGAGCAACCCGTTCAGAAGAAAACTAAACAAAGTTCAGTTTACACAATTACATAAAATGAATCAAAGCTTAAAAGCTCTTGAAACCTCAAGGATTGGCGCAAAGCCTGTCGGCTAATTTGATCCTTTTTGTTGGATTTCTTTTTAATTTTTTTAATATAGATTTATTTGTTGCTAGAAAATTTTATTTAGTAAGATTTGCATATGTTAGGAAATATTTATACAATATTACAAATTTGCATAGAAGATAATTTTTTATCGTTCTGTGAAGAAATATTTAAATTATATAAAATACTTACTTTTATAAGGTTTAATATCTAGTTTTATAGGTAGTTTTTGTGAAATCTTGCAAGTTTAATTTGACCCACTTATCAGTGTCCGATTGGGCTAAAATTTGGAATACACCCTTACTTACAAAATGGCAATGCAGTTATATATAATTAGTAATGGTATTATTTCGATTAATTACCAACGATCGACAAGGACGAGTTATATATACGGTGGTATGGATATTTGATCGAAAAGTCGCTGCAAGAAAATGTCGGTTTACATATTTTATACTATTCATCCAATATAGGTATCAAATGAAATGGCTTGAAGAGCGACAATTAAGAAATATAATAGAATATTAAAAAATTTTACAGAAGCTTGTTTTTAAAGATATATTTTAAGGAACTTTTGTAGGGAGTGTTAATGGTTAGAAAAATCAGCTTAGGTGGCGCTATACTATAATATTCGAAATTCTTCTCAATTTTTTTTGACGGTATATAAATAAACTTATTTTAGCATTCAATTATTTTTATTGAGTTTTAAAACTTAAAGCCTAAAAAAGCTAGCTTCTTGTAAAAGAAAGAAAACTTTTAATACTGTTAAAATAATTTTGTCCTGACAGTAAATTCTTTAGACCGGTAAAAGTTTTAAATTGGTTGTGGATTTGATTTGCACTCTGAGAAATGATTATTTTTAATTTATTTTCATTTCCTTGCCTTGGTAAGATAAAGCAAGACATTGAGTTCCGCCGTTCAACACGCAATGTGTTGAATTTGGCGAAAAGCGGAATACGGAGTGTCGTGACACTAAGTCTACCCTGCTAGGCGGGATAAAAGAGTGAAGCTAAAATAAAATCATGTATAGGGAAAAGTATTACGAGAGGATGCCTCCTGATGATCCCTTGGAATTGAATTTTTATGAATGAATAACAATATTTTGTGACTGCGAACCAAAATAAGGTTGATTTTAAGTCTATGGAATTGTTGCTCCAAGTGGTCAATTGCAGTGATATACCTGACCACTAATATACCAGTATTAGTGGTCAGGTATATCTGACCACTAATATACTACTCACTGCAATACTGCATTTTTGGACTCCATGGCATATTATTGTATTATAAAGATTTTATAGATAATTTTATCGAAGATTATAATCTTATGGTATACCATAGTAGGTGTGCGAGAAGATCATGGACCATCTTACAAGCTGTACCTCATGCATAGCGGAACATTGTCAATATCATCTTCAATACTTAATGATGGCGATAATATATTTTTGCATCTTGTCAGCTTCGATTTTCTATTTCCAAAGACTGTAGGCATAAGAAGTTATTTTTAAGTAAACGAGTGTATATGTATATCAATAATACATTTAAAAGGAGCTTTTATGAATCTGTTTTCTTTTCGTATTTTTTATTTTGTCATTTTATTAAATGTGAATAATTGTAAATAAAAAAAAAACAAAATAAAAAATACAGGAAGAAAATAGATTCATAAAAGCTCTTTCTAAGAGAAAACAGGCAGAAAAGATATTTGATAAAGGAATACAATCCGGGAGGACGAGAACGTCTTGTTCCCGAAATCTAAGTTTAGATAGAAAATACATTGTGACTTTTGAGCTGGTGACGAATAGGTAAAACGTTCTGTGAGCAAGAGAGACGTATTCTTACACGAAAAAACGTAAACTCCAATAAATTATAGTTGTTTTTTTATAATCCTTTAATTTACATTATTTTTTAAATAATTATAAGGAGGAAAATCCTCTGGATCATCTCGTTCATACCCTAGGGACAGCCGGATGTAGAAAATGAACTTTCACTAATTTTTCTGAGAAAATTTATAATAATTTCAAAATCCAGTAAACAACATTCTTCCTTAAGGGGACCATCTTGTAAACCTTTCCCGTCGTTCATATAGTATGAATTATACGTAGTTATTTAATTAATTTATTTAAAGATCTAAGACATTATAGAAGAGACGGTCCAATCTGGCCCCAGATTAGAAAGATTTTCTGTTTCAACGCACTTGTACCTATTTAGATTAATTTTTTATCAACGTTTTCCATGACATTACAAGCCATATGAATTTCGTGATTTCTTAAAAACAAAGAGAATGTTTTAAAAAAGTTTATATCGGGTCCTTTTATTCGCTTCTACATATTCATATTTTTTACTTATCTTTAACTAATTTACTAATTTTTATGAGTTAAAGATGAATAAATTAGTTAAAGATAAGTATGTTTTTTAAACGTTTTGAATTCCGTCTATTCGTTATTTTTTTATTATTTCAACATTTTTGAAATCTTAAGTTTAATCAGGTTTTTCTAATGGTTTTCATAGGAGCCAGGTCGGATATTACATATTTTTTTTCAAACGATATTTAATGAGACGTTTCATAGAAAAGGTATATAGCTTCGTCAACTTCTGCTGCGGTTCGGTAGGTAGAATGAGAGGTGGTAGCCTCCCAAGTTCGTAAATCGGCTCATGCTTTACAGTTTGAGAAAACCTTGGTTATATTCATAAATATATCATTGGCTACCGTACAATAGGTGTCGATAAGTATGTTTATAAGCTATAACACTTTGATATGAAACATGAAAATTAAAATAAATTATTTTTAAAATAAAGTATATAAAAGCAAGTAAACAAGTATTATATTACAGCGACACAACATTATATAAGCAAAAAACACTTGGCATTTTGAAATTCTTACGATAACAAAAAATCGTTGTACAAAGTATCGCGCGATCTGATGTCATCGATTTAGATGCCAGTTCAATATATAGCTTTATGAGCTTTATATTTGTGTCAATAAATTATAAATTTTAAATGTCGTTTTGATTTTTGTTGTCATGTTCGTAGGTTCAAATCTTACGTTAGGAAAATTAGCTACATTTAGTAGTTGTTTTTTTTTTAAATTTAATATGACGGTACAGGTAATTCGTCTGTATTGTCATTGGTATTTTTTGCTAATATTTTATAAATTGATTTTATCTGTACAAGTAAATAAAATTGGACTGTCTGTCTGTTATATTAAAATAACCAAATTTTACACACAACAACACTGTACTTATACCAAAATAACATTTTTTACAATTTATTCTCTTTTTTTCTGTTTGTTCCGGCTGATCCTTTTAAAGGCTGAACCTATTTAGTCGGGAGTTTCACTGACAGATAACTAATTTAATAATAAGTAACTTAGGTTGCCACTATTTGAGAATTATATAATAAAGAATAAGTTGTTGATCCAGATGTTAAATCCACGCAAGCGTAGTCGCGGGCGCAGCTAGTAATTAATAAGAACTAATAAATATCTAATAAAACTGTAAATACATTGACAACAAAAAATTAATTGACAGTAATTTTTCAAGTCTAAACAAGTTAATAAAACTTAGCAGTAGAGCTAGTTTATAGCATTGAGCGTTATATTTAAAATTCTTTTTTATTTTTTTAAAAGCAATAAAAATATTATTAACTTTACTTTAAAAAAATAACCGAAATAACATGGCCATGTACATTTGTACATGCTTTTTAATAAGATTTTTTTGCAATTTTGGTATACCAAGATAGTCAGACAGAAGCTAAAGTCTAGACGTTTCAATATTCATTTAGCACGAGGGATTGTAAGTGTTATATGGCGGAACTCTACGCCACACGCCAGAATTGACCAACATCAGTGTTTTCACTCAAACGCTGTCCCACTGCGCCATGATGTCCTCATAGGGAATATATGATATTAACTATATTTACAGAATGTGAACCTGTACTGCCTAAGTAACATACCCAGCCTATGTATTAGTCTAACTACTTATACCATATATCTCTTCCAAACTTCACTATTTACTTGTAGGTTGTCCGCGTACACGTACACGTTTTTACACCTGTAGGTTAAAGTCGATGTTTACTATGCCCTTTGTTGTAAAAGTTTCGTACAAAATTCAACATAATGGTATTATTGTAGAAATAATCTAATAAACTACTACTAAACTTGCAGGTCTTTCTGTGCTACTTAATGAATTGACAGAATCCATAGTCAGAACGAAAGTTTCTTTAGATTCGGCTTCATGATTTGCTCTGTATTGCAGGATAAACAGAAAACCAAGCGCATGACGGAACTCAACGCTGCGCTTCGTATTAGCGGACCGGTGAAATAAAACAATTTAAACATAATTATTTCCGCGAGTGGGATTCGAATCAGCGACCCGCAGACCCGAATCGATACATACCGTTTAGAGTCAGACACGGCCAATTTGTACTACATTATCATTATAATATATTGAAATATATAACAGCCTGTTTTTTTTTATTTTCAGTCATAAGTATAAAAAATGTGTGAAATGAGTGTTGTTTACCGTACAAATAGAACCTCCGAATTAATAATTCACTTTCAAAGCGCATCATTATCTAATATGTTACAATTCATATGCGATCGCTTTAACAAGTATAGCTACACGTTCTCAATTGCATACGACAGGTCATTGACTCAATAAACTAAACTAATGATTATTATAAAACTTGCTTATGAAATAGTTACGTCAAGTTTCTTCAGAGTACCTACAAAATTTTACATTTAATTTCGCTTTTCTCCCTCATATGACTGACCAGGCAAAGAGATGTTATGAGTGGCGGAAGTGAACACCGCGTATTGTTTTATTTAAGCAAAGAAAATGCATATAACATTTTTCACCAATCTCTAGGGCGGGAATAAAAACTACCATCATCGCTTGAACAATAAGACACTGTTTCCAGCTCCACTGCGCTGTAATAGATTTAAAAAATATGTATAAGAAAAAAACTGACTGTAACTAAATAAATTGAAACTAAGCAAATTGTATTTGAAAACTTAGTTTATAATAAATTTAAAAAAAAAAATTAATATATTGTTTTTTTTTGTAAAAGAATAAATTTTGATTATAAACTTAATTTTGATCGAACGAGCTCACGAATTCCACGAGTTCATTTTTTGCTTACTAATATACTATTAAGTTTAGCAAACTTGTTCAAATGTAAGAAGTGTATAGATTTATTCATTAATTCTACATTATTATTTTATTACTAACAAATATAAAAGTCCACGATTATACCTATAATTTAATCAAAAACAAAAATTGATTTATTATTTTATTTCAAATTTTAAAAAGACACTTCAAGGATTCTGCTTTTCTCATTATTTTGCTATTACTATAATTACAATAATTTTAACGAATCGGGTCGCCAAAAGTCAATCATAATAGCCTAAGTAAGATTTACTTACATTGATATATAGATAAGTAGCTTCATGCTACATCCCGCATAGCAGGATAGTCAGAGACAACCTAGTGTCAAGACACTTCATTAACTACTTTCTATCCGAAATACAAATAATAGATATATAAAGAGTGAAGCTAGTAAAAGCTTGTTTAAAATATGAAAAAGAAATATTACACATTGAAAGATAAAATAAAATACATACAAAAAAAACACAAATAGTTTGACACCATTTCCTTTATTAATGCGTCCACATTGTGTGACAATTTAAGTCATTCTTCAGTAAACATCTGAAATGACGATACTGATGAATAACAGGGAATATAATGTAAAAAAATATTAAACACAAGTACTTAAAAACTATAAAAATATGTACTTTCATACAAATATTAAATAAGTTTTACAAATAAATGATTTACAAAAGAACTTAGCTTATTTTAAGAATTAGAAGAAACAATTCTCCATTAAAAAATTAGATGGTTTATGAAGAAATAATTAAAATAAATAAAAACGCTATTAAAAATGTCATGTTTTCAAATAGTCGAATTAAAATATATATAATCAAACATAAAACAGACAAATCGTTTTAAAGCAATAAATGACAATAATTAATGTACTGAGTTTATCACAGGGAGCTTTGGGATATTATCTTTATACTTAACATTCAGCTCTTATCGTAAGTACTTGCTTAATAATAATTGCGTATTAATTACTAATAAATCATAAAAGCACTTACATATTGGACCAGATAAAATTCCTTTTAAGGAAGATGAAACATTTGTGCTAGATTTTGATGTAAACATCAAATTTGTCAATATATTTACATCAAATCTGGCAGAATTTAGTACAATTCTTGATCTACATAAGAAAAAATAAGAATACAGTACTTTCTTATATTTTAAGTAACAATTTAAGGCAAAAATAACAATATGTTTGGTTGTTTCAAAACAAAAACAAAATACAATATTTTTAGGTCTTACCAAAGAACTATCCAGATATTGTCATTTTTAGGTCTTACGTAAGGACTATCCCTGAATGTCTGGTCTCCTTATATTATAAATGTATTGCGTCATTAAATAAAAAAATGTTCTAATAAAATACACTATACATAATCAATGCTTATCCATACATATAAAAACACTTAATTTAATTATTATATATTCAGAATCTTTAAAACAATATAACTAACGAGAGTGTCTATCTATTATTCATTTTAACTATTTATTGTTTATTGTTATACAGATAATTAAAATTAGAGTGTCTGTTTGTAATATTAAAATGCTTTTTTCTAAATGCATATGTTATAATGCAATGCGTATGTATGTCAACATTGTACATATTAAAATATTTTTTTTACATAATAAGATCTTTATTTTTCGCGATTTTATATAATGAGCCAATACTAAAAATATACGCATTTTTAGTATTGGAAAATAAATTTTAAAAAATCCGTCTCTGACTTCGTCAGACAAATGCTGCCAAGTCGACCTATGACCACGGACTACTGTAATGAGTTCAAAAGGTTGGGTGTGAAATATTTTTTCAAATAACATTTGGTATTTGAAAAAAATTCCATGGCCTTACTTTATGATTGATTTAAAAAGCATATTATTTAACATAAAAAAGTACCTTTACACTATATTCTGCATAGCAGGATAGTTAGAGATAACCTGGTGTCAAGACACTCCGTTGATTTCTTTTCGCCAGCGTGCTAAGTGGCGAAATCAACGCAACTCTTTGTCTTCGTAAGGCGGAAAATATATATTTTTTATATATAACCATTCTCAAACCCACATTTTTGATCTTCTCGATATAATACCTAATATACTCCTCCGTAAGCATAATTTGTTTAAAAACATTTTCTTTTCGCGTTTTAATAAAAAAAATTATAAAAATACAAGTATTTTTCTAGTCTGATAACATTTGAAGCGACGACTTATCTAACTCTACCAAGAAGTTCATTTGATGTGTTATAAATAACGGAGGTTTAATGCAATTAAAACGTAACAGGTTAATGCTCTTTTCTTTATTTACGTTTCTATTCAGGTAAATTCTTCTTATATATAAATTTTGTATTTTTTACGAATGTTAGACAAGATTTAGTAATCTTGGGTTTGGTAAGTAAATGTCGTAAATTCGATTATTAAGAATAAAGATATTAGCGCAATTACCATAAGTTGGTAAGAAATAATCTTATTTTCTTTAAGATATATGTACAAATTTTTTAGTTTCGCGCTGTTCTCCCGTATAGCAAGGTACACGGGAAGTACCTAGTGTCAAGGCGCTCTATACTCCACATTCCGCCAAGTTCAAGACTTTTCGAGGAAAATGAAAATAACTAAAGACCGGTTTAGTTTCAATATTTTGTAAAATAAGATACATATTTATGTATGTATGTTTTATATATTATAGTACAAACACGGCCTATTTTATAATGTACAAATAGGTACTGTACTGTATGAATGGCAATGTCAGTGTAATTTAATCATTTTATACATACATAAAACTAACCTAATTAAGAATTCCTATAAAGCAAATAGAAATTATACATTGTGAATTTACTTAAAGAACTGCAAGTAAAATATATATCTTTATTACTTATATTTATAATTTATAAAGTAAATCGTATGTTAAAATTACTTTTAAGTCACAACTCGGAGATTTGACCTTCTGAGACAAGACGAGGTCGCCTCAAACTATTACATTTATGTATATAAGAAATATCAAATAACCATATACGATGACCGTTAAGGTTTAAATAGAGTCGAACGATAATATCCCATTCGTAACATAAGGGTTATCTGGAAAACAATATATTATTAACTCAAGCAAGTTTTACTTTACCCAATTTATTGTTTAATAGAAGCCTTGTCATAGACGTCATTATTAAAATTATGAAAAAAAAATCCATAGAATTCCTACTTGCAGGTGTTCATCGTGTTACAGCGAGAGCTGGGAGTGCTTGGGACTTGTAAAATATGTGAAGGCTTCAGATGTCCTGTTTAAATACATATTAAATCTCACTACAGCTCCTATTTGTATCTTATCAAAGTTAAAACGTTATAGATTATTGTGCGTTTATAAAAATATTGTATTTTATGTATTTTTTACTCATATACTTAGTCTTAGGTAAATAATTATATTTAAAATATATCTTCATTTCTCTGCTATAGGATATCTCGATTTCGGCTGAAAAGCAATCAACGGATTGTCTTGGCACTAAGTTGTCTGTAACTACCCTACTATGCGGTTTAAAACAAAGTTTATGGTAAGAATAATTATATACTATTTTAACAAGATATATACTCATATAAAATAAAAACTATAAATATTTTAGAGTATAGTAAATATAACGGGTCTTAAGAAAATCAACAAATAACGGTATTATAGAACTTACTTGCAAATAATTAATTATTAAGAGTGATTCCACTCAAATGTATAACGGATTTAGAGCGTATTTGCATTTTGCGATATGATAAACGCAATTTTAATAAGAAAATATGTCCGAGTTTTAGAAAATAAAATTGACTTTGAATCATCAAAACTTACAATTTCTCTAATAAAAAATTCAAACAATATTTAATTTATTAACACCTAAAGGTAATCTCATATTTTTTTATACAAAACAGATCGACACTTTGGGTGTGTTATTTCGTTTTCTATTCTCTCTAATCGTCATTATCATCATCAGCTGGAAGAGACACAGTGGCCATATACCTCCCCCAAAGCCCGTCAGTTGGAACGGCTCTATTACCTCTACATCGGCACATGTTACTGCGAATGACAATTTCCGTAATTTTTCAAAATATTCAACATTTTTATACATATCCTGTTTAAGTCAAAACATATTGTGAACATATTTTGGTACTTGTGCTTTCAATCATCGTCTTCGTTCATACATATGCGTATATGTAAATATAGTAAGATCGAAACATTGTAAAGATGTTGTTAAGAATTGACAATAAAAACATACCAATTTTTATTTTTTGGATCAGATCTGTTATTGATGAAAACGCTTGGACAGTAAGTACAGTATTTTATATTTACAGTAAGTACAGTTTTTTATATATACAGTAAGTACAGTATTTTATATATATACTTATAAAATATTTTTAAAAGTACATTTTTATTCAATATATGTATGCGACAAGTAGGCAACAAATAATGTAAATATAATATTTTTTAAAGTGGAAATAGTGCATGATACGACAATCACTCGGTGCCAGTTTGATAACCGACCGACAAGTCGTATGTCAACATCGATAACTCAGATACTAGTGAAGAGATATTATAATGGAATATTAATTTCATTGTAGACATTTTTACAATGCATTCATTATAAATTTGATTCGAATAACCTTCCCCCCTTTGGTCCTAAACTAAAAAGTTTTCTGAATCAATTACTGGTTAAAAACAGATATTTAGACATTGCGGCAGTGGCTCACTCAGCGCCGCGCTATGTCTGAGCAGAACGAAGAAATAGAAAAATATTTTTTTCATTCCTTCGCTTGAGTTAGAATCGAACCTATAAGCAATCGCGTTAACATTGGGAAATTGACCATAAAAGATAACTTTTTTGATAGAAGATCAATAAAATATGCTATAATAACAATTCATTGCATCTTACTTACTTAGGTGCACGAGGACAAATGCATAGACAGCAAATGCATACAATAAATAGAAAGAGAACGAAGAAATGTACCACTAGCTTATATCAGCTTCAACATAAAAAAATAATCGTTATCTTTTTAATTACAGCTTCACTTTTTCACTTTTAATCTCGCATGGCAGGGTAGTCAGAGACAACCTAAAGTTACAACACTTCGTTGACTGCTTTCCGCTCGAAATCGATATACTGCGTGTTGAGTGGCGAACTGAACACCGTACTTTACCTTCGCAGAGTAAAGAAATGATAGTAAAATTTCAATATAATCTTTTCGCTGTATTTCGGGGTTGAATACAATTTTTTTCCGCTGCTGGATGGCGTCCTGTAAAAGGCGGGTATAGCAGTAATTTGGTGGTAGGAAGTTAATACTCCAAATGGCTCATGAGTGGTCATGAGATGACAAAAACGATCCGCCAAATATCTCATGATGTGTTCCGGTTTGATGTCATGAAAGCTGGCTTTCCCTATTCCTACCTATCCTATCCCTCATCTTTCATTCCATCCCAAGGCCAGCAACGCATCTGTAACGCTAATGTTGTAGATATCCATGGGCAAAGGTGTCAACTTCCATCAGGGCAAACCGAGCAGGGTAAAACGAGCAGAAGGGCAACCTTCTGCTCGTTTTCCTTTTTCCATAAAAAACTGTTCAAGTAAGAATTGAACCCAAAATCAATTAAGTTTATGATCATACATTGTCCCACTGCGTCACGTTGGCCTCGTCTAATATTATATTAGTTATTTTAGTAGCAACAAATCTTTACACGATGAACAGCAATTTAGTAATTATTAAACAATACACCTTGAACTTTAGCTCGACGGTATCTGAGTTTTTTAATTGTGGAAATAAAGAGATAAATAGTAAATGCAATGACAGTTATATCATTTTTTTTTCTTGTAATTTTGCATGAAATAAATATTTAATACTTATAGGTCTGAAAGAAATATTCAAACTTTAGAAAGAAGTTAAATTAAATTTATTAATTAGAGAGTATGCAGAATAAAGCGTATAAATATAATATATTTAAACTAACAAGTAAACAAGATACACAAATAGGATAATCTTATCAGAACGAAAAGTATTATGCATGAAGACCAGAGTGGTTTCTTTGCTTAACCTAATAGCAATAAAAATTAAGAGACGGTAAAAGTATTCCCCAAAGGCTTCTATATAGAGATACAGGCTTCTATATAGAAATACAGGTTTCTACATAGATATCTTTGCACAACTATACAAATTAAAGAATGTATATCCTACAAATTAAAGAAAGCCTATGAAATAATCAATTATGAGCAATATTATCAGTTGTTTGTGAAATAAGCAATTCAGTACGTATTCAAAAAAAAAACACCTAAGTAAAAAAATGGGATCAAAAATATACATTATGTAATCAACACGTGTATGTCTAACCCAGAACACTTTAAAAATATATTTTTCATAATATAGTGATTAGCTTAGCAAAAATGTGGAAAATCATCGAAAAATATTTTATAACATTTTACCGCCCGCAACTTGGTTTGTTCGTAAAACTTAATTCAGGAATTCTTGACTCAGTGACTTAACTAAGTACATTAATGTTTACTTAGCCATATATGTTAGACAACCAATATGTAACGAAATAATTTTAATATTCATGCAGGTTGTATGACGCCACTTCGTTTACATAAAATGTAAAACCTAAATTACGTTTATTCCTTCGGCTGTGCGTTGTCTATCAGTCACTCGCAGACAAACGGAAGTTATTATATTTGTATCTACATACAGTGATTGTTTTATGAATAATAATTATAATCTAAATATAGACATGGTGATCGTGGCGCAGTGGAGCAGCGTCAGACTAAACGTGAGATTGATTGGGGATTCGATTACCATTCGTCGTGGGACCCGGTCGTCTCTTCCTGCAACGCAGTGGTGCTTTTCCAACTTTGTCACAGAAAAACTAGTCGCCGGAGGGCGGCACAGAACAACCGCCTCCTGCTCTAACAGTTTATAGCGTCAGCTTGGGAAGTTGGTCGTCTCCTAGTCTCCTGGCCTGGTCAAGGGTGCCCACTACTTTTGATTCCGCGAACTTGCCTTGTAGGCTCCCGCCGCCGGAATCATTGAAGATGGGGGTTCCTGTTGCCCGACTAGTGGCGGACAAGGACTATAGTGAAGATTTAGTGGGTATACGACGGATGGAGTTTTAGTGGGTATACGGACGACAACACGAGTTCCACGTAACCCGCCCGCAGTCCTTTATCAGTCGATTATACCTAACGAATTTCCTCACGTAAAAAAAACTCGGATCAATTTGTTTTTATCTCCGTTTCAGTTAGACAAAATTTCCGGCATTGATGCACCAATCAACATGAAATGTTGGCGAAAAGCAGTCAACGGATTGTCTCTGACTACTCTGCTCTGCGGCATAAAGCGTGAAGCTATAGAATATTATATAGCAATCTCAATAGAAACAAATTTTATTTTTTTAGGTTAACTTTAAATTCTAGCTGTGACTTAAATCCGTTTAAAATTGTTTCATTTAAAATCACTTAAAAGCATTATTAAAGTGAAATTATTTCATTTAGGCCGTTGATGATTGCAACTTCCGGACGAAGCCGAGAACGAAATCTAGTTGAATATTAATAAGATCTTTAATTTTTACCTATTTTAAATAAAATTATTTTAAACGGACTAATCACGTGTATTTTGGTGTCGAAAATACATTTTTGAAAATACGACCGTTTTGATCACTTTACAGTGGTCCGTGGTCACAGGTCTATCAAATTATACTAAATTAATCGGTTTAAAATAGTTTCATTTAAAATTAGTTGAATTATTTTTATTATTGTTATCTTAGTAATTATTTATAGTATTTTATCGTACATGAGTTTACTCTTTGACTCGATGTCATTATTAATGACGCATAACAAAATTATTTTGTAAACTTAAATGTAAAACAGCATTTTTATAACACTGTTCCATTTATTCAAGTACCTTGAAATCCTTCATATAAGTCTGTAAACGGTAACGTTCAGTTCAAGGCGTTTTAAGGAAATAACTATATACCAGCATACAAAATTCTTCTGTTTCCCACTGAGTAACCCAGTCGACAGTACCTATTGCGCTTGTTAATAGTAAATTGCGCTTCGAATATTAAAGAAGATGGGAAAGAAGAAAGCTAAAAAAAGAAAAAGAATTCTTCTTCTTCTAAAGCTAAAAAAAGAAGAAGAATTCTTCTTCTTCTTTTTTTAGCTAGTTCTGTTTAAATGTACACAGAAACAAGAAAGACAAGATTTTATGCGAACGGTTATGTTTAAGAAAACGATTATATTATCTATCTCTAATAAGACAAAGCGAAGTGTCGATTTCTGCCACTCAATACGCAATATCGCAAATTCGGCGAAAAGCGAAATACGGAGTATCGTATTACTAGTTAGTTCCTGTCTACCCTGCTATGTGGGATAAAAGCGTGAACCATGAAGTAATATAGTGAAACAATATGAGATTAATCTAATACAATTCGATTAGCGCTGTGTCACGACAGACAGATATATATCTACTAGTTAAATAAACATGCAATCAAGTATTAAATAGTATATAACCTGTAAATCATTAATTTATATATGCTGTCAATATAGTTCAAACCAGACATTGTATGTTTAGAAAAAATAGTAGTCGAGACGAGTATATAATTCAGATATTACCCATGTTACGTAGTAATTTAAAACTAAAACACGAATGTACGAATAATATCTAAGGCAAGCGAGGTCGTTAAAAAAATTGATTGATTGATTCATTAAAACTACCATATAAGTTTTAATATATAATGTGTTAATAAAAATCGATTTAATTTTTAGTAATAATAGTGATGTTTTTTTTATTTGAATGATCTAACGACCCAGAACAGCTAAGCGAGATTTAGTAGCTAAGTAGATTAAGTATGTAAAATGTTTAAAGGTTTACATGTTTGTTTCAGTTCTGTGCTGAATCGAAAGTTACTTACAATAAATTACCAATATTATTGAAAAATGTAGAAGAGACTATATATTAAAAAAATCAATAGACACAGTAAACAATAATAATAATAATACTTTATTGCACATAGGAATTTACTTTTTATAATAAAATTTTGGCATATTAATCAATATGCAATGGCGGCCTCATTAATAAAAGCGATTTCTCACAAGCAACCATCGAAATTAGATTAATTCTAAGTAAATAACAGGACAGTGGTGCAAACTAACAAAATGGTAATACATTTTTTATCTAAAAAAAAAGATTTATATATACAAACATATATAAACATATATAGACATATACATACAAATATAAATAGATGCATTCATACATACATACCATTATCATACACTATACAGTATATAGATTCAAAACAAAATGGAAATTGCCCGACTATAAGTATTGCTTGAAGTAGTGATGTTTTAAACGACGTTTAAGTCTCAACAAACTTACTTCTAAGATATTATTATGGGACCGAAGGTTTTGGGTGTTCGACTCCAAGAACTTAGTGTTCCTTGAGGTGCAAACAAGTAACAGTATGATAAAGGATGGTGTAAAGGAGAGCGAGGGAATGGCAATGACGTTTATCTTTTACAGTTAGCCATTTAAGTTGGGTACGGCATTGAGTCAAGTGATCGTACTTCCTCAGACCGAAGATGAACCGGATTATAAGATTTTACAGGTGTACATAATATGTTTAGTTTCATATATAATTTTATATTCAATGAAACTTCGAGTATCTTAACTACATTAATAGCCTATGTTTTGGTATTTTAAATACATTTTTTTATTTAGCAAGGAAATCTTTCAATTTTAAATGTTAAAATGGCGTCTACCATATTATTTTTTTAAAAATCGCAAAAACCAAAGATCTTTTTTCCATATTTTTTTTCATACAAATGTAAATGTAACTAATATCGAATTGCCCATAACCAAATAACAAGATCTAAATTTTCGTTCACACGATATTATTACTGTAAAGAGAAGCATTGTAGGTAACACGACAGACAGACATATATCTACTATTTAAATAAACATACAATAGGGCATTATCACACGACAACACTATGCCTTGCGAAATTATAATATAACCTAATTAGTGAATTGTTTCAGATTTATAAATTAAATACAACAGTACAAGTGAAATAAAAAAATATATTGTTAAAAACAAGAATTGGAAGCCATTTTAGATTGTTTTTTTAAACGGTGTTCCGTACTACTTTTCGAGCTACCCTTCAATTGATACCCATATTGGATACATTGTATAAAAATATATAATCCGCCATTTTGTTGCGGCAGCCATTTTATATAACAACAATACCGTTTATATATAATAGCATTGCCAACAAATCTATAGGCATATTTTAATTTCAACAGTTACACAAATATAAAACGTGCAATACAATGTAAGCAATTAAAGCTATTTATACCAATCAAGGCATATTCCTGGTTTCAAGCTAAAGCTCTCAAGACATCATCATACATGAAGTACAACATTTTGGAACATTTCTGCCATTTATTGAATAAAAAACATTTTTATCCCAGATCAAAACCAACTATATTATCTAAGTCATAATTGAATATTTTATAATCATATTTGTACAGTTTATACAATTTCTTAATAAGAGGTAGGTCGAGTTGCGAGAAATACTTGCGGAGCTTTTCAGCGGTGCCGGAAGTGCGGGCCAGGCGGGGGAATTGAATGTGGGATGCGTTTATTGTATGAAGAGCCAGCAGCGAGTCGTCAAGCAGGGTTTCGTATTTACCTGAGAATACAAAAAATGTAATTTTTATAAAATAATTTAAATGATTAACGAAATAAAAATGATGAACGAAATAAAAATGAATGATTAACGAATTGCAAATAATTTTTAGTATCTATTAGTTCCTATTACAATATTACAGGTATACATATACCTAAATGTACATATATATGTACATTATAATATATATGTACATTATATGTACATATATATGCACATGTAATGAGTTTTCGTAGTGTACAATAAATTCTTCAGTTTATTACTTTAGGTGTTATTCCACACTTAGGGTAAGAAAATATTTTTAGAAAAGTTATTTTCAAGAGGCGCGGGATCTTGTCGTTTTGCATCTTCTTGTCCGTGAGAATTATGGATATAATAATTTAAGTCCACTTAAAACATCAATAGTCGTACGGAACTTAAACTTTACGTTTCCCTTATTCCAGTAGGAATAAATCGTTAAACTTACAGTTTTCCGTATTTAGGCATCCATTGGCAATTTTTTTTTCGAATGTGTAGTATGCTGTTGGCCCTACCGGCCTTGACAGCGTCACCGGATTTTGGAGGAGGCCGAGCTAGAAGAGCTCTGACCTTGGCGTGGAGACCTCGCGAGAGGAAACCATCAACTTAGAACACGGTGTCACAAGGGCGCCTCCTGTGAGGCACGAGCCTCGGCTTGTGTACACCGTTTGTAGTGGAGGACTTGCCTGTCCGGAACAGGCCTATTGGCATCGGGCGGGTACGAAACTGGGACCTCGTCTCCACCGGCGGGGACGGTGTGAGTAGCGTGTGCGTTTGCGTGTGCGTTTGCGTGTGTGTATGAATTTACCTGTTTTGGATCGTTAGCGAGCGTAATGGCGTCAGCTTTTTCTGATAAAACGTGTCGGGACCTACAGGGATTCATTGGCAAGGTTAGGATATATAATATTATTAATAAGTAAGGAACTTAGATTAGTCTTTGGATTATTGAAAAACGTATGATTGAATAATAACAATTCGATGTCAATTGTTTAGTGTGTCATTTACTTTTAATAGCTTTCTATTTCAGATTATTGTTAAATATCTTCCTAAGGTTTATTTTTTATTATTTTTAGAGCTTCGTACCTCTTAAGGAGAAAAGTAACCGTTATAAGATTATTTTCTTTCCGTCCGTCTTTCTGTCTATCTGTTTGTCAAAAGCCTTTATTCTCAGAAACGCTTCGAGATATCGGGTTGAAATTTGAAACTATATAATGAGGTCCCTTAATATGCTGAAAAAATATATTTCTATATTTACTTAAAAAAAAGATATATCCGTTTATATCGTAAAAAATGCGTATTTCAACAATATAAAGGAAATCAAAATAAATATGGTACTGCTGGTTGACCTAGAATTATAAACAGCTATGATATGAATCTACAGGTGTATGTTTTCTTATTTAATTCTGAGGCTAGACAAAGTATCTACTTAATATATTACGAAATTCATTTACGGTTATTTTGTATATTTTATAATTATAGAAGAGGACAACCCGCACAGAACAAACTCACGTACCGTTACTTTGCCCAAATCACACGATATCTCTTTTAAATTATATCATTAATTAAAACACCACGGAGTGTCAGAGTCTAGACTTGATCTTACAAAGATAATTACCGTGCACGTTTCGCAGTATTTGTATATAGATAAAAAACCTATTAATTTAAATGTTAGTTATATTAAAAATCATATAAATATTTGAACTAAATCATTACTTCATAGAAGAGAGGCCGCTCGTGGCGCAGTATGACAGCGACACACTGTAAACGCAATTGGTTGTGGGTTCGATTCCCACTAATATCTCGGATTCAGCCTATGTCTAGTCTGTGTATATATGTCTAGCCTGGTCTGCGGGATAAAAGCGTGAAGCTAAGAAAAAACAAACAAACAGAAAAACAAAAATGTATAAAACTTTATTTTAGTATGTGTACCGTGAATACTATGAACGGTATTTACTGTATTATTTTAATATTACAAACATATATTTAATGGGAGTGCCATTGAACATATTTATTTGTATAGATAAATAATTTAAAATATTAATCAACACTTTCGTTATCCAAAGATACGGAGTATCCCGACAATATGTTCTTGTTATGGCAAGGTGTGCGGGATAAAAAATGTCATTGTCCCATTTACTAAGAAGGAATATATATATAGGTATGCGGGATACAGAGTGAGGCTGTTCTATTTACTAAGGAAAAATATATAGGTATCCGGGATAAAGAATGACGTTGTTCTTTTTACTCAGAAGAAATATATAGGTATGCGGAATACATAACGACGCTGTTCTATTTACTAAGGAGAAATATATAGGTATCCGGGATAAATAATGACGTTGTTCTTTTTACTCAGAAGAAATATATAGGTATCCGGGATAAATAATTACGTTGTTCTTTTTATTCAGAAGAAAGATATAGGTATCCGTGATAAATAATTACGTTGTTCTTTTTACTCAGAAGAAATATATAGGTATCCGGGATAAATAATTACGTTGTTCTTTTTATTCAGAAGAAAGATATAGGTATCCGGGATAAATAATTACGGTGTACTTTTTACTCAGAAGAAATATATAGGTATGAGGGATATATGTTGTCGTTTTTCTAAGAAGGAATATATTGTAATTACTCCTAAAGAGAATCACTTTACATAATTAACTCGACTTTGATTTCATGTTAACCGTGAATAAAAGTGCCGTGACCCAAATAAATTTACGATATTATCTAAAACAAAACTTCCGTAATGTTAATCATGTACATATTTCAAATGAACATTGTTTTCGAGATTCGGTAACATCCTGTTTATACTATTTGAATTTCTTGATACTATGTATTCGTATTATTAAAATACGTAATAAATGTATTGTATTTACAATCAAAACCAAAATCCACATAAAAACTCATTTTAAATAATTTCGACTTCAGAAAAGCAGCTTTACGTTGTTTTAAACATAATAAGGTAATTAATGAAGTTTTCCACTTTTCACCCAAATTCAAGATATTGTGTATTAATGTCCAATGTCTAACTAAAATAATTTAAGTATGATCATTCCACCCAGTGGACTTTGAACCTGTAACCGATCGCGTTTACAGTCAGACACTGTTCCACTGCGCGACATGCAAAGAAAATAATTTTAAATTTAGCAATTTACGTCAAATTTATGTGATTAACACCCTCAGTGTGCCACACCTACTAATATTTATCCATTACAAATTTTTAGTTATTTAGAAATTTCATCGGTTCGGTGGAAAGCGAAGTACGGAGTGTCTTCACACTAGGTACTTTCTGTCTACCCTATTAAGCGGGATAAAAAGCGTGAAGCTAAAAAAAATCATCCGTCTTACGAATACAATAGGTAAACTCTCATAAATAATTTATTAGAAGCTAAGTGCACTGTCATTTGAGCCAAGTTCAATATTTTTTTAGCTTCACGTTTTTTCTTGAAGTAGCTAGTATCAGACACTCTGTACTCCGCTTTTCCACCGAATTCGAGATATTGCGTGTTGAGTCGCGGAACTCAACATTGCGCTTTGTCCTATCAGAGATATAGAATATAATCCTTATCTTGTGTGGGAATTCAACCCACAACCGATCGCGTTTACGTCCGTCGTCGCCGCCGCTCTTTTTCTTACGAAAGCGAGGACACGAACATAATATATGCTTATAACAATTGAAATTTCCCTCCTTCTAATAATTTAGAAAAATTTGGCATGTTTTCGAGGTATCTTTTAGCCAAGTCGGACTTCAATACATTATAGTAATATATATATATATATATATATATATATATATATATATATATATATATATATATATATATATATATATTTGTGTGTTTAGTGATACAAACCAATATCGCGTTATGTCGCAGCTACTAAAACGGGGAAGTAGAAATAACGAATATACTATTATTTCCTTGAGCAGAATGAGCCCATAACCCTCGTGTGAACAAATCAGACAGTACCACTGTGGTACAGTAGCCTCCTTAATAACATTATTAAAGCATTGTAATAAAAACGAAACAAGATAAGGGCAGCATCAGTAAAAAAAATCTTTTGATAAAACTGGTAGGTAGGATAATCCTACAAAACTTCGCGAAAATAAAAGATCTTATTAATGGTCATTTGTGTTAGCTGGAGGAGGTTTAAAGTAATTAGTATTTATGAGGCTGATCGTTGCGCAATGGAAAGCGAAGTACGGAGTGTCTTGACACTAGGTACTTTCTGTCTACTCTGCTATGCGGGATAAAAAGCGTGAAGCTAATAAAAACTTAACAGATAAAAGGGGTCAGTAGTAGAACTAACTTAAGCAAATAGATAAAGGCACATTATCATTTATCATAATTTCACTAGAATTGTTCATTATTTTAAATGAGCACGACACTGTAAAAGAAAGTTGAGTTGAAGATAATTATTATTTGTTTTAGCTAAGAAGGTACAACTTAGCTGCAAACTTAATGTAGTCATTTAGTAAGACCAAAAACATTTGATCCACGGACCAGATTTTAGCAAAAAATATGCGGGCGAAGAAATATGAAATTTGCCATAAGGCATTATTTTTATAATATTGATTTATAAATAAATAAAAAGGCGATAAAAATACATTAAATTTATAAAATAAATGCTGCAGACACTATCATTTACTATATAGGTTTGGCTAAGACGACGAGTAGTTTAAACGTCAACGGGACTAATTTAAATAGCTTTTCATATATACACATAAGAAATAATTAAAAAAATCGTATTTTCTCTTTTTTTATTATTTTGAAAAAAAAAACTGTTTTTTAATAATTTTGTGATAAAGGTATTTCTATTTTTACTTTGGGATTTTAGCCTAGTCTTAAAGTTTTCTTTTTTTAAGTTTTATCAACGCCGATCATGGCGCATTGCTACAGCATCTGACTGTAAACGCAATCGGTTGAGAGATCGATCCCACTCGGGGGAATGATTATATTCAAATTATTTAATTTCTTTGCTCTGGTAAGACAAAGCGCGGTGTTGAATTACGCCACTCAACACGCAATACACGTTAGATGTACTAAAGTCGTTTTCTTAATTTTTTTAGATAAGCCACTTTATTTCTAAACGTGCGATAAATGCCTCTCGTATTAGACGAGATGCTAGAAGAAGTATCATATTATTTACACACTTAGCACTGTAAACATTATTTAAATTCAAAACACACGTTAATCGAGAAGTTTGTTTCGCTTGGTTATTTGATGTCACATGGGTAGCTAATTGTTTTTTTTACTATAATAGCTGATTGTTTTTTACTATAGCTTTATATTTAAAAATAAAATAAAATTAGACCTAAGCATAATTATACAGGAAATTTACGGTATGATAATGGCTATTATAGTGTATAACTATGTTATAGACATGTTAGACTCCTTCAAAATAAGGTTATAATAATTCCGAAATAGGAAACAACATTTACAATAAACTAATAATACTTAATTAAAATAAAAAAAAAGAATTGTACAACGTTATGTGGAAGTCCAGAAGCGTAAATACGCTAAAAGCATAATAATAAGTGGTTGGTATGTTAAATAACTTTTATAACTTGTGAATTTTAACGTCTTCAATCATATTGTTAAATAAATATTTAAGGATTTATTTGTGGTATTTATTATATGAATTCGCTTTTATCTATATTAAAAACATACGGATGTATTGGAAATAATGTATACTAAAATCTTTAGTTTTCGCGATTCTTATTCATTTTAAATGAACCGGTCATGGCGCAGTGGGACATCGTCCAACTGTAAACGTCATCAGTTGTGGGTTCAATTCCCACTCGGAGGAATGATTAAATATATTTATACAATATTTGAAATATATAAACATATTTGAAAATATGTAAATTTAGAAAAACCCGACGATTCGAACCTTTTGTAGTATTCTGTGGTCGTAAACAGGCTGAGGTCGACCAAAATATATTCCATTAATCCGTTTAAAACAGTTTCATTTAAAATAATATATTCGTTAATTTCAAAACTGTCTATACATTACATATGTATATATGATTTCACGTTCTTTTTAGTAGAGTAGTACAAGAGATCACACTTTTCTCCAGTTTGTGTCGAAATCGAGACGTTTTAGGATAAATGCTAAAAACAAATCCGTGTTTGTTTTAACACAGTGAGAAAAAATAATTAAAGTCATCAGTATAAGTTTACCACGAATGGGAATCGAACACTCAAACAAACGCTTTCAGTCAGTCACGGTCTCACTGCGCCACCATGGTCAATGTATATTTTAAATTTAAACATAAAAATATTCACGTTTTTGACCACTTTATTTTTTTTGATCAGTGTTTACTTTCATATATGTACAAAAACAAAAATAATGTACGATAAACTAATTTTAACATGTTAGTATTTCAAACACAAAACAATAACAAAATCGCACACGTGTCTCGATGTTCCTTTGTAGATATATTTTAAGAAACAACGGACTAACAAATAAAAAACTTCCATTGCAAATCTGATATAGGAATAAAGACGCCGACTATAGTATGAAAAATACCATCGAAAACATGTTAATGAAAACGGGAGTCAAGTTCAATATTAAGAATATGCTTGTCACTCTATTGAGAAAAGAGTTGAGATCAAAATGCTGCCAAGTTCTATAGATAAGTTATTTACGTTATTTTTAGTAATACGCTACCCAATAAGATTTTAAATTATCTGTCTATTAAATTCGTTCTTTATAAAACGACTAACGGATAACGGAAAGCTGCTGTAGGAGAATTGAGAAGAGTATAAAATTCCTACGGTAATGGAACAATCGGGATGTTACATTTTACACGAGCAACGACAAAGATATATTTGAAACAAGTAATAATTGATAAGAATTACAAACCCGACTGAGGTTAAAATTAAATTTTAAATCTAAATCTCTTTTTTCAGTAATTTTATATAGTCAGTGACATAGAAACAGACATACATACATACATACTTACATACGCAGTAAAAACATAGTCCTCCTTTTGGCTGTCATAAACATATTAGCTGCAGTCATAAAGTTCACACAAACAAAAATGCGAACGTTGATTAGTTTCATACAATTTTAATACTTACTCATATATAAACACGTAAATATAACAAGAAAAGAGCCTTGACGTAGTAACAAAATGGAAATCTTAAATAAAGTACCAAAGGGGAATGTAATGACTTAATAAATATGACATTCGTGATAATTTATGGGCCGACGTTGCGTTACGGAACATCCAAGGCGAAATTAATATTTAGAGTTTTACGATACTTATCGCGGCCTATTCGTTAGACCCCAATAAAATTTATCTTTATATAATACAATTATTATCGTGTTGTGTTAAAATTTGTATATTCGTGTTGTGTTGTTATATGTACTAATTTAAATAAAATATATAACAGATTGTGTTCAGGAAAAATAAAGATTTTTATTTTCGTACCAACTTATTAACGCCAAGGTTTTTTTACAACAGAATGGTAAGATGGACAATTATTTTTAGCTTCACGTTTTATCTCGCACAACAGAGTAGAGCAGGAAGAAACGAAAATAATTGCATTCTACCGAGTGGGAATCGAACCCACAACCGATCGCATTAACCGTCAGGCGCTGTCCCACTGCCCCACAACCGGATCCTAATATATACATAGCGACCAGCACAGGATCGATACACAATCGTATGAACAATAATTTGATGCAATCAATCTCCGAGCTTATAAGGATACTTATTGTTAGAATTCGCAAAAACATTTTAAAGTTTATCAAACTAGAAGTTGTATATTAAACGTTATTCACTATTTGAAAATTAAATTACTGAAAAACTGTAGAATCTGGAACCATATATTAATCAGTAGATTATAGTGACATCTTTATTTTTTTAGGTTCGCGCTTCCTTAACGAGGTAGTCGGAAAGAGCAGGGCGCGTTCTTTCGCCTCGCACACACAGTCATTAACTACTTCATAAATGGGGAGTCTAATTCCTTTGGGTCTAGTCTTAATTCCTTTGGGAGGTCTATATGCTTTTTACTGGTCTCTATTTTTTTGTCTAACTGTCTAGTTGTTTTTTTAAGCATTACACGAAATCTTCCAGTTCGATTACAATGAAATTTGGTATAATTATACTTCAACATCCTGGGCATCACACTGGGTACTATTTATCCCGAAAAAGTGTAAATTTGCAGCTCGGTCAAGACGCAACGGGCCAGCCAAAATGCAATGGCTTGTACTGGGGCGGAAAGCGGAGAACGAAGTGTCCTAACATTAGGTTCTGTCTGCGTACTCTGCTACACGGAATAAAAAGTGAAGCTATAAAAACACACATATATGTATAAATATCTTTATAACAGCTACTTATTAAGATTGTAACGTAACCAGAAGGTGTTGGTTTTTTCCTTATTTTTGCTACAGGAACTATATTGAACATTAGAACAAAATTATTATATTTGAGCTCTGAGGCTCTAAGCTACTGGCATTCAAAAAACATTCTCATGTATCCCTTAATTTTTAGTATGATAAGTAATTTGACTTTTCGGGCTTTACATTCGAAAACCACATTAAATACCACTATAAAAACTTTCCCATATGCAGCTCCAGACTATAAGCTATCAAAAGAGTGTTAATTATTATTAAATTATTTCTTAACTATTTCATTCACAGAATTCACTTTTTTTTATATGTATATGTAGGTAGTATACGTTTTTTAAGTTCTAGGTCGTAAAGATTTTAATTTATAAGTAGGTTTGTATGTGAGATATTTATAAGGCTCATTATTTGTTTTGTAAATCGAAATTAAATTATTACTTGAAGCAAAGTCTGTGATTTAAGCGAGTACGCGGGCAGGTGAAGAACGGAATAGCAGTTGTGAGTTCGCGCGGGCGAAGCCGCGAGCGGGTCGCTAGTTAATAAATAATACAAATAAAATATATAAACACAAACACCCTCGTGGTGTAGTGACTGAGTGTACACGATGATTCTACACTCATATCCTATTGAAGGAAAAATGTATTATAATTTATATTAAAGACACTTCCTGAATCGACTACAATAAAAAGACAAGTAACGCTCGCAAAATATACATTTTTTAATATTTTTAAATCGCATCTATCGAAGGATTTTCAACGATGCGGGTTCGTTTCCCGATGCGTTCAAACTTAAAACATTTTCTAAAATAATATATTTTCTTTAAAAAACCTTATGTTCAAAGAAAAAAAATAAGTAACGCATCACTAATTTCTAACTGTCTAAGAAGTAATACGAAAGACACTTACCAACTAAAGTGTACTTGATAAGGCACGGATGGCACAAGCTTGTTATTGGCTGCCAATGTTCGTTATTCACCACATCCGCCAGTTCCTTGGACTTATTCGTCAGGAATAACGCGAACTCTTTAAAGGTGACGTCATGCCCGTACTCCAAAGACTCGTTCGATGGGTTCTCTCTGAACGCCTTTATAATGCGTTTGCCTACACGATCCTTAAATAATAAACATATTTTTAGTATAAATTATAAAATATAGTGACGCCGTCGTGGCGCAATATGACAGCGTTTTACTGTTAACGTGATCGGTTGTGGATTCAATTCCCATACGGGGGAGTGTTTATCTTTAAACTATTTTCACTTCCTTGCTCTGGTAAAACGAATTGCGGCATTGTGTTCAACCATTTAACACGCAATGTCTATGGACACTAGGTACTTTCTGTTTACCATGCTATGCGGGATAAAAAGCGTGAAGGTAAAAAAATATATGTGAATACTAAACAAAACATAATAATAAAAAAATGTTATCATTATATACACAAATGAATGAAATTGGATTGTATACATGTTTATATACATGGTACATACACTAAAATATAATTTTTTTGCAATTTTGTATGTAAAGATATAAAATTGTTTGTCTATTTGTTCCGGCTGTTACGATTTTGACGAGACTTTCGCTAGCAGATAGCTGATATTTTTATTTTAAAATAATAAAACAAAGATCCAGAGTTATTAAAATTCGCGCGATCGAAGTCATGGGCAAAACTATTTTTTTTTATAAAAAATAATTTATAGAAAACGCTTTATTCCTAAGAAAAGGGGCTGGCGATATCTTTACAATATTGATATTAGATATGCCACTTCTACTTATATGTGAAGCGTGCAACATATTGATGTATTATATACAGTAAAGCAAAAATGCGTTATCAGACTAACAGCCGCATGTTTAACTGACATTAAAAGTATACAAATGTATATATAATGGTATAACTTATCGTAAGAAATTACAAACAAATAAAAACCTTATATTAGTAAAAAGGCTAATAAGTGAACGCCTGCTTATATAGCAGATGTTAAGATACTTAAATAATGTGGAGAAACTAAAATAATTTCAAAAACTAATTTAAATATCACCATACATCTCACATAGCAAAGTAGTCAGAGAAAATTTAATGTCAAGACACTCCATATTCCGCTTTTAACAGATTCGACGTTGCGTGGTAATTGGCCATTACTAGTTAAAAAATTTAAAAAATAAGTACTTTTTTAGGTACGAACGAAAATATTATTACCATTAAGCAGTACTTTATAAGTAATAAGAGTTGAATATTTAAATGAAATTATTTTAACTACAGTAATCGCATATTCCGTGGTCATATTTATGGACTGATTGCTTGTGACCAAGGACCACTGATTTAAAACTTCATTTTTTTTAAACGAAAATGTATTTTCGAATAGATACTAAATAGTAATAAATTAATATTATATACTTATAAAGCATTCCTAATTTAAAGCGTATTTTTATATGATATTTCAAGTCATTCTATAACAATATAAATTCTCGACTGTATATCATTTAAGCAGTCGAATATATCATAAGAAGTCAGTATCGCCATCTCTTTCGCTAATTTTAGGGGAACAAAAAATTTAAACATGGCGAAGCTAATAAGCGAGTTGTTATATATGAAATCTTACATCAAAGAACAAAATGCCTTCAATGTCAGGGAAGGACGTTTGCATTCACTCATTTTATATATAAAATATTTTTTGGCATAGCGTCTGCTTGTAAACGCAATGATTGTAGATTCGATTACCACTTAATGGAACATTAAAAATATTTTCATTTCGCGGCTCTTGCGGCGTTGAGTTTCGAGAATTAACACGCAATGTGGGTTTTAGGCTCACTTTGCTTACTATGGTAAGTAAAAAAAGCATGAAGCGCCATTTAGAGCAGTTGAAATATAAATTACTTTATATATTACGTTTGTACGTATAAGTATATGTACTGAACTATAAATATTTTTATTTTAACTAAGACTCAAAGTGTAAAACAGATAACGGGATATTTTAACACCCAATCTCCATTTCATAGACAAAGCGCAGTTTATAGAAAGATCAAAAAATCTTTATTATGATTTAATAATAGTGTAATTTAAATATGAATGCGTTTAGATACTTGTAATAATGAACACGTCACAGCGTCAGATTGTACTAGACGATACTTGAGTAAAAAGAAACTATATAAGAAATGAGAATTTCACTGGCAAAAATGACAAGCATGCGAAAGATTGATGTAATTAAAATTAAGTAGTTATATAGCATTTACGTATTTATATTACAAGCAGATTTCGCGCCTTCTGCTATTGCGCGAAGAGAAATAAAACAGTAGTATCTATACTAACTGTTTCGTGTTTTTTTTTTGTTTTTCTTACAATTGGAATTGACAATTATTAAAGCATAATCAATGAAGTCAGATTGCGCGATCATGGCGTATACGAGTATGGACATACAATTAGGTTCATTAATTAATTCCACAAGTTGAATGAATAATATACTATCAACAAGTATTTCTGAGGAAAATTTAAAATATTTACAATATATTTTAAGAAAATAAAAAAAAATCTTTTAAAAATATATATTTTCAACAAACAATAAGTAATAGAAACATGATAAATACATTATAGGTATAGCTAATAAAAACATGTTTTGACAATCATACTTTTTACATTAATAAGCTATTTCTTTCTAAAAACAATACTTGTTTATTTAATGAAGTATAAGGCACCTCATTACATAAGTGTGAATATTTACCTACTTGTATTACAGTTCGTTTGTAATCTTGTAGTGCATTTAATATTCACTCATTTTTGTTCATTCATTATAAATAATTCATAGTAAAATTATCATATCTTGAGTAATGTAAGTTTAATTTAATTTATTGCAAAAACACAGTTAATATAAGTAATTCCATATTCTGTTAATAACAAACTTAAAGCCATAATAAGATGTTTAAATAATTCATTTAACCTCTGATAAACATTAATCAGACAATTCTTTATAGAAACATACAAAAAGCAATTTTATATATATGTACAAAATACTTGTTTTTAATATATTAGGAAAATGATTTCCAAGTTATTTTAATCTTAAATAACTATTTTTCTGGAATTTTACATCATTTTTCTATTAATATTTTACTATAAAATGAAAATCAAATTTAAAATATATACTTACTTGAAAATATCTAGCGCTAGGTAAGTCTCCCTCCAATTTATTTCTATATGCAGACAAAAGCCTTTCAAATGGATTCCTTACAATTATCATTTTATGATAATTTTCTAACATACTATCTCTATCCTCTTTGGACACTGAACTAAGATTCCGGAACATTCCAGGAGAATGTGAGAGACTTGCGGGTATGGAAAGAACATCTGTGTCATTCCACTTTCCAGCCAATATCATAAGTATTCTCTTCCAATTTGTGCATGCCACCTGAATTTTTAATATAATTTTGAGTGTTTTTATACTTGATAGTTTGATGCTTTGAAAAATATTATAAAATAATATTTTATATGTTTAAATTAAGTATTTAAATTAAATCCAATTCAATCCAAACATTAATTACAGTGATAATTACAGTGAAAAAATAATATTTTTAAAAAATATCCTTTTCTTTCTTATTTTTTATTACATCACGTAATAAATAAATACAAGTTTCCAGGTAACTAGCACATAAACAAACTTAAAGGAAAAAACCAATGACGTTAGTTAAACTACGATTTATTGTTTGGATTACTTGTTTACCTTGACCAATCTTACCTTTGGTACATAACAGTAGAGAAGCTTGTGCTCATCATCAACTAAAATATGTTCTAATTGATTTGGGGGCAGATCGTCGAGACCCCATTTCAAGTTAAGGCGCCCGCACCTTTCCTGAATAAGTTCTTGACGCGCCAAGTTCAAGGACTGGGTCAACTCCAAAGAATGTTCACTCGTAACCTCATTGTCACTACCACTTACACCGTACAAAATACATAAAAACAACACTAAACTACTTAATACATGCATTTTTGGCCATTAGAATCGCAATGCAAAATAAAAACTTTCGCGAAACTACTACTTTTTTATTTAGGACACGTTTAACTTAAGTTTACTCACGATACGCTTCGGTACCATTAAATACCACTTCAAGGTTGTGTATTATATACTATTTAAGTTATAAAATTAGTTTCCATTGTTATAAAATTGTTATTAGAACTATAATTAAATCGCGAAAGCAGTGCGATTACATATCTGCAAAACACGTTCACTATTAACAAAGTTGACATTGGCACTGCTTAATGCTAAGTACTAGCGAAAAGTAATGAATGAACGATATAGTGATGCGAGTTTGTAACCACTGAGATTTAATGACGTTAACACGCGTCATAGTCAACCAGTGATGCGATTGGTTAGTTACTTATGAACGAATGAAAGGTTGTATCATTCACATGAAGTTCATAAGTTTAGACATCGCATGTGACGGAGTCTTCGTCTAATAATATGAACTAGTTCAAACATTGACTGTGATAGCAATAAAATAACTTATAAAAAAATATACTTTCAGCACACTATGAAATATTAAATATCAGTGTACATATAAATTTCTTAAAAGGTATTCTTTAATATGTTAATATAATCATGGTGATGATGGTAATAATAATTATGTCGATTGATGTCGTATTTTTATGTAAATTTATGTTATATATTTTAAATTTGCAGTCTATAAATACATAAAAAATGTAGGTCATTATATGTTTTAGAAAAATAAAGACAACAGAGACATTATTTATATATTTAATGATTATAATATTATACATTGTATGTATGTTAACATCCATTTAAAAACTTTTTTACATTAAAACTTTAATGTCCAACTTTATGTGGACAATTTCTCCGGGATAGTACTCTGTAATAAAAAAAGTATTATGAATTTAAAATAATATTTTATATGATAAATTATATTTCACTTTATAATTAAAATTAGCACTCACTCTTAAATGCTGTATATAACACACTTGATAATATTGTCGAATTAGAGCAAAAGCTTCTTCAGCTACTGCTAATTGGTTATATTGCCAAGCTAGTACTGCAAGGCATGCCCATAGCGTTTCGTCTTCTACAGTACGACACAACTATAAAAAGGTTTAAAATATTTTATACACTTATGGATTTGAATTAAAAAAGTTTTGTGAGTATAATTATTAATGCATAACCTGTAGAGCCTCCTCCCACATATTGCTAGCAACATGTTTTAGTAATTTCTCAGGGAACAATGCGAGTGATACATGCAATAGGGAACCATTACCACGACAAATGCTCACTATACCATCATCTATACTGAGTATACTTGGATTTCTACCTAAGTCACTGAAATTAGAGATTACGAAGAAGTTATATTATTTTAATATTCTTTTATTGATAATAATTTTTATTTTATTTATCATATTTTATTTGGGAAGCAAACAGTTAACAATAGACACACAATTTCAACAAAAGATATGACAGAAACCAGTAAAGTTTTCAATATAAAAAATTATAGAAAAATATTACTAATTTAAGGTAATACGATATTTAAATATAACATAATGATTTAAAAGAAAGAATAGAAATAATTTTACATAAATTTATTTAAATTCAAATAAGAATATAATTATAAAAGTTTAAGGCATTCCAATATAAAAAATAATACGTTTAAACTTTACCAGTCAGATATATTCAACATCTTTTTTACAACGCTAATATAATCAATGGCTAAAAGATAAATATTTATAATTTCTTTATTATATTTGGCACATAATACTACTTAGAAACCTTTAGATCATTTTGTAAATATAGCTTAAAAAGTGGTTGACTTTAACGTGGCAATTTTTCACCAGAATATTATTTATTTAAAAAGAAATATCATTTTGACTAAAAACAATACAAAACCTTATATCTTTACTGACAGTAGTCAATGCTTGCCAATCTGGTTGTGTAGCAGCGCGTGGACAACACCAAGCTATAGCCGAATTTGCTCTTAGTCCCACCAACAATTCTGTATTCGTACTCCAAGTTATACTTAATACTTGAGAACCTTTCAAAATATATTACACAATTATTATATTTTATGGGCAAGTGACGAGTCACTCTACAATACTCTACATTTTCCATATTACGACGATCTATGTTGCGAAATCGAAAATATCTTAAATATCACATGAAACATTTTGCAGACTTAAAAGAATTTTATAATTTTTATAAAAAGTAAAATTGAGATACAAACAAAATAACTTACCTAATTTAGTAAATTTAGATCTTGGATCTTTTATAGTGACAACGTATAAATCCTTGTTGTAGTCTAACAAAGCGATCTGCCTTTCATTAATAGGTCCAGTTTGGCTTAAAGCTATGTTTGATATGGTCATCTTATGCAATAGCTTAGTCACTGTATTATCCGTAGAACTTCGTACGATTAAGCCGGTTGGCAAATCGTATACGTAAATTACTGGAATGAATATAAAAAATATATGCATATAATATATGTATGTATATAAAAAATAAAGTAAGTCAATTATTTGCTTAATAGATAAATTTATATATACATTATTAGAAGCTAATAGAGCACCTTATAATAGTTTATAAATAAATTATTAGAAGGTGCTCTATTAGCATAATCTGGAACTTAACCAGATCTAAAAAGACGATGTGCATAGTCCAATTTTGCTCCTTTTTATCATGGAATATATTTGTTTGAATCGTACCTTATGTAACTTCTAAAGTAATAACTAAAAATTTAATAATTTCCTTACATTTTTTATCAATTTGATCGACCATAGCAAAAGAATCCGGCCCAAGTGAAACCGCGGCTCGTCCAAGTGTTTCGGGTCGCGATCCACATCGAGGTGTTGCAAGTAAACGTCCCATATAACTGTATATGGAGATACCAGCTCTTTCTATGACGCATATGCATCTAAAACAAGTAGGTCTCATAATAATCATAAACTTATATGCATATCAAAGAATTTAGCATTTAAAGATCTTTCAATATTTTATAGACACTAAATAGAAAAGATTATATTTTCTTTAACAGAAAATACAAATAAAAAATACGTATAATGACGTTTTTATTATACTATAATCATTATCAATTTTCAAACATCCATTCAAAATGATATAAAAATAATCCAAAAGTCATAAAAATAAATGCTGTCTTTCGTTACCTTATCTTGTTGATAAATTGCATAAATAAATACAACCCACATTGCCGTTTATATTTATTTAATAAATATAAACAAACTAACAATAACATTTGAATTTTTATGTTGTATGTATATAATTGTTTTTATAAAAATATATATTTATTAACGTTAATTTATATGTACATGATATGTATAACGTCAGTTAGTTTCTACATGTAATGCAATTTATATGTTATAATCTCTTATGTATATTGTTCAGCCCACCATTTACTTAATTCTTTTTACTTACTTATCTTTAAGTGATAAAGTCGCCTCTGGTGCTGCTTAAGAATTTTGTTTTTTTTTTTAAATATATTTAATGTTTCTTGTTGTGAACGGTAAAGATTATTATTATTATTATTATTACTGTGGATAAATATTAATCTAACAAGATTGTAAAAGATTCTTTTAATTTTCTTACTACATAGAACACAAGATGGATACAAATAGATATTTCTAGGCCATGAGTATGAATACCGTGATACATGGCTGAAGTCAAAAACAAAGTATAAAAAATAATAGCTACTCAAATTAACACAACTTACCTGCCTTTCGAAATCGAAAGTATAATTCCTCATACTCTTACCTTTCAGCCAACAGTATCATGCTTATTGTGCCTTCTTTTAAATCAAAGGTAACGGGTGTATTCCACGAAGTAAGTTTATGTATAAAACATTGTTTTACTGTGGCGATTACTAAGTGATTAAAACCTAATGCTATTTGAATGACTCTGTCTGGGTAATCAAGTTGATCATTTTGATCTGTCATCAGGTCCTTAATGGATACCACTTTGCGGCCAGTTTGTGTACATGCGTAGTTCTTCCAAGTATACTCTCTATAAACGTAAAATAATTTCATGATTCAAAGAAGATTACTATAAATACTTTATCAAATAGCAATCAAACTTGGAGATGAAAAACCATAATAATAAAATTAGGCATTTAACTGATATACCTATTTGCTTAATTCACGCAAAATATTGTAACATTTTAATTTTATAGTGTTGCTGCTTACGCATGCCTACTTATAGATTTTCCTTATTTGAGATGTTTATATTTACGTATTTATCTGCGTTGGTTAAAGAATTAGGGGTAATGTGTAAAGAATTTAGGGGTAAATATACCCAAAACGCAATACTAGCGGTATTGCGTTTTGGATATCAGCAAAGAAACGAAGGGTGGGCAAATGAATATATAAAAATATATTTACATTCTAAATAGCTTCTAACAATTGCAACATGCTAATTAGTCATTATACGTTGTTTTCTATATTGGCCAATTATTAAAATACAATGCGCTTACTAATTAATTTGTTTTCAATACTTATACGACATCACAAAGAGTATGTATAAAAATAGAATAAACCTGTCAATTATATGCGCAAACAGGACATGACCATTGGCGCACGCGGCAGCTAATTGTGTGCCATCAGAAGACCACGCGATATTATATATACTGCCTGTTGACGGACGATCGAGACAATGGGACCACTGAAATAAGTGATTACGTCTTGATATATCTTTTTTTTTAGCTTCACGCTTTTATCCCGCATAGCAGACCGATTAGACTGGATTGAGGCTAGTCGTGGCGCAGTGTGACAGCGTCTGACTGTAAACGCGATCGGTTGTGGATTCGATCCCCACTCGGGGGAGTGATTATATTTAAATTATTTTCACTTCCTCGCTCTGATAAAGACAAAGAGTGGCGTTGAGTTTCACCACTCAACACGCAATGTCTAGAATTCGGATGAAAGTGAAGTACGGAGTGTGTTGACCCTAGGTACTTTCTGTCTACCCTGCTAAGCGGGATAAAAGTGTGATAGTGAATTAACTGTGTCCGTATATATGTTTTTTCTTTTAAAATTTAAATCAAGTCATATGTAAAATTTTCTGATTGTAAAACTTTCTAAAAACTATTTAAGTGGTGGATCGGCTTAGATGTCATTAAATATTTTGTTAATTTGATTTTTTTTAATGCATACCTAGCAAAGGTGTTTTCACATAAAAGGCTCGAAATTAATCGTGAAAACCGAAAAATATAAATGAAATACTTATTGTATATATTATTTTAGAAATTTCTATAAACTATTAAAATAAGCCACACATAAGTAACACGATACTTTCAATTACTTACACCATTGGCATTACATAGCCGTATCAAATTATAGCTGCCTATTATATACATATCCCCAGCCGGTGACCAGCTAACGCTTGTTATGGGTTGATCATGTTTCACGCTAACCGATATTTGCTGACCAAATGAATCCCAAATCTGTTAATAAGTAATAAAAATAATGAAAACTAATTTTGTCGAAAATACATACTTTTATTATATTTTATCACCCGCATTTAACAGCCATTTTCTGTACTTTTTGTACTCATATTAGAGAAATAACATTTTCGATGAGAGAACTCAATGTTGGTTACCAGTAAAGTATTAACTATTTTAATAGTAAATACTTTAAAAATAGTAAATATTAAAATAAAACAGCACTTTAAAACGCTTTAAAAATAGTAAATATTAAAATAAAATAGCAATCTCTCTTGTCAAACGATTATTTCTTAATAAGTAGTAGAAATTTATAAAATCTCTCTACAGTGATGCTAACAACATAAATAAGTTGTAACAAACGTATAAAAATTTCAACGCAGCTGGTTGTAGAACGCATGGTTTAGCGGTCAGAGTGCTTGGATGGTATCCAAGAGGCGCGGGTTCGAATCCCGCTGCGTTCAAATGAGTAGTCTAGGATATCATTGAAAATAACAAGTACATATGTCTGTTATAACAACTAATAAAAATCTCAAAAAAATGAGAATTCACCTTGGCATAGCCATCTTCAGAACCAGAAATTATCATATTGTTGTTCGCATTCCACGCAACACATAAAATTATGCCTTCATGAGCTTTCCACTAAAAGAAAATATTATTTTGAGAATTAAAATGGTTTTATATTTTTAAATAGGTATATCTAATGTATGCACTTGCCTTTGTCACTTTCGAATTCGAACTTAAATTTTTAATAATAAGCGAACTGCCTTTTGTGTATAATATGGCATTACTATCAGGACTCCATATGGCACCGTAACAAGGAACATCAGACTGGAGAACAGTAGAGCGTAATAAGCCATTTCTTGACCATATTTTTACAAAACCATCTTCACCAGCTATAGAAAATATAAAAAATAAAGAGTGATGAAATTCAAGGAATCAGCAGGTAATAACAAAAAATGATATATACTTTAAAATAAATAAGTAATATAATATCAACCTGTAAGAAGTCCGGCACCATCAGGACTCCACTGTGTGACTAAACACGCGCCCTGATGTCCATTTACACTTTTTTCTATCCGACCATTATTATTGACAATGTGAAATCTGTTAAATGTACCACTTTTATAAATAAGAAATAACTTCAGAATAAATATAATATTATAAATATGTGTTTTGTAAAACTGAGCATTCTTGAATGGTTTCATTTATTGAAACCTTTATATATAGCTTTTCAAAACTATCGAATGAGTTATACAAAACCATAAGAAAATAATAATTCCTTACTTGCCGTCAGCGCATGCTAATAATATAACATCATTCTGATGCTTATTGCTACCAATATTGACCTTCGGAAATAAATGCATGCAAGTTGGATAGAAGTCATCTGGGAAAGTTGTTACAACTAAGCACTCTCCTGTTACCAGATTCCATTTTAAAAGTTTATGATCATCTCTGAAAATATGTTAATTTATGAAAATTTATTATAGTATTTGAACATTAAACATGTATTTTATTTACTTTACCCGCAAGAAAAAACATCTTCTGTATTATTCCAGCTAGCACATGATACTACTCCTGTATGCTTTGGTTCCTTGAGAAGCGAAATTTTTAATTTCATCGTGAAATGGTTTTCTAATTATTATATTTAAACTTCTGTTTATGTATATAACTGTGACCATGGCAACCAATCACTGGCACGCTTTAATTTGGATAAATTACGATTTTTACGTAAAATATAGTAAATTTATTATAATTTGAAATAATGTGTATTTTAATGCATCATAACTTAAACGGTTTTTATAATAATTATTGAATTTTTATTTTTCAAGTTCGTTCATTCACCAGTAATTTCTCTTCTAGTAACACTGATTATAATTTGTGCCAATTGTCACTTGTCATTAAATATTTACCACATGGTTTTGAAAGTTCTCTAAATCGAGCTTTAATTGTGATTTTTGTTATTAAAAATTAAACTTGTCGTAACGTTACACTTTCAATATGTCTGACGTGCCAGATTTAAGTTCAGATGAAGAGCATTTCGAGGAAGACGAGTGGCAAGAAATGGAAACTAGCAATGAACCTGTAACGTGTTTATTTTGTTCAAATATATTTTCGAGTATTGAGGAAACAATATCTCATTGTGAAACCGTGCACAAATTCAATCTGAATGCATTAAAAACTAAATTTAGCATGGATTGTTACTCCTACATAAAACTAATCAATTACGTGAAAACCCACAATACAAGTTCGGATGAAATAATGAATACAGAAAAGGTAATTTGGGATGATGATAAGTACTTAAAGCCAGTTGACAATGACGAATGGTTAATGTACGATTTTGATTCTTTAACTGACAAGCCAAGTTCTCCTAAAACTTATCATGCAAATGTTGAGAATGGCTTAGTCACATTATCTCAAGCTCATTTTACAGAGCTTCAAAGAACAATACAAACGCTGACAGAGCAGTTAAAGGATAGTCAAACTCATCTTCAAATGGCAAAGGAAGATATGGGGAAAATGCAGGAATCTATGAAGACTATAGTAGACGGTGGATCTGTTAAAAATGGAGGTGACAGTACTATAATAGTGGATTGTGTTTCAAAAGTTCCTTTAGAATTTGATGAAGGATATTTTAGTAGTTATGCTCACTTTGGTATTCATTATGATATGCTCTCGGATAAAGTACGCACAGAGTCATACAGGGATGCAATTCTTAATAACAAAGACACAATTAAAGATAAAATTGTTCTTGATCTTGGATGTGGCACAGGTATATTATCAATGTTTGCCGCTACTGCAGGAGCTAAGAAGGTATTTGCTCTTGACCAATCTGAAGTTATTTATCATGCAATGGATATAATTAGGGAAAACAATCTAGAAAATATTATAAAAACTGTAAAAGGTAGACTAGAAGACACAGAGTTCCCAGATAAAGTGGACATTATAGTATCAGAATGGATGGGGTACTTCTTGCTCTTTGAAGGCATGTTAGATAGTGTTATTTATGCAAGAGATCACTGTCTTAAGCCTGGAGGTCTCTTACTACCAAATAAATGCACAATAAGTCTTGTAGCAAATGGAGACGTCGACACACACAACAAATTAATAGAATATTGGTCAAATGTGTATGGATATAAAATGAACTGTATGAAGTCAGAGGTAGTTAGAGAAGCAAGCATAGACATTGTGCCAACTAAACATATAATTTCTGAACCTTGTGTTGTTAAAGAAATTGATATTTATACTTGTAGTACAGAAGTAGTTAACTTTACATCTAACTTTAAGTTACCAATTACAAGTGATGGTGTCTTAACTTCACTTGTCGGCTATTTTGATACATTTTTCGATTTACCTAATAACATTTCATTTACAACTGGTCCTCATAAAACTCCTACTCATTGGAAACAAACAGTTTTCTACTTCCGAGATTGTAAAGAAGTGAAACAAGGTGAAATTATTGAAGGCATCATTACTTGTAATAGACAGAAAACTGATGTTAGAGCACTTAATGTACAAATTGATATATTTGGTAAAACTCATAAATTTATTCTTAGCTAATTGTGTAGTTATTTGAGAGTACCATTTTAATTTGCATTAGGTAAACATAAGGGTGCTTATTGCAAAGCTTAAGCGTAGAAAGTTTAACTTTCATATAACTTTTCGTTTGTGATATGACTAGGAATTAATTGACATTTTCTTAAATAAATGTATTTTGCTATACATTAATGATTTAATAAGTAGATGCTTGTAAAATAGCCTGTGCTATATTTCTTTCATATCTGACAAGCTTTACCATGAAGATGTAATTACAACAAAGGTTGGTAATGTTTATTTCAAGAATTACATACATTTTTCATGTGAATTTACTATGAGTTTTGCCAGTTCATATAGTGATACTTAATATAAATGATTATAGCTTGTTTTTAAATAAAAGTAAGTAAGGTGCTTTTATAAATATGTATTACTGTATAAGATAAGCTTGCAGCTTAAGAAACCATGTAAAGTAAATAAAACAATTTTTCTACGAAAATGTTTATTTCAATTTTTAAATATTTTACACATATTTCAAGGTTTAGTTTCTATTATTTACAAAGTAGAAAAAGAAAAGAAACAGTACATTTTGAGTCCGATGTTAAGACGGGAGTGATAAAGAAATCTATGAATTAGGCTTTGTCATTATTTTTTTGTTAGTTTTAATGATAATTTAACAACTGTCTTTTCTTTATAATAATGTTTTATAATTATTTTTATTATATTTAAATACATTTATAATCAAAAATTAGATTCCATTTCAAGGATTGAATTTAAAATATCCAAAATATATTCAATCCATATTTTATTTAAACAAGCTAAGTTAGAATAGTTTTTATATTTAACACACATGAATTCATATTTTAAGTTACAAGAACAAAATTTGAGCACAAGCTCGTAAATTGATACAAAATGCTAGAAGCTTTAACATCTAATCTAAGGCTGATATATTATGACTTAAGGACAAGTAGACTAAGGGGAGAGCGAGGACAAATTAACTTTATTAAAATTTATTATTTGATTGACTATATTGCTTTCTAATTTAAACAATTAATATTATATATTGCGGCTAGTGGAGAAAATAATTTTAAAATTAGACAAATATTTTATTGGTACACTTGGATAAGACACTTGAGGAATATGATATTAACATATATAGTTGTTAATAGAAAGTGAATTAAATATCCTTTTACACTTACAATAATTCACTTTTTAATCAAGTGTCAAACCAAGTGTAAATAAACACTTAAATGTTAACACTACACTTTATAAAGCTATAATCCCAATCAGAACGGCGACTACACTATTTACCAGCTAAGTACATAAACGCACAATAAGTATTTATATATTCTAAATATATATAAAAGATCTATTGTACAATCTTTGTTAAGCGTAACCAGTTGGTTAAAATCTAGCCTTACCATCCCTGGAGTTAAGTGAAGGGACCTAACATGATTATGGATGTGTCATGATATCTCATAGAGTGTGGTCCCACGTACCTGTTTGGAGAACTAGGCCCATGATATTTTATATTACTTATGTAAATATTAGATATTGTTTAACATTTAAGAAAAAATGAATACCTTTTTGGAAAGAATGTAATACTGCATTCAGATTCTTTATTATGGCTCCATTTTAATTATATGTTGTTTTGATATTACATTAATTGCTTGAGAAATTTGCAAAATAGCATTAAAATTTGGCATCAAAATAATTTTTTTGTTTTTTATATTTTGGCAAATTTTATTTAGATTTTTAAATTAAGAATTTAATTGTCAGAAAGACGAAATGTATGTTTAGTAATGATTTTAGTAACGACGTTGGATTTTACAAGGACGAATGATTTTTCAGGTTAATAGACCTAAAAGGACGGTTATATTGGGTCCTCCAAATTCTACCTGATCTTCTCCGTTATATTCTATTCCTGATTTTCAGTCTAAAATATGTGAATTGTATCCAGAAATAAGAATTTTGTACTGAATAATGCTAAGTATATTTTATCTAAAAGCAAAATCTTCTGAGCTGAAAATCTATACTTGTACGAGAACGACACGACGAATTTACAAAATGACAATAACACTTGGTCAGGGAATATCAGGACTCCAATTTAATCGGAAATATTAAAATTAATAAGCGTATTTTTCATATGGGTTAATTAATTCTAGTTAAAACTACCTTACAAGTTTAAATCTATCGATACAGTAATAATATATTTCCATCGAAAGAAGATGCAAAGTCTATATACGTTTTGCTCCAACACCAGCAGTTTTATACATTTGCTCTTAGAAACTAATTATATTTGAAAAGTTACATATAGTTTCCTATGAAGTGTCTATAGAAGTGTTATCCTAACGACGAAGTGTTCTTATGTTAATCTACACTTGAATATACTTTGGAAAATAAATTTTATTACATATTATTTTGATTTAGTTCTAAACTTTTTTTGTATCTGTTACACAAAAATGTGATTTAAATAAAATTCAGTGTATTTAAATATTTTATAATAATTTCTTATATTATTAATTAATTTACTAATTATTCAAATTATTACTATTTGTAAAATTGTCTTTTACAATATATTTAGTTCTATAATAATAAATATTCAATTGAAATGTACTAACAAGTCTTTGTACGGAAAATAATACTTTACTTGACGCTACGTAAAGAATCAAAAGTTAAAATTGTAAAGACTAGATATTTAACATAGAAAAGATTATACATACTATTCACTTTTACTGTTATACAATGTAATATTATTTTAAAATATATAAAATATAATTACTATGAAGGTACTAACTTAGACTATATAGATACAACTTAGATGCTATTTAAAGTACTTAAGTCATACAACAAATGAAGATGTGTATTGGATAGAAATTCTATATACAATGTACTAAAGTTGTTATATACGAGTCCTGCTCGTTGTACCTATTTATCTGATAATGTGATGAGACAGTTCTGAATGATAAAATTATTATTATGTTTTTTAGCTTCTCGTTTTTTCGCTTTCCACTGAATTCGAGACATTGACTGTTGAGTGTTGGAACGCCGCACTTTGTCTTATCAGAGCGAGGAAGTGAAAATAATTTTAAATATAATCACTCCCCCGAGTAGGGATCGAACCTACAACCGGTCGCGTAACTGTCAGACGCTGTCACACTGCACCACATCGCTACTATTTATTTAATTTTATTTAGAATATTCTATTGTGTTTAAGTAGTAAAAAAAATTCTAAAATTTAAGTAAGTCGGTATGAAATAAAATATGAAAAACAATACTTGAATTAGTTGTTAATTTAGTTATTGAAGTGTTTGTTTTTGGTTGTCCAATCGACCTAAGTCGTTCCCTATCGTTCTTTACGAAAAATATCTTAACAAAACTTGCCTCATCACAATTTATAGGCAAATTAATAAGGAAAGCTAATTACTTCAAATGAATCTATTATATTTAAATATATATGAATCGCAAAAAATTCAAGATCTTTAAAAGCTACTTATCTATATACACTACGCGTACCGGTCTACGGCGCGCTTTAAAACTCACTACGTTGTCTTCCACATAGAGAATTATACATCGGCATTAATTTTGCTTTTAATTAACTATTATAAAGAGAAAAACAAGTTTTAAATGATACTTCAGAAAGGCTATTCAGTACTTTTTAGGGAGTATTTACGTGTGGCCTAACCGAATATCTTTATTTTTTTAGATATTAATAGGAAATAAATAGGTTTTAACATTGTATATGACTATTATTTACGATGGTTTTTGAATTATATTGGAGAAACGTTTTTTGAATGACATACAAATAGTTCCTTATGAATTTTCCTACAAACTATAAATATGGATACGAAACACCTAAAATTATTAAATATATTATAATTAAGTATATTTCAATGTTAATTTAAATTATATATGAACATCTGACATGAACCATGAACTCACACCATGAACGCTGTGTGTAAACAAACAGATTAAATTTTGCTTTAAAGTAATTAAAAAATAGGTTAGGCCACTTTATAAAAAAAACTTATTTTTTTAATATATATGTTTCTGTTTTTTTTATTTCTATTCTACTTGAATTATATTTTTTTATTATTTTAAATAAATATTCATTTGATTTATATAAGTAAAGAATTGATAGACATTTTTAATTTTATACTACCAAGATATATGAATTACGTGACGTACTCTATTTTTAAAATATATTCGTAATAATTTAATATATGTATACTACAATAATAAAATATATAAAATAACAATTAATGAAATAATTTTTATATTAGAATTACAAATAACTATTAAATTTACATAAAAAAAGAAAAAAATAACACTTCTACGTTTGTGCGAACAATACAATGGCGATAAGCGAATGAATAATATAAATTCTTATCATCAGAAGCAATTTGTTAAAATAAAAAAAATATTTTCAGCTTAAACGTCAAAAATATTATTTTATACTTTAAGTATACAAAAACATTTAGGTTTAACACTACTTGTGTTAGCAAAATAATGAAACTTGGTGAATTAGGATCTCAAAGAACCAAGGGTTTTGTACCATTATTATTATTATTATAAAGATTTTTTTATATATCCAGTTTTCAAATTAGAGCGGTTTAACATTATAGTTTTCTCATTTACAGAGGTCACCACTTACAGAAGTCGAAATGTCCCGGTATACTATTTATAGGGGTGGGAATGTGTAGATCAAAAGCTACAATAGTACTGAGTTTGTATAGAAGTGTGTTGAAACCTGATAGAATGTCTCTTAACTAAAACAGGAAATCGTGTCACGTAATTTCTTCCTCACTTCTTAATAATAGAAGTTTCTCACTTATCCAGGTACGGCTTAGCCAGGTTCTAATGAACATAGTTTTATATATTTTTTTATTATGGTAAAGGTAAAGAAGAGGTTTTCTAAACAATAATTCTGGTCTTTGATTGAAAACATTACGAATTTAAAACATTTGTTTTATGTACACAAATTAATTATATCTTTAAATATAAAACAAAATATGAATTAAAAAAATTGCTTCCAATGTAAGAAATATATAATATAATATAATATCTATATTTATAGTTAATTTATTTCTTCAACAATGAGTGAAACATGTTGTAACAACTAGTCTTCACGGTATTTACAAAGGTGGCTAAATATTATTCATCTGTGGGCGGGGAAGTCCCGTTCGTCTCTTCTTCCAGTTTGGCTCTAGCTTCTGCGTCTGTAAAGTATTTTTAATGAGTTTTTATTAGCTTCACCTGTAGTTTGTACCATTCTAGAATATACCAGTATTTTTGTATTATTAAGTTTAATGTGTTTTAAAAGCGCGTTTTTTCTGTTTTTTTTTTAGTTAGTATTTTTTTTTTTCTATACAAATGTTATAAAGAGAAAATATATAGGAATATTTCTTTGTATGGTCATTGGTTATCAGGTGTCGGAATAGGAAAGCGACTGACCGTAGACGCTCGATTTCATATTGGGGAAAGATTAATTTAAATTATTTTCATTTCATTTCACTGTTAAAATGAACTGTTAAACTGTTTTATTTGACTTATCCATGTTTATTATACATAAACTCTAAAACTATTGTATTGATTTTATAAATTCTTTTACTTATATAAAGTTATATTATTAGCATGTTACAAAAGCTTCGATCAATAGGAACTACTGCAAATTACCTTTTGCAGCTTGTTCTTTCCATATCTTCTTGTTATCCGTGAGACAGGCGACCCACGGCTTTTTGATTTTGAACTTATTTGTTTCTGCTGTAAAAATAAGTAGAAATTATTCATACGTGACATATTAAATTTAAGGCTGGTGTATACGTGACCGGTTGTGGGTTAGGAATGGGTTGCTCCATTTCGGAGAGTGATCATATTAAAAAAATATTTTTTTAGCTTTAAGCTTTTATCCCGCATAGCAGAATAGACTGAAAGTACCTATGGTCAAATCCGCAGTTCGTTTTTCACCGAATTCAAGTCATTGCGTGTTGATTGGTGGAATTCAACGCCGTACTTTGTCTTTCCGCCGTTCTTTGAATATAATTTAAATATAATCACTACCCCGAGTGATGAGATCGCATTTAATTTTTTTTTAAAGCACGGCGTTGAGTTCTGCCACTCAACAAGTAATGTCGAATTCGAAGGAAAGTAGAGTACGTAGTGTTTTATCACTTGATACTTGCTGTATGTGTGTTATTGATTGATCGTCTGGCAACACTAACTAGTGGACGTAAAAAACTAAAACTTGGCATATATATTTCTTTTTGCTTAGGAGAGCATAATATAAAAAAACAAACTATAGGAATGAGACATATAAGGATCTAATATATAATAACCGAGGCAATAATGTTGCGGGCGACAACTAGTATTAATATAAATTATATAAAAAAATAACTAAAACGTCACCCACCTGTATTTTCTTCATTAATAGGTTCTTGTCCAGAACTGCTAGTCGAATTCTTGGAGCTAGAATGCAAAGGGCCCAGTATGCATTCAAGCATGTCAGCACAAACTCCCATGCTGGGCTCAACTATGAAATCTATGAAACCGATCTGAGATTCCGCTACTAGAGTATTATTTCTATCGCATAGAGGGCTGAAGGGTAGCCCCAGTTCTCGTTCTTTATCACCTTGGAGGAAGAACTCGTCGAGAAGACTCATTGTCCATCTGTGGTGGAGATCCCATCTCTGGAATAAAGCGTTTTATGTTTCTTGTTATTTGAAAATATTATGTACTTACCTACCTTCTAAAATATAAATTCACTGACTATTGTTTCAATTATAATACGCTACCAATGTTCTACGATGATGTTAAATTTATATAAGATATTTGGTTTATTCTTGCTGGTAGTATTATAGTTATGAGAATAATTTTATTAATAAGTTGTAATTCTCTTTTAAAGTAAATGAGTTTGATTGAGAATGAGTGAGGTAAAACAGTTATACAAAGAGTTGGACATCGTCAAAACTATAACAATTGGCCGCGGTCGTTGGGTAGGGCATGTTTTGAGAATGGTTTACCGAAAAAACTGCTTATAGGAATGCCGATGTAGACCCAAGCTGCGATGGTTGGACGGACGATACTAAGCAGGATTCGAAAACTCTTGGAAGTTAGGAGTTGAAGGTAGGAAAAAATTACTAAGCCAGGCCGAGACCTACCCTGTAGCTGTAGAGTTTGTGATGATGATGATGATGATGATATAATCTGAGCTTGTATGAATATTAATAAGTAAAAAAAAACTAATTGTCTGGCTTCTTCAATCTATATATGTTTATATATACTTGCTATATAAACTGCATTCCATGACCTTAAGTTAGTTTCATTTATTTATTTAAGGTCTACAAAAAGTTATTACTGTTTTACATAAAAAAATACAGTTTTAAATTAAACGTTATATTATTGTAAGAAATATATTAATAGATAGCACTACATTTAAAACTGCTTAGTTATAAATATATTTGCAGACAAATTTATTTAATCATACCGGTCGAGGCGCAGTGGGACAGCGACTGACTGTAAATTGCAATTGGTTGCTTGTTAGATGCCCACTCGGCGGGAGAGTGAATATATTTAAATTATTTTCACTTCTTCGCTCTGGTAAGACAAAGTTGAGTTCCACTACTCAACACGCAATTTTTCGAATTCCGTGGAAAGCGAAGTATGGAGTGTCTTGACACTAGGTACTTTCTATCTACCCTGCTATGCGGATTAAAAAGCGTAAAGTAAAAAAAATAATCACCTTAGCTGGATGCGATATATCGCAACAATGCAACACCAGCGACGCTGCTTTAGATTTATCCACAGTAGGTTCCGCTAGGGAGAGCAGAGACCGCATGTTCTTCAGTTGCTGGAAGTGGAAGGACATGTCCGTAGCGAGCACCATGTCGATGACGAGTGTGCGGAACTCGCGAAACTCGTCTCGAGACAGGTTTTGTAATATGTTACAGTCTTCTTCGCGTATTAATCTGTGAATAGATATGGATTTTTGTATTCTAAAAAATATATGTATTATACATACGATTATATATTACTTTTGAGTGATTTTTTTAAATATTTTTTTTTCTAAAATTCTTCGATTAATTATATTATTAGGCTATCGTGTGGCAACTGTAATCGCCATGATTTGGCTTCATTTCCCACTCGAGGGCATGTAAGTATTTAAAATTTATATTCATTTCTCCTCTCTCTCAGCGTTATAATAGCCACTTAACATGTAATGTCTCGATTTTGGACGGATCTATCTATACTAATAATCAATAACCAGTTTTTACTACATGCATATGTACATATACACGGTATGTGTACTAAAACAACATTTACAGTTTCGGTCCGTCTGTCGTTCTGTGTGTTTGTTTGTTCTGATTAATCTCTGGAACTTTCAGTGGCAGATAGCTGAGGTATTAAGGAAGAAGTTGGTAACTTTGATTTTAGTATTAAAAAATAGGAACCGAAAATTTAGTTTCACATATACTCGTAATTGTAATCTAGTTATAAGTGAACTAACGTGATTTCTCGGCTCAATCTACTACAAATTTTGCTTAAATATTTTTTTAAAGAATTGATAGAGAGGTCTTTCGTAATTTATTTATAAAAAATAAATGCAAAATTCAATAAATAAGTAAAATTAAAATTTATCCCGTATCAATAAAATGTATATAATATATCTTGCCATTAAATAGATAAAACAAAACACGGGGTTAAATTTCGCCTTAAGTGACGTAATTCAACGTTATTACAAGCAACGTCTAGAGCACAGTTAGAGACTGTAGAACGGAGTCTCTTACCAATAAGTTCTTCTGCCTACTATGTTATGCAATAAAAGCGTGAAGCTGTTAAATTAATTAATTATTAAGACATCGCGAACATTTTTATTTTCAATTTAAATTATAATAATGGGAAATTGGAAACAAAACTTGAATCATAATACGTTGTATCAAGTTGCTTTGAAATCGACATGTATCGTTTGCACGTGGTATATTAAATGTACATGATAAAAATCAAAAGGCTTTCATTTCCCCCAGATATACGAATGTGGGTTTTAATATTTTGTTATTATAAATAAGTATATTTGTATATTATTTTGCTATTTATTGGGTTATACATGAAAAACTATATCCAAGAAATTCAATGTGTCTTGAAAATATATCACGTATTTTAATATTTTGATTGAATTGGATTGGATTTGAACCTAATTTCAAAAAGTAACTAATGAAAAATTATCATTTTTAATACTTATGTTTAAACTTCATTATTCATTTAGATAATATGACATATTTTTTTTATTAACAGCTTGGTTTTTAGTTGACGAACGTTAAATAATCTGCCAGTGTCACAGTCAGTATAGAAAAACCATTATTAGGCTGCATGTATATGTCATACTTGCAGCCTACGGAGTGTCTTGATACTAGATTGTCAAAACGTAAAGCTGCTTTTTTTAAAGAATATTACGAAATATATATTTCAATATAAAAAAATATAACCTTATTTTACATCAAAGAAAAGCTGAATAAGATAAAAACGAGACTATTAAATTTAAATGGATTGTAGCTAAATAAATTTTCTATAGATAATTTCGGTAACTCCTTTATTCGCTTTGAGAAGGGATTTAAATGAAATATTTTGTTCGTACTCATAGATGATAGAGATTACACTTATAAAACACAATAAAGGCACCTTGACGCCGTCAATTTGTATTCATCGTTGCTTAATGTTCATGAAATTATAAAATAAAATTTAAATATTGAGACGTTTCAAGTTATACCTTTATAGCGTTGTGTTGTTCTTGAGATTTTAATAGCGGTTTTGGAAGGATATGGGTTCATATCTTATAAATTGTTAGTGGAGAATGAAGAAGAACCTCTATAAAGTTGAATTCCAAAGAAAACACTAAAATATTCGAGTTATAGAGAAAGTCTGAGGCTTTAACTTTAGTGAACTAGTCGTAAATTATTTGACGTGAAAAATGAAGCATGTAACATCTTATTTAGAATAAAATTAAATTGACTTTGACTTTATAAAAGTTTCGATTTATGGATTATTTGGATTTAGACGGATTTTAACTTGACAAGAAAAGGTTGAGATTTATTCTTAGAAGTTTTGAGAGAGGTGAAATAAATAAAAAAATCAAGTTGCTGAGATGACAAACAAATATTTTATATTTTTTATTGACGAATTTTATATCTCTTCAGAATTAAATAATAACAAACTTAAAAATATTCTTAATATTTATGGAAAGTGTCATATCTATTTAAAATTGATAAGTAACTCGGTTATTCTTTGAATACACGTAATAAGATTCAAATAGTATAATTAAATATGTTTGTATAATAGCTCGTAGAGACTCGCTGATTATTTCTATGGTATTTTCAAATAGTTTAAAGTTAATATGACAATAAATTTTACAAAACTATAAAGATACAAAGAACAGTACCGGATTCGAACGCACATCTCTTGGAAGTCAGTCGTTTAATCATTAAACCCAACTTTTACATTCTATCAAGCTCCGTATATTCTTGTTACAACTTAAAACTAAGTTACTTGTTAGCTTCTGCCTAATAAGTTGTGGCTAGCATATAAGAACTTTAATGTACCTCAATAGAAATTCTTCAATAGAAATTCAAGTCTTCTAAAATATTATTTATATTATAAGTACATTTTATATACCTACTTACGAATTTATAAAATAAAAAAAATAAAACCATTGGGCGTTGATTTACAGAATCCTACCTAAGTTCAACTTAAATGCAAAGCACACTAAAATATTATGTTAATAATATATAAATATATAAAAAAACTATATTTAGAAAAAAAATAGAAATTCAGGCAACAATTTTCATATAAAATAATAGTAATATATTTTTTTATTCGAAAATCGCAATATCCTTTGCTCAATATGAAAACTAATTAGGGAAAGTATAAAAATGTATGAGTATTAGATATGCGCTGTGAAAAGCTTGGCCTCTTGGGAAATTATGTTACGGTTCTGTAGGCTTTGTTTAGAACAGAAGCTTGATATTCCGATACTACAGGTGTCTCTTTATTATATTATACTTGTCTGTCTGTCTATATAGATATTTTTTTTAGCTTCACACTTTTCATCCCACATAGTAGGGTAGATATTTCGTACTTTGCTATCCATTGATTTCCAGCGCTTTGCTTTCCATTGCATGTTGAGTGGCGGAATTAAACGCCGCACTTTATCTTATAAGAGGAAGTGAATAATACGTCGTAATAATTTGAAATATTTGTAACGATTTTACTTTTAGATAATGTGTTTGATAAGGCCTAAATGTATAGTTTGTTAATAATTTATTTAAATTGCTTGAAATATTCATTCATATTTATTCAATGTGTCGCAAAAGCTTTTGTTGTTGCCAAAGCTTTTTAATCGTAAAAAAAATGGTATGATGACTTTACTTGTCTTTTATAAATCTAAAAAAATGTTCGCGATTTTCATATTTAACTTTAAAAAAGGATACTTGAGATGTTATTTAAATGGATATAATGCGAATGTAAGCAAATTTAATACGTTAGTTATCTTAAGGGTTTTATGCATAAAATGTTTATTTACACTATTCAAATTACATTCAAACAATTTCAAAGTTTTAAGATTCATAAGAAAAATATTTTAATTATCTCATATAGCAGTGGAACAGAATCTGATTGTAAACGCGATCGGTCGTGGGTTCGATCCTTACTCGGGGGAGTAATTATATTTAAATTATTTTCAATTCTCGCTCTGGTAAAGACAAAGTGTTGCGTTGGGTTCCACCACTCAACAGACAATGTCTCGAATTCGATGGAAAGCGATGTACGGGATGTCTTGACACTAGGTACTTCCTGTCTACCCTGTTAGGCGGGATAAAAGCGTGAAGCTAAAAAAGAAATATAATTATTTAGATCGTTCAGAGATAGATTCGCGTTTGTAAACATAATTTTAACTGGTTTGTCTTAAGTCTTAATTGCAATAATAAATATATTATAAAAATAAATAATTACATATGGGATTATTGCTGGATTTGATTTATAATCGATTTTTTTTTTGATATTTGGTGCCTAGCCAAATATCAAAGATTTTTTCGATTATAAATCAACTTACTTACAAAGTATACATTAATCTCCATATATAGGACGGCCAAGATCAGCTTATTTTATACAATCTAAATTATTTAGTTTATTAAAGAAGTTTTATTTAAACTTAAAATTTGCAAAATATGTTTATCTTTATATACATCTCAACAAATTGCAATTAACCAGATTATTAACACCACGGAAGTAGTCAAAGGCAGACATAAAAAAATCCTTTTTCATAGTAAATTTCCGCCTTTGATTATTTGTTTTTACACTGAAGGCATCGTTAAATTTGGTTGTGTATATATTTTATTATTTTTATATAGCAATTGTGTTTTAATAACGGAAATACATAAAAGCGAAGAGTTAGAATAAATTAACGTAGAATTTTATAAATCTTTTTTCCTCATAACGTAAATTTTATAAGCATGATTGTAAAGCGGATCTAAAAATAAACCTACTGTTTTAGCACCAAAGTGAAGCATGCTCATGGTTTTCTCTGTTCTGTTTATTTTAAAAATATAGAGCTCCACACGAAAGGTGATCATCTTGTTTATATAAAAATTTATACAAAGGTACAAATAAGTCACGCAAATTTTAATTGATAAGTAAGAATAATTCTTACCTAAAAGCGGCACTTATGTGATGGTTTTCCAATACAGCTCTATCGTTGTAAAGCAGAGCGGTCTCGGAGCCAGACATCACGTGGAAATTGTTAGTTGTGCCTGTATGCTCGAAGTCGTGGACCACAGCCGCTACCAACGTTGCGAATATCTCCAAATCTGACAACCAATTCTGAAACAAAATTATACAATTATTTTAAATTTAACATGTTATTAACTAATTAAATAAATGATTTACAATAATGTTAAATTTTACTTTTTAGTGTTTAAATATTGAAAATATGCGTTTTTTTAAATGGGTTAAGTAGAGAGAGGAGTTGAATTATTAGAGTTGTATTTTAAAGGGGCCTCATTTTAAAATCTACACTTAGGTCATAATTTTGAGACACTGCTAAGAGCTGTTTTTTCAAAAACGCGATTGGCTCTCCTAATATATGGAACGTTAAGATATTTATTTTATTTTACTAAACAAATAGAAGTCTTAAACACGTTTCACGAGCAAAAATTAAAGCGAATTTGATTTAAAATAAAATAAAACTTGAAAATGGGTAAACTAGGTATTCGAGATAGAGCTGTTTTACGTTCGATATTTCGATGGTATATAGAATTACTCGGGTCTAGACTGATAGTACCACAAAGTGCTTGGAAAGGGATCTAAATACTCTCACAAGCGACATACGGAGGAGGCTTGCGGTAGCTATTAACCTCAGCCTAATTATAATATATTTTGATATAACTCTGATGTAGCGCAGTGGAATATTAATGTAACTTTTATTTTTTCTTTTCCGATTTGGCTTTGAGTTCACTTCAACACCTTGGTAGAAAAAATGTCAAATCATTTTCACACACCACGGTATCTTGCCCGTGGTTTGTGAAGAATCAACGTGATGATGGTTTGAATGTTTTATTAAATATGTTTTTAAGTCGGACGGATTAAATAGTTATATATTATATTATAATAAAATATATATTATATAGTGTAAAGGATTAAGTACTGCTACTTTCTATCAAAGTACTAAGAAAACAATTTTATTACTACTTTAATTATTAATAAATTGATAACTGATAACGAACAAAATAATTATATTAATACGCAAAGAAAAAAGACTAGAATATAAAATTTGGATTAAATAAAATTTACATGGAAGAGTGCCAATATTATATAATTATGCGTAACAAGTTTAAATGAATAAAAAAATACGCACTACCCTGTCTGTATCATTCGTTTACGTATTTCGTTACACGTCAATAGGTCTCTATAAATATATAACTATAATAAGTAAAAAAGATTAACACTATATTTACAATTATAAATTTTAACAAAATATACATATATATGAAATATAGCTTACCATTAGTCCAGTCTGGCACAGCATATAGTGTACCGTCTGCGCCACATCAGCCGCATGCAGGTTATTGTGGTAGGGGTTGTGAAATTTGCAATAGCCTTCCTCGATACGACTGAGGAAGTTCTCTAAAATCGTCGGCGGCACCTGCGCGATGAATAACGGAATTGAATTTCAACTGCCAATTCTAATGTTTGGTTCAAGATTTCAATATGAATTTCAGTTCGTGATTTTGGTCTTGGTATGTGGCATAGTTGGGTTTATATTTTGTTTGCTTAGTTTATTGTATATAATTTATTAGTAGTTTTTGTAATGGTTCCTATCCCACATAGCAAAGTAGACGGAAAGTACCTAAAGTAAAGACACTCCGTATTCAGCTTTCCGCCGAATTCGAGACATTGCATGTTGAGTGCCGGACATCAACGCCGTCCTATTTATTTTCGCTATTTAATTAATTTAAATTAATAACTAAAATAAACTAATAATTAATAAATTAACAGTTAAATTAATAAAAAATAAAAATTGCATTACTAATCTTATTCTGCTTTATTAAAACCTATTTTATTACAAAACTGGCCGGACATCAACGCCGCCCTATTTATTTTCGCTATTTAATTAATTTAAATTAATAACTAAAATAAACTAATAATTAATAAATTAACAGTTAAATTAATAAAAAATAAAAATTGCATTATTAATCTTATTCTGCATTATTAAAATCTATTTTATTATTAAATTGACACTTACTACTTACAAAATAAAACTGTTGCGTGTTAAAATATTAATTATTTCCATTAAGATTATCTAGTTGTTTTATGTAATCTTCACAGTCAGTCACTTATTCGAATTGAACGGTAGATGCAGGGATTCAAAAAATACATATTAATAGCTTAAAACTTTATCCCGCATAGCATGATAGTTAGAGAGAATTTAAATAAATCAAGACCATTCGCTGCGTTTTGGCTCAGTTGTGGGGTGATACGTGTTAGTTGACGGAACTCGACGCAGCGCTTTGTCTTACTAGAGCCAATAGATGAAGACTATCTAAATATATTATCCAAAGAGAGAATCGAACCGACGACCGACCGGAACCTAATTCCCGTTTATGATTCCAAATTGAATACCGTAAACCGTAGTGTTTAGAAATTGCTCGGGTTAGTTGTCTTACATCGTAGTTAGCACCTGTGGGAGCGTTGTTGAAACTAGAAATTGCATTTGTAAGTTTGCGTTAAAGCTTGATGCTGCAACTAGAGTTTAGGTGAAGTTTTCTTGTACAAGGATTTATTTTGACGCCATTTTCACTTGAATTATATTGTATTTTATGTAGTAGGTATTTAAGTACTTTAATTCATATATATATTTTGATAGCAGTTTTGTATCGTCGAAGACAGCGTCTGACTGTAAACGCGATCGGTTGTAGGTTCGATTCCTATTCAGGAGAATTATCTCGAATTCGGCGGGAATATGCGGGATAAGAGCGTGAAGTTAAAGTACGTTAAACTTTTGAACCGTGGAATGTGCATAAAAATACTACCAGCTCTATTTTCATTCAATTCACATTGGTACTTGAAAGACAAGACAAAGAAAGGTTTGTTTATATATTCTTTAATGCACACACAATATAAATATGTACAAATTGAACAGTAAAATCAAAAATATATTTTTATAAGAACCTTGTATATCAAGTATTGTTACTTTTCTAATCCACGTAATGTATGATAAATTTTAAATTGAATAAAGGATAATAATATCACGGTATAAACACTAGCAAAGTGTGCTAAAGCTCGTTTTTCATAAGCCGAAGCAAGCCAGTTAAATTACTTAACACAAGAAAAATGTTGATATAAATTTATTTACTCACATAAATTATATAATATCAGAATATTCTAAGAAATATAGCGGGCTCAAGTAAATTACACAAGTTTTGATATTACGTGAACCCGACGTTTAGAGGATTTCGTATTTTTTAACTTTTCTCATTTGTTCCTTCTAGTTTTGTGTGTTCAGATCTATTGTGACAAGGTTTCTTTTTACTGGTAGTAGAGTTTTAATTATTTCTTTTAGAATTTATTATCAACGTTTCTATATAAATGCAGATGTGAATTAAAAATAAATAATTTAGGGCTGGTCGTGGCGTAGTGGGACAGCGTCTGCGATCGATTCCCGCTCGAGGGAATTATTATATTTAAACTATTATCATTTCCTCACTCTGGTAAGACAAAGCGCGGCGGCAAGTTCCGCCACTGAACACGCCATGTCTTAAATTTGTAGGAAAGCAGATAATGGAGTGTCTTGACACTACAAATATCCTGTCTACCAGTGGGGTAGATGCGGGATAAAAGCGTGAAGCAATTGGCGGGCCTTAAATCTCCTGAAATAAGTCAGTATAATACGTAAAGAGTCTAGAAATATTGTTTAACTGTTGTCTACTTTAGACAAATAAATACAAATAGAGAAAAAGTCTAGATAACATAAATAAAGAAAAATATTGTCAAATATTTACTATTTTTAAAGTGTTATTCCGCACTTGGGATTAGAAAACATTTTTGAAAAAACGTATAAAAATTTGAACGCAGCGGGATTCGAACCCGCGCCTCTTTGATACCGTCCAAGCGCTTTGACCGCTAAGCCATGCGTTCTACTACCAGCTGCGTCGAAAATCTTATACATTTTGTTACAACTTATTTATATTGTTTAGCATCTCTGTAGAGAGATTTTTACAAATTTCTACTACTTAAAGATTATTAAGAAATAATTGTTTAACAATGCACCATGTCACCTGAATATCTTGATACTAAGTTTGTCTCTGACTACCCCACTAAGCAGGATAAAACATAAATCTGTAGAAACAAAAATCTATGAGTAAAGTAATAAAGTAAAGTACTAAACACGAGTATATTTTACATATCGTGCGCCGTATACAAGCTAATAGCCGATCTACCACATTATATTCTTACATAGAATTTTCTTATCCACTACGATCCATTCAGGTACTGATGACTTTTTTATAGTGTAAGTCTAGTAAGAGAATAGGACAAAAGCGCTCCTTAAGTAGACCAGGCTTCGATTTAAGGGGCGCTTTAGAAAACGTAGACGATGAACTCTGTGAGGCTAGTTTAATTTGAATTTTTTTCATATGTGATAGGCTTGCGTTTTACTATATCAAGCCTGGTTATATAAGATGATACACGCTTGCCTAAATGGTAACTATTGACTCTATATTCGAAAATTCTTGGATTTGGTGTTATAGATACCGACAGTAATTTTCATCATATATATGTAGATATATATATAATCTAAAAGTTGTATACTTTTAGAATATAAATAAATAAAAAAAAAATGGAGAACAGTGTTGTAACTCTAGGTTTTCTCTTTCTAAAACCGAATACAAAAAAAAATCATTAAAAACTGAACGAGAACTTGTTACAAAAATGCTTCCTTTAACATTTTGTTTTATTTACTTTGATATTCATATCGTAAACAAAAAAATATCAACAGTACAGTTATTACAATTTTTTATCGAAGCCATTTCTTTTAACGAAAATGTAAAAAGCAATCCTACTTTTAATCAAAGTAATAAAACATGTATCACAAATTTATATTAATCAAATCCAAAAAACATGAACATTTATATTTAAAATATTTCAAATAATATGGGTTGACCTTGATTCATCGAGTGGTAGGTATTAAGCAACTAGAGTCAAGACACTCCGTTCTTTACTTTCTACTTAAATTCGAATAATTGTTTGTTAAGGTACGGAACTTAATACTGCGCTTATAATTCATGATCAGAGTGGCAAAAAAAATAATTTAAACATAATCTGGAAAAATACTAGACTGAAAACTGAACGAACAAACACCGGTCGTCCAAATTAACATTATGAAATTTTAATACAAAATAGACTAGAATTTATATAATCAATTTCATATTTCATTACACTTCATATTTAACTCGTTAACAATACAGTAACTAGAGCGGCAAGTCTATTCATTTACGAACAATAAGACGTGGCCGTATTACCTAATATAATTAACTGGATCATCAATAGATACTTCTCTAGTTCCACGCCCAAAGGCTTTCGATATGATAATACGGGCACAGTGCGTTCAATCAATTAGTATAGGCACGTTTGAACTAATCATTTCAAACCTATCAAATCAGTTAATGGCATTGGGTGTGCGGCTAACGTTTAGTTAGACTATACACGGGTTGTACCTGTAGGCATATCATTAAACAGGTTCACGTATAGCGTTCAAGGACAACAGTGTGGTCAGAGTGGATCGAATATCAAGACACTCCGTTCGCTGCCTAAATTTAAGACATTGCGCGTTTAGTGTGAAACTCATCGTTGCACTTTGCCCTAACAGCGGGGAAATGAAAATAATTTACATATATTCATTTCCTACAGAAATCTAACCTCCAAACAATCGCATTTATGTTAAATAGTGTAATTTGATCACGATAACCTCTAGCATTAATTTTTATTATTTAGTTTCCTTTCACATCGTCTTAGCGGGTTCTCTTTTTTTGAGCTTGTCTTTAGTTTTAGTCGTAGGCCTACTTATCTTGCTTGGAGCAGTTATGAGACTGAATATATATATATATATATATATATATATATATATATATATATATATATAAATATAAATAGCAATTTTGTGGACGAAATATTTATCCAAAAATGAAATTAAATTGGATATGTTAATATATTAGGTAATTGAAGCTAAAAAACTATTCAACACAATTTTTGTCCGTCTGTCTGTCTTGATAGAATTTTATGAATTTTGGCATGTACTATTACCACTTACAGTCCAGAGTAGTATATACAGAATAGTTTTAATGTTAATATTCGGAGCAGTCTTTTAGTTAGTTTTTAGTTAAATTTTTGGTTTTTCCAACTAATTTTGTAATATTATTAAAAAAAGGAATGAAAATAAGATACATGGACACTTATGTCATAAGAATTAAATAGTTGATTTTAAATTTTAACATTACATCGATACTTTGCTGTCAATTTTTGGATAAAGCTTGAATCTGATTACTATTTTTTTTTTTTTTTAGCCTCACGCTTTTATACCGCATAACATGGTAGACAGAAAGTACCTAGTGTCAAGACACTCCGTACTTCGCTTTCCACCGAATTCGAGACTTTGCATGTTGAGTGGTGGAACTCAACGCCGCACTTTGCCTTACCAGAGCGAAGAAGTGAAAATAATTCAAATATAATCACACCCCCGTGTGGGGATCGAACCCACAACCCATCGCGTTATAGTCAGACGCTGTCCCACTGCGCCACGACCGGCCTATCTATACTATCTACTTTTTTAAATTTTATTATCTAATTATAACTTATATAGAATTTATTATAAATTATAAATTTAGTTCTTATAATATTTTGATAACAAATGATGTATGTAATGGATACCGTTAGATTACATTAGGCCGTACAAATTTCAAATTATACCATGTAATCTTACAATGTGCATCTTAGTGTGACAGTTTTGCTTAAATTATCCTCTTGGACTCTTTCATATTAGATATTATTATCATTTCATACTATAAAATGAAGTCGCCTTCGTCATCTATGCGCTTATATCTTTCAAACTACGTAACGGATTTAATACGATTTTTATCAATAGATAGAGTGATATATGAGGAAAATTAAATTTAGAAGAGAAAAATTAATTTTAACAAAGTTTCTGATCTAAAGGGATCGCATAAACGCAAAAAACGCAGAAAATGAAAGTTTAAAAAATCGATATATAACTATATATATATATATATATATATATATATATATATATATATATATATATATATATATATATATATATATATATATATATATATATATATATATATATATATATATATGTCACTGGCATCAATAAGCTCTGATATCTTATATATGTATTTAATAGAATTATATTTTTTATTATTTTTTTTGCAATAAATAATATCTACTATTACTATATCTTGAAAAATATTCTATACTTATAAAAATCTTTTAGATGGACGTTTTTATTCATTAATATAAAAATCAAATATACTGTTCAAAAGTCCAAAATTATTTAAGCTCTTTGAAAATGGCCCAAAGAGGTTGGAAACAAAGTGAAGTAGTCTAACTTAACTTAGTTTTGCAATTTCTCGAAAGCTTTAGGATTAAGGTTCTAAGTAAAAATAAAAAGCATACACTTTAACTCCATGTAACTGAAACTTATTTGATGCTGAATGACTTGTTTACAAAAGATTAATAGAACTATGATGTAGTTTTGCTAAGTTTAACACTTTAACATTTTCTTTAATATTCTAAATTATACGTACTTAATATATACAATGAGTGTTCGGTTGAGGATTATCTATATCCCCATTCGGGGGAGTGACTATATTAAATTATTCACTTCCTCGCTCTGGCGAGACAAAGTGCGGCGTTGAGTTGTCTCTCTTGTCTTGACTTTAAGTACTTTTTGTCTAGCGTACTATGCGAAATAAAAGCGTGAAGCTAACTTTAACAGCGTTTACTCGAACCTGGAACGACTCGAACCCTTAAGCACTGTATGTGTTTAAGAGTGCGAAATAATTGTATTATAAATATTTAATCGGACAGATTACAAACTATCTTTATATATATATATATATATATATATATATATATATATATATATATATATATATATATATACAATGGTTATAGATAAAATTTCCATATAATTTTAAAATAAACTCAAAACGTACTTTAAATTTGTGAATCATCCCATATCTGTTCAAGAGCTCATAGCCGAGGTACTTCACAGGCTGCCCCGCTGCGGCTTCATGGAGAGCGAATACATCGAATGACCACTCGTCCAAAGTCTGAAAAATATAAATGTATATCAATATATATTGACACGGGTCGTGGCGTAGTAGGATAGCGTCTGAATGTAAATGTGATCGGTCGTGGGTTGGATTCCACTCGGGGGAATGATAATTTTTAAATTACTTTCATTTTCCTCGCTCTGGTAAATCAAAGCGTGGCGTTGAATTCCGCCACTCAACACGCAATGTATCGAATTTGGCGGAAAACAGAGTACTGAATGTCTTGACTCTGAGTTCTTCCTGTCTGCCCTGCCATGCGGGATAATAGTGTGAAGCTATAAAGATGAAATATGCAATAACAATATTATATTCTTGAATAAATAGAGAATAGATTACGATACTAGAATCTCTAATAAATTATAAACTCTTTAGTAAAAATTCCTAAGAAAAGAAAATTTAACGCATACCACGTTAAGTTGTCAGAATATGAAGTAAAATATATTCTGACAAATACATATATTTTTAGTCATATATTCTAAGGATAAGCCTCTTAATTATTATGTGTGAGTTATAATAAGACAAGGTACAGCGTTGATTTCCGAAACTCTGAAAAATGTTTCCCATTTTTCAGAGTTGCGGTATTCATCGCCGCGCCTTGTCTTATTATAACTTACAATAGTAAACAATTATTCAAAACGCTATATATACATAGATTGTGAGTTCCATTATTAATAAGTAATTGCAGATAGTAAAAGGCAAACAGAACAATTCCATAATTTCAGTGGAGGTATTAAAACGGACTCGAGCAACGGTAAACGTTTTACTCCTTGTAATTACTTAAGTCCCGCAAGCAATACCTGTTCTCATATGTTTGTGCGCTTGGATTATAGAAATATTTTTATTGTATTTCATAAAATTATTAGATATGATTTCTGTGAGTTTCATTTTAATTCTTTTTAGTATACAATTTCTTTTGTCAACCTTTTCTTAATTGTTACATATATATTTTTTTAAACTTCACACTTTTGTCCCGTGTCCCGGGTGGACAGTTAGTGTTTAATGTCAAGACACTCCGTACTCTGCTGTCCGCTGAATTCGAAACATTGCGTATCGAATGGCGGAATTCAACGTCACACTTTGTCTTGCAAAGACATTAAAATAATTTAAACATCGTTCCTCTTAGTGGTAATCGAACTAAAACACGGATTCGCAAATTATTTGAACTCCTGCTCTGGTATGAAGAAACGATGCTTTGAGTTTCGCCACTGAATACGCAATATCTTGATTTTGTCGGAAAATAGAGAACGGAGTGTTTTGACACAAGGTTCTCTATGGCTAGCCTATGTGGAAAAAGCGTGACTCTATAAATATGTATAAAAATAATTCCTCATATTCAAATTAAATTTTTGTTGCTCTAAGCATTTTTTGTGTATGTCAGGGCAAAGAAAAGCTATCGTTAAAGCACAGTTAAAATAATTATTATCAAATTATAATCCGAAATATAAATGGATATACCTGTTCTTTACTAGGTTACCAACGCAGCCAGAGCACAGCTAATTTATTTACTAACAACATGGCGACTTATTAGGAAATTGCTATTAGAAAATATAGCACATGATGTATATATGTACGTACTTGCCTCACAAATGAAATACAAAAAATGGAGAATATTATTAATATATTTAACATGACTACAGATGACAATAGATACTTTTTGTTTAACAAACTGAGTAAATAATCATTTAGTGGTAACCTTATAAATTCTATTTGGCTTTATTAATTCTTTATTATCAGAGATCAAAATATGTGACTTATTGTACGATTTCAGTATAATGTTTTTACTGAAATTTATAATGCGTACCACGGACCTCAACGCCTTACGGTTTTGAAACAGTAGCTAATAAAGATGTAAAATATATTTTTTCGAATTTTATAATTTGAATCCAGTATGTCAAAAAAAACACTGGAACCAGCTGGATGCTGAATCCAGAAATTGCAATCCCTAAGGGGGACTTTAGGATTCATCTGATTACACTAAATGCTAGTGTCCAAAGACTCCGTTCTCAAAAAAGTTTCTTATTAATGCATTTAGTAGTTTACTTTACGTTCTTATAGTTCTTATTGACGAAAGGAGAATTTATATCAACAAATCTTTTGTTATTTTTTGCCAGCCCTTCCTACAAGAACACGAGATATATTTTACCAAACCCAATCAATCTAATAATCAAGTGTCACAATACAAAAATGCACGTAATGGCTGTCTGTCTTGTGTACAATGAAGACGAATGTACGACATGTAAATCTTGTTAGTTTGTAACTGAATTGAATTCCTTACTTGATTCGTGGTCTATAAATATATAATGGACTTAAAAAGATTTATAGCACTTGCCCTGTGATTTATGTTTTTAAGAAAATGTAACTTAAATTAGCGTAAAAATGAGAAAACATTTTGTTCTTTTCTTTATATTAATAAATTAATTTTCAAATTTGTTGGAAATATTTTAAAATAAATATCTTTTGAATCGTCTTCTATATGCCTTAAAAAAACCTTAAACTATATTTGACTGATTGGTCGACGGTCATACTATTTAACGATACTTCCAACAGACTATTGACAGATAAAAAAATAACAATTTTGGTCATAATAAGCTACTGTAATACATAATATGGTTTTGACTAGCTTATATTCGACTTGACATATTAGTATGAACCAAATAATGGAAACTAAATTTCACTTTTATCAGTTGTCCTGAAAACAAGTCCGAATAATAAAAGTAAAAGTATACTCCAGTAGGGAAAGAACTCACAACCACCACATTTACAGTCAAACGTTGTCCCACTGTGCCATATCAACATCAAAAATTGGAATTTCTATATAAAACGAGTTAGATGACGCAATGAAACACGATTCCCACTATTTACACACTTCACTCATGCATAAAGCCGCCTGTAGCTACAATTTGTTGATAGCAACATTCTGTCTTATTGATTCCACACTAATTGGAGCTGACCACACGCGTGCTCTCTATCCAACAGCACTAATTGAAAATGGCCGAAACGTGTTCAATTTCCCATAGCCCTCCTTTATACCTAATCGGCCGCTACCATATTTGATATGTTGACTGCTTACTGTGCTCAGTAGATTGATTAGTTTACTGTTACTAAATTTAATATCTATATAGTATATATAGATAATTTAATATCTAAATCGTATATATATGTATGTATATATATATGTATATATATATATGTATATATATATATATATATATATATATATATATTATATATAGGGAATAGCGTGTTAAGTACCGGTATAATTACAACTTTACTGCTTGCAGGGAGAACTTAGTGTCGAGATACTTCGTTCTTCGCTTTGCATTGCGTGTTGAGTGGTAGAACATAATGCCGCGCTTTGTTTTAATAAAGTGGATAAATAAAAATAATTTAAATATAATTATTTCCACGAGTGGGAATCGAACCGTTCGGGGTTGTTGTCAGGCACTGTGAAATTGAGCTAGGTTGAGCTCTATGATTTCTGTATTATTGTTACTTATAATATAATATACTTACTTTGAGAACTCTGACAACATCTTGAGGGAATTGCATGAGAGCAGTACTTGTCACTCTTCTGTAGATTCTGTCCACAAATATTCCAGCTCTGATCGCATGAGCTACGGATCTGAATTTCGGCTTCTCATCAGACTTCCGCTTTGCAGTGGCCAGTTGTCTTGTAAATGTTGACGCGAGCCATTCCCGTACTTCCGGTGGCACAGCATCCGGTTGCACTTCGGATAACTCATCATCTTCGTCTGCCAGTCTCCTGTGCACAGTGCTAATGATTAGAGCAAAGTAATGTATTTTAAGTCCGATGACTGTAAACAGTCGATCGAACAATTAATATTTTATTTGTTTTAGCATTAAAATATTCTTTTGTCCCAACATAAAAAGCGGCAAAGCCTGTTTTTAAAATTGTGTTTGTTAATATTTTTTATGTTATTATTTGTTTCACAACACCTATAGAGATATCTCACTATAATTACTTTTATGTTCTAGTATTGAAATGTATAGTAAACAAAGGTGTTATCTTTTGACTGTTTATAAAAGTTCTAATCTAAACAATCCAATGATTCTACCTATTCGTTATCTATTATCTAATATTCTACGTGATTTTGAATGGAGAATCATTTCATATTTTACTTTACACATCTACCTCAAGGTATACCTGAAACCAAAATATTCTTAAAACTATTGTTAACTACAAATATGGTAAACGAGAGCTTCTTGAACTGTAGTGCTAAGAAGTCGGAAAGTTAAAACGTTTTCTCTAAATTTTATCAATTAACACGTCCACCTTCGAATGATATAATTTTTGGATCATAAAAATATATTAAATTATATATATATATATATATATATATATATATATATATATATATATATATATATATATATATATATATATATATATATGTAGTATAGTATTGAATAAGAGGAAGTCGATTTCAGTAGAAATATGAGACATGCTTAGGAACTCGTCTAATAATATAGAGATCTATATATTGATCATGCAACGTGCCCAAAATGTCCATCACATTGCTTTCCATTACAAAATAGCAATTTGTATTCGTATTTTCAAATTAACAAAACTACTTGTTTATTTCCAGCTTCCCTAGAATCGTAATTACAAACGCCAACCACAAGTCAAATTATTATAGCGCTTTAGAGAAACAAAAGAGCTTATTAATTGAATCTGTTAAGTACAGAAACAAATCCTCTATACTTTATTGTTTTATTAGAACAACGAATAATGTCTGGTAATAAGTTTTTGAAATTTTTTGAAAAAAAAAATTAGGTAACATATTTCAATTATTTAAACTTTTAAAGCTGGCGAATAGTTAAATAACATATAAATATACATTTTAAATAAAGGTGCTTAGGTGAGTTTTTGTGTTAATAAGTGAATGAACATAAATATTGAAGTAATTTTTTAAGTGACGTAGGAAGTGAATTTTTAAGCTTTTAATCTAAGCACATGGAAGAGCTTAAGAAGCACATAGCTTATAAAAATTTTGTATATGTAAGATAACACTTGATCAAACGAAATTGGTACATACATTAATAACAATTGAAATTGGTACATACATTAATGTAATAAACAATGGAAAGCAACGTTGAAACAAGAATAAGTCACACAAAGCAGCTGGCTTTAGGAAAGTTACATTTAAATACAAGGGTACTTTATTACCACTTGAATATAATATTGTTTTTTTTTAGTAATCAAGTTCTCAATACAGACAATTTTCAAACCATTAATCGTATAAACTCTAAATATCATGATAATTTACATAATTAAAAATCTTATAATATCATCTAATAATTAAAAAAGAAAAAAATGTAAAAATTTGGAAAAATAAAAATGAAAATACTAAATGAGAACTAAGAATAAGCACATAAGGTGCATGGTATGTAAAGCAATTCAAGTGGCAATATTCTTAGAACGGGTAACATCGACACACCTAAACACCAGGGTCGGCGCCGATTGCTGTCGCGCCACAGCCGGTCTAAAATAAAACACGACGTCATTGTCCACACTCAGGGAATTAGGAAAAGGGTTCAACTAACATTTGCATTTGCTGCCATGTTACCTAATTTAAGTACAAACAGACGTATATTTTTATAAATTTCTACTAATAATTAAATAAATTAAGCATATTTTTATATATTAAAAGTCCAGAGACTTTAGTGACTATTTTCAGTGTTGGCTACGAATAATTTTCTTCAATTAAGTTTTCAGTGTAAAGTTACAAGTGTAAGTTTACTTGAACTTGCAGCACATAATTATTACGTTATAACATTAAATTAGGCAACATTGGCTACTATAATATACATAAATCTGAAGAAAATATCAAATAAAATACACATTTAGTTAAATCCTTAAATTAAAATGAATGAATGTAACAAATAATTATTATAACTTAAAATATTTCCAATATCATGAACGAAAGAATATGAAACGAATTTAGTTTTAAAAAAGCAAAATAATTTTATATGTGTGTACCAGTAACTAAAACCTAATAATAATATGAACAGGTATATAATACAGTTTAAAACCAAAAGTAAGCATGTAAGGGTTCATTCATCATGCTTATGAAGTAACAGAAACCAATAGAAGTATTGCACAATGATGGGTATATCACAATGGTTCCGGGACGGCACGGGGTACTAGTTCCGGTCTATTCTAATGAGTGTTTAGACCGCAATCTACAAAATTGAAGCAAAACCCAAATCAGCACATTCAAGGTTGATGTATCCTCAAAGTCCAAAACAAAAATTGGAAATTAATCACCAATTTGGATTTCCAAAGTGGTTCTAACAGGAGAGTGAACTGAAAGTTGTAAGCATCAACAGAACAGAAAGACCTAATCGCATAGAGTGGACAGAAGGGAGGCGCGACTACTTGGCCATTGCCGGCGTTGTTGTAACGGTATTAACTTTGCTTCGTTCGGTTTCTCTACTGAACACCTCGCCCAGCACGGCGTGCGTAGGCGCCTCATGTGGAGCGTGGCCGGCTGCACTCGCGGCTGCTCCGCGGTTCTCCTATCCCTGTATTACAAATTATCACTGGCGGGATGCGCCGGTGCTCGCATCCGTCAGATGTCTCACACGGACAGGATCACTCGACAATGCACCTAAATGCTATTCTGAGATGAAAGATGAAACGTCACAGGTGTATTACGTATTCGATGGCGGAGCATTCAAATTTTATTATGAAGCAAAAGCTTTCAAACTATATCTTGAAATTGGTTTATACGTCGTTTTTTACCTTATAAAGTTTTAGTTCGTAAGATACATGTATTCGTAAATACAAGAAAGTTTTATGGCAGGAGCCTCCGAGGCTAGCTTTTCTAATGAACGCCATTCAAGCATTGGGAACATGTTATCAGTACTTTGAGTTTATGTTAACTGGGAAATTTCATACGTTAGTTATGTGAAGCTGAAATTAATAAAGCTAAACTTTGTCGGGCTCTGACAATTTCAAAAGTTTTACTTTGGAATTTATATGCACGAGGTAATATGTTTGTGGATTTAATACGTTTTTCCTTTGACGTTTAGTTTTAAAAGTTCTTTTAATATGCGGTATAACCTTAATAAGTCGAATATAAAGGGAGAAACCAAAAAGTTAGAGTATGAAAGTTTTCAACTTATTGAGATTCGTCTTAACGAAGTTCTACCTAAGTAAATCCTACACATATTTATTTTTTTATTTAAGTAAAAGAGGTTTTTTGTTTTTCTTGTTGCCTAAAAAATTCATATTTTTAATAATACCTTGTACCTTGAATCTGTTAGCACAGGAGTTTTTGAATAATCTTCTTTCTATTTTGTTCATATTTACTTAATAAACGTGATGTTACTGTACGACGTTAGTGTGTATAGCAAGGGTAATTTGTCAATATGGATGTGAAATTAATTATTTGTTACTAACAGAAAAAAAAATAAAATTAAAAAAAATAAATAAAATTAAGTCCATCATAGTGAAACAGTATCCAACTGCATTATATATATATATATATATATATATATATATATATATATATATATATATATATATATATATATATATATCATCACGCCACGCTTCTCTTAGTAAATTTTAAATATATTTTCATTTATAATAATTTATATATTTATATTACTAAGACAAGCGTGGCGTTGAGTTTTCTAATTAACACGCAATATCGCGTTTTTGGGTGGGAAGCAGTATGGAATGTCTTGATACTTTAGGTTATATCTAATTACACGCTATGCTGAATAAGGCGTGAAGCTATATAAAAAGTATAGAGTTCATGTATAGAACAAAAAACACGTTACTCGGCGTGATTTACAGTTTTATTATATTTCGTACTATACAAGTGCACTCACGTCGGAATTTGCATATTATGAATCTTTTGCATTTCTAGTATAATAGCGTTAAAAATTAAATAAGCAATTTTTGTATGTAAAATAAGTTTTGAATGTTTTTCATTTTTTATATTTTATTTTAGTTTTATATTTTCTAACGTTGTATCTATAATTGTGAATCGTATTGTTTACATTCTATTTATAATAACTCATTTTTAGATATACATTGAACCAAGTGTAAAACCATCCAAGAATGAAGAGAACGTACGACTTAGTGGTCAGAGTGCTTTGACTATTACTAAGAGGCGGGTTCGAATTTTTCCAAATTTCCACTGATTCAATATTTTTTAAATTTTTTTTAGCTATTTTATCCTGTATACCAGGATCAGACAGAGAGAACGTAATATAAAGACTCTCTGTACTTCACTTTCTACCGAAATCGAGACATTTTGTGTTGATTGGTGGAACTCAACGCCGCACTTTGTCTTACCAGAACAAGAAAGTGAAAATATTTTTAAATACAATCCCCCCGAGTGGGGATCGAAGTCTCAAACGATCACGTTTACAGTCAGACACTGTCACACTGTGCTACGACGGACCTCAACATTTTAATACGATTTTTTCTTAATAATTAAGTTTGGAATTCCTAATTATTTCAAAATGTGGAATAACACTTTAAGAATAGTAAATTTAAAATAAAGTTTATCGAAATCAAATAGAATATAGTATAATTCAATTGGTCTTAATTCAAATAGTGAACTAACATAAAAATGTTAATATTATTAGTCTTACTTGCTGCTTCGAACGAGTATAGAAACAATTCTGCTGCGAAGAGCCGGCGAGAAACTCAACAGTTCTTTTAAATATAATTCATAACAATCATAAGCTTTACGACTGAGCATTAAAAGCATTGAACTCCATATTTTAACATGATAATAGTATAATTGGATAAATTAATATTCTCTACTAGATAACAATGGTTTGAATTTCAATATTAAATTGCAGGTTTCAAATTGTCGAATACGTACATACGTCGGCGTTACATTGTGGGATAGAAAATATTTTTTTCTTTTTCGAGACAAACTGGTAGAACTTAGGGTCTTTTGGATTGGTTGGATGGATTCATGTTGCATTTATTACAACTTTTTTTTAACAATTATAAATATTATTGAGGATAAAAAGTAGTACAGATCCCATGAGCCAAAACCTTTAGTTACTTTCATATAAGAACTGACTATTTCTAATAAAATCCAACAACTCATAAATAATGTAATTCCTCAAATATGAGCAAAGTATATATATTTATACAAGGAAGGTAATTTAACTTCCAAACATAAATCCTTTAAGCCTAATATCATCGTAATAGAATGGTTAAAGGTAAGGTATCTGAATTTTCACGTTCCGACATAATTATTTTATTATATCGCTTCACGTCGGAGGGATCGGCATTTTAACAATAAGTATTGATTTATAAATCCTACCATTGAGGTGTAGTTAGCGTTATAAGCTTAGGAAGATGTATGTACTCGGAATATATAATTATATTAGATTATATATCCATTGGAGTGCAAAGATTATTTAGATTAAATGCTTAACATGATTATACTTTGCGGTTTCGTATGAGATTGGAAAGCCTGATCGAATGTTTCTGGTGAAATCCATCATAATATATATATATATATATATATATATATATATATATATATATATATATATATATATATATATATATATATACATTTATATATATACATAACTAAATTTTCGAGTATATGTATAATAAGAATGCATTATTAAATAAACATACTACACAAAGATTTTCATAAATTATGGCCAAATCAAAATATCCAAAAAAAAATCCCTAAAAGGCAAGAAAATTACGAATCTCGCGTTTTTCACGTCCCAAGAGCCCTACAGCGATTGAGCGCTAATTAACCTGAATTTGTACGCCTTTTATTACGTTTCCTTTAATTAATCCGTCTTATGAATATAATAATACTGTTTTGCAAATTTTGTAACATTTGAGTGGTTATTGCTGAGGTATTTTTAATAAAGCGAGATTTGATGTTATTATAATTTGAATGAATATATTTTTTTACCTCTTATTATATTTAATAATAATTTAAAGCACTAACAATATCTAGTTATATATCCTTGCGTTGATTTACCCCTACATAGTTTCCATGTCACTCTTTTTCTAACTAGTAACGATAATGCCCGGAAATATATTTTAAAGCGTATTCCTTTAGACAGAATTTGTTCCCACAAACTGTCACGTGTATGCCCTCCTTTCAATGTCTCTTTTTCGCTTCACGCTTTTATCCCGCGTAGCAGGGTAGACAGAAAGCACTTAGTGTCAAGACTCTTCGTAATTCTCTTTCTGCCAAATTCGGGACATTGCATGTTGAGTGGTGGAACTCAACGCCGTACTTTGTTTTACTATGAACTAAAAATAATTTAAATATAATCACTCTCTCGGGTAGAAATCGAACCCACAACCAATCGCGCTTACCACTGTGTCATGACCGGTTTTAAAAATGTACATATAAAAGTTATAACTCTATATTTTCTACTGTAAAAAAATATGTTTGTCTGTTGTCAGAAAGATTTTACTTGTATTGTATTATGTATAGATATAGAAAAATTATGTATTAAAAATTATCAATGTGGAGAAAACAGAATTTGAAATCTTGCGAACAAGTCGAATCGAAGGTGACAATTGTTTGAATATATGTATTGTTATATGTCTTTCTCTAGTATTTCATTATAATTATTATTATTATTATTCAATTTTGTTTTCATATATTTTTCATGATTAATTTTTGTTGCTTGTGAGAAGGCTGTTAATAACTACGACTCAGTGTCTAACTAATGCAGTTATTGTCGCTATAAGATATTATACTTAAATGAAACTATTTTAAACAGATTAATTGCGTATGTTTTGATATTTGAAAATAAATTTTTGGAAACCTGACGTTTCGAACACTTTTTACTACAGTACTCCGTAGGTAGTGGTGGCCCGTTGGAAGGTAGACTGTCTACAATTAAACCGTTTAAAATAGTTTTATTTAAAAAAAATCAAAGATCTAATAAATAAATAAATCATTTTGCATCTACTTTATATACATATATATAAAAGAACATGAAACCCACTGTCGATGTCAATTTTCAACATATTCATATTTATAATTTGCGCAGAAAAGTATAGTTTCCATCTAAATAACTTTTGAAGTCATTATTATTTACTTAATGAAAAATTAGGCAACGTTAATAACAAAGTGGCTACAACTTTTAACTTTTACCTAAAAGCCGTTTGAATTAACAAAGCGCAAACACAAATTGTAAAGTAAATTGACACAAGTCTGCGCCCGACAGGGGTCGTGTGACGTCACTGTCGCTGTACCACGCTTATTATACCTGGGATTGCTTTAAGCCTAGATTTTAGCTGAGTAGAGTTGGATTAATTGTTATGAATGATTTCTAGTTTAAACGTTGTAACTGTCTACTGTCGTTTCTATAGCAGATTAGAATTTATTATTTAATTATTTGATTGGTATAATGTGTATTTGCATTTTCTCGCTCTGGTAAGACAAACTGTGGCGTTGAGTTCCGCTATTCAATACGCAATGTAACGAATTCGGCGGAAAGTACGGAGTGTCTTGACACTAGATATTTCCTGTCTACCCTAGGCGGTAAAAAGCGTGAATCTAAAAACAATGTATCCATTTCTTGGCGTGATTCTCAAAGAAAAAGAAGTGTAAATATTCATATTAAATAATGTGTTTGGATAAAACAATAGAAACGTGTACTACGATACTACTACGATAATACGTAACGTGTTAAATTTTCTGGAGTATGAATTCATTGACGAGCGTACGAGAGCGTTAAGCGAGGATTTTCTGAAATTTCAATGGGATTTTACAAATTAAAATTTGTTATAAAGTAAATGAAAACAAAATTGGAAGCAAAAATAATTTTTGTATAAAATAAAACAAAAAAATTTGCTATACGCTTTATACAACACTTGTGCTTGTGCATACAACGCTGAATTAATTGCAGATCTCGTGTTGTAGTTATACGGTGTGTGGATACAGTGTAGGTTGGGCTTTAGTCTATTAAAATTTGTAAAAAAACGTTTTCATAAAAAGCAAGCTTACTTTTTTATCCAGATATTTGTATATGTGATTTATGACCCCTAATGTTTATAATTTTTGCCCATAATAAGTGTTTCAGCAAAGGAAAGAAGAGTACATTAAAAAATAATGCCATGTAAGTAATTGTATATACATTAACATTAACATATTTTTTGTACTATTTAGAAATTAATTTCATTTTTATTATTTATTTATATATGTTTAGATAACTATAACAATCTGTCTAAGTTGATAGTAGGTTGAAACTTATATATATATTTTTTGAAACAAATATTTACTCATTTTGTTATAATATATTAGCTTGGAGTTTGTAGGGACTCCTCCAGTTCCTCATATAAATGAAGGGGCTGGAGAGGGCTATTTTCTGATTTCCTTTGTGATTTCCGGTAGTGGATCCATCCGTCATCGTATAAAAAATATGACTATAATTAAGGATAAAACAGGATCGCAAAACTTCATGGACGCTATAAGTTCGTGATCATAACAAAAATCTTCAAAATAAAAAAGACATTAGTTTTATGTACTTTATGCACATAATAATTTAATATATATCTCTCTAGAACGCGACGAGCCCGATACTTATATGGAATACAAAGAAATTTATTTTCATAATATTTAAAATGAGTTCGCAACAAATTGATCTAAAAGCGTCGCAAATTTTGTAACATTAAGGAAGTAATATATATAACTGATGATTTTTGAACTAAGTTAAATTAAGTCAAATATCGCAGATTATGCCGTTAGATTGCTTGAATTTATCAAATTATTATTACTTATTATAATAGATCTTAACTAAGAATATACAAAAGCTTCTCTATAGAAAAGTATTAAATAAATATATCATCTCAAATATCATACTAAGATCGCCTTTACGATTTATTTGATCTTATTAACTCAATTTCGTTGAAAATAGTTTGATGACAATATAAACCATAAACCAATTCCCGCGTAAATTACATTGTGCAGAGACGAAATGCTCAGACATCGAAATACAATATATAAATAGTGATGTAGAAAGCAGTAGCTTTTACAGAGCAATATATATATATCGATGGCCGTCGAAAATATCGAATGCTAAAATTTTATCGCCAAATCGTCTGCGAATCTGAAACACAGGAATAGTGAAATTTCATTTTATAAATACATAACTGCAACATTTACGGTATAACTAGAGATGTGTTTTGTAGTTATTGAATAGTATCGATATTATTTGTTTTGATATCCAAATAAATAAAATACATATCGATTATATCGCCATGTTGCAGCTATTACACTGTACAAAGAGGTGTATATAAAAATATGTAAATTTAATTCTATATTTTTTTAAAAGTTTATATAAAAATAAATAATTTTTTAAAATGCAATAATAAGAATATTTTATATTACGATATTATTTCTCACCAGTAATTTATTGCTTTTAGTGATACAAACCAAAATGCGTCTCTCTAAATTTAATACTAAAAGGTACACGTAGAAAAAAAATTATGAAAATTTTAAAGTCAGGGGTTTATTATATTTCGCACAATTATAATTTATATAGAAATGTGCAATTATTTGAGATACATCAAATGAATGCGTTCCAAATGCTTCAAATAAATAGAGACATATTGCTTAGATAACGAGTATTTTCTGTTTCAATTAGTTAAATATATTCTTAATGTATTTTCGAATACCAATATATACGCGATTAACCAATATAAAATAGTTTCATTTCGATTCACGATTAATCAGTGTAAAAATCGTTTATAACTAATATATAAATATTCTCATTTGAAAATTGTATACTATCACGTATAAAAATGTAAATGTTTTATAACGTAATGCACCTAATCAAAATAACTATTATAAATAATTCTTTGAACCGGTCAGCTCTACCTGTGACTACGAACAATTGTAAAGTGTTCGTACCTATAGGACTAAAATGAATTTTCGAGTATATGTGATGTGATAAATGTGGTTAAAATCTATATAAATAAATAAAATTGGAGTGTCCGCCTGATATTACAACTATTAAAATAACTACTTTTTACTAAATGCATATGTATGAATTCATGGTACAAATTCCAATATATAACATTTTTGTCAGTCTATCTTTGTCTTTCAGTTTGCTCCGGCTAATTTTCGTAATGACTAGGCCGATTTTGATGGAATTTTCACGGCCAAATAGCTGATGTAATAAAGAGTAATTTCTTTTAGAATTATAAAATAAATATAAAGGTATAAATAAGGCAATTATCACAGGTAGTATATAATAATTTTAAAATATGTCAAAATAGGAGGATGTTAGGGAACAGCAACTAATTATTTTTGCCTGCATTTGTGCATATAAAATCTTTGATTTTAATTATTTTTTAACTATATATCTAAAACATTAAGTCATATTGAATTATTTTTTGTTTAAAATGATCTCATGATGTATGCAAAAGATATTTATATTTACAATACTCCTTTCTTTAAAAAATGAGATTGGAAACTGAATGCTTAATTGATGTTTGATCGTAGCTGAGTCATTGCTAAATTCGCTTACATACATAATAATGTAAGAGATGCATGGAATTATATTAGCAAAAATATATAACAGAGATTATAAATTAAATAATTTAAGAAAATATAAAAAAAATGTGTTTTATATCATTTTGAGATTTGTTACAACAACCAATCAGCAACTTTGTACAGTGTAGATATTATATTAATTTTGGTAAATTTTACATATGATAATATAAATTTATATATAAATAAAATCATAATTACGTTTGTACATACTTGGTTTCGTCGATGTAGACTGCTTCGAGAACTCGAGCGGCATAGTGCAGATTTTTTTGTAAGGTCTCTGCTGGTATTTCTCCTCTATTTAATTGTCTTAAGAGGTAGCGTAATCTGTGAACAAAAATATAATATTTTAATAAAAAAAAAAAATACAAGATAACAGCGTTTAACTTTTTTACTGTAAATTTTTTTAGTGTTAAGACACTCCGTATTTTGCTTTCCACCAAATTTGAGACTAAATGAATTTATTTTTTAAACAGTTTCAGTCATTCTTTATTCAATAAATAAGAAAGTTTTTGCTTTTTGTTTTTAGTTTTAGATAGATAGATAGTTCGTTATTCTATGATGTAACAAATTAGATATAAACAAACAAACACACTTAGATAAAACTTTACAGTAATATAAATCTTAAATCAGAATTAAATATAGACTGTAATTAATCAAAAAAATAAGAATTGGAAGAATTTATTTAAACATTTATAACGACAAGTATCTAATCTATATACTACACGTTTAAATACCGATCTAGACCAGAATCTATTTATAGGATAAGAATGCTTTTGGTTATGTATTTTAAACAAATACCCGAAGTGTATATTTAACCTAATTTGAAGTGATAAAGTAAGTAGTAGTAGTCATGTTATATGTAACATAAGGTATTAAAAAAAATATTAACTTAATTTTCCAGTCGCACGCTTGAAACATTCAAAGTCAAAATCAGCTCCGCCATTTAATCCAGAATGTCTCCCTATGAGCAGGTAATAAATAACTAACGACGTCACTTTCTATCATTATATAATTATATTCAGTCAGTTTATAGTCTGTCTTGTATTGAGAGCGCTTCAAAGTTACTCTACCTAGCCCTATGAAATACAAGCCGGTAAAATTTGTATTGAGGAAGTATCACCTGCACTGCACAGATAAGAAAATTTAATCGTTAAGATTTCGTTAGTGAAATTTTGTATTGTATACAAAAAGTTTATTATTACCTACTCCTATTGCATATAACAAATATTAAAAAAAATATTTATTGTATAATCGCCACTGACTTATCACAATAAGAGATGTCTGATATTAACCTGTTAACGTGGAGGAGTTGTAAGTAGTGACTTTAAGAGAGCATAAACTGTTAGCTCCAAAATTATAAAATAATTCTCCAAAATTAAAAAAAAACATTGTAGGCAAGGCAGAGTTAGTGTTTTGTGTTAAAAAGTGGAGATTGACGCTGATGACGGTTTTTCTTCCTGGAGAGTGAAAATGAAAATATTTTGTATAATAATACCTTCAAATGGGGATCATCGCATCCTCAACTATTGAATACTTTCCCTAACGCCAATTACAACCATAATTTTGGAAACATTTTATATAAATATTGTATATCGCTCTGTTGACTGTTTTGCGCCTGAATATCAAGACATTGAGTGTCGAGCTCAACAGTAAGCTTTGTTTTGGCAGAGCGGAGAAATAAAATAAATTTTCAATATAATCATCCCCCTGAGTGCGATTTGAATCTATAACCAGTGGCAAATACAGACACACATTTTTCCACTGCACAACGATAGGCTTACTTTGAAATATTTAAAAGTTACTTTCAAACTAAAACTATTCTGTTTAAAAATAATACTAAAATACCTTACATTATGCCAGCTACATCGATTATAACAAGTCTGTCAGTACCAGCGATGGTTTAAAGACGGGTCGAGATAAATGAGAAAGAAGACCTGCGGCGCTGGTGTCTAAATCGAACAATATAGTTATAAAATAAAATAAAGAGCTTTTACACGGTTACCAGCAGTTACATAAAGAGCTTTTACGCAGTTACCAGATAAAAAAACAGAGTTAAAACACTCTTGATGGATAAATCCAATAGGCAACTTGTCTCAATTCCTTATTCCAAGTAAAATAAAAAATATATAATATAATATATTAGTATAATATATTAGTATAATATATTAGTATAATATATTAATTTAATATGTTAGTATAATTATTTAATGTTACATTTATTAGTATGCATCTACAGCTTCACGTTTTATCCCCTATAGCGGGGTAATCAGGGATAACCCAGTGTCAAAACACTCGGTTCACTGCTTCAATCCGATAATAGACACAATGTGTGGAGAGTGGCTCAACACCGTGCTTTATATTACAGAGCGGAGATATTTAAAGTAAAGCTTAAACAAAATACATTTTTACATCGAGTGGGAATAGAACCCATAACCAATCACGTTTATAGTCAGACACTATTCCACTGCACCACGAAGGCCTTTACCCGTCTAGTTGTCACTATATAAAACGAGGATATATTTTCTTGAAACTTTTGAAAGTTTTATTTATATAATAAACTTACTATAATATATCGGTACTCTATAGGATTAAGAGCATAATACTGATTAAAAAGCTTTTAACTCTCTCATTAAAATGCAATGATACTGACTTTAAATTAAAAGTAATTAAGGAATAAGTTGGATGGTTGACCAATATTACGTGAAGATAAGTGCAAGAGGATATCTCAGAATTACTTATTTCCATAGATACAGGTTAGATTAATCGAATAAGAAAAATTAAAGGATGGGCGTTGAGTTCGCCGCTCGACGCTCGGCTCTCGATTAGGCTAAAAGTAGTCAACGGAGTGTCTTGACACTATCAAATACATACGTAATAAAGTGTAAAGCTTATAACTAATTAAGCTTTTTGCTTCACCCTTTTATCCTCCATGGCAGGGTAAACAAGAAGTACTTAGTGTCAAGACATTCCGTACTCCGTTTTCTGCCGAAATTCTAGACATTGCGTGTTAATTGGCGGAAGTCAACGCCGTGCTTTGTCTTATCAGAGCGAAGAGGTAAGAATAATTTATATGTAACATGATTTCCCCGAGTGGGAATCGAATCCACGACCAATAGCGTTTACAGTCAGATGCTTTCCCACTGCGCCATGACATTTAAGATACATTATAATTTAAATAAAATATCCTGTAGACTTAGAGGTAAAATAAAATAGATACGTAACTTATAATAAAAAAAAATATTTAAAATTTAAATTTTTAAAATTATTTGATATCAACTAGATAATTTCATCAATTTAATAAGAAAAAAATTATACATTTCTATATAATTTTATTAAAAATTTGATTTAAAATCATTCGATAGTAAAACTCTCAAAATAATTGGAACAATATACACTACTATATCGTCCATAGCTTGTTTCATTATTCTCTTATTACTGCCTTGTTTTCAAATACAATGCTATTTTAATACAATGGATTCATTAGAGGAAGAGGTCCACTCGGCTGTAAAGCGAGCTGAATCAAACGTTTGATCTGTGATGGTTGCTAAATCTTTCAGTGCGGAAATTCCTACTATTACTATTATATGTATCAATTTATTATACGATACGAATTAAAGCCAAAAATAACTCAAGGAAATTTTCTTTACACCTTATTTTCACCTTTTCAGAGAGAACAGCGCTAAACGCTATAACACATTTATATTAAAATATTTGGTATCTGGATTGAATTAGAAAAATAGCGGGGTTGTGTTCCGCTACATAACACGTAATATATTATTGTATATTTCCAAGCTTTATACAGAAAAGAGAAATGTATATATTTCATACACATAAACCTAAACTACATACACATACTTTAATATACTCTAGAAATGAAGAAAGCAGCAAATAACGCCAACCAATAAACGATCTGCATTGTCCAATCTAATTTAACCAAGCACCCATAGCTGGTTAATCAAGTGAAATAATTGACCTGCGGGTAGGGTGATTGAATGAAAATATCCCTTATCTCAATATTATGATCGTTTGACATTTTAGGTTGTAAAGCTAATACCTACTTATTTTACGCAGAAAAAGTAATTTTTCAGTAATATATTTTTAATGAAACTTTTTGACTGGATCAATCGCGTATATTTTGGTATTCAAAATTACATTACAGGAAATCTCAGGTTTTCAGTAACTTACAAATCAAAACTCGGTTAGTCTGTTAATCTGATTAAAGAGGGATCTTCATACTTTTACAGTAAATAGCATATACGAAGAGGTTAATGACTGTTGACAAAGCAAAAGAAGTTTGCAGTGATCGTAGCGCTTGGCGCTTCGATTTGTCTGATTACCCCGGTGGGGATAAAGCTAAAAAAATTAAACACAAAATTTTATTTCCATTATTACCATATTTCTTTTTGTTTTTTTTACAGCTTCACGCTTTTATCCCGTAGCAGGATAGACAGAAAGTACCTAATGTCAAGATATTCCGTACTTCGCTTTTCGCCGACTTCGAGACAATGCATATTGAGTGGCGGAACTCAGCGCCACACATTGCCTTACCAGAGCGAAAATAATTTATACATAATCAGTCTTCCGAGTGGAAGTTGAACCCACAATCGATCGCGTTTACAGTCAGACGCTGTCACTTTGCGCCACTGTCACAAATTTGAAAAGTATAATTAAACTGGAAACAGCAATTTTGATACAGTCCGCATATTTGCAGAATGAATTTTCAATTCAGCGTTTACGCTGCAATGATTATTTCAGTAAATTAGTCATTTAATGGGCTTAATAATATAAACGGGAACGAGATATTAGCGACCTGTTATTTCTCTAAGTAATTAAGATACCTTGATTCTGGGATACCTAGATTCTGGGACACCTAGTTTCTGCGATACCTAGTCTCTGGGATATCTAGATTCTGGGATAGCTAGTTTCTGGGATACTTAGATCATTATTGTTTTACCCACTTTTCAGCACCATTTAAGGTGTGACCTGTCCATGTCCATGTCGTCTAATAATATGTAACGTGTTCTAGTTTAGTTTTCTCTCTGACTGTCGTGTTATTATATCAGATTTTTTAATATTCAGCATAGATCTTTTCAATGACGTAGCATATAGTAAGTTTTTATTTGACTTGAAATGCTAGTATGCTAATATAGCCTAAATTTTTTAAGCTAAACTTAAGATTTGGATATAACTTTACTTCTGATCACAATACAACAATTAGTATTGTCGTTAATCCAAAAGTTTGCCGCAACAAAATGGCGTAAAATTAATAATAAAATTAAATTTCCCTAATTTGGAATCGATCCGCCATTCAACTCGCAATATCTGAAAGTCACCAAGCAATGTATGGTATTTGAACGGAAATTGTAGAGCGTCGTATGTCTTGAAACTAAGTTTTCTATGTCTACCGAAATAATGCTGATTATCTATAATAATAAATTATATCAGAATGTCTTTTTGTAACATTCAAATAATCACTTTTTACATATGCACAATCTACGTTGACATATATGTATATATATATTATCAAAATTTTTTTTATTTTTTTTAGATTTTTGTCTGGCCGTCGGTTTGCTCTGGGTAATATCTAGAACGGCTAGACTGACGGAACTTTAACTAGCAAGTAAATAAGGAGTAACTTAGCTCTTGTTACTTTTCTTTAAGAATTATAAAATAAATATCCAGAGATGCTGAGACGCGAAAATTCTACGTAGCCGCGGGCATAGCGTGTTTTTAGTAAATATTATTTATTTAACAATAATTGACGAGGACGAATAAAATCAATCCAAATTAGAATACCTCCATTTTTCCAAGTTGAACTTTATTTAGTAAAAAGATCAAAATCACTTTTGACTACTTAGTAACCACCATTTTCAGCCCAAAAGGATCTATTTTCTATTACGAAGGATTTAGGCATTATCCAGAGCTTCACGGAGTGCGGTAGTTTACCGCCTTGCTATCTTTTTGGACTTATTGAAATTTTATTATTTTTAAAGTGATGTATTTTTCTTTATTGTGTTTAGAACTTTTATACAAATTATTGTTTTCCTTTGTGTATAATATGCATGATTTTCATTTTGAGCAAAGCAAAAAAAATAAGTTAAGTTCCTTTTCTTTAACTTAGGAAGAGGTGACGTCACTAATGGAGTTCTCCGATACCTACCTAGAAGAACCTTAGCATCACTCACAAGGCTCTTGAACGCTCATTCTGCGCCTGGGTTTCCCCATGCGCAGAATGAAGGAGAGTCTGGTAGTGATGCTAACCAAACTGGGGAAAAATCCACGCAAGGCCTGGGTTTCCCCATGCGCAGAATGAAGGAGAGTCTGGTAGTGATGCTAACCAAACTGGGGAAAAATCCACGCAAGGCAGATAACAGCTGATTAATTACGGTCCTGAGTGCGACGTCAAAAGTGCTGGAGAGGTTGCTCCTGTCCGCCTTCCTCTCGAGCAGGTCTCTTCCCGTGAAGGTGGAGGGAGCACTCCCCAAGAGCCATCCGTTCACAGTGGGAGTGCCCCAGAGGATTTTCGTCTCCCCATGCCTCTAAACGGACGACGACATCGCGCTAGTCACAACATCGACGACCCCGACCCACGAAACCCGGAAACTATAGTCCTACCTTTTGCCGACCTTGTTAGCCAACTAGAGACTATCCCTTAACGTGACCAAGACGCAAGCCATTAGTTTGAGGGGCTTTAGAAAGATGCCACCACCAATTACCCTGCAAAATCACAGCCTCCCTTGGCAGAGAGAAGCCACGCGATTGTCAGACGCACGTCGCAGGCCCCTTGATACGTGAGGAATTCAACTCTACAAAAATGACATTTGTCTGGGCCTCAGTTGTGTACCAAATATACAAAAATAAATATATTAAATAGAAAGATTCCCAGCAAGGGATTTGAATCTATTATTATCTTCAAAGTCACTATCAATTTACGTGAAATATTAAATAAATAAAAACTCAAAATAATTTTAAAAATAATCAAACTTTAAATAACTTACCTAAGTGCGGCTTTATCGCACGCATCGGGCGTGTCAACAGCGGGCAAGTGCTCAGTGTCTAGGTCCAGTTGATCTAGCTGTTCGTCGGTGGGTGGAGAGCTCTCCGTCTTACTACGGCTCGATGAGCGACGTACTATTGTGAGGGCGCCTTGTTCTGTTAACAAAACAAAAATAGATGTATTTAAAGTTTGTTTAAAAAATCATTTACATTAATGTATAAAATTTGTAAAACATTAAAAAACAAACAAAGACTGGCAGATTAAATAGTATAATATTTAAGAAAATAAACATCATAAAAATAGGACATGCAAGTTTGTAGAATCCCATGTCTTATTTTGATTGTCACATAGAGAGATATAATTATATTAAAAATATTTTCATCCCCCAGATTTAATTTTAATCAATAACTAACGCTTATTTCTTAAATTTTTATCGGTAAAAACTGCGTATATCGTATTCATTTACAGACGAGTCTATAAATCTCTATTAGCCTAAGTCGTACTTTTAAAGCAAACACAACAGAGGTTTATAACCACCATTTAAATTATATGTAGCTTATAAATTTACAATGAATTCCATTTATGCACATTAATATGTATGTACAATGTAAGTGGTATGAAGTACGGATCCACTGAAAATATTATGAAAATTGAATACATTTCGATCATAAATGGCTACTTCATTATAAATCCAGCGTTAATTGTATACTATCGTGCGGAATTATGTAAACTGGTAACTATTTGAACATCTGTAGCCGTTGTTGGTGAATATTCGTATATGGAATGCGTATAAGAATTCTTAATTTCATTCAATTATTGACTTCTCATGAATGAATGAATACATGAATACAAAAATATGTTAGCTTTATCATTATATTTTAAACATGCACATGCCAATATTAAGCTAACTGAATATTACTAATTGAAAATAAGAACCTTCCGTGTATTTCTCATTTTGGGATGTAAGATAAATTGGGTTTGGGATGTAAGATAATCTTTCATTAGTTTGAGGGTGCGCTAGGTGGTGTAACTAAACCGCGCAATGTCTAAAAGGATTAACTTAACGTACGTAAAAAATGTCAAAAGTAAATTAAACAACAACAATTTCCTAAAATATGTAATATTAAATAATTCAAATATTATATTTAAATGGTCTTCAAAAATACAAATCAGTTTTCAAACAAACCATTATTTCTTTACAATGTACAGTCAGCATTCTATTCGAAATCTAAGGTAGGCATTGTAAAGTGTCGATAAAATCTCCAACATAGAGTGTAGCTCAGTCGTTTTTTAGATTTTTTATCTGCAACGAATTCACACTAGTTTGCCTGGAACGGCTCTTGATTTCCCTGCAATGTTCAAAGTTTTTAATTTATTTCCGTAACTTTATGTTTGGAATTGAATATATTAAATGCGCTTTTAAGTGAACGTGGACGAGTATAAGTTTGGCAAAAACCATTTCTTAAACCAATATTGAATTGGCATTAAGCAAAAGAAGCGTTTACTGTGATTTTTTTTATTAAAATATAATGTTGCATTCTATTTTAAAATACAAACAATTTTTCATATTAGGCTTACACAATCAATAAGTCGTGATGTATACATAAGTAATGGCGATAAGTCAAGAATTATATTAGGAATGTATTTAAGTCACCTATTATGAGAAATAATGATTACTGATAAGACTACCGTGATGTAGCGGGACAGCGTTCGACTGTAAGCTGTGGTGGGTTCGATTCCTACGCGAAAAAATGATTATATTTAAAAAGTATTTTCATTTCTCCGTAATTAAGACATGGCGTGGCGTTGGTGGAAAATAGTCAACGGAGTGTCTTGACAATAAGATGTCTCTGACCATTCTGCTATATGCGTGAAGCGGTTTTTTATAGTTACACATTATTTCTTTAATCTTAAGTTAATTATATATTCAATACTATATTTATATCATTGTATAGACTAGCTAACTTTTGATGTCAAGTTAGTAAGTTTATATTATTTGTGTGAAGTTTCAAAATAAAAAACTTATTCTAACTGTATGATTTTCTTTACGATATAAATAGCTTTTTAAATACAATCTAAAACTATACTAAATATAATGGAACAGAAAAACTAGCTTGTATTTACTTTATTTATTGGGTTTCTAAAACAAACGTAGGCCTACAGAATGCCAATAGGCGCTACGAAGGCAATATCTGCGGCAGACATATGTCGATTTAGAATCAAGCGTTAATAGTTTTTACTTGGAATATGATAGTGGAAGCTGGCTTATTTATTTCGTTTTAACTTTTCCAATCTCCCGCATTTATAAGGATTCGCTTAGAATCTGGTATTTAGATATTCTTTTTTCGACTTTTTGCTTAATACTACATATAGGGTAGTGGGTGAATGATCAGTTGATTGATATTTAATAAGAGAGGGGTTGTGTTCATAAAAAAGAAACCTTTATTTAATGTCGGTAGTTTAATTAATTATTTTAAAATTTGTTTCTCTGGTGGGGTAAATTTGAGACTATTTTGTGAATCTTCTAAATTGAAATTAGGATTTTTATTAAATTTCAATAGCCTTGCGGATTATTGAAAATCAAGGCAGTAGGACATTTATTAAACGGCATTTATTAAACAGATAACGGTAGCTTGATATAATTATTGTTTTTTTACTGAGTCCTTAGTTTACCTGAGTAAAACGTCGGGTTTTTAGAAATCTTTACACTGCGTCCCAATTTGAGACGTTTTGAGTGGCGTAACTCCACGCCGCGCATTGTTTTACTAGAGATAATATTAAATAATGAGCGAATATTAAAGTAGCAGAACATTTACCATTATATTTACAACCTACAAAGTGTACTCTGAACAAAAACTGTATATTTCTTTTGTACATTTCCTACTTTCACATGTACATTTTTGTATTTGGCACAAAAATGTTCATCTAGAATTGGCGGCAGTTCTTTTTACAAAAATCCAATAACGGAACCTAACTGTAATCTATTTGTTTGTTTGTTTACATACATAGAATACTTTTTAGATTTGATGGAAATTTTGATTACAACGTGCGCTCAGTTTTTTTATTGTTGTGTGTCTTTTGTTGCGCAAAACGTAAATCAGAATGAAGCTATAATATTGTTCCAATTGATTTTTGTATTTATATAGATAAATGAAATTGGAGTTTCGGTTTGTAATACTAAAACAACCGTTTTTTAATAAATATATATGTATATCTATACTCGGTTTATAAACTGAGACATTGGTATATGTACCAAAGTAAGAATTTTTACAATTTCTTGCCTGTCTGCTTGTTCTGGCTGATCTCTGAAATGGCTGAACCGGTTTTGACAGGACTTTCACTGGCAGATAGCTGATTTAATAAGAAGTTAGACTTTTTTATTTTAAAATTATAAAATAACGGTTTAGGGAAGTTAAAGAAAGGGAAGAAATAGCATTCACAACTAGTGTCCCATATGACTTATTACCTCATAGCAAATAAAAATCACAACTCACTCCCACTCCGTTAACGTCGAGAAAACGCCCTTGTCGTGTTTAGTGATAAAATGGATGCCGCAACACATTACAAGGTGTTATTTACAGAATAGGAAATAGTAAAAACATTGAAAAATGAGTAGCAAGTATATTAACAAGCTTTATTACAATGAAATTAGCTACTAAAGGATTCAGGTCTTCTAACCCACCACGCCACTGTTGAAAGGACATAATTTCATTCGATATAAAAATATACTTATTCACCCTAAGACGAGGTTAAATAATAAATAACATTGAGTTTATTACTTAGTTTTCTGCCTTATTCAGCAAAATAAAGATGCTTATTAAAATCAAAAGAAAAAATTCACGTCACGAAATAAATTTAAGTAGTTTCAAAGGAAAAAAATGCGGTACATTGTCTACAACACTTCGGGTCGGATCTCAAGCACTGTCGTCCGTTCAAAACATCCGCCGGCTAAAATAATAAGCTGGTATTCGTAGGCAAAAGGAAAACTTGTAGTTGCATGAAGTCCCCCTTTACTAGAGTTCCTCTCAGTTTTTAGGCTTTGTCCATTATTTTGCTATAAAATTTTGTTATTGTCTAAGTTTTACTATTTTTTTAAATAATGTAAAGATATTTCTTTCTCGTTTTTACGATAATTATACAGATAGAGGAATATGAAATTTGACAAGTTTCAAGTTTATATGGAGAAGAATTGCATAAAGCTTATATTAAAAATATTATAAATAATTTAAATTAATATTACACAAACCCTTTCTTCACAAATTAATCGAATTCTTGAACGTACTGTTTGTGCGTCGCCACGACATTAAAAACCCTTGTGTCTATAGTAAGCCAGTTGCTTAAATTTTAAAAATTGAAGTTTAATTAATTGAAAAATCCTTTTAAAATCTGCAAAAAAATGTTTTAAAAACATATCCGTATAAAGTGACACACGTTGCACGTTTTACGCGTCAACAGTTTTTCACTTTGTTTATTTTTAAAAAGTGGCATGTGATGGGACAAAAGTCGTGACTATCTAGATTTGTTCTCACAGGCTTACTTTTAACTATCTATGTGTACTCATAATTATTTTTACTACTTTATCTATCTATATATGTTTTTCCAGCTTCACACTTTATCACGAGTAGCAGGACAACCTGATGTTAAGAAACTCCGTTAACTGTTTTCCACGAAAAAACGAGACATGCGAATGTTGAATGGCGAACACAAGGTGAAACTCAAAAACAAGACATAGCGTGTTGAGTGGTAACAAAGCGGAGGATTAAAAATAAATTTTACAATTCAATTCCCACAGCCCATAGCGTTTACAGTCAGGTACTATCCTTGCCTCAACTATCTACTATCGTGCCTCAACAGCTATTTAAATATGATTTTAATAAAATATTTGCAACATAATTTTTAACCACACCTTGACGTCCGGTTTAGTTAAAAACTGGCACGCGTGGCTGGAATTGATGTTAATATAATATATATCATAGTGTCACCTTAATGACATTGTAAAGATGTTTGGTTTTTTTTTTAAATTGTAAATAATATTAACAATTCAAACTCACAAACATTTAGATCAATGTGAGCTCTACATAGGATTAAATATTAATGCCTATAGTAAAGTAAAAGGTACTGTAATGGGTGTAACACTCTTTTCCTTTTATCTGTTCCCCTTTTAAAACTGATAAGAAAAAGCTTTAGGATACTTAGGTATATTGAAAACAAAGCTTTCCAATGCTGCGCTTTGTCTGGTCAGGGCAGAGATAATATTTTTATACACACACACACACACACACACACACATATATATATATATATATATATATATATATATATATACCAAAATTTTATTTTATTAGTATGCCAGTGTCCATTTTTTTCGTTCCTTTTATTTCACAAATTAGACATTTACTATATAAATTAATTATTTCAACATTTCACTACCTTCAATTATAATCAAAATAATTACAAAACCTGCCAATACAAAATACGTAATTATGGTAATTACAAAATTAACTGAACTTCAATACGTTTTATGGAATCTGACAAGTAGGGTAGACAAGTAGGTGCTGGGGTGAACGTTTACAGCCTACGGCTATAATTCCAAAGGCAGCGAACAATAAAATTGTTTTTATAAGAACCGGTCTTATTTCAGTCCGTTGTATTTTGTTCTTAGTTTCCATGGTGATCAAGTCTTCTATTTTCTAGGGTACGCTAAAGTTAAATTGAAAAATCTTATGATTGTAAACGCTGTGTAGGAATTCATTTGTATAGGTTCTATGGAATTGAGATATCGTGATAAGGATGCTAGTATTATATAGTCATATTTCATAAATAGTTTATCAAAATTGTACTTGACTTATGGAAATAAGGCGTCACGCTTTACGCTTTTTTTAGGATAGCAAGGTAAATCTAATGACAAGACGCTCTGCTTTTCATATTCCTGAAAAAATCGAGACTCTAAAGTTTTTACTCTATCTGCACTTTGTCTTTCTTCGTGCGGTAAATCAAACAATCAAATCAAACCCAAAACTAATGTTAAAGATAAACGATATTCCACTGCGCAAGAAGTACTTTAAAATATTTTATACTTTTTTTTATATTAATATACATAAAATTCACCATATTGATTTTAGTATCCAAGTCTTAAACAAGCGTGAATTACTAGAAAATGATTAAAATAAATTTTATAATAAAGTTTCGTTCACTAATTGCTTGTTAACGCCAGAAACTTATACCGGCCGGATTAGTCTTATAAGTTATAAGTATACCTTTATAAATTAATTATGTAACGACTGCGAAATTATATTATTTATATATATATATATATATATATATATATATATATATATATATATATATAAATATAACTATTTATTAGGTTTGTTTGTAAAAAGAATGACTTGAACGTATCTTTTCATATTTTATTACTAACACAAGAATAAACATGGGACGACCCCTCACAAGGTGGTATTTTATACTTATTGCAAAAAATAAGCGTTTTGAATACATTATAAAGGAAATAATTATCATTATTCATTAAAAGACGTAGTAAGTCAGATAAAAGCCTATTTCTAGGAAACGTATAAAAATCGACAGCTAGTTTGTTATATATAATAGTAAAAAATGAGAGATAAAAATGTCGATTATCTTAAATGCTTTCTTAAAACCTTATGTTAGTTTATTACATTTTGTCCGAAACGTTAGGCTTAACAAAATGTCGTTTGAAATCATATCTAAGACAAACTCTGGCTGACTTACTAATAAAAAAATCGATACGGTGTATACAAGTACTATAAGTGTTGTGTAACAAAAACATATATAAAAAAAAGTTTTTCAAAAATATTTTCTCATCCTAAGACCTAACACTTTAAAAATAGTATACTATCTAATCTATATATCTATCTATATAAAAAATCTATCTATATAAAAAACTAGCAATCTCTCTTGTTAAACGATTGTTATTTAATAATATTTAAGTAGCAGAAATGTAAAAATGTCTCTACAGAGATGCTAACTACGCAATGAAGTTGTAACAAACGTATAAGAATTTCGACGCAGCTAGTAGTAGAACGCATGGATCAGCGGTCAGAGCGCTTGGACAGTTTCTAAGAAGCGCAGGTTCAAATCTGCGCTGCGTTCAAATTTTTTTCAAAAATGTTTTCTAATCATAAGTGTGGAATAACACTTTAGAAATAGTACACTAATAAAAAGTTTTTTGACAGAAGATGTGAATACGTGTGTATGTGTGTTATAAGAGATAGAAATATCTATGTAAACTTACACAAGCTCTACACACACTTGTACCCTTATATTAGGGCTTCGTAACTGCAAAGTGGCGACTAATGGCTAAAATGGATATTACTTGTCACTGAACGTACAATTCATTTTTATTTACTTGATATATTCGATAATGGGGATAGAAAAGGAAATCAAAGAAATACAAAATTCTAGAAAAATAGATTTGATCTATTTGATCTAGATGATGAAAGTTTTAAATATAAGTATTGATTCACAAAAACCTATGTAAGGAAAATAATCGATTTCTTTCGAAAGATGATATCAAAATAGATAAGAGAGAGGGAGGGGGGAGGGGGGGGGTGAAATATCATCTGAATTCTAAATTTTACCAGGTCTAAGAAGTTGGGTCCATCAAGAAATTCAAGATGATACAGTTGACTTACATGACATTAGTCTACAATTTGTTACTGATATATGTTGCCGAATAGCAACTGCAACTATAGATTTCAACTAGATTAGTAAAATGAAATGACGAACAGACGTTTTTCAACGTACTTCGTAAAAAGTTGACCGCGTCTTTGCTGCACACAGTGTACGTAGTTACACAAGCTTCTCTTTGTGTAACTACGTACTCTGTAGCAGTGACATTGTGTTAAACCTGCGTAACTCATTTACAGGCGTTACACGCTATGTAAGAATTCATATGTTAGACGCATGAATAATGCTTATTAGTAAGATTGTTAAATATATATAGAATGTTTAAGAAATCGTTTGAAGAAAACTATATTTTCTATTATAAAAACATAGTAAATTGAGTATTTGCAACATTTATATGCTAAAGATGGAAAAGCTATTTATTAAAAAAATTAATAGGAATCTTAAAAAAATGTCAAAGGTCACGAGATTTTCAAATATACATTTAATATTATAAATGGTTTCTTCATTAAATTATTCCTTAATACATACGGCTTACGTGTACTTACGTTTCCTAGGTATATTTCTGGGTTAAACTGTCCATTTAATATCCTCTTAATTTCTGGTTACCACGTGGGCTAGATTAGACATGTTAATAACCTTGATGAGTTTGTAATAACTTATGTAACAGCAAGACAGTTTCGCGAATCATCTTAAACATGATAAAATTATATTTTCTTCGTTACACAATTTACAAGTTTTATACTGAGACAAAATTAATTAAAACTTCTATGGACTTATTTTTGTACAGTACCAGCATGACTTTTAGTAGTGTCGAAATGAAATTTATGTTCATTCAGTAATAATTTACTATTATTGTCTTAATAAACTATACTTTATAGAATTTAACACAGCGTATTATACATTAATTTAACATTTAGATATTACTTTATTTCTAAGTTTACTTTAATTTCACTAGGCTATAACGGAATTTTATATTAATAGAAAAACATGACGCAACAGAGAATTTTTCCCGCCAAAACGCTCGACTACAGACAAAATATGTCACTGCAATGCAACGATTCATGTCAGATGCTTCAATGTATTTTTTTATCTTTTTTAGATGCTTGACCCGTTCAACCGTTCAAGCGTCACATACAAGTTGCCATAGCAACTTGTATAATTTTTTAATTATTTTTTCGTTAATTTACGATATTTCTAATGTATTATTATAAAACCTTTTGCAAGTTTATTTCGCATATTATACTCTTATGTCCACATATTTTTAGTAAAGAAAGGCCATATTTTTTTAATGATGGTGCACTTTCATTAGTAAATTGATATGACAGTTTTAAGTGCGAAAATAATTTAGAAAATCTTTATATTTATAATATATCCAAGTGATCACGGTATCTATTATGGCAAAAAATACAGAACGTTATAATTTATTCTTATAAATACTGTTTATTATCCTTAATGTAAAAATATGAGATTATAACAAATTTATACATTTATTTAGTAAAAAAATACTAGCATTGATTTTTCATCTTTTACTTAAATACTACTAAGAATATAACGATATTTAGAAAGAATTTCATATATTTTATCTGTATTTTGCCGTGACCCTATTTTCTGTGACCCCAAATTAGATTGAAACACTTTCTCTTGGTCACTTTAGATCCCTGAGGAATAAAATGGAATGCTATTTCTGAAAACGAGTCCTCAATTCGGACCGAATAAATATCGGCTTATAAACCCTGTTTATTGAGAAAATGGGAATATATTACAGAAAAAAAGATTTGATATATATAGTAAAGTGATTTAAGCTTAAATATAATTAGTTAGCATTAATTTTATGATATTATTAAGCATTAATACCTTTTCTGCAAATGGTATCCCAAAAGTTAAAGGAAACCTATAATAATATGTAATAACCTAAGTGATGTTGAAATAAGTTAACTAAATGTAAAGTACTTATAACTATGTCAAATTTAAATTGGTTATGAACTCATTTCTATATATTAACTGTAGAGATTTTGTATGTTGTCACAATATAGGTACTACGATGTTAACACAATTTTAGTACAATTTTAACGCATTTAGGTAAATGACAAGTATTTAAGAAATAATTAAAAAAAACAAGATTTTCTATTAAACACAATTAAACAAGAGTATATGTACATGCGATATTTACATGCTCAAGATAGAAAAAAAGTAATATTTAATTAAAAATACTTAATAGATTTCATAAGAAATATTGAAAGCTATTTTAAAATAAACTTACAAAATTTAAAAAGTCGACTTCAAAAAAAAATTATACATGCTTATAACATTAAAGAGTTTAAGAAACAATTTTTCGGATAAATAATCTTTGTAAGCCTTCTATTTCAACGCACTTTTGCTTTAATTGTACTTTGTCAAAACAACATAATATATACATCATTTTGTATAACGATAATATTATAATGAAGTATTCTAGGTTTACTTCGCTTTCATATATTTTTAAGTTATTAATCATGATTGTAAATGTTATAGGTTTTATTATATCAGTTATAAAAAGTTATTCTAGCGCAAATGGTGTCTAGTCTAGATCTAGTCTCTAAGTATAGTCCGAAAAATTGTTTAGGAATATAAAGCAATCGTGGGTGGAAAATGCGAGAAAAACATTCCAAAAGTGCACGAATGGACGTAGTGGTTGCTGTGATTGTATACATATATATAAACTAATTTATAATTGTTAATTTTGTTGAAAGAAGTACTTTCTACTATATTCAGTTCCGGTTGATAACTGAAATATAAATATTTTATATACACTGCAGAAGTTTGTTAATAACAATAAAAATACTATTTATCTTTACTATAGTTTAATATTTTTTTAAAATTATTATTATAAAAGAAATCACTTTAGAGAAATCAAAGATTTATTTTTATAATATTATTAAAAGTCTAAAAAAATACACAATCTAAGCAACCACTGTCTGAGCCGTGCTTACTAGGTGATCCGTTGCGTGGGGCGGTGGGCGGCGGTCGGGGCTCCTGCGCTGCGCCCGCGCCGCCCGGCGGACTCGCCACTGCAACATCAACCATCTGTTAGAAAACCGTTACGTTTGAAATTTTAAATATTTGCTCATTAGTCATCTTCATTGTTACCAAAGACCATATCACCTAATTTACAAACTAGCTGTGCCTGTGACTTCGCTCACGTGAAATTTAATATCTTTATACTCTAGCTATTTCTTATAAAACCAGCTATCTGCTAGAGAAAGTTCCGTCACAATCTTTCTAGACATAGCCATAAAAATTATGAAAAAAAATATTTTGGTATATGTACCGTGTATTCATACATATTTAGTAAAAAAGTGGGTATTTAATGATATAAGGCTGATTTTTAAGAGAAAGTCAAAAGCAATTTTAATAAGTAATTATAGTAATAAGTAGTACTATACCTAGGAGTGTTAAAATGTTACGATTGAAGGTTCTTATTTTAAAGTAGACAAATTTCACATAGTTTTGAGTATGAAGTTACATGGCATATTAATACAGCTACAACCTACTTGTTTGTTATTTATTTCTGTGGATTTAAATACTTAGTAAGAAAGAAGTATCGACTAATTTTTCCCTGTTTAAGTAAAAAAAGATTAAATACTACTACTGTTTTATGTTTTGCTTGCTTCAAAGACGACTGCATGTTAATATATCGCTTATATAATTATGATATAAACTTAATATCACCGCTTAAATTATATTTACAATATGAATAAATGAAGAAGCTTTTAAGCAATAAAATATTTAATATCACGAGCAATAAGTTAAATATAAGATCTATTTTAAACGTGACTTGCTTTGAAATGACATTAGAATACAATTGCTGTGGCCGTCACGTAGTAAGTAATGAATGAAGTATCATTCCTCGAAGGAAATTTTCAATTTAATATTAAAACCAGATAAAACCGTGCGTACTATGCTATATTGCTGAGTTATCTTTTTTATTATTGCACTATATATATAGAGATTTGGATCTCTTAGTATTGGTAGGACATTATGTGTTAAGTGGCAAAAATTAACGACGCACTTTGCCTTTTCAGACTGGAGAAATGAAAATATTAAATAACTTAAATTCATTTTTATTATAAAAAGACAAAACAAAAAGAATGTAACCCAGTTGTCATAGCATATTTTTATTATATCTTAACCCAGCGATATAATATTACACCTGTACAAACATTCCATGTACCCAAATTAAACAGAATATCTTTCGCTTAAAAATAATAATTCATTCAGCTTGGAAGTTAAAATTTCATAACAGTTTTTTCAAATAAAATCTAGTTCATATATGTACCTCTATCCGTTCTCTATTTTCGCTGTTTCTTAATGACAGAAGTTATTGGACAGGGGAATTGAACGCCACACCATATCTATAGGCACTATATATACACAATGATCCGTACACAAATGTTCCGTTTATTTTTAATTTCCATGCTATCTACAGTATATAGATATTAAAGCATTGATTAAAGTAGCTTCACGCTTTATCCCTGCCATAGCAAGGTATTCAAAGACAACCTAGTGTTTAACACTACATTGACTGCATTCCGAAATCGAGACATAACTGAGCAGTTTTGTAGTTTATAAAAAGTGAGCTAAAAATAAATATTCCATATTCCTACATTTTCTAATATCTAAGCTATACTGAAACTCAACCACAATACGAAAGCGTCTACGTTACTGTAGTTGAAGTAATACAAGCCGTTAGCTGACAGCATATCTGAATAGCCAACTTTGAAAATGCATCTGCGATATACAGCCTTCATTTTATTTAACGCGCATGTGCCTGAAGAATAATATTTTCTACGTTATTTTTAGAAATGGATAAGCTGCGGAAAGAATGCTTTTTTGTATACGAGTATCCATTGTACTTGTATGTTATAAAAGTAGGCGTAAAATTCGCGTTGCCTTAGCAACGTTTTTATTACTTTTTACGAACGTGTGTACCAGATTCGTCGTCCTGTGTGTGATATTTATTCTAATAACTTAATGTTTTTTTAATGTGTTATTACTAAATATATTTGCTTTTTGCCTTTATTTGCTTTCTGCCTTTATTTTTAAATGATTTTGAAATATGTATATTTCAAAATCAGTTCATATTATTTCCGAAAAAGAGGGTTAAAATTTTGCTTTCACGAATTAGTACATTGGATTTTCTTTTAATTTATTATTCGTTTTTGATTTATTAAATAATCAATATTTAGTATTCGTTATAAATTTATAGTATAAAGGTAAGCTGTAAAGAAATATTTTTTAGGTGTTAAATAGCTTAATAGATATTTTTGATTTTATTTAATTCTTTACTATTGAAAATAATGTAAATATTTTAATTTAATTTAATCTTTTGATTACTATACACATGAGTATAAATTTATTATTACTTGAATTGTTTTCAACACGCGCCCGTTTGTAAAGGGTAAACAAGGAAATAACAATACCCACATACCCATTCGAATGACAAATTTAAGCAATATCTCTTATTATATTATAACAATTACGCTAAAGGCCGGTCGTGACGCAACGGGACAGCGTCTGACTGTAAACGCTATCGGTTGTGGATTCACTTCCCACTCGGGGGAGTGATTGTAATTAAATTATTTGCACCTGGCAAAACAAAGTGCAGCGTTGTGTTCTGCCACTCAACACGCAATGTCTCGAACTCGGCGGAAAGGAAAGCATGGAGTGTTTTTACACTAGATACTTCCTGTCTGCTCTGTTATGCGGAATAAAAGCGTGAAGCTAAAAAAAACAAATGTTAAAATATGTAACCTTGAGGACATTTCTACGAAATGTTGTTTAAAATGTGTTGATTAAAGTATTAATAAAAAATAATCCGTGGTCCGTGGTCAGTCTACCTATGACCACGGACTATTGTAAAGTGTTCGAAACGTCAGATGTCCAAACAATGTATTTTCGAATACCAAAAAATACATGATTAATCCGACCGATTTACCGACAAGCTTTTCATTTTTAGTGGATTATATCCTTTATATTAGATAGGTTGTGTAAAAAATATATAATCTGCCATTTTGTTGCGGCGGCCATTTTAGTTAAATAACAATATTGATTCTACGTTATTTCCTTGTTATCAGAATTAAAGCCGTAATCCAAATTTTAGCTTAATGTCACTGACATGACACTGGGAAGTGAGTCAAATGAAGCTAGCCAGATTTCACGTGGATTGATGCCCCACTTTTCAAAATAGCCACCGTTTATTACAAAATATTAATTTTGAACGAATAATTTATAAATTTTTTTTCAATAAATTATTAATTTTATTCATGCAGCTAGATGAATCCTATAAGTTGAATTATTATTATTAGTTTTTTTACCTATCAAATACAGATTTCACAAAACAGCTTGTAAAACCTCCTTTTTGAGAAAAGATGCCTATATGGATAGTTCCCCATCGTGAAAATACCGAGAAGGATAGATGCCTGAAGATAAAGATATATACCCTTTGTAAGATACAAATGGTTTCTTAAAAAAAATGTTCTCCAAGAAATATATAGTAATGAAAAATATTATTTTATTAATATAAAATATTTTGTCTTTTTTTTTTTAATATTGTCATTAGAAGACAATTGTAATATTACAAAAATACCATAATTAATTTTTTAAAGAGGTTGGTTTAACTAAAATATAAATACTTAATTTTCAACATCCATAATTATATTTTTATATAGAATTAAATTTATTTAACAAAAATATAAATTTTAAACTGATCTTATAAAATGTTCATATTAATTGTTAACATGTAAAATCTTACTATTATCCAATTTAATTGAAGATTTGTCGGGTAAAGCCTTTTTCCTACATCTTGAGCTACAATGTTTTAAAAAGTGTATAAGTTTCAGGTAGCCAATTCTAATAAATTACACATTGAATCCAGGCGGGCAACTTTTGTTTTATTTCCTTTAATTTTAGAGCTATATAGATTTTCTTCCTCTTCACTACTTGAACTATTAATGATTTATCTTTATAAAGATGCTCAGCTTTTGCAAATTTTTAAATAATTATCATTTTCTTTCACACACAGATCAGCTAGGTCGTCATCGTCACCTTTACTTATTTTATTGTATTTGTTTTGTGCCCTGTGTGTTCTCTTCTCTGTTTTCTTAAGTATTTTGATAGTTTCAGTCTTATTTTTCTCGTCTAACATAGTTTTTATTTATCTTTTTTTCAGACACATCCTTTGGCTCTCCATGGTCAATATAAAATAAATAGCCATGGTCAAATGAAGTTTAGGAATAGGTGATGTTTCTATTAGAAATTTTGAGGATGTTTCTTGTTCTATGTAGCTTCCTAAAATCTCTGCAAATGTAAAATCATCAATGTCAATAATACTAATATCCCCTAAAATCTTAAATAGGTTAGATTTCATCAAAAGCTGAGTTTTGGTTTTCTATAGTCCAAAAACATACATACTCGAGCTCACATTTACATCAGAATTATAACAGGTAAATATTTACGTAAAAAATATAACAAGCAAATATAATATTTGCGAAATTCTATATTTGGTCAAGAAAGGAATAGATGCTCCTCCTATACCTCGAAAAAGAAGGACAACTGTCCTTTATGATAGGGATAATTATCAACAAAATTGCATCTACTTACATGTAAATGCAGACCCTATGAACCTGTATATTGACGTAATAAAAAAATAAAATGAAAAATTTTACTATGAATAAAGAAAGTTATAGAACGCACCAATATTACCTTTAAATCTTTGACGTGTTCGTTAATGTCGCCGAAGAGATAATTACACGCACGAGCGAAACACCCACTGCCCGATTGCACGTTAACTTAGGTACGAGTTGAATGCTTCTACTACTTATACAATTAAGGCTTCATGGCGAATACAGTGCGTTAGGTTTATGAAGGAGGCATCTATCCTACCGCAGTGTCTATCCCGGTTTTACCCTATACGAACTAACTAACACGGCAAGTCTTATTTTTTTTAGCTTCACGCTTTTATCCCGCATCGCAGGGTAGGCAGAAAGTACCTCGTGTCAAGACACTACGTACTTCGCTTTTCACAGAATTGGAGACTCTCCGCTCTTTGTCTTTACCGATCGATCGAACCCACAACCGATCGCGTTTACAGTCAGACGCTGTCACACTGCGCCACGACCGGCCTCACGGCAAGTCATTTGGTTAATTTACATATGTAAATTATAGTAATTATATAATTTACAGGTATATTATAGGTAAATAAATCAATACACAATTATTTTTTTTCTTATTGACTCTGTTATTGGAGTCAGGTAACAAATTAAACTATTTATAATCGATACAATTAGTACTTATATTTTCTTTACAAGCTTTTATTTAATTTGCAGTGTTAGTTAGTTAGTAATTGTTTACTATTTTTAAAGTGTTATTCCACACTTAGGATTAGAAAACATTTTTGAAAAAACGTATAAAAATTTGAACGCAGCGGGATTCTAACCCGCGCTTCTTGGATACCGTCCAAGCGCTCTGACCGCTAAGCCATGCGTTCTACTACCAGCTGCGTCGAAATTCTTATACGTTTCGTTACAACTTATTTATGTTGTTAGCATCTCTGTAGAGAGATTTTTACAAATTTCTACTACTTAAAGATTATTAAGAAATAATCGTTTAACAAGAGAGATTACTATTTTATTTTAATATTTACTATTTTTAAAGTGTTATTCCACACTTGGGTTTAGAAAACATTTTTGAAAAAACGTATAAAAATTTGAACGCAGCGGGATTCGAACCCGCGCCTCTTGGATACCGTCCAAGCGCTCTGACCGCTAAGCCATGCGTTCTACTACCAGCTGCATCGAAATTCTTATACGTTTCGTTACAACTTAATAAAATAGTAATCTCTCTTGTTAAACGATTATTTGTTAATAATCTTTAAGTAGTAGAAATTTGTAAAAATCTCTCTACAGAGATGCTAACAACATAAATAAGTTGTATTTTTTTTTCGATTGTGTAGTATGCTGTTGGCCCTACCGGCCTTGACAGCGTCACCGGATTTTGGGGGAGGCCGAGCTAGAGGAGCTCTGACCTTGGCGTGGAGACCTCGCGCGAGGAAACCATCAACTTAGAACACGGTGTCATAAGGGCGCCTCCTGTGAGGCACGAACCTCGGCTTATGTACACCGTTTGTAGTGGGGGACTTGCTTGTCCGGAACAGGCCTATTGGCATCGGGCGGGTACGAAACTGGGACCTCGTCTCCACCGGCGGGGACGGTGTGAGTAGCGTGTGCGTTTGCGTGTGTGTATGAATTTACCTATCTGTTTTGGATCGTTAGCGAGCGTAATGGCGTCAAATAAGTTGTAACGAAACGTATAAGAATTTCGACACAGCTGGTAGTAGAACGCATGGCTTAGCGGTCAGAGCGCTTGGACGGTATTCAAGAGGCGCGGGTTCGAATCCCGCTGCGTTCAAATTTTTATACGTTTTTTCAAAAATGTTTAGTTAGTAATTGTGTGAAAATTTACATCCTCAATTTGACTCAGCTTAAATTTGGATTTATACAAAAAGTATTATTACAACTGTTTCAAACTTCGCCATTGTGCATTTCTAATGGCATTACAATAATATGGAGCAACGAAGTACTTATTTAATGTTTAGGAAGTTTCAACTATTCATGGAAATTGCCCTTTGCAACGTCAGTTTGTAATTCTCGAACTGACGTGACGGAAATGGTGAGTTAAACTTATCTAATATCGCAATAGCTCGTGCTGATACATTTAGTTAAGGGATTTGTATTCGAAGAATTTAAATTTAAGTTCTTCATTAATTTTTCACAGAAATGTTGTATTTTTGATCTCTCACTCTTTGACTCACGGTTTTTATATATTCTAGAGTTGTTCGAGGCGATATATATTACCAAAGCTTTGTCTTAAAGTTGAACAATTACACAAATGGGGTTTTAATAACAAAAAAATATATTTACATATTTATAAAATATAATATTTTCTACCGAATGCTACCAATATTAGAAATTCGAATGTTTTTGGTATGGATTAGTATCTCTTACGTCTTTGCTCCAATAGTTTAACAGTATAAAACTTTTAAATCAAAATAGATTTTTTATAGTTTGGTCATAACATAAAGATATATATCTAATATAATAATTATAATATAATCCTTTAAGTTACTACATATGTATGTAAACCCCAATAACAATTCGTTATACATTTGAAGTAGAAACACACATCAATTCCGCCCAAGGCCAAAATAAACATGAAATGAATTGACACTGTTACATAGTTTCCTTTTACTTGAAAATCAGGCGATATGAACGCTCGATGTAATTTATTAAGCTTTGTCCCTTAACGATGCGGCTAACGAGCTATGACAGCGTGTACAAAATAATGAACCGAGTACCGAGTATACGATGGTCATGAGGAAAATATTGGAAATATATATATATATATATATATATATATATATATATATATATATATATATATATATATATATATATATATATATATATATTTTATATTATATTTTTATAACTTCTAACAATCGTAACATCACGTTGCTGTTTTCCCGAAATAGCGTCAATAATAATAATATTTGAAATATATTCTAAGGTATCAATTGATGTACAAAGTTTTTTGTTATTTCCAGCTCAGTGCGTTAACGAGACGGGTATAAGGGTAGCTGTGACAGTTTGCAAAATAATGACCGAACATCCAGGCGAGGACCGGCATTAAAATATTGATATTATGTATATTGATTCTTGAGTTGGTTTGTTTGTGTTTAGGAAAATAATAATTACGTGTGGCTTATTTCATTTGCTTGAATTAATATATATATATTTTTTTTCAGAAATTTCTTTTTGGTTGTATGAAGTAGAGAAATGCATAATATTATTATTTTTCGCTATCACTATCAACTTTGCTGGTGGAGCTTATGACTTATATTTTCATTTATATCTTTTGTAATTTTGGTCGCAAAATTTAAATCATTTTTAGTGTGAACGTGTATTTTGGAAAGCTCCAAGGAAACTACTTGCCGAATTTCAGATTTCTACAATCAGTACTTTTGGCTGAATACAAGCGCTTTTAAAGAGATATACATGTTTTTATTTTTTATGGGAAAGACGAGACAATCTTATGATAAATGGTCCCTGCCGTCTACGGCTCTGTGTAACACTAGAGGAGCGACAGGTGCGTTGCCGGCCTTCAAAGTAGGAATAAACGCGCTTTTTGATGGTAGATATGTAGTAGGTATCGACTTGGAAACACTACCGCAGGTAGTCCAAAAATGTACAGACACAGCAGTAGAGCACCATGCATATACGTAAATATAACATTATTGTAGCGCAGTTCTAGTGTTTCAAATCCTAAGCGAGGAAATTTGCTTATAAAATTATACATGTTCTGTGGCCCATCACTAGTACAGTACAGTCCAGTCCTGTATGACTGAATAAAGTACAGAAAATACGTAATGATAAATAAAAATATTATATACTATATCTTGTGTTACATCGGATAGATAGTTAGAAAATAACCTTTTTATAAATATATTATAATTTTTACAAGATTTATTTTTTAGTTCTTTAAAACGCCAGTGTTTAAGCACTATTTTTGACTTATTAATAAAGCTGACAAAATTTTACGACGTAAAAAATATTACAGTCAACCCCATATTGTGTTTCGACAAAGAAATTTTAAACCAGCGTGAAAAGATTCGACAGCTCGCTCGAAATAATGACTGGATTTTTTGTCACCTACAAGGAAAATGCTTAAAAGGAAATTTTAACACGTATTTGATAATTTTTTCCTGTGATTACAGGTCTTTGGGTACATCTCGAATTTAGTGAAAAATTTTTTCCGTCATACTCATTATCGCAAGGACTAGATTTTTAGTCTAAATATAAAATTCGATAAAATAAACGACTGGCTCGATATTTATAGAAGCTGATATCTTATCCTCAAGAGCTATGTGTAGGAGTTAGAATAAAAAAATACGTTTTATTTGTGAACCTTTGTGCTGTTACTTGAAAATAATTTGAATAAAATCATTTCTACGAATGAATATTAAAACATTCCTATAATAATTTCTTTTTATGAATTTAGCCAGCATTTATAAAAAAAACCAGTTTCATGCTTTATCCCGTATAGGAAAGTACAACTTAGTGTTCAACGCCGCGCTTATTTTTACCGGAGCGATAAAATTAAAATATTTTTTTATATACAAAATATTTTAAATGTCATTCCCTCAAATGGGAATCGAACCTACAACCAATCGCATTTACAGTCAGACACTGTCCCACTGAGCCACGATAGCATTATGATTATTAAAACTAAATTTAAGTAATTACTTGAAGTATAAGAATATAACCGTATAGGGAGACCGTTTTCACACATTTACGATTACTACTATAGTATGCGGAAATAATAATATTATATAGAATTATAGATGTATGTTCTGATAAACAATGATCTGAAGCTGCGGCCTGAAAAGATAATTGTGTGGTAAATTAATTAGTACCTGCAACAAGAAATTTATATGAAGTCAGGGAAATTATTACTGATTGAATATACTTGAATAAGTATATTAAATAATATTTGTTTTGTAAAGGATGAGATACTATACATATTGACTGTTCTTCTTTTTATTTATATGAATATTTTTGAGGTCGGTCAGTGTGCAGTGGGACAGCGTCTTACTGTAAACGCGATCGGTTGTAGGTGTGATGTTCACTCGGGGGAATGATTATATTTAAAGTATTTTAATTTTCTCGCTCTGGTAACACAAAACGCGACGTTGAGTTTCTCCACTCAACACAATGTCTCGAATTCGGCAGAAAGTGGAGTACGGAGTGTCTTGACGTTAGATATTTCCTACTATGAGATAGAAGCGTATAGCTAAAAAAATCATCAAATAGTAGTTATTTTGTAAAAGCTGAGATATGATACATTTATTTGTGGGTATATATTGACTGTTGAAATCTTTTTGTTTATTTGAATCTTTTTAAGTAAGCACATTTTTTAAAAAATGTTATTTAAACATTTTTTAAAAGAAAAAAATATACAAGCGTATTGAAAAAATTCTGCATATAAATATTCTGTCACAAACGTATAAAAATTTCGTCATAGCTTAATATTGAACTTAATTTGTTAGATCACTTCTTATCAAATATTTTTCTTTACGTTTCTTTACATTGATGTGAGATAGGCAAAGAGAATCTGGTAATATTCCCCTGTTTTTCGATATTTATTATCTATGATTGATGTGATAAGCGTACACTTTAACATCTCTGTATGGTGATCGTGTAAACTAAAAATAAAAATAGTTAAATTAAGTTACTCCTTGTTACATTAGTTATCTCCCAATTAAAGTACCGTTAAAATCGGTCCAGCCGTTTAAGAGATTATCTGGAACAAACAGGCAGACAGAAATGAAAAAAAAATGTTTCATCATGTTGTCATTTTAATGTTATAAAATAGAAATCCTTAATATCAAAGTGCATGTTTTACATTTATAGTAGAGAGGCTCAAGTAAATCACAAAGTAAAACATATTATTACCACTTTAGCTCCTCAGTATTGCATTTGCAGTTCAACAAGTCAAAGGCAAGCAAACTTAGTCTTGGTTAGCATTAACATGTCTCTAATGAAGGCTGGTATTAAACCACGAGTGCTAACTAATAAAATGATAGCAAAACGAAGGAACGGAGTTATAGATTCGATGCCCCGCTGGGTGAGTGATTTATTTAAATTATTTTCGTCGTCACATTCCGCCACTCAACTTGTTATGTCTCGAATGCAATCGGAAAACCACTTGGGTAATATTATAATTATTGTAAAATTAAAATATTATTAGTATTGTTAATACGGCCGATCGTGGCGCAATAGGACAGCGTCTGACTTTAAAATCGGTTGAGGGTTCGATTCCCACTCGGGGGAGTGATCATGTTTAAATTATTTACACTTCGCCCTGGTGCCTTTTGGACACGCAATGTCTCGAACTCTTTAGTCATGTCTTGACCCTAGGTGCTATCTGCTATACGGGATAAAGCACAAAAAAAATATAAATAAATACAGTAAAATATACAAGTGCTTTCCTTTTTTCTATACGTAGTATATAATGATGCAAAGTTAATTGCCATTTAAATCTCATAATATCTTTAAAAAAAAACACATTAAAATGTATGAAATCTTAAATGTCAGCTGCTTGGAATCCGTCCAAGAGCTCCAGCCTATTTATTTTCATATATTCATCATATCCTAAGGCGAAGGTGGTATACATTTACAAAAATATAAAAAAAAATGTTTGAAGGGTTAAGATTTTCGTTGTTCTTGTAAAGTTGATCATGAGGTTCAACAATGTAATTATTTCACTCTATATTTTTCCTTATTTATTACTATTTATTAGATTATAGAATTATCTATTATACGAACAAATACGTTTATCATGTTTGCTGTTTAACGCTTCTCGCCTAGTAGTTTTTTTTTATTTTTTTATATGTATCTGAAATGCCTTCATAATGATATTGTTATTTAACTACTTGTTATATACGATTTTTAAAAAATATTCTATTTATAAGCAATTCAATTTTAAATAAATATATAAATATATTTTTTAAAATAATATTTAATTAGTAACAATTTGAATTTACATCTTATAATAAAATAATATTTCAAACAGTTTGTTACAGCAAAACGCCATCGTAGCGCAATAAGGCAGTATCTGACTATAAAAGTGATTGATTGCGTATTCGATGCCCATTTCATTTAAAATATTATGTTTTATTATTTTAAATGTTTATCTAACTTTAAATTTATTCTGTTCAAATATTATATTTCATTCTGTTAACATATTATATTTTAACAGAATGGGCATCAGAATATTTATTGTCGTTCTTTCCTTTTGGTGTGACAAAGTGCGACTTGGAGTTCGCTACGTAACGTATATCTAGATTTCGAGCGGAAATCAGTCAAGGTATTGTCTAGGTTATCTCTGACTACCCTGCTACGCGAGACAAAGCGTGAAGATATTTTTTATTTTAACTTCTATACAATACTATCAAGGACAAAAGGTTATTTATAACGGCAGTCTGTTCAACCAGGTATTCGTTAGATTAATGGTTTAAAAAGCTTTTATCTCGAAAAGAATAGCATTAAATTACTTTTGTGTGAAAATTTCGACAGATAAAAATATTTGTTTTTCGTGATCCTCTTCTATACCATTGAAAGATTACTTACTTTACCCTTAACGCTGTGAGATAAAAAAATATATTTTTAATTCACAATATAAAATCAAAGTCAGTAAGGCTATGAGATGGAGAGGTATGTGAATTCGATTCCCATTGGGGGCAATGATTATATTTAAAGTTTATTTGTATTTCTTCGCGTTTGTAAGACAAAGCGTGGTGTTGAGTTCACCACTCTAAGCGCAGTGTCTCGATTTTAAGCGGAAAGTAGTCACGAAGCGTCTTAACACTAGGTTTTTTAGGAAGCTATCCTGCTATGTGTATCCCATAAACAGCATCTGCGACCAACAGTAATTGGTTCATAATATTCATCATAGCGAAATATTTCCCCGTTAGGGATACAGCGTGAAAAAAAATTATTATATATTCTTCAATTTCTACATTTTATACTATATAATATTACCGTAAAATTTCAACAGTATCTAAAAGAAAAAAATAACATGCAATAAAAAAAATATCCAAGTAACAGACGTGTGGAATTCCTGAAGGAGAACTAAATCCTAGTTTACGTGGTCCGTTGGCGCGTGATTGCCGACGGTTATAAAAATGCCAATAAAGACGGTGCTTGTGGTACAAGATGTAATAAAATGATTCAGAAAACTGATATAATAACACTATAATATTATTTTTTAATATTATATTTTTATTATTAGTCACACTTTTCTAAATGTCATATTTTTTATATCACCAGGGGAATGAGAAGAAACTTCTTGGCATTCTGTATCGCGGAGAGAAACTTGGAACAGTGCCTGAATATATATTATATTGATAAATTATAGCTTGTACCTACTGAGTAATCTTTGTATTAGTTACTAAAAACGATACAAAAATTTATTACGTACAGTACATATTTCAAAGCTTAGCTCGAAGAAATTATATTAAATAATTGTAAGGAAAATATAATAAAAATAATAAAAAAAAATCCAAAAGTTTCAGATCTAAACCGCAACTCCTATGTTTTCTACCATATCTCCTAGATTAAAGTTGGATCGACATGTTAAACGGCCTCTTGGGCATCGAGCTGAACATGACTGCAATAATAAGATTTATATAAAACTAGCGATGCCGCTACGTCCAGGCCTCGAAGATATTTTGTGCGTACATTATTCCAATTCGCATTTATTTTGGTATACGAAAATATATTACATAAAACGACATTTCGAATACATTTCAGCAGACCATTGTCATTGAATGTATTCAAAATATTTATTTGTTATATGTATTTTCAATATATCATTTATGTTGTGTTATATAAAATAAAACAAAAGGCAATCGTGTCGCTGGCAGTTAGGATTGAGCGAAACGATAGTTTTGGATTTATCCCCATTTGGGAGTAGGATTATATTTAAAAATATTTTTAATTCAGTTTGGTCTACCAAAGTTTGGCGTTAACCGCCCGGTTCTGTAAAGTAGCTTCACGCCTTATCCCGCATAATGGGGTAGTCAGAGACAAATTAGTGTCAAGACGCTCTGGTGACTTCTTTTAGTCCTAAATCAAAACAATAATTGAGTTTGTCACTCAACGACTCGCTTTATCTTATCAGAGTGGAGAAATTAAGAAATATATTATCCTATATATCCTATATATATCTATGTCCTCCGAATGGGAATCGAACTATAACCACTCGCGCACAGACGCTGTCAGCCTGTGTCACTATTGCCATTTGGCTCCATATGTAATGTCTCTTAAATTCGCAGATAATTAAAAAATCAGTTGATATTTTCTATCATTATAATTTCGGAAAACTAAAGAATTAATTTTAAGCCTAAAATACACATTGTTTACAAATAAATGAAACATTACATGATTCTTATCTATGTATCAGGATAGGCTGGAAGTACCTAGTGTCAAGACACTCCGTACTTCGCTTTCTGCCGAATTCGAGACATTACGTGTTGAGTGGCGTTATTCAATGCTACATTTTGTCTTACCAGAGCGAGTTTGAGATACTAATTTAAATACAGTCACTCATGCGAGTGGAAATAGAACCCACAAGCGTTCACGTTTACAGTCAGATGCTATCACACTGCGCCACGACCGGCCACAATTATAAAAAAACAATACTTAATTAAAAAATATATATTTATATGAAATTAAGCTACATAATCAAAGCTTTAGTATGGAAGAAAAAAATAAATTTTACGATACCACTTTGTAACAACTCCTAGCTAGCATCGTTTTTGAAATTTTACAACGTATTCTAAATAATAAGGCGCATTTTTAGAGTTATCGTAAAAAGAAATTCTCTTCAGTGCTACTTGGGAAAGCTTTGGATGTTTATATTAACAAAGCTTTATAGCGTTGTTGTAATTATTATAATGTTCATAACCGTCTATACTCCGTTTCCCGCCCGCATTCGAGACATTGCGTGTTAAATGGCGGAAGTAAACGCTGCAATTTGTCTTACTAGAGCAATAAAATAAAAAAATACAATTATTTTCTCTTATATATATATTTGAATGGGAATCGAATCCACAATCGATCGTGGTTACAGTCGGACGCTGTCCCACGACGCCACGATTGTGATGGAATCTATATCGTATATAACGTATGAACGTTACATTCTTATTTATAATATGTACATATTATTAAAACTTTGTGTGTTATCACGTTATGTTATGTTTAACTTGATGTACCGTAAAATTTTCGTAATTTATGAATTTATTTTAAATATACTGTAAATATATTTTGAAAGAAAAACGTATAACTATTACAAAGAAAATCAGCCTCACGTTTTATCCCGCATAGAAGTCTAGGACAACTTTCAGAACTATACAATAATTTCCCTGAATGGGAATCCAACCCACTACCGATCTTGTTTATAATCATACGCCGTCCCACTGTGTCACGTGGGCCTTAAATGTTACAAATAAAACCTTTTAAAAGATTTCGGAAAGCACTCCAATCAAATGTTTTATTTAAATTCAAAACCTAAGCTTTTTATTAACGTTCTATTTACCCAGATTTGTTTTATGTAAAATTAACATTTCTTACAATTTTTGTTTGTGTCTGTCTTTTTGGTCTGGCTAGTTTCTGGAACGGCTGGCAGAACATTTAATAAGTACATTACAATAGTATTCAATACACTTAATAAGAACTAAATTAATATTTTTATTTAAGAAATATAAATTGAGGCCGGTCGCAGCGCAAAGCGCGCGCAGCGCGCTCTGGTAAAGAAAAAGTGCGGCGTTGAATTCTACCACTCAACACGCAATGTCTCGAATTCATTGGAAAGTGAAATACGGGGTGTCTTGACACTAGGTACTATCTGTCTACCCTGCTATGCGGGATAAAAGTTAAAAAATAAATAAAAATAAAATAAAGATCCAGAGATATAAAATTCCTCGCGGAAAAAGTTGGGGGAGCAGCTAGTTCAAAATATTTGGCATAGGGCAATATCGTGTCTGGTTGCAGGCGGTCGGTCGTGGCTTCGATCCACATAAACTAAAATTTTTAGTACTTTCATGCATTAGTAACTGACTAACTGACTTAAAAAACGGAAGAAAAGATAAAGCTGGTGGGACTTAAATTAAAGGAAGTCTATATCTATTTACGATATCGTAAACCGAGTCGAGCCGAGGAAATCGAGTGTGAAGCACATTAAAATAAAATTTCTATTAAACCAAAATATAAACTTTAAAATAAACATTGTTACACAATATTTGTCTTAGTAAATATATTAAATTATAAATATTTGGCAATTATTTATCCTTATCTAAGTAAGAATATATGTAGGTATATTTTTCAAGGTTCACGCTTTACCCCGCTTTACAGGGTAAAGTCGAGACACTTCATTGACTGCTTTCCGCCCGAAATCTAGACATAGCGTGTTAAATGATAAACTCAACACATTTTGTCTTACCAGAGCAGGTAAAAGAAAATAAATTTTAAATTTAATGTAGTTAACGTACGTTGTACCATTGTACCACGATGGTCTGTGTACATATATGTATTATCATAAATATAATTATTCCAATAACAGTTTTTTGTTTAAAATGTCAGGACGCTCTCTCTTACATTATGAATTAAGAGAAGGGTCAACTTGACAATTGTACGTTGTTTACCATTCTGGTATATATTTAATCCTGACGCAAATAACAAAGCGGGTGACCATTAGATTGAATATTGTAATAAAGAAAACCTTGTGAGGCTTTTGTTTTAACGTTTTAGACAGCCTTTGTTAATTTGTTTGGTTTAATAATGTGTTTTATATATACAATTGTGTATTTAAATACTTATTATTATATATTATTATTTATTGCTTATTAAAATAGAGATTTTTTAACATTATGTGTTTGAAAAAACGTATAAAAATTTGAACGCAGCGGGATTTGAACCCGCGCCTCTTGGATACCGTCCAAGCGCTCTGACCTTAGCGGCCATGCGTTTTACTACCAGCTGCGTCGAAATTCTTATACGTTTGTTACAACTTATTTATTTTAAATATAGTCATTAATTTAAATATAATCATTCCCACTCGTGGGAATCGAACCCACAACCAATCCCACTTACAGTCAGACGCTGTCCCACTCTGTCACGACCAGTTACCTAATAGTAAGTAATCATCGAGCATAAATCATTTGTTATTTTAGGAATAATAAAAGCTGATAGCTATATGTATATACATTCAATTAATTCTACTGTAAAGAGAAATATTATATAAACTTTATGGATTTTGAAAAAATATAATAAAATTAACAAGTTCCGAGCTCTACAATATTAGCATGAGAAAAATATTCTTAGAAGTCAACTTTTCCTAGTAAAATATTAACCCGACCGCGTGTAAATCCTTGCCTACATGAGTTATGATGTTAAATTCTTGTATTATTACAAAAGCAAACGGCTTTTTTATTTCTTAGAGACGGTTTAAAATGGTGATATGCTTAACTGTAAGTGACAAAATTAATATAAAAGCAGCGTCAACCTTATCCCGCATAGCAACATAGACAGAGAGGTCAGAGACAACCTAGTGTCAAGACACTCCGATGCTTGCTTTCCGACTAAAATTGAGATACCGCGTGTTGAGTAGTGGAACTCAACGCCGCGTTTTGTCTAACCTATGCGAGGTAATGAAAATAATTTAAATATAATCATTTGTCCGAGTGGGAAACTGTCAGACTGTCCCACTGTGCCACAATCAGCCCCGCCACCGCCATATTGGTGTCACTAAATAAATCAATACAAGTATAAATTAGAAAAACGTTGCATATGTATATACTAAAAACTACGCAAAGGTATCTTTTATTTTATATATAGTCAAAAAAGGAATATTCCGGAGATGTACAGACAAGCGTCAATATCATTGCTAATAGTTCTGAATTGAATTGCCATGCGAATCATTGATTTGGAATGCTCTGGCGTTGCTAGGCAACGCTTTGATGGCTCTCCAGTGTGAAATTTCACGCTTAGGGAGAACAAATCTAATGGAGTCGACTGCCGAAAATGTATGAGATATAAATATTACTTGCCATCATGGCGCGGTGGAGCAGCGTCTGTAAATGCGATTGGTTGTGAGTTCCATTCCGATTCGGGGAATGATTATATACGATAGAGTACAGCATTTAATTCCAATACATACATTTCTTATTAAGGTTTTTTTTATCTGGCATAGCCGGGTAGACAGAAAGTACCTAGACACTCTTTATCCCAATTTCCACCGAATTGGAGAACTCATCGCTGCGCTTTGTCTTACCAGAGCGAGGAAATGAAAATAACTTAAATTAAATCATTCCCGTGGGAAAGATCACTTAGGAAGAATCTGTAACTCGTGAACAATTGAAAATTGACATACAAACACGGTAAAGAACGTAATTATTAGTATACAAATTCATGTACAGGAAATGAAGATTAAAATATTGATTAATATGAAGATTAAATTATATTAATTATGTAAAAACACATTTATTTTCTTTTTAAATCTAAACTAAATTTCTATAAAGATTAAAGACGTAGAAAATGGTTAGAGTAATATGAAATTTGGCATAGTTGAAGTTTATTAGTGGAATTGTAGATGGCCAATATTTTTATATGATTTTCTAAAGACATATTACGTTTATACAAATCATTACAATTGAAATGTGATAGGTGATATTAAAAAAAAACTTTTTTTTAGGTACATACATCAAAAAATTTTTTTTACATAAATATGTAAAAAAAAATTGTCTTTCCGTTTGTTTTTTTAGCTCTAAAACTTCTAGCTCTAAAACATTTAGACCGAGTTTTACAGAACATTTACTAGGAATAACTTTTGTTTAAAAATAAAATAATGATATTGAAGTACTAAATTCCATGCGGACACGGCTCGTTAATAATATAAATATTATCTGTCATACATGTACCTACCATATATTTTAATATTAAGTGATATACATAGCTAAAATGAGATTTATGTAAGAATAAATATAGTAGTAAATGTACTTAAACATATAAAGACAAAGTAAAGGCAGTATTGACTTTAAGAAGTTTAATGCTTCAGTAGTCTACTGTAAAAAGGACTTTAAGTATAAATAGTTGCTTAAGTTTCATCCTACATGTTTATTCTTCAAACGAGCTTAATACTTACTTAGACGTTAAGCTTTGCTGATCACGAAAGTTCCATATTACGTGTATATCTACGATTATTTAAAAGGCCATCTAGGCGCAGAGGGGACGAATATGTCAGTGATCGGTTGCGGTTTTGGTCCGCGTTCGGGGAAATGTTTATTATTGAAATTAACATCGCACGGTGTTGAGTTCCATTCAACTCGCAATGTCTAAATTTTGGGTTGAAAGTTGAGAATGAAATGTCTATTATTCCTATAAAAAAGGTTCGATCTGATATCTGCTATCCGTATCGTTATGGGAAGAAGCTATAAAAACTAGAAAACCATATAAATACATTTATTTATATGATATATATTTTTTATATATATGATATATATTTTTAGATTTATTTATGGGAATCAAACTCACAACTGATCGCGTTTACAGTCAGACTCTGTCCCATTGCGCTAAGACCGGGCTCAATGTACATATGTATCATTATTTAGGTTATTTTGCCATTCGCTAGTTACGAATCAAAGTTTAATCCCAAATAAACCTAGATTTAATATGCTATAACTTTAATAGCACAAAATATAAGTTATAAGAAAAAAGCTTATTTTAAGTTGTTATCAAATAATATTAAATTTGTCTGTCATTTGACGTTTGTTTTTGTTGGTATTTATTTATCTACAAATTTTTCTCTTATATATATATATATATATATATATATATATGTATATGAACTACCAGAATATATATTTTTTTAGCTTCACGCTCCCGCATAGCAGGATAGGCAGAAAGTACTCCGTCAAGACACTCCATACTTCGCTTTCCACCGAATTCGAGACATTGCGTGTTAAGTGGTGGAACTCAACGCCGCTCTTTGCCTTTACAAGAGCGAGGAAGTGAAAAAAATTTAAATATAATCACTCTCCCGAGTGGGGATCGAACCCACAACCGATCGCGTTTATAGTCAGATAATCTTATAAAATTTTACAATTAACTTTATTAAAAATATACCCAGATAAACACCACGGACTGCTTTAAAGTGTTTCAAACCTCAGTTTTCCAAAAAAGTATTTTCGAATACCAAATTTACGCAATTAATCCGTTTAAAATAGTTTCATGTAAAATGTGTACAAATAGCGAAAATCAAAGATCTTGTTAATCTTATATCTTTATATCTTTTTCATAAATTATATTACTTTCAGTCCTTATTAATATATATAAAATAAATAATTATTTTAGTATTAAACAAAGTTTTAAGTAGATGTCGAAAATTAGCTTTCTATGTAATTTATCATAATTTCCAACTTTAATCGTTCTTAAAGAGGTGGACTCATTGTAAACTGACTCCTAATGCTAATAAAATTATCTATATATACATTAATCTAATAAAATTATTTCATCGAAATTGTATTAAAGCTTCGAATAATTAATTAGTTAATAGCCCTTACAAAATACAAGTTCCAATTGTTATTATTATTAAGTGTGCTTTAGTTTAGTTATGAAAGTCAAGTGAAGAGTTATTTGTATAATATAATATGATTTATATGAAATTCATGTTTTTCAAAAGCTTAGAAAAGAATTTATTAGTAAATTCATTATACAATCCTGTTGTTTCTAAGCGATAAGTGTTAAGTTACATCACTCAACACGCAATATCTCGAATTCAGGCAAAAAGCGGAGGCCAAAGAGTGTTGATATTAGGTTCTTTCTGCCTACTCTGGTAGGGCAAATAAGTAAATAATATGTTTGCAATATACGAGGCCGGTCATAGAGCAGTGTGACAGCGTCTGACTGTAAACGCGATGGATTTTGGATTGTGGATTCAAACACGACTCGGGGGAGTGATTATATTTAAAATTATTTTCATTTCCTCGCTCTAGTATAGATTCTAGATTCTGTCTACGTATATATATATGTATATATATATATATATATATATATATATATATATATATATATATATATATATATATATACACATATGGACTCTTTCTCGAAACAGCTGTATCTATTTTAATGTACTTAAATAATCTATTTTGTTAAATAACTAATAACTATGATTTTTAAGTTCACTATTTAAGATTTACTTAATGAATAAATTGATTATCAACAAAAATCAAATTAAGCAAACTCTAGTTATACATGCATGGAATAGAAACTAAGTAACTGCAACTACCTAAGTTGATCTAAGATTACACTTCCGTTACGCTACTAGAAGCCCCCAATGAAATTATATAGAGTAATTAGTTTAAAATGTAAAATGAAACGAGATACTGAGTAATTTGTTGATTTGATTGGTATGGTTTGTTTTTAATAGATTGATTACAAAGGACTACTTGTATTAAGAGTGATTAAATTTTTCCAAGCTTTTATTTAACTTGCCGTGTTAGTTAGTTAGTTAGTGTATGGGAAATCTTGCGAGCATAATTTGACCCACTTTGTCCAAATGAGCTCAAATTTAGAATACGACCTCAGTTCTGGTAAAGTAGGTCCTTGTTTTATGTCTACATACAGCTCCAGCTATATGGAAAACATTTTTAAATGGCCGCCGCAACAAAATGGCGAATTATACATTTTTGAATAATCTACCCAATATGGATATCAAATAAAAGTGCTTTATGAAAAAGCTTTGTTTTTTAAGTATTTTTTTTAATTAATACTTTTTAAATTTGTCGCCTTATACAATGTATAAGGCGGCAAATTTAGAAAGTTGATAACTTGGCACATTTTTTTGATGTATTTATTATTATTAATGTGTATTATCTGTGAATAAATCTATATTTAAATAATATAATTCTTTTTATATTGATAGAAGAAATGTCCATAAATATTGCAAAATATTATTGTATTGTACATTTTTCTGCTTTAACTTTTATTGTTTTTAAAATAAAAGAGATCTAAGTAAATTTTTACTTATTAATGAATAAAACGTCACATCAATATCGTTTGATATGTTTAGTTAAAAAAAAGCTAAAAAAAGCTTTTTTCCATCACATGTGAATATATACAGATATATTTTGAATATCAGTTTTAATTACTATACCATATATTTATAAAATAAAATCCATTCATTCGAGACTTATTGGGATAGACATTTATGAAAACAAATACGTATTCCACTATTTTATGGGCATATTGGACTTACAATACAACTAATTGACACATTGAGGTTAAAGTTGACCCAGTTTTGTACATTCAGTGATACGAATTGGTTACAGACTGACAAACAGACAGATATCAAGACAAACGAATTCAAATAACTTTATAAGGAAAGGAAGTGAATAAAAAAAAGTTATTTGTCACTATGATACATCCTTGATATAAAATGTGGTATGTAATCGAAGTTAATTAACCCTGGACCCTTATTTCTACCTACTAGATTAATGCTCATACATTTATCACTCGCGTCTTAAGTGCTTAGAGGTTGAGATTAAAACGTCGAACGTACATAAAATATATTAACACTTCGTACAGTGGCGTGACAAATTTAAAGACCAAGGGATATTACTTCTGGGTTCAATTTCCGGTCATGTCAAAAGGGGTTTTGGTAACTACGCCACATTTTATACTCTTTCCTTCCAAGAATTTTCGTAAAGAGGTATTTTTTACGATCTTTTATGAAAATACATACTAGAATATTATTTTAAGAATGCAAACTCATAATACTGTTTACAAATATAGGAAAATCTGAAAAATTCTGTGTTATTTTTCAGTTTTATTAAATCACAAGAACCATACTCGATTGACGGAATAAATAAAGGATCTCATTACGCTAAGTGTTGTTAGAACTTTGATTTCCGATAAGGCATGTTTTGGTTGACAAATGATAAATTGGATGATAAGTGAGGGACGACACAGTAACAAGATTTGTATTATAATTGATTGTGAAGCAAAATTCATAAGTTTTTCGTTTATTTAATAATTATTTTTGGCACAGTACAAGTGCCTATTTTTTCTGGTATGCTTATAGAAGTGATTATTAACCCACATTAAGAATATGTATGAAAAAAATATGCGTTGTAGTATATATTCTAGATTTTCTGTATATGATAATTTACAATTAATACTTACGAATCTGGTACTGGTGTCTAAGTACTACCTTTTAGTTATATAATATAATATCGATTGAAGAATTTATATTATTACCTAACGTCTTTTTATATCTGATACATGTAAGTAGCTTCTAGGTATTTTTACTATTTTACAATGTTTTTTCATTGTCTTTAAAATAGGGCTTTCTATATGTAAATAAAACTACAAAAAAATTCTCTTATGTTAGTTGTTGAACGTCAAACCTGTTCTATGCATGTATGTTGTATGCTGTACGTATAAACAGAATACAAAATTATGTGTTTTTATATATTTTTATTAATCTTACAATTTATATACATACCTACTTATTATAAAAGAAAATATTAACCGGTAGTGGTATCGACGCTGTCAATAAAACGTATGTGGGTGAAAAGATGAATGAAAGAAAGATGAACTCTGGAGAGATGCGGTATCTTTGGGTCATTGAATTCACGATGATGAAAAGATAGACAGAACTGCAGTTGTAAGCGAGAATGCCATAGTGAAACATGCTTAGGTGACTTCGGTACATGAAGAGGATGGGCGATGAAAGAATGGTAAACAAGATATATTTAAAGGTGACTGGACGAATCTTTGAGAGACTTCGAATGCCTCTTGTATTAATAATACTAGAGGAACCTAATGTAAAAAATATATGAAACCTCTGGAGGGTATGTATGAGGAGCTTAATGACTGTGGGCGAGGCGAAAGAAGTGTGAAAGTTCCGTGACGTTTGGCGCTCCATTCAGTTTGACTACTGCGAGGGTATATTTTTTTTTTAAAAAAAGTAAATTATGTTCCAATAAATAATTCTACACATATTCTATGTCAAACTACTATTTGTTAAAGTAAATTTCGATATTCCATAGGAGACTGATAAATAATGGCGATTAATACGAGCTGGGAGGAGATACGACATATAATAATGCAGGTCATTTATCTTTATAGTACTAGAGCAAAATTGAAATTGCTATATCGGATGAAATTTTAAAATAGTATTTTAAAGTAAAAAGAATACCTCGAGACAGATCTGGTATTGATCCGGTAGTGGGCCGACAGAACGGTGGTCGTGGGCTCATATTTCGTTTGAAGAAGCCTTTTTTGTAATATTAGATTGATTAACATTGAAAAACCTGAACGTTATTTGAGTTTTCATTGTTCAATTTTCTGGAAAATTAGCACATGTGTCCGAATTTTGATTTGGAATTATTTTTGAGAAATACTTCTAGTTATGTTCCTTATAATACCTTTTTTAAACAAATAAAAAAAAAAAAGTTATTTTTACTCAAAATACGCAATGATAATTTATAAACCTAGTTTTATAATTAATTATTATAGGTATGTTAAAATATTTTGCTTTAAATAAACACTTAGCCTTAGTTTGATTGCTTGTACTAAATTTACATTTTGAGACGAACAAATTTGTTTAAGAAATTGAAATTTAACAAAGTAATACATTATAATATAGAATAAACGAAAGCTTGTATAATCGAATAAAGCAATTTTAGTTATGTTAGTATTTAGAAAAGTTAGTATGGAGAAAAAGAAGTATGAAATCAAAAAGCATATTTTGTATTAGATACCTACATCTATGGCTAGGATGTATTTCACAAGACCTTATTTTTTATTAATTATTTGAAAATAAAAAGACGCTTTGATGCTCCGTTATGCTAATCTTAATTTTTAAATTGTATTTGAAAATATCAACTTTATTGCCAGCTTTTCTCCACAGAGTCCTCCTCTGATAAGGTGATAGTTTCCGATAAGACTCACAATACTGACAACAATGTCAGTATTATCAGTCTTATCGAAAACTACCTAAGTCACGAATAAATCGTTAATTATAATACTAGCACTTATAAATCGTTAATTATAATCATTAGATTATAATTGACTTATAACAAAAACAACTGTTTGTTTATAGTAATATGAATTTATAACGTTGACTTTAGGTTTATTTTTTCTTGTCTTATTGATAAAAAGAGAACGATGTACTTTATCTCTAGTCTAGAAAAAAAAATTACTCTAAAAACATTATCTTACTCTCATTATGTAATTTCACAAAAGTGACCCAATTCTAGTATTTGTATGTACGGTCCCTTTTAACCTAATTGGTTATGTTTTGAGTAACAAGGGCTAGGGCTGCCTCTTGGAAAGGTTGCTTTAAGTAAATTAGACTAAAGTTAACAAATATGTCTACGTAAGTAAATAAATATATTGTATTTTGATGATAATTCAACATTTTTTTCAGAGTGGAAAGAGAAAAACTTCTAAAACTTTTAAATGTCATACAATAAAACATAAAATAAGCTGCCTTTTTTTCTTGTTACATTAAAGATACTCTTGTTATACAATTAAAAACTTTGCGCTTTTACATCGCATAGCAGGGTAGACAGGATATACCTAGTGTCAATACCATACTACGCTTTTCGTCGAATTCGCGACATTGCGTGTTAAACGGTGAAATTCTACGCCGCACTTTATCTTACCAGAGCGAGGAAGTGAAAATAACTTAAATATACCCACTCCTCCGAGTGGGCATCGAACCCGCGACCAATCGCGTTTAAGGCCAGATGTTGTTGCACTGCGCCTCCTGTAGCATATGCTAATTGGTAAATATATAAATAATTTTTATTTATTGAAATTATTAATATTAATTATTTGAATATCATAATTTCAATTTAAAAATAAAAATTAAAAATATATATTGTATTAGTAAAATTGAAATTCAAAGATATGGCACAATTGCTAAATTTCTGGTTGAATTATATACACTTTTCTGACGTAGCCTTAGAAAGAAAAAGAAGACCGTTACTATTCTAATATTATATTTTATTTCAGTATATAGAAAATATAGTTCTATTTTCTGTTTATAAAACTATCATGACGCAGTTGGGAATTGTTCCTGAGTGATTATTGATTCGGATCCATGCGCGATTACTTGTAGATTCGAGTGCAACTCAGGGAGATTATATAGAAATTATTTTCATTTCTCCTCTCTTATAAGACATATCACGGTTTTCACTACCGCCATTCCACATCCTGTCTTGAACTTGAGTGGAAAGCGACTGACTACCTGACTCGGAGTGGTCAGGATGCACTGCAGGATATATATATATATATATATATATATATATATATATATATATATATATATATATATATATATATATATATATATATATATATATATATATATATATATATATATATATATATATATCCAGTTTGTGGATCTATTTAAGTAAAATGCAGCACTAAACTCCGCATTCCGCTCCGTCTGGAATATTCATTCTAGCCATATTCATTCTAGCCATCTTACATCTACATTTCCTAATCTAAAATACATAAGATAAATTAAAATAAACTTACTTCCTCCTTTATATAACGTAAGGTATATGTAAATGTATGTAATTGCCGATAGTTTCATTACTATTTACAAGAAAATCCCATGTATTTAAGAAAACAAAGGCATTTAATAATAAGGTCCTCTATAATACCTATGAGTTGTTAACGAGTGTCGCGTTACGACACACCCTGTATATCCGATGTCCGACGGTGAGGGGAGTGGGTGGTTATTTTAACAAACTGTCCATGTTATTGTGTGCTGACATCTATAATAGCTAACGCTTTACGGAAATGCTTTTAACTTCTGAGAAATAATTTATATTTTTCTATGGCTGCGTAAATATTTTTATTGTTTTTATACGCGATGATTTTGTTGTAAGTGATATGGTGGTCAAGACCGTTATGGCTCAGTGAGAGAGCATTTAAATAGAATTGTAATTGGTGTTATCTGGCGGTACTCAGTACCATACTTTGTATTAGAGAGTGAAGAAGGCATAATTTTTTTTACATCTCATTCCCAGTATAGCAGGATAGATAAAGATAACATTTTTTAAAAAACGTATAATAAATTGACTCTTGGAAACCGTCCAAGAGTTATACGTTTTTTAATTTTTTTTTGTTAGTGTGGAATAACACAAAATAGTAAAATAGACAAAGACGACTTAGATAGCGTCAAAATACTCTGTTGATTGATAATAGTAAATAACAAAAAAATATATATACAAACCTTACGTACGTTTTACATAATTAAAGTAAGCGCAAATTGATCGCTTTAACGTAGTCGACAGCTTTAATTGCTTTTAAACTTGTTAGACGCTGGTCTTAAGCGCTGAGAAAAAATATTTTATCATAATTTATTACGCATCCTATTTGGTATTTCCTAACTTATATCTTAGAAAGCCAGACGTTTCGAAAACTTTTACATAATTAATTATTACTATTTTTATTATTTATTATTATTAATATTATTATTTATTATTATTATTATTATTTACATAGTGTTTTATTTCTACGTAATTTTTTTGTATGGATAGAGTTTACAATAATTTTATTAGGTTATAAATATATTTGGATTTATAACAAACACAAAAGATAGCTTAAGGTTTTTTTTATATCGCTGGTGTAATCGTAGTGTTCTAAACTGTAGTCAAGTGGATACTAATAGGAATTAAAATAATGAAAAATTTCAATATATATAATAGATATAATAACAACTCAAATTACAAAAGTTATTTCTATTGTTTCCAGAAACTCGACTATGCTATTTCCAGAAAAACTACCGAGTGTTATTTTACTATATACCTCAAGATATATAAATAAAAATAGATAGCTAAGTGATTTATCAGTATATTATCTCGTCAGTCAGCAAATAACGTACTTTTTAACAGAAAAATATTTTAAATTATTTTGTTGCGTAGAACGCCTAATTTATAGTAGCGTTGCCGCAAACAGCACCCTCTTCATTTTTACCTCATTATCATATTTTGGAAGACGTTCACCATCAATCACTTTGGTATATTAAAATAATTGAAATTGTCATTTTTAGGGTTCTACATAAAAAAGCTGTTCTTTTTATAATAGAGTGTCCAAGCAACTGATATATAGTTCTTTATCTAGTGAGCAGTCCTTGAGTTTTCAAGTCAAAACGTATATGAAGATTGTATTGCTTTCTATAGCAGTGAGGTTTTACCGTCTTATCAATGCAGCCAGACTACCGTTAACCCTGTTACCGGCAGCTATATGTATTTCCACATCCATCTCGTATCTTTCATCTCTACTAAACATACTTCCTAGATATTCCACCTAGATATTTTACTTGTTATTATAATTTTTTTATCTTTCTTTCTTGCAAATCTTGCATTTCTTTTTTTCAATATCTCTTTTAAAGAAGTCATTACATGCTTTCACGCCCATGTCACTTTGGTTCACATTTTGAAGGTTATCTCCCAATATAAATTGAATAGCCTAGGTGGTATAGCACAATCCTGTTTTACACTATTTCATTTTTCTTATCAAATTCCTTTTCTAAGTCCACAAAAGCACAGAAAACTTTTTATTTCTCCTAAAATAGTAAAGGTCCGTAATTTAACTACTTTATATTTGTATTAAAGCGTTAAGAATAAATACATAATTTTAATATTTTTAAATACTATGTTTGGCTAAATAAGTATGATTAGGATTAACAAAGAAACGTAATAAGATATGGTCATTCAAATGAAAGTAAAACGGAAAATAGAAAATAAAAAAAAACTCGATTCGCGGAGTCCAGATGTCTCCAGTTATAATTTATTTTTCTTTAAAAACTGTTATCCTTTATCAACGCATCTAAGTATATTTTATTTAAAAAAATACAAATTCTGAAATTATAAAAAAACAATAAAACTGATTTAAATTAGAAATTAGTTAATAATACACTAATACTAATGCTTTATCACTAAAATATAATATCAACTACAATTTGGTCAACGTCATAGAAACGGAAGAAATTGTGTTTAGAAATGTATCATTTTATATCGTAGTAGGATATGAACCTGCTTCTCTTAGAGCATGTCTCAGTGTTCTCAATTAGTAAGCTTCATCGAAATTATTTTAATTAAAATTTAATTTATTTTAAATTAATTAAAATTATTTTTTTCTAATATAAACTTAAATATTTTATTCTATTGTAATATAGTAATTATTTTGTAAACTAGATAGATTTCCAGATGTGGTCACATTAGGCAACACATCACGTAGTATTACGTTTACGTGACTGTTCCGACATTTGCTTCTCATTTACTCACTGTTCACGTATAGCAAATATTAACGCTGGAATATGTAGGTATTAGCTAGACAAAAATAAGGTTACGGGTAGTTTTCTAATAAATATTTAAGGTTAAGAAATTTTTCTTGTGATTTTGGATGTTAAGATTTCTTCTATAATAACAAAGAAATGGTTCGTTTTGGGAGAAATCCATATAAAATAGTATTAATTTATATTATAAATTACGTAAAAAAAACTTAAAGTTATTATAGTTTTAAGTCACTTATCTTGTCAAGGAATGCTTCATATTATGAAAATATTGTATTATTCTTCAAGCAAATCGGATTGCAAGAAATAAAATATAAATTATTTTTTTATTATATATATTAAAGTTGAAGTTAAAAAAAGTACGTAAAAGTTGCCTATAACAAGATTTCTTTCAAATTTAAAACAAAGTACATTTTCTTTTAATAACAAATATAAAAAAAAATATTTTGCCATATAGAATTGAAGTTATATAAATCCTATTCACATAACTAAGGCAGAAGCAATTGTTCTAGAATTGCAAACATCTCAGCCGTCAAAGGAACAATGGACGTGATATCAGTACTGAGATAGTCTTTATACCTCTACCCTGTAACAGCCACCTGTGCATGGCTGCTGACATCTTAATACACCATAAATAGCTAATATCAGGTCATTTAGTTATAACAGGCAACGCTTACCGGAAATTAATTGAATTTAATTTTAATAATTTTAGGTACTTTTAAGCTTTAGCGTTATCGTTTAAAATAGAATTATATATATATATATATATATATATATATATATATATATATATATATATATATATATATATATATATATATATATATATATATATATATAATCTTATTAGAGTGAGAACATAAAAAATATTTAAATATAATCACCTCCTCAAATGAGAATCAAACCTACAACCGATCATGTTTAGAGTTAGACGCTGTCCCATTACACTACGATGGCATCGACTTGTTAAAGACCAATAAAAGCCACTGGTCTCAATATACGTCTATCTTTAGTACCGCTGAAGGAACCGCGCAATATTTCATCGGCGTACGGGAGAAATTATCTTCTTTATACGTATATAAAATCTGTATAGCGGGCTTGTAATAAATGCTTATGAGACTTGAAGAGTTATTTGTAATGTTATATAGATATACTATACGAAAAGCGAGTTTTCTTTTGATGTTAAACGAAAATATTAATTGGCAAGAAATTTTTGAAGGAAATGTTTTTTCTTTTTCCTTATTAAAATGTCTATTTTTGTTTTATTCTGTATTGCAAATGGATTAATCCTAATTTCGCTTAGTACAATTACTAATGCTTAATTTAAACAAGTAATCGTATGTAATGTTTGTACTTATTAACAATTATCGTATTTTTAACAGACTAGGAAAAAATATGTAATATAATTAAATAAATTTTTCCTTTACAATTATACATTTTAATTTGAATAAATTTTATTTTCAATTTATAGCATCTCAATTTTGAACGTAAATGACATAATATAATCCCGTGTGTGCTAAAACATTATTTACGCTGGAACGTCTGTAAGGAAAATTATATTCATATTTTAACAAGTCGCCGTCTAATGCCTCTGAATCCGCTTTGCAATTTTTTGCTTTGAAACTCACGACGAGAATCATAAGTAGGCCCCTTGTTTTGTTGTAAGAGATAAAGGATTTTCTTAGGAGACATTAATATACTTTACTACCAGTGACTGCGACTTTGTCCACGTGAAATTTTACATTTCTGGAGCTTTATTTTATGATTCTATAATAAAAGTTACCTAAGTCATACCTTATTACATAAATCTGTCTGCTAGTGAAAGCACCATCAAAATCTGTCTATACGTTCTAGAGATACAGACAAAAATTTTATGTTATTTTGGTATATGTACTGTGTATACGTATATTTACTCGAAAGTGGTATTTTAATATTACAAGCAGACACTATATTTTATTTATTTGTATAGATAACGTAAAAAAACAAAGCAGTGATTTATCAATCAGTTATCATAATGTTTTAAGTTTAAAAGATAGCATTATATTTTTTCATTATTAATAAAACATAGCATTTCAATTTCTTTTCATTATTATTTATTCATTATTTTTACATATTCAGTTATTAACATGAAAACAATTTACATAGGATGACTTAACTCTAAAAGAGATATCTTGAAAAAGTTTATAGAATAATCATGAAGTCGTAAATTCATTCAACCGAATAAAAGAAAAACAAAACATTTTTTTTTATTTTATATTATTTTATAGTAACCTACAAAATATTGTAACCAAATTGTATATAATCCAAAATGGCCACATAAACAAAATGGCGGATTAAATATTTTTGTAAATCCCGCCCCATATTGGCTGGGATCAAATGAAAATTCCTAATTTATGGAATACAATACGTTATAAAAAATGATATTTAATAATAATATTTAATTTTAAATAATATTTTCACCGTCTACGTTTACTCCAGTGGCAATTTATACGTAAGTGTCTTATAAGATTGCACGAGTTAAGAGGATTAGGTTAATTAACATCGGTAAGTGCTAGGACGCAGAGCTAAGTTTTTATATGAGAAATTATACGGAGCGGCTTATTTTGCAGAAAAAGAAAATTTCACCTTATACACATATGTCGTATGTATTCGTAATTATATATTTAGAAGTATGAATAATATTACAAAATTTTCAGAAGTGGTAAAATATAATCTCATATGTTATTCTTACGACTGCTGGAAGAATTTAGTATAAAATCACTCTTTTGTATTTATCTAGTTCATTTCTATAATAAGCTCTTCGTGTATGACAGTACGCTACTCCATATAAGTTAAGCGCTGATGATTGTTTTGCTTGATTGCGCTTTTACTCGCATAGCAAAATAAGCAGAGAGAAACGAGTACGTCTATTCAGAATGTCAAGAGAATAGAGTCCGTCTTCTACTTTTTACATAAAATCGAGACATTGCGTGTGGAGTTGCGGAACTTAACGCCAGATTCTTGTCTTAACAGATCGAAGATAAATATGAAATTGAACAAACAAATATGACGCTTATAACCAGACTCTGTCCCACTGCTCTAAGGGCCCCTGTATTTATTATTTAAACATTTTAAATTCCAATGTAAAATATTCAAATTGAAAATATTGATCATACCACCTAATTGGTACACGAGTCACGGGAGGAATTCGATATTTCGTGATACGGCTGAAAACATAAATTGGACTGCAACTTTCCGCAAAGCAATTTAAACTTGCGATAAATCGATATTCATCTTTGATTCTAACCAATAATAACTTTATCGGATCGTTATCAGTAGGTGTTAAAGTGTTATATGAAGTTAAAGTTATATTTTCTTGAAAAAAAAGCCTAAAAAGTTATTACTTCCATGGATTCATTATGAGGGCCTGAAGCAGTATCTGGGACTGACAACTCAAGGGTAGGTTAGATTATAAATATAATAAAATAATTTTATTATTTGGCCTCAGTTTTGTAAAATTATAATTGTTTTAATCAGATTAATCGATTATATGTTTATATTTAAAATTTAATTATGATAACGAATGCAATGATATGCAATTATATATAAACAGTATTGTACACTAACCAGTATCTGGGGCTGGCAACCCAAGGGTTTCTTTTTACTTTACCATTTTTTATTATTTAACAAAATCAAAAATTCGGTTTGAATATTCTTCAAAAACAAATTGGATCCTAAATTATTATGTGTATAGAATTTCTTTTTATATTTTTGGTATATTTTTTCATATGAATGCGATATATTCCGAGAAGTGGAACTTGACGCCGCTTCCTCTTACTGGAAACGGATTCAATTCTTACTAATATTTATAATTTTTTTGTCGAGCGACATTAAATTTCAAGAAATTTACGTGGAAATATATAAACATAACTTTAATAAAATGTTTTAGCGAACATTAGAGTTATTAAAGTAAAAATTATAATAATATAGTTATTGAAGTTTTTTTTTATCTTCACGCTTTTTATCTCGCATAGTAGGGTACACTGAAAGTACCTGTTTTAAGACATTACGTGTTAAGTGGTGGAACACAACGTCGCACTTTATATTATCAGAACGAGGAAGTGATAATAATTTTTAAATATAATTACTCCCCCGATTGGGGATCGAACCCACAGCCGGTCACGTTTACAAAAAGACACTGTCACACTGCGCCACGTCCGGCCTCATATTAAAGTTAAAATTATGAAAATTAACTCAACTATTATAGTCACAATATCACAATATTATTTACCAGAGACAAAATGGTATTCAGTATGTCAGTTAGGTGCTCCGTCATACTTGGAAGTCGCAATCGATCACTGTGAAATATTTTCCAACGAATTTTAGACGTAGCGATTTTGAGCTGCTTTTATTTGACGTAATGGAAAATTGGTTTTGGTTTAGTTAGACAAAGTGTAGTTTGGATTATCGCAGTCAATATTTATGGTTATAAAATTCCATTCCCAGCCCGCTTGCCGGTCGCAAGTTCGAATTCTGTCCTTGTTACTGTCGAGACCATCTAAACAGACGCGTATTGTATATATTTCCCATATGGAGTTAGCATCCTTTTCCGTCCTAGCAGCGGTGTTACTATAAAGTCCAATAGAGCCAAAAGTATTTATTATCGAAAAAAATAAACAAAATGGCAAGAGAGAGTTATCACATAATCAATTTATCTTCGACAAGATTAAAAATCATCTAATAATAATTAATCACTCTATCAGTATTATTTTAAAAAGAAAGAAAGAGCCTAATCTCGCAAATCAGGGTAGTGAAAGTGTGCCCAAAAGAGCTATGTTCCGATTAAATTAGAGACATTTAGAACAAGACGTAAATGACAGATCACTTTATCTTATCAGAGATAAATAAACATAGTGCCTGTAACCACGAAACATCGGGTTTTCATAAATGTATTTTCGAATACCAAAATATATGCGTTTAATCATTGTAAAATAATTTAATATAAAATGTGTAAAAACCGCAAGAATCAAAGATTTTACTAAAAATTAATACTCCCAAATGAATACCAAACCTACAACCAATACAGTGGGACGCCGGCATAATGTGAGCTTATTAAACGTAAACATAATCCCTAGATTAGCTCGATAACTATATTCATTATCGTTATGTTCCAGGAAAACTGTATTTCGAATTTATATGAAATTTATATTAATTTAATTCTTGTAAACTAATTTAAAACGCAATACATAAAATTTTATAGCAAAATACTATGTAATAGTTATATTTTAATAAATTGGAATGTCATATATAAAAATAACGTTTTTTTACTATTTCCGTCTGTCTTTGTTCTATCTTCTAATCTCTCGAACGGCTTGCCCGTTTTTTATGAGATTTTCACTTTGTTCTATCTTCTAATCTCTCGAACGGCTTGCCCGTTTTTTATGAGATTGGAGTATAGCTGAAATAATAAAAAGTTAGATAGGCTTTAATTTTAAAATTGTAAAATAACAAGAGATATTGAACTCTACGCGAATTGAAGGACAAAGCTTAGTGTTCGGAGATAAAATCCAATATAATTAAATTAACACTAATGAATACTTTTCTACTAAAAGGGATATCTTCATGTACTGTGCGTGTATTGAATGTAAGGGAAGTAAATTAGTATTTATTAACTCATTCGTGCCATGTAAAAAGCTGAAAGAACTCAGTGATATGTCTCGCCCATATCCAGTTTCCGTGTACTTAAATATTGTGTATTAAATGGCGGAACCCAACGCTGCGCTTTCTTTGAACAGAGCGAGAAAGTGAAAATAACTATTTCGGTTACAGTCTGTTACTGTACATTTGCGTTACGTAGGACTATAGGGATAGGATAAACCGATGACCTAAATAATTACACAAAAAAACGAATAAGATATGAATTTAAACTCACTACGGCTATTTAAACATATCGTAAATGCACTTATTGATGTAGAACATAATAAATCAAAATTAAATGAATGATTGAATGCAATAAAAATGCATTTCTAAGGAATCGCAGTTAATTGGCGTAACGTAACAGACTGTTCACAACTTGTTCTTGTAATGTTTCTCATTTTAATATCTATTGTAAGTTGTTTTCTTGTTTTAAAATAAAATAAATATTTTATTTATTTATTTTTAGTTTCACGCTTTTATCCCGCATAGCAGGGTAGACAGGTAAAACCTAGTGTCATGACACTCCGTACTCCGCTTTCCGTCGAATTCGACACAATGTGTGTGGAGTGGCGAAATTCAACGCCGCGAGGAAATTAAAATAATAAAAATATAATAAGTTCCGCGAGTGGAAATCGAGCCCACAATCTATCACGTTTACAGACAGACACTGTCACACTGCGCCACGACTAACCTCATAATTTATTTATTTATTATTAATAATTTATATATTTCGTTACATAAAGAGCGTGACGTTGAGTTTAGCCATCTATTATAGAATGTCTGTAAAATGGAAAAGCGTATTACCACGACCTATCTCTTTCTATCTATCTAGGATTACTGAAGACAATTTACATTGAAGTTTGAAGGTTATTCCAAGAGTTAGCTTTGCCTTTTCATTTTATTTACAATACTTATTTCGTACGATATAAATTATAAAATATATAATATATTATTTATATTTGTTTTTTATTGAATAAATATTTTTTTAATTTACAGCTTATAGTCACCGTAGACGCTAAGTCACTATCTTCTGCTTCAGAGGAAGATGGTCCCAGTATAGAAGATACATGTACGTAAATGTATTTTTTTATATATGTATATATAAGACCTTTCCGTTACTTAAATAATGATAGACACCAGACAGCCTAAAGTACTGAGAGTAAAAATTTAAAAATTTTCGTTAAGAACAGAAAAAAAAGCATGAATTATTTTTATATAATACAAGCACACACAGTTGAGTGTCAAGTTGTATTTAAATAATTTATCTATAAATTTAATCTAGTTTAAAGTTAATTTTAAGCTGAGAAAGAAGAAGAGTAGTGAGTTACAAGTTTCTCTTTAACTTGGTTGATTGTATGAGACACCTACATTATAAGACGGTAAAAGAAAACAAAATTATAATAATAAAAATATTTTTTAAATCAACATAAGTGTTGGCGTGACTACAATCTCACACACCAAAGGACCAGAAAATTCGATCCATAATAAAATGGGTCAATATGTATTTAAAGTATGCGGAAGTCATCGTGTGGTGGCACAGTGAAATATTAATAGGTTGTAGGTTCGATTATCTTATAATATTATACAGATTAAACATAAATTAAATAAAACTTGATGTGAGTAAGAAAAGCCACGATATTGAGATTCGTAATTTCACCTATGAATGGGAGATGCACTAACTAAAAGAAATATACATGATGAGTTATGAGTACCTATAGAGGCTGGGTGTGGGTTCGATTCCCACTCAGTGGAATGAATATATTTAAATTATGTTGATTTCCTCGCTCTGATAACACAAAGCGCGACGTTGAGTTTCGCTACGCAATACGCGATTCGGCGTAAAGCAGAGTATGGAGTATCTTAACACTAGATACTGCCTGTCTACCCTGCTATGCGGGATAAAAGCGTGAAATCTACATATTTAATATTTTTTATTAAAACATCATCAGCTGTCATGTTCTTTACACATATTAAAGATATAACCTACAAATTAAGTTATTTAATTTTGAAAGTGTTTAAGTTAATGAGATACCAATTGTTATATTGTTGGCGTTATGTTCCAGTGCTTTCCTTATTTGACACACCATCGAGTGATTCTTCGGAGTCTGTGGAGAGTAAGAAAGGTCTGTTTATTATCAACGATATTTTTATAAGTTTGATTTTATCTTCATAAATATTTATGTAAGTAAATATATTTTAAATCTCGCAAATATTTTTTTAATAACTCTATTCAAATTAATACTTTGCATAGATTGTAAGATGGGATAAAGTTAATGTCGATGTTGAGCTCACCCCTTAAGGCACATTGTCTCTATTGATGGAGTGTCTTGACACTAGGTTGTCTGTGCTCTCCTACTATGCGGGATATTAGTCTATATTGAAATAATATGTCCCGTCATATGAAATGTAATATTTATTGGACTAGGTATTCAAAATATTTAATTTATATTTAAAGTGGTAAGAAAATATAGGTTCACTTATTTGTTTGTACTACAATGATGTATTGTAAAATAAACATAGAAATATATATCTGTTAATATAAAAGTCTAACCTACACTAGTTGGAGAGGTACTATAAGAAACAGTAATGATTTTAAGAGTGGGTAATATTTTTTTATGTCTCAAAATATATAATAAGGTAGACAGAGAGAATCTGGTATCACGACACTCCGTTCTCTGTATCCCTCACGAGACACTGTGTGCGAGCTGCGGAACTCAGTGCCGCGTTTTATATTACAGGAGCGAATAAATGAAAATAATTTAAATGCGATTATTTTCCGGATATTTATATTATAATTTTAAAATATGTATTGTTATTTTATAAGCTAATAATGAATAACATTTCTATACAGAAACTAAATAGTTTTTTTTTTAAATTTTCCTTCACATACAAAAATATATTAATTATTATATTTAATTTCACAGGTCTTAAAGAATACGCCAAATGGTTATGTGAGTTACAGCTAAGCCACGTTAATGTATAATTTTTCAAAAATCTATTTTAAACTATATTTTTGGGTTTCAGTTAAAAAGGAACAAAAAAGTTACGTTGACAAAATGAGTAAGTTTTGCTGAATATATATTAGTAGCAAAGGGACAGAATATAAATATAAATATATATATATATATATATATATATATATATATATATATATATATATATATATATATATATATGAAGCTCTCATGGCCCAGTGGGTCAGCGTTATGGATTCGATTCCAGCTTTAGGGAAATGATAATTATAATTACCTTAATTTCCTCGCTCTCACTACTCCACGTAAAGTCTCGACTATGAACGTAAAGTAGAGAATCCTTTCAATTGACGATTATTTATTATTCATTTTGTTATAGAAAAGGATATAAGCGAAGAAGGTAGGCGCCAATTTAGAATATTTTGTTTTAACATTTATGCTAAAATTACATATAATTTGAGATTAAATTAAATTACAGAAAAAAATCAACTTAAGTTTTATGAAGATATTCTTCAAAAGGTCAAAAATATGAACAGTAAGTTATTTTCAAGCATGTTATTAAAATATTGTATATCTGTAATTAAAATGAGGCCAATTTTACTTAGTAGAGCAGAATCTGAGTGTAAATATGTTATATTATAAGTTCATACCTTAATGAGAGCAATAATGATATTGAGATTTTCTTTAATATTGGTAAGATGAATTACGGTTTTGTATTCCACTACTCAGCGCACAACTTCGATTTTGGACGAAATTGTTGAACAAAATGTCTTGAATGGAAAAAAGAGTGATAAATCTTGAATTGTCAACATATATACATAAGAAATCTATTTTAGGTTATACACAAATAAGGCAATTATTAACAAATACAGTATGCTTAATTATTCTGCTTACATGTAAGTTAGACCTAAGAATAGCGAAAAACTCAATGAAGTAAATATTGTGTTTAATATTTTTAATAAAAAAACATTACTATTTTACAGAAGATTTGGAACGTTCATAGAAAATGAAAACAAGATTCACTTACCTGTTCAATTTAAATAATAATCATTTTTTCATGTATTTTTTGCGTATTCATTTCCTTATTCTTTAATTTAAATTAATTAAAGTCTTTTTGCAATAATTGAGGCCAGTGGTATAGCATATGACTCTAAACGTAATCGTTTGTGGATTAGATTCCCACTCGGGGAAATGTATTATTATTATTATTACATTTAAATATTTTTCACTTCTGTGCTCTAGTAAGGCAAAGAGCGGTATAGAATTCTCCACTGAACACGCAAAGGCTCGCCGACTGCGTAAAAAGTATATAAAAGTATAGACTGCGTAAAATATAGTCATACTCTACGAAAAAGTTATAAAGTACTTTAGTGATTAATAAATATTCAATGCTATAGTAGTTCAATATATTGCTGTATATGTCAGTTATCTGATATTAACATCGTCTATTGTTTCTATGAAATCGAATAATTTAATATTATTGATAGTCTGTTCGTTCTTGATTTTGAACAGCTTTCTTATTTTCGCTTTGATTTCGAATATAAGAAATAGATTAATAATGTATAATCCAGCTCGCTTGCTCGCTTCGCCTTTGGATATTCGCCAATATTAGCAAAAATAAATACCAGAAAAGCTATTTAGCTTTAATAGTTGATTGGGCTGGAGTATAAATGCTACGAAAAGTATAGCGCAAATTAAATTTTACCTTCAACCATATTAAACCATATTTATAAAATACATTTTATATGTAAATAACTGGCATTGCCTGTCTGCATCACGTATCATGTGATAGGTTACCTTCGAGCGAAGATCATACCTGTAAGTATAGTAATTATAAAGCGCGGCGTTGTGTTAAGTAGTCTACACAACGTGCATTGTCATAATTTCAACCGCAAAGAGAAAAACGAAATGTCTTGACATTTTGCAGAGAACATATTTAGTGTCTGACAGATTCTGCGTCAATCACATGAAAATGTCTAGATAGACATTGATTAGTTTTAGCATAGTATTCTGGTGCTATATACAAGATACTTATTATCCCAATATTTGTTACGGTTTCATTAAATAAAAAAATCCTAAGTCGCTTGTATTTATGTCTGTATTAATAATTTCATTCATGGGTACAGTAGACATGATTGACACCCAACTTGATTCATTTTAGGTTCAAAACATAAAAAAATAAAGATTTCGAGTCAACAATATATATTATCTAAATTCAGATTGTCGAGTATTTTGTTACATTATAATAGTCCTGAGACATAATTCGCAGTTGCCATATTTTCTTTAGTGAAACGTCAGTGACACCGAATGCCATCTTGAGTTCGTTAACACTATCAGTAAAGTCAAAGTTTTGGCACAGTACCGTGATAGTTATTCTTTCATACATAATCTATTGACCCTATCTCTGCCAGACACACACTGCTCTCAGTGGTTTAAGTAATTTAAGCAAAACGAAATATTTATATATTAAAAAATAACATTGTATTTCTTGCAGGCGAAGCCACCGAAAGGCCACTAGTTTTTATATAATCCTTTCCATATAAAATTATATAAAATTATATAAAATTAATTTGAAAAGTAGATATTCACCACTTAAAAATTAAATCCAAAATGAAATCAAAAACTTCTTTTTAACAACATCTCATTATATTTTTCTTATATGTGTGCATGTTAATATAAAATCTTGTTATAATTTTTAAACTATATGTAAGAGAAACGTATATTTCGACTTCATATTTTAGAGAACGTATTCCCGTCGACTTTATGATCATTTCACATTGCTTTCGTTTTGAGATTTCCCCTTGGACTCCATATGCGAGCTTTACTTCTAAAATCTTATGCATTATAATTTATAGACTTTATACTAGATGCTGTCTACAACACTTGTAAGTTCTTTATATAAAATCTTGGAATAGTAAAGTTATTTGCATTCAACTATTTTTAAAGTTAATATTACAATTTTTATTAGAAAACTTTTTTAAACAAACATATTAAAAATAAATTATATTATATATAATTAATTCTATGCAGACAGATGTAAAATGTCTTAGCGGCATGGCTTAGGGTCAGAGCGTTTGGATAGTTTCCAAGAGGCACGAGTTTGAATCTCGCTGCGTTAAAATTTTTACACTTTTTTTATTTTCTTAAAGTAATTTGTATTGTTATTTACTTATTTACTATTTTGGTTCTTACCAGTTGTCTTCAACTGGTTAGCTTCCATTAAAACACGTAATGTCCTGAGTTGGTGAAAAAGAACGGAATCTCTCAACACTATGTTGTAGATATAAACTTAATGTATATATTTATCATATTATTAAAGACAATAACTCGATTCAGCATTATTTACATAACGTTCAGATTAACTGAATATAAGCCAAATAAGCAAAAAACGTAGTGATTTTAAATCGAATAAATATATTTAAAGTTTATATTCATTCGTATGTTTTTTTAGAAAGCATAGTGCATTGTTTTGTTTTGGGCAGAAAGCAGTCAACAAAGTGTCTTGACACAACGCGAGATAAAGCGTGAGGATGTGTCTTATTTAAATAAATATATAACACTTTGTTCTCTCTGCCTTTATTGCGACGTACAGGAAATGCGTACAATAGATAGATAATCGACACGACACTAGCCTCATTTTAAAATTATTTCTTAATTATTTTTCTTTAGCTTTTATGTCGCTTAGCAGGATAAACAGAGACTATCTAGCATCAAGACACTCCGTACTTCCATTTCCGCCAAATTCAAGACATTGCGTGTTGAGTGGTAGAACTCAACGCCGCACTTTGTCTTACTAGAGCAAGAAAGTGAAAATAATTTTAATACAATCACTCCCCCCAGTGAGAATTGAATCCACGACCGATCGCGTTTACAGTCAGAGGCTGTCCCACTGCGCCACAGCCGACCTCGTATAATTATTGAAAATTACATGGCGCCTTTCAAATTTAACTATAACGATAAACGTTAAGCGATCCGATTTGGTTCATTACCGCGCAGGAAGCGGCCGACGTCGACTGAATAAAACATCTCTCTCTGGAGTCACTTAGATCGCAGCCAGCTTACGTCAGGAGTCTTGATAATGAATGATAAGTGTTTTTTTATGTCAAATTTATTTTTAACATTACTAGGGGAATATTCAATTTTAACTCTGTTTGGGTTAGATAAGGTAAGGTTTGCTATTCAATTTGCACGTGATTTGAGTTATTGTAAAGGTGGTACTTATCTCTAAGAGTGTTTTCTTCCAATCAACCTGTCAACGTGGATAAGTAACCAGATTAAAATAAGAAGTGAAATAACAATAAACAAGAAAACTTGAATATATAAGAAAAAATTGAAAGTACAATACACACACAATAAATATTGAAAAATTACCCTTTTTGACGAAAATTACGTGAACAGAGGAGTATGAATATTGACATAGTTGTAGTCTATAGAGAGAAAGAGTCCATCTCTTTCAATTGTCAATATTTTTGTAAAAATAAAAATAATAATGCATAAAAATATAATAAATTATTAAAATAAATGTAACACATACTACCATGTGTTTAACATTAACGTTTATATAAAATGACATACACGTTGCTATGGCAACACGTTGTCAACCCGTCAACGGGTCATCTCATATATATAAATATGATAAAAATATATACATACATGTATATTATATGAGATTTAATAATACGTCAGCTTTTGCGAGTTAGATCAGCCTTTTGCGAATTTATAGCAATCGGGGATAAACAAATAATATTTATAATATTAATAAACATTAGACTTACCTAATAAAACATTCTACTTTATGCAAGAAACAGCTATTATAAGCACCTGCGACTTTTCAAAAGTTTCTACAAGAGCCCGTCAAGGGATATCCCTTAAGTAAAATTTTGAGAAAGAAATGTCATAAAAATAATAATAAATTTCTTACCAGAGCGAGGAAATGAAAATAATAAATAAATAATTAAATATAATTATAAAATCATTCCTCTGAGTGGGAATCGAACCCTCAACCGATTGTGCTTACAGGCAGACAATCCAACAAAGGCTTGGTCTCCTGAGATTCGAATTCAAAACCTTGCTCCAGTAACTCGTCGCTGCAACACTCATATGTTAACGTAAACATACGCTAAAAGATTTTATCAGAACGTAACTTTAAGCTCAGCGGTCGCATGTATTTTGACTTTCCAGAATAAGTTGCATAGAATTTTAGACACTCTTTGCTTTTATAACATAGATTGGAATGGCAGGATTAATATAAAGATTAGGTTATCATCACATTATCAATACGAGAAGGAAATTCTTGTTCACGTTTCACTAAAATTAGCGAACGGAGGAGCATTTTATATATATATATATATATATATATATATATATATATATATATATATATTGCTTCATTATATGTTTCTGACGTAACAACGCGTTTAATATGTATTATTTTAGCTATATATGTATATATATATATATTGCTTCATTATATGTTTCTGACGTAACAACGCGTTTAATATGTATTATTTTAGCTTCACGCTTTTATTCGTGGTATGCATGGCATGGTAGACACGAAGTACGTAGTGCTAAGACACTTTTTACTCCCCTTTCCTCAAAAAGAACTCAACGACACGCTTTGTCTTACCAGAGCGTAGAAATGACAATAATTTATATATATATATAATCATTCCCCTGAGTGGGAATCGAACCCACCATTCCACTGCGCCACGACCGGCCACAATGTAAGTAATAATAATTTATAGAAAATATTAACATTATAAAAAAGTTACTCACTATTCATAGAGTATATCAGTGTGAAATAGTAGAAAATAGATGTTTCCTAAGTCTGCTATGAGTACAGATCGATACAACATAGTACGGCGTTTAGATCCGCTAATCAATAAATTCATAAAAAATAAATTATTTATACGTTTAATATTAGATATTTCCAATATAAATTGAATGAAATGAAGGGGTGTGAAAAAAATAGGTTTAATTAAATATATATATTTAATATTAGTAAGGCAGATTATATTTCGAACTAATACAGAGGCAGAGCAAAGTTTAAAGGAATAGAACGTTGTAATTTAGCAACCCCTTGCTAAATATAACATGTTAACACGAACAGCACTTTGAAATTGCAGTTGTTAAAGAATTATTTTTTAATAGCACAAAGGCGCATTGCAGTTGGAAACTACTGCATTGATTTAATTATTATGAAAAAATTATATATATATATATATATATATATATATATATATATATATATTTATATATATATATATATATATATATATATATACATCTATAATCAAATAAATATATAATAATAATAATTCTTACAATTTAGTAACAAGCCATTATTTTATAAACAAATTATAGACAGAACTAAAATGAAATTTTAGTGTATGTGCCGTGTATACATACACATACAAATGTATATTTTTTAATTTTTTGTTTCAGAGAGCGGCCGGACCGCTTTTGACAGGTCTTTTACTGGCAAATATCCGTAAGTTATGTAGGCAGTTAGGTAGGCGTGCGCGGTCGCTCCCGCGCGTTACCCTGAGGGTGACGCACCACCCGTGACTCCGCTACGTGCCTAGCTAGCTCCCATCGCCGGGACTTACGGAAGGATCAGGGTGTACCCGAAGACCCGGGTAGTGGTGGTCAAGAAGGAGCACCGTGAGGTGGGAGTGGGTAAACGGGGCGGCCTGTATCTGTCAAACCGGAGTCCCACATAAGCTGTCCCGAGTCCCCAATCGGAAAGGTATCCGTAATGCGTTTTCTTCACGTAAAATAAAAGTTATGGTACTTTTTTTTAGAATTATAATAAAATCTAGAATTATTAAATACCATGCTGACGACGTCGCGAGCATAATTGGTATAATATATTATTCGATCGGGTTCGTCGCAAAATTACATGAAAACGGAATAACGAAGTATCTCAAGTCTGATAAGTATATGTAATGAAATGACATTTCATTATTCCAAATTTGCTGCGCTCCGCGCGTTTATAATCTGTAGCTGAAAGTCAGTTTGCCGGGCATTTGATGGTTGAATGACAGAGAATGTTTATTTTATTTTGAACTTTGATTTTGTAAGAAAATAAAGAGATATAATAGAGGAGGCGATATTAGTGAACATTAAATATAGTTTCTTTGTATTTTCAGAGAAACAATTTGTGGTTTATTTTGAGCATCCTCAATAACCTATCTTATATATATATAAAATAAATGAAGGAAATGATATTATTAATTCGATTTGATATTATTAATTAAATTAATGACGAAAATTACTATTTTTTCTCTTCGAAATTGTATTGACATAGAATTCCATCAATGACAGTGAATTAATATATGTTTTAATTTTTTTTATAAAATATATATTTTCCATTATCAATATAAGAACACTAAAACATTTTGATAAAACCATTGACTTTCATCAAGATGTCAATCGGGCTGCTTCGATGTAATCTTATCAATTTTCCACACTTACTTGTACGTGGTGGCCGATATTTAAGCAAATTTGATTTAACCTTTCAACTGACTGCGAATATATATATTTTTATACTAAATATTAATATACTTAAGGCCGGTCGTGGAGCATTCGGACAGTGTGCCTGTAAGCGCGATCGGTTGTGGGTTCGATCCCAATACGGGGTAATGATTATATTTAAATTATTTTCATTTTCTCGCTCTGGTAAGGCAAAATGTGACGTTGAGTTACGCCACTCAACACATAATATCACGAATTCGGCGGAAAGCGGATTATAGAGTGTCTTGAGACTAGTTGCTTCCCGTCTACCCTGCTATGAAGGATAAAAGCGTGAAGCTATAATTAAATCATAATCTAAATATTTTTTTTATTTAAATAGGATATTAACACAATTTTCGAATCATTAATCAACAGAAAATGTCAGTATTGTATATCCTACAGAACCACCACCCACCGTCCCATCGGCTCGGAAGACAGTTTTACTGAGAAGAATCGGCTAGAAACACAAATCGGCTAGAATCTACAGTAGTATTTGAGGATAGAGTAATATTTTTTTTAATAATATATTTTTAATATTGATTTAAATTTCTCTAATTACAGATTTAAAATTATTTGTAGAATTTAATATAAGTCAATAAAATCACGTAGGTCGTAGGATCTATACGACGTGTGTGTGAATGGAAGAAAGCGCATAAATAATAAGGTAAACACTAAAATGTGGTTTCGAGAAATAAAATAACTTAATAATTTAATTAACTCACTTACGTAGTGCTTGTCGTGGGACAACGTTCGACTGTGAACAAGACTGTGGGTTCGATTCTCACTCGGGAGAATGATTATATTTAAATTCATTCCTCGCTCTTGAAAGACAATGTGCGGAGTTGAGTACCGCCACTCAACACGAAACTCGATTTGGGCGGAAAGTGGAATACGGAGTGTTTTAATACTAGGTACTTCCTATCTATCCTGCTAAGTGGAATAAAAACGTGAGGCTAATAACATACATTATTTTTTAGCGTGTGTACACAAACTATTTTCCTACACGCAGATCGAAGCCAAAACAATAGGGTAAAGAGTTAAAGATCACACTGTGCCACGATATCGTTAAACAAAATGCTTTTTTATTTTATTTTGCTAGATTTCACCTAATATCTAGATATTTATTTCGCTTAAAAACGTAATCACCAACCAATATTGTTATTCCACTTGGCTTATATATTTAATTAAGATGTTTAATATTAAATAACTTTGTAAGCATCTGTAATAGTTTCTAAGAGGTGTCTAATAAAGTAGTTTAATTTATTAGGTCATATTTTCTTAAAAGCTCCGATGATATATTTAGTGTTTCTTAAGTAAAATGTTATATATTGCACTCTAGGTAATATTTCAATAATTTACAAGTCTCCACTTTTATAAGAAAAAAAACGGGTGATTTACGCCACTCAATATATCGATGGGTCATGAACATGACACTAGATTCTGTTTAAATATATATTTTTTGTTTTTTTTTTAGCTTCACGCTTTTTTCCTGTATTGCAGGGTACACTCCGTACTTTGTTCTCTACCTAATTCGAGACATTGCGTGACAAGTGATGGAACTCAACACCGCACTTGTCTTACCAGAGCGAGGAAGTGAAAATAATTTAACTATAATCACTCCCTCGCGTGGGGATCGAACCCACAATCGATCGTGTTTACAGGCAGACACCGTACAACAGTGCCACAAGGGGCCACAATGTAAATAGTACTTAATATTAACATTATAAAAAAGTTACAGGCCATTCACAGATGACTTGGGCAATATTCTCTACGGTGCAACTACACTAGTCTACAACTTTTTAACTGGATTTTATTTTACTATGAACATAGTCCGTATTTTTTGCTTATAATAATAATGTAACATTATTTTTTTTACACATATTATTTAGAACAATTTTCTTAAGAACATTTGAATGTACAATTAAGACACTTGTTAAAACCAATACTAAAATCACTTAAGAATTAACATATTTGCGAAAATGATTAACTGTGACCACGAACTACTGTAAAATCTTCGTAACGTCGGCTTTTTAAAAATATATTTTCGAATACCAATAACCGAAAATAATTAAATAAATATTGTTTTTCCTTTTTTTTTACTTTCACGCTTTTAATCCGCGTAGCAGGATACGCAGAAAGTACCTAGTGTCAAGACACTCCGTACTTCGTTTTTCATCGAATTCGAGACATTGCGTGTTGAGTGGTGGAACTCAACGCCGCACTTTGTCTTACCAGAGCGAAGAAGTGAAAATAATTTAAATATAATCACTCCCCCGAGTGGGGATTGAACCCTCAACCGATCGCGTTACGGTCAGACGCTGTCCCACTGCGCCACGACCGGCCTCAATAAATAAAATAATTTTATTTAATATGCGTTAAAAACGTGAACATCAAAGATCTTTAACTAACTATATTTTTAAATTGTATACAATCAATATTACATATATTATAAATTCAAAATTATTCAGTATTTATGTCCTAATGTGAAAAGCTTCATATTAAAAAAGTAAAAAATAAAGTTATCATTGCTATAATTAATTATTAATTTCTTTATTTATTTATTTTTTGGCTTCAAGCTTTTATCCCGCATAGCAGGGTAGACAGAAAGTACCTAGTGTCAAGACACTCCGTACTTCACTTTCAATCGAATTCGAGACATTGTGTGTCAAGCGCTGGAACTAAACGCCGCACTTCGTCTTTTACCACAGCGATGAAGTGAAAATAATTTAAATATAATCATCCCCTCAAGTGGGGATCGAACTCACAACCGATCGCGTTTACAAAATAATGTTAAATGTTAAATATTTTTTAATATTCCAGGTTCAGTTATAGTAAAAACAGGCTAAACAATCAAAATAAAATTTCTATAAAATGATTCATAATTCACTCAGTGACGTGCACGCACGACTGGTTTACAATAACAAAGCATATTTAATTATGCCTTTTCTTTGTAGGGCTTGCTAAGCAGAAATTGCTTTAGAGCGAATTTTAAATGAAATTACAAAAAAAATGGTGAAAATTTATTTTTATGTTCATTTATTTTTACTTTTGAAACAAATTATTCGTTCTGTTATTATGTATTGTACGGCGGAACCCAACGCCGCGTTTTGTATCAGCAGTGAGGAAAAAATAAAAATAATTATGTATAAATCATACTGCTTCTAGGGGGCATCGAGTCCACAACCAATCGGGTTTAGTGTTAGCCCTTAGAATATTAATATTCTTATTATATATTCTATATGAATAACATGTATTATTTTGGTAAATTTCTATAGAGATCAGAGTGTCTGGACACTAATTACTCTCTTTTATTAAAAAAGTACGTAAACGTAAATTATTTTCTAAATATTTTTTTAATATCACATGATTCTTACCAGTTTAAATCTCAAATTATTATTAAAGAGCCTTAAGTCTTAAGTTCAATAACCTTCCACACAGAACCACAATGTAAGCTTTAACGGAGCTTTTTGTTTAAGTTTATTTTAAAGTTCACGGCACACGCAACTATGACTACGAGTAAGTCTTATATAATTAATTACTGTCATATTCAAGATACACGAGAATCCGGCGTGACTTTCCATAAATGTATACTGAATTAGTAGAAGGCAGGACTTTACGTATAATTAACTAGTCCTAAAGTGAGATTAAAACTAAAGTACTTTGATCTAAGTATTCATATATTTGAAGATAATTTTGAATAAAGGGGACGACGGGTTGATTTAGAAAATTAGATCTTAACGCAATCCAAGTTTTGAATTAACTATGGCTTTCATATATTGTTGTATTATTTTTATGAGATTGGCAAAGCGGTGATAAAAAAAATGTGTGTTAAGTGGATTAACTCAAAGCCGCGCTTTGGTTTACCGGACGAGGAAACGCGAATAATTTAAATATAATCTTTCTCCCGAGTGGGAATCGAACCCATAACTGATCCCGTTTGTAGTAAGACGTAGTCCTAATGCGCCACGACCGGCCATTGTCATTATTTACCTACTTGAGAACTTAATAATCATACTAAATTTTATTGTAATATAAATCTATTTTTTTTATTATACAGGTATATTTGAATCCACTATCAAAGTTTTGTAAATAACGTTTTATTCCAAGAGAAAACCTTAAAAATGATTTAATATTAAAATTTATAGGTACAAAGACATGAGTAACGTTGAAAATGAGGTTAGCGCCAGATCAGATAGCTGGGAAAGCTGACGAGGCGGGAAAAATGGCATGTTCGAGAACAATTCGCAGTAAAGTAGCTACTGTAAACGTTTTGTAATAATCGAAATCCTTGAAGTTTTTAATTTTTTTAACTTGTCCAAATATATTTTTAAACGATGACGCTAACGTAACGCAATGAGATAGCGTCTGACTGTAAACACGATTGGTTATGGGATCGATTCTCACTCAGAGGAATGATTATAATTAAAATGTATTTTCTATTCACCTCTCACCTCTGGTAGACCAAGTATTGAGTTGCCACTCAACAACGTCTCTATTTCTGGCGGAAAGCAAAGAGCGGAGTATCTTGACACCATGTTGTGTCTGGATATCCCGCGATGGGAGATAAAGCGTGACTCTGTTTTATAAAGCGGTTAAAGTTTAGATAAAGTTATGAATATGTAAATATATTCTATGTTCCGTCGTTTGATAAATATGCAACGTATTAATTTCAGAATAAGCTTGTAAATGAAGATTGCTTTGTAAAACAGATTTGTTTATATTTTTTTGTATGTACGTTAATAAGTACAAGTGATATGATATATTTTTCCTCATTTAATTTTTTATCTGTGCACTAGGTTTTCTCAGATAACCCTGCTATGCAGAAAATGGCGTGAAGACACCAAATTAAATAAGAAATTTTATGATTAATTTCTTTCTTTTTTTTGTAGCTTCACGCTTTTATCCCGCATAGCAGGGTAGACAGAAAGTACTTAGTGTCAAGACACTCCGTACTTCGCTTTCCACCAAAGTCGACACATAGCGTGTTGAGTGGTGGAACTCAACTTTGTCTTTACCAGAGCGAGGAAGTGAAAATAATTTAAATATAATCACCCCCCCGACTGGAGATCGAACCCACAACCAGTCGCATTTACAGTCAAACGCTGTCACACTGCGCCACGACCGGTCTCATGATTAAATTAGTTTAGCTTATTTATTTACTTCGATTTCTGGCGATGTTAGAAGGAAAATTTTATCCATACCTGTGAAGGTCGAGGGTTAATATGTTATTAAAATATTTAACCTACATATATATGTACATACGTAAATAAATCATTTCGATGCGAATTGCTTTTTAATAAAGAGATCTTTCCTTATTAAATAAGGGAACGGTTAATGTGTGTTTTATACTGTAATAATCAATTAATATTTTTTTACAGTAGCAGAGTTTTCTCCCCAATTGCGGGGGGGGGGGGGCGAGCGTAGAGTTAAAACTCTCCGTTCACCAGTTAGTCCCCAAAATCGAAACAATACGTGTTGATTTACGGAATTCAACACCGCGTTTTATCTTGCCATAGCGAAGAAATGAAAAAAATAAATATAATTATAATCATTTCTCCGCGTTATCGATTGATCGATTATTTGAATGTTAATAATCGATTTACAAACGTATGCTGTTTTGCGCCAATATAATAAGAATAATTAGTTAAAATTAATATTATACAAATATCATCATTATGCAAATGCGCAGCAATGTTTCTAAGTTCGATTTCCAGAAAGTACAAAATTATAAAAAAAATAATATATCATTTGTGATTTATAGAAATAAAGTTGAAGTTTCTACGATGCGTTGTATTTATAATTGAATTATACAATTACAAGAGAGTATTTTCATTTTGTTTGACAATTTATTAGAGAACATACCTGTTTCATACTTAAACACATCACTTTAATTATTGGAAATTAATTTAATCCATTAGGAAAGATTTGATTGACCTCAAAATGATACTGACGACTCGATATTTTGCTATTCCAATGATTTACATCGCCTCATGCTATAACAATGCACCCGCTTACCTGTAATAAAGAAAATTGTATTATTTTTTTATATTGTTTTTAATTTAATATTTACTATTTTTAAAGTGTTATTCCAGACTTAGGATTAGAAAACATTTTTGAAAAAACGTATAAAAATTTGAACGCAGCGGGATTCGAACCCGCGCCTCTTGGATACCGTCCAAGCGCTCTGACCGCTAAGCCATGCGTTCTACTACCAGCTGCGTCGAAATTCTTATACGTTTTTAATTCTTTCTTACAACTTATTTATTCCCGCTGCGTTCAAATTTTTATACGTTTTTTCAAAAATGTTGTTTTTACTTATATAAAATTTTAATAAAGATTACGAATATTATACTATTTAATAAAGTAAATATAATTTTATTGTTTTTTTTTAGATTTACACTTTTATCCCGCATATTGGGGTAGACAGGAAGTACTGGATATTTCATGTCAAGACACTCTTAGCGCCGCGTTTTGTCTTACCAGAACGAATCCCTCGAATGGGGATCGATCCCACAACCGATCGCGCTTACAGTCAGGCAGTGTCCCACTGCTCAACAACCGACCTTAATATTATATTAATATTTTGCGACTTTGCGTGAGTGGCGAAACCCTACGCCGCGCTTTGTCTTGCCACAGCGAAGAAATTGAGGTAAGTTGCGCAGTGGGTCTGTCCCACTGCTCAACAACCGACCTACTTTTCTTGACTGTAAACGCGATTGGTTTAGGTTCGTTTCCTACTCGGGGGAATGATTATATTAAATTATTATTGCATTTTTAAAACTATTTTATCATTAAGTCTGTAATACTAAGAAAGTACAGATAAAAATTATAAAATTTCAAATGTTTCTGAGCTTCTAGCTAAACATCTTAAAAGGTATCCCGTATAGCAGTGTATTTAGAGACAACCTAGCATCAAGGCACTTAAATTATCTTGTACTACTTTCCGCCAAAAACGAAATTTTCCAAGTTAAGTGGCGAACTCAACGCCGCTCTCAACGTACCAGAAAGTAACGAGAATATTTTATCGAAAATCGCACCTACAAGCAATGGCGCTTATAGATGTCCCCATTACGCTACGATAAATCTTTGGCATTTTGTAAATATGGCAAAGTGATCAGTGACTATTTTAATAAACGACCTGGGTGAAACTACTGCGTGTAGAAATTTGGCAGGTAAATTCCTTGGGCCATATAAGGAAACACTTAGTGAGAAAAAGTTAGTAAAATATATTATAGGAAAAATAAAAAAACCTATAATAAAAATAAAATAATAGTATATCCGTAATAATTATCTCACCACTAGACAGATGACCGGAATGGTTTACAAAACTATTCACGGAGCATGAATGAGGTTTGAAGAAACAAAAGAAATGTTTACAAACATAAATCGCGGCTGATGTAATATAAAGTGGGGTAGATAGCCTTCAGTTCACTCGGCCGGCTGTAATTGATTTTGATGCGGTCAATTTCGGTAATGCTAACATAGAATTTAGCTAGCTGGGAACATTTGCGATGAAAGCGGGTGAGTGTTAAACGTTATGATAAAGTAATTCTTTTAAATTTTTTTTTTCTTTAGCTTCGCGCTTTTATTCCGCATAGCAGGGTAGATAGAAAGTACCTAGTGTCAAGACACTCTGTACTTGGTTTCGTTAAAGTAGTTGTAAAAAAATTTAATTTTTTTCATTGTTGGTTGGTACAATATGTTATTTTTGTTTAAAGAAAATAAATGAAGAATTACTTAACATAAGTGTAATCTTTTTACTTTTATTTTTCTATGATCGCTAGAAATTGAACTTCCAGAAATTACATTATTTACCTAGTGTCAAGACACTCCGTACTCCACTTACTGTTGAATTCCAGACATTTCGTGTTGACTAGCAGAACTCAACTCTGCGCTTTATTTTACCAAAGCGAGGAAATGAAAATAATTTAAATATGATTATCCTCCCAATTGAATCCACAATCTAACGCGCTTACTGTGAGACGCTGTACCACTGCGTCACGACTGACCTCGTATAAGTAATATTATGATATTGAGTTCCATCGCCCAATACATAAAATTTATGGATTTTCATCAATGCTAAAGGCAGCAACGCATATCCATAACTTCTCTGGTGTTGTAGATGTCCACGGGCAAAGGTCACCATCAGACTAATTTTAATAAAAAAAAAAGATTGGATTGAATTTTTTTAGATTTGAAGCTAATCTACCATTGTATACTAGTTGCAACTTAAATTAAATTATAGTGGTGCAGTGGTACAACATCTGATTTGTTATGGCTTTCTTTTCTAGTCAAACAAAACGCGGCGTTGAGTTAACCATTAAAAGTTTTAAAGTTGAGTTAGCCATTTAACTCGCAAGGTCTTAAATTCGTGCGCAAGGCGGTGAATTGAGTCTCTTGATACTAGGTTCTTTTTGGCTATTATACAGTGCGGGATAAAACGTTAAACTGTTTTTTAATTAAAATTATATTTTCCCTAATTTGGTAAGATAAAGTGTAGCGTTGAGTTCGCTACTCCACACACAAAATCCTTTTTATTTAATTTACTTTTTTGCAGTTTCCAGCTTTTTTAAAAATAATTTAAATAGCTAAAAGTCACTGTACATGCTATAAATCTAGTTCTAGTAATATAGACACAAACGCCCTCTAACTTCATAACATACAGCACAAAGCTGCGAGAGTAAAAAGTTAAATCAAATGTATTCATTCGCTGTTAGAGTTTAGAGTTTTTATTAGAAAGTTGCAACTGCTGTACGAGGACGTACATTCAGAAAATTTTCCTTTTCAGTGTGGCATTTTCTTCTTGTCGGATTACTTGTCGAAGCAAGATACGAAAATGTGAACGTTAAGCAAGATTGGTGGCAGAATGCCGTGTTCTATCAAATATATCCGAGGTCTTTTATGGATAGCGACGGTGATGGTGTTGGTGATATAAATGGTATTTTATTCTTTTTTGTCTTCACGCTTTGATCCTGCGTAGCAGGTTGAACAGAAAGTACTTAGTGTCCAGACACTCCGTAATTCGCTTTCCACCGAATTCGAAACATTGCGTGTTGAGTGGTGGAACTCAGCGCCGCACTTTCTCTTACCAGAGCGAGAAAGTAAGAATAATTTTATATATAATCACTTTTCTGAGTGAAAATCGAATCCAAAACCGATCGTGTTTACAATCAGAGGCTGTCCCACTGTGCTACGACTGGCCTCAATATTAAATGAGCAAAAACAAAAAAGCATAATAATAAAAATACAAATTTTAACAACTGAATGGATGTATGTATAAATTTGTTATTTTATAGGAATAACATCAAAGTTGGAATATCTCAAAGATCTTGGAATAGATGCCGCCTGGCTGTCCCCTATATTCAAATCGCCAATGCACGACTTCGGCTACGATGTTTCCGACTATTATTCTATACAACCAGAGTACGGGACTATGGAAGACTTCGAACAACTTCTCAAAAAGGCTAATGAGCTAAGTAAGACCAACTTTATTATAAAGGGCCTCATGAAGCTTTGCCCAAAGATAAACGGACAAAGTTTAAAAGTCATTGGAAAGGACAATATTGTGTAAATTATATTGGTTCAGGATTTCTTAAAGAAACGCTATTATTGAATTTTTTTTGTTTTTGACATTTTTATGCTATTGTTGTAATAATTATATTTATATTATAATACATTAACTGTTTAGACAAACCTTTTCAATAAATAGCACGAAGTTCGCCATAGAACACATAATGTCTACAATTTACAATATGGAAATATGGAATATATAGTTTTTTAACGATATCTATTTCAGATATGAAAATAATATTGGATTTTGTGCCAAATCACACAAGTAACGAGAGTGAGTGGTTCATTAAATCATCTAATAAGGACGAATATTATAGCGACTGGTACATATGGGAGAATGGACATCTAAACGCTAAGGGTCAAAGAAGTCCTCCGAACAATTGGGTAAAAAGAATTCAAAGGATAATATTACTTAGTAGCTATACAAGTACATATGTTACCAATTTGAAATGTAGGTACTAAGTTATCACAGGACTTTTGACTTGATTTTCTTAGGTTTCATACAAAATATAGAAGAAATCCACTATATATAAAAAAAATTGTACCAAAATCCGCATTTTAAATGAAGTAGTTAATAAGTATATGAGTAAAATAAAAAAAGAACTCAGAGATATTATTAAAAATAATAATAGTAGCACCACTGTACGTTCTCGATTTTTTTATTTTATATTTATATTGAAAATCTATAAAATAAAAAAAAAAAACATGTTAATTAAGTTAATTAATTTTATTACAAAATTGAATTATTTTAACAAAAACAAATTTTTAAAAAATATTCATAATTAAAAAAAAACATCGAATCAGCGACCCAAGTCATAATTTCTTATGCCAACATGCCACTCAACTTTTACATAAAGCATTTCTCATAACAGTAAAAAGGCCATAAGGGCATGGCAATATATTTTCATTACGCTACATCTATAAAGGATACACTCTCGTAGTGTCGACTCGAACATCCTAATGTAATTATGTAGATGCATTCTGTTCTAGTTGCGGAAATGATGGAACTCTCATAAGGAAACTGTTCATCTTTTATAAAATAAAAACTTAGGCCATCGTGGCGCAGTGGGATGACGTCTGACTGTAGATGCGATCGGTATTGGGTTCGATTCCCACTCGGGGGAATGATTATATTTAAATTATTGTCATTTCCTCACTCTGTGAAGACAAAACATGGCATTGAGTTCCAACACTCAACAAAGCCTCAAATTTGACAGAAAGTGGAGTACATAGTGTCTTGACACTAGTTGCTGTCTACCCTGCTATACAGTATAAGGACATGAATCTAAAAAAAATATATTATATTTGGATTACCGTATTATATTTTTTTAACTTAAATCCTAAAATATAATACGTAAATCAAGTAAAAAAACAATCGTTTCCTTTGCAGATAAGCGTTTTCAGAAAAAGCGCATGGCATTACAAGGCGAGTCGTGATCAATACTATTTGCATCAGTTCGGTAGCGCTCAGCCAGATTTGAATTACAGAAATCCAGTTGTGGTGGAGGAAATGAAAGTAAGTCAATTTTTATGGCACAAAGGTGAATAGTTTACTTGAGCTTTGATCTAAACTTGCTCTTTTAAGACCGACAAATAGAGTTTTATTGTAGTTATTTTTTGAATTTCGAGGAAATAGTAGTCAACGGAGTGTCTTGATAGTACGTTGTCCCGGTAAATCTTACTATGTGGGATAAAGCGTATACCTGCTTTTTACAGTAATACTGTACTGTACTATTCATATTATATTATTACTGTACTATCCATATAGTATTATTTTAACATATTTGTTTAGTATTATAAGGCAATACGAGTATACACATTGACGATGTCATGACGCTTAAACAGAGCTTAGGACTTTTAGTACAAAATAGTTGTGGGCTTTTCAATAACTTTTATAATGTGACTAATTAGGACAAAGTGCGGCGTTGTGTTCATTCATACTCAACACGTTAGTTACATACATTAACTTTAGGCAAGAGGCAATCAACGGAGTATCGTGACATTGGGTTGTCTCCGATCACCCCACCATGCGGTATAAAGCGTGAAGCTGCTTATTTTTATAATGTGCTAAAGATAACAGAAAAATAACATACGTATAAAAATAAGTATACGAGTCAAATTTTTAAGTTTAATGACCCTAAAAAAATAAAAAGACCAGAAATCTCTTTCATTTCCAACACAATAGAATTTTCATAAGTATCAGAGTGTTATCTGTGACGAATTCTCACAAAACGTTCTTTAGTAAAGTTTCATAGAAAATATAATATTTTTGTACTAAAACATTCAACATTTATTTTAAGAATTTCAATGCTTCGGGTCAACGGTTGTAAATATGTTGAATAAGAAATATGATCTTGTAATGTCATTTGAGAATTTAGACGAAAACAACATAGCACTCTAAAATTAGGTAGCGTGGAGCTCGGGCAGTGGAAGCGAGCGTTAATGTGACTTTTAAAAGGGCCCTTTTAGTATAACCTTGGGTCACAAAACTCAGGTAATGCTCCCATCTCCACTTTCTAGTATTTACCAGAAAAAGGAGCTTGGACAACTCAGCACTTTTACTAGCATTTACGCAGTGAATCCATGAAACGCTCAAAATTTTCTTCTCATTTATATGTACCTTATTTTATATCTAAAGCTTTTAAATACATTAACTTTTAAAACAAAAATAATATAATTTTTGTTTGAAATAAGATAAAATCAATTAAAAAATAATTGATATAAGTATGAGATATCATTGTTTCCAGAACGTTTTAAAATATTGGCTAGAAAAAGGAGTAGCTGGAATAAGGATTAACGCTGTAAATTATATATTTGAAGTCGACAAAGACTTATACGGAGGAAGATATCCTGATGAGCCAAAGACTGGGAAACCAGGATTCGGACCAGATGATTATGATTATTTAGATCACATTTATACAAAGGACCAAGAAGAAGCCTATGAACTGATGACGCAATTTCGAGACGTTTTCGATGCTATTAGTGTTCGAGATAATTTAACCAGGTAAGTTAAGATTGAAAGTGTAATGTAGAAAGGTATATGAAAAAAATTGTGTCGTTTAGGCCATCTTGGTGTAATAGGACAGCGTCTGGCTGTAACGCGATTGGTTGTGGGTTTGATTCCCGCTTGGGGGATAAATTATATTTAAAAAAAATATTTTCTTTTCATCGCTCTCATAAGACAATTTGCGATGTTGAGTTCACAATTCAGCACGCAAAGTCTAGATTACAGATGGAGAGGTGTCTTGACACTAGGTTGTCTCAGACTACCTTGCTGTGGGATAGAGCGTGAAGTTGTTTTTTATCACTGTGTGGTGTTATAATATACGAGTGGATAATTCGTACAATTATTATTTTTTTGGCTAATTTATATGAAACTTTTTTATTTGAATACTGATATATTAGATAGTATTTTTTTTAATCTACGTCGTATATGGACAATTAAAAGAACATCACATAGGATGATGTGACTTCTGTTATTCACCACATTGTATTAATCGGTATTCCCAAATGGGTAAAGTCTTAAATATAGTGATGTATCACTAAGTATTTAACTTTACTAAAAATATGTATGTATATGGAATATAAAAGAATAATTCTAAGTTCTTTATCACTTCTATAAAAAAGTTGAGTAGAATCAGTATAAAAAGATGGACTTTCAGATTGATGATATTCGTGTATGATGAAATTCACATTATTAGCGCCGGAAGTAACAAATTATTTTCTAGTCTCATTTAATAACCTTGTTCTAGATAAAAGCTGTTAAATGTTATGGCAAGTAATAAGGCCTTTTTACACTCAGGTTACACTTACGTACCTAATGTCTGTCATATAATAAGTTATAAAATGTTTTCAAAATACCAAAAAAAATATATGAGCATTTGTTTTAGGTCTATATTTGTATAGCACAAAAATTAGGTCAATAGTCGTAGGCTTTATTTGGCTACTTCAGATAAAACAATATTTCTCAAGAAATGCTAGTTTTATTCTTACATTTTAAGTGATTTTTTTACTTTCCTTTGCAATGAATCTCAACTATTAATTTAAAATTATTTAAACATTTTCAACGATATCATGTGAAATGAGTAAATTGATTTTTTTAATTCTAAAGTTTTATTATACTTATAGTATAAAATAAAATAAAATTTTTGAAGCAAAAGTATTTCTGAAACATATCATAACTGAATTACTTTTACGATTATTATGAATTTTTAGGATTAATAATAATATATAAAACAAAGAAACTAGTCAGTTAATATGACTAATTACTGTTTCCTTCTAAAAATTTGCAAGAAAGATTGATCGATTATAATACGAAAACTAACGATCCGCCAAAATAATCTATTGAATTGCACACTCGTAGAAGTAAATGACAAAGCTTAGGTTAGAAGGACTGAGCGTTCAATATAAAAATTTTAACTGCATTTTTATTTCCTACCGCTGATGGAAGCCATTACAAAATTAATGACCGCTTTACAGTAAAACGACGTTCTGTTGTACCTAGTGGCTTTAAGCTTGTTACTGTCTAGGATAATAACGAGGAACACGTAAATACATGATGACTGTGAAGCTTAGGGTGTGGATAGGTCAGAGGTCATTGCTCGGAAATAACATTAATAAATAAATTCTTTACTTTCATAAATGGTAAATATAATATATTTGTAGCATACTAATACTTATAATAATACTTTTATTACTAATATTCTAAAAGTTATTTCTAAATTATTATTAAGTTAAAATTACAATGGGCAGTATTAGTGACCCAGTCGTAGCGCAGTGTGCCAGCGTCTGACTGTAAACGCGACCGGTTGTGGGTTCGATCCCCACTCGGAGGAGTTATTATATTTAAATTATTTTCACTTCCTCGCTCTGGTAAAGACAAAGTGCGGCGTTGAGCCACCACTCAACACGCAATGTCTCGAATTCGGTGGAAAGCGAAGTACGGAGTGTTTTGACACTAGGTACTTTCTCTCTACCCTGCTATGCGGGATAAAAGCGTGAAGCTAAAATAAAAAATAGTGACCCCGATGGGTCCAATTTAGTGCGATTTCAATTTAATTTATATATAATAATAATCTTTTACAATGTTTGTTGTACTTTATAATTTTTATTTAAAAATAATTTCAAATAAGCTTTAGAATATTGTAATGTATGCTACAGACTTTATAACAAAATTAACAAACTAACAAACTTTTAAGTAAACTACATACAGTTGAGGAGCTTTCCCTTTAAGATTAAATCTTAAAGGGAAAGAAAACAAATTTTATCTTTACAACGTTTAGTATTATTAACTTTAAGGGTAATTTTGGTGTTTCAGTAAGTTTGTATTCATTAGAAATTAGCTTTAATTTATTTTAAAATTAAAAAAAATATATAGTGATGACATTATTTTTTTTTATTCGTATATGCTATTTATTACCTGTCAGATTTGACAGAAATGTCAGAATGCATAAAACAGCAGCCTAATCTGTTTTTTAAAAATAGAAAATATTATCTATACAATACGAATATTTTATCAATAAGAATATTTTATCTATTACATCAATACGAATGAGCAAATTGAAAATATATCAACACACATCATATCGAAATTTTTTAAAAAATATTGATCGATAACGATTTAGACAAAGAAATAAATATCTATGTTTCGATATTTTTATTCAAAAATGTGCGGTTACTGAAAAAATGTATGCTTTTTGTCTAGTAAATATATAATTAATGAGTTTTTTGATTTTTGCTATTTTTATACATTTTAAAGGAATCGCGTATAATTTGGTATTGGCCAATACATTTTTGAAAACTCGACATTTCGAACGTTACTTTAGGTGGTCCTTGGTCACAGGTAGACTGCACCTCAGTCATCATCTGTTATTTGATACAAAAAAAATATTACTTAGGTATACCAAAATATACGCGATTGATCTATTTTAAATAGTTTATTAAAGCTCTTAGGGTTGGCCGCGTCTTTAGGTTTTAAAGTGTGAAACCAACTTTATTTGTATATCGTTTTATGATAATAAATATAGATTTTTTATCTGCATCTGACTTGTTAGTGTTCTTTATACCCAGTTAGGTAATGATAAGATAATAGCCTCTTATGTCATATCAAGGAATTAAATAAAATATTTTTTATACTGCAATTCGGTTACCATGTGACTGGATGATATCTCTTATAGGAATAAGACCTTTGTGAACTAATCATTTTTTTGCCTTATTCTCGTTCTGGTAAGACAAAGTGCGGCGTTGAGATACGCCACTCAACACGCAAAGTCACAAATTCGGCGGAAAATGGAGTATGAAGTGTCTTGACACTACGTATTTTCTGTTTCCCGGGAAAAGCCTGTAGAATATTAATTTGCAATAAATCATATAACTTAACTAGAACTTAAAATTGGTACATTCCTTGTCACAATCAGAATGAATATTATAAATTTTATTAAATATAAAACTATTCCATCCTTTTCAGGATAATGATGACGGAAGCGTACACGAGCATAAAAAATGCAGTACGATATTATGGGAGAGACACTCACCGCGGCGCCCATATTCCTTTGAATTTTGTTCTTATTAAGAACTTGAACAAGGAGTCAGATGCTAGAGATATCAAATATGCCGTCGACCGGTGGCTGACCTACAAACCGCTTTCGATGGCGGCTAATTGGATGGTAATTGATCTTAAGATTATTTTGCTTAATACTTACAAATATATAAACAATATTATATTACTATAATGTGATTGGGTGTTTTTTTGTCATTTTTATAATTAATAGAATTCCCGTTGACGGGTTGACAACACGTTGTCTTAGCAACGCTTATGTCACTTTATATAAAAACGTGTATGTCAAACACATTGTAATGTGTATTTCATTTATGCTATTAATTTAACATATTTCTATGTATTATTTTTTTTTAAATATTTGCACTTTGCACTTCTTCTGTATATGTACTAAATATCATACTTTTCTGTTCGCGTAATTTTCGTAAAAAGGGATACAAAGATTTTGTTTCACGTATTAACAGTTGCATAATCAAAATTCTATTGGTATAAAGCGTTACATGGCGTATATGCACATAACGCCAAGGTTTAAAATTCAGTTACTGCTTTAGGTTATATTTATGCTTTGAAAAATCATATTAAAAATTTAAACGAAGCGGGATTCGAACCGAAATTCGAAAGAGCCGAGGCTCTTCGAAACCGTCCAAGCGCTTTAATCGCTAAGCAATACGTTCTTAATCTGGCTCCGTCGAAATTGTAATACGTCTGTTACAAGTTATTTATGTTGTTATTATCACTGTAGAGATATTTTTACAAATTTCTGCTCCTCAAAGATTATTAAGATATCCCGATGCGTTCAAATTTCATACGTTTTTTTAAATTATTTCTAATCTTAAGTCCACACTTTGGATTAGATAATATTAAAAACGTATATAAACATATTTTACTATTTTTAAAGTGTTATTCCACAATACCACTATCAAAATAGTAAAATATATCTATATTTGTCAGGTTATTCATTAAAGCGGTGCGTAGATTTTTAATACAATTTATAATACAAAATACGTGAAATACAGCTATGATAGGGTACAATAAAACATCTGGTTAGTTAGTTAGTTAGTGAAATTCGTGATAAAAATATTCATTGCCATAGATATTTTTAAGTAATTCTTTTCATATTTTTTAAAATAGTCATTGACATTTCGTCAATATAAAAAAATAAATGAAACATTACATATTGAACAATATGCTTGTAATCCAAAGATAAATATCAAGTTTCCTTAGAGATTGTTTATCTTATAAACCGATTACTAATGTATGTCAGTGTAGCGCATTCGGAGCGTGTCTAAGCAACATTAAAACCCTGCACGCGATAGTTGTAGGTTCAAGTTTTACGCTGGGGAGTGTTGTATACAATAATTCGTATATAATGTCTTATGTTTTTAAAATATGTTTTTTTTAAAACGTTTAAAAACTACAAACTTAATATAATTACGAATAATTTAAAAACTACGTTAGAAAACCCGACTTCATAAACTGAAAAGTAAAAAATAATTTCATAAAGAATTAGTTTAAACACATCTTGTAAATTAATATTAACAAAATAGCTACTATTATAACTAAATAATGTTATCAACTCATAGGTTTGAATTCGGTGCCAAGACAAACACTTTAGAGATGCCTTTACTGTACAAAATCAGACTATCTGTTCTCTCCGAGATTACCGAAATCTACGAGGAGACCTGTAGCGAAACTATATATATGAGGTTCTCGGTTTTCTACGAAACTCTAAAGACATACTGTCTTTAACAAAACGGCTTGACACCGACTTCAAACCTACAAGTTGGTAACAAAACTAAATTATATAGTAGTTATTTTATTAATATTGATTTACAAGCTTGGTTTAAATTAAATTTTTATAAAATTATTTTATACTTTTCAGTTTACGAAGTCTGTTTTTTAAACGTAGTTTACTTTTTAGGGTCCGCTCGGTAATAGTTGTTGAGTACAGTAGCTTATAGGCTTATAAGGTTTCATAGTGATCTGGTGTAAGTATATATTCAATAATAATATGTATTATTGAATGGTAAATACATATTAAAACAATCCCACGACGATGTACATTAAAACGATCCCAATAATCGTACATCATTTGCTGTTATTTATTGAAGGCTTTCATTGATATATGGATCTTGAAATCTTGCGTATCGGCTTACAATTAACGGAGAAATCACTGTAAATACGCAAAAAGAGTCGTGAATATGGTGTCATCAGATTACCAAATATGATTATAAAGTCAAAACTACTGGGCCCAACTGAAAATAATTTTTGTGGGACTAAATGGCAGCCTTATTCTATCGAACAAAAAAAGAATCACGTAAATCGGTCCAGAAGTTTCGGTGTTATCGGTTTACATATAAAAAAAAGATCCACAGAGCGTCCGAAATGATAACTTCCTCCTTTTGGGAAGGCGGTTAAAAAGTATAATGGTTTTTACTTGTTACTAAATTTAATATTGGGTTTTACTTGTACTAATTGTTGAAACTGTAAACTATCATAACACTAAATTATCCCTGATAAAACTGTTGTGCAAAATAAAGCGTATGCCTGCTTTTTTTTCACATATCCAGATAAAGGTGCGTCTAAAATGAAAAGGAATGAAGAAGCCAGTGTATGTGATTGGAAATGTTTATTTTTTTTTAAAAGAAAACTTTAAAAATGAAACATCTCCATATTTGTTTCTTTATATTATGAAAAATACAAAATTATCCATTTATATTTTCAGACTGGAAATCACGACAAAAGTCGTGTGGCATCTCGCTTCAGGCCAGAGTTGGTCGACGCTTTCAACATGCTTGTTTTGTTACTGCCCGGCATTGCTTTTACGTATATGGTAAGTCCTTTAGAGTTTAGAGTTCGATATACATATATACCTATATATTTTTATATACCAAAACATTTTCGATAACCCATTGATACTATGGACTGGCTAACTTCAGTCCATACAATATACAAAATAAATAAAAATGTGCTAGTACATTTTTACCCATAATAATCATCATAAGCAAAATATTCGTACCCCTTTTTACGAATATACAGAAAACAGTTATCGTTTATATAGAGAAGGAGTGGAGAATACTAATGTTTTAATGACATTTGTGTTTTGGCTATCCAAGCAGATGTCAAAATCGCTTACTAAATTGTCATAAATCGTATTTACATACAAAATCCAATGTTAATCTCCAATCGTGAACGAAAATAGTTTTGAAGATGAAATATGATATCTTTTGGTTTTTGATGATTGAGATTACTTCAAATAATTGGATTCCTAGATCAATCTTGAATTGCTGGTTTTGTTTGTTAGGCAAGGTACTAAAAGCTTATCAAAGTAGTACACTTTGGTAGGTCCTTTAATTGTTATAATATTATCATTTCTATTACATATGCTCTATATTATATTATAATCAAATTATAAAGGGCGAGGAAATAGGGATGGTAAACGGCTTCGTGCCTTGGGTTGAAACGAAGGACCCTCTAGCGTGCAATACCGACGACCCTATCAATTTCATAGAGGTTTCTCGTGACCCTGTCAGAACACCTTTCCAGTGGAATAATGCAAAAAATGCAGGTAAGTTTTGTATTTTCATGTAAATTTAAATATATGTAAATGCAATATCTCGAATTCGGTGGAAAACGTAGCACGGAGTGTCTTGACACTAGGTACTTTCTGTCTAACCTACTATGCGGCATAAAAGCGTGAAGCTAAAAAATATATTTAACTAGCTGACGTGAAGTGTTTGTAAGTAGCTAATATTTATGTTGAAAATATAGATATATACTTGTATTCGTATAATATAAATATAAACTGACGTCTGACTGTAAACTCAATTGGATGCGAGTTCAATTCCCACGCAGAAGAATGATTATTTTTAAAATTTATTTCCATTCTTTCGCTCTGGTAAGACACAGCTAACATGCTTCTGTTTTATAAAGTTTTCGTGGGTAGTGGTCTCAATTTAGGTTTCTTTATGGCTTGGACTGGCACATAACTAATCTTTGTCGCATATAATAGATAAGGGAAACATTCTTATCGATACCAGAAACGATGATTCTACCAGATTTATATTACAATTTTTTTCTATATATAAAATAGAGAAAATAAATTAAGATAGAACAAGCAAATAAATATAATAATTATATTTTTTTCTGATTATTGAGTACATGCTGTTAACCCTGTTAGTCGTTACACAGTGAGGGGGAGGGAAGAGGGTGCTGTCCCTGCGAAAAATAGCAAGCACGGACGTGGCTGCTTGAATGATAAATATTAATTATAATCTAATTATGAAACGCTTATTGTAAATTTGAACTTATATAAACGTGATTTAGTTAAAGAAAAATCTTAATTATTTACGAAATATTTTAACCAGTTTTAATTTTTTTTATTGCAAATCAAACTGTTTCTTATTTTTTTTTCTATACAAATATTATAGGATTTTCGAAAGCATCTAAGACCTGGCTGCCCATTGCTGATGGATATGAACACGTGAACGTGGCGAAGCAGCGAGCGGCTGTACGCTCTCATCTTCAAGTTTATAGGAGTTTGACAACTATTCGCATGCGTCCTGCGTTCAGACTTGGCCGTTATGAATCTTTGGCTTTAAACAGTAAAGTGTTAGCTTTCAAAAGGTAGTATTTTATTTATGGAAAAAACAAATTTTAAATAATTTCGTCTTATCGTATTTAATTTCCCTATTATCGTTGTGTTTTTTTGTGGATTTGATTCCTACTCAGAGGAATTATAAATTAATTAATAAACATTTAAAACAATTTTTATGTCCTCGCTTACATTAGACAAAGCACGGCGTTCAGTTTCACCGCTTAACACGCAATATCTCGAATTGGGATGCAATATATAGAACAGAATATTATTATTCTGGGTATCTTACCCTATCTAATAAAATTCTTGAGTGTCTTGACACTATCTAGAAACGTCCACTATCTAGGTACATCCTATCTAGAAAGCACCTAGTGTCAAGACGCTCCGTGCTCCCCTTTCCGGAGAAATCGAACATTGTGTGTTGAGTGGCGGGAATTGTAAATAATTTAAATATATAATCCCTCCCTCGAGCGGAAATCAAACATACAACCGATCGCGATTACACTTAAATAGCCCCTAGCCCCCTGCGCTATGACCGGCTATTTTAAGTAAACAATAAAATATATATAAACAAAATTATTATAACTTAGCATGTTAGGTTATTGCGCCAAAAATACATTTGTTTTCAATAAATATTCTCTCTCAAATAAACTACCAACATATCAAAACGTTTTTACAGGTGGTACAATGACGACGCGTATATAGTTGTGATGAACGTCGGTAAAACCTATCAAATAGTCGATCTGACTGCTTTCGACTTGATATTCGGCCATTTGGAGGTTGAAATTAGCAGTGAGGTTTCGTCAAGGAGTTACGGGTATGACACGAAAAATATTTAATAAAGACCATCGTGATGTAGTAGTGCAACTTCTGGCTCTAAACGCGATTGGATTTGGGTTCGATTTACACTCAGAGAAATATATATATTTTCTCAGCTCTGGCAAGTCAAAGCGTGGCGTTAAGTTTGTCACAAACACACAAAATCTCGATTTTATGTGGTAAGCAGTTAACTGAGTGTCTGGATACTAGGTTGTTTCTGATTATCCTGCTCTTCGTGGAGTTCATTTCTCTTGTTTTAGGGGCAGCCAGTATGGTATTGCGAGGTAAAGTGAGAAAACTCTTTTAAATTTTACTTGCCCAATTAAGGGATCAGGGTTATGTGAGACTCCCATGCTGGCAGATATGGAACGGAAGACAAGTCACTAAAACATCATTGTGATTCTCATTGTCACCACAAATATAAACGAAGGAAAATGGCTAGTTTCTATAAACAAATGCTCCAATCTTCCGTGAAAGGCAGAAAGCGTGAAATATATAAATCTTTATGGTTTTCGTTTTCTATTTATTTTAAGATAGTTATATATACTTAGGGAGCCAACATGCTTTATCTATCTAGTCTCACTTTGTGTTCTTTAAACATGCGGTGCAACTCGGAACGTGAACACTCAATAATGGTTATTAATAAAACTTAAGTAATATTTTAATTTTAAGTTCAGTATTTATTTTTTAAAATGTATATTTGATAAAATTTACATATTTTATTGATATTTACGTTTGTACTGTTTATTTTTCAGAGACACTATTCAGGCAACTCATTTGGACCTGGCGGCTGACGAGGCACTGGTATTACGAATGCAGGTGTAAGAATTTCCCAGCTTTCACATCTTTATGCTTAAAATAAAATAATATACTACAACTTAATGGAAACTTTTTATTTACCTTTCAACCTCTTTGCCTCAAATATAAGCTGCTTAAAGAATAAAAGCTTTATTTATTGTTTCTTGTAAAAAGGGTTAGAGTTTTTCGCAATGTAAGTTATAAAAAATATTTTTTAATAAATAAAAACAATCTCACCAACATTTGTCCAGCGTTTGGTTCCAAATTGACATTATTTAATTTTCCATGATCATATTAGAAGTTACCTTGAAATACTAATTGAAATAGTAATATACGTTTTAAAAGCGTTTATCCGTAATAAAAATAGATTAAAAGACCGTTCAAGTTGAACGTGGTACATTAAATAGTTTTCAACTATTACTAATGACAGAGTAAGTTTCCAAAGCAAGCTGACAAAACTCTGCGGTAGGAGCTATTAGCTTATGCAGATATATAAGTAGCTTGTGAAACGATGACATAAAATCATGGTAATAGTTTAATATTTAAAAAAAAACGTATTAGCAATTTAATCCAGCAAGTGAGTCGAACAAGTGCCCTTTGGAAACCTTCCAAGCACTTTTACCACTAAGCCATGTGTTCATGCCCAGCTATTTTGAAATTCTTATACGTTGTTACAAATTAATATTTTTTTTCTAAACACACGTTCTAAAAAGTCAACCATCACACTTGTCTGTTCGTTTGCGATAAATTAGGAAGCTGTTGAAAGGATTTTTTTTTAATTTGATTCATGTGCAATATTTGGTTTTGCTCTTATAAATAGGATCTACAATTACAAACAGCTCTTATAAATTGATTTTGTATAAAACACTTGAAGTATGACGATATTTGTGTCTATAGGAAAAAATAATCACCAGGTCTCTGATATAATAACAGATACCGACATTTGACATTGCTCTCGTTCAATGCCCACTTAAAGATAATTTTATATATTTTGTAATAAGTTTGTTGCAAGTATTGGTTTGCGTTTGGATCTACGTCATTTACGTCATTCTCAAAACTTATTTTTTTAAAGGTAGCTAAAAGTGTTCTATATTTTTATAATCAATTTATTACTATTTTTTATTAGTGCTTATCATTTGCAAAAAATATTAAAAAAAACAAAGAGTATAAAAATAAATAAGATTATCTTCTTTTAAATTTGACTACAGAATTTCATGACACTATGTCCTCCCTAACTTTCCTGTCACATTGTAACGATACGTACAATATATAAATATGTATGTAAATATATAATATATTTTGTTCATATAATTTAATAATGACATTAAATTTTATATAATATTTTTAGGTAGTAATAACATAATTAATTATTTCATTTTTATTAAATATAATTCTGAATGAATAACTGGCGGTCTAGAATGATGCAATAGATTTTTAAAAAAAGAAAGGGGATTGGTGGGAATATCTTGGGCGAAAAAGGACGCTTGAGAACATTGTTAATACTTAATCTAGAATAATAAAAATATAACACATTGGAAGTAAATATAATAAAAATATTTAATATCGGAAATACATAGGAATATGATGATTATTGTTTTTATGGTATCCGTCGTCGGTAAGATTTGCTTTTGTATAATATGAAGAATTTGTTGGTAAGTTCTTTCTCCATTATTAATATAAAAGTGCCGTTATATGAATATAAAATTATTATTAATAAAGTAAAATAATTATATTAAAGGTACTAAATGTTTAGAATGTACATTCTAAGAGATATGAAATTTGTAATATCAATATACCAAAGCGTCTGCCGCCATCTTTGAATAGTGTTGTATGAACATATAATTTTATGCACTTACTGAGTATTATAAAATATTTTAATATTATACTAAACAATAACTAAGAAATCACAATTAATATAATATCATATATTGAACGAATAAAGCATGTTATGGTTATATTAATATAATATTCTTAAGCATATAGGAGATCCGAGTACATGACTCGCGTTACGCGACCGTCAGGATTCGGTGAGCGTTACAGCTTATTGATAACTGATGTAGGTGGAGCAATCCAATGTTGCTTGACGCCACTGAGGCTGCTATATAGAGTGCTTAGGTGAACCGCTATGGCGATGTTGGTTGGTTGTATCGAGTCTGTTGCTGTCTCGCGTTGCGTATGCGATGCTTGTATGGCGTTGGATGTTGATATTGCTTGTGACATGCGACTGTCGGGGTTCGGTGAGTTTTAAAGCTTATTGATAACTGATGTCGGTGGCGCAACTTATATCTTCTCTGATGCTATTTTGCGTTGCACATGTGATAGCTCTACGGCGACGGACATAAATTCAACTATTTCTATGTTGTTTTACACCCCTGGTGTGAGATGAATGGTTATGTGACGCTATTATGTCTCGTGCGTTTCGAAGTATGTTTTAGTTGCCTCCTTATGATAGCTATACTATTATATGAAAAAGTGCTGTAGTACGTAACGGTGTTCGACTGTTTGTCTAGCGCCTTGTTTGGTGATAGAACGCATAACCGGGTTTATATAAAATTATCGGCAGCCTAGCTGTTGTGCGTCTGAACTGATATGCGAACCGGCAAGTAATATTGGTCTGGCAGGCCAATCGACGTATCTTCAACTTATATTGGTCTCACAAACCAACACAACACGAAATATATTGGTCATTGTTTCACAAATCAAACAACGACATACAATGATCTAAGGAACCAATCTATAATAAATAATGGTCTAAAAAACCAATTACGATAAATAATGGGCTCACAAACCAATTCAATATATAATTATAATACATTTTTAATATAATAAGCGTAAAAAGTACGTTAAGAAATATCATAAGTAATTTTAAGTATTGATATAAATATTTAAAAGCGTATTAAGTATAAACTCATTGAAGGACATTGTAAGTAACATATACGTTTGATGTTCCGTTGCGTCTCGGAGGGTTCACTCTGAGGTCGGTCGGGTTCGCCGATCGGTCGAAATTCACGGCATATGGCGAGGATTAAGCTATTTTCCCTTCTGTTATGACTATCAGCAAAATATACTTATAACAGAGGGTTAAATAAGAAGCATCCTCGGCTTTTCCTCGGAAAAGCTAGTGGTGATTACAACGGAATATTTAACATACTACAATCTCTTATCTCATCTCTATAATCTCTTCTGGAAGTTTCAATTTTAAATATAATAGGTAGGTTTTAGCATTTTTCGACAATGTTGCCTCTAAATCTCTAAAAGATTTTGAGTTACATACAAACATGACGATTATAGGTTCTAACTGCGAGATGTATCATTACCATAATAGTGTTGAATAGTAGGATTTAATTAGTAGTATTATTAAATAGTATTTAACTACTTTTATTTTAGCATTGTTAGAGGGGGGGGGGGAGATAAATGTTACAATATCTGCATATGGGATAAAACGTGAAGGTGTTTTTTTCATAAAAAAAACGTTTATTCTGTCGCACTTACATCACAAACGCGAAATATAATGCAAAATATCCGTGAACAATTTCAAATTAAGTACAAAAATGTCGGTATCTAAAAGGCTCGCAAACGCGATTAAAAAGTGGCTGAGGGACGCTGGGACGAAGAAGAAAATCGGATATTCTTCTTTTATAATCAAAGTTAATAACAATGAAACTAAGCCACTGAATTGATTTTCGTTCCTTAGAAGCAAAAGAAATATCAATCTGTTTTATGAAGCTCGCCGTTTTGTGCTTTTGTTACGTGCACAATGGTTGCTACTTTAAGATTTAATTAAGATTAAACTTTATTTATAGTGTCTATGTGTAAGAATTAATGAACCCGATTTTATAAAATAATTATTGACATGAAATAACGCAAAAAATGACGGATTTCTGTATTTGTTATGTTTACATATAAACAAGCTTATTATTTATTATATCTGCCATAATTACTTAAGTCTTGAATGGATGAGAGTACATTGTAATTTAATTTTAAATGTTTATAAACTTTAAAGAGACTGTAAACGCGACCGGTTGTGGGTTCGATCCCCACTCGGGGGAGTGATTATAGTTAAAATTATTTTCACTTCTTCACTCTGGTAAAACAAAGTGCGACATTGAGTTCCACCACTCAGCACTCAGCACCACAGTCTTGACATTAGGTACTTTCTGTCTACTCTGCTATGCCCATATTAATATTAAATAAATAATCAGAATTTTCACTGCAAAAAAAAGATTATATTAAGTTCTTTTTAATTAAATTCAAAACATATATTATTTTTATACAATTTCTCTCCTATTCCATATTAAACAGTACAAGTCACTTTTCTTTAAAACTTGACGCAAATATTTGAGCTACGTTTTCACAAATTAATATTTTGCGTCATATATAAAGATCATCAATTATGATTTTGATTTTAAAAGTCTATGTTCACTAAGAATTACTTATCTTTTTACTATTTTATTTAAAAATTATAAAAAAAAAATTTGAGACATTCATGTTTTGGTCAAAGACATAAATAAACTGGAAAATAGAGTCCATAAATTCACGCTTTTATGCCGTATAGCAGGGTATACAGGAAGTACCTAGTGTCAAAACATTCATTAATCTACTTTGCGCCGAATTGGAGAGATTCCGTGTTGAGGGGCGGAGCTCAACGCCGCACTTTGTTTTACCAGAGTGGGGAAATGAAAATAATTTTAAATATCATCAGTGGGAATTGAACCTACAACTGATCGCGTTTATAGTAAGACGACGCTGTCTCACTGCGCCACAACCGGCCTCTTTACATTACTAATTAATGTGTAAATATGGGGTTTCCCAATAAGAAGACAATATGTTGAAATTGAAATAAAACATGTAATTTATGTTTAAATTTCGTGTTCAATGAATTTATTTGATAGGAAATTTTATGCTATTTATGATTTTAATAAAATAACGTTCAAATAACCGCCACGATTTTTTTTGCATTGGTGAATACGATCGGTCCAATTTTCGATGACTCGGTGCAGCATTTCGGCTGGTATGGCCGCTATAGTCGCTCGAATGTTGCGTTCAAGGTCTTGAATTGTAGCTGGTTTATTGGCATATACTTGAGATTCAACATACCCCCACAAAAAATAATCTAAGGGTGTTAAATCGCATGATCTTGGTGGCCAATTGTGAGGACCATTGCGAGAAATAACCGACTCACCAAACTTATCACACAATAAATCCATTGTGACGGGCGCAGTGTGGCATGTTGCACCATCTTGTTGAAAATAAATTTCGTCCGCATCGATTTCATATACTTCAGGAAAAAAAAATCGTTCAACATGTCACTATCACGGTCGCCATTGACAGTAACAGTACGGCCTTCGTCGTTTTTGAAAAAGTACGGGCCAATCGTTCAACCGTACCATAATCCGCACTAAACAGTCAATTTTTCAGGATATAATGGTGTTTCATGAACCACTCTTGGATTTAACTCACTCCAGTAACGACAATTCTGTTTGTTCACATAACCATTGAGCCAAAAGTGAGCACGAAATATTTAGCACAAAATGCTCTTTGAGTAGAGAAAATACTTCTCGAATTTTGATAGAAAATTTGGACAATTTCCAAACGTTAAGGTAACGTGTACTTGTTTATGATTAAATGGCAAACATTACTAAACACAAAACAACACAAATGTCAAATGTTAAACAACCAAAATGGCGGCTGTAAGCTATCAAAATCCTATCATCCCTATTGGGAAACACTATATATGTTTAGTCAATAAATAGAATAAATTTATTTTAGGTATTTATTTCAGTTAAAAAATTATATAACTAATGCAAAATTTGTAAATCATTATATATATTTAGGAAATTGTTTTGATGACTCTTTGGTGCTCTCAAATGCAAGTGTCATACTTGTAGATAGAAGGGGAACTAAGATTACGTATATCTTCAAGTATTTTGTTTACATAACTGTACGTCAATAATAATGCACTCCTGTCAGGCCGGCCAGTGGAGGTCGCCCGTGGCGCTGTGGGACAGCGTTCGATTCCCATTTGGAGTTTCGATTCCCATTCGGGGGAATGATTATATTTAAATTATTTTCACTTACTCGCTCTGGTAAGATAAAGTGCGGCGTTGAGTCCCGCCACTCAACACGCAATATTTCGAATTTGGTGGAAAGCGAAGTACTTCGCTTTCCATTGGTACTTTCTGTTTATAATGCTATGCGAGATAAGTACACGATTCTATATAAGGCTAACTTCTTTATGACGTTGTGTGATCTTTTTTTGCTGCAAACAATAGTTACCGATATAAGTGTTAAGTAAATTACAAAAACACTAATGACAATAAAAATTGACGTAAATATTAAAATATAAATATCTTTTCTCTCTTCTATTAAAACAGTCCATTTGCAAAACGTTTAAATTCCTTGTAAATAACAAGAAAATTCGATTATTTATGTTAGTACATTTGAACAGTAAACACTTTAAACAGTATTGAGATAAGTCGAGAATAAGATTAGTGTCTGATTAAGAAAGACGTCACTCACTAGCAAACTTTTATCTCTTCGTATAAACGTTGTTTTTCTTTCTTGAAATTCCAAATAATACAATTAAATAATAAAAATAAATAGCTAAGCTAATGAAATAATGTAAATAAGTAAAAAAAATATTTATGCATACTGTTATTATAAATATAATGTGAAAGTATTTCTCTTTGCCTGTTTGTCTTTTGGTGACGTCATCAAGGTCCAGCTGCTGAGATGATTGTAATGAAATTTCATAGAGAGATACTTGAGAATCTTCTTTGGCTTAAGCTTGGCTAATTTTTTATTTTTTTCAGGAATTTTATTGTTTTATATTGTTCACGTGGGCGAAATTATATGTGCCGTCTCATTCATTCTCCTTTTTGAGTCGACTGATCTCAAATTGACAGAGACATTGCCCGTTTATGGTAAAACTTTATGCGATAAATAAAATATATGCATATCCTGAATAAAATTAAAATCAGCTATCGTTAAATGTATGCAAAATATCGTCATGACGACATAGAAATCAATAAAATTTGATTAGTCACAGTTCAACACTAAGAATATATATGTAAATATTTTGTAAAAAAATCAGTGAGAGGCAAAAAGTAAATAGTAGACACTGAAATCAAACTCAGTTCCACTTAAACAGGATATTTACAAACAGTACTTATTGAATGCCTGAAAAGAAGTGATTTTTCTTACTATTTTAAATAATACTTAATTATAATTATGTAGTGTTGATATTATTGTTATTATTACCGTAATAATTAAAAAATAAAATAAAATTTACTTAGTAATTTGTCAAACTTAGATTAGTTTAAATAAGTTGTGTTTTTTTAAGTAAATGCATATTTTCATCTCGTTTAAGTAAATGCATATATTCATAATTCCTAGTTTTAAACAAATTGAAGAGGGAATCGATCATATTACCACTGTGAAATAATTTCCACTGTACCATGAAACCGATTTTTTGAGCGCAATAAAAATTTTGTTTCACAATAAAAATAATAATCTTAAATACCTATACGTGATTGGAAACGCTAATAACAAACAAAACAAAACCATTGTTCTCTAAGAACGTAACTTCTCGCAGATATTAAGAAAAAGTAGTCCACTAGGACAAAGGTATTGCATCTTTTTACGTATCGTTTGTTGTTGTTTGTTGTACCGACTAAGATTTTTATTAATATTTGTACTCCCAGGTTAAAATTAAATATTTCACTCCAAACTGTTTTATTTTTTAAATTTACTGCCTAGCTTAATAAAAAAAATTAAAACTTAAAGATGAATCACGTTTATAATTTTCACACGCAATTAAATATAAAGTCGGAATCATTACTCAAAAACACTTAAAAAATTGAACAGAGCGGGATTAGAACCCGCATCTTTTGGAAACCGTCCAAGCGCTCGGACCGCTAAACATGTGTTTTATACACTTAATTTAGTTGTTAACATTCCGCTTTTGTTGAATTCCTCAGAATTTAAATTATTATATATATTTTTTTAAATGTTTTCTAATCCTAAGTGTGGCATAACACTTAAAAAATAGTCAAATATAGTCGCAATGTTGGAACTAAACACTGTATTATACGCAAGTAAAGCAAATATAAATCCATTTTACCAAAGAAGATCAATTCAATCTTATAAATTCAGATAACTTAAAAAAACATTATTATGCTTAAAATTAAATATGAAATTAAATATTTCAATACAATTTTCGTTAAATAAACAGGATGCGTTAAAGAAAATGTACGTATGTATGTAGTATACATTGTAAATACAATGTTATCAAGTGTTTATTATTATATAATAAAACAATCGTAATACATTACGCGAACAAGTAAAATGACAATTTCACATTTAGCCAGAAATAGTATAAATTATTATTATTATTTTTAGCTTCATGCTTTTCATCCTGCATAGCAGTGTAAACAGGAAGTCCTAGTGTCAAGACACTCTGTACTCCGTACTCTTAACTCCGTAATCCGTACTCCGCTTTCTGCCGAATTCGAATTCCTACTAGAGCGAGGAAATAAAACCAATTTTATACATAATAAGTCCACCGAGTGGGAAATCCATAACTGACTGTTTTTACAGCACGACCTCAAGTTATAGTATCAATTATAAAATTACATATTTTATTATAATTTTGTTATTTAAAATAAGTAAAAAAAAACAGTTAAATAAAAAAAACAGTTAGTATTTTGTTAAAAGCATTCTCTAGCCTATCCCAAGTGATCTTAAAGGCTAAGCAAACTATTTTCTCAGTTTCTTCTATAAAATTACACAATATTATCTGGTTTCCTTATTTATCTATAAATCAGAAGAGCTCTGAAGTGCATTGAATGTAAAATGTACTATCTAGAAAAATATTGATAAGATACTCTTTATAACGGGATCCCAAACGAAATATCTAACTTTGATTTGAGTAGTCGTGAACTTGAGAAAATGAAGGCGGTACTATTGCTGCCGATTTTAGTGATACTATCTTCCGGTAATGTTGTAAGGAATGATGGAGAAAGGGAGTTGGAGTGGTGGGAGACAACTATAGTTTACCAGATCTATCCTAGATCGTTTATAGACAGCGATGGCGATGGAATAGGAGATATTAAAGGTATTTTTAACAGCTAATCTTAGTCGCTTATTTGTGCAGAAATCTTTAAATTTTTAGGTTTATTAATAAATTAACAAACTAGTTATCTTTTAGGTGATATTTGATTGTTGTTGTTGAATGTTGATGTTTTATAGTCAACTTTTCCTAATCATATGACTTTACTCGTATATATTTTTAACAGGTATTTATAGAAAAACGTTTCTTGGCATTTTAGAGAAAAAATAAAATAATATACACTTTTTGGGCGTGGAATCACCATGAAAGATTTATTTGTAAGTCAACGCGTAAACGATTGGATTTATATTACAAAAAAAACACTCGATTACTTTCAAAATATCTTAAAATTCTTTCTTTAACCCATTAATATATAAAAATATTAAATCACTTATTACTTTATAATTGGAATCCAGAAGTGACTATAAATCATATACAACGCAAAAAAGTGTGAAATTATATACAAAAATAGAAACTTTGTCTCAGGTATAACTTCAAAGTTGGAATATATCAAAGAGGTTGGTGCCGGCGCTATATGGCTGTCCCCTATATTCCAATCCCCTATGTATGATTTTGGTTACGATATAGCGGATTTTTACGCTATTCATGACGAATATGGAACAATGGAAGATTTTGATGAGCTTCTCGCTAAAGCTAACGAATTGGGTGAGTTAAATTTAGATTTCAGTTATTTCATTCAGAAAAACAATAGTTAGTAAATAGTTAAAGCAAATCAAGTTAATAGTAGAAATAGTAATGATAAATTTTCTAATTTTTATGTTTATTTAAATTTAAAATATATTTTAAACAAATAATTTTAATTTCTAAAATTGCGCATACAATCTTACAAACACTTGAATAAAACAAGATTCAAGCCAGCTTCTTCATAAAAGTGCCTACATTTGCCTGCAAAACGCGGAGACAGGTATAATCTGGGTTTAAAATACAGTAATGGCAAGCTCAGGGGTTGGACAGCACGACATCCATTAGGATTTACAAATTGTAATCTTACCAATTTCCCCAAATTATCTCCGAATACAGGCAGTTCATTAAATATTTATTTAATTTACAAATTCGTTAATTGTTTCTCTTCACATAAAGGTATTTTCTCGTTTTAAATAAATAAAGTACCTTTTCAATTATATAAGTTTAGGCACAATATATATATATATATATATATATATATATATATATATATATATATATATATATATATATATATATATATATATTTAGTTTTCATCAAACTGTTATCCTCATAATACTATATATTCAATATTTTTGTTAGCATGGCATGGCAAGGTAGAGAAAGAACCTGCAACGCGCAATCTTACTTGTACTTACGTTACTTGAGTCCGTTAGTGGCGTAGGAGGACAGCGTCTGACTGTAAATGGTCGCGTTGGTTTGTGGGTTCGATTCCCACTTAGCGGAATGACTAAACTAATATTGATTTTATTAAAAAAAGAAATATGTTTGAATATATTGTTTGCCTCCACAGATATCAAAATTGTATTAGATCTTGTACCTAATCACACATCAAATGAGAGTGTTTGGTTTCAAGAAGCTCTTAATGGCAATCAAAAGTATATTGATTATTTTGTATGGGAAGACGGAGTCATAGACGAGAATGGCAACAGGCAACCGCCAAATAACTGGGTAATTTTAATTTATAACCTATAGTAAAAATATTATTATAAAAGCCATCGTGGCGCAGTGGGACATTGCTTAACTGTAAGCCCCACTCGGGGGAATGATTATAATTTATTATCATTTTTCCGCTCTGGTAAGATATAGCACGGCATTGAGTTCACCACTCAACATATAATGTCTCAATTTCGGACTTTACTTGATGGATATGGTCCTAATAATACCTGAAACGATAACTTTTATCGTTGATTTTAACACCGCACTCCCAATCCCTTAATATTTTAAATTAAATCTGATACTCCAATACTGTCATTATAACAGGCATTGATAATTAATTATAATTAATGTATTTGTACATTACACATTTTATTGAATATATTTAACAACATAAAATAAAAAAAAACACGTACGAAAATCTGTTCATTCATTATATATGACAAGTAGCAATAGCGGAACAGTTAGGTTTGATTGTCTTATCAATAGATTCCGTCCCGTATTCCGCGAAATACGCAAAACATGAGAAAAGGATAAAAGATTATATAATTTAACATATTATCAAAGGAGATATGATAGAATGACATATATCAAGGTTTAACTTAATGGAGATAATTTACCTAGAAGTGACAATATTGCTTATTTCTTTAAAAATGAAATATTCGAAATAACCAAAGATATGTCTTAAATTTTTCAATTTTTTTCAGTTTATTAATTTCAGATCAAATATAGGTTTACATTCTTTGAATGTAAACACTCGATGCGCATATTTATTTTTTATAAAGAAAAATATTTTGAGACAAGCAACAGAGATATTGTCACACATTTCGGAGGATTAATTAAAAATAAATTGAGAATCCATGTTTCGTTTTTGTTATTATGTTAAAATATATTTTTATTACTTTTACAGCGCAGCCATTTTCGAGGTAGCGCTTGGGAGTACAGGGAGGAACTTGGCAAATATTATTTGCATCAATTTGTCGTCGGTCAGCCTGACTTAAACTATCGTAATCCTGATGTCGTTGAAGAAATGAAAGTAAGTAATTTCTTCACACCATAACACTTCGTACTCTACCGAATTCGAGACATTGCGTGTTGAGTGGCGGAACTCAACGCCGCGCTTTGTCTTACCAAAGCACTGGAAATAAAAATAAATTAAACATAATTATTCCCCCGAGTGGGAATCAAACCCATTACCGATCGCGTTTATTGTCAGACACTGTCCCAGTGAGCCATGACTGGTCTCTAAGTAAGTATTCTCCAATAACTCTAATAGTTTTTCGCTAATGTTCTATGATGCCTTAGTGTGATTATTGAGGGACGAATTACTATTGGAACTAATAATTTATTTTTCATATTACCTGGCTTTTAAGTACTTGTACTATTAATGTTACGAGTCTTAACACGCAATATCTTTAAACGGGCGTAGAGTGACTTTTTAGTACAGGACTAGGTCATTACTCTACAAATATTTGAAAATATAGCAATTATATCTAAAAATAAGTATATTAATTTTAGTTTGCTTTAGATTTTGCAATTCAGTATAAACCAACAACAGTATTGCTAAATGTCGAATTTATAATAAAAAAATATAAATATTTTTACAAACAAAAAATGAAGTTGTTAAAACATTTTCCTTATAACTAGCCATTGTCTTTAACTGCCTTAATTTTAATCTCAGGACATAATACGATTTTGGCTTGACAAAGGCGTGGCCGGATTTAGGGTTGATGCTGTAAACTGTTTATTCGAAGTTGATAAGAAGCTTTTCGGTGGAAAGTACCCTGATGAGCCATACTCTGGAAGAACTGATGTAGATGCTGAATCACACGATTACTTGGCTCACGTTTACACAAAAGACCAGAATGAAACTTACTATATGGTTTATGAATGGAGGGATGTATTTGAAGAATACGCAGCAAAAGATGGCCTACCTCGAGTTATGATGACTGAGGTATACGCGACTATACAGGATGTTGTAAAGTACTTTGGGCAGGATGGCAAAGAGGGCGCCCAAATGCCTTTTAATTTTGATTTAATTACTGATGTCGACGCTTCATCAAGCGCTGCAGATATAAAGAGAGCAGTTGATAAATTTTTGACATATAAACCACTGGATAATGATGCTAACTGGGTGGTACGTATTTTTTTTTAATTTATAATAAAGAAAAAAAGAATTTGAAACTGAATTAGTATATAATATATTAAAAAAATATAATCAGAAAACACCTGTATTGTATTATTAAATGCTTCATCAATCGCCCATAACATAAAATGTAAAAACATAAACAATAATTTATTCTTAATCTCGTATTATTTCAATTTTCCAGGTTGGTAATCACGATAATAGCAGAATGGCCACACGTTATGGACCTTCGCTAGTGGATGGCATTAATATGATTGTTTTATTACTACCTGGCGTTGGGGTTACTTATATGGTAGGAACATAACTCTATTTTCTGTGTTTCTTTATATTATATTAATCATTCTCCTTAGTTATCGAACTCACTATTAATTGTGTTTACAATTAGACGCGGTATTGAACCTTAATGAGTTGTTTACATGAACTTAATTACATTTTTGAAAAAACGTAAAGAAATTTGAACGCAGCGGATTTTAAGCCCGCGCCTTTTTAAGAGACGCGGGTTCAAATTCTCCGTTTCGGCTCCAAGTTCAAATTCCGCTGCGTTCAAATTTTTATATTTTTTTATAAATTCTTGTACGTTTTTTCAACAATGTTTTTTAATCCTAAGTGTGGAATAACACTTCAAAAATAGAAAACTATTAATTACACTTTCTGGTATTTATAATTATAAATGCACGGTGAAAATGCTAGTATGTTTAGAATTTTCTTCCTCTACTTTAGGGTGAGGAATTAGGTATGGTTGATGGCTATGTAAGCTGGGAGGACACTGTAGATCCTTCAGGATGTAACACAAACGACCCTATTAACTATGTCAAGTCATCAAGAGATCCTGAACGTACTCCGTTCCAGTGGAATTCAGAAAAAAATGCAGGTGGGAAAACTTTCTATATTATACTTATGCATATTGTATTAAGGGAATTTTCTTAGAGGCTTGTAAAAGCTTCTGATAGTAAAAGCGATCAGTGCTGGGTTAGATTCCCACTCGGGGGAGTGAAGATATTTATTTTTTTTCACTTCCTCGTTCTGGTAAGACAAAATACGGCGTAAATACGAGTAAATACGAGTTCCGCTACTCAACATGCAATGACTCGAATTCGGCGGAAAGCGAAGTACGGTGCGTTTTGATATTATGTCCTTTTTGTACGGGATAAAAACGTGAAGCTAAAACATATATATTTACCAGTATGTTTAAATATTTATGTAGTTTATTAAACAAGTTTATGTAAGCAAAAGTAAAAGTATTTCAGAAATTTTCGTACTTAGTCATCTGTAAAAAGAAACTTGGCTGTGTTTCAAGTATAGATGTATATGCTTTAAAATAAAATGAGCTGTACAGTCCTTTGTTTTATATCATGTTAAAAATGTGTTTAACTAAACTAGAATTTATTTTTAATATAATAGAAATAATGTGTTAAATTGAACTCGTTTAGTACTAGGATGAATACGAAGATGAATTAGAAGGGACAAATTTATAGTCAATGCTCATTTTTATATCGCTTCATACTTTTAATATAAAAATATTAGCATTTTGAATAAAAAATTTAGAAAATCTATATTATTATTATTACTATTTTATTTACTATTTTATTATCAAAAATGTTTAGAAAATCTATTTAAGACATTAATTTTTGGTTTATAATTTTTGCAGGTTTCTCCACAGCTAATAAGACTTGGTTACCAGTAGCAGAGGGTTATGAGTCACTAAATGTCGAAGTTCAGAGATTAGCGCAAAGATCTCATTTGAAAGTGTATCAAGCATTAGCCGATCTCCGACAGGAAAAAGTGTTTAGATATGGAAGATACGAATCTTTAGCACTTAACAATGACGTGTTTGCTTTTAGAAGGTAATCTCATTACAATTTGTTTAACCTAGTATTAGTTATGATTTGAAATGTCTCAAGTGGTAATTAAACTTAAAACTATAATATGCAAAGGTAATACATCTTTCTTTGTAATGATTTCCTACTTTAATATGTATTTAATTTATTTCACAGCGTCTGAGTTTAAATGCGATTTTCATTCTCATTTTCATTTTCGCTCTAGTAAGACAAAGCGCGGCGTTGAGTTCCACCACTCAACAAGCAATGTCTCGAATTCGGCGGATAGCGGAGTACGGAGTATTTTGACACTAGGTGCTTCTGGTCTATCCTACTATACCGGGAAAAGGCGTGAAACTAAAAAGTATATATTTTTGTAGCGACTTCATAAACATTATCAATTGATCAAGTGGTTGTAGGTTTTTACATGATATTAAAATATATACATTACAAATATTGACATTTAACTAAACTCAGCTGAGAATAAATTTTGGTTTTGAGAACTCTAAGAATTATATACAGAAGACTTGACCTCCAAAAACAATATTACATTCATCATATTATATACATATAAAAATAACAATAATGTTTATGTAACATTTACTTTAATAATATATTATTTTACTTATACAAACTGTAAGGCTTTTAATGCTCAATATTGACATTTGAGTTTGACCCTTGTTACGAGAAGACAAACAATGGAAATTCTTAAATAAATATAACTAGAGAAAGCAGTATCGTTTTTCTTCTTGTAGTCAATTTTTAAAGACAAAAATGTTACGAAGCTTTTTTGTGTTTTTATGTATTTAATGTATAGTATTACGTTTAAATTTCGGTAGGTATACTATATACCATAAATTTAAAGTAATTCTCATTTTCCATTTAATAAAATACGGTGTTTAGTTCCGCTAGCAAGTACGTAACTAAACTAGACTGTTGGTTAATGGTAAATACGTATTATTACATTAAAAGCTTTACATTACTAATACATTTTTCTCATTATTGAAACTATATATGAAATTTTATAATTAATTTATTAATTTACAAATTGAATGGCTATATTTCATCGAATTCAATACAAAGCCCACACATAATATAATATGTATATAGTAATCGACTTGTCAAAGTCCACCCAACCAACAAAACCTCATTCTCTGCCACTTTCTTCCTAATAATTTTATTTTCAGATGGTATGACGGGGAAACTTATTTAGTGCTTATTAACATGCGAGACGCGGACTACGTAGTGGATTTGACGTATTTCGAGAATGTGAATGGCAACGCCAGCGTGGTTGTGAGAAGCATTCAATCTCCTAAGGATGAAGGGTAAATATTACGTGATTAATATTCTTGTCATCTCCTGTGGATTTCTCAGCATTTATAACGTACATATGATTAAAATTGAAATTATATAAACATAATTTTAAAAAAATCTGAAGGTTATAGCTTTTTTTAGCTTCACGCTTTTTATCCCGCATATCAGAGTACACAAAAAGCACCTAGTGTCAAGACACTCCTTACTACGCTTTCTACCGAATTCCAGACATTGCGTGTTTAGTGATCGAACTTAACGCTGCACTTTGTCTATTTACCAGAGCGAGGAAGTAAATATAATTTATGTATAATCATTCCCCGAGTGGGGATCGAAACCACAGCCGATCGCGTTTACGCTGTCCCACTGTGCCACGACCTGTACATTTGTTAGCTTTTTTAGTCATAAAATGTAATTGTTATAATATAATTCAGCAATTGATAATAATTTTCAATCGTGGGAATGCTTATAATGAACAAAGTTAGGCGTTACACTCAGGTTGTTCTAAAAGTGGTTCATAATTTAATTATTTTCGTTATCTCGCTCTGGTAGGACAAACTGTGGGGTTAAGTTACGCTTTTCAATACGTTATGTCTCGTGTTCAGAAGGGAAATGCTAAATGGAGTGTCCTGAATACTCTATTATTAATATTCTTGTCTGTCTTATTAATTTTCAGTGACGTATTCGACGTGTCGGAAGTTCCTGTAGCAGGATTTGAAGGCGTTGTGATCAAACTAATTTAGACTGAGCGCAATTTTTATACTTAACTTATTACAATAAAATATTTGGCAATTAAATTGTTTTTTTTTTATGCAAAAACCTTGATGTTATTAAAAATATAATTTTTTAACAAAAACAGAATGTAAAAGAGCTTTACAAACATAATCAATTTATTTTTGTAAAAGCTGTCACAAAAATATAAACATATCGTCGTATATCATGTTAGATATAAATATTTTTTTGACAAAATACACACACACACACATATATATATATATATATATATATATATATATATATATATATATATATATATATATATATACATATATACATACATATATACATATATAAAATAGCTTATTCTGATTCATTGACTGACTGATTCATCATCGAGCTAGTTACAAGCTACAAGTTACAAGCTTGATTTTTATGATTACATTACTGATTCAAAATGAGTAAATATGTATTTCAGTATATAAATGTCTTTCGCATACGAATAGTACGTTGGAACTCACTCCTATGATACAGTGGGGGTTGAAGCATCTACTTATCCCCTAGACAGCGAAGCGGGTTTCTATATATCTGTATACGATACACTGGTGTGCACTACGGGCTGATTCAGTGAGTTGAGTGATTTGCAGAAGGAAACCAGCATCGACCAGTTCCTTTCACTATCCAACATATATTCGTATCATCAATTACCCTCGAAGTGTTATCTGCAGATACTTGAAAATGCAATTGTATGGCATAGACGCATATCGCTATCTATTATGTGGTCGAGTATCCGTTACGGAATCCGACCTGCTCAGGCGTGGATAGAAGTGCACCTGGAGTAGTGGTAGCAGCACCTTCTCAAACAGTTTCTATATGGCACTTAGTAGCGTGATGGGTTTGCAGCTATATAGGCCACCTAGGGGTTTTCCTAACTTCGACAGCGTTACGACCAAGTCTTTTTTCCACGCCTAAGAAATGTATCTCAAACGCAGGATGGTTTTAAAAGTTTTGACTTTTAAAATAATTGTATGACACGCAAAAAAAATTGGAACTTAATCAAAAAAGATATTTATGGATACAATTTAAATTTTTTATCTTTTTTTTTATAGGACAGGCAACGCAAACGAGCGTGATGGTCACGTAATGGTAAGTGAATACCGCCGCCCACCGACAAATGGGGTTTTTTAGTGGTTAACACTCAAACTTGTGTTTTCCGGGGGTTGAACTGAACCAGGTTCTTTTCAACCCAGGAAGAAGCATTCTCAATGGATGCCTCGACGGAAGACACAAGTTTTTTGAGCACTTGTCGACGTTTTCCCGAGAAAGATCTGCACGGCCGCTGTAGAAGGCGTCCACCGTGGTGTCGTCTGCATAACAATGAATGCTAGGATCCTCTAACAAATCATTTATATGCAGAAGGAACAGTATTGGGGACAGCACATAGCCTTGGGGGACGCCAACGTTCACAGGCATTAATTGAGAGCAAAAACCATCGATAGCGACCTTTATGCTACGCCCAGTGAGGAGCGCCCTGTACCACCCTCGATCGAAGGCCTTCGCCGTGTCCAGACTAACTGCCAGGCCCTCTCCCTTGCTTTCAATAGCAGCAGCCCAGCGGTGGGTTAAGTACACTAAAAGATCACCGGTTGACCGACCATGGCAGAAGCCATATTGACGGACGGGTGATAGCGATAGGTAGTTAGTCGGGTCGGAACCATCATCTTTTTTCGGGATCAGGTGGATTAGGGCAGTCTTCCATGAATCAGGGAGTACGCCCAGTGAATAAGAGTGCCGAAATAAACGCGTTAGCACCGGTCACCACAGGTACCACGGAATGGTCGACGGCGTAGTTCCTCCGTTATTCAAAGTCGAGTTTGAGGCGAAGAGGAGATCGGCTTTCTCTTTCGCTGTGTGGACCAGGGTTTCGCTGTGTGGTGTCATTCTCGGTGCCCAACGGCGGAAGCGAAGACTGGCTGAAATTGCCAAGTGCAGCCTTTGAGAGGGCCAGAACTGACGTGTTCCAGACGGGTATCTCTCAAGCTTCTCGCCAATTTTAGATTTAGATTCTTTAATCATTGTAATTTAATAAAAAGTAACTTTTATAAAATACTTTTATTTTACATTTATATAAAAAAGAAAAAAAACACAAATGGTGCTAGTTTCGATATAATAATCATTCAAGCGATAATTTTAGATTCAATTCTGATATTTATTTGAATAAATATAAAAAATACCTTAATCACAGTATAGCAGTGTCTGGCTGTAAACTATGTTACGATTATTTAAAATAATTTGTATTTCCCTATTTTGATAAGACAGAATCCAATGTACATAACATTGGATCCGTTGGTCTACACACGATGTCTTATATTGTTTCATGTATCTTAAAATTAGCCGAAAAACGGAGAATAGCGTGTCTGGACGTTAGATATTCTTTGTACACAGTGTTGTTCTAATTCTAGCTAAAGTTAGAGAAAGTTTGTATTGGTATTTGACAGTAAATTGGTATTTGACAGTAAATTATTTGAGTGTGTCAACATGTAATATATATATTACAATGTTTTATTTTTATATATCTTTTTACTCTCTGTATTTTTTACACACTTACTATACTACTAAGTATACTTAGGTCATGTTTTCTCGGCTCATTTACACTAGTGTTAAGATATGAGATATAACTAAATTAGATTTAGTTTAAAATTAACGGAGATTTCAATCTACATTAATTTAGTTTAAGAAACATATTTTTTTATAAAATTAAACATAATACTAGATGAAGTAACATAAATTTACTGCAATTTATCGCACACTATCATTCATTCTTTTTAATTTATAAAATATTATTTATTCCAAAAAAAAAAAACATGAGACCATAGTGACAAAGTGAAACATCGTTTGAGTGTAAGCGCAATTGGTGGAGTTCAATTCACACTATGCGGATCATTATATAAAAAAAAATATTAAAATTTCCCTAATAATAAGAGATCGATCATTTTGCAGTGGGACAACGTCTGCCTGTAAATGCGATCAGTTGTGGGTTTGATTTTCAATCGGGGGAAAGATTATATTAAAATTACTTTTATTTCTTTGCTTTGGCAAGACAAAGCGTAACGTTGAATTCCGCTACTCAATGCGCAATGTCTCGAATTTGGCAAAAAGCGGAGTACGGAGTGTCTCAACACTAATTACTTCCTATCTAGCGAGATAAAAGCGTGAAGCTAAAATAAATAAGGAATGTTTCAATTTAGAGTAGAAATCAGTCAACGAAGTGTCTTGACACTATGTTCTCTCTAACTACCCTGCTATGCGGGATAAAGCGTGAAGCTGTTAAAAAGAACAAACTTATTGTAATTTTCCATAGTTATTTTTAGTTACTAAAAATAATTCTATTGTTCGGCCAAAGTCAATGGGATGCAATAATCCTTTTATCAAATTTAAATTATTTATCTCAAATTTTATATTATTTATCTCAAATTTTATATTATTTATCTCAAATTTTAGATATTGTTTTGTATAAAAGGATCTTGAATAAGTTTTCACTGCTCCAGCAGACATCATGAAGTAAGTTATATACTATGAGTAAATTTGTACTGTATTTTCTGGTTTCCTTTTTTATTATTTTTAAATATGATAATAATATTCTTATGTTTATAATAATTTGAATATTTGTTTAAGGTTGAATAATTTAATTGTGTTACCTCTTTTAATTGCTCTTGCCTTTGCAAATGAGGCAAAAGAACTAGAATGGTGGGAGACTACCGTCTTTTACCAGATTTACCCAAGATCTTTTATGGATAGTGATGGTGATGGTATAGGTGATTTGAAGGGTAAGTAGCACTTGACTTACAGAAAATGTAATTTTTTATCATCGTATATAAAAAAATACTTTAAAAATAAGTGTTTTATTCAATATTATTGTTTTGTACAATTTATTTTTTTCGTATTCTTAGACAGTAGAAATCATAATGACTCTAATTGGAATTTAGATTTTAGATATTAGACCGAAAAATAATAACCGTATCCACAATTTGGTAACATTCAGGAAACCCTAGGAGTCTCTGTCTCTGCTGGGGTGACGTTATTAAACGGGATAAAAAACAAATAAAAATCAATTTTCAAGTGCATGCCTCAAAATTCTTCTAAGGGCTAGTTTTAATATTTGTTGTCTTAAGCATAGCGTACATTTTTAGGTATTACTTCAAAACTGGAATATTTGAAGGAACTGGGGGTTGGAGCAACATGGCTTTCACCGATGTTTCAATCACCTATGTATGACTTCGGTTATGATATCGCTGACTTTTATAGTGTTCATAATGAATATGGAACTATGGAAGATTTTGAAAATCTAATTGCTAAAGCCAATGAATTAGGTTAGTAATAAACGTATGTTTTTTATATTATAAACCCAAAAAAAAAATTCTTAACTATTTTTTTTGCTCATAGATATAAAGATTGTGCTTGATTTTGTACCCAACCATGGAAGCAATGAAAGCGTTTGGTTCGAAGAAGCACTAAAAGGCCACGAAAAATATTACGACTACTTTATTTGGGAAGATCCAGTAGAAGATGAAAATGGAAGCTTACACCCACCTAATAACTGGGTAATTTACTCGGAACTTAAATATCTTTAAAAAAAATAAAGTATATTTTGTTAAGAGAATTCGTAACACGAATATTTACTTTTTAGAATAGCGTGTTTAGAAAGAGTGCTTGGGAATATAGGGAGGAAGTTGGCAAGTATTATTTGCATCAGTTCGTGATCGGTCAACCGGATTTTAACTACCGCAACCCAGATGTAGTGGAAGAGATGAAGAATGTTTTACGATTTTGGTTTGACAAGGGTGTTGCTGGCTTTCGTGTAGACGCTATCGCTCACTTGTTTGAAGTAGACAAAGAAAATTTTGGTGGTAAATACCCGGACGAACCTCGAAATCCCAGCGTTAACGATCCCGAAAGCTATGATTACGTAGAGCATCTATATACTAAAGATCAAGACGAGACATACGATATGGTATACCAGTGGAGAGAAATTTTCGATGAGTATTCAGAAAAAGATGGTTTAAAACGAGTCATGATGACTGAAGTATACGCTAGTCCTCAAGTTACTATGCGCTATTTTGGTGACGGTAAACGTGAGGGCTCTCATATGCCTTTTAATTTTGTGCTTATTTCTGATGTTAACGGAGATTCATCAGCTGCAGAAATTAAATATGCTCTTGATAAGTTTTTAACATTCAAACCGGTAGATAAACTCGCCAACTGGGTTGTAAGTAAATGTTCCCTACGATAATATTTTCATTTAAAATATAAAATATTATGTAATATTGTTAATAAATATTTCATTTCAGGCTGGAAACCACGACAATAATCGGGTGGCTTCAAGATTTAGTCCTGAATTGGTAGATGGTTTGAATATGATTGTTCTATTACTTCCTGGCATTGCGGTTACTTACATGGTTAGCATGAAATCTTTGATCTAAATTCTGTTTTCTATTCATGTTTAATATTAAATACATTAATATTTTACCGACAGGGCGAAGAAATAGGGATGGTAGATGGTTTTGTAAGCTGGGAAGATACAGTCGACCCGCAAGGGTGTAATACGGATGATCCCATCAATTATGCATCAGTTTCACGAGATCCTGAACGAACCCCATTCCAGTGGAGCTCCGAAAAGAATGCCGGTAACATAAGAAATCTATATAACATATATTTTTAAGTTCAATTACGTAATTGTTGTACAGAGTATTACAAATGTATATAGATACATTTTTATTGATGTTAATATTAATTGGTATAAAAGGCCTAAAGGCTCTGCTTTTTTTACTTTGCTTTTGAGATTACCTTTTAGTTTACTCAAGCTGATCCGATAAATAAAAATATAAAAAAAAACCTTGTAAAGAAAAAAATTAGAGTATTTCTTTTTGCTTCAGGTTTCTCAAGTGGAGACAAAACTTGGCTACCGGTCGCTGAGGGTTATGAAAGTTTAAACGTTGAGACCCAGCGTCTGATTGAAAGATCTCATCTAAATGTATATAAGACATTAGTGAAATTAAGAGCAGAACCTGCTTTTAGACATGGAAGATATGAATCTGTAGCATTTAATGGCGATGTGCTGGCAATTAGAAGGTTTGTGTCATATATAATAAAATATTATTACTAATATTTACTTTATTAGTTAGAGACATTTTATTGTCAAGACACTTAATTGTCAGCTTTTCACTCGAAATCGAGAAACTGCATGTGGCGATTTCAACGCCGTCTTCAACGAACAAAAGATAATTTAAGCTACGCTAGATTGCCATGGCCTTAAATCATTGCTTAAAAAGAAAAAAAAATCAATTCATATGTCTACTCATGTTTTTTTAATCTGACCTGAGCTGACGAGATGTCTATATCATGTCCAAATCATTTTGCCATTCATTTCGATACCAACACTTGTTATTATCAAAACAACTTAATCTGTTCCCGGAGATATTTCTATATACATACATCACTTGTCAGATTATATTGAAATGTCAGCGACAAGGCGGCATTAAACGTATGTTCATACGTACTGTATTAGATTGAATAATGTTTATTAAATTAAAATTTTAATATTTACGATACTGTAAATACTAGTTAATTTTAAACTATTCTTATATAATATTTATAAAGTTGATAAGAAATGGCGTGGCGTTGAGTTCCGTCACTCAACATGCAGCTCAGCCGGTAAATGAAGAATAGAGTGTTTTGATACTAAGTTCTCTCTGATGATGCTGCTATATAGAATTTACGCTGATGTTTTTTTATTAATATTATATTTTTTATTCCCTCACAGATGGCATCAAGGTGAAATATACATAGTCATCGTTAACTTCAGAGATGAGTCCTATAATATCGACCTGAGCTATTTCGAAAACGTATCTGGAGACTTGGAGATAATTGTACCTAGTATTCAATCACCAAAGAATATTGGGTGTGTATTGAAAGAAAATTTATATAGACTACTACATATATAGGTTTTACCCATCAAATTCAGTTTGTGGTCTTCTCTTCAAATTTATATACTATTAAGTAAATAATCTTTGATTTGAATTTTACAAATTAAATAAGTTAGCGTTTGTGGTCACATTTTGTTCAAAAATAACTGCTGACTCACTCCTTATTACATCAGGTATCAGTAAAAGTCCTGTCAAAATCGGTCCAGCCGATCTAAAGATTTTGTTTATTTGCTATGTTCACATATATTATATGAATATTGTAAGACAAACATACACATCAAGTTTATTTATTTGTACATTATACATGTTATAATTACACTTTTTTGCTCTATAGATTAACGTGGGCATAGAAATCTGACATTTGTCACACATAATTTTTATAGGAAAGAAAAAAGATTACAGGAAGTCTTCATTATTTATAATAACGTATTAGAATTACTAATAAAGAACAAAATACATATTATATTATTATATTAATATTTAATAAGACATGTGCGTTGCTAAGGCAATGTTCATTTTAGGCGTCAACCGTTCTAGTAGTAAATTTTCCAAAAGAATTTGGAAATATGTATAAAGAAATATTTTTATATATCATCACTTTTATCGCAATTTAAACAGAATACAATCTTAGATACCCACGGATTAATCTAAAAATAGCCGTCCACATCATTGTTAGTATAAATAAATCCCTTTTTATCATAGAGAATAATTTCAGCATATTTGTTATTGTATAACACAGTATATCATTTTTAGTACTTTGTAAAAATAATCTTTCTCGACATATGTTGTTTTAGAGTAATATCAAAAATAGATATAATTCTAAATGAAATTATTTTAAACGGATTAATCGCGTACATTTTAGTATTCGAAAATACAAAGATTTTTGTATCAACCAACAGACAAATGCTATCTTCTACCTGTGACCATGGAGTACTTTAAGGTGTTTGATACGCCAGGTTTAAAAAACTAATCGAATACCATATTATACGCGATTATTCCGTTTAAAATAGTTTCATTTTAAATGTATACAAATCATGAAAATTAAAGGTTTTATTATAGATATAAATTTATTGTATATATTTTTGTATATATAAATATATAAATATACATATATACATAAATATGGGCAAATATCAATTCAAAAAGTTTTAAATATTTTTCTATACAATTTTTTATTAAACTTACTATATAAAATGGTTTTTATTACAGAGATCTTCTCGAAGCAAACAATGTGGATATTTTGGGAAGTGAATCACTTGTTCTTAAAGTAGTCCAATAGTGTCAAGTAAGCAAAGTTAATGTTAAAGTTATTATATGAAGCTGTATTAAACTTTTTCTGCAAATACGTTATTTTCATTTTTTATACTCATTTTGTTAGCTTCACGCTCTATCCTAGTCGTTAACTTCTTCATACATGCCCTTCGGGGTTCTTAATGCTTTTTGCATGACCTTCCTTCAGTAACATCTATACTGGGTTTTCCAAAATCAATCGATTTTATTTGACATATCACAATAAATATTATGTAGTAATAAAAAACATGGAGATACTTATCGCTGAACAGCGTTCTCATTTGAATTGATTTACAAATGCATTAGACTATATCCATATCCATGTGTTAACAAATACTGGGATAATACTATCCCATAATGGAATGCTCAGGAAAGTTATACAATAATATAAATATAATAATTTCCCCAAATAGGGATCAAACTCACAACTTTCACGTTTCGTTAAGAGGTTGAACCACTGAACCATGACGGACTTAAGTCACTGTATTAAATATACAATAATTTACCCTGGCATCAGTATGCGTGTGTGGAACTGAATAACTTAACATATTAAATGGGGTATTAATGTATGACAAGTTTATATAGCTAATTTGCAAACATATCCATTTGGTCGTGAATAATAATAATAATTGTTAAAATGATGAAACGGTTCATTTGTTTTGATAGTAATTTAAATTGCTTCAAAAATGCGTTGACAAATTATAATTACGTAATTTATGTGATTTCAGTTTAGCAAATGTGGTGCTGTTTTAAATATAAGACTATGTCTTTTAGAATTAATTTCACTTCAAGATCAATTTAAATTTTTCTAATATTCAAAATTGCTATTAAATATTTCTTTTAGATTATTTTTTCACTATCAACAGATTGTGTAAATTAACGAAGTATTTATAACAAGGGTCATGTTCACGCAAACAATGTTACGGACATTCACTAGCTTAGAAATAAAACATTAGATCTAGATATGGAACACAATGTCTATAAAATCAAAGAGAAATGGAGAGTGAAATAACTGATTAAGACATGTATACATAGATTTTCTTAAATTATCACCTTCTTACCTAATTTTTTGGACAGCGGGGGAATGATTATATTTAAATTATTTTAATTTTTTCGCTATGGCAAGACAAAGTGCGACGTTGAGTTCCACCTCTTGGCACGCTATGTCTCGAATTCGGTGGGAAGCGAAGCATGGAGTGTCTTCACACCAGTTACTTTTCGTCTACCCTACTATGCGGGACAAAAATGTGAAGCAAAAAAATTACATATGTACTACCATGATCATATACCAAAATATCACAATCTGCAATCGTTGTCTGTCTGTTTTTCTGTTTGTTCCTTCTAATCTCTGGAATAGCTGTACTTATTTTTGAGAAACTTTCATTTGCAGATATAATTATATATGTTATATAATTAGAAGTAACTTAAGCTACTTCTATTTTCGATTTAAATTAAAGACCCAGAAAAGTTAAATTCCATGCAGACGAAGTCGGGGTAAATTTAGTTAAATATTTAATTTCGTACAATTTTAATTGTCTTGTGAAAGTATCACAGATAATGTTTCAACGAAATGTCAAAATTTACTTATAGTTGCTCATTCATTAATTATGAGTCGGGTACTGAATATTTCGATATTGTTAATATTAAATGTTTACTCTGCGTTGGCCATTACCATCAACCATATTTTTGAAAGCTTTTTCACTTATATAAATATATATATATATATATATATATATATATATATATATATTCGCAGTACAAAGTTATAAGCTGAATACACAACTCAATTAAGTATGAAGGCAACATTTAGTAAGAAACATCCAAATCCTATGTACATCATAAGATAATTAACAAAACTTTGAATTACTGACGTGATGATTAATTTGTTTCTTAAGTTAACTTTAGATATGTTCTTTTTATCAAAGGTTTTTGTAATTTCTAAATAAAATTGTTTTTTTTTATTTTTTATATTACATTCCGGTAAGTCCTAGTAACTTGTCATGTCGCTTGCCGTTTATCGAATTGTAAATAACGGAATTAAACAGAGGATATGTACCTATGTCGAACTCAAGTGCACTTACGTATATATGAGTAAAATTTGAGTTTTTAGGAAAATGATAATTTAGATTAAAATAAACTATTAAAATAAAAAAATCCCTAGTTTGTATATATACAATAAAATCCCTAGTTTGTATATATTCTATAGAATACACTACATATAACGTAAATTGTACTGTAACGGGAGATCATAAAAACAATCTATTTACTTAGTATATTGCATGTTAAGTAACGGACACATTCACATTTGACGCTACACATTTTATCCATAGAAAAACGTTTTAAAAAAATTGTCGAAAAAAATGTTTAAATAGATAATTAATTTAAATAACAGGCATAATTGTATTGAAAACTATAACTGGAATTCGATATTGTCCAAAATAACAATTCAACGTCAACGAATTCCAACTATCAAGCCTACACTGTTAAAAGCAATTTTAAGTAAGTTTACGTGATGATTGTACAGCATTAATTTTTTTTTCCAAGCTTCACGCTCTATCCAAACAACAACTCAATGTCAAGGTACTTTTTGACTGTCCGAGATCGAGTCATTCGTGTTACATGGCAAACTAACAGCTTTGACTAACACGCTTTAACCTTTTACCAGAACGGAAAAATAAAATAAAATAATATAAATGTGATCATACCTTTTATTGAGAATCGAACCTACGATAAGGATAATGGACCCAAAATTATATGACTTTTAGATAATGGACACAAAATTATGTTTTATGAATTTATATAGAAGGCAATTCATTTATTGGTAAATTGGGACAGCATCTTAACGTATGCGCGACGGTCGTGGGTTATAACTACCGACTACCCAATAAAAGAATGGTTATATTTCAATTTTTTCTATCTTGGCTCGTATATTAAAATGCAGCGTTGAGTTCCGCCACTTGTTCAGTGACAGAACAGTGCAGTGAATAATTTATGTATTTCAGCAAACACTTCTCAAAACATTTTGTTACTTTAATCCATACGCAATAAATTCTTCATGCCTATATATATTATATTTAAGTAGAATTTTATTATTTTACATAATTTTAACAGAATATAGAAATATTATCAGATCTTGAACGCAGCATATATACAAATATCCTATATATAGTGTTCATGAAACATAATTTTCTCTATTGCTTAAAAAAAACACTTATAATGCACCAAACGTATTAGAAATAAGGTTCCACGCAAGGCAATTCGTGTCAATTAGTAGTACCGTAGAAGTTGACGATCAACAAGCGACGCAGTTTATACATTGAACATTTTGCTATAAATATAATATTTTAAGCGAAAAGGAAAACTTTGAATATGGATAGACAGATTGATGGAATAATATTTTCTTTTATTACTTATCTATTTGCTAGCTTTGCATATACAGTGTTTCCCAATAGGGTTGATAGGATTTTGATAGCTCACAGCTACCATTTTAGTTATTTAACATTTGACATTTGTAATGTTTTGTTTAATAGTGTTTGCCATTTAATTATGAATAAGTTTACGTTACCTCAACTTTCTTGCATTGTCTTGTATTGTCTCTACTCAAAGAGCTTTTCATGCTAAATATGGTCGTCATGGTGCACTGTCTGAGCTCGCTATACGTCGCATAATCCAAAAACTGGAAAGTGAATATTCTTTACACGATAGTAGACCACCAACACGACAACGAACAGGCCGAAGTGAAGAAAATATTGCCGCCGTATCAGCCAGTATCGAAAAAAATCAAAATGTTTCCGTTCCACGACGTGCACTAAAATTGGGCTTATCCAGAATGACAAACTGGCGAATTTTACATATGAAAAATTGACTGTTTGGTGCGGATTATGGTAAGGTGGAATTATTGGCCCCTACTTTTTCAAAAACGACGAAGGCCGTACTGTTACTGTCAATGGCGACCGTTATCGTGACATGTTGAACGATTTTTTTTTCCTGAAGTGTATGAAATCGATGCGGACGACATTTATTTTCAACAAGATGGTGCAACACGCCACACTGCGACCGTCACAATAGATTTATTGCGTGATAAGTTTGGTGAATCGGTTATTTCTCGCAACGGTCCTCACAATTGGCCACCAAGATCATGCGATTTAACAGCCGTGGATTGTTTTTTGTGGGGGTAAGTTAAATCTCAAGTATATGCCAATAAATCAGTTACGACTCAAGACCTTGAACGCAACATTCGAGCGACTACAGCGGCCATACCAGCCGAAATGCTGCACCGAGTGATCGAAAATTGGACCGATCGTATTCACCCGTACAAAAAAGTCGTGGTGGTCATTTGAACGATATTTTGTGTAAGTCATAAATAGCATAAAATTTACTATCAAATAAATTCATTGAGCACGAAATTCAAACATATATTACATGTTTTAATTCATTTTTAAAACATATTGTTCTTATTGTAAAACCCCATATATTGTGTATTTAATATACATAAATTTCAGTATATATATATATATATATATATATATATATATATATATATATATATATATATATATAAGCGATGGAAGACTTGCTTGCAGTGACCCCTGCCAGCCTAACATAACATCAATAGCTGTGTAAGGCTGCAACATTCCAAAAAAATTTCAAAACATATCGTTCTTATTGGGAAACCCCATATATATGCATACATACATACATATTTACATATATATTTGTATGCAAATATAGGTTTGTCTATCTTTATATCTATCTTTCAACCAATCGGACAACGTAAGAAAACTTGAAAACTGTTAAATAGATCTAAAATTAATCCAAAAATATTATAGCTCTTACATCCAATTTGTGAAGTTTATCCTTAATGTGTCGATAACTTTATGATGCTTAAAATAATGAGAGAACATTATGTTTAATATTATTGTTTTCTAAAGTACCTAGTTTCAAGACACTCCGTACTTCGCTTTTCACAGAATTCTAAACATCGCGTGTTGAGTGGTGGAATTGAACACTGCACTCCCAATCCCTTAATATTTTAAATTGAATCTAATACTCCAATACTGTCATTATAACAGGCATTGATAATTACTTATAATTAATGTGTTTGTACATTACACATTTTATTGAATATATTTAACAACATAAAAAAAAAACACGTACGAAAATCTGTTCATTCATTATATATGACAAGTAGCAAAAGTGGAAATACGCAAAACATGAGAAAAGGATAAAAGATTATATAATTTAACATATTATCAAAGGAGATATGATAGAATGACATATATCAAGGTTTAACTTAATGGAGATAATTTACCTAGAAGTGACAATATTGCTTATTTCTTTAAAAATGAAATATTCGAAATAACCAAAGATATGTCTTAAATTTTTCAATTTTTTTCAGTTTATTAATTTCAGATCAAATATAGGTTTACATTCTTTGAATGTAAACACTCGATGCGCATATTTATTTTTTATAAAGAAAAATATTTTGAGACAAGCAACAGAGATATTGTCATACATTTCGGAGGATTAATTAAAAATAAATTGAGAATCCATGTTTCGTTTTTGTTATTATGTTAAAATATATTTTTATTACTTTTACAACGTAGCCATTTTCGAGGTAGCGCTTGGGAGTACAGGGAGGAACTTGGCAAATATTATTTGCATCAATTTGTCGTCGGTCAGCCTGACTTAAACTATCGTAATCCTGATGTCGTTGATGAAATGCAAGTAAGTAATTTCTTCACACCATAACATTTCGTGCTCTACCGAATTCGAGACATTGCATCTTGAGTGGCGGAACTCAACGCCGCGCTTTGTCTTACCAAAGCACTGGAAATAAAAATAAATTAAACATAATTATTCCCCCGAGTGGGAATCAAACCCATTACCGATCGCGTTTACTGTCAGACACTGTCCCAGTGAGCCATGACTGGTCTCTAAGTAAGTATTCTCCAATAACTCTAATAGTTTTTCGCTAATGTTCTATGATGCCTTAGTGTGATTATTGAGGGACGAATTACTATTGGAACTAATTATATTGTTCATATTTCCTAGCTTTTAAGTACTTGCACTATTAATGTTATGAGTCTTATCACGCCATATCTTTAAACGGGCGTAGAGTGACTTTTTAGAACAGTATCAGGTCATTACCCTACAAATTTTTAAAAATACAATAATTATATCTAAAAATAACAGTATAAAACAACATCACTACTGCTAAATGTCGAATTTATAATAAAAAATATAAATATTTTTACAAACAGAAAATGAAGTTGTTAAAACATTTTCCTTATAACTAGCCATTGTCTTTAACTGCCTAAATTTTAATCTCAGGACATAATACGATTTTGGCTTGACAAAGGCGTGGCCGGATTTAGGGTTGATGCTGTAAACTGCTTATTCGAAGTTGATAAGAAGCTTTTCGGTGGAAAGTACCCTGATGAGCCATACTCTGGAAGAACTGATGTAGATACTGAATCACACTATTACTTGGCTCACGTTTACACAAAAGACCAGAATGAAACTTACTAGTATTTATAATTATAAATGTACAGTGAAAATGTTAGTATGTTTAGAATTTTCTTCTTCTACTTTAGGGTGAGGAAGTAGGTGTGGTTGATGGCTATGTAAGCTGGGAGGACACTGTAGATCCTCCAGGATGTAACACAAACGACCCTATTAACTATGTCAAGTCATCAAGAGATTCTGAACGTACTCCGTTCCAGTGGAATTCAGAAAAAAATGCAGGTGGGAAAACTTTCTACTTTATACTTATACATATTGTATTAAGGGATATTTCTTAGAGGCTTGTAAGAGCTTCTGATAGTAAAAGCGATCAGTGTTGGGTTCGATTCCCACTCAGGGGAGTGAAGATATTTAATTTTTTTTCATTTCCTCGTTCTGGTAAGACAAAATACGGAGTTGTGTTCCGCTACTCAACATGCAGTGTCTCGAATTCGGCGGAAAGCGAAATACGGTGCGTTTTGACATTTTGTCCTTTTTGTACGGGAAAAAAACGTGAAGCTAAAAAAAAATATTAACAGTATGTTTAAATATTTATGTAGTTTATTTAAGCAAGTTTATGTAAGCAAAATTTTTGCACGATTTTATCAGAAATCATAGTAAAAGTATTTCATAAATTTTCGTACTTAGTCATCTGTAAAAGAAACTTGGCTGTGTTTCAAGTATAGATGTATATGCTTTAAAATAAAATGAGCTGTACAGTCCTTTGTTTTATATTTTGAAATAATGTGCTAAATTGAACTCGTTTAATACTAGGATCAATAATAATCGATCGACAAATTTATAATCGATGCTCATTTTTATATCGTTTCATACTTTACATATAAAAATATTAGCTTTTTGAATAAAAATTTTAGAAAATCTATTTAAGACATTGATTTTTGACCTATATTTTTCGCAGGTTTCTCCACATCTAATAAGACTTGGTTACCAGTAACGGAGGGTTATGAGTCACTAAATGTTGAAGTTCAGAGATTAGCGCAAAGATCTCAATTGAAAGTGAATCAAGCGTTAGCCGATCTCCGACAGGAAAAAGTGTTTAGATATGGAAGATACAACATAAACAATGATGTGTTTGCTTTTAGAAGGTAATCTCATTCTAATTAAAGGTAATCAATTTGTCCGAGAAAAAGCCGGAGGCGCGTCCTACCTTTCTCCCACTTATAATGAACCATTAGAGGTAATCATAGTAAAAGAAAAGATAGCCAAACCGGCCCCGTCCCGCCGCTAGCCGTGAATTCCGACCGACCGTGATCCTTAAAAACTTGGTATTGAACCCTCCGGGACGCAACGCAATGAAACAGTTAACGTATATGATACATACAATGCCTTTGCAAACGATCAATTATTAGTTACCTATTCGATAGTTTATTATAAGATAGATTTGTGATGATGACTGGTTTGTGAGACCAATATAAGCTGTTGATTGGTTTGTGAGACCAATATATGTCGTCGATTGGTTTCTGAGGCCAATATATAATGATGATACGTCGATTGGCCTACCAGACTAATATTACTTTCCGGTTCATATATCACAACCGCTAGGCGGCCGATTGTGTTATGTTCACACACAGCACATTCGTAGCAGCTGTTTGTCAAAACCAACAATTAAACTCAATTAGGTGCCACCGACATCAGATATCAGCCATAGATTCGCCGAACACTGACAGTCGTGTGTTACATTATGTGTTCTATTACCAAACAAGGCGCTAGACAAACAGTCGAACACCATTACGTACTACAGCATCTCGTGAGATAATAGTACAGCACTCCTCGCAAGGACCTCACTAAAACGTACTTCGAAACTATGCTAATTATATCAGCCTTGGTGACGCCCAGCAGCATTGGTTTACGCCACAGACAACGAATATCAGTAAGCTATAAGCTCGCCAAACATCGAAAGTCAGGCGGCATGGTGTGTCTCTATCACATAGACCCACTATATGTATCGCCTCAAATACATATATTTATATTCTTATTAGAATTTCATTTGCATAAGATTGTGCCAATATTCGCCATAAAGCCATATATGATATATATTTTATATGCAGTACGAGTCTTTCAGCTCAGCATATATGTTAGTACTTTAGTACATAAGGAAGTTGACTCGACCGACACATGCTGCCTCCCTATATATGCCACGCCACGCCATGCCCTATATTTAAAATAACAGTATGACACAAAAAAATTGGAACTAAATCATATATTTATAGATACAATTTAATTTTTTTATCTTTAATCATTGTAATTTAAAAAAAAATAACTTCTAGAAAAACTTTTACTTTATATTTATCTAAAAAAGTAAAACATGAATGTCGCTAGTTTCAATATAATAATTATTCAAGCGATAATTTTTGATTCAATTATGGTATTTATTTGAATAAATATCAAATAAAATTTTAATCGCATTGGACCAATATTTCCCTAATCTGATAAGACAAAAGCGAACGTTAAGTTCCGCTGGTCTACACACAATGTCTCAAATTGTTTCATATATCTTAAGTTAGGTGAAAAACGGAGAACGTCACGAATTTGGCGGAAAGCGGAGTACGGAGTATCTTGACACTAGGTAGCGTGCTACTAGCTAAGAGCGTGAAGCTAAAAAAATTAAGGAATGATCAATTTGGAGTGGCAATTAGTCAACGAAGTGTCTTGACACTATGCTTTCTCTGACTACCCTGCTGTGCGGGATAGAACGTGAAGGTGTGAAAAGGAACAAACTTATAACTTTCCATAACTATTTTTAGTTACTAAAAATAATTCTATCTTTCGGCCAAAACCAATTGCACTAATCTTTTATCAAATTCCGTATATTTATCTCATATTTTAGATATTGTTTTGTATAAAAGGCTCTTTTGTATGTTTTTACTGCTCCAGTAGACATCATGAAGTAAGTTATATGCTATGAGTAAATTTGTACTGTATTTCCTGGTTTCCTTTTTTTTATTATTTATAAATATGATAGTAATTTTCTGTTTATAATAATTTGAATATTTGTTTAAGGTTGAATAATTTAATTGTGTTACCTCTTTTAATTGCTCTTGCCTTTGCAAATGAGGCAAAAGAATTAGAATGGTGGGAGACTACCGTCTTCTATCAGATTTACCCAAGATCTTTTAAGGATAGTGATGGTGATGGTATAGGTGATTTGAAGGGTAAGTAGCACTTGACTTACAGAAAATGTAATTTTTTATCATCGTATATAAAAAAATACTTTAAAAATAAGTGTTTTATTCAATATTATTGTTTTGTGTACTTTAATTTTTTCATATTCCTAGACAGGAGAAATCAAAATGACTCTAATTGGAAATTAGACTTTAGATATTAGACCGAAAAATAATAACCGTATCCACAATTTGGTAACATTCAGGAAACCCTGGGAGTCTCTGTCTCTGCTGGAGTGACGTTATTAAACGGGATAAAAAACAAATAGAAATCAATTTTCAAGTGCATGCCTCAAAATTCTTCTAAGGGCTAGTTTTAATATTCAAGCTTATATATATATATATATATATATATATATATATATATATATATATATATATATATATATATTGCTTATATACGTATATTTTTAGGTATTACTTCAAAACTGGAATATTTGAAGGAATTGGGGGTTGGAGCAACATGGCTTTCACCAATTTTTCAATCACCTATGTATGACTTCGGTTATGATATCGCTGACTTTTATAGTGTTCATAATGAATATGGAACTATGGAAGATTTTGAAAATCTAATTGCTAAAGCCAATGAATTAGGTTAGTAATAAACGTATGTTTTTTATATTATAAACCCAAAAAAAAATTCTTAACTATTTTTTTTGCTCATAGATATAAAGATTGTGCTTGATTTTGTACCCAACCATGGAAGCAATGAAAGCGTTTGGTTCGAAGAAGCACTAAAAGGCCACGAAAAATATTACGACTACTTTATTTGGGAAGATCCAGTAGAAGATGAAAATGGAAACTTACATCCACCTAATAACTGGGTAATTTACTCGTAACTTAAATAGCTTTAAAAAAATAATTATATTTTGTTTAGAGAATTCGTAACACCAATATTTTCTTTTTAGAATAGCGTGTTTAGAAAGAGTGCTTGGGAATATAGGGAGGAAGTTGGCAAGTATTATTTGCATCAGTTCGTGATCGGTCAACCGGATTTTAACTACCGCAACCCAGATGTAGTGGAAGAGATGAAGAATGTTTTACGATTTTGGTTTGACAAGGGTGTTGCTGGCTTTCGTGTAGACGCTATCGCTCACTTGTTTGAAGTAGACAAAGAAAATTTTGGTGGTAAATACCCGGACGAACCTCGAAATCCCAGCGTTAACGATCCCGAAAGCTATGATTACGTAGAGCATCTATATACTAAAGATCAAGACGAGACATACGATATGGTATACCAGTGGAGAGAAATTTTCGATGAGTATTCAGAAAAAGATGGTTTAAAACGAGTCATGATGACTGAAGTATACGCTAGTCCTCAAGTTACTATGCGCTATTTTGGTGACGGTAAACGTGAGGGCTCTCATATGCCTTTTAATTTTGTGCTTATTTCTGATGTTAACGGAGATTCATCAGCTGCAGAAATTAAATATGCTCTTGATAAGTTTTTAACATTCAAACCGGTAGATAAACTCGCCAACTGGGTTGTAAGTAAATGTTCCCTACGATAATATTTTCATTTAAAATATAAAATATTATGTAATATTGTTAATAAATATTTCATTTCAGGCTGGAAACCACGACAATAATCGGGTGGCTTCAAGATTTAGTCCTGAATTGGTAGATGGTTTGAATATGATTGTTCTATTACTTCCTGGCATTGCGGTTACTTACATGGTTAGCATGAAATCTTTGATCTAAATTCTGTTTTCTATTCATGTTTAATATTAAATACATTAATATTTTACCGACAGGGCGAAGAAATAGGGATGGTAGATGGTTTTGTAAGCTGGGAAGATACAGTCGACCCGCAAGGGTGTAATACGGATGATCCCATCAATTATGCATCAGTTTCACGAGATCCTGAACGAACCCCATTCCAGTGGAGCTCCGAAAAGAATGCCGGTAACATAAGAAATCTATATATATTTTAAGTTCAATTACGTAATTGTTGTACAGAGTATTACAAATGTATATAGATACATTTTTATTGATGTTAATATTAATTGGTATAAAAGGCCTAAAGGCTTTGTTTTTTTTTGCTTTTAGAGATTGCTTTTTTAGTGTACTTAAGCTGATCTGATAAATGTAAAAATATAAAAAAACCTTGTAAAGAAAAAAATTAGAGTATTTCTTTTTGCTTCAGGTTTCTCAAGTGGAGACAAAACTTGGCTACCGGTCGCTGAGGGTTATGAAAGTTTAAACGTTGAGACCCAGCGTCTGATTGAAAGATCTCATCTAAATGTATATAAGACATTAGTGAAATTAAGAGCAGAACCTGCTTTTAGACATGGAAGATATGAATCTGTAGCATTTAATGGCGATGTGCTAGCAATTAGAAGGTTTGTGTCATATATAATAAAATATTATTACTAATATTTACTTTATTAGTTAGAGACAATTTATTGTCAAGACACTTGTCTGCTTTTCACCCAAAATCAACAAATTGCATGTGGCAAATTCGACGCAGTGATTTGTCTTGCCAGGGTGGAAAACTAAAAGTAAATAAAATAAAATTGAAATTTTGATTATTGTTACCTATTTTAATAAGTTAGGCTCCACTAGACATGTATGCATATATGATAATAGATGCATAGAAACGGTCAAGTTAATTCATTTTATTACAAAATATAACCATTAAAATTAGAAATTTACTTGAATATAAAATTTCTAAATTAAGTAATAATAAAAATATATTATTGTTTTTTATCTGTATGCCTTTTCTGTTTTACGCGAGATACGCAGTTTTACCAAAATATTTTTTGTCAATTCACTATCAAAAGACATCATTTTTATTGGATAAATAAATTTAAGCTTCGCTAGATTGCCATGGCCTTAAATCATTGTTTATCAAGAAAAAGAATCTCAAGTTATATGTCTACTGATGTTTTTTTTTAATCTGACCTGAGCTGCCGAGTGTTTGTATCATCTTCAAATCATTTTGCCAAGCATTTCAATACTAACACTTGTTATTATCAAAATAACTCAATCTGTTCTCGGAGATATTTTATATACATACATAACTTGTCAGATTATATCGAAATGTCAGCAACAAGACGGCATTAAGTTCATACGTACTGAATTCGACTGAATGTTTATTAAATTAAAATTTTAATATTAACGATACTGTAAACACTAGTAAATTTTAAGCTATTCTTATATAATATCGATAAAGTTGATAAGACATGGCGTGGCGTTGAGTTCTGCCACTCAACATGCGGCTCAGCAGGTAAATGAAGAATAGAGTGTTTTGATACTAAGTTCTCCCTGTTGATGCTGCTATATAGAATTTACTCTGATGTTTTTTTATTAATATTATATTTTTTATTCCCTCACAGGTGGCATCAAGGTGAAATATACATAGTCATCGTTAACTTTAGAAATGAGTCCTATAATATTGACCTGAGTTATTTCGAAAACGTGTCTGGAGATTTGGAGATAATAGTACCTAGTATTCAATCACCAAAGAATATTGGGTGTGTATTGAAAGGAATATTTATATAGACTACTACGTATATAGGTTTTATCCATCAAATTCAGTTTGTCTGTGTTGTATGTTATATGAATATTATAACACAAACAGGCATACCAAGTTTATTTATTTGTAGATTATACAAGTTTTAATTATACTGTTTTGCTATATAGATTAACGTGGGCATAGAAATCTTATATTTGTCACACATAATTTGTATAGGAAAGAAAAAAGAGTACAGGAAGTCTTCATTATTTATAATAACGTATTAGAATTCTACCTAATGCACTAAATAAATATTGCATTATTATATAATACGACATGTGCGTTGCTAAGGCAATATTTATTTTACGCATCAACCGTTCTAGTAGTACTTTTTCCTCAAAAAGTGGGAAATACGTAAAAGAGAATATTTTTATATATCAACACTTTTATCACAATTTAAACAGAATACAATCTTAGATACCCACGGATTAATCTAAAAATAGCCGTCCACATCATTGTTAGTATAAATAAATCCCTTTTTATCATAGAGAATAATTTCAGCATATTTGTTATTGTATAACACAGTATATCATTTTTAGTACTTTGTAAAAATAATCTTTCTCGATATATGTTGTTTTAGAGTAATATCAAAAATAGATATAATTCTAAATGAAATTATTTTAAACGGATTAATCGCGTACATTTTAGTATTCGAAAATACAAAGATTTTTGTATCAACCAACAGACAAATGCTATCTTAGTCTACCTGTGACCATGGAGTACTTTAAAGTGTTTGATACGCCAGGTTTCCAAAAATATATTTTCGAATACCATATTATACGCGATTAATCCGTTTAAAATAGTTTCATTTTAAATGTATACAAATCATGAAAATTAAATGTTTTATTACAGATATAATTTTATTGTATATATTTTTGTATATATACATATATACATAAATATGAGCAAATATCAATTCAAAAAGTTTTAAATATTTTTCTATACAACTTTTTATTAAACTTACTAAATAAAATGGTTTTTGTTGCAGAGATCTTCTCGAAGCAAACAATGTGGATATTTTGGGAAGTGAATCACTTGTTCTTAAAGTAGTCCAATAGTGTCAAGTAAGCAAAGTTAATGTTAAAGTTATTATATGAAGCTGTATTAAACTTTTTCTGAAAATACGTTATTTTCATTTTTTATACTCATTTTGTTAGCTTCACGCTCTATCCCTAGCGTGGTATTCAGGTAGAACGGTGCTCCAAATACCTACAGTCATTAACGTCTTCATACATGCCCTTCGGGGTTCCTGATGCTTTTTACATGACCTTCCTTCAGTAACATCTATACTGGGTTTTCCAAAATCAATCGATTTTATCTGACAAATCACAATAAATATTATGTAGTAATAAAAAAAAATGGAGACACTTATCGCTGAACAGCGTTCTCATTTGAATTGTTTTACAAATACATTAGACTATATCCATATCCATGTGTTAACAAATACTGGGATAATACTATCCCATAATGGAATGCTCAGGAAAGTTATACAATAATATAAATATAATAATTTCCCCAAATAGGGATCAAGCTCACAACCTTCACGTTTCGTTAAGAGGTTGAACCACTGAACCATGACGGACTTAAGTCACTGTATTAAATATACAATAATTTACCCTGGCATCAGTATGCGTGTGTGGAACTGAATAACTTAACATATTAAATGGGTTATTAATGTATGACAGGTTTATATAGCTAATTTGCAAACATATCCATTTGGTCGTGAATAATAATAATAATTGTTAAAATGATGAAACGGTTCATTTGTTTTGATAGTAATTTAAATTATTTCAAAAAAGCGTTGACAAATTAAAATTATTATCAAAATAAAATTAACAATTTCTTTCAATTATTTAAGGCGGAATGTAGAGACATAGAGTCCTGACAGTAGATGTCTCTAAATACACTTCTCAGTGGAATAAAGACAGAAATTACGTGATTTCAGTTTATAGGAGCCAATGTGGTGCTGTTTTAAATATTAGACTATAACTTTTAGCATTAATTTCACTTCAAGAAATATCTATTCTAAAATATTTATATCTTTTCTGAAAATTTAAAATGACTAGACTAGACTTTGTAATTTCTTTTAATCTGGGATAAAGTGAGGAAATCCTTGAATACATGTACATATAGTGTAGCAATTTAGTAATTACATATAATATTACCAGTCATTATCTAAAGTAGGTTAATCACTTTGACTGAAAATTCTATAATACATCACATTAAGTTTTATCCCTATTTTATCCCATGAAGTTATGTCTGGGAACAAACTTACAATGAACATATTAATTTATTCAGAAGGTGAAAATTATCAACACAGAAAGCAATTTATATATATATATGTATATATATATATATATATATATATATATATATATATATATATATATATATATATATATATATATACACTCCCATAACATAGTAAACAACGCGTTGCCTTTGCAACTTGGATTTTACTTTATAGAAAAGTGTATGTTAAACACATGGTAGTGTTTGACATACAGGTATTTCAAAAATATTATCATTTGTTTTTCCTTCTGTATATAAACTATAAATGTAGCAATTTTCATCCTCTGTTCGCATTATTTTCGTGAAAAGGGGTATACAGATTTAGCTTCATGTATTTTTTTTATAATGACATGACATGATATAAAGTACCTAGCGGCAAGACACTCCGTACGTCGCTTTCCACCGAATTCGAGACATTGTGTGTTGAGTGTTGGAAATCAATACTGCACTTTGTCTTTGTACCAGACCGAGGAAATGAAATAATTTTTTAAAATATACACTTCCCCGAGTAGGGATCGAACCCAAAACCGGTCGCGTTTACATTCAGACACTGTCCCACTGCGGCATGATCAGCCTCTGCGTATTACATATTAATACATACGCGTAAGTATACAGTACTTGAAGATAAACAAAATCCATCTTAGCTTGTATTAAATGCTCTCTAACAAGAGCTTACCTTAATGAATAATGCACAAGCGACATTGAAAAGGATTAAATTTGAATTTGAAGGCACCCTCCATCCATATTCTGGGTCATATTTTATTTAATATACGCCTGAATTTAGTTCCAGTAACGTTATGATTTACTCGGCTTACTCGAAATGTCTAATAGAATTATTAATATGCAGAATATTTTAAGTTATGTGTGTATATAATACACCGCATTATCTTGTAGAGAGATTGTAGTAGCGTCATTTGGGTCATGATTCCGAATTTCGTTTCTTATTTTAAGAAGTTTTCTTTTAATCCTTTCCCACGTCTTCGAAGGAACCTTTAGAATTTCAGCTTGCTATAAATAGTAGTAAGTAGGATTGTACGTTGTCTGTCAGTCGTCTAAAAGTCAATAATGGAATGAAATATACTCACATTATTTGTTAGACTTACATATATTACTTATTATATTTATAATTAAAACGTAAGTGATCGCGGTCTGTACATGGAAGATATAGGAGGAAAACTCAAGGATTTTTGCCATTATATTACAATCTGTTTGTCTATATGTTTGTGCACGCTAATCTCGGAAAGGGCCTTATTCAATTGCTTTATAAAAATCAAATTAATGTCAATTAAAATTTCTTCTTCTTCTTCTTCTTTCTTCTGTTCTTCAAAATTGCTATTGAATATTTTTTTTAGAATATTTTTTTCACTATCAACAGGTTGTGTAAATTAACGAAGTATTTATAACAAGGGTCATGTTCACGCAAACAATGTTACGGACATTCACTAGCTTAGAAATAAAACATTAGATCTAGATATGGAACACAATGTCTATAAAATGAAAGAGAAACGCAGAATGAAATAACTAATTTAGAAATGTATACATAGATTTTCTTTAATTATCTCTTACTCATATGAAAGATGTGTGAGTTTTAAAAAGGACTGTGCTTATCTATACAAATAAATAAAATTGGAGTGATTGTTTGTAATATTAAAATATAATCATTTTTTGGACAGCGTCTGACTGTAAACGTGATTCGTTGTAGGTTTGATTTGCACTCGGGGGAATGATTATATTTAAATTATTTTCACTTTCGCTATGACAAGACAAAATGCGACGTTGAGTTCCATCTCTGAGCACGCAATGTTTCGAATTCGGTGGAAAGCGAAGTATGGAGTGTCTTGACACCAGATACTTTTTGTCTACCCTGCTATGTGGGACAAAAAAATTACATATATACACATGATACATATATCAAAATATCACATTCTGCAATAATTGTCTGTCTGTTTTTCTGTTTGTTCCGGCTAATAGCTGGACTTATTTTTGCGAAACTTTCATTTGCACTTAGGTTATATAATTAGAAGTTACTTAAGCTATTTTTATTTTCGATATAACATAAAGACCCAGAAAAGTTAAATTCCATGCAGACGAAGTCGGGATAAATTTAGTTAAATATTTAATTTCGTACAATTTTAATTGTCTTGTGAAAGTATCACAGGTAATGTTTCAATGAAATGTCAAAATTCATTTATAGTTGCTCATTCATTAATTATGAGTCGGGTACTGAATATTTCGATATTGTTAATATTAAATGTTTACTCTGCGTTGGCCATTACCATCAACCATATTTTTGAAAGCTTTTTTCACTCATATATATATATATATATATATATATATATATATATATATATATCCGTATATATATAAATATATATTTATATATATATATATACGGATACAGGCGTTGTTTCCTGCACTACGTTCGCAGTACAAAGTTATAAGCTGAATACACAACTCAATTAAGTATGAAGGCAACATTTAGTAAGAAACATCCAAATCCTATGTACATAATAAGATAATTAACAAAACTTTGAACTACTGACGAGATGATTAATTTGTTTCTTAAGTTACCTTTAGATATGTTCTTTTTATCAAAGGTTTTTGTAATTTCTAAATAAAATAATTATTTTTTTTATTTTTTATATTACATTCCGGTAAGTCCTAGTAACTTGTCATGTCGCTTGCCGTTCATCTAATTGTAAATAACGGAATTAAACAGAGGATATGTACCTATGTCGAACTCAACTGCACTTACGTATTTAAGTAGATTTGAGTTTTTAGGAAAATGATAATTTAGATTAAAATAAATGATTAAAATCAATAAATAATCCTAGTTTGTATATAGTCTACACTACATATAACGTAAATTGTACTGTAACGGGAGATCATAAAAACAATCTATTTACTTAGTATATTGCATGTTAAGTAACGGACACATTCACATTTGACGCTACACATTTTATCCATAGAAAAACGTTTTAAAAAAATTGTCGAAAAAAAATGTTTAAATAGGTAATTAATTTAAACAACGGGCATAATTGTATTGAAAACTATAACTGGAATCCGATATTGTCCAAAATAACAATTCAACATCAACGAATTCAAACTATCACGCCAACACTGTTAAAAGCAGTTTTAAGTAAGTTTACGTGATGATGTTACAGCATTAAATTTCTTTATAAGCTTCACACTCTATTAAGACAACAACCTAATATCAAGATACTTCCTTGACTGTCCGAAATCGAGACATTGCGTGTTACATGCCAAACTAACCGCTTTAACTAACGCGCTTTAACCTTTTACCAGAGCGGAAAAATAAAATAAAATAATATAAATGTGATTATACCTTTTATTGAGAATCGAACCTACGATAAGGATAATGGACCCAAAATTATGTTTTAAAAATTTATATAGAAGGCAATTCATTTATTGGTAAATTGGGACAGCATCTTAACGTATGCGCGACGGTCGTGGGTTATAACTACCGACTACCCAATAAAAGAATGGTTATATTTCAATTTTTTCTATCTTGGCTCGTATATTAAAATGCAGCGTTGAGTTCCGCCACTTGTTCAGTGGCAGAATAGTGAATAATTTAATTTATGTATTTCAGCAAATAATTCTCAAAAAAATTTGTTACTTTAATCCATACGCAATAAATTCTTCATGCCTATATATATTATATTTAAGTAGAATTTTATTATTTTACATAATTTTAACAGAATATAGAAATATTATCAGATCTTGAACGCAGCATATATACAAATATCCTATATATAGTGTTCATGAAACATAATTTTCTCTATAGCCTAAAAAAACACTTATAATGCACCAAACGTATTAGAAATAAGGTTCCACGCAAGGCAATTCGTGTCACTTAGTAGTACCGTAGAAGTTGACGATCAACAAGCGACGCAGTTTGTACGTTGAACATTTTGCTATAAATATAATATTTTAAGCGAAAAGGAAAACTTTGAATATGGATAGACAGATGGATGGAATAATATATTTTTTATTACTTTTCTATTTGGTATAATTGCATATATATATATATATATATATATATATATATACATATATATATATATATATATATATATATATATACATACATACATATATATTTGCACATATATTTTTATGCAAATATATAGGTTTGTCTATCTATATATCTGACAACCAATCGGCCAGCGTAAGAAAATTTAAAAACTGTTAAATAGATCTAAAATTAATCCAAAAATAATATAGCTCTTACATCCAATTTGTGAAGTTTATCCTTAATGTGTCGATAACTTTATGATGCTTAAAATAATGAGAGAATATTATGTTTAATATTATTATTTCATATTTTTTATGTGAGGACGGTCGTGGCGCAGTGTGACAGTGTTTGACTGTAAACGCGATCGGTTGTAGGTTCGATCCCCACTCGGTGGAGTGCTTATATTTAAATTATTTTCACTACCTCGCTCCGGTAAAAATATAGTGCGGCGTTCCACCACGCAACGCGCCATGTCTCGAATTCGCTTGAAAATGAAGTACGGAGTGTCTTGACACTATATACTTACTTCCTGCTTACTTTACTATGCTTGAGTTTAAATATATATATATATATATATATATATATATATATGTATATATATATATATATATATGTATATATATATATATATATATATATATATATATATATATATATATATATATATACTGTCTACCCTACTGTGTGGGATAAACTCGTGAAGCTAAAAAAATTAAATAACTACTATTTAGTTTCATGATTGATTATGATCTGAAATTAATAAAAATCAAACATATTTACAATGATAAAACACAGTCGCAATGATTTTTAAGAAACGTATCAGAGTTTGCCGTAACGCCTTCAATATTATACATTATACTAAAAAGTACATAGAACGTGATTACATATTCGGTGAACCTTTAGGTTTTTATTGCTTTTTCTAAGTTATTATTTGTTTTTCTAATAATATTTATTCACGTGTGGGGATCGAACCCACAACCGATCGCGTTTACAGTCAGCCGCTGTCCCACTGCGCCACGACCGGCCTCTCATTATTTAATTTATTATTAGTGGAATCAGCTGTAGATACTAACATACTTTCACACAAAAAATAAATATATTGCAATACATTTGAACGAAAATGTCCAATAACAGGCACATCAATTATACTTCACTTTTCATTGAATATATTCTCTTAGCCGTTTTATATTCATCGCGGTGAATAAATAAAACGTCTCAGCTGAATACTCCCACGGCGTACATGAATTCTTACACTATCGTTCAGATGCAGTGTAAATAATATAAATCGTCTAAGGAATATGTCATCTAAAGTTATAGTGGCGCAGTAGAACAGTGGCTGACTGTAAACGCAGGGTTGGCAGTATGATTCTCATTAGGGAGTATTATTAAAATTTATTTTCGTTTCTCCGCTTTGGTAAAAAAGGCCAAGTGGCGCTAAATTCACCACTTAACACGCAATGCTTCAAATTCAGCAGAAAGCGGAATACGGAGTGTATTGACAGTAGGTACCTACTTATTGCTTACTCTGCTATGCTTGAAGTTAAAAAAAATTAATGTGTAAATGATTTACTATATCTTATTTACATTTACATTACAAATATTTTGTTATAAATTTTCTCATACTGAGAAAAAATAATATTATTTCTCCTTTGTCTTATTAGAACAATATAACGCTAGGTGTTGAGTTTCGCTACTCAATTTCGCTGTCCCACTGCGCCACGATCGGCCTCAAGTCACCTATTTCTATCGCTTACTCTCTTACTCGTATATGCAGTAAATAAATAAATTGATTTTATATTTTAACAAATATATATATTTTTGACTTTCTAAATCAATTAAAAACATAGTTCTTACATACAAATTTTTCAGCCTACAAGTACTTTTAATATATTTTTTGTATCCTAACTTTAATCACATAGACGTTATAAATTAATCCGTCGCTACGTGTCGACTAGACTGACACATGCCGCGCATTCTCGTCGCCTCTATTAATTATCGACATTTCTATCGTTTCAAACTTAATGAATTTTAAAACTATTTTAACACATGATACTCTTATGTAACAACGATTTATAGAAACATAATTACATTGTACTATATCGATATAAGCACCTATACTTGACTTAAGGTAAAAGTTTTAAAAATATGGCAAAGCGGATTTTTTTTTTAGCATGGCAATTCTGCTTAACTTGATTTTGATATCAAATGCTCTTAGTGATTTTGTTAATTTTCTTTCTTACATACTATGTAAATGGCGAATATAACAAATATTTATTAGCTACAAGTAACCCCGACTTTGTCTGCGTGAATTTTAATATATCTACATCTATTAAATCATATGTAAAATAGATATATATTAGATAAAGGTCACCTAAGTTACTTCTTATTGTCTCAGGTATCTGCTAGCGAAGTCCCGTTAAAATCAGATATATATATATATATATATATATATATATATATATATGCGATACGTGTCGACACGATTAAACCGTGGAATTATAAAGGGTTTCTTTCCTAATTAGTACAAAATTATAATTATTAAACCGGTATCGAACACGTAAACATCTACAAAGGTATTAGCCTGAAATTGCGTACTCGGCGTACTCAAAGGACGAAAGAAAATAAAATTTATATATTCGTTCGTTTAGGAATTGAACCCACAACCAATTGCGTAGATAGTCCGTTGCTTGCCACTATGCCACGCTGGCCTTAAATTATAATTTTTTAATATACTATAAGCTTGTATTAATTATATTAATTTAATAGGTTTTTGTAGCAATTAAATCACTGAATGCTGTCTCATAATGTTTGTCGTTGCGACCTTAACAAGTGGTAACCAATCAAATATCTATTTATATCGATATGATTATTTACGTTCCAGCTCGTGTTTTTGTTATTGCATAAACCTCATTAGACTTAACTAGTTGGTGAGTATGGATTTGCTTGTTATTAATTTAAAAAATGTATACGTGTGGATTTCGGATATTATTAAATTTTATGTGTTCTTTAGCAAAAATAAATTATTTAACTATAACCAATCCACGACAACTTCTTAATCTTTGGCACTTATTCGAACCGGTAGCCTTTATCTTTACCTAAGATGTATGTAAACCATTTTTATTCCTTGTTTTGGTATGAAAAAGGGCGGCGTTAAGTTCCATTTCTTGGTACGCTATGTCTGAAATCCAGATAGTAGTAATCAGTGTCCTGTTGCCTGCTACATACGATAAAGCGTGAATCTTTAAAAAAAACTATTTCTTTAAATTGAATTTCTGTGAGAGCGTGTAAGGTAGTAAATTTTTATATACAATACTCCACGTGAGCATCGCTACGTAAAACACATTTATAATGTGGCAGCTTAAACGTTAAGTTCGATAGGAAGAATAATGTTATAATATTTTTTGCTTCTTACTATTCATTGCAAAAAGGGATTAGTTTTAAATAAATAAATAAAGAATCAAGTAGAAAAATGTCTAATTGAAAGTAATGGTTTCGACTAAAAACCTCACTCTGAAAAACGTTTGTAAAATTTAAAAAATGTGATGTGTGTATATATATATATATATATATATATATATATATATATATATATATATATATATATATATATATATATATATATATATATATATATATATATATATATATATATATTTATATATATATAACACATATAGAATTAGTGGAAAGCGGTTATTTTAATGTTATAAACGGACAATCGAGCTTAATTTATTTTTATAGATTTTATTACAATAAATACTTATTTGTTAAATTACTTAAATCCCTTTATTTCTAAAACGTATTTTTTTAAAAAGTGTCTAATTGAAAGTAATTTGAAATTATATATTTTATTACGAGTATATAAACGTTCGTTTAAATAGATTCTCTATATTTAAAAAAATAACGCATAATTACAGCTTTTATTTTTTTAGCTTCATGCTTTTATCCCGCATATGCTATGGGTAGACAGGTAGTACCTACTGCCAAGACGCTCAGTATTTGGCTTTCCATCAAATTCGAGATATTACGTGTTGAGTAGTGGAACTCAACGCAGCATCTTGTTTTTCTTACTAGAGTGAGAAAGTGAAACCAATTTAAATTTAATTATAATCACTCCTCCGAGTGGAAGTCGAACCCACAACCGAATGCGTTTACAGTCAGACGCTGTCCCACTGCGCCTCCTTAAGATGATAAAAAAAATATGAATTTCTTGAAAAGGGTACAAAATGCAACGAACGGTTTTATAATAAATGTGTTTTAGTTATATGACACTAAACTCACTGACAAAGCTTTCCATTTCGTTAGTGTTTTAAGCCCCTTGAGATCACAAAACTTTAGTCAACTCGAGTAATATTACTTGCACTAAACTAATATTACTAACCGCAAGGTTATAAATAGGTGCAGTTTGATATTATTTTGAATTTATATTAGTACGAGATATTGTTGACTCTTGCACTGAAGTGTAAAATAAATTTTGTGATTTTGGAGTAGTTTTAGAGTTTTCAAATTGTTCTTTTATCTATTTTATAAATAAATTTAAATATTTCAATTGTTAATAAGAAATTAAATAATTTACCGTAATTTTTTTTATCAAAATGACCTAGATGCTTTGTGTCAACACAATCCACCTTATTCTGTTACAAGCTTAATTTGATTGTAACTTGCACAAAGGGTAACCGCATACTAGGTAGGTAGTCAGAGACAATCCAGTGTCAAGATACTCCATTGATTTCTTAAAGCCCGAAATCGAGACATAGTATGTCCAGCTATTATCTCGCATAGGAGGTAAGACAGGAAGTACCTAGTGTAAAGACACTCTGCTTTCCGGAGCGAGCTCAACACCGCGCTTTGTCCCTTTTTATTATTAATAAATTTTAAATTAATTATTAAATTATTTCCCTGAGTGAGAATCGAACTCACAACCAATCGCGGGTACACTCAGACGTTATTACGTAACTGAGTCATTAATACAAAAATATTAATTTTTTATCCGTCTTTTTCATATAAGATGCAATTGTGGAAAATTCTTAGCAATTCTTCCCATACCAGTTGGCCTTTTCGTAAAAAGAATGCGATATTTTTTCTTATTAATATATAGATATAAATTATAGTGTACGGTAACGAATAAATAAATAAAAAAAAGTATTTTTATACTAATTATATCGAATGACATCGAAATTAAAAAAGTGTCAACCAAAATTATACACCAGTGTTATAGCTAGCTCGATATAAGCAGTGGAACTAAAACAACAATCAAAAATAGACTTTACTCTATTAAATTAGAATTCAAATTCGTTTACAATATTAATCTAGTAGAGAGACAATATTGAAGTGTAACAGAGCAATTGGCCGTACAACCGCACCTTGTATACCGAAAGCACTTTGATTAATAGTGGTTATACCGATTAAAAATGGATTAAAAGTCACCTAAGCTCTAATGGTTAGGACCGTTGTAAAGAAAATGGTGTAGTAATCATAGATTTGTATGGATAAGTACACGTTACATTGTAAAGAAATTAATTGTTGAACGAGTGTTGAGTTCGGTTTTTTTGCTTATGTAAATTCGTAAACTGCAATATATTACTTTGGTAACATGAAATAACATAAATATAGAAGTTTTCAAATATATACATTGAATAAAACTATCTATATAAAATATAAGTATTGTGCCTTAGTGGCACAGATAGCGTCTGACTTTAAAGGGAATTGGTTCTAGGTTCGAATACCTAATTTTAAAAGTAATTTTCATTTCTCCGCTCTGATAAGACAAAGCGTGTTCAATGTCTCAAATTTCTGGCGGCAAGCAGTCAACGATGTAGCTGACACCAGGTTGTCTAACTAGCCTGCTATGCGGGATTAAGTATGTAGCTGATAAAAAAAACTATCACTTGATTGCTATCACTAAGCGCTTATCACTAAGCGCTTAATTGTGTTTTGTTTAAATAATATAAAGTAGTTTTTTGTCCTACAAATGAAATGGTTCAGCGTCTAATTTTAAAAGACCATATGATAATATATTATACATATATGAACGTTTCTAATATGACTGGCCGAATATACAAATAATTTAGAATCTTTTCGCAACTGTTACTTTCAGTTAGACACTTATCTACTACAAAAACAACTATAAACAAATATAAAATATACCTAATAGTGACGTAATACAATTATTTTTTGTAATTATTAAAAAGAAAAATAAATAATAAAAGTAAAAATTTTAATATTTTAAATTCAGATCAAAGCACCGAAAACAGCAGTCCACTTTAAATTTTACTATAATAACTAAACCATTGAACTCCCAAAGCTTTAAATATATATTGTGTCTGTACGTTAGTTCTACTCCGTTTCATTCTACGGCAATGTCCTTTGCAAGTTAGCTTTAATTAAACTAAAGTTTGAATAGATTTTCTTTAAACTTGTTACATTTGAAAGTTACATGCATAATTATGTGTACTATTTTAAATAAAACAAGTTAAATATAAAATATATTTTAAAAACGAGCTTTTGGAGCTATAGTTAAATATTTTTTAAAAAGTTAACAGAATTCTACTACTTCAAGCTATTTCCATTTGCAAGAAAAATGTGATCCGCCATTTAGTCGCAGCGACCATTTTGAATAAACAAAAATACTGATTACATTTAATTGCATTGTCAACAAAAGTAAAAGTGTAATCGAGATTTCAGCTCAATCAGACACGGGGACAGCGTCTGATTGTAAACGTGATCGGTTGTGGGTTACTCGGTGGAGTGATATTATTTAAATTCTATTCACTTGCTAGCTATGGTAATAGACACAGTGCGGCGTTGAGTTCCACTGCTCACCATGAAATGTCTCGAATTCAGTGGAAAGCGAAGTACGGAGTGTCTTTACACTAGGTACTTCTTGTCTATCCTGCTAGTTGGCATAAAAGCGTAAAGCAAAAAAAAAGAAAAAAAAGAAATTTCTTAGGATTTCACGTTTCATGTTGACATTCACGGCGTGTAACATTCATTGCATGTCATTTGTGTAGGAAGAGCTCGGAGCATGGAAATTAGTACCTAATGGTATCTTTTAAAATATACTTTAACGTTCATCGTTAATGTCTAAGATTGCCTATACCTTATCAATAACAATTAACTCAACAGTTTTTAAATTATAGTTACTTCAGATAATAAATACAAAAATGTTATTAAAACTTTTCTCTGTGTTGCTATATTTCCTGATAAAGCAAAAATATAATGAGAAATATTTACATCTGTCTGTCTATCACCATAATTATATATAGGTTTAATGGTAGTTGTTTTGATAGTAGTAAACCAGCTGGTACTTGGAACTTATAACGTTTATCATTTGTTCCATGCATGTAAGAATCCCTCAATGAGGTTAATACGCTTAATACACTTTTAAATACATATTTCGATACTTAAAATTACTTACGATATTTATTTACTTATTTTATAAGGTTAAAAATATATTAAGAATATATTATATTCATGTATTTGAAATCGATTGTTAGACAAATATATTACGCCGTCAATTGGTTTGTGTGAGAGATTGGTGTGTGTAGATTGGTTCTTTAGACCATTGTATGTCATAGATTGGTTCTTTAGACCATCATATGTCGTAAATTGGTTTGTGAGACTAATATATTTCGTCTCTTGGTTTGTGAGACCAATATAAGTTGAAGATACGTCGATTGGCCGGCCAGACCAATATTACTTGCTGGTTCGCATATCAGTTAACCGCTAGGCGGCCGATTGTTTTATATTAACGCCCAGCACATACGTAGCAGTCGTTTGCCATAATCAACAATTAAACGCGGTTATGCGTTCTATCACCAAACAAGGCGCTAGACAAACAGTCGAACACCATTACGTACAGCATTTCGTGACATAATGGGATAGCTCTCCTCGTAAGGAGGCAACTAAAACATACTTCGAATTGCCGAGTCATAATAGCGTCACATAACCATTCATCCCACAAAAGGGGTGTAAAACAACATAGAAATAGTTGAATTTATGTCCGTCGCCGTACAGGTATCGTGCGACGCAAGACAGCATCACAGAAGATACAAGTCGCGCCATCGACATCAGTTATCAGTAAGCTATAAAGCTGAAAACCCCGACAGTCGCATGTCATAAGCAATATCAACATCCAACGCCATACAAGCATCGCATACGCAACGTGAGATAGCAACAGACTCGATACAACCAACCAACATCGCCATAGCGGTTCACCTAAGCCGACTATAGCAGCCTCAGTGGCATCAAGCAACATTGGATTGCTCCACCCACATCAGTTATCAAAAAGCTGTAACACTCACCGAATCCTGACGGTCGCGTGTCGCAAGTTATATCAACGTCCGACACCGTACAAGCATCGCTTACGCAACGCGAGATAGCAGCAGACTCAATACCACCAACCACCGCCATAGCAGTTCACCAAAGTCATCTATAGCAGCCTCAATGACGCCAAGCAACGTTGGGTTGAGTCTCCAAGATCAGTTATCAGATAGCTGTAACGCTCACCGAATCCAGAAAGTCGCGTAACGCGAGTCATGTACTCGGATCTTCTATATGTTTAAGAATACTATATAAATATAACTATAAAATGCTATATTCGTTCAATACATAATATTATATTAATTGTGTGTATTGTTTGCAGAGCTTAGTATAATATTAAAATATTTTATAATACTCAGTAAGTGCATAAAATAATATGTTCATACAACACCATTCAAAGATGGCGGCAGACGCTTTGTTTGTATTGTTATTACAAATTTCATATCTCTTAGAATGTACATTCTAAACATTTAGTATCTTTAATATTATTATTTTTCTTTATTAATAATAATATTATATTCATATAACGGCACTTTTATATTAATAATGGAAAAAGAACTTACCAACAAATTCTTCATATTATACAAAAGCAAATCTCACCGACGACGGATACCACAAAAATAATAATCATCATATTCCTATGTATTTTCGGAATTTAATATTGTTATTACATTCACTTCCAATGTGTTACATTTCTATTATTCCAAATTAAATATTAACATTATTCTCAAGCGTCCTTTTCCGCACACTCGCTCCCGCCACTCCTTCTTTTTTTAAAAATTGATTACATCATTCTAGAATGCCAGTAATTCATTCAGCCAAAATTAAATTTAATAAAAATAAAATTATTATTTATGTTATTACTACCTTAAAATATTGTATAAAATAATATTTAACGTTATTATTAAATTATTTGTACAAAATATGTTATATATTTACATACATATTTATGTATAGTACGTATCGTTACAAACTCTTCCATTAAAATATATATTATTATACAAAACTAAGTACAATACAACTTTAACGCCTGAAATATTTTAAAATCATGACAAAAAAGTGACTAGGTATTTTATAGTGAAAATGATTTTAATTTCGCATTTCATATACGATACTTGTAGCCCGTAGGTATAAAAAGTACTGTCTCATCACACATCATTCATCAAACGTTGCATGTATAGCAATTTCGCTAAAACCCAGGCGTGTTCATAAATTAAAATCTATATGACATAAAGTAGGTGGTTTGCAAGTTTTAAGCGTGTTTGTAGAAATTCCATACAATAGGATAGACAGAGACAATTTAGTGTCAAGACACTCCTTTGTCTGCTATCCGCCCATTATCGGGACATTATGGATTGAGTGGGGAACTTAACGCCGCTTTATGTCTAACTAAAGTAAAAAAAATAAAATATCCTTTAAATATCTCTGTGAACCGAAATTCTATTGTGATTGCATATTTTATTTCGGATTTATAAATTATCGGCATATTCTGACTTAATATTTACTATTTTTAAAGTGTTATTCCACACTTAGGATTTCGACGCAGCTGGTAGTAGAACGCATGGCTTAGCGGTCAGAGCGCTTGGACGGTATCCAAGAGGCGCGGGTTCGAATCCCGCTGCGTTCAAATTTTTATACGTTTTTTCAAAAATATATTCTGACTTATTGAGGGTAGTCATATAAAGAAAGCAATGAGTTTCTCGTTTTACAATTTGTCACACTGTACGTATCCTAAAATATGCAAATAATTTAGCGATTGGTTTATCAAAATTATCAACTAAACCAACGAACTTTTTAATGTATGAATTATTATAAATTATGTCAAATTTATAAAGCCGGTCGTGGCGCAGTGGGTCAGCGTATGAGTGTAAACGCAATCGGTTGTGGGTTCGATTTCTTTTGGGGGAGTAAGAAATGAAAATAATAGAAATATAATTATTTAAATTCCACAACCTAACAGGCAATGTGTCGACACTATAAAAGTTTGAAACATATCTATGTTCAGTCAAAGAATTACACACAACTAATTATACAAAACTAATTCATTTTAACATATTAAGAATTTTAAAGTTCTTAATATGTTAAAATTGTTAACGCCAAAAAAATATAGTAATAGAAATTATAATTGAAGAAAGATCGATATTTCAACCCTTCTTGAGTTCTGAGTTGAGACTAACAAACTATTATTATAATAGGACTAATAAGCCTTATTTGTATATATCTCTCGATCACTGCACAAAATTCGTGCAATGCTTTCGAAAAAATGAACATGTGTTTCATTTTTCAATTAAAAACTATAATTGTAATAAATTTCGCGTGAAAAAATTCCTTTACAAAATAATTTATACATATTGCGAAAATCTAAAAAAAAGTACACATACAAACACACATTCATCAATTACCATAACACAATTAATCGTTTCAATACGTACATACATCGTATCGTTCAAGTGTATACGATCTCCGTCACCTATAGACCAGTTATGGCGAGGCAACGTCTAGTTCTATAAGTAGGGCGGCGTTGATTGACACCGACAGTATGACGTAATGGATATTATAACATTTACAACATGAGATTTAACTATTAAATATTCAAACTGTTGTTCATTTATGTTCAGTTCTACCAGTTTGGCGTTAGCATACATGTAAGGTGATTATTACTAAAGATTTTCGTTTTCTCCTGCTTCAAATACCTTTTTTTAGCCTAATCTGGCTAACAAAACTTGTTTTTTTTTATTAATTTAAAATTTACAGCAGTACAGTTTTCCCTTATATTATTTATTTTTCATTTACATATAATTATAATTAGCTACTTAGAATTAAAGATGTATATTTAAATTTAAGCGAATTCTTGACACATTAATATACATCATACAATTTTTTTACATCTGTCTGTCTATCACCACAAAAAAACTTGGTTAAGACGTTCCATTTCGCACGTACTGTCAGTTTTATAATAATTGTGTGTTGAGCGAAGCCCAATACGGGTTTTGTCTTATTTAATTCATATATTTTTGCAATTCTTTAAATTATATCTATGATGTATATATTATTTTACATAGACAAAAACAAACACGTGTTGCAGGTGTCTCCAACACGTGTTTGTTTTTTTTTTAATTCCTAAAATAACTGAGTTCATTAAGACAACACTGCTGTTATATGGTATTCATCCGATAATACGCAAGTCGTAATATTTTCTATGCATCTTCTCACAAAGGGGTTGTAGACGGATAGAAATGTGTTTAGTGCGACTTTAAGTTCTGCAAACACGCAATATCTCGAATTCGGTGGAAAGCGAAGTATATAGTGTCTTGACACTAGGTACTTTCTGTCATATCACTCCCCCGAATGAAAATCGAACCCATAACCGATCGCGTTTACAGTCATACGATGTCCCACTGCGCCACGGCCAGCCTCTAATTTGTTTACTCTTATTACTTAAATTACAAAAATTTTACTAAAAATGCTAAAAATTGAAGAACAATTTTTCAGATAAAATTCGTGTCAAATTCATAAGATTTTAAACTATCAATATCCGTATAAATAAACCTAAAGCTCCAAATAGCACCCAGTCTAACGGATTAAATCAGCATTTGCAACAGAAACTATTTACGACCTGCCTCTGACCTAAAACCAGGGAAATGTCACAGGAAGGTGAGCAACAGAATAATGAATAGCCAGTTGATATGTTTGGAAAACGTTTTCGCTTATAACCTTTACGTTATAAAGGTAGTCTTATTCTTAAACGAATTAATAAGTAAATTATTTAAATATACCTTTCACGTAAACATTATTACTATGTAAAAATTTTAATTGATTTTTTTTAATAATATTTTTTCCATGTATTGCACGTTTGGTAAATTGTATAGAAATATGTGAATTTCCTTATGCACTTAATTGCATTATTATTAAAACTGAAGGTAATGACTTTTACATTTCACCTTAAAATCACTTGAAATTCAGTAATTTAGTTAGCAATATTTAACCCACCTTAATAATGACAACAAGTTTTACAATAGTTAACATATATCAATAAAAATAGACAGAACAGCGAAGGAGAAGGGGGCAAAAGTAGAATACTCGATGTCCTATTTAATTCAATTGTTTGGTTTTGTGCACAAGAAATATAAAATTTAAGATGTAAATATTCAATTTCATATTATTCAAAAAAATTGAAAGTTGTAATAAAATAACGAAGAAAAGGCTTAATTGTAGATACACCGGTAAATTCGATAACTAATGAGGTCATTAAGGAAAGAGGCGCGAGTACGAATTGAGCTTCATAGAGATTTTTCACAAGATTTTTTTGTAATACTTTCTTATTCTAAGTGTGGAATAACAGTTTAAAAGATAAAATAAGGATAAAGTGCTTTGACACAAATTTTTTTGTCTATCCCGTTAAGCGGAAAACGGGCTTAAGTTGCATAATATCGTCCAAGTATTTTAAACATTGAATACCTTAAGTTATCACATATGTACATATATTATGTTAAATGACCAATACTCTTCAGATTTAAGTCAGTCAGTCATCAGTTTACTAAATAGTGTGAAATAGCTGCAAAATACTATTTTTTTAAAATTGTAATTGAATTAATAAAATTTTAAACCAATTATACATAGATTATTACATTATTGTATGTATTTATTACTTTTTAAAAAAATATACATTATACAAATCGACTTATCAGTTAATATTAATCGAAAACATTTGGGCTTACTTAAATGCTGTTACATTCAAATTAGGTACAATATTTTAATACTAATAAAATAGTATACATTATAATATCTTTCATTTTCGCCATTTTTTACATACTTTAAATGAAAGTATTGTAAAGGATAGCAGTAGTTTGATATAAATATTTTTTGTATCAACTGACAGACGAATGCCACCTCAATATAGTTGTCACCACGGACTACTGTAAAGTGTTCGAAACGTCAGGTGTCCAAAATGTATTTTCGAATACCAAAATATACGCGATAAATCCGTTTAAAATAATTTCATTTAAGATAGCTTACATTCTTAAAACATGTACACGAAAGCACGTAATACTTGTTGTAATTACATGAGTTATATTTTAATGGCCTGTAGATATAAATGGCCTTAGATTTTAATTAACAGCCTTGTGTATATTAAAATAATTATAAAGTAAAATGCGAATATATTTAAATTAACATATTTTGCAATGTGCAATGTTGTGAAATTATTTTACGTGGCTCATCGTGGCGCAGTGGAATCTGATTGGAAACCCTAATGGTTGTGATTTCAATGCCAAATCGGATGTGTAACTTTAATTATTTTCAGTTCCACGTATGTGAGAAGCAGGGCGTTGAGTTCCGCAAGTCAACAATGTAGTATCTTTACATTATGTTCTCTCTGAGGAAAGTATGTGTGTTACTTGTTATTTGTTATACTGATATATCGTCTTACTAGAATTGAACATAACATTAGGGAAAATATCTTAAATAATAAATTCAGGCCGGTCGTGGCGCAATGGGACAGTGTCTGACTGTAAACGCGATTATATTTAAATTAATCTCAAATTATTCGCTCTGGTAAGAAAAAGCGTGGCGTTGAGATCCACCACTCAACACGCAATGCCTCGAATTCGGCGGAAAGCAAAGTATATAGCGTCTTGAAACTGGGTACTTCCTATCTACCCTTCTATGCGGGATAAAAGCGTGAAGCTATATTACAATTTTTTAACTTAAAAATAACAATATTAAAGATATAAATATTAAATATTCAACATATGCTGATAAATATTTTATTATTTTAAATGTGATAATTTATACTTTAGGCCGTTTGGAAACCGTTCAAGCGCTCTGAACGCTAAACCATGCGTTCTTGTCCAAATTCTTATACGCTTAACGCTAATCTTATACGCTTGTTACAACTTATTTTTTTAAATTTATTTTATAATAAAATTAAAAAAAAATTATACGCAATAAATAGTAAAGGTCTACTTTGTATCATTAGAGCTTTAAAGTCCTAAGGTAAGAATTATGTTGACACAAGTAACGTACGTGTACACTAATAGCCACCGCGCCTTATATGGAAGGTTGGCCTGATAACAATGAGCTTATAAAATAACTATGCAATTTCGTGTTTGCTTGTGCAAATTATTTTTAGATTATGTTATATTATTTTTTTATAGTAATATGTATGTATATGATAAATAAAGCTATTTGATTATAAACGCGATTGGTTGTGGGTTCGATTCTCACGCGGGAGAATGTTTATAAAAAAGCAGCTTCACTTTTTATCGCACCTACCAGGGTAATCAGAGACGATCTAGTGTCAAGACACTGTTTCCATCCGAATACAATGCCACGCTTTGTTTCACCAGAGCGGAAAAATCAAAATAATTTTAAATATAATTATTCTGGGGGATGGGAATAGCAATCCCCCCCAAAACTAATGGCGTTTACAGTCACACGCGGTCCCACTTTGGATGATGGATGGATTTTGTATAATATTTTAAACCATAAACCAATATTATTATTTCTATATTCAACACGCAATGTCTCAATTTCGGGCGAAAAGCAGTTAACGAAGTGTCTTGACGCTAGGTTGTCTTTGACTACATAAGAGTTTTATGTAGTCAAAGACAACCTAGCGTCGATACGTAAATAAACAAATACGTATTCTTGAAATAGCTAATTAATTTATATATTATCTCCATTACAAAGTCGGTTAACGTATAGGAATTGTAATACTGACGTTTGTTTACGTCAGACATCTTATATTGTGTGCAAATTGCTATTGATATGCTTATCATAGCCGCTATTGTACTTTGAAATTTTTCTTAAGCCGTACTGCGCACGCTTTAAAGTATGTGACAGGAGTAAAGAACTTTATTTAAATATTTATGTATAATAGATGTCCCGTTGACGCGTTGACAACGCGTTAACTTAGTAATGCGTTTGTCACTTTATTTAAATGTGTATGTAAAACACATAGTAGTATTGTGTTACATTTCTTTTATTAATTTAATACGTTTTTAAAATCATATATATCTACTGGCTGCACTTTTTCTCTATATAAACAGCAACTGGTCAAATTTTATATTGCTCAGCTCGCGGTATTTTCATATAAAGAGATATAGATGAAGAATATATAGAAGTAACAAGCTAGCTACTCCCAATTATTCGTATTATTGTATTCGACAATTCATTTTTTTATTTACCATAGTAATTTTTTTACGCTTTATGCTTTATCCCTTGCAAGGTAGTCAGAGAGTACGGAGCGCCAAACGCTTCGGTCCCTACATACCTCTTTCCCTTTGTCCACAGTCATTATCCTATTCATATATGCCCTTCGGGGGGTCCTAATGCTTTTTACGTGACCTTCCTCCAGTGTCTTTAATATTGTATTTGCGAAGGTCAACCAAGGTTTCCCCCCAACCTCTCGTACCACTCAACTTGGCTTCATAAATCTACTATTTTCATAGTAAAATTATACTGTTTTAAACGGAATAATCGCATATATTTTGATATTTGAAATACAATTTTGGAAACACGATGGTCATCATGGTCACATGTGATTTCCAGTGACCACGGACTACTAAGAATTTGTTCAAAGTAGTTTCATTTAAAATATGTAAAAACGAAAAGCAAAGATATTTTTATTATTACATAAGTTACTTTTAAAATCAATTTATAAGTTGGCGCTGATGGGACAAGATATACTTGCTTATATAAGTTTCTGATTAAATTTCATTCATAATATTATTTAGTATAACTACTAAATATTCGGTTTAAAGACATTTATTTCTCAAAAAGAACACAAAAGTTCACTTATAATAAGAAATTACAATCATATTTTCTTGAGGGTACATTTAAAAGTCTGCCTTATGAATAATATACAGTAAAATAAAATGTTGCGGGTAGTGATATTACACAAACATGTTTAGGTAGGGGTTACATTAACTTATAAATTATTTTGCACATATTCCATTACACGTTTTTTGAATATAGGAAAACTCTTGCTATTAATGATTAGGTCTGATAGTTTATTATAAATTTGAACTCCTTCAAATAAAATGTTTTTCTTTCCATAGTTGGTTCTGGTTTTTGGAAGTTCTAGTTTATTACGTTTCCTAGTGTGGTATGTATGTGTTTTTTTATGAAAGTGTAATTGTGAATGTGTTTTATTTGTTATTATTTTTCTAATCAACATGCAGGTTTTTAAAGTGTATAATTGATTTATATTAAGAAATTTTGTTTTTTTGTATAATTCAGCGGATGGCGTCATATAATCATATTTATAAAGAACTTTAATAATTTTATTTTGTAAGGTTTGTAATGACTTTATGTTAGACTTCGCAGCAGTTCCCCATATTTCAATAAGATATTCGATATGAGGTTTCACTAAAGAATTATAAATAATAGGACGAATTTTATTAGGTATACATAAAGAAATCTTACGTAGTGCTCGTATCAAAGGGGATATTTTATTTTTAAGATGATCAATATGGTATTGCCAGGTTAACTTGCTATCCATTATAAGACCTAAATATTTTTCATGCTCAGTTTTATTTATTGGCTCATTAAAAATTGTTAGTTGGTCATGATTTGGTATATTTTTATTTTTAGGCGCGAAGATAATATATGATGTCTTTTTGGTATTAATAGTTAATAAATTAGAAAGAAACCATTCGCTAATAACATTTAAATCACGTTGAGCTACGTCAATTATATTTTTAATGTTATCACCAAAGTAAAATAAGCTTGTGTCATCCGCATACAGAGTTATATCTCCAGATAAATTAATGTTACTAATGCTATTTATATAAATTAAAAATAATAGCGGTCCCAAGATAGAGCCTTGTGGTACTCCATATGTTAACGTTGCGGGCTTACTTTGAAATTTTCCGATTTTAACAATTTGCTTGCGACGATGTAAATATGATTCTAAAATTTTAATTGCCGAACCTGTTATACCTTCCTTATGTAGTTTTTGTAATAATAAATTATGGCTGACCGTGTCGAAAGCCTTTTTTAAATCGATAAAGATACCTAGAACGATTTGCTTACTATCCAACGCGTTTTTAATTTTGGTGACAATATCCACAGTTGCTGAAAGTGTATTAGATTTCGGACGAAAGCCATATTGTTGACTAAAAAAGAAGTTTTGTTTATTGAGGTAGTTATAAAGACGGACATATATTAATTTCTCTAAAATTTTTGACAAAACTGGTAAAACAGATATCGGCCGATAATTCCCCGGATCTGCTTTACTTCCGGATTTATAAACTGGCGTAACTTTAGCAATTTTTAAACTTTCGGGGAATTTGCCTTGTGTAAGATATTTGTTAAAACAGTCAGTAAGATTATCTAGAATAAAGTATTTTATACACTTTATATCTTTTACGCCGATGTCATCAATGCCTTTACTTGTGTTTACGTTCAACTTGTCAATTATTTCACCAACCTCTTTTTTTGTGGTGGGTGCAAATGACTGAATAGTGTTATTTTGTGAATGTGAAAGACTGGTGAAAGAATGAAAATTTCGATGATATGATTGGGGTATTTTACTTGCTAAATCCGAACCAACAGTGGAAAAGAAATCATTAAAAAGTTGACAAATCTCATAAGGATTATTTACTACTATATTGGAATCTCGAACAAGATTTGGAGGCATGATATTTATCTTATTTTTGTTATTGACGAGACTGTTAATTAAATCCCACATTTTTCTCGGCCGCTTATTACATTTTTCAAAGGTGTCAGAATAGAAGTTAATTTTAGCATTTCGTGTAGTTTTGAAAGCTTCGTACCTTTTGGTTTTGAATGTTGTTTCCCATTCGGTATTTTTAACATCAGCTCTATGTTGGTTCCAGGCAATATTTCGATCACGTAAACTATTCAACACCTGTTTGTTTATCCAGTCTTGTCTGGGGTTATTTAAAATTTTTATTTTTGTGCATTTATTTCCTTGAATTTTAGTCTTAATTAAATTTTCTAATATTTCATAATCGTAGTCTTTATTTTGGATCACAGTTGTTTCCATTGATTTATATAAAGCAGTATAGTCAGTTGCCAAATACTCATGTGTCTCTTTTTTCTTATCAACTTTAATTTGTTTGATATCTAGGTAAATCTGCTTATGGTCACACAATGGGGTATCAAGAAGAGCCATGTGGAAAGTCACACCTTGCAAATGTGTCAAAACGTGGTCTATAATAGATTTCGTTGTGTGTGTTTCTCTTGTACAGAAGTCTTCATTGAGATTGTTAAGTATTGTATATCCAGCTTCATTAATCATGTTCTTATAGTTATTTGTATTATGGTCATCACTTAGAAGGTTAATATTAAAATCTCCAAATATTAAGCATCTACGTTTTTTCTCTAGCTGTTGACTGTAGCTTTCTATAAAATCTTTTGTTTTTGTATTAGGTGGTTTGTAAATAGCTCCAATATTAATTGCATATTTTTCTATATATACCCAAATGTATTCGTTTTCTTCTCTATTAATAACTTCAACATTTTCATGCTTAAGACAACTATGAATATATATAGATACTCCACCTCCAATCCGACCCTTTCTATAACTATATATGTGCGTATAATTAGGAATCTCAAGTAATGCTGCATCTAAATCAGACTTTATCCATGTTTCAGTAATCAGTATTATATGTATAGTGCTTTTTATTGAGTGTAGTATGCATTTTATTTCATCTAATTTTTCAATTTTTACAAGACTTCTTATATTTGTATATAAAAATTTTAGTGATGAGTTAGTTTTATGGATGTCCTCGTAACAATTTAGTTTCTGATAACTAATATTAACTTCATCATTGTATTGACTATTTATTTAGACTGCTTTGTTTCCTGTCGCGTGCTGTTTTTTGGGTTATTCTTTACAATTTTTGGAACATCATTTACATATTTTATAATAAGGTTTTTTTCTCCATTTTTTTGTCGGGATACCAGTTCATCTTGTAGTTTTTTCATGTGTTGTTGTTGACACTGAGTTTGATCGGCGTAAATTCGGATTTTGTCCAACTTATGTTTGCGTTTATTTTTAAGTATATATTTTGCAGTTTCCTTTTTCTCAAAGCACACTTTTAGAGATCTATCTTTATTAGGGTTGTATTTTCCTAGCCTAAAGACTGTAGTAGGGTTTGGGCAGTCCTCATAAATAGTTTTAATTAATTTCATAGCTTCATCCTTGTCATTATCACGTCTGATTGTGCTATTAGGATTTTTTATCTCGGGAATCCCTACTAGTATGATATTTTTTCCTCGTTTAGATCGTTCTTGTAGCTCTGAAATGGTTTCCTCACATGACAGGGGATATTCCTTAGGAAAATCAATATTAGAGTTATTTTTTAAATAACAAATATCATTTTCAAGAACGTGTATTTTTGTTCTATAGTATCAGTTAGTGACTTCATTTCTTTTAAGTCGACTTTTGTTTGGATTTGCTCCAATATTAAAGATTCTAAAGCAGCATTATTAGATTTTAATTCATCTTTTATTTCTAATATTTCATTATGTAAAGATAAGGAAGATTCCTGCTGCGTTTTTGTAAAATCTTGAAAAAAAGACTTCATCTCCTTTCGAAAATCGTTAATCAAAGAGGCACAATCACATTCGTATTTCATTTTTCTAATCGTGACATTGAAGTCATCCAATGTTCGTAAATCCGGTGATGACCCACTTCCGCTATCGCTTATGAGTTTTCCGCTAACGCTTAGTGATTGTGAACTCATGTTTACTTAGATTTGCCGATAGCGTAATGAGTCACAGCTTGACGAAGCGACAATTGAGTGAAACGAAAAATAGCAACTTACTCGTTTACTCGAGGGGTGAGGGGAGCTGCACATGCCCTTATCAGGATAAAACGCAGTAAGTCCTAACGAGCGGGGCTGACGAATTGTGTTCTTTATATTGTTCTAATAAGGTGGTAACTTCAATGTCTTGTCTTTTTAAAAATTATTTTATTTTTAGTATAATCGGCAACACGTCTATTCGAAGCGACAGACTAAATGATAACTACTAAATATTACTTCTCAAATTTGAAATTTTCCATATACTTTTAGATTCCTTGAGTTGCTAGGGGACCGGAACAGAACGAAATTTTACGTTCAACATGCGAGACTATGGAATACTGTGATCTCTAGTGTGTTCAAGTAAGTTACTTAAGACAGTGATTCTGATTTTTTTAATTAAAAGTGCAATTTAATCACGGTTGTCCGGCTTATCTAAGAAATAAAAATATTTTCAACAAAAATAATTATTATCTCCATCAAGGAAAGAAATAGTCCATTATCTATTGGCGGAGTTCAAAACTAAGAAAAGAGTGTCTTAACACTAGATTATTTCTGCCTTCCCTTCTATATGGGAAAAAATGTTTTTCTTTAATTTTTTCCGCCTAGTTAGTAACACCTCATCTAACACATATGGTTTCATACGATTGATAACAATATGCAGATGGTATCGCTTTAATGTTCCTATGTAGGTTTATAGTCACGTCTGCAGTATTAGGATTTATAATTTTATGTTCAGTTCGATATACAACTCTTGTTTTTGCAATTCTTAGATATTTTAAATAAAACTATTTAAGTAAAACACAACCAAGAGTGTCAATTCACCACGGACTGTAAATATAACGTAAAGTGTTCGAATACTAAAATATACTCAATTAATTTGTTTAAATTATAATAATTTCAATTAAAATAGTATAAGCTATTTTAAATCAAATTATTATAATATAAACGTTTTGTTTTTTTTTTAATATTTGCGTTTTTATTTCGGAAAAATACATGAAAAATATTCAGTAAACATTATTATTTATGGCTGCTACCACGTTGGCACATTAAATTCTCTTTTAGCGTTCTCTGTCTGAATCTGAGAAATAAATCTTGAAACAAGTTCCAATTTACTTTCCATATTGTACATAATACGCCCAAATAAAATGTAGTAATTAATTTTATTTATCTTTTCATTTAAAATAAAAAGGTTCTCATTTTGTCTCTAATTTCCACAAATAAAATAAATGAACACAATAACACCGAAAAACTGTCAGGAAAAACTTTTATTTTCTATATTTTTTTTTACTTTCACGCTTTAACCTAGCGGGATAGCCAGAGAGAACGGAGAGAGAATCAAATGCTACTGTTTCAAGCGCTATTAAATATAAGACGTAAATATATGTGTGTGAAGAGTAATTATTTTTGTTTCTATTAACTTCACGTTTTTATTCCACATAGCAAAAAGTACCAGTGTCAAGACACTCCATACTTTGCTTTCCACCGAATTTGAGACATTTATTGGTGGAAAACTCACTGCCACACTTTGCTTTAACAAAGCGAGAAACCGAATATATAATAATATTCACTACTCCGAGTGGGGATCGAACCCACCATCGATAATATTTACAGTCAGACGCTGTTCCACTACGCCACGGCTGGCCTGAAATTATTAAAAAAAATAATACAAAAACATTGTGAAATTATTTAATCTATAAATATGTAAATAGAAAAAAATAACCTAAATGTACTTTGCTCATAGCTGTCACTGTCACCAACATCGTACCACGTGTTAAGCAAACCCGCAAACATCCTCGATTAATGCTACATCACGGTTATCTGATAATACAATCACGCCGCTGTGATAACGTGGTGACGTCACAAAACCGATAGACAGGTCAGTCATTATAGGTATCAATAGCTTAATTATAACAAGAATTTTGTTATATAAAGCTTATATGTAAAAAATATTTTAAATGAAACTATTTAAAACGGATTAATCGCGTATGTTTTGGTGTTCGAAAATATATTTTTGGGAACCTGACGTTTTGAACACCTTACAGTAGTCCGTGGTCACAGGTTGACAGTCTACTTGACGTTTCAAATATTTTACAGTAGTAGTAGATATTTGGGAACAAAGATAGAGTGAACTTCGACTTTGGTTTTGTTAGCATTTTATTTAATGAAATAACTATGTTTTCCCCTTAAATCTTAAAAATAGGTTAATCAAAGTGAATACTTCGTTCGCCTTTTTCTGCCTGAATAAAATGTCTTGAACAGTGAAAACTCAACGCCGCTGTTTGTCTCACCGGAAAGAAGAATTCAAAATTATTTAAATATTATAAATAGAATTGAACCCACATTCTCACATACATTCAGAATCTATCCAACATAATGTTTTTTTTTATATTAAAATGTTTTACAACGTTGAGGCAATCAAGACGCAAGGAACCAAGGTTTGATAGTAAGTATTATGGTCAGAGATTCGATTCCAGTGGAGTGAAAGTAACTATTTTCAAAGTTATATCCCGTTACTCAACACACAACGTCTCAAATTAAGAAAGAAAACGAAAAACGGCGTACTTGACACTATGTTCTCTCCGTCTTCCCTCATATTAGAGACAGTGCGAACATACTTTTTTAATTGAATTTCAAAATTTGAAACGTTTCAAGTACACAACGTAGAAAAATCGGTAATTATAAGTAAATTGTTTGTTTAAATAATATAATGACACAGCTGTCACAAATATATTAGATGTGTATCATCGATTCATTATCACCAACGTAATGTTTAACATCACTATGAGTACAAAGCGGAGGCTTTGTAGGACTCGTCCGATATAATTTCCGCGTTCCCAAATAAGATTGTATGATAAATACGCTGTTAATATAAAGATGTTTTTAAATTATTTTTGTTTTACTCTACATATTAATATATGAAACAAAATCATTGTACTTCCTTTTACGAAAAGAACGCGAACAGAGGAGTATGAAATTTGGCACAGCTATATTTTATATAGATGAGAAGTGCAGATTGTTATATTTTAAAATATTTTTATGAATTAATTTTAATATATATTAAGATTAATTCATAAAAATATATTAAATTAATAAAATAAATGTTAACATTCCATCAACTATTGGACACACGCTTTTATAAAGACGTAATATACATGCGTTGCTAAGGCAACGCATTGTCAACGCATCGACGGGACATATAGAACTCGTAAATACTAGAGACCTAGTTAACACATAAAATAATAACACATAAGTTTACGATATATCAAATGTATAGTAGTGTATATTCATTTAGTGTTTTATATAAATTAATTAATTTTTAAAAAAATATTGACATTCTTGTACTCGGTCTATATAGAGAGAATTTATGTATATGAATACGTTAAGCTAAAATTTTGTACCCTTTTTTAAAAAATGAAAGGAATAATTCAAGTTTATGTATATAAAGTCAGGTATTAATATGTAGATATATTATTGTCTCCATTGGTCTTCATGTTCTGTAGTTATTTTGAATAGTTTTTCTTTAATATAATAATTTTGACGCAATCTATATTTTTTTGAATAAAATACTATACCTCTGACATACCTGATGACTGTACTTAACAGTAAAGATTCTATTTTTAATTTTTCCAGGTATGAATCTCTTAATTACTCATTTTCCAACATTTCACTTATTACAGACAGCCACACCAGCCAGACACAGATATAATATGCACATAAGCGAAACTTAATACTTCGTTTTATCTTAACAGATGAGGATAATAATAACGAATGAACGAAAATTACGATGATTTTAAATATAATTGCTTGTCTGAAAGACCTCTAATACAATCAAAACTCTGAGCGGCGTTGAGCTCACCACTCAACACGAAATGTCCCGACCGACGGAAAGCTGTTAACAGAGTGTCTTTACACTAGATCGTGTCTGATTAATCTGCTATGCGGAATAAAACGTGAAACACTGTCTAAAACAAAAGCGAAAATAGAAGAAAACTATTATAAACGACATGTCATTTTAGTTCTCGAACGGTTGTTTATTTTCAATTTAAGCAAGTTGGTACCTTACCAAATAACAAAATTATTATAGATAATTACACCGTTTGGTGATCTACTCACTTGGTGATTACGCAACTGCTCCGGGCACATCAATAACTCTTTTACTAGCGTATTAGCATTTAATATTAGCGTACGATTGTGAAGAATTTTGGAATATTCCTATTTACAAATAAAATTTTCGTGATCTAATCGGAAAATAACTAATTATAATTTAGGCGGATGGTATAATTTACCACGTGCTTAATATTTTTAGTCAGTTAGTCATTCTTACCTAGCCGACTCGTTACTGGTGGTCTCTCATAGATATATATTATATTTATGTAGAAAACATATGATGATTTACGACCGGAATCGAGATTGAATTCTGTCCGAAATCAAGATATTGTAAGTAGTAGTAGTAGTTTTGTATATTTATAATCATTGTCCTGTGGGAATCGAACCCATAATCAATCGCATTTATAAAAATTGTTTAACGCATAACTCATGTTATTTAAATAAAAAAAACAGATTTTGAAATATTTAAACTGTTATGGAAAGTTTCAAAGTTAGTCTAAATTTATTTTAATATGGCAAGATTGAATTTGCAGTACAAAACCTATTAGTAAATGTGTAAAAAACACAGGAAAAGCTTCTTCTATAATTTTTTTATTTTTTGAGGATTGTTTTTCGCTCTTATTCGGCATAGCATGGTAGACACTAAGTACTAAGTGCCGAGACGGTCCGTAATCCGCTTTCCATCGACATCGAGACACTGCTTGTTGAGTGACGGAACACAACGCTGCACTTTGTCTTATCAGAGTAGTGACTCAAATACAGTTATTCCCCGAGTGAGAATCAAACCTACAAGCGATCTCATTTATAATCAGACGCTGTCTTATAAAGTCACGATGGCTGAGCGGCTTTGAGGAATCCTAACTTTGGTAATAGGCTACGAAAATAGCTATTATATAAATACAGGAGGCATTCATGACACTAAAAATGACAAGTAGCTATAGCAAAATGTATACAATATTTGTTTTAAATTAAGTATATTTATATCAAGGAAGTCTTTTAAAAAATTGCATAACACTTAAAATCTCAAAAAAAGGATAATGCGACATATCACCTTCATCCATTCATGTTTTTACTACTCAAATGTATTTGTCTAATATTATATTCTTATAATCTAAATTAAAATTTCATCAACGGCTATGGTTTATTCGATGGAAAACTTACCTGAATAATAAAATATAAATTATTCGAGTCGACCAGATATATTCGCAAAATTCTAATTGTTGAAACCTGTATTGTTATATTCTAATAATGCTGGCTGATAAACCTCAGTTGCCATATTTTGTTAAGCAAAACGTCACTGACACCGAGTGCCATCTTGAGTTTGTTAGGCCGATTCAATTGTGCCGTTTTTATTATTTCATACATTATCTATAACGTTATTCATACACATCACATCAGCATCAGCAGTGTAATTATTTTAACTAATTTATTTATGTAATAAAATGCCATAATATACACAAACGCTCATACACACATTTACATATATACATATATACATATGTATCTTACGGTATAGCTTTTAATATATTACTTGTAATACAATACGAGACGTTGTAAACAATTATGTGGAATAAAATTGTAACCGCAAACCTCAAAAGCCTTTAAGCGATACAAATTTCAATATACCTCAATGAATAGACAAATATCAATGTTAAACTTTGTTATATACAATATATACGTTGCTTGTGCTTGAATATTATATTAAACGCCATTATGGCGCATTTACTATGTTGACTCGACTGACTCGACTGTGTTACAATATGGTTTTGGGTTCGATTGACCGGATTTAATATAAGAATAACATTTTTTCCTTTTATCGGTGAATTATCACTTGCCAGGTAATCCTTCGAGGCGACCTGGAGACTTCACACCAAGAGATTAAAGGCTAAGAAAGAAGAATAAATTATTGAGTTTGTCCAGAATTTTCATATATTAACTGTCTTTTATTGTAATTAGTTACATATTGTATTACTGTATATGCATACCAAATACATATTTTATTTAACATCCAACACACAGCTGGCGACCACCGTTAAAACATATCATCGTATGAAAATTCTCTTTTTATTGGCAATAAACATTGGTGTTTCATTTACATTTTGCTAGTCTAAATTACTTTGAGTGCGTCAATATAAGTACAAAAGGCATTTGTTTGTAACAAACAAAACGTTTTGTATATTATGGAACAATTGTAAAATTTTTGAATATATAACGGAATGGATGTTTTTTTTATGTTCACGCTTTATGCCTGACGGAGTAGTCAGAGAAAACGGAGCACCAAAAAGTCCCTACTTACTTCTTTCGCCTCGTCCACAGTCATTTACCTCCTCATATTTGAATTTTAGAGGATTCTCATGCCAGTTCTTCTTAAAACGTAGACAACACAAAGAAAGAAATAAACCTCATCCGCTCGTCATATCCGTTTTCTCTTAGCATCTTAAATTTATTTAAAACTGTATACATGATTTAATTCGCAAATTCTGCTATATACCCAGCTAATTAATTACCAAGCTAGGAAGTTTATTGTGTCAATACACTGAAATTTTCACTTCCCACCAGAAATCGGAAGTTGCTCGTTGAGAATCGGAATTCAATTCGACGAATGAAAATGATTAAATAATATAATAAAATAAGCAGTTACCAATCACATATAAATACGATCAAACGCTGTTTTACTGCGCCACTTTGGCCTTTTATGTTAGGTTTTTAGTTTTTGATCATAAATAAATAATAGTTTTTAGTTTCTGATCATAAATATATAAATAAATAAATGAAAGTTTTAGGAAAATCGTATAAAAATTTGAGCGCAGCGGAATTCGAAACCGCGCCTGTTGGATACCGTCCAAGACGCGCAGGTTCTAATCACGCTGCATTTAAATTTTTATACGTTTTTTTAAAAATGTTTTCTAATCCTTAGTGTTGAATAACACTTTAAAAATAGTAAATATTAAATAAAAGTTGCCATAAAAAAAACGAGTGCAGAAAGAACTCGATATAACTTAACTTAGATTTAAATTATACTACTTCTTTCAATTATACTATAAGTGGCTATTAAATTTAAAGCTATTTTGAGTACCTACAACAATATTTCAGCAGTAACGAGATGTTTTCTATTGAGCAGACAAACTCAAGGCCGCATTATTCCATACCAAGCGATAACATTTATATTTTACATAAAAACACAATAAAATTATGTGGAATTTAAATTAAACTACGGCTATCGCGAAAATTGTTCTAACACATTATTATACTCAATATTATTCGCAGTATATCATGCATTCCAAGTTTTTATAACAAATTTCCCACTTTATAAAATTGGTAAGTAGTTCGGCTCAAGTCGTATATTTGCTTGTATTCCAACAATGGACACTTACGGGACACAGTATAAATCCTTGAGGTGGTTGTTGTATCGTCATCCAGATTTACTATTGATTATTTGTTTTCTACTCTAGATGCCCAAAACTTGTTACAATGAGAGAACTTGCAGTTCCTTGGGAAATAAATATTGATAAAAATCTTAATTCCAAAGTAAACAACTCCGTTCGAGCTTACCAGATTTAGTTGTTTTTCGTTAAATGTGCTTATGTTGTACTGCCTTAATATATCCGGAGTTAGACCCCATGGACGATGGATGGATGTTGTGAAATAAGATATAAGAACCATTGGATTTAAAATGAAACTATTTTAACCGGATTAATCGCGTATATTTTGGTATTCGGAAATACATTTTGGACACCTATTTTCCGGATTGGTTAAAATAGTTTCATTTAAAATGTATAAAAATCGCGAAAATCAAAGATCTTATTAAGAGCCATTAGTTTGACAATCGAGGATGGAGGTTGATGGAAGGCAGACACTTGCTCATTGCTGACCTTAAGAAGATTTAGGAAAAAGACAAAGATAAAAATGAAAGATGTTTTCTAAGTAACGCTTAATAAAATTGAAACATTAAATGTAAAGCAATATATGACGCCTCGTTACCTTGAGGACACTTTGTTATTTCTGTTATCGTAAACCTTTTACGGTAAATTGTTAACGCGTTCGTAAGTATTTAATCTGAAGACTTAATAAATTACGGAGAGAGAATGAAAAAACAAGACACTATGCTCTCATAGTTAGGTAGTATATTTGTAAACGATGAATGTGAGTCGAAAACTATGTCAAAGGTATATTTCTGTTGGTTTAACGCCATCATGGTACAGTGTAACAATGTCCGACTGTTAATGTGAATACTTGCGGAATCCGTTCGTATTTGGTAAATGCTCGTTTAAAATTATCGACATTTTTTCACTCTGGTCAGACCAAATATGGCGTTGACTTCCGTTACTTAACACAAGAATTCCATTTCATTACTTAATTCAAGACAATAGCGTCTTGAATTAAAGCGAAGTTAAGTTAGTGACAAGATTCTTCTTGTCACTTACTTAACTCTGGCTATTCTTTTTTTGCAGCTATCTCTTCGTCAACTCGTATACTGTATATTTTTGAGAAAAAAATAGAGTTGTAAATTTTAATTAGGAATTCCATATCATCAGAAATATGAAAATTTTAATTAATATGTGCGTAAGATGTGCAATCCTCATCATGCGATAGCAAAGTAGGTATGGTGAACCCAACCCCATTGTCTTAATTAAAATTAGATTACTTTAACCATATATAACAGGACATCAGTAAGTCGAACATTATTCGACATAGATGGATTTTCATTTTTTTAAAAAGAAATTTCAAATAATCGAATTGTAAGGGTTGTAAATTAAACTTTTAAATTATTGGAGGGAAAAATGGGCTTGAGATTTCGAGAAATGGATTTCTCCATTAGACAAAATCTCTATAATTATTATTTATTTTAAATTGCTTCACCTTTAAAGTTTGACTTATAAAGAATATACTGCATAATACAAAAGGCTTGTTCATACATCAATGTAGCTGATTTTCTAACATTTTTTTAAGTTTCATGCTTTATCCCGTGTAGTATGATAATCAGAGACAACCGAGTATCGACTCCACACTCCTTTAACAGCTTTTGGACCGAAATAGAAAAAAATATGTGTTGAGATGCGAACTCAACGCATCGCTTTGTCTTACCAAAGCAGAAAAGTGAAAATAAATTTTAATTACAATCGTTCCTTCGCGTGGGAATCGAACATCCAAACAAAAGTTTTTATAGTCAGATGGTGTCTTACTGCACCACGCCACTGGTGATTATTTCAATTATCAAAATCAAATACTAATTCCACCTTAAAATTAATTATTATCAAACTGAACCAATATATATATATATATATATATATATATATATATATATATATATATATATATATATATATATATAAGTCGTAACAATAGGTTGTCTCCGACTACCCTGTTATGCGGAGTAAAAAAGTACCCTTGTCACTAGACTATCTATCTGAGGCCCTCGAAACTCTAAAATTTTCGAAACGTCAAGTTGATTGATTATTTTAAATACAGAAAAAATAATTATATTTTCTGTATTTCAAAATACTCTTCATAAAACATAATCTGCTTAAAATAGTTAGATTTAAAATAAATGCATCCTATTTAATCCTTTTTTAATTTTTAATTTTTTTTATCTAAAGTGTGATCGTTTTTTATCATTAAAAGTTAGTAATTAGAGTTTTTGAACTGTTACCTTAATATAGTTAGAGTTTGAAATAATTTATAACTTCACAAGCGCAGTCAAGTTGAGTCAGAAATGAAGCTGGCAGTTCAGTTCAGTGGACAAAAACAAATAAAACAGAACTTTTAATCTAACCCTGTGTAACCATAAATTATATTTTTTGCTTTAAAACATGTTAAAAGATATTGAAATTTTACATTTACATAGAAAATTATTTTAAAATTGTAGAAGAAACCTAGTGTAAAGACATATGATATTATGATATAATGTGTTGAGTGGTGCTCAACTCAACGCCGTGCTTTGTCTTACCAAAGCGGAAAACTGAAAATTACAATACATTAAATCCTTTAATACAAACAGGAAGGATAATATATATCGATTAGTAACTTCATGTGTTAATATCCAGAAAAGTATTTAGCTTAATTTAGTGAAGGAGCGATTTTCATTAATTTCGTTTCTAATATAAAAAATGTATATAAATCTAAACAGAACATTTTTGTCTTAGTCTGTTTTAGCTTTTTTTTTATATTAGACATATAATGATAGAATAAAATATTATACTCTTTAGTATTAAATCAAAATAATAATTTAAATTAAGTGATCATTACAGACTGTAGCTATAAGACTTAAAATATATTATAAAACGTGAAATACATTTAAATATTAAAATATATTATCTTACATGAAAAACCGGCAAATAGACACTAGGCCCAGAAAAAAATAAGACTAAAGTATAGTAAATAGATTGGTTGAAACTTTTATACCATATGGACTCACGTTCAACTTTAACGGTAGTTATCTCAACAAGATGAAAAGTGTCATAGTTCTCACGTACTTGTATTAATTTTACCGGTAAAAATAACTTTTATGGCCACTCGTGAACCAATATATTTGCCGAGTACAGTTTCAATTGGGTTTCTTCGAAACTTATGAGTGTGATTTGTTCGTATGTTACTTGAATAGCGTTGAAAAGGATAAGAAAAAAAGTGTATAAAAGCTTTGATGCAGCCGGAAGTAGATCGTATGGCCTAGCGGTGGGAGCGCCTAAACCGTTTATAAGTTGGCGTTCATATAAATATACGTTATTTTTAAATTTTCCTCATACCCTAGACATGGAATAACACTTAAAAAAAATAAGTAAAATCTAAATTTATATTAGTTTTTTATTGTAATGTTAATTTACGAACCAACGTTGAGATCTACAAGATTATTTTTACGCTTTCTTAGACAAAAAGAGACGTTAAACGTCTCCACTCAACTTGCTATGTCTCGAAATTGAGCTAAAAATGGAGGACGGTGTGTCTTGACTCCTGATATACTAGAGTTTTAAGTTCAAAATTTTTTTAAATAGCTTGTTGTAAATAGAACAAACTATAGAATAAAATTGTTATATTTATAATAACTCATAGCATTCCACTTTTATTAAATGTTTATTTTCATATGCTATATATATAAGCTTCACTTATTTATAATAAATAGTAACAGAAAATAATTAAGGGCAAAAAAGAGGAGAAAGTGGTACCTTAACTTAAATAGTACTTATGTATTTCTTTGAACAAAACACTTAACATAAAACAAAACTATCTAAACTTGCGATTATAATAAATTAAATAACATACAAAGCGGTGAGACTTATGAAAATGCAATAATACATTTATACAAAAGCTTCAATGTCTTATACAGATAATACCACATGAATAGTGCACTATCTATGCATGTCATAACCAACATACCTATGACATACGAGTAGCCGTCCAGAGTTAGGACACATTTCCTCAAAGCGCCAGACACGGACCTATGTCTGTGCGTTCTAGGAGCAGCACCCAAAGCTCTACCACCACCAGGATCACTATGGCACTTGTGCACTAATTCCTTATCATTAGCCAGATTACTGTTACCGTCTATTGAACCTTGCCGGCTGCCCTCCAACAATGCTTTGCCACGCCTCATCATCACATCCTACGCTACCTCAAAATAAATAAGTTTATCTTCAATTTCAAAAGAACGTCCACAGCAAATCACTTGAAACTTTGTTTTTGTATATATAACCCAGTCATCACAGTCATTAACACGCGAAACGCATTCATTTGTTCACTGATTTACGTTTTAACTGTAACACAAGCCAAATTGTTCTATTTTCTCACGGGACCACTGCTGTGCGCTGTTTGGTACATACTACTATAAATTTCTACTCTTATCGCTTATCATCAATGGAAATTTTATGGCATAATTTGCACCAAATAACCGATATTTATTAATTCAATAATCCCATTAATACGAATGTTATTCCTAATCTGATTGTGCAACGTTTATAGCTTTACGATTAACACAACATGCAATTAAGATAATGGAGAGGCGCGTGCGTTTACGTCAATTGATCGAATTCTATTTAACATATCCATATATACATATGTTACTTTTATATATTCCAGCTTTTTTAGCTATTTATTAGTATAGAATTTTGTATTTTATTAACTTGAAATTATTCTTAAAACGAAATAAAACGAATTTTTATGCATTAAAAATATAGAGATTACATGTTATAATAGAGCGTGTGAAGAATGTTAATTTTGCTCCCCGATTTATATTCACATGGCGCCTTAGGATATTCGAGCAAATATAACATTTTTTTTATTATCTATTAAACTTAAAGTGACCTAGAAAGTAGTAATTAGACTTAATGTATATCTATACGACCTTAAATATAATTACTGGGCTCAATTTGCAATTTGCTTGAGGCGTAATGCAGTATAGAAGCGATTGTACCTCTGATCGTTATAGCAGTTATAATGAACAAACTCCTCGTAGTTACGCTAACAATGGCCTTTGGCAGTCGTTCCGCTAATTCCCCCATCAATACAACCTTCTTAAAATAACTATGAAATTAACTTCGCATTGGAAACGTCATACAAAGTTTCTTATGTTATGCTAAAAATTTTAATAGAATTGTTAAAGCGTGAAATGGATAACGACACAAGTATGGAAATCTATTTTCACGGTTGTTGTTTTTCCATAGTAACGTGCAGGGCGCTCATAAACGGTTGCGTCATGTCACCAGGGGTGGGGGCGCCCCTCATTTGTAAACAGATGTCCGATGGACTATTCCAAATCAGGCAACAGGTGGTCCCGGTCTAATTTGTGTTTGCGAAATGTTGACGTTCCCATTGACACGTGTTATTTCTTATGGATACTAAAGGAAAAATTGTATGTTATTATTTTTTTTATTAATACTTTTTCTTACATGACACAGGCGCGATTCGGACGGGTGCGTTCGGACGCGGTTCAGGGCGGCATTACGCTACCACGCGACCGATCCGCGTGGAAGCCTGCGCGCGACTGACAATCAGCTTAACGCACATGCTTAAGCTACAGGTAGCCTGATTAAGTCTAGATTCACACTTTGAGCTGCATCACAAAACAATCTGTATCAAGGTTTTAAATCAAAGTATAGGCGAAACCCTAGCGCAAACGAGCTGTATCTGACACAGTGACGACGATGAAAGTTTAAATTGTATTAAAATACTAATATAATTAGAACAAATATTAATCTCGACTTAGTATAAAATAGTTTGGTTACGCTCTAATAATTTTTACAAAAATAAACTTATTTTTTTAGCTTTTCTTACCATTACGCTTTATCCCATATAGCAGAGTAGTCAGAGAGAACCTTGTGTCAAGACACTCCGTTGACTGTATTTTAAGCTATCTTGTATTCAATGGAGAAGTCATACAAATTACTAAAAGTAAACATTTTCCCTTATGACATAACCTTACTGTCACATCTGAAATTAGATATCTCAAGTCCATAATAGTGTTATGTTGGGTATGTTACATTTTTACAGGTTTACGCTATTTTCCTGCCTGGTCTCCGTCTTTTTTTTCTTATATATAGATATTGAGTGATGAAACTCAATGCGTTTTCCTAGCCAGAGCAAATAACTATAAATAGTTAATATAATCATTACCCCGAATGTGTATCGAACTCACTACCAGTCACTTACAATCGAAACTGCGCGCCATAATGGTTTCATGTACCTATATATCTTAAATATTATTAACATTTTTTCTTGCGCTTTTAGTAGGCCCTACAAACCTAAATCCAAATACCTCGGGGAACTCGCAATTGCTTAAAAACCGTTGGTTTTTTCCGCTCTTTCATCGACATTGTACTTGATGACTCCTTTGTGAGAACAAATTAATTGAAAATGCTTCGGCTATTTGGATTTCGTTTTCGTTTTGAGCAATCGTTATCTAAATTGTACACTCGTCGATTTAATATAACTTGTTTCTTTTCGTGCAATTAAAATGTTAGAATTACTTATTAGAAATGTTACTAAAATAATTATATTAATTAATATGTATTCATTTACTTTATCTCTATACTGGGTTTTTTGTAATTTCAACACCAATATTTTTGCTTAAGGAAAAATTTGACAAATATATAGATTTCTATGGATGAGAAAGCAAGATTCTAAATTTACCGAATAAAAATAGCCAAAATGTTGAAACCAGAAGCTATGTTACTGATAGTTGTTAGTTCGCATAGCAGGGTAATCAAAGACAACCTAGTGTCACATTGTTGACTGTTTTCCGCCCAAAATGAAAGGGAACTCTAAATCTAAATAAAAATTTCACGAGTGGGAATCAAACCTACAACCAATCAATTAAATAATGGCATTTATTCATAGTTGTTTATAATAATAATATTGGGTTTTATAATATATTATTACAATTGTTTCCAACAAATGAAAATAACGAACGAACTCATATAATTTGAATGATTTAAAACTTCGTTAAAAACTCATTACGTACTAATCAACATTGTTTTCGTAATTCGTTATTTTAATACATTTTTTAATATACAAAATGGCCAAAAGCTGATAGAATTTTGAGTCATAAATCCTCTAAGACATTACGTGTTAATTGGCTGAACTTAACGCTGCACTTTGTCTTATTCGAGCAAAAATTAAAACGTTTACACCACAATGTCTTCTCTAATAAAATAAATATATATCCTCAACTACAAAAATTAAAAAAAAATATATTCTTTAATGAATTAGAAAACAGAAGTGTCAGTAGTGTCACTCCTACGGGTAGCTGCCACCGGCTCGAAAGGCATTTCTACTGAAAAGGCTTTATTGCTATATACCCAAAATATGCTCACTATAAAGGCGTATCGAATTTCTTGCGCCAGTTCTTTTTATATACGAGGAGTTAGATTTAATGAAGGATGGTGAACACGGTACAACCACGAGCTCTACCACATGTTTAAAGAACCGAACGTAATTAAATCTACCAAAGTTGGACGCTGATGATGATGGGTTGGGCATGTGAAAAGAATGATGGATTATAAAACACCCAAATCCTTGGTGAACATTAAACCGGATGGACGGACCGACCGAGGGGGATCAAAATTCAGATGACCGGAGGGAGTTGAACAAGACCTGAGAACTTATTCTGGACTAGGCCAAGGTCCACCCGCAGCTGTAGCACCTTTGATGATGATCAGGAGTTAGCTTTAGTGAATTGGTGATGATTTAGTTGACCTCCAGCTATGACCTTCTTAACTTTGACTTTGACTTTATTCACATTAAGATACATAAATGTACCTCAATTCAATTTCATCAGTTGTTTCTACGGTGATTATAAATTTAATCAAATCGAGCTTTAAATATGCTTTATCAGGATAAAAGGCGAAATTTAAATATTCAGCTCTAGTGAAACTATAGCAAAGACGAAAAGTTAGTTGAAATAATCTAGAGTGATTTATACCTAAGTAGTTACTATGAGCTCTACAATAAATCTAACATTTTGTACCTTATTTTTTTCTACAATATTAATGTTACTATGACAAAGTAGAGCAGCATCTTGTAATCTTTGGTTTTGTGTTTGGTAAGATTTGTGGCCGTCATGGTGCACTGAGACAACGTCTCACACGGTAGATAATAGGTTGGATACCCAATCGGGGCCATGTTTTAATATAATTATTATGAAAAATATTTTCATTTCTCGGTTCTGGAAAGACAAAAAGCACCGTTAAGTTAGCTAATTAATACGAATTGTCTTGACTTCGGGTGGAAAGCAATTAATGGAGTGTCTTGGCATTTCGTTGCCTTTGACACGGAGTTCCTATGTGGGACAAAGCGTCAAGCGATAACACAAAAAATACTTTTGCAAATAACTTTTATTGTTTCAAATGGAAATACATAAATACATATTTCTACTTCATAAGAAATATTTTATGAAAACTGCCTTACATTCACTTGTAAAAGCTTTTTAACTTATATCAACTTTTTGTTTCAGGACATATGCAATCAATTTACGTAAAAGTTCTCATACTAATTTCATATAAAGGTTAATATGAGTTTTTTAGTAAAAAAATCGGTTTTTTATGACTCGGATAATTCTGAGATTAGATTTTTATTTGATTTGATCATGGTAGAACAATATTATATTATAGAGCGATAGAAAATAATAATTTGGTAACAATATACTAAAAATATTAAAAGTTAAATGGCTGAACTAAACACCGCGTTTTGCCTTACGAGCTCGGGAAAGTGAAAGCATTTCCACAAGGTAATCAGAGATAACATAGTTGACAAGACACTATGTTGACGGTTTTCCACCTGAAATCAAGACTTAGCGTATTGAGTGGCAAATTTAACGCCGCCTTTTATCTTATTAGAATAAAGAAATGATAATAAATTTTTATTGTATTATTATAATTAATATTATTATAATAAATTTTATATACGGACTTCTCCCCGAGTGCCTTGAGTGCTTGCCATCTAAAACGTGTTGAGTGGTGAATTTAACGTTGCTTACCAGCTTGGATAATTGCAAATACATTGTAAATATGATCATTCCTACGAGTGGGTATCGAACCCACAATTAGTTAAACACTGTCCCTACTTAAGATTAGAGAAGATTTAAAAAAAAATTATACGTTTTTTCAAAAATGTTTTCTAATCCTAAGTGTGGAATAAAACTTTAAAAATAGTAAATATTAAAATAGCAATCTCTCTTGTTAAACGTTTATTTCTTTATAATCTTTAAATAGTATAAATTTAACTACATAAATAAGTTGTAACAAACGTATAAAAATTTCGACGCTGCTGGTAGCGTACGTAGTGGAACGCTTGGCTTAGCGGTCAGAGCGCTTGGACGGTATCTAAGAGACGCGGGTTCGAATCCCGCTGCGTTCAAATTTTTATACGTGTTTTCAGAAATGTTTTCTAATCCTAAGTGTGGAATAACACGTTAAAAATAGTAAATATTAAAATAGCAATCTCTCTTGTTAAACGTTTATTTCTTTATAATCTTTAAATAGTATAAATTTAACTACATAAATAAGTTGTAACAAACGTATAAAAATTTCGACGCTGCTGGTAGTGCAACGCTTGGCTTAGCGGTCAGAGCGCTTGGACGGTATCTAAGAGGCGCGGCTTCGAATCCCGTTGCGTTCAAATTTTTATACGTGTTTTCAGAAATGTTTTCTAATCCTAAGTGTGGAATAACACGTTAAAAATAGTAAATATTAAAATAGCAATCTCTCTTGTGAAACGATTATTTCTTAATAATCTTTAAATAGTATCAATTTAACTACATAAATAAATGGTAACAAACGTATAAGAATTTCGACGCTGCTGGTAGTAGAACGCGTGGCTTAGCGGTCAGAGCGCTTGGACGGTATCTAAGAGGCGCGGGTTTGAATCCCACTGCGTTCTAATATTTATACGTGTTTTCAAAAATGTTTTATAATCCTAAGTGTGGAATAACACTTTAAAAATAGTAAATAACAGTAAAATATTTATAAAACGTGCTTCTATAAATATATTTTGTTACATACATTTAAAAAACATCATAATGTATTATACATGTAATAAATTATGTTACGTATATTATATAAGAAGAAATCTCACATTTATAATTTGTATAGTGTTTTTTTTTAATTTCTTAGTAATAAAACTTTAAATATATCACCAAAGTAATGGATTTATCATGTAATGAAAAATATGTACATAACTTTGACACTACAGATAAAATATATTGCTTTTTTCTTTGTTTTGAATATATGTTTCAGTCTCAAGAGATACTAGCAGAAAATTGTGCGATTTCTTCGTAAATATATCCCTAAGGAATCTTAGAGAGAGTGTTGTATATATATTTATTTTTATTTAATACATATTTTAAATCTATACGTAATGTAATACGTAAAACGAAATCTAATAAAGTATTGTAAGAAAAAATATAATAAAGTATTCGAATAATGTATTAGGAAAGCTAAATATGTATTGAATTAATTATAATATGACGGACATTAATAATTTGAAATTTTTTGTTAATTGACAAATTTGATTGACTGCGATTGGTTATGGATATCAGATACTTATACTTAGTATATTATATTTATTTTATATTCCATTTCTGTGCTCTAGTGAGAAAAAGCGTGGTGTTGAATTTGCCTCTCAACTCTCAGTATTTGATTTAGGAAAGCAGTTACAGGAAAGTCCTGACACTAGGTTGTCTCTGCCTAACCTGCTATACAAAATAAAGCTTGAAACTAAAAAACAATAATTGCTAGTAGCAAGCATATTTGGTGAAGAAAGAAAGAAAATATTGTGATTTGAAAATATTTACTCAAATAATTTTCCATTTTCATATAAATTATATATATACCGAAAAATCAATCAAAGGCCTACAATAACAAACGTATGAGTAATATAAAATAAACTATCACATAATATTATCTTTAATAACAGAATTGCTCTAAGAAAATCTTTCTTTATTTGGACAAAAATATATATAAAGTAGACATTTTTGTTAGCTTCACGCTTTTATCCCGCAGAGTAGAGTAGAGAGAAAGTAATTAGTGTCCGAGATGCTCCGTACTTCATTCCACCGAATACGATCACGTGTTGAGTGGTAGAACTCAACGTCGTTTTGTCTTACCAGAGCGTGGAAGTGAAAATAATTTTAAATATAATCACTCCCCCAAGTGGGGATCGAACCTACAACCCATCGCGTTTACGGTCATACGCTGCCCCTCTACGCCACAACCGGCCTCTAGACATTCAATGGGATTTATAAATCTCCTAGTATTACTAATGTAAGTTTTGACAACAAGTTGTATTTTCAAACTGTGATACGTGCTTTAAGCTTCTACGGTTGACGTTAATATGACGTAAAACGCTACTGATACTGCTATACTATATAACTGTCATATTATTTATCCATCTATTTCCTATTTCTTTGTCTGACTTGTTTGTGAAAATGACTTTATCATGAAAATTCGTTTTATTATACTCGTATACATATTTAGTCAAATACATATACAATACATATGTTTTTTGAGCTTTTGTTATCTTTAATATATGTAGGTATGTACAATATTTTAACTGGTTTACCGATTTTGTGTGATACAATAATCGTGAAAGGATTTTAACTAAAACATAATTATAAGAACAAAAAAATGACATGGTCATTAATAAAAAATATAATGGAGATAGATATAGTATAACTAATAATAAAGAATAAATACTTTGAAAATATAGTGAAAACTAAGTTAAAAGGAACACAAAAACATTATTTTCTCGTCATTTCGGTCATTTTAAGATTGTAGTGTTATCAGATTCATTCATGTATATAAAATATTCTATTGTGTATGAATATAACATTTTCAAAATATCTTTGTTAGATGGTTTTATATTCATAAAATTATGTTGAGATCATATAAAGTATGCTAATAAAAATTAAGAACTTAATAACAAATACATATATTATAATAATATCAATATTTATTAAACCTATACGGCTATTACGAAACAAAACCTTTTGAATTCACACTCGCCTTAATCGTGGAGTCGCGTGATGTAAGCCCATTTCAGTGCATGCACCGACAATTTGTTTTATCGGTACAACAGATAAAGCTCCCGGAATTTCCCTACCAATCCTATTTCAAGTCCCTTTAAGACGTAAAAGTCGATTATGCTTATTAATATTTACTCATTTTATGTAGAGTTCAACGACCGAATATTAACTCAAGGAATGTTTGTCTTTTTGTTATTGTTTTTTCTGAACACTAAATACAAATCACAATAGGCTAGGTGTTTGATTCCAATTTGGTAGAATGATTATTTTTAGATAAATAATCTTAATTTCTTCTCATAAAAAGTGGCATTGATGCCCCTTATACACAATGTCTTAGTATATATATATATATATATATATATATATATATATATATATATATATATTATACACAATGTCTTAGTATATATATATATATATATATATATATATATATATATATATATTGTTTGTATTGTATTGATATTGATATTGATAGGTTGATTCATTCTCAACTCGCTGTCCGATTGACGCTATATATTTAGTAGCGTAACAGAACACTGTAAGATTTACTACTTTCGGTTTTATTTTACACTTCAGAGAAAAACCAAACTTACAAGAGTCACGTGTTCAGTTAGAATTACCAAATCGCAGTAAGAACTTGTAATAGGTAAGTTAAATATATTGTTGGTTATATGAGTTTATTAATTAATTTATATTAATCTTTCAATTTGATTATGGAAAGGTGATATAGCGAAAGATTACTTCATCTTTAATTAACTTAACTGCTTGATATTATGTAGCGTGTTTTTATCTAAGTATAAACGTACACAACAATAATAAAATATTTTAATGAAATCTTTGATCAGAAAATATCTTTTAAAGAAATTAATAATAATTTGAACGTAGCTGGATTCAGATCCGCTCTTGGAAACCGTCAAAGAGGTGAGGTTCGAATCGACGGTTGGACACCACAACATTTCTACATAGTAAAGTCTGATATAGTTACCAATTTATTTAGAATCAATAAGCACAATTATTGATTATAGTTGTAAAATACAAAGATAATCAATCATTAACGTTTAGAAGCATGTCGCTATAACGTAAAACCTGTAATAATTAAGCTAAAAGGTCTAGCAAGCAAATTACGAATCTTTATTTCATCTGAAATGAAGATACACTAAATATGTGTTTCCCAACAAATTTATGATAATTACAATCCTTACCCAAAAAGTTTACTTTCTCAATATTTATATTTTTTCATAATTTTTAAATAACAAAAAATGTGAAGGTAATGTTTCAGAAGTGAATTTTTTGTGCCAATTTCTCAATTGACATATATTGAAAAAAAAAAACTATACAATTATTAGTTAACTATAAAATTTAAAAGCTACAAAGGAAATGACTTAGAGGAACACAGTCAAAAAAATAAAAACCCAGTACATATTTATTTATTTAAGTAGTGTATAATAACATTTTTCATGTTTTGCTATTAATTATTAAGGCCATCGTAGTATAGTGGGACAGCAACTGCCTGTAAATCCGATTGATTGTGGGATAGAATTCGACTTAGTGAAATCATAGCATTAAAAATTTATTTTCATTTCTCTGTTCTGGTGCGATAAAGCGCGGTATTGAGTTTGCCACTTAACACAGAATGTCTCGATTTCATACGGAACACAATCAGCGGAGTGCCTTGACATTAGGTTGTCTCTAACTACCCTGCTAAGCGGGGTGAAGCATGAAGCTGATTAACATCTACCCTCTTAGATTTTATCAGTTAATTATAACGTGTATAGAAATAATTTTAATTTATTATTTCAGTCAATATAATATTATGACAATCAGTAATGTGTATTGTGGACATAGATATCACTAGGCGGTACGAATTTCAAATTAGTTTAATATAGTCGGTGTACCATGTAATCTAAATCTTACATGGGACAACATATAGTAACAATTTTTTTTATATTAACTTATTTAACTTTTGTTTAGTTGTTAGAACCTTTCATATCACATTACATTATCTTTTCATAGTATAAAACGAAGTCGCGTCTATTGTAGGTGAGCTTAGATCATTCAAACTAAGTAACAGATTTTAATACACGTTATGACATATGAGAAAAATTAAGTTTAAAAGAGAAAAACTTTAAAAAAAACTTTGATCTAAGAGTCGAGAGATGAGAGACGGGTGCAAAAATAAAATAGCCGTGCCGAGCCGAAGCTATGAGCGGGCTCCTAGTATATAAAAAAAAGAGTAGAAAAGTCCTTTCCATACATGAAATATATAGGAAAAATTTAAGTTGGATATTAAAAAAATTGAAAAATGTGTTTTAGAACGCCAACAAAACTAGCTATAATAAAATCTTAATCCTCGAGTGTATTGGAATACACAACCAATAGTTTTTGCAGTCCGGTGCTCTGTGCTCAGCGTCACTGCACCAGGATGGCGTTGAAATCTCATGTGAACACATATTTTGACCATGATTTGTGATATATTTTGTGGGACCAAATGGTAGCCTTACTACATCAAATAAAAAAGAATTACGTAAATCGGTCCAGAACTTTCGGCGTAACAGGTATAGATATATAAAAAAGAGAAGATACCGGCCGAATTGATAACCTTCCCAAAGATCAAGAGCCAACTTCATTAACCGACTTCCCTAGTCGGTTAATGAAGTTCTCTTAATTATTCGTATTTATATTTTTTTAATTCACTTGTATTCCGCATAGTAGGGCAGACAGAAAGTACTTAGTGTCAAGACGCTCCATACTTTGCTTTCTACCGAATTCAAGACATGGCATGTTGAGTGGCGGACCTCAACGCCGCACTTTGTTTTAACAGAGTAAGAAAGTGAACGTAATTTAAACATAATTACTTCCCCCCGTGGGAATCGATCCCACAAACAATTGCGTTTACAGTCAGACGCTGTCCCACTGCGCCATTTTTTATTATAAATAAATAATATCTAATATTATTTGTTTATAAATAAACAATTCTAACAATAGTTATAGTTGAGGCCAGTCGTGGATAGCATCTGACTATAACGTGATCGGTTGTGGGTTCGATCTCCACACACAATTATTTTCACTTTCTCTTTCTGGTAAGATAAAGTGCGGTGTTAAGTTCCACCACTTAACATACAATGTCTCGAATTCGGTAGAAAGCGGTGTACGAAGTGTCTTGATGTTAGGTACTTATAAAAAAAACAATAGTTACATTAAAATAAAAAAATAAAAAAAACAATAGTTACATTAAACGCGTGTCACGCGTATCTTCGTTCTGGCAAAACAGAAAACGGTGTTGAGTTCCCACCATTCTAAGCTAAGACTTGAATTCAGCGAAAAGTGAAGAACTGAATATCTTGACACTACCTTGAGAGGATAGAAAAATACAATAATGAATATGTATCTATAATTCTATACAAACATTTCGTCACGGGTTCAAATACCAGTTGGGGTAAACATTTATACACAAGAAAATGAATACTAGCTTCATAACACAAAGTGCGGGGTTGGATTTTGTCTAGCTCATAATGTGTCCAAACAGGCGGAAATTGAAATGGTGGAAGTAGCGATGTATAACTAATTAAATTATGCTTTCACAGCAAAAACATAGTACAATTGTAAAGATGAAAGTGAGGAGTTCAGATTGTCTTATACATATAATAAATATCAAAATCTGTAAGTTCAAAGAATTATAATTTGTAAAATTAGTACTGGATAAATAGTAAATATTATAAAAACAAATATATAGCATAGTGTCACCATATTTAGTTATTCGATTCCCACTGTTGAAAAATATTTTTATTTGCCAGCTCTAGTCTAAACAAACTTAATTAAACAAAAACAAAATTGCTTAAATTCTTTCGAAAGGTGGAGAATAGTAGACACAGTTCTCAGAAAATAGGTCTACATACCCTACTGCGCAAGTATTATTACTAACACCTTCACGCTTTTTTTGAGTGGCGAACTCAATGTTGCGCTTTGACTTGCCAGATTGGAGAAATGAAAATAAATTTTAAATATTATACTCTTCCGAGTGAAAATCGAACCCTCAACCAAACGCATTCAGACGATGGTCTCTTTTACATTTTAGAATAAATATTCTAAAAGAGATATTGGCTAGGCATACAGTATAATAAATGGAATATTTATTTATTATAGGCGAGCGTGAATCGGCCAATTAGCTGTTATTATTCGTTACAACAAAATCGATAAACATTATTCGTAATGATCACAGCAAAAAGTACAAAATATTACGCCTTCATAAATATATGTATATCTTATTAGATCAGCACATACATATAAATGATTTATCACGACATTTTATTTCATATTACATTCAATCACTAAATCACTATTAATTTCCCTTGTCGCATTAACTGTGGCCTTGGTATACCGTAATCAATAAACATAAATATTAGTACATATATATATCTATATATATATATATATATATATATATATATATATATATATATATATATATATATAAACCAACATCTAATATCGTTTCGGGCGAAAAACAGTCAATGGATTGTCTTGACACTAGGTTGTATATAACTATCTTGCTATACGGGACAAAGCGTAAAGCTATATTAGATTTCCAAATAATAATAATAAAATTCCAAATAAAAAATAAGATAACCTATTTAAAACATGAATTAGTAAATTTTAGCGTGATTATAGTTTTTTAACTATATATATTTATATAATATATCTCCATATAACCTTTAACTGTGCTAAGTTTCATACTATTCGAGACGCTGTTTTTAGCTTCTCGTTTTTATCCCGCATAGCAGGGAAGACATAAAGTGCCTAGTGTTAAAATTTCACTTCCATCCATACTTTGCTTTCTGCCGAATTGCAGACATTGCGTGTCGAGTGGTGTAAATATTTTTTAAATATAATCGTTTGTGTCGAGTGGTGAAAATAGTTTTTAAGCATAATCTCTCCTCCGAATGAGAATTGAACCCACAACCGATCGCGTTTACAGTCAGACGCTGTCCCATTGCGCCACGACCGGCCTACGACGCTTAATTTTCGTAAAAATGTGTATAACGTTTTGACTTTACGTATGGTGTGTAAATACGTTTCACTTTCTCTTTCTGGTAAGATAAAGTGCGGTGTTAAGTTCCACCACTTAACATACAATGTCTCGAATTCGGTAGAAAGCGGTGTACGAAGTGTCTTGATGTTAGGTACTTATAAAAAAAACAATAGTTACATTAAAATAAAAAATAAAAAAACAATAGTTACATTAAACGCGTGTCACGCGTATCTTCGTTCTGGCAAAACAGAAAACGGTGTTGAGTTCCCACCATTCTAAGCTAAGACTTGAATTCAGCGAAAAGTGAAGAACTGAATATCTTGACACTACCTTGAGAGGATAGAAAAATACAATAATGAATATGTATCTATAATTCTATACAAACATTTCGTCACGGGTTCAAATACCAGTTGGGGTAAACATTTATACACAAGAAAATGAATACTAGCTTCATAACACAAAGTGCGGGGTTGGATTTTGTCTAGCTCATAATGTGTCCAAACAGGCGGAAATTGAAATGGTGGAAGTAGCGATGTATAACTAATTAAATTATGCTTTCACAGCAAAAACATAGTACAATTGTAAAGATGAAAGTGAGGAGTTCAGATTGTCTTATACATATAATAAATATCAAAATCTGTAAGTTCAAAGAATTATAATTTGTAAAATTAGTACTGGATAAATAGTAAATATTATAAAAACAAATATATAGCATAGTGTCACCATATTTAGTTATTCGATTCCCACTGTTGAAAAATATTTTTATTTGCCAGCTCTAGTCTAAACAAACTTAATTAAACAAAAACGAAATTGCTAAATTCTTTCGAAAGGTGGAGAATAGTAGACACAGTTCTCAGAAAATAGGTCTACTTACCCTACTGCGCAAGTATTATTACTAACACCTTCACGCTTTTTTTGAGTGGCGAACTCAATGTTGCGCTTTGACTTGCCGGTTTGGAAAAATAAAAATAAATTTTAAATATTATACTCTTCTGAGTGAAAATCGAATCCTCAACCAAACGCATTTAGAGTCAGACGATGGTCTCTTTTACATTTTAGAATAAATATTCTAAAAGAGATTATAGGCTGTATGCCCAGTATAATAATTGGAATGTTTATTTATTATAGGCGAGCGTTAATCGGCCAATTAGTTGTTATTATTCGTTACAACAAAATCGATAAACATTATTCGTAATGATCACAGCAAAAAGTACAAAATATTACGCCTTCATAAATATATGTATATCTTATTAGATCAGCACATACATATAAATGATTTATCACGACATTTTATTTCATATTACATTCAATCACTAAATCACTATTAATTTCCCTTGTCGCATTAACTGTGGCCTTGGTATACCGTAATCAATAAACATAAATATTAGTACATATATATATCTATATATATATATATATATATATATATATATATATATATATATATATATATATATAAACCAACATCTAATATCGTTTCGGGCGAAAAACAGTCAATGGAGTGTCTTGACACTAGGTTGTATATAACTATCTTGCTATACGGGACAAAGCGTAAAGCTATATTAGATTTCCAAATAATAATAATAAAATTCCAAATAAAAAATAAGATAACCTATTTAAAACATGAAATAGTAAATTTTAGCATGTTTTATAGTTTTTTAACTATATATATTTATATAATATATCTCCATATAACCTTTAACTAACTTTGTGCTAAATCTCATACTATTCCAGACGCTGTTTTTAGCTTCTCGTTTTTATTCCGCATAGCAGGGAAGAGATAAAGTGCCTAGTGTTAAAATTTCACTTCCATCCATATTTTGCTTTCTGCCGAATCGCAGACATTGCGTGTCGAGTGGTGTAAATATTTTTTAAATGTAATCGTTTGTGTCGAGTGGTGAAAATAGTTTTTAAACATAATCTCTCCTCCGAGAGAGAATTGAACCCACAACCGATCGCGTTTACAGTCAGACGCTGTCCCATTGCGCCACAACCGGCCTACGACGCCTAATTTTCATAAAAAGTTGTATAACGTTTTTACTTTACGTATGGTGTGTAAATACGTTCGGCGTTGTACTAAACATATTGCAGAAGAGTTCATCACTGCTCAGAGATGGCCTCAAATATTACTTTTTGAGGTTTTTTGTTACAAACCACGGAGCTATGGGCATCCATGATTTTTTAAGATCCTATTTATAATTATACTGATTTTTTATTATTATGACGAGTGGAGAGCAATTTGCAAGGAACTCAGAAATATATGTGATTTAAAGAAAAATAAAAATATATATAAGTTAATAGAGGAGCCCCTTCGATAGTTCTAGTAAGACCTCCATATACAAGTAAAACAAAATTTCAACTATTAACTCCACTTCCTGTCGTCAATCGCGCTTTATTGACATAAATTCATATTCAAATAATAACGCGAGTGAAACTTTAAACCGTTCAAATTCACTGTATTCAGATGTGATAGAATATTCTAATTACACTGACACAGATGGATGACACAATATTGAAATGGTATGTATTAGGTTTAAACTTACATTCAAATTCTATTATGGCACGTGGCGTTGAGCTCGCCACTCAACCCGCAATGTCTCCATTTCTCACAACATGCATGTCTCGAAAACAGTCAATTGAGCGTCTTGATACTAAGCTGTCTCTGACTGTATAGTTCTGTATGTGAATGCTAGTAGTGAATTCAATTCTTTGCAAAGGTTTTTTAACATTATTATGAACAGAATTTTGCGACATTATTTGTTCAATTTATTGTCAGGCGATTATTTTAAAAAGTTGAACACATGTCCGGATTCAATAACAGAACGATATTTTTATAGAATAAGCCAAATTTCCATGCCATGACGATCGGAGAACATTTCTAAGCGTGATCCTTTTAGTATATTGATGTTATATTTTTTGTAGTTTGGTTGTATGTTATCGTGATGCCTCTTTGCGCAGAAATATCACGGCTCTAAGTAATTAATAAAAGATTGAGTGACATTTCACTATCTGCGAACCAAACTCCTAAAAGCTTACACAGAAATAAATGTAAAAAACCAAAAATTATATACATTTGTCTGTTTGTACAAAAAGTGACGTACATATTTAATCTATAAAAACAATAACAAAAAGGTATAATTAATGAAAACAAAGAAAATCGAATATTAAAGACTAAAGCCCAAGAAAAGTACTTGAAAACTAAACCTGGCATGGAAAATGTCTTGAATAACTTTGAATTTCATGTTTCGCTTGTATCAATTAGTAAGCCTACACAACCCTAATAATACACGCCGGCTTCATTAAAGCTGGCGGCGATGCTAATTTACAGCAATCTCGGGAAAAGGGGATCAAGTGAAACTAGATTTCTGTTGCCTTTTGTTTTTTTTTTTACGATTCTATTTCTGTCTAAGGCTTGATTAATAAACCCTGAATTGGTTTTTTTTGATATCCAATATAATATATATTAAAAAACTACTAATATATTTATATAATGTAAAAATACTATATTTTCTTTTAACTACTGTAAAGCTTTCAAAATATCAACAAAACGTCAATTTATTTTTATCTTAATAACTAGTGTCAGAATACTCCGTTCGCCGTTTTTCGCCTAAATTTGAGATTAGTAAGGAACTAAACAACGCGTTTTGCTTTTTAAATGTTACATAGATTAAAACATAATTGCGATAATAAAATAATTAGCTGTTAATGTAAATGTTCCAATGGAGTTATATAACCCAATAGTTTTTTAGCTTTTCGCTTTTATCCCGCATAGCAGGGTAGACAGTAAATACCTACTGTCAAGACACTCTGTATTTCGCTTTCCATTGAATTCGAGACATTGCGTGTTGAATTGTGGAACTCAACGCTGCACTTTGTCTTTACCAGAGCAAGAAATAGTTTACGAGGATTAATTGTTATTAAATATTCAAATGAATAATATATAATTAATTGTTATTAAATATTCAAATGAATAAAAATAAGCGTATTAATGCTATTGATTAAGAATATAAGTCATGCTTTTTAAGTTCTAATCGATTGATTGTATTATTCTGGGCTGAACTAACTTAAATGAATATTTTATAAGCGAGGGGTTTGCTCCATTTAAGACTATGAAAGCTCAATATTCGGAATTTAAAGAAATAAATTAAAAAAAAACAACATAAAAGATTTTATATTTTATATTTATGCAAAATATAAGTAAATATTACAAAATAAGCTACTATGAAATCAAGAAAAATATAGTGTTCTTTTTTCGCAGCTTTAAGATTTAACTCGTATAGAGGATAACTTAATGTAAGACTTACTAGAACTTAATGTAATTACATGTTGAGTGGCGAAACTCAACGCCGCGCCTTAACTTATCATATATAATCATAAATCTAAATGGGACGGTAAATCCTAAGTGGAGTATAAATCTATAATATTATATTTAATTAAATTATCTATTACTTTACTTACACTATGATGACATGATGTGAGAAATTGTAGCTTACCTGAAAACAATAAATCCAACTTTTAATTATATAAAAATTAAAATATATGACCATGGTCAAGTATTAATTTGTTTTTAAGTTTTAATTGATTAATTATTATTCATTATTTTAAATGTTTCAGCCGAAACATTTCAAAACGAATTTCGTAATATGAACATTTTATAATATGAATTCCAAACAAAGTTTTCGTGTCCTTAAACACGAGAGAGCTGCCTCATTTTTATGGAAAACAAATAAATTTTCCTATATAAAACATACCAATAGTATAGGTGGCGCCATCTATCTGGAAAGTAGCGCTTTTACACTTTTTAAAAAGCTTGCCGCTCACAATTTGCCGCGTGGCGCTGCCGTGTGTTGCTGGGTTCGACATGATTTCCCTTCTCACCGCAGCGCTAGTATCGAACCTGTTCCTCAACTCCTCGAAGGAGAGATCACTGGGCAGTTCCGGTGTTTTCTCCCTACGCACTTGTCCGCAATGCCCTTTGTCCGTTTTGTTCATTTTGTTCATTTTGTCCTTCGTCAGTCACACTTTATCAGTCAAATATCACCGCACTTATTTAGCATCATTAATTGTTCACATTATTGGAGCTGTAATTGTTTTCGTAATTATATTGTTTGAATTTATTTTCTTTTGTAGTTAACAGTTTTCTGTTTAGTGATTTTATTAATAATATTAAATTGACGTCATCGTAGCTCAGATAGGAAGAGTTAACGTCAACAAGAAATAGTTATGGCTTGCTTATTTTTACTATATTTTTGTTAACTCTAATTTAAAACTGCTTGGTATACAATTTCTCAAAATGGAAGGACTGTCGAAAATGTAATAGCTATCAAAATAATATTAAAAAAAAGGTTAAAAATTTTGACACAGCGGAATTTGAATTCGAACTCATATATATAGATCTTTGATTTTCGCGATTTTATACACATTTTGAATGAAACTGTTTTAAACGGATTAATCGCGTATATTTTGATATTCGTACAATACATTCCTGACGTTTCGAACACTTTAGTGTAGTACGCGATTAATCCCTTTGAAGTAGTTTCATTTAAAACGATATTGATTTCTTGCTAAGCTTGAATTAAAAGAAATTATAATGTTGAAATTATAATATTCCTCTTATTTCCGGATATAACGTATTCCGAATTGAAAAAGTCTCCAAACATTGAAAAAACCGAATTACGAAAAAAATATAGTTGAGTTATTATTTTGAGTTATGTTTGATTTTCACACGAAAAGATACCTCCTAAGTAATTTGTTGTACGGTACAACAGCTTTGTTGCGTGCAGTGAACGTAAATCTAAGAAAACTATCTGAAAGCTTGTATAAGTATTATTGTATTACATACTTATCTAAACAAAACTATGTAATCCTTTTTCAAACTTATTTACAGAATTAATTTTGTGAAACTCATTATTAACTTTGGTCCTTTCTATATCCCAATATACTTCTAAGTTTTATGTTTATACTTCCGTCAGATTGCGTTTGAGATTATACACCGAAATCGTCTTTTTTTTAGCCTTACTTTATCTAGTATAGCAAGTTACTTAGTGACAACCTAGTGTCTAGACACTTGGCTTTTTGCCCGAAATCGAAACATTGCCTGTTGAGTTACAAACTCGACTTAGACCTTGTGAAATTGGAAAAATGAAAATAAACCGTTCACCTGAATGGAAAACGAATTTAAAACCAATTACGTTTACATTTCAAATCAGTCCCAATGCTCACCAAATAACTTATTTTTATAAACAGAGATGGCATCTTTATACTTTAGTGGTATATATCTAAATTAAACTTCATAATTATTCCGTAAACATATGCAAGGCCACGTATACGCATCAATCCTCATATCGCGGCCAAAGCTAACGCGTATGCTAATTTACGATATGACTATATTTAGATTTTCTGGTAAGTGTTAGGTTGTAAAATATTACGTGCGCTCATGTGGTTTGTTAGGATTGTGGTAAATGATGAATTGGCTTCTATATTTTATACACTGTACTCATTATTTCACAGTAGGTAGCAGATGGCGTAGGAAAGGTATTAAAATGAAAAAACGCAAAAATTCTACACTTTTCAAATTTTTTGATTAGCGAAATCCAACGCCGTGCTATGTTAAACGTAAAGAGCAGTATTTTTTTTTATTGTCACATTTTATCCTATAGCTGGCTACGAAGATAGGGGCTAGTGTCATGACACTTCTTCACGACATAATGCTATTTTAAACAGAAATATTCCCATTACCGAATTCAAATCCACAATTATCGTATTTAAAACGACATTTGGCACTCGATACTGTAAAAGTTATAAAATAAGCTTTGTTCAAAGTTGCCAAAGTCTTGGAAGATAAGAGTTACTTATGAAACGAATAAGACAAAGATTATCCGCCATACCATACATCATGCGACATAATCTCCAGAATCGACATATTTTGTCTATTCCTTCCATATTATAAGAAGTACTAATCCTATTGATTTTTGGAACATCTGTTGTGATCGTGATATGCGATCAGTTTTTGTGTGTGTTAAGGATTTATAACAAAATTGATTGGTAGCATATTTTCGCTCCCGATTTTGTGTTACGTGAACTCACTGTAATACTTTCTTAAGCTTCACGCTTTTATCCCGCATAGCAGGGTAGACAGAAAGTACCTAGTGTTAAGACACTCCGTACTTCGATTTTCGCCGAATTCGAGACATTGCGTGTTAAGTGTCGGAATTCAACGCGCAACGAAATTGATAAATTTTGATATGATTATCATAGCTTATGATCTGAAGGTACATATAAGATAATTTTTGAACTTATATTTAGCTGGAAACGACGTGTCTCGTCACTAGGTTCTCTCTAACTACCCTTCCACACGGAAGGAAGGTAAAAACTTAGGTAGGAATTTTGGTCGTTTCTGCTACATCATACGTCTTTAAGATCAGGTTGTGAAATATAATATTAATACTAATACAGTACCGGAAATGAAATGAAAATAAAAGATTAATACATTACCGGAAACTTGTACTTCATAAATGTCAAATATTGTAACCGATATCTGTATTTGCGTTCTCTAAATAAAATTAATTACTCTTTCAAATGACGCATTCCGAATGATCAAAGCTGACATGATATTGGTGTCATTAAAATGGGCTTTAATATTCTTTTCGTGGCTTCCGTATTTTTCTGCATAACAGTAAGACACTCGATATCGACTCATTGCGCATTGAGCAACGTTTTTTTAGTTCTACGTTTTATCCCTCAAAACAGGGTAGACAGAAATACCTAGTGCCAAGACACTCCATGCTCCGCCTGCCGCCAAACTTGAGACATTACGTATCAAATAGCGGAGCTCAACACCGCGCTTTGTTGTATCAGAGTGAGGAAATAAAAATAATTTAAACATAATCATTCCCCTGAGTAGGAATCGAAACCACGACCGATCGCGTTTCCAGTTAAACGCTGTCCCACTGCGCAACACAAAATCTAAGGTATTATGAAAAGCTATAAAACAATCATTATTATTATACACTCTACCAAAAATAAGTAAATTGCACACTCATTGCATTGGCTGTTAATTGAAAGCGTCATCGCGAGCTTATTGTTTCGGCGATATATGAGGCCATAAAGCGCTAAGTGGAATAAACTTAAAATGAATTTTATGACAAATACATTTATATCTAAAATAATAAGTATAAACATTGGGATATGTATACAATGAGGGCAGTGTGATTTAATAAAGCAACTTCATGATTTATCACGCTTAGAAGGGTAGTCGGAGACAACCTAGTGTCAAGACACTCCATTGACTGCCTTCCGCCTATAATCGTGACATTGTGTGATGAGTAAAGAATTAAATGCCATGCTTTGCAGTCAGATACTGGTCTTAAGATAAAAAATATAGTAATATAACACATTTTGTAAGAGAAAACCGGAGTATAATGACCATAGGTTTTCTCTACCTACACTGCTACGATCATAACTATTCGGAGGAGATGATTGGTTATAAGCGTGACTGGTCGTGGATTTGATTACACCTCAGAGAATTTATAATTATTTTTTTTGTTTTCACTGCTCTAGTATGACAAATTTGGCTAGCAATGCAAAATGAAGTGTCTTGTCAATAGGCTTTTTCTGACTACCCTACTTTGTAGACCCAAGTGTGCAACTACACGCAAAATATTTTAATTTTTTTTATAAAAATATAAAGTATATAGAAGTTTTATGAAAATAAAAAAAAATACATTGCAATAATATACATAGAGATTTTCAAGTAAATTAGTCTAAATTACAAGAACTTGAAACAAATCAAGAATATCGCCTAACAAATTGGCTATCAAAGTGGACTGTAATGGCCATAGGCAATTACTACAAAATGGTCTACACGAACACTTCGGTTTATTACAGTGAAAAATAGGCCAAAGCCTATAGAAACGTATGGGCAAGTTCGGTAGTCTATAGACAATGTTATATAAAATATTTATCTTAAATAAATTTGTAAAACATAAAACAATATAACATAAAAAATATCCAAAAAAAAAACTATTTTTTATGTTGGATTATAATACACAAATCTTTTCCATTGATGCATGTTGAGGATAGTTATGTAATCCGCCATTTTGTTACGGCGGCCATTTTGATTTGACGCCAATATTGATTATGTACAATTTTATTGTCATCAGTACTAAATCGACTAAATTCAAATAATTGGAAGGCCACAGTAGCTTGTAAAATTAGTTGTTAAATGTTCCTACACTAACTAATATGGCAAATTAAATAAAATGTGGACGTTAAATATAATTGTTCTCGTATTTAGATATATACCATTATGATATATTATACTTTATTTTTATAATACTATTCATAAGTTAGTATAATGGTCATTGACTTTTCGTATTTCCTATTTGGGATATATCGAGCCCACACCCACCTTTCATGCTTTATAATATAATATATATGGCTTCCATTATGTTTTTTGTAGCTGCACGCTTTTATCCCGCATAACAGCTACCCGATTGTATATAGAAGTTACTTAGTGTCAAGAAATACAGAGTACTGTATTCCGCTTTCCGCTGAATTCGAGACATTTTGTCTTGGGTGGTGCAACTCAATAATGGATTAAAAATAAATTAAAAATCTAAATTTAATAATAATTCAACCTTAAAGAAAATATATTTGAAATTTTAATTCACAAAACTGATGAAATGTACTGAAAATCAAATAAGAGACAGCTGTGGGGAATTTTCAGTTAATCAATCAATCAGCCTTTGACGTTTACATCAGTAATTTCAATTAACTTATAGACTTGACTGGCACTTCCTGTAATAAATGTAAAATAAATGACATATTTTGTGTTCTTTCTATAAAAACTTCTTAACGCTATATGTTTATGTATGGTTTTTATTTTAAACAATTGTGTTCATATCTAATATTTTAAACATGAAAAATTGTTTTAAAATAAGTTAAGTAATCATATTTTAACTACTAATTCGTTAAAATACTCGACAGTCGACGTCATCTCCCAGCGTGTTAAATGAGCCTGTCCAGTGAGTATCACTTATTAGATCACGCCTCCTCGCAATCTTACGGTGGAACCAATCGTATCGTCAGCCAATCGCAGTCCACTGCTGGACATAGGCCTCCCCAAGTTTGCACCAAACATCCCGGTCCTCCGCAACCCTCATCCAGCCCGCTCCGGCAACCTTGCGTATGTCGTCAGTCCAGCGGGCCAGAGGGCGTCCTACACTACGTTTGCCAAGACGCGATCTCCACTCCAGGACTCGTCTGCTCCAACGGCTATCGGTCCTGCGACAGACGTGACCGGCCCGTTGCCACTTCAGCTTACTGATTTTGCGAGCTACGTCGGTTAGTTTAGTTCTCTCACGGATAACCTCATTCCTGATTTTATCCTTGAGAGAGACCCCGAGCATAGCTCGCTCCATAGCTCGCTGAGCGACTTTAAATCTGTGGACTAGCCCTACTGTCAGAGTCCACGTCTCGGCAGCGTATGTCATTACAGGTAGGACACATTGCTCGAAGACCTTCGTCTTTAGGCTTTGCGGAATTGTTGACGTAAGGTCTCGACGGAGCTTGCCAAATGCGCCCAACCCAACTGAATCCTCCTATCCGCTTCCTTCACGAAGTTGTGTCAGCCAAGTTGTATTGTCTGGCCTAGGTAGGTGTAGTCCTGTACAACTTCAAGAAGAACGCTTTCGACCCGCACTGGTCTCGGCATGACGTTTCTGTTGAACATAACTTTTGTTTTGTTTAAGTTCATGCCAAGACCAACACGCCGGGAGGACCCATTTAGGTCGTTCAGCATTTGATTTAGCTCTTCCAGTGTCTCTGCAAAGATGACTATATCGTCGGCAAAACGAATATGAGAGATATACTCTCCATTGACGTTGACGCCTCGTCCAATCCAATCCAGGGTTTTAAAGACGTCCTCCATCGCGTTGGTGAACAGTTTCGGGGATATCACGTCCCCCTATCTCACCCTACGATGTGGCCGAATAGGTCTTGTCCGCTGATCTTGGATTTGGACGGTCATCGTCGCAGCGCTGTAGAGACATCTCATCACCTCGATATATCGCCAGTCGATTTGACATCTCTGCAGGGACTCCAAAACAACCCAGGTTTCGATGGCGTCGAACGCTTTCTCATAGTCCACAAATGCCATACACAGCGGCTGATTATACTCCTCGGTCTTCTGTATAATCTGCCGAACAGTATGTATGTGGTCTATGGTGCTGTAGCCTTTTCGAAACCCGGCTTGCTCCGGAGGTTGGTATTCGTCGAGCTTGATGGCGAGACGATTCGTGACGACTCTTAAAAACAACTTGTAAACGTGGCTCAGGAGCGTAATCGGCCTGTAGTTCTTTAGGAGGGTTTTATCACCCTTCTTGAAGAACGAGACGACCACACCCCTGGACCACGTTTCTGGCATCATGCCTTGGCGGATGACGGCATTAAAGAGTTCCGCTAAGGCCCAATATAAAAGAAATATATATCATATAAGGAACCAATATAAAAGAAATATATATCATATAACATTTCAGAATCACATAATATTTGTGAATTAAACAGGAGGTATCACACCTGCCTTAGCCTAAAAACAACTGGCCTAAAAAGCTTGAAGCTTTTGGAACAATTAACATGTAAAAATATGTCCAATATAAACTTGTCTATATATAATAAAAGAATACAAAAATTAATTCTGTGCATGAAATATTAAAGAATAATTAGAATTATATGTGTTAATTTTTACATATACAGTAAAAGAGGCTTAAAAACCAATCGATAGAATTTCTATCTATCTATCTATCTGTTTGCTTGTTCGTTTATGCGTCAATTACGCAAAAAACTACTGTACATAAATTAATGAATTTTGGTAAGGTAATAGTGTGGAGATATATGTAGAATAGCTTTATACTGATATTTTAAATGAAACTATTGTAACGGATTAATAACGTATATTTTGGAATTCGAAAATATATTTTTGGAAACCTGACGTCTTGAACAGTTCATAGAAGTTCGTGGTCACAGGTAAACTCTTTAACCACGTTGGAGGAGACCTGTTTGGAGGAGGTTGAAAGACTGTTACGACGTATGGAGAAGAAACATAGAAATTCAATATTTTTCATACTAATGATTAGAAATAAAATATATACTACACACACTACTTTGAATTTTATATTAACATATTTTCGCAAAAAATGGTAATCACGTTGCCAAGGCATTACATATACTTTACTTATCTACAAACATCTTGTATAGTGAATATTTCATACTTTAATCTATGCGTTTACATGAAATGCAAATGCATAGACAATATAAACCTGGTGCTGAAGGCGATCGCGTGACTGAAGTAGTTAAGTTTTAAACTCACCGTGGTATTTCCTAGTGTATCTTTTCCGTTGCTTTATCATAAAACTATTTAGAAATGTTTTTGCTTACTGACTTATGAGTTTGTCAGTCATAATGTTAAGAATGTAGGAACTATAAAGTTAATATATTTGAATTTAGTTCTTATATCATAAAATAATATTTTCTGTTAAAATTAAATGTATGTATAAACAGTTGTTTTTTACTTCTAATATAGTGTTGAGGCCAGTCTTGGTGCAGTGGGTCAGCGTCTGGCTGTAAGCGCGATCGGTTGTGGGTTAGATCCCCACACGGGGGAGTGATTATGTTTAAATTATTTTCACTTCTTTACTCTGGTAAAAGATAAAATGCAGCGTTGAATTCCACCACTCATCCCACAATGTCTCGAATTTGGTAGAAAGCGAAGTACGGAGTGTCCTAACACTAGGTACTTTCTGTCTACCCTGCTATAAAAACAAATATAGTCTTTCATGTAGAGTAATTTTAAATCGAATCATGATAATTTTTATTCATTTTTCATCTTTCAACCAAATAGAGACAGTCGTTAGGTATTAGACAATGACTCCTGCTTTTTCGTGCGCGAGGCTAGCGTTAATTGGTTATAAAATTGTTATCGAACATTGTCAAAAATATTTCTCACTATTTTAATTAAAAATTTGAACATTTCTCCTTCGTCTTGTATTCATGTTGTAACGATACGTACTATATATAAATGTACAAATAATTTAATAATAACAATTAATATTATTTTATATAGTATTTATAGGTAGGTAGTAATAACATAATTAATAATTTTATTTTTATTAAATATAATTTTGGCTGAATGAATTACTGGCAGTCTAGAATGATACAATGGATTTTGAAAAAAAAAAGAAAAGAGAGAGGATTGGCGGGAGCGTCATGTACGGAAAAGGACGCTTGAGAATATGGTTAATATTTAATTTGGAACAATAGAAATATAACACATTGAAAGAGAATATAATAACAATATTTAATATCGGAAATACATAGGAATATGATTATTATAGTTTTATGGTATTGGTGGTCGGTAAGATTTGCATTTCTATAAGAAGAATTTGTTGGTAAGTTCTTTTTCCATTATTAATATAAAAGTGCCAATAAATGAATATAATGTTATTATTAATAAAGTAAAATAATTATATTAACGATATTAAATGTTTAGAATGTACATTCTAAGAGATATATGAAATTTGTAATATAAATATACCAAAGCGTATGCCGCCATCTTTGAATAGTGTTGTATGAACATATTATTATATGCATTTACTGAGTATTATAAAATATTTTTAATATTATACTAAGCTCTGCAAACAATAACTAATAAATCATAATTAATATAATATCATGTATTGAACGAATTAAGCATTTTATGGTTATATTTATATAATATTCTTAAACATATAGGAGATCCGTCATGTACTCGCGTTACGCGACTGTCGGGGTTCGGTGAGCGTTACAGCTTACTGATAACTGATGTCGATGGCGCAACCCAACGTTGCCGGGCGTAACTGAGGCTGCTATGGTTGACTTTGGTGAGCTTCTATGGCGATGTTGGTTGGTGGTATCGAGTCTGCTGCTGTCTCGCGTTGCGCGAGCGATGCTTGTACGGCGTCGGACGTTGATATAACTTGCGACACGCGACCGTCGGGGTTCGGTGAGTGTTACAGCTTATTGATAACTGATGTCTGTGGAGCAATCCAATGTTGCTTGATGCCACTGAGGCTGCTATAGTCGGCTTAGGTGAAACGCTAGGGAGATGTTGGTTGGTTGTATCGAGTCTGTTGCTGTCTCGCGTTGCGTAAGCGATGCTTGTATGGCGTTGGATGTTGATATTGCTTGTGACATGCGACTGTCGGGGTTCGGTGAGCTTTATAGTTTACTGATAACTGATGTCGGTGGCGCGACTTGTATCTTCTCTGATGCTGTCTTGTGTTGTACATGCGATACCTGAACGGCGACGGACATAGATTCAACCGTTTCTATGTTGTTTTACACCCCTGGTGTAGGATGAATGGTTATGTGACGCTATTATGTCTCGTGTGTTTCGAAGTATGTTTAGTTGCCTAGCTATACTATTATGTCACGAAATGCTGTAGTACTTAATGGTGTTCGACTGTTTGTCTAGCGCCTTGTTTGGTGGTAGAACGCATAACCGAGTTCAATTGTTGGTTATGACAAACGACTGCTACGTATGTGCTGTGCGTTAATATAAAACAATCGGCCGTCTAGCGGTTGTGCGTCTGAACTGATATGCGAACCGGAAAGTAATATTGGTCTGGCAGGCCAATCGACGTATCATCATCATGTATTGGTCTCACAAACCAATCCACGGCTTATATTGGTCTCACAAACCAATCGACGATATATATTGGTCTCACAAACCAGTCTGCGACTTATATTGGTCTCACAAACCAACTTACGATATATAATGGTTTAAAGAAGCAATCTACGATATATAATGGTCTAAAGAACCAATCTACGACATATAATGGTCTAAAGTACCAATCTACGACATATAATGGTCTCACAAACCAATCAACGACATACAATGGTCTAAAGAACCAATCTACGATATATAATGGTCTAAAGAACCAATCTACGACATATAATGGTCTAAAGAACCAGCCTACGACATATAATGGTCTAAAGAACCAATCTACGACATATAATGGTCTAAAGAACCAATCTACGACATATAATGGTCTCACAAACCAATCAACGATATACAATGGTCTAAAGAACCAATCTACGATATATAATGGTCTCACAAACCAATTCAAATATATAATTATAATATATTTTTAATATATTTTTAACGTAAAAAGTACGTAAAGAAATACCATAAGTAATTTTAAGTATCGAGATATGTATTTAAAAGTGTAATAAGCGTATTAGCCTCATTGAGGGATCCTTACACGGACGGAACAAATAACTAATAATTGTTCGTTTGCAAAGGCATTGTAAGTAACATATACGTTCGAAGTTCCGTTGCGTCTCGGAGGGTTCACTCTGAGGTCGGTCGGGTCCGCCGATCGGTCGGAATTCACGGCATATGGCGGGGTGGGGCCATTAAGCTATTTTCCCTTCTGCTATGACTATCAGCAAAGGATACTTATAACAGAGGGTTAAATAAGACGCATCTTCGGCTTTCCTTGGAAAAGCTGGTGGTGGTTACAACGGAATATCTAACGTACTAAAATCTCTTACTATAATGTCTTCTGAAAGTTTTATATCCTTTTTAAGATAATAGGTAGTTATTAACATTTCTTGACACTGTTGCCTCTGAATCTCTAAAAGTTCTTGAGTTATTGCGAACATAACGATATTGGGTCCTAACCACGAGACGTATCATGAGCCAAGGTATGTTTTTATAATTATCGTATTGATATATACTATATGGGGGGAAATAAACGCTACAACGTCATGTACATTGTATAAAATATCCCTTTTGTCTGTTTTGTTCTTTACAATATTGGAATAGAAACCGCATGTTTGACAATACTTAACTATCGTAAGAGCATATTAAGTATTATATTTATTTAAAAATTATTATTAATTTTAAGAATAGTTTTTAAATAAATATAGTCGTAATACATCAACTTAAAATGTAAACATATCCTAACCTTTATGCTGTTACTCTCGATAGCATCTGAGTGTCATATGAAATGGTACATTTAAAAGTAGAATATTATGATTATTATTAATTTCTTTTGCTTTAGCCTCATCCTTTTATCCCGCATAACAGGTTATACAGGAAGTACCTAGTGTCAAGACACTCCATACTCCACTTTCTGCTCAATTCGAGACGTTAGCGGAACTCAACACTGCGTTTTATTTTATCAGAGCGAGGAAATGAAAATAACTTCAAATATGATCATTCCTCCAAATGGAAATCAAAGCCACAACCGATCGTGCTTACAGTCAGACTGTCACACTGGGCTACGACCGGCCTTAAAAATAGTACATTTATACTCTAAATAATAAATTTCGAGCACTAAATAAGCTACGCCTTAAACAAAGAGTATAATAAATACCTCTTTTATATAAGAAAACCACCTTTTCCACAATTGTCGTGTATTTCAGTTGACACGTTATACAAGGTACGTAAATAAAGCTATTATACAGTGCTTACGCATTATTAACGTAATGTAACAATAAAGTTTAGACTTCATAAATCGTGACGTTTATTTTCCTTTCCGTAAATATTTGGCTGGAAAAAGGTCGCATGGTAAATATTTAAGTGAGTACGTATGCTTGGGCAAAATGGTGGAATTTTTGAGTTTTATTGGTATTAAAAGAAGGAAGACGTTTTTATATTTAATTTAATGAAACTTAACACCGCGTTATTGATTTAGACGCAGTTATGTACAGTAAAAATGTTTTAGGTGAGAACGGTATAGGAGTAGGTTAGTGACAAATCACTCAATTTTTTTAATACTTAGAACTTGTCCAATTAAGCACTTTAACTTGTTTAAATATGAAAAATATATAAAAATAATTAAAATTTAAAATTTGTATGCCCAACCACCATTATTTCCTTAGACACATATACTGCCTCAAGACATTATATTATGTATAGTAAAAAATAACTTTATATTACTTTTGTGTTATTAGCAGGTGCGACCGGGAGGGAATTAAGAGATTTTATTACAAGTGCCGGGGAACCGCTAAATTTGTTTGCGTTCTAACTTACGCTGCGTTCGTCTGAGAAATTATTGTATAATTTGTCCTACTTGCTATCCGGCCGACCTTTTCGCTATAATAATATAATATTGTAGATATTATTTAAGTATTATAAACATTTTTTGAAATAATGTAGTGACGTATCACTCCTTTTTGTCAAATATAAACGTTTGTAAAAAAGTACAGTTTGATTTTAGTTTAGTTGAGTTCAGTTTAGTTTGAGGCCAGTCGTGGCATAATGGGATAGCGTCTGACTGTAAACGCGATCGTTCGGGGGCTCGATCCTCGGGAGTTTGATTATATTTAAACTATTTTCACTTCCTCGCTCTGGTAAGACTAAGTGCGGCATTGAGTTCCATCAATCTACACGCAATGTCTCGAATTCGTCGGAAAGTGAAGTACGGAGTGTCTTAAGATTATTAGAGTATTTTCTGTAAACCCTGCTATGCTGGATAAAAAGCGAGAAAGACACGATCAAAACCAATATTAGAAATTCTTATTATATTAAATTTGATTTGACAATTGAAACAGTGTCTATATATAAAATAATAAGCATTATTATTTTATTTAATTTTTAACTAATTCTTGAGAAATATATAGTGTATAGAGTGACCTTTGCTACATCTTTCTATACTGGCAGGTGGATTATACTTTTATTCAAATGTTAAAAGTATTTTTAATATTTTCCCTTATTTTGTTATTTATTTGAATTCAAAGTCTATCCAGCTGTACACTGACGTTTCCGTAAATCTCAAGTAAAAAGCAAGTCCAATTTGCTAGAATTGTATAAAGAAAAATTTTTCCGTCCGTCGGCGTCACAGTTATAAATCACGGTTAACTTCAACTGCTAAGTGATCTCCTGACGTTTATTTTCACAGCCTTCAGGATAATCACCCTATAATTTCTTCAGTTTTCAGACGATGGTAATAAATCTTCAGTTGTTTTTACAGTGAACACTAGTATGAAATAAAAAAAAGACTTATATTTAATTTAACGTAGCAGGATTGGAGAGGCGTAGCTGCCTCTTGAAAAACATCCAACCGCCATAACGAATTAGGCGAGCTACGTCCATTTTTTTAGCTTCATGTTTTTATGCCATATTTCAATGTTGTAGAGTAGACAGATGTACTTAGTGTCAAGACACTTCGTCTTACCAGATCGAGGAAGTGAAATAATTTAAATATAATCATACCCCCGAATGGGAATCGAGCCCGCAACCGATCGCGTCACAGTCAGCCGCTGTCCCACTGTGCCACGACCGGCTAACAATTTTATACTAACCTATTATGAGTTTTGTTTGTTTTCTAAGATTCAAAGACACCTTAAGGGAAACATATCTAAAAAAATAACTTAAGGATAGACAGTTTATCTAAATCTACGTTACTTTAGGCAAGCTTAATAATATTATATACGAACTGAATAGTAGTGAACTACTCAACACGCATTGTCTCGAATTCGGTAGAAAGTGAAGTACGGAGTATATTGACACTAGGTACTTTCTGTCTACCCTGCTATGCGGGATAAAAGCGTGAAGCTAAAAAAAAACTGAATAGTACTCTAAGTTATTTCTTATTATGCCTGTGAAAATCCCGTCAAAATCAGTTCGGCTGTTTTATAGATAAACCGTAACAAAAAGACAGACAGAAATTGGAAAACATGAATCGTACATTCATGTTTTCCAATTTTTATATTTAGTAAAAACCGCTTATTTTATTATTATGAACAGACACTCCTGCTTTATTTATTTATATACATGGTAATAATGTCAACCCTTCAACTAAATGTGTAATCTAAATAGAAATGTAATTAAAATTATTGTACCTTTGTTTCTAATTTAATTAAACTGAAAATTGGGGCAAAGCGTTGACTATAAAAGGGAGCGTCTCTATTAAAATTATATTTACTAGTTTAGTCTACAATTAATCAATTTTGTAGGTTCACGCCTCCCAAACAGAAGGGTTATCCCAGAAAGCCTTATGTACATATTCTCCATATACTCTCCATCAAAAAACAACATTGCTTTTTGTGTGACGTAACTTAACGCCGTGGTCTGTCTTAACATAATGGAAAAATTTGTACAATTAAATACAATCCTTTCTCTAAGTAAGGAACGAAGTCATACCCAATTTACACTCAGATGATATGCTGCTATAATAGGGCGGGCGGTTATATATTAACTATACTTATAAACCATTCACTGAAAGATATGAAAGAATTATGAATCCATATAAAAAAATGATAAATATAAATATGTTTGCTTCTACCGAACATTTTTTTACCCAGATATTGCGCAACTGTCGTTCTGTAACGAATATTAATGATGACTGCTATATCAAACGTACGTTTTTAAAGTACAATATCTAAGATCATATATGTATATGTAAAGCAAGAATATTTTCTATTACAAGTATATATGTTTTTTTATAATCCTAAGTATAGAATAACACTTTAAATATAGTAAAGTAATGATATATTAAATTCATTACTTAATATAAGTAATTTATTCCATTTATGAGGGCGGTCGCGGAGCAGTTGGACAGCATTTGACTGTAAGCGCGATCGGTTCTTGGTTCGGTTCTCACTCGGGGGAACGATTATATTTCAATTATTTTTATTAGGTCGCTGTGGTAAAACAAAAATCGACATTGAGTTCCGCTAATCAAAACGCCATGTCTCAAATTCGGCGGAGTGTCTTGGCTACTTCTTGCCTGCTCTGCTAGGCGGGATAAAAGCGTGAAGCGCGAACATAACGCCGCGTTTTGTCTCGATTTCGGGCGGAAAGCAGACAGCGGAGTGTCGGAATGACATTAGGTTTCCCTGACTACTTGACGCTAATTTTTATCAAGGTCTTTAACTACATATCTCACAATAAAATCACAATAAACTTTTTATTATACATTTGTGAAACGCAAAGTGGCGTGTTCACGATTCAGTGTACTCAAAGTAAAGTAAAATACAAATATAAGTCTTAAAAGCATATAATACTATGTGTTGAAATATTAATTAAAAAATATTGTACATAAAATTATGTAATCCATTTTGTTGAGGCGGTCATTTTGGATTAAAACAATTTCTTTTTAAATGAAATTATTTTCAACTGAATCGTATATATTTTAGTATTTGAATATAAATTTTTGAAAATTCTACGTTTCAAACACTCTGCATTTTAGTAGTACAATTGGTCTATCTATATATGCACGCGATCAATTCGTTTAACATATTTATTGCCCAAGTGGGAATCGAACCCACAACCAATTACGTTTACAGTAAGACTACGTATCTGCGTCGCGATGGCCGGGTTGTAGATTAAAGTCCACATTAATTAGACAAAGTGCGTCGAAAGTTTCATGAAACACCTTATATTTCTAACAAGGTAATGGAGAGAGAAAAGGGTAAATTATTCCAGACAGACTTTCTTTAATTTAACTTAGGTTGGAAGTGTGTGTGCTTAACTTTTGACATACATTACCTATATTATTCTATTATATATTAATATATATTAATACACATTTATATTAACAATTTTTACTAACTTATTTTAAAATATTATCAATAGACAAATAAGGCCATTCGTGGCGCAGTGTGACAACGTCTGACTGTAAACGCAACCGGTTGTGGACGATTCGATCCATACTCAGGGGAGTGATTATATTTAAAATTATTACCGCTTCCTCGTTCTGGTAAGACATAACGCGGCGTTGAGTTCCACAACTCAACACATAAAATCTCGAATTCAGTGGAAAGTGAAGCCTGGAGTGTCTGGACACTAGGTACTTTCTGTATACTCTGCTTTGCGGGATAAAAAGTGTGTAAAATAATCCCGGGGTACATTATATTTAAATCATAATATACTGGAAAGACAAGTGAAGCGTTGAGTTCCGCTCCACTTAATACATAATGTCTCGATTTTCGAACGGAAAAAAGTGAATAGAGCATCAAGATATTAAGTTTTCTCTGACTGTACTATTTTGAAGGAAAAAGCTTAAAGTAGAAAAAAATATTAAATATATCTACCACAGCATTTATCTATAATCGAAAGCCTCTTAATATCTCCTTTTGGTTATAAATATAAACTAGCTACGAAGTTTAATCCCCGTAAGAAGACTAAAGTGTTTCTAACAGCACTTTGATGACTTGCCAATCCTCGCAAACCACTAAACCCAGGTAGGCAGTGGACACATTGAAGAAATAATATTTTTTTTAAAAAAATCATTATATTCTTTACTCAAATAGAAACTTTGCGATTTTATACTGCATAACAGGGTAGTCTCAAAACACTCCGTACTTCGTTTTCCGCTGAACTTAAGACATTGCGTGTTAAGTCGCCGCGCTTTATCTTGCCAGAACTAAGAAATGAGAGTAATTTAGATATAGTCATTCCCCGAGCGGGAACCAAACACATTTACAGTCAAATGTCTCTACTATTTACATATTATAAGAAAAACAAGTTTTGAAAATAGAAAGTTATATAGATAGAGGAGGAACAACTTGTTAAAAAAATTAAAATGATCAGGCTCTTAATACCAATATTTATAGTACTTATGTCATTGCATACGAGTCAGGCATACATTTGTATTCATTAGTAGATGGACGAGTAATTAAAGTGATTCTCTTTAAAGTCTACTAAAAGATTGAGATATTTTATTAGTTGATTGGAACTATAATATGATTGAGCATTAGGAATACCTTCAAATTTGGTTAGATAACGAGAGGAGCTCTGACTCACACTAAGTTAATACGTATTTTAAGAGGGAAGGGGGTTTCTAAGTATACACACGCCCATAGTTCAAAATCACCAAGAGCTGCTCCTAGATCCTCTCTGCAGGCCTGGCAGTGCAAGGTGTATCCATGGAATTGATTTCTTATTTAAATATTGTGAACCAGCCTTAATTGAGTACAGTAGTTCAAACTTAATAACGGCAATTACAGAAGAGGTTATAAAACGAATTTCACAGAGTCTTAATTAGTTTTCGAACGCCATAATTTGAACTTGGTCTACTTGAAATTTAAGTTACGCCATTCGTGATATTAAAATGTAAATATTACATTCATATAATTTTGTGTTTTTTAAGTTAAAAATATATTAAGAAATCAGTTTTTTTATTCTTTGAGCTGAAATCAATCTATTGTTAAGGCTTAAAAATTAATTTTCGCCAGTAGCCTTCTAACTTAATGGTTATATGTATATATGTATATATAGGAATTTATTTACGATTTTACGCACACATTTAGCCTCTGTTAAACAATAAAGACAAATCACGGCGTTGAGTTCCACTACTTAATGCATTATGTATTAAATGATGAAACTCAACGCCATGATCAAATTCGTGATTCGAGCAAAAAGTAATAGTGAACTGAGCGACTTGATTCTATATTCTGTTTGCCTATCAGGAAAAAAGTGTGAAGCTGCCCTTGTCTTGGAACACAAAAATTGTATTTTATATCACATTAATACTGAACAGAAATATTCTATATACTCTTAAGATCAAGATTACCAAATGTTTACGAATAAACTATGAAAACTAATAAATATATCTTTAACAGTTTCCATAGTGACGCTAACGTGGAGCACGTGGTGTAGTAACCATTGAGTGCTAAAATCCTACTGAGCATGTTTATATCTAAAAATAAACGTATCCGGCTGATATAAGGAATTACGACGTTAGATTTCACTATCAAATATGTTATTCAAATAGGAGGCTAATAGAGAATAGAGTGTAACGTTACTGGTTTCTCTTCACCAACCTCTTAAATATGGTACATATATTATATGAGAGGATTTATATATAGAGGAGGAATTATATATAGAGGTCCTTAGATTAAGCTCCACTGTAATAAACTTGCATTGCCAAATAAATAATCGCAAAATAATTTTGAAAATTAAATTAAAAATGTACACTTAAAATTAATTTCTCGTCTCTCTGGTCATTATGACAAAAACATAACGTAAAACCATCTATAAATATCGGACACATGTACATATTTTCAAACAAAAAGTGACCTTAAATAGCTCTACGAGCTTTGCAAAATTTAAACATCGCTACAAGATTTGCAAGACTTAAATATCTTTGCAAGAGAATATTGATAGAAGTTGCAAATAAAAAAGTGTTGAAAATTACTTACTTTCTGTGTAATTGTAAAAATTATCATTTTCTTCTACATTATAATGTAACAAAAACATTTTTTTGTTAGTAAGGTGTACGTATTATTTGATAATAGAAAAACACCGTTATTTGATTACTTACCACAGAACTCGTAAAAGGAAATTATTTTCTACGAATCTAGTAATTCTTCACTCATACAATGTTTTAGGCAAAATGTTGGCACAATTGTTGCTAATTTAGAAAAGTTTATAGCGTAGTCATATCGTTGTAGTCATATTATACTTGTACTATGATCATTATGGAAATCTTTTTAACATATCTAATATATGGAATGTGATACTTAATCGAAAACCTTATAGAAAGACACATAAGATGACACATGCTCTCATTTGCGCCAATTATTTTTTAAGCACAGGCGGTCAACGAGAATTTATTACCGAGACACTGTTCTGACTGTTGACACCTGAATTCGATACATTGTATGTTAACTGGTGAAACTAAACGCCGCGCTTTGGCTTAACACAATGGACATATAAAAAGGAATTTATAACAATATTTCAAAGGAATTTAGAAAAAAAAAAAGATTTTTAATATAATATATGTCTAATACAAATATTGGTTTAAACAACGAAACTCTGATTGTATTTTCTAAAACCAAGAATGAGATCCTGTTTAAAATGTTTATTATTTACAACGATTGATGTGTTTACGCTAACCGGAAGCGATTCGCGGACCGTTGTGTTTAGATAATTGCACGAGTGCTTTAACGTTGAAATATATAGATTTAGCTTTAAATGTTTTAGTAGAGTTTAACAGATAAACATTTGTTTAAGCAAAATTTAAGATTTTAATATTGTTGAAGATTTTAATATTTTAATATTAATAAGCTTTTGATATTATTATATATTTAAAAAGGTTTACAGAATTGAAAGGCGAAAGGGAAATTTTTCTTATAATTTAAAATATTTAGTTGTACTTTTGTTTTTTACTAACGAATTTAACTAGAATATACATATTTTAAGTTCAAGAGCAAAGAAAAACGTATTTAATAATTAATGAAGAAATTTAAAAAAATAAAGTTACTAGAGGACATGATAGCACAGTGAACCATTGTTTGACCGACTAGTTGTGGTTCAATTCCCACTCGGAGGAATGATTATATTTAAAATTTATTTTCATTTCTTCTCTTTGGTATAACAAACGGTTGAGTTAAGCACTCAACATGCAATGTCTCAGTTTCAGGTGGAAAGCAGTAAACGAAGAGTCTTGATACTAGAGCGTTTCCCCGCTATGCCGGATAAAGCACTCATTATATAGTTATTTAATTTATCTTTTGCTGGTAAGCCAGAAGTGACTACAGCAAGTCATTTTAGTAGTGTCAAAACACTCCGTCATCTTGTTTTAGTCCAACAGATATTGCGTGTAGAATGGTGAACGCAACGCCGCTATCAGTTACTTTAGCCAATTATCTTCCAAAAAATAACCTTACAATTGTTAATATAAAAATAAACAAACCATATAAAATAAAATATATCCTTATTCGGAAATGTAATCAAGATGTTCATTATCTGTACAGCCTCTATCCATCACATAGATGTTGAGATAACTTTCAGCTGTTTATTCTTGCACCTAACAAGAAGTTAGGTTAGACAAGATTAATTAACTTCAAGAATAAATATACAAATATATATTTATTCATAAGGAATGTGTAGTAAATATATCGAACTTTTGCCTAGCGTATTGTAATTTATCGATTAGTTTGTGGGTAAAAAATAAGAATATAAAGTAATAATTAAACAGCTTCACGCTTTTTTCTTCATACATAATTAGACAGAGAGTCTACTTTTGGGTGTCAAGACACTATATTCTCAACCCAAATTGAGACATTGCCCTAAGTGGCCTCAATAATCAATGTTTATTAAATTGGTATTAAAAAACATGGTCAGGTTAAAACAATATGTACTTTACCACTAAGTAGTGTTTAAGTAAGAGTAAATAGAAGCAAAGAACGAACTGAAACGAAGACAGACGTATCATGGAGTTTTTAGTATCCTATATATATATATATATATATATATATATATATATATATATATATATATATATATATATATATATTGAGGTTCCTCCTAAGCTCGGGTTATTTCGTGTTAACCTATTAAATGGCTATGACGGATATATACACACGAATACGACATATGAATATGTCATCAATATATGCATTACTAAACGCCTAAAATGACGATATTCGAATAAACTAACAAAGTATTTTAATAGATATAATCGCTGAGGAGCGTATTTCGTTAAACGAAATGAACCACTTAAGAAGTTTAATAGCGGAACTTAACCACCGCGCTTTATCATGTAAATAAATGAAGTAATTTAAATATAGCGATTTTCCTTTATATATACCATAATGGCCTTCATCACTATGCCCTATCTAGACTTTCCTAGAAACTTATTCGGCTCTTTTTAAATATCTCTATGTAAGAGTGGAAGTCAGCAAGTGTATATAACATATAACTGAAAAATAATTCAAATATATTTCATTCATGACAATAAAGTTCAATGGTTCATAAAGTGTGGCAATAAATATATTTGAACCGGAAAATAAAAACGCGCCACTTAACGGAAATTTGAAACGGAGGCAATCAACGTTATGTAAGCGTAAACCCAGCTTTATTTGTATGTAAAGGAAAATATTTCATAAATATATTACATTTTAGGCTCTAAGTGAAAACTTTTTTAAACACGTCGACTGCAAGTTTAGAATAAGAAAATTCGAAAGATTTTATAATCGTTTTCCAAATTCTACTTTAACAGAGACGTCGTTAGTTGATTAAAAATTGGATGTTTTTTTATTTCAAAAAAAAAAATTAAAGTAACTTTTTTCGCTTTGAGAACAAAAATATTTTTTTTAGCTTGACGCTTTATCCCATATAGCAAGGTACACAGTAAGGAACTACTCCGATTTCTGCCAAAATCGACACATTGCGAGTTAAGTAGTGGTATTCAAGTTAGCGCTTCGTCTTACTAGAGCAAGGAAATGAAAATAATTTAAATATAATCACTTCAACGAGTGGGAATCGAACTCACAAAAGATCGCATTTACAGTCTAACGCTGTCCCACTGAGTACGACTCGCTCACTCACTGAGCATTTCATATTAACTATATTATAATTAACAAATTAATTTCACTTAAGCCCTTAGACTCGTGTAGTGACATGTTATACAATTGTTTATAGAATTCAAATACTGGTATTATACATGGTATTGTCTGTAAGTCATTGTTTACAGGCTTTGAGCTGTACAGATTACAACGTATTATTAGTCATCAGCATTTGGTATCTGAAATTAATATCTTATTCTAGACTACATGATTAATTACTAGAGAACTATTATACATGTTAGTTGGAATATTGAAACAGGTTTATTTTTTAAGTAACGGAATTCGAACTATACTGTAGAGGCCAAGAGAACGTAGGGTTTTCTGGTTAGAGCGTTTAGACAGTTTCCAAGAGGCGCGAGTTCGATGTTCGTTTTTTTTTCTCTTTCATGTTAACGTGAATGCGATGGGTTGTAGGTTCGATTTCCATTCGGGTTATTCACTCAGGTAAGATAAAATAAGTAAAGACATGAGCTTCATTTCCTAAAAATTTGGAGATTAAATATTTTATATCTAGCTTTTTTCATAATTGAATGGACTTAAGAATTTTATTGTTGACATAACTCAACACCGCTTTTTGTCTCACCAGAGTGTATAAACGGAAAAATAATGTTCCAATGTTTCTCTTGAAACGTCTCTTGAATACCTTTTGTTTTCAGTCGCGCTACGTTACTTTTTTTTTTTCTGAAACACTTCTATATAAAAAAGTCATACAATACAGTCTTCAAATATAGAGTAAATAGTGATCTTTTAGGGAAACGTGCATCATCATAGAATACTAATTAAATATAATAACGTTTCAAAAACGTATAATGTTACCATTTCATTCATTATATACACTCAGCAATATAAAAACAGTAAAAATTCTAAATGATCTTTAGAACTTTAAGTGAGTGTAGTAGTCTCTTGAAACTCGAAAATACTTGGAAGTAGATACAAAAGGAGTGCTTGAACAAAGAAACTCCTATCTCGTATAGGTCTGACTTTCAAAGTTTTTGTCACTTGCCTATAGTATGCGAAGCTTTTAAAATATCAGCGGTAATGTATAAGACTGCGTCAATGTTACTTAGAGAAATATTTTAAGTGAAAATTCATTATAGCACAGTGTTCAGACTCTATGTCTAAATGTAAACGCGATTGGTTTTGGATTCTATTCGCATTAATAATAATATTTTTATTAATTATATTTTTATTAATTATATTTTATCTAGACTTTTTCTTTTCAGCTCTTTTCAGGTAAGATAAAATGCGGCGTTGAGTTCCACAATTTGTTTTGAATTTAGGTTGAAAACGTCGACAACAAAATCTTTACATTAGGTTCTTTGTGATTACCCTGCTACGCGACATAGAACTGCATTTCTTGACATTTAAAGTCGTTTTTTCTATTTTTATACTTCATTTACGTACCACTTAGTCATAATTATAACATTATTCTGAAAAATAAATATAAACATAGTGAGCTACAGCTATAAGACAAATCAAGGCATTGACACTAAATACAAAAAAAATGTGATTAAAAAATATATAATTTCCCCTGCAAAAAGGTATATTTAAGTTTTATAATATTACTAAATTACTTTACCAAAATTAGCCAGACTATTAAGAAGATAAATGAAACTGAATTATGAATATAAATGTCGTTCACACGTGATTGGAATGAATTTTTCACAGAACCGTATAGTCGTAAGTCATGCACAGCTTTGAACTAGTTTTACAACTTTATTGTTAACGCAACGTAAAACTTTTGTTATGAAAAAAAATCAAAGCATTGGAAAAGTGATCTAGAAGAACTCGCTAGTGTTGGTTAGTGTTTGCCACACCCAAGTGTGTACTTGGGTGTGGCTAACTTATCTTCTTTTCGAAAATGAGAGTAGTATTGCTCTTTAAAAACAATTGAAAATACCTTATGAATATGTATAAACCAAGCTAAACCACTATCAACTAGCAGTGCAGTGGGACAGCGTCGCACTGTGAACGCAGTTAATTGTGGGTTCCATTCCCACTTGGGGTATGATTATATTTAAAATTTATTTTCATTTTTCCGCTCTGGTAAGACAAAGCTCGGCGTTTTATTTGCACTCAACATGTAATACATCGATTTCGGGAGAATGACAGTTAACGAAGTGTCTTAACACTACGTTATCTCTGACTATCCTGCTATGTGAAATAATGCGTGAAGCTGCTAATATACAAGATACTAAAATAATTACTGTTATATATTGTAGGGTAGGTGTTAATAAGTTGTAAGAAATAAAGCAGTCTTAGTCGCTTGTCCTTTTATTATATGGTGGCAGCGATGGGATACGAACCCACACCTACGAAGAGACTTGTGCCTTAAACGAGATTGTCATTTTATTACAATTACAATCAGTCAGTATCAAACCATTAGCTTAGAAAGTTCAAAGTAAAGATTATAAAAAAATTAATACATTTTCTTGTTAAATACATAAATGTAGAAGTATTATAATATTTGTCAGTAATATAATAATTAGAACAAATATTTGAATTATAAATATGTATTTTTGACCTTAATATTTCGAATAATTTGAAAAAAAAATATAGCTACAGGAAGACTTTAATATTGTCTTATTTACAAGCTATCTAGTTATTTTTAAAATTAACTGGAAGGAAAAATAAATTTTTATCTCGTATATCCTCCTAGAGCACCTTTTTAATGATTAGGTCAATAGTTCAAAGACCCCAGCTAGTGTATATGACGAGAAAGACAATGGAACACATGAAAGAGGTCTGGAGCCGAGTACTTAGCACTCAGTACTCAGCGCTATAACATGGTAGTTAGAACCGTAGCTTTTATATGAACAGTCCAAACTAGAAATAGAAACGGTTTAATATATAAAATCTAACTTATCCTAATTTTGTTTTAAAACTTAAGTATTTTTTACGTTAATATATATATAATAATATAGTTAATAATTTCATTAATTGGCCGGTCGTAAATGCGAGCTCGCGACTGTAAGCGACTGTGAGTTCGATTAAGGCTTGAGAGAATGATAATATTTAAATTATTTTCATTTCGTCATTCTTGTAAGACAAGTTACAGTATTGGGTTCCACCACTCAACGCGCAATGTCTTAAATTAGGAAAGCGTACGGTGTATCTTGTTACTAAGTAGTTTGCTATGCAGGTAAAAACGTGAAGCTAAAAAATCTATGCATACATATCCCGAAACTGACAAAAAAGTATTATATTTGATATCTACAAGTAAACAAGTTACATACCGACCTAAGTACTTAGACATTTGTCAGTTTACCTATTCAACAATTTGTACTGTAAAATATTCGAAATGTCAAGCTTTCTAAAAAAAATTATAAAATAAATTTTCTAATACATAAATATTAATAATAATAATAATAATAACAATCCTTTCTATTTTCTCATAGTCATTCATTAGTTAAAACACTGTTAAGATATGGATCCCATTTCCCATAATAATAATTAACTCGCTTGAATTAGTTTCATTTCAAATGTTTAAAAATCGCGATAACCAAAGATAACATTGTAGCTTCCTATATTTTTACAATTAGATGTAATACACTCAATTATTATTTATGTGAATGTTTTAAACACCTATGACAAACATCCGTTATCATTTACGAGTATTATCGCAGGCAGATTAGTACTAATAAATATTTATTGAATCTGCATGGTTTTTGCGCATCTGTATTTTATTAGGAGATATTAATGATTTACTGTTTTATTGCTATTTACGATATATTTTTTATTTTATTTTTTTGCTTCACGCTTTTATTTCTCACAACAGAGTAGACAGGAAGTACCTAGTGTCAAGACACTCCGTATGCGGTACTCATCCCCGCGCCTTGTCTTACCACAGCGAGGGAGTGAAAATAATTTTAAATATAATAACTCCCCCGAGTGGGACTCGAACCCACAGCGGATCACGATTACAGTCAGACGCCGTTTCCCTGCGCCATGACGCCTTAGTTTATTTAATAAATATCAAAAAATATAATTAAAATTGAAACATTACTATCAAATTTAACATTTTTAAGATGTTATTCCCAAGTTTTGGATGAGAAAAATATGAAGGTAGCAGAATTTTAGATCGCGACTTTTAAACATCATGCTACGTTGGACAGTTAAAAATCAATCTTTTGTACGTTTCCTAAAAATATTTATGTTTAGTATAATTTATATAGTTTTTAGCTTAACGCTTTTATCTCGCATATAGCTGGGTAGATAGAAAGCACCTAGTGTTAAAAAACTACGTACTACGCTTTTCACCGAATTCGAGACGTTGCGTATATGGAGGAACTCAACGCTGCACTTTGTTTTTACAATAGCGAGGTGAAAATAATTTAAATATAATCACTCCCTCGAGTGAAATCGAACCCACAACGGATCGCGTTTATAATCAGACGCTGCCCCACTGCGCCTCGACCGGCCTCCACTAATATTTATGCTCCAAAAATTCAGACTAAAGTTCAAAGTTAACTTTTATCTGGTCCAACCTACAAGCCAACTTAAATTGTAAAAAACATAAATAAATTTCACTATATCTCGATTTGAGTTCACGCCAAAGTACTGATAGCTCGTCCGTACTTGATTTTTTTAAATATCTACATGGTGTTACAGAAAAAAATGTATTAATTAAATTACTATATAAAAAGCCACGTATACTTATGTGATTTCAGACAAGCGTTGTGAGTGGTTCCTCGCTCAGAAGGAAAAATTAAGCGAGCCAAAGTAGAGAACAGTGACACTAGGCTTCCTCTGGATTTTCGTATATGCTATTAAAAATAGGAAGCTGCTATATATTTATATATACATATATATATATATATATATATATATATATATATATATATATATATATATATATATATAAAGTAAAGTAAAATACTCTTTATTGTACTTAAAATAAAAAAAATATACATAATCTATATTTGTATTTAAATAGTACAATAGGTGAACTTATCGCTAAACGAGCGATTTCTTCCAGGTAACTTTTGGGTAGGGGAGAGAATGAATGAAAAGAGAAGGGCGTATAGAGTAAATAGATATAAATATATAAATACATATATAAGCAAACAAACACATATATATATATATATATATATACATACATTCTGGTAAATAGAAAAAAAATGCAATAGATTTATATCTGTGTTAAATAAAGCCATTTTTAAAATATTTTATTAATATACTCTGGACTTTCATCATCCATGAACTGTGAAGATATTCTTAAAACCCACCAATTTACATTTTAGAAGCAATTTGCATTTGCTCTTTAAATCTGATTTGCATTTCATTTCGCCTTCTGAATTTCAAGGTTCTTGAATCCTTAAGACTTTCATAATGATAAGCTGGTAAGTATTTTGTTCAACAGTACTTTAACGTGTATTATGAACATATTATTAAAATATCATTAGTATATTAATACTCGTAATATATCACTAGAAACTTTGGAAAAATGCAGATTTTAATTTTAAAAAAATCTGAAAGTATAAAAAAAGTCTAGACCAGTCGTGGCGTGGGATAGCGTCAGACAGTAAACGCCGACCGATTGTGAGTTTGAATAGCGCTTGAGGAATGATTATATTTAAATTATTTTAATTTTCTCGCTCTATTAAGAAAAAGCGCGGCGTTGAGTTCCGTCGCTTAACACATACTATCTAGAATTCACCGAAATACGGATCGTCTTGACATACAGTACTTCTGCATTTATTCCTAATGGAATGAATGCGGAATAAAAAAATTAACACTTGACATCTAAAACTTGATCTTATACAGTGTATTCAATATGAAAAGATAGAGACCGTGGAATATAAGGGCAAAATTTCATGTTTAAAAGAGTCACGTGCATAAATGATAAGTATAAATGATAACTTTAATAGATTAGAGTGAACGAGATATTCAACAAATTATCTAAGTCCGTACATCAAGATATCTTAAGAAATTCTATTCTTATTTCTGCTTTACTTTACTGTAAATATGTATATATTTTTATTAATTTTTGACCTTTATTTTTAATAGTTATTTTTAAGCTCTTTAATTTAACTTTAACTAATATTATAAGGATGCTACTTTCACAACAGCGTATATATATATATATATATATATATATATATATATATATATATATATATATATATATCAAATAATAAAGTTGCTTTAGAGAGAATCCAGTGTCAATTCGCTATGTTGTCTTCTTTCCGCCAATATACTAGATCTTGCTCTTTATCTATTGGGTACCGTAAGTAAAAGTACAAAAAAATCGAAAAGTAAATATTAATAATACAATGAGTATCTCTCTCATTTTTTATTTTCTCTCATTTCTATTTACTTAAAAGTGCACCTTTACTACTAAAAAGGTTTTTAAAAACTTTATATAATATACACCATTGTATTAACTAATATATAAATGGATGATCTAAAACGGTTTATATTGTTATAAAAGCGGCTTTGTCAAAGCTCAGAACTAGCGTTCAACAGACTGGCGCTACATTGATAAAGCAAATATTGTATGATTGAAATTTTGATTCGAGGTATGAAGTTTGAAATATATTAGTCTTAATATAAATATAATAAAAATCCTGTAATTTTAATTTCAATGTAAATTTTATCTTTATTAACAGGTGAACAAAGCTTTTGACTTCCTTTTATGAACCACTATCAAGTGCTATCCTACTACGCTTCGATTAATAAAAACGGATAGATTGTTATAATAAAATAAATACTTTTTAAATTAAACTATTTTAGACGGATCAATCGCGTATATTTTGATTTTCGAATACCAAAATATACACGATTAATCTTATTAAAAAATCACTTAAAATGTGTAAAAATCACGAAAATTAATAAGATCTTAATTAAAAATTCTTCACACTTTTTTGTAAGTAGGTTTTAATAATGTAAACGTTGCTTAGATTATAAGAATTTTGCGTGTCTGAAAGGCCTTTAGTCTAAATGTAATAAATTTTAAAGTTTCTCTGTTTTAATTATTTTTTTTTTTAATAAATAATTATTCACACTTTTACCTCGCATAGAAGGATAGACTGGAAATACCTAAGTCAAAACACTCCGTACTCCGCTTTCAGCCGAATTCATATCGTGTTGAGTGGCGGAACTCAAAGCCGCCCTTTATCTTAACACAGTGATGTAATAAAAAAAATTAAATATAATCGTCCACTGAGTGGTAATAAAATAAAGTTAGCTCTTTAAATATTAATAACGATATATAATAAGCGATTATGATTTTAACTTCTCATAAAACTATTGGTAAATTATTTTTTAGACATCTAGAAAGATTCTGAAGAACAGAATAAAATCTATAGCATTTTGTACATTTCAAACGAAACAATATTTAAAAAATATGTTAGAAAATTCAACTATTCCAATACTTTACCGTAATTACTTTAGTAGTACCAAATACTCGCACATATACATATATATGCCATTGTTAGTTCAAATTAAGCTTATTTACGTGAGCGTTGACGTCATGAAACACGCAACATTTTAATTTATTATACAGTTAATCGTAGAACAAAAACAGTTAGGCTCCTAAATACCACATGCGCGCGTAGCGATGAATGCTACCAATTATAATAGCTCGAATAGCTTATAAAATAGCATATCTTTTGCTTAATACTCGATTAAGTGCAGTAGGAATATATGGAATTAGTGGTTCCGCTACCTCAAAGAATATGCGTTGTCCTACCAACGTATATGTCAGTTTATACAAAAGTGTTTGTCAAGAACATGATAGCGTGAAATATTTATATTCTGATAGTTGGTAGATTGGTTGTTGGTTAGATTGGTAGTTGGTTCAACCAACACTGGGGTAAAGGATTATATTTAAAATTGATTGTCATTTCCGGTTCTGACAAAAAAATATTTTCATTTCCTGGTAAGACTAAACGCGGCGTTGAATCCGACGCTCAACAAGCAATGTTTCTATTTTAGGTGGAAAGTAGTCAACGAAGTGTCTTGACCGGGTCATTTTGATTATCCTGCTATGCGGGATAAAGCGTGATGACAGCATCAAACGCCACGGGGCGTTTGATTTAGTTAATAAGCGTGAAAATGCAAAAACTATAATTATGTAACAAAATACTTACTAACTCTCCAAACCTATTAATAAACAAATACTGAAATTGTACAAAGTCAAGTGGCTGCATCTATATTAATGGATGTAGTCCATGTTTATTATGATTTATTGAATGCAAGAGTACGTAGAAATTAACGCTATTTACAAAACATCCAATTACAGCTTCTGTTCCTTGCATGTAATATTGACAATAACTATATTGCTCGATCCCGGAATATATACTTTGAATACTGAAAAAAAAAGATTAAATTTTTTCGCAACAGGATTCGAACGGAAATCGACGAAAAAGCAGCGAAAATTCAAAATCTTATTACATAAAGTTTTACCATATACTAGTTTTAATGACACTTAATATTTTCATCAAATATTTTATACCAAAAATTTTACTGTTGTTCTGCTTATTACCAAGTTTTTTTGTTATTAAGAAACATTCGGTAAAGTGGTCATTCTGTATATTATATTAATTTTCAAATAATTAAACTAATAATTTTAATAGTTTTTATAAATGTATTTTTAAGCATTTTAACATTTTATACAGATTTTTTTATATATATTACTTTTTATACCCTTTTTTACAATGCATCTTGATAAATTGTGTTTTTGCGGTTATTTTTTCCTTGTAGTAGTGTAAGTTTCGAAACAACTGTTAATATTAAGTACATGTTAAGTTAGCCTATAATTGTGGTATATAGTGTATTATACTATATTACTATATTGGCTTTCTGAAAATAAATAAATAAATAAATAAATAGTACATATAGATAAGTACATGAATATGTAAAACCAACCGTAATTAATATAGGCATTAAAATCTGCCTCCTTAATAATGATTAACTCTAATGATCTTGACATATGTACGTAATCCTCTGAATTGATTAGCTACAATTAGCCATTAGTCAATATGCCTTACTGCTTACAAATAACAAGTGTTATAATCGTCACCGGGTACTGTTCATAAAATTACATACAATGAATTTATTATATAATATATTTCCATGCAGCAGAGTAGGCAGAGAAAACCTGGTATCTGGTATCAAAACACTTTGTTGACTACTTGCCTTCAGAGATTGCACATTGTAGGCGGAAACCAATGCCACGCCAGCGCGCAGTAATAAAAATATGTTTTATAATCATTCCTAATTCTATTTTTTTCATTTCAATTTTAACATGATGGATTCGAGTGATTTAGTAAAAAAAAAGTATTTCTAGATCTTTTTTTTAAGCTTCACGCTTTTATCCCACATAGCACGGTAGACAGAAAGTACCTAGTCTCAAGACACTATGTACTTAGCTTTCCACAGAATTCGAGACACGTGTTGAGTGGTGGAACTCAACGCCGCACTTTCATTGAAATATTCCGATGGAGAGTACATTTTTAATGTTATATCGTCAGTTTATTTTGATAAAGGTCTCTTATGTCTCAATTTGAGAATTTCCTAAAATCACCTATTAAAGATTAAACATACTTAGAATATTAAATAATTATTAGATAAAGTCTTACTAATACATGGCTGTGCCAGCAACATTGAAATTTTAAATATAATAATTAGCCCGATTTGCAATCAGACCCACAACCAATCGTGATTACAGACAGACGCCGCCCTTCAGTGCCACAATAACATAACAACATTAGAATATCATATAAAAATTCCTTAATAGAAACATATCCTGTTTTTCCGGAAATAAAATAAAACGAAGCTACTAATATTTTATATCATACAGCTCTGATTACGGCGAAATATGAATAATTTATTTACAATATCTTGTGCTCTCACGATTCCCTCATCACGTATGTTCCTTGGCAACAGTCCATAAATAACGTTTCGTCTGCCAGATCACTGACGGCTGGATAGAGCTTCAATTTCATATGAAGTTGATGAAAAGTGACCTAACTGAAATTATTATTTTTTTCTTTTTAGTTAGTTAGTAAGTAGTGAGAGGCAATCTAGTGTCAAGACACTCAGGCGATTGCTTTCCGCCCAAAACCGTTTCCGCCGAAAATTTTTCACCGCGCTTTATCGGTTCAGAACAGATAAATTAAAATAAATTTTAAATATACTCAATTCTTTGAGTGAGAATCGAAACCACAACTGATCGCGTTATACAGTTAGACGCTATTTCACTGCGCCCCGATGACTTAGTATATATCTAGTTTAGTTGAGTTAGTAACTAAAACAAAAAAGCGTTAACCACGTTTGGTTAAATAATAATAATAAAAAAAATATTATCAATATATTATATATTAATTCGTACGTATGGCCTTTTTGTATGGCCAACTTTCTTATCTCGTTAGTAGGCAAATAACTGTATTATAATTTGATTTATTTCAAAATGATATTAATAGATAATAATATTACATTATATTTGAAGCCTTGAAAATAGTAAAAATTCGTATAGTAAAGCTGTTTGTTGCACTGTGTTGATGTGAACACATCAACTCGAGTTGACATGCTAGTTCAATTTTTATCGAAAACAAAATAGAAGACACTAGATAGACCACACAGAAAATCTTTAGTAAAGAAGACTGAACCAGTAAAGGCGCTATTGGACGGAACTGTACACAGAATGACTTCCAGCAGAAAGAGATGCTGGGATATCGTAAGCACTCAACCAAAAGTAATACGAAATAGAAGAAAATATGTGTGAAAATGGATTCTTGGATAAATCGTCAATATCTTTACAATATCTTTCGTCACATCACAAATGTATAATAGCATCTTAATGATATTAAAAAACAACATAGAATGAGTCTTGATAATATTATACCACCCAAAGTGTGAGCCCAAATAAGAATATTTTATACCACACTTGCATTCATAATTTAATTGCTGGTATTTTCATATTATATAAACGTCGTTTAAGCTATACCTGGATGTATTTCGATGAGCATGATATTTTTGGGTACAAAATAAATTTGAGAAATAATTTTGAATGTGGTAAAATAATAATGTGGAAAGGCGTATTGCTGCCGGTAACAGGGCTAACGGTGCTCTTGCTGCATTGATGCATTTATACGGCAGTGAAACGCGGGTGTGTCAAAAGAAGAATGAAAGAAAGATGAATGCAGTAGAGACGAGATCTCTTCGTCGGATATGCGGAATTAGTTTAACTGACCATATGTGCAGCGAGGAGATACGCAGAATGGCAGGCGTAAGCGTGTCACAGTAAGAATGAAGAAGAAAAAGTCAGGTGGTTTGGGCACGTTGAAAGAATGAGCGATGAAAGAATGGTAAAAAAGTTTTATGAAGCCAAGGTGGGTGGTACGAGAGTTCGGGGGAGACCGCGGTTGATCTTCGAAAACACAGTATCGAAGATACTGGAGGAAATATGAGGACCCCCTGAAGGGCATGCATGAAGAAGATAATGACTGTGGACGAGGCGAAAGAGGTACGCAGGGACCGTAGCGTTAGGCGCTCCGTACTCTCTGACTACCCCACCAGGGATAAAGCGTGAAGCTAAAAAACAAGTCCATAAATAAATAAGTCATCTCGGCGCAGTGAAACAGCATCAGACTGTAGAAGTGATTGGTTGGGTTCAGTTTCTACTCAGGGAAATGATAATATTTAAGATTTCTTTTCATTTTTCCGCTCCTGGTAGATATTGTGTGGCGTTTAGTTTTCCACTCTACACGAATTGTCTCGATTTTCGATAGAAAACAGTCAGTGAAGTGTCTTGACACTAACTTGTCTCCATGTGTCAAATAATTAAATATAAAACTAGCCCTATCTGGTCTGATTTGAAATTATTCAAATACCATCTAAAGAAGATATAAAAGATAGTAAATTGTATTGTACATACTAATATTATATGTGGATAATACTTTTTCCTTTACAAAAGAATCGATGTACTTCTAAGAAAGAAATTTAATAGAGTAAGCAACTAGGATATCCTAAATAAATAAAATATTTGTATGACTTAAATAATGATGTTAGTTGATGTGAGACCCGGAATTTATTAAATAAAATATTACTTTATATTTATTTAAGAATAGAAATGCCTATATTTATTTAGGTTCACGCTTTATCCCTAGCAGGTCAATCAGGTGGAAACGGAGTGCGAATTACTACGGTCCCTGCGTTCTCCGACTCGCATACTTCGCCTTGTCCATAGTCATTTACCTCTTTGTACATATCCTTCGAGAGGTCATCATGCTGATAGGTGACCACCTTTTAATGTGTTTTCAAATGTCAAATAAGGTCTCTTCTTATCACTAACCACTCATTCCTCGTATCACTTAACTTTATATTATATTCTTATCTTAGCGGATGCGTTTCCTTTTACTGTTTCTGGAATACCACTTCATTATTGCTTGGTTCCATGTTTCATTTTTTTAGCTTCATGCTTTACCCTTGCGGATTATATGACTATTTACTTCGTTAAAAGATTTTTTTAAAGGTAAGGTCAACGAGCTTGCGGGTCATCTTATGTTAAGTGATCACCGTCCACGGTCCCGTGTAACACCAGAGGAGCTACGGGCTTGTTGCCGGCATTTGAGATGAAAAAAGCGCGTTTTTCTACGGTGCTTATGTCGTAACGACGTGGAAACACTGTCGAATATATTATAACTATAATATAATTCCACTAATAATATACAAAAAAAAAATCATGACATGATAAACACGCTCGGAGATTCACAATTAGCTGAACTGCTATTAATTTGATTATTTTTTTTCTATTATGTAGTATATGAATATTACATTTGTAATAAAGTTAAAAGCTAAAACGTATACATTACCTAAACTTTACGTTAAGCCGAACTATATAATGCTTTTGTACCTGACAATAAACTAACAGATATTACAACCAGTATAGAGAGACACCTGAATTCCATGCAATATATGGATATAAGAAATCTTTTGATATAAATTTCCGCATAGACCGTTGCATAACACGTCAATACTGCATAGATACGACACTTGTGTAAATTTTAAAGGAATCAGATTATATTATATTGATTTTGTATAAATAAAGAAATAATAATAAAAGCGAATTAAGTATAGTAAAATTAACAAAACTATAGCTCTTTTTAGAGGTGAACTTTGCGCAGTGTGCCACGGTGGAGTCTGAATGTAAATAGCATTGATAATGGATTCGATTCCCATCCGAAGGGATGATTATATTCAAAATTAATATTTATTTATTCGTTCTGGTACGACAAAACACGGCGTTAATTGAAAGTAGATAACGGAGTGTCTTCACTATTTACTGAAAAAAAAATGAGTTTTAGATCAGTAGAATTTTGAATTTATTAATTGACTTAATTAAACTTTAATTAAAATTATTTGATGCTGTAATTATTTATTAGGTATTTTCATTACTTTGTCAATATATATAAAACAACAACATTCTTCGAAGTTTTTCTTGTAATTACTCTGGCGTTTAAGAAACTGAACAAGCAAATTAATTTATTTGAAATTCTTGCCATACAATTAGGATTTATAGTTATAATTATAATATAAAAAAGAATAAAATAATAAATCATAGAAAATAAATAAATCACTATCTCCATCTATCACTCGTCTCCCTCTCTCTTTCTCTGTTTCAATTTTACTTGGACTAAGGCATAAATTGTATATAATATGTTTCAATAAGCCTTTGCAGACTAATTTATTTCTAAAAACTGCTCCATGAATTCAATATTTTCCAAGATCAAAGTAAAATCATTTCTTAAAATTATTACTCAAATAATAATTTAATCCAATAATAGATTGCTAACATAACATTAACTTTAAGTAACTTAAGTCCCAGGATCATAAAATGTGCCAACATTATACAAAGTTTGTCAACTTTGGGTTAAGCTCGTTTTTAGTTTAATCCACCTTTGATTAAGCTTATATCTGGAAAAGTCTAAAGAAATCAAGACTGAGGCTAATATGATTTATTCCTAAATTTATGCCTGGATATGCGTAAAAGGACAAAGACATACATATTTTAACTATAAGTATCGAAAAGTAATTAAATATGAAGCCTTCTCATCTAAAAATGAAATAATAAAAACAAACACAGCAATTGCTTTTATTTTATATTATAATTGATTAAGTTATTTACGAAAATAAAACATAGTGATAATAATTAATCGGTTTTAAGTTTTTTTACAGGAAGACAGAAGGTAGACAAAAGTACTTAGTGTCAAGACACTCCCTACTCTGCTTTACACCGAATTCACGACTTTACGTGAGAAATCAACGCCGCGCTTTGTCTTACCAAAGCGAGGAAATGAAAATAATCGAACCAACAACTGGTGACACACACATCTTTTATTAGAATTATTTAAGTCTCATATATACTTTTACTAATTACGAAGCTTAAATATAAATGAATAGAGGCCCACTCAGCTATCTCTGGGAAAACGGAAACGGCATCTAGTGTTACAGTATACCGTGATACTATTTACCGATGTTAATTGGAATCTCTGCATACATCGTTAGGTAACCTTCCTTCCGTATACACATCTAAATATTATTTTATCGTCACAATCACTTTACTAACCTTTACCCATTGTGGTAAAGTGAAACAACGCCTGATTGTAAATGAGATTAGTTCTTGGTTCGATTCTCACTCGGGGACATGATAATATTTCAAAATTATTTTAATTTTTCCCCTCTGTCAAAACAAAACGCGGCATAGAATTTCGCCCTTCAATACGAATTTTGTTGTTTTTGACTGGAATACATTCAACGGAGTGACTTGACTCTCTGTCTGTTCTGTTATGTGGAATAAGCCGTCACGCTGTAATACATCCCGACGGCAGACAATAAATTGTAAGACAGTATACATAATAAAAACTAACATCACCTTTTGTTTTATTGTTTTAGGAAATATAGAAATGTTTTTATCATACTTAGGAGCATTACACTTATGGTATAGCAAGGTAGTTCAAGACACTCCGCTCTACATTCTACGCTTTTTTAACTCTATTTTCTGTCTGAATTCGACATTTTTTTAAAAAAGTTGTGAAATTTAACGTCATGGTAATTGTCATACCAGAGAGAATTGTGAATTAAATTTCTACCATTGCTCCAAAATGGCTTCATAGCTACTGTCAAATTATTTAGTTAGGTACAAAATAGATAATGGGGTTATATTTTTTTATGTTAACCAATTTAATTATGGAATCAACCAATCAATAACTGTATATATACATACATGTATTCTAACTATTTTGAGATAAATACAGAAAAATAATCATTTGCAGTACCAGGTATGAAAATTTATTGAAAATCAAAATAAAAAAAAAATAATTTCGAGCAATTTTTATATTTGTTACGAAATATTTCAAAACACCTTCCCTGTAATGGACTTTCACTAATTGGCTGAAGTAGGCTTTGAAGTAAAAAAAAAGCCTTAATGGGAGAAAAACGTCAAAAGGAAAAGTTTATCACGAAACGTTTTCGGATCTATGGATTAATTGCTTCGCTAGTCGGAACTGCCTATGACAAACAATGTTTACTTTAGCTTTAGTTAGAATATATTCTAGATTTTTATTAGATTATTTTATTTTAGTATTTTTGCTTTAAAAAAATAAAAAAAAATATTGTATGTGTTTGTTTGTTACAGACCAAATTAGCAGTATTAATTTATTCAGTACTTATTATAAAACACATTTACTCTACAGTTATTATAACGCATATTAAAAAGCATATATTAAGAAAGCAAAGCGATCTTGACTAGACATTCTACTCCGTGCTTCTACTACAGCAAAGTAAATACTGAAAATTCTCACAAAAATCTTAGAGATACCACTGTATTCTGAAGTTAACCTAGCCAGTAGAATGGAAAGTACAACGAAACCAGAGAACGGCAAATGCTTAATGGAGTGAATGGAGGATTCTATAAAATAGATTTTAAAATAACAAAATTGAAAATAATTGTTACATTTCAGAATTTTCTTATTTATTATTTTACTAGCGACCCGCTCGCGACTTCACTGTTATGAATTCAGCGATCAATCAATAAAATAATATATAAATAGTTTAGAAAATAACTTTTTAAATGGAACAGATAACGTGCTGTGAAATGTCAAAACTCTAAACATACAATTTAAGCTGCATGCACTGCGTTATGGATCTAATTCACAGACATCGATGACACTCACCTCATTTTTTTATTTAGATTGACATTTTTAAATTTATTATATCTATATTCTTTAAAAATATCAATCTAGATAAAATAAATGGGATGTCCAATTTTTATAATTTATATAGTAAGTAAATAATAATTTAATATTTAAAAGGATAAGATCAATACAGACGTATGAATGGTATCGTTTGGCATAGGTTAGGAAAGGTAGTTCTAAAAATAGCTTTTGATAGATAACTGCTTAAAATTAAAATACCTATGAATAATAAATATAAATAGAATAATAAAATATATAAGAAAAATAAGTAGAATATAAGATATAGTTCTTTACCTATCTTTATGTAAGCTTTTCCCCTCATCACCGCAGTCGCTCACCACGCTGCGCGGCACCACATACGCCGCATTATTTTACTATTACGTTAATTATTTTCGTTATATCTTTTGAATGAAATATCTGATTTGAATAAATTAAAAAGTATTTTACTGGTATTGAAATGATCTTTATTTAAATATTGTTTAATGGGGTAGGATAAAAACAGAGATATGAATAATGTGATTTGATTCTTGTTGCCTTTTTTCGATATTCAAAATGTACAAAAGTATGTAGTGGTGTAACAATATAAGTTCTTAGTTGTAAGTAATAAACAGACATTTGCAAGCGATGGACGTCTTTTATTAAACACGAGCCGATCTAATCCTTACAAGTAGTTATAGTGGCGTAAATACAGTAGGTGGATGGACAAATGGTATCGCGAACGTTTTTGTAGATATTGATCGCGTGCGCACGCGATGATAGATTTTATAAGTATTTTTTTCACACCTTGTCTTACATTATTGCATTTTTATTAGAGATATCTATTTTTTGAATTACTTTTAATTTTCACTGAGTGATATAACTCAGTGAAAATGCAGCTTTCTAATGTTTAAATTTTGCGTGAAAAAGCATAATATTAGTATAGAAGTAAAGATATATATTTTATATTAAAAATTTAAAACTCTTACTTGTATTTTTCTTACTTGTGTTTTTTAATTTCAACAACATTAGTCATAAACTAATAAATACTTCTAAAATGATATAATTGTCAATACAAGAATGTTTATATAAAGCAGTAATACCCAACAGAGTGCGTTGACACTACGGTATCTCCGACTACCCTGCTACGCGCAATAAAGCGTAAAGCTGCTTTAGTAATAGTTATTTCACTAATATTTAAAAATAAACGTGTGCTAGGGCTATATTATAAGATTCTAACTAGCTACTTCATTTAAATGTACAAGAAGACAAATGATTAAATTTAGTTTTATTACATTTCTATTTCATTGGCGGTCAACGATGGTAGACATGCGCGTAGTGACCCCTACCAGCTTTACATAACAGCAAAAGTTGTGTAAGGCTGCAATATTCCACCCGCCGCGAGCAAGGCACATCATGCTAGGACGTCCTCCCGATGCGACGCGCACCGGTGGTGTGAGAAGTGGCGACGAATGCGGCGTTGGGGACCGCCATCCAGCACGCCATGTCCGGGATGGCGGGAAGTGGAGAACGGAGCTACAAATAGCTACGTGGAATGCATCCCTCAAGCAACAGAAGATGAATGAATTATTATATAAGATGGATGAAAGAGATATTGTTTGTGTGATTGAGACCAAAAGAAAGGGCAATAGCATGACCAATTTGCCAGGCAACTGAACCACCTTCTGAGCGAAAGTTTCAGAAAGTGAACGAGGGTATCAAGCAGTAGGTGTGTTATTATCCACTCACCAAGAGTGCAACGGTAGAGTATGAGGTGATCAACCCGAGGCTGCTCTAGGTTCGCTTCTAGCTGGGGATAACAAGAACATTTTTGTTAGTGGCGTATGCGCCAGCATCCTCACCTCTATCAAGTATCGTACGTAAGTATAGTACCGAAGATACTGGAGGAAGATCACTTAAAAAGTATGAGGACCCCCCGAAGGGCATGTATGAAGAGGCTAATGAGTATGGCTAATGACGCTCTAAAGGGTCTGTCTGTCCCATCTAAACGATTTATCTGTCTGTCCTGTCTAAACGATTTATAACGATGACGGTCGATTATAGATTCGATTTCCATTTAGGGGAATGCTTATTATATTTTTATTTTCTCGCTCTGGTAATATAAAGTGCGGGATTGGGTTCTGTCACTCAACACAGAATGTCTTGAATACGGTGGAAAGCAAAATACGTAGTGTCTTGACACTAAGTATTTCCTATCTATGCTATATTAAGAACATAAATCTAAAACAATATTAGTATAAGTATAACAGAATCACACTCTTATCATATAGCAAAAATGTGCTCGACTGACTTTGAACTAAGCTTTAGAATCTTTATATGTATAACTTTGCTATTACTCACTTTGTGACATCGAAATTTCTGCGCGTAAAAAGCGCTTCCTTCTTTCTTTTAAGAGATAATTTTCGGAAATTCGCAAGGGATTGGGGAAAATCGAGTTTATGTGTTGTGCTCCATCATTATATTCTTTCTTCGTACAACATAAAATGTATCATATTTAAAATGGTTATACTTGTATATGCCTGGAAGATTATGGCATTATTTATGAAAATAAATATTTATTGCATTACCCAAATTATTATAAAGCTCGCTCCATTTGCAAAGCCAGACTTGGGGAATTAGCGATAGGTATTCGCCGATAAAATAGAACACCGGTATTGAGATTCAGAGGCGGAATGCATTGAACGCGCTCGCTACCATTCTACATTGAAATTATTCAGATTTGAAATTATAAAAGAACGGAGATATAAATAATATATTTTTATATCTATTGATAATTGTTGAAAATACTTTTTTAAATATTAAAATGTTAAACAAATCAACATTATGACATTCTCTATGTGTTAGTATGTGAAGCAAGAATTTTGGCTTTTTTTACCATAAGTTACATAAAAGTATAAAAGGCAATTAAGAAAGATTTCATTTATCTTTGCTACCGTCATACTTATGTCATGCGTCACTAGGCTCTCTCTGCCTATAAAAAAATGTTTCACAGATTGACTATTCGTTCTTTTGTACACGACTTACAAATATACCAAATATTTTGTGTATATAGAACGTTTGAATATATGCCTAAGATAAATATTAGTTTCAGGAACAAATTAAAGCTTCTGACCTTGTATAAGGCGCAATACACATATATAAATCATTTACGTTTGAATCTAGCTTTTTTGCAGATTCATGCTTCATAGCAGATTAACCAAAGAGAAACCTAGTTTCAAGACACTGTTTACCGGTTTGCCACGATTTTCTAATATTGCTTATTAACATATCTTTGCTCTAAGCTTCACTTAAAAATTATTTTAAAATATGATATTAAAAGTGCGACGTTAAACTCCGCTATCCTTAACACAATGTCTTGATTTCGAGCTGAAAGCGGTAATCGTAGTGTCTTAGCATTGCAAAAATTAAAAAATTAAATAGTATGAATTGAACCTTACAGTTCAATGTCTACGTTGTTTATGCCTTTCCCAGTGCAGGTGTGCTAGGGAGCTCAGATGCTCTATCTTTACCGACTCGAGTTTTTTCTTTTGATTTACTTCAATGTCGGACAAACTTTTATCGTCCACCTGACTTGGACAATTTATTTCAATGTAAGTATATTTTGGTTACATCGATATATTCTATGACTTTTAAAACTGAAATAATGGAATATTTCGTCGAAAAATAATTTTTCCATTAGATTCTTTTGCATTTTTGTCGCGACGTTTTCAATCTTAGTAATTTTCTATTGCGCTCTGTATATTGAACTTGTTTCCTGAATTTTGAATTGCAAATACTTCTATACAAATAAAATTAGAATATATGTTTGTAATATTTTGTAAATATGTATATCCAAAAAAAAAACATTTATTATAATTTTTGTGTGTGTCCTTAGGTTTATTCAGCCTAATCTCTGGAACGGCTGGACCAATTTTGATAAGATTTTCATTGTAAGAAAGCTGATGAAATGAAAAGTAATCTAGACTTACTTTACTTTTATTTTAGAATTAATTCCACCCAGACGACGTCGGGAGGAGTTACACAATGTGGAAACAAACGCTAAACGGGTAAACGCAGAACGGATGCTAATAATAATATAATTATTCTGAATAGCAAAAAAATACAAATATTATATCTAATAATATTAGCGTAGCGTATGTAAATCAAAAATATTTTATTTATACCATTCTATTCTTAAGTATGTATTTTATCTCTATATATACAAGCCTTAGATGATGAAATTCGCGATTTGGCTTCCATCAAAGCTCAACATATCTCATTCAAATTCGTAACAATATTATATTTATTTCCTTCATGTGTGAAGAAAATTTAGTTACTTATTTGCTTACAAAATATATTTTATTTATTTGAAAATTGAATCAATGTTATATTGTTTATATTTTAAAATAATAAAATAAAAGGCAAAGACATTAATTACTTTATAAAGTTATATGATTTTACGCCGTCATGGCGAAGTGAGATAGCGTCTGAATGTAAACCTATTTGGTTACGGATTCAATTCTCATTCGGGGGAATTTTCAATTTTTTTTTATTCTGGATAAACAAAGAGCGGCGTTCACTTCACCAATCAACTTGATTTAGGGTGAACGACATTCAATAGAGTGTCTTGACACTAGGTTGGCTACCCTGTTAGACAGGATAAAGGATAACACTGTTTTTATTACAGCAATATTTCGTAGTAATGAATTCATAAATTATTCCACATTATATGAGCGATATGAAAATTCCTGGATCATAAAAAATGTCCAGCGATATCCGAATGACATCTCGCACGTTCGAGGACAAGGTCGGCCACAAAGCCTTTAGGGTTATTGCGTTTATTATTAACGCTATTAAATTGACTAGGATTTATGGAGCTTGCATGTAAATATTTTTAGTGACCATTTTTGTATTTTGTCTGAGCGTCAATTGATGAATTCGGTGAATTAATTTTCCTTTTAATTCAGGAAATACTATTGAATGCGGATTTTTGCAAGATTCTGAATTAGCTCACTTTCTATTGCTCATAGTTATTTTCTTTTTAATATGCGATTTCTTTTTGATGTGGTTAGACTAACAAAATTTGGGCAATCACCGGTCTGTAATTGACATAGACATATGAAATATTTTGTTTGTAGTTTTAATAAAAATAAAAAATAAAATAAATGAAAAGAATTAATAAAAACACTGTAGGTAAAAATGCTGTACTGAGTAAAAAATAATACCAGTAACCAAAATATAATAACAAGTAAAATGTCATATAAATCCCGCTTAGTAGGGTAGTCAAATGAAAATATATTTTAAATATATTTATTACCCTCAGTAGGAATCGAACCCACAATTAATTACATTTACAGTCAAATTCTGTCTTCCTGCGTTACGTCGGCCTCAAGTTTATTGTAGGTAGAAAAAATCAAGCTTTCAAAGTTTGTTTTGTAAAAGTCAACTAATTAGTTTAACAATTGATGAAAAAGGCATGGCTTATAATTTTTTATGGCCTTCTTTTTGATTAAGGAAGACAATGTTTTTTACAAATTTTGCAGAAAATAAATTATCCATATAATTACATGGCTCCTAACCTTCTGTAAGATTGTATGTAGTTAAAAAAAGTCAAAAGTGAGTACATAAAGTTTTGTTTTTGATTAAAAAAATTGGAATACAGACTAGGTCTGTACGTTTTTTTCTTTATTTTTATTTATCTATCATTTGAATATAATTATAGTCAGATACTTAGAACTAAGATCAATGTTTAAGCAAATTTTTTAATCAATTAAATTATCTCAATAGTACAAGGTACATTTATATAAATTATTATTAATATTAAACATGTAAAACTAAATATATTTTACTATATACATACTACGTATCTTTGTTCTAAACTTAACTTAAAATCAATTATCATTATATTAAAGTAAATAGGTAACGTCATATCTTATGAAACTTCAAGTAAAAGCAAAGCCTAGAACATTCATAGATATCAAATTAATTCACATACATTATATTGAAAAAATGAGCCAAAAACTGTAAGACATACCAAGTAATAAAAGGATAAGGCGGAGGTCGCGACAAATGCCTCGATGTCCGACAAGAATATATCTCCTTTATTGCTCTGACAATAAAGATCCAAGTTCAAGGGAACATGATATCATGGGTCATTTAGCAGTATGAAAAAGATAGCGCCTCCAAAACGTTATTATCGCACTGGGCTTTACTATTAGAATTATTTTATTAAATATTTATTCGGAGAGAACTTAGTGTCAAGACACTCCGTTCGCCACTTTTAGTAAATACACTACTGTTTTCGAAATCTATACATCGCGAGTGGAGTGGTGGTACTCATGGGATATTATTATTATGGAATTCTGTACGGCACGATGACCATGAAATTATTAAGTTTAATATTTATTTATAGCTTGCATTTTAAATTATATTGTTTTGTAATTTTTTAATTACCAGTTTATTTAGTACGATGAACGTTAGACAACCCATAAAGTAAACATCTTATCTAACGATCACACAGATTCGTTAAGTTAAGCGAGGTTCGTTCCAATAACAAGTTGATGGATATGCAAACGACCCCTTTTGTGGTTCAGAGGGCACACTAAATAGTCACTCTAGGCTGTTACTACTACATCAACAATTCCTTACGGGCTGTCAGAAATCAGTTAAGTGTGTAATTCTAATATTTCCACTAACCAAAGGGTCACGTTTCTTATGAAATTAGGTTGCGAAAAGGACAATTCCGTTTTATACCTGTCTTATGCTGTGTTTAAAAGACGTGAGGTATATTGCAAGGGAAATTAAATACATATCAAATAAAATAGAAAATTCAAAAAAGAACAATTACTTAGCCAGTACGGAGTGTCTTAACTCTAAATACTTTCTGTCTACCCTAATATGCGGGATAAAAGCGTGAAGCTCAAAAAAAACAATGAATTACTTTTTTAAACATGGTTTTGAAAACTGATACTTTAGGTTTTAGCTTTTCTAAATATTTGTTAGTTATTTATTAAAACTATATAAAAACAGATATATCAAGTAGATAGCAATATTTTGTTATGTTCTTCTTGTAACTATTGCCAAATGAAATTGTACTCACTTTTTTTTCTCAGTACAGACACGATAATACAATTTCATTTGTAAAATCGTACTGAACAACAGTATTTGTTAAAACTGTCGAGTGTTCGATTCTCACTCGGTGGATTATATTTAAACATTTATATTCATTACTCCGCTCTGGTAAGACAAAGCGCGGTGTTGAGTTTACCACTTAGTACAGAATATCTCGATTTTGAAAGGAAAGCAGTCAACGGAGTGTCTTGACACTAGATTGTTTCTAACTTCCCTGCTGTATGGGATAACGCGTGAAACTGCTTAAATTTATAATTCCATACATTATCGTTTATGTTAATTGACTGCAAAAGTTAATTAATCTCTTAAAAAATATATATTTAATATTATCTATAGAAAATGAAATGATAAAAGGTTACTGCATATGACGTCGAAAATGATAATATGAATTTCGCATTTTTTAATATATTTTTTTGTTCAAATATGTAAATCCTTATAATACAAGCAGCGTATTGTGCCAAAATTTTGAAAGTATGTCATAAGTATGAAATATTTCATTGTCAAAAAAAAGTTGGACAGACCGAATAATAAATATTTTTTTTTATGTAAATTTATTTTTCTGCTGAATCTGTAATGTTCTTTTTATCCCTCCTCTAGTGTCTTCAGTATCTTGTGAAGATGGGTATGCCGTTTAAAGTTTATTTCTATTAACAGGGTGATTCCCATGTAGTGTCTGAAACTGGGTCTTCTCTGACTAGATAGAATCAAGTGTCAGACACTCTGATCGCCGCTTTATGCCCAAATTGAATATTAAGTGAGACTTAACGCCATGCTTTGTCTTTGTTCAACTAAAACATTATCTATTGCTATATATATATATATATATATATATATATATATATATATATATATATACACTTTAATATCTCCCTTATTTACTCAAAACGTGTTTATCCAAGAAGGTTTACTTGCTGAAGCCTTTTAAAACATGTGTCCAGTACAACTGGAAACACTTTCGGAGAGGTCAAGAGCTACTTTTCTCGTTTTTACTTCAAATTGATTTTATAAAGCTCCTCCTTCAGATAACCTAAGCTAACGGGTACTGGAATATTTAACAACTATTAAAGTTTAAAATTAGATTGAACTTGGAAAAGCGGTGCAAAAGGAAAGTAGATATTTTTGTAACAAATCAATCAAAAACACCTCAGATCCTAGAGATTCTTGGTAAAAAAAATACCGAAAGAACGCGTTTCTGCCAAAACATTTTTTAAGATATTCAATTACATGTTCCCCATACGGGCTATATTGAAACACTTTTGAACTGAATATATGAAATATTTATTACTACAGCAAAAATACAATTTGGAACAAGGCCCGGCGAAGAATGCAAGTTGTATGAGACTTGGTAAACTTTGACCTTTCAAGAGGATTGTTTTCCTGGCAAGCAAACTTTTTTACATGGGATGCATGAATACCAAGAAATCTCGCTGGATTTCGGTATGAAAAGAAAATATTTGAGGTTTTGTGTAGGATAAAGTGAAAATATGTTATTGCAGTGTATGTGGCAAGTGTCTTTTTTATATATTTTTAATAACACTACCGACACAGCTCGATACATTTTTTTAGCTTCACCCTTTTATCCCGCATAGCAGGGTAGGCATAAAATAGTTAGTGTCAAGACACTCCGTACTTCGCTTTCCACCAAATTCAAGACATTGCGTGTTGAGTAGTGGAACTCAACGCCGCACACTAAACTCATCAGTAATTCAAAAAGTTAATATAATTTTAATAAATATTAAAATTATATTTAAAATTATATATTTAAATTTTAATAAATATTAAAATTATATTTAAAATTATATATTTAAATTTTAATAAATATTAAAATTATATTAATTAATTAATTTTTTATTAACTTTTAATTGTATTAACTTTTTGAATTACTGATGAGAATGAGAATAAAGCGATATATAGAGAGTAGTAAAACGTCTTACCAGAAAGAAGATTTGAATTTTTTTTTAAATATAATGACTCCCACGAGTGGGAATCGAACCCACAACCAGTCGCGTTTACAGTCAGACGCTGTAACACTGCCCCACGGCCTATATTGATTTATTTTTTATTATTTCTTATTCTTATACTATTTAAAGTGATTAAGTTTACAAGACTCATTGAGAATCTAGTGTCTCTAAATGTTTTCTAAGAGAATCCGAGATTTATTATTAGTTATCTTATGGTTTAAGGAGGGTCCGTAGCTGCTAAATAAATTAATGATGGCAGTCTCCTTCCTCAATAATACTATATATAAGAAGTATGAAGAAATAAAGTATAAAGAAATTGAGGCCGATCGTGGCGCAGTGGGCACAGTGTCTGACTGTAAACGTGATCGGTTGTCGGTTCGATCCTCTCTCGGGGGCACTCCCTCCTTATGTTTTTATTATTTTCATTTCCCCCTCTGATAAGACAAAGTGTGGCGCTGAGTTCCACCACTCAACACGCAATTTCTCGAATTCGGTGGAAAGCGAACTATGGAATGTCTTGACACTAGGTACTTTCCGTCTACCCTGCTATGCGCGATAAAAGTGCTAGTGAAGGTAAAAAAAGAAAAAGTAAAAAATATTATAAAATATTAGAGTTTTTATAAAATAGTTTTTAAACACGCTTTAATATAATAATAATAATAATGTCACTAAAACGCTAAAATACTGTTTTCGGTAATAACTAATTATTTGAGTCGCCAACTTAAACACGAAACTGGTTACAAATAAAAGACTTTTGACGTTTAAAATAAATGTAAATCACGTTATATTAAGGTGTACGTCAAATATATGTTAGTGTGTGTTATTATGTTAAAGTAAATTTCAAATATCGGCACTTATAGTGTATACCTAGAAGGGGTCATCCATAAATTAATTACATGAATATCATGATTTTTGACCCCTCCCCCGTTATTGAAAACCAATGCAATTTATGAATGATCGATATCGAGAATAAATATTCTTTTGTTAATTTTATCAAAGATTATTAAATTTTTCACAACGTTTAATATAAACTGATCATCATCTTACCAATAATCATATTAATGTAACTATTCCGAAAATAATAATAATTGTATTTATAATTTTGAATTTTATAGGATGAAGAATGACCTTTTCAACCAATGGAGTATTTATTGAGAAAAATATTTGTTTTTTTTTAGCTTCACGCTTATATCCCGCATAATAGGGTAGACAGAAAATACCTAGAGTCAAGATACTCCGTACTCTTCTTTCTACCGAATTAGAGATATTGCGTGTTGATGGGCGCTTTATCTTAGCAGGGCGATAAAATAAAAAATATTCAAATATAATCATCCCCCCGAGTGGCAATCGAACTCACGATCAATCGCTTTTACAGTCAGACGCTGTACCACTGCGCCACGACCGGCCTCAAAATATTTATTACATTATATAAATTTATTTCTTAGGTTTTGTAATAAAGAAATATCGACTTTCTGCAATCCTTTTTTGTATACAGTATATGTATGCCAAATTTCATATTCATCGGACCGCATAATTTACATGAAGAGGTCCAATTCTTCCTTATTCATATTAATATAGTTTATAATTGTGGGATAATTGAATTTTGCTAGAAAATTTTTATTTAGAAGAATTATTTATTGTTACGATGAATTTTTATTTATTATTAATTATTACTATATAACTAATATTCTTTTAGTCAATTTAACTAAATAATGTTTAAACCAACCTAAAAAAAATAAAATGTTATATGTATTTTACAAAGAAAATATTAAAACCTAATATATATCAATATTTTATTTATTTAATTATTTTACTTACTTTATTTATAAGAAAAGTTCTTAAAACTATTCACGATTCAAAAATTCACGGTGTCATGACAACTAGCATGTTAAATATATGTTATTGTTTGTAATAATTATTTTATTAATTTAATCTACTTCTATTATAATTTTCACGTTAAAAAAAAAGGTTAATAAAATACTTTCTTGGAAAGATGCTTTAAATATTAAAAATTTTCATATATTTTCATATTGTTTCCTTGAAAAGTATTCATATAATGATGTATATACGGATCCATACTCCGGACTTTTATATTATATACCATAATAAGCACAATAAAACTTTTAAATAAATCTGAAGTTTCCATAAAGTACTAAAACAACGAAACATTTCTAACAATTTGTTCTAAGAAAGCATATCATAAAAGAAAATCTTACTAAAATCGTTCTTTTAACCACTATTCGCCTCGATATACTCATATTATGTTTTGCATTTCACGTTATGTTCTTGCAATTTACTATGTAAATTAGTTCTGTCTCGACAAATATATGCCATAGGAGCATGAAACTTGTGGAATAATATTATTATCGACACGTAATAGTGGGTTCAAATTTTTTTTCGCAAAAATATTTTTACTATCAATGAGTTCAGTTGCGCAGTGTGATAGGGTCTGATTTTAAACGTGGTTGATTGTGGATTCGAATCTCACTCGGGGATATGATTGTATTTAAAATTTATTTTCAAATTTTCCGGTTAGACAAAGAGCGGCGTTGAGTTTACCACTCAACACATAACGGCTCCATTTTGTGTGGAAAGAAATCAACGGAGTGTCGTGACACTAGATTGTCTCTGACTACTATGCGGAATAAAACATGAGACTGTCTTTAGAGTAACGTCATATGTTGTTATAATTTTTCTTAAAGTTTTTATATTAATTATAATGCAAGCAAGGCTTACATGTAAATTTAAAGTCACTCAAAGGGTTGTTTGTAAACATAAAACTAAAAGAGATAGTTCTGTAAATTGAATATAAACTAAACAAAAAAATCAATTTTTCTTATTTTAAAAAATATGGTTTTTGAATTTCTCTGCGTTTGTTCATCTTTGACGTAAAAATACTTTTTCTGATATACGCATATACCGTATATAGCGCTAATGCTCTGAGTAACTTGTATGCTATAATATATTTCAATAGTCTGAATTAATATAAAACCCTAGAAGCTCGTCTACTCTATTAGTCATAACAATATTGTCTAGGAAAAAATTGGTTTATAACATGAATAACTTTTTGTTAGTAAAGTGTGGTAGCTGTCTGTTATTAAATTTTTTTTTCAATTAAGATTTTAAAATTTAATGCTTGGTAATGTGTGTATATATATATATATATATATATATATATATATATATATATATATATATATATATATATATATATATATATATGTAATATAAGACTATATAAGCTTATGTATATGCTTATATAAGTGGAATACGGAGTGTCTCGACACTAGGTACTTCCTGTCTACTATAATAAAAGCTGAACTTGCGAATTTAACATCTCTTTATATTTATTTTATAATTCTATAATAAAACTAGTTAAATAAGTTACTCCTTACATCAACTATAAGCCAGTGAAAGTCCTGTCAAAATCGAAGCAGCCGTTATACGGGTTTTGTAAAAAATGAACATTTTATCTGACATCTTTAGACCAGCAATTCTTTTTTATTATATTTTTTATTATGCGAATCTACGATACACGAAAAATCTAATATATTTTATAATGAAAACACAAAATTTTGAAATGTAAAGAAAAAATTAAACCTTTAAATTAAGTGATTTTAACGAATTGATTTAAACAAATTTATTTTAGTAAATTGTCATTAATAAAAACAATGAAAAATAACTACGAAAGCTCGATCATCTAGACACTTAGTTTCATACTTGTCGATAAACAATTCAAATTAGAAATAATATAAAGCTTAAACAAATAACGTATTGTTTTTATATTAATAAGGGTTTGTTATTTCTCATAACTCATTCCACGAAATACATTCGTTCATAAAGTAATATTGTGAAGTGGAATTTATAAATTACTTGGTTCTCAAAGTTTCATATTTCTTTTATTAATAGTAAGTATGTGATATTCTATGAAAACTTGAGATAAAATAACAAAACCTATTTGAAGTGTATATAATCATTATTATATATGTTCTTTTTGTAATAAATAAAATTGGAGTATCTGTTTGTAATATTAATGTAATCGCTTTGTACTAAATGCATATATAAAGGAAAATAATTATTTGTTAACTGTCTGTCTGTTTGTTTTAATTGTAACTGAGGCTACTTTTATTTTAGAATTATCAAATAAAGATCCAGAGATATTGAGACCTAAAAATTCTACACAAATAAAATCGTGGAAACAGCCTACTTTTTTATATTTAATTTATAATGAATCTTATATTTATTTTTAAAAAAAATTATCCAATAATTACATATATTTAACATTTTTCCTCTAAAATTGCTTTCGCGGTTTAAATAACGATTAAATTAAATAAAACGTTGGAATTCCATAAATGTATTTTTGAATACCATAATATACACGATTAGTCCGTTTAAAATAATTTAATATAAAATATATGAAAATTATGAGAAATAAAAATTATTAAGCAAGTAAATTACTCAATACTTACCCGTTCACTTTTACTACAGTATTTTTTCGATATAATTATTGCAGAACAGATAATTCCTTTTATATATGATATTGTCAGTAACGCTATAATTTTAGTTATAATATCTATCGCTTAAATTATTATTTATTTAAAATCTAAAGAGCAAGATATTTTCGTTTGAAAACGTAAGAATGTTAACGGCCGCAGTATTGCAAATAATATGTTAATAATTTTCATAATTCACGAATCTCTTATACATTTAAATTTTGATGTAAATTCCAAAATTCATATAAAAATTGTGCAATTTTAAATAATAAAATATTTTTAATTTATTTATTTTAAATAATAAAATATGTATTTCTTTTCACTAAATGATAACTTTTATTTTACTAAGTAAAAAAACAAAATCACTAAACCGGAATCACTATATACGTCATATTAATTTAATCAAATATTATATTAATATGGAATATATAACGAATATTTCAAAAATGAAAATAATAACAATATATAATTACGAAAACCATACAATTCCTTTAAAAAACACTAAAACTAAACGTAAAACTATTTTTATTTTAACACATTACCACGAAACAGTCACGTCACTACCACTTCACTAGCACCTTCAGTTTGTGTCACTATCACAAAAAATACTATCAAGTTTCAGTCACTGTCATCCGCTTATCTATAACGTTACGTTATTCACGGAACTTTACGTAACGCGTGCTTTCACGTAAAAGTTAACGGGACGTCTGCCGTTCAGCGCGTTCCGAGCTGCAATGCGACCATCTCATCTGATGGCTTCCGATAAGCTATCATATCATCTTAGAGACAATTTATGTGTGAATTTACTATTTCATATAAAATGATTAATTTTTGTATAATATTTGCAGGTAATTTATGATTTTATTTACTCCAAACGGGTGCTTTAAAGTACGTTTTAGAAGTTATTTGTCTTCAAATATTTTACTATTTCGTGTTTTTCAAAATTGCCTTATATGTAAATTTCGATAAAATAAGGACACTTTTAATATTATTGCAATGCGTTTTAGTTAAAAAATGTTTTGTAAATTAATGATACTTTACAGTATCATATCGTAAAATATTTTGTTTATAAACATAAATAATGCCTCTGTATGATATTCAAACCTACAACTACAACTACAACTTTAGTATGCATCTGAGATAACAGAATTAAAGCGGAACTTAACGCCGAACTAAGTCAAACATTTAAATATAATATTAAGGAAATAAACTCATGATCAATCATGGACAATTTAACTTGCCCCACTGCGCTAAGAGAGCTTATAATATAAAATAATAAAAAAAGAAATAATTCACTCTTCATCATTGCCTAATAAAACAAACAATAATATATTCTTTTTAGCTTTACGCTTTAATTTTGCATACCAGGATAGACTGAAAGTACCTGGTGACTAGACACCTACGTACTTCGCTTTCCACTGAATTCGAGACATTGCCTGTTGTGGCAGAACTCAACGCCGCACTTTGTCTTACCTGAGCGATAAACTGAAAATAACTTAAATATAATCACTGCCCCGAGTGGAAATTGAACCCACAACTGATCGCGTTTACATTCAGACGCTGTCCCACTGCTCCACGACCGGCCTCAACAATAATACGTGAGATAACATTTTAGTCTTTTCAAAAACTTGTGAACAGGTGTTCTTCAAACTATTTGTCTATAGTAGCATTTATCTTGTCAAGTTTATTGCGTCTGTCGTCTTCTGTTTTCTTTTGTTAACCTTCGAGTTTCCGGCGAGTCGTAGTTGGTTTGTGTGAGTTTATAGCATAGTTGCTCTCTTAAATAAGAAATAGTTTTTAATTACTAGCGATAGGTTTTTTTTTAGCTTCACGCTTTTTATCCCGCAGAGCAGGTTAGACAGAAAGTACCTAGCGTCAAGATACTCCGTACGCTCTCCGTACGTTCACTTTCCATCTAATTCGAGACATTGCGTGTTGCGTGATGGAATGGAACTCAACCACCACTACAATATTATCACTCCACCGAGTGGAGAACAAAACCATAACCGATCGCGTTTACAGTGAGACGCTGTCTCACTGCACCATAACCGGCCTATAAGCTTTTTCTTAGATAACATTTTAGGTGGAAAGAATCTAGTGTCAAAAAAACCCCATTTACCACTTTCTGCCCCAATGCCTCAAAAAGTGAGGAATTGCAAGACTCAATGAAGTGCTTTATCATTATTTTTATCAAATTTTTATTTAACTTGCCGAGTTAGTCAGTTAGTTTGCATGAAATTTTACAATGTTTATTAGAATACACATTTCATTGAAATCTGCCTAACAATCCGCTAGCCGCCGTTTTAAGATGTCGGATTTATATTTTTTGTACAATGCATTCAATTGTATCTAATGAAATGGCTTGAAAATTAAATCAAAATACAGTAAACAATTTAAAAAATATATAAGGCTCCATAAGCTTGTTTTTAAAGATATTTTTTATGTTGGAAGCGAACTACCTTAGTTCGCTATCTTATACTTTATCATCTAAGAATTATACATAAGTAATAATGTACTGTGAGTTTTATATGTTAATAATTGGATAAATAAAAACGTGTAAATTTATGTTCAATTTCCTGGTTATTAGAATTTAATTTAAATTTTAATTAATATTACATTATCGAAACCATATTATTTAAGGCAAGGCGGTTGATCCGGCCACTCGTCACGCAATGTCTCGATTTCTCTATTTCTACACTAGTAGCTCCCTTACTATCTTACTATCCTGCTATGCGCTAATTAATGTGAACTTGGTTTTATATATTGTTTAATTTCAATGAAAAATAAGACCGTGAAAATAAAGTATACATTCTCTTAAGTCCACGGTAGAGCAAAGTTATAGGATTGATTAATTCAGATATCAAAGTTTGTTGTTTGCTACTTATTAAAGCTTAGCGTAACTTGGTTCAAGTTGAAAGGAGAAGTGTTCATCACTACTAACGGGGAGTTTGCGTTAACTCAACATATACAATCATTGTCACCAAGTAATAATCGAGATGGCATAAAACATGGTTGATGGTCGAGGTTTCAAATCCGATATGAATATAAATGGAGGGAAAAACAATTTCCAGGGTAAAAATCGAACCCAGAAACATCACTTTGAATCTTTTTCCATTTATATTTTAAAGCTGGTGAATTTAATGATACAAAATAAATAAAATATAAAAAAATAGTAGAGTAGATATAATTATCTACTCTACAATTTTTTTCTATTTATTAAGAATTTTTACATATTAAGGAATTATCAAATAATGCTCAATATATACTATTCATCTAAAACAACCAGCAGAGGATAATTTTGAGCGAAACGAATTGATTTTTCAATTTCCCGCCGAGTGGAAGAGATTGATGATACGTATAATAAAGTTTCTAACTCGTCCCGTTTAATGAGAGTGCTTTGAGTGGCCATAACACGGTTTTTTTATTGCTGTCATTTGCCTCTCCCACGTTTTGTCATATTTAATCGCTCACCAGATCTCATTGCCTATTATCGCACACGTTTTTCCGACATTAGCGTTTTGCACTTCGTCGAATTCATATTTCGTATTTGGCCGATGAATTAGTTAGGTTTTAATTTTCAGGTTGGTTCTTTTGTTATGGATTTCAAACGTGTTATTATGACATTAATCACTTTGCAAATGTTATTGGTTTGCTTCAAAAATACTGTTTGTTTTTTATTAAAATTTTCACAGTTTTGGTTTGAATATCATAGAAAATATTAATATTTCACTGGTTACTATTAATTTAATATAGAAAAATATTATGAAGTATGGTGATTTCATAGTGGTTTACGTAAAAGCATTGACCTATAAATGTGTAAAAACATATTAATTTATACAACTAATAAAAACGTAACTAATTCCTGACTGTAAACGGAATTTATATAAAGAAATCTATTATTGAGGGCATGCATAAGTTTTTAAGAAAATAACATAAAAGTTACTTTGGTTGTGGACGTTTCGTAAATTGCAGCAGAAAGCGGAGAATTTAGTCTTGACTTTAAGTAGATATTGTCTGCATATTGCCGTCTAGGATGAAGCGAGCAAGTCCTTTTTTTCGTAATTTACAGGATAAGCAAAAGATGTTGACCAATTACCAAGTCACACTTTTATCCATTTTTAGATAGCAAATATCGTATATAAGCTGGCGACAGCCAACACCGCGCTTTGTCTATTCATACTGAAGGAAGACGAAAATATTTTTAGTTTAAACATTCCAAATGGTATTAAGTTTCCAAACACAATCATCGCGTTGTGTCAGACACGTGGCAGTTATGATGGCATTGACTTTATTTTTATATTTTTGCGTTCGTTTTTTTCGTGTTTGTTTGTTTGTCAATCGTAGATTGTATATATAGAGTAAAATCACTTTTCATTTCTCTCTTAAATAAATAAAGTATAAAGGTTTAGGTAATAAAGGTTTTACAAATTTTATTTAGAATAAAAAATATTGATGAGAAATCAAAATGATAAAATCTATCTTGAATTATTTTTTAAATATATCGAAGTAAAAGTTTCTTTAGCAACTTGAACGTTTATTCATAATTTGTCACGTACAGTTGTAAGGAAATGGCTCAAGGCACGTACATTTAAAAAGAAATTAAGACCAATTTTAACAATTATTTGTTTTTGTTCTTAATTGCATTTCTAGAAGCCATCGTGGCGATATGGGGCACTGTCTTATTGTAAACGTAATTAGTCGTGGACTCGATTCCTGCTCAAGGGAATGATTGTATTAAAAAATATATATCATCACTTTGAAAAGACAAAACGTGATATTGAGTTCGCCACTCAACACACAATATGTTAATTTGGGTAGGAAAGCAGTCAGAGGAGTGTTTAGAATAGGCTAGATCTATTAGTATAAAGCTATGCAATATAAAGCGTATAGCTGATTTTTTTGAATCCTTAAAAACAGCTTTTTAAATTATTAATGATTAAATTTAATTAAAATATTAATAATTAAATTTAATTAAAATATTAATAATTAAATTTAATTAAAATATTAATAATTAAATTTAATTAAAATATTAATAATTAAATTTAATTAAAATATTAATCATTAAATTTAATTAAAATATTAATAATTAAATTTAATTAAAATATTAATAATTAAATTTAATTAAAATATTAATGATTAAATTAAATGAATGTAATAGACAGAAAAAAAAATTAAAAATGCAAATAGGATAATAAATAAAAACTATTTCAATTTACATAGTCAATTGGATTAGTAAGTACTATTCGCATTAAAAATAATTAAATATACAAAAATTCAAAAACTTGCCAATTTTTTTTACAGCTACTCTAGTAGGAAAGCTCTAGAAAGCATACAACTTTTCTTGCGTTCAAGATGCATAAGAAACGAAATACTCGATTGGTAGTTCCTACTTCCGAAGTAATTTCAAGCGTGCAAACTATTAATCGAAGTTTCTAACTAGACGAATAACTACTTTGATCGTTATGTAAATTAATGTAACATTAATGAAATGTTAAGACTTTGTAAATTCCAGTTTTGTAAAAAACTAAATTCCAAGCTTACTTCACATTCTTCTGTTTATGTGTTTTTATTTGTGTATTTACTAGAGATTTTGGCAATTACATTTGCTTTAACATTATGACCGTTAACTTTACGCATAATATGGTATTCAGAGAAAATGTAGAATATATTTACTAATAAAATAATAGTAAAATTAACAAGAAAAATAAAGAAAATAATAATAAAAGACATGGGTTACCCACGTCCGTGGTGCTTACATATAAAAAACCATAAACTTGGGATTCCTTGAGGAAATTTCGAAAAAAAATACCTTAATGTAACTTTTACTATACGTCTTAAGAAACTCATAGAGACGATTAAATTCAGGTTCCTACGCCCAGTAGTTTTATCTGTACATTGTGTGTCAGCCATTCAGTGTGTAACGTAACAGTCCAGCATAGCAGGGGAGATAGAATGTACCTAGTGTCAAGACACTCCGCTTTCCAAGAAATTCAAGACATTGCATGTTGAGTTATGAAACTCAACGCTGCGCAATATAATTTTTTATTAAAATTATATTAACTCTTTGAATCACTGATGGCAATGAGAATAGCGCGATGTATAGAGAGTAGTAAGACATTGATCTATTTTCAATTTAATGTCTGCTAATGGCGTAGTGATTGAAATTATCTTTATAGAAACTGAAGCTTTTTAACTACAATATTAAAAGGTGAAAAAGAAATTAACTATAATATTCGAAAATCTAGGCGACGTGTCTCGATTTTGCGCAAAAAGTAGAGAATATGCGTCAACTGTCATGATACTAGGTAATATTCTACCATGCTATGATAAACCATAAAGCTTTTTACAATACTAAATTACAAGATCATACAATATGTTTAAATATTTTTACGATTACAACCCACACACTCAATTCTCTTTTGAAAGAATTTTAAGGACTTTATATATTAAGCAAATATGAAAATATATGTTAAGAAATTTATAAGAACTAACGGTTCACAACTTCTACATAAAAAATCTTGAAAGCGAAATATGAATATCCAGAAAATCCCTTTTGATGTTAAGCTTGCATTCTCACAAAGAAACTCACTTGTATAACACATATTATATTATTTCTAGAAAAGCCACAAATAGCCCCACAAAAGCTAAATAAAATAGTTTCTTAAACCGTAAGAAACTGTAATAATAAAATAGAAATAACGCGAACAAAGTCAAGATTTTCTAAGTAGCAGATTAGACAGAGAACATAGTGTCAAGATACTTCCTTCTTCATTTTCCACCTAAATTTAAAATAAGACCGAAGTAAGAACCAAACACCTTGTCTTACCAGGGCAAGGACGAAAATAATTCAATTATATTTAATTATACTAGTGATCATTCTACCGAGCGGGATCGAACCCACAACTGTTCACGTTTACAATTAGAGTAGTAATGATTATGTTAGACTCAATATTCCCTTAGATCAATGGGGCATTTCCGTTCAAAATTGATTAACCAATTCGTCCGCCACAATGGATTGCCCCAAAATGTCAGTATGGAAAATGGCCGGAGCCAAGATTTAAATGCGGTTTCGTTACGATCATTTATGTAAAGTAAATATTCATGTATTGAAGAGTAAATATTTTAGGAGAGAATTATAAACAAGCTTAAGCTTATTTGACTATTTCGCATTATACACACACACACACTTATATATATATATATATATATATATATATATATATATATATATATATATATATATAAATGTGTAATAAGCGTTCAAGCGCTCTACCCAATTAAGCAATACTTATCGAGCTACGTATTTTATTATTCATTAATTTATTGAGACCAATATACGAAAGAAGCAACTAGCAAACACCGCACCTCTCTGTATTATAGTGATTAAAAAACTACTACCAACCATGGTGATAATGAAGAGGCCTTCGTGGCGTAGTTTTTTATTTCAAAAACACGCAATGTCTTGATTTTGGGCGAAAAGGAATATTTTGACACTAGGTTGTCTCTACTGCCCTGCTACACACTGCTTTTTCTTTTTTTTTAATCATAACGAGTAAATTAAAACACAACAAATAAATAAATAAACAGATAAACAATATTTAATTGTTTGATAAAATTTTTTTTATTGTATACAACTTCATTTATAAGAATCTCTTTGTAGTTAACATTTTTGCTTACATTGTTTTTAAAATATAATTCGAAGATATAATTTTGCCACGGATGAAGAGACCTTAATACCAATACAATCAATAAAAGTTACATTTTTGATACAAACCTCGCCAAAGAGAATGCGGGCTTTAAACACTAGGGTAAGTTAATAGACACCCTTGTCACTCGATTTACCCCTCGTTATCTCTCAACGACCGTCTTAAAGTTGTCCCTGGCTAGATAAGATATTTACTATCTAGAACCAGATACATTACTTTAATATATTTTGGCCTATTTTATTTTATATATATAAATATTTTAAATTTCAGTTTTACAAGCACAATGTAAATGTTTTTGGTTGTAGTTTTAATAAAACCATTCGCGGCGTTTGGTTCCGCAACACGCGGACGGTATTCGGGAACGAAGTGTATTGGCACGGACCCACCATGAATTTTGACTTAATAAAAACTCAAAATATTTATATATAATCCTTATAATATCGAAAAATTTAACAAAAGTAAATAAACTTATAATAGAACAAATATATAAGCTTTACTGATGAGTCAACTTTCAGAGTAATAGGCAAGTTTATTGGATATTTTGTTGACAAATTAGATTACTATTAGATTTTGTTTCTTTGGGTCAATCTCAGATGAGATTATTGTACCTTTCTATATTTAAAGGGACTACATATGTATGTATACTTCGCACTTTTATCTCGCATAGACAGGAAGTACCTAGGGTCAAAACACTCCGTACTCCACTTTCCGCCAAATTTGAGACAACGCGTGTTGAGTGGTGGAACTCAACGCCGTGAATACTTGTTATTGAAAACATCGATAAACATTACCATACATTTTATACCATGATGCTAAATTTCGTTGAAAATTATTTCTTTTCTTGTTTTTATTTTTTTGCATAGGCTTTTTTACATATGGTGTTTCCCAATAGAGATGATAGGATTTTGATAGCTCACAGTCGCCATTTTGGTTATTTAACATTTCACATTTGTAATATTTTGTGTTCAATAATATTTGCCATTTAATCATGAACAAGTTCACGTTACCTCAACGTTTAGAAATTGTCCAAATTTTCTATCAAAATTCGAGAAGTATTGTCTCTACTCAAAGAGCATTTCGTGCTAAATATGATCGTCATGTTGCACCGTCTGAGCTCGCTATACGTCGCATAATCTAAAAACTGGAAAGTGAATATTCTTTGCACGGTAGACCAACACGACAACGGACAGGCCGTAGTGAAGAAAATATTGCCGCCGTATCAGCCAGTATCGAAGAAAATCAAAATGTTTCACGAGAATTGGGCTTATCCAGAATGGCAACCTGGCAAATTTTACGTATGGATCTTGGCCTACATCCATACAAGATTGTGTTGACACAAGAACTAAAACCAGCAGACCATCCAGATTGAGTCATGAATTTGCTGATTGGGCGCTAGAAATGATGGAAACGGACACCGAATTTCATAGGAAAATCATCTTTTCAGATGAGGCTTACTTTTGGCTCAATGGTTATGTGAACAAACTGAATTGTTGTTACTGGAGTGAGTCAAATCCAAGAGTGGTTCATGAAACACCATTACATCGTGAAAAATTGACTGTTTGGTGCTGTTTATGGTACGGTTGAATCATGGACGAAGGCCCTACTGTTACTGTCAATGGCGACCGTTATCGTGACATGTTTAACGATTTTTTTTCCTGAAGTGTATGAAATCGATGCGGATGATATTTATTTTCAACAAGATGGTGCAACATGCTACACTGCGACCGTCACAATGGATTTATTGCGTGATAATTTTGGTGAGTCGGTTATTTCTCGCAACGGTCCTCACAATTGGCCACCAAGATCATGCGATTCAACACCACTGGATTATTTTTTGTGGGGGTATATTAAATCTTAAGTGTATGCCAATAAACCAGCTACAATTCAAGACCTTCAACACAACATTCGAGCGACTATAGCGGCCATACCAGCCGAAATGCTGCACCGAGTCATCGAAAATGGAACCGATCGTATTCACCAGTGCAAAAAAAGTTGTGGCGGCCATTTGAACGATATTTTGTTTAAATCATAAATTGCATAAAATTTTCTATGAAATAAAGCCATTGAGCATGAAGTTTGAACATATATTACATGTTTTATTTCAATTTTAAAATGTATTGTTCTTATTGGGAAACCCATTACATATCATATAGACTTTTGGATAAAGTGAGACCTATATTACCGACGCTTAGTTTACTCATTAACGGCATTAAAATATTTTATTTATCTTTGTAAACGTCGTACTTTTTTCGTGTAGTATTCAGAGAGATTTATCGTTTATTATTTAGTGTCAAAACATTTCATTCTCTTCTTTTCTACTTACGAGATCGGGAAAATACAACTACATATTATAATTATGCTTCGAAGTAGGAACTAAACTCACGCTTACTGTCATACGCTATACCACTGCTCCACCGTTGCCTATTTTTTTTTTTTTTTTTAGCTTCACGCTATTATCTCAAATAGCAGGGTAGACAGAAAGACATCTAGTGTCAAAACACTCCGTACTTCGCTTTCCACCGAATTCGAGACATTGCGTGTTGAGTGGTGAAACTCAACGCCACACTTTGGCTTTACCAGAGCGAAAAGTGAAAATAATTTAAATATAATCACACACCCGTTTACAGTCTGATGCTGTTCCACTGTGCCACGACTGGCCTCAATATTACTATATATGCAAATATAGTTAGTCGACATAGTTTATTTATTTGTTATTACTATTTACGTTTACACGAACTTGAGTCTATCAAGGCCCGAGGGTTGTAAGGCGATAGGCGTATACACAACATCTTTATAAACTTTGTAGACAGGGATTGATTACTTAATAGATAATAAATAGCTCTTGAAATCCGAGCCTTCCTTAGTACAATTTAATTATATAGGACAAATTTTTTGCTAGCTGTTTCAGAGCTAGTTCTTATGACACTTATTATCAACGCAATATTTTGAATTATTAACACAAAAAACAATTACATACGCCAATGTACTGACATTCACACACACTCATACACTTACTTTGGTACTTGGAATTCTTGTTACCATGTTCTGGAGTATTTTTGAACTTTGCCTAACCTTATTATTATATATTAATACGGGAAAACGAATACTTGATTATTATTAAAAATAAACAAAAATATCTAAAATACTATGAAAAATCGTCAATAATTTGCAACTAAGTCGATACATTTACATAGTTAAATTAGGTGATCGCAAATTAAAACTATACCAACGTTGGAACAAATAACGTTAACAAAGTAAATATATGCTACGTTCATTAAGCAAGTTAAATTCAGACGGATATAAAACTACCCCTTCAAGGTCTATGTAAATACGACCTGTTCGTTAAAAAGCCTCGTAAAACAGACAATTTATGTTTAAATATCTTTACATTAATGGCTGATCCACTTACTTTTTAGCTATTTTTAACTTGTGTAATTGTTGTTTATTACTTTCAAATAAAAAATGTATGGAGGCCATAGTGGGACAAGAGGACAGCGTCTGACGATTGCTTATGGGTTCGATTCAGACAAGAGGGAATGATTATATTCAAACATTTCTTTTCATTTTTCGCGCTGTATTAAGCTCACCACACAACACGCAATATATCGATTTCTGGTGTGACAATGGATTATCTCTGACTTCCCTGTTATGCGAAATAAAGTAAGTTGGTATAAATAAGAAAAGAAGAAGAAATAAGAAAAGAAGAAGAAGTGCGTTACCAGAACGCAGATATAAAAATAATTTACATACAATCCCCTCTCAATCAATAAAATTTACAGTCAGATGCTGTCTCAATGTGCCACGTTAGTCTTCTTTATCTAACTAATTTAGATATATACAATATAAGTGCACATGAGAAATTAATTAAGAATAAAATAATTATTCACACACTTAGTGACTAATAATGAGCACATATATTTTAATATTAGTATGCCGACGTAAATTTGCCGTAGTATGTAGTACATACATAATATACTGTAGACCACAATATATGAATGCTTTGTACTGAATTTAGCTTTGTGCTTCTGCCGCTTTTATAAACTGCACGTAAATTAAATAAGCTCTTATTATGATTTTTTTGTTATAAAAACATTTTTTTAAATGTCAATGTTATTTTTTTACTGATAAGTGAAAGTGGCTGATAAGTGCTTAAATACAGGTACATGTAGCAGGTTCATATCCTGTATTTATATTCTATATTTCTCAATACTAAAAATATGTCATATAATATTTTATTAACGATAAAAATTGCGATACATTCCTAGATTGATTTATTTTGTTAAAAACACCCTCACGCTTTTCTCTAATAGCAGAGCAAACAAAGAACATGATGTTAAAATAAGTTTTCTACGAGAGCGAATTAAGTTGTGGAACACAACGCCGTGCTCTATCTCACCAGAACGTGAAAATGTATATTATTTATATATTGTATTGTTATTTATATATTATCTCCTACGTTCATTTCGTTTCTATTACAATGTCCATGTAATCTGTTTATAATAAAAATTATTTGAATAATTAATTCTTTTAGATCAAAAACTTTAAGTATTTTAGTGTAATTTATATGAAAAAATCAATATAATTATCAACTTTTTGTTCCACCATACTTAGTTATCATATGAAGCTCGTTTGGATAGCAGTGCTTGAAATGGTTCACGTACGCTTGAAGATTACTTGAAAAGTTAAACTAAGAGCCACTTTTCCCATGTAATATTTTACATGTATATTATAAATTAATATGAAAAAAATACTTTTGCCTCTTTGTAGCAGCTTACGCTTTTCCCACAAAGTAGGTTAAGTATTAGAGAGAACGTAGTGACAATACTCTCGGTTAACCAGTTTCATTCCGAATTTGACACATTTTGTTTTGTGTGGCGGAAGCCAGTAACCTTACCAGGGACGAAAAAATGAAAATAATTTAAATATAAAATTTTCCGAGACTAGGAATCTAACTCAAACTAACTGCCATCGCGCTATAATGGTCTCTCGTTAACTTTTGTTGAAGTTAGTAAAAAAAGAATCATTTATTGAAAATTAAAGCACTAGACCTCTAGACCTCTGCAAGAGAGACATGAAAAAATTCAAAACATTAATAGTTACTGAAATAAACAGTGTATGTATTATATTTACAAAATATACTTTACGTATATTACAATAAACGAAAACGCGCCATTCAGCCAACACTGTCTGTCTGTCGTCCTATCAAAATAAAAGTGGAACGTCTTGCTTCCACGCCTGGAGACCGGTCTCCAGCTTCAGTACACAAAAGATATTTTTATAAAGAACGCTTTATTTAAATAACAAACACTCTTCATTCTAGTTATCTACGTGAGTTGATGAAAAATAAAATGCGAGCAAACGGACTTCTGTTGAACGTCAAAAAGTGTTAAAAGACATTAATGTCCATTGTACAGGTATATATATGTTCGAGGTAAACGATTTAGTGTTGATTATTCAAAATATTTACACTATATAGGCGCACTCATAAATAACAATTACCATTTAACTGGCATTACAGACTTTAAACTGTTAAACATCATCGTGACGCAGTGGTACGTCTGTTTGTAAACGCGATTGGTTGTGGGTTTGATTGCCACTTATAGTAATTATTATAAATAATTATTTTCATTTCTCCCCATTAGCCTAAAGTGAAGGGTTGAGTTTCGTCAAATAAGCGGCGTGCCTAGTGTCTGGACACTAAGTTTATCCGACTATCCTTCTATGCTGAATAAGGCGTGATAATGCTTTTGTTTATTTTTTTATAATATACTACAATAAGAACAATATTGTAAAAACTTTATATTCAGAATGTAATTTATATATGGAAAAACGAAATATAGATTTTTTTTCTAAATTACTGTTGATAGATTTGAATGTAGTGTTCAAAAATGTATTTTCAAAGTTTCCAAAAATGTATTTTCAAATATCAAAATATACGCGATTAGTCTATTTTAAATAGCTTCATTCAAAAAACCTAGTATCTATTGCCAACTTAATAGAACACGTCACATATCCTTCATCATCAAAGTATCATTTCAAATATAATATTAATTCACATAAAAATATAATAAAATATTTTCTAAAAAAATGTATTCTAATCCTAACTATGGAATAACACTAAATATTGAAAATAAAACCTAGCCCGATCGACCGAGTTCCTCAGGGGACCTTTTCGATTGATGGCATCCTCTCAAGCAGACACATAGAGCTTAGAGCATGTTCGACAATAATATACGTAAGAAAAAAAAAGGAAAAACACATTGAAATGAAATAAAGTTATTCAAGCTGTATATGGTATCACAAAATAGTTTAAAAATGATAGTTTACTATTTTAAAGTGTTATTCCACACTTAGGATTATAAAACAAGTTTGAAAAAACGTTAAATTTTGTACGTTTTTTCAAAATTGTTGCTTAAAAATGATTCTGACTGACTGACTCATAGCTTGCAAATGAATACTGACTAACTGACTGATAGCTTTTTTATATACACTTCGCAATACAAGTGAGTGAAATGTGAAAATTAAAAGCTTTATGGTTTATTAAAAATTGCCCGCAAATTCCTTTGCGTCAAGTTGATGACCCTTGGTATACTATCTACTCCATAATAGTCCTAATTTACTTTAATTTTAATTTGTTATTAAAAACTACCCGTGTTTTTTTCTAGCTTCACGCTTTTATTTCGCATGGCAGGGTAGACAGGAAGTACCTAGTGTTAACTCCAGTAGTGTACTCCATACTCCATTTTTCGCCAAATTCTAGACATTGTGTGTTGAGTGGCGGAACTTAAAGCCGCGTTATGTCTACCAGACTGAGGAAATGAAAATTTAAATATAATTATTCCCCTGAGTAGGAGTCGAATCCATAACTAATCGCGTTTACAGTCAGATACTGTCCCACTGCGCCACGACACGCCTCAACTGTCTGTGATACTGAATAATTCTTGCTAAAGCGCCATTTTCATATTTTTTAGGGTTCCACATGATGATGACCAGCGACTTAAGGGTTATTTGCTTTAAAATAAAATAAAGACTCCGAAAGATAAGAGATAAGAGAAACTCCGTTAGTAAACGGAGTAAGTAAGTAGTAACTTCCCGTCCAAAATGCGGTATAGGGCTCCCAAGAGAGCTTAACGATTTCTCTGACCAGAGAAGAAAAAAGTACGTATATTTTAAATATAATTATTTCACCTAATGGGAATTAAACCCACAAACAATCGTGTATTTATATACATAATATAATTTATATTTTATATAACTAGATACATGTTTATGTACACATTTTTTAAAATGTTTTAAAACATAAAATATATAAAAACAATGATTTAAAGTAAGGCAAACCTTACTTCTATGAAAGGGCTCAATACATTAAACAAACAAACGTGATAATAATATATCAACGAAAGGCTTCCGTTATACGTAAAAGGATTTTATGGACAGGAAAAATGAAGATACAAAGTAATTTATAGCTTCAAGTAATCACAGCCATGTTGGTTCAACATTATTGCAGTATTATTTTTCTTCTGATTCCTTGAAAGTTTTAAGAAGTATATACAAAATAAATCTGGTGAAAATAAAGTAAATAATATAACTGATGCGTACAATAGGCGTTGCCTTAGCAACATATATATATATATATATATATATATATATATATATATATATATATATATATATATATATATATATATATATACGTCCCCTTAACTACTAATATTTAGAATCAATATCCAATGTTGCCAACTTAAAAATAAATTACGCTGACGCTATACAGAAGTGTGAGTGAAATAAGTGATAATATTTAAGTTAGTATTAAGTGTATGATTATTTTATTAAGTATGGTATAGTTTTCGTTAAAATTAGTCGAACAAAAATGTCAAATTTATTATTGTACTAATATATATGTGTATATATATTGTTTATTCAAATTTAACGTCTTATTTAATTTAATATTTGCAATTTTGTTACTTTCTCATGATTATTATTTCTTATTTACTATTTTTAAAGTGTTATTCCACACTTAGGATTAGAAAACATTTTTGAAAAAACGTATAAAAATTTGAACGCAGCGGGATTCGAACCCGCGCCTCTTGGATACCGTCCAACGGTACGGTTGGAATAAATAAATATATATAAAATTTGCTTTATATTGAATATGATTTTTTTCACTCATTTACATTGTGCATTGAGTGGTACAACGTTTCCGTTTACCTAGCCTGACTAGATGATAACGTCTGTGTGATATTTTCCATAAATTTCTGTAAAAAAGTTTAAATTATTTTTTACAGCCATACTTAGCGAGCTATGTCTAGATTTAAGTCAACTAAAGATTGTCTTGGCATTAGGTTATCTCTGATTACCTATCCTCTTATTTAATAACATTACAAGCTTATATTTCAAATTTCTTAAGAGACAAACTACCTCCAAAAATAAATATTCATATAAAATCATAGTAGGTAAATAATATGTTAGAAAATAACATTGAAAACGGAAAATGTAAATAAACTGTCACAATCTGTTTTACACATACGTATACTTGTCGCGTTCAAAGCTCATATTAAAGCTATGTTGAACTTATATAAGACTTCAGAACGTGTTGGGCGTATAAATGAGTATTTAAAATTCAAAGGATTTTCCATAACAGCGCGGAAGGCCGGCGAAATTCTGTCGCGTTTTCCAGTGACCTCGCTAAATTAGGCGGAACATTTCTAAAAGCTATGCTTAAGTTGACGTTTTGAAAATATCTGAAAGTTCGGTTTTATTACAAATAAATAGTTTTTATTACAGTAATTTTTTAAAATATCTGACAATTAGTTTTTATTATAAAAAATATGTATAATCAAATTGTATATTTTTCATATTTTAGCTCTGTTGTGATAAAACACAGCGTTAAGTTTTGCCTTTTAACACGCAAAGTCTCGAATTCACAAAAGTGTCTTATCAGGAAAAAAACAACAGTGTCAGGTAGAAATATCATCATTTGTTATATTCTGACTGTCAATATACTTATAACAAAGACCCTTCTTTGTTCAGGTTTAGAATTTGCACATCTTGAAATTTTCCATGAACAACGATATAGTGGTAGCATTCAAATTATTTTTTTACAGTTTGATAATTTTTCTTTATGGCAGCTTAGATAAAACCTGATAAGCCTAATGAACAAATAAAATAAGTAAAAACTAGATATTTTCTATATAAAACAATATAATTTAACTAGAAATGGAATTCAAAGAATAATAAATTCACTTTAAGCGGCAAAAGATTTATAACCGTTTCGGAAGCACTTGTAAAGAGGGTACGAAATGCAAAGGAAGTGAGAATTTTCATTGATGGATAGATCTACCACTACTGTGAATGGATCCAAACGAATGAGCGGAGATAAAATTTCACGGGCGCTATGTAATTGCAGGCTTGAATGTGACAGCTTTAAATTGAGCTTTAAGCTTTTAACCACCAGTATAATGGAGTATTCCAGATGGAAGTTTGTTTTACCGTGGGTTTTGTTGAAATTATGCAAATAAGTAGGGTTTTGGCTTAATATAGAATTATTGTCCGTGTTTTATAAAAGTATATTTTTATATCTATATACATTTTCTAGGTAGACACCGTGATATCTCTTCGTCTTTGTCAACGAAAAATTAAATAGGGTAATACATGTCCAATATAATTGTAATCTACCAATTAATCTAAAATAAACTGTTATGAATAATAGTATTCCACGTATATTTAAAAATCAAACATGCCTTAGTTTTTTGTTTAAAAATTACTTCATTTTTCATCGATCGCAATAGGATGATATCAGATAGATACCAAATTTTCATCTTTATTCAATAGCATAAAAAAAATATTACCTAAATGTAAACTGTCATGTCAATTGATAGTTTCAAGGTTTTTGTTTGTCGAATCACGTTGGTTTACATTTTCAATATTCCGACGTACGTTCTCGTTATGCCATTTACAATGCACATAGTTTATGTCAACGTCACAAGCATATGATTTGTACTTCTACTGTTTATTTTAATATTGTAGAAATGGTATAAGAGCGAATATGAAAATAAATAGAGTTCCAATAAATATACCAAAATTATTGAAAAATAATTTATTTTTCAAACACAATTTTAGGAATGATACTGCTATGTTTTGATTAATAGTGTAGAGTATTTAATAAATATACACGGCCTTGTATGCTCATGTCATGATAAGTATAAATGAAAAAAAAATAGAAACAGAATACATATATATATATATATATATATATATATATATATATATATATATATATATATATAAAATAACTAGGATATTGCGATATAACACTATAACATATAATCGTATAACAACCTGTGGTATTTCCGAACCAATTTGTAACGGTGCCAGAGTAAAAAGCAAAGACAAAAGTGGCATTTGGGACCAGCAATCCTTGAATCATAAGCAAACACGATATGATTTATAGGAGGCGAAGTGATGAATGATGTACGATTACAGATAAAAAGGACAGAACTGGATAACTTTGGTACGACACTTAAAAGAACATCGCTCTCTGTCTGAAATTCTAACTGTAAGTTTACTTTCTGCAAACCTTTGTATTGCTTCACGCTCTGCTCTACATAAGTAAAGTAAGGTAAAGAAAAGTAGGTAACAAGACAAGTAACAAGTATCTTCTTGTCGCCGCTTTACATCCGAATTTAAGATATTGAGTGTTAAGTGGCAGTACTCATCGCCGCGTTTTATATTACCACTAATAAATTTATATAGTTTGAATGAAATTATTACCCCGAGCTAGAATCGAACCCACAATCAAACGCGTTTAAAGTCAGACGCGAAGGGTTGCGCGCATGTTATCAGATTTGATAATACAATAAATATTAAAACCACGAATTAAATAATTTTCTCTTAGAATTTCTCATTTAAATGTAGCATTTGCAGTAGCATTGTTTCTGTCTTGGCAAGCAAATAATATTGATTAGTTCAACAATAAACCACTAAGAGGCTTTTGATTAGGTGCCAACAAACATAGTTTATTATTAGTAACATTTATAAAGTATGTAAGGGTTTAGTTTATCAAAATGTTATTCATAAATACGAAGTGCTGCTTTGCAGTTAAAACATGAAGCCTGCGATTATAATGAGTTTGAATCTGAAGTTTGAAACGGTAAAAAGAAACCTACATTGCCCTCTTTTAAATTACATTATATTTATTTATTTAGAATTAATATATTATATTTTATAAAAATAAATCATATCATTGTTTTATTTGTGATACTAAATCAATTATTTAATATTAATTATTTAGTTGGTGTTATAAAATTTACAATAGTCTCACTTACATTTCACACGCAATTCGACTAAGTTAAAAATAATGTTAAAAATTATTATTAAAAGATATTTGGTTATTTTGTCTGGTAATATGAAGTGCGGCGTTGAGTTCACCAATCAACCCTCAATGTTTTGGTTCGAGCGGACACCAGTCAACGAAGTGTCTTGACACTAAGCTGTCTCTGACTACACTGCTATGCGGAGTGACGCGTAAAGCTGATTTTTTAAATTACCCTGACATGTTCCAGTATGTATTAGTAGGTTGTATCTGTAAATTATTGGGGCAGATCGTGGTGCAGTAGGACAGCGTCTGACTGTAAACGTGATCGGTTGTGGGTTCAATTCCCAATCGGGGTAGTGATTATATTTAAATTATTTTCATTTTATCGCTCTAATGGGAATTCCGCCACTCAACACGCAATATGTCGAACTTGAGGCAAAGCGGAGTACGGAGTATCTCGACACTAAGAACTCTACTCTGCTATGCGAGATAAAAGCGTGAAGTTAATAAAATATTGAATTATTCGAGATAAATATAAAGTAACGTTTTTCTCTATTTTCTTATTTACATTACATATAAATTTTATAAATTCTAACATTTGTACGTTGTTTTCATCTAATGCTAACAACTAAACGGCAATTTTAATATAATAATATTTTTTTAGTTATAGTTCTGAAATTTGTGTTTGTGAATTAATTAAATTAAAGGTAATGCGCTGTTAGGTTTAGCTACTGCAGCGTTTGGTTTGCGGTACACTTTGTAGGACAATTGGCGGTCAACCGGCGGTGGACAGGATATTGTGCGGTCACAAAATGATGAAAATAGAAGAATATTATATTTGATAAATTTGCTTAATATACTAATATAATTTTATTATATTTATTGGTATTATTAAAATAATTTTTTAAAATTAATGTTTAAAAATAAATAAATAGAATACTTTCTTGAGCTTTGAAAGTATTTTGAAAGTATTTTTAAATTAATATACTCAAACTCATATCTATAAATATTTATTAAGTGTGGGTATTATTTGATAATGAAATAAGTTAACGCTTTTATAAGCTTTTATATTTTAAGGCTCTCCTGGCGCAGTGGGATAGTGTCTAACTGTAAATGCATTTCTCCATTGTTTGCACAAATATATATATATATATATATATATATATATATATATATATATATAGATGTAATGAAGGTTACATATAATAAAAATAAAAAGTAACTCTTAAAAATCGATTCAATACATTTGAAAAAGGGATAAATGTTCACACGTCAGCTCGAGATTTTATAGCATCATGATTTGTGATCGTAAATAATTTATTTGGTATATAGTTACGTCCAGCTCGTTTTGTAGAGGGCCATGAAGTTTTATATCCCAATAGGATACGCGTGAATGGATATCGATACCAGTGTATTATATTGTCACCCACTTTTTATAGAACAAGGCAAATTTTATATATGCATTCAATAAAATAATGAAATACACAGAATTTCTATGTAGATATTCAAAATTTTTCTCCTAGATATGTACAGTTCTTAGATATGTTATCTAGATAAGGGTAAATTTTAAAAAGCTGAACATATTTGAACTTAATAAACCCTTATAGTGCTTTCAATTAAATGACAAGTAAGTACGTAATTCGTTGAAACAAAATTGGTCATTTTCCAATCTCTACATTATAAATAAAATTGTATCTTGTAAAGGTGATTACTGTTTTTTGACATAACTTTTTCATAAGCTCATATATACTTTTTTAATTTTCATTTCTTGTAACAAAAAGGCAGGAATAATCTGGTGTTAGAACACTGTGCTTTTCATCGTTCACCTAACTTTGAAACATTGTGTAATAGCGCAGATCAAGGCTTAGCTTACAAAAGCAAAAGAATAATTTTAATAGGCTCATTCCTCGAATAGTCGACCTTAACATAAAAGTATAACAGTTTTATATAAACTATAATTCATGGTTTTTGAGATAATTTTATATACATATACAAATATATACATATATTTGTTTGTATATTTAACTAGCCTAACCATATATTATAGAAAGAAGCAAATGAGAAATATATTTTTCCTTCAAGTTTTTACCTTTTAACCTACTTGGGCAGAACGACGTAAATCTTGACATCCTTTGCTAGACCCGAGATGTCGAAAAGAATTTATTTGTACCCACTTTGCCAATTCTTCTTAACGAAAATCATAGGAAAGTTCTTATTGGTCTTTATTAAAACAATATCAATTCAATTGAAAGCTTAAGAAAGCGTAATTAAGTTTTTTGTAATAAAAATATATCACCTAGGGCGTCTGATTCTGGCTGAGATTCTGGATAAGTTCTTTACCCACATCAATATATGTATAATTGGATTATATTTAATTGGATTGGATTATATTTATTTTTGCATTCTTATGAGAAGAAGCACTGCGCTAAATTTAAATAAGAACACAAAATATATACATAAGAACACAAAGGGAGTCTAAAAGGGAGTCTAAAAAGTCTTGACACTAGGTACATTCTGTCTACCCTGCTATGCGAGATAATAGCGTGAAGCTAAAAGCTTAGGATGATTGTTATCTTTAGGGCAAGTAAATTGAATAATTACTTTTGCCTGACCAAGTGTTTTTAGAGGAATGCCACTTAGTAATTTGATATCCCAAAAGTTTTGTAATTTAAATAAATTATTCAAATTATGATTGAAGTCGATGGAAAGTAAAAAAGAATCTAAATTTACATAGATATGGATATTACAATATTAAAATAAATTGAGTATCTTACTTTCTTACTGATTATCTTGAATATTAAATAGTAGATGACAAGATATATCTTTTTAGCTACGAGAAAATGAAAATAATTTAAATATAGTTATTGTGTGCCCTGAGTGGGAATTGAACCTACAACCGATCGCTTTCACAGTAAGATGCAGCCCGCCTGCGGCTCGACCGGCTTCAAGTAATTTTTAATTTGATTTTAATTCATATTATGTATAGCATTATTATATAGTAAAGTCGGTCGTGGCACAATGGGACAGCGTAAACTGTAAAAACGATCGGTTGTGAGTTCAATTCCTACTTGGGGGCGTGATTATATTTAAATTATTTCCTCTCCCTCGCTCAGGTGATGAAGACATGATGCGGCGTTAAGTTCTGCCACTCAACAGCGAAGCATGGAGTATGTTGACACTAGGTACTTTCTGTCTACCCTGCTATGCGGGATAAAAGCGTGAAGCTAAAAAAAATGTATATAATCCAAAATTACTTTATTCCTAAAACGCCGAACACAGCGGTATTCATATTGGCCATGATGATGCCGTTTACGACACTTTTATGGTCATGTAATAAAAAGAATCATACTGTCACGTCGAGATTACGTATGAAAGTATGAAAATTTCATGATATAACCTCATGTGCGTGTTCCATTATGACAATAATAGGATATTATATACAAATCGTTCTAAAAATAGGCTATCGTAATATACTGGAATTATAACTGGTCATCTGGAATAAGATGAATATTTTTTTTTTAGCTTCACGCTATTACATTCCATACTTCGCTTTCCACCGAAGTCGAGACATTGCCTGTTGAGTGGTGGAACTCAACGCCCCACTTTGTCTTTACCAGAGCGAGGAAGTGAAAATAATTTAAATATAATCACTCCTCCGAGTGGGGATCGAACCCACAACCGGTCGCGTTTACAGTCGGACGCTGTCATACTGCACTACGAAATTAAATTTTATAATTATTTAAATTATACTGAATAATTGAAATATGTTTACGAAAAAGTTTTTTCATTGGTTTCTTATTAATTTTTTAGTATCACGCTTTTATTCCGCAGACAGGGTGTACCTAGTATCAAGATACTTCGTATTCCTCTGTCCACTGAATTCAAGACATTGAGTGTCAATTAATAGAACTCAAAGCCGCGCTTTGTCTCACCAGATCGAGAAAATGAAAATAAATTAAATATAATCATTTTCCTGAACGGAAATCAAACCTATAACCACCACCACGGTTTTCTTTTTTTGTAAATTACTAGTGTCACAAAAAAAATCAAACAAAATACCATGCTGTGCTTAAAAAGGTTGGAATTGTTTTAAAGAAAAATGACATTTTAAAGCATTAGTTCGTATTTTAGAAATAGCATTTCTAAAAACATCTAAAATTCAATTTCATCTCTAAAAGATTCATTTCTCTTTGCTGAATAACTATTATTTTAAGAAAAATAAGATCTCGAACAGAATATCATCGTAAGAAGTATGAACATTTATAGATCCGCTAGAAGCATTCTATGCGGATGCAGAAATCCGGTTGTATATTTCCATGTACGTCCGCATCCTTAGTAGAATTGTCTTACAATAGTAATTTATTCATCTTTATATTTTGTTTTTTTTTTCTTTTAAATTACTTTTACCTTAGAGAAAAAAAAATAAAGGAGGACATAGAGGCCAATTTGTAAATCACTCATTTTTATCTAAAAAAAATGATTATAGTAAGTAACGTAACAGGACGTGAACATTTTAGGAAATACCCTTTGTGTATAAATTATACTTTCTACCTAAGATACACTTATAAAATTGGATGTCAAATTAACCAAACTAGAGAATATCGTCTGCCCATTCTGGAAAAATTCAGGGAATGACGAAAGACTGATATATTTAATTCTTCTTCTAAAGTCTACCTGTGACCACGCACTACTGTAAAGTGTTCAAAACGTCAGGATTCTAAAAATTTACTTCTAAATACCAAATGGACGTAGTGTTCTATAGCAAAAGAAAATCGTACACTAAGAAAATATTTGTAACATTTTAAAATTGAAGAGGAAAGGAAAAGCCTACTCAGCGTGATCTCATCCCATCTCGTTATACTAAGTAGATAATTGAATTAAGAAATTGGTGGCTAAGCTTACGTCACTTTAGCGGTATTTTTAACAATTCAGTTTTTGGTATTATTATTTTTAGCTTTGCGCTTGTATCTCGCGTAGCAGAATAGACAGGAAGTACCTAGTGGCAAGACACTCCGTACTCAGCTTTCCACAGAATATAAAATAAATATATTATGAAGGCCACCACCGGCCATTGTAATATATTTTGACCTATTATTGGCTGAATGTAACGTTACTTTTATTACAAATCTCAAGTTAGTTACTTAGTACTAATTTAAGAAATATTAAGAAGAATTATAAAAAAATAAAAAGATTAAAATATTATTATATTTTAATAAAGATTAAAATATTATTATATTTAAAAATAACATATTGCCATAACTGGCACCGCATCTATATTCGAAGTATATAATCACATACTGTGTCATAGTGAAGAGATGTCTGCTTTAAAAAAATACAGTAAATATGAAGTGTCAATAATTATGCCATAAATATTTAAACTTGAAATTCAGTAGTTTTGTGCTTCTTTGATGAAACATCTAAGCATCTCGACATTTAGATGGAAGAAATGCACTGAGCTTTAACTCAAAGCTTTCAACTGAGAATGAGAATTTGGCGAAAAGTCATTTTACGTAAATTTTTTGCCAATTTCAATATGTTATTACGTTAAAAAACCATCTATGCGCAGCGTCTGACTGTTAAAGCGAGTAGTTGTGGAATCAATTCTCAACTAGGGAAATTATTAGACTTAAACTATACTACATACTCTCCTCTGGTAACGTAAAGTGCGCGATTGAGTTCCGCCAATAAAAATGTTTTGATTTCAGACGGAACGTGGAAACAGGCTTTCTTTTTAATAATAATTTCCCATCACATCTCAAGAAATACGATTTTATAGTTCATTATTTTTAAATTGCTATTCCACACTTCGTATTAGAAAACATTTTTGAAAAATTTTTTAAAAAATTTGAACGCTCCGAGATTCGAACCCGGAATCCTTGAAAACCAACCAAGCGCTCTGAGCGCGCTAAGCCATGCGTTCTGCTACTTGCTCTGAGAGCGCTAAACCATGCGTTCTACTACTGACTGCGTCGAAATTCTTATACGTTATAACTTATTTAAGTTGTAACCTCTCTGTAGAGAGATTTTTTACAAATTTCGGCTATTTAAATATTATTAAAAAATAATCGTTTAACAAGAGAGATTACTATTTTATTTTAATAGTTTACTTATATAGTTTTAAGTGTTATTCCACACTTAGGATTAGAAAATATTTTAGATAAAACTTAAAAAAAATATACGAAAGAAGAGGTCACAGACGGTCAGAATGCTTGGACGGTTTCCAAGAGGCACGCGTTTGAATCCTGCTGCGTTCAAATTTTTATACGTTTTTTCAAAATGTTTTCTATATGCGATTCTACTTGAAAATATAATAAAAATAAAATTATTCAAAGAAACGTTTTCTCATTTCATAATGACTTGTCAAAATCATGATTTTGGTACAGAGATGTATCGAAGGAGAATTTTACTTTCGTTCCCTCGTTTGGCAGCTCCGCATACATCAGCGCCAAAACAAAGAATATCTTGTAGAATGTAAATTTCACGGAATACTTGCTTTATTTGCATAGCCCTGTGATAAATTTCTTTTTGAATCGAGGCCCATGTTCGCATCATTAATTAATCTTTTGATTTTTTTACATATAAAAATCTTATCTTTCATTTATTTTATTGATATTTCATTTAAAAAATTAAAAAATAACAATCTAGTGTCGAAGTATTTCGTTCATTGGTTTTTGCCCGAAATTGAGACATTATGTTATAGCTAGTGGAATAGCTATAGTGGAACTGTTGTAAGTGCGAGCAGACCGGAAAAATGAAAAAAAATAAAATAAAATTACTTCTCCGAGTGGGAATCGAACCAACTACCATTCACGTTTACAGTTTACAGTATATATATATATATATATATATATATATATATATATATATATATGTATACAATACTAAAATAAATATTAATTGCGTATTTATTTAAAGAATCCGTCTGTTTCAACGACTTGTGATCCCTATAACTATTACAAAGCTTTTGAAATAAAATATAAAAAAGAAAGGTGTTAAATGCTAGTAACTCAAGCGTTACAGTTACATTTATAAGAAAAGAACAAAATAAAACTCAAATCCTTTGGGCTTCTATTCTGAGGTGAGGTTAGAATTTCTATTTATCTTCACTTCACCGACGTTTTGAAATCTCCAGATATTATTCAATTTACCAGAAAGTTTTCGTTGATTTTGCTTTTCTTTACAATCAGTTTAGATTATATATAAATATTTCATGTACCTCTTTTTACATAGATTTCATAATAAATTTCAAAATAATGTTAACTTTACTATGAAGATATTTCGAAATAACTACTGTCGCATATAACTAAACTATAAAATAATAATAAACTATAAAATAATTATTTAAAATAAATCAAGTCCATATTAGGCGTGAATAGGTTTAGAAGTTTTTTATAAAATTAATGGATCAAGACAAATAACGAAACTAAAACAATAATTTTCAAATAAATATAAAATTTCAAGCTATCAACTTATTCACTCCTGGTATTGAAATATTCCAAACAACACTTACCTGTATATACTATAAAAGTCTTTAGTTCAAAATAATTATATACAAATTCTATTATTTACAATAATAAAAGCTTCCACAATATGAGTCTATAAAAAGCTCAATTTATCTTCAAAGCTTAAATACCTTTTGAAAACGTAAACAAGAAATTTGGGTTACTATGCTAAGTGAGTTATTATGGAAAGAACAAATCCACTTAATACAAACAAGTGTCATTTACATCTAAAATAGTGTTTATTTTAATATTTCGTGAACAAATTTACCAACATTATTATTGAAATATAAAACTTTTTTTATTATATAACTTACTTACTTGGGTAATGTGAGTATATATATTTATTAATTATTATGTTAATATATTAAAATTAATGAATACTAAATTTATTTTATAAATAATTATATTCGAAGGAAGTAATTAATATTTTAAAACTACTATATCCAATTTATTACATTTTTTAATCTAAGAATATGTCTTTTTTTCAGAAATAGAACTTGAGAAGACTATTCTTACAATGACATCCTATTAATGCAGCTGTATAGAAAGGCTGTTTAATATGTTAAACACATAATACGGTTTTAAAAGAATTTTAATTTTATACGAATTTTTGTTTTTACTAAGGGAATATTTAAAGCAGTTTCAGGCTTTATCGCGCAAAGCAGGGTAGTCAGAGACATTCTAGCGTCAAGACACTTCGTTAACTTCCAAAATCGGGACATTGAATATTGAGTGGCGAGTTTTACAACGCGCGTCAACCAGAGCGGAGAATGGAAGTAATTGGAGAATGAAAATAATTTCAATAAGCCCCTGAATGGAAATCGAACGCACAACCAGCCACCTTTATAGTAAAACATTTGTCTCACAGCGCCACAGTGGCCTCAAGGATTGGTTTTTTTATATACATTACATGCTTTTGATATTTATATTGTAACATAGCTTATTAAAATAACTTAAGTTGTATAAGCGATATCCTAAGTAATAGAAGATTTAAAGGAGTAATACTACAGGACAATAATATTATATATAATATTACAGGAGTAAAGGAGAAGTAATGAAAAAAAAAATCAGTAAACGTAGTTACTGTGTAATTATCTAGTTATTAAAAAAAAGCATCACACTTTATCTCGTATAGAACATTAGTTAAAGACAATTAAATGTACTTAGTAATAAAAAAAAAAAATTAAAGTTAGTGTCTTTCCTTATATTCCTAAGTACATACAGGCAAGCTTCGTAACTTCAACAATCTACGACACTAAATTGTTTTAGATCAATTCGTATAGATGGCGTTACGAGAACGCGTAGCATTTCGTAGCTACCTCGTAGAAGGCTTCGCGGCTACGAAAAAAAATACCAGGATCCCATAAAGTACGAAGAGGTTGAGATAACTCGAAAATTCCGAGTGAAAAGCATTAAGGAAAATCTAATTCCAAGGGATAAGGATATCTGGAAATCCCGATTAGAGCGGAAAATGTCTACTAGGTACCAGGAGTCCATCAGCAGCGAGGAGCTTGTTATAGTTGTAGGAAAGGGGACGCTTGGATTACTTGAGATATGCATTAGGGGGCGTGGTCAAGTTTTCACGCAAGCGCAGTAGAATTATTTTCCGAAGAGAGTTTCTTTTTTATTACTGAATATATCTAGCTGATTATTTTAATAAAAACTATATTTTATTCCAAAATAAATTTTCATCTAGAATACATCTTTTATATAAAAAGCTCTCCGAATTTAGCAATTTAAATGAAATAAGCATCTCATGTTAAACGTATGCTAATAAGAACATATTTTATATGCCATATTATTCCTTCTTTTTCCATTTAAATTTTATTGTGCACTATAATATTGTACATTTAGTGTAAATAGTTATTACATTATTTTATTACGAAGAAGACCATTTCATTTTTCCATTATCTTTTATAACGCCATCTAGCGGAATTTTCATGTACTAGTAAATATGAAGCTTTTCAAAGTTCCAAGTTTTTCACAGTTTATGTTCTTATTTATTGCTAATCTTAAATAAATTAATATACAAATTTCATATCATTAAAAATCGCATTTATAATATATCTTATCTATAGTTAATATTTACATGTAGATATTAACAATAAACACTGAATATTCCTCACTGTATGTTAGTTCATGTAACATTCAACAGATGTCGCTAATTAGTAGTTTAAGTTTAACATTTGTCTTTCATACTTTTCTTATAAGTTCCGTTAGTATTTTTTTATTATTTGACTTAACGCGTTTATTCCGCATAGACATAGACAGAAAGTACCTTGTGTCAAAACACTCCGAACGAAGTACGTTTTCCACCCAATTCGAGAAATTGCGTGTTGGTGAGACTCAACGCGGCACTTTGTCTTTACCAGAAAAAATAATTTAAATATAATCACTCCCCCGAGTAGGGATCGAATCCACAACCGATCACAATAAAAAAATATTATAAATTTACTTAATAAGAAATATTTTTATAACATAAAAATACATCATATATATACATCTCAGTACATGTAAAAGTTTATTAGGTAATGCATTCAGTGGCAAAAAAAAGACATAGAAAAGTCAAGTAATCCTCTTTCCACGTAATCTATTCTATCTATTGAGTGACAGAACTGAATACCAAACTTTTCCTTATCAGAGCAATAATAAAAATTAAATAAAAAATTATCATACTTACAAGCGAGTATTCATAAACATCGCGTTCACAGCCAGACATTGTACTGCACTTGATGGTCTTTATCAATGAATAATTAAACTTACAATTCTCTGAAATAACCCTAACCAGACAAAAAATTAGCTAATTAATATTTACGAGGTCCTCAAATACAAAACCAGCTATGTACAGTGAAATATAAACAAAACAATTTCCAAACAAAAGCTGTCCCCGGGGCTTTTTGGCAATACATTGTCAACTTTTTCATCACTTTGTGTGTTCGTGTATACAATAGGTACTGTTATTGGGGATTTGTCGATTTACCAAATTGAATAAATAGAATATACACGGTTGCATGTCATTCATTTATGTATTTATTTCTTTGGGTAAATAGAAAAGAATCTACGTTCAGTCCTTCAATCTCAAACGGGAAAGTCATTTCATTTACTGGACTGGACTTATTAAAATAATTTTAATAATAATAAGTCTCTACTATACATATATATATATATATATATATATATATATATAGCTTATGTCATATGTATAGTAGAGACTTTTCTATTTGGCATATATTTAGCTTTTAACTTATCTCTTTTTCGAAAATTTCACAATTAATAACTCTAAAAAGAACATCAAAGTTGTATGTTGTATAAGCAAAAATAAGCTTTTAACTTAAACAATTTCATACATTTTGAAACATTTCAAGAGTTCCGGCTCAAACTTTATAACGTAATACGTATGAGTAATATCGACCATCAAAGTGGCTATTTCTATTTTTGTCATTTCAAAGATTGAGTGGAAAGCAAACATATCAGATGGAGGTCGGACGAGGGTAAGGTCTTTTACAACAAAAATTATTTGGCAAACGTGAGGGGTAGGAATCTCCGATTGCCCATAAACCCCTTAGAGTAGGAAACACAGAAAATCAAGAGACAATTTTGTTATGTACATATTTTTTTGTTGTCCAAACTTGAAGTACCTGCAAATTTTAAATTTACAGCTATAAAAAGTACCTAATGATAAAATATTCTAAGTCATATTTGGATTAAATTTTTAATGAATTTTCTTAGAAGATTTACCCCGCATAACACAAATTTGATACGATTGTTTTAGGTTTTAATCTCAATAATTATGAAAAAGGTTTTATTCAAATATTTTCTTTGCCCTGCCGTTATAAGATAATACCTGGAGTGAAATTCTATAGTTTACCTGTAAAAAACTAACTTTTAGGATTATTCTCTCAAACTATCTTAGTTAAAAAGCTTTAACTAAGTCATAATAACACTTTTGTTTTATTCAAATTAAAAAATTACAAATTTATTATTTTTATAGCTTATAACTAATAACTTTAACCTGCATAAGAGACAGTACCAAGAGTCAAGACATATTCAGTTTTACGGTAAATTCGAGACATGGCGTGTTAATTAGCGGAACGCAACGCCGCACTTTGTCTTACCAGAGCAAAGAAAAAAAAGTAATTTAAATATAACTACTCCCTCGAAAGGGGATCAAATATCACACGACACGACACATCGGTTATGTAACCGATCGTGTTTACAGTCAGACGATATCCTACTGCACTACGACTGACCTCAGTATTCTATATACAAGTCTATTTTTATATTATTATTTAAATTATAGCGATCGGTTATGGGTTCAATCCCCACTCGGGGGGAGTGATTATATTTAAAATTAATTTCACTTCCTCGCTTTGGTAAGACAAAGTGCGGCATTGAGTTCCACCAATCAACACGTAGCAGGTGAAGTACGGAGTGTCTTGACACTAGGCACTTTCTGTCTACCCTGTGCTATGCAAGATAAAATCGTGAAGTTAAAAAACATATATATTTAATTTAAAATTACGTGATTATTATCTATAAATAAATGTTAGAAAACAAAATTTGCTATATATATATATATATATATATATATATATATATATATATATATATATATATATATATATATATATATAGAGTGTCTATGTATATACCTATTGAAATATATTAAAAGCTTTTTAACGTAATATTTTAAATATAATTAATTATATAAGGGCAAGAGATAATTAGCAATCACGTAACGCAGAGACGACGTATCTTCCACTAATTAAAGATAGCAATCAAGGTGCGTGTTACGCGTAAAGTGAAAATTCAAGACGTTTTAAAACCATTATTAGAACTAGAAGGCATGTTGACACTTAAAATACCTATATGTATGTATATGTCATATTTTATAAGTCTATCATATATATGAAGGCAACTGTGTTATTTTGATAACAACTTAAGCAAATAAGTAGCATTGGAGTGAATGTTTATAATATTAAAAAAGCCGCTTTTTACTAAATGCATATTGCATATATAAGCGATGCAATGACAATTTTTTTTAAAGTTTTTGTTTGTCTGTCTGATTATTCCTGCTAATCTCTGGAACTGCTCGACCAATTTTGATAGCACTTTAACTGGTATATAGCTCGTTTAAAAAGGAGTAATTTACTAGTATTTTAATTTATAAATTAATTTAGATTTGTAATCGTGAATGACCCTACAGCTTCTTAGTAAAGTGACGAAGTTTATTAAGAACAAATACTAAACGTATATATATATATATATATTAGCTTGCTGGCTGTTATTCAACTTAATAATAATAAAATTTAAGAACAAATACTAAACGTATATATATATATATATATTAGCTTGCCTGCTGTTATTCAAAAATGGCCCCCACAAAAAACGGGGTATTTTTAGCATAATCCACCCTATATGTATCAAATGAAAAAGGTTGATTTGTAGAACGCAATACACTAAGATAAAAACCTGTTTTTAAAAAGGCGTTTTTAATTAATGTTTTATTTTGTCTTGAAAAACTGTAAAACGTATATTTAGTTTTATTTATTTACCAATACAGAAACAGTTATATAAAGTAAATGAGTTTTATACAAATATATCTAAAACTTAATTTGTATTGAAGTAAATCCGTTAAAGCCAAATTGCTGAACACAAGCGGCACTAGTATAACGTTTTCAAAATAATTGGCTTAGATATTATATAAATAACTATCAATCTATAAAACTGCCTTTTTTGCCTAACTGTCTTAAATTATTAGGTTTTTGAATATAGTAACTAATATATAAAAATACACGTTTTTTTTCTTATTTTTTTACTATAGGTATTTGTTACATATATATATATATATATATATATATATATATATATATATATATATATATATATATATATATATATATATATATATATATATATATATATATAAACTAACTGATCGATGTCTGTACAAAGAAGTTCCATAAGCGAAACTATTATTATCGACTATTATTATATATTTATCAATGCAATAAATCCCAATACATATATTTTTCTTTTGTGTTTATCTGTCTGTCTTGGGTTTGTGTTGACTAATCCGGAAAACGGCTAAGCTGATTTTAGTGTAGTTTTTTTCATTATTCTAATTTGGTTACCTATTGTTAACATTTTTTGTTTTATATTAACCTGTTTGACAAAATAGCATAAAACAACTTTATTTTGATTTTGATATTATATGGTTATTTTGATATAATAATTGTTGAATTTGTTTAAAACTTATTTTACAACAAAGACGTTTTTGTTAATCATGAACGGTAGTACACAGAAATAAAACTTAGAGCAAAGATCAAGTCCACACAATCAAAATTGCGGACATTTACATATTCAATATAGTATATTCATATATTCAATAGTATTTTTTAATAATAGTTCACAAATAAAAATGGCTTTCTCATAACAATAATACTTAAATCATAAGAGATAGACGATATCAAAAGAAATTCAGCATTCTGCCAAAAAATCAATTTCGTTTCTTATTGTTAGTAATATAACTTTTTGAGTGAATATCTCCAGAGGTGCCGCCGGCTGTTACAAATGGAAATAACTCAATAATGTTACCTATAAAATATAGAAAATAAGTAATATGATTTTAGATTTTTTTTAAATATCCTTTTGACCAGTTAAAGTTACATAATAAACGGTTTTCCGGTCAGATGAATTAGTCTACCACACAAGAGCTATGACGTTTTCATCCCATTTAGCAGGGTAGATACAAAATACCTAGTGTCAAGACACTTCGTACTTTCACTGAATTCGACATATTGCGTGTTAAGTGGTGTAGGTCAACTCCGCACCTTGTCTTGCCAGGGCGAGGAAGTGAAAATCATTTGATATAATCACTCCCCTGAGTCCCCACTAGGGGGAGTGATCGAACCCACAACCGATCGCGTTTACAGTCAAACGTTGTCCCACTGCGCTACGATCGGCTTCATAGGTCCATACGTGTATTTTAAAATTCGACAAAATATTAAGGCAGTTTCCTTATTTATTTTGTACATTAATTGGTGACCGGGGACTGGTTAATACTTACCACCTTGATCTGTTCTGCGAAGAGAATGAGCTATTATATAATAAAAAAATCTCGTAAATGAATAGAGATATGATACTCTTCTACATGCCCTTATATAGATGCTGGGCACATTACGTTGCAGAAAGGGAAGCTTGAGACCTAAATGTGGGCTATTGGGAACCCTCAACCCCACCTAACCAAATTAAAAACTATTTTATTTTTAAAAAATATCTAAATATCTAATTGTAAAAAGCAAACAAATTCTCTTTCATCAATATTATTATATAAAACTTTAGAATTCCAAACGAATATTATTCAAAATATAGTTGTGGCATCACTTTATTCACAGTTCCTATGTTTATATAACAATGTAAAACTATTTTATACAAGTTTTAAACAGTTTTGACTGTTACTGTTTTGCGGCTTTAAGTGTAATATAGGGGTATTTTGGAGCACACAGATATATATATATATATATATATATATATATATATATATATATATATATATATATATATATATTCGCAGTTGCGGGAAATGTTTAACTTATATTATTGTCATAGTCTCGCTCTGGTAAAATAAAGTTTGGAGTTGATTGCTGCCACCCACTCAACACGAAATTTCTCGAATTCGAGACTCTTGTCAATATGTTTGCCCTGACCACTCTAATATGTAGAATAAACCGTGAAATTAAAAAAAAATATATCTAATTTGTGTAAATTTTCTTTTGTGTTTATGTATTCTTAGAATTTACAGGGTGTTCTCTTAATTTTTACATTTGGCTAGGAAAAAAATTAATAGTACAGGAAGCTGATGCTATATAATGATCTTATTTTATAATTACAACTAAGACACCGTATATTATATATTCATGGAAAGATCAATATCTTAATAATTGAGTCTTTTTTAGTATTAGAAAAAGTAGAGATAACCTTTTTTACGTGAGGAAATCGCATTACGGATACCTTCCCGATTGGGGACTCGGGACCGGTTATGTGGGACTCTGGATTGGCAGATATAGGCCGCTCCGTTTACCCAATAAAATCTCACAGTGCTTCATTTTGACCGTCACTAGCCGAGGTCCGGAAACCCTAATTTTCCGTTACCTTCGCGGAGGGAAATAGACCACCTAGTGTCAAGACACTCTCTCTAATTTTCACTTTCACTTAAATTTAACACAAAACGCGTCTTGAGTAACAGAATATATATATATATATATATATATATATATATATATATAAATATATTTTAAGAAATACGACGTATTTGAACACTTTACGGCAGTCAGTAGTTACAAATGGGCTTAAACAGAGCAAAATGCTTTCATTTAAAAATTTACCTGTTTCTATTTCATAAACACACAAAACAAAGTATATAATGATATCCAAGTATATTTAGTGTCAATTTTCATTCTTGTAATATTCATTAGTTGAAGATTAATAAAGCTCATATGATTATGAATGAAAATATTTGCATACAAAAGAGCTTTTTCAAAAAAGCTCATCGAATACAAGGCGAGTGGTCTTGTGGTCTACTATAATGATTCTAAAAAAGATTCCAACTAGGAAATATTTTAAAATACAAGGGTTAATATTTTTATAAATTAAATATATTTTTAAATATATTTCACGTTTTATCCCACATGGTCAGAGACAACCTACTGCCAAGAAATTTCATATATTTCCTGTTTAATTATGAATCAATACCGCGCGCTGTCTAACTAAAGATTATAAATGTAAATAAATTTTAAATATGATTATTTCCCCGAGCGGGAATCGAACCCACAATTAATTGATTTTGCGCTGTTAGATGGTTTCCCACTGTGCCGCGATGGTCGCTATTATTCGTAGCAATAACAACGCATATTAATAACGTATTTTTAATGAGATATAAACAATGGGTGCGACGATGATATAATATTGCCTTTCTTCCTTCAGAAAATTAAGACATTTATTGTATAATTCAATTTTTTTTTCGAAAAATAAAAAAAATATCTATGAATGTCGTTTTATTATTAAATGTTAAGTTGCAGATATCAACGCCGCGCTTTCTCAAACCAGAGCTGAGGTATGAGAATAAATTTTATATAACATTCACCTGAGTAGGAATCGAACCTACAACGAAGAATTAAAACAATAATAATTTAAAATACTCATTTGTTTAATTTATATTCAAATTCAAATCTAGAGCTTAACTTTTAGAATACAGACACTATTACAGCAGTTGTCAAAAGTGTTTTTGAAATAATATATTGATATCTACTTACTTCTCGTCTATTAGGTATCCTGAAACAATTGTCCTATAAAGTGACAGAAGGTATTCGTTCTTATTTTCAAATAATTACCTGTAACAAGAAAAATAATATTTTACGATTTTTAAATTGTTATTCTATACTTGGATTAAAATACATTTAAAAAAATATACAAAATCTTTGAACGCAGCGGGATGCATACCCAGCGCGGCTTCGAATCCCGTTGCGTTCAAAACTATTATACGTTTTTTTTACAAAGAAAAATAATACATACACTATTACAGTTCTATTTATTTTAATGTCCACTTCTTTTAAGCCAATAAAGGTAAGTGCATTGGACATAGAGGTCATCGGTGCGAAGTGGGACAGCGTATACTGGCAGCTAACTTTACACTGGTAAGACAAAATGCGGTGTTCAATTTGCTAGTTAACATGCAATGTATCAATAACGAACTGCCTTGACACTAGCTTGTCCCTGACTACTCTTTTGTGCAGGATAGAATTTTTGTTAATTATGATTGAAATATAATATGACCAGTAGTAGGGCAGTGGTACAGCTTGTGACTGTAAACGCGATCGTCTGTGGGTATGATCCCCACTCGGGGGAGTGATTATATTTAAATTATTTTCACTTCCTCGCTCCGTTATGAAAAAGTGCAGCGTTGAGTTCCATCACTCAACAAGCAATGTCTCGAATTAGGTGGGAAGCGAAGTACGGAGTGTCTTGACCCTAGGTACATTTTGTCTACTCTACTAAGCGAGATAAACGCGTGAAGCTAAAAAAGAGTCACGGGGTTTTCAAACTTGCACTAGATTATAAGTATGGAATAATATTATAAAAGAATAACGGAAGTAATGCGAACTCTATATTATGTCTGTACTGATTACCGTCTAAGAAATATCTATATTAAATATACACATGTATATTATATATAAATATATAATATACACAATACACAATTTTTTTTATATTATTGAAATCATAGTTAAGTACTGGAGTCATACTTTTAAAAAGATATCAATTTTGTATATAATTTTTATATAGGTAATTGTATATAATTTTAATTAGGTTGACAACCTGTCGCTGTCTGCTAAACCCCGCTCTCGGGCAACGCGCATCCATTCGCTGCCTGCCACCTTCTTCAAATCGTCTGGCCATCGTGCAGCAAGGCGTACTACACTACACTTACGCTCAATTTGTAGATCAGCCCTACAAAGAGTATCCAGGTTTCGGCTCCGGGTTTCGTACAAACACTTTATCACCTGGATATACCGACTGTCAATAAGGCACCTCTCTATGGATTTCAATACAGCCCAAGGCATAGAGGCTGAATATATTCCTCAATATTTTGAATAATTTACTTGAGATCCACGGTACCAAAGCGTTTTCGAAACACAGCCTACTCCAATGTTTAGAAGTCGTTGAATTTTTCGGTATTAAACACATAATGAAGTCCATCTCATTTTTAGTAGCGCCATCAGGGTTTTGCTAGGTTCACTTCTTCTGAGGCTTCTTCTGGAAAAAGTAAGTTAACTAGCAATTGCCCTCGTTGGTTCCTAGACCCATAGCCAAATGCTCCCAATCTCCATTCATCATATTCTTGTACTCCCACTACGTGAGTGCTACCAACACACTGCCAACCTCTATGATGTTGCCCTTGAGTGACTTGGGAATTATCAATTCCAACAGCGTTGGTACCCATCCCTGAAGTAGAGTAAATGACCAGCATCTAGTGTTATTATCCCCTCCCACTTACTTCATATGTTTGATAAACCCACTATCTGCCAGTTTATACCATTTAGTTCTATTTCCAGCTTCGCTAGGTGTTCATTAAGCCGCAGAGAGCGTCCGTTAAATTTCAAACGATTTTTATAAAGTAAGGTTATTAAAGTAACCTTTCCCCTAAACCTACTGAAGTGGACACAAATACGTTCCGAAATACAATACAAATTCTGAAATTATAACAATTTGTCTAAGTAGTTTTTAACTAAAGCCTTCTTTTAATCCATAAATATATATGCAACAAACATATAATGTACATACAGACAAAAATTTTCCTAAAAAAAATAAAGAAAGCGTATAACTCTCAGCATATCATTAAAGAGGACAGGAACTTCACTAATTGGCGAGCTTTTATAACAGGCATCGCCTTGGGGCAGAAAATATCTTTTGAACATATTCGTACCGTGGAAAGTTTACACCGAATATTTTAAGTATTCAAACAGGTCATGGGTACGGCTTTTTGTATCTTTATGCATACTTCAATACTATGACCCATTGACATTGTTTTAAAAAAATTGATATATCTGCATAGCTAAATCCATTTTCGATGTACTTAATTATTAGCTAACGTTAAATAATATAGAAAAAATGACAAGAAAATGTTTTTCTGTAATTTATGATAGATCACGTTTTTTTCACGTTTAGTTCCACCACTCAACTTGAAATATTTCGATTTCGGGCGGAATATGGATATGTGAAAGCTTTATATAAATTTTACGTGACTATCTTTTATTTTAATTGTACGGGAAAAAGTGAGTAGTTTGAATATAACAATGTTCATTAAACTCCGGGAACGTACATACATTTGACCATTTTAGTATATTTAGAGGTAAGGTTATTAAATAACCTTACTTTGTATAAAATTGACACTTCTGCATATAAGAAAGTATTAATGATTATCCTTTTCAGAACATTTTAATTATATTACTATGTTGAGAATAACTCATGACTTCGAACGAAAAGCAGTCAATAAAGTGTCTTGGCACTAGGTTGTCTTTGGCTATCCTGTTATGCAGGATAAAGCCTGAAGCTGATATTCTTTTAGAGTATTATACAAAATGCTATAAAATTTTGCTATATTTAACTAGACTTAGTTATTTATCAAATTATCATATAGTCTATAGAAAAGCTTACTAAAGTAATTATATTTTAGGTCATACTTTAAAAGAGTTGAAAAAAATTTAAGATAGTAACAATTGTATTAGCTCTGGTCAAAACATTGTTTTTTGGAAATAATTTTTCCGTTAAAAAAAATTCCCAATGAAGATGCTACCAACATAAATAAGTTGTAATAGTCATATAAGGATTTCGACATAGCCATAGATAGATCGCCTGGCTTAACGGTGCTTGGATGGTTTCCAAGACTGCTTATTCGAATCCCACTGTGTTTTAGTTTTATAACGTTTTCTAAAAAATGTTAAGATAATCAGTATATTATTATGTGAAGCAAATTCTTATTTTACCAATTTTTTTAGGAAAATTGCGCGGACAGAGAAATATGAAATTTTACATAGTTATAGAGGAGAAATGCAAAATACTAGTTTTTTATTAAAATAATGCATAAGAACATATTAAAATAATATAACGGCTTAGCAGTCAAAGTGCTTGTAAGGTTTCCAACAAGCAGCGGGTTCGAATCGCGCTGCGTTAATATTTTTATAGGTTTTTAAAAATGTTTTCTAATCTTAAGTGTGGAATAACACTTTGAAAATAGTAAAATAACTATATATAATCTCGATTTCTTTTCGTTACGATATATAAAACATCCTGTATATAAATGTAAAGCTTAATTCAAAATGGCAGACAAAAGCTAGTTACTTAATGACCGTGGATTAACAAAATCGGATTAAATGTGAACCAAGAATATAAAATGATGAAGCCGTCTCACTTACATTTCTATTTCCGTGATGTATTTCAGACGTTTCCAGGAGATAAAATAGGAAATACTGGATTTTTAGGTTTGCATATTCTAGACGTATAATAAAAGCTGTATTGAGCCTTAATACAATGAAATAAAGTATACTTTGGTATAAATGACATGAAACTAATAAATATATTTTAAAAATATAATTTTGATGTATAAGGATGCTCTCATATTTTACATTTTGCTCTAATGGTTTCCATCGAATATTCGTATGGATTCGAAACAAAAATAGCAAAGTGGAATATTTACTTGTTAGGTTTATATATTTGTATGCATTATAAAAAAAATATGAAGTCTTCATCAGTATAGTAATGTGTTAAACAATTATATCTACTACAATATAAAGCCGGTCGAGGTGAAGCGAAACAGCATCTGACTGTAAACGCGATCGGACGTGGGTTCAATTTCCTCTCGGAGACCTTTCCTTTTACCTTCTTTGCTCTAATAAGACAAAGCACGGTGTTGAGTTCCACCATTCAATACTCAATGTCTTAAATTCGGCAGAAAGCGCAGTAGCGTCTTAATACTTTCTGTCTATCCTGCCATGTGAGATTAAAAGCTTGAAGCTAAATGAAACTATTTTAACCGGATTATCCACGTATATTTTGATATATATATATATATATATATATATATATATATATATATATATATATATATATATATATATCTTTATATGTACTTGTATATGCAAATATACAACACTATTCAGTATAGGTGTACTCATCTGTCAACCAAGTTAACACGATATTGGACGCAGGTGCAATTGCAACAAAGCTCCGTCTATATTCGGGTTTTACGGATTTCTTGTTATGAATTTTAAATTCTATAAAAAGTGAAATATATAGAGATAATAATAATAACGTCAAGATTAGAAAAGAGGTACTACCGAACACAACCTACTACCCGAAACTACACGAGTAAAAGAACCCCTGGTGGCTTTCATTGCTAACAAGAAAGGCAAATCAAAGTTAAAACAGAGTAGGTGCTTCGAAATATTATTATTTAAATGATTTCCTTGAAACCACAATTAAGATCGATAACATCCCGTTAATTATTTATATTTAAGACTTATATGCAATGTTACCTATTTATAAATAAATTACGCTTATACTAAGAATTCATTGCGTATTGAAGGGTTACAACCCTTCAACACGCAATGAATTTTTATCAAGCAGATAGCTGTCAACGAAGTGTCTTGACACTAGGTTATCTCTAACTAAACCACTATGATGGATAGAGCTTGAAGCTGCTACCTCTACCTTCAAAATTTCCAACCTAAGGAATTTCGTAAGCGGTTACGTATAACAATCATTCCATTATTTAATGAAGTGAATTCGACGTTCATTCAGCTAAAGAGAAATGTCTTAATTAAATTCCAAGCGTACATCTCACTTCATCATCAAGACAGAATTTTAAGGGTTATTTTTAGGGGTCGACATTCTTGTAAAAGAACCCTTATAATTTTTATCACGTTCTTTGCGACGTAGTTGCCCGTATTTAATTTGTACGTTCATTTTTGGTGAAATACTTATTATTAGCTTGTTTCATATTCATTCTATTGTGTGTCTTGAAGAGTTTATAATCAGCTTTTATAATCCTTATTGCTTGCACAATAAATATTATAAAAGCTTCATACTTTCTTTTTTACAGCAGGATGGTCAGAATTTTATCACATATATATATATATATATATATATATATATATATATATATATATATATATATATATATATATATATATATATATATATAACTTTCACTTAACTTTCACAAAAATGGCACATACAAAATCAAATCAAATCACTTTTAGGCACTTTCGAGTTGTCAATCAACACAAGTGTCAGTATTGTCAGTCCTACAGGAAGCTACCGCCCGGCTCGGAAGTCAGTTCTGCTGAAAAGAGCCGGAGATAAATTCAACAGTTGCTCTTTTCAAATATAGTTTTACAATGAGTTCATGACAATAATTACGTCCTGACTAACACAGTAATATCAAAGATTAATATAAAGATTTTTTTTGTGTTACATAATAGGATATGCCGTTAATTTTTATGAGAAATATATACTAAGTAAATAAATATTTTATCCGAGACAGGTACGAATTTACGGACGTTAAACGCCGTTATAAGATAACATTATGACGTAATATTTTTTTAAATTTTCTAACCACTCATGTTTCTTTTAGAATTGTATTCATTAAAAATATAACAAAATGCTTATATAAATATTTTACATATGTATACATTATTACTTACTACTATTGCAAAAACACTAACTATTACTAAAATTACTTTATTTCGAAGGACTGCATGCACACTTCTATTCGAACTTCTCGTTCCATTGCTCGCATAGACGCCCAGCACGTCTGAATAGAAATGCTCAACCCCTATATCGGTGCTTTCAAAAGAATTCGAATTGAACCATTCTTCTTGTTGGCTTCAATTGGAACCAAGGAAGTTTTTGAGAGTGAATAGGGAAACGTTGAATCTACCGGATACATCTCCATATACAGATAGATGTTAAAAGTGATTTTCTTATATATATAAAAGTGATTTTCTTATATATTTGGTTTGGATATTTTCTTTAGAATAGAGCAAATTGTATACAAGTTGTCTGCCCTTATCATTTATCAAAACGATTTTCAAATAATTATTTATTTATTTTTGTTTTACCTTCATACTTTATCCTACATAACATACCCTGCTATAGGGGATAAAGTATGTCAGTAAGTGCCTGTCAAGACACCCCGTACTTCGTCCACCACCAGAAATCGAGACATTACGTGTTAAGATGCAAAATTTAATGCCGCACGTCATCTCCGAGAGAAAAAATAAATATAATTTATATATAATTCCTCCGAGTGGGAATCGAACCCATAACCGATCGATGTGATGCTATCTCAGTGTGCCACAATTGTCTCAAATTATTAATATTTAATTAATAATAATTATTATTTATACATAAATATTTTATTTTATAGTTTCAAAAAATATCTACAAACATAGAAGTTTTAAAACTCATAGATTTATGTTCCTTTTACAATATATGTTAATATTCTAATATATAGACTATAATTGAAAAGAAAAATTTAGAAGATAAACTTATAATGTAATGAAGATTGCATTTTTAACCGACTTCAAGAGAAAGAGGTTTAGTAGCAGAGCAGAGAAGAATTATCAGTTTGATATGTTTTACTTATGCTGGAAACATAAGCTTACCAAATTAAACACTTGAGCTAATTTTGGTAAGTGTATTTGTTTGTATGTTTTTCATAAACACGAATCGATCAATCTAATTCATATCTCTTTCATAACCAATATAATATGGAGATGATTCTATTTAATTTAAGTTATGCATACTTCACATACTTATGGAACATTACAAGTTTCATTAAAATCAGTCCAGTAATTTCAGAGATATAGCTAAATTACTCGTAATGGAATATAGGGAGGTAGTTGCATAGGTATTATGGAGTCGTTTTAATTTGTTTCTAAATTATATTGTTAATCATTTTTATTTTTAGAAAATCTTATGATACATAGCAAAAAAAACTGAATTGAATTTATAAAATAATTTAGGCCGACGCCTCGAACGAGTCTGAGCAGTTAGTACTTAACAAGTTTATCGAATCGAATTTAAAAACCTAATTTGTTATGTTTATTTCGGAAATAATATTCGTTTGATATAATCTTCATATAAAAAATGAAATTGTTTGCAGTGATATTCTTAAGTGGCTTGAGTGATTACGCGTCTAGGAGGCCCGGGTTCGAATAATGTTACGTTATATTTTTTAAATTATATATCCGCTGGTCGTGGCATAGTGGGACAGCGTCTAACTAAACGGGATCGGTTGTGGGTTCGATCAACACTCGGGGGAGTGATTATATTTAAATTATTTTCACTTCCTCGCTCTGGTAAAATGCAAATTAAGGCGTTGAGTACCACCACTCAACACGTAATATCTCGAATTCGATGGAAAGCGAAATACTGAGTGTCTTTACACTAAGTACTTTCTGTCTACCCTGCTAAGCGGGATAAAAGCATGAAGCTAAAGAAATAATAATAAAGTGCTTATATTTAATATTAATGTTATTTTTATTCAAGATTTGTCTGGCATTATTGTACATTTTTTTAAACCTAATCTAAATAACGTCTAATGGAATATTCATCTTTAATATTATAAAAAAAGCAGATTCACGATTTCCAGATAATAGAACTTGTAGAGATAGTGTTAAGACTTCTTGATTGATTGCTTTCAGCATGAAATCAAGACGTATTGCATGTTGAGAAGCGAACTCAATGTGTTCTTTAATATTATGTAAGTATAACGTTTATAAATAGATTAGATTAATATAGAAATTGTTATATTATGTTACTTTTTTGTCCTATCTATATATTTCCTACCTATATATTCCTATAATAGTTGTGGAAGTATCACTTTAACAAAAGTTTATGTAATAAATTTTCTTTTGACGCTTTATCCATAGTTGTTGTTAGAAAGAAAGTAGTATCAGTAAACTCCATCTGCAGTTTCCGCCTAAATTTGAGATAGTGCGTGTTGCAATGCGCGGCGTTTAGTTCCACTGCGTAGTTATTTAATTTGTTCTGATTAATATTACTGAATGAGTGTACTATAATACGGAACTTGTCGTTAAAATCCAACATCCATTTATTTGAATACTAAAATCCTCTTAACAAGGGATTTATAATAAATCCTTTTAATAAAGTGCCTGGACGAGATGAAACAAAAAGTTTCTACCCGTTCACTAACTCCGATTTGTTCTTGGTTCCTGGCAAATGACCACCATTTGTCTCGCCTAAGTTAGTTCTGTAAAGCTACTTCTATTTTATTTCATGCCACTTTAACAGTTCGGTCCTTAAGAACACTTTGGACATTGACATTGACAAATAAATTTGTAAAAATTAAAAAAATATATTTCCAGTTTGATTGTAAATTATTCATATAATTTGTTATCATTTTAATATCAATTAAGTGATAATTGCTATCATTTTTAATGATATTTTCTAACCTTCATGATTAATACCGCATAACAAACAGGGTACTCAGATACCACCTAGATTCAAGACACTCTATTGCTTCCAACATAGAAACAATGTGTGTTGAGTGGCGAACTTAAAGCCGCACTGTATTTTATTATCAGAGCGGAGAAACGAAATTAATTTTGAAATATAATCATTTCCTCTCATGGGAATCGAACCTACAAACAATCGCAATAACAGTCAGACATTAGACAGAATCGATGAACGACATCTCTTAATTTCTTTTAATTAAACAATAATTGAGATTTCTTGGAAAATTGTAAAAACAAAGCTTAAATGTATATATTTTAAGAATATCTAGGCATTTATTTATAAAAAATATCTCTCCACTGTATCAGAGGGTATGTAATTGAATTTTATTCGTATGTTGGGTTTTGTATCCTGTGATTCGATACAGGTTTCTGGTTGGACCAAATTGAGTTATACGGCGTAGCAAATACCGTACGAGTGTGTGTACTACCCTTGTTTACTGTTACTTTACGTATTATTTAATCAGACATTTTCATGTAAAATGTTTAAATATACACTTTATTATTTTTTAAATAATATTGTCAATTTCAAGTAAATTCAAGACGCTGTCCTGCTGCATGACCGACTTCTAAAATTATTTTCATTTCTTCGCTCTGGTAAAACAAACATCGGTATTGAGTTCCGCCATTCAACACGCAATATCTCGAATTCGGCGGAAATCGAAGTACGGAGTGTCTTGACACTAGATACTAAAAAAAACAAAAAAATAAATAAAAATAAAACACTAAATAAAATAATAGAGATTTCATACAAATTAGATATCAAGACCGCGTCGGACGGACGTCGGACGATTGATCGTAGGTCCGATTTCTATCCGCTGGAATGATAATACATAATTATTTACATTGTCATAGTAAGGTGTTAATAGAGCAGCGCCAGTTTCTTGAAAACATTTTTTAACGGTTTCCAAGAGACACAGGTTCGAATCTCGCAGCGTTCAAAATTGTAATACGTTTTTTTTTCAAAATATTTTTGAAGTGTGAAATAATACTTATTTATAATAATAATAAAAGCGATTTTTGTTTGTTTTACAAGAACAATTTAAATTTTGTTTGTTTATTATTTGAAAAAAAATTTCAATATTTGTTCACATTTGAGGACAAAACCTAACACGTGTAAATAAATATAAAACAGAGTAGTGAAGTAAGTAAGTGCTACAATAATCTATAGAATTTTTTTAATAAATGAAATGACATTTATAATCAATCAAAATGTATGGAAATAGTATCATTTGCATTAAATGCAGGTTAGCTATCATTTTATTAAAATAAAATGGTATTTTTTTATATTTAAAAAGCTTTTTAAAAATCATCATCACGCTTCATGCCGCATAGCAGGGTAGTCGGAGCCTTTTCGCCTTGTCGCCAGAAAGCGAGACATTGCGACGACATTGTAACTCAACGCCACGCTTTGTCTAACTAGAGCAAAGAAATAAATATAAATTAATAACTATTCCACAAAGTGAGAATCGAACCTACAACTAATTGGGCTTATAGTCCCACTGTGCCACAATAAACGATAAAAGAAATCTTTTGAAATAACAATACATTTTAAATTAAAATTTTGAAAATAATTAATGATTAGTATTATAATAAGTATGATATTTTTTGATGAACGGACTCAGTTTTATCGTTTGTCCCTACCTCGAAAAGTTGGATCAAGTATAATGAATCAAAAGAACAAAGTTTATGGCAATGTTTTAACGACTATATAGGCAACTAATGGCGCAGAAAACATATTATTATTCTATTACTGAAGAGTGGGTTCGATTTGTCCTTTTTTGTTATTTATTTTGTTTTTTTTTTATATTTTACTAGTTTTCAAGGCTTAGTGATTATAGTGCTTGGACAGTTCCTAAGAGGCGAGGGTTCCAATCTCACTGCTTTCAAAAAATTTATACGTATGTTTATTTAAATGTAATTTTATACGGTCTCATCTTCCTTGAAAAACAGTGTATATAACGGTAACCAACGCTATACTATCTTATCTAAGCGAAGAAATAAACATAATCATTTCATATACTAGCACTACAAACCCAACCAACCAGTAACTAATTTTATTTATAGTCAGATACCGTTACACTGCGACGATGGCCTCAATATAAAATTGTGTTTATATAAACTGTTTTCTTTTTCTCAGTCTAGTGAAAATATAGACATTGGGTTCTATAACTCACCGTGTAATGTCTTAAAAATAGACACCCAGCGGAGAACAGACATCACCCTACTAAAACTCAATAGTATAAATAAGAGTATTATTTGTATATACTTGTTGTATTTAATTAGGCGAATATTTTACTCTGTTCTCTCAATACTATATATTATCCAATAATTTATTTTGCCAATACCAACGATACATTTGACAGTGTTTTGAATTCCCCCGACGAGGCTTTACAAAGAGCATTATAGACTTACAATCTAATTATCATATTTCGCGAAAAAAGGAATACAGACACTTTTATTTCGATCTCTAAAAACGACGGATTGGAACTCGTATTTGTTTTTAACGAGATTGGAATTTGTTCTTATTGAAATTGTTTTATTGTAATAACACCTTATTGATTATGTAATTGAATGAATGTATGCTAAAAATGTCAGTAAAACCATATTTTGGATAGAACGCATTTTCACTAGTTAGAATTAATTTTAAATAAGTGTTTTTGAAAAAACGTATAAAAATTTTGAACACAGCGGGAATTTTTTATAAAATGTTTTCTAATCCTAAGTGTGGAAAAACACTTTAAAAATAGTAAATATTAACTAAGTGTCTTTTTTAGAATTAAAATTAAGTGATGGTCAATATTAAATGTCAGATAAAACTAGTCCTCATTATACTAGTTTTGATTGCTTAAATTAAGTTCGGTTCAAAAGAAGAGGGTAGTGAGGTATTCAAAAATTAAATATATCAGTGGTTTAATAGTGTAGGCATTTTGGTAATAACCAGTTCTAACTAGAGAAAATAACTAACTAAAAAGCGATCTTTAACAGTAACATATTATTGAATACCAAATATACTCGATTAATCCGTTAAACATACTTTCATTTAAAATGTGTAATATATTTTATATATTTTTAAGTGAATGTATAACAAATAGCCTCAGAATTTATATATAATAATTGGGAGTTATAAATAAAGTAATTAGCAACTTCATGTTTTATCCCGCATAGCAGTAGTCAGGGTCAACCTAATGTCAAGACACTCCATTGACCGCTTTGGATCTCAACGTCACATTTCGTCTAACCAAAGTAGAGACATTTAATATTATAATTCCCTTCTGTGGGAATCAAAGTAGAGACATTTAATAATAAATCACTGCGCAATAATGGTTTCTAAGTAAACGCTTATACTACGGAAATTAAAAACAAACTGATATTTTAAGTACGCAAGTAGACATGACTCATAAAATTAATATTTAAGAATTTCATTAAAAATGAAGTTTGTTGACATTTTCAAGTTTCATCTTATATGCAATTATGCTTTATATCTATGATGAGCACGTTAAAACATTCTTACTTGAAGCATTCTCGTTAAATATTCTCACCCCCTTCATATCCCTCCTGAACTTTAATTAAATATTTTTTTTTACTTTAATTAAATTATATACTTATTTAAATTCAAAAGTGAGCTTTTATGAACATTTAAATCTTACAACTTATTGAAACCTCGTATTAGTAAAAACTTAATTTTAATTTATTTAGTTAGATATTAGGTGGGTAGAAAAACGTGTGAAACAAAGATGTTTATGTAAGCTTTATGACCTCTTCTTTCTTCTTCTCATAATATTTAATTAATTATCGATAAAATATAATTTAAATAGATTATATTTTTTATATTTTATATATAAAATGATATTTTTTATATTTTATATAAAAATATAAATTAAATATCGAATCTATCAACATTTTCAGTAATCCTCTTTTAGAGGCGTGGCGTAGTAAAATAGGTTGTGGGTTCAATTTTCTCATGGAGAAATTACTGTATTAAAAAAATATATTTTCGCTTATCTGATCTGATAGCAAAAAGCGATGCGTTTAGTTCAGACAATCGACAGAGTGTCTTGCCATTAGTTTTTCTCTGGCTACCCTGCTGCGATATAAAGCATCAAGCACCAAGCTTCTTAAACCTCCTTTTCAATCTTCGAATACCAAGTTTCAGTATTCTCTGTCTGCTATCACATTAAAAGTAAGAGTTTTTAGGTATATTAGAGAGAGAAAGAGATAGAGAGAGGACTTTTTTATCAAAAATGAAGCTCGTAGCAGTGCCTGATACTTGCGATACAAATGTTGTTTAAATTAACAAATATTTCACTGAAGCAGAATCGACTACACGTGACGCAACTAACGTGTTTAATCTGACACGTCTTAATTGGATATCTACAGTATAAAATATCTCCAGATATAATAGAAATTTATTCAGACTGCTCTTACAATACTCAGAAATATTCAAAAACAGTTGCGAAGAAATAATCATTTAAAAACATAATAAATGCAAAAATTTTTGTGTTTGTGACGTTTGGTCAGTAAAGCCGCATATACATATGAATGTATGTATGTAATTATTTTTAAAAAAACGCTTAAAAATTTCGAACGCAGCGGGATTCAAACCCGCGCCTCCTGGATACCGTCCAAGCGTTCTGATCCAGGAGGTAATTTAGAAAATAATATAGACAAACTATATTTTTTATACAAAAATATAGTTTGTCTATTATATATATATTATATATATATATATATATATATATATATATATATATATATATATATATATATAACATAAACCATTTTTTATTTAAGAATTATAAAATAAAGATCCTGCAAATTTAAATTTCACGCGGACAAAGCCACAAAAAAATGCCACAAGAATATAACTGTTATCCATGTAAGCAAGTTATTTTTTGTATTACAAAACCCAACACCGAAATCCCGTTGTAGCGATGGTGGCAAATTCTGTCATGAATTTGTGTTGTATAAAATTTACTGGAAGATTGAAATAATCCAAATTTTTAATAGATTCTTGAGCGGGTGCGAGGTAAGCGAGAGAAGCCAGTAGCAGACGGAGCTCTCTATTATATACATAAATCCACTCTGCCTACACTGACATACTTACATATGATATAATTAAAGAGTCTACCTGTGACCACAGACTACTGTAAAGTGTTCGAAACGTCAGGTTTCCAAAAATATATTTTCGAATACCAAAATATATGAGATTAATCCGTTTAAAATAGTTTCATTTGAAATGTGTATAAATCGAGCAAATCAAAAATCTTATTAATTAAAGATTGTTATTTTCATATTCACGTTTTATCCTTATCGAGATAGTCAATATAGATACAAAATATGTTAGCAATAAATGAATAATGACGTGATTAAAATTAATAGTTTTTCAACGGATATAACGATTATACATAGCTGTATGTATCATATATAATAAGTTGAACAATTCTACAAATATTTATAAAAGCAATAAAAAGGTTAAGTTGAATTAGCAAAACGCTCTTTACTTTACCATTAAGGACATCACAGACCTACTAATAGGAATTCGATAGTAATCTTTAGGTTTTTTCTTATCTCCGCACATCTCCTGCATTATGCATGATCGGATACAGGAATTCTGCGCATTTACTGACTGAGTGGGTCGTACAGTTTGCTATAAATAAAATAAATATAATACCTAATACTTATAAATTTTCTCTAATACTCCTTCATCTCCTCTATTATTCTAAATCTTAAACTCCTATTATTTGATATATTTGTTACTTTCATTGATTGACTCAGTGGGACAGTGTCTGACTTTAAACGTGATTTGTTATGGATTCAATTCTAACTCGAAGGAATGCCTATATTTAAAAATTATTTTCCTTTCTTCACTCAAGTAATACTTTTGGGTTGAGTTCGCCACTCAACACGAGTGTCTTGACACTCAGCTGTCTCCACTACCCGATAAAGGGTTGAAAAAAAAGAAATTCATTGTAAGAACTATAGTAATAGTATAGTTTAGTATAGTTTCATACAGAACTAAGAGAGTAACAATATTGTTACGTTAACTATAAACGCCTTACTAGAAAACTGGGTTTCATACTCCAACACGTTCAAAATATTAAAAATGTTTTATAAATTTTCGGGGGGTCCTCATACTTTTTAAGTGACCTTTCTCCAGTATCATTGATACTGTGTTTTCGAACTCAGGTCTCTCCCGACCACTTGTACTACTCTCATTTGCTTCATAAATCTCTCTTGCAGAACTGATATAGTGTAATTAGTTACATAGAACTAAGGCCAATATTTAAGCAACGCATAAAAACAATTTAAATAATTGTATTGAAACTATTTTTGAAAAAACGTATAAAAATTTGAACGCAGCGGGATTCAAAACCCGCGCCTTTTGGATACCGTCGAAGCGCTCTGACCGCTAAGCCATGCGTTCTACTATCAGCTACCTTGAAACTCTTCTACGTTTATTCAAAAATTTCAAAAATTAAGTGTAGAATAACACTTTAAAAATAGTAAATTTGAAACTAGTGTAATATTCGCGAAAATCCAAGAGGACGTCCTTCAATACAAAGTTGAACAATAACCATTCAGAAGATTCGACATAACTTGTGGAACACTAGTTACTGAACATAAACTATTAAACCGATCTGGTCACGTTTTGGTCTGGAACTTCGAATAGGCACCTATTAATGCAGACGACTATTTGATATTAACGGTAAACGTGCCTCGAACGAAGATATTGGGTTTGTCTCTCACGTACCTTTGCTGGACCAAAGAATGGAAACAGAGAATATATTTACATATGATAATATTCAGGCTAACGTAGCGCTGTGGGATACCATCTGCATGTAAACATGTTAGATTGTGGATTCGATTACCAATCGGAAGAAAGATTATATTCAAAATTTATCTCTCTTTCTTCGCACTGGTAAGACAAAATGCAGTGTTAAGTAACGCCAATCAACACACAATGTCTCAAATTGAAATGGAAGTAACGCCAATCAACACTCAAATTGAAATGGAAAATAATCTACAAAGCGTTTTGATACTGGGTCATCTCTGACTACTTTGTTATGTAGGATAAAACGTGAAATGTATAATTATGTATAATATACTTTGTTTGTATGTAAACCTATCGACTACGCAGCACTTTGCTTATTTCAGAAATAATTTCTATGAATATCAATAACTATATCTTTTTCTATAATAAAAGAACGAACGAGACGTATTGAAAATAAATTTCATCGCAAATTAAAGGCTTCAAGTGTCTCTTAGCCAGTGTTTTTTCTATACAACAAGAGAAAAACAAAGAACATTATTAGAGACGTATCAAAATTTAAATCAAACGGGACTCAAACCTGTGTCTCTAGCCAATACATAATAAACCATACGTTCTCATTGAGCGACGTCAAAATTCCTATAAATTACAATGAGTCAAAATAAACAAGTCGGTTAAAGGCTGCCCTTTGAGAATATATAGATAATACCCGAAGATACCTTTTTTATAAGACATCTGTATCGGTAAGGATACCGCATTTTTAATATTAATAAATTCTACCCATGCGTCCGTGACATATTTCTACATACATATATATGTATGTACATACTATTTTATTATTGATGATAATCCCACAAGAACAGGCAGAATGGAACGCGGCTTAATAAATTCTTTCTAGACGTAGAATATTTCATAAATATTTTAAGAATATTTCATAACTATTTTTAAAAATATTTTCATATATTCAAGTTTGCGGTCATTGTGGCATACCGAGACAGCGCGCCAAACGCGATTGGTTGAAGGTTCGATTTCCACACGGGGAAGAAGATTATATTTGAAGTTTACTTTGATTTCTCCGCTCTGGTAAGACAATTTGCGTCGTTGAGTTTAGTACCTAACACGTAATGTCTCGATTTCATGCATAAATCACTTTATGGAGTGTCTTGACACTGGATTGTCTGTGACTACCCTTGTATGTGGGATAAGGCGTAAAGTTCAATAGATTTCAACAATTATTATAACTAAAATATGTAGATATGCTTTACTACTATTGAGGTATGTATATTAATACAATAACCATGTTATCAAATGTATATATGTTTAAATTTTATTGGTATTACAAAAATAATACTAATATAGTTTTAAATAAAACTATTTTAACCGAATTAATCGCGTATATTTTGGTATTCGAAAATACATTTTGGACACCTGACGTTTCGAACACTTTACAGTAGTCACAGGTAGATTAAGGTGGCATTCGTCTGTCGGTTGATACAAAAAACGACCGCCATCTGTTTATTAATTGTCTCGCGTACTGCCCTGGATTTTTGCAGAATGAGCTGACTGTATCTTTGTCTCTAGTGTGGTGGATTTGAGACTTTAAATTTTAAATAAGTGGTTCCCAGGTGGTAGAGAGTTTCCAACCATCTTCTCTATTAAAATTTGGATGTTTTTAAATTTCAATAGCCTCGCGGATCATTCTAGGAATATATCTACTTTCCCTAGCGAGGATATGTTTTTAATAGAAGCTCTTCTTAAGATGTTACCAATTATGTCTGTAATTTCCTTCACAAATGGTAGAAGTGCTGGCTGCTTCTCCACTGTGGGTGTGGCTGGATTTGTATCAACTAACAGACGAATGCCATCTCAGTCTACCTGTGACCACGGACTACTGTAAAGTATTCGAAACGTCAGGTGTCCAAAATGTATTTTCGAATACCAAAATATACGCGATTAATCCGGTTAAAATAGTTTCATTTAAAATGTATAAAAATAGCGAAAATTAAAGATCTTAATTCTTATATAGTTATTATAATTTAATTTTTTTAAAATTACGGCCATATGATCCGTTGTTTCTATTGAAATAAGATGTTTGTTTAAGTGTACTTAAAACCAGGCTAATGATCTCATAGATCTTGACGTCTGCTACTTGAGTTAATCCAGTTTTTTTAATATTTAGTTGCCCTTATTTATTTTTCTAAATAAAAATATAAATTAATTTACAGAAGTTAAAGTTCGATTTCTATTCGAATAAATGATTTAATATCTGAATATTTCCATTTCCTTGCTCTTGTAAGAAAAAATACGGCGTTTAGTTTCGCCACTCAATATACATTATTTGAATTCGGAAAGCGGAGTACGAAGTGTCTAGATGCTAGATATTTCCCGTCTACCGTGCTATGCGGGATAAACGCGAGAAATTAAAAATTAATCTAGTACTAGTATATCTTATGTCTATATTTATTTAACTCATTAAATGTTCGTGATATAAAAATATTGCATATCATATTATTCTCTTCACGTACGACGTAAACACAAAGTCTATTTTGAAAATGCTTGATTAACAACACATGGTTGGAAATTTCAGTAATTACAAAGTCTTATTAGAAAACTTAAGTATTCACGACCGACCCGACCCTTCAGAACTTCACGTGACTTGTAAATTACTAAGAGCTTCCAGATTCTTTCAAATTATTATACGTCAATTTTTTGGTATTTTTTTTTTTCATTTATTATTGTTAACACGGTAAGGACAAATGGTTCGTATATTTTGTTCAATATTTTTTCCAATACATGTTTTATTTACTACGGTTTTTATTGCTTCCAGTTAGAATAGATGGATAGATAGAAAATCCTTATTGCACATTAATAAAATACACTGTACATAGATAAAAAACACAAGAAAATGCAAAAAACCTAATCCCTATATATGATCTCTTCCAGGGAGCCAAAGTGTAAGTATTTACCAGAAAGAGTGGGCATGATGCAGTGCAAAACAATGAAAATAATTAAAAAAAAATCCCAAAACTATTTTTTTTAATATACATATATTATTGCATATATATCATAACAAATATATAAATTACAAATTATATAATACGATTATAAACGTAAAAATATATTTTCTTATGAATACGAAACTATTTAAAGTGAAGTTTAAAGGAAGAAAATCTTATAATATTTATTTGTGGACACAATTTTTTTGTACATTTTCGGAGCTCCTTCGCGTTGCAAAGTAAATAGAATTTTATTAGAGACGAATTTTCTGCTTCTAAATATAGGGATAATAAGGAATCGCAGCGGGTTATGTTGGACTTTGGCGCCCGTATACCCAATAAAACTCAGTAACTCAACGAAACCTCATAGTGCTCGAGCTCGAATCGTATCTCGGAGTCAAGGGTCACCATAGACAGCCTGTTCGGAATAGTGCGCTGAAGGACTGTACGTCCTTGCTGGAGCCAGAAGTTATACATTGTATGCCCTAACACTGTACGATCAGACTAGCCATACTTTTCATATCTATCTATACAAATAGAAATTTATTTTTATTTTGAAATTTAATAAGTAGCAATTCTACTATGACTTAAACACAAAACCATATTTGTATATCAAATAATATTTAAGAACAATTTTAAAAACGGTTCGCGTAATGACTGCGTATAAATTATTTAAGACTAGCTTGCTTACTTCCATACAACTTTACGAGTTGACCTACTCAAAGATGTGTATATGTATGTAGATTACTAAGAAGAATGAGCATTTTACGAGGGATGGTAAAAGGTTAAGCCTTATTTATATATTCTTTTGACGAGAGACCATCCTGGCGTAGTGGTACAGCGTCTGACCGTAAATACGATTGGTTGTGGGGTCGATTCCTACTGAGAGGAATGAATATATTTAATTTCTATTTTATTTCTCCACTCTGGTAAGCGGAAGTGTGGAGTTGAGTTCAATGTTCCGATTTCGTACGAACGATCTCTTAAGACTAGGTTGTTTCTGCATGCGGAATAAGACGTAAAGCTGGCTTTTTTCATTTTTAGATATAAGAAATAAAAAATAATACAATAATAATATTTAAGAAACAAAAAATAGATATAATTTGCTAAAATTGAGAAAATTTGAGTTGAGAAAAAAGTGAATAATTCATATCAAGTGGCTGTTGGTTATTATTATTTAAATATAAGCTATTTAAATCAAGCTTGAATGCACGTGATGCTTTGTTTTAACATGTATGCCCCAAATAATTTACTATGGAATATCTTAATTACATACATATATACTGTATCAAAAAGTATATGTTTTATATGTATTACTATGAAGCCGGTCGTGGTGAAGAGGGATAGCATCTGACTGTAGACACGCTCTGTTGTGGGTTCGATCCCCACTCGGGGGAGTGATTATATTTAACTTATTTTCTCGCTCTGGTAATACAAAGTGCGGCGTTGGGTTTCCACCACTCAACACTCAATGTCTCCATTCAGTGGAAAGCAAAGTACAGAGTGTCTTGACACTAGGTACATTCTGTCTGCCCTGTAATGCGGAATAAAAAATGTTAAGGCAAAAAAATGTATTATAAATAGTAAAGACGCATTTTCAAATCTTATTTGCGTATAATTTCATATTAATTCATATCATATTTTATATAAGGATTATATTTTAGCAAATATAATCCTTTGAGAATATATTTATATTTTAGTTACTAAATACAAACATTAACGAGGAGCTAATAAATATAAACATTCCTTACCCAATTTTTGGTGTATATTTCGTGTATATCTCAAATAAACATTCGTGCTGTCGCTCTCTTGGGAGTAATATTCTTTATGTTTGCTTAGTAAAAGTCAACTGAAACTTAGTTTACTGCATTGAAAATGTTACCAGAAAAAAAATGATCTACTTTGTTTATTTTGTACTATAGAAATAAAGAACGGAAAAAGTATTATATATATATATATATATATATATATATATATATATATATATATATATATATATATTATGCTTTTTCCGTATATATAGTTGATAATAAAGTTGAGGCCGGTCGTGGGACAGCGTCAGACTGTAAACGCAATCGGTAACATCAGTATAATATTCATTCATAGAATAATATTAATTTTAAATTTCTCTGGCGGCAGATCAGACTTTGTTTGTGGAATTTTATAGTAAGTAATTAGTGTTAAGACTCTATATTGAGTGCGATATTGTGTATTGAGTCGTGGAACTCAACGCCGCACTTTGTCTTTACTAGAGTGAGGAAGAGAAAATAATTTAAATATAATCACTGCTCTGAGTGGGGATCGAACCCCCCAACCGATCGCGTTTACCATAAATCATTTTTTTTCTTAAAATAAACATGTATTTTAGAATCATATTATCGCCTATAAGCACCGTCTTACTTAGGTATTTCATATAAATGACAAATGAACTGTAAAATATGAAAACAAATACATCTCAGTGCAATAAAAGTGTTACTTCCCTTTTATATTCCAGTATTTTACACTGAGCAAGCACTGAGGCGATCCTGTGGAGGATATTGCTTCGCGATTGGTGAACAAATAGTGTATACGAGCGCGATCTACAGCAAATAAGGTACCTCTTGCATTGAATAAACAAAGAAAAATGAAATTCACAACGGAATTCAATGTATTTCTTTGAAATAAAATTACAAATGTAAATTTTTAAATATTCTAAGTATTTGTCTAATATGTAGTACATATATTTAAAAAAATCTCATGATTGATTTTAATATTGTTAAATATGGAACTTAATATTATCTATGAATTTAAATTTATGACGTTACGTGACGAATGTGTACGAATGCGATTAAAATTTCTTAAATTCATTACTTTAGACAACATTGCTGGATCCATCAATAAAAAATAGCTACTTGATAATGATGACTGAATTCAAATAGCAAAAATTACATAGTTTTTTTAAGGCAGTCAAAGACACGTAAATAACTACGTCATTAAGTTATTGATACATTGACTCTATACATAAATAATTAACGTTTACACATGTTTAAATTTTAATACAAATAAATAAACTGAGATCGGTTATGGCGCAGTCCAAAAACGTTTAAATGTAGACGCGATCGGTTTTACGTTCGAGTCGTATTCGGAGGAGATTATATTTAAATTATTTTCATTTACTCTATCGTGTTAGACAATGCGCTGCGTTAAGTTCTACTACTCTCTACTACACGCAATGTCTCAATTTGGCGGAAAGTGGAGTACGGACAGTCTTGACACTAGGTACTCCCTGTCTACCATGCTATACGGGATAAAAGCGGAAAGCTACAAAAAAAGACATATAAATACAATATTGTAAACGTTCAAAATATCCAATATTCATAGCTATTCACTTCACACAATCTAACCTAAATAGTCAATATAATATCGGCACCCGAGTGTACGTGAGAACGTACACGTCCCTCTAAATTGTTCCATTACAATGGAATTCCAAGAGGAACAGATATAGCTATAACCGAAGATAGCTTTATAAAAGCGAAGTGGCAATTCCGATGTTAGCTATGAACTAGTCCACTATAATCGTTGAATAGTGTTGAAGTGCCTAGTGTAATTACTATAGAATTATTACAATGATATAATTAATTATGGATTATTTTACTTATTTTTTTGTATATTTATATATATTTTTGTTTTTGTGTACAAAAAGAGTATTTTGTTTGTTCATGATTTTCTTCCATGTAGTAATATAGAGAGAAACTAGTATCAAGATATTCTGTACACCGCTTTCCGCTCATATTTGAAATTAAGCGAGTTTAACGACGGACTTCAACGTCGCGTCTGATGTGAACACAGCACTAAAATAAATACAAATTCAATATTATTATCCTCAAAGTGGGAATCGAACCCACAAGCATCGTGATGGTGTGTAATTTAACTTATTTGAAATAATTTATTTATTAGGCTATAACATGATTGTGGTTATTGCTTTTGGTGTTATTCAATTTTCAACTTTAACAACAATAATATTGTCAATCAAGTAGTGTTACTATGTAAACGCTTCCGTTACTGACTGAAGACAACTGACACCGCTGACCAACTGACAGACTGACAGACATAACAGCCGCAAATTGTGGGAGTAAAAAGCGGAATTTGCTTTGTAAGTTTTTTAAATGTACTAAAATAGAATTTTCCAGAATTCTCAGGGGAATGGGAGGATTTTTTATGTTTTCAATTGAGAATACGAAGGAAAAAGTGATAACATTAAAAAACATACTTGTATATTTTTCATATTGTACGTATATCTTGTATTTTAATAGATTTTTTTATTGAGCTTCACCCTTTTTCTTCTATAGCACGGTAACAGAGTATTCATCCAACTACTATTATTTACTATAATTTAGTAGGACTTTTTTGTATAGGTAACAGAGTTTGTTTGTCACCTACTCATATGTACAATTTACAATTATTAACTTTATTTTTATTGACAAATCAATTACTTTTTTAAAAATTTTTTAGCTTCACGCATAGCAGGATAGACAGAAAGTATCTAATGTAAAGATACTCTATACTTCGCTTTCCATCGAAATCAAGACTGCGTATTGAGTGGTGGAGCTCGACGCAGGACTTTGCCTAATCAGAGCGAGGAAGTGAAAGTAATTTAAATATAATCACTCCCCTGATTTAGAATCGAATCCACAACTGATCGCGTTTACAGTCAAGCGTTGTCCCACTGCGCCATATATTTACTATTTTTTAAATAAAAAATATACATAGAAGTATATAAAGATGTAGAGAACCAAAAATATAACGTATATTTTTTGATAAATAAACAACATTAAGCACACTTAAAATATTATGAAAATGGACTTATCAATTATTACTAATTAACTGCCTTGGAAACGGTACAATTCAATTTGTTTTCGAAACTCCAGCCAAATGCGAACCAGAACTTCATTAGACGGTTGAATAAGGGTTTTATTGGGACCATAAGTCAGCATATTCTATTCTATTATAATTTTATTTTATGCAATTAATTTATACTATCATTATTTTAAAATAACAAGTAAAAATACGTTAGAGCATGGCAGGTTAGGAAAATAAAAATTAGTTTAGAACTAATATTTACTATTTTTAAAGTGTTATTCCACACTTAGGATTAGAAAACATCTTTGAAAAAACGTATAAAAATTTGAACGCAGCGGGATTCGAACCCGCGCCTCTTGGATACCGTCCAAGCGCTCTGACCGCTAAGCCATGCGTTCTACTACCAGCTGCGTCGAAATTCTTATACGTTTTGTTACAACTTATTTATGTTGTTAGCATCTCTGTAGAGAGATTTTTAATTTTTAAAAAAAAATTTTATACGTTTTTTCAAAGATGTTTTCTAATCCTAAGTGTGGAATAACACTTTAAAAATAGTAAATATTAAAATAAAATAGCAATCTCTCTTGTTAAACGATTATTTCTTAATAATCTTTAAGTAGTAAAAATTTGTAAAAATCTCTCTACAGAGATGCTAACAACATAAATAAGTTGTAACAAAACGTATAAGAATTTCGACGCAGCTGGTAGTAGAACGCATGGCTTAGCGGTCAGAGCGCTTGGACGGTATCCAAGAGGCGCGGGTTCGAATCCCGCTGCGTTCAAATTTTTATACGTTTTTTCAAAGATGTTAGTTTAGAACTAAATTATAAGTATATATTTCAGATAAAGAACAGTTAATTTAATTAATTTTTAATGTAACAAGTGGTTTTCAGCGTAAAAACTAAAGCTTCCTGCACTTTATTTGTAACTTCGCCGCGCTTTATTTTATAAGAATAAATACATAAAATTTTTTTTAAAATACAATTATTCCCACGAGTGGGAATCAAACCCAATAATCGCATTGAAAGTCAATGGGACAGCCATTAGGGCACGTACCCTCTTTTGCGCTTCTTAACTTGAATAATGCCAAATATTTCTAACTTTTATCTTAATAATAATTAAATATCTTCATAATATGTAAATATCTGATTGAATTTATAATATGATGTTTCTATAGTCACCATTTTTAACTATTGCAATAAAAAAATAAAAAGTCTTATATATAAATTAAATATATTTTTATTTATATACCTATGTAAGTACGTGCACATTGTTTTTTCATTCAATTCCTCTTCTTAAATGCCCAAATGACCGGAAGTATTAACCGTTGATCCATCAAAGAAAGCTGACTCACTAATCAAATTCATTATCTGTTTTCATACATTGTGCTTACGTTGCTTAAGCGGCTTATTTATTAGATAAGATTATTTAGCTTAGTTATTTATATATCTCATTAAGTTTTCGAAGCTTTTCTTTATATTAATAGTTATATTCTAAAAGAAAAAATACTTATTATTATAATTATATAAAAAAAATAATTAGAGGCCGGTCGTGGCAATGTGTCGATTTCCACTCGGGGAATAATTATATTTAAATTATGTTCATTTCCTTCGTTTTGGTCAGAATAAGCACGGAGTTGAGTTTCGCCACTCAACACGTAATGTCTCGAATTTGGCAGGAACTATAAAGCGCCTTGACTCATGCTACTTTCTATCTACTCTGCTATGGGATAAATGCATAAAGCTAAAGAAATAATATAATTATTATATTACGCTTACCACTAAAATAATTCTATTTTTCCTCATTTATATGAGCTTCAATTCAGTAAATTACTGATAATATAAAAATGTTATTGGTGATGGAATTCCTGTAATTTTTTTAAAATTCCTTTTCGTTCAATTTGATGGTATAATAAATTTTTCTCTTGATAACGTCAAATAACGATCAGTAAGGGTCAGGTTTAAGCTTTTGGCTTGACAGATTCAAAGTTCTCTCTTAATTAAAATATGACAAAAAACATAAAACCGCCAAGATAACCTGAGATAGGTTTAATTTTTATGTAACTCTCTGTTAACTCAGTGTGCAAAATGTGTTCTTCATAAATTACATTTGTGATTATGAGTTTTTAAAGTAATTATACTATCAAAATAAAAATAGTTGAAGCCGGTCGTGGCGCAGTGGGACAGCGTCTGAGTGTAAACGCGATCGGTTGTGGGTTCGATCCCCACTCGGGGGTGTGATTATATTTAAATTAATTTCACTTCCTCGCCCTGGTAACTCAACAAGGTGTAGCGTTAAGTTCCACCACTCAACACGCAATGTCTCGAGTTCGTTGGAAAGCGAAGTACGGAGTGTCTTGACTCTAGGTACTTTCTGTCTATCCTACTAAGCGGGATAAAAGTGTGAAGCTAAAAAAAAATTAGAAACCAACTTTAAAAACTGAAAACTAAAAAATAATTTTGTAAAGATTTTATTTATTTGATTTTGTTACCAAATAAATTAAGTCAACCATAGGTTTGAAGTCAGTGCCAAGCCAAACGCCTTGGAGATGCCTTCACTGTACGAATTACGAAATCAGACAGACTGGCAATTTTTCACATTTAACCACGAAAATATGAAAAAAATATTAAGGATTTACTTTATGGCATAATATATATAAGAGTTCCTCGGCTTAATACGAAATTCTAAAAAACTACTGTATTTAACAAAACGGCTTGGCTCTTGAAGTCTTTTTTAAACGTAGTTTTGCATTTATTTTTTAATTACTACTAATGGTCCGGTTGTTAGTGGTTGTTGACTATAGTAATTTATAGGTATATAGGGTTTCGTAGTTATCTGGTGTAAGTATATATCCAATAATAATATATATTAAGGAACGGTAAACGATCGCAACAATTGGAAATCATTTGCTGTTATTAATTGAAGATTTCCTTTGATTTCTCCGTAGATCTTTATTAGATCTTCAACATTTTTAAAATAAATACAAGTTACATATCGTTTCACAAATGGCACAGAAATTACAATAAAGGAATATGTTTACAAATCAAAACTGGGCCCAATGGAAAATATTTTTGCGGGACCAAATGGCAGCCTTACTGCATTGAACAAAAAGAGAATCACGTAAATCGGTCCAGAACTTTCGGCGTAATCGGTGTACATACATAAAAAAAAGAAGATACCGGCTGAATTGATAACCTCCTCCTATTGGGAAGGCGGTGAAAAAATTCGATTTATTCCATATTCCCATGATAGGAATAGCAAAACCTAGTGTTAAGACACTCCATTGTTAATTTTCTGCCATAAGTTAAAAAAAATTCTTAAGTGTTAGAACTCAACGTCACGTAGGTGTCATGTTAGACGCTGTCAAGCTGAACTACGATAAAATATCACTGTTTTTGCTATATTATTCATACAAAACTATATAAAAAAACTGACATGAAATAAAAAATAGACGTATTCCAACGAAACAGAATATGAATATGAATTGTTTTTTTTTCTAAAAATCATGAATTTCACACAAGCTAAACGTGCAGAGTTCGCTGGATTGTTTTAAAGCAAGAAATACAAAAAAATGTTATTGTGCCTAATTCTATGGAGAATTAACAGATCCGAATATAATAATATATTTTACTTCAACGATTTTTAGACCTCTTAAATGCAACTATCTTAAACTGATTACTCGCGTATATTTTTGTACACGAAAATACCTGTGACCACTAACTTCTGTAAAGTGTTCGAAACGTAAGATTTTTAAAAAATATATTTTCGAATACCAAAATATATGAAATTAATCCATTTAAAATAGTTTGATTTAAGATTCAAAATTATAAAGTGAAGTACGTAATGCATGAAATGAAATTAATGGAGGAGTATGAAAACTACAAGATTAACATTTTTTTTAGCTTCCCGCTTTTTATCCCGCATAGGAACCTTCCTAGACATAAAGTATCTAGTGTCTAGACACTCCGTACTTTGCTTTCCACTGAATTCGAGACATTGCGTGGCAAGTGATGGAACTCAAAGCCATACTTCGTATACCTCATATATATTGCATTGAAGAATACATTAAAAAATTAAAATAAATATAACACACAAAACCATGTGTATTACATAAACGTTTGTTAAGACAACGCTTTGTTTAGGAATTAACGAATTCAGTGATCCACAAAAAATAATAGAATTCTACTCAATCAATATTTATATTTTAATATGTTTGTTTGTATGTACACGCTGATGTCCGAAACTACTTGACAAAATCTTTTTTTTTTAACTATAAGCCGTATAGGCTATAAATATTACATATCTTTTTTAAAAAAATCATACACTAAACTATAATTTAAATAAAATAACACTTTTATAATACATTCAGTAACTCGACAACACAAGCCGGTAGTCCCATCCGTCCGCATCCACTTGACATAATTTTGCACAAAACAAATTTATTCACCTCTTTCATAATTCATAGCCACTGTTCGTTGTTAGAGCCTACATTTTGCAATTTTGAACATATTTAGTCTACGAGATGATTTGCTTAAGCTATTGTAAATTAGACTACATTATAAGTCTTGTTTAAGTCCGTGTAATTATGTACAAAAGTGTGTTTCAAATACATGGAAGTGTGTGTAATATTTGTTTTATTAGTTTATCTATTTCTTATAGGTTATTATAAAGAAGCTACACTTTGTATTTCTACTTTTTTCATGTTATACAATTTTTCATGTTTCGTGAAAACCATATTAAACACAGAGGTTGGTATTGAAAGTATTTATATACATATAGAATGCAAGTCCTTTACGTTTTAGGGTGTCTTTTTCTCAGAAATAAAATAAAGTAACAAAAAAAATCTTGTTTTTGATAGTTTTATGATATACAATTTACGTTTCAACTTTTTTTATTATAATTTATTATTTACGTGAAATATTTAAAAAATCAAGTATTCATATAAGATTTTAAATAACTTTTAAGTATACATGAATTAAAAAGACAGTGTCTGTCAATTTTCAAGTCTGCATGAACTCCAGTACGGTGATATAGTTTCTAACTACTGAGCAGCTTTCCTTAAAATATGGTATGTACCTGTAACTACCTACCAAAAATCATACTAGTACCACCCTATCGGCTTAGAAAGTTGTAAGTTACCTAATAAACCACAAACAAATGTAGAAATGGTTAACCAATATTAATTTCACATGCGTCAGTCAATTACGAATGTATTTAGACCGCAGTCATACAAATTGAATGTTAGTCCGTTTTGACACAACATCATAGGTTTAAACAATGTTTGTGTTTTTTGTGTAAAATAATACACATATTAGCTTATGATTTATTATATAGAGATATTAAGATATAAAGGTATTTAGATATTTATTTATACAGATATTTATATGTGAACTTGATACCACTGGGAAATATGTGATTAAAAGTGACATTTCTTACTTCAAATCCCACTTATTTGAAAATTAATTAATAATATTTATTTAATTAATGAAACTATTGTAGGACAGTGTGACAGCATATGACTGTAGATGCGATTGGCTGTGGGTTCGATTTGAGGGAATATTTTTTTTTAGCTTCACGCTTTTACCCTCGTAGCAGGGTAGGCAGAAAGTACCTAGTGTCAAGACACTCCGTACTTCGCTTTCCACCGAATTCGAGACATTGCGTGTTGAGTGGTGGAACTCAACGCCGCATTTTCGAGGGAATATTCATATTTAAAATTTATTTCAATTTTTCTGCTTTGGTAAGACAAAGCGTTTTTGAGTCCGCTACTCAACTCGCAATGTCAGAATTTTATGTAAAATGCAGTGAACTGAGTGTCTCGACACTAAGTTGTCTTTGACAACTCTGTTATGTGAGATAATGCATGAATTTGGTTAAGCAAATAATGTTTATATAAAAATATCTACAGCAAAAATTTAACCATGCGTAAACATATATGCTAACGAGACGCAAAGCGAACGGAACACGAAGAACAGAGTGACGTGTTACTAGTTTTGTGTTTATATTAAATTGTTATATAAACGAGTTACTACACACTACAGACTGTATACGTATTTTTTAGGATTCTAGGGAATAAATAGAAAAATACTCGATAATGAAGATTTTTGAGTTTCTTTAAAAAAGAAAAGGAGCAACATTTTCCACTAACATTGTTCTCTAGTCTAAAAAATTATAAAAACCTCCCATAGTGGATTTTATCAAAAAAGAGATGATATTTCTACGTTCCAATTGAACTTGTAACTATATACTTTACGCATTACTGGATTATCTGTGAAAAATTTAGCTTCAAACGTTATCCCGCTTGGGAGAAAATTAGAATTGTATAATAAACACAAAAACAATGTATGACACGAGTAAGTAAACAAAAAACTAAATGAAAGTCTTGTATGACTTCCGCCGGTACGTATTATTTGTCATATCTCGTGGAAATGGCCTCAGGCATATCTCTACGGCCATAGGAAGTTTATCAGCAAATTATATAATTGGTTTAGAATTTTTATTTGTGTTAGTGATCTACAAGTACAACACAGTAGTTTTTATTTTATTATTTACCTTATAACATATATAACATTATAGTTATGATAAAGTTAGTATTAAATATAGAACATAGAAATTTAGAAAGTAAAGAAATTAAATATTTTTCTCTTGACTTATAACTTACTTTTTGTCTTAAAATTATCGCTTATTAACTAATAACATCTCCTAGTATCTAATTTTTGTAGAGATAGTTTAGAGATGGCCTTATTATAAAATGGCAGAAACTCCTTACTTTGCCTGTCTAGGGCAGGAAACAGTGTCCGACTGTAAACGGAACGTATCTCTACATACTTAATAATTTTTTACACCAGGCTATCCTTATCAGAACCAGAATTGGTCCTGATAGGGCTTGCCAGATCTGACATGCCTCATTCGGATCTGGTTGAGTCTAATCTATTATTGTAGTCGGGTCGGGTCCTAAGTATTATTTATGTTGCTTTCTAGTCCAATAACGCATTTTTATAGTCATTATTAGATACATGAAACATTATAGTTATATTTGCTATATATTTCTAAATACTTAATAACAATTAGAAAATAAGAACTAATATATACGAAACAACGATAAAAAGCGGGATTTATAATCAAAACTAAATCTACGTATAAAGTAAATGGTTATTGTAACAATATGTTTAACATATTATATTGGTAGAATGAAACCCTGTTATCTACAAAACTGCCACATCAAATGATATGAACGCAACAATGGGGCGCAATCATTACAATGTATGCAATATGCTCTTGAATACAGAATAATGCCAGATGGAACGTACCTATAAAATTTCATCCTAATATTATAATACACTAACTGCGATAATATACGTGATATTTTTATATTCTTAAAGTGCTTAGAAAACGTATAACAAATTGGAAGCAGCGGGACTCGTACCCGCGTCTATTGAAAACCGTCCTCTACTCCTTCTGACCACTAAGCCATGCGGAAAAACGTTGTCAGCTTGTTTAAAAAAAATCTTTACGTATATGCTTATAGAAAAATAAGTTGTAATAAGCGTATAATGTTTTCGACGCAGTCTGATGTAGAACACATGGTATTAGTCAGAGGACTTGGATGGTTTCCAAGAGACACGGGTTCGAGACTCGTTGCGTTCAATTATTTGATTATATATAAATTATTTTTATTTCTTCTCTCTGGTATCACAAAGCGGAGCGTAGAGTTTCGTCCATCAACACGTACTCGAATGCGGCGAAAAGTGGATTATGGAGTGTCTTGACACTAGGTACTCCCTGTCTTCCCTGCTTTGCGAGATGAAAGCGTGAAGCTATATATATATATATATATATATATATATATATATATATATATATATATATATATATATATATATATATATAATCTTTAGTAGAAATTGATTCCACAAACACCATTGTAGGGTTTATATTTATTTCAAGAAATTGGCTTAATTTTAAAATCTACTATATAATACAAACTAGATCAAGTATCACAACTCCATTTTGATACATTGTTGAAGCTAAGCTGAAACTTATGGGATGTGTTGTTTAGAGCCACATAAAATTCGCATTTTCTTATACTGATTTACGATTGTAGGAAGGCAATCTGTAACGTAAAATAAAATAGAAAAGAATAAATAATCCGATAGAAAGACTCGATGTCGAGGACGATGTGAAAGTAATTTCTTTAAATTAAATTTTAAAATTAAAATTTAGTATTAGAATACGCGAATTGGTTTAGCCTTGCTATTTAATATATAACTTAATTCACTTATATTTTGCAGAAAATTCTTTATTAATGCTAGTTTTACGTGCAGCCCAGTTTTTTTATAGTTTTTTTACAGTTAAATACCAGCGCTGGCAGAGAGAACCTAGTGTACTGACACTGCGTTTTCCATTAAATAAAAAATACAAAATTTCTCGATTACGTAGATATCGGATGCTTAACTTATCTCGTTTACATTCTAATACTGTATTATACTGCACTGTAACGGTCTTATAGCCTTTTTATACAAAATTTTAGCGTAATTTTCCTTGTTATTATATATTTAGGTGAAAATTTACAATTCTTTAAATATTATTTTATTTTAAATTATGGGTTCGGTCTCTACTCGGGGAAATATTTAATTTACTTTCACTTCCTCGCTTTGGAAAAGACAAAATGCGGCGTTGAGTTCTACCACTCAACACTCAACTCCGAATCCGAATTCAGTGGAAAGTGAAGTACGAAGTGTCTAGATGCTAGGTGCTTTCTGTCTACCCTGCTATGCAGTTATCTTGCATAGTAGGGTAGACAGAAAACGTGAAGCTTAAAATTGCTCTTTTTTGTTAAATTTACCAATGTGTTTTTTTTTATATTATTTTCTTACCGTCGGTTTGTTTGTTCTGAATAATCTCTGGAACGGCAGTATTTTTACGAGACTTTCACTGGCAGATTTCTGATGTAAAGATATGAGTAAGTAAATTAACTCATATTTTATAATTATAAACATAAGATCCAGAGATGTTAAATTCTCGCGGATAAAATCGCGGAGAAATTCTTATAATTTTAGCTTAAAAGTTAGGGCATACAAATCTATCAAGATTAAAAACTTATTTATTTTAACTTCACGCTTTATCCCTTGCGGGATAATCAGAAGGGACGGAACGCCAAACGCTACGGTCTTTGCATACCTTTTTCGCCTCGTCCACAGTCATTCACCTCTTCATACACGCCCTTCGAGGGATCCTCATGCTTTTTATGTAACCTTGCTCGAGTATAATTAATACTGTATTTTCGAAGGTCAGCCGGGGTCTCCCGGCGCTTACTCCTGCCATTCTGCGAATCTCTTCGCTCCTTTTACGATCAGCTAAACATATTCCGCATTTCCGGTGAAGACAACGCATTTTTACAGCATTCTTTTTTTCTTTCTTTCTTCTTTTGACACACCCATGTATATCAACGCCGGTATCAGTACTACATTGTGTGACGACAATTTCAAACTTATTTGCATTAATACATATATATACAAGAAACTGTTATCACAACTAAGATAGTATATAAATATTTTGATACATAGTAAAATAAATAGTCATGAGACCCCCGAGGTCACAGAACCGCAAAAGCCATAAACTGGGAGAACAGCTATTCACTGGAAGACGTTATTTATTAGTTAAAGCTACCGTAAGGTATATAAGATGGATTTACACTGAAATTTACTTGTCATTGTTCTTTGGTATATATATATATATATATATTTAAACGACATACACGAACATATTTGTATTTAATAAAAATAATTTTATGGGTTTCTTCTGCATCTTTAAAAAAAATGGCTTTTTTAATATCAAAATAACCGCATATTATTATATACATAAATATGTATATACGATATACCAAAATATCTATTTTATTATTTTTGTTTATCGTTCGGTCGTGTCGTTTGTCACGGCTATTCTCTGAAACAAGTAGGCAGATTTGCACAAAACAGAGTCCAAAGTTTGGAATCGGAAAAACAAAACTCTGGACCTTTATTTTATAATTTTTGCAATTTTCGTACCTTATTAGTAAAATATTTTAACAATAGATGACTTTTTCTTTAATTTTTTTAATCTCTATATTAGTATCTATTTACCAATATTGTATATTTACTTTATGTTCAACAAAAGTTTGCAAACTAATGCAAAATTAACAAATAAATATTTGTAAAAACAATATAAATGTTTGAGTTTACTTAACGATAAACGCTAGACGGCTTAGTTAAAATACGAAATTTAAATTGAATCCTTAGAAACGCTGACTATTTCTTTTGATCGAATAATTTAAGATAAAAAGCTCGGGATAATGGACGATTTTAATTTCGCAAGATTTAGTACAGTTTTTTTAATCAACATATATTTAATCGTAAACTGATACATTTGTACGAGTAACATGCCTAAATATTATGAGGCTTTATGTCTTTGCCACATATATATAACTAGAGAAAGCACAGTGTTAAGTTACGTCATTTTAAAGTTTTAAATTCGGGTGGAATCTTTTGTTTGTTATTCTGTATATACTAGGTATATCTTCTAAACTTACCTGAAGGGATATTCTTTAAGTCGTTCAATAGATAATAATATTTTTGACATTCTCAAATTTTACAATTTTCAAATTAAACTATTTTAAACCGATTATTCGCGTATCCCACTGACTACTGTAAAGTGTTCGAAACGTTAGGTTTTCAGAAATATATTTTCAAATACCAAAACATCCGCGATTAATCCGTTTAAAATAGTTTCATGTAAAGTATATGTTATAAAGTTTATTATATGTATATTAATATATTTTTCACCTTGACCTGCAAATCTTTATGGGAAACCAATTTATGAGATCCCATAATCGTTTTTGCGTGAAACCCTCAAGCCTCAATGAGGGTACAGCAAGGACCTCATTTGAAATTCCGATATCGGCTTGTTCCTTAGTAATGAATTTATTTTGTCGCTTAATTAAATTATATTACACAAAACGTTTGCTTGGTGGAGTTTTAATTGAAACGTCTTTTAGACGTTTAATAAATGTTTATATTATAATTTTCACTTCATTTTGAGATCTTTATGGCTCAGGTGTCAGCTTTACGCCTAGTTAGTTATAGCTTCGATTTCTAATTGTGGGTAATACTTTATTAAATACTAGCGGCCCGCTCTCGGCTTCGCCTGCGCCAACTCAACAACTATAGCCATTTCGTTCTTTCACCTGCCCGCGTTTTCGCTTAAATCACAGACTTTGTCACAATTAATAATTTTATCGATTTATAAAACTAATAATAAGATTAGAAAATAACCCACTAACCAAAACCTCTACGTTCTACAACCTAAACAACGTATCCACATATACATATAATAAAAAAGTGAAATTTTTATCGTGATACTTAATGTGGTTTTCGGAACAAAAGCCTGAAAAATTAAATTACTTCTCATACTAAGATAGATAAGTGTTTTTTGGATGACAATAACTTAAAAGCGAAAGCTCAAATGCGAAAAGTATCAAATATCATAATTTCGTTTTAATGTTCAATGTAGTTCCTGAAGCAAAAATAAAAAAAAACCGTCACCGTCAGATTGCGTCGATTATTTGCAAATGACTTTCCAATCCTAATAAGTAGTTATTAGGAAAAAATATAAAGGTATATGCTTGTGTGTACTTTTTTTAGCTTCATTTTTTATTCCGTATAGCAGAGTACGCAGATAGAACCCAGTGTTAGGGCATTTCGTTCTCCACTTGCCGCCACAGTTCAAGCCATTGCGTGTTGGCTAGTGGAGCCCAACGTCGCGTTTCAACTTACTAGTGAAAAAAAAAATTAAGATAATTTAAATATGATAAAGCCCCCGAGTGGGGATCGAACACACAATCATTTACAATCCGTTATTACAAAGTGCCACACGTCTTTATTATAAAAAAAATATTATTTTATTTAAAGTATATGTAATAATTAATTCATATAATTAATTTGACGTTTGGGTCCATATTCAAAGCGTAATTTTAGTAAATTCCAATACGGGTGACGTAACATGCGATAAACTTATTACCATAATACCAAATTTCATTGTAATGTAACTGGGACTTTTTGTGTGATGCTTAAACAAACGGACACAGTCAGGCAAAAAATTTTTTAATCACATTTTTATAGGTCCAATTTCAATATAGTAACACCAGGGGGTATTATATTGACTTCTCAATTTTTTAATATTTTCAATGTATAGAATTGACCCTTCTACAGTTTTAATATAAGTACACAGATAATTTCATTAGTCTTGCCTAGTTTCATATAATAGAGTATTGTATTGTTAAAAATGCAGGAAAATAAACAGCGTTTAATAGGTAATAACATAAGAAATTAGTTTGGAAAAATGTAAAGGTCGTATCCGAAACAAGAAGTTGTGAGTTTCACGCTTTTTATCCTGCATAGCAGGGTAGAAAGAAAGTACCTAGTGTCAAGACACTCCGTACAACGCTTTCCACCGAACTCGAGACATTGTTGAGTAGTGGAACTCAACGCCGTACTTTGTCTTTTCAAAGCGAGGAAATGAATATAATCACTCCTAATAATTTTAAATATAATCACTCCCCCGAGTGGGGATTGAACCCACCACTGATCGCGTTTACAGACGTTGTCACACTGCGCCACGACCGGCCCTTTGTAAGCATTTTTTTAATTGTAGCACGAAAGTAACAAACAAACGTTTACACTTAGAATATCCGTTTAAATATTGAGTTGTATTTGTATGAGGCTTAAAGATTAAAAAATTGTGACTTGAAGCAAGCCTTAAAATAAAACATAAAAACGCACGAGTAATTTTACTGGCGTTCTTATTGCGTTTCAAGCCAACGGCTTGAATTTTCGACTTTTTATAACCAAATGTTTTAGGGTAGGAAATTTTGAGATACTTTTTATTTTTATTTTTTAAGTGGTGATCAGAGACAACAGGTGAGCTCGACGCCGCACTTTGTCTGACCAGAGCAGAGAAATAAAAAACAAATATTATATATAATAATTTCTCCTAATGGGAATTGAACCGATATAGATACTGTTCCTCTGTGCCAAGATAGCTTCATTTACTTTTTAAACAGATATATTTTTTAAACTCTTTTATGAGTCTGTTGGGTGGGAGTGGCTACATAAGAAAATAAGTCAATGTTTTATTATTTATTACAACAGACAGAATTTTAGAATATGTTTAACAATAAATTATATAAGTTCTTTTTATAATTTAAAAGACCTATATATATATATATATATATATATATATATATATATATATATATATATATATATATTTATATATATATATATATATCTCAAATACCAATGTATACGCAATTAACGCGTTTAAGTAGTTTCATTTAAAATATGCGTTAATAAATGCGTTGTTTCTTACCTATATAGGCTAATACTTAAATTACCAAAACAACCATTAATCATAATATATATGCGGTCATATATACATGCAGTCAGAATTATTTTATTATTTTCACGCTTTTTAGCACAGCAGGATAGAAATGAAGTACCTAGTGTCAAGACACTCCGTGCTTCGCTTTCCTCTGAATTCGAAACATTGCGTGTTGAGTGGCGGCTCTCAACGCTGCACTTTGTCTACTTTGTCTACCAGAGCGAGGAAGTGAGAATAATTTAAATATAATTTCTCCTATACTCCCTCGAGCCGGAATCGAAACCATAAACCATCGCGTTGAAAGTCAGTCGCTACCACTGCGACACGACCGGCCACAACCCTTAACCCTTTTTATTTACTAAAGTTGGGTAGAAAATATAATTATTTCTTAAATTAAATATATTTCATATGAATCGCTTGTAATATAATAACAAGTAAAACGAATTCCATTATAGAAATAACAAAACAACAATACCCAGCTTTGTCTTGTATGACATTTTAATTAATTGTACCTATTGGAAGTGTAATAATGAGAAATTACTGTATACTGAGAATGACTATAGATGAATAAAAATGCTGGTTCGTCTGTTAACGAATTGCTTGTATTATTTATAAAAAGAGATATATACGTTTATAATTATTTTTAGTACAGTACACAGTAAATATTTTCATTTCCAGTAATAGAAAAATATGTTCGATTCCTCAGGTCATTAACAGCAAAGTGAAGTGTGGAGGTGTACAAATTTGCCTTTTTGAAAACGTTTGTAAAAATGTAAACCAACACAAACAAAAAATACACAGTATCAATGATACTGGAGGAAGGTCACTTGAAATACGTGAGGATCTCCCGAAGGGCACGTATAAAGAGGTCAAAGACTGAGGACGAAGCGAAAGAGGTATGCAATGCCGTAGCGTTTGGCGCTCTATCCTAACTACCCCGCAAATGATAAAGCGTGAAATTATCAAAAAATATATATATTTGACCTAATGCTTAATCCAGTGACTATCCTGAACACACCAATACACTGCCATAGAGTTACATCATAATCATTCCTAATTTATTTTTCTGAAGTAAATTCTTGTTTAAGAAAAATCTTGTTTTAAACAATGAAAATTGACACTGTACATAATGTAGTTTGCACTGAATTAGTTATCGGTGTGGAGTGATTCCGCGGCGGATATTGCTGCATGATTGCGAACAGCGCCACTCAAAGCGATTGGTATACTATACTAAACTATAACAAATGAGAAACTTGTAGTCCAATTTTGAGGGAAAATTTAATGTTTATTTTGTGACTGTATGTGATGATTTACAATGAATAATCTTTTATATATCTATATATAGATTATTTATACTTATATAAGATATAAATAATCTTTGGGTAACGGAAATTAGCACAAAAACAACTTATAACTAACGTATAGAAATTTCGACGCCGTTAGATTAGAACGTTTTAAACTATTTTAACCGGATTAATCGCGTATAATTTGGTATTCGAAAATACATTTTGGATACCTGACGTTTCGAACACTTTACAGTAGTCCGTGGTCCCAGGTAGACTGAGGTGGTATTCGTCTGTCAGTTCCTCATTCTACCTGTCACGAATCGCGAAAAATCGCGAAAATCAAAGATCTTATTAGTTAAGAACGTATGGCTTAGTGGATAAAGCACTGAGCTGATTTCCAAGAAGTGCGGATTTAACTCTAATATTTTCATTTTTTTTACTTATTTCATTTACTTTGTCCCTTATCGTGGTAACGTGGGACAGAGTCTAACTTTAAATGTTAATAATTGCAAACTTACCGCGACTTAGTCCACGATCACCTCAAATTACTTACTTTATATCTATTATACTATTTAGAATAACATGAAAGAACTCGCGGTCGATTGTGAGTTACGGAAGAAAATTCCAATAATCATACTCAAAAAAAGAAATCATATACTGTAAAATTATATATGAAAAGCCACAAATTGAAATTCTTTTGACGCTCGTTAGTGATTAAGCCCCCATCAATGTTCAATATAAAAGATTACGTGAAAGATTACCTTATTACAATAATGGTTGAACGATATTACTCGTCTGAAAAATGTTAGCCATTTAACGCTGAATATTGCAAATTACTGTCATTTTTTGTATTAATTATATAAATATTAATAATAACTTTAACTTTCGCGATTTTTACACATTTTAAATGAAACTATTTTTAAAGGATTAATTGCGTATATTTCAGTGTTCAAAAATATATTCTTTGAAATCTTTCCTTTCGAACGTTTTACAGTAGGAGGCATATGTTTGGTTAATTCAAAAATATTAAATTATTAAAAAAAGGAAATATTATTTTTAAGTCAATAATGATAATGGTATAATAATATTTAAAAAACATTTATTGAATAATAATTTCTATTGCCTAATTATAGTTCTTAGGCGTGCGTACACTATGGATCAAAGAAATATCATATTATAAAAAAAACAATAATTTTATTTTTGTGAAATAAGTGTACATATATCCTAATTTTTATTGTTTTCTTTTCTAATACCTACATTACTAAGTGAGATCGGAATATCAGCATGAAATTATCCAATTTTATTTCAATAATCAGGTATATTTTATGATACAGAGATGCTGAATATGAAAATAAGTTGTAACGAGCGAATAATAATTATGATATAGTTAATAGTAGTAGGAGTTCGAGATGTGCATATAATTTAATAGATTTATGAAGCCAAAGTGATTGGTACGAGAGGTCGGGGGAGACCTCCGAAAACACAGTATCGAAGATACTGGAGGAAGTCGAGTAAAAAGTATGAGGACCCCCCGAAGGGCATGTATGAAGAGGATAATGACTGTGGACGAGCTGAAAGAGGTATGCGGTATGAGGGACCGTTGGCGCTCCGTGTTCCCTGAATACCCCGCAAGGGATAAAGCGTGAAGCTAAAAATATATAGCTAAAATATAATATCGCTTGGACGGTTTTCAAATAGCGTCAGTTTGAATCCCGCTACATAAAAATTTTTATACATTCCTAAAAAGAACTTTTTTTTAACAATTGCAGAACCAGCGTTAAAGAAGTAATTTTTCGATATCAAACATACAAAAAATCTTATAAGGTCAGTCGTATTCTAACCGATACTATTTGGAAATGTAAAGGCAAAATGAAAATTAAAACCGCGTATTAATAATATAATACACACAATATATACAAATGTCACATGTAGACAGACATGTATAACAAAATTTGTGGAGGATGTTTGTCTGTACTTAGAAGAAATTCATGTACATGAATAATTATAATTGGGGTGACGTATCAAAGTAAAAAAAACAAAACGGTTTTTAAAATTTTTATTTACTTGTATGTGTGTTTGTGTATGGTAATCTCAATAACGTTTTCATTATCATATTTTGGTTATATTCACTCAAAATTTAATATTTATTTTATTTCAATAGGTTCATAAATTAAAAACTTATATCAATTTAAATTATTTTGTTTCAAAATAATTGTTTTGTTTCAAAATAACTGTTTTCTTCAATTTACGAAACGTTTAATTTTCTATGTAGACCTATTTTATCAAAGATTTTAAAATATATCTAAGAAGTATATGAAAATATTAATAAAAAAAGCCTTTATTATTATATTATACGATGAATTAAAGTCAAATTAATGGGCATATTCTATACAATGCACTATCGTAGTATAAGAAACAAAATACGGTTAGCAGAGCTCAATTATTTCTTAATTAATGGCTCCCTACTCCTTAAGTTTCCCAACAATATTTTGCCATATCGTGAGCAATTAATCGCCTGTCCATCAGTAAAGGCAATAAAGCAAACGTTTACCTAGCTAATAAATAAAATAATAGCCTATAGTAAATTCACTATTGGTTAATGTTGTAGAATGTCTTTTAATATTACTTAGAAAATTTTGCCTCGATTTCTGGCTCTATGTTCCAGATTTTGTGTTTTGTGATGTCTTATTATACTTTGTCTTCTTTGGTTTAACACAAAAAATCTCTTTTTTTTTTTAATCTTCACCCATATATCCTGCATAGCAGGGAAGACACGCAGTAGCTAGTTCAAGACATTCCGTACTCCTTTTTCCGCCAAATTCGAAACATTGCGTATTGAGTGGCAGGACTCAGTGCCGCATTTTGTCTGCAATTTGTCTGTCATTTGTCTGTCGGAGCAAGGAAAAGAAAATAATTTAAATTGAATCGTTCCTCCGTGTGGGGATCGAACCCACAACCGATCGCGTTTAAAGTCAGACGCTGACCCATTACACCACGACAGGCCTCTTTATTTTTTTATTAATGCATATTGATTGATGAATTGATAACTTTGATTTGATATTAATCAAACAAAACGTTGAATTAGATTTTCCTTAATGTAATACGTTTCATTTTAGTTAACAAGGTTTCATTGGAATCAATAGCCCTGTAAGTATTTTATTTGTGAAAACTTGAATATATTTAACTTAAAGTACCTGTTCCAGTATCAGATCCAGTTGATATAAGGAAATATTAAAATAGATTTTACTATGTGTATTGCCCCTAAATCGGCAGTAAGTTAGACTCATCGATGAATTGGATTATTATGAATAGTCAATAGATATCTCCATTCAATAACTTGTTAGTTTGAATCAAATCGCTCATATAAATTTATCATAAAATTGTATGTATCTACTTGTTTGAAATATATAGTTACATGTCTAATATTAATAATTATTAAAAAATATTCAGTTATGAGGTACGAGGTCAAGATTTTTTTTTAAAAACTCTCTTAAAATAAATCTTAGTTCTAAGTAGCTGACTATAATTATATCCTAATGAGAGATAAACAACAATAAAGAGTAAAAAGATACAGACTCAGTTTACAGTGCAATACAATTTGTATTACAAAATAAATAATAACAATAAAAAGTAATTTTTAAGAAAACATCATTTACTCAAACTGAATCTGTAACTGAGAACAATGTGTTCAAACCACTGAACAATTAGACCTAAAAATATTAAAGACTAACTAATACTGACATTTGATAGTACAAAAATATGAAAGGAGTATCAAAATATCTAGACGGTAATGTATTAGATCGCTCGATCAACGTCCATCGTTATGCCAACCCTTAAGATAGAGGCAACAAATGCTTTCTTATACTTAAATTGCATAAATATTGAAAACATTTTCAAACGCCACGGCGCGGTCGTGGCTTATTATTTATGAATGTTAAATCTATATGTTTCCGAATACGCGACATTATGTGTTGAATGCCGGAACTCAACGCCGCGATTTGTCATTTTAGAGCTGTGATATGAAAATATTTTAAATAAGATCATTGTACTAAGTAGGAATTGACAATCAGTTGCGTTTATAGTTAATAATAAAAAATATTTAAGTCTCTCTTAATATAAGTACCTTAAAGTGTAACTTTTGCTAAATATTATATGAAAAATTACTCACGACACAAAATTCAAGAAAAAAGTCAAAAGTAAAATGGAGCGTTAAATTTTTAAGATTTTCTAAGCTAAAAGTTTAATTGAAATAATGTTATTTTTGAACGTTATACCTTCTCTTTATAAATATTGTTTTATAAAGTCCTTAAAGAACAAAATCAATGTTAACGATACAACCAAAGTTTAAAAACCTGCTCCTTACTCCAGTGTAAGCAAGAACGGTGGGCTTCTCTTTGGAAAAACTTTCACTTTATATATTATCAATGACGTATATAGTATAAATAAGTAGAACGTCAAACACCATGATAATATATATTTTTTGGTCTTCTCAAATGGGGTTTTCTAAATACATATATACTTATAACTAAGTATATATGTATCTAGAAAACCCTTCTCCTTCCCTTGAGGCCGGGCGTGGTGCAGTGTGACAGCGTCTGACTGTAAACGAGTGTGCGAGCGGTGGTGGGTTCGATCCCCACTCGGATTATATTAAAATTATTTTTACTTCCTCGCTCTAGTAAAGACAAAGGGCGGCGTTGAGTTCCACCTATCAACACACAATGGTTCGAATTGGGTGGAAAGCGAAGTACGGAGTGTGTTGACACTAGGTACTTTCTGTCTACCCTGCTATGTGGAATAAAAGCGTGAAACTAAAAAAACCTCTTCTCCCTTTTAAGCTAGGAGACGATTTCTCAAGGTATCATCGACACTACGTTATCGTTCGTCTTCTATTATTTGCTCTTTTGCCATATTTTATCTTTCTATCATATATAAGTATAATTAGTTAGTGTAAATAGTTTTCAATATTATAAAATTAAAATTAAAAGTACGTCACGGTAGAGTTGATTACTATCTCTAATTTTTCGCATGTGCAATTATTTTTTGATTTTGTTTGATAACTCAATATTTTGATAACTCCAAGCATAGCATGGATCTAAGAAGAGTGTAAAAGCTGGAGCTCGACCAGCAAGTAGTCTATTTTATTCAAATACAATCATCAATTACTAAGAATGCATTTTTGTTTCAAAGGACCTTTGTATTCATAATTATAGTATTAAGATCAACTGGTCCAAGACGAACCACTTCCATTGCAGCCAATACCAACGAAGTAGAATAATTTTCTTAATGCATCGCAGCTGCACTAAGCTGATCGCAGATTGCGCTCGTCCATTCTCTCTGTCTAATGACTAGGCATTAAACTAATATATTCCGGAGTTTTATGAGTTATTCTATACATGTCGTATCTTTGTATAAGTACAGCTCCCATTTAATTAATAATTTTGTTTCTAAGAATTGGATATTTTTTTGTTTTAAGAAGTTTAATTAGAGCAAAATTTTTTGCAGCTTCACGCAATAATCCCGCATAGCAGGTTTGCCGCCTTCTGACGAAATTAGAGGCATTTTATGTTACACTTTGTAACTCAACGCTGCTCTTTGTCTTGCTATAGTGGAAAAATTATAATAATTTTAATATTATCGTTCTCGAAAGCGAGAATCGTATTCATAAAAAAATCTCGTTTATAGTCGGACCCTGTCTCTCTGCGCCATTATGACCTGTATACCCAAAAAGATGGGCTATTTAATATTCTATTTGATTGATGTCTGAATGTTCATAGTAAACTTTAAAAACTGATGGCACACTTCTATTGAATTCCTTGCAAACGTCTATATTCGAGTTGGCGCTTATTGTGGGATTAGATCAAACTGCTAGATTTGACACCTGCGCTTGTAAATAGTTTAGTTGTTCCGTTTTCTTGTGGTGTAAATTATATAAAAGTAAAAAAATAAACTTAAAATTCATTTAAATAATAATAATAACTAGTTGTCATTTTTGAGTTGTGTAGTAGTATTTTTATATTTTTTTTAGCTTCCCGCTTTTATCGCGCATAGCAGGGTAGACAGAAAGTACCTCGTGTCAAGACACTCTGTACTTCACTTTCCACCGAATTCGAGACATTGTGTGTTAAGTAGTGGAACTCAATGCCGCACTTTATTGTTTACCAGAGCGAGGAAGTGAAAATAAATTTAGATATAATCACTCCGTTCGCGATCTCGTTTACAGACGCTGTCCAACTCCGCCACGACCGGCCTCTTATGTATATCACTATTACAAAAAAAATTATTATACTTAACATCCTGGGCATTGCAGTGGGTGTTTTTTATCCCGGAAAAATATATACATTAAAAAACAAACTTAATTTTGTAGCTCAATCTATAGACGTGACTAGTGTACTAGGCGCAAATAATAAGCTTGTAGTATTTTACGTCACCCGCATTGGAGTTTATTGATATTTAACATTAACACTCTGAATATAGGGTAAAATTTCGAATTTATTACATTAGTTATTATTTTGAAATGAGTATTTTAAATAAAATAATAATATTTTTAAGTTTAACTCATTTAAATATTTTCTCATTTCATTTTATAATAATATAAATTAAATAATTTATATTTGAATGGAGAAATATTAATCTTTTTCAATTTAATATTATATTCTAATAATTAATATAAGTTTAATTTATCAATTATATACATACAGGAGGTGCTAATATAACCGTCTTAATAAAAGACCATACGCCTATTATAAAACGTTCATTTGAAAAGTGGTGATGGTATGATGGTGGGATGTGTGCATATTTTAAGGATCGATAAAATATAATAATACTCCACACGCGATGTTTCTATATCCGGCGGAAAGTAGTCAACGGAGTGTCTTGACACTAGTTTGTCTCTGGCTACCTTGCTATGTGGGATATAGCAGCTACACAAAAAATATCATTAATTTGTAATTTATTTTCATAAATAAAATAAGGAATAATTCTAAACTTTCCTTATTGTCTAATAAACATCAAATTATGAGTTCATCTTTTAAAACGAGCTTTTACGTAAGAGTAATAAGTTTAATAGCTCCAGTAAATAAACTGCCACTTTGATAGTCTTTGAGAGACAGACGGGGCGGAGAGCTTTTAAGGCCTGTCGACTGAGATGGGGAATACAAGTGGAGTGCTATTACGATTGCAATACTATCAATAGGTATGTTTTTTTACTTGTTTGGTTTCAATTTGCTACCGCTTAGCTCAGTGGTGTGTCAACATTATAAAGAAGAGAAACAGCTTCAAATATTGTTTAATATGTTTTTTTATTGACAAGGGTTATCTGTTGCAGTAAATGTTTCTTATAACAGAAATTGGGTACATTGACGTATGCACGTTATATAAACAGGAATTTTTATTGTGTGTTAAATATGCATATCTTAATGTACATATTTCAAAAATCACAATATTCAATTCTATGCAAAAAAAACATGAAATAACTTATTATAGTAATCAAGTATCCCAACATAAGTATGATATTTTTAGAGATCTCTGTGAATGTATTGTGAATTGATAAATAATTTTTTTATCTACATAATATTATATTGCATTTAAGCAAACAAATACTATATAATGATAAGAAATAACTGATGATGACCTCAAAAGCGCGCGTTATAACGAGAGTCGACTTCATTATTTTATATATATATATATATATATATATATATTTACATATATATATATATATATATATATATATATATATATATATATATATAATACACATAGTATTACTTTGTATGTAAACGTTAATTTTCATTTTAGAGTTTGAGAAAAGAAATTGTATGAAAGCCATTTATATCAATATTATCAATTCTATAAAGTAGCTTAGAAAGTACACAAATAATGAATTGAGACTAAGAATTGGGCATACAATAGTCGCAAATTAAGATTAATCACTATCTAGTGATTACCTAAGAGTGTAGCTCATTTAATTTTTTACAGTTTCACTCTTTATCATACATAGTAGGGTACACAGAGACAAACTAGTGTCAAGACACTACGTTGACTGCTTTGGAATAAAAATAAAGATTGAATAAATTATTTTTGGAGATAAACCCATAACCAATCGCGTTTACAGTAGGTTTTTGATTACGTGTTTTGAGCCAAAGAATTTTTCTTCAAAAGTCCAAAAAAAACACACTAATACTGTACATGTCACATCGTCATGCATAATGTGATAGGATTTAGTAAAAGCTAGACACTCATGTGTATTGGGAACTTGCAGTAATGAAAAGTGGTTGCCATTTGATTAATTGTTTCAGTAATTAGAGGGTTTTGTATGAAATAGCGCAGACCAGACCACAGCGTCGGCAAAATTGAAGCTTTTATATGTAATGACAATATTGTAATGATATATTTTATTGTCATATTAATTAATTTATTAAACTAAAACCTTGAAGTGGTTTTAAAAAAACACCATGTTTCTTTTTTTAGCTTCACTCTATCATGCATAACAGGGTAGACAGTAAGTGACTAGTGTCAAGATATTCCGTACTCCTCTTTTCGCCCAAATTCGAAATACTGCGTGTTGAATGGCGGAACTCAACGTCGTCCATTGTCTTAACTCAGCGGGGAAATGAAAATAATATAAATATAATCATTACCTCGAGTGGGAACTGAACCCACAACCGATCGCGTCTACTGTCAGATGCTGTCACACTGTGCCACTACTGGCGTAAGATTCTGGCGACGTTGTGGGGAAAATGTCAATGAAAAAAAAATGGTAAAGTGAAAATTACTGACATTCTTAAATGTTCCGTTTAAAGATTATTATCTATTTTGAAAATATATAATATAATCTATTTTGAAAATAATTATCACAATTATATATAAATACAAAATGAATATATGTTCCAATTTTTTGATTTTTATTCATCTAATATATATATATATATATATATATATATATATATATATATATATATATATATATATATATATATATATATATATATATATATATATATATATATATATATATATATATATATATATATAGTTTAGTAGTAGTTAGATTGATAGAATAAAAAATACCCTGAATTTATACTTCAGCAACACAATGATCGTGTTTACTTGTAAATATACGATAATATGTAATGGGAATTCGACCGTTTCAAACGTTTGACACAAAAATAATTATATCAATATATTACCTTCATTTAAAATATATAAATCTCAAAAGTAGAATCAAAATTTATCAATATAGACGGTTATTGATAAATTTTGTCGAATCTAGAAAAAAATATCATTTATTTAAATTGATTTCTCTAAAAGTTATATTAATATTTTGTATAGAACTTATTTATTTGCTAAAGAGGACTTTTGAAAGACATATTATTAAAGTTGGGAACAATAAACAAAAAGTCAATTCTCATCATGACAGTAATTAAATATCAGATCCAAAATATTAATATAGGTTTTGAACTACGAATGTCTGTTATAAAGGTTTTTATCCGTTTCAATATATTAATATATTGTAAAAAAAATTAAGTAAATCTAATTACGAAATTTCTAGATTCCTTTACACATTTTGAAACAGTGTTTTCTTCTTTTTCCTGGCACTACTCTTAACCTGCTCCAATTTGTACGGGCTTTGGCATCCTCGATGTTAAGATCATTTTAAAATTGTACATTATAATATATGTCATAATGACTGTGTCACTGACAACCCCCGGTGGAATAGTTAGAGAGAACTGGGCGCCAAACGCTATGTTCAGACTTCATTCGTCATTAGCCTCTTATACATTCCTTCTTGGGCTTGATCATGCCTTTGAAGTGACCTTCCTTCAATATCATTGACATGGTAATCTCAAAGGTCAACCAACCTTTCCTTTTGCACCACTCAACTATATTTCTATTCTTTACAATATTAAGTTTCTCTGATAGAGTCTGCTTAATTTATAAGTTCCATAGATAACATATTAAAAAAAATCTATATATTTATCATTTAAAGATATATACACATAATAGTATGCTAGTTTGCATAGTTAAAAATTGATGTTCTGGAAAATAGAAAGCTGATCGATATCTCTTTTAATTATTGAAAACATTACAAATAAAGCTAGACGTACACTTTTATGTAAAGTTTAGCATTATGTATGTCACATAATGCATCTATAATTTATAATAATCCCTATGAATTCCAATTAAAAGCAGTTATACAAAACACCAATACCTAAATATTATTTAGAATAGATATAATTTATAGATAGATCTAAAAATAATAATACATAGATCTAAAACTAAATAATAATACTAAAATATTTTCTACTACTTTTATATATTACGGGACTAACCAAGGCCAATAACACAAATTCAATTTAAAATATGAACGGATGAGATAAATAATGCATTTTGAAAAGCTTTTTCTCGATACAGCTACGTGATCGAATGAAATTAATGTAATCTACTATTGAAAAGTAAAACAAGTGGCGTTTCTCACGAATACTATGGATAAACAGGGCAGGTTTAATAAATTATACCAACGAATAAAGAATCGTGGCGCAGTGTGACAGAGTCTGACAATAAACGCGATCTGTTGTGGGTTCGATCCCCATTCAGGAGAGTGATTATATTTAAATTATTTTCACTCGCTCTGCTAAAGACAAATTGCGGCGTTGAGTTTTACCACTCAACACGCAATGTCTCAAATTCGGTGGAAAGCGAAGTACGGAGTGTGTAGACACTAAGTACTTTCTATCTACCCTGCCATACGGGAAAAAACGTTAAGCTAAAAATAAATAAATAGATAAATAAAGAACTGAATGTAAAATATAAGCAGTTTTATGCTTTATTCCGCACAGGGTAATGGAACAACCAAGTGTCAAGACACTTCGTTGACTGCATTCCGCAACCTAGACATTACGTGTTGAGTAGCAAACTATGTAATGAATTTTGTAACTATCCTATTTTATTCATCCTTATCGTATTTTTTTATAGTTATATCAATATAGAAAATATATTCATCTAACCAATCATATTTAGACGTTACATATTAAAACACTTAGTGGGTATTATAACATTTTTATGTGTTCATACATATGTGCCAAAGTATCTTATAAAAATAACATGTTTGCGCAAAATTCTTAGATATACATACATTCTCTAATTATTTATATTTTTGTATTTTTTTCTTACTAATTGATTATTTGTCCTTTCAAAGTAAAGTTAAACTATATATAAACATTATTTAAATGGAGTCAATATACTCTGTTAATTCTAAGTTAAAGCGGTCTTGGTGAATGAATAATAAAATCCCAATTACAAAGAACACTTTGAGGATAAACTTGCTAAACGAACTTTCTGGCAATTTGCTCTAAAACTTCGTTTAGTGTATTTGGTTTAAAATTTTATATATTCAATAACTTAAGACAAGTAAAATCTAATATTATAATAGCTGTCTACTATTGGCATATTTTTAAATCCGGAAATCTTTTTTTATTTTAAATTAAACTATTTCAAACGGATGTATTGCGTATATTTTGGTACTCGAAAATACATTTTTGAAAACTCTTGACATTTCCAACACTTTCTTTCTTTAGCTCTATTTAGCCAGGCTCTATTTAGTCTATATACGTCCATATTCCATATTAATCCATTTCAAATAGTGTCATTTAAAATGTAGAAAAATTCCGAAAATCAACATCTTATATACAAGCATAAGTTAAAATACTAGTACAATTTGAATATAATATATTCATATTATTTATATTTTCTACATTTCTTACATTATTTACATATTGGTTGCCTTCCTTTACTTACAAGTTCTTGAAGTATTCTATACTGTTTATCGTTATATGTGTAATGTAACTAAAGTGTCTTACTTTTCTTAAAAATATCTATATACTCTTTACTTATTTATTTTATTCAACTAAGAGGATACGGATGAAGGAGTTACTTATTTACACAAAGTAGCTTGGGTGGAGGAATCTGTCAGCCCTTCAATGAAATATTAATAATTTTAAACATACTAATAACAAATAAATACAATTAAAAAATGCACTGAACATCAAATAGTATTTAATTTGGGATTTAATTAAAACCTAGCGGTTAATTAACACTTTAAAATAATTAGCATTTACCACGTTGTGGTCGAAATTAAAAAGGAGTTTAATATTCTAGCCTTCAATTTTTATTAAATAGCTACCATTTTTTTAGAAGCCACCATGGTTTATTGTGATGGTATGGCGTGGCTCATTGGTATGGCGTGGCTCATTGGTATGGTGGCTGTAAGTCTGATTGGTTATGGGTTCGATTCTCATACGGAGAGTGATTATATTTACAGCAAAATTATATTTATAGCCATATTATATTTATAGCAGACTAAGACTAAGACTAAGTTAGACACTTCGTACTCCACTTTTCGGCGGATTTGTGACATTACTAGATAAGTGACGGAACTCAACCTCAACGTCTTACCAAAACGAGGGAATGAAAATAATTTTGATAATATATAAATGTTGAGTATATCTCGATTTTGGGCGGATTCAATGAAGTGTCTTGATAGATAGCTTCAAACTACCCTGATATGTGAGATAAAGCGTGAAACTCCCTTTGGGTCACCATAATTTAAACACTAAGTTTTAGCTCATAAAATTATAATATAAAGACTTGCAGAAATATCTTACATAAACTCTGAAGCAGAGTAGAAATAATAAGTAAATAACGCAAAGAAAATTGCAAATTTCTTCCCAGTATTTCTTAAAAGGGAAAGGCGGTACGTATTTTTATTTTGATCGGAAGTTTTAATAAGATTGCAAGTGCATTTATATAAGTATATATGAACGTATAAATTGGTGACGTTTTATTGCACTTTAATGGTGTCTATATGTGTATATATGTATATACTCATAATAACTGGTTATTAGTGAATTTTCAGACATTCGATATTATTTTTTTAGAGTCACGCTTTTATCCAGCGTAATAGGGTAGACAGGAAGTACCTAGTGTCCAGACACTCCGCACTCTCCGTATTTTGTCGCATTTGTGACTGCGTGTTGAGTGGCGAAACTCATCGACAGGCTTCGTCTTACCAGAGCGAGGGAAAGAAAATAATTTGAAGTTGAGTTCCGAGTGATTTGTTTTTAATTTCGTCCAAATTTTAAACAATTTATAAGTAGGAGTATAATTTTTTCTACTACTACAAACTCTTATATAGTTACTATTTTCACTTCCTCGCTTTGGAAAGAAACAAAGTGTGGCATTGAATTTCATCACTAAATACGTAATGTCTTGAATTCAGTGGAAAGCGTAGTACGGTGGTGTCTTGACACTAGGTACTTTTTGTCTACCCGTGAAGAGTTGAAACTAAAAAAAATTGAAATAAACAAATGATTTTCTCCAGGTTATTAATAAAAGTCTTCTAATTTCAGCCTTGCTAAATTGTAATAGAAATCCAAAAATACACTGAATAGAAAGACGAATAACTTTTGTCCCTACATTCAATCAGCACCGTCCTGCATAAAATTGCAATATAGCTCCTCTCTACTTATCTAACACCACTCTTACTAATTGTACTATTTGTTTAAAAGATACTGCTAGATGAGATATGAGAGATGTTTAATATAAAAGTCATCTTTTTTTAATTTTTTCACTATTTATTTTACTATTTTTAAAGTGTTATTCCACACTTAATTTTGGAAAACAATTTTAAAAATTATTTTTTTATATTTTATAGGTAGACTACCTGTGCCCATATATTACCATTAAGTTAAATAAAGTTAAACTTTCATATAAAATGTGTAAAAATTGCGAAAATCAAAGATCTTATTAAGTTTTCTTATAATTTTTTATTTTTAGTCCATAGTTTAATTGAACTTTTTGTTTGATGGACATCTATTTAAGAAATATCTTTGGCTAGCAGAAATTTGTGAAAATCAATTTATAGAGATAACTGGTAACAAAAGTAAGTTTTAACAAGCGTATAACAATTTTGACGTCAAATTTCCATAGAGAGCATAGTTTAGTAGACTTAGAGAAGATTTCAAAAGGTGCGGGTTGAAATCCCGGTGCGTTCAAATTTTTATGTTATCTAAAATTACATTACAACTTAACTCAGTTTTATCGACATTAATAAAAAAAATGATAACAGAAAGAGTATGAAAACGAATGAGAAAAAAACACTTAAAAATTCTACTTCCTTGGTCCTTATATAACTTCCGTTTCATACTTATAAACGTAAACATGCTCCGCAATTTCATAATGTCATGAACGTATATCATAAGAAAACTATTATTCTTGTTTCCGCTTGACAAAGAAACACTGAGCAATATCGCTGAGTGTGCAATATGCATATTAGAACGAGAATATACTGGAAGAGGAATTTTTAAAAGATACTTCAAAAGTAGCATATTGCGAGTCAAAAGAAGAGATATTTTACGCTTATTATACATTGAATGTTTGTTTTGTTTATGCTTTATTTCGCATGGCAGGATAGTCAGAGACAACCTAGTGTCAAGACATTCCGTTGAGTGCTCTCCGTTCGAAATGGGACATTGCGTGTTGAGTCGGTAACACAACGCCGCGTCTTGTTCTCGAACGGAAAGCATTATAGGGTTGTCTTGACACTAGGTTGTCTTGGACTACTCTGATATGTGGGATATAGCGTGAAGCTGCTTTGTTTTTGAACGTTTAGTGCAACTAGCGTCTTGGTAGCATTATGATATAAAAACGGATAGAAAAAGCTATAGTCAGAATCTACTGCGTTTTTTATACATTTCTAAATGCCACTGTTTTAAGTGTGAAAAAGATATTAAAAAATATAATTTTAATATGATGATACTCGATAGAATATATATTTCTCTCATGCTTTGCCTTATTAAAGCAAAGAATGCATAAATGACTACGTTACATTCTAATAACTATAATAAACCTATTCTGTCATATATTCTCTTTGAACTGTTAAGCGCTTTGGAACATTCTGAAATTGTTAATTACGGGTCGTATTAATGTCAGAACATTAGAGGCGTCGGAACATTAAATACCGATTGTACGAATAATATTCACAGAACTTTGTATGCAATGCGAACTTATCATAAGCGATTTTAGTAACAATGTGTAAATAGATAATTTGATGGAAATTAATTTAGTTTAGTTTGAATTACGTATATTTTGGTAGAAGGTTAAATTACTAACAATTAGACTATATACTGTACTGTAAAATAGTTTATTTTAGCAGTATATGACGTCATTGAATATATAAATAAATAAATATAAATATTTATTTAAGTAATAAAAAATCTGTAAATAATTTATTTATTTGGCCGGACGTGGCGCAGTGGAACAGCATCTGATTGTAAACGTGATTGTTGTGGGTTCGAGCCCTACTCGAGGGAATGATTATAATTCAAATATTATCATTTACTCACTCTGATAAGACAAAGCGCGGCGTTGAGTTCTGCCACTCAACACGCAAAGTTTCGAATTCAGCTGAAAGCGGAACATGGAGTGTTTTGACATGTGGATGTTGTTGATGCTGGATAAAAGTGATAAAAAAGTGATATTGCAAGGTAGATGCTTTGAATCTAACATTTGGTGATAATTATTGTATAAATTACAATAATTATCACCAAATGTTAGATTTTAGTAAGGACATTTGCATTTTCCCTTTGTCCCAATATTATTGTATATAAATTAAAGCATTATAAACGTAAGCCGGATTGAAGACAGTAATATTATTTGAAGATGAGATTTCGTTACGTAGTAAATAATAGCTCTACATTGTATATCCAGTTTACGAGAAAGTTTAAATTACGTGAGGCATTCGTTTTACAAGTTGGTACCACATTATTTAGAGAAACAATTAATTTATGCATTAAAATAAATATATTTAAAACACGTGAATACTAATATTATAAAGTGAAAAAAATTGTTTGTTTGTTTATTAAAACGAGCTTATCTTCCAGAGTTATGAATTAATTTGAAAAATTATCTCTGATTATGACGGAAAAACGTCAGCGTACCTGCACGTCTTGCCATTCACAATGCAGTACTGATTGTGTTCTACGGCAGCGAAACGTGGGTGTGTCAAAAGATGAATGAAAGAAAGATGAATGCAGTAGAGTTGAGAACGATTCGTCGGATATACGGAGTCAGTTTAGCTGACCGTATATGCAGTGAGGAGATATGTAGAATGGCAGGTGTAAACGCGAATGTCATAGTAAGAATGAAGAAGATCGTGCTCAGGTGGTTTGGGCACGTTGAGAGAATGAGAATCGTAATTCCGCTTATCACCAGCGAAGTAGCTACTAGAAAATTTGTGACAGTGCTCTTTGATGGAGTCTAACTTAATGTCTCTGTGGAGATTGCTTGAACTACGGCGCTCTCGTGGTCATGCGGAAGAATTTATTCTGAAGGACTTGAAAACGTCAGAGACCCGCGTGTGTGAACACAACTCTGGCATATGTGAAAATTTGCCTGATACACGTCGTATAAAGGCGAATCTTGTTTCTCAGAGACATTTTAATATTGGCGCAGACCAAAAAGTAGAGTGTACTTAGGACGAAAGCCGCTTTGAGGTAGATGTAATCTATGTGGGACTTGAAGCACAGTTTACTGTCCTAAACTACTCCTAGGTATTTGGCGGATTTAGCCATTAGAATTGATTTGTCTTGCAGTTTGACTGTCGGCATGAGCGCGTACCTCGTCATGATGAGGGAAGAGAACCGAGATATTTCTCGGTGTTGACCTCTAAGCGCTATTTAGTGAGCCATTGGCCCAGATGATTTATCGCAGTTTGAAAATTATGTTAACCATATCGTGGCCACTAGCGGAGATTGCGGTATCGTCCGCGAGGACTAGATGGGGCTCTGGATATACTAGATGGGGCTCTGGATATATCGTAAGTGTACAATGTGTTTAGAAGCGGAGATAGAATGAAGCCTTGAGGGACTCTCGCTCTTATAGGACGTTTAGTGAAAAGGGCACTTTCGATCCGATAATGAAATGAGCGGTTTGTGAAATATCTCGTAGGATGTGCACTAGCTTGTCTGGAAGCTGTGCTTGTAGTAATTTATCGATTAAGACGTTGTGCCGGGCTTTATCGAAGGTCTTGGAAATATTTAAAAATATGGCTGCTGATGATATAAATTTGGATTTGTAAATCAAGTTCTCCGTGAGGCGGTGCACTTGATGGGCGTTTAAGTTCTGGGCCCGAAAGCTAAACGGTTCGAGGAAAATGGTGTTTTTTGGCTTGACCACAGCCTGAAGATGTGTAAGTATAATACAGATATTATAGATTTTGCCCATGGCGCTTAAAGGCAGATTTCCGTTTCCTTGGCTTACGGATGTCTTTAACAATGGCATCTATACATTGGTCAGGAAACGAACATTCTTTTAAATGAGTGTTGAAGATTGCTACGATTCGAGTAACGAAATAATTTGAACGGGCAAGATTTTAAGGACCTTGTTTGTAACGCAATCAGATCCTGGAGCTTTTCTAGGCTTAAGGCTTTTAATTATTGATATCACCTCTTCGATTGAGGTTGGTATGACGGGTTCACCTGCTGATGGTAACGGCGTCAACGTTTCAACTCGTGTGCCCACCGCAGCGACGTGATCTGGATCATAGGGTTGATGGGAAGGGGAAAAGTGTCGTAAAAATGTTGAAAATGTATTCCTTTAGTAACGCAGACAAAATTGTGCGTGTCAATTAGTTAAAAATTCACTTAAAATATTTTAAAAAGGAATTTGGGATTAAATATTTATATTCAAACATTTAAAAAAGATACGACACTGATATACTGTATTAGGATTCGGACACGTGGGCAAATATCCAGATAAATCAGGTTGTTGGTAAAATGAACGTTTAAAATTTCCTTTAATGACTCAGGTGATAATGTAAATTTATAGAAATTTTGTGCAGTACAATTATAGACCATTTCGGTCACACCTATCGTAATGTACTATAAGTTTTATTCTAATAGAGCCTTTGTCTGCTTAGGCAAATATTTGACGGATTGAGTGTCATATTATATATTTTTTTACGTCTACTACGTCGTCTACGTAGGACTACGTCACTATATAAAAAAATTATAACAAAATATTATTATAACTAACTTTATATTTATCCCATCAAGTGTCAAGACACTCGATACATCGCTTTCCACTGAATTAGAGACATTGCGTGTTGAGTGGTGGCACTCAACGCCGCCCTTTGTCTTACCAGAGCGGAGAAGTGAAAATAATATAAATATTATCATTCCCCCGAGTGGGGATCGAGCCCGCAACTGATCGTGTTTACAAGCAGGCGCTGCACCACGACTGGCCTAAATAATAATATATATTAACCTTAGATTATGTGCTAGGTAGATAAAATTACGGGAGCGCGAATAGGTTAAAAATTAATACAAACTTATAATTAAATTAATTTTTATTTAATATTAGAACAGAATTTCATGTTCTTCAATTTAAATTTAAACTATAATATATTCTCTTATCGAATGAAACTATATATAAAAAACTTAGTTCTAAAATAAATAAAAAATGTTTCCAATGTCATAAGGAGATTCACGTTTCAATTCTGCTAATGCTAATCAACCATTAACTTCTACGGTTCTCATACCATGAGCCAATATACTTTAATCTTAACATAGATGTTATTCATTTGTTTTCTAGCTTCACGCTTTTTATCCCTCGTAGCAGGGTAGACAAAAAGTACCTAGTGTCAAGACACTCCGTACTTCGCTTTCCACTAAATTACAGACACTGCGTGTAAAGTGACAGAACTCAAGACACATTTGTCTTACCAGAGGGAGGAACTGAAGGAAATTTAAATATAGTCACACCCCAGAGTGGGGATCGAACCCACAAAAAATCGCGTTTACAGTCAAACGCTGTCCCACTGCGCCACGACCGACCAGATAGATGTTATTCATACGAAATTTATAACCAATTGTTAGAATTAAGTAATTATATTTGCATTTGGAGGTTAATATAATTTTATTAGAATATATGAAAACAATATTTAGCATTGGCGAAACATTAAGTCTAACTTTAGATACCTTACGTAATTCATTATTCGCAGGTAAAAGTTTAAGATGTCTTTCAAAGAAACTTTAGTACGGAACCAGCGATGTGCAGGCAATATGAAAATAGCTAAGTCTGCTAACATTTCTATCGTGTTTTATGATATAAAATATAGTTTATGTTTTTTAATATGTGATACATTATCCATTACTGTGAAAGTAAAATATTTTTTTTAGCTTCACGCTTTTATCCCGCATAGCTGGGTAGGCAGAAAGTACCGTCAAGACACTTCGTACTTCGCTCTTCACCGAATTCGAGACATTGTGTGTAGCCAATACGCAATGTCTCGAATTTGGTGAACTCAACGCCGCTCTTTATCTTTACCAGACCGAGCGAGCGAGGAAGTGAGAATAATTTAAATATAATCACTCCGCCGAATAGGGATCGAACTCACAACCGATCGCGTTTACAGTCAGATGCTGCCACACTGCGCCACGACCGGCCTCAAGTAAGATAATAGTAATAAATTAACTACAGTGATTTTAGAAAAAACGTATAAAAATTTTAACGCAGCGGGATTGGAACCCGCGCCTCTTGGATACCGTCCAAGCGCTCTGACCGCTAAGCCATGCGTTCTACTACCAGCTGCGTCGAAATTCTTATACGTTTTGTTACAACTTAATTATGTTGTTAGCACCTCTGTAGAGAGATTTTTACAAATTTCTACTACTTAAAGATTATTAAGAAATAATCGTTTAATAAGAGAGATTGCTATTTTATTTCAATATTTACTACTTTTAAAGTGTTATTCCACACTTAGGATTAGAAAACATTATAGAAAAAACGTATAAAAATTTTGAACGCAGCGGGCTTGGATGGCGCAAGAGGCGCGGGTTCGACTCCTGCTGCGTTCAAATTTTTATACGTTTTTTCTAAAATGTTTTCTAATCCTGAGTGTGGAATAACACTTTAAAAATAGTAAATAACTACAGTGATATCCTGTATCGCCGTATCGCAATGGCTGCAATTGATTCTGAATTCAATTCTCAGTCAAAGGAATAATTGTATTTTTAATTTATTTCTTTGTTCAAAACAAAGCGTCGAGTTCAAGACTCGACACGCAATCTCTTTATATCATGTGAAAAGATATCACCAGAAAATCTAGCCTGCTAAGCAAAAAAAAAATGTTTTATAAAACATCAAACATCATATAATATCAAAGTCGCGCAGTGGAAAAGCGTTCGACTGTAAACGCGGAGGTAAAAAAAATATTGTGGTTTCGATTCCCAGTCGTGGGAATTATGGTGATTATATTTAAAATATTTTCATTTCTTCTCTCTGGTAATACAAAGCAAGGCATTGAGTTCCGCCACTCAATATGCGATGGCTTGAATTCCGCGGAAAGTAAAAAACAGAGTGTCTTGACACTACGTGCTTTCTGTGTAACGTATATAGCTTAGTAGAATAAATTTAACGTATAATATGTTCTATTAAATATATTCTATTAATACCGTACAAAATTGTAGCCCATAGTTATAAGGAAGCTGTCAATACCAGTAGTTGCACAGTTATTATGGTTCATTTTAACTAACAGTTTGCAATTTAGAAATTTCGAATTTAATTAAATTTATAGTTATTATATTAATAGCTGGTGATAGCTTTAGTTTTTTTTTATACTAAATCTAAGAGGTTGGCACTGTATGCCGCGATACAGGTTTTTTAGTGCGGCAACAGTGCCTTCTAAAAATGGTTAATGAACATTATAGCGAAGATTATTGAGAAGTATATTGTTAAAATTGGTAATGTTAAAAAATTATATACAATACTTTAATTTCTTGTCACACATGTAATTTTAAAAATCGTATCATACAATTGATATATTTGAGGCCGTTCGTGGCGCAATGTGACATCATCTGACTGTAAACGCGAGCGGTTATGGGTTCGATCTCCACTCGAGGAAGTGATTATATTTAAAATTATTTTCACTTCCTCGCTCTGGTTACAAAATACGACACTGAGTTCCACCATTCAACTCGCAATGTCTCAAATTCGATGGAAAGTACAATGTCTTGATACTAGATACATTCTATCTACCCTCTCTCTCTTTTTGGTGATAACATTAATAAAATACCTACCTATTGTGCTTAATTTACTATAACCGTGTAACTTAATATTCGACAGCTTGAACTGTTTACAAAAGCAGCCTTAAATAATTTTTCCCTAGCAAGGTAACCAGTCAGAACTTATTGTTAAAACACACCGTTTTCCACTGTCAGAAAAAAAATCGAGATATTGTGTTTTGAGTAGCTGAATTAAACATCGCATTTACCACAAAAGGATTATAAAGACAATGTAAATATATACTAAATATATAACATGAACATTATTTTTCATAAATTTTTATGTAACAAAAATTGGAACACAGCAAGATTTGAACCTGTTCTTCACGAAGACCATCGAAGAGACTCGACTTCAATAATTGATATGTTTTTTAATGCTTTCTTAGCGTGAGTGTGGCATAAGCATAAGACTTCTTAGTGGTCAAATATAAACATTTCCCCAAGAAGGGTTCGAATCCACATTTATTTAGTGAGTCGCCGTAGGGCCTTAATTTTATAAAAATATTAAATAAACATAGTATTGCTCTAATGGATATAATCGCATCTGCAATAAGTGAAATTCTATTCTACTATAAGTGCAGTGCCTTCAACTTTGTAGATTATGATGATGTATTACAGAACAATAAGCTCGTAAGCTTTATATAAAAGCTCTTAAGCCTTTTTTGCTTTGACTTTAAAACTGAAACAATAATGCTTGCACTTTTATGAGTGACGTATAATATCTAATGATTAAATCAAGCGAATAAAGATACTTTGTTAAGGAAAATATGATACTTCGTTTTTTTATATAGGAAGTTAAGTGTAAAGAATTCAGATAAATAAGAAAATCAGTATCTATTACAAACACTCTCCTCTCTCTTATTTTTGAAAGGATTACGTGTAAGCTCATAAAACCCAATACCGAACTCTACTTAACTTTATTGCTCATATCATTATAGACAGGAAGTACCTAGTGTCAAGACACTCCGTACTCCACTTTTCGTTGAACTCGAGACATTGTGTGACTAAATTTAATGCTTTATCAAAATTAAATAAATAAATTAATATGAACGTCACGCGGCATGACAATATAACCCATGAACACCATGTACAAAGGCGAACATAGAAAACTGCGCGAGAATAGTATCCAATTTGTTAAATTCGTCATTAAATAACCAAAGTATCTTTTTTTAAACACTGGCGACTTTCAAAGACATTGTCTGACAACTAGCGGAACTTAACCCCATGCATTGTCATGTAAAATCTTCGAAATGATAATAATTTAATCTTTCCATTCGAAACACTGTCCAACTACGCAAAATCTCTTTATTATATATATACTGAACGATTTGTTATTAAGTGCTCAAAATATTATTCCAAGGTAAAACAAATTAAAAGGGTTAACGTTAAATAACAATGAATCTGTCATAACTTAATATCGTAAACTAAAGTGTCAGCAAGTTGATTGAAAGCTTCCGAATTGCTTTTAAAGCTCTTCACAATATTTTCCCTAATATATATTCAAAACATCTTAAATTTCTTAAGCTTGAGGCTATCATGGTGAAATAGGACTAGATCTGGCTGTAAACACGATTAGTTGTGGGTTCGATCCCTGCTTCGGGTATTAATTATATAAGTATGTTATATACCATAGTGTGGAATAACACTTTAAGATATAAAAATAATTATTATATTTGAAACATTAAATTTAAACATTTATTTGCCAATCAACGTACAAACGTATGCAGTTAACTTTAAATGAGCTAGATACATCAAGCGCTTTTTGATATCCCACCGCAAATACGAAATACAAATAGAAATCGATTTAATTCAACATTTTATTGTGTGTTCCCATTAGCTGACTGACTGAGTTAAAATTGAAAGAGTTTCCTTATACCACATTTGTTTATCATATGATTAATTATTTTGCGTGAAATTAATTTTGTGTAACTAATTTAAATATTCATATGTGCGATGTTTATATCAATCCGTCTAATTGTCTTAGTAACATATTTTTACAGCTTCACGCTTTCCCATATAGCAGGGTAGTCAGGGACAACCTAGTGTGGTCAGAGACAACCTAGATACTCGACTACTGCGTTGTGTGTTGACTAGCAAACTCTACGCCGCACTTTGTCCTACCAGGGCGGAGCGGAGCGGAATGAAAATAAATTTTAAATACCCAATCTGGATTCGAACCCACTACCAATCGCGTTTACGACGACCTTCAATAGTAGAATTTTTTTAGAGAACAACGAACATCGTGGCACAGGCGGCTATGTAAGATAGTAAAACAATTAAATTTAACGCAGTTGTATATCAGATTCCCACTTAGAGGCTTGTTAATATTTAAATTACTTTCGTTTGTTCTGGTAAATGAACTATTTTTTCTATTTTAAACTATTCAGACTATATCTCAATGGCGAAGATATGGCCACCTACCACCCATATGTATTTTGATACAAAAAAGATGACTGAAGTAGATGAATTGAGTAAAAAAAGGTTTTCTATACATACAATGAAATTAAAACATTAGTCAATACCTAAGCTTTGAGTAAACTTTCCGAGGTTGGTAAACGACGTTTGTAAGAACTTGGATAAATCCTACAAATGTACATTTTATTTTATAAAAGCTGAAGCCTGTAAAGGTCTTTGATACGGTTCTGGAGTTGCTCTAATTTGATCATATTAGTTTGTGGTATATTCTAGCAAGAATCTCAGGCTCACGCAAAGTAATCAGAAAGAACATTGTGTTAAGACACTCCGTTTGTACATTTTTGCGAAATAGAAAGTTTTGTTTACTGTGATAATAAATTAAAATGTCTAGTACAAAATAGATAATGACACCAAGTTGTGTTTTGATATTATTTATTAGGATAAGCAAAAAATCCATGTAACGACTTTCCACATTGAAACCAAACGCACGATTTTTTTTATTTACAAGAATGCAGTCAAAAATTAAATATAGTTTCTTATATGAGAAACTGATAATTATTTTACATTTAAATACATATATATTTAGGTAGAAATAAACATAGATAAAGGCCAATCGTGGCACAGTGGGACAGTGTCTGATTGTAAACGAGATCAGTTGTAGGTTCGAGTCCCACTTGGGGGAATGATTATATTTAAATTATTTTTGTTTCTTGGCTCTGGTCTAGAAAAGGCGTGACGTTGAGTTCCGCTACTCATCACGTAATATCTCGAATTTTGCAGAAAGCGTAGTAAGGAATGTCATGACATTAGGTACAGGAAGTACCCTGCCCTGCTATGCAGGATAAAAGCGTGAAGCTAAAACTAAATACATAAATAAATATCGTAAATTTATAAGCAAACGAGACACCCATACACATCAAACGCCTAGTTTACTTAACAAATAGGTCAAAGGCAAACAAGTTACCTATGAATGAATGAATATATATATATATATATATATATATATATATATATATATATATATATATATATATATATATATATATATATATATAAATAATTGTTCACTCTGAATACCCTTAGATGTTGGTGACAGCTTGTAATATTTTCCTTTATTTACTCTGTTGAGGCCATTTGAGGCCATCGTGGCAATGGGACAGCGCCTGAATATAAACACGATTGGTTGTGCGTTCGATTCACAATCAGGGGATGGATTGTATTAAAAAGAAACGATTTCTTTTCTCTAGTGAGACGTTTGCCACTCAGCTTATATTGTCTTAATTTCGGATAGAAACCTAAATATGCAAGATAAAGCGTTTATTTAATTATAATTCAATTGTAACTGAAATTGCTTGGTAAAAGTTTTAATTACGATCAGTTATTTTTTTTTGCACAAAACATTTTCTTTCAAAAATATGAAACAACAGTCTTAAGAGTAAAACCCATTATAATTATAACAACCAATAAATAAGGTACACATTATTTATTAAATAAAATTATTAAATATAATCTACTAAAATATCCCCGAGTGGGACTCGAACCCACAATCGTTGCTACCGGCCTCATATTCAATCAAAAATCCTTACATACAAAGTCGTTGGACTTATAAAACAATTAATTATAAATTAAATCAAGCTGACTGTACGGTATCGCCGAGACCGCGGCTGACATGGGCGCCATTTGTAAAATAATTTATAATTGGAGTAAAAAGGAAATTAAGTTTCGTTACCTTAAGATGAAAGGTACGGCAAATATGAGGTAAATTCAATTAGTGAATTAAAATGCGGGTGGCTGACGCGTGGCTGGGTGAGAGGATGTTTGGAAAAAGGACGGCGGTTCAAATGATAATAACTCAAGTAACAAGACCATTGCAGTGTAGTGGTACAGCGCTGACTTTAAATATGATAGGTCGTGGATTTGATATCAAATTAAAGAAATCCATATTTTTCATGGAATTATACTGAAAATAGAATGTGTAGATAATAAGTTCCCTCTTAAGTACTTTACCATGCAAGGTTAAGCGTGAAGCTGATTTTTTTGATATATTTTATTTAAATAATAACTAAACATAAAATAAATTTACGCTCAAACTTTAGCTGAGTGTGAAAATGTAAAATATAATCATTTTCCCCAGTAGAAATCAAATATACAACCACTTACGTTTTCAATCCGATGCCGGTCGTGGCGCAGTGTGACAGCATCTGATTGTGAACGCGATAAGTTATGGGTTTGATCCCCACTCGGAGGAGTAATTATATTTCAATTATTTTTACTTCCTCGCTCTAGTAAAGAGCTGAGCTCCACCACTCAACACGCAATGTCTCGACTTCGGTGGAAAGCGAAGTACGGAGTGTCTTGACTCTAGGTACTTTCTGTCTACCTTGCTATGCGGGATAAAAGCGTGAAGCTAAGAACAAACATCTTTTTATATTTACAACTTGGGCCTATAATGCGTCGTGCATTTTAATTTGGCAAAAAAGGCAGCTTCACACTTTATTTCGCCTAACAGGATAGCCAGAGACAATTTAGTGTCAAGACACTCAGTTGGCTGCTTTCCGCTCGAAATTAAGACATTGCGTGTTGAGTGGCGAACTCAACGCCGCGTAATTAAATAATTATACATGGCAAATTTATTATAACGTCTAGTATGAAATGTAATTGAATAATTAAACATTTTACACTACCCTTTGCTTATCAAGCTGATCTCAATGATATTTAACATCATTTCCTGTTATTAAACGTCGCTCATCTGTCTAGTTTCCTCGAGGTTCTCTCATAGGAACTATTCAAATTTGTGTTAAGATATGAGGACGTGATGTATTAAGTTGTTCTTGGGTTTGTTTGTTTAGTTCCTAAGTTATTTAATTAGTGTTGTATAATTATCTACGTTCTTATTTGGTTACTTGGTGCTTATTTAGTTATTTGTACGTAAATCATCCCTTTTTAAACACATATATAAACACATATATTTTGTATTGAATACGGAACTTAACACCGCACGTTACCTTAAATCGTAATTAGAAACTTCTCATTTATTATGATTATATTTTTTATTTAAATTCCTTGACTTTATAACTATAAAGAAAAACAAACAAAATATTTAGCATGCATTTGTTGGTACGTGTCTGTACGTATATAATTCCTTTTTTATTTTTTGCGAGTTAAGGACATGCATGTGTTGTACTACTTACGGAACTTAACACCGCAATTTATCTTAAGACGTAATTAGAAACTTCTCAATTTTGCCATATTATTATGACTATTTAAATTCATTTCTTTATATATAAAATAAAACTAAAAACAAAGCATAAAAACTGCATTATACGTAATGTTGAATTAGAAACATTGCGTCATGGAACGCCACTCTTTGTCTTAGCTGAGTGTGAAAATGTAAAATATAATCATTTCCCCCAGTAGAAATCAAATATACAACCACTTGCGTTTTCAATCCAATGACCCACTGCGCTATGTTGGTCTCAAACAAACTTAATTGAATACTATGTACAATTTTACAAATATATATTTATATAATTTTGAAAAACATCCAAAATAATATTCACATATCTAACTTAGGCTACAAATTGATGAAAGAAGAATATTGCTCGATTCTTATAATATGGGTAAGTACTAAATCTTTTCTGAAGTATCAACTTGCTATTTTTTCAAACCTTAGGTACGTTTGAGAAAATAGCTGCTTAGTAGAGCGTCTCCGGACGGAGGTCATTAATTTTATCTGGTCACGTCGTACACTTTTTGCAACCACCGCCCCTTCTAACACTCTATTCGTTTCTTAATATTGAAGGTAATTATATTTGTTTTCTTACAGTTTTGTGTATATGTATGTATGATATTTATTTTTTAATACTATTTTTAAAATATTATTACATACTTAAATAATGAATATAGGATTCGAACCCGCATCTCTCGAAAACACTCCAGTTAGACGTTCAAATTTATTAACGTTGAAAAATCATCTTAACATGTTAAGTAATACTATACATTACTGCAAAGACAATATTAAGAGTCTAATGATACAATGATCTGTTCTAGATATCCCGTTAAAAACGCGTTGCCATAGCAACGTGTATGTTAACAAGTTGATAAGGCAAAGCGGTAGTGTATTGTGCATTTATTTTTTCAATTCAATTTATTTCTATGTATTATTATTAAAAATTAACTGTTCGCGTAATTTTCACAAAAAGATATAAAAAGGGATACAAAGATTTTGCTTCACGTATTATTATATAGATAAATAAATGATTGTGCCAAATTTGATAATTCCTTCTCATTGAAAGGAGATAAAATAAATCAAATACTGTAATAATAATTTAAGCATCTTCTAGTCTAATCTAGTCTCTGAGGCCTGAAGTAAAATTTAAACTCGTACTTCTCATTCAGCTTGAGACCTACCTACTATGACACTACAGTTTCATGAAATAACTATTTTTCTTCTCAGCTCCACGTCTTGTCCTGTATAGACGTGTAGTCGGAGATAACCAAGTATCAAGACACGCTGTTGATAAAATTTTGAGTAAACTTTCAAATATAATAATTTACTTCTTCTAAGCAATCATTTTTTTAATATAATAATACTACCAAGTTGAAATATTGTCTTTAACTAATCGCTTTTACGGTTAGACGCTGTCCCCATTAGCAGACGATGGTCTCCAACTGAATTTGTAAAGTAAATATTTATAGATAGACCGTTCTCAATGATCCAGTGTCTCAACTTTTAAGCAAATCTGTCGATACGGAATCTTATTACCTTCCTGAAGAGTTTTCCGCCCCAATTTCACCCAACTTTCCGAGCAAATTGAATTGTTTCCCGTACTAACTATATCTTAATAGCTGTACTTTGGAAAATAATTTTTGTATGGTGAACACATAAAATGTATATTTTTTTATCTGTTTATCATACATATATATTGGTTAAAAGGGTCTACCACTTGACTCTATTTAATACATTTGTTATAATACTCAAGTACAAAATATTGATATAATAGTTATAAATAAGGTTAGGAAAAATAGGTAGCACCGGATACAACCAACGTGTGGTTTTAATTGCCGACTTATATAGGCATCGAACAAAAGAAGGCAAATGAAGAGTATAAAGGAAGGTAGGCGTTTTCTAATAAATATTATTATCTAAATGACTTCCTTTCAATATAAATATTTAGATCAAAAAATGTTCCGTTGGTTAATATTTAGGACTAATGTCCAATGTTACCTATTTTTTTGTGTAGCCTTACCCTGTTATCTCGTATAGCAGGGTGGACAGAAAGTACCTAGTGTCAAGACACTCTTGTGCTTCGCTTGCCGCCAAATTTGAGACATTGCATGTTGAGTGGCGGAACTCAACGCCGCATTTTGTCTTACCAAAGCGAGAAAGTAAAATTAATTTCAATATAATCACTCCTCCAAGTGGGAATCGAACCTACAAACGATCGCGTTTACAATCAGAAGCTGTCACACTGAGCCACTACTGGCCTATGATATGTACGTTATAAATTATTCTTATAAGCTGTGATTTTATATGAAACGTATTTTTATATTACGCTAACATATTCAATAGACTGTGTAACCCGGAGAACAATTCGTTTTATCTGTTTTTTATATACACACAAGGCTTTACCCTACTTTTACGCCTTAAATTATTATTATTAACGTTGGCATTAAGACCTATTTGCTTTAGTCATAAATAAAAATAGTTTAAAAAATTTTAGGTTAAGTGATTTTTATTTTCCAAGCAAACATAAGTAGATAAGATGCAAGAAAATATTTATAGTTTGGTAAAAATTTGAACTATGTACACTCAACAGATTTGATGAAAATTAAACTTTTTCTTTTAAATAAAACTTTAAACTGTTCTGGTGTCTTCAGAAAATGGCGTTTGTACCAAATAGTCTTTCAATTGTCGATATCATACAAAATACTTCTTATTTAGAGAAGTACACCTAATTAAAATTTGCATTCGTTACAGTAGACAAAAAGATAAAAAATTTTTTATTTGTGTGATAACTTAAAACACATAAACACGATTTTTTTTAAATATGTAATATAATATGAAACTATAGTTCTCGTAAAAAGAAGTTAATCAAAAATACTCAAGATAGAAGAACGGTCGAGTTCTCCGCATCTACAAAGCTCCTTAAAATTAAAATTCCAAAATCCTTCAGAGGAAACTTTTAAACATAGTAAAAAGTCTTATTTTTTAGGAGAAAACAGTCTATTATTTAGGTTTTAGTAGAAAGATTCAAAAATATATTATTGTTCTGTGATACCAATTTACAGTGGGTTTTTTTAAGCCTTTTCACCCGCATAAATTTATTTATATATTCTTTCACAAATATACTCAAAAGGCGGGGTTAACGCTAAAAAACATTTTCTACCATCCAACAAAAATAGTCATATTTCTATAAAAACAAAATAACATATAAACACATTACTAAACACTTTTATCCCGCATTGCAGGGTAAACAGAAAGTACCGAGTGTCAAGACACTCCATACTACACTTTCCGCCAAATTCAAGACATGGCACTTTGTCTTACCAGAGCGAGGAAATGAAAATAATTTAAATATATTCACTTCTCCGAATGGGATCGAACCTACAACCGATCGCGTTGCGCCACTACCGGTATCGAATCACGTATCATATAAAATTAGATAAACTTGCATTAACTTGTTATTTACATCTTTTGTTATAATATTGATATAATAATAAAATATTTCAGAAAAAAGAAATAAATATATTTTATGTAATATTATAGTATATATCAAGTAATAAAGTCTAGAAGTAGTTCAGTGTTCTGAAAGTTAATTCTAAGTAACTCTCTATGATATAGTATTTATAAATCTTACGTTAGGCTTCTTATATTTTCACAAAAAATGTCTTGAATTTTTATATTTTATTTCAATATAGTGAAAAATAAGAAAATAGAAAGGTGTATCATCACATTAACAAAAACGTACTAATCTTTCTGTAAGTAGGATATTCACCAAATAGTTGGAATTTTTATATGCACTAATTATTTTTATTCAGTTCACATATAAGGCGGCGTTAAGTTCTGCAATCGTAAAGAAATTTAAAATTGGTTTTCTTAATATATCCCCTATCCCCCTTAAATGTGGTAATTGTAAATGTGACTGGTTATGGGTTCAACCTCACTTAGAAAAATTATTATATTTATACTATTTTAATTTTTCCACTTTGGTATACTAAAGTGCGGCGTTAAGATACGGCACTCAACACACAACTAAAATTCTGGCAGAAATCAGCGAACTGAGTGTTTTGATACTAATTTTTTTGACTACACTGCAATGCAAGATAAAGATTATATTAGTTAAAAATGTGACAGACAAACAGATTATCTTACTACGATTTTCTTTATTACTCTAATATATTAGATAAAGCCCAAAGCTATAAAAAATGTATAGCATTAAAACGATGATTCAATATAAATATTCGTATAAAACAATTTAAATATTACAAAAGCAAATTTATAATTTCAGAACAAGCCGATAACAGAATTTTAAATGAACAGACCTTCGCCCCGCTTTGGGTATCACGTAAAAGCGATTATGAGATTTGCCAGTTTTGTTTCTAATAATAGATGTAATGAAACAATACGAGCGAACAGACGAAACGAAAAAATATTTTATACTTATATATTATTCTATTATTTATTTAATTTTTCAGTTCTACTATTCAACGAACTAACATCAAGACGCCTAAAATCAAGACATGGTGCGCAGCGGAACAGCGTATGACTGTAAACGCGACTGATTGTGGATTCCCATTCCCATTCCCATTCCCATTCAGGGGAATGGATATATTTAAATTATTTCCACTTCCTCGCTTAATTAAGACAAAGCGCGGCGTTAAATTTCGCCACTCAACACGCAATATCTCGAAATTCCCGCGGAAAGCGGAGTACGGAGCGTTTTGATACTACTTCTTGTCTACCCTGCTGTAGTATAAAAAGCATGTGACAAAAATAAAAAAAAAACAAGCAAATGCATGAGTCGGACTCAACGCGTCGATTATATTTAATTTGAATTCAAAACACTCTTATTCAGAGATAGAAAAGTTGTAATATTAGTGATATACATAGTGATGAGACTATTTTCCTTGTGATTTTTTTTAGATCGTGTTAAAACCTGACACATATATATATATATATATATATATATATATATATATATATATATATGTATATATATATATATATATATATATATATATATATATATATATATTAAGTTTTGTAGGTTTAATAAAATATTCAAAGGAAAGTTGATATTCATCTTCCTTAACAATGTAAAAATTATCAAAACATAGAGCAGGACGAGCAAAAATGTAAGCAGCAGCAACATCATTTTAATATTTGAAAAATACTGTATCAAAATCATAAATTCGTAAAATGAACCGTTTTAAATACCTCATTTCCGCTTAAAAAATCCCTCGAACAGATATTTAACTTCCTTTGGAAAATTATTCGAAGACGGAACCGGAAGCCAGTATTTTTGAAGACTCCATTTCAATTTTTAGTAAGCCTCGCTTATTTACATTTTCCTCTTTTCGTTTCACCAATATTGATGTTAAAAAGCTGATTTTTTACGATTTGTACCAATATTACGCAACCTCTCAAATAAATATATTATTTCCAAATATTAATTGTAAATGAATTTGGAGAGAGATTGCCGGTGTATAGGGAATCTGATAAACAGTAAAATCCGCACTATGGTGTCTAGAGTGACAAACGGAGCATGAAAAAAATCAAAAAGGTATAACCGGTTGGTAGTAGACGAGGCCCTGATGAACCACTTTGCGGCGATAGTGATGATAAGCAGAGTCTGCGGAACAGAGGAAATAATATTGATCAAGGAAGTCAATCAGCTGCCCTATATAGACCGAGATAGCCACTTCGAAGTGTTCTACCGCAGACCACCAGGTATATAGAGGATCTATTGTGTATTCATAGAAATCCCATAGACGTCGCCTACGTCATGCGAGAGATATACCCCTGTATATACTCTTTGACAAAAGTACTAAGTACCTTCTTCAAAAAATATCAAGACAACACCAGTGCTGAAAGATCTGAGAAATATTCTCTATCATAATTAGAAAGAATCTCTGACAAGCCAAGGATGGGGAAGAGAGACAGGCTCAAAAGTATTAACAATCCACGAGGCCCAAGGTCTGACCAGCGCTACCGTTGCTGTAGTAAGATAGGAACCAGGCGGTCACGTGCAGCACCAAAGCGGTCATGCCCTTTTCCCGCCAAGTCCCTTACACCTAAACCCAGATTAAGTCTTCATTATTTTAAAATATGTTTAGCTTTTTCAGTATGAAAAATAATTTATATAAATATGTCGAGAATTCGCTTAAACTTAAATATAGATCTTTAGTTCTAAGTAGATAATTAAAAATATATGTAAATGAAAACAAGAAAAAAAGGTAATTATAGTTGTGTAATTACTTGATGAAGTAACTATTACTTTATAAGTGAAACGTATGATACATGCGGTTTTAATTATAAAACATACAATTACGTAAAATATTATATATATTTATTACCTTCACGCTTTTATCCTGCCTAGCAGAATAGACAAAAAGTACTTAGTGTCAAGACACTCTGTACTCCGTTTTTCGCCAAATTTAAGGTATCACGTGTTAAATGACAGAACTCCACGCCGCGCTTTACCTTGCCAGAGCGAGGACATAACGATAATTTAAATATAATCGTTCCTCCGAATGAGAATCGAAACTACAAACGCTCACGTTTACAGTTTACGCTCGCCTACTGCGCCACAGCCGATTTCATTGTATTTTTTTTTGTTTTTTAGCTTCATGCTTTTATCCCGCGTAGCAGGGTAGACAGAAAGTACCTAGTGTCAAGACACTCCGTACTTCGCTTTCTATTTAAATTAAATATCACAAGTAATATAAAAAAATATAATAATATTTTTCTTCCTCGGGTTCGATTTGTATGTAGGCATTCACACTACTAACTTTTTTTAGGTATACAAGCCCTTGTTTAGTTGCAAAACAAGCTGAACGTAAAGCCACAAAGCACCGTCACCGCAAGCGTGGGTGTGCGTCCAGTCTTAATTAGAACTTTAACATTAGAACTCATCGCGTTTTTCGAAAAAAAAAGGAATTCTTTATCATTTACTCGATGTATTTCTTATTCTAAATTTCAAAAGATTAATAGTTTGCTAGCTAGTTAAATATGTCATATATTTACGATGGTGGTGTAGTGAGATGGCTATGAATTCGATACAATGAGACCTGACTGCAAACGTTTTCGGTTATGGGTTCAATTCTTACTCCAGAGAATGATATGGTTCGATTCTAAGATTATATATAGTTCCTCGCTTTGATAAAACAAAGCGAGGCGTTGAGTTCCGCCTCTTAACTTGCAATATCTCGAACTCAGAGTGTCTTAACACAGGAAACTTCCTGTTCACCCTGCTATTGACTAAGTAAAAAGTCTTAAACTTAGTAGTGTCCGGAAATTAGGATATTTTATCATTATCTTTTTACTGATTAATACTTATAAATATTGAAACGATGGAAAGCGAAGTACGGAATGTCTTAACACTTGGTACTTTCTGTCTACCACTACCACTACATATGCGGGATAAACGCGTGAAGCTAAAAAAAAGTATACTATTAATATATTACGTTACATAACTAAATATCTATATTGGGATGCATGTTCAAGCATTAATGACGCAACTGTGCATCGGCTATCAACCATATAAAATAAATAGACCAATACACATAGACACGCAGTATAATCTGCATATATTAATATAATGATAGAGACTAGCTATTAATAAATAAATATGCATATATAAAAAAATCAGTATAAACATAAGTGAAATTCGCCGATACAGATGTTGCCTATTCAAAAGTTCCTCAACAAAAGGATACTGGTATAGCGACCAAAAACATTTGCCACGTCATCATTTATTCTTTTCTGTCATATACATGATGTTCACACAAAAAGGTACACATGACAATGACATGACATGACGCGGCGCGATGACATGAGATAGCATTAACTTAATAAAAAGTCTACATTTTCTTTATATCTTGTTAATTCTATTTTACATTGACGTCGAAAAATATAAGATTAATATTGGAATATTTTTAAAGTCTTATTCCACACTTACAATTACAAAACAGTTTTGAAGTGAGATTCGAACCTACCCTCTTGGAAACTGTCCAAAAAGTTTAGGTTAATATATATATATATATATATATATATATATATATATATATATATATATATATATATATATATATATATATATTTATATATATATATAGAATAACCTAAACAATACTTACATGTATCTATTCTATAAATGATGAATCTTAATATAACATAATTTTACAAAGAGAACAGGGCTAGAGAGAGAGCTTAGATGTAAGACCGACGTTTTATATTCTCTACAGGATGACGTATGACAATGTTAAAGGACTCGTAACAAGTGTGAGTAGAATATTTTGTATTTATAATGTTTTTATGCCTCATAAGGTCACTCATGGCGCAGTGGGACAGCGTCAGCATGAATATAATTTAAATATAATCACTCCCCCGAGTGGGGATCGAACCCACAACCGATCACGTTTACAGTCAGACGCTGTCCCACTGCGCTACGACCGGCCTCAATTCTTCACATTTTGTTTAACTAGATTATTGAAACTTAAACAATGTTTTAAACTTGTATTACTTTGCCATTTGTTAGTATTATTCTGTTTGTGAGTTTTATTGCAATATAGTAAGTATGTTCAAATCGAAATCGTCTCTTATAATTTATATGACTATAACGTCAATCCAAACTACATTCTAATTTGATGAAGATAAAAACGAAAATTGCAAAACTTAAAATTTGAGCTACATATAGTAAGTAGTTCATATTTATTTTCTTAACCATTTCAAACCTACTGAGGTTTTTAATTAGTGTGCAATAATAAACTAAAATGCGCAATATGCTTTTTATTCGAGTTAAAAATGTTGTGCGGACATTACACGAGTTGCTCTTTGGAGTGAAATATCGGTTTTCATATTAACATCATTCAAGCACTTTTTTACTCTTTCGCAGGTTACAAAGAAAAACATTCTTTTGAATTATTTATCTTATATAATAAGTAATAAGAGTGAACATTTTTGAAAAAACGTATAAAAATTTGAACGCAGCGGGATTCGAACCCGCGCCTCTTGGATACCGTCCAATACTTGATACCTTGGACGGTATCCAAGAGGCGCGGATTCGAATACCGCTGCGTTCAAATTTTTATACGTTTTTTCAAAAATGTTTTCTAATCCTAAGTGTAGAATAACACTTTAAAAATATCAAATAATAAGAGTGATTTCAGTGTCGGAACTCTCCGGTTTCTCAAGAGCGGAGAGATAAAAATAATGTAAGTAAAATAACATCTTTGCCACGATTGCACCGTTAACTGCTTTCCGCCCGAAATCAAGACATTACGTGGTGAACTCAACCCCGCTCTTAGTTTTACCAAAGCTTAAAAAAGAAAATATTTTTTTTAATACAATCCCGCGAATGGTAATCGAACCCACAACAGTACCACAATAGCCCCAGTATCCATTCTTTGACTACATCATATCAATTTTACATTATACCAAATTGTATTTGATATTTTCTTTGGATATCTATATATTCGATGTGTAACATATATTCCGGAAATAACATATTGATACCGGAACATTCACATACAAATATTCGATGCAAACTAAACTAAAGCAATAAACAATCGTTTTAAACTCCATACTCGTAAAATATGTATCAAAGTTCTAAATATCAGAGCTAGCAAAGTGAAATGTTTAATAAACTTTACCGCACTTGGTAACTCTCGGAATGGCACCCGCAATATTGATTCTGAAATTAAATCTTACGCATTTGCAGACCTAGTGTTTAAAGTTTTGAAATAATTATCGTAACATGCTTTAGGGTAAGTGTGAGTATTATGGAACTATCTTATAATTTATTTTGTAAAATTAATAATTATCATTTGTATATTATGGAAATAAATCGTGAAGCAAGAATGAATGTGATCATTTTAGTCCCACATTTCACCTGGTGGAGATAATTTTTTTTGAGGTTTCTTGTTACATACAACGGACTTATGGGCCTCCATGAAATTTTACGATCCTATTTATAATTATAGTGATTTTTTTTATTATGAGATTTTTTAATAGGGGAGATTTATCTCTATATAAAAAATCTCTATATAAAAATCGTTATTGACCGATTAACTGATAGACAATGCACAGCCGAAACTACTACAAAGCTCAAATTTAATTTAATATGAAATTAAACTTTTCATATTAAATTAAATTTCAATTTTTTATTTTCTTAAGTGGTTTAATAAATTAAGGATTTCATCATCTGGTGGCTATGGAAATATCCTCTTAGGTAGGTTATAATATAAACCTTTGATAAAGAGAAACAGTGCCATATACCACGGCTGGGAGGGGACCAAGTGTTACTGCTGTATCTTTATTACACGCGTTATAAAACATGACTTAATTGTGAAGTTAAATATAAAACATAAGTTTTGATAAGTTTATGTAATTTATGTGTGTTTGTGTGTGTTTTGTGTGTGTGTGTGTGTTTGTGTGTGTGAGTGTGTGTGTGTATGTTCCTAGTAGAGAAGAGCGGTATGAGGTCGACGTAAACAGTGCTGCGGACTACAAATATTACAATATAAAATTATACAAAACTATAAAGACGATAAAATATTAGATGTTTAAATATAAAGCATTTAATTTCTTATTTAGTTTTCTTTTTTATTTTAATATGTAGAATTTTAAAATGAATTCTAGTAAAAATTTTGGCATTCAAGATAACATTTTACAAAAATTGTAGCCAATTATATTATACGTTCACATTTAGCGGCTGTGAAATTACCATACGCTATTACAACAGCTATTGTAGTTTGCAAGTAAAACTTGGAAAACAAAGGAAACACCATTCCCAAATACGAAACGTTAAATTAAATTATTTTAATATTTCGCTTGGTTTCCACGCATATCTTCAAAAAATTACCTTTTTTAATTAAAACAGCATCTGCATCTGATTGTAAATACAAATGTTTGCAGATTTCAACTCTCACGTCAGGAATGATTATATTTAACTAATTCATATTTCCACTAGTTATACAAAACATGGCGTTTAGTTTCACATCAAAATCGCAGTGCCTTTTTGGCGGAGATAATATCGATATTATGTTCTCTGGTTTTAATAAGTCTGAGAATAAATAAAAAATAAATAAATAAATATATATCTATATATATATATATATATATATATATATATTCGACTGGCGGGAGCACATCACTACTTCACAGTAAAACAAACCGACATCGAAATCCTTTTCGAAATTGGTCCACAGTTTCAGCACTCTATCAAACAAATGGGAGCGTTGCAGCTTTTTCCAATCAGGCCTCTGAAAACCTATCTTCGTATTCATTTTGACTTTGACTACACATACTGAAAGTAAGCTTGTAGAGTTTAAAAAAACGCATATGTGTATTATACCAATACAAAAATGAAACACTTAAATAGCCAGATAAATTAAATATGAAATTAGGTATTAATCAATGACATCTGTTACAAAAGTATATTCTATGGTCGAGCAAGACAAAAATGGAATATTTGTAAACTTGAAATTTGAAATAAAAATGCATATTTTTATGATTATATATTTATATTAAGTAACTGTTGTCATTATAAAATATATACGATATTTTTCTTACCTACGAATATAATAATCATAATAAATTTAGGATAAGTAATACAGATTGCACTGAAAATAACAGTCAAAATTCAACATTCAACAAGTAAAAATTAATATGTAGCAATAATTTTTGACTTATGTAGGCATCGAACAAAGCAGGCCAAATAATAACTAAGGGAAAAGGTTGTTTTCTAATAATATAATTATTCAAATGACTTCCTTTAAAATATAACATTATTATTGGTATTTTATCTGTTAAACTTGGATACTGTGTTGGTAAATAACCTGTAACTGTGTTTTAGTTTTATAGGCTATCGTTACGCAGTTAGGAAACGGCTGACTGAAGAGGGAATCGATTGTGGCGAATCCACAATATATATAATAGGGAAATAATTATATTTAAAAATATATCTCCATTTCTATATTTTATTAAGACCAAACACCGTGTTTGTCATTCACCGCGTAATGTCTCCATTTTATTCAGAAAGCAATCAACGCAGTGTCTTGACTATCCTAGGCGAGAAACGTGAATCTACCTAAAGCGTGAATCTGCTTTAGTTTTCGGTCTTATAAATATTGTTAAATAAGAGTTTTCAATGCTTATTTACGTTTTTAGATCATGTTTCTTTTTAATTTTACAAAAATATGCAAAACTGGTAGTGGATTAAAAAACACGTTCATAATTACAGCTACTTTAATTAAATTATTTTCGTTTATAAAATATAAAAAGTTAACTTATTATTTTACATCTCGAAGCTTTCATATTTTTAATTAAATATTATTCATATAGAAGTTTTCTCTATTTTTGTATAATTATAAATATAAGAGGCAGAGGTCATTGACTGAAAGATTAAACAGCTAAAAGTTCTAGACGGCTGCTGAAATTTAAAACGCGGATGTCTATTATATAAGCTTTTAGTATGAAAGATTTTTAGTATCTTAACCTATATAAGAGTGGAGTGTAATGTTAAAGTCTTGTGAAGCTTGTTACGTGAAGGAATTTTCTAGATTCTTTTTACCTTCACGCTTTTATCCCACATAGCAGGGTAGATAGAAAGTACCTACTTAAGACACTCCGTACTTAGCATTCCATCACATCCTAGACATTGCGTGGTGATTGACGGAACTCGACGCCGCACTTTGTCTTACCAAAGAGAGGAAAAGAGAACAATTTAAATATAATCACTCCCCCAAGTGGGAATCAAATTCAGAATTGATGGCGTCTACAGTCGGACACTTTCCTGATGCGCTACGACTGGCCTACATTATTATTAAGGTTACGCGTTTGTGTGTATATTTTTACAGCTTGAAGAATGAAGAGGATAATGACTGTGGACGAGGCGAAAGAGATATGCAGGGACCGCGACCTTTATCCCCGGCGGGGTAATCAGAGAGCACCGAGCGTTTGGCGCTCCATGCTCCCCGACTACCCCGCCAGGGATAAGGCGTGAATCGAGATATACTATGTTGAGTGGTATACTGAAGGCCCTGTGTTTTCTTACCAGAGCATTAGTAATTTCACTTAAGAGAGCTTCCGCTGTATCAACGTACCACGATGATCTTAATAGTCTTTTTTTTATTTTATATCCTATTTCAGTATTTTATAACGTAGCTATCTGTTAGAGAAAAGATTTTTGAATGTTATTATTTTCATAATATTTCTCTCGCTCATCTAACTAAAAATTAAACGAAATGAAACAAGCACAGTATAAATATACAAATTTTGAAATATTTTAGATTCTTTAAGCTTAATTTAAAATTAAAAACTATATATATAAATATAAATAAATATAAATATATATATATATATATATATATATATATATATATATATATATATATATATCTTACAACTCAACTTCTACGAAAATTCTTCCTAAATATTACGCACTTAAATATAGTACATCATATAATTAAATAAATATATACTCAGTACTTTATAGTGTTTAATTAGCTTGAAAGTCACACCGGGTCACCCTACCGAACGCCCGCCGGCCATACAACGTCTGCCCTTACATTCAGTATATAAATAGGACGTGGTAATTTATTTAGGTATTTTTATGGCGACAAGTGACCCGCATTGGCCTTAATATTGATGTAAAATGAAAGTAACTTTCCGAAGCTGCTTTTTTCATAATATTTGTTATTATACAATACTTGTTGTTTCTAGATTTTAAAACCAAAAAAAAACATATTATAATAATTTGCAGGGTAGTCAGTGATAACTAAGTGTCAAGACACTCCGTTGACTAAGTTCTCCTGAATTTAAGACATTGTTAATTAAGAGGCGAGCTCAACGCTTTTTCTTGTCAGAGAGATCATATTCGAGAGTAAAAATCGAACCTACAACCAATCGCGTTTGGCGCCAACCAATGGCGCCACCATGACCTTATCTAATATTTTAGAGGGTCAAATTTCAATCATGTAAATAGAAATTATAGTCGAAATATTTTTTATTTTTTTTCTATTAATTCAAGAATGTTTGAATTTCCTCATCAGCCAAAAAGTTTCTGAAGGCAAATTGAGAAAAAATTGAAATACGGTAAGGCCTTTCCGCTGAGGGATTTCCCGTTAAATGAAATTTTAATGCCAATTCCTTTGAATAAAACATATTAAATGATCTAACATTTATTTTTGTGTAGGTATTAATACCTATCATTTCTCCAAAATAATAAGGAGGCGCGTAAAAATTTAATCCTACCAAAATACTGCATCAATATACCGAGCGGCCGCGAGCGTTTAACACGTAATAAATTCATTTATAGCTGAACTTCAAAGGTTTAATTACAGAATAATATACCCAAGCACCCTTATATTTACTTTGCTGTGTTATATTTATTTTGTATATAATTTATTTAAAGTTATTATTTATATTAAAAATCTAGTCTAGACTATCTGTGTTGCTATCAGAAAAAGATCGTGAAGTTAGAAAATAAAAAAAATACTCACTAAGGCCATTATGGCAGGGGTGTAGCGTTTGACTATAAACACGATAGTTGTGGGTTTGATTCCGACACGTAATGATTGTATATAATTTTTTGAAGTCGTGAGTTCGGCCATTTAACAAACAATGTCTAAAATTTGAGAGGAGAATTGGCGATAACCTTCCCCAAGCTGACCGCCCTATGTCCTCTTAGGACAGAATCCGGCGCTTTCTTGAGCACTACTTTCGCATAAGAGAATATAACCGCTTCCCATAACGTGTTATAAGTTTATAAAAGATTTTTGTTTATTGATAAAGTGAGACACAAAGCTGCATCGGATATCGTAACTAAATCTTTAATTAGCATAAAAAAATACTTACTAACACAAGTTCTACAAAAATAATTATTGGATTTGGAAAAATGCTTTTCCAATGAAATTGCATGTGGACAGTTGACGTCATATGTATATGAAATCACATGTCAATAAATGTTGTCATATGTAGATACATGAAATTACATGTGGACACATGTTAAATGTGGAGGAGGCGCTATTTCATTAACGCAGTCGCCTCTGCCGTCGTTTAGATCTATTACACTATTCAACAATGCTAAGAAAATATATATATATATATATATATATATATATATATATATATATATATAAGGAGTCTAAATTGGTGAAAACTTAAGATCAAAGCTACATTCATTTATTTATTTTTAAAAATAATTTTCAGTACAGTGAATGTTAATATTATTCATTTATTTTTAAATGTAATAATTAGTACAGTAATGATAATATTATTTAACATTGAGAGTGACCAAGAACTAATCAAGTTTCCATAGATTATAGACTTTTAAAAAGTGTTTTTCATTAGTTTATTTTGCCTTTGTAAACAAAATAATTCAAGTATTACAAGGTAGATAACAATATTTTTACAGAATCAAACCAAAACTGTTGAATGATATATAAAATACATCTTAAAGTGTAAGAGAGGAAAGGATAATCTGGTGACGAAGTGAAGGTGCTTTCCAGTAGAGTTGGCTTAATCGGCTCAAGCGATAGTTCGTACCCATCCTACACCAGCGTTCAGGGAGTGAGCTTAGTGTAGGAAAAACTTGTTAAATAAAATATTATTCTTGCAACTGGAATGTGTGAAATCATTTTTTTTAGAAATAAATAAATAATGCCTTCACCAGGTATAATAAATTTCAATTTTTTCATAATATTTTTATTTCTTTCTTTAAGAAATGTATAGAATTTTTGGCTTATTTTCACTATACTAGACAGGTATAAGGTAATTCGGATGCTACGTTTTGTCTGCCTAGACCAAGAAAACCTTGTAATATACTTTAAATATGTTAGATAGTTTTTGAATCCAAAACCAACCCATTAAATTAAAAATCCCTGCGGCTCTTTTATACCGCCAAGTGGTCTGACTACTAACCCTTATCCGGTTACGTCGAAATTCTCATTGCTTATTACAACTCACTTTTATAGTAAGCATCTTTGTAGAGATATTTCTTATATATTTCTGCTACCCAAATATTATTACTAAGAAAAAATCGTTTGGCAAGAGAGAATGCTATTTATTGAACTTTTTAAAAGCCTAACTGATACTGACACTGCTCAAATCTTAATTATTTTATTACAGACCGAATTACATATTACATTGAATAGAAATTTCAATGAACTAATTAAAATTGACAAGAAACATTAAGACGGGCTATTTACAAGACTTTGACATATTTATGTTCAATTATGTACAATATTTCATGTAATAGGTAGATTATGTAACAATATTTTCAGTAGGAAATTGTTTATAGGTCTTATTACATTTGAACGAGGGTAGATATAAATAGTTATTGTCAATAATTAATTTGAAATACACTACACGAATAAATTCACATCGAATTTATTTCTTTATAAACATATTTTTTAATCTAAAACTTACCTGCATCCTGTTTTAATCACAAGTTACGCATCCTGCAATATCTCTTCCTTATTCAAGTTAACGTAAAGTAAAAAAGGTTTTTTTTAATATTTACTATATAACAATTGTTTCCAAGTTACTCCAGAACTAACTTCCATATCCATTTACTTCTATACAATAAAAATTTTCAGATTGTATTGTTTAAAGTTAGTTAATAACTAATATTTTGCTTCTGAATGTGTATAGACTTACTGAACAGAATGGTCCAGAAGTGAGTTCTTTAAATGAGCAAGAAAAGCGAGAGGGAAACGCCTGTCTGTGAAATTTTCGTCTAGAGCCATTTCAAAGCTCAACATATAATATTGTCTAGTAACAAAATAATATGGACTAGAAACAAAATAGGTTACGGCTGCAATGTTGTCATTTTAAGGTCGCTGTAGTATAGTAGATAATCTTTTCGTTATGGTTTTAAACTGTTGATTTATTTTTTTTTATGTAAACCCAAATCTATGATAAATACTTAAAACAACAAATGTAATAATTTTGATAAGAATTCCATAAATATTCTATTTATTTTTAGGACACTTTTTGCAATATAATCGCATCTATATAAAATATAAATATATCTACTTTTATACAGAACTACTTCAGATAAACAACCCCTTGGTACGTTATATTTGTGTAATTCTATCCGTTTAGGCAGCGCACGCAAAGATAGCTTACGGAAGGCAGGTTCTTTTCAGCCATACTTGATGTACATTGACTCGTTATTTTACAACAAAATGACATTTAATTGTTGTGCTACCTATGTTTCTGTAAAGTTTTATCAAAATCTGTTCAACATATAAGTCCCTATATACGTGAAATAATGTTATTTAAATTGAATGTTGTTTTAACAATAATTTAGGATCAACTTATCCAAACTTAATTAAATTTCAATGAAGTCAGATCACTAGTACTAACTATTAAATAAAAAATTCAGCTAGTAAAAGATTGTGCAGTAACATACAAAAATATACAGAACCACCATCATGACAGAAACGATCCGCTAAATATCTGGTGAAGTGTTCCGATTTGATGTCATGTAAGCCAGCTTTCTCTAATCCCACCTATCCTTTCCCCCAGAGTGTAGCGATTCCGACAGTTCTGGCTGCCAAGGTATCTTTTTTTATTCCATCCATCCCAAGGCCGGTAACGCATTCACAACTCTAATGTTGTGGATGCCCATGGACGAAGGTGACCACTTATCATCAGATGGACCTTCTGCTCGTTTACCTCCTTTTTCTATAAAAATCCTCCTTTTTGGAAGTTGATTTAGAAATATATATTTATACTGGCGTTTCTTCTATATATATATATATATATATATATATATATATATATATATATATATATAGAAGAAACGCCAGTATTAATTAAAAAAATGTTAATCATAAAAGAGGCCGGTCGTGGCGCAGTTGGACAGCGTCTGACTGTAAACACGATCGGTTGTGGGTTCGATCCCCACTCGGGGGAGTGACTATACTTAAAATTATTTTCATTTCTTCGCTCTGGTTCTCAAAGACAAAATGCGGCGTTGAGTTCCACCACTCAACACGCAATGTCTCGAATTCGGTAGAAAGCGAAGTATGGAGTGTCTGAATACTAGGTACTTTCTGTCTACCCTTTCTGGCTTTCTGCCTTTCTGACTGCTATGCAGGTAGAAGCGTGAAGCTAAAAAAAATGTTAATTTTTAATTCATAAAATTAAATAAAACAAAGTCGTTTAATTCTTACCGTTAACTAAAAGCAGTGTGACGTCACTATTTAAAAAAATCAAATTAAATCACTATTTAATAATTATATTATACGAAAATAAACTTTAAGATGTCTACAAACTTTAGACACTTACATATACTGCTGTAGCTGGTTATTTCTTTTTCTTTTTATTTATTACTATCAAATACAATTAACAAATCACCTTAACACAACATAAATACAAATAACCACTCAGGTTTATCTCGAGTGCCATATTCGTCTTATTTTATAATAATGAGCTTAAATAATATTCCTTTAACAATAGTTTGTAGTTCTTATCAATAATTTTAGATGGTATATTGTTATCTCGGCTATTTATTAAGTGAGGCATTATGTAATCCCTGGTGCGCTTACCGTATCAGAACTTAAGAATAGCGAGCCAATATCAAGCTCTTCAAACGTTTGTACGGTGTTTTATTAGATTTTCCAAGTATGAGAGTTCTCTACGTATAACACTAAGTAGGTTATGTGAAAAAATATAAACGTCTCTTTAAGCAAATCGCACACACACACACACACACACACACAGTCGCCTCTGTCGTCTGTACGTTTAGATCTATTACACTATTCAACAATGCTAAGAAAATATATATATATATATATATATATATATATATATATATATATATATATATATATATATATATATATATATATATATATATATATATATATATATATATATATATATATATATATATGGTCTAAATTGGTGAAAATTTAAGATCAAAGCTACATTCATTTATTTACTTTTAAAAATAATATTCAGTACAGTGAATGTTAATATTATTTATTTATTTTTAAATGTAATAATTAGTACAGTAATGATAATATTATTTAGCATTGAGAGTGATCGAGAATCAATTAAGGTTTCATAGATTATAGACTTTTAAAAATGTTTTTCATTAGTTTATTTTGCCTTTGTAAGCAAAATAATTCAAGTATTACAAGGTAGATAACAAATATTTTTACAGAATGAAACCAAAACTGTTGAATGATGTATAAAATACATCTTAAAGTGTAAGAGAGGAAAGGATAATCTGGTGACGAAGTGAAGGTGCTTTCCAGTAGAGTTGGCTTAATCGGCTCAAGCGATAGTTCGTACCCATCCTACACCAGCGTTCAGGGAGTGAGCTTAGTGTAGGAAAAACTTGTTAAATAAAATGTTATTCTTGCAACTGGAATGTGTGAAATCATTTTTTTTTAGAAATAAATAAATAATGTCTTCACCAGGTATAATAAATTTCAATTTTTTCATAATATTTTTATTTCTTTCTTTAAGAAATGTATAGAATTTTTGGCTTATTTTCACTATACTAGATAGGTATAAGGTAATTCGGATGCTACGTTTTGTCTGCCCAGACCAAGAAAACCTTGTAATATACTTTAAATATGTTAGATAGTTTTTGAATCCAAAACCATCCCATTAAATTAAAAATCCCTGCGGCTCTTTTATACCGCCAAGTGGTCTGACTACTAACCCTTATCCAGTTACGTCGAAATTCGCATTGCTTATTACAACTCACTTTTATAGTAAGCATCTTTGTAGAGATATTTCTTATATATTTCTGCTAACCAAATATTATTATAAAAGAAGAAGAAAGAAAAACATATAAGAAAAAATCGTTTGGAAAGAGAGATTGCTATTTATCGAACTTTTTAAAAGCCTAACTGATACTGACACTGCTCAAATCTTAATTATTTTATTACAGACCGAATTACATATTACATTGAATAGAAATTTCAATGAACTAATTAAAATTGACAAGAAACATTAAGAGGGGCTATTTACAAGATTTTGACATATTTGTGTTCAATTATGTACAATATTTCATGTAATAGGTAGATTATGTAACAATATTTTCAGTAGGAAATTGTTTATAGGTCTTATTACATTTGAACGAGGGTAGATATAGATAGTTATTGTCAATAATTAATTTGAATACAGCTACACGAATAAATTCACATCGAATTTATTTCTTTATAAACATATTTTTTAATCTAAAACTTACCTGCATCCTGTTTTAATCACAAGTTACGCATCCTGCAATATCTCTTCCTTATTCAAGTTAACGTAAAGCAAAAAAGGATTTTTTTTTTAATTTTTACTATATAACAATTGTTTCCAAGTTACTCCAGCACTAACTTCCATATCCATTTACTTCTATACAATAAAAATTTTCAGATTGTATTGTTTAAAGTTAGTTAATAACTAATATTTTGCTTCTGAATGTGTATAGACTTACTGAACAGAATGGTCCAGAAGTGAGTTCTTTAAATGAGCAAGAAAAGCGAGAGGGAAACGCCTGTCTGTGAAATTTTCGTCTAGAGCCATTTCAAAGCTCAACATATAATATTGTCTAGTAACAAAATAATATGGACTAGAAACAAAATAGGTTACGGCTGCAATGTTGTCATTTTAAGGTCGCTGTAGTATAGTAGATAATCTTTTCGTTATGGTTTTAAACTGTTGATTTAATTTTTTTTATGTAAACCCAAATCTATGATAAATACTTAAAACAACAAATGTAATAATTTTGATAAGAATTCCATAAATATTCTATTTATTTTTAGGACACTTTTTGCAATATAATCGCATCTATATAAAATATAAATATATCTACTTTTATACAGAACTACTTCAGATAAACAACCCCTTGGTACGTTATATTTGTGTAATTCTATCCGTTTAGGCAGCGCACGCAAAGATAGCTTACGGAAGGCAGGTTCTTTTCAGCCATACTTGATGTACATTGACTCGTTATTTTACAACAAAATGACATTTAATTGTTGTGCTACCTATGTTTCTGTAAAGTTTTATCAAAATCTGTTCAACATATAAGTCCCTATATACGTGAAATAATGTTATTTAAATTGAATGTTGTTTTAACAATAATTTAGGATCAACTTATCCAAACTTAATTAAATTTCAATGAAGTCAGATCACTAGTACTAACTATTAAATAAAAAATTCAGCTAGTAAAAGATTGTGCAGTAACATACAAAAATATACAGAACCACCATCATGACAGAAACGATCCGCTAAATATCTGGTGAAGTGTTCCGATTTGATGTCATGTAAGCCAGCTTTCTCTAATCCCACCCATCCTTTCCCCCAGAGTGTAGCGATTCCGACAGTTCTGGCTGCCAAGGTATCTTTTTTTATTTCCATCCCAAGGCCGGTAATGCATTCACAACTCTAATGTTGTGGATGCCCATGGACGAAGGTGACCACTTATCATCAGATGGACCTTCTGCTCGTTTACCTCCTTTTTCTATAAAAAATCGTTCTTTTTGGAAGTTGATTTAGAAATATATATATATATATCGGAGAAACGCCAGTATTAATTAAAAAATGTTAATCATAAAAAAGGCCGGTCGTGGCGCAGTTGGACAGCGTCTGACTGTAAACACGATCGGTTGTGGGTTCGATCCCCACTCGGGAGAGTGACTATATTTAAAATTATTTTCACTTCTTCGCTCTGGTTCTCAAAGACAAAATGCGGCGTTGAGTTCCACCACTCAACACGCAATGTCTCGAATTCGGTGGAAAGCGAAGTACGGAGTGTCTGAATACTAGGTACTTTCTGTGAAGCGTGAAGCTAAAAAAAAAATGTTAATTTTTAATTCATAAAATTAAATAAAACAAAGTCGTTTAATTCTTACCGTTAACTAAAAGCAGTGTGACGTCACTATTTAAAAAAATCAAATTAAATCACTATTTAATAATTATATTAATAATAGAAAATAAACTTTAAGATGTCTACAAACTTTAGACACTTACATGTACTGCTGTAGCTTGTTATTTTTTTTTCTTTTTATTTATTACTATCAAATACAATTAACAAATCACCTTAACACAACATAAATACAAATAACCACTCAGGTTTATCTCGAGTGCCATATTCGTCTTATTTTATAATAATGAGCTTAAATAATATTCCTTTAACAATAGTTTGTAGTTCTTATCAATAATTTTAGATGGTATATTGTTATCTCGGCTATTTATTAAGTGAGGCATTATGTAATCCCTGGTGCGCTTACCGTATCAGAACTTAAGAATAGCGAGCCAATATCAAGCTCTTCAAACGTTTGTACGGTGTTTTATTAGGTTTTCCAAGTATGAGAGTTCTCTACGTATAACACTAAGTAGGTTATGTGAAAAAATATAAACGGATCTTTAAGCAAATCGCAGCGTTGAGTTCCGTCACTCAATACTCAAAGTCTCGATTATGTGCGGAAATTGATATTGACAATAGACTTTCTCTGATTGACCCGCACTGGAGAAACAAACCGGAAGTTACGATTATATTTTTTTCCACGAACTACCCTACTACGAACTACCTTTTTTTGTGTTACGAAGGAGTGTGTGGAGCTTAGTAAAAATACTCAGTTTTTAGATGTAATAAGGTCAATTATTTACATAATATGTTCAAATATTTATGTTGTTCCATTTATTTTAGACTGATTCCTTAAAATAATTATCATTTAATAAATAATAATTATGTATGGCAATATAGAAATAAAAATAAAAAAAAAATTGTCTTAATATACGTACAATAGTCTTTATTCTCTGATGAAAAAGAAAGTCAAATCTACATTTTTTTTAAAATAAATGTTGCTATACTATAGAAGTCTTAAAATATTTTTTGTTATTTATTATTGGATTTGTTGCTAAACTGGCCACACTGGTGAGCTGAATGTTATTTTGACCGATATTATCTTTTAGAAATATAAATTAAGGACGTGTTAGTGTGTTTACAGAGGACTGATCTCAGCTAAGTTTAGATTAATTTTGAGAAGTTTCGTTATTAAAGTAGTTGTGTAAGACCTTTTGGTTACAACAATTCTTGCATATGTAATGTCAATGAATGTATATATATTATATATCTCTCACATTTTTATAATAAAAGTTTCCATTTCTCAGATATATCCAAAAACTTTTTTGGTATGTCATTGTCATTGAAGTATGTCTAAAATTCGGTGGAAAGCGGAGTACAAAGTATCCGAGGCCGGTCGTGGCGCAGTGAGGCAGTGTCTGACTGTAAATGCAGTCGGTTGTGGGTGCGATCCCTCTCAGGGAGTGATTATATTTAAATTACTTTCACTTTCTAGCTCTGGTAAGACATGGTACATGCAACGTTTCGAATTCGGTAGAAAGCAAAGTACGGAGTATCTTGACACTAGGTACTTTCTGTCTACTCCGTGGGATAAAAGCGTAAATAAAAAATAAACAATGAAATACTTAAAATTGAAGACAAGACATAGACAAGTCAAATGTGTATTTTTACTAATTAACTGATTTTAAATATTTTACTTAGTGTGTTTTAACTATAATGACATAACGAACCGTAGTCGGTACCTATTTGTCTCATAAGTCTCGAAGTCACCCAGCTAGCAATGGTTGATCCATTGGATGGATGATTCAATGGTAATTTCCTACACGATAGAATCAGAAACGAAGATGTTCATAACAAGAGGACAAAGGTAACCAACATTGCTCGAAGAATTACTCAGGTAAAGTGGCAGTCACAGCGAGCAGAACGGATGGCCGTTTGAGGCGTTAGGTTATTGGCCGGAGTGGCGGCCACGCATGAAGCGTGCATGATCGAGTGTCGTAGAAACCCTGTGTCCAGTGTGCCTTATAGGGCTGGGACTGCGACGAGAAATATTTTATTAATTAAAAAAACTAATTTTTATTTTAATAGCACTGAAGAATGCATCTGTACTATTGTGTATACTCACAGAGTACTTAAGCATGCAATAGTTCTAGTATATATGTACTTAGGGTTCTCGAAAACGATTCCATACATATCCACATACACTCAAAATGTAGATTGATTTAGCAATTCCATTATTTCTTCCTTTTTTAGCTTCACGCTTTCATCCCGCATAGCAGGGTAGACACAAGTATCTAGTATCAACACACTCCGTACTTCGCTGCCATAATATATTTATAAATAAAGTTTCTATAAATTAGTGCTAGTGTCTGACTGTAAACGCGATGGGTTGTAGGTTCGATTCCTCGAGGGAGTGATTATATTTTAAATTATTTTCACTTCCTCACTCTGATAAGGTAAAGAGCGGCGTTGAATTCCACCACTCAACACGCAATGTCTCGAATTCGGTGGAAAGCGAAGTACGGAGTGTTTTGACACGAGGTGATTTCGGTCTACCCTGCTATGCGGAATAAGTGAAATTCACCGATACAGATGTTGCTATTCAAAAGTCCCTCAACAAAAGGATACTGGTATAGCGACCAAAAACATTTGTCACGTCATCATTTATTTTTTCCCGTCATGTATATGATGTTCACACAAAAAGGTACACATGACAATGACATGACATGACGCAGTGCGATGACATGAGATAGCATTAACTAGACTATTTCTTTATATATTGTTAACTCTACTTTACATTGACGTCGAAAAATATTTGATTAATATTTGACTATTTTTATAGTCTTATTCCACACTACAATTAGAAAATGTTTTTGAAAAAACGAATAAAATTTTGGACGCAGCGAGATTCAAACCCAAGCCTCTTGGAAACTGGCCAAAAAGTTTATTGCTTTTTTTAAGTATCAAGTATCACGTTCTATACCGCATTGAGCTGCCTGAAGTTCAAGCTGTATATATATATATATATATATATATATATATATATATATATATATATATATATATATATATATATATATGTAAAGTATCGACCCGAAATTCAAGACTCTTTTCACTTTTTCCAATTCCACGTCAACATGGTCATCATATTTCATTGGAAGGCAATTTAAACCATCGACACCCACGGCTATGATTAATCTCAGTACTAATTAATGACACGCTTGTCACCCAGATTGATATTGCGTAATCAACGTGTTTCAATTATAACACCGTGTACGCATACTGCGGAGGACACAAAGAATTTCTAAGCTCTCCATCTTTTTCCCTTTAATTAGTTCAAAAGTATGCTCTTTAGTTCAAAAGGATGATAATACCGTCATGGTACAATAAGAATATCTGGATATACAGGTGGTGTACTAAAATGTTTTTTTTTATTTTCCTCTCGCTTAACCTTATATACGTGTTAAATTAGACTAAAATGAACACTTATTTTTACACTATAACTTGTGCTTTTATTGATTGTTATAATTAAAAACCCGACTGCGATTAAAAACTTAGTTTTAAAATCTGCCATTTTCTTTTTCCAGTAATTTTATATATTCAGTGACACACGTTCTTTTATCAAAATCGATTCACGGGTTTAGCAGTTACGTGTGAACTAAGAAACGGACATACACACATACTTTCATACGCGGTAACAACATAACACTCCTTTTGGCAGTCGGGTAAAAAACGATCATCAATACAATAAACTATAACATATCTAATACTTACGTAACTCACATTTCATTTGATAATATCATAATATAATACAAATTTGCCCACAGATGTTCAAGTCTACCACGAACATGCTGTTTCATAAACGGTTATGTGACCACTGGCGTGTAAAATATTTAGTCATACGTGAAATGCGATAAAAGATGCCCTTAGCATGATGATATATAGGTATTAAGGGAAAGCTTAACAGGTTTACAGTATATAATAGATAAATTTATATATACAGTATAATAGTTTTGAACTTCAGTCTTTTGCCCATGAATTTCATACTTATTGAATTTGAAATTTAGTTGGAAAAGAAAGCGTTGAGTTCCGCAACTCACCCTGCAATATCTCATCTATTCTGGCGGATATAACTAAACATTCAAATACATTTACCATTAACTATTATTACTAAAGATAATACATTTAAATATAAAATTTACATAAACACTACTGTTCTCTATAGTTCTTGCTGATTTGCACTAATCATCAATTTGCCAAATTGCATAATCACTATACTAGATTTCTAATTAAACTTCAACTGACGTAACTATAGAAATGAACAGATGCTAATCACCGTTTGCATTTATTTACGATGAAGGTGTTACTGGGACTGGGCTTATTATTATATTAAAAGATATTAGAGAAATATTTTACATACTGACAGTAAGCAATATTGATTTTTCTGAGCTTAATAGAAAGAATTGAGTAACTGGTTAATCGCAAAAATAAATTGGCAATTTCAAAATGGAAGGTAAAAACAATATATAAAATTATCGACGGGTTGGCTTAAAGCTTTAAGAGGCCGATCGTGTCGCAGTGGGACAGCATCTGATTGCCAATGCAATTGGCTGTGGATTCAATTCCCACTTGGAGGATTATACTTAAATTCGTTTGTTCGCTCTGGTAAGACAAAAAAGCGGCATTGAGTACCGCTACTCAATACTTAATGTCTTGAAATTATTCAGGACGTTGTAAAGTATTATTATTAAACTGAAATTTTCAAACTAACCTTACTCTGAACTTTTAAATAGCATAAAATAAAAAAAGTATCTTAAAATATGCTCTGAAAAATTTAGAATCTGTGGGGTGAATATCCGGGTCCGGTCCATTCTAAAAAAATGGTTCAGCTGTTAGCTACATTTTTCAGTGCTACTTGAAAATTTCAGAAATTTTAAAATATAATATACTATCGTATTTTAAATAACTTGTTTTTTTTATTCCCAGTTTCAAAATCCTTCAAGCCCTCTCACCAATTAAGCTACTATACATACATCGTTACCACATTTTTTTATTTAGTGTTATTGTTAAATTTAGGAAAAGATTTATTTACATATTTTTATGTAAATAAATTGCTCAAAAAGAAAGATAAATAACAATAATTAATAATAAAAGATTATTTATATTTTTTCAGACAATTAATTAATTTCATTAATAAAATCTATACGAGGCTTTTCGAATCTTATTTAAACAGTAGTGAATTAAAGTTACGATACTACGATTTCTTGTGAAATGCTATATATATATATATATATATATATATATATATATATATATATATATATATGTGTGTTTTTTTACATTAGGACTAGGGATGGATTATGTGGAACTGTGGACTGCCGATTATAGGCCATATGATGCTCCTCCTCAACCCACATTCTACGTGATTATCTTATAAATAAACTAAATGGCACATAGAGGTCAACCCTGAGAAAAGTGTCTCAATTCTTTTCCCTCGTCGTACAGTCCTCGTCGGCATTACCTTGTACCTACGACGAATTATTGCCCATGGGTTTACGCGGCGGGCGCGCCGTGGTACTTATATAATGTAGATCTCCACAGAGACATTAAGTTAGACTCCATCAAAGAGCACTTCGCAAATTTTCTAGTAGCTACTTAGAAAGAGCACCTACTCATCCAAACCCGCTGGTGGTAAACACCTGCGATTACAATACGGCCCGACAATTATGGAGACCCCGGCAGGCACGTTCTATCAAAAAAGCTGAAGGTCAGAGCTCTTGCAGCTCGGCGTCCCACGAAACCCGGTGGTACTGTCAAGGTTGGTAGGGCATACTACACAATCGACCTTCTCAACCGCCTCTAGTCGATATACGGAAACCCCGACCTTCCGAGACCCAATTCACCTTCGACGACCTGCCCAAAGTGCGTGAGGAAGTGACCAGCTTACAATTCTTCGTTCCAGGAGATTATGTAATCAGCTGCTCCAAGGTGACCGTCAAAGGCGGCGAGCAACTCACAGTCAATGGCAATCTAACTGGAAGGAAATTTATATCTACCATTTAGCAGCTCTTTAGATCTGATGCTACGTAATGTAATAAAAAAAATAGATCGGAGTGATTTTTCTTTCATTTTTATAATAACTACTTCCTTCGGTGTCGTTAAACGTAGAAAATGCATTCAACCGCACACCAACATTATGACTATCCTTAAAACAATAAATCCTTATACGACTTCAACTATAAGACATTGTTTAAGCGTTTCAAGTTAACGAAGATCGTTAAGTTACTTAATTACTTAGCTCTGTTTTAGCATCTATTCTAATGCATTTTGCGGTAGTGTTGATTAAATATGTCGGTTTTATAAGTTTAATCACTATTATTTATCTATATGACTGTGGGTTTGGATTTTAAATCTTTGTTTGGATCTGGTACTTTTTTAAATATAAAATTTATTGCACTACAGAATGGATCTGTGCCTTTTTTTTCCTTATTGTTATTAATCTGTCATTCGCATATTCGATTACTTAGAACCTATATTTATAGTTAAGTGATTTTTTGAAAAAAATAAATGTAATATCTACGTGGTACATTTATATAAATTATTATTAATATTAAACATAGAAAACCCTAAAATATTTTACTATATACATACTTTTATGTTATCATTTGTAAAAATTTATAGGATTCTAAAAGAAGTTTCTATAATTATATTGAATTACTGCTATTGGCGATCACATTTTAAGTTAGATGAAATCGTTTCCTACTACTATAGTATAGGAGTAGACATATAAGTATTATATATAATATTTATAAAAAAACATAATATTATCTCGTGTGAGTACATTATATGACGCTAAAATTTTGATCTTGCCAATTATGCTTTAACAGCACTTCCCTTTATCGTTACTGTAACAAAGAAACAGGGAGCCCTTGTTTTCTTTTCAGTAGTTAATTAGGACTAAGGATTCCTATTCACGCAATAATGATCGCATTGTGTAAATATAAGGGAGAATATAGGAAATGCTCGTAATTATATGAAATCCGTATGAGAATTATCTCTCGCTCGTTAACAAAATTAGTATTTTAAACAGGAAATTAAAATATATATACACCCATCTACCTACTATTTCGTTTATTATTTATTTTTCTTTTTGAAGCGTAATTTTAAAAGAAGTTTATATTATTATAGTATTTTTTTGCTTCACGCTTGTATTCCGCATAACAGGGTAGTAGTATCTAATGGCAAGACACTCCGTACTTCGCTTTCCACCGAATTCGAGACAGTGCGTGTTGAGTGGTAGAACTCAGCGCCGCACCTTGTCTTTGACGAGAGCGTGGAAGTGAAAATAATTTAAATATAATCATTCCTCCTAGTGGGGATCGAACTCACAACTAATCGCGTTTACAGTCAGACGCTCACTGCGCCACGCCACGCCTCAGTATTTTGTATAGAGTTACTAAAAATTCTATTGTTGTTAAAGCTAGCTGAATTTCGAAGTTGTTTCAAAATATCAGTAAAGGAGGTAATAGTGGTACAGTGGGACTATGTCGATTTTGTAACAAGATTGGTTTTGTATCCAAATCCAACTCGGAATGATTTTACTTAAAGTATTTTTATTTCTTCCCTCTAGTGACGAAAAAGTGTGTTAAGTTTCGCTACATATCACGCAATTTTTTAAATTCAGAATAAAAGCAGCGCATGGAGTTTCTAAACACGAGATTTCTCTCATATTCAGGTTTTTATTAGTAAAAAATATATAATTTTTAAGACATGCTTATTTTGGTAAAAAAATTTTACACATTAAAAATCAAACTCTAACCTAAGCTTCTTATCGCAAGGTTTTCAAGAGACGTTAATTTTTTTTACGTTTCTCCTAATGAAGCTTGAATATACATCACACAACCATACCTAAAAAATATCTTATAATTATTTAATATGTAATAATTAAAAAATATTTTTATAAGATATGTTGAATTAGAGGCCAATCGTAGCGCAGTGTGACAGCGTCTGACTGTAAACGTGATCGGTTGTGGGTTTGATTCCCACTAAGTACTTTCCGTCTACTCTGCTATGCGGCACAAAAAGCGTGAAACTAAAAATTTATATATATATATATATATATATATATATATATATATATATATACATATATATATTATAGGAAATACATATTCGATGTTACATTCAAACTATAACAAAATTCAATTTGAACACACACTAACTTTTTAAGTGTCCAATCCATGCCAATTATATTTTAATGCCCTTTAGAATCAATATTCAAAGGACTACTTTTGATAAGTTTTTAGTATTTTTTAAAATTATTTTAAGATACTTCTCGTACTTGTTTAATAAACTTGACTAATTTTCTTTCATGTTTTCGTAACGCTCATGAATTTTGTTTTAAAGAATATACTTGAGTACTTCTGTAGATAAAATTAAACAGGAAATAAGGATAAACCAAAAGTTATGTTATCTATATTACATATTTACGAACATTACGAAAAAAAGGCTGATATGCCGCGGTGGGTGCGCAGTGAGATAGCAACTGCAAACGCGATCGTTTGTGGGTTTGATTTCCACTCGAGGAATTGTAATGGTCGTAAGTCGAATTTCATAAAAAATAAATAATATAATATGATAGACGTATATGTATATATAATATAAGCAAATATAATGGATTTTAATTCTTATTTTTTATTGTTATTATTTTAGTTGGTTAATGAAATATATACAAAAGTATATAAGAAATATTCTATTCTCCACATATTATACTACATATATGTGTGACAAAAACTATATAAAAATTGAAATATTCTTTAGAAAAGTTTTAAGTATATTTTTTGTCGTACGTGCGAATGGTCGTAAGTCGAGGTGATCGTTACTCGTCTTACCCTTATGAATGGTCGTTTAAAGTGAGTTCCGCCACTCAACACGTTAATGTCAAGACATTAACGTTAATATAAAATCAAGATTTTGGCGAAAAGCGGAGCACGAAGTTCCTTAACAAAGTCTGATATGCGTTAAAAAGGCTTAAAATTAAAAAAGAAAGACCGTTTGCGTGCCTGACTCCAAAGTTATTGGGTACATTTATTTTATTATTATCTCCCCTAAGATAAGACGAAATGCAGCAGTGAGTTTCGCCTCTAGGTAAGTATCACTTCCAGGAAGGAAGCGAAGCACGGGATGATACCACATGTTTTCTACACAGGAAAAAATTCTAAGCAGAGAAACTCATTTTTCCTTCACCTAGATTTTACGGTAGTATAAGGTTATGTTGCAAAATTCGCTTGACATTTCTAAAAAGGAATAAGACTGAAAGAATGAGTAAAAAATATAGTTATATAAACAAAAAACAAAACTTTGTATATTTTTAAACGTCCCATTATTGTGTCCACGGGGCATTCTCTATTATTAGCTATTACGTTTCGACGTTTCATTACGTTAAAATTTACAGGCATATTGTACGGAAAAGTTTCGAGAATTCGCCCTAAGAAATGGCTTAATTAATATATTAGATGAGCTTTAATAAGTTTGCTTAATTTTGATTGATTGATTCGTATAACAGGCATATTTTCATTTGAGGAATTTAATATTTTCTCCTTTGATATTATCATGAAATATATAGATAATTAAAAGGATTTTTTAATGTTGCATAATACATTATGTTTTGAAACATCATGGCCACGTTGAGAAAATGAATAAAGAAAGATTTATGAAGCAAAGGTGATACGAGAGATCGGAAAAGACCTGGATTCGAAAAGACAGTATCCAGGATACTGGAGGAAGGTCACGTAAAAATATGAGGACCCCATGTATAGCTTGTATAAAAAGGTCATTGACAATAGACAATGCGAAAGAAGAAGTGCACTACGTAGTCATTGACGCTCCCTTCTCTATAATTACCCCGCCAGGTTTCACAGGTCATCGAACATCAGATTGAATTAACATATGTATATGTTTCTATGAATTTTATAATAATAAAAAAACTGTTGGATTTTTCATAATATGAGATATTCAAGTATATAAACTTTTTAAATCATTTTTTTAACATGACACGCAACGCGTTTTTACCATAAAAGTAACTATTATATAATATAATATTTTATGTGTGGTGCAGCACTGGCGGAAAATATAAAAAGATGCATTAAGAAATCCATACTCTTCGAATACATGTAACCTAGTGCACTTAAAGTAAATTTATAGTAAAAAATAAACATATCGTTTTGTTTACTAATTAAAGTAAATGTAGTTTAATTATTACTGGTGCAAGTAAAATATTTAGTCCCGTATTCACTGGAAGGTCTTATCAACAAAGTCCATAAAGATAGAAATGAGAATAACATTATAATTCTTTGATAAATAATTTATTTTAGATTGATTTTCATGTTTAATTACTTGTGCTTGAGACTTCATCCACGTGAAACTAAGTACCTCTCGAATTTTATGTTATAATTATAAAATAAATATACAATTTACTCCTTATTATACCAGCTATCTATTAGTGCAAGCCCCATCTAAATGGGTTAAGCCATTTCAGAGATTAGCCGGTATAAACTGACAGACAGATAAAAAAAGTAAAATGTCATTTTAATATATGTTTAGTATACGTATTTATACATCTAATAAAAAGCGGTTACTTTTATATTATAAACAGATCCTACAAATTGTATTACTTTGTATATATTATATAATATGTTTATTATTCTCTATACTTTTGTCCAGACCGTCTTAGCGCAATGTAATGGACATCGTTTGACTATAAAACTTGGTGGTGGTTTTGATCCCGACTCGAGACCCGATATACCAATATTACATAATATTCCTATCATCACTGGTAAAATAAACCACGGCGTTGAGTTCCACTTACCAGTACTGAATGTCTTGATTTCGGCTAACTGAAGAACGACTGGATACGGGAAAAGCTACTTGTAACTGTCTAAATTTCAATGGGAAACCCTTATCTTGTCTTACAAACTAGTACCATTGACCGCATAGCTTAGTTATCTAAATAGGGTTTTGAGAGACTACCTAACCGCGCTAATGGCCTTTATATTAATTACTCAAAGTATTGTAGACTAGTAGAATCATCAGATTGTACGCGGTAATACAGAGTTCGATTTCAACTGCAAATATTGAAAGTTCATAACTGATCTAAATGTAATTATTTCTTAGAGTCCAGTGAACGGTTTTTAACATTTTTAAGCAATTTCACAATTTTCAGCCTAGTAAAGTTAGTGTCTAGACACTCCGTTACCCTTTATTTATTAATATACATACAGATTATAGTATTTACGTTTTATTTTAGTCTGAGCAGTACTTACTTTAAAATATAGTTAACAATATAAAAACTTTGTTCAAAATATAATATTTCATATTTTCGATACGAAATATATATTTAATTAATTCAAAAAAATACCTAGAATTTATTGCTTTCAAGCCTGGTAAGCTCAATAACTAGTCAAATCATGATTTAGATTTATTAATGTCAATAGATAAGCTATCCTTTAAATTTATTAAGAATCTTTCTTTATAGAAAAAGGAGGTAAACGAGCTGAAGGGCCAGAGTTGGATACATTGCTGGCTTTACAATGGAAGTGAAAGGAGACAGGATAGAAAGCTATAGTGGCCTCGGCAGTCAGAACGGTCGGAACCACTACACTCTGAGGGAAATTATGGGTGGGAATAAGGAGAGCTGGCTTACATGACATCGAACCGGAACACATCACATCATGTCATGACAGTAGTCGCCAGCCAGTCGGAGGATTTACTTCCTACCACCAAATTAATGAAATACCCACCTCTTACGGGACGCTACCCAGCAGCTACCCGGAATTGTATTCTATCCACTTACAGGGAGTCTGATCATTAAATACAAATTTCCTTAACCTAATAACAAATTTTTATTGACATTATTATAATATGGCGACAAAAATGTTTCCTTCCTCCAAAAACAATTTCATCGTATCAAGGAGCTTCAAAGGAACAAAGAATCGTGTAATAAGGACGAAGGGTTTAGATAACATCACTTTTGCTATATTATTTGCGACTTAATATTAAAAGAACTGGAAATATTTTTCAATATTTATTTTAGCTTCACGCTTTTATTCCGCATAACAGAGTAAACAGGAAGTGTTTAGACACGCCGTATTCCTTTAGTATATTGCTGGTTGAGCGGCGGAACTAAACGTCGCGCTTTCTTTTACCAGAACTATTATAATAGAAAATGAAATTAATAAAAATATAATAATTTTCCCATGGCTCGAATCGATCATGATACAGTCTCCACTTAGTTACTTATTTCATAAATTTAACTAATTCGTTAAAAGGAAACCATAAGCAACACGCCTAACCAGCCATGGTAAAAACACCATCTTATTACATCATATTACAATAGGCCTTATAATTACGCCTAATTAATCAATAATCGGGAATTAAAATATGAATGCATCTGAAAACTATTTTGAACTGTGCAATGTATATAATGTTAATTACAATTCAAATTAAACTTTTCTGATAATTTTAAGGTTTTTATAAATAATTCTAAAGGTAGATTCCATTTTTACCATGTGATGTACAAGCTACTATGTAAATCTGTTAAGAGCTTTTCGACATGTTCATTAGTAAAAACAAAAAAAGCCACTTGAAAGAACTACTAAGTATATAGAAAGTGACAAAAATCATAGTATCCATTGTTAGGCACTAATTGGGCAGGTAAAATGAAACCATTTAAGGTAAAGGAAATTATAGTCAATATAATTTGACATTACGAGTGCACTGTTTTATACGCAGCATTTATAAGAAACTAAGTTAAGTGATTACAAGATTAATTGGTATTTCTATTTTTTACATATATTCTACATTATAAATTAGTTGAATTAACCTATAAAAATATTTACGTATCTTTTATTGTAATAATTGTTTCAAAATACCATATATTAGGATAATAAGATCTTAAATTTACGCAATTTTTATACATTTTAAATGAAACTATTTTAACCGGATTAATCGCGTACAGACAGAGTCAGACAGAAGTAGACAGACTCCTGTCTACTTCTATCTGACTCTGGTCTACCTGAGACCACGGACTACTGTAAAGTATTCGAAAAGTCATTATCCTCTTCAACAGCTGGCATAGATGAATAGCTAGAAACAAGTTAGTGTCAACATTACCATTTCTCTCTCCATTTTATTCCAGCGAAGAAATATATTTTAAACATAATGATACTCTCGGGTGTACATCGAACCCACAACTAATAGTGTTTTCAGTTAGTCCCTATCACACTGCACCACAACGGCTTTAGAAATAATCCACTAAATATTAGTCTATTTAGTAAATAAAACATATTAAAATAAATTAGATATACGTTCTTTAATAATAAGTGACTGTAAAGCCATTCGTAAATATGACAACTTTTTAACACATATATATCTAACATTGCATTATACTATTGTATTTTTTTAGCTTCACGCTTTTATCCCGCATAGTAGACAGAAGTAGGGAACGCATAGTAGACAGGGTAGACTGCAGTAGAATAAAGAAGAAATTACCTAGTGTCAAGACATTCCGAGACATTATGAGTTCGAGACATTATGAGTTGAGTGGTGGAACTCAACGCCGCACTTTGTCTTACCAGAGCGAGGAATTGAAAATAATTTAAATATAACCACTCCCACGATTGCGACTGAACCCATAACCGATCGCGTTTACAGTCAGACACTATCACACTACACCACGGCCAACTTCACTATTGTCTTTTCGTAACAAAATTTACTTCAAAGAGAAGAAATGTCTTTGGAACTACTTAAAGCTCTCGCATTACCTATTCTACTTGAATCTCTGCGGAGATTGAAATCATCGATAAAACAAAATACAATATGCGAATGTAATGTAAAGGAATTCACATTAAATATTTGAATATACAATATTTGAATTTCCTTTCATTTCATGTTTTTTTTTTCGGATTTAATATCAACACGTTTCCATTTATGGACTATGATACCGCAGTGGAAATACATCTGAATGTAGACGCGATTGGCTGTGGGTTCTATTTCTATTTCCCCACTCCGTTGAGGTAACAGACGGTATTGAGTTTCGCCAGTTTATATATATATATATATATATATATATATATATATATATATATATATATATATATATATATATATATATATATATATATAAATTGCTCCACTTTTCGCCAATTTCAATTATTGAATGTATTGAATTTGAAGAGTGCGTGTTGAGTTGCGGACTTAACGCCTCACTTTGTCTAGAGTGAGAAAATGATAATAACTGAAGTATAATCATTTCATCATGTGGGAATCAAACCCAAGACCGATCGCGTATACACTCAGATGCTGTTCTACTGCATCACGACCAGTCTTAAGTGTATTTTATCTTCGAATAAAAAAAATATTTTCAGAAAATGTATAAATAGTTAAACGGACCTGCGTCTCTTCAAAACCGTCCAAGCGGTCTGACCCTTCTTCGTCGAAATTCTAACACGCTTCTTACAACTTGCCAACAACAAAAAGTTAAAGTATATTTTCCTTATCTTAAGTATTTGAATACCGCTTTAAAAAATTCAAATACATCCTGGGTAAACAGAGAAGTCGTGTTTTCAAATCTAAATAACCATTAAATTAAAATTACTTTAACTGTATTAATCGCGTATAATGTGAATATAGATAACTAAACATTTTTAAAAGTACCCACAAGTAAGGTTCCAACCCACGACATTTAAAAACTATCCAAGCACTCACCGGCTGCGTCAAAATGTACGTTTGTTGCAACTAATTAATATTGTCAGCATCACTGTAGAGAGATTTTTACAAATTTCTGCTACTTAAAGATTATTAAGTAATAATCGATTGGCAAGAGAATGTTATTGATTTTTATTATTTTTACATAGTAGTTCTTCGCTCTGGTATGACATCAACACATCGTAAATAATATCTACACACTTGTTCAAAGCAGTCGCGTGTCAGTGAGTCAGTGTCTTGAAAGTAGGTTGTCTCTAACCAGGGTAGTATGCAGGAAAAAGCGTGATGCTATTCATTATAAGCTATTTATTAATATTTTCCCTATTTTTATCATTCTTCATTGCGATTAATTGTGGGTTCAATTCCCTCTCGATGCAATATTCTGTATTTAAAATTATTTTCATTACTCCGCCCTTGTCAATTAAAGTGCAGCGTTGAGTTCCACAGCTTAACACGAAATCTCTTAAATTTTGACGGAAAGAACAGAAACAGAAAGAAAAGAATATGTTTAAATTTAATTTAACCAATAAATATACAAAGAATATGATAAAAAAATACTGGAATGAAAAGTGAGCATGCTTTCAATGAATACGTTCCAATGTATAAATATTCTGCTACTTATACCTTCAGTTAAATGGCCAATTGAATATTATAAGCAAAATTTCTACTTGTAAATATATATAATAGACTTTCGATATTCACAAATTGCTTCATAATAAATTCTTATGTGACCTCAATGTTGGATAGCTGGCATGCCAAATGTTTTAGGTACTTATATTTATACCGAAGAGCGAATTCCAATATTCCTTTATAAGTATTTCAAACGTTTAATGCTATTAAACGTAACGTTGTAATATATACAAATAAATAATATTGGAGTGTCTGTTTGTAATATTAAAATTACTGCTTTTTAACAAAATGGTTGTGTATACACATAAGAGTGCATTATGTGCAGACAAAAAGATTTTTTCTGTCTTTTTGTTTCGGCTAATCTCTGGAATGGCTGGACTGATTTTGACTTTCATTGAGAGATAGCTCATATAATAAGGAGTGACAGGCGATTTTTTTATTTTAGAATAATAAAGTAAAGATCCAGAGATGTTTAATTCTATGGCACTATCAAAAAATGTAAACAATTTTGATAGTGCCAAACGCACATTGATTTAGTAAACTAGATTCCTTGTTTACACATACACTACACGTTACCTTGACGTTTTGTGTTTAATATTTATTTTATTAATTTAATGTATTTTAATAGTTTGAAAAGATAGGTGGTTTGTACCTATGCATGTAAATTTTAAATATGATTCCGACTCTTTTGTCCGCATTGTGCTAGTTAAAGGGGTCCGAAGCTTTTCCTACGTGTATAATATGAAATAGAAAGCTGATAAAATAACTCTTATGTAAATAATATCAATTTTGAAATGTCTTAATGGAATTTACGCTTTTATCCCGCATAACAGGGTAGACAGGAAATACCTAGCGTCAAGGCGTACTGTACTTTGCTTGCCACCCAATTTGAGAAATTCTGTGTTGGATGACGCAACTTAACACTGCGCTTTGCTCATATCAGTGCGAGAAAATGAAAATAATTTAAATATAATCATTCCCATAGTACTTCGATTTGTATGTTCTAGCTATAAATTCTTCATAATTCTTCATAATTCTAAGCAGGGTAGTCAAAGACAACTTAGTGTCAAGACAGTCTGTTAACTGTTATCCTTTCGAAATTGAGACATTTCGTGTTCAATGGCTCAACGCCGCGCTTCGTTTTACTAGAATGGAGAAATAAAAATAAATTTTAATAATAATCCATTTTCTGAGTTTGAGAATCGAACCGGAAGGGCCGCTCATGGCGCAGTATGACAGCGTCTGACTGTAAACGCGACTGGTTTTGGGTCCGATCCCCACTCGGGGAAGCGATTATATTTAAAATTATTTTCACTTCCTCCCTCTGGTAAGACAAAGTGCAACGTTGAATTCCACTACTCCACACACAATGTCTCGAATTCGGTGAAAAGTGAAGTACGGAGTGTCTTGACACTAGGTACTTTCTGTCTACCTGGCTATGCGGGATAAAAAGCGTGCAGCTAAAAAAAAAAAGAATCGAACCCACGAATAATCGCGTACAAAGTGTCACTATCCCACTACGATGAAAGACTCTTTCTTATTATTAAATTCTTAGAATTTCTTAAATGACTAGTTGTAATAGAAGCGTTATGAAAATGAAAATAACACAGACATTTTGTATGCGGCAAAACGTACATTGTAAAGCAAATGTCACCAAATTCAATACTTATTAAAATAAAGTATTGTAAAATTGATTATGTATATTTGATAAGCCTTTTTTATTATCAGTGCTATTATCAGTACTAACGAATTAGTTATTAAATAAAGATTATTTTATACTAAAAATAAGAATATTCTCTCATTAGTCTGTAAAAAGTAATTTGTTAAGAATACAAGAAAGATGAAGAAAGGAGGAAATGATTATATTTAAATTATTTTTATTTTCTCCCCATGTTAATAGTAAACACGGCGTTGACCGGCGTTGACGAGTGGGGAATCACTTAACACGCAACGTCTACAATTCAGCGGAAAGCTGAGTACAGTATCTTGACACTATGAACTTCCTGTCTACCCTGCATTTTAGCATAAAAGAAGTAACGCGAAGATAAATATATTCAAATTGTTATACTAAAACAAAGCATAGAATAATAGAATAATTTAAAGATATTTCAAATATAACTGCGAAGTGTTGAACTTTTTCCAACTTCAACAAGCTTACTCTTTAAATAACTTTCACCAAGTTTGTATAAGACATTTAAAATTCTTTCCCCAGTAATAGTATAATAGGTACTTTGTGTAAGCATAAACAACTTACGAAAATGGATCTCACTCAAGATTCTCTCCGCGGCTCATTGCCTTAAAGAAGCGAATGTAGTGGTAATTTCGAATATTTTTTATGCAAATCAACACTAAATATTCTAAAGCTGTTACTGGAAACTTCGTAGATACTAAATATAGCTCATATTAAATTGAGTGTTTATTTCAACATTTTGACTATTATAGTCAGAGCGTGGCGCGGTCGCTTGTGGGTTCACTTCCTCGCTCTGATAAAAGGGTATAGGCGTATAGTTCCACCACTCAACACAATGTCTCAAATTCGATGAAAAGCGAAGTATAGAGTGTCTTGACACTAGGTAATTTCTGTCTATCCTGCTATATAGAGTACTCTAGTGTCAAAACACTCCGTACTTCACTTTCCACCGAATTCGAGACATTTCAATATTCCATTTCGTGTAAAGCGAAGATGGATTCGATTTCCCTGTACTTCCGTTATGATTATTAGATTTGATTCTTATACTCGTATATAAGACTACATTCCATTTTTACAGAGTTGGCGGTGAGAATCTTCGTTAATAATTATGTTTCCTTTCTAGTAAGTTGCGGCCACCGTGGCGCAGTGGCACACTTCTGACTGCAAATACGGTTGGTTGTGAGTTTGATTTCCATTCAAGGAAATGATTATACTCAAAGTTTATATATATCATTTCTCCGCTATGAAAGACAAAGCGCGGCGTTGAATTCACCACTCATCACACTATATCTTGATTTCAAACTTTCCGTTTCATTTATCGAAGTGTTGCCACGCCTATACGCGGGATAAATCGTGAAATTGCACTAGTAAGTGAACACGATATATCGCTAGAGGCGCAGTAGATTAACGTTTGACTATTAACATGAACTTTAGGTTCGATCACTCATTCATCTCTCTTCTCTAAGATATATCACTGCGTTAAGTTTCGCTATGCAATACGTTGGATCAAAATTTTGAGTGGAGAGTTAAGAATAAAATATCCTGACACTGGCTTCTCTGACTACCCCTGTCACACAGGGAAAAACGTTAAGCTGCTTATAAAAACGAGTAAAAAAATTCATAATATAAAAAATCAACCGACTGACAACAAAAGCTTAATAACAAAAACAGTCCCTTTCTCGCCTTGCGAGTGTATAAAAATATTGTTTTATTTTCATGACAAACGTAAGGTTATTAAATTACGGGAAGCACGTGAGAGATGCGTAAATGGTGGAATTTGTCGGATTACATTTCATTTGCCGTCGCCGCGGTACTGCTTTACAGGTTGATTCTATTTTGTTGTTACTTCGAGTAAAATGCTTTGTTTTTTAAGTTTTTTTTTTATCTTTTATAACAAAATCGTAAGGGTTTTATAAAATATTCTTGACAAGCTTCTACCGTGTTTTTAATATAAAGGAGTTTGCTTAAATACCTACATATCACTTACTAAGTACCATGATGATTAATATGAAAATAATGTGTTAGTTCGGATGTTAAATATATTATGCCAAATATTATTTAAGCGATATTTTTTAAACTATAATTTAAAATTATATAATGTATATGTTGACTGGCGGATCTTAACGCTACGCCGAATCTTACCAGAACTTAAATAGGATCATTGCATGGGGGTCAAACCAAGAACCAATTGCGCTTACAATCTAAAGTTGACTTACTGAGCCACGATGGCCTCATTAAATTCATATGTAAAATATTCAAATACAAATTTACTTACGTAACGTTATATGCTAAACAAATATATGATATTTTTATGTTATCTTATAATAAAAAGATCAAATTTAAAGCTGAGCTTCTAAAATACTAAAGGAAATTTAAAAAATGTCAAAGTTTGCAATTCACTGATATTGGACTTGCTATAAAATTGCAATGCATACCGCATATGGAACTAAGTGGTTACCAACCGTGTTGCTAAAAAGACAATTTTGACTGGGGCTAAGACATGAATATTATAACAAAAATGTTTAATAAAGTAGGTAAACCTTTTTCTCGTTTAGCAAGGTTCTTAGAGAAAGCTTAGTGTTGGGACACTCCGTTTCCCACTATTTTAGCTTACTATTTAAATAGTATATAATTTTTTTTGTAAGGATGATTTGCAGCTTTACGTTTCATCCCATATAGCAGTACCCTGCTTTGTCAGAGACAACTTAGTGTCAAGACACTTCGTTGACTGTTTTCCGCCTGAAGAGATATTGCGTGCAGAGGGCAAACTTAACGTCGCGCTTTGTTTTAACTCAATCAGATTTCTTTTGAATACTTATAGCTATTCCCCCGTGTGGGGATCGAATCGACAACCCGTCGCGTTTACAATCAGATGCTGTCTAACTGGCAATAGTATATATGTTTTTAGAACCTAAAAATTTAAAGATTAACGGTTTTTCTAAAAAACATTCAAGAACCCAATTACTAAAGTTCTACCTTTAAAGACGTACTCGTTATAACACATCTCTATAAAATAAACCAGTCATCTGTGAAATGGAATCACGCATCAAGAACTGCGTACCTTACTTTTCCTCGAACATATACTTGGAAAACCAAAAGAAAGAACTCCAACTGAACGTGTCTTGTTTATTAAAAAAAACGAAAAGCTTTAACTCGCATACCAGGGTAATAGTTAAAAACATCATTTTATCAAGACACTCTATTGACTGTTTTTGTACAAAATCAAGACATTGCGTGGTCAGTGGTGAACTCAGTGCCGGGCTTTCTTATACCAGAGCAGAGAAATAAATTTTGAATAAAATCATCCCCGGAGTGAGGATTTAAATATAAACATTTCAAAATAAATTTCTCTATATTTGCCTCTGTATTTTATATTATTTGTATTTTAAACATATATATATATATATATATATATATATATATATATATATATATATATATATATATATATATCGCTAACAAGTTGTTAACAATTTTGTTACACTTATAGAATACAACGTGATTAAGACCCGCACCCTGGAAACTTGAGTCTTTTCGCAAAAACAAAAATAAATGTAAAACGCATATAAGATTTCGACGCACCCGGATATTGAAAGTATGGCGTTGCGGTCAGAACGCTTGGACGGTTTTCGAGAGGCGCGGGCTTGAAGTCCGCCGCGTTAGAAAATTTTAACCGATATTTTTATATTTTCTTATTCAATGTGTAGAATAACATTTTAAAATACTAAAAATAAATAATGGCAATGCTTTTCTTCTAATTTATTTTATACTATTATATTATAAAAAAAATAAAAACATATCACTAACATTTAATAAATACACAATAAAATATTTATAGTTGGAAACACATTGTACTAGCTGAAAACCTTAATCAGCCTCGCCGACCAATGGTCTACCAAAAATTATTTCTTTACACTACGTCATACAAACATACAGGGTAGATACTAATTACTCACGTATGGGGAGAGTGAAACGCCAAACCGCACCTCGGCCTACATTATCCTAATGCATATTAAAGCGTTTACCCAAAACCAAGTGTTCTACCCTTACAACACCCGATATATAGTAATGAGAAACGACTTCGTAGAGCACCTGAGTGTATTTAATACAAAAAATAATGTCTTGTTGTTGCAAATACTTAATTCATTGAAATTAATATTAATATTGTAAAATACGTTTGCGTTGGTATAATCTGATTTGTTTTAATTACTCAGTTTTTTATAGCTTCATGCTTTTGCCCCGCATAGCAGAGTAGAGAGAAAGTACCTAGTGTCAAGACACTTCGTGCTTCGCCTTTCACCGAATTCAAGACATTGCTTGTTGGATGGAACTCAACGCGGCACTTTGTCTTATCAAAGCGAGAAAGTGAGAATAATTTAAATATAAATCACCCTCCCGAGTGGGAATGAATTCCACAACTGATCGCGATTTCAGTCACAGGCAGTCCCACTGTCCAACTAAGTAACGCCACGACCGGCGTTACTTAGTTAGATTATGTATAAAAATATGAATAATTAAAAAATATATTATTTGATATTATAGAAAGTTATTATATCTAATCTTTATATACTTTTTTTTATTTTTTTCACTTTTTTCCGGCAGAGAGAAAAGATAAAACAGCGTCTGACTGTAAAAGCAAGTGGTACCCCGAATTGGTGAGTGGGACAGATGCTTTAAAACAATCTGTTAAATTATTTATTTGTTAGAAGTATTTTGTGTGTAAATTAATTATTAATTAACCACTTAATTATAAAACTAAATATCACTCCCGATCAAACTGTAATATGTATCATAGTGTAAAACGAGCAAAGGCACTCCCGTGACCCGTAGCATCAAAGGCGTATCTATTGTTCATACTTAGTTGCACAGTTTACATTTTGCTTTTGTTTATTTTTATTTCATATCATTCTAATACTATTATTTCCTTCAAAAATAGAATAAGTCAGGGAAATATTTTTGCAGCTTTACGCTATCTCACCCTATGTAAGAGTGAGCAAGCAAGAGAACATATGGTCAAGACCTTTCCAATCGCCAATTGCCATCCTAACTCGATATATTGCTTGTTAAATGTCGGAACTTAACTCCGACCATTTGATGCCTTTTCTCTTTAGTAAGGCAATAAGAACCTCGTGTCACTCGTCATCCGTTCACTTCCAGACCAAAGTCAAGAGATTTCGTATTGATTAGCGGAACTTAACGCTGCACTTTGTTTTATCACAAATATAAATAAATATATTCTCATAATATACAATAATTTTAGTGTCTTTCAAACAATTTAAAAGAAAAGGCCAATTCAATAACTATAATATATTCAATGAACGATCATACAAAAATCGTATACGCTTTTAGCTGACAGAAGTACTCGACATTATTTCGAATTTATTGGTATTATTTAGCATAAATAAATTAAACTTGCAATGAAAGTGAGGTTTCAGTTTTATTACACAAGATAATAAGATATTTAGATAACAAGATAATGCCTTCAGCGTTAACTTTAGCCAAAATTAAAACAAATGACTAATACCCATAAAATCTGGTTTATTATCCAACCAGGTTTATGATTATTACCGCTCTCTTTAACAATTGGCCTTCAATATAGGAGTCCCTCACTAAAATTAACTATAACTACGAAGACTTCATTTCTGTATTATAAAAAAATGTAATAAAGTTATATAAAAAAAATAATTTACAAAAGTGGCGATCCGATCGTGAGCATCTAACAGTAAACACCATCGGTTGAGGGTTCGATTCCCAATTTGGGGAATGATTATAATTATATTATGTGCACTTCCTCGCATTGATGAGGCAAAGCGCGGCGTTGCACAAAGATTGCACACATTTTCGCTGTCCGTCTGTATGTCTGTCACTTAGCTGCATCTCATGAACCGTGATTGTCATAATAGAAGCAGGAAATAATCAGAGAGTATTAAATTATATATTTAAAAATAAATAATTTTAATTAAAATAAAATAATTTTATTAGGAGAGTTCCAATACAAAAGATATGATTATAAATAATGCCATCTTTATAAATAACGATCGGAGTTTTCGTGTGCTTGTCCAACTCGCACTTGGCAAGAATTTAAAACTTTAGAATATTATAATAAGAAAATAAAACAAAAAAAGTATTATTTAAGTATATTTTTTAAGTTTTATATTTATTTATTTTTTTATATTAGTACGTCATTTGCCTTTTTAAAAATATTAATTGATTAATATTTACTTTATAGAAGACATATTTTCAACGTGTATATATTGAATATGGCGTGTGAACGAAATGGCAATAAATTCTTAGCTAGCTCATTATTTTTAATTCGAGAAGATAACATTGTTACTGATTTAAGTTTTACTTTATTACATTTATATATGAAAAGGATATTGTTAAAAATATTATAGTTTTTTATGCATTACTTAGGAAAACAAAAATAAATTAGTAATTAGATCTTTGATTTTCGCGATTTCTATACATTTTAAATGAAACTATTTAACCGGATTAATCGCGTATATTTTGGTATTCGAAAATACATTTTTGGACACCTGACGTTTCGAACACTTTACAGTAGTCCGTGGTCACAGGTAGACTGAGGTGACCTACCTACCTGTGACCACGGACTACTGTAAAGTGTTCGAAACGTCAGGTGTCCAAAAATGTATTTTCGAATACCAAAATATACGCGATTAATCCGGTTAAATAGTTTCATTTAAAACTAGTAATTATATACATACTAGTAATTACCAGCAGCTTTACTTATGTCGTGAAAAGAAGAAGACAATAGAACTTATACGTTGTCGAAAGGAATTTAAGGTATTATCAACGTTTTATGATAATATAATATAACTAAATCAAAAATAATAATCTTTTCTTCGGTAAATCAATATTATTTCACTTAAAGAAGTAACACTTGACTATCTTTTTGACCTTTAAACGAAATAGAATTACATTAAGAACTTCAAGCTTTATCCCGCAAAGCAGGGCTGACAAAGACAACCTAGTATCAAGACACTCTTTTAGTATAAAGTGTTTTATATACACAGAGGTCCTCCTACGGGAATAAGATGTTTTACATCGATAAAGAATAGCTCTTGTAACTCGCCAACATACATTACTCTCAAAAAATACCATATCATAATTTCATTAAACCGTGAGAAGGACAGACAAACAAAATTATGAAATTACTAAATAAATCCTTATATTTAACTTATTCTACATAAAACTAAGCAAACTACTTCTTAGAAAAATAGAATCAACAACAACATACAATTGATATAATTAAAAGTCTTTTAGTCTTAGACAATCTGCAGTCTGCTTTTCGCTTATGTTGGATACATCTTACTAGTTTTACCTCATTTGTCATTAAATAAAACAATGCACAGCGTTGAACTCGTCACTCTACATGCAATGTCTTTATTTTGAACAAAGTGTCTTAACACTAGGTTGTCTCTGACTAAAGCGTGAAATGTATTACACGAATCTTTTGATTTGGCAAAGAAATATGGAGATTTTTTTATATAAATACATCTATATCACCACGCAATATACAAACATCAAACTCACTTCTACAATGTAGTATCTGAGACTGTTTTTTTATATATTCTCAAATTTTATTCGAAATATATTATACGTGAATAATACTGATATAATACAATAGTTTCAATGTATCTCTTGAATATATTAAAAAAGAAATTGAAACAAAAGGCACTATTGGAACAATTTAAGTAAAGTCAATGAACGATCACACACAATGTACGCTCTTAACCATCAGATGTACTTGACATTATTTCGCTCCATTTGCAGTAGAAAATATATTTTTATATTAAAAAAAATGTTAACGGGAAATCTATTATTATGCCAAGATAATACTTGCCCAATTTTACTATTTTAATCTTATGTTTGAAATGTTTAAATTAATATTCATGATCTGCACATTTGTAAGCCAGATTGTTGTATTTTTTTTCTACGGCTTCTCCAGGCCAGTGTCAAAACACTCCGTTAACTGCTTTCAACAAAAAATGAGATATTGCTTTAGTGGTCGTATCTTTCCAGAGTATTTTATTGCAATATACTTTTTGTATATTCTCATATAATGAAAATAGCCACCTTGTGGCCGTTATAGTGCAGTGGTATATCTCACTCTAAGCGAGATGAGTGTGGGATCGAGTCCCACTTGAGAGATTAATTATATTAAAAAAATATTTTCATATCTCGAGGTGGGGCACTATATATATTTTTCTTTTATTTCTTTTATTTCAAATAGTAACGGTTCTTGAATCCCAATTGAGTCTTTTCGTTAAATCGTGAAGCTGAATGACTAAATGGAATAGAATACAATAGTATTAAAACAAACATTTACAGTGTTTATAATTAAACCATGTGTTAATTACCTCATGATATTGCCAATATATTATATTGAATAACTGGGTCATAACAAATTATTTATTGTGCCGTAATTAATATCCACAACACATACGAATTAGTGTCATTTTATTATTTTATAGGTAAAATATTTAACTGAAACAAAATACGAAATCTCATTTCTTTGCTTTGAGTAAAACATTCCGGTCTCTACTTTCCGTCTGAATTTGAAACATTTAGCATTGAGTTATAAAAAAATGGATTTTTTTACTTCCACGGTTTTATGCCGCATAGCAGGATAGATACGATGTAAGCGGAACTCAACACCGCGCTTGGTCCTACCAATTGTAATGTATGTGTAAATGAACATACTTTAAATATAATCGTTTCCACAAGTGAGAATCGTATCCACAGCCGATCGTATTTACTATGCCAAAGTGCTACGACCGGCATTATATATATATATATATATATATATATATATATATATATATATATATATATATATATATATGCATATATCGTAGAAATGGCAATCTTACAATTCTTAGAAATATTTGGTACCCAGATGACCATGGAAATGGTAATAAAAATTGAATTCCAATTTGTACTCTCATTGGCATTCAGCGATTCAAGCAGTTAATAGAACCGCAGTATTCAGCTTTGGAGCGTTATTAATTTTTACGTTCAATAATCGATGAATGTTATACAAAATGTATAGTTTCATAACGATATATGTAAAATATGAAATAAAATTGACGTTTTAATGTAAATTTTTGATTCCTTTTTGACATTTGTAGTAATTGAAAATTTAACTTATTTGAACTGAATTTCGAAATGTCATCGTAAAGCTCGGTTAGATAAAGAACTTAACTCTGTGAAATGCAAAGCAAATATTCCTTATAGATATATAAAATATACTAAATTTCTTACCGGAAGTAATCGAAAGTACACCAAGAACTATTACGCAATCAATATATTATGACTGCGTATTTAATGTATTAAGGCTCTAAAAGAATCCGAAGTATTAAGAGAAATCACTCACAATCCTGAGGATGTTCTAGAATCTAGATAATAAAATTTAATTTCAATTCCTTTACTCAATTCTATTCAGCTCCTCCGGTATTGTTCGCAGAGAATAGCGCTGTGGTATTTTGTTAAATGTCATTACTTACATAGAGCAAAATGAAAATGCAACTGACTCGTATATTAAAATTATTGATTTAATTTACTTTTTTCGTCAATAAAATTAGATATTATCCAGGCTTTGAAAGTTTTATCAATTCTTCTCCCATCAAAATTTTACTTAAACGGTTTCCAATAGACGCACTTTTGAATCCCATTGTGTTCAAATTCTTATACTTTCTACTTTCCCAATAGCAACGTAGATAGAGAAAATTTTTATATGTTAATATTTACTTTTTTTAAAGCGTTATTCCACACTTAGGATTCGAAAACACTTTTGAAAAAACGTGTAAAAATTTGAACGCAACGAGATTCGAACCCGCGTTTTTTGGATGCCGTACAAGTTTAATATTTTATGCGTTTTTTCAAAAATAATTTTTATATTTTATCTTAAAAGAATTTGTATAACACTTAAATTCGTTAATATATTTTTTTCTTGTAAGCTTTACACTTGTTCCGCTTTTGCCAACAGATATGAGCTGGTTCGGTTAGACAGAGAGAACATTATCCCCGTCTTGCAGGCTCACATTTGACTCACAGGATATTCCCATAGTCCAGGTAGTGACGGTCGAGGACGAGCACCACGAGGGTTTAGTGGGTATACAGACGATATTTTGAGTCCCACATAATCTGTACCAAGTTCCCAATCAGGCGTGTAACTCTATATGATTTCCTTACTATAAAAAAAGACAAAGAACCTAGAATTAATAACTCTAAGGCCCCCGTAATTAGCTTTCATTCGTAATTCGAGATATATGTTCGCAAGTAGTTTTACTAGATATTTAGAGGGAAATATATATTTTTTTTATAATCATCAATCAAACCTTTGGCACTTCATTCTATCTGAAAAAAAATAAAACCTATAACCAACACGCTTATAGTCAGAGTCTATTCCAGAACTATCTTTATTGATATAGACTAGTAATGTTGTTTATTTATTATTTTTTATTATTTTTTTAAATTTATATAAGCGATTACTTTTTTTAAAATAAAATAGAAATTTTACTAACTTTTTTAATTGTTTAATTAGGGAGAAAGTTAAAATTTACCAGTTTCAATTTCGTATTGTCGTATTACCGCCACTAATTACTACGGTCGGTGTTTTAAATGACTCTTGCTTAATTATATAAAAAAAAAATTGCGACAACTTGAGTAAAAAATTCGAGTATATGTATTTCTATAATATATACAAAAAATATGTAAGTCATTTGTTTAAATTTGAATAAGTTTTGTTTATTTTACTGATCTACTTTTCTAATTTTATAGTGTAGGATTTAGTACTAGTTGCAGAAGATGTAGTATGATAAAGATAAAAATATACTAAACAAAAAATTTTTTTCCACGGTTATTTAACATATTATTAACCAACTTAAATAAAGGAGGTTATCATATATATATATATATATGAAATACTGTTCGAATTGAATAGTATTTGAGTGTTAAGATCTATTTAAGTTTCTACCCACGGGTACTTCAATTGGTAAGTTTTTTTTATGTTTATATGTTTATCCATGAATTTCTCTAAAACTAAATATTTATCGAGATCATTTTAAGTAAAACATACTTTAACTTACGAAACAGTATAAATTAAATTATTTTAACCGTATTAATCGTGTATATTTTGGTATTCGAAAACATATTTTCAATTTCACAGTATAAGTTTCATTAAAATCTGTCCGGTAGTTTCAGATATATAGGTAAATAACTCGTAGGAAAATATAAGTAGGTAGTTGTATATTTAATAAGATCTTTGATTTTTATAATTTTTACACATTTTGAATGAAACTTCGAAGGATTTATCGCGTATACTATCTACCAGTGACTACAGTAGTCACTGTAAAGTGTTTGAAACGTCAAGTTTCCAAAAAAGTAATTTCAAATACCCAAATATTTTATAAATTAGACTATTAGTTTAATAAATTAAATTGTTAAAAGAGTTTAAATTTCAAACATCCGTTTCATCTTGTTCAAATGGAATATTATTGAACCTCCAATATAACTCCCTTAAGGACTGTGGATATTCAATTAACTCTATAAAATTTTTCATTTTGTAAGAAAATCTAAAGAAAATTTAAGTAACTTGAAAAATTTAAACATTAGTTGAACATTGAATTAAGTGAATAGAATTGCATCTTCAAATTGCATCTTTATAATTAAATTTTTTAAACTACCATGTTATACTTATCTATATACTTTAAAAGGTTAAAAGCAGTCAACGGCGTGTTTTAACTCTAGGTTATCCCTGATTACCCTATTACACGGTATAAACTGTGAAGCTGAAGTATGAAAATTAATTATCTAAATCACTAACTAGTATATCAGCAATATTAAAAACGTCTGTTGTTTGTGAATTTGAACTACCAACCAAGCTGTAATAAATATCATTACTGCTAAACATAACAAGACTAAACCATTTCTTATCTAAACTCTCTGCTCCAGCTGACAGCTCCCGCTTTTGAACAAGAGAGTCACATGGCATACTATCAAATCACCGCTCAATTAAAAGACATCATTGAGAGTGAAAATTTAAAAGGAGAGAAACTCAATCGTATGTTTTACCTACTTAAAGAAGACATGAAAATCTAAAAAGATTTCGACAAGCAAGAGTTCAAATCTCACATTGTTCAAATGTTTAATACATTTTATACTTTTCCTTTCTTAGTGTATAAATAAAACTTTATAAAAACGTTAAATTTTTCTCTTAATCGAGTACAAAGTACAAATATTATTTGCGCATCACCGTAGATTATTGGCATTACGTATTCCTATTAAAATATGAGTGAAGGGTAACTTGCCACGGTTAGTGTTCGACGTCCCAAATGTAAAGATGCGGGGAATATTCATGTAAAATGTACATATTGAAATTCTTACGTCGTATAAAACATTTTGGCCCACAAAAGCGTCGTAACAATCAAATAATGAGCCCTGGGGTTTCCATAAAGAATTTTCCTCAAACATAATTTTTCATTTATGACATGACAATTTAATGTCACATCTTAAATTAATGACGCCCCTGTAGTGCAGTTCTGAGGTGACTGATTGAGCGCGGTTGTCATAGGTTCAAATTCGATACGGGGTAAAGCTTGTGTTTATAATATAAATGCGTACCTCTTCTTAATAATGTGTACAATTAAATTAAAAATATGTATGTAATAGCGTTAAAATAATGTAAAATATCTAAATAAGTTGATTTTAAATTAAGTTAATTATAGCTGACCTTTAGAATATTTGTTTAATATGATTTATGTTTACTTAAAAAATATATGACGTAAGTAGTGTAACTTACAGCGTATGCTTGACATATAAATATTAAAAAATATATTTTCGACTGCAATAGTAAAGGTTTGTTAATAATTGCAGTAAAATTCAATATTTAATGGAGTAGTATTAAAACTTACTTCGATATGTATATAATATGTTTCGTCCAATGTTCATTAATATAAAATGTCAATTATGAAAAATATAAATATTCTTAAATATTTTAAAAATATTAAAAATATAAAGCTCCACTACTCAACACGCAATGTCTCGAATTCGGTGGAAAGCGAAGTACGGAGTGTCTTGACACTAGGTGCTTTCTGTCTACCCTGCTATGCGGGATAAAAAGCGTGAAGCTAAAAAAAAAAATTCTTATAAGCCGGTCGTGGCGCAGTGGGTCAGCCTCTGACTTTAAGCGCGATCAGTTGTGGGTTCGATCCCTACTCGAGTGTGTGATTATATTTAAATTACTTTCACTTGCTCGCTCTGGTAAAAGAAAAAGTGTAACGTTGAGTTCCACTACTCAGCACGCACTGTCTCGAATACGATAGAAAGCGAAGTGTGGAGTGTCTTGACACTAGTTGCTTTCTGTCTACCCTGCTAAGCGGGATAAAAAGCGTGAAGCTAAAAAATACAAAAATTTAATTAAATGAATGCTTTCAATCTTAGAGCTTTTTAAGTAACGAGTTAAAAACGATTTCTTTTCTTTCAATAACTTTGTCATTATCTTCATCGTTCATATGACGACACCTATATATAAAAAGACAACTTTTATAATATGGAAGTCAGGGACAACCTAGTGACACTGTGTTCCACCAAAATATATATCCTTTTTATAGTTCATCCCATGAAAATTTATTATAGCCCTGATGGCTAAGAAGTAAAAATAGCCACTTGATGAGACTTTCTTTCACAGTTTGATTGATAAACATACAGACAAACTTAAGAAAGTATTTTAAACATATTTAGGTATTTTTCTGTTTAAAATGGATTAATATGTTTTTGATATTTTAAAATATATTTTTGAAAATTCAACCTTTCGAACACTTTACTGTGGTCCGTGGTCATAGGTAGACTCTACCTTCGGCCACAGATTATCCTAGTTCCAACGATATGCGGATAATCCGCTTAAATTTTTTTAATTTAATTAATAATAGATACGGATTTATTGACTTTTAATTATGTTTTTCTATCCTTAATTTATAGAAGAAACGAGGTACTAATGCGCTCTTTACTCAAGCTAAAAATACTATTCGTACTAAAACGTCCTTAAGTTCTTTGAAAAGTCCATTTGTCACTGTCTATTGTAAGTCTTGAACCATTTATTTGTAAATCTTCTAGACAAATTCGGAGATTTATCTAATATCAATAGAGTATTTTATCAATATAACCTAGCGGCTAAATTGATGAAGCAAATGAAGTAAAAACCTGGTAAGTCATTTTTTAAACCCCTTTTTTATGGAGGCAAATGGCAATAGGGCCAATTGATGGTAAGTGGTCACCTTTAACATTAGATTGTAGATGCGTTCGATTGTGTGTTCGTGAAGTGAAGGAGAGGAAGAAAAGAATGTGTGGGAGTAGAGAAAGCTGGCCTAGATGACATCGAATCGGAATACATCATCAGATATTTGGGGGCTCGGTTTTTACCTTATAGTGGTTTCGAGCCGGTCGGAGGACTAACCTCCTACCACCATATTACTGGAATACCCGCCTCTTGGGACGGTACCCAACCGCGGAGGGGAATTGTATTCTACCTTGTCCCCCACAGGGAAAATTAATTAATAGCCTTTATTAGGTTAATGCTAGATAGATTTTTTAAATATCTATTTATTAAAAGCGCGAAGCCAAGAAAATAATAATATTAAAATTTAAATTATTTCCCATCTTAATATTTTGTAAATAGATATATCGGTCTGTCGTAGCGCAATGTGACAGCGTCGGGCTGTAATTGCGATTGGTTATGGGTTTGATTCCCACTCGGGGGAGTGATTATATTCAAATTATTTTCACTTCCACGCTCCGGTAAGTCGAAGTGCGGCGTTGAGTTCCGTCACTTAACATGTAATGTCTTGACTTGATACTAGGCATTTTTTATCTACCCTGCTACATAAAATAAAAGCGTGAAGCTAAAAAAAAAATACTATATAAAATGCATTAAAAACATACATTTACCATTTTAAATATATATATTTTGCATGCAAAGCAAAAATATCGCACAGAATCAATAAATAGGCAGGGAACTTCAGTAATGGCATCTTATCTGCCGACACTCAGCTGCGCAAACAGTGCGAACAATTTGTAAGTTTAGTTTGGAATTGATGCTTATAAATCTTTGTTCTGTTATAGTGTTTTTATTTGCAATTCAAGTAAAAGCTTTTAAAGATTTTGCATATAAACTTTAAAAATGTATGGTTTCATATACTTTGAAATTATGTACATAAAATTTTAAAAAGAATCCAACATGACTACTAATGTTACACTTGTTGGTCCAATCTTCTCTCGTAGTAAATTTCTGTCCTTATATTCATAGATAGATAGTAAAATAGCAGATTAAACCAAAATAGCAGATTTATCCCGCTTGACAGGTTAATCAGAGACCACCCAGTGTCAAGGCACTTGGTTAGTTGTTTTAAGCCCAAAAATCAGACATTGCGTGTTGAGTGGCGGAACTCAACGCCACGCTTTGTCTTATCAGAGCGAGGAAATGAGAATAATAAACATGTTTAATATGCATATTTCTATAAATATGCATATTAAACATGTTTATTAAGCACATATATAACTTCAAGCAAATCTTTTTGTAAGTGCATCACTCATATTAATTTACGGCACTTTGTGGCTTAATAGTTTTCATGTATATAAAACATTGGTAAAGGATCGTATTCTTCCAATGACGTTTAAAGTGAATATATGGTAACTCGCTGTTAAAAACTCACTGGTAAAAAAGGGAAGCTACAAGCTTTTACTATTAAAAGCTTCTTTTTTTGTTTTAATTTAATAATTTAAATAAATATTTTTAATAAATTTTAATATTTAATAAATATATCTCACTTAAGAATGTCTAACAGTTACTTAATTCTAAAAACAGCGAGTCACCATAGATTCACTTTAAACGTCATTGGAAGAATATGTTCCTTTACCAATGTCTCATATGCGTGAAAACTGTTAAGCCACAAAGTGCTGTCAATTAATAAGAGTGATGCGCGTACAAAAAGATTTGTTTGAAATTATTTATGGACTTGAATGTATTGATATTTTAGATTTTTCTACTTATATTTTAGTATTTTTAAAGTTATGATTAAAATAGATAGATAGATAAAGCGAAAGACGGAGTGTCTTGACACTGGATTCATTCTCTCTACCCTGCTTTGCGCGACAAAGGCCTGAATCTAAAAAAAGATTGCGCTGCATTTCACTATTCTTGTTTTCCAAAACAATCACCCATTATAAGAGCATTTTGCAGAACTTTGTATTGTAAACAAAATATACCAAGGAACTAAATTATAAATACTTATACGCATTTCCAAATAAATCTATAGATTTGAAACTGCAAGTATTATAAACTAAACAAAAGTAGAACGATGATGATGTTATGCGCCTTATTTAAGAAAAAAATAGTAGACTAGAATGGAAAAATTAATAATAATCACATCATTTCTTTACTTAAATATATTTCTTTCTTGTGACAATTACATAATATTTCATACATATAGAATACATATATATTTTGTCGTATGTTATATATATTATTAAATCGTATAATTTTCGCATAAAATTATAATATAGTGTACCATAAAACTTATATATGTAAATACTATCTAATTTATATTTCCACAAGTGACTCAGTGGGGCTGAGTGGTGAATTCGATTTCCAGTTGTTTAAAAGGATTGCATTTAAAATTTGCACTCATTTCTTCATTCTGATGAGACAAAAGCAGTCAATGGAGTGTCTTGACTCTACATTTTCTCTAATTACTCTGCTATAAAGTGTAAATCTGATTTTTTTTATTTTCTTACAAAAAGTCTGCCGTTTATAAAGTGATAAAAAATATACCAACAAGTAGGTATTGCCACGAGATTTCCCCAGTATTGTAAAAGATGGGTCACGCTCTAAATGACAGTGAGCACGCCATCAATCAACGGAAATATGTAAATGCGTCTTGTTCCACTTCTTAAACATTACTTTGATCGTTCTTTTGTATATAATAAGAAGATTAGTTTGTCGGTCTGCGTTACGTAAGAAAAAGTTGAATTACACTGCCCACTGGTGACGCACGTTCAAATCCAGATTTCTTTTATTTTTTAGCAGTTTTAATATTAATGGGTAAATATCAATAAGCAATGATCGCTTACTGATCTTTACCTTTGAAATAATCTATGGATCCTTCAAAGGTATTTGATAAATACGGATTCATATTTCGCAACGTTTAACACTTTAATATATTTTTATAGTATTCCAATAATTTTAAAAAAACTCTACTCTAACAAATAGACTGATGACAAATTTATTACTAAACATTTGTTAGTTTCATATAAACGTTATAAACGACTTATGTAGTCTAGAAAATGTAATTGGAAAGGTTTTCTGTTAGGCGGACGATACAGCGCTTATTTTTTTTCTGAGTGATCTTGGGTGGCTGTTAAGATCACTGCCGAATCGGGTCTGGCCGAAGTGTGCAACTGCCTTAACTCAAATCTCCGATCTCTTAATATTTTTAAAACAAATTACATTTACTTTGCTCCTAACCACACATCACAACCAACAGAAAACTTCTTTATCGCATTATATGGATTTTACATCCAAATAAGCCATACCAGATTGATTGTAGATGCCCTCGTCTTTTAAGTAACTAATACTAAGTATCTTGGTATAATTGTTGATCAAAGGCTTTCATGGCATTCGCAGGTCGATTTTTTGGTCGAACGAATAAGGAAACTTAAATGGATCTTTAAATCTCTGTGATATGTTACGTCTTGTTCGTTTTTAAATAAAATATATGTTGCTCTGGTTTAATCTATAACAATCTATTGTATGCCTGTATAAGGAGGTACTACAAAATCTAAAATGAATAGACCTTAAAAGGACTCAAAGGTCACTTTTAAAGATAATGTACTTTAAGCTTTATAGATTCCCTAATGAGAGCCTCTACAAGCAATCTCTACATCTACATCTCTGTAATCTGTTTTCTATTAGACAATTATACATTTTAGACATATCCCTAAGATTCTATGCATATAATATGTATAAAACCCTGCAATATGATCCAATTCGAGTCACTAAGAGAAGAAACATCGTAGGTTACTCCTAACCAACTCGCACTGAATTTGTCAGGCGTCACTACCACTGTCAAAGTACTTTTATTTATATTTTTATAAGCAATAAGTTTAACAATAGGATACATCGCAAAGCAAAATTTAATTGCAAAAAAGTCTTAATTGATTAGTTAAAAATATTTAACCAAAACCGAGCTGATTCTAAAAAGAACGGAAAAACCTTAATGGGATACATGAACACACACACTGCACACACGCACCCAGACACACATACACACACTCACTTTAACCTAATTAGAAAACGTAGTTATTTTAGATTATACCAAGTTTGTTACTGGTGCTAGGTTAAGAGCGAGGCATCTTTTTTCTAGGCATTCCAACACAAGTATAGAAATTACTTTCTGGGATCGTCTCGCACATATTATTGAGTGATCTGGGAAATAAAATATTTTTTTTACTATTGGTTTTAACGACTTCAATAGTCGCGTACATATATTGAGAATAATATTTTTTTAACCATTAAAAATATTGTTTTTGCAAATACGTTCTTATAGCTCTAACAGCTAATATAATAACTAAAACTAATTTGAGAGTGCTCACAATAAGTTTTTCTGTTTCAATTGAACTTAATTCTCACAATATATTGCTTTTTGGAGTTTGAGTTAAATTAAATGTATTGTAAGGTTTTTTGAAAATTCATAAAGGACTAAATTTTGAACCGTTATATATAAAAAAAAAAACGATTTTAATTTTTTTTTGTAGATACGTTATTTTGGTTATTACATTGCTATTTGAAATCTCATATAGGAAAATGTTCTTTGATCTGCAAAAAAATATTTTTTTTTATATTTGGTTAGGACAAAAATAAGCGAAATACGTATTTGGGTCAAATTGACGCTTATTTTGATAGGATAGCTTAGGTAGCTATTTTGTTAGCCACTACTAAAAGTTCACTTTACTATGTACTCTAAAAGAAGTTTATGTACAAAGTAGTTTCTAAACTACTTGGCTTATTAAACTCCGGCTTGACAAAAGCTTTTAATAAGATCTTTTTGGCGATTTTTACACATTTTAAATGAAACTATTTTAAAATGATTAACCGCGTATATTTTGGTGTTCGAACAAAAATTTTCTAACGTTTCATCACTTTACTGTTCTACGTGTGGCCACAGACTATAGTAACGTGTTCGAAATGTCGGATTTAAAATAGTGTCATTTTAAAAGCTTTTAAATATTAACTATCTCTTTAAATGATAGACAAACATAAATAAATTATTATTCACGCTAATGATCCTAAGCTAATTAAGAACTAGTTTCCAATTTTTCACAGTTTATGCAATTTAATATCCGATATAAAGTACTTTTATATATCTACATATATATTATATATATATATACGCGAAGCAAAATCTTTGTACCTCTTTTTACAAAAATTACGCGAACAAAGGAAATTGAAATTTGGCACAGTTAGAGAAGGAGTGCAGAATGATATATTTTAAAAAAAAATAATGCATAAAAATATATTAAATTAATAGAATAAATGTAACACACACCACCATATGTTTGACATACACGTTGCTAAGGCAACGTGCTGTCAACTCATTAACAGGACTTCTAGTAACAGTTTAATATAATAACTTAATCAAAAATATTAATCGTAAGCTGAACTAAAATATTAATTAATAACAATATTGTAATAATACTCAAATTCAGGCAGTTCCATTCGCCCAAAGATACAAAGTCAACGCTAACTTTCGACTTGGGTACTGCAAAATTATCCTAAATCTTACTTAACAGGAAGTAAAACAGAAACTACACGTCAAGAGATCCTTTACAAATGGTGTTCTCGGCTCGAGTTAATTACACCACCATCAATAATGGCGCTATAAAGTTAATAGCACTATGTTATGTGTAATGAAAGATATTATATTATGCTTCATTGTTTTATAAAATACTCGAAGCAAGCCTTTGTGGCGCAGTGAGACGTAATCTGACTGCAAAGGCGATTGATTTTGGATTCGATTTCCATTCAGGGAAATGATTATATTTATTATTTTATTTCTCCGTTCTAGTAAGTTGAGTTCGTCACTCAACACACAATATCTCTACTTTGGGCGGAGAACAGTCAACTGACTGACCTGACATTAAGTTATCTCTGACTACCCTCCTCTTGGTTATAATAGCTTTTTTTTATTTTTGGTACAAAGTTGCGTTTTAAACTTAAAACGGTTTCACGGGAATGTCATGGTGAACTCATATGTATGATTGCTCCTTACTTCTAAGTACCAACTAGTTAGATAATAAAAAACATTTACCAAGAAATAACGCATTTTTTTATTATCCTGATCGTCGTAGTGAGAATATGAAGCTAAAGATATATTATATTGTCAGTTGAACGGGACACGCCTACAAGTTTTCAAATAAATCGGAGGTCAAGAAGTCGGTTAGAAAGGAAGCATTATCGTACATTCATATTTTGTAACTACAGGTAAAGGTAACATAAGCGGTGATTTATTATAATATTATTATATATATTTAAGTTTATCGACCAATCGATATTTATAGAAAGTTTATTTTATTTAATTATCTAGCCCTACATAAAATTTCAACTCACAGATATGTTTTACAACTGCACTTTTTATCCCGCACAACAGGTTAATTAGAAACAATCTAATGTCAAGACACTCCGTTGATAACATTCCACTCATAATCGCGTTGCGTGTTGAGTTGTCTCAACGCTGCGACTTCTCTTACCAGAGCGGAGAAATAAAATGAAATTTTCTATAAATCGAACCCACAACCAAGTCTCACTGCACCACTATGACCTGTTTTTCTTTTAATATTTTTATTATTAAAACATTGTTTTAATAACGAAAATGTAATTCCATTCCAGCTTATTGATTTCTAACAAAATTAACGAACAAAATTAAATCGTAGAACACGACAATGCGTCCTCAAAAGAAAACACGGTTTAGCTCGAGGCAACATTGACTACCAATTTTTACAATTATTAAATATTTTGATATAATTTTTGTTAGCAATAGTAGCAATGTTCCTATATTTGTTATTATTTTATTAAATGACAAAATGCGGCGTTGTGCTCTGCCAATCTCTTGAATTTAGAGGGGAATAAATAGGTCTTTTACTAAATTAAACTAAATAATTTATTTTTTTTAGCTTCACACGTACTTCGCTTTCCATCGAAGTCGAGACATTGCGTGTTGTGTGGCGGAACTCAACGCCGCACTTTGTCTTTACCAGAGTTTAAGTGAAAATAATTTAAACATAATCACTCCCCCAAGTGGAGATCGAACCCTCAACCGGTCGTGTTTACAGCCAGACGCTGTCACACTGCGCCACGACCGGCCGGTAATAAGTTATTTATAGTTATAAAAAATACCTAAAACTGTTTATTATCTATTCTCTAACAGGCAGTTAAGGATTTTTTTCATTGTAGGTAGACAGCGAAAGCACATTCCACTGTACAATAACAATTATTTTTAACTAACGCTTACAAGTTATCTGACATTTTTATTACTCAGACTTAACCTTGCATACGAGGGATATTTTGTTCGTAATGAAGTAACTACCTATTAACTAAGGAACTTTTACATATTGGTTTTATCTTTGTACGTGTAATACGTCCATTTTGCTATATATTATTAGCTTCACCTTTTTTATCTCGCTTAATGACACTATTTGTCTCCTGTCTACCCTAGACAGGAGACAAATAGTGTCAAAACACAAAGTATTCCGCTCTTGGCCAAATTCGAGACATTGTGCGTTGAATAGCGGTACACAACGCCGCTCTTTGTTCGACCAGAGTGACGAAATCAAGATAATTGTCTCATTATGTCACTACTGGCCCCAATGGGTTATCTTAGATTGTAAATCTCTCAAAAATTACATAAAGCATAAACAGACTATCTCTTTTACACTTTTTGCCTATTTTTAGAGCTATCTGGTGGAGCTTATTTATACCTAGCCAATAATTGATTATAATTTAAACAATGGCCTGAACTCAATAAAAAATTACTTCTTTCAAATTAGAATGCAAGCAATATAATTGTTGCCTTTTTAAATCCGTATAATTTTATGTTTCTTTTTTTTTAGCTTCACGCTTTCACCCCGCACAGCAGGGTAGACAGAAAGTACCTAGTGTCAAGACACTCCGTACTTCGCTTTCCACCGAATTCGAAACATTGCGTGTTGAGTGGTGGACCTCAACGCCGCATTTTGTCTTATACTTCGTTTTTTTCCTGTACTTTTGTATAATAACAATAATAGACAAAAGAATATAGACTCTGCTTACTAATCGTTCTCTATGAGTGATTTAACTCTAAATAACAAATAAAAAAAACAATAGAAATGGACGGCCTAACTAAATTTGACTCGTGAATAAAACCGAACTACCATTTCTAACACTGATAATTTTACGTATCAGTTTCTCAGTATCATCCTGAATATCGTATTTGCTTTGTACTAAGATACTAAGATGGTATAAATCTGTCAGTTGTTATAACAATAATTTAATCAAACTACTGCAATCGATTTCGAAGTTGCTTCGCCGTTTGTCCTAGATTCTAACTGAGTCCAATCAAAAGTGTCTTAACATTTTGTAAGGAAATTTATATAAATTATAAACTGGTTGTTATTTACTTCGTAATTATAAATGTATACATTCGCGGCTTTGTCTGCAAAAACTACATTATTATATTAATTTTTAAATATATAAATATTTTATTTAGCTTAAATCATTTATATCACTGAGCACTATGCCATTATTCACACTGTAAGGGATACGGTCAATAGATAATGTGTAAAGAATAATTATCACAGTAGTGTACAGAAACTTTGCCTTTACTGATAGTGTGAATCGCCCTTAACAAACTTAAGGTGGCATTAGGTGGCAGAGACGTTTTGCGAGAGAAAATATGGCAATTACGATTTATCTTTCCGTACCCTTTAAATTGTTAATATATATAAAGTTTTGTTTATAAGTAACGCCACGCCAATATATTGTTTTCAGTTTAGATATTTGTTGTTTTCAGTTTAGATATTTGATGAGTACTTTTTCACTAATTTGCAACACTTACTTAGCTCGTTAAGGTACAATTTTATATGAAATAGTTTGCCACATTTAAAAAAAACGGTTTGTGCAAAGAAAAACTACAATTTGTATTACAGTTCCAATATACCATTCTCTATAAAAGAATAAACAAAGACTGTAATTTTGCTATGAAACCTATAATTGAAGGTTATTCTTTTTTTTTTAATTTCACGCTTTATCCCGCAAAGCAAGATTTCTTTCCGCCCAAAATCGAGACATTGCGTGTTAAACGTTGAACTCAACGCCGAGTTTTACCTCATCAGAACGAAGAAATAAACATAATTTAAAAATATAATCATTCGAGTATAAATCGCATACAAAACCTATCGCGTTTCAGAATCGGACGCTGTCGCACTGCACCAAGATGGCCTCTAAGGTTCTTCTTAGTACTATCTACATAAGAAAATGTGTACAAGTGCCAAAAAATATATATTGAATAATAAATGTATGCTTGATTAATATAGTTATATACATATATCGCCTTATGTATAAGCTATTATCGTATTATTATTATCGAAAATGGACTAGGGGATTGCTTTAGCCGTAATTTGGAAGTTTAGGGTCTGAAAGGGTGCTCGTGGTCAAAGTTCCGGTGATCTTGAAGGCATTATTGAGTGGCACTTGTGGTAATCACTGACCGAGTTTCAACTTCATTTAACGTATGTGTCAATGCTCTGCGTTCAACAGGCGGTACTTTATTATATCGATTTTAAACTGAAAAAGGTCATTTTATATTTATGTGAAATTAATTTAGTTTATTAAAAAAATGATAAAATCAAAATTCATTAAATCCACAATATTGTTTTTAACTGGTTCTTACTGAGATTCTTCTTCCATTATTTATGGCAAATTTGTGAAAATTTCTATTCGTACGACCAACTCGATTATTACTTATCTCGATTTATTTAATAGTCATCAATCGATCACGTTTTTTAATTTCCAGATAAGCTATAGCTAGGGCAGATTTGAATATTTACATTAATTAAGTAAATATTACTATACAACTGATTTTTTGTGAATTACTCAAAAAACATAAAATTTTTTTTGCATAGTAAGGTAGACAGAAAGTACCTAGTGCCAAGACACTTCGTACTTCGCTTTTTACCGAATTCGAGACATTACGTGTTGAATGGTGGAACTCAACGACGCACTTTTATCTTACCAGAGCGAGGAAGTGACAATAATTTACACATAATCATTTATAAAGAGTTGAATTTATTCAGCCAGGTCAAATTAAACAGTGATAGATTTCATCGTCTAGAATTCTAAAGTCAATATTAATTAAAAACAACATGTTAGTAAATTGTTAACTTTTCACTTCATGTTGTAATGGTGATGTATCTACAATTTTCTATGAAACATCTCCACACTGCTTATAAAAATAACCACTTTCCCCCGAGAGACGTGACCCGTATTCAATGCTGTACCAAGTATATGGTATACTGGACGACATTTATTAAATATTAAAGGACGTCATTCGGTTGATCGCAGCCAAAAAAAAAGAATTCACCAATCGACATCGACGTCCCTCGTGGAATCTCTTTTTCGAGATTATAATTTAATTATTTTGCTAAACGTTTTCAATATGAAAATATCGGAAAATGAGTAGAAAATTCCGTGAAGATCCTGTATCGAATATAAATTATTAATACAAAATATATTTTCAGGTAAATATCGGGATAGGTTCAAAGTAAATTATTTGTTTTTATAAATAAAAAATATTTTAGACTTCTTTCTGATATTTTCAATTTTTAACATCAACTCAGAGGCCATAAATACATCTTCTTATAAGTTTTCGTTTGTTAATTAACGAACTATCTCGCATTTTTTTATATTAGTAGAACCTGGTGAGAACTCACTCAACATTTTATAGACTGATAAAGGAAGCAAAGGGATGGAAGTGAGTTCTCATTAAACACTAGTGAGTTCTAACCTAGCCAGCAATATGCAAAACGCATATAGTAATTTTAGTTTGAACTTTTATTTTAACTATTGATTACAATAATTCAGGTAGCCAATTGTTATATTGTTTTGTTTGAGATATTATAATTAAAATCTATGTTACATCTGACATGAAATGATCATTTATTCGTTAGCATGAATAGCTCGTATTTAACTGTTAATGTGCATGTCTAATTTAATTACATGTAAATGCATGTCTCTAAACTCATTTTAGTCTTTTTTTATTTTTTATAATTTCATGCTTTTATCCCGCATAACAGGGTAGATAGGAATTACCTAATGTCAAGACACTCCGTACTCCGCTTTCCACCGAATTTGATACATTGCGTGTTGAGTGGCGAAACTCCACACCGCGCTTTGGTAAAAATCACAGGAAAGAAATGAAAATAATTAAAATATTTTCATTTCTTCCCAGTGGTTTTTACGTACGGTACGTTTACAGAAAGACGCTAAATTTTAAAATATCTCTATCAAAGGCTAGATAAAGTAACCCAACAAGTATCTAATAAATAATTGTCACTTTATCTTACCAAAACAATAAAGAAATAAGTGCTATTATAGAAGAGTCGTTTCATTTTAGTCGTAAACAGCAACATTGTAGATAAAAATTTAAGTATTTCGTTACTGATGTTCTGAAGAATAAAAAAATTATAAACCATTAAGATGTTAGTCACCTGTATAGAAAATGATAACATTTTAGCAATAAATTTATATCCCGCATCACCAGGGTTGACAGAAAGTACCTAGTATCAAGATACTACTTCGCTTTCCACCGAATTCTAGACATTGAGTTTGGAATGGTGGAAATCAACGCCGCAGTTTGTCTTACCAGAGCGAGGAAGTGGAAATAATGTAAATATAATCATTGCACTGAGTGGAAATCAAACTCACAACCTATCGCGATTACATTTAGACTCTGCCCCATTATGCCACGTTCGGTTTTAAAAAATTAAAAAATATACTAGTGTATACCCGTTTACCTTCTAGAATACCTTCGTTTACGTGGACTTGCCCTAGCTGTAATTTATTTATTGATTAACTGATAAAGTACGGCGAGTGTCTTGACACTAGGTACTTTCTGACCACCCTGCTATGTGGGATAAAATCGTGAAGCTAAAAAATAAATAAGCGATGGCAATAAATATTGCAAAAATACAATAGTGGAAATTGCATTTAAATCATTTATGCCGTTTCTGAGATTAGCGTGCACAAACACCGACAATAGATACAAAAATTAAAAATTATTGTTTGGACTCCCATATTGTTTTCTCTCATACATTTAATGTACAGACTGACCGATTACTTTTCTTAACGAATAAATTTGTTATATAATTACTATAATTAACGATTATAAAATACTACTCATATTACTCAAGGACTATTTTTTTTCATTGTGGAAAAAAAATCTACACATATACATATAAGTAGCATAATATTTTTTTTAATTATTTTTTATAGATAATTAAAAAAAATATACGTTATCCTAAGCGGAGTAAACGGAATATAAAATTTAATTTTATTTAAATTTTCACGCGAGTTATGACCACTTTGAGTCAACCTAAGGTCACAGGTTGCTACTAATAACAAGACTCGAAGATTCGAAGACGCAATTAGTGCCTTTTTTCATTTTATCCAATCTCTATGGACAGATTGCCCGTAACATTTATTAGGTGCTGGATTATTGATCACATACTAGAAAAGTGTATGGGTGAAGGTGATTAATTATTTCGCTTTACTCAATGCGCAGTTTTACTCTATAATAAAGATTTTAGATAAAAATAAAGTGTCATATACCTTAACATTTACTTATTTACGTCGAGTAAAACGGTGAAGCAAAAAGGAGTTATGATTTTGAGCGGTATGTATGTATGTAAAAATGTACATCTGTTCCCTTATAACTTCTAAACTGCTCATCGTTACTGGACAAATGAAATATTATTAGAATTATCCTAGTTGTAAGCGTGCTATAGGGTATGTCTCGTTTCATTGAATTAACAACAGCACCCTCTACAGAGCATAAAATAAGAAACAAAAAAATATTCAATCGTTCTGTGTAGGGTATCAAATGAAAGGTCCTAATTAGCACATTTTAAATACATATTTGCTTATATACAATTGTTAAAAAGCAATTAAATAAAAAGTAAAAGTGTGATTTTAAAAAAGAATTTCGACACAGCCGGTAATAGAACGCATGGCTTAGTGGTTAGAACGGTTGGACAAGAGTTTCCAGTTCGAATACCGTGGCGTTTAATTTTTTTTAATGCAGCGGAAATAACAATAAGTAAAGTAAATAAAATAGTAAAATATTGATGTTTTGACTATAGGACACTGTAACGGTACGCCACAAATAAAAACAAACAAACAAACAAACTGTAGCTGTTGATTGTATTCAGATTTTAGTTTTTGAACTTATTTTTATTATTAGTATATTTTTAAGAAAATTGAAAATTAAAATTTTCTACCAAAAACTATTTTTTTATTTTTATTAAGGTAAAAAGACATATTAGACTTTAACACCCTTGATATCATTTTAACAAAAAAGTTTTATATGAATCTTGCGACACGCATAAATTTTAATATTATTATTTTTCTTGTACATTTTTAAAATATGTTTAAAACTGCAATATCTTTAGATATAAAATTCCCCATAAATTCGATATTTTGGGTTAAAACGTTTTATTTCCACTCAGGGAAATAGTTGTGTTTAATTTTTTTTATTTTCTCGCACTGGCAAGACTAAACACGGCGTTGAATTTCATTACTGCACACGCAATGTCTCGAATTCGGCGACATGCGGAATACGAAATATATTGACACTACATACTGTCTACTCTGGTATGAAGGATAAAAGCAAAGAGCTAAAAAAATATAATATTTTAATATTGAATTAATATATTTTATTAACATTATTTTGTTTTGGTATTAACTAATATTAATTAAAGTCTAACACTCGATAACAACTATCTTATAATATTTAATAATATAGTTCTAGATATTACATACATTTTCTTATTTTTCTATAATTCTTGAATTTTTTTACTTAGTTAAAAGAACAAAGAGAAACATATATAATTATAAAATGTTAATCTTGGCAAGTGCCTCTAGCGCCTGAACCTTGGCGGCCACTTCTATATATATTTCACTCACTCACAAATTCATGTTGTAACTACACCAATTTATTAGGCGCCACTTGTTAGGCTTGAATAATGCTGGCTTATTAAATATATAAATAGTAAGAATTTTTCAATATAAAAAAAAAATTGATAAAGTATAATATGCAATCCAAGAATGTTATATTGATGTTAATGTGTGGAATTAAATGTTATCTATACTCACTCGGGACGCTAATTATTTTCAGAAACCCATTTTAAAACTATATTTGAAAAGAGCAAGTGTTCAGTTTCTTGTTAGCTTTTCTCAGTAGAACTGAGGCACTAGGGTAACTTACTGTAGGACTGAGAGTACTGACATTCTATGTTGATTAACGTTTCTAAATTGATTGTTATTAACAACCCTATTTTTAAAAAAGAATATGTTGGTTTTGATTGATTCTGAACTAAGTTTAGTAAACATTACAAATATTTGTATAGTAGTATACAATTTGAATATGACCCAAAAAATGACATCTACCATTTATTTTTATATACAGATCTTTTGTATATAAAATTATATAGATCTTTTTTATTAAAAAATATTTATATTTTATTGATATTTAACTAGCCTGGCTGTCGTGGCCTATCCTAACTACACTACTCACGACTTTAGGTTAATCAAATTATCGACAATTATGCATATATTCTTTCCGCCCTAAAATAGTAAAAATGCGGTAAACTAAAGAAAGAAATGTTTCTTTATTGATGATGTAATACAGTTTATTACTCAAGATTAAATATCTAACAAAAAATAAAAATATCTAAAAAAATATTCTGACAAAGTTAAAATAATCCGAATAAGTCGCAATGAATACATCATTGCCAAAATATTTACGAGGATTACTGCGATTATGAATATGAATTCATCGTACATTCCTCTTCATTCCCTCTCAAATTCTTATATCTTTGTTGTATTTTATATACAAGCAGTAAATATGAGCAGAAGGATTAATCGATTTATCAATACAGCTCCAAGCATTCGACAGTTGAATTGAGTTGGAAATTGGCTGCAGATACACAGCATGACAGCTATTACGTAGTGGACATCTGGAAGGAGAATTGGAAATTCGACTGATAAGGCTATATAGAGGGAGAATAAACTATTGTTATTTTACAATAATGTAAAAAAATTGTATTACCGTTTTAAAGTTTGTTATTTTCTGGACGCTTTTTTTTTGATGAAAAAAAAGATATTATTTGACGTTAAAAATAAAACATGTAACTTTTTATTTTGAATAAAATAATTTTTTCAAAATCAGAAGTTCTTAGTACAATGGGGCGCCAAATGCTACGGTCCCTCCATGTATCTTTCGCCTCGTCCATAGTCATTACCCTCTTTATACAGGCCCTTCAGGGGTCCTCTTGGGAGAGTACTCCATTCATTCATCACTTATATCACTCATCACTTTACTCTCAACATGCCCAAACTATCGGAGCATGTACTTCTTCGTAACATACACGATCAGCTAAATTGATATATATATATATATATATATATATATATATATATATATATATATATATATATATATATATATATAACTAACCTAACTTATTTACTACATTGATACAAATTACGAAACAACTTAAGTTCTACGGCTTAGGTTAAAGCAACCCTCGTTCCATCAGCCAAATTAGAGATGAATTCTCGAAAAATAGAGCAAGCCAACGTCCAGAGCATTCGAAATCCATTAACAGAAGCTAAGATCTTCAACTGAGATGCAAAAACATCTCAGTTTCAAGTAATTGAATTCGGAAAAACATTGGATGGTTATGGTTTATATATATATATATATGAATGATTTCTGATACTGACAATACACATTCTGGCATAAGACAATGTATGAAAGAATTATTATCATAGTAAATAAGCTTTAACGAACTCAAGATGCCATTAGGGGTCAGTGACGTTTTGCTAAAGTGAAAATTGCGACTGCAATTTGTCTGTTAATATGACATTTATATTATGAGTGACAGTTTTATTATGTTCTCTCCAATAATTAAAACTAAAAATTTCATAAACCAGATAAAAAATAATTATTTACCTCTTGGTATCTACCTAAATACTAAAACGTAAAAATCCATGAAAGTATTTTACATTTTATAGGCACTCAGAACATCTGGAAGAGGCTCATTTATCGTTAAACGATATCATGTTATAAAGTACGATAGCATTTATATTGTCACTTTTCTTTTATAAAAAAAAGACTAATCAACTAATCTTTAAACTGACAATACCGTAAGTATTGTCAGTACAGTTTTATATACTAAAAGAAGGGGTACGCGTACAGGAACAGGAACGAGTACGGGACGAGGATACGGGAAAAGATATTTAATTTAAATACAATATTTTATACATACTAAATTGAATAAATTTTATACACCTAAATTATACCAAATACAGCAGTACGTGTCAGTACACAACACGACTGACTAAACGGATTAACCTATATATATAGGTATATCGTAGTTTAGATAATTTGTATGTAATCTGTAGGTGACGGTGACTACAAAAATCAATACTAACTTCCAATGTCATTATAAACACTCATTGAGTTTAGATAAAAATAAAGTGCTACGCACTTTTGACAGTTCTCGAACTTGTGTCAAGTGGAATTGCCTTATAGAGACGCGGAGGCGAATTGGACTATATATGTATTTGTATATATTATCCCACAAAGCAGGGTAGTTAGAAAGAATCTAGTGTCAAGACACTACACTGTCCGTTCTTCGTTTCCCATACGAATTCCAAACATTGCGTGTTGTGTGGCGGATCTCTACTTTTTGTCTTGCCAGAGTGAAAAAGTGTAAAATTTTAATTTAAACATTTCCTCTATTAAGAATCAAACTCACAACCATCAAGTTTACAAACGCTGTCTCACTGCGCCGTGTATATATATATGTACGTGTAAAATCAATATTTCGTAAGAATATATGTTTTAATTTTAAAATTAAGTTATTACTTTAGTTATTTTAATCCCTTCTTTCTACGAACTTAAAGATTTATCTGTTACATTAACTAACATATATGATATTGTATTGTATATAAAAGCTTATTTGATAAATATTATTAACGATATACATACCTGTTACATTTATATATTGATATCCTAAGCGGATTACTAATGGAGTCTGATGCTCATTTCGCTGGCATTCCCATAGTCATAGTGGTCGACAATGAGGCATTATATTTATTTACAAGATCTATATGAAGACGTGAAAGATATTCTTACTTCTTCTTCTATACTTTACATAAAGATAATAATAGTAAGATAGAGCTCGGCGTTGAGTTTGCCATTCAACACGCCGTATCGTGACTTGGGGCGGAAAGCGGTCACTGGAGTGTCTTGTGACTAGGTCTCTGACTACTTAGCTATACAGGATAAAGCGTGAAGAAATATTGTATAATTTCTAATATAGAAATATATAAATTACCTAAAATAAATACAAAAAATAAGCTAATCTCAAAAATTCCTTTATATTTTTGTCTACATCTACATCTGTATCTTTATATTTAATTTTATATAATTTAATAGAAAGAAGGAGATACAAGAAAGGGTAGTATATTTTTGGTCTAAGAACGGTCTTACTATAGTGATCTCTTCCAATCATTAGCGAGCAAACGAACAGAAGACAATAATAAGGTTTGGTCTATAATTAATTTACATGTTATATTTATGGTTTAAATAAAAAAACAATATTTAACATTAGGTTCTTTCTACCTTCAAGTAAAAGTAGATAGAATTGACAGCAGATCTAAAAATGGCTAATTATAAGTTTCTCATTAATAAAATATATTTCAAAGCCTGAACAAGCCGTCAAGCACATACGTTATGAGTCCGAAATTTACCTTCCAATGTAAACATTTTAAAACAAATAGAGAATGGTACCGTTTTACTAAAATACATAAGTAATTATTTGAACTATTTTAACGAATATATCACTTGTACGTACGTTTTTTGAACGTGAAATTTCAAATATTAAAAAAAAACTTGTTTTTATGCACATATTTACATGTGCATGTATACACACACAACATTTGCAATCGTGTTCTAAAGATTTATTATTCATGTAATAGAAGTCGATGTTAAAAATTTAACGTAAACTTTTTAGTAAAATAATATGATAAGGATTTTACGAATGTATTTTTAACAATCCGTGACGATAACTGTAAACGCGATCGGTTGTAGGTTCGATCCCCACTCGGGGGGGAATGATTATATTTAAATTATTTTCACTCCCTCGCTCTGGTTAAAACAAAGAGTGGCGTTGAGTTCCACCACTCAACACGCAATGTCTCAAAGTCGGTGGTAAGTGAAGTGCGGAGTGTCTTGACACTAGATACTTTCCGTCTAACCTGCTATGCGGGATAAAAGCGTAAAGCTAAATAAAATATAATAAGCAATAAAGTTAGCTTTGTGTATTATCATTAAGACGTCATAGTTAAGTGTCTAAGAGCTTTAACATATTTCTTTAATTATTTATCATTAATATTATTGTTATCAGAAACTAGTGAGTTATTTTATTTTGGTTTTTAAGATATTAACCAAAACAATCTAATCTATTTTATTTTATTATTCATTAGCGCCTTATAAAATTATAATGCAAAGTTATGTTATGTATGTTTAACTAGTAAAACATAGTTAAAAGTAATTAAAATATATTTTTTTACTTTTAATACAATAAAGTAAGAAAGTAAACTTGTAAAGTTTTTTAAGTAGTCACTTTTTCCTGTAAAATTTAAATTTCAGGAACATATTTGATAGAATATAAATTTATTTATTATTCTGTCACATACTCGGCTATTTTTTTAAAATGAAAACTAAATCTTACCTGGCATAGATATCTGCCTTCTCATACCGATAACCTGGACAGCACTCAGCGTGAGACAGCAACACCTAAAACACACACTGGACACCAAAACTTAGCACAAACTTTGAAAACTTTTTAACTTATTCAAAAAAATATTTAAAAATTATATTATTACTATTATTTACAATTAAAATATAATACAATAAACCTATTTTAATAATTTACAATAAAATGATTTTGTTGAAAAAAAACAAAACACTTTTTATTTATCGCGAGTGCACAAAAAGTATCCGGGTGCGATTTAAACGGTCCGCTACGGAGGCGTTGGTCTGAGCTTCTGGGGAGGTTGTAGGGCGGCAGCGGCGCTGGGCGGCGGCGCGACGGCCGCCCTAGGCGCGCCCGATACCAGGACCGCATGAAACACCAGGAGATATCCGAGCACGTGTATTATCGGATAGTGCGCATGCTCGAAGAAAGCGAGACGTGAATATGCTAAAAATAAGTGTATGAGTGAAACGGTATAATCTAAATCGGGAAGCGCCAAGCAGTCTGAAAAGTTAACACTGATTTACCTCACGTGTGAGAGCTTAGACGCTTCATAGAAGACAATTGTATTAAAATTTCAACGTGGATTAGTAGCTATTGGACGTTATATTTGACTGCTGATATAGTTGAAATTAAATATAGCGAAATATTACAGATGTGTTTTTTATTAATATCTAATATCGAGTTCGATTTTCTTTTAAGTAATTATTGTCCAATAGATAATACGGCAGATACTACTTGATGTTAAAAACTTATATCTGGCTTATACGTTAAAAGGGGATTTGTGAAAAATCGTTTTATAGTCGAAACTGCGAAAGACAAATGAAAAAAGGATCATAAAAGCTAGGGTCATCAAATTATATTAATATTAATTATATAAATATAATATCCCAAGTAAATATTACTCACAATTACATCTTATAGTCAAATACTTCCGAATTATGATTGCTCGACTTGTATAATTACAATAATAATGTTTGTACCGAACAAGTTCATTTTGGCACGACTTTTTCAGAATAGCTCGAATAGTCAGAATACATCAAATAGTCAGAAACTCGGGTAGTCAGAAAATTGAATGTAAACGCATTCCGTTTTTTACTTTCCACCTGATATTGAAATTATGTGAGTGGCGGACCTCAACGCCGTGATTTGTCTTAATTCAACTTGGCGTTTATCATTTAGTCAGAAGCAGACGTAACCTCAAAAATATCTTCTTATCATATTAAAACATAACTTGTTAAGCAAATCGTTTCATAATGTAGTTCGATAAAACTTTTACTTTTAATTATAATATTCTAAGTTTGTTTGGTGAGTTTATTTTTCATAAGCACAAAGTGTTTATATTATGTTACTATTTTTGACTATAAATAATCTTGTAGAATATTATATCGATTTATATTATTTCTCGTAAATTGTATGGTAAAAAAAGATCTACCTAACATAACCTAGTGGCTTATCTCTCCGATGTCTTCCTAACCACCATGCCTCTAAAATTGCCATGATTTTTAAAAACATGTCAGAGAAACATGTTTTTTAAACGGGTCTCATCGCTGCCCATGTTAGAGGCCAGGCCATTTCCCGTGGCCTCGGTGGGGGCGATTGAGGAGGACCACTATGTGGTTTTAATGACTACATCTGAGAGTCCGGAGTCTAACGGAACCGGTCCTTCGAGACATTGCGTGTTTCGTGGCGGAACTCAACGCGGCACTTTGTCTTACCAGAGCTGAGAAATAAAAATAATTTAACTATAACAATCATTCCCCCGAGTGAGAATCGAACCCACAACCTATCTTACTTACAGGCAGACGGTGTCCCACTACACCACGACCAACAGCTATAAAATTTCCAAGAGGCGCGGGATTAAATCCTGGTGCGTTCAAATTTTTATAACATTACATTTGTATAACATTAACATTATATCATATGTAAAATCAGTATTTATATTTTATCGAATACAAAAAACTGTAATTTCTAATTTGAATTTATTGTTTTGGCTTAGAATGTTCAAAGCCCATCCCTAAACGTCACACGGATTTAGTAATAAGGTTAGAAATACCAGGAGAGCATAAATTATTAGAAGCACTCGTATTTCCGATTGCGTTAGATTCACCTGTAGCTTAGTGGCCGTAGGGGAGATAAGATAGAGGGTGGAACCCTTATAGTAACGAAGGGTGAATGATTGCTCACGCAATAGGGTGAATTTAAAAAATTCCAATTAATTTGAAACTAATTTGACCTAGTGATTATATGATTATAAGTCTAACAGTGCATCAAATATCAAATGAAACAAAGGAACAAACGGTTTACAATTTTCAAGCATATTTCTTTTATATATATATAAAAAAAACAAATATGCCTATTCACGGTTCTTTGTATAAAAAAAGGTTATATATATATATATATATATATATATATATATATATATATATATATATATATATATATATATATATATATATATATATATATATATATATATATATATATATATATATATATACTATGAAAACAAACTAATACAATAAAACGATATAAATACACTCTATGCATTGACATTTAAAATGACGTTTCAAGATGTATTCAGAAATAGAAGCTCGAAATAGATTCACCAAGAATACTTACCAAGAAATGTATTTCTGGAGACTCCAACTGCAATAGTATTACTGCAATCCATTGAATTTAAAATGTGATCGCACTACTTGTAGTAATATTTCTTGAATACAATTTGAGAAATCTTACGTATCAATTATTAGGAAATCAAAAAAATTGCGCTTTAAAAAATTAAGTTTACTAAGGCGTCTGATTATTTCAATTAAGAGGATATAAATAATTCTTTAGTTATAATCAATTTTTTATATTTATAATTTTTTATACATTTTTTTTTATTTTTGTGAACTAGAATTACTTATAAATGATCAATTGTTCTGTTTTACAATCAAACTTTATTTCGAGGTAAAATGTACTAAAATGGAATTGTTCACAGCGATTTTCATTAATAATCTAACTATATATTTAAATTCATGGTATTCACTAAGGTTATCATGGCGCAATGGTACACCAATTGGTTATGGGTTCGATTCCCAGACAGAGGATTGATTATAAATTAAAATTTATTTTTTTTCCACTCTAATAAGACAAAGCACATTAAGTCTCAATTTAGGGTGGAAGGCCCATGGAGAGTTTTGACACTAGGTTGTTTTTATCTATGCGGGCTAAAGCGCGTAGCTGTATAATATTCACCTTAATAGGTTTTAGGCCTGCAACATTATACGAAGTTAATTAAATACGTTATACACTAATTACGGGAATATTAAACAATTTAATTAAATTAAACTAACCAGTGTAAGCTGCTTGGTTATTATAACAATTCAAAATGTGATTGTCAGGTATTTGTTATTAATATAGTACATAATTTCATTAGCCAACTCCTTTCTTCTTCCCATCCTTGATTACACCGATACCGTTAACTCGACTTATCACCATAGCACTCAGATAAACTAGAGCGTTTGCAAAATATCTGCATTAGAGATATATTTAGCCTGAAAAAAATTAACCACATATCTACATACAGAGATAAACTTACCGCATTGAAGCACTTTTGAAGAACATCTCATTGAAGAACCAATGAAGCTTCACCCTTTCTGCACCCTTTATTCCATTCTTTTCCATCCTAAAACATAGGATTGGGAGAGCCCTATCTTAAGGATCATTTTGCATTCCTCCGTTCCGATTCCTCTCTTCATTTCCACTTTCGCTCTAAGAGTAACAATAGGTTAAAGGTCTACTACTAACTCAACACGTTATAATAAATCCTTCTCTGCGAAAAGCGTAAGTTTGTGGAATATCTTCCCGTCTTATATCCGATACTCAATTTCATTAAGTGTCTTCAAACAATATGTAAAACGTTACTATTTGGCATTGTATATGTATATATATATATATATATATATATATATATATATATATATATATATATGTAAGACAAAGGTTACCTGAAAGAGATCACTCTTAGTGATAGAGTCGCCTTTGCAAGCTACAAAATATGTGTTTCAGTGATCTTGTTATTGTTCCTGTATGTTGTATGCAACAAAGAGTTGTAAATAAATAAATGAATAAAAACAAATAGTACATTTTATACAGAATATATACACATATTGTCACTTTTATTTGATTAAGAAAAAATAAATAAATATAAATAAAAATGTATAATAATTATTTTTTATAATAATTTTCAAATATTGAAAAATTGTTCAATTATTTTGTCAAATCGATGTCTATAAATTTCTTTTTGACAATTATCAGCAATTGCTGTCAAAATTAATATTGATGTGTAATCTGTTTTCATTTTTCTAAATCCATATTCTTCCTACAAAAGGAAGGAAACAAAGTAATATAAAACATAACAGTACAAATCTGATATTTTCGCTTTAATTTTTTTGTTAGACTAACGCGAAAAGGTTTTCATATCATTTTTTTTAAATATAACCAAACTTAAATGTAAGCTTAGAAACGTTCTCGTCATATAATCGAGAGCACGTTCCATTTCATCTTTTATAATAAATATTACATACAACATAATATGTTAGAGAAATATTTGTTTTTAAAATTTATGGCAAAAATACAAAGCTTTATTTCAATTCGAACTGTCACTATTATTGACAGTACTGACAGTGACGAGTTTACGTCACGGACGTCACATCCCGCCCCGAAAGTACCAGGCGAGCATAACACGTGTGGAGTTTCCGAAATAGGCCGCTCCCAGGACGCTCAGAAATAAATGTGCCGAGAACAACGATTGTAAAATAGAACGGCGTATTGGTTGTTGCGATTGAAAGTATTTTAGCGGATTTTTTTTTGTTTCTCCTTTCAAGTATTTTCATTTGCCCGTAAATTAAAAAAAAAAGAAAATAGAAAATTGTGATTTTGTATTGGGCTATCGAATAATTATTCTAAAACTATATTAAATTAATTAGTATGGAAAGTCATTATATATAATCTTTCCGTAGGAATCGAACCTGCAACCGATCGCGCTTACAGTCAGTCAGTCTGTTTTTGAACTATGTCTATCTTTATATTAATATTTGAAGGAAAAACTTTCGAAAGGTACTGAAATTATGTGGGCGGAAAAGTAGGAAATTGGCATTGTTAAAGTTATATAAGGAGAAGAGGTATTGAAATTTTAAATTTAAAAAAAATATATAAATTCCATCAACCATCATGGTGCAGTGTCCAGTTGTAAACGTGATTGGCTGTGGGTTCGATTCCCACAAGAGGGTATAATTCTATTCAAAATAATTTTTAATTCCTCGCTCTTGGGCAAAAGCATGGCGTTAAGTAATAAATTTGCTACTCAACACGCAGTGTCTTCAGATCGTGTGGAAAGGAAGCAACGGTGTGACTTGATACTAGGTTGTCTCTGACCACCCTGCTATGTGGGATAAAGCGTGAAAATATATATAATATACACTATCATACGTGCCATACATTTTTTACTTTCCATACATTTTTACAAAAAGACATACAAAGTATTAAGGCGGTGCGAATGTTATGTGTGAACGGGAACAATATTTATAAAGAAACATAAATTTATTACTACGTTGTATATTCATTATTTATTGTATACGAGTATGACGTGTCCTTTATTCCATATATGTACCTTATATTAAAGACCAAGGCCAAACGGGCGCATAGTTCAAAATGTCGTTCAATTAATGAGTAATTTCTAAAGAATTGTAGCAATTACCGATAGTAGATATATAATATTAATATATTTATTTTTTCTTTTTAATCTATATCATATTTTATATTATACAATTTAAATTTAACTTAAAGTGAAATTATTGACGACACAAATTTGAAATTGAAAGGTTGTAAGTTCAAATCTCAGCTATGGGGAACAAATTATGATAAACATAAAAAAAAATCTTAAAACTGCTAACAAAACAAAGGCAGCAAAGAAAATATACTAAACTTACTTTATTTTTATAAGTCATTTGAATTACTATGACATAATGGAAATAGTGAACAATTTTTAAGTATAATTAAAAAAAAATGATAGTAATATACATACAAATATAACAATATTTTTCTATCAAATTAGACCTATTTTTTATCAAAAATATGTAAAATTTTTCATTTATTTTAGGGACAAAGTTACTTAAAGTGTTAAACGTCACGTAACGATGCTATGTTGTTTATATGTGAATGTGTGTTTGTGTATGTGTATGTGATCGAGCGTAATACAAACAAAGGAGAAACTTCTTCTATTACTTATTATTTGACATCACACATCAACTGCAGGCAGATCTAAATGAAATTCAGAATGTGAAATTGTCGAACATAAGTTTAATTTTTATTTTAGCTTCACGCTTTCTATCCCGAATAGCAGAGTAGACAGAAAGTACCTAGTGTCAAGAAACTCCGTACTCCGCTTTCCATCGAATTCGAGACATTTCGTGTTAAGTAATGGAACTTAACGCCGCACTTAATTTTTAGATAAATTAAAAAAATTGTTCATTATATATATCACTATTTCCAACCCACTTCCCGAAAGGAGGAATATCTTTTTTATATATGGACAGCGATTATGCCAAAAGATCTGGACCGATTTACGTGATTCTTTTTTGTTCGATATAAGGCTGCAATACGGTCCCACAAAAAATATTTTCAGTTGTGTCCAGTAGTTTTGATTTTATAATCATATTTGTTAATTAGACGATATCATTTTCACGACTCTTTTTACGCATGCACTGCGATTAACTTTATTTTATTTTGAAAGAGTATACTTTAGTCCTACAAAAAATTTGGGATCGTTGGCATCGTCTTTATATGTGTTTACCATTCCATAATACATATTATTATTTGATATATACTTATACTACATTACTACGAAACCCAATTTACTTAAAAGCTACTGTATTCAACAACCATAACCTAGAAGTAAAAAATAAAAGTAAACTACGTTTAAAAAACCAACTTCAAAAACTGAAAAGCCAAGCCGTTTTGTTAAATACAGTAGGTTTTTTAGAGTTTCGTTGAAACTTGAGGAACTCATATAGTTTCGCCACAAGTCTTCCCGTAAATTTCAGTAATCTCGGAGACCATTAGTACTTAAAAGTCTTGGTAGGCATATAATACTTATCACTTCGTATATATATATATATAGTTGTAGTTTACTTTTTAACGGACTTCCCAAAACCAGGAGATTATTATATAATAACTATTATATTATAATTCGGCCTGTACCTTTTTTTCATGTATGTACACCGATTACGCCGAAAGTTCTGGACCGATTTACGTGATTCTTTTTTTGTTCAATGCTGTAAGTCTGCTCTTGGTCCTACAAATACTATTTTCTGTTGAGTCCAGTAGTATTGATTTTATAATACTGAAATATCTCCGTTATTTGTGAACTGATACGCAAGATTTTTTCAAAACAATTTTTATCTATCTCTTTGGAGAAAAATTGTTGAAGATCTGATGAAGATCTACGGAGATATCAATGAAAATTATCAATAAATAACAACAAATGATTTGTGATTGTTGCGATCGTTTTTATGTATTTACCATTCCATTATACATATTATTATTGGATATATACTTACACCAGATAACTACTAAAACCTATATACCTATAGGCTACTTTACTCAACTACCGAACGGATCCAAAAAGTAAAAAATATATGTAAACTACGTTTAAACAACCGATAATATAAATAAACTACGTTTAATTTGAACACATCTTGAAAAACCAATATTAATAAAATAACTGCTATATAATTTAGTTTTGTCACCAACTCATAGATTTGAAGTAGGTTTTTAGACTTTCAAAGAAATCCAAGGAACTCATATATATAGCTCCGCAACAGGTGTCTCCCCGTTGATTTCAATAATTTCTGAGACCATTAGTACTTAAAGGCCTGGTAATTCCTACAGTGAGGCATCTAACCTATGAATTGGTAACAAAACCAAATAATTGTAGTTATTTTATTAATATTGAATTACAACATGTGTTTAAATTAAATCTTAACAAAATTTATGTAATTCTAAGAGACAATAGCGAAATCATGATTTTAAAGCCCAAAAAAATATGGAGAAGGCAATCGTTAGAGTACAAATAAAATATCGAAAACTTATACTAAAAGCCAATAATGATTTCGGCAGAACATAATAATGAGATTTAAAAAACTTATCCTTCACATAACGTATAATTTAAGTTTTGATATATATTTGTATGAATAATTATTCCAAAATCATACATTCAAAGTTGTAGGAAACAGGTAAGTAATTTTGTTCCTGACTGGAGCCGACCAAACCATATTTTATTTTATTTACGCCTTACTCCTCACAGCAGGTTAATTACATTGAATGCTCGAAATCGAGAAAATACATGTTGAGTGGCGAACTCAGCGCCACGCTTTATCTTACCAGAGCGTACAAACGGAGATAAATTCATTATTAAATGTACTATAATAAAGTAGAATTCAAACTCACAACCAATATACTACACTATGACGGCCTGATTCAACATCTTTTTTTATTTATCTAACAATATACTTGTTAATCGCTTAAATAAGGTCGAACTCGTATATAACATACATTATAGCACCATTACTGAAATGCTTACATTAGTCTATGCTAATTATTTTAATTCCTGCACAAAAAGCATATAAAGTAATAAAATTATATATTTACTGTCTAACATAAAATACAGATAATTTACTTTTATTATTGGCATCTAACGATTAACTTTTATTTTTTTTCGCATTTAGGTGAACAAGTTTATGTGATCTTTATTTTTAAAATCATTTTATTAATTAAAAAATATAATTTTGACATACATTTTTTGATTAGGTATAAATATTATAGCAAAACCCAATGACGTTTTTTAGCATTGCGTTTATACGCAAGATGTTTTAAATTAAAAAACATTTTTGAAAAAACGTATAAAAATTTGAACGCAGCGGGATTCGAACCCGCGCCTCTTGGATACCGTCCAAGCGCTCTGACCGCTAAGTGCTGCGTTCAAATTTTTATACGTTTTTTCAAAAAATTTTTCTAATCCTAAGTGTGGAATAACACTTTAAAAATAGTAAATATGTTTTAAATGTTTGTAAAATATTGATATTAATATATTGTACTTGAATTTTATAGAAAATGTTATATAAAATTATATTACTATAAAAAAAATTAAAGTCTTCTATCCCATCAAAAACATAAATGTGAAATGAAGCGCATGTACAATATGATGATAAATGCCTGAGAATATTTTATAATCATTTTAAATATCTTTTTCTCTTATAAATTAGGATAATGTATTGAAGCCTAGGGTCTGACTTGGCTAAGGTTTCATCCCTACCTTGATTCATACATATGTTCATTGTATATAGAAAATAACTTTAAAATACTTAAAATTACAAACATTTTAGTAAAAAATATGTATTTTATAAGTTTCACTCTTTAAACTCGTATAGCAAGATAGACAGGAAGTAAACTAGTGTCTAGACACTCCGTATTCCGCTTTCCGTCGAAATTCAAGACAATGCGTTTTGAGTGGTGGAACTCAACGCCGTGTTTTGTCTTATCAGATATTATATATACTATTTGTATTTAGGAATTTATTAATATGTATGTATGAGAGATAAACCTATCGGAATCGAACCCATAACTAATCGGGTTTACAATCAAACGCCGTTCCACTGCGACTAGACTAGTCTTAACTTTTGTTATTTTGCATTAATTATATATGAGTAATATCAAGATCGTTGACAAGAGTATGTAATATAAAACTCATAAGTGACATTTAATTATACGTATTTTCATATTATTAAATAATAAGTAAAGTTATTTTTAACTTTGACTTAAGTATCTCCTTTCCACTTGACGTCAGAGGGGATTCATCGAAGTGTGTACATTATACATACTTCTTAACAACTTTTCTTGGGAGCTTTTTAAATACGAGTTACTGAAATAATGTTATATGGGGATATGTGTTATACGAGTAGTGTATATATATATATATATATATATATATATATATATATATATATATATAATACTTGAGGCCGGTGCTGGCGCAGTGGGACAGCGTCTGATTGTAAACGTGACCGGTTGTGGATTCGATTCCTACTCGGGGAAGTGATTATATTCAAAAAATATTTTAACTTCCTCGTTCCGGCAAGACAAAGTGCGATGTTGAGTTCCACCACTGAACACGCCACATGTCACGAATTCGATAGAAAGCGTAGTATGGAATGTCTTGACACCAGGTACTTTCTACCCTGCCTGGGCAGGCAGACCTGTCTATCCTGCTGTGCGGAATAAAGGTGTGAAGATAAAAAAATATATAGTACTTTAAAAAGTAGATATTTATTCAAATAAATTTAAAAAAATGAACGGACGTTTTTTCGCTTCCCAAAAGGCACAATTACGAGTTAATTGAATGTTTCTATGTTTTTACAGTACGTTTTCATTGTCCTAAGCTTATGAAAAACACTTAAAAAACATTGAAATATCCCGGAACAAAATATGTGAAACTAAAGGGACTACCTCAAATTACAAATTTGGCTCTCCGTATACGTTACAATGATTAACATATAAAATAATACGGTAAATAATTATATATAAAAGGCAGAACAATTACACAACCAACGAGCTAGCCTGAGTCATTTGAATGAAATGCCAAGACTAAAGTAGCCGACGCTCTAATTCTATACACGACCTAGAGGCACAGACCTCTCACTTTTGAACACGTATTTCCTACGTTATAAGGATTGTAATTAAACATTAACCAACAAGGACGAAATCACTATCTTTTATATAGATAATTAAGTTATTCACTATATACGACGTAAATGTTAAAACGGACATAAATATAATAATTGATATACAAAAAAATTAAAACCGTCGTGACGCAGTAGACTAATATGGTGTCAATAAACTCGATGGTTGCGGATTCGATTTCCACTCTGGGGAATGGTTATATTTAAAATGAATGTATTTATATTTCTTTGCGCGGCTATTATAAAGTACGGCGTTGATTTCCGCTAAACAACGCATAATGTCTCGAAAACAGCAGGAAAACAGCGGATGGAGTGTTTTGACATTTTTTGGTCTATTTATGTTTGATATTCCCTGATTTAATCTATAAACTTATTTCGGTTTTTTTTATTTTTACATTTTTTTCCGGATTGCCGGATGGACAGAAAGATATTTCATGTTCAGCGAAACTCAACGCTGCGCTTTGTTCTACCAAAACCAAAACAAGGAAATAAAAATAACTTAAATATAATTATTCCCTCGAGTGTTAATCGAACCCACAACTCATCGAGGTTACAGTCGAACCTGTCCCACTGCGCCGTAACCAGTCTTTTTTACTCCTCTGTTTCTCCCATCATAACTACACATACATACATGCATTACTATTGTATATAATGTGTTTACCTAAACAAAAGATTTGGTGAATTAGTGCGACCTTCATGCAAGTACACGCGTTATTTGAAACCGGTTTGCTTTCAATTTTGTAATTAATGTATTATTTTTTTTCTGGTGTCAATTTGCATGTTTTTATTTTAAGATCGACGCATGGTTAGTTTCGTTTTTAACTGTGATTATTGTAATACGTACCTACTTAGGTTATTCATTTATAAAGCTTCAAAATTTTTTGCCTTAAACAAAAAAAAACAATTACTAACAAATAAAATATAAAGTGTCATCGAACTTAATAATTATTATTTATAGCAAACTACGTTACAAGAATATATATATATATATATATATATATATATATATATATATATATATATATATCTGTAACCTTGCTAGAAAACCTAAATATCCATTAAATCCAATAGCAATTTATTTATTTCTATAGAAATCAAAGCAAAGCCTATATGTTAAGTAAAACTGTAGTCAAGTTTCGTAACACAGGAAATCAAGAATAGGATAATGGGTGCTAAAAGTAAACATGAAATGGTGTCGCAATACAGACCCTTGCAGCCACACCTCGTTTCAACAGAGTAAAAATGATAATGATCAAAATTATCTTTTAATATCCTTTAAGGGAACAGGTCATGTTGCAGTGGTACAGCGTCTGACTGTAAACGCCATCGCATTGCGGGTTCGATTCCCGCTCAGGGCAATACTATATTTAAATTATTTTTATTTTCTTCCTCTAGTATGACAAAGCGCGACGTTCAGTTTCACCACTCAAACGTAAAGCGGAGTATGGAGTGTTTTGACACTTTACTTGGCACTTTCTATGGAATCTGATTACAGGATAAAAATGTAAAGCGACAAAAAGAATGTAACTATATGCGTTTCCTACATTTTACAGAACAGCAAACATTTTCATTTTATTTCAAATGATTATAAAGACATATGTATGTGAATAAAAGTGAAATACATTTTTTTAATTTTCACATTCAAATGTATAAAGAAATGTTTCAGACGAATGTAAACGATAATGAGACGACGAATGTAATTATAAGAATATTTTTTTAGCTTCGCGCTTTTATCCCGCAAAGCAGGGTGCTAAAGAACCTAGTGTCAAGACACTCCGTACTTCCCTTTTTCGCCAAATGCAAAACATTGTGTATTGGATGCCTTACTTTCTCACAACTCACAGCTCAACGCCGCATTTTATATTACTAGAGCGAGTAAGTAAAAATAATTTAAATATTAAATCGAGTCGGAGAATCGAACCTACGATAGTTCAGGATAAAGTTCATGGACATTATACCGTAGATTGCAAATGCAACAATCAATTAAAACCGATAACTGTTTGATATTCAATTATACGAGTAATCTTTTCTTAAGGAACCTTCGATTGTTAAAACCTGTATACAGAAAGACAGACAGTCAGACAGAGAATTTTTGGTCTAAAGAGATTGAATTAGCGGCGCAACTCAACGCCGCGTTTGATTGCAGTAAGTAAGGAAGTATAATAATAACGATATTGTGTTATGTTTTGTATGTCTAATCTAGTGATCGTATAACTCGGAAACGGAAGTTTTCATATAAGGAGGCCATACATATACTATTAATGGGCCAGTGGCACAGTTATTTGTTGTCCGATATAACTATGGGTTCAATTTGGTTCTAGGGACTCAATTTGTTCATAATAGTAAAATAAAAAAATAATAATAGTATTTTATAATTATCCAAATAACAATCAAACAATAATGATAAGTAAATATCTTGTATAAAAATTGGTTCCAGAGACGTATGTAAAATTTAAGCAAAAAGTGAATCATATTTACTTTCCTACATTGGTAGATAGATAGATCGATATACTTAGGTAAAAGTAATAATGACGTGTTTGTATATTATAAATTAAACAGTCTTTTTTAAAATATTTTATGGTAGTTCACTGTGATTTCGTTCGCCGTCCCATATAATATCACTCAAAAATGGACGGTAGCCTCACGCTTTATACCTCATAACATGGCAGTCGGAGTCACTCCGTCGACACCGTGCTTTGTCTTCCCACAGCGTAGAATTGAAAATATTTGTCTTAATATAATTATGAACTCAAATGAGAATCGAATGGGAACCCTTGACCAATGGTGAATGCAATCAGACGCTTTCCTTTCCTTCCGAATGAACGGCAGACATGACTCAAAATTTAATTTAACATAATAATGACATATAAATAAAAGAATAAACCTTTTTGAACTTTATAAAATAGAATTAAGTACTAAAAAATTGATGAATGCAAACGGCAAAGGAAAATAAAAGTAGACTGAAGTGATCAGCCGCCGCGCCAGATGAAGCTGAAATGAGCAAAAAATTTGATTTTTTGCCCAACGCCGACCAACTTCCCGAGCACTATCCGCATTCTTTCCAAACACCTGAGTCACACTACCGAGTGTACTTTGTACTTGATATATATCTATAGATATAATATATACATTATTAAATATATATTTTTCTTAAATTATATAATATATTATATTTATGTCGTTACATTTACCGATTGTCTTTTATGCATTTAAACGTTTTAATGTAAATAATTTGTGGAATATTACAATCTAGGTATTTAAATTTGTAAAGGATGCCACTAAATAGATGTGGGTGCAGCATCGCGCTTTCTCCTGTATAGCAGGATTGTCATAGCCTAGTGTCTTGACACTGTTATTCCGTTCTGCATTCCCCTCATAAATCGTGACTTATACAGAACACAGCGCCGTATATTACTACTAATTACTGTTTATGAAATTCAAAATTCAATTACAAACACTTATTTATTAATTAAAATATAATTAAAAAATATTTACATAAAATATTTTATTTCTTTTGCTCTTCTTCAATATTAAAAGCTTCCAACCACTTTTAATACAATTATCAATAGGAGCTGTACTATAATACATAAGATATATTATAGTATAGCTCCTCATACATTAAGTACGGTGGACGATCGCACTGTCAATGTCACTATCACACATTACGTTCATTCACTCTTGCGCATCTCGTGTCACTGACCTTTTGTATGCAACTGGTTCTAAATCTGCATATAATTTAATATTTTGAATAATATTTTTATATAATAATATATGAAATTTACATTTAAAAATAATCATAGTAGGAATTTAAAAGTGTTTTAGTATTTTTTAGTATAATATTTCACTGTTGCTTTAACTAAGCAAGACCTTGAAAAGGCTTCTGATATTTTAACACGTTTTCCTGTTACTAAATTTAGATGTAATAATTCATAACATAACTTTTATAGTTACTAAAACATAGCTTTTAAATAAATATGAACATATTATATAAATATCTAAAATAAATATGTTTGCTAAAATCTCGCAAAGTGTACCCAATCATTTTCACGCCTTTGCTAGCTTTATTTATAAATTTATATAAAAACTCTTTTTACTCACACTTTTGATATCTGATTTATATTGAAAATTTGTATATCTGACCGAAACTTTTAATAATGCACGATTCGGCTATTATCGTCAGGATGACTGGGATTCGAATAAAGTATTTTTAAATATTAAGGTGTCTAAAATTGCAAATAATAAATCAATATATTCTTATAGGCAACTTCACGCTTTATATCGCAAAGCACTACATCACAGATTACGTAGTGTCAATATATTCTTCGTAGACTGTTTTCCGCCCGAATTTGAGACAACTTCACTCTATTACTTACTACAGGGGAGAAATTAATATATATTTTTTAAAAAAATATTTTATCTGATATTAATCAGATAAAATATTTTTTTAATATAGTAAATTCTTTGATTTTAGCGGTTTTTACACATTTTAAATGAAACTATTTTAAACGGAACACTTAACAGTAGTCCGTGGTCACTCGTGGTAGATTGACAGTTCGAAATGTCAGATTTCCAAAAATGTATTTTCGAATATCAAAATATACGCGATTAATCCATTAAAAGTGATTTCATTTAAAATATATAATCATTATTGACTTTGACTGGGAATCAAATCCTCACCCATCGTGGTTTACAATGAAACGCTGTTCCACTCTATCTACAAAGCCTATAGGTTTTTTATTTAATTGACACATTAAACTATCAGGCTATATAAAGTAACTTGTAACTGACTTCTAGCTGCGTCACGTTCAAGGCAACAAGAATTGCTTCTTTTTACATTATAAATTGGATTACCGATTTTTCTTTATAAGAGACTTTTTGTTCCTATATTTTAAGGCTTTTTCTCAATTCCACAGTGGTCATTGAACTATGGTTTTTCTGATTCGTTTTATACTCCTTTTATTTATTGTATAAAATAAGCTTCATTAGTTTACTACTTTTAAAGTGTTATTCCACACTTAGGATCAGAAAACGTTTTTGTAAAAACCTATAAAAATTTTAACGTAGCGGGATTCGAATCCGCACCTCTTGGAAACCGTCCAAGCGTCTGACCGCTAGTTATGCGTTCAAAGCAAAAAGCAAGAAGCATTCGGGCTCAAACTACGTTGCTTTCAAATTTTTATACGTTTTTTTAAAAACGTTAAGCTTATCATTGTACTAATGTAGGAAAAAAAATTTTGGGATTAATTTTTACTCAAATTATACAGACAAAAGAGTTATATAAAGAAGTATGTTAAAGTGGAAAAACAACCAAAACATTTTTTTATATGTCAATTTTTAATTAAGACACTAAATAGAGTACAGGAAGAATATGGTGATTTATTTTATATAATTAACTTAAGCTATATATATATATATATATATATATATATATATATACATATTTATATATATATATATATATATATCTATATATATATATATATATATATATATATATATATATATATGTACGATAATTATGAAATATGTCTCTAATATTAAAATAAAAAAGTACATTCAATTAATATTATATAGACAATTCGATTAGAATTGTCTTTAACAAGATTTATGATGATTAAGTCTATAAAAATATACCCGGTATATTTTATATTAAGTTTTCAAATATATTATGATTATAATTGAAACATTGTAAGTGAGATTGGTTGTGGATTCAATTCCCACTCGGAGGAAAGATTTTATTTAAATTATTTTAATCTCTAATTCGGCGGAATGCAATGCATGGACTTGACACTAGGTATCCGTGCCCTGATAAAAGCATGAAGCAAGCAAGATATATTTTTGGTTTATTATAATAAAATAATTTCAGAACTCTGTCACAACTGTTGCTTGATAAATAAAATGTAATTCAAACATATATATAAATTATAATTACAATAATTGAATTCCCTCTAAAATACATAAAATTAAAATTTTACTACATTACATGATGTGTTAACAATCCTATTCTGTCCATATTACATTAGGAACTTCAAAGGGCTTAGCGTAAATTATGTTCTGAATAATCCATAGAATGTCTGGTGTCAAGGTGTATACAATATATTACAGCTTATGCTAAGATATTCGCTGGGAATTTAATTTAATTTGATATAATATTAAAATAGTAGAGTTTATGCATTATAATGGTTAAAGGTTCAAATTGTAAAAGAATCCTGTAGGACCAACAATACTGTCATTTTATCTTGATTGATGCTGTTCAATATTTTTGATTTATTTAATTCGGTTGTAATAAGTGGTGAATTGTTTCTCTTACTAAAAGAAATGTCTTTTATTACGTAAAATTTAAAGAATAATTAATGAAACTGAGGTCGGTCGTGGAGCAGTGGGACAGCGTTTGACTAAACGCCATCGGTTGTGGGTTCGATCCCAACTCGGGGGAGTGATTATATTTAAATTATTTTCATTTCCTCGCTCTGGTAAATACAAAGTGCGGCGTTGAGTTCCTCCACTCAACACGCTATGTCTCGAATTTGATGGAAGGCGAAGTACGGAGTGTCTTAAATCTAGGTGCTTAATGTCTACCCAGCTACGCAGGATAAAAGCGGGAAGCTAAAAAAATAAAAAAAAATGAATGTAGTTTTTGTTAGACATCTTTTGGTTATAGTACGAGTGAGTGTAATAACTAGGAAAAATTGCTAATTTACAGTAATTTAAAGGAAAAAAACTAAATTCACACTTTGTTCTTCTATTTCCTTTTGTTTGTTATTTTTTGCAATTTTGAAGCATTTTAAGTCAAACTAATTTAATGGATTAATTGATAAGATCCCAGAAAATATTCTATACTAAATCACAATTTCATTTTAAATAAAAAAAATTGAGTTAAACTTTGAACTTGCAATTGCATATTTTTATACTACTTTTATATATCGTATCTATAGAATACTGGGAACTGCCCCATCAATATAGACTAATATAAACTGATCAAAACATCAAATTTCGCAATACAATGGAGTGTCATAATAAAATATAAGAAAATAATAATATAAATTATAAACATATATTAAATATGCAAAATCAACTAACCAAAAGTGGAAACTACAAGACTAATTAGTTTCATTTTTGATTTAAATTTAAAAATACAATGAATTTTTGTGAATTAATTCATTTCGAACTTGCCACGCTTAAATTTTTAATTAAAGGAAAAGACGCAACGCCTAATAATTATTTTCAAGTTGCCATAAAAGAGAAGTAAATAAAAAAATACCTTGTAACCTTATCATTAACGCGACAATCTAAAGTCATTCGATATGCTTATATTTTGAAACGCATGCTTAGAGAACATCCAAAAAAGATATAATACAATTGCAATTTATTCATATTTATAAAGAACACACAAAGGGCTACGCTTTAATTAATTCTATGTGGTTTTTTTTAGTGTTTTAAAGTTATTATGGTGAAATTGTAATGCTGGCTGAACTTTTGATGGTTTTGTGTTCGATTTTTACTCGCGACAATATTTAATAATACGTTTTTATTAGCTTCATATCAATCAAACTATGTAAGAAAATCTCACAGTGCTTCGTTTAAAGAACATTTATTTCCAGTCCAAAGACCGTATAACACTTTCAGTACATGGACATGACTTCCAAGATGAACTATAGTCCCCGAAAAGAAAAGAATATATATATCAACGAAATGAACTGGAAACGGAAACTGTAGTGATTAATCACTACGTTGTAGTAATATATATATAACTGCCTTCTCCGAAAACATAGTTTCCTAATATTATACATACATATTTATACAAATAAATAAAATTGCAGTGTATGTTTGTAATATTAAAACAACCCCTTTTTACTAAATGCATATGTATGTATACTACGAACATACACCAAAATACGATATTTTACAATTTTTGTCTATCGGTCTGTTTGTTTGTTCCGGAAAATTTCTCAGTTTTCATCTAGTGGCCTACATTTTACAAATGCTTAATCAGTTGCGTTCCCAACACGCAATAGTTTAATCAAAATGGAACGAAAAAGAAGTAAATGTAAATGAAATAGAAGCATAAAAAAGCCTATTTATACATGACATGACATGACAAATTTTTCCTTCGTCTTTTAACTTGACCTAGTGTGAATCAGCTAAAAACACAAAGCATCAAACAAAAGCTTTTAAACTTTTGTACAAATCTCTTGCTTTTTTCTACCTCTGACATTTACACTAAATTTGACTGGACCCGATCCTAATCTGTGAACGAATCAGTACTTAGCCAAAATTATTTCCTGGACAATAAAACCAAGGTTACACAATTTATATTGATTTTTTGCAACATGTACATATAAAGATTTATTACACTTTATATTCGATATAATTAGATTTTTATAATAGTATCAAATTTGCTTTGCGGTTCGTAAAAGGAAACGTGTTTTTTTTTTAATTTAACATATTGGCTAGTATTCTTTAACATATTTAATACTTTTAGTATATAGATTTATTATGATTCATTACGTAATTAATTCTCTGCTAATATCTAATGGACACGGGGGTAGTTTCTTATGTCTACATTTTTGAATAACGTATAAAAATTTGAACGCAGCGGTAAAAATGTTTTCTAATTCTAGGTGTGGAATAACACTTTGAAAATAGTAAAATTGTTTCATGTGTTTTAAAGGACTAATAAATTCTAACTAGATGATACAGTACCCCGTTCAGACGGTGTGTATACGCTATGTAAAATTAATGCACTAAATAATCTTTTATTTTACTTATATAAAAAACACGTAGTAGACGTTCATATTAAAACACATTATCTTTTCTTACCTTAGATATACTAAAAGTTTTTCCAAGAAAAATTAACTGGGAACAGTTCAATGTACTGTTTCTATAAATATATATAAAATATTGTGGTTTAGCAGAGCAGATAATGTAATTGTGCAATATATAACATAAGATGGTTTTCAAAATGTAGTTTATTTTAAATTATTACGGTATTAAGCTTCGTTTAATAATAATACCTGTACATTATGGCCTTAATACTACTACTTATCTGTGTACATATATACTATATTCATGTCCTGGTTTGTCAGTTTATTTAGGCTTTTTAGCTTCACGTTTTTTATCGCGAAAAAGGAACGGGGAATATTTCGTGCGAAATTGATACAATGCGTGTAGAGTAGCGGAACTTAACGCCGCGTTTTGTCTCAGCAGATCAGAGAAATAAAATTAATTTATATTTTATCATTAGTTCATCGAGTAAGAGTCAAAGTTACAACCAGTGACGTTTATAAACAAAAGTGGTGCCAGTGCGCCACGATAGTCTGACTGTTCTCTTTTTATAATTATTTAATTAAAATACTGAGCATTGGAATGATTGAATCTGTTAACCTAATACTAAAATAATGTAATTTTCATTGATATGTTTTTTTTTTACCAAATTCGAGACTATGTGTGTTGAGTGGTGGAACTCAACGCCACTCTTTGTCTTACTAGAGCGAGGAAGTGAAAATAATTTAAACAGAATCACTCCCAAGAATGGGAATCGCACCCACAACCGATCGCGCTTACAATGAGACGCCCCACTGCGCCACGAAAGGCTTTAAACTTTGACATGTTAAATATTGAAATTAACAACATATATAACAAAAATATATTACTATAAGGCTAACAAGAAAATATTGTATTAGATAAAGTATGAACTATAAATATTGTTTATGTGTTTCTATAGCAACAAGTTTTAGTTTATTTTTATTATAATAACTTTCTTATTTATGAATATTAAGTGTTAAGGGTAAGCTACTCTTAACACTTAAATTTACGGTATATTTTAGTGTTAAGGGTAGGTTGCACAAACGCAAAGACATACATACAGACAAACACGAGCAACTACATTTTATTATATGTATAGATAATAAATATTTATGTAAAATAATATTCTATCTCTAAAAATATTATTAATTTTTCGTAAAGTTCATAAAGAAATCGCATTCATATGTTTTCGTACGAGAAAGATACTTGCTTACTTGCGAAATAGGGAAGCTATGCGTATGGGAAATTTAACACACATCCACAAACTTTCGTGAATATAAAATGTATGCTCTTTTGTACGTTATTCTTGGTACAAACAAAAAATATGAGAATAGGTTATGTATAAGGTTGATTTTTTTTATTATAAGTAGGATTTAATCTAATTTGACGGTTTCCAAGAGACACGGGTTCGAATCCCGCTAAAGTCAAATATTTATACGTTTTTTCAAAAATGTTTTCTAACCCTAAGTGTGGATAAATATTCTAAAAATAGTAAACTATTAATTTGATTTGACTTAGTCATTTAACGGAGTGTCTTCAAGGTTGTTTCTGACTACCCTACTAGGCGGGATAAAGCGGGTGAAGATGATGTATTGAGCAGGATTCGAATCTACGCTTATCTTGCAGTACTATAACACAGCAAGACTAATTATATAATCACATCCCGTCACAGTGACATTTCAAAACACTTGTTACAACATTTATTTCAAATTAAAACCCATTAAAATAAAAAAAATACAAATAAATAATTTCATAAATGAATGAACGCAATTTTAATACATTTAATATTAATAATGACATGTTGATATTGTGTTATTAAGTGCCCACCGTCACAGCCTTTAATGCCATGCGTGGGAATTTGCAGATAAATTCTAGTTGCCATAATATAAATCAGTGATGTAATATTACTAATAAAAAATTATAGCAAGCAAATTATAATATATACTTTGTTTTATTATTCAAAGGTATACATATTCGAAACCAGAGAGAGGTATATAGGCTTCGGTAGGTCGTGGGTTCGACAATTACCAATCCTTGTATATATAGCATGTTCTTTAAGTATATATTTTTAAGCTAAATAGTAAGCTTTTCTTATAAGAAGAATATGTTAAGATTATTTACATAAGAAATAGGTTAAGGTGAATAAAGGCCAATACAAATTAATATACCTTTGATTTCTTATATATAAAACCAGGGATAACTTTTTATAGCTTCACACTTATATTACGGTAGATAAGAAGTATCTTATGTCAAAACACTACGTACCCCCACTTACTCTGAATTCGATACATTGCGTCCGAGGAAATAAAAATAATTTAGATATAATCATTCCATCGAGTGAGAATCGAACTCACAACTGAACGCGTTTACTCAGATGTCCCACTGCGCTACAACCGGTCTCAAATTTTATCTAGAACAAGAAAATCTGCTTTTTCTATATATAAACAAACTACACTAGCTGTGCTAACCGTTCTTATATAAACACACGCCCCGCCTCACAAACAGACAGACAGTATGCCAGAGAATGGTAAAATAACTTGATGTTATAATTATGTTTTTGAAAACCACATCATCAAAGTTAGTTTAAATTATGGCATCCATCATCCGGTGTGAAACAGATATGAATAATCTAATTACACTGACGCGTGTATCGTGTGGTACAATTTAAGGGAAATTATATTATGCTTTAAAGGAAGCGTATTTTAAAGTAAACTATTTGAAACGAATTAATCGTGTATATTTTAGTAATCGATATTATATTATTGAACGTTCAGCATCTCGAACACTTTACAGTGATCCATGATCACATATAAACTGAGTTGGTATTCATCTGTCAATTGATAAAATATTTAATTATATCAATCTATTGTCATCAGTTTCTTAATTGCCTGGCATACTTCTCTGGATTTTTCTAGAATGACTTGACTCTACCTTTGTCGCTTGTGTGGTGAATTTGAGACTTTAATTTTTTTATGAGAGAAAGAAAGTTTTCAATTATTTTTTCTATTAGTGTTACAATGTTTTAGTTATTAATAGCCTCTTAGATCGTTCTAGGAATATATCTATTTTCAAATCGAAGCTATTTTAAATGGATTAATCGCGTATATTTTGGTACGTCCATGGTATTACTACTGTAAAGTGTTCGAAACGTCGGGTTTCCAAAAACATCTTCACGAATATCAAAATATAAGCGATTAATCCGTTTATAATAGTTTAATTTAAAATTTGTAAAATCGCTAAGATCATAGATATCACTATATATTTTTTAATTAATTATTCCTCTTAAAAGATGTTTCACCGTTTAAAATAATTTCAATTGAAATGTAAATAATATATGCCTAATTTCCTATAATCATGTTTTTTATCGTAAGGCAACTCAGACAGACTCCAGGTATGTGGGACCCCGGATCAGTACGTACCACGTACGTTAACTAGATAATGTAAGTTCAAGGTCAAATAAAAAGCAAAATAAAACGTATTAAGTTAAAAAGATCACTTACAAAACTACTAATAAACTTGGTAATATTGTTGATTAGTCACCAGATTCTTCTGGTGTAGCGTGGCATGACTTGACATACTTAAGCTTTTTGATATAGATCTATTTTTCTAGACCTAAATAGATGATATATAAAATATATTTAAAAAAAACTTTTAGAGCCATTTTTAATTTATTATATACTAGTTTACTGTATACTACTCTTCAAGCATACCATTTGATACTCATATTGGATGGTTGTATAAAAAAATTATTCCGACATTTTGTCGAGGCGGCCATTTTGAATAAGGTACAATACTGATTATATGTTAACATTGTCATCAGAACTAAAGGTATATATACCAAATTTAACTCAATCATACAATTTGAAGTTGGTCAAATAGTCTTCCACTAGTTACTGAGTAACAAAGTAAATTAAATAGTATATATAAAAAAATCATTCAAATCAAGATTCAAAATCAATTATTTTATCAAATATATTCATATATATTCATATGATATTTATAAGAAATAATGGAATTATAAAATTTATCAAACGTCGAAACTTAATTAATGATGAATATTTTTAGAGCAGAAACCAGCTTTAATTAAGCGAACAGATAAGCGTGAGTACTTCAAAAGTATAATTTATGTTGTGTTTAAAGAGAAAACTATATAAATATCTTTATATTACCTATAAAAAATACTGTATGGATTTTATTAGGGAATAAAATGCAAAATCTAACATTTTTCATGTCCTTAATGCATGTCAAATGTCATCCCTCAGTAATAGAAAAAACGCGGCGTTGAATTCACCACTAAAAACGCAATGTCTCTATTTCCCGGCAAAAAACAGTCAAAAAGTGGAAAAAAAAATTAAATAAATCAAATAATTGTTACTTATGTTTTTAATATAACGTTTGATATAAATTACATTATTATTTTACAATTATTAATTTTCCTTGGCAATACAAAATTATAGTTTGAGTCTCGCCAATGAATACACATTAAATTCACGCTTACTTTACAATGTAGAGATAAAAAAACGGGATACACAAGTAAGAAAACAATCCTTTTAAATTATTCAGTATTTAAATCATTCAAAATACTGAATAATTTAAACGTTTACCTCCACCAGCTCTGCCAGCAATAAAGTTGTGCTGTGAATACAGTCTTATTTATTGCGCACGTTGTCTGCTACACATATATAGGTAGTTTCAAAAGTACATAAAACTAAAACAATACAAGAGTACGACCTCAAACGAAACAGAAACCTTGACGATATCAATAACCAAACAATAAAAGTAAAAGTATTACCTTTCGTACGCTTAACACTATTGTATTTACCTGACTTTTGAAGTTTAAATATATATATTTTTTTAGCTTCACGCTTTCATCCCGCATAGCAGGATAGGCAGAAAGTACCTCGTGTCAAGACACTCCGTACTTCGCTTTCCACCCAATTGGAGACATTGCGTGTTGGGTGGTGGAACTCAACGCCGCTCTTTGTCTTTACCAGAGCGAGGAATTGAAAATAATTTAAATATAATCACTCCCCCGAATGGAGATCGAACCCACAACCGATCGAGTTTACAGTCAGACGCTGTCACACTGCGCCACGACCGGCCCCGTTTAAATATAATTTAAGATTAAATTAAATCTTTTGATTATAACAGCTTTTGCTTATATCAAATTTTCTCACTATTTCCAGTAATAATAGTTGTTTTTAGAAGTTAATAAAGCATAAGAGGCCATCGTGGGCAAGTAAGGCTGCAAATTGATTTATCATATTGGTTTAATTCTGACTTAATAAAATGCTTTGAGTTTCCAATACCGCCAATTACCACGCAATGTCTAATTTAGTCGGAATGAGAACAACAGAGTGTTTTGTCTCTAACCTTTCTTCCTACGTTGCTCTACGGGAAATTCCATAAATGTTCTATTTCTTATAATAAAAAGAAAAATATACAAACAAAAGTTACAAAGATCAATATTATAAAATCAGGAAACCAGAATCGCTTTCACTTACATCTCGAAGTGTATTCAGAGTTGTTTAAATCACTTGCACTCTCACGCATGGTATACGGCAATTATCATTTTTATTGCCATCCATTTAAGATGAGTAGCGTATATTTTAATGTTTCAAAGGTCAAGCTGCCGTTTTTAAGGTTCTTTCATAAAATGGTTTAAAATTTCAACAAATATATATATGAACATCAAATTATACCAACTCCTATAAGTTATTACTGGTATCATGAGTTATTTAATACTTGCAATTTCGTTCTAAATTTTTGTGTAACATATATAAAATTGTTAAATTTATAATAATCGATCCAACGTATATACAGACTCTTCATATAAAAAGCTACGGAATCATTAAATAATCACGACTCGATGGAAGCCAGTTTATAACATCTTTTGAGCATGCAGTGAATTAAAGTTCATTGCCACGGTCAAACATTTTGAAGAGGTCAGTGGCATCATTAAGTATTGCATAACTATGTTTACGATCGGATGAGTCCAAATCACGAATGTGCTTTAGTTACTTCTTGTTCATGTAAAACTAGTTCTTTTTTAATATATATATATATATATATATATATATATATATATATATATATATATATATATATATATATATATCTCTCTTTTATGTATACATTGCTAATATAAAAATAGCATTATTTTATAAAGAAACATTTTTCTATGCAATACAGGGTGTTGAAAAATATTATGTGGAGTACTATAGAATGTTCACAAATAAGAATTATTCATAAAATGCAGTTTCAAATCAAATACATTAAACAAATAAATCTAATTAAAATGAACGTACCTAATATTAATTTCAACTGCTTGAATGTAAATTATAAAATAATAATTCTAAATTAACTAATATGTAGAGTATTGAATTGCAATGCAAGAATCTAGACGCCGAATAGGTCTAACAAACGCTCTACTTCCCTCTGATATATAATCCTCATTATGAAATAGGGTATTATTTTTCATTTATTCTTATATAAATTGTGGGCTATTCATTTTGTAGTCACACTTGACATCTGAGCAAGATACAACAAGCATCAATCAGTCAAACTTCTAAGATGATGAATAAGGTAATATTTTAATATTTATTTATTATAATTATTAAATATTAGTATAAATATAATTAAAAATCATCTCTAATCATCTAATAATCTCATCATAATTTCTAGTACACATTTTAAAAAAGTACGTTATATTTGAAAAAAGCGTTACAGAATGTATTGCTATTTGCAAAATGATTTTTTTTTACTTTTAGGTGGTATTCTTTTCTGGTCTGATCATTGCCGTTCAAAGCATGGTCCTGCATCCAGCTCCAGTACCAATTTTCTTGGAACAATATCCCGAGCCTAACTACAGTTTTGCCTATGAAGTTAACGACGCCCGCACAGGAGACATCAAAAGTCAACAGGAAAGTAGACGAGGAGACATTGTTATCGGACAATACTCTTTAGTACAGCCCGATGGAGTCAAACGCACAGTTGATTACAGTGCAAATGACCTAACTGGTTTCCTAGCAACCGTCAATAACCAGGGCAGGCCTCAAGTAAACCAACAGCCAAACCAAGAATCCAACAGGCAGTACAATCGTCAAGAAGAAACTACTCGATCATCAAACAAAGCTCAAGAAGTGCAATACAATACAGCTAGCACTGCCTCTTACAGCACACAGGGTTGGCCAGAAAGCGTACCAAATGTCACCCCTGCCACCGTCACTATTACTAGGACCTCGGTTATTCACCCCACCTTCTCTAACGGCCACAATCCTTGGATCTAACCAGTTGGGCATAACGAAATCTGCATTAAACGGACCCCGAATAATAATTTAGCGATTTACATTTAATCAGTAGAATAGATATTGGCTGCGAATAAACTGGAACAATCTGTTGTCGCCTCGTTCAAAGAACTTATCGACAGGTAATGGGGACACGATTCATCATGTTATCTTTTGTTTCTCAAGAAATCAAAATAGTGATGAAATAGAATAGAAAAATATGTTATTTATTAAAAGAAATTATTGGTGAAATAGTGTTTGGTACATTCGCAATCAATATGGGAGTGTGAAATACGAATATATTTATATAATTTTGTTTGTTGCTCGATATTTTATGTATATACATAAATAAATATGTGCAAAAATTAACTGTATTTTAATTATCACGTACCACGGTCATCTGTTAAGTTAAAATAAATTAAATAAGTTATTTGAACTAAAACAATATTTATTACAGCTATTTAAAAAAATATAATTTAAATAAATATTTTAGTGAATTATTCTTGTATTTCATAGTTTTCTCTTGAATATGTTTCATAGTAAAAACATATAATATTGGCTGCCCTTTTGTAAATCTGGAAATTTATTTATATCGCGCCCATATTCAAGGTCTGACTGGTAATCAAGAAAGACTAAGATACGCGAGAGTTTTGTAAACATACAATCGACAGTACCACGACACATTACGTACGGTGCATCGCCCGAATGATCTTGACTTTTAGATGTTTCCTGAATTTCTTTTTTAATAAAACAAGTTAAAGTAGAACTGGATCAAAAACTGAATATAAAAAGCCGATGTGAAGCCTACCAAAGCATCACATTCTCAGGTATCATCAACGTAGTCACAACAACACCCTATAACAAAATGGTTGCGAAGGTAAGCATTTAGTTAATATTCAATTATAATATATATCCCTATTCGTGTAGTATCAAATCCAGTATATAGTGCAAAGTCTAAATGCATATTAACTATATGTAAATTAATCTAAATATTTATTTTCAGTTCGTTGTCCTTTTCGCCTTGGCTGCTGCCGTAAGCGCTGACTTCTCCAGCTTTTCATATGGAGTAGCTGACCCATACACCGGTGACTTCAAGAGCCAAGTTGAGAGCAGAGCTGGAGACAACGTGTTGGGACAATACTCCCTCTTAGAATCTGATGGCACCCGCCGTACTGTAGACTACTCTGCTGGAGCTGAAGGTTTCAACGCCGTTGTAAAGAAGGATCCCGCTCTTCTTGCCCCGCTCCCCGCTGCTTACCCCGCTTACCCTTATGCTGCCCCCTATAGTTACGCCAGGTACGGACCTCTGGCTTACGGATACCCCTACGGACGTTTCCCATTCGCCTACTAAATAACAACGATTTGCTCTTAAATGGAATTTGAAGTACTATTTTACCATCTTTGTACTACCATATTAGGTTATGTAAATAGTGTACATAATAAATTGTCTATGAATTAATATGGTATTTTATTTTTTTGTCATTATTTTATGAAAAAACTGTTAATGATTTCTTTTAAGGGTGTGTGGAAATATTTAAACCTTACAACTTCTAATATATTAATTGGTTAACCAAAAATACTATGATAATTATAATAATAAAATAATATATAATAAAAATATATACTCGACTTATATACATATATGTACCTACAGGCAGATAATACAATAAATATAAAAAAATATATGAAACTGAGTAAGTTAAAGTTTAAATTATCATATAATTTCACGATACCCTTTTACTTTGAGAATTTGTATTGGTCTTTATTGAATACATAACTTTGTTTGTCGTATTATTTAATTTACAATATCAAAACAAGAAAAAGTTATATAAAATTTTCATGTTTTAAGTTAATTAGAACACATATTTAATTATATTAGCCCATTAGCAGTGAAGGTCAAACGCTTAGAACGGACGTTGTTACGGTCAATGTCGTTAATATGGATTAGTTTCCTTTGAGCAACATGCATTCTATTGTTCGTATTTGTACCCTTTGGCGTGGTCCAGCGCGGCAACTGACCGACTAAGTTCCGCATAACCAATAATTGTAAGCTAACGAAATTGAACTCTGAAAAGCATTCACTTCGTGTGACCTAGAAGGCATACCTGTCATTTATTTCCTATTAATAGCGTTGAATGATTGTACAGGACTTGTATAAAAGCCCTACTGTAACCAGGACCTAACATTCTCAGTTCGCTGTGCAACAAAATTAAACGTATCAAAATGGCAGCTAAGGTAAATAATAATCCCTTGCCTTTAAATCAAGCATGATTGATTTTATAATATAATAACAGCATTGTTATCGTAACAAAAAGTAATAATAAATATTAATTATGAAATAATATTTTTACAGTTCTTCGTCGTCGCTTTGTTGGTAGCCGCCGCTCAGGGCAGCGCCATCCACGGTGCTGACTACACCAGCTTCTCTTATGGAGTAGCAGACCCACATACCGGTGATGTCAAGAGCCAGCACGAAACCCGAGTTGGAGACAATGTGGTCGGTCAGTACTCCCTGTTGGAATCAGACGGAAGCCGCCGTACCGTGGACTATGCTGCTGATGCCCACTCTGGATTCAACGCCATTGTACGCAAAGACCCGGCTCTTATCGCACACGCCGCTCCCGCTGTTGTAGCCGCACCTCTTGCCCACGCCGCTCCTCTTGCCCACGCCGCTCCCCTCGCATATGCCGCTCGTGTAGCCCCCATTGCCCACGCCGCTCCCGCTGTCATCGCTGGACCCGCCGTATCATACTCTGCATCTTCAAGCTCAGTAGCACATGGAGGTTACGCTGCTCCCTTGGCTCATGGTGCCCTCGCTGCTCCTTTGGCTCATGGTGCTCTCGTCGGTTCCTTGGCCCATGGTGCCCTTGCCGCTCCCTTAGCTCATGGTGCCCTCGCCGCACCCCTCGCCTACGCCGCAGCCGCCCCCTTGGCTCATGCCGGTCTGGCTGGACTCGGACACGGCGTAGCATACGGCGCTCACGGTCTCGGACACTACTAAATAATGATATAGAAATTTATTTATGTACGTACCTAATTAATTATTTTGACGATGGTTATGAATGATGAATGATGAACTTGCTGTGATCAAATAAAAAACTTGATACAAGTTACCTCTGTCTTTTATTGTTAAGCAGAACCATACCATTTTAAATAACTTTACGTATTTATATCTATTCGGGGAACCATTTACGTATCCTTCAATCTTTATGTTTTTTACTAGAAAAGGAAATAGAGTACTTAAGCGTGTTCAGGTTATTGACTGTAACGCCTAAAGAATAATGAATCGAACTGAATTTAATTCTAAATAAAATTATATTACAACTAAATATATCTGCTCTTACATGACTGCGTTTAATAATTGCTTTGACGCGTAATAGTTATAGGAAATAATAAAAAATAAAACTTAACTAATAACTTATCCTTGGGTCACACCGTTTCCGCATACAATTGTTTGTTACGATTGGTCTAGTCGTGTTACACAACTAACGGACATATATATATATATATATATATATATATATATATATATATATATATATATATATATATATATATGCGTCCGTTAGTATATTTTATATATATATTTGGCATGCCTATGAACATATAAATCTCTCAGTATAAATATTAAAAAAAAACCTAACTGTTTAAAAATCTACTTTTATTGTCATTCATTGATATTAGTATATTTTTTTTATATGACATTTTGTTCATTCGTTAGGTGACATGTTATGTATATAACATATATAGGACCTATATATGTTGCAAAGGTGATTTCTATACGTTAGGAGGTTTTTAGTACTAATAGAAAGCGAACTCAGCTGTTTTATCTTACCAGATCAGAAAAAAGAAAGAAAACTTATTTTTAAATATACATATTCTACCAACAAGGAATCTAACTCATAACCTATAGCCTTTACAGTCAGATGTAGTCCCACTAAGCCACAATGGCCGCTATTATCTGGGTCTATTATAAATGCAAGCAAAATTATCATTTTTTTCGATTAAAAGAGTTATTGCGATAATCTTAAATCCACGCCACCAGAGAAAAAGATACAGTCAGCTGTATAATTCTGCATAATTCTAGGGCAGTACGTGAGTCAATTAAGAAATAAATGGCGGTAGATTGATAAAATTATTTTTTGTCCCAAATCTCTGTAAAGTGTCATTTAAATGTCAGTTTTCCTAAAATATATTTTTGAATAATTTTACCGAAAACAAATTTTAATAATTTCCGAAAATATATTTATGTCGTGAAAATCAAAGATCTGATTATATTTCTAAATTATTTTCATTTTTTTCCCTCTGGTAAGCTTAAGTGTAACGTTGAGGTCACCATTCAACATACTATATGTTGATAAAGTACAAAAAGCAATCAACGAATTCTTGGCACTAGGTCTACCTTGTTTCTTACTATCCTGTTATGCGGGATGCTGTATTACATTTTCTCAAGAATTACATACATACCTTGCTTAGAAGAACGTGCATCTATCATAATATCATATACATATAAATTTATATTAGGCATTATAATTCACTAATTTGTGCAATTTTTTACAATTTACATACATACATATATTTATTAATTCACTATTAATGTGTTAAAAAGGCCGTTTTGGTGCAGTGAAATGCCTTGATTGTAAGCGTGATTCCGGTTGGATTACGAATGTAGAATTGATTATATTTAAGTTATTTTTTCCACTGAGATTACGTATTATCAAAATTCTCTCTTCAATACACAATATAGCGATTGCTGGTAAAAAGTGGAAAATGGAGTGTAAACTTGGCGCTTGGCACAACGTGCCTTGGTTTGTGGCAAAAGCGAGAAGGTGTAAAAATGTTTTAGAAAAAAAAAACAGTTATTACTGCATTTTTAAAGAAAAAAGATACATAATTTAATATATTAAAATTCAAGGAGATTAATTTTGTTAATTTTCACTCAAGTATAGGAATATCTATATAAAATACTGTTTTGTGTTTATCAGACGCGGTTTTTTTTCTTAAGTGAAAACTTTATTAAAAAGTAACGCCATAAACAAAATGATAACTATAAGCGGGTATGAAAACTGAATTGTGTTTCATGGGTTCAATTTCAAACACTTTATATTATTAATATAAGTTTGTATTCAAAATGTACTGCACTGACAAACAAACTTCATTTTAATATTTACTATTTTTAAAGTGTTATTCCACACTTAGGATTAGAAAACATCTTTGAAAAAACGTATAAAAATTTGAACGCCGCGGGTTCGAATCCCGCTGCGTTCAAATTTTTATACGTTTTTTCAAAGATGTTTTCTAAACTTCATTTTAATAAACACGGCGTCATCTAGACTCCAATTAGAAAATTCCTAATTGAATACGCTATCAATACTAATAAAAACCTAAATTCCTTCAATTTTCATAAATTTGTAGTAGATATATATTTACTACTACTACTTTTAGTTATAACACAATATCTCGATTTTAGTAGGAAAAAATGAAAGGAATAGAGTGTCGAGACACTCTAGTCTCACTCCACAGCTAAAAAAGACTAAAGCAACTATGACTACATTCTCTCTGATCATTTTGCATAATTTGAAAGATATATGAAAATGTAGTTTAATATCTTCTTTTATAAATTGATACTATAGCTTACATACCCAATTACCCAATAGAACTATATATCCTAGTATATTTCTTATTGCCAATGCAAATGCAAAAGATATTTAAAAAATAAATGTGGACAACATTTCAATAATATTAAAAAAAACTTTTAAATAAAAATTAAGGAATAAAATAAAAGGATTTTGTTTCTTTTTTATATTTTAATCATATCAATCACAGAATGTCAACGTCTAAAGATTTGGTATAAACTTCTTACAAGGCAAGACGAGCGGCGTATCCGAGACCAGCGGCGTAACCGAGACCAGAGGCGTAACCGCGAGCAAGAGGAGCGGCGATAACTCCATTAGCCAAGGGAACGTTGTAGGCGACGGGAGCGACGCGGGCGGCGTAGGACAAGGGAGCGGCCTGTAAGAGAGGAGCAGACAGGGCAGAGTAGGACACAGAAGGCCCAGCGACGACGGAGGGAGCAGCGTAGGAGAGAGGGGCGGCATAGGCGAGGGGAGCGGCGTGAGCGACGGGAGCGGCGACTAAGGTTGGAGCGGCGTGAGCGATGATGGCAGGGTCCTTGCGTACGACGGCGTTGAAACCGGAGTGAGCGTCAGCGGCGTAGTCAACAACGCGACGGCTGCCGTCAGCCTCGATGAGGGAGTACTGGCCAACCACGTTGTCTCCGACGCGGGACTCTTGCTGGCTCTTCACGTCTCCGGTGTGAGGGTCGTGCACTCCATAGGAGAAGCTGCTGTAGTCAGCGCTACCTTGAGCGACTGCCACGCAGAGAGCAAGGACTACAAACTGTAGGAACAAAAAAAAATAAAATCAGATATATGAATTATAGATACGTTAAATCACGATCTAAATAGTAAGTTTTATTCTCCTATTACCTTGGAAACCATTGTGCGTGTGTTTTACTCGACTGCTGATGGCAACTGACTTGACCCTGTTGTAGCTACTATTTATACTAGATACAAAGCCGTAACTTTGGAAACGAAACCGGAAAAAAGTATGACTTTCAAATAAGCGTATGAGTTGTGCGAAAATTTACATAATTTTGATAAGATAGGCAAAAATGCCAGTATTAAAAGTATAAATATTTGCATATAAGTAAATTTATATAAAGTAAATAAGTATAAAATTGTTTGGAATTTAGTATATCAGAGGGATAAACATATGTAGAGTAAGGAGATATTAAGTAGGTAGGTAATTTTTTGGTTGAAGAATAAAGTGATACGACTCTTCGTATATTCTTGTAAACATATGACAAAAAAATTACAAAATACATAATTTTTACATTTAAATTGATGTAATATACATCTTCATTTCCTTACTCTACTATAACAATGAGCAGTGTTAAATTCCACTACCAAAAACAATTTCTGATTTAGATGGAGAACGAAGAAAAGAGTGTTGTGGCCACTAGCTACATACCCTGAGGTGTGGGAATAATCGTGAAGCCGCTATTAGAATTTAATATTATATACTGTCCCTATCTGCCCCTTTATTTGAATGATGAAAGAAGAATCCCCGGGCTACGGCAAGGTAATATCAAAAATGACGTCTTTATTTGGCAACGTTTATCGGACCCTCTCTGCGGCTTAAACTTAATCATATAAGTTGGCAAATAGGAGACGATAACACTAGATGCCGGTCATTTACTCTACTTCAGAGAAGGCCTTCAACCATCCTAAGTATAACCTTCAGGCAATACTAATAGGTATTGCATGAAGGTTATACAAGTGTACACTTCGAAATCCACATACCTTGACGACGAAGTCGAAGTCATGTATGAAAACATAACGAAAGCTATGTCTCGTACCAACACCTACTATACGGTTGCTATGGGTGACTTAAATGCTAAAGAGAGAGTGCAAAAGTATTGTGAATCGAGAGTGGGATCTTTTGGCTATGCGCGTAGGAACCAACGAAGGCAATTGGTAGTAAACGTTCTTGAGTGTCAAGGGCTATATCTCATAAGCCCCCTTTTTCAGAAAAAGCCTTAAAAGATGTGGATCTGACAAAGCCCTGATGGCGCTACTACAAATGACATTCACACATTATGTCCAACGAGCGCTAAATATTCAGAGAAGTTTCTCTGATCAACAGGTTTAATACCGGAGCTGTCACCGTCTCGTAAGAGGCACTCTGAATATAAATATCAGAATTGAAAGAGCGAGGCTGATGAGGTCATCTTTTAGACCTACCCTATCCCAAGTTGGAGCTGGCTGTGAAAGTTTTCAGCTGGAACTAGTATTCGTCATATTGGAAACCATACTGTACGGCTACTATGCCAACAACAGTTTGTTGCGTGTCATCCGCGAAGTGGACCAAAAACATTTTGGACCGACGAATAATCAAAGCAAAACGAAACTATCAAGCGAGACTCTGGAGCAGATCAGGAAACGACGGGAACTTACCATCACCATCACCATCTGAGCGTCAGATACTTAACAGTGAGTTAAAAAGTTATAGTGGTTCGAAAATCTTAGCCAAGCCGCATCCTCCCTTTGTTATCTGACAAAACTCAGAACTTCACAAGGAACCACAGTCACCACCAGTTCAGCAATAATCGACGAGGTGAATTATTACCACCACAGTCCCACGGCGCGGATGACTTGCAAGCAAGACTTACCCGCCACCTATTAAACGAGCTTCCTGAAATCGATATGGGGAGGTTAGGATAGCTCTCGGACTACTTAGAAACAACAAAGCTCAAGGTGAGGATAGAATTACTGCAGAGTTTCTCAAAGCAGGAGGTACACTTGTTTAGTATGTCTGGCGAGGTTCTTCAAATCCGTTTTTCACAATGTCTTTACATTGGTGACATGGAGCAGGGGTGCACTATACTTCTTTAAAAAGAACGAAAAAACCTTATTTAAAATTTTTCGCCCGATATAACGCCAAAACCATGTATATAAGTTGCTCACGAGGGTTATCACGAAACCTTTCCCAAAAATTCTATAATTTTCAACTGGTGGAGCAAGCTTGGTTTCGAAAAGGCTTTAGTGCCGTGGCCCACAAACACACCCTCAGGCAAGTTATTCAAAATAACGAGGAATACAACCAGCTTCTATGCCTGGCATATGTGGACTATAAGAAAGCCTTCGACACAATCAAGACTTGGGCTGTACAGGGATCCATGCAAGATGCCTCATTGACAGTCGGTAAGTCCAGGTGATAAAGTGTTTCTACGAAGCTACTGTCATGAGCATCCAAGTACAGAACCGAAGCATAGGACCAATCCATTTGCATTGGGGGTAAGACAGGGAAATAAGACACGGAGATATAATTTCTCCGTAACTGTTTACAGCTGCTCAACTGAAACGGGTGTCTTCAAGACGCTTGACTGGAATGGACTTGTCACGCCATCATGGCCGAAACTCTGCAGGATTTTGGCAAAATAAAAGTTATATTCACTTTTGAAGTTGTGCAGGATTATGTATATCTTGGCCAAACTATCCAACTCGGCCGGCACAACTTTGATAAGGAAGTGTACAGAAGAATTCGGGCGGCATTCGGGAGGGACGGGCGGTACTTACGAATTACAGCTAGGTGTATTTAGACTATGTAATTCTCAAAAAATAAGCAAAATAATTTATAATTATGAAACAAAAGGTAGTGTTTCTCAAGAATTACATACATTCACGCCTTACTTAGAAGAAAGTGCATCTATTTATAATTTATTAATTAAAAACATTATAATTTAATGAATTCGTGCTACTTTTTACAGAGTATTATTACATATTTTTATATAAATAATTAATGTTTAACTAAAGGTCATCGTGGCGCAGTGGAATGGCTTTTGATTCTAAGCGTAACTTATTGGTACTAATTCAACCTTCACACAATGTAACAATTGCAGGTACAAAGTGGAAAACGGAGTGTGGACTTAACACTAGAATATCTGTGCCTTGGTATGTGGCAAAAGCGTGAAGGTGTAAAAATGTTTTATATCAAAAATTCTGTTATCGCTGTATTTAAAAAAAAACACAATTTAATATATTAAATTTCAAAGAGATGAATTTTGTTCTTTTTCACTCAAGTATATAAAATAATAAATTATATTTATATAAAATAATTGGAAAGTAATTATTAGACTAGAATTTTTCTCGTTGAGTAAAATTTTATAAAAAAAGCAATATATGTTGCCTTTTACCAAATGATAACTTTAATCGAGAATGAACGACCAATTGTCTTCAATGGGTTATTAATTTTAAAATGTATGTTTGAGTACCAAAAATGTAAAAGTAAATATTATTGAAAAAAGATCATTTTGTGACACGGCACCATCTAGACTGAATAATAATAATTAGAACATACCTAATTGAAAACGCAATTAATAATAATAAAAATTTAACAATATTTCGATTTTATATCGATAATAGAGCGTCTTGAGATTCAGTACGCTGCTATGCTGGATATCACGAGGAGCTTTATACAAAAATCTTCCACCAGGTTAAAAAATCGAAACTATGACTAGATTTTCTCTGATCATTCTGTATAATTTGAAAGATATGTGAAAATGTAGTTTATTATCTTCTTTCATAAAATGATACTGCAATACTCATGATTGATACTATAGCTTACATACGAACCCAATAGAACTATATATCCTTGTATATATTTCTTATTTCCATTACAATTGCTAAAGATATCTAAAAAATAAATGTTGACAGTACTCTTAAAATTAAGGAATAAAATAAAAGAGTTTTGTTTCTTTTTTATATTTTAATCATATTATAAATCACAGAATGTCAAAGATTTGGTATTAATTTTTTACAAGGCAAGACGAGCGGCGTATCCGAGACCAGCGGCGTAACCGAGACCAGAGGCGTAACCGAGACCAGAGGCGTAACCGCGAGCAAGAGGAGCGGCGATAACTCCATTAGCCAAGGGAACATTGTAAGCGACGGGAGCGACGCGGGCGGCGTAGGACAAGGGAGCAGCCCGCACGAGGGGAGCGGACAGGGCGGCGTAGCCTCCGTGGTTCACTGAGCTGGAGGATGCGGAGTAGGACACGGAGGGTCCAGCAACAACAGCGGGGGCGGCAGCGTAGGAGAGAGGAGCGGCGTAGGCGAGGGGAGCGGCGTGAGCGATGGGAGCGGCGACTAAGGCTGGAGCGGCGTGAGATATGATGGCAGGGTCCTTGCGTACGACGGCGTTGAAACCGGAGTGAGCATCAGCGGCGTAGTCAACGACACGACGGCTGCCGTCAGCCTCGATAAGGGAGTACTGGCCGACCACGTTGTCTCCGACGCGGGACTCTTGCTGGCTCTTCACGTCTCCGGTGTGAGGGTCGTGCACTCCATAGGAGAAGCTGCTGTAGTCAGCGCTACCTTGAGCGACTGCCACGCAAAGAGCAAGGACTACAAACTGTAGGAACAAAATAACATAATAATCAGATATATGAATTATTGATACGTTAAATCACGATCTAAATAGTTAATAAGTATTATTCTTCTATTACCTTGGAAACCATTGTGCGTGTGTTTTACTCGACTGCTGAGTGCAACTGACTTGACCCTGTTGTAGCTACTATTTATACTAGATACAAAGCCGTAACTTTGGAAATGAAACCGGAAAAAAGTATGACTTTCAAATAAGCGTATGAGTTGTTCGAAAATTTACATAAACCTTTGATAGCATAGAAAAAAAATGCAAGTATGGAAAATGTACATATTCACATATAAATAAATTCATATAAACTAAATGAGATTAAAAACATTCGGAACTTAGCATATTTGGTGGATGCATATAGAATGTCCTTCACATTTTCATGCAGGTGGGTAATTTTTTGGTCAAGAATAGAGTGATATGACTCTTCTTTTTTTCTTATAAAGATATATCAAAAAATACACAATATTTATTTTTTATATGAATTTTGATATAATTTTATTTATATTCACTCGCCTCACTCACCTATATATGGTATATTGTTTTTTTTGTTTAAAGTTTCTTAAAGAGAAAGTAGATTTCTTAAAGTGTTAAAATATTCCGTTTTCCTCCTAATACTAAAATATTGCGTCTTGAATGATTGGACTCAGAACGAAGAAAAGACATTATTTAAATATACTCATTCACCCGAGTTGAAATTGAAGTTAAAACCAAAAGTTTTTCTTAAGACGCTGTTCCATTGCGTCGAAAGTGCCTCATGGTATATAAACAACAAAACAGAGGCCGGTCGTGGCGAGGGTGACAGCGTCTCAATGTAAACGCGATCGCCTGTGTGTTCGATTCCCACTTGGGGGAGTGATTATATTTCAATTATGTTTACTTGTTAACTCTGGCAAGACAAAGTGCGGCGTTGAGTTCCACCACTCAATACACAATGTCTTGCATTTGGCGGTAAACGAAGCACGGACGTGACACTAGTTACTTTCTACCCGCTATCCGGGATACAATCGTGAAGCTCAAAAATTATATACATTTTCAATTATCCAATATTATGTAATACAAAAATGTTTAATGAATTTTAACACTACATAAGAGACTGAGACAAGGTCGACTTTATGTTATTTTTTTTGTAACATTATTTGTGTCGGTGTACTTTGGAGAAACCGATATGATAGTATATGTAATGGATATGCTAAATATAAATAGGACACTAAATGGAATAGTTATAATGAATAATTATTTTTGTTTTGTTACAAATCCCTTGATGGGCAGCTGGAGGCGAAAATCTTTTTTTAGCTTCACGCTTTTATGCCGCATACAATGGTAGACAGTAAGTATCTAGTCTTAAGACATTCCGTATATTATATATTCCGTATATTTCCGCTGAATTCCAAATATTGCGTGTTGATTGGGGGAACACAACGCCGCGCTTTATCTCACCAGAACGAGATCATTCTTACGAGTTTGAATCGAATTCACAACTGATTGCGTTATCAGGCAGACGCTATCCCTTGCAGAAACTTGACGTCCAGTTTTAAATAAACTAAAGAAATAAACTTAGCCATCTTATAAATATTCCTACAAATTTGATTTGAACCAAAATGTAAAGTTTTCATTAGATTGTTCGTTCATTGAAAAGTAAGGGGATGAAAGATGTCACTTTAGCTTTTATGTAGTAAGCCCACAAATAAATGTTATTTTTTCACCTTCTATTTAAAAAACGTAGTATCAAGACACTCCTTTCGCGACATCCAAAACCGAGGACTACAAAGAAAGTAAAATCTTCATCAGGTGGGAATCGAACGTACGACCAAACGAGTTATAAGTAATTACAATTAACAAAAATTATTGTTTGAAATGTGGTATAAAGTTTATTAAAAAAATGTTACAGTAGTATATAAAGTAAGGCAACTCATTTACTTTTATTAATCAGAATAATATTTTGTGCTCACATTAAGATACTATCTATATGTGTATATAGCCTTGTTTAATTAAGTTTTGCATAGCAAAGATGATTATTACATACTTATGTTGGCCATTTTTATTAAATACCTATATGAAAGAGTAATTTTTTAATTATATTTTTTTTAGTAATAAACTATTACATTAAAATTAAAATAGTTTCTTGATAAGATAATTTAATTAGTTCACGCTTTATCCCGCATAACAGAGTAGGCAAAGAGATCCTAGTGTCAGAACACTCCGTTCTCCGTTTTCCGATCGAATTCTAGACTTAGCGTGTTGAGTGGTAGAACTCAACGCCGCATTTTGTCTTATCAGAATGGAGCAATGAAAACAATTTAAATAACCCCAAATCAGAATCGAACCCGCAAATAAAAATCATTATTATTGTCAACAAAATATCCATCAATTTTACATACTGAGCATTTTTAGCTAATTACTGACCACTTAACGCGATAACGGAAAAATCCAAGTTGAAATATCTCATACTTTTATATTTCTAATTAATTCAATTATTCGCTAGGATATGAATGAATTATGTATGTAAGCTCGTAAGATAGATAGATACATAGTTTACCAAATATTACTTAATCAAAGAACAATCAATTATACTACCAAGACATAGGATATAATATGTAATAAAAAAGAATGTTTCCTTGTGAACGTAGGTCAATGTTTCGAGTCTTTCACAAGTTCCTGCTACAAATCTGATTACGTTGCACTCGCGTATACTACAAAATTAAGCACTATATAAAGGCCACCGTCCCTCACAGGGTATCAGTTGTTTCGTACACATCAAACAATACAACATGTTCTCCAAGGTAAAAAGCAAAGCATGCAATGTAACAAAATAAAATATGTATTTGGATAACAAATTGTGCAATTTATAAATTATGTAAGGAAGTTTTGATCATTACTTTATTAACAATTTATTATTATTTTTTTAAAGGTCGCAGTTCTTGCCCTGTTGGTGGCAGTAGCTCAAAGCAGCGCTGTCCACGGTGACTACAGCAGCTTCTCCTATGGAGTGCACGACCCCCACACCGGTGATGTGAAGAGCCAGCAAGAGTCCCGCGTCGGTGACAACGTGGTCGGCCAATACTCCCTCATCGAGGCTGACGGCAGCCGTCGCGTCGTTGACTACGCCGCTGACGCTCACTCCGGTTTCAACGCCGTCGTACGCAAGGACCCTGCCATCATCGCTCACGCCGCTCCAGCCGTAGTCGCCGCTCCCGTCGCTCACGCTGCTCCCCTCGCCTACGCCGCTCCTCTCTCCTACACCGCCGCCCCCGCCGTTGTTGCTGGACCCTCCGTGTCCTACTCCGCATCCTCCAGCTCAGTGAACCACGGAGGCTACGCCGCCCTGTCCGCTCCCCTCGTGCAGGCCGCTCCCTTGGCTTACGCCGCCCGCGTCGCTCCCGTTGCCTACAACGCTTACTCCTCTCCCTTGGCTAATGGAGTTATCGCCGCCCCTCTTGCCCGCGGTTACGCCGCTGGTCTCGGTTACGCCGCTGGTCTCGGATGGTAATTAATACATAAAATTAGAAAACTGTGATCCTAGTTAGATAAAATGGCAATAAGTTAGGACTGCGCGTCATATATACTCGAATATATATCTCGCGCTGAATTTGTAATACTCACGCAAGTAAGAGCCTCCAAATACAAAACTCATGTAAATATTATTTATCTCTTCAATAAAATATTTTAAAAACATATATGTTTCTGTTATTTCTTTTCTGTAAAGGTCATAAGTACACTATGAGAAGTAAAAATGAAAACTTTACATTTTGAACTTACAGTTGAACTTACAGTTGAGTTAGTCCAGTGTTTAAAGCTTTAGTTAGTTTTCTTTTTGTTACCAAATCAAGGGTAAAAATTTCTAATGAATATAATACGCGCAATGAGTCCCGCGACTCAACACGCAATTTCTTTAATTCGGCGGAATGAGGAGTACAACATTGATGAATTAGTTTTAATATTATTAAAACTAAATATTGAAATTTCTGGCGTTAGAGAGTAAAAGTGCAATTTTTGATTTAGTTTTAAACGTAAAGTAGAAAAAGGAGCTCAAGCGGTAGAGATGAGTCCATAAGTCTCAAGCACTGCTCCGAGCTTCTCTTTACAATGCGATACATGGTAAATCCACGCAGTGCTAAGTAGTTTCTTTTCTGAATCCCCTTCATCTAACGCCTGCAAAATATATATCTACTGAAAACAGTTTCTTTATATTTTACAGACAACGGTAACTCTTATCATAAATATAGCTTAGATAAAAATGATAGATGCTATTGCTCTCTTTAATGTAACCCAAAATTAATGACACGCCATTAAAATACGAATTTTAACATTTATTTCTTGAATGTTAAATGAAACATTTACTTACTATTTGTTCCGGTTTATTATATTGGATTTTTTTTAAAAAATATAAATTTACAATAATATTAAAAAAACAAAAACACTAATTCAAATCTAATATTTACTATTTTTAAAGTGTTATTCCACACTTAGGATTAGAAAACATTTTTGAAAAAACATATAAAAATTTGGACGCAGCGGGATTCGAACCTGCGCCTCTTGGATACCGTCCAAGCGCTCTGACCGCTAAGCCATGCTTTCTACTACCAGCTGCGTCGCTAACTAACTAAACTGACTACACATAAATAAGTTGTAACAAAACGTATAAGAATTTCGACGCGTCGAAATTCTTATACGTTTTGTTGGACGTTGAACAAAAATGTTTTCTAATCCTAAGTGTGGAATAACACTTTAAAAATAGTAAATATTAAAATAAAGTAGCAATCTCTCTTGTTAAGCGATTATTTCTTAATAATCTTCAAGTAATAGAAATTTGTAAAAATCTCTCTACAGAGTTGCTAACAACATTAATATACTTTAATTATAACTATAATATAATATAACTATAATTGTTACAACTAACAAAACGTATAAGAATTTCGACGCAGCTGGTAGTAGAACGAATGGCTTAGCGGTCAGAGTGCTTGGACGGTATCCAAGAGGTGCAGCTTCGAATCCCGCTGCGTTCAAATTTTTATAAGTTTTTTCAAAAATGTAATTCAAATCTATATGTATATAATATTTATTTATATCGCGCTCAGAGATGACAATTATCATCCAACTGATATGACCTTGTTTCTTTATGTCTAATTTAATGACATTTAAACAATAAGCAATAATAACCTAAAACAAGTTATTAGTTGTTGTTGTAGTGTAATACTATATTAGTAGAATATTAATGACGAATATTTTGGTTTTAATGAAACCTGATATATAAACGTAATAAATATAATATATACGTTTATATTATATATAGGTTATAATATATACGTATGTAGTTTAAATTAATTTCATTACATTTAAAATTAAAGATACAGCTATATGTATGCATATATCTAAAGAAATTAACATAATATAAAAAAGCAGCTCCACGCTTTACCCTGAGTAGTCAAAAATGAAAAAAATAAATAAATATAGTCATATCCCCGTGTGAGAATCGAACCCACAAATCGTTATTAGTCAGACGCCGTACCACTGTGTCAAGATGGCTTATATCATAATATTTAGATCATAAACTAAAGTTACAAGTAAATAAATAACAATACAAAATTACAATAATAGCATCAATCAAGTCTCAATAAGTAACCAGAAGGCCCATCTGATCGCCTTTTATAGAAAACAATGTATATAATACTTGTATATGCCGACAAATGACATATTATAATATTATTATTAAAAAAAATCAAAACAGATTTTTTTACATATACTTATTATATTTTAGCTACACGCTTTTATCCCGCATCGCAGGGTATACAGGAAGTACCTATTGTCAAGACACTCCGTACTCCACTTTCCGCCAAATTTGAGATATTGCGTGTGGAGTGGTGGAACTCAACGTCGTGCTTTGTCTTACCAGAAGGCAAGCAAATAGAGAAAACAAATATAATCGCTCTCAAGTAAGAATCGAACTCGCAACCATTACAGCCAGATCTAGTCCCGCTTTGCCATTAACTTTAATATTTAGTTTACTGTAATGTGTGGTCCATACTGCACCACAATATAAAAAAATAATTATTTTATTAATTTTACACTAAATTAGACAATTTCGCAAAAAATCCATATTTTAATTAAATGTAAAATGTAGTAACAAAGTTAAATGCAAACAAGGAGTATAATTTCTCTAGATCACCTTGAGATCGTATGTAGGGCAGTGAGGGCTGGCAGGATCTATTAAAAGATAACACGAACACGTGGCAAATAAGTGTGAACAATAATAATATATAGTACCTATATATTTGATTTTTTCTTTTTATTCGTTGCTGGCTGGGACAGCGACTGACTGTAAGCGCGATCGGTTGTGGGTTCGATATATTCGGGATATTTAAATTATTCTCATTTCCTCACTCTGGTAAGACAAAGTGCGGCGTTGAGTTCCACCACTCAACACGCAATATCTCGAATTAAGCGGAAAGCGAAGTACGGAGTTTTTGATATTAGATACTTTGATACAGCAGCGAACAGAAAAAACAATCACTTTTTTCTCAAATCTTCGATTTAAACATATGGAATAAATAAATACTATAAACAATAGTATTTATTTATTCATAGTATTTATAGTGAGTATTTATAGTAAAATTCTAGTATTCGAATCCATAACAGTTATATTTGAAAAGGCAAGTCTTAAACGTGTCACGCTGGCGTTTACATCAAAAATGATGCAATATTTTCGTTCGCGCTAGTAATATTAATTGTAACGTTTTTTTATATATTTACTAATTTTACTCACGGTAAAATGTGTTACTATAATTATAACTAACTAATAAAATTTATTACTTCGCTTATTATTTAGTGAAGTAAGGAGTGTCTTGACACTAGGTACTTTCTGTCTACCCTGCTATGCGGGATAAAAAAAATTACCACACTCAATTATAAAATAAATATAAGCTTCAAACTATTTCTCACAAGGCATGATAGTGAGAGAGAACCTAGTGTCCAGACATTCCACTCTCAGTTAAAACCGAAATACATTACATCGATGCTACCCCGCTTAGCAGGGCACACAGTAACTGTCTAGTGCCAAGACACTGCGTACTTCACTATTCGCCGAACTCGAAACATTGCGTGTTGACTGGCGGAATGTAACGCTGCTCTTTGTCTAACGATAGCGTGGAAGTAAAAATAATTTAAATTTAATCATTCCCTCGAGTGAGAATCTAACCCAGAACCGATCGCGTTTACAGACAGATGCTGTCCTGCTGCGCCACGACCGGCTGTTTTCATTGAATTTCATTGAAAAGAAATCACCTTAACGCATTTCATTAGTGAACATAAAATTATTTTTAATCAAAACCTCGCAAATATGTATAAAGTATAATTTGTAATTATTATACATTAATCGAAGTAAAACTTGCAGAATTCGTATAGAAATTCAATATGGCGAAAAAGTATTTTTTTTTAGCTTCACGCTTTTTATCCCGCATAACATGGTAGACACAAAGTACCTAGTGTCAAGAGTGTCACTCCGTATTAAAAAGTATTTATTATACTTATTTTCCTCCAAAAATACAATTATGTTTAAACTTTTTCTTGTTTCAATGTACCTAAATTATTATTATAAAAGTATGAATAGCATCATGCACTCAACACGCAATGTCTTTATTCTAGACAGCGACAACGAAGTGTCTTAACACTAGGTTGTCTCTGACTACCCTGCTATGCGGGATAAAGCGTGAAGCTGCAAAAAAGTATATTAATATATATGATACTATATATTACACTTTTAATTTAATCTAGAGATAATCGAACCCATAGTTGCGAAAACTAAATACATTCTTATTAATTACTGTTTTACTCATAACCGGAAGTCAACCAGTATTTATGTGTCATCGATATGAAGACTTCCGCAAAATATCGGGTACGAAGCTCAATTATAATAAACTACTTTGTAACTAGTACTTGTCGACCTTGCACTGGTTTTCCTAAACACTATTTTCTAATAATTATATTCTTCATGCTTATGGTTAGTGAAATAATTTTGCCAATAAAATCAAATTTATTTAATTATAATGTGTTGAATGTCTTTCAATAGCTTCACGCTTTATCCCGGATAACAGGGTAGTCAGAGACAACCTAGTGTCAAGACACTCTTAGTCCGGTCTTCCCGGAGCGGAGAAAAGAAAAGAAATTTTAAATCATTTGGATTATTTTGGATATTATCTGGAAAATCACTCCGGATTCCTAATTTCAACTGCGGTGACTGTGGGTTCGGTCCTCATTCGAGGAAATTATATTGAATTTCTATTACTATTTGCCTGCAAATTTATTTCTAATATAAAATTTATTAAAATAACATGTAGAAAAAAAACCTAAATTAATGTGATATTTTCTACCTGTTATGCGTTAAGACGTGATACTGATTTTTAATAGGAGTAACTTTTTTAAATAACACATTTCAGATAGAAAAGATATGAACTTATACTGAAGAATTGCTTGATACAGAATTAAATGTAATAAAATGCCGTTTGAACAAGTATTTGTACCATTTTCCTTACATTATTTAAAACACACTCGTAAAGTACCTATTGCCAGCCGAACCAAAAAAAGTAATGTATGTAGGCGCTACAATATGATATCTACATTTGCCGGCTCACGTATTACGTGACACGATAACAAACACGAAAGCTGAGAATAAAAAACTTTTTTACAATCCAAACGCCTTTTACAGATAATACTTTTGGCGTACAATAGTATCTAACTCAATCTCCATCATACAGTTATACAAATATGGATAAATAATTTTAAATTAAAGCGCACTAAATGTTCACACAAGTTTTGATGTCTAGACTGTGCGCGGACGTGATCGGGTCCAGTTTGCGAAAGATCTTTAGCATTTTGCACACGATTTTACATACAAACTTTACTGTTATGGCAAAATAATCAGTTGACATACTTATTTTTCGTTTCTGCCTTAAATATTCTAGGTTGAAATAAAATATAAGCATATATTTTTTTTTAGCTTCAGCTTGAAGCAGGATAGACAGAAATTACTTTGTGTCAAGACACTGCGTTCTTCGCTTTCAACCGAATTTGAGACATTGCGTATTGAGTGATGGAATTCAACACCGCACTTTGTCTTACAAGAACGAGGAATTGAATTTAAATATAATCACTCTCCCGAGTAGAAATCGAACAAAAAAATATAATTATTACATATTATTTTGTTTAAAGCATATATCTTCTTAAAGCATGGAAAGTTAAATTATCTATATGTCAATTATCTAAATTCCTGCTACATAGAGAGGTTATATGCTGAATGGTAGAAATTTTCTTCTAATTAAACTGAAAAAAATAACTAGATCTGTTTTAAATATGTAGCCTATCACCCCGAGTGGTATTTTAACACATAATTTTAAAACTCACAATATTTCAATACTTTATGTTTGAAACCTACTCTTTACCTATTTATGTTTTTATTATAATACAGAACTGTAAATTCAATAAGCACAAATATGAAAAACAATCTATATAAATATATTTATTGTCTTATGTCAATCACTAGCCGAGATGAATAAGATACGTTATAATGATAACGAGTCATTTCTTTATGCTTTCCATACCACTGACGGCCTTGCGTTTCCGGATCCACTGACTACATTAGTGTACGCGTTTTTAAAGATCAACTTAGTCGACACGCCCTCGTATGTACAATCCATATAAAAGCTCCTAGCCGGACACTTCTGTACTCATTCCACGAGATTCACTTGTCCAAGAAGCAATGGCAGCTAAGGTGATTATAACTTGTATTATTAATTTACCATTAACCTCCTGTATAAATTATTCAAGTAAAATAATACATTCCTATAAGATCTATTACTAAGTAGTCGATTGAATTAAAGATTTTGTTATAATACTGTTGTACATTTGCAGTTGGTTGTAGTACTCGCCGCCATGGTCGCTGTGGCCCACTGCTCAGTGGTGCCAGTGGCGCGAGTAGACGCTGACTACTCAAGCTTCGCTTACGACGTGGCCGACCCCTACAGCGGCGACTTCAAGAGCCAAGTAGAGAGCCGCAGCGGTGGCAACGTACAAGGACAATACTCTCTTATCGAACCTGATGGCTCCAGACGCGTTGTTGACTACGCTGCTGATGATGTGAACGGATTCAACGCAGTCGTCCGCAAGGAACCCGGTGTTGTTGCCGCTCCTGTCGCCGCCGTCGCTCCTGTCGCCGCTGTTGCTCCCTCTGTGGTCGCCGCTCGTGTCGCTGCTCCCGCTGTGGTATCCGCCCCCGCCGCGGTCGCCGCCGCCCCAGCTGTCATCGCAGCCCGCTCTTACGCTCCTGCCGTAGTTGCCTCATCCCCCGCTGTAGTGGCCGCCTCCCCAGCCGTATACACCGCATCTGCCCCAGCTGTCCTCGCCGCTCGTTCTTATGCTGCCCCCGCAGTATATGCTGCATCTGCCCCAGCTGTCGTCGCTGCCCGCTCTTACGCCGCTCCCGCAGTATATGCCGCGTCAGCCCCAGCTGTAGTGGCTGCCCGCTCTTACCTCTCTCCATCTGTATACACCACAGGACCCGTTGTAGCCTCCCGCTCATACCTGGCTCCTTCTCTCTACTCTTCAGCGGCTCCATTAGTATCTGCCCGTTACGCAGCCCCCTACTACTCCAGCTACAGCGTCGCCAACCCCATCAACTACTGGTAAACGAAACTTTAAAAAACTTAGATTAAGACCGAAGTTGCCATGTAAATAATATTTTTGTATATTTGCATACATATTAAATTAAACGATTTTTATAACATTAAGTGTTTTGATGTAATTAAATCTACCTGTTCACCTTACATTATGTACTTAGATGAAATATTTTGTATATTCTTTCAAATGTCACCAATGTGTGACCGAGCGCATGTCTTGACCAAATACCTAATTTGAATTACGCATTCAAACTATGAAATACGAATGCGGCATTTTAATAAGGTATTTTGTTCTTTTATGTATTCTGCTCGCACATATATATAAATATATATATATATATATATATATATATATATATATATATATATATATATATATATATATATATATATATATATATTTAAACTGACAGACTTCCTTAATAAAAATTGCAATATATATTTCATATCAATCTACAAATTATAGCTAATTTATGTATTGTATATCTTAAAATATTTATATAATGCTTTAGAATCGCAGTCTGACCGTATGCTAATAATGGGGTAGGAGGAACTAACTGCGGCGTTGGGTTCCGCCTCTTAGCTTACAATATCTCTAGAATGGATGGAAATTACAGAACTAGTTTAAATAGCAATAAAAAATCATTTTATAAATATATATCATTTTATACATTTGTTTATACGCACGTCATTTATCAAAGTCATACAACTAAAAACATTTTCTGACTTTTAAATTTTACACATTATGTAACATTTTAAATTATATTTATTTTTATATGTGTCTGAATTCACGTTTCAAATCACGTTCAAACCACCACAGTCAGACGCTGTCCCACTGGGCCACGACCGGCCTCTATATTTTAAATACTGTAATTCATGAATGGTAAAGACACATTAATTAAGTTATACATACGTATGCAAATTATATTCAAGGTGCATAGAAGTGGGTTAATATCTGTGTATTTTCATTTCATTTAATATAAATAAAGTTTAGGTTTTATATATAAGTAGTAAAAATATTTACATTCTATCCTGCTTAACATTGCATAACCTAGAACAGTCAAAGAACCTAGCTAATGTCATGATACTCCGTCTGAGTTAGAAAAATCGATATCGATATCGATTTATTTTGTCTTACTAAGGCGAAGATTTAAATATATATATATATATATATATATATATATATATATTTATATATATATATATATTTTTATATACCTACTAAATTTTTGAATTATTCAATCTTTACCGAACGTGTATGAATATATTCAACTGCGTAATAAGGATATAATTTTGCCGGCCCTGGTATTTTCGTTAATAACTTGAGTGACGTGTTATATGTCTTTGCATATCCTGCTAAATAAAATATTAAAAGAGTAGGAAAAAAGCATTTTCCATCTATTTAAAACTAAATGCGGCGTTGGGTTCCGTCTTTTAGCTAATAATATCTCTGGAATAACACAATAGGACCGTGACACAATAGGAAAGCGTCCACCTGTATACGCTATTCGTTTTGGGCTCGATTCTTATATGAGAGAATGATTATATTTAATTTTTTTGCGGCTCTTGCCGTGTCTTCTCCACCGCATCTTTCTGTCCGTCTCAAACTCGTAGAGAGAGAGGCAAACGAAGTGTTAAAGATACTAGGTTTGGGATCAATGTAGTTGAAAATATTTTAAAATATTTTTTACAACTACTAGAACTTTATAATAATAGATATTAATTTATTATAACGTAATGGTATTTTTTTCATAAGATATTACAAAAGTGTTAATTACCATTGAGGTAAACGTCAGACCAAATTTCCTAGAGTACTAGAAAATTTCCACTTGCGTGTTTTTTGAAGATCTAGTTTCAAATTTATTAAAACTTCAAATTGAAAAATATTCAGTTATTAAACATTATAAATTTAAATGATTATATATTTATCAGATGATTGTGTGGTTTAAAACGTTATTGTCTATTTAAAAAAGCAACCTCTTTAAGCTTTATTTATATTTTTTTTAATTACACGAAATAACACAAAAATAGGAATATATCTCTTGTCATTGAAAAACAATATATTTATATACAGTTAAAATTCTATAATATTTTAGTAATTACATTAGAAAAGTAAGGCTTTATAAAAATGAAATTTCAAAATATTTTTAAATAGAATATATTATAAAAATTTAGATCAAATACATATAATTTTTATTTACATCATTAAAAATTAAATATGAGTAGACTATTATTTACATGAAAATAGTTTGTTTATTCTCAAAAGTACATATTAGAAGTTATAAGAATATGGGTAATCATAAGATGAATATACAGGAGAACGGGCATACACCCCAGAAGAATAGATTGAGGGTCCCACAGGGTACACTGATGGCTCAACGTAAGATCTTGCTACAAATGGTCCAGCAGAATTGTAGACAGAAGGAACTACATAATTACGTGCAGCAACCACTGAGGGACCAGCTGCTACCACAGCGGGAGCTGCGGCTACCACAGGAGCAGCGGTGACCACAGAAGCAGCAAGCGGCTCTTTACGCACAACCGCGTTGAATCCGTTCACATCATCTGCAGTATAATCCACAATACGCTTGGTGCCGTCAGGGTCGACCAGGGAGTACTGTCCTCTCACTACTCCTCCTACACGGGATTCGACTTGGCTCTTGTAGTCGCCAGAAAGAGGGTCTGCCACGTCGTATGCGAAGCTTGATGAATCTTCATCGTTAGCCAATGGTACTACTGAGCTGTGAGCTACAGCAACTAAGGCGGCGAGGATAACTGCAAACTGAAATAAATAAAAAAATATTATTTCTAACACCATTTCCAAAATTTATAATAATATATATTTTTTAATTTTTTTGCAGTGTTAATATTTTTAAACATTTCAGAGGTTATATTTGTTTAAGATAAAAATAGGTATCGTACTAAAATTATTAATCACATCATTAAAACATCTTGTATCGATTTAGAGCAAATGTTTTTTTTTACTTATTTCATCGTATATTAGAAAGCGTTATCTAGATTTAATAAAATAAGTTTATTTTTCTTATTAGTATATGTGTCACTAAGCTACCTTTGCCATGGCTACTTCTGTTACGTTATCACAACTGAATACAGAGCGTGGTATCTATCTGTTTATATATGGATATTATTAGATGCTCTACATTAATAGCCACCGGTTGAACTTTAAAAAAACAGGCAATTACTTAATTAGGACATGATCCAAGGGCGTAATACAAAATTAAAATTTGATGTCTACAATGACCTTATAATTATTGTATACGAGGAATTTAGTGACATTGGTATTCGTTATACCCATTATGTGTGTACAAGAAACATTATTTCGATGTCTAATAATGTTACAAAATAATTATAAAAAACCCTAATATAGTATATTTTATATTTCTTTAAACTCAGATATTATCTACAATTTGCCAAGTAGGCAAATAAACTAAAGAAATTAAGAGAAGAAATCTTCTTTATAAAGAGGAATTATTTTTTTACCGTCATTCTTTTATCCTGCATACTCCGATTTCTGCTGAATTCGAGACATTGCGTAAGGAGTGGTGGAACTTGACACCACACTATCTTACCATAGCATCATTAACCAAATATCCTCAAGTGGGAATCGAATTCACAACCGATCACGTTTACAGTCTGGCGCTACACAACTGCGCCACGACCGGTCTCAAAAATATAAGAATAATTCTTATACGCAAGAATTCTTCTTATACAAAAACTAGACTTATATAGTTTAAATTTAATTTCTAATTAAAATCTTTCTATGTTCCAATTTCACTAAACGGCATTGAAACCCAGAACCAATATAAGGGTACATTCCCCCGTACTACAGAGTTCCATTTCCAACTATTCATTAAATTTTAAGTGGTACATTTCACTTAAGAAGCATTTATGTGTTAAGATTTCGTATAACGTCTTAGAAATCTGGAATCCATAATTAATGCTAAAATTAGTATACTGATTAGATTTCCGGCATAGCGTAATAATTGCAAATTATCTCATGTCTTAAAGATCAACTGGTATCCACTAAAGCATAACATATAGATTTTATATCCGATTTGTATAAAAGCTCATGCTTTTACGTTTTGATGGCTATTTAAAAAAAATCGGCAATCACAATGTCAATAAAGGTAAAAAAAGTTAATATTATTCGTTTTTTTTAAAAGACGTAATAATAAAAAATAATAATAAAGCCCTTTATTCAAATCAACATAGTACCTATTTACATATTATTATTATTATGAATTATAAGCATGAATGTAACTTAGTCTTAATCTATTTTCTGTTATGTTTATATTATATCTGTAGTTTTTTCCCCTTTTTCGTCAGTTCTGATATTTGGTTACTCTTTGTAGTTTTATTTGCTAGTCGGCAAAGGCCTTTAACCTTTCCAATTCCTGTCTATCTTGGACTACTCTTTTTCACGTTACTCCCGCTACCTGTCTTGTGTCATCGTACCATCTTTTTCCTGGTCTGCGCTCTTTCTTGTCATAGGTGCAATTTTAAATACAAATAATGTTATGATTTATAATACTGCTGATGATATTTTAAATAGTCACAAAAACGTCTTGAATAAACTTTAATCACGTTTCTTACTTTACAGTTATTCATTATCACCGCTCTCGTGGCAATCACTCGAAGCTCTGAACAAATAGAAACAAATAATGATGATTCAAGTTTTGCATATGGAGTGGCTGATCCATTCACCGGTGATTATAAGAGCCAAGCGGAATCTCGTATCGGAGGTGTTGTGAGGGGACAATACTCTTTGGTGGACCCAGATGGTTCCCAGCGCATAGTTGACTACGTAGCTGATGATGTTAATGGGTTCAACGCTATTGTACGTAGAGATCCTTATGTTCCTGCCCCCATTGTTGTTCCAAGTTCGCCTGTGATTACATCTGCCCGGTCTAAGACTGCCCCAACAGTATCTGCACCAGGTTCTTCGATAGTGGCCGCCCGAAATATCGTTCCTATTATATCGTCACCTACAGCATCTAAGTCTTATATTGCCCCTTCTTTACCTGAGCCATCTGTATTTTCGTCTATATTATATCCTAGATTTGTTTCTGCTGCTTATGAATATGTATAATGAACAATATTGGTATGTTAATACGCAATGATCGAAAGTATACAAATGTGATAGAAGTCAACATAATAAAATTTTATAAGAAATAAATATTTTTTTTTAATATCAGTCATTTTTTTCTTTTATTACTTATGTAGTAAATATTAAAAAAAAATAAACTTTATTATATAAAAGATCACGTTATTTTTTCAATATTTTAGAAAAAGAAATAATTATTATATTATTAATACATAGAGCAAGCACGATTGACACTTTGCTGTCAAATTTGTTTAAAAATTTTAAAATTAATCCACTTCTGAAAATAAGCGACTTTGCTTACTGTTGTGTTACAATATAATATATTTTTAAACTACTTTGTTTGTAAATGTTGTTGTGTATAGTAAAGTAATATGATTTAGAATCGATAAAAATAATAATCTTACAAATATAAAGAATCATTAAGGATTCAAAGCGTGTAATTATAACGTTAAGTTTGTAATAATTAAACTAAAGGGTCTAGCAAACAGGAAAAGAACATTTATTTCACCTAAATAGTGTTGTATTTAATTTTGTCCCGTAAATAAGTTTATTTTCTCGATATTTATTGAAGATATCTTTATAAAATTTATCCTGCAGATTGCTTTGGACAAGGTAGCAGAATTATAAATTATAAAAAATGATAAAGTAATCATTCAAGTGTGATTTTTTATGCCAACTTCTCAATTGATATATATTGAAATATATACTATATACATTCATTAGTTAACTATTACATTTAAACGTTGCAAAGAAAATGATTTAAAGGAATACAGTTAATAAAATAAAAACCAAGTGCATAAATATTTCTTTGCCGAGTATGTAATAACGTTTTTCATATTTTTTTATTAATTATTTAGGCCATCGTGACACAATGGGACAGTATATGTGTGTAAACACGATTGGTTGTGGGTTCGATTCCCACTCGAGGATAGTATTTAAAGTTTATTTTCATTTCTCTGTTATGATAAAGCGCGGTGTTGATTTTGCCAATCAACACACAATGTCTCGATTTCGGACGGAACAAAGTGAACGGAGTGTCTTGACCCTATGTTGTCTCTGACAACCCTGCTATGCGGGATAAAGCATGAAGCTGATTAGTATCTACTCTCCTAAATTTATCATTTAATTATAACTTATACAGATCTAATTTTAATTTGTTATTTAGGTTAACATAATATTTTGATAATAAATAATTTATATTATGAATATCATTAGATGAAAATGGGCCGTAAGAATTTCAAAGTGGTTTAATATAGTATTTAGTTTGCTTAATCTTACAATGTGCATCATATAGTAACTAAGTAATTTTATTTAACTTTAGTTTAGCTGTTGATATTATACTATAAAACTAAGTCGCGTCTGTTTTCGGTGCGCTCAGATCTTTCAAATTATGAAGATTACATTTAGTACAAAAACATGAATTTAAAAAAGTCTCTGATTTAAGGGAGAACGAAGGACGAGAGTCGGGAGGCGGGTGCATAAAACAATATATATATATATATATATATATATATATATATATATAAAAGGCAGCTTGGCCGCAAGCGGACCGTTATTATATAATAAAAGAGTAGAAAAGTCAATTCTGTACATGAAACATTTAGCAAATTAATATAATAAAATAATTTAAAAAAAAATTAAATTTGATATAAAAAAAGAACTGTTTGTGATTTAAGTTAAAACGTTAAAAAATAGCTCTAATAAAATATTTTCCCCGAGTGTATTGGGAAACACAAACATTTTTGTTTCCAATCCAGCACTCTATGCTCAGTTCCACTGAACCATGATGGCATGTGGCGAGCGGCGATGGCGTCATACGTAGATGAGACGAGAGTAAAATCACATTGACCATGGTGTCATATGTGGACGTGTAAAATCACATGTCGGCCAAAATGTCAAATGTGGAAAAGTAAAATCATAAGTGAACCATGGTGACATATGTGGATGCATGAAATCACATGTGGACCATAATGGCATGTGCGGAAGAGTGAAATCACATGTGGACCATAGTGACATGTGTGAAAGGGTAACATAATATGTGAACCATGGTGACATATGTGGATGGGTGAAATCACCTGTGAATCACGGTGTCATAAGTGGACGACAAAAATCACATGTGGGCCAAGATGTCGTATATAGATTAGTTAAATCACATGTGCACCGTGGAGGCATGTGTGAAAAGGTGAAATCACATGTAGGCCATGATGTCATATGTTGATGGGAGAGAACACATGTGATACATGGTGTCATATGTGGACGAGTAAAATTACATGTGAGCCATAATGTCAAACGGACCGTGGTGGCATGTGTGGACGAGTTAAATCATATATGGACCATGATGTCATAAGTGGATGTATGAAATCACATGTCCATACAACCTATCCAAGATAACAAGAAATTTGGAAGAAAAAGATGTTCGTTAAAAACGGCTATTACGACCCAAAATTTTTTTTTGTTACGAATACATGAAACATGGAGCGATTGTTATGTATAAGAAATGAAAAAATATTAATTTCTTTTTACTGGTAAAATGAAAGAAGCCGCAACTAAAACAGAACATAACAAACTTACAGTAATTATAAGAAATCAATAAATTTATATTAATGTGTGAAATTAAGTAATTGAATATTCAATTGTTTCAATTCAAGCATCTTGTTTCCACAAACAGCAGAATTTATGAAAATAGTAAAACAAATTTTATATACATAGATTTTATATTTCATGTGAATCTTAGTTTTTTATAATGTCTATGCAAAGGCAATTGTGAAAAACAACGATATTAATCCAAAATTCTTTTAAGCTATTCATGCTATATTCATTAAAAATTATGAGACCAGTTGTGGCACAGTGGGTCAGCGTCAGACTGTAAACGCGATCGGTTGTGAGATCTATTTTCACTCGGGGGGTGTTTATATTGAAATTATTTTCAATTCCTCGCTCTGGTAAGACAAATTCCACCACTGAATCGAATTCGGTGGAAAGCGAAGTACGGAGTGTTTTGAAGCTAAATACTTTCTGTCTTCCCTGCTATGTGGGATAGAAGCGTGAAGCTAAAAAAAATAAAGTATATACTTGTACATCGTATTCATAATCTTTGCCAAGCGAAACTCAGTCAATGGAGTGTCTTGACACTGACTAGGATAAGGATGATGGAAGATTAGGTTAGGTTAGGTAATGCTAAAAAAACCAAATGCATATAAAATATAAATTATTTCCAAAAGTTTATACGTTTAGATTTGTTACACACGTTTTTACACAATTACATATATTATTGTTATTACGTGTATAGTAAATTTATTGTTTACACACAAAAATTTAGAAAGTACAAAATTTTGTAATAAAAATTTCACATTATGTACCATTATGTTATTTTGAACCTATTTCTTCATCCATCCATCCATATACTTTTATATTTAACATTAAAAGCTATTATGTAGTACATACATTTACGTAGTGATGATGAAATGCAAACAAAATAATATTTGAGCACTGAGAACGTTAAGCTGCTTAGTGGATTTAGAGAGGCGAGAGTGCATTGACTTAGCTTAAAGTTGGGATTATCTGAACAACTTGTATGTGTTAATGTTGAAGCTTTTAAACTCATAATAACAATTTCTTCATAATATTAAGCTCTATAATTCAACTATTTCATATTACATTTTTAAAAACACTATATCATCCCCCGGATATGCATATTCAGGGACCTTACGTGATACGTATCCGTTTTCTCTGATTATGCCGCTTGGGATAAAGCCTGAAGTAAGCGTTTTCGTGAAGGAATGTGACCCTCGTAACTATCTTACTGTAAGGATCGGGAATACAAAATTAACGATATTTCAATTTCAAATGAAAACCAATATGAAATTGATAAAATGAATTTATTATTATTAATTATTGTTTTTTAGCGTATCCTGTTAGACCTTTTTTATTTTTATTTTTTTTATACCACATACGCTTTTTATACCGCATAGCAAGGTAGAAAGTGCCTAGTGTAAGGACACTCCGTACTTTGCTTTACACTAAATTGGAGACATCACGTTTTGAGTGCCGGAAGTTAACGCCACTTTATCTTACCTGATAAATATAAATAGAAGGAAAAAAAATAGTTTATTATAAACATTCCCCCGAGTGAGATAATATTTATAGTCAGATACTATAGTATCCGACTATAAAAGTGGTATACCACTGCGCCATGACCGACTGACTACTTTTTAATTTAAATGAAATAAACTTTTTGAATTCAATTCAATTTTCAATTTCAATGATTTGCTTAATAATTATACCAAATGACTGATGTATATTTTTTACATAATTAAAAAAATATTTTGTACAATTACACAATATATATGAGTTCCTCATATTTTGTATTCAAAACTATTGTTTTTATGATTTTGTATACAGTTTTTAAATAAAATTAAGATTTTATTGCGCAACACCAACGAGATGACAATATTAAATAAATCGTTTTTAGATCGTAGATTAGAATTCCATTCGAGGGGATGTTCCCACGGCGTTTCCGTTAAACATTTATAAATCACGTCAGATTTCGTCACTAAACTCGCAACTTTAGTGACGCGATTTTTGCTTATCTTAGATTTGTGTATAAACGGGAAATTAAGAAAAAAAACAATACATATAGGATAAAAATATTTCACTAATCTATTTAAAAAAAAACATCTTCATGCTTTATCCCGTATAGCAGGGTAGTCAGAGATAGCCTAGTGTAATGAAGTGTTTTTCGCCCGAAATCGACATTGCGTGTTGAGTGAGGAACACTTGTCTTACTGGAGCGGAGAAATTTAATATATTCTTTCCACAAGGAGTTGTCGAACCCAGAACCGATCCAGCTTACAGTCAGATACTGTCCCACTATGCCACGATCAAAATAATCTACTTATCTATTAGATTCTTTCAGTTAAATTGTATTAAATTGTAACAAATATATTTATGGTTTTAACTTATAATGAAATAAATGTAAAAAAATTATGTTTATGACATTACTAACACTTACAGCAAGTAGCTGTTAAATGAGATGTAAAATAAATTTTAAAACTTTGAGTAAGTTTTGATTAAAAAATAACGTTTTCTACGCGTAATATAATTAATGCTAACGCTAATGCGCAGACAAAATACAGTAGTTGTAGGTTTGATTCTCTCTCAAAAAATATTTCTATTACACAATATATATGAGTTCCTCCTCCTAAAATTGTATTCTACTTGTTCCAAAAATGTTTAGAAATCGACTTCATCGTAATGTAAAAGATTTTGCCAATTCGAGTCCAGATTTAAGAAAAATACATTTGTATTTCATTTTGACAAAAACATTTTTTTTAATAATAATAGGTTTTGTGGTTTGATTCTTGCTCGATAAAATGTTTGTATTTTAACATAAAAATATTTTATATTTAAATTCTTTTCATTTTTTTTTTGTTAGAATGTAACAGCAGTACCTTAAATTTTTATACAAATCGTTAAATAATTGAATCAATACAATAAATATTTAGAAATCGAGTCTTTCCCTGAATAGTGTATATTTGAGACAAAAACATTTGTGTGACCTTAAAATGACGTTGAAATCAAGTGGTAGTGACGTTTTTATTATTACCATAATATATTCACATTTCCGGCATACTCTGCTAATTAACTAATAAGAGTAATCACATTTTAAATATCAACCAGTGAACATTAAAATAGATACAAATACGTGATTTGTATAAAAGCTTGAACTACTATATTTTTATATACATTCGGAGTTATTCACTGACTGAGGAACAATGGCAGCTAAGGTAAACGGAAAATTTAATATAAATATATTTTATTAATATTTTATTACTATTTTACAAGAAATTTTTAATTATTTTATAATATCTATAAGTAATTTTTACTATAGAAATAATTAGTTTTACTCTACTCATTTATCAGTACCAGTAAATTAAATGGGACTACTTACCTAGTATAAAGAGCTTGAACAAATTATCAGGAAGTACGAATTGAAATCCACTAAAGTTCAAAATTTTAGTACAATTCCTCAATCGCATATATATTATATTTATATTAAATTCAAAATAAAAAACATATATATTATATTTATATTAAATTCAAAATAAAAAACATTAATAGTAAAAAATTTTATAATATTTATCTTGTTTTTGTATACTAGCGTGTAGTAACTAACTTATTTTTATTTCAGTTCATAGTCATCCTCGCCGCTTTGGCAGCTGTAGCTCACAGCTCAGTTGTGCCTGTAGCCAACGTGGACGAAGACTCATCAAGCTTCGCATACGACGTGGCAGACCCCCTTTCTGGAGACTACAAGAGTCAAGTTGAGTCTCGTGTAGGGGGTGTGGTGAGAGGACAGTACTCCCTGGTCGACCCTGACGGCACCAAGCGTATTGTGGACTACACTGCTGATGATGTGAACGGATTCAACGCGGTCGTGCGTAAAGAGCCTCTTGCTGCTTCCGTGGTCGCCGCTGCTCCTGTGGTTGCCGCAGCTCCCGCTGTGGTAGCAGCTGGTCCCTCAGTGGTTGCTGCACGTAATTACGTAGTTCCTTCTGTCTACAATTCTGCTGGACCGTTTGTAGCAAGATCTTACGTTGAACCATCCGTGTACTCTGTGGGACCGTCAGTATATTCTTCTAGTGTATACACTGGATCTCCCATCTATTCTTCTTACCAACTTCCACTTTCTTACAATGTGTAAGCTCTAAAGATTTGAAAATTCTAACTAATTTCATTAAATATTTTGTGTACATAAGTATTATAATTATAACCTCATGTAAAATGCTATATAATTAACATATTAATTTGACTGTATACAAAAAGTTATTTATGCTATTATGGTAACGTTATAAATTGTAAATAAAATAAAAACTTATTATATGTATATTTGTTTTTTTAATCATTAATCATTATACAATAACAACCCATGACCAAAAATAATAAAAAACAAGTAATTAACAGATTCAAATAGAAAAATATTAAGTAAAGTTGCGCATGCGAGACACATCTTTATGTCTGATGATTTTAAATTCAATTAAAAATTGACTAATAAAATCCAGAGAAGAGATTAACAATTTTTTTTTAATTTTTGATAACTCTAAACTCTACAACTCAGTAAGTATATGTTACCTTTTGGCCTTTTTCACATTTTTAAGTCAAAAACTTTCGCTACTCAAGACGCGGTGTATCGAATTGGGCGGAAAATGGAATACGGAGAGTCTTGACACTAAATAATTCCTATCTGCCATGCTATACGGGACTAGTGTAAAGCTAAAATAAAGTTGAAAAAGATTTGAGAGCGGCTAGTGTCCAAATTCACAATTGTTATATATATATATATATATTTAAATTCACAATTGTTATATATATATATATATATATATATATATATATATATATATATATATATATATATATATATATATATATATATATATATATATATATATGATATTTAGGTCTCGCCATTGGATTCAAGCTTATAAAAATAATATAGCCTTTCTTTTGTCTAAATGTTTATCTTTAGAGAACATTGCCCTCTCTTCATTTGCATGTTATTATGGTTGGTACAACTAAAACATCCAAACTTTTGGATTTTCTAGTTTATTTTTTTTTTCTTTGTTAATCTAATTGCTAAAGAATATTTTAAAAATATTTAAACACAATTGGAATTAATTTAAACATTATTTTAAATTTGTAATTTTTATGCCATTTATATACTGTGTAATTTCGAACACCCTGTAGTTGGACAATAAATCTTCACTTGTTAGAAATTACTTTATTTTTTTAAAATTTTACATACAAACTTAACACAGATTATTTATTAATTATCATTTTAACTTAATTGCAGTTTTTTGTTATTAGGCCAGGTTCGTACTTTTTTCTTTCTTTTACTTTATTAATATTACTTAAAAAATCTAGTAGAGATAAAAATAGCGGGTCCATTAACGTTTTTTATTATATTATCCTATAAACGGTTTTAATGATCATACTATTGAAATAAAATATGACAGTCAATACTAGAAATTATTACCTATTCATAATTCGCAGTCATTTGCCTATGTTAGCATATGTATAAAAATAGATTTTATTAACCATAAATATGGTAAAATCTATTAAGCTCTCTTCCCAGCGTGTGATATAAAAGCTCGACGAACAAAAAGCTTAGTCTGAGAACATTCAACTATTGATTAGTGCAAACAACGATGGTGGTCAAGGTAACGAAAATCTTATTTATAATAATTTCATTAAGTCTTATTTATTTGGCCTTTGAGGCGGTTGTGGCGCAGTGGGACAGCGTCTGACTGTAAACACGTTTGGTTGTGGGTTCGGTTTACAATCGGACAATGGATATTAATTTAAATTTATTTTCATATCTCTGCTCTGGTAATACAAAGTGCGGCGTTCAGTTATCTATGACAATCAGTATTAATGACACGTAATGTCTCGTGTAATTCAAGTGGAAAGTAGTCAACGATATGTTTTGACACCAGGTTGTCTCTGAGTCCCCTGTTATGCAGAATAAGGTGGATAACATATTTAATCTGCAACTTTGTCCGGATGAATCATTTTTTTTAGTACAACTTTACTTGAGACTATAAAATGTAAATGTTAATTTTTGGCTTACACAAAAATTTAAGAAAATCATCTCTTAGTGTAACGTAGTTTCGGTTGAGCCTTACCTGTAAGTCACTCAGTGGTATTGAAAGATATTATAAATTAGATATATTGATTTTAAATTTCCTGGGCGCAGCTCTTTAGTCTATATATATAGCTTCTAATTTTTTTCGCTTCCCGCTCAATTATATTGAGCGGGAAGCGAAAAAAATTACATTTGATTTTGCCTGCTTATGCTGTAAAATTCCAAATATGCGTCGAGGTCATAAAAGTTAAATTTAATTTTACCTTCACGTATTACAGGTATTATGCATTAAAAAATATTTAGAAAATACCTACAACATTTCTTGTCCCCACCAACGTCGTTAAATACCGTAGCTGTATTTTGAATACTTTATTTTAAATTTATGATTATATTATATAAATATTTTTTTGTAAATTATATAATAAAATATAAATGAAATCATGAGGCCGGTCGTGGCGCAGTGTGACAGTGTCTGACTGCAAACGCGACCGGTTGTGGACACGATTCCCACTCGGGGGAGTGATTATATTTAAATTATTTTCACTTCCTCGCTCTGGTAAAGACAAAGTGCGGCGTTGAGTATCCACTCCACCCGCAATGTCTCGACTTCGGTGGAAAGTGAAGTATCTTGACACTAGGTATTTTCTGTCTACCCTGCTATACGGGATAAAAGCGTGAAGATAAACATAAGGTCATGAAATTTAAAAGCAGAAAACATTATTTTATGTGTATATAAATAACATTGGAGTACTTGAGTACTTAGTCGTCGAACGTCTGACCAAACTTAGCCGTCGAACATCTGACCAAACTTTGAACAAACTTTCTGGGACAGATAGCTCGTGTAATAGGAAGTAACATAGCAAATTCTTGTTTAGAATTAAGGAATGAAGAAACAGATTTTAAATTCCACGCAGAGTCGGGGGCACAGCTAGTAAAATAAAAGATTAAAAAAGTAAACAACATATTTTTATGAATAAAAATATAGCAAACTTTACTATATTTACATCATTCAAACAGCCTTTCTTTTATGACCATGACTAAAACATTTTAGAATACTTTATTCATTTGCAGATAATATTGGCTCTTGCTACATGTTTAGCAGTTTGCCACAACGCTTCTATATCGACTAGAGCAGGCGATTATACAAATTTTGCCTATGACGTCGCCGTTCCAGCCACTGGTGATTTTAAATCTCATGCTGAGTCTCGAATAGATGGATTTGCTAGAGGCCAGTACACGGTACTCGAGGCTGATGGCAGGAGACGAATCGTTGATTACACTGCTGATAAAGTTAACGGATTTCAAGCCCATGTACGGATAGCACCTGACATTAGAAATAGCATTGAAACTACGTTTATATAAAACAATAAATACAGCTTCACGCTTTATCCCTTATGGCAGGATAATCGGTCAACCTAGTGTCAAGACCCTTCACCCCCTTCCGCTCGAATTCGAGGCATTGAAAGATAAAACTTAACTTAGTCATAAATATGACATTATATTTAACATTATATTTAGCTAACTTAAGAATATTTTAAGAATAGTATAATGTTTCTAAATTATTTTAAATAGTCATTGGCATCTTATTATGTATGTATGATGTGTGTGATGTATGAATGTGAATTTAAAATTTTAATATAGACTTCAAATACGAGAATTCAATTTTTATGTTGTGAGAAATAAATTTTAATTTAAGCAATATGTTTCTTTTATTTCTATATGAGCCAACCAATATATATTGCGGAAAGGAATCAACGGAGTGTCTAGAGTAATTTGGGTCTACCGTACTATGCGGAATAGAGCGTAAATCTACTCCTTCATGCAATTTTTTGACTATTATTTTCAACAGGACAACAGGTCTCTTAATATCGAAGTCAATTTCCAAATATTATATAATCATTCATTTTGTATATAACAATATTTTTTTCATTTTGCTAAGATCAAAAATAACAAAATCGTTTCAGTTTTGTTTGTATAATATTTATTTAATTACATATTTACAAGAACATTTACCCGTCATATAACATTTACCAGTATCTAAGAGGTGCAGAGTAGGCGAGGGGAGATGCGGCTACGATGGAGTTCCCAGCGGAGTAAACGGCGGGGGCTGCATAGGAGCGGGCGGCAAGGATAGCTGGGGCAGACGCAGCGTATACAGCGGGAGCAGCATAAGAACGAGCGGCGAGGACAGCTGGGGCAGATGCGGTGTATACGGCTGGGGACGCGGCCACTACAGCGGGGGATGAGGCAACTACTGCAGGAGCGTAAGAGCGTGCTGCGATGACAGCTGGGGCGGCGGCGACCGCGGCGGGAGCGACGGCGGCGACAGGAGCGGCAACAACACCGGGTTCCTTGCGGACAACTGCGTTGAATCCATTCACGTCATCAGCGGCGTAGTCAACGACGCGCTTGGAACCGTCAGCCTCGAGCAAGGAGTATTGTCCTTGTACGTTGCCACCGCTGCGGCTCTCCACCTGGCTCTTGAAGTCGCCGCTGTAGGGGTCGGCCACGTCGTAAGCGAAGCTTGAGTAGTCGGCGTCTACTCGCGCCACTGGCACCACTGAGCAGTGGGCCACAGCGACCACGGCGGCGAGTACTACAACCAACTGTGAATAATATCAAAAAGTTAACATTTTCCGAATTCCTAATTCTCAAGTGCAAAATAAAAAATCTAAATCAAAAATTACATAAGTAAAATTAAGAACAAACCTTAGCTGCCATTGTGTATGTTGCGACGGTTTGTTCAAAGAGTGATGCTGAGATCAGTTGATGCAAGCTTTTATACTGCTCTGTGTGAGATAAATCAGTTCCCGGTGAAGCGGTCACTTGACGTACTTGAAGGCGGGACGGGCAACAAGACAAGTTGGTGGCGTATGAAATTGTTGAGTGCAAAATTTCAATATTACATAATATTTTGTGATATATTTTGTTATATATTTTTTTAATACTTATATATTTTTTAATAATTATTATTATTACAATATTTTAGCAGTGACTAGTTTCGGTTTCTTTATTAATGTTTCTTTCATTACAATAATAATTAACAAATTGAATTAGAAATTTCTACGATATATATATATATATATATATATATATAATTATATATGTATATATATATATATATATATAATTATGATTATGACACAACGTTTCTATATTAACTACAGCCGGTGATTATATAATTTTTACTTATGATGTCGCATTCCCGTAACTGGAGACTTTAAATCTCATACTGAGTCTCAAATTGCTGGACTTGCAAAGGACCACACAGTACTCGAGGCTGATGGCAGGAAACGAATAGTTGATTACACTGCTGATAAAGGTAACGGATTTCAAGCCCATTTACGGACAGCCCCTGATTTTAGCATTTTAGCAATAGCATTGATGCTACGATAAGGTAAAAAAATATTAACAGCTTTACGCTTTATCCCTTTTAGCAGGATAGTCAAAAAGAACCGAGTGTCAAGACACTTTACTCTCCAATTTCCGCCCGAATTCGAGGCATTGAAATTGATAGATAAAAATATAAATTTGCTAAGCAAATAATATACGTTGGTATTTAAGTTTCAAATTTCCTATAAATACTTTGGAAACTCTTCTTCTACATTCAATTCGAAGAACAGTATTAGGTTCTAGTTCTGCAGGACACAATTTGAATAGCCTAGCTAACAAATCCACTGAAACTGCTATTTTTCCATCAATGTATAGATGCCAAAATAGAAGCTCGCGGCTGCGCCCGCGTCGTGTGTTGATAAAAGATATGCGAGTATTTGAAATTTAATATTAAATTATGACGAATTTCAAACTATTATAATTTATATAGCCTTTATGTTATTCTAATGAACTATATAACTGCAGTTTCATTTAAATCCATATACTAGGTTTTGCGTAAAAGAGTAAATAATAATATTAATAGGACTTAGTGTGTGCGCGTTCCGACGCCCACTCAGCTACGACCTCTCTGTTAGACGCTTCGTAGGGCTCAAATCAATTATATCGTTATAACTGTTAAAGTATTCGGCCGAATACTTAGGGTAAAAGGCATAGTTTATCTACATTAAATATTTAAAGTAATAAATGTATAGCTTTCAATAAGGGTTTGATAAATATTCTAAAACGTGCATTGTAAAATGTATTCAATTTAATTATATTTATGGTTCACTATTTTGTTCATAGTGGCTTTCACATAAAAGGTAGATATATCCTATATCAGACGTTTAATTAGAACTATTTAAGTTAAATAATCTTACCATATATATTTGTGTAACTCCAAAGACTTAGTCAACGCACGTAAAGGGCACATTTTCTGCCAACTTCATTGATACGTATCGCTATATTCTGATTTTAATTTACTTACTTATTCTGATGTATAGCCTATAGTACTGTAAAATTTCATCAAAATCTATACTCAAGTTTTTTCATGAAAGAACAACAAACGTACATACATACATACATGCTCACAAATTTCTCTCACAAAAATATTACATGCGATGTCTTTCAGTTGATTTAATAAAAATATAATCAGGTATTGTTTTTTTTTACTAATATACGTTTAATGCTTGGTTTACTTAAGTCCATTATATTATTGCTTATAATGTGATACACCAATAAGTAAATAAATATTATATATATTATATAAGATTATTTTTTTGTTTAGCTTCACGCTTTTATCCCGCATAGCAGGGTAGACAGAAAGTACCTAGTGTCAAGACACTCCGTACTTCGCTTTCCACCGAATTTGAGACATTGCGTGTTGAGTGGTGGAATTGAACGCCACATTTTGTCTTACTAGAGTGAGGAAGTGAAAATAATTTAAATATAATCACTTCCTCGAGTGGGGATCGAACCCACAACCGATCGCCTTTACAGTCAGACGCTGTCCCACTGCGCCACGGCCGGTTTCAAGAATAAAATGTTTCCTAAAAATATGAGACACTATTTTTTTCATTTTACTTACTTAAGATTATTTTTAAGAGTAGAATATAAGAGATACTGCTTCGAAATCTTATGCGTAGCTTTAGCTTCGAAAGCTTTCTTAGAAGAAGAGGAGTTCAAATGAGTATTTTTATGTAGTGAAAACTATCTACTGTTTTAAAAGTGTTTTATTAATATAATACAAACGAGTATTATATTCACATGGAATAAAATAAATATTTCTCTAAATATCTAAGTCAATTTTGAAACATCCCATTATTTTTGTATATTTTAATAAATATTTTTTTTATTTTGTGAGGACTAAAAATAGTAAAAACATTTCAATTTCATCTATATAATATTTATTTAATTACATATTTACAAGAACCCGTCATATAGCATTTACCAGTATCTAAGAGGTGCAGAGTAGGCGAGGGGAGATGCGGCTACGATGGAGTTACCAGCGGAGTAAACGGCGGGGGCTGCGTAGGAGCGGGCGGCAAGGATGGCTGGGGCAGACGCAGCGTATACAGCGGGGGCAGCATAAGAACGAGCGGCGAGGACAGCTGGGGCAGATGCGGTGTATACGGCTGGGGAGGCGGCCACTACAGCGGGGGATGAGGCAACTACGGCAGGAGCGTAAGAGCGGGCTGCGATGACAGCTGGGGCGGCGGCGACCGCGGCGGGGGCGGATACCAGAGCGGGAGCAGCGACACGAGCGGCGACCACAGAGGGAGCAACAGCGGCGACGGGAGCGACGGCGGCGACAGGAGCGGCAACAACACCGGGTTCCTTGCGGACGACTGCGTTGAAGCCGTTCACGTCATCAGCGGCGTAGTCAACGACGCGCTTGGAACCGTCAGCTTCGAGCAAGGAGTATTGCCCTTGTACGTTGCCACCGCTGCGGCTCTCCACCTGGCTCTTGAAGTCGCCGCTGTAGGGGTCGGCCACGTCGTAAGCGAAGCTTGAGTAGTCAGCGTCTACTCGCGCCACTGGCACCACTGAGCAGTGGGCCACAGCGACCACGGCGGCGAGTACTACAACCAACTGTAAATAACATCAAAATATTAACATTTTCTGAATTCCTAATTCTCAAGTGCAAAATAAAAAATCTAAATCAAAAATTACATAAGTAAAATTAAAAACAAACCTTAGCTGCCATTGTGTATGTTGCGACGGTTTGTTCAAAGAATGATGCTGAGATCAGTTGATGCAAGCTTTTATACTGCTCTGTGTGAGATAAATCAGTTCCCGGTGAAGCGGTCACTTGACGTACTTGAAGGCGGGACGGGCAACAAGACAAGTTGGTGGCGTATGAAATTACATTATATATTTTGATACTAATATAAACTTTTTTTTTCAAAATTAATATTTGTTTAATTTTTTTTTAATAAATCATTATACTTCAGTAATAGATTAGCTATTAGCTTGGGTTTCTTTTTTATATTTTTTTTCTTTGAAAGAATGGATCTGTAACAAAAATATGAATAATGAATTAGATGATATTAAGTTAGTGAATGAACCATTTTAGAAGTTTTTTATATGTGCAATATATTCAGTCATAAACAAAAATAATAAATATTCTTGGTAGTGATTCTTGGTAGTATTTTAAAAAACGTATAAAAATTTGAACTCAATACGATTCGAACCCGCGCCTCTTGTACACCGTCCATGAGCGCTTGGACCGCTAAGCCATATCTTCTACTACTGTCTGCTTCGAAATTCTTATATGTTTTGTTACAACTTCTCGACATTGTTAGCATTTTTTTTAATATTTTCTAATCCTAAGTATGGAAAAATCTTTAAAAATAGTGAAATATTAAAATCTTAAAAGCAATATTAAAAGCTTTCTCTCTTGCCAAACTATTATTTCTTTATAATAAAAATCCCTAATTCTAATAAGTATGTCCTAATTTAGTAAGTTAATTTATGACATATAGAATTTTAATAGGTTTATGTCATATAACATATACTTCTGTATATGTTTATATTATATACAAATAACAAATCGGTAGGTACACCTATGTTTTTATGTAAAAGATTAATTTAAACAAAAAATCACTTGAACTTCTAATCTAGTTTAAACTTATCGTTTAATTTCAAATGTCATCTTGTATCGTTATCTCAAAGCGAAGGTGGTTCACTATATCGATTAACGAAATGTAAAAGAAAAAAGCGCAACGCCAAATACCTACGCTTGGATTTACGTCCGTGTTTCCGCATATTTATTTGCATAAGTGTACGTAACGTGTGATCTGTTACTTCAATGCCACATATCACATATGTATGGAATAATTATTTATTAATAAATATTCGTTTATTTTATTTCATAACATTGTAGGTTGGCACTCCTTTAATTGGTAAAAAAATGTTTCACTCCTTTTATTGGTTAAAAAATGGTATAGTATCTGATTCCGGGTACGATGTTTGTGGGATCGATTCCCAGTGGGTCAATGATTTTATTTAAACTATTTTCTAGCAGGGTTAAAGCACCCTCTTCCCTCCCCCTCCCGGTGTCGCTGTAAAGACCAACAGGGTCAACATCATTTACTCAAAGACAGGAAAAAAACTATTTTCATATTTTTTATCTATCTATGCTGTGGTAAGTCAAAAGGCAGCGTTGAGTTCCGCCACTCATTACGCAATATTTCAAATGGTTGTGGAAAACGGAGAACAGCGGTCCTCTCAGCCTCACGATAATATGAGATAAAGTTTGAAACTATAAAATAGGTGTATGAGTTTGAAAATATAAACGCGTTATATAACTTTTTTGATTTTTTATTTAACCGTATTGTAAGTATGAAATAAAATATTAGATTTAATTTGATTTTAAAATTTTGTGCGTCAAGACTAACTTTAGAAGGAACTTTCTTTTGAGTTTATATTGGTTAGTTTTATAAGTTTAAAATTTCAGCGAAACAAATTTGAAAATAAATTCATATTATAAATATTATTTTATTGTTCAAAACCTTAATTTAAATTACTTATAACTAATGAAGATTTTTATAATAAATATTTTTAAGACCTACAAAAGTTTTTTAATTGACGTTTTCGTGGTACCTTGTACGTTTCTATCTTAATCTAAAAAGTTATAGGTTAGGCCTATTGATATTCGAACCCACAACTTTCTTACGCGACATAAAGTTGTCAAAATTGTATAAAATAATGTTTTATTTTTTAGTCTGTGTGCATAAAAATATTTTTATTTAATTATAAATAAAATATTTTAAAAGACAAAGAAGACCGGTCGTGGCGCAGTGGAATAGCGTCTGACTGTTATCGCGATCGATTGTGGGTGCGATCCCCACTCGGGGGAGTGATTATATTTAAATTATTTTCACTTTCTCGCTCTGGTAAAAGACAAAGTGCGGCGTTGAGTTCCACTACTCAACACGCAATGTCTCGAATTCGGTGGAAAGCAAAGTACAGAGTGTCTTGACACTAGGTACTTTCTGTCTACCCTGCTATGCGGGATAAAAGCGTGAAGCTAAAAAAAATTACACATTTATTATTTAAATATTAAAATGTAACATTTTATTTCAGACAAATGTCATATGTTTTAAAAGTAAATACAATAAAACTAAAATAACCGTACTATCTGTCATTGCTTGACATTTACATTTTCATCACTGCTTTCGATTTTATATGGACCATTTATATTAGAGAAAGAACGTAATAGCCTTGTATTTTAAATAATATATATTAAATAATAAGATCTTTGACTTTCGTAATTGTTATATATTTTAAATAAAACTATTTTAAACGGATTAATCGCGGATATTTTGGTATACGCAAATACATTTTTGGAAACTTGACTTTTCGAACTTTTCTTTACAGTGGTCCGTGGTCACAGGTAGACTGTGTAATACCAAAATATACTATAATATAAATTTACAACGTATACATATAATTCAATTAATCCGTTTAAAACAGATTCATTTAAAATATATTAGGTGTTTATAATAAAATATTTATTTCAAATGATTAGATCAATATAGGAGTTGAGGTACACATTTCACATTTATCTTAATATTTAATTACTTGCGATTTTCGCTGGAATGTTGCGTCAGCCAAGGTCTAAGATAAGTAACATTCAATTACCGGCAGATTACTTTAAAATTTAATTTTCACTCAATCGGGCTCACAACGAGAAATTTTAGAAAGAAATTACACCAAAGAAGTCCAGCTTGTCTGCCCAGGCGAACATCTTCGACGCGCTGCAGAATGCGGTAACTTCATCAGAGTAAGGTAAATATCATTATGATGCACACTGGTGGTTCTATTCTTCGAATATAATTGAACAGGAAGTACCTAGGGTCCAGACGCTCCGTACTCCGCTTCCCGCGGAATTCTAGACATTGCCTGTTGAACGATTGTTTAAATTTTATTTTTAATATTTATATAAATATTTAATTTTTTTCAATAATATATTACTTTTTTAGCTTCACTATTTTTATCCTGTATAGCAAAGTAGACAGGAAGTATCCAGTGTCAAGACGGAAAATACGGAGTGTACTTTCCGCCGAATTATATAATATATTTTTTAATTTATTTATTGAATCAAACGTGGTGAGCGCCTACTGCAAATGACATTGCAATATCACTTGACGTATTTTTGCCGTGTTATAAGGAACGATCAAAAAAATTTTTGTGTTGAACAAAAATATTTGTTAAGCTTTGATTGAAAATTATATGTTTTTTTATTTATTTTAAAATGTATTTAATTTAAATGAAATAATCATTTAAACCTGTTACTTGAGGTGACCTCTTCCATTACCGTTCCAATCCTCCCAATAACGTTTTTATATAGCAATTCCGTTTGTCACAAACATAAAATAAAATTAAGAAAGGACGTAAAATAAAATAAATAAAACAATACAGAATATATTTTAGCAACATTTTTTTATTAATTTAAGAATTCCACAATGGAACAATTTTATTTCCATATAATATCTATACCTAAGTCAGATTGTAGGTACGTGTTTGTGGGATTTTACGTAATATTCATATAATTAGTGCACATGGACTATTATAGTACCTGTATCAAAGTTGAATTTACACAGATAATTTTACACTTCTTCGTTCTAAATACACATGCTGTGGCTACTATTACACACGGACAGACACACCATCAATTGTATATGGGTATAAAATTTTATATAGCGTGTAAATTATTAAAAATTCGGATAGGTAAAAGCATAGATTTGAAATGCGAGGGGCATATAGTAAATAGAAATACGTAAATAGACAAGCGGGTCCTAGTATGCCACAGCAGGTATATCTAGTCAGTGTATGTGAAACACAAGCTAAGTACCATGGGGGCCAATGGCGCACAAGTGTCCCCCAATTCCACTCCGCCCGAACCGAAAGCAAACATAACAGTTACGTACTACCATTATCACATTAAACTAACAAAAAAACCGACAAAATGTTACCACACTAAAAAATTTTCTAGAATAAATCATTAATGTTAGGATTATAGAAATTAATTTTCTAATTTTATCGAGCCGCGCAACCTCAATGGTAAATTCGTATCGAGCCCGCAGGATTTGGTCCGGGGGCGAATGTCGAAGCGCGCGCCTCCACGAAAACAAGCGTCGCTGTGGTCATACCAATCGCCATAACTTGATACGCCCTTTCGTCTGCCAAATATTTATACAACTATCATTTTCTTATGTACACTCAACCCGCTTCCCGCCGCTACCGATCTATTTATCCTATCGTATTGTACAAAAAATGAGGAAAAACTCATAAAATATCTAAAAATCACAAGTAGTGCTATTCTTACTGTTAGGATTCTCAATATTTTTCATATATATAAAAAAGTCGCTTAAAAAAATCACAGACAATCACTTCCCTTTACAGACATATACCATCGACGCTCATCGTCCACTAAGCATTAGTTAGCTACGTACAAAATCCTACTTAGTTTTACAACCATGATGGTTTAGATACAATCTTACGCGATACTATCCTCCTAAGCCGATGCTCGGGCGAGCACGTTGTATACCCTTGCTCTTTACGAATCAACACACCTAACGTTTTATACATACATACGGTTGATACCGGGCTATTGGGGTCTCGTGGAATTTTAAAACAAGTTAATCATATAAATAGTTAAAAAAACAACTGTAAAAATGTAAATTTAAACACCAATTAAAAATAATTTCTTCATCTAAAAATAAACGTATAATTTTTAATTTAAGTATATAATTTATTTTGTATTTACTATAAATCATTTCGAATATCGCCTAATAGCCCTCAACCCACAATCAATTACATTATCCAAAGAGATGAAATTTATATGTGCTAAAACAACTAAAGACATTCAAATTATAACATTAAACATTTAAATATTACGCGCAGTACTAATCTGCGACCAAATACCTTAAAACTTACTAAAAACCCCTACACATGTTTCAATAATATGAAACGTCCCATTTCACTCCTAACTGCGGGCTGTCGTACATAACGCAAGTTGCCAACGAGAGTGTAGTAACACCAAGTGCTTTTATTACTTTTGTAATTTATATTTCTATTGTCAATATTTGGAAAATAAAACTCAAGTTTTTTCATAAAATTACTGGCATTATTCTAAAATATAGCGGCGTACACACTCTCGTCACCAATAAACGATAAGTTACAAATTATTTTTGTACTTTACTCAGATAACCTACGTTAAATTATAGCGGGTGCTCCAAAAAATATAGTTTTGGCAACATTTACATAGAATCCAACTGCATAAATCTTTTTTTATCCATATTTTGTACTGACAGTAGTATAAGACTTGAATTTGTACTCTAATTCTTGCAAACAGTGCTCTATGTCGTTGCTGTATCGACTTCACACGACACCAAGAACAATGTAAATACATCGATTAATAACAAAATGATAGTAGATTTTAAGATGGCTTGTGATTATTTACAGTCATGAAATGCTTTATATTTAGTAAACAGGTTAAAATACGACAAGCTTACCGTTGAGAAGACAAAATTATTCTCTCGCAAACATACAGATTTTTTTTCCTCTATAATAATAATATATTAAGTGTTTCTTTTTTTCCATATTTTTTGTGTGTTTTTGTTTGTTTTTTTTTTAATTATTTATAAAAAGTAGTTCCATTTTTTAAATCCATCGGCTTTAAAATTTGTCGCTTTAAGAGATATAATATAATAAATATTTTTTTATTGAGGACATCAAAATTATGAATCTATATGGATTGTACACAATATTCGAATTTCATTATAAACTATCTTATAAAACTGTGGTATATCGTATATTAACTGTATGTAATAAGTATTTTCATTTCAATAGATCCATTAGAGTATTGGATTATGTATATATATTTATATGGAAACGAACATCGAACACTGATATTACATATACAAAAATGTGTGAAACATCATCATACTTAAACATTAACTCGAGAGAACACTTATATTATTACTTTGATTATCAAATTCGTAGATACACGAGTAATACGCGAACGACCAGCAATGTGCTAGTGACTTTTAAAGATAAAAAACATCAAATAATAGTTACTTAAACAAATACCTGTCCTTTTCGTGCTACTACATTTAAAATACGAATGTCAATTCCTTAAATAACGTACTTAAGATTACAGTAAATGTTAAACACGATGGACGGGTGTAACTTGTCGAGAAAAACAAAAGGAAACAAGGAAACAGAAAGAAACAAAACAAAAAAAAAACAAAAAAAATTATAATTTTTGTTATATTTTTTTTTAATTCGCAGAAACCTAACAAACAATAATTTTTCATTTTTTTTTCATCTCCTTAAAACATAGTAACATCTATGCAACACAAGAAATAACTGGGAAAAATTAATAATAATAATAATAAAAATTATGAAAAAAATATATAATAAATTTTTTATACTCCGGAGAGTGTAGGAGGTACAGGTAAATACGCTGAATGGCTGTCGGTCGATCTCTCACCGTCCGCGCTAATGAGGTAGAACATCAATGAGATTATACAACTAGCCTAATTAACACTTAATTAACATTAATTCAATTACATTAACATTTATCCCAGCTAGGTAACTTTATTCGCTCAACACGTCTTGAGCATTCGCCGGGTAACTTACTACCATTCAGAGATTCAGACGTACCATATTTGCTTTAAAACCACAACTTACGTCAGTCGCTAGCGTTATAGATATTAAATATCGCATCTATATGAATATTTTCGTACAAACGCGTTCGCTAGCGACGGAGCGAGCCACGGCAAAAACTGAACGCCAAACGATTTTATATAAAACAACATCTCAAACAAAATGGTTAAACGTTCAGATACAATAATAAATCGAATAAAATTTGTCATTTAAACAATAATATAAAGTTTCACATGTCGTTTTCAGTCACAGAACTGAGTGATTTTGAATCCTGAGGTAGTTAGTATATTTGTACTTTATAATTTTTTTTATTTTTCAATTTTCTCTTAATATCTAATTTACATTATTTCATCATATAAAAATCTATGTAAAAGCTTACTTAAATTAAATCATATTACTCGAGGTAGATTAAATTACACGCTAGTCGGGCCGGCGCGGGCCCGTGTGACGGCAGAGGGTCACCATACCCGTATCAATCTTTGGCTTTACCATCACGATATATCGCGATTTATTTACAAATAAACATAGAGAATAACTAAAATTATTATAAACTTAAATCATGAGCCAAAGGAGTGCCATTGCATGCCGTTCGGGCGAGTGAATATTTTTATATTGATTTTCGTAGAACTGAGGTCAATAATTCAACAAATTCGCTTGCCCGAGGGCGAATCTCCCTTAAATAACATCCTTTGTTGGTAACATCAAGTATAGATCGTAATGGCAATTCGCCGTGGAACCACACAACATTTGCACTACTAGTCACAGGGACGCGAGAGACCGACCTGAGCCCAGGGGACTGTAATACACCGACGAAGTGTCCTTATCACATCAAATATAACATTAACACTATGGGAAACTCCAGTGAGTACTTAAATTAACAATGCCATAACTAAACTCTTTAAATCCGTGTCAACCGCGATCACATTAAAACAAACACGGAACTAATAAAATTGACTTATATTATTTTATTGATAGTGTAATTTGTACCTTATGATATAGAAGGAAACGTTTGAAATTGCTTAACGGCGATCCCTTAGTGTCAACATCCAGACAATCCTTCGTTACCCCTTAAAATTAGACGCGTTTAATCAAAAGAAAAAAGCTTAAACTTGATGCATTATGCAATTTCTCTTTTACGTATCACAAACAAACATTAAATGTCAAAAGAAATCACATGTAAATATGAATTTTGAATTCATAAGAAAAAGAATTGATAAAACAGAATAATTACTTAAATTCCACACTAATATTGTGTTTATGGTAAGAAAATTAATTTAACAATTTACAAATGAAGAACGAAACGCTATCCTTAACAATAAACCTAAAACAAGAATGCCAATAATGAAAAAAATATATCGTCACCATATACCAAGTTACAATAAACCAAGCGAAATCTGTAGTCCAACGTTTGCAATTAGAAAAAGTAACAAAATTGCTAGTAACAAAGCAAAACCGTTCATATTACAATCACCCCCTTATAAGATTTTAATATTTTTTGGTTATATAAATCCCAAAAGCGCCAAATCAACTTACGTTCACTTATTCGCTTTAACCTTCAACTACTAAGGTAGGCCGCACGCATCTCACAAAATGCTTGTGTCGGTAAAAAAAATCCACCCAAAACTCTAAAATCGAGGATCAACAACTGGACAATATACGACAAGACAACAAAATATATAATAAAATTGCCTGTCCATCTGTGTATAAGTTATATTATGTCTAAACATTTGTTTTGTGGTAAAAATAGCATCTATAGGAATTCTATAATAAATATAAAGGAGAGTTTAACTGTATTTCAGTGAAAAATAATATATTTAGTTCTATATGTTAGGTACAACTTTCCGATATATACTGACACTAAAAGGACTGCGCACACGCAAACTATAAGATAATTCTTAAAGAGGTAATTCGATAAATTGTAAAACAAACAGAATCTACTAATTTAACAATAAATCACTGAGCCTTTGTTTAGAAAAAAAAACGTTTATCATTAAAAAATAATAAAAATAATAATAAAAAAGGAAACCAATGTACACTAAAACATAAATACAATAAATATGAATGCAACTCCTTCCTAAATATCAGGAACAGAACACGCAGTCGCTACATCCACACTATACAAAAACAAAAATAAATAAATGATGTGAACTTAATATTGTTATTTGGCACTGTCCCATTTGCTCCGTACTCTTAGTTCCACAGTCAACTTAACATGTATCTCGGGTCTACTAACATCTGAGGGCGGCGGCGCTATCAACAATTATAATACAACACGCCACCGACGCCCCTTTTAAATATTTAAATCTCACCGTTGCACTTGAAATGACTAGGTTATACAATCAATAAGGGGCCATCTATATGTACTAAGGAAATATAATATATATATATGTAAAAAAAATAACGGAATGCTAAAATCGACACCATCGCTTAAAAACATATAATAATTTGGTCTCAATAGTAACATCCGTCCGAGTGAGAGCGAACGGTCCTGTGTGCTCACGCCAGTGTACTTAGTGTACTTACATGCATAATTTCAACGTTTACCTACCTACTTATGCTTCTAGGGCAATTGTACTTTGTACAAACTCAAAGTGTTCAGTAAAACTGTACAGTAAACTGCAGTCTCGCGTTCACACTCGCATGCTATTTACTTAAAACAGTGGCGAAAACTAAAAAAATAGAGCCTGTCCTATTGTATCACAGATTTGTTTAAATAAACATAAACCAATACCGGTCTATTGCAGTAGAAAGATGAATAAAGAGTAATAAAAGAGCATTAGCATCATATCATCATCAAACGCGTGTTTCGACCTAGGCCAAGGCGGTACAAGATTCACCTATTATTTACAGACTAAGCCCATGGCCGTCGGTCTCGAGTGAAGGGTGCAAGGAGCCGGAGAGACGAGCACTGAGCAACATTCGAAGTCACGCGTGAAGTAACAATCATCGCACGAGTCCAAAATCTTAGAAAATCTTAAGATCAAATTTTGAGGTAGATCACATTACACAATATGCATCGACGAGGTAATTTTATTGTACGCATGTTACAAGAGCAAGTAACGGCACGGGTGACCACGACTGTGCGGACCGTGCTGGCGTCGACGGACGGACGCGGCCCGCTGCGCTACCGGCGACTGTCAAAAATTCATTTTCACGCTTACACACAAATATGTAGCACTGTAACACATTGACATATTTATAAAGAAAATCGAATTTATACGCAAATATTACCAAAAATTTAACAAGAATTCAAATTGAAAAAAGATATACAAACTATTCAACCAACAAATAATTGGAAAATAAAATTTTTGACATACCGCAAGTGTAACAACGACCGCCATGACCATCAACACCATCAAGCGCCAAACAAAAATTGACACTTACAGGTCGCCCGTGCGAAGAGGTAGTTCGGTTAAACACACAAAATAGAAGACAGACAAGAGTTACACAGCGTCTGAGAGAGGAGGGGAGGGAGGCTAGGAATAAAGAGGGAGGGGATTAGGGAGTGGGAGACTGTGCGAAGAGGTAGTTCGGTTAACACAAAATAGACAGACTTGATTGCCAGAGCGTCTGGAATGGAGGAAAGGAAATAGGGAGTTGGGAGAGGAGCCCGTGCGAAGAGGTAGTTCGGATAACACAAACAGACGATATTGCCAGAGCGCCTGGGAGTGGGGAGGGGGAGGAAGGGGAATAGGAAGGTGGAAGGGCTAGAGGGAGGGGCGTCCCTACTGAGTGTGGTTGGGCAGCGGGCCCTGCGCGAGGTGCGTGACGTGGCGGTGCTCGCGCGCGATGTGGCGGCGCACGGTGTTGTTGCGCGTGAAGGTGCGCGAGCAGTGCGGGCAGGGCACGCGGATGCCCTGGTGCCGCTGGCGGATGTGCGCGCGCAGGTTCGTCTCGTAGCCGTACAGCCGCTCGCAGTACGGACACTTTAGCTTTTTACCTGAAAATAGTTTTATTCGTCTAAATGTATTGGAAAAATTAAAAAAGCGACTTAGAAGTAAAGTCAAGACACTTTGTAGATTGCTTTTATTGGAAATATTGATACCATATTTTTTTTATAGTTTATCTAGAATCCAATGGTCCAACATATTATGTTGGTAGGATAATTTGTACTAAAATTGACAAATTATTTGATACTTTATTCAAATGAAATATATTAAGTCAAAATTAATGAATATTTACTATTTTTAAAATGTTATTCCATACTTATGATTAGAAAACATTTTTGAAAAAACGTGGAACAACACTTTAGAAATAATAAATATCCATTAATTTTAACTCAATAGATTTTATTTGAATAAACTTCATTTAAATAATTCATATTATTTTGTCAACTTTATTACAAAGTATCCTACCAACATAATCAATTGGATTCTAGATAAACTAAAGATAAATCTCTCTACAGAGATGCTAACAACATAAACAAATTGTAACAAAGGTATAAGAATTTCCACGCAGCCAGTAGTAGAATGCATGGTTTAGGGGTCAGATCGCTTGGACGGTATCCAAGAGGCGCGATTTCGAATCCCGCTGCGTTGAAATTTTTAAACATTTTTTCAAAAATTAATTAAAAAAGAAATTAAACGTCTAAAGATTCGTTAAAACCAAATTATGAAAGTCTTATCTTGAATGAATTATAGATTAAAATACAATATTACTAAACATTAGTTCAACAAAACAATAATTAAGTATTTTAAATGAAACTATTTAACCGGATTAATCGCGTATATTTTGGTATTCGAAAATACATTTTTTTGGACACCTGACGTTTCGAACACTTTACAGTAGTCCGTGGTCACAGGTAGACACGCCTGCACACTGGAAAGGAATATTACATTTCACGGGTCTCAAGCATTGGCTCACTTTTTTATTAGGCTTGAATATGGTTTTAATAGAAGCTCTTCTTAAGATGTTGCCAATCCTGCCTGTAACTCCTTCCGTGCTGGCTGTCTCTCCACTGTGGATGGCTTGTTGGTCTTCATATTGTAATATTCCTTTGCAGTGTGCAGGCGTGTATAAACTAGACTGTGACTGTGGCTTGTCATACATTGGCCAAACAAAGAGGAGCATCGGGGTTAGGGTGAAAGAACACATATCCGATGTCAAGAATGGGCGTGTATTGCAGTCAGCTGTGTGTGAACATACAATGAATAAATCCAACCACTACATCAGGTTTGATAAGCCACATATCCTCGCTAGGGAAAGTAGATATGTTCCTAGAATGATCCGCGAGGCTATTGAAATTCAAAAACATTCAAATTTCAATAGAGAAGATGGTTGGAAACTATCTACCACCTGGGACCCACTTATTAAAAATTTAAAGTCCCAAATCCACCACACCAGAGACAAAGATACAGTGAGCTCATTCTGCAAGAATCCAGGGCAGTACGCGAGGCAATTAAGAAATCGATGGCGGTAGTTTGATATAATTAATTTTTGGTATCAACTGACAGACGAATGCCACCTCAGTCTACCTGTGACCACGGACTACTGTAAAGTGTTCGAAACGTCAGGTGTCCAAAAATGTATTTTCGAATACCAAAATATACGCGATTAATCCGGTTAAATAGTTTCATTTAAAATGCATAAAAATCACGAAAATCAAAGATCTTAATAATAAAGTATAGAGTAATTTATTAGAATGCAAGCCAAGTCAAGACAATCCGTTCACTGCTGTCCGCCCAAAATCGAGCTTTGCCTGTAGAAGGCGAACTGAACGCCCCGTTTCCTCTTGCCAAAATGGAGAAATAAAAATACATTTTAAAGTATAATCGTGCCTCCGACTGGGAATCGAACTCACAACACATTGCGTTTACTGTCAGACACTGTCTCATTGCGCTACGATGGCTTCTATACGAATTATAAAATGATTTAACATTTAGAAATTACACAAATAGCGCAATAAACGTTGTGGGAACAAGTGTAAAGCTGATAAAAAACCATTTTTATCAGCTTTACACTTGTTCCCACTGACACTCATTAAAATCTAATAATTGTACTAAAATAAACTATATAAAGCAATTTAATCAGACAATCGTATGACAGTTGTTCCAAAAAATTAATAAACTAATTTCAAAAATTATGTTGGATCTCACCATCAGCAGTTGCGATTCCTCCAGACTTGCTTGTGATCAGTTTCGTGGGCCATAGGTCGGGGCTGGGCTTGGGCGGTACGGGCGACGTCTCATGCGGCTTGTCATGGAAGTTGCTCGCTGGGATAGGGACTGCGGGAGGCGGCGAGTTATTGTAACCACTCGCGTGATAGTCATTCTCACTTTTTACTCGTAAATCTGGAAATATTAAAAAATCTTCATCAGTAATCCTGCTGGTAACTTAGAAATATTCCATAAAATGAGAATTTAAATGCCAATTGCTCCTTTTAAACCAAAAAATAATAATAATAAATGTCCAAGGATTAGTAACTGTCACCAATTATATGTTATAGGAGTGTTATTTGTAAATTTTGAAAACGAAACGGACCTTCAGCCCCCTGGTCATTGGACAGGCTTTCCATCATACCATCATTAACCGCGGTGCCTTTATCGTATCCGTTGTTCTTGACTGGGTTGGCGTGGCTGGACGTGTCGGGGGGAGTCTCCTCGTAGCGCGCACTCGCGCCCGGTGAAGAGCGCGTGTCCGGCTCGTCGGCGACGCTGCCGCAATGTGACGATGATGAGCTTTGTCTATGATTAAGATTTATTAAATCAATATTTTTTAAGGAAATTGAAGTTACTTTTTATATTTATAGATTGAAATACTACATTGTTACACACAACAATGTACTAGAAAAATAATCTTAAGGTCATATTAGATTATAAAGGTTATTAATATTTAAATAACCAAGTTCAATCAAAACATCTTGCAATTATTTGTGTAATAAAAAAGAATCTATTCATCATACTAGATATCTTCAGCATTCAAAAGAATATATTAATACATAATTTTATCCATTGCATTTATTTTAACTAATTTGGCATGACAGATAGCAGAACTCTGCACTTCTACCTAAACTGATGCAACACCAACGACTATTCCTAATCTAAAGTCCCTAAAGATCTTTGATCCTCATATTCAGTGACTGATGATTGAAAGAATTTTAATCATTACATTCAGCCTAACTTAAACATACAATAAAGCATATTTAAAGATATTCACAATTACCTGTAATTCCTTGCGTGGGGGCTCTGTGACGGTGATGGTTTTGGTGGAGGCGGTCGGCGATGCGAAGAAGAATGCATTGGTAAATGAGCTGGCGGGGCATATCGACCCATAGAGCCCCCTCCACTGTGTATAGGTATTCCATACTGGGGCATGATGGGTGCAAACGTGGCCGTGTGTGATTGAGGTGGGGCAGAGTCCTGGATATCACAGCTACCAGAACCTGATACCGGGCTCGTCTTGACGCGAGTTGAGTGACGCTCTGATGCTTGTTGCGTCTGCTGTTTCACCCACGCGTCGTTAGACATTTCCATAGATAGGCCTTTAACCTGAAAATGAAAGAATTTGACTTAGAAAACATGCGTTATATGACATAAATGAAGAACAAATTATCATGTATGTATTTTAAATAGGGATAAATGATTGAAATATTCCTAAATTCGTAAATATGTACTATTTAGAGATAGGGGTCCATCGCAATTAATTTCCAAGTTTTTACCTGTAAATTTTCTCCGCTTTTAAGAAAGCTGGAGAGCGCATCTTGACTGACATGCACTTCTCCCTTATACATGAATTCGAGAAGAGCCTGCATGTTGTCAGCGCTCGTGGCTTCGAGGAACACATAGCAAGCGCCTGCATGGCTGGGCGGTGCAGTGTCAAATAACTCTTGGAAGTGTTTACTGCACGCTGCCAAGATAACTTTGTGTGCTTTGAACTGACGTCCTAAAAAGAAAAACAATTCTTTAATAATTTGTGCTGTAATTATTACCACTATACTTTATAATTAAGTTCAATTTCATGAAAAATTTATGACGGAATTTATCATTAATAAATATATATTTTTTAAAGATATTATATTTCAGTTTAAATAAAGATTAAAATATGGTATCGACATCTCATTAATTCGAAAAAAAATATTTCTAAAAAAATAATATTGTTTCATAAAAACATATAAATATAAATAAATTGTTAATATTAGAAAAAATACATTGCTAGTCCCTTAAACTAATCCCGATTTTTTAAGCCGATCAAATGCTGCCAAGCGTCTTAGGGGGTCCCACACATAAAACGTTCTTAAAAACTACAAACAAATCACTTTAAGAAAAATCTATTAAAGGCTTTTATATAAACGTTGTATTAGATTGCATCGTAAATTTTAATGGGCCATACAATCCAAGGGCCCCTCGATATACAATTGCTACGTACCTCACGCCACTTATACCAGGCACTGCCTGAAGGATTAATCAACAACGCAATTAGTGTCTGAAATAGTATCTACACGTCATGATAACAGAGCGCCTATATCTGCTGTTACGTCAGAGTGAATAGTGCGGAACAAAATACAACTAACCTTGGACCTACCGTCACACGTTGGTTAGGCGTTTTACAAACGAACGATTTATGAATGCAATTTCAATAATATTATTTATAAATTACAATATAAATATACTTGACATGGCGTTTTGTGTAAGGATAACTCGATTTTCCAGTACCTAAATTAAAGTTAACTTTATATTTTATATTCTGCACAACAGGGCAATCAGATTGAACCTAGTATCAAGACAAGATCTTCCGTTCATCACTAATAGGCAATAAAGTACTAATTAATTTTTATAATGTTTGTTTCTCAACTACCTAAATTACTAATTAAAACAGGAGATCAGCTCCCATCTATAATTTTCTTTGATTACGTCCAAAAAATCTTAAAGAAAATTAATTCAGATATCATATGATACAAGTTAAAATATATATATATATATATATATATATATATATATATATATATATATATATATATATATATATATATATATATATATATATATATATGTATATATTACCGAAATACGTACTATACATATATTTAATGAATAGAAATTATTCTTAGTATTGTCTGTATACTGAACGCGACCTTAATAAAATAATTAAATTAATCTTCTAAAAGGCATATTTTTTGTTTTATAACTATACAATTGTATTATGTTAATATATTATATTTTATTAAAGATTTAATCAAACTTTTAAAGTCACAAAAATATTTAATTACTGCATCAAATTTTAAATCATACTATTTTAATAAGTATAATCGTTAGTCGAAAATACATTTTAGAAAAACTGAAGTTACGGGTGGGTTCCGTTGGAATATCAATACGAGTAAAATTGAGTGATTTTTTTATTCAGTTTCAAGCTTTATCCATGGTAAGGTAATCAGAGAGGATGGAGCGCCAAACGTTCTACGGTCCCTGCATACCTCTTTCACCGCGTCCACAGTGATTAACCTCTTCACACATGCCCTTCGAGGAGTCTTCATACTTTTTACGTGACCTTCCTCCAATATCATTGATAATGTGTTTTCGAAGGTCAACCGAGGTCGAAATTCTCAAAAATTGGTATCTTCTGTATAAGTAAGACATACTTAATAAGTTAATATATTTAATGTTGCGATATCATTGACATGTGTAGGCTGCCTTACGAGGCACTGTAGTTTGTGCGTTCCGCTCCTATGAACTATGCCCACGGATTAGCTTTAGCTTCCTTGTTCTATAACAATCATTGCATTTTGCTTAAAGTAAAATCAATTTTATTTTTTTATATCAAACCTAATCATTACATCATGAACATTTCTTCCTCTACTTCTCTTCTATATTAAATACTTTGGTGATGAAATAATAAAGGTCAGAGTAACGACAGAACTCGCAACCATAGTATGACCGGTCTGCTACTATCAATTGCGCCATGAAGAATCAAAATTAAATATAATGAGATCTTTAACTTTTAAATTTTTTCCACATTTTAAAACTCACTATTTAAAACAGATTAATCGCGTATATTTTAGTATTGGAAAGTAAAATTAACAGTAAAGTAGAGTAGGTGCGACTACCTGTTACCACGGGCTATTATAAAGTGTTCGAGACATCGGATTTTCAAAAATGTATTTTCTAATACAAAAATTTTCCCCAATTATTTCGTTTAAAATAAAACGCTAAGTAAGTAATAAATTACTTAGTTAAAACATGTTGACTTTGAACCATTAAAGATTCAAATTTTAATAATATCGATGAAATTATAAATATAAGATATAATATACATAAATACCTTATATAAATGGTACGCATATATAACACTGTATAAGATATATCACTACCGCTAATGTTGCCTTGGCATTGGCCTTACCTTGCCACTTCCTTAATAACCTACAAATAATTTAAATAGGAACGTGACTTAAACGTTTTAAATAAAATAACGATTTTATAAAGATATGGGCAATTAAACCGACATTTAACGATTTTCTTTCTATGAAGAATACATAAAATAAAAGAAAAATAGATCAAGTATATTCTTATACATCTAAATACATACATGTGTATAATAATTATATAAAAACTTTCTTCTAAAAAAACATTATAACAATATAAAATATAAATAATTTATTATGTATGGTACGTAGCGTAGTGGAAAATTTTAAAACTTCAAAATAATAACGGTTTTTTATTAACTTCCAATAATATAATGAATTTTATACTTCCATAGTAATAAATGCAAAATAAAATTTAAAAAAAATTGTAAAAAATCATCCTTATACGTCAAAAACCTTATACGTCACAATAGTGACATGCGAATTGCCGTGTGAAAATAAAACCTACAACCTTCGCACGTTATCAGCCAATTAGATCCCTATATATATATAGTTAATAGTCCTTTAAACTTAATTTAAATATTAATCTCAACTAAATTTTAATCAAATTCTAAACTCAATATGCCTATGTCTATTACGATGGCTTCACGTGTTCAAGTCACGTGTTCGGTAATCGGTATCTCGACGAAAAATGTCATCGTATATCGGCTAGGCGTTGCAAGGACAAGTTTATTTTTATGGTTTATTTGAAATAATAAATAAAATTTGTTTTGTAACATTGTGAATATTACTAACGATAAAGCGAAATTACTAATGATAAAGCTAAATTAAAGCGATTTTTTATTAAAGACAATGAAATTATAGATTTTACAATCAAAAATAGTTCGGTAAATTAAGACTATAAGAAACTGTTTATTTACTTAATAATAATAAAAATTAGAGCATTATTTGAATATAATGAATGCCCGCAACTTCTTTTGCGTGGAATTAATTCCTTGCTATAATTTTACGAACAAAATACGTTCTTATTTAAGAACGGATTAAAATAAAACAAACAATAAATTTTAAGGGAAAGTTGCCAAAATACAATAGTGAAAATTTTTAAATATTACTTTTTCTTACATATATTTTATGTATAAACAGCGATCAGATACATTATAATTATATGTATACATTAAATTGAATTAAAAATATAAAATAGTCAAGAAAAATTGTTTCATAGGGCTCAAAGGACTAAATCAACAAATCACAGTACACTAAAAATCTAGTACAAGATTTAACAAGACCGTTTGTACAGCGCAGTAAGTATTGAGAGCTATTCATGCACCCTGCATTGCAAAGATATAAATAGATTAATAGTATAATAGTACTGCATTTGTTATGGACATGGCCTGACCATCAGATGAACATCCTGCTCAAGTTGTCACCTATTTGCCGAGACGTCGTTCAAAAACACGATACAAGGCTGATTTAAAAGAATATTGAATATGCTAGAAAAATAAAAAACATTAATAAATATCGTTTTTAGTACCATCATATTGTAGTTAAAACGTAAATGATTAGATTTTAATAAGATTTTTGATTTACGCGATTTTTGTACATTTCAAAATGAAACTATTTTAAACGGATTAATCGCGTATATTTTGGTATTTAAAAAAACAATTTTGAAAACCTGACGTTTGGAGTAGTGTTACTTTACACTATCGTAAGTTCTTCGATACACGATTAATCCGTAATATATATATATATATATATATATATATATATATATATATATATATATATATATATATATATATATATATATATAGGAAAATCCCAATGTCTAATAACACTTTAAATACCGTCACCTAGCTATAACTCAATTGTCAATTAGAAAATCTGAATTAAAAATCTAAATAAAAAAGCTAATTTACGCTTAATCCCGCATAGAAGGGTAGCCAGCGAGAGACAACCTAGAGTCAAGACACTCCGTTGACTGTTCTCCCAGAATCGAGAAACTAAAAAAAACTAATCACTAGAAACATATACTTTTATATAATGCAGAAGATACCTAAAGATTATTTACTACTTTTGTTCAAAATATAAGTTGGTCATAACAACGAGATGAATTTAAATGTTATTCTTAGTATGTAAATTTTTTTGGCGCTAAGCGTTATTTTTGTTTGAAAATTGTCATAATCATTATAGTTGTGTGTGAGCGGGTCCGCGTCGTCTCGAGAATCACGTGCTAGGTTCGAAGTGAATAAAAAAACCATAAGTTGGAACGATTCTTTAAATAGAAGCAAAATACAAATATGTATTTATATAGGTATATGCGAATAACGTAATTTTACGTTGTAATGAAACTATTTCAAAGGGATTAATCGCGTGTATTTTGGTATTCGAAAATTCATTTTTGGAAACCTGACGTTTCGAACATTTTACAGTAGTCCGTGGTAAAGTGTTCGAAACGTCAACCGTTTCCAAAAATGTATTCGATAATAACAAAATGTAGGCGATTAATTCGTTTAAATTAGTTTCCTTTTAAAATGTGTGAAAGACGCGAATATCAAAAAAAAAGAATATTATAATTATGTCTTAATCTTATTATAATTATATATATTATGTAACGTGTCGTTTATATACAGTAATAACTCAATTGTTACCTGCCTATATAGGCAGGTATATACCATAATATGGTATGAAAGTTATCAGTACATCAATCTTACGTTTCTTATAATTTATGTTCTTTATAATTGTAATCATCATAATCATATTTATTGGTAATAAATTCATAAGTTGCCTGTAAGAACAAATATCTCAACACCGTCAACTCAACACCGTCCGTAGTACCAGAGTGAGAAAGTGAAAATAATTTGAACATAACTCCCACGAGTGGGTATCAAACCCACAACCGATCACGTTTACAGACAAACTATCCCACTGCGCCACGACCGACCTCAAAATATTAAATTATTCATTATCTTTCTACACTTATTCATAATTTCAATTTCATACTCCTTCGTTCGTTGGCATCATAGGCATATAAAACATATTAAACTAGTGAATACCTGCAACTTCGTTTGACGTTACCTCATTATAACGCCGTCGACCAATAAATTTAAATTGATATAATATAACACTAAATATTAAAGCAAAGTTCCCAAACTACAATAGTAAAAACTATATTTAAATAGGTTAAGCCTTTTCTTTATATGATTAAGGCACAAACACACAGACAAACAAAAGTAATAGAAATTATTGTTTTAGTTCCTATTACATTTTACATGTACAGAGATCCACTAGTTATATCACATTCAAATTTTTTGTACAATATAAAAAACCTGAGAAAATATATAATTTTAAATAGCATTATATTAATATTTATATTTAAACAGCTACGTATACAAAACATTAGCATTTTCATTTCAGTTACAAAGGTCACTTTTCGATAACTAACTCAATTGACCTAGTCCTAGAGAATTCAGTTTTACGACTCGTTTTATCAAAAATCTCGAAATTGTTTCAAGGACTTCTGTATATTACGGTTTTACCACCGAGAACTACTTGCTTATATATATATATATATATATATATATATATATATATATATATATATATATCCGTTTAAGTATATCGTAGGGGAATAAAATTGTACGAAAATCCATTCTGTTAATAAATGACTTTCTTAGCACAAATTTTTTGCTACATAGCATTAGTGATTAATTTCGTCGAAATCTAAAGTGAATATAAATTTTTAACACAATGCGAATAAGCGATTATTAGAATTCTTTCACTTTTCCTAAAGTTAAAACTTATCATAAATCTCTTAGAGAATCTTAAACATTGAAAATGTAATAGATAACAAATATATAACTTGCCTAAATTCCGTTCTCTTCTCTATTCGTCATTAGATGACGTCTTATTAGATGACTGATGATTTATTAATATGACCTTTATCATCAAACATACATACACAATAATATTTATTTGTACATCTATTGATTTGTTATTCCATTCAAATGATAAGGTACATCCCTACTCCAAAATCATATAGCAAGATAAAGAAGAATGCACTAGTGTTGTAACCGTGCCCACACCACTGACGTAACGAGGAAATGGAAGAACGACATTGGTCGGCGCGGGCGCAGTTGCAACATCGACATTGGCCTGATTTCGAGGCCTACTAACGCCAGATAAGCGTTAGGTCTACACTTTTTGGTTATTTATTTTAAATAAGAACATTTGATCGTGTTTTAGAATGTAAATGCATTTAATTTACGTATCTAGGTTTTTGAAGTTGACAGGCACTGTCATAATTACTTAAGTTCTTGAGATATAAATATTGGCTTAATTAGCTGAGATACAAATATTTGAATTTACTGTCAAAATAGACCTTAATTTGAGATCAGTGTAATATAATTGTTACTTTTGTAAACAGCTTGTATATGAGGAAAAGCTTTAATATACCATTACGTATTTAGTAAATATTTAGATTATATAATGTCACAGTTGAAGATAACCTTATATTAGAGGCTCTTTCGAACATGGTTTAGGGTTTTTTATTTAAATATGGAAATTAATACATAAATCAGAATGACATACAGTAAATAGTTACTGACATTGATTCTTCTATTTACTTTAAAATATTTATTATTTTTATGTATACGGTTGTTTTTATTTTTACATATATTTTATATATTATATGTCTTTAATTCAAAATACTTAAATGTAATATTATAAACAAATGTTTTAAAAGCAATCAAATTAGCTTTTTGAAGGCAAATGTTAGTAAAAAGAACGTTTTAGGTCATTTGTAAGAAATATAATTACAAAATATAACTAACAGTTTATTATTATTATATTTTTATATCATTATTTTCATTTTCATTTCACAATATGCTAAAAATATTCGGGCGATGACCTTGTATTCAAATATAAGTAATTATTTCAGTAACAACTAGCGCTATTCAAAAATATTGCATAGTGCAATATTTTAAAATTCAAACTAAATTTGGCCTTATAACTAAAAACTAAAATAGTTAGCTAATTTCTCATATAGTAATTTTCAATAGCATATTACGATTAACCACGCCCCAATTTGTTCCCAAATTAAACACACAAAGTGCACAAAGTGGTTCAACTCAAGCTTAAACTCTTACTAAAAATATTTATTTAATATAATATAAATAATACTTATCATACTTTTTTTTAAAGAACCACGAATTTTAGAATATGAGAGCCTAGTACAAGGACGTTATTGTAGCCTTAATTATTTCATATAATTTCTCACTCAACTGAAGTATAGATATATACGGTCAATCTACTCGTTCAAAACATATTAAAATTTAATAATATTTTTATTTTTAAATTACATAAATTACGACAAATCAGATCATATTAAAACAAACAATATATCTAAAACGAAAACTTATAAAGAAACAGAGAAAATATAGTGTTAAGACTCTATACAAAAAACGTGTAGAGAAAAATGTATCTACTAAGAATGAAATTTTCCATGATTTTCGTGAAAACGCCTATAACAGAAATAGAAGAAGCCCCTGGGTGATTCAGTTTGTGTGCGTGAACAGGATGCAAGTGAAAGCGGTGGGGGAGATCGACTAACCCCGTTTCCAGGCACCCATCTACCTACAGCTACTGATTAAGAGGTAGGGCTGCCGTGTAATGGTTATTTGGCTTCAAATTTCAATAATTCTAGTCCACTATAGGCATTTTTAAGGCATTTTGAAAGTAACATCCTAATATTGCGGACTATTTTTGTAAATTACTTCATAGATATAACTTAATATAAAATTTCCCGTCAAAAACTTTATTTTACTTCTTAAATAGAATGAAGAAACAATCATAAATGTTTGATATAATATGTTTAATACAATATAAATTCTAGAAAACCCAATTTCTTTTCTATCCATTGACACAGAAATATGAACAATAATCTATTTTCGAACGCACGCAATGTTTGAAATTGGAAAATAGAGTAATTTGACTCTATGTTCTCTGTGACTTTATTGTTATACACCATAAAGCGTGAAACGGAAAAAAATAAATTCGTTTCGTTGACAATTATTCAAACGAAATTTCATGCAGGCAACCCTGAAACGTAGACGCGTGTGTGCGTCCCCATTTCAAGGTCGGCACGGGTGCTATTAGACAGAGACAGCAACACACACCCCCGACGAAAGTGCAAGTGAAATGCGCGACAGAAAATCAATCTTGCAAAGGGAGGGGGGGAGTCTGAAAAACTAGGTGAACCGTTTTGGACTGGCCGGTGTGTATGTGTGTGTGGAGTAACGTTACGGGTGCATTGTTACGGGTTCATCAATAATGGCATTGTAAAAGTTATTTAGTACGTGATTGAATAGAAAATTATATTTGAATGTTGATATTCATATAATCGATTTATTATTATCTTATTCGTATTTGTAGTATCTATAGCCACTTGAATAAAAATATATACATATTTACAAAATAGAATATATTGGTCTTCAAAAGGACTAAATAAAGTGCGGCAACGATAAAAAATAACGATTAAAAAAAATATACTAGTCTTCTGTTTACGATAATAGTTATAAATGAGCTAATATTTTAAAATACTTCAATGCTTTTTTGTTATTCATGCATTTAATATCTATTTATATATTTATATATAAAAAAGGCTCTATGTGTTCCATTTTATTTATTTTTAGTTGAGTTCGACAACTGTAATGTGCGCATAAACATATATTTCTATCACAATTACAAGTTTTATATATATTATTAAATAATTTAAACAAAACATACTTGTTTATATACATTTTCTTCTATATACTTCATACGCACTATTACTTTTGGCTTGAGCTTACAAATTTCCACTAAAATAATTACTTATAACCAGCCAAACATAAAATCAGGGGGGAAACATAAATGGGGATGCCAACTAAATTCACATGTAGCACAACTTCAAAGAAATGAACGCATGAATTTAACCCTTTACGCACCCCAATCAATAGTAACATACACCCTCGGGGGGGTAAATTAGGCCTAACTGCACAACTAAAAGGGTGTTACCTCCCTGGGCGGTTTTGTTTTAGGTATAATGCACTTAAATATAACAGTGGGGGGATAGCGCCCCCTACCCTCACCGCAACACCTTGATTTCTGATAGCAACTAAAACGGCAATTCGATATATGCGTTACAATATGGCTTATAATTTATTTGTATGTAGCTGAAATGTAAATTTATTATATTAAATTTGATGACCTTTTAAAATATTCAATTTAAAATCAAAATTTCAGTGAAAATCTATTAAATTATGTACCATGCCATAGAAATATATTATAGTAGAAATTTTGTAGTATTGTATTCTACTGTAAGAGTAAAAGGCTTAGGCTTTCTGCAACGTCTATTTCTGAATTCATAAACAAAGAGAAAGAACAGGCTCATCCTTAATTTTATCAAAACTTGCTATTATTTATTATTCCCATAGAAAATACAAAATTATCAGTAAAGCGAATAAATATATTATATATATATATATATATATATATATATATATATATATATATATATATATTTTTGTTACTTGGCACCAATCCACAGTGAACGCCTGTGAAGTGACTTTATGATTTATGATTTCTCGTTATAACATTTTTTTTAAATACATTTAAGACAATTCAATATTTGTTATTCAAATAGGAATAACATAGACATCATGTTGCAATCAGGAAGTGCTGTGAGGTGGAGTGAATTAAAGTAGCGAGGGTTGTGAATACGTATCCCCTTCAAAGAAATACGTATTTATAATGTACAAATTCTTAGTTGTTCCTCACGAAAACCTCAGGGAGGGCGGAATAAATTATCACTTGTTTCTCTCTGCCTACTAAAGAAAATATTATAAATTACATATTTATATGATTTAAAAAATATGATTTTCTAAAAAAATTTTTATTTATACTATTTTGTTGGGTGTTTTGTTTGCTTTATCTAATCTATTCCTACCTAGTCGATTTGTATTGATTTATAAGGCATGAGTCGAGCAATTTGTTTTGTTTAGTTATTAATGATTGAGATATTTTTTAAATTTTAACTTTACAGTCAAAATTAGTCTAAGAATAAAAAAAGAGATTGCTCATATAGATCTCTGGTATACATTTTATACTCAAGAAACGAAAAAAATGTACCTAGTGTATCCACCACAAAATCATGGTGATTTGTTAATATCCAATCTAATCTATAGCGTATTTAAATGCAGAGAAATAAAAAATGTAATACGCCTGCGCCTTAGCATAGTTAGCCACGTGATACTGGTATATCCTATTAGGTATTATAGGATAATCGCTAACGCGATAATGCCTGTGTTTTTAAATTCTCGCTTTTATCCCGGATAGCAGCGTAAACAGAAAGTATCTAGTGTCAAAACTCTCCTTACTTGGCCTCAGAATTCGAGACATTGCGTGTTGAGTGGTGGAACTCAAACCCGCACTTTGTCTTTTAACAGAGAAAGTGTATAATTTAAATAAAATCACTCCTCAGAGTGGGATCGATCCCACAACCGATCGCGTTTACAGTCAGACGCCATCCCACTGCGTCACGACCGGCCTCAACGTGTTGAACATTTTGTAAAAGGTAATGTTGACAATATATAGCAATTGATAACTAGTCGTTAATATTTCATACATTTAGATAACTTTTAAGAATATTTAGATGAATTACGAAATACAAAGTACACCTTATATATTTATTACAAGAACTACAGTATTTTTAAACTAAGTAACATAAAAAACAACTTTGCGAAAAATAAAACCAATAACTTAACAACAATTTATTATTTTTAAAGCTACAACAAAATTTTAATGTTTCAGAAAATGTTCCTTAAAAAACGTATAAAAATTTAAACGCAGCGGGATTTGAACGCGCGCCTATTGGATACCGTTCAAGCGCTATGACCAATAAGCCATGCGTTCTACTACCAGTTGCGTCGAAATTCTTATATATCATTTACGTAATTAATTTCTGTAAAGAGATTTTTATAAATTTCTACTACTTAAAGATTATTAAGAAATATTCATTTGGCAAGAGAAATGCTATTCATTTTAATATTTTACTGTTTTTAAAATGTTATTCCACACTTAGAATTGGAAAACATTTGACGAAAAACGTATAAATTTTTTTTACATGTTTTTTAAAAATGTTTTCTAATCCTAAGTGTTGAATACCACATTGAAAATAGTAAAATAATATCCTTAAACTTCAATATTTTTGATAACAAGCGAATGTGACATGTTAATAATTAAATTCTTTGCTAATATTACTAAATTCGCTTCATGGTTTAGGACCATTTTATCAAAAGTCCATGTTCATCATTATCTGAAGATTATACAATGTAGATAATACTAATACAAAAACTATTTTATTTCCCATATTAAATTATAACATTTTATAAAGGAAGTTTTCAATATCAACTGGTATTAAAAATGGTAAATATATATAAAAATTTACTTTATTAATTTCGCTAAAACGCCAGAACGGTTGGGCTGCTTAGCATATTTTAGTTTTAATATATTTCTAGAAGTCGAAGGAACATGTAAAATGAGAAAAACTATGGAAAAATCGTAAAATATTTAAAACCTTTAAAAAATGACAGTATACGAATGGTTTAATAAGAAAGTGTGTAAAGTTTTAGAAATTCTTATATACCTGTCCAAAAGAAATTTTAAACATAAAAATATTTAAACATAAAATATATGACATTTTTCAAATATGTGTAACGATTTACATATTTTTGGGTTATTTAGTTTACTGTTATTTAATACTAAGGCGATACAATTTTGGGCGAAACAATATATATTACAAAGTAATATATGAATACAAGGAATATTACTATTAAGAAACTAATATATATATATATATATATATATATATATATATATATATATATATATATATATATATATATATATATATATATGTGTGTATATATATATGTATATATAATGAAAAACGAGCCTGACGAATACATATCGTTTATCTATACTAAACGTATCTTTGATAAGACGATAACAGATTGCAGGGCCAACATATTTTAGGAAACATTTAAATATTTAATGCAAGTTAATTCAAGTAAAAAATGATAGGCCTCATGTTAATGATAAGTACATATGTTTGTATTTTTATAGATAAATATATAAGTACCTTTACGTTGTAAATTGTAAATCTCAAACAGCGTTTTATACTTAGATATACATCCTACTAAAAATAAGGAAACTCACATTTTCTCACATTTTCATATTCTGAAAATCCCCAATTGAATTGCAAGCACGAAATTGACACCAGCGGGCGAAGCCATAAAAATGCAATAGAATCACGGGCCACGACCTCCGCCCACCCTCCAGGAACACTGTCGATAAGTTCCAATTTTCCTCTCAAAAGTCAATTTCCGTAGAGCCGCCCCGCAAATTATAGATAAACGTCAAATTATAAAATACGACAAGCACAGAAACATGTGGCGTTGTCGTAAACAGAAATAACGTTGGATATTTTTCTTTTATATAAACAAAATATAAAGCACAAGAAATATTAAATATTAAAAATATTGTAAAATTAAGCAAATTCATTAGTTTGTAATGTGAATTGATTATCAGATAAAATAATTAAACTATTAGATCATAATAATTTTAATTAAAGTTAATTTTAGTTAAAGTTAGCTTGTTATTAGCTAAAAGGTAACAAATTTATCAAAACTTACTTAATTACGGGCAAACGGATGTCTTATACAATAAACTCTAAAAACTTGTACCTTGAAAGAATAATAAAACCCATACCAAAAAAAACAAAAAAAAAGTGAAAACCCTGAAAGAACCTGAAAAAAGAGGCCTATTTCTGTGGATGCAGCATCAATAACGTTTATGAGGGTAAAAATCAAGGATATAGTATAGTGTCGTGCGTTGTCAGCTGGTGGGTGGGGGCGACACACATAGCCGGGTCGATACTGCCGGCGCCGATGCGTTCCGCATTGACTGAGCGAACGCAGTGCACGATTTTGTAGACACTTTAAATGTATAATATGGGCATTTGAAGCACTTTTAAAGTTATTTTTATGAATTATTCTCAATATTGGTAAATAATAGAGTTTTCTTTATAAATGTATTGATTATTTTAATATAACACTTAGATATATACATATAATAATCAATTTATTACGATTGTTTCAGTTAACATTATCTATTAAGTAAATTTTTATATGTATGAAAAATTTCAATAATATCACAAACCAAAATGATTTCAATTTTCAAGAAAAAAAAGCTCGATAAAATATAACATCTTCACAATAATAACACAACGTACCCTGGTTAATATTCCATTAAGTTTTTCGTAAAATAATATGTATCTTAGACAAATTAAACACAATTATTTATGCGCCGCTTGATAAATAGGTTATTCAGAACTTCCAATTTCAGGGTTCGAAGTCTCAAAGTTTCTAAAGGCAGCCACCCCACCCTCACCGTCTAGCGGCCTCGAAAACTTGCCAAAAGAAAAATCGTAACGTATTAAACGTACTAAGTAATTATATAATTGAAAATCATGCAACTTATTGGTCAGTTTGTTTCGATGTATTAACAAAATCAATTATATAAACAATAGCTAGGTACAATAGTTTAGAATAAAAATATAATATACAAATAATATTTCAGTTTAAAAGTTATTTTAAAAAGATTATTTATTTAATAGTATATATAATTTTAGAACTTACCCTAAATGCGATGATTTACATTTCACTCAGGATAATGTTTGAAGTTACAAGGGTCTAATTAGGCAAAGTGTAGCGTGAAATTACGCCAGCATGCAATGTATCTATGCCTAAGTATATATATATATATATATATATATATATATATATATATATATATATATATATATATATAGCAAATAATTAAAATATATTCTAAAAATACACGCTTTTTAACATGAATAAAGAATAAAGCCGGTAAAATATCCAAAGCCTAACGACGAGGCCGATCGTAACCTAGATTTTATAGATTTTGACGCAGAGCGCATGCGATCCTATCCTTGCAATCAATAAATACACTGTTTGCACAATACACACTCTGCGTTATAATTAAGGAAAACTCTTGATATTATTCATATATTTTCCGACCTTGCCCTTGGCCATGTCGTGTGAGCTTTTATTGCTTTAAGTTCTTTAAGAAATAACGTGATTTGTTCCTTAATTATAAATATGGAATAAAATGCCGTCTAACAAAGACGTTTATTATTTTATTATCACAAGGCGATTACAATTTACTAAACAAAACATTATCTAGTTTTAGAAATAGCTATATATTAGTACGTGTGCTGTATGCCGAAACACAGGTTACCGGAATACGACAGAGGCTTTCAAAAAATTTAAAATTAAATTATAGCTAACTTAATACTAAGGATTATTTTGTTAAAAGTGGTAAAAATAAAAAAAATTGAATCTTATAACCATGTCGACTTCACTCGAATTGTTAACATAATCTTTAAAATTCACTTATTAATTCAAAGCTCTTTCGCTCACGTCTTAAGTTCCTAACCAAGATAACTACATACTACAAATTTAACACAAAAAATTTTAATTTCCATATAAATAAATTAATTTATATAAATAAATATAAATAATTTTTTCTTTATAAAAGTACTCTCTGTATTATGGAGTTTCCTATTTTTCTTCACTTCGCTCGGTCTGGGGCGTCTCTACAACACACTCTGCATTTTGCTACTACCATACTTAAAACTACAATACTATTGAAACATCTAGAAGTGAAGAATAGATTTAAATACAACAAGTAAATGAATTATTACCGGTTTTTTAAATATTTTTATTTTTTAATTAAGTCAATTATTATATAATTTAAAAACAAAACCATTTAAATCAATAAAAATATATAATTATAAACTAAGCAGAGGGTACACAATTCCATGAGTTATTCCAAAGTCCCGTAGAATATGGACAAAGCATAACTAGGTTAAGAGATGCACTTTAAATGACAAAGGTTAGAATGAGGTATAAAATGCTATATTTATAAGGGCCCCTTCCTTCTGAAGTCCTTTTATTATGAACTCATTGCAACACACTCTATTTATTTTTAAGAACGCATTTTATTTTTTATTCTTTGAAAGAATAAATTGGAACTATGTTAATGTTTAAATTAACGAAAATCAAAGATCTTATTTAATATAGGTATTGCAATTTTTTTTATAATATATGCAATTTAATACAATTCCAGTGTCTGTTTGTAATATTCAAATAAATACTACTATGTACGTAACGTATTAATACGTATTAAATACAGATGCATATACACACTACATATACCAAAATAACATTTTTTACACTTTTTGTCTGTCTCTCTATCTGTTTGTTTGTAATCTCTGGAATGGCTATACCGATTTTGTTAAAACTTTCACTGTAGATAGGTGAAGCTACATCACCTATCGTAAGTTACTTTTCTTTCAGAATTATAAAATAAAGATCTTTATATATTAAGTTGTATATAACTAAGTTATATATCAATAAGTATGCAGTAAGTAATATTTTTCTAAATATTTTATTTTTACTTATAATTGTTAAACAAAATTGTATAAGCAACGATAATAGTGATTGTATGTCGACTGAAACATCAGGGGCTTCCTGTTTAGTCAAATACCTTCAAACTAAACCAATTCTTTAAGGTTTCTTTAAAAGGTAAGTATGTGCTATTGTTTTATACGAGTAATTAATAGTTATAGGAAATACATCATTCAATTAAGGGATCAATGAAATAAAAGATCACATAAGAACTGCTTGTTACAGGAAATAATTAAAAAGCAGGCTTTATTTCATGTTTTAAATATAGGCAGATAGAGAGAAGTAAGTGTCAAAATTTCCGTTTAAAACCCTACATATTATATTTAACCAGGAGTTCGTTTTACCTTCACGCTTTTGTTTCGTATAGCAGGATAGACAGGAAGTATCTAGTGTCAAGACACTCTGTATTCCACCGAATTCGAGGTATTGCGTGATAATTGGACTTAGAATGGAACAACGCTGCGTTTTGCCTTAAACCAGTAGTATTTATTTTTTATAGCAAACCATTAACTTACATAGAAAGTAATCTAATCTAAGAACCAATCAAATCTCTCTAACTGAAAAAACCGCGAGGCTAAAAAAAATATCAACAGATTACATATAAATTAGGAAAAAAAAATTTTTTTATCGATTAAACAGATCCAATTCGTCAATTCCAAGTATTAGATATATTTTTTAGATATTTTTTTTTATTACATGAATATTAATGTTAACAGTAAAAGTAATTGACTTCATTAAAAGAAAATTAGCGCGCACCTTCAAAACCATTTGAATTTTATTAATATAATTTATACATATAGTAATTTCTATGGAAACATCGCCAAAAGGCAACTGTGTAAACCTTAATATATTTAAAAATTCTTAATATCGTGTGTAACAGAGAATGTATGGAAAAGCGTGCTGTCAATATGTATCGACGTCATTTTTTTCTTCAAATAAATATATTTAACATTTATTGATATATTTAATAGTATTGTACACGTATAATTATAATTAGTATGATTAAATCATTTTTACTATATATTTTATAATACTAGAGGCCTTGTTGATACGTGTATGTAGTATCTGTTTTATTATTTTTATGCATTTCTAATATAATGTATGAAAAAAGGTTGACTTTCTCACTTTTTCTCTATATAAACAGTAGCTATGCCAAATTTAATACCCCTTGCGTCGACATAATTTTCTTTAAAAAAAATCAAAAACATCTTTATTCATGTTCTATAAGTCGCACGCATTCCGCCAACATTGCTCTATGACACTAATCAAAATATAAGGAAGCAGCCAAAATTTTATACCGCTCCGTGTGCAGAGATAACGAAATGCATTCGTCATTTGTTTTTTACAAACCGATAAGATAACCTCTCGACCAATGCGTAAAAAATAACCGGCACGTGTAAACTTTTAAGTTCATTACACTACTTTATATCTTTCTTACATTGAATTAATATGCACTTTATCGTCATCCGGTATTTATTATCATTATCAAGGCCATATTCACAATTTTTGCAAGTCAAGTAAATAATTTGAGCTTATTTATATAGTGGGTACTTAAAAATTTTGATTGTAGATTACTTACAAAATATAATTTGTACATATATATATATATATATATATATATATATATATATATATATATATATAATTGAATAATTTAAATGTCGACTCGTAATTATAATTATAGGCCCAAATATAATGTTACAGCGGAAACTATAAAGCATATAATTTATTAAAAATTATAATTTAATGCATTGACCTAAATAACATTTTGTGTCTCTATAAATAACTCTTTAATATACTACTTTAAATTATTAAAAGTATAAATATATATTTCAATGGCTATATATGTCAGAGTGGGAATGAAATTAAAATAAATATGGGGAAGGTTCGTATCACAAAATATGGCAAGAAGCATATTTTTTTAAATAATACATTAAGAAAACAATACTAAGTTAAATTTTACACACACCTTGGTATAAAGTGATATATATGTTTGGATAGTGACAGTTGCTATGGCAACACATATTGAACTTTACTATGTTTTAGTGAGTTTCAAAGAGTAAAAAATTGATATTGGAAATCTTTAAATTCGATAAAAAGGAATATTTATTAAAAATATCATGCCAGATGTGAACGACAGTAGTAATTTAAAGACAAAACGACCTGCTTAACGTTATTTATTTAAATAAATTTTGTTTTTTTTTTTAATAAATAAATGTAATATAGATAAAAACATACTATATAAAAACATATAAATATCATTATCTATAATAAAATATATATCATAAGGAGGAAAAAATATTTACTTTGTTTACGATCTACGATCGTACTCACAAAGCCTCAACCGGAAATGAACGTCATTTCAGCGATATAAGGAAAATGTCGATATAAAATTCGAAAACTAAACTAGACTTCTAGATTTTGAGAAATACTACTATATCATTTCAAATAAAACTTCCTTAACTGGATTACAAGTCTTGTAGTGGTATGTACTATGTACGGTATTAACCCGCAGAGCAGGGTAGACAGAAAGTGCCTTATGTCAAGACAATCTGTACTTCGCTTTACTTACGATACGGTAGGAGATTAACCAATTAAAATATTTTTTTATATAGAATGTCTAAAAATTGCAAAACCCAAAACTTTTAGCTAACTTTGCTATATTATCTCTCTAGTTGCCCAAAGTTGAAAGCTAACAAAACTTGAAAACTTACAAACATTAATATTAATCATCACTGTGACGCATTGGGACATGACTGACAGGACTGACTGTAAACGCGATTGGTTTTGAGTTCGATTCCTACTAGGCAGAGATTATATAAAAAATAAAAATTCCGCTTTGGTGAGACAGACCGCTGCGTTTATTTCGTTGGTCCACACGCAATGTCTTGACTGGCAGTAAACGGTGTGTCTTGACACTAGGTAGTCTTGACGTAAAAATTTAAATCATACTTACTTACTTACTTACTTTTTATTACGATCCTATAAACAATTTATTATAAGTCAAATAAAATATATATGAGTGATAATGTCAAGGTCGCTTTTATCATAATGCTTCCATCTTTTATAAGTACAGTTAAAGAAAGATTGTATCAAAATAAAAAGGACAGCCTTATTTACATATACAGGGTGTATGGAGTGATAGAGGTAATTTCAGTTGTTCAGTACAAAAGTGGGAATAGAGCTATCGTGAGCAAGCGAAGATTGAATGTGATACACCGTGTATAAAGCTCTCCTTTTTATAATTATTTCAAAACATAATATAATTATTATAGGAAGTATCAATTTGAATCTTCAGCTACGTCTTATCTAAATTGTGTAACAAGCTGATTTAAAAAAAAAAGTATTTTATCTCTGGACAGTGTCGACGACCTTTTTATCAATTTTGCAAATTCGCGAACATCTATGCACGTTGACTATGTGGCCTAATAATGATAAATGACGATAATTTACCGCCAAACTGGTTCTTAAAATATAATTTATATGGTTTTGTAACTGTAAGCCTATTTGATTTTCCAAACGTAATGATTTGTTATAAGCGTTATAAATGTGATGATTTATTTTATTACAATTTTTTTATTGATTAAGGAAGCACTGTTAGATAGTTAGAGATAAGAATTTTGCTTTGAAGCAAGTATTTCTGTAGATATCAAAAATATTGAATATATTATAGTAAGCAACGAAAATATCGTTTTTCCTAAAAATAATACGTTATATATATTACATAATACATTCGTATAAAAGCCAAGGAAGTATGAGATCTAGTTTATATTTTCAACAAATGTCTTAATAAAAAAAAATTCTAGGGCTTATCTGTTTAATTTATAAAAAAATTGAAAAAATATAATTTATATAAACTTTAATATATACATGTCCAAGCATATATTTCATTTATAATATTTCAAGTGGTAATTTTAAATATTACGTTTTTTGAAACATAATATTTTAATTGGTGGGTTTTCCTAATAAATCTAAGGCCAATAAGTTTTCGTAACGTGTTATAAAATAAATAGTAGGCAGAAAATTGATATACCTAACTGCTAAATTATCTATAACCTGCATTTGGAATTTTAAATTCCACTTATGTGAAAGCATCGAAAAAAACACTACTCATAAATAATAGAAAAGCTTGTTTTATTTTGTAAAATAGCATTCAGAGACAAACTAGTGTCAAGTCACTCCGTTTAATGCTTTTCGAAGCAATGCGTATTAAGTGAGCAAAGCGGACAAATGATAATATTTTTTAAGTATAATCATGCTCCCGAGTGGTAATCGAACCCACAACCAATCTATATTAAAATAATAGAAATAGAATAACCTAGTAATATACTATAAATATATAATCAACGGAGAAGCCTCTATTACGTTCACTTAGATAGTTGAAAAATCGTCAATTAGCACCCATTTGTTTGCACAGCTTATTTAGTAGGTAGTAGTGGCCTCGACAATGGCTACTTACAAATGAAAACAGGCGTGCGTTTTATACGATTAGGTGTATCTACTACGTATTGGGTCACAGGTTCAATCTAGACCGAAATATTTTATGGGCATTTTGAGTTTTTTGATTAATAGCAACTTTTATCGTTAAATATGTATTTAAAGTGTTAATTTAATATGCTCTGTGGAAAGCTATTACCGATTCGAAAGTCAGTGTATATCTTTACTATAAATTACCTATATATAGGCATTTATTCGAATTATTGTCTTTACCCCGCTTTTTTTACTCAAAACTTTTTGTCATCTACAGTTATATCTTTGTATTTATAAAGGTATGTATAACTATCTTGATTTTTATTTTTTATATCATTAATATGATTTATTATTTATGATTTAATATTTATTTTCCCTTTTATTTATGAGAAAAATCGATTTTTTTAGCTTTACGCTTTTATTCCGCATAGCAGGGTAAACAGAAAATGCCTAGTGTCAAGACACTCCATAATTCCATTAAATTCGAAACGTTGAGCAGTGGAACTTAATTCCACACTTTGTCTTACCAGAGCCAGGAAGTGAAAATAATTTAAATATAACCATTCCTACGAGATGCAATCGAACTAGAGGCTGTCCCAATGCGCCACGACCAGCCTCTAACCGTGATTATCTGATTCATATATTATTATAGATTACATCTAGCAGTAGAAAATAAAACAATACGATGTCTATCGTATATATTATATATAGACATATATCATATATATAGACATTGGCTGTTGATATATAGACGTTACCTGTCAAAGAAAGTTATCTCTTGGTACGTCGAATTTATTATAAAAATATATTATTAAATTTTAATAAAGGTTAAAACTCAATACTCCAAAAGATCTATTACAAACTATAATAGAAGTCAGGATTGAAATACAAGAGAAATAAGGTAACCAAACAATCCCTGACGGTAGTTTGATTTACTAATTTCATAAACTGATAGGTCTGAATATTCAAATTCTCAGAATCAATCTAAATATTTCTAATGCTAAAATTGCCGATTTTTCTGAATACATTTTTACTTTAACATATTTTAGAATTTTCGCCTGTCTTTCTGCCTGTCTCTGGCTGGATTATAAATAATACGTAGCGTAACTTAACGACGTATTTTGTCTTGCCAGAACATTATTTATAATACATGTATTTAAAATCATCTGGAGAACGAAAATATTCTGTAGAAAAGCCTTAAAGATGCAAGTACTTATATTATGTACATATTATGATACAATCTCAAGTATACAGTAAATTCGTAAACAAATTATAGATCCGTATCTATTAGGCCTATTATTTTAACTTTTAAATCACATTTCAATAACAGGAGCGCTTATCTTTTATTAAAGAACACCTACCATGATATGATGTCAGCTATACATCGATTCTCACTATTATGATTCAAATCTTTTAGTTTTTGATGTTTTTTTGCATATTTTACATCTTATTATTACGGTTATATACTATTTATAATTTTAAATAAAAAAAATATTTATCATAATTACTTTGACTTTCGCGAATTTTACATATATATACAAGATATTTTAAAAAGGTAGACAGCGCCTATGACCATGGACAAAATGTTCGAAACGTCAGATTTTCAAAAATGTATTTTCGAATGCCAAAATTTAATTCGTTTCATTTAAAATATTGATCAAAAATGTCTATATATACAAAAAGTGAGACTGGTCGAGGCGCAGTATCTGACTGTAAACGCGATCAGTTGCGGATTCGATCCCCACTCGGGGGAATGATTATAGTTAAATTATGTTCACTTCCTCGCTCTGATAAAACAAAGTGCGGCATTGAGTTCCACCACTCAACATGCAATGTCTCGAATTTGGTGGAAAGCGAAGTACGGAGTGTCTTGACACTAGGTACTTTCTGTCTACCCTGCTATGCGGGATAAACGCGTGAACTTAAATAAATACAAAAAAGAACATTTTTGTAACGTCATTAATTATATATTATTTAAACAAAACAGGTTTAACGTTAGTGATTACTTGAAATACAGAAGAAACTTAGCATTCTGGATTCATCGTGTGAAAGTGGTCGGCCACTTGTGTTGCCTTTAAAATCACTCGTCACTTTTCTCACGTAATTACTTTTAGTGATAAGGCTGCCTTTTGTTGTTATTATTGTTAAAATGCACATCAACCGAATCAGACTCCTTTTCGAATATAACGTAATTTGAATTCAAAAACGTTATAAATATAAATATATAAGATTTTAGAATTAAATATTGTGACCTATTCATAGATTGGCTATTTGTCTATATAACTTACTTTAATTTACATAAGGAGGAAAGTTATAAAGTCAGCACTACATACCACTTAAAGATATTAAGGAAAACTTTTCATAACTCACATTTATCTATTTGAATCAGATTATAATCATCGATTTAATTGATTTATGCTGTTCCTATGCCTTTCATATTATTAACAAGTTTTATATTAGATATTCTTATCGTGAATGGGTTTAGGGTACTGGCATTGAAATTAATTAATTATTTTCTGCTTCTTTATTCATAAAATAGGGCAATATACCTTTACTAAGTTTTAGATGTATTTACTAGTTTAAAATTAGGACTACCGTGGACCACGAACCATTATACCATTATATATGGTCAAAATAACATTGTTCTTGTGAAGCTTGGAATGTATGATTTCTATCAAACGAGCTGCTGTTTTTTGCTGGAACTTACTTTTACCACTTATTTACTACTGTATACCACTTGTACAAACCAAATCAATGTTATCTTTAATAGTAGACGAGAATGCCAAGTGGCCTTTTATTTGATTAAAGGAAAAATACTAACTAAAAAAATATTTTTTTTTTTAATTTAATATTAATTTAATAATAAAAGACTTACCCTCACAATACAGCGTAACATCAGCAAGGTTTTCAGAGTTCCATAGATTTGCGAATGATGTCGCTAAATTAGAGCCGAAGCTGTTCCACTTAAGGCAGTACTGCTGCTGCTGGGAGTCCATGCCCGGGCCGCCTCGGATACCTGCCCTGTAGGAAGATATAAACGTAAATATAAAGCAGTTTCACGCTTTATCCCTTATATCAGGACAGTCAGAAATAACTCAGTGTTAAGACACTCCTTTCTCTGTTGTCTACCTGAATTTCAAATATTGCAAATATTCAAATGGTTTGATTTATCAGAGATTAAAATGTAAATATTTTTGTATATTTCAAATCTTTGTTAAGTATTCAAATGACTTTAAATATTTAAAATATTCGTTGTTGTTATTTTTCAATATAAATTACGGATTAGGCAGAATAAACCTGGTGTGTCTTAACACCAGGTCTCTACTCTCCAATTATTTAATAGTAAGTATCTTATATATTTATTTTAGTACATACCATACATCATTATTGATAAAATTTCAAATTGAAAACAGAGGATTCAGTGAGATTCAACTACATGGAAATTTGTTCCATTTCTTTAAGATTATTTGCTTAACATTAAATTCATAAGATCAGCGATTAGAAATCAAATACTTTTTCTTATATAGCTTAACAATTTCAATAATAGATAAAACAATTCGAACCATAACAGTGTACCTTATATAAATTTTACACTCCAAATAGATAAGCGGATTCCAAGCCCTTTGAATAAGTAAATTTTTAACTAACCACATTTGATAGTTCTCACGTATTACAGAATTATTTAGTGGATAGTAACTGGACAAGGAAGTAGAAAGGTGTATCGATTATTTCATTTCCCATGAATATTTTACTTTCATCCGCTAGATGTACATGTATGAAATTATAACTATAGAGCACTTTGTCTTAATAGTTGTTGTTAGGCATTAAAAAATCTTTTGTATAGAATTTAAAATTTAAATTTAGTTAGAATAATTTTAAATTATAATAAAAACATATAATTTATAATATTTTAAATAATTAACATATTTTTTAAATATTTTACACAAATTCAGAGGTATGCCTAAATAAACAGGCGCGGTAGTTAGAAAATTCAATTATGTCACACAATAATAAACTCTTTGATATTCAAAATATTTTGGTTTTAAACTTTACGTAAGGAGCCTAAAACAGGTTTTTTTAAGCGTAGAAAAAATAGAACGATATGACTTATTAGTATTTTTCAATTTTTAAATATCATTGATAGTATATATTAATTAATTATTTTTTTTTTGATTTATAACGTTAAGATTTTAAAAATAAAACCACATATAGTTGATCTAACATACATCTAAATTTTAAACAATATAAAGAATAAAATACAGAATCATAAAACAATTAATAAACTTAAAATAATATTACACAAAATAAAAATAATACTTTAATTATTGAATTAATTCATATCTAATATAAACTACTAAAACAATAATAAAATGTATACAACATAAAACCTGAAACATATATCAGTACACGAAAGCCCCTCCCTTGCACTTCAACGTAAACTGAAACAGCCTCGACCTTACAAATCAATAACAAAACGTAAACTCACAAAAAGCATCACAACAAACAACTTGTACAATACGATGATATAAATTACCTTTGCCGATACCGCAACAGCGACTTGGCTCTACAATTTTGAACCATTTGCCCAAAAATGTCGGAAAGCACGAGTCGATACGGTATCGATTTGATTCCCAGCACAGTTACCGGCTAACTGTACATTTGCATGCGTGCACGTATACTCGACCAATATTTGTTGAACTGTTCCAACTGTTCAAGGTGTACTGCGTTCTAGAGCGGGGGGGAGGTCAGGTAAGATTGGGCCTGGTGGAATTTCGGCTGCGACCCGGTTCCGGAATGCAGCATACGCGCACGCGCAGTGCGTGGGGGGAAGGGGCGCTGCATCGAGTTGCGCAAAGTGCCGCGGCAACGGTCAACGGTGGCATAGAGTAATTACTGTGTAGATACGACGCAGTTTTTAAAATTTTTAAAACGCTTGCCTACCACTTTTTTTATATGTTTCACTTTTTATAACTTCAATGAAACTTAAAAGATTCTATTCAAAGAATATATAACTACGTAAATTATTAGACATATACAAATATATACAATAACAAACGTATATACAATTTAAATAATCTATATTTATATTTATATAAAAAGAAAAACAAAATATTCTAAACGTTGTAGATAACGGATTTATAATAAACTCGTGGAGTGAAATCCCATTCAAGAATGGAAAACAATATCCGCGGTAAGATGTGCCAATGTCCGCCCTTTATTTGGGTTAACACGCTTCACGAACCGCGAAAATCATCTAAAACATTCCCATATTCAAATGTTATGGGCGAAAATGGGAAAAGTTCGCGGGTGAAGGAAATATAGTTCAATTTTTATTGTGTACCAAACATACGTAATATATATACTACATAATCTTGTTTAAAATTTCGTTACCAAGTATTGTTAAACTTTTCTCAGGTAAGCATAAGGTAAGTTAGAAAATGCCTAAGTTTTTTACTAAGTTTGACTTATAATTTACCTTGACTTACGAGAGTCAAGTAATAACAATTAATAAAATAAGTTAATTAAATAGAGCATTTTGTCTTATATGGAATTTTAAATCATTGCAGGTCTACGTCTTTCAGTAATTTATATATATAATAAAAATAACACAAACATTATTATCATTGTTTATTACTAGTTTCAAGACATGAACATTCATATTAAAGTGAATTTCATGCATAGTTATTATAGAATTAAAAATAACATCTCACTATGTCTTCACGTATACGAAAATTTACATCAAAATATAAACAAACATATACTGTTATGAAAATAAAGCGATTGTTTATTTAAAATACAATCTGTTACATTCGATCTGATCTGATTGCTACGTGACTTAATCTTGTTCCGTTATCGAGTATTACTATACCGCAAAAGTTTTACACTAAAAGTTACATGCAAGCAACAAGTAGATATATTAGAACAAGTAGATATGTTTAAATAAAATAATAATATACGATCCCATTGTACACTGCGTCCGTCGTGGGAATATGTCAAATCGTTTAATATCTACGCATCAGATATGTATGTTGTGTAATTTAAGTTAGAGAGGGGAACGGCGAATCGTAATCAAAGACGCATAGTACGTACACATATAGCTGTAATATTATAGCCTTAGTTCGTGTATTAACTATTGTTTGAACCTGGATTTGCTTGCGTTCTGTTTTTTTTGTTTTATTATTCTTCTGCATTAGATAACGGGAACTTATTGATAATTTGTTCCGCTCCATCATAGTTGGATAGACTGCGCGTTGGATGACGTTGATGGTTTTTTAATATATATATATATATATATATATATATATATATATATATATATATATATATATATATATATATATATATATATATATTCTAACTTTTATAAATAGACTAAACCCAGACTCAAATCTAGGTCCGATAAACTAAATGGTCAGTCAGAATCAACTAACCCGTAACGAATGTCACGTAGCAAACCACAATTATGTAAATTTATTTACATCAAAACAAATTTACATATATAAACATTTAAAATTAAATTTTTATTTAAATTTTGACCATATTCTTCACATCGAAAACGAAAGTAACAATATTAAGTATTAAACTTTCAACCTATTTCTTTATACGTACCGACAAGTGCTCTACAATAGAGTCCACTATTCATCAGTTCATTGTTTTTCAATTCTTGACCTATTTCTAATATTTTACTAACATTGAAAAGACCTCAATATTTCTAATAAACTAAAAAATAACAATAGAAACATTGTTATTAATATAAATTTGTTTTGATATTGACTCAGTGAATGAATAAATTGGATTTAAGAAATGATGAAATGATAATATTTATGTATTTCTTGTTTTTTTACTTCACGCTTTTATACCGTATAGCAGGGTAGACAGTGACACTCCGTACTTCGCTTTCCGCTGAATTCGAGACATTGCGTGTTGAGTGACGGAACTCAACGCCGCGCTTTGCCTTTGCCAGAGCGAAGAAATGAAAATTATTTGAATACAATTCCTGATCATTCCCCCGAGTGGGAATCGTACCCACAACCGATTGCGTTTACCGTCAGACACATTGCACGTGACGTGATGACTCTTTTTATTTTTTTAGCGTTACTCTTTATTTGATTTAATTTATTATTTGTTTATTACACTCGGTTGACCCTTGAAAACGCACTATTGAAAATACTAATTGCACTAGAGAAAGGTAGCGTAAAAAGCATAAGAACCTATGTAGTGCATGTATGAAGAAGTTAATGAATGAGAACGAAGGGTAAGAAGTATGCAGGGACTGTAGCGTTTGACGTTCCGTTCTCTCTGACTACTCCGCTTAGGATACAGCGTGAAAGTAAAATTCTAAATGATGTTAAAAAGTAAAGTTTTATTTCTTTGACAGAATTAGGGTCGTGGTTTCAAATCAAGAATAGCAAAGTAGTTCAAAGTAAGTGGCATATTTAGTTACTTCCCAAGTGAGATAATAGTTATTTCATAACAATGCAACAACTACAACACTACTAAAATACTAATAGGTTCTTTTTCTGTTTTAATTACAAATATTGCGTTAAAATTAATAATTATAAGTTGATTTTGATTGTTTCCCTAAATATATTTGACCTCTGCTTTTATAGACAAAAGACGCAAAACCTCAAGCTAAGAATATTGAATAAACTATAGAAAATGTATTAGGAAAAATAACACAAATCTAAACATTAAGTAATGCTATAGAAAACCATAAATTAATAAAATAAATACTAAGCACACATTCAATATACTTTTGTGTTTTCATATATACATTATATATGTATACGTTGCTATGGAAACTCATATTTTACTACTCAACGAGGCTACTAGAAGACTTAGAATCATATTTTTTTATAACATACACAAAAAATCACTTCGCGTAACCAGAGTAAGTAAGACCTAAGGAAAAACGTAACACATCGTCAGGTTTTACAGTGAGGCCTGCGTAATGTAGTGTTTTATGTAACTTTTTAGTAATCGCTACATCTTAAATGTATTGTCATTTCTCTGCTCCGATAAGACGAAGCGCGGCGTTGTTTTAGCCGGCCAGCACGAAATGTCTCGTTTTCGAAAGGAAAGCAGTGAACGGAGCGACACTACGTTATCTCTGATTACTCTACTATGCGGGATAAAGCGTGAAGCTGCCGTTTTTAACGAGTAATTTTAGAAATAAAGTGTTTTGTGGCAGAACTTATTATTGTACTTAGTATGGTAAATCGGAAACGAATGCATTTTGAATTAGAGTCGGTGATGAGATTGAGATTCAAACCATTATACAATGAGATCTATTAATTGCTTTATCGATGATAAAAAACAATACTTCTTATATTTCTTAAATAATAGGATGGTCGAAATACCAGAGAGGAAGGCGCGGCTTTAATCTACGATATTAGTCAGCTGTTAAAGGTAAATCAGGATATATGGTTTGGAATCGTATACGATCTTAAAGGGGTGTTTCACATTGGTCTCATTTAATAAAAACTTTATTATAATAACTTCCGTTTCGGAATTAGTAAATGTTTTTCAATTTAGCTTTAGTCAAATCTAAGAACTAAGATATAACTATTTAGTAGATCGTTCCTAAAAAACCAATATATTTTTGTTGTTTTATTTTAACATTTATCATTATGTATTATACATATTTTATTTTTAAAAATTAATAATTAATCATTATTACTTCTAATTTAATCACTTACAGTCATGTCAGTCATATTATGTCAGTTTATGATGATCATTTATTCAATTATATAGCATATTAAAAGTTCTGCACTTAAAGAAAAGCCTATAAGTCCAAGTCGTAACTGCGTAGTACTACTATTACGCAAGTATTCGAAACGTATGCAAGCGTTTCTAAATTTCGACCGCTGCATGCATGTATTTAGAATGTATTTAATAAGATTTACAAAAGATATCTTTTTTTTACTAAATGTAGGCATGAAGTACTTTAAAATGAGAATTTACATTCTATAAACGCACTTAACACGCAATGTCTCTATTTCGATGGAGAGCAATCAACGTAGTGTCTTGACACTAGGTTGTTTCTAACTACTCTGCTATGCAGGATAAAGCCTAAAGATGCTTTTTTAAACTAATATTAATACATTGTTTATATCGTTTTGGGCGATTTCGTTTTACGTAGTGAAAAAATATATATTTGAATCCTAGTTCTTTTTGTTTATATTGCTTGTAAATAAATTGCTCTATGAAAGATGATTTAAAGGTACGATAGTTTTTTGAAATTTTCAAATATGTATAGACGTGCCAAAGTACTGGTTAATATATATATATATACATCAATATACATGTCTGTATACTACAGTGTACATTATTTATATGTAATAAATACTTATTCCATATATTTAAAAGTAACAAAAATTATAAATATTTATACTCTATTAACAAAGACTTAGCTTTTCGATGCATTATTTTTCCAAGCGACGCGTATGCCATAGTCAAAATAGAAAGTTGCATGCCGCTGCAATGCGCTCACGCACCGGTACGTTTCACAACTAGGGGCCCGCCTTTTCTATGATACAAGTAATTGAGGACAGTATTATGTATGTTTTGTTTTTGTTTACATACATCTCACGCGCTTTGTAAGGATTGAAAGAAATTTATTTATTGACCTGCCAGTGCATTATTAATATTTAGCTTGTTTTAGTATCCTCATTCAGCTGACTGTAAACCCGATTGGTTATATGATCGATTCCGAATCGAAAGAATGATAATATTTAAAAAAAACCATTTTCATTTCTCTGGTAAGCAAAGCCTGGCGTTAAGTTTAAGCGCAAGATAAAGAGTTTAGCGTGAAAAAATAGTTTATCTTATCCAAGAAATCACTTCAACATAAGTAAATGTGGTATAAATGTTTTAAATACATTTGTATGTAATATATTTTCATACATAACTTTAAAAAACGATAAAGTCAAATAATTATTTTATATATTGTTATTTAATATAAATAAGGTCTGCGAACAATAACTAATTTTCGAACTTTTCTAAGATTATAGTCACGTCTATATAATAGACGTGTAGCCGTGAGAAAGCCGCGCCTAATTTCAAAACGCAGCGTAGTACATGCGCAAGCGATATTGTGCGTGCAGTATGGTCACCTTTCACTTTACTGCAATTTGTACATAAATACGAATTGACAATGGGATTCTTTATAAACAGAATTTCTTTTTTTGGGTCCAAAACATGTCAAAACCATGAATATTTTTTTTTGTATTTCTTTTAGCTTAGTGAAGTAGGGTGGACAAAAAGTACCTAGTGTTAAGACAACGTACTTCGCCACGCTACCTGGTGTCAACACTCCGTACTTCGCTTTCCATCGAAATTGAGACATGGTGTGCTGAGTGGTGGAAACGCCGTATTTTTATTTAAAAATTTTAATAATTACAATTTTTTCAGTTACAAAAATGAGTTTATACGCCAAGTTCAATATCAAGTATCGATTCAATATAAAATAATTTCAAATTATCGTAAATCTATAGTTACGAAGATCAAATTACAAATCGCATCAGTTGTACTGTCAAATTCTAATAGAAAATGAAATATAATACCAAGTAATAAGTATTTATGGGAAAGCCAAACCGCCTGGGCGCATCGTAACCGATATGTAGGACGCACCATGGTACTCAGTGCGTACAGCTTGCACTATGGCTTTCTCTAATAACGCTCCATCTGTGATTTTAAGTCGTTATTTTCATGTGATATGATTATTTCATGCTAATGTTTATGTTTTTTACAAGTTGTAGTTGAAACGTATGATTTGACATATTTGATCAGTCGTCGGTCATTGCACAGTGGGACAGAGTCTTGTTGTTAATGCGAACGTTTGTGGGTTCGGTTCCCACTCGAGGGAATGGTCATATTTAAATTATTTTTATTTCCTCGCTCTAGTAAGACGAAACGCGGCGTTGAGTTCCGCCACTCAACACGCCATGTCTCAAATTCGGCGGAAAGTGGAGTACTGTGTTTTGACACTAAGTACTTCCTATTTATCCTGCTACATACTTATTTATAAAATATATATTTTTAGGCTCCTAGAGCTAATCAGTGGATAATTTTAAATTTAGCACTGGCTTCACGCTTCACCATTTTCCTGTGTTGTGGTATTCATAAAGGAATTAATTTAAAAATTATTCTCGACTGACTCGAGCGGAACCTAACGCCGTGCTGCACTTTATCTTACCAGAGTATTTTCAATCATACGAAGTACTTAAACACTACGATGGCGACATAATCAATATTTTTATATTTTTACAAACATAACTTTTAAAATTTTGAATAAGTGCATCTTTCTATACAATAAAATTAAATAAATCTTAAAATACTAGGAAAAATATTACAATAATGAACCCACCTATAACTAAGAACCTAGAAACTTGTGAAGTAATTTAAAAGTCATAGTGATTAATTTTATAGCGACTTTCATTTTATTGCAGCGGAAAGGTGAGTCATAATTAGAGCTCTAAGAAATATGAAAATTAACATATTATATTTTAGTACTTTTTGAAAAAATCAGTTCTTGTACATATTATAAAATAATTCTATATGAAATAATTAAGTTATTTTATTCTATCCCATACTATAGACATAGTAGCTAGCTAATTATTATCAATGCCGATTGGATTGATATGTATGTAAGTTTGTTAAAATACAGGTGAAGTCATATGTATGGTTTGTATGACTCTTTTATTAACTTCATGTAATTTATACATTTATCTATCTAAGTATCTAGTAAGTATATCTTGGTACACTGGTTTGGTACACTGGTTTGGTACATTGGTTTTAGTTTAAGCGCATTTTTTCTTGCGATTTGCTTTAAAAATTACTAAATGAACACAGATTCAATAACAGTAAAATATTTTTAAATAACGAGAAAATACTTTAACTTGTGAAAATTTTGAATAGAAAGGAAATTATAATTAATTCCTACTTTTCAAACATTTTTTTACGAAACGTATGAGGACGTAGGACAGGTGAATATAGCATAGTAAAAAAATTTAACATAATAATAATGTATTAAACGTGTTTTTAATAAGTTTTACATCACTAATAATGCTATATTATATTATATATAGTATTTATAATATATATTGTGCAATTTAATTCGGTTTTCCTGTTTTATTAATCTATATAAATAAATAAAATTGGAGAGTATGTTTGTAATACTAAAATAAACGAAAATTTTTTGTATATCTGTCTCGTGGTTTCGAATAATCTCTAGAACAGCTTGCCCGTTCGCCTGTTTCACTAGCATGTAACTAATGTAATAACTTATATTTTAGAATTATAAAACATATATTCAGAGATGTTAAATTTCACGCGGACGAAATCTCGAGTAGTGCTAGTAATAATCATATTGGTAGTAAAGTGCACTCAATTTGCATTACATTTGCCGCTTTAAAGATAGCCATAACAATAAACTGTGTAAAACTTATATTATAGTTTAGATTATAAAGCGATTAATGTTTCCCATACTTACTGGACAAATATGCAATTATTATTATAAACGGAAAACCAAGTGCCAGTTTTATAGTTATTTTAAAAATCAAACTCGAATTATAATTTAGAGATAACAAAACGTAAAATCTGATAGGGTATCTCAAGAGTTCCCGATTTGGAAGTATTTGCCTAACGGTCGTAACTTTAAGCACAAGTAAGTGCAACAATAGGAAGGTTACATTACGCATTGTGTGGGGTAGCTACATTGAAACAAGTTAAGCAAGTTTTATATATTTAGGTCGAAGTATACACACATGTACCTATATATCTCCTAAACACGTACGTATTGTATTTCAATTGAGTAAGGAAGTTGAAATTTGAGTTTGCTTGGTTTGACAAATATGTTTAAATAAATGATGGCTTCTATTCCCATATTAAAAATATAATATATATTTTTATAAAGCTACACGTTTTTTAACATGTAGCAGGGTAGTTAGTCAAGCTAATGTCTAACTCCCTTCACTGTTTTACGCCCGAAATCAAGACTTTGCATGTTGATTGGTGAAATTAATTGGCGAATTATTTATACATAAGTATATTCATATCTATATATATAATAAAAGAGTAGAACACTTTTCACTCAGTCACTTTTGTACATGATATATTTAGCAAAAATTTAAATTTTATACGTTAATGTATGGGTAATGGAAATTAAAAAAATCACTCGAAAGAATTTTTTTCTGTCTGTTTGTTTGTGCGTCAATCACACATAACCTACTGGATAAAATTAAATGAATTTTAGCATAGTAATAAATTGTCTTTAATATATGTACTTCTTTTATAGGTTTTTTAAATTTTCCAAATAATACAATTCTACCTAAATATAGAAAATATATATCTCTAAAAATAACTGGATGTTATAAACAAAAATGAGCTTTAAGTAATTATAATACTTGACATTTATTAAATAAAGATAAACATCAAATTAACTAAACATGTTACTATACAAAATTAATATCGACCAAAGTTTCGTAATAATTGATGCATAGAATTGACCCCTATTTCATTTAAATATATGAAAACCCTTGACCCAAATTACTCCCCTAAACTACGCCTTATATCACATTCTAACAGCTTATAATCGAATAAGAACAAAGAAAATGTCTTCTGTACAGGAAGTCACAAATAGCAAGGAGTTGGGCGAGAATTTTTTATAATTATTATTTTATTTAATATGGTTAAGCAATTAAAATATATATGATTAATAAAATTTAAAGATTTTTGCAATAATTATACTTACATTAAATCAATAATATTATTATTTTTTTTATTTTTAAAGGTTTTTCTTTTATTAGCTATATATATATATATATATATATATATATATATATATATATATATATATATATATATATATATATATATATATATATATAATAGTTCTCTACAGTTTCTACATAATATCAGAGATCAGTGGAATTGAATAAAAAATGCTCTTAATTGCCGATTTTATAGGCTACATCACTTACTTTACATAAATAATTCTTTTAAAAACAGGTTTATTAACATCTCTATATTTTTGTCAAAATATATATTTTTTATATCTTTTTACTTTCAATATATATATGTAATTTTTTAAATATAAACGTTCAAATATTTTCAATTTATTATTAAAAGTTTTTTCTAAGCCTGGTAATATCCATCATAGCCTTGCACGCAACGCATAGAATTAACACGGCCTTGGTAGTTACGTAAGCGTCGCGCCTCGAAGGTCCTCTCTTACGTCCTTGTAAAATCAACCTACCTCCCCCACTCGTTCACCACTAGGAAACGTTTGAACATAATAAACTTTTGCAAGTGAATTCTAATTTATATTAATATAATTATAGTTACTGATGACAAAATTTTATATTGAAATAACAATAACATTGTTATTTATAATATATACTGACTATTTTGATGGTCGTTTTTAAGAACTTGTATTGCAAATCATTAGAATTCGATATCTCTTTATATGATTATTTCTTGTTAAATTCCCTAATCATGTTCACGTACTTACTTGTATTAGAGGTTATCTCACTGCGGAGATAATTATTAATAGAGAATTTATTCATTTTTCAAGTATTTTTGAAGAATAAGCTAGTTATATGTAAACATCTATGAAATGGAATTATAAACCAAGTTGTTGAATATGATTATACATTTTAATGCAAATAAATATAATATATATATTTATTTTGCAGCCAATTTCCATTATATATATATATATATATATATATATATATATATATTAGTAGAATAAATATTAGATCGCGTTTTTATTTCTCGATTTAATCACTTTAAAAAAACAAATTACCGACTAATAATAGAATACCCATATCGAAATAGAACAAGGTTATTGATGGAAAAGAAAATAACCAGTGAACTCTATCATTCATTATGTAAATAATCTAGGCTTCTTATAAAACATTTTTTTTAGTGTAAGTAAAGACGTAGTAAGTAGTAAATAAATAAATTTTATGAATGCGTTCAAAAGCGTGTCATCGCGCTCGCTGCCTATTGGTCGTTTGTTCGGCATCGGAGCTGCGATAGAAAAATTGTAGGCGCCATAAATTGTGCCCGACCTTCATACCTACGCCGGTTGCTTCTTCCCAGCTACTAATAATTTGGGTTAATAACAACCAGATTAATAATACAGCTTTAAGTGGATTTCCAATATACTTTGTTACTATGCTAATAAGTAATAAGTTATACGAATAATAGATATATACTGGGATGTATATTTGAATAAAATTTACCTATTGGATGTCTTTAATAACAAGGGATATAGTGCAAGTGTTCAGAATGACCTATGAAGTGGCCGAAACTGCGTACTCTACAAGAGATAGAGCAGGGTACAGTACAGAGTACGTAACTACTTGTCGCGATAGTTGAACAGTTCGCGAGCTGCGCGGGGCGGACGCGCGGTAGGTGCTAATAGCTGACCACGGAGCCACATTGACAGTTTCTATGCAAATGTTTAATGCGTTGTGGGACCAGTTTTCGGCTCAAAGAGTGGTTCCGGACTTACCTACTCGCGCGCGCTATTCACGCTCATAATTATTACCAAACATTGCTGCTAAACTGGATTCCGCCGTGAATTCATTAAAAGCATGTTCTACAACTCCGCAGGACCGAAATTGATGATCGTTAGAATGGAACTCATTCACTTAGCACGGCCATATTTTATGATCGCGAATTTGAAAAGTCTGGAACCGGTCGCGAAGATTGTGCACAAAAACTTTATGATGCAACATAGGTGTGTAAAATTGAGGAAACACGGTTGTCTCATTATCAAGTTCAATAGCCCCAGAGCCACAGCACGTGTATGCAAACCAGGGAAGCGGACGAATTTTGTGCAAATATATCCTTTCTACTGAACAATTTAAGGCGTAAACTTCCTTACTCCTAGCTCACTTAATATTTATCGCATGCTGCGGGGTGTCAACATACATTTGTCAAAGGCTGCACACTCCATGCAGAGGCCGGATTTACTTGCAAATAAGACTGGCGGTTTCATCGACTAACCTCACCAACGACGCCCAATTATCACAAACTATCAAACTATGTTTAGTATAACAGCAACAATACTTTCCTCGATTCCATGAATGTCAAATTCCACAGTCCTTGAGAATGTTTTAAAACAAAACCATTAGTGCTCCTAAAACTTAACACAAGTATACATAGTTCGTATCACTGAGTGCGTATGCGTGTGCGTGTGCGTGTGCGTGTATATTCACTGCGCGTATCACTGATTAGAGTAACACTAGCACCGTGCAGTGGTGTCTGCTCACTTCCGCATGTTGCAACGCGCGTTGGCGCCGCTCGCTCCTAACCGCCGGGAGCCTCGCTCGCGAATGCGACCGCCGAAAACTCCTCGCACCGTCCGAATGCAGAAAATTCGGACGCGCCGAGTGGGGGACGCTCTACGACTATCCGAAACTTGCGCGCGTACGTGCTGCGCTTCGCTATGAAAAAATCCAAGGTTAACTCGCGCTGCCAAAAAAAGACGTACGCAAAATGAAAAAAAGATGGCTAGAGCGGCGCCCCTCGCGGGCGTCGCGGTGCAGCCGGCTCTGCACACGCGTGTGGCGCACTCGTAGATTTCCCGTGATAGCCAATACTAGGATTTGCTCATTTCAAATTGTATTGTTAATAGTCAACGTGACATCTCAACAGCAATAGTTTACGTTGAGACTATTAATGTATAATACAAAAGAAATCAAACAATCAGAAAGCTAAATATCAGAATAATTTTCTTTAATTCCAACACAAAAATTAAGAGTTTACATATAAATTAGTTTAAAATTAAAAAAAAATAACATGTATACATCTACATACATAATCACATCTCACAAGTAGTGACATCTACGCATAAATACAACCAAAGCGATCCTTGCAATGACATAATGATGTACGGAGCTGATCTTAAATAACAATGCAGTGAAGCTATAAAGTGGCCTTGATATTAGTTCCTCAAACGATTGAGAACGTCTATCTGTTCGTTCGTAGTAAGTATTTGAATAGAAACCATGCAATTGGTAACAGTGAGATTTTCCTGTTGTATTACGAATTAGAATTACGTTAAAGGATAAGGACATGTATATACATATATATATATTTATATATATTTAGTAAAATAAACGAAATATTAATATCTTACTTTAAGAATTAAACAAAAGTTAGCTTGATAAACAGTATTATTTGTTTAAAGAATCGTTTTATATAAAAAACAATACAATGTGCAACGCAAAAGAGAAAATAACAAAGTCACTATAGTCTCAAATTTGTTATCACCATTAGCAAGGCCACGTAAATTACGATAAGAAATCAGTATTAGAATACAGGATGCCCTAAAATATGTATATCTGTTCAAAATAAATAATACTTAGCATCTTCACGGTTTATACCGCATATCAGGATAGGATAGGACATCCTATCAGTCTTGACAAACGTAAACATAATATATAAATGTAATATATAATTAAACTATGTAATTATAGTAATTTCTATACTAATAGAAATATAATAACTAACTAAGAGAAGTTAACAAAATGCCACGCATTACATGGTACTGTGTTCATTGTGAAATAATATGAAAATTTTCCTCATGACGATTATTGGGATGTTAATATGAGACACTTTGCCTCAACGGCCCCTTTTATTATGTTTAAATATGAAAAACATTAACATAAACCATCTAAACGGATGCTCTTTCTTTGAGATAATAATCTATGTATATCTTCGCATATTTTTAAATAAACTGGCTTGATAGTAACTAGTTCTTTTAGTTGCCATTAAAGTAATTAAATAGTTATTTTTTGCGAATATTATAGCGTATTTAATGGAAATGAATGAATGATAGAATTATTCAAAATGCATTAATTTAGTGAGTGTAAAAAAGTTTTTTTTTAGCTTCACGCTTTTATTCCGCATAGCAGGGTAGGCAGAAAGTACCTAGTGTCAATACACTCCGTACTTCGCTTTCCACCGAATTTGACATATTGTGTGTTGAGTTTTGGAACTCAACACCGCACTTTGTGCTCACTTACTTAAGACACAATGGTTTCTATTTCATATATTTTGTTTTATTTTGTAGATATTACAATTAATTACTTGGTACAATTTAAGGTTATTTAGTGGATACTATTTGAAAATCAAATTCAGAATAGCACATTTCACTTCAAGTTTATTTATACATATAATAAATAAAAATGTAACTGATCCTTGTTAAAACTAGATACATAAGAAAAACTGAAATATATATATATATATATATATATATATATATATATATATATATATATATATATCTCGGAAATAAGTATTGCCTTGACACTAGATATTTTCTATCTACCCTGCTGTGCAGAATAAAAGCGAGAAGCTAAAAAAAAATAATAGTATTATATTATATAGCATACCTATATATCACAGGGCTTACGATTTTTTAAGGGTTATCTAATCACACTATCACGCGCTACGACTGCACTATATCAAGTTATCAGTTAGAATTTTTTCGCTACGCCGGAATACAATTGAATATTAGAATTTTTATTAGAATTCATATGACGCACTTAAAATACATTCATGAATTCATTAGTTTTTCATTTAGATATAAAGAATTACATGAGCTTGCTTCCAGTCAAATTAATTTATTGGAATTATAGCTGAGTGATAAGAAGAAATTGTGTTCAATTTTATTTTGATATACTGAGCATTTTTTATTAAAAATATCCACACTACAGACTCCTTTCTGTATCCTTATTGTTAAAACTTACAATGAAATGTTACTTAGAACTAAGCTGATATTTGAGTGAGTTTTTTTTTAACATTTTTCAATTACTGTAATTTACGAGTTATTAGCATCTCTTTGTAATTTTTTTTTAGCTTCACGCTTCTATTCCGCATAGCAGGGTAGACAGAAAGTACCTAATGTCAAGATGTAAAATATTATTAATAATAGCATATTAAATTTAAAATATGTTTACTATACACATACATTTATAATATTGTTATGATTTATCTTTATATTGAGCATTTGTTGGATGTGGATTTCATTTCTACAACATCAATTTGAGATACAACACCCAACACACAATTATCGGATGAAAAGGCGAAAAAGAAGCGTAATAACTAACAGTCTCACGAAACAAAATATACCGAGAATATCATAAAATCCAACAGAAATGCAATATGTTTGCAAATCATTCAAATTATGCGAATTTTATGCGGCTTTACATCAACTTTCTAAAATATACAAATTGTATTAACCTAAAAAGGCGTGTGGAAATTGCTAACTAATAAATGCTTAATTACTATAGGCAATATTTATATTCTAATTAGTATAGATACTAAGGTAAATTAATTAAAAAATAATATATAAAAAATAACGTTTTTCGTGCCTACCAGTCTATGATAATATGCACATAAGTTAATATATATGTTATCTGAACTTTTAAATATTTTGAATTCACTTTTTTCATACTAACATATAGTATGAAAAAAGTGAATTAGCATTTCAGTGTGTAAATGTACTTCTCTCGATGGGATGCGCTTTTCCTTCTTAGCTTCAAAATACATCCATAAGAAAAGTTTAAAACACATTTGTTTCGTTATTCGTAAGAGTCAAAATGAAAAATATGTTTTTTTAGCTTCACCCTTTTATCTCACATAGCATTGTAGACAAAAGTACTTAGTGTTAAGACACTCCGTACTTCACTTTTCACCGAATTCGAGACATTGCGTGATGAGTGGTGTAACTCAATGCCGCACTTCGTCTTTTGCCAGATTCTTGCAGAATGAGCTGACTGTATCTTTGTCTCTGGTGTGGTGGATTTGGGATTTTAAATGTTTTATAAGTGGGTCCCAGGTGGTAGAGAGTTTCTAATTATCTTCTCTATTGACATTAGGACGTCTTTGAATTTCAATAGCCTCGCGGATCATCCTAGGAATATATCTACTTTCCCTAGCGAAGATATGAGGTTAATCAAACCTGATGTAGTGGTTCACACACAGCTGACTGCACTACACGCCCATTCTTGACATCGTTGTTCCTTCATCCCGATGCTGCTCTTAGTTTGACTAATGTAATATATATAAGCCACAGTCTAAATCTAGTTCAATAGAGTCAGTAGAGTATCAGTAGAGTCTAGGAAAATCAGCTGAGGAAAATCAAAGAGAAAAACACTCACTGAAAATCTCCTTTTACAAAAAAATCCAGTGTTTTGGATTTTTTCACTCCGTCGACATCAAATTTCCGCCCGAGAATGAGATCTGCAATGCTGAATAGTGAACTCAACGCTGCGCTTTGCCTTACCAGAGTGGAGAAATGAATACAAATTATTAATATAATCAAGTCCTCGAGCGAATGATATCCACAACTAATTTTCGTATCCTACTGTGCCATGACGCTCTCAAGTTTTTTTTATAAGTATTTTTTTACTCATTATTTATTTTTTTAATTATATTTTTTTTAAATTTAATAAAGAATATAAAAAAATAACAGAACAGTACCAACTTTAAAAACCAGACTCATTACCAAATCTCTGATGAAAAGAATCTCTACTAAAAGTGAGGTAATTGTGAATGTCAGTAACTAGTTAGTTCCGCTCTTAATTCCCACCATAGTGTTATTTATATTGACTATACAGCGTGTTTGTTATTTCGATTTGTTAAACGTAAAGGGCATCGGACATTTAATAAGGTTTTTCTTTATGTTAACACAAAGTAATGCTGTATTTTCAATACAAAAATGTAACATATTAAGTCTTAAAAGTCAACATCTAACTCAGAAATTATGTAAAAAAATTGATATCGTAAATTCAAATATGAATCATAATGCCATCAATGTACATTAAGACTGTACACGAGATGGTTGTAAGTTCAATTTCCACTTTAGGTAAAAAATATATAGAAAAAATTTCGATTCGATCTTAAAGATAACAAAGGGCAGCATTTGTCTCAGTCACTTAACACGCAATATCTTTAAATTCCTAAAAAAATATACAACAAATCTTATCTGTCTACCTTACTATGTATGAGAGATGCTTGGAGTTAAAAAAAGGCCATGTCAGGAAACGACTATTGTTCTAATTTTTAAACATTATTAAAATATTTTCATTAAATATTTCAAAATCAAAGCCTTGTTTTTACAAAAAAAAAATTACAAACATTTAAAAACAATCCGTATAATTAGTGTTCTCTGCCCAGTAACAACACATTATTAATATAAAAAAATTAAAAAATAATAGGAAATTAAATCAATACACGAGGCCGGTCGTAGCGCTGTGACACACCTATCTGTAAACGCGATCGGTTGTGGGTTCGGGTCGTAGGAATAACTATATATATTTTTTTCATTTCCTCGTGTTGATAAGAAAGCATGGCGTTGAGTTCCGCCACTCAATACACAATGTTTCGAATTGCGGCAAACGGAGTACAGAGGGTCTACACACTAGACACTTCCTCTCCACCCTAATATTCAGGATAAAAACGTGAGGCTAAAACAAACAATAGACAACTACTTCTGATACTAAATACATTTGATAATTAACCATTACATACAGGTAATCTTAAACTGACGTGTTATGAAAAAATATCTTCAAAGTGCTCCCCAAATGACCGTCCCGCGGTATTAATGGTGGCAATAAAGTTTTAACGCGCAATCATTACCGTGCAAGTGGCGCGAACTACCGGCGATATTTGAATAACGCCGTAACTCGTTATAGACGCCGTTACCGATGTATAGGCGTATATAATTATGTAGCGAAAAAAAATATATTTTTGTTTCTTTTTTATTTCATATACATATGTATTATTTTTTTCGTGTAAATAGAAAATCTTTACCATATGTTATCTTTAATTTTATGTCGATTTTAAGGAAATTCAGTACTTTGTTTAAGAAACGTGTGTGCACGGTACGGTTGCGTTACTCAAAAAATAATTAGTTTATTTAATTATTTTAAATATACTAAAATTCCAAAATTAAATATTATTGTCAAAGTTGACGCAGCGTCATCTAGCGTCCATAGACAACAAAACTGATGACAAAAAAACTATTTAGATAAAAAAGCTTTTATTTACATGTTTACATAGATTGCACATTTGTATGTAGATTATAATAATTTTATTTTTCGTTTTTGTATAAAAAATCGTAGTCAGGTAGTACTCTCTTTAACAGGTCATCATAATAATGTAACCGCTTTGATATAAAATTAAACATACAATATATAATAAATTATCTAAATTAAATTAATTAGAGATAAAAAATCAATATAATAATCCTTGAAATCAATTTATAATACAGATAGACTACTCAATATTTATTATCTTCATAAAGCATAATTGTCTTAAAATAGTCAAAAAAGAAAAAAAATAAAAATATCAATAACTGGATATGTAATTTAACCTATTATAATAATGCCACAAAGAATATATTATAATAGCAATATGCATTAAAAAATATTTGGTATCTTTAATGCGCTGTGACAAACTGAAACTGCTGTTTCAACAATATTAATTACTAAAATATTACACTTTCTAACTATTTTGCAGAAATACTTAAACTAAAACTATTTTATAGAAATAATTATAAAGGAATGAAAATCTAGTAATCACTATGCAGTATGCAAGGCCCGTAAGGCTTGGCACTCCGTCCCTCTAGCTCACACACTAGGAATAAAGCTAGCAGCTAATAAAGAAATAAAAAAAGAAAATAAAGAAATCATTTCTTTAATAAAGCAACGCGTCTTAACTTCCATTCCATTCCAAAAGTCGCCTACTGATGCGTCTTCAAACAATAAAACGTTAACTAAAAGTATTATTTATTTATGCCCCAAAGCAGGGTAGACAGCGCTTGGTGTTAAGTGACTCCTTACTCCACTTTCCGCTTTTAGTGGCGAAACTAAATCCTACGCTTTGTCTTACCAGAGCGAGCAAATAAAAATAATTTAAATAAAACCATTTCCCCGACTGAAAATTTTATGGGAAACTATATTTGCTTTTTTGATTTGAAAGTATAATATTTATAGGAATTAATTTAATAACATTTAGGTCTACATATACACAAGACAGAATATCGTACTAAAGGATAAAAATATGAAACTATAGGAAAAATAATAATATTCAGAATAAAAATATATATATATATATATATATATATATATATATATATATATATATACATATATATATATATACATATATATACATATATATCATTTATACAATACTAATGATAAAAGCGCGTGCACGATACTCGATATCAAGCTTTCACATTTAACTTATTAAAAGCTGCCCGTAACTGTAAGATATAAAAGCTTGTAATATAATTGATTATTTATTATTATACGATCTTTTGTCTGCTATTACTTACTAAGTAGGTAAGTATCTAAAAGTTTATGTCATGGATAATTGCAGTTTCTTATGTTTTATATATTTAAATTATTCATTATCAATATATAATAAAATACATTGTCATGATGCAAAAACATTATCTAAATTAACAGATCAGATAAACAAAATATGGTATTGAATAAAACTACTAAACTACATAGTACCAAATGAACAAAAAATAGAATAAATAATTTACCCAAATATAACGAATTTATTTAATATATTATAATTGACAAAAGTAAGAAAACCTATTTAGAAGAACATGCAAAAGCAACTATTAAAATTAATATTTTATTACATTCAGACAAAATATCCCCGTCCGTTCAGTAAAAATGACAATATCCACATAAAAGTATCACTGTTGGAGGTTTTTTATATTCGTAACATAAATTAAACACATTCACGACGGCACAAAAATAAACATATCACAGAGAAACAAACACATAACGGCGCACACGAGCCACACTGAACACGGCGTTTCTCATTCAAATGTACGTATACATAAAATGCTCAACTTACGTGAAGAGATCCGTCAATACGCCATGTACGTCTGGGCAGCAAGGCAAGGCCGGCAACGGAACGCCCGGGGCACAGGCACAGCGCGTACGCGCGGTTTCGAGGAAGTCCGGACTAACTGTCAACGCTCGTGCGGAAATCGGGCGGCGGCAGGCCTAGGGCGCACGCGCGGGCCGCCCGTCAACAGCCCTGCAGCTACCACCCCCAACCTACCCTTTAAATCGAACGTCATATCCCGCCGTTCGCACCCCGCTCCCGCCCTGTAATTTCAGACCCTAAAAAATGCATTGCGTAACGGTTTTGAATTCCACGCTGTTTGCCCGATCAATTATCTACCTGCGCCGAACAATGCGATGATAGCCTGTTAAATTGAACCTTCCATTTTCAATGATTATATCTAGGAAAAATTTTGTTACGCACAATTTTTAGTTGTAGTTTCTATTAGATGTATAGTAGATAGAATTAACAAAAATATATTAATTATTTCTAAAAAAATATATTTGAAAATGTTAAAGTAACATAACACTATGTATAACAAAAATTATATATACATATAGATATTTTAATCACACATTTAGTGCCAACTTAGCTTATTTTTTAATCTGCTTATTTTTATAATTAGGCATTCGAAGATTAGTTTCATACAAACAAAAAAAACTATAATTGCACTTTGCTCTAGAAATAACGTTGACAGTGGAATTTTTGATTAGATTGAATCAAGGGAATTTAGTCGAGCTCCAATCGGCGAACATTCAATTTGAATACATTACTATAACCTCACGCAGTCGCTTTAATATTAAATGTGCCACAAAAAATAATGCTCCTAAACCAGTCGTGACCTTCAAAGGTTTCAAATTTTGCAGTGACCATGACATTTTAATAGGATCTCACCTATCCTCTAATTATAAATTTAAAGTTATAATCTGTTTTTGATTTAAATATAAGCAAATACTTTGCAAGGCGTTTAAGAATTTACTTTGTAAATAATTAAAAAAAAAACAATAATGGCAACATGAGTCGATACTAAATTTGTATTTTAGTTACTTTGAACTGACTGCCTATTTAACAGAAATTTTCGATAAAATCAATTCGGACAAACAGCCCCCGGCATCACCAGTGTTGGTTCGTAAACCTTATATAAGTATTTTATATTTGGGGATTATAATAGGGCGTGGTATATACAAAATTTCGTCGGACTGTTCATTATTTTCAGCCCAGGTGACAAGCAATTAATAGTGCAAGTAGGTAGGTGCAATATTTTAATACTGACATTTATATATAAGCCGTATATGAATAGATGGGAAAAGGATTAAATTATCTGTTCATGATTGACCACCCTACGTTAATTAACTTGTAAAATCAGTACACCCCTGTCCAAATGGAGCCCCAGGGCAATATTCGATTTTAACAAACTCACTAATACTGGCGGTTGTTAGCTTGTGTGTTGTCTAAGAAACGGTAACGCTATTTCTCATCCTTATTTATTATAATACATGTTATTTGGAACAAATCAATGAAATAGTATGATTTCAAGTTCTTCCTAAAGTAAATCTTAAATTTAAAAAAATAGCAAAAAAATTTAAACCAAAATATCAAAAAAGCCAAATTAATAATTTGATATTTCCAGAATTAATAAAAGAGAAGAGGACGGTCGTGGCGCAGTGGTACAATGTCTGACTGCAAACGCGGTCGGTTGCGGGTTCATCCCCACTCGGGGGATTGATTACATTTAAATTACTTTCACTTTCTCGCTTTGGTAAAGACAAAAGTGTGGTGTTGAGTTCCACTACTCAACACGCAATGTCTCGATTTCAATGGAAACCGAAGTACGGAGTGTCTTGACACTAAGTACTTTCTGTCTACCTTGCTATGCGGGATAAATCTAGAAAATCATACTTGTCTGTACATGTGAATACAAAACCTATAATAAAGGATTGTAATTAGAGAAATAGGTAGTGAGATCTTAATAAGTTCAGTATTAATAATACTGGAGTAACGCAATAGTTAAAAAGTTGCAATAATGCGGACTTGTTCGAATTAGAAGTCCAATACTGGAAACGAAACGATAGAAGCTACAACTTTCCAATTTTCATCTGTCTGCGTCTCTTTCAGTGACAATGGGAGAAACTTAAAAAATCTTATTTATATAATTAAGCATAATTTTTGTAATCAATTGCAGGCTATAGGACTCTTTTCTGTAATACGTAACGCCATTTAAAATAAATATTAAAATGTACTAATTATTTTTTTCAGTCCCACCATTCACTTTATTAGAGTATTTAAAGTAGCCCAAATGTCAAGAATTTGCTATCTCTCATCTTTACTCAATCCGTTCGCTAAAAAATTTGGGGCAACTAAGCGCCGCGCTAAGTCTTATCAGGGAGAAGAAATAAGAAATAAAATGTAATGTTTCTCCCAAGTTTGTATCGAATCCATTGCGTTTACAATCAAATACTATCCCAACTGCCTTAAGAAGTCTTCTAACTTATTTTTTACCTTTTCATCCCGCATATCAGGGTATAGACCAAGACATAAGACATACCGTATTCCACGTTTAACAACATACAAATATTTCCCTTAGTAAAATTCGAACATAAAAATATATTACCTGCTAATTTTCATTTCAAACTACTTACAATTTGCTTAACGTCATAATAGCCTGACGTCATAAAACTTCCCGACAAAGGGCGGACTGCGGAAATTGGGTCACCGTAATGAATGCAACTGGAGTACTCTTGAAATAAAAGTAATAAGACCAATTTGCTTTATATTTATTAGCAATTTAAAAACCTTGGCTGCTACTTATGAAAGTTTTGGGATCTTTTTAAGCCCAGGGCAAATATATAAATTTATTCAGGTATTTACGCGTCTTTTAAAAAAATCTTTATTGAATATTTATAAGCAAATTTGTTGCAATATATATATGTATGTAAATTTTACATAATTCATGATATAAGATGGCATATTAAAATAATAATAATTTTATACTCATATATGTATTATAATCTTGTGTGAATAAATACATTAGTAACGTATATAAATATATTATAAACTTTAAATATCAGCGAATTTTCGTCTCACGCATACAAGATTATATCAACCTGCTTGAGATAGTTCCGCCAAATTCGTCATGCACACTCGTTCTAACATATTATCCATTAAATTTCTTAATACATCAATGTTCATTTAACATCAATTATAATAGCCATAAGGCTGATTCTATAAAGAATCAACTTGATAACACTAGAATATAATCACTACTATACTAGAACAAAGGACGTAGTAGAAACCAGGTCACCATGGCTGTAACGAATGCAGCCGGTGTGCTCTTTCTAAAATAGCTCCAGCCCCCATAACTGGGTCACGTGATGCGTCTTCAATCAATTTTCTACAAGATTACTACATATCTACACTTCTTTACTAATCAATTTGCCAGAACATTGTATATCATAACTATGTTCAAATACATGGAGGCTATTATTTTACGTCAATTAGACCTTGATTATAAAATGAAAAACTATAACTTAGCATCTTCTAACTATTAAAAATATGCCTTCATGATATTTGAACAAGCTATCTCTCTAGTTAATGCCATTGTGCCATAGACCGTATTAATTACATCAAAACATACGCTATTTATATTCTTTGTTTTATTACGACTCAGACACTTTATTCCTTACATCCATAGTAAATAAACACAGCATGCATCTGTTAGAGAAATAATCGACCTTTCGAATTTAGGTCAAAATATACGATTTTTAGATACTTATGTTTTTATTTCGTTGAAATGAAATATTATTGAAAATATCTTATTAAGATAGATATATATATATATATACATATATATATATATATATATATATATATATATATATATATATATATATATATATGTGTGTGTAGAATTATTATAATAATATGGTCATTGATTTTCTTAATCGCTCATATTAATTATATCACTTTACAATTAATATTTTTTATAATATGTTTTTTAGTTTCACGCTTTTATCCCGCATAGCAAGGTAGACAGAAAGTACCTAATGTCGAGACAATCCGTACTTCGCCTTCATCCGAATTCGATACAACGCGTGATGAGTGCTGCCTAGGAAGTGAAAATATTTAAATATAATCACTCCCCCTAGTGGGGGGTTCCACGACCGATCGCGTTTACAGTCGGACGCTAGCCCACTGCGCCACAACTGGCTTCAAACTAAAACTAATACAATATTAGTGATATTAGAAAAATGGAATATCACTGTTTTTTTCTATGTTTAACATTGTGCTAGATCAAATATCAGAGATATACATATATATATATATATATATATATATATATATATATATAGCGTCACGCTTTTTATCCCGCATAGCAGGGTAGACGGAAAACACCAAGTGTCAAGACACTCCGTGTTTCACTTTCCACCGAATTCGAGACATTGCGTGTTGAGTGTTGGAACTCAACGCCGCACTTTATCTTCACCAGAGCGAGGAAGTGAAAATAATTTAAATATAATCACTCCATCGAATGGGATCGAACCCACAACCGATCACGTTTACAGTCAGACGCTGTCGAACGGCTCCACGACATATTTTTAATCTTCCATTATCAAAGGTAAACTATCGTGTTGTGTTATGTACTTAGGTCTATCCATTAATTAGGACCCAGGTGTGGTTTCAGACGGTTCTGATCCTAAATGTCAAAGCCAAATTTCAACATGCTATGTTTTCCTTTATGAGAGACATCCTTTATTTATTATTGAGTTTACATGCTACACCTTTTGTATTATAAATATAATCCAATTAAAAAAAAATATTTATAACTAAAAGCAGCTTTACATTTTACCTAACTTAACCAAAAACAACCACAACTGCGACTCCGTTAACTGTTTTTATCTATTTCCGTTAAAAATCAACACATTGCCTGTTGAGTGGCAAACTCAACGCCGCGCTTTGTCTTGCCAGAGCGGAGAAATATAAAAAAAATATTTTATCATTATACATGTTGTATTATATATAATTAAAGAGAATCAATTCTTGTCACTCAGAGACAAGCTACTGTCAAGACTCCGTGAACTGCTTTTCATCCGAAATCAAGACATAACGCGTCACGTGGCAAACTCAACGCCGCAGCTAACCTTAGCGGAGAAAAAACAATTAATTTATTTTATCATTTTGAAGTATTAGGTAAAGAGAATCTTATATTTTCACTTGGATCAGAGATTTCTATAGTGAAATTTAGAGGTTCGTGGAAACTAAGGGAACCGCGGAACTTAGGAGCTTCTTGGAAAAGTAACTAAAGTTCCATTGAATTATTTATTTTAGGCTGTTAAGCGATACTACAGACAATTATTTAACTAATAGTAAAATAAATTCAGGCCCAAGACATAAGGTTCCTTCCATACATTAAAAAGTATTTCGTGTACCTTCAGTTACGTGGAATATTGCGTCCATAGTCGTCTTTGTTAACTGCTGAGAAACAAAATAAAAAAAATACTTATATTAACTGTACTAGCAGGTACAGTTAATATAAGCATTTTTTTATTTTTTTTAAAAGAGTAGACAGAAAGTACCGAATGTCAAGACACTTCGTACTTCGCTTTCCACTAAATTGTATTGTGTGTTAATTGATGGAACTCAATGCCTTACCAGAGTGAGGAAGCGAAAATAATTTAAATATAATCACTAATGAAAGATATATGAAGCCAAGGTAAGTGGTATGAGAGGTCGGGGGTGACCTCGGTTGACCTTCGAAAACACAGTATCGAAGATACTGGAGGAAGGTCACATAAAAAGCATGAGGACCCCCCGAAGGGCATGTAAGAAGGAATGGACGAGGCGAAAGAGGTATGCAGGGACCGTAGCGTTTGACGTTACGTGGTCTCTGACTATCCCGCCAGGGATAAAGCGTGAAGATAAAAAAAATCACTACGCCAGGTGGAAATCGAACCCATAACTGACCGCACTTACAGTCAGACGTTGTCCTATTGCTTCACTACCAGCCTTATACAAAGCATTTCCCCGATTGTGATTTGAATCTACAAGTATTAGTGCAATCAAACAGATCTGCGATGGCTTCCACAAAACTTACTTACATACAAAGATACGAATAAATAAAGTTTATTGTATTCCAACCACGTGTGCATAGTGCAGGGTATGCTTATAAGCAAACAAGTAATATAAATCGATATTGATAAATTTATATATTATTATATATGGTGTTTCCCAATAGGGATGAAAGGATTTTGATAGCTCACAGCCGCCATCTTGGTTGTTTAACATTTGACATTTGTGTTGTTTTGTGTTAATTAATGTTTGCCATTTAATCATGAACAAGTTTACGTTAGTTCAACGTTTGGAAATTGTCCAAATTTTCTATCAAAATTCGAGAAGTATTGTCTCTACTCAAAGACCATTTAGTGCTAAATATGGTCGTCATGATGCACAGTCTGAGCTCGCTATACGTCGCATAATCCAAAAACTGGAAAGTGAATATTCTTTGCACGATAGTAGACCACCAACACGACAACGGACAGACCGTAGTGAAGAAAATATTGCCGCCGTATCAGCCAGTGTCGAAGAAAATCAAAATGTTTCCGTTCCACGACTTGCACAAGAATTGGGCTTATCCAGAATGACAACCTGGCAAATTTTACGTATGGATCTTGACCTACATCCATACAAGGTTGTATTGGCACAAGAACTCAAGCCAGCAGACCATCGATTACGTCGTGAATACGTCGTCGTTACTGGAGTGAGTCAAATCCAAGAGTGGTTCATGAAACATCATTACATCCTGAAAAATTGACTGTTTGTTAAATCTCAAGTGTATGACAATAAACCAGCTACGATTCAAGACCTTGTACGCAACATTCGAGCGGCCATACCAGCCGAAGTGCTGCACGGAGTCATCGAAAATTGGACCGATCGTATTCACCAGTGCAAAAAAGTCGTGACGGTCATTTGAACTATATTTTGTTTAAATCATAAATAGCATAAAATTTCCTATCAAATGAATTCCATACCATTGAACACGAAATTCGAACATATATTATATGTTTTATTTCAATTTCAAAACATATCGTTCTTATTGGGAAACCCTTATTACGTCTAAATTATTTTTTTATACAAAATTTTAATACAAATATTATTATAGCAAATACAAACACATCTAAAAGACGAATAAAAAATAAAAAAATATCCATTAATAAATAAAAACTAACACAAGAGTATATTAATATTTAAATAATTACTATTGTTGATTATGAAGCATATAATTATAATGCATAATACATTGCAGGTCATATGTTTAATATTTTTTTTACAACTTCACGCTTTATCCCGCATATTCAGAGATAACCTCATGTCAATACACCCCGTTGACTGCTTCTTGCACGCAACCAAGACATTGCATGTTGAGTGGCGAACTCAACACTGCTCTTTAAGTTACTAGAGCGGGGAAATGAAAATAAAATGAAATATAATCATACCCCCAAGTAAGAATAGACCCCGCAAGCCGCGTTTACAATCAGACGCTGTCTCACTGCGCGTGCGTCTTAAGCGTAATTAATTATACAAATAATATTTTATTAAAACCTCCCGTGTCATAATAATTTCTTTTGGTTTAAAAAAAATTGTAATATTATTTAAAAAAATATCTTGAGTTCGCTTAAAATATTTTATTTAATAAAATTATATACCATAGTTATCCAAACAAAGAACAACAATACCTATACCAAAATATGTTTCAAACATTCAAAGCAACACTATAAAGTAAAAAACAAAAATTATTGTGCTTTAAAATAATAACTTAAATTACAGCTGAATTCAGTTAGAATTCGCTGCAAAAAAATACATTGTTTCATTTAGCTGATACACACACACACACACGCACAGAAATAAATCCGCGTTCAATTTGCATAAACCCAAATAAGTTATCTACGGATGCGTGTAAGTACAGCGGGCGACGAGGCTATGAAGCTACGTGGGGCTATCGACTATACAGACCAATATACGTTTTACGCAGGTTGTGTTAAGAGTTAGGCGATTGCAATTGCGGCGGAGTGTACCTCGCGTATGGGGGCAGGGGACGGGCGAGGAGGCGGAGGCGCTAGTGCGCAAATACGCGATGACTGCATACAATGACTGCCAAACATCGCATCCAGGGGACAACTCCGCGGCACGTGTAAGCGCAGTGCCGAACTTTGCGCCTCAACTTGTTCTATGCACTTGAAAATTATATCGACAAATTCACGTTAATATCGGAGCAAAATTATATTTCTTTCAACGTAAACCGACTAAACCTAATAAACTGCGAGTATCAGTAAGCTATGCGTACACAAAAGGCCACTAATAGCTGTCTATTCATAATCCGTAATAACAAAACAGAAAAATTTCCAATACAGCCCTGTAATCGCATTGTACGATAACGTCATTCACGCACACACGCAAGCGTAGCCGAAATTCGTGGATGTACTTTTCTAGCCCGCGTTGCTGTGTGCGCCGCAGTGTTGGTGACGGTGCGACAGACATATAGCCGTGTCGCGGGTCAGAGGGGGACAGAGAGATGTGGTACAGCTTATATAACGCATTATTTTTATAATTAACAAGCAAAAATTGAGAGATACGGCGGTGCGACCCTGGAAGCGGCCAGCGAACTCAACACGAAATTTGCACAGATCAAATGTGGGCGACCTCGAGCGACTAGTTGCACACTGGCGCACGCAGCACACTAGCACAGCCGTGCAAGAGGAAAACTCTACTTCCGTGTCATCGAGCAACCTTCCAGTTTTCATGCACCGTATCGATCGAGACACCTGAGGCCTTTGTTACGCTGAAAACTCGGCCGCTTCGAATTTTACTATTGCATTTGACTCCGTCGTTATAGTGTTAAAGTCCGTAGACCTTGATTCTGTGTAACACTTCCTTTCGCACACTTTTTCTACACCTTCCGTCTTCAAACAAAGAGCAAAAACTAATCTGAACCAGAAGTTACATTAATAAAAACGGCTATTAAATACACTTTTATGCATTCGAATATGACGTTGATAAAGTTTACACGTGTCAATCAAAAAATCAGCTATTTATATTCAAATGCAAGCTAATAAGTCAAACTGGATTTCAAGAAAACAAAAAGTTGATTTGCATACATCCTTGTGCTAGCCGAGCGGCTCGCGTTAGTTGCTATCTCGTTGTTTTCTAGGACCTCAACACTAATTGTCATTTCACTTGTATACAAAACGTATATTATCAATCGCGGCCGACTGCCTCTGTCACATCTAGAATTTTTAATCAGATTTCTTCGTGACACGCCTACTTAGCCAATTCGGTATGACTGAAGGACAAGGACTGTTTACAATGTTAAAAAGCTGCGTAGTTCTTCTGTTTTGGTTTTTTCATGCTTATAAATACTTTAATCAATTTTATTATAATTTACCTTTATCTAATGTAAAATGCATAGTGGACTAGTTGAAGACTAAAAACTCCACTATAGCGCAATGGCAGCTCGATGTGATAGGTATGCGTTCAAATTATAACTAATATTTATATTTTTCATATATTTAGATATTTGTCCAGATGTAGTTCTCAAAGTTGTGAAAAAAAATGAATATGCTTTACTTTTTTATTGGCTTATATGCTACGCTTTTTTCATAATTTTCTTGATAAAAGGCAAACTACATGTTTTGTTGCGTTTTCTGTTCAGTGCATATGGTTCTTTACGATTTCGTATCTTGACTTGTTTGATACTTTTACGAAATACCCGTTTTATAATTTTTTTTGGCGATCATTGGTTATCCACAATCGCAAATTAAACCACTTCTATGCTATATCTATATATATATATATATATATATATATATATATATATATATATATATATATATACACACACATTGTAGTAGTTTTGTAATTTTTATTAATGAAATATAGTTTTTCTTGGTCATTAAGACTGTGGTTTTTCTGCGTAGTGTACCTCTGCGATACTGTGCCTGTCTACACTGAGAGAACATCTATGTTCCCCCTAAAACTTGTTCTTAAATAACATTAGAAACCGCTAAAACAATATACAGCCTTTATAAACATCATCTTTTTAGACGTTTAAAATACAATAAATAAATATTTTATATTCAGTTTACAACTTGATAAAAAAAAGACTAAAGAAACCTGAGTAAAGAAAGGGCGAGTCACTTCTACAAAAAAATAGGTAATTCTATGAATAAACCTGTTCGAGCCGTTATGGAAATAGCAACATTTTGCATCTCACGTTCGTTAGATCGTTCGCGTCGTTGGTCTACTATCGTTTTATAATTTGATACTATTATTCTAATAAGTATAAGCTATAGCCATAAGATTTTTTCATTCCATTCACTATTCATTGATTTAATTTGTTTTTAATATATATAATGACAACAGTACACAATGCGTGTTGCCTGATTTCTGTCAATGTCAAAGTCAAATAATTTTATTCAAAATAACAAATTTCATTCTTCATTTTTTTAACGTCAAATAATTTACTACCAGTTTACTGAAGGCGATGCCTCAGACCTGAAAAGAATTAACGAAAGAAACTTAGCGGGACTTTCTCTTTTTTTACTAACTGTCAATAATTTACAATTTAATAATATTGATTACTGAAAATTATACCTTTGAAATAGACTGGAGCGAGCATTTCATAAAAGGATATTTAATATAGGTAACGCTGATATATACAAATAAAATATATCAAAATTTTAAAAAATATACTCCAGTTGTTCCTAGTATATCAAGTTTATCCTTGACAATTCCTCGATTCAGCTCGAATCAACGTAATTCGAATAAACTTAACTCTAGTGATTTATATGATCAATATTTCTTTTCATAGTTGTTCTAGGTGGCCGGGAGAAATCAACAAGAAATGACAAATAAATATCCAAGTAATTTAAGATTATAACTTTCAGTCATTTTCTATATACTATCTCATGATATTTAATTAGAAAAGAACATCTTCGCTTCCGACTGCTTACTGCTCGAAATCGAGACATCGCGTGCCAAGTGGCGGTTTATTATTATTTAATATCTATGTTTATTTCGTTACTTTGTTACACTGATACTAATTTAATTACTCAATTATCCCTATTTCGGACGGAAACTGGAAAACTGAATATCTTGCCACTTGACACTATTCTTAGTATACTGCTATGGGCCATAAAGCGTGAAGCTGCATAATAATTTTACTAAAGTCTTAAAAGCATTTTATTATGGTTAGGAGATTGGGGCTGATCCTTCTATTTTCACTCAATTTTATCTAGTCGATTTTATTTTTTTTATTTTTCAACTCGACGCCGTATAGTCACTGAAGTTAATTCCGACTATAACAATATTGATTGATGTACTCTTATTCTTACAAGAAGCAGATATAGAAAAGTTATTTCACGCATTATTCCGCACAGATTAGTGAGAGCCTATCTAGTGTCAAAAAACTCCGTTGATTGTTTTCCACCCAAAATCGAGAAAATGTGTGTTGAGAGTGGTGAGCTGAACGCTTCTATTTATATTATTAGAAAGGAAAAACGACAATACTTTCTTAAATATACCCCCAATGGGAATCGAACCCAAAACCAATTGCGTACATGCATAGATTAACAAAACAATCGAAAAAAAACCCAATAATATAACAATTCAGCCTTTAGATTAGTATTTCTTGAAAAATTTTTCTATAACGCGCACAAATACCTTCATACATAGATCTACGAAAATAAAATAATCAAACTATATCACGCCACGGCGTTTAATAATGAAACTGATATGCATTATTTAGTGTTGAAAAGTTTTTTTTTTATTTAACATCGCGTTATCAGTCACGGTGAACTCTATTCGAATGTTATCTGAATACCATATTCTCGGAAGTAAATTATTAATTTAAGAAGTTAAGGTTAAAAGAAAAATATATATTATTTTTTCTATAAAAAAAATTAAAAAATTTAGTTTTATGTAATTAAAAAGAAATCTCTATCGAAATCTGGTTATACGGTATAATTATGACAATCTTAAGTTACTTATTGACTACGAACAAAATAGGAAGCTGAAATATAGAATGTAAGTTCCTCGAGGAGAACAAGGATCAAGAAAGCACTTCCTGAAATTCCTAGGGAAATGAGGAATGGTGGGATCATATGTTTCAAACTTAAATAAAGTGGCTACTATAGAAATATAATTAACGGTCATAAATTCCAAGCAAACAACGTTGCGTGCGAAAACGTGTTTCAAATATTTTTTTATTATTTCTCAAATCTGTTTCGATTATGGGTGTTAATTGTTTCTAGTATGCCAGATATATATTGGAGAAAGAAATTATTTAACTGCAAAAGTAATATGATATATACATTTCTTTCATATTAAAAATCACATATCCAATAACAAATCATTATATTATTTATTACATAGTCCAATTTATATATAAAAAAATATAATAATATAAAATAAAAGATTTTTTAAATAACAAACCATATAAATAACTAAAAACTCTTCATAAAAATTCAAAATCAGTTAGTATTGCTTAATTTTTAAAACAATACATTGTAAATAAAATACATTAACACCAACAAAATACGTATTCGGTCACAAAAAAACTAAGTAGCTTCTATACAATAATTAATGCATAGAATAATCACGCAAACTGCGTTAAGTGGAAACCAGCCGCATACGATCGAAACAATCTATGATCGCATGAACTCGTTTGCGGCCCTGAACCTGCCACCTCTGTAGGTTGACGTCACCTCCCAAAACCGACCAATTGCATAATGTTTAGGCGTTTTTTACCATGTATTCGTACCATAGTAGGTTTGGTTTTACAACTAATAGAAATTATATTTGAGAATATGTAATTTGGTTTTATTTAAACTGTAGTTTTTGATATTACTAACAAGATAGGTGAAAATGTAAGTATGTTTTTTAGCTTTATATCCAGCATAGAAATTACCTAGTGTCACGACACTCCGTACTTTGCTTCCCGCCGAAATTGGGACTTGTTGAGTGGTGGAACTAAACGCCGCACTTTGTCTTTACCAGAGTGAGGAAGTTAAAATAATTTAAATATAATCAGTCTCCCGAATGGGATCGAACCCACAACCGATTGCGTTTACAGTCAGAAGTTGTCCCACTGGGCCACGACCGGCCTTAAGAAATTTCTTTATATTAATTATAATTTGCTATTCAAAAAGACATTTTTAAAGACAAAAAATATTTTTTTAGACAGGTCTACCTGTGACCACGGACTACTCTAAAGTGTTCGAAACGTCAAGTTTCCAAAAATGTATTTTCGAATGCCAAAATATACGCGATTAATACGTTTATAATAGTTTCACTTAAAATATGAGAAAATCGCGTAAATCAAATAAATTATTATTTACGTTGTTTAATAATAACGCCGTCATGTAGCTCGTAGTTATGGGTTCAAGTCTCGCTCGGGTTAAAATTTCGAAATGGTTTTGTCCTTCAATAAGCGAGTGAAGAAAATTCAAGGGAAAAATATTTTTTTAAGTACAGAATAATTAGTTGTTACTTAAAAAAAAGAGGCCGGTCGTGCCGCAGTGAGGCAGCGTCTGAATGTAAACGCAATTGGTTGTGGGTTCAATTTCCACTTGGGGGAATGATTATATTTAAATTATTTATATTGCCTCGCTCTGGTATGACAAAGCGTGGTGTTGAGTTCCGCCACTCAATGTCTCGAATTCGGCGGATGGCAGAGTACGAAGTGGCTTTACTTTGGGAACTTCCTGTCTATCCTGCTATGAGGGATGAATGTGTAAACATAAAACCTTTTCTTTAGGTTATTTATATAAAATGCACAAGACCGTTGAAAATATAAAAACATACATATACACCAAATGTCACTAATTTACTAAATTACTATGCCTAAAATAAATATATCAAATGATATTCTAAAAGGAATCAATTAAATAAAAGAATATCAAATCAAATAAAATAATAATAATAGAAAAATATAAGAAATTCATTTATTTCTTAAAGCACCATAGAATTTTCGTAGATATAAATAGATAACAGAACAAGATAAAAGATCACAGAAATGATTCATCCTAAGTTGAGTCGTAAATGCAACTTGATAGAATATAGCCGACCGAATATTTCCATGCGTTATTTTTTAACCTGAGCGAAACAAATACACTACTACGCACTTTACATACACATGTTATTTTTACCAAGAAATGTCATTTTAAATGGTTTTGCATTTAAGCTAAGTTATAATATATACATGTATAACGGTGCAGCTAGCAACCTTACTAAGTATTTACATGAAATTTATATAGAATTGTACATATTTTAGATAAAAATGCAAAAGTAACAAATAAAATTGAATAAGAATTTTAAGTACTTTTGTTTAGCTTCACGATTTTATCCCGCATAGCAGGGTAGACAGAAAGTACCTAGTGTCAAAACACTCCGCACTTCGCTTTCCGACGAAATCGAGACGACCGGCCTTAATTACCGGTAAGTATTGTTACATTTGCAAATAAAAGTAATAAAAAAATATATAAATTAGCCCCTTCCAAGATTTGAACCTGCAGCTCACACGTACAACTAAACCAACCGCACCTCCTGTTAACCCAGGATGGCATGAAATAAAACATTTTGATAAAAAAAGGTCTTATTTGTATGCACACGTCGTATACCTACACTTCCTCATGCGTTCATTACTAGGCACTGACAGATGCCGATAATTTTAATGATTAACGCACAACATTGTTCTAGGATGAGTCAAATGTCCATATTAGGCTTCGAGAGTGCTATTTAAAGTTCAGTTTGGTTTACGAATGGTATTTTTTTTTCGTTGTTTTTATATGTAGTATTTATTTTCTCATTCAATCAAGTCAACTATTGCTAATTTCAAATTTTAATTTTCTTACTATTATATTTGAAATGACCGACATATATAGTTTCTACGCCGTAGTGTAAACAAGCGGATGTGTAATAATCACATAACTTAGTTATATCCAGAGTATAGAACAAATGCTTATGCTTATTACAAAAGTACGTTTATTGCTTTTTTTAACATGGTGAAATTTGATATTGTTGGTCTACTCCAATAGGTCATCCGGTGTCCTTTCTGGACTGGCATATACCGTTCATATACCTACTAAAACCTTACGGTACTAAAACCACAACCAACCAGGAGGCTGATCCTCCTCAACCGTTACAACCTGAAACCTCTGGAAAATTCCAACCTTTCATGAACTCTGGTTGCGAAAGCTTGAAACAACGTCGTGGAGCGAAGGCGTCGAAGAAGAGGCCACGCTGGCCACTAGCCAGCGATCACAGAAGTATCTATCCAGGATTTCTTAAAAACCAAGAAATCAATAATTTACGTAGTAATCACAGTAGGGAAAAGCGCTCACTTAACTTAAACCGCTTATCAGTTTAAACACTGTACTAACAGGTTAGTCAAAGACCTTTTCTCATAATTCCTTTTCCGGCCGTTAAAATATTTATAAGTGATATCACACATAATAGAAGCTAATACTTACAAAAGTCGTAAATACATATATATATATATATATATATATATATATATATATATATATATATATATATATATTTCAGTAGGTACCAAAAGCGTGTTAATATGAATAATTAGTCAATTTTTCTAAATCCCCAATATATTTCTTACTTGAATATCTTAGAGGAAAATTAATAAGACCATGTTTATGTTGTCAAAAAAGTATTATAAGTATGTGGGAGGTATTACACGTCAGTATTTTAAGGCCCTACTCATACTAGTAGAAAAAAATCATTTAAAACAACAACACCTAAGCTATTATTATATATTGCTACACACATGAACCTTAGGCTAAATTTATATATAAATTTATATATATATATATATATATATATATATATATATATATATATATATATATATATATATATATATATAATGTTCTTTTTTTTAAACCCTATGATTGATTAAAACGGGTTTCCCTTTTAGTATATAGTGCGTTAAAATAATAAGTAGTTGCACTTATATTATTTTAAAGTAAAATTTCAGCGTACTTTTCCCAGAACAACGCAAAAGGATAAATGAATCTTTATTCTCAGAACTGTATCTACATTTTGGAACAAAATGCACTTCGTTACTTAACAGGAAGAAACACAAACCTTATTTGCTAATTCAAATTAATTATTAGTATAAAATGCATTTTTCATACGCACATGTTCACAATATGACTAACTGAAATATTTTTAAAAATAGCAATACATTAAACAAGCAAATAATTTAAATTCCAGCTACGCGCTTTACCCTACATAGCAGGGTAGTCAGAGACAACCTAGTGACAACACACTCCGGTGAGTGTTTTTCGTCCAAAATCTAGACGTTGCGTGCTGACTTATGTACTTTAATTAAATAAATTAACACTAAAATAAAGTAAATAAAAGGATAAATGCCTATGATTATCATAGAAAATATTTTTTTAAACTGAAAAAATTTAATAATTGAACTCCGATAAGCAACTAACTGGTATGTTCTCAAAACTGGTTTAGCAAGCTAAGTATATATATAAATCAATAAATAGACTCGATATATTAAAAAGAAATCAATACCTATTAACTTGACATACCTCATTGTGTATGCAATTTACATATGATAATAATCAAAAAGAAACTATTTTCACTTGACGCTATCAAATTCTTTACTCAGCTGTTTTAAAAGGTGTTCTTTATTGTAGTATTTATAGCTTTTATTTTTAATAGCTTTTAGCAGGTTCCTAGTTAGACAAAGTGCGGCGTTGAGTTTCACCACTCAATATGCAATGTCTGGAATTCGATGGAAAGCGAAGTACGGAGTAATGTTGACACAGTACTTTCTGTCTACCTTGCTACACGGGATAAAAAGCATAAAGCTAGAAAAATAATATTAATAACTTATAAAAAATGATAATTAATCGCCAAACTGTTATATAAACAATCCAAAGTATCAATATTTGAATTAAACCTAAAATATATTTAATATGATACAAGCCTAAGTCATCAATGCCATAAGAGAGATGAACATGTTACATAAAAAACTTGATACACTGAAGGCCAGTTTTAAAGGTCAACTCTATCGATAGTTATCTCGCATTAAACTCCATTTTATCATAAACTAGGAAATTCAAACTCTCTTAACAAGTGTTTCAAATAAACTTGTTGATTATCATATGTTTTATAGAAAAAATGTTTGTAATATATACTTTAATTTCTAGTCTAAAGTCTTCTAAATACAGACAAATTTCATCTAATAAAATAAAAAAAATTGAAATGGAAATTCTAAAGAAAATTAGCACTTGGCTGATCTTGATTCCTTTACCAAACTAATTCTGACAATTGTATGATATTCTAAAACTTTAGTTTGACTTTAATGCAAAATAAATTATTGTTTTCACAATAAGACCGAAAACAAGCTTTTGGAAATTACCAAATCCAATTCTAGTCCAATATTCGTGAAGATGAAGAATATTAATGCGAGTAAACAAACGATACAAGTATAATAGCAGTTTTGAGTATTATGTCTATAATCAATAAGGCTTGTTAATTTGAGACCTACCCGAGTCTAAGCGTTGTTATGGCAACGATCCCTTTACTGGAGTTTCTCAGGGCCTTATTCCGCTGACGAATTTAGATGACACCACAGACTTTATACAACTGTGATAAATATGCCTTTGAAATACATAATGATAGACATTTCTATATAAAGTAATAAAGGAGATGATATTTCTATTCCTTCTTTAATGTGTACAGTAATTATTATGTACAAGGCAAAAATTTTCAATTATGACGAAAACAAAATTGTATAGTAATCTAATTAGTAAATAGCATTTGACCACTCTAAACTCAAACATAATTAAAAATCTCTTTGATTCCTCTGTTAACTCAAAAAACGACATGATTTTTTTTATTTTTATTGATTAATTTACATAATTATAACCATACGTTATTAAAAATAGTTTCTACAAAGTCGAAACAAAACAGCTGTGACTTATTTCAATTTTCATAAAATTATAAAATTTATAAAAAAAAGCTATTGAGACTCGGCCGTGGCACATTGTGACAGCTTCTGACTATACACGTGATCGGTTGTTTGTCCGATTACCACTCGGGGGAGTGATTATTCAAATTATTTTCACTTCCATGCTCTGGTAAGACTAAGTGCGGCGTTTAGTTTCGCCACTCAACACACAATGTCTTCAATCGGCGAAAAGCGAAGTACGGAGAGTCTTGACACTAGGTACTTTCTGTTTAGCCTGCTATGTGGGATAAAAGCGTGAGGCTAAAAAAACCAATACTTTCTATAACAATGATAAGTTACGCATTGTAAAAATAACATTAATGTTACACACGCTACAATTTACTGTATGTACAATTATATATACAATATTTACGATACAACGCGTCATCGGGGTTTTTAATATATATTTGCAAGTAAACAAATAAACATATTAAATGTAAAATTACAATTTTTAAATAATTTACGCCAAAAAAATTATTTGTATTGATTTAAAATATATATATTCAGGCACTGTCTTATGTCTACGCCAAACCATAAAGGAGACATGAATCTAGTAATTTCACGTAGGCTTCTACTCTCTTTGCTGTGGCAAACAGACTAGCTTTGTAATCGACTCCTCACTTTGAATTTTAAGCAAATTCAACTAGATCGTAAGTGCTCCGTCATTTTATTTACGTATATGTGACCTGTATATTTGAAGCGTAATAATGAACACGACACTGAATAAACAAGTTTTTTTCCTTCGTACAAAGTTAAAACGTAACAAGTGTTAGGGCACAGTTTGCAATTTGTCTTATTACCACTTAGTACAACGGTGTTACGGGTTTAGACTCAGGTATAGGCAAATACTTATTGAAAAGGAATTTATATTAATTGATATCTAATTTTATAGCCATTCCATTGAGGTACTTTGGTTAGCAACATTTTGATAATAATCAAGTTTAATGAAAAGATTAAGCAATTCGAATATAATTTAAATAATTTTTAACATAAAACTAGATAAAAATCACGTATACGACGGAAATATAATATAATCAAGTTTCCTTTAGTTTCTTAGAAAATGAGCGCTTTGATGACGATTCTAGAACGATTTTTCGGTTAAAAATTACAAACCAGATTTGGCATTGAGTTCCACCACTTAACACGCAAAATATGACAGAAAGTGGAGTACGGATTGTCTTGTCACAAAGTACTTCCGGTCCACCCAACTACGCGGGATAAAAGCGTAAAGAAACAAATTGTAAACCATAACATAATGTATCAGGACATGAAACATTTAGATATATGTATATGCATATTATAATACCTGTATTATATGAGGAAGGTAGAGAGAACTTACTGAGAGTCATTTAATACCTATTAGTCTTTCACGTTTCACGCAATTTAGAGGTATTGCGTGTTGAGTGGCGAAGCTAACGCCGCAGTTTGCTTAAGCGTTCCGGTGAATCACTTTAGTTATTGCTACTATTTATTATTATTACCGTAAAGCAAGATAAATTTTAACTGCATATTATTAAATCTTTGATTTCTTCGAGTGATTCATACTTGCAGTCAATATACAAATATTTTCATTAAAATCATTCATTATAATATTTCTTTGAAAGACATAACACTGTTAACTAAAGCTTTATATTTTTTTACTTTTACGTTTTTTACCACTTCGCTTTCCGGCCGGAATCAACTTCAAATTATGTTAAATAACATATATTTTTTACAAAGAAAATCCAACGACTGTAAATGCGATTGATATCGGGTTCGGTTCCCGCTCGAAAAAATGATTATATTTAAAATTTATTTACATTGAAACATCGTAAGAACATACTCGGATACTGCCATAGTTATTGTAAAAAAATATTAAAATTATAAAATTTCCTTTTAAAATGTATTACTATACATTTTAAAAGGAAATTTTATAATGTATCTTCAAAGCCTTCGAATTCGGCGGAAAACAGAGTAAAGAGTGTCTTGACACTATTGACACTAGATACTTCCTGTCTACCTTGCTATCATTCGGGATAAAAGCATGTTGATAAAAAAATCTTTCTTATTGAACCATCCCTTACATTTTACAAATTAGGTAGAAAAATCCATGTAAAAGTGTCCACTATCACGCATAAAACAATAAAACAATATTACGCATTTTGCTTAAACACAATACAGCAAAGATAAAAAAAATATCTATTAATTTAAAAATAGATACAAATTATTTACACACTTCTAATTTAGATTATAAGTACTAAGTATAAATAATACAAAACAAGTATAGATGCGATTTCCATTATTTTCCGTCCTTTAGACTTTGACTCGTCTGATACAACCTTGAACCTGTTAATGTAACTTGTATGACAATTTAGATTATTATATTAATGTATAAAGAGGAAGTTTTTGTCATAATAACAGTGTGAGATTGTATTTTAGAAAACCAATTGTAGAGTCGGTGATTCTGCTTAATAAGTTGAGTTTGTAGAATCTAACTGTGGGACTGACAATAGTGACAGTATTATATTCATGAACAATAAGTATTTTTATGTCTCTTATTGCATTTATTAGGCATTTATAAAAAATAAATAACTGCCATATAATTGCAAAAAAAATTGCGAAATAATTAAATGTAAATTAAGCTTGGCGTTGACAACTGTATACATTACAGGAAAATCACCCTTTACAGTTTACGGGGGCCTTCCCTCGTGACGTAGCAGAACAGACTCTAATTGTAAACATGATTGGTTATGAGTTCGATTCCCACTAGGGGGAATGATTGTATTTAAATCATGTTCTCAGAATCTCAGAATCACAAAAACTGATCGATTTGACACTGGGTTCTCTCAATTTATATTTAGGATAAAACGTGAAGTTGAAACAAAAATTTTCATGTGGCATGGATTATCTGAAAATCTAAAATTTAAATGTTCTATACAAAATTCGTTTAAATTTGATGATTACTTTAGAAGATTCGTCAAAGCTTGTTGTTTTTGTGCGTACAATAAAGCAATAATTACACGTTCTTGTAGCGCTTTTTTTCTAGTTAAGTCCTTATATATAATAATTACGATGTTTATATATAATTTATATTTATTTAATTATTTCAATAAAGAATAATTTTTAACATTCTTACATTGAATAAATATTTTAAATTATATGTTTGTAAAATTTTTGCATAATAGATAATTCTATAAAGCTTTAATTTTCTAATTAAAATAATACAAATAAAAAGATTTGTACCTAAAATACTATATTATTACGTTACGGATCGATTATCGAAATGTTACCTTTTTTAATTTAAATATATATAAAAAAATTTACAAGTATACACGTAACGTATTTTTAAATTTAGTCTTCGTTTGGGCTCTCTAAATAGCATAACAGTAAACTGCTTTAGCTAGAGGAAAGCTCACAGGGGTGTAATATTCATAAGATTTATATTGCAGAAATGTTCTACATGAACTTTATGAAGTTTATAACTCTAGTTCATACTTACTTAAAATATATATATATATATATATATATATATATATATATATATATATATATATATATATATATATATATATATATATATATATATATATATATATATATATATATATTTAACGCAATAGTTAAAGATTGGATATGCATTTTTTTAATATGTTATATTACAATTATAATCAGCAAGCATATTTATGAGAAAATAATAAATAGATTGACAACACACAGTCCTTTCTGATTCAAAATTCTACAATATAAATAATATACTAATGTAATAAATATTGTAGAATATATTATTTCAATAAAGTTAATACGTCTTAAAACCAATTCACTTTTGGTCAAATCATGAAAGGGTAGCACATTGCAAATACTTTGCATAGTCACTATAGTGACCTTTAACACTGTGGATATCAGTTTATCATCCACGGCGAAGTCGAATATATGAATTATCGGAGGGAATTGAGCAGTGGGAGGGGGGAGGGAGTTCGGAGGCCCGTCGCAAATAGCAAGCTGCTGGCGTAGACTAGTGTACTTCCCGGCCAGGGCCGCACTTGTAACGCCTAGCTTAATATTTAGGTTAAATCGATAAGGGATGTAGATTTATTTATGCCGTAAAATTATATCTCTTGAGATTTTACTAACTATAAATTATATGTAATAATTAAAATATATATTTGAAATTACTTTTTTTATATTTAACAAATAAAAAATATATATAGTAAATTATATATACACCGCTCACCATTGGGGTAATCACAAATGGGAAGAGTTTGCCATTTTTTTTAAAATAAAAAGATTTTTCTTTTTATAATTAAAAAAATATTTAGAGGCATCAATTTTTATTGCTATTGCTTCGAAAATCTATTTTAAAATTTACAATCGTCCCCAATTATGTTGCTCAGACTGACTCATACGGAAATCAAGAAATGAATTTCTAAGAAACTTCCCAAGGCTCGTGAATGTTCCCCGAAAAGGCCAAGGTCTGTAAGCTCATTTGTTTTTATTTAAAAGGGAATCACTGTAAATATTGCTAAGTTACCTCAGACTTTCACAAAATGATTTTAACACGTGTATAGTATCAAAGGAAACACTTGTTTACGTGAAGCACAATTTTATGTTTTTTTTTCTTTTTTGCATAAAAACAATTTCTTCTAAGCTTCGTCTTATAAATTTAATTAAGCATTTAAGTATATGCTCTTAAAAATATTAATATGTCAAAATATTACAGATTATATTCATAATGGGGAAAATGAATCGATGATACATGTAACATGTTTAACACGAACGTGAATACTTTGTCTAACTCAAAATATTCCGACAAAGATACGGTATCTAAAATTGATACCTGTCCTTAGGTAAAGATTTAGGCGCCATTGAGGGATTGAAAAGAGCTCGTAGGGTGAGGTCGCGGGGGGTCGTCTCTTCGCAACGCGCCCACACGATCGTCATGGCTACGCCGAGTGCGGCCCTGCTTGGCCTTGCAATGGAATGGGGAGGGCATTAAACCCATCTACTTGCACGCTATCAGTTCTCGCTTGCCAACATTTTTGGCGACGCGCTTTCCGCGTTAATGTTCACTCTAACCCAGTTCAGATTCTGGTGGCTATTAGACAAGAACTACCAGATATAAACGCACTTCTGCGCATATTAAGTATTTAAATATTTAATTTATAAAACATAAGAAATGCATTAAGCTAGTAAAACTGGCATGTATAGCAATAAAAATGATATTAAACGGTCGTTACATTAAAAATATATCATTTATTTTCAGATTTTCCTATTGAGTAGTGTAATAATGAGATTCTATTTTGCTTTTAACTTTACGAATTGTCCACAACTTACTGAATAGATTCAAAACAAACGAGTGACTATTACTTTGTTCTCCACGTTTCGTTAATTTAGAGATACCTATTATGTCTTCATTTAAGAGTTCCAACGCCGAATTCTATCACAATAATCATTTCATCAAATATCATTTAAGTTTAATACCAAATTTTACCACTATTTTGAAAATGACTCTATTTTCTAATATTAATTTTCTACATCTCATTTAAATTCGTTACCGCAATTCAACTAACCATTTTGTGTTTTGAAAACATTTATATATACATAGGTAGTATCTAAGCCGAAGTCAGTAATTTTCAAGGCTGACATTGCATTCGAGCTCGGCGTGACCCAAGAGTTGATACATTTTTTGCGTTTGGATGACGTTTCGTCTATTATTAAGCTCTACACGCGTTATGCTCGCCTGGTAAATGGTAATGAAATCTGAATGCAGCTTATTCATTCTTGTTTAAGAATTGGACGCTTAGTAAAAAATAGTACTTTTCTAGATATCATTTTTAGTAGTTTATTAGGGCTTATTGACAGAACGATTAAATGTGTACTAATTATATAATATTTATTATTGACTCGGAATAGAAATAAAAAAAAATACGTTCAACTTTTTGGTACTCTTTTGGAAAATCTTCTAGAATATGTTTGTATAAGAATGCAAATAACATTGCTTGCGTGAACTTTATCACCCTTGCTACTGTGACGATGTTAAAACTTACATATCTCTTTTTACTTTATTTCTTACTTTATCTGACAGTCAGTAATAGTTCAATACGTGCACTTTACAAAACCTATTTTTCTTTATAAAAACTTATAAATTATTTTAATAAGTAATATTTGTGTAAATAAATAAAATAAAGTAATAATAAAAAAGTAAAGTAATAAATAAAGTAATAATAAAAAAAATAAATAAAGTAATATTTGTGTAAATTAATATTACTTTTTTGAAAAAACGTATAAAAATTTGAACGCAGCGGGATTCGAACCTGCGCCTTATAAGTTTTTTCAAAAATGTTTTCTAATCCTAAGTGTGGAATAACACTTTAAAAATAATAAATATTAAATATTACTTATTAAAATAAAAAACTTAAATTTACAAACTATATTTTTTAGGTTTAATTAAAAAAGGAATAGAAATACTAATATATTTTTTTTAAACTCAATTAAAAAAATCTCCTTAGCCGAAACCAAGGCGATACTCTAGTCTATAAAAACTAAAGCCGAAATGAGCTGCTCATCTAAACCGTTCATAGCGTGCAGACAAAACCTATATCTAGGCGACAATGAAGCCCACACAAAAGCGAAGCCTTATAACAAGCGGCCGCTTGCCAAATATTATCCACACGAGTACACTTTTTATATTTTTATATATGTTATATTATACAAGATCGCTCAAGATTTAACTTTGCCTTAACGAGATGATTTTTGAATATCAAATTATTTTGAAACAACTTGTGGCTTTTATAAAAATTTAATAACTAAAAGGCAATTTAGTGGAATCTTATAAGATAATTGAAACGTATTATAAAGTATATTTAATAAATAGACAGTATAAATATTATTTATGATTAAAAACATATGCATATTTCCTATCCGATATTGGTATAAGGAATGCCGGTTTTAACTATACAAGTATCGTTATCATCAATTATATTGCGCCCACTGTCCAGCAGTGGGCGTCGTGGAGGAGAGGGCGATCCCTCTCCATACATATCCAGGACAACCTTTTACAGATTGTCAGTATAGATACTATTAGTATACACAAAAATTTATGGCAGCTAAACACGTGAATAATTAAGATTGAAGTAATAAGACACTAAAACGCTAAATGTGAATGTAAAAAAAATATTAAAAAATATGAACTAACCTTCTTCAATCATTAAATAGTTATAAAAAATATTCCAAAAAAGATAATGCACAGAAAAAAGTTTTACGAAAACGAGCATATACAGGCTGTTTTCACATATACATATATTTTATATTAAGCACGTCCATTTTATACACCCAGGGCCAAAGTCGCACCTTTTACCTGTAAGTATCGATTTGCAGCTCATGCAATTCACTGCTAACTGGTACTGAGAATAGACTATTATATTGAATCCATTGACGTATTTGTACGGCACGACTTGCAAATTTTTCATACAAAAGGAACAATAGGTGAGGTTTTACGTATAATTTCATTGCTTGATACCACATCAGTAGAATATGAGGTTGCGTGCGTTTTCGTGCGTGCCCCGCGCCAGTTTCCTTTGCAGACTATGGGCGGCCTCGATTTCCAGCGCTTTTACTGTTTTAATTCTGTTCATATGAGGCGTTTCAGAAAATTCGTTTAACTTAGTATTATATATTTATGTTATCACGCATGATAATATTTTTAGATAATAATTGTAGTTTTTAATTTAAAATAATATTTTTTCAAACTTGCTTAAATATAAAAAAATATCCTGAAAAAATATATTTAAAAACATATTATTTGAAGATATAATAGCAAGAAAAAACATACACAATTTTGCTTTAAACTACGAACCAATAACCTCGTTTAGGATTAAGTCCTCCCCGTCAGAACTGTCCTGTTCCACGCCATTACGAATTGGGCAAAGCATGTTATTTTCTGAAATAGGCTTTATTTTTATTAAATATTTCTCTCTCAAGTTCTATTTGACATTATTTTTACAAAATATATTATTGTTGAACAAAAAGTAGCTGAGGCCGGTCGTGGCGCAGTGGGACAGCATCTGATGGTAAACACGACCGGTTATGGGTTCCATCCCCACTCGGGGAAGTGTTTATATTTAAATATTTTCATTTCCTCGCTCTGGTAAAGACAAAGTTCGGCGTTGAGTTCCACCACTCAACACGTAATATCTCGACTTTGGTGGAAAGCGAAATACGGAGTGTCTTGACACTAGACACTTTCTGTCTACCCTGCTATGTGGGATAAAAAGCGTGTAGCTACAAAAAAAATAGCTACATATTACAGCTACATAGTACACCAATTCGCTAAGCTAAAACCAGTTAAGGGAGTATCTTGATTGGTGCTATGTGGATTTAATAAGATGCACACAGTATATTGAATGATTTTAAAAATGTGAAAAACTATGCTAGGTATAGGTAGTTTTTGACTATTTTGAATATTTTTTATGTAAATGTTGGTAAGTTCTCAGGCTTGTATTAATTGTTCGAAAATATTATAATAACGATTTTCTACCATTTTGTTCAATAAATAAAAACCAAGCCGCTTTCATCAATTCCCAATTGTGTTACAAATGCTGATACAAATGTCAGTTCATTTCAAATATTATAAATTAAGAAATAGGGCAAAGTCAACGTTGGACGTTTTTTCGTAGACAGTAAGGTTTTTCAGTACGTTCTTATTGTCCTAAATTGAAATGCTTGGAAGTTCCCTCCCTAGTAGGCTCTCCATTTACCCTCCAGTCCTTGGAGACGAAATTTAAAGGACTTTTTAAAAAAAACTAAAAACATACAAATAAATCTCAGAAAAATAAACAGCTTAGGATTAATATATACAACTTTTTTCATATATACATTATATGAACAAACATTTAGTTGTAAATTTTTAGTATTCAGTTCTTAAAGTAAAGTCTTATGGAAATAGTAGAAATTTACTACATTGGCTAAAATAAATTCATTAGAGGACTATGAAGTTAAGAAAAATAATTGATTTCCATATTAAATAAAATTGAATTTATTTTCATTTATTTTTTTAAGCATGTTCTTGAAATATACATCGTAAGGTTAGCCACTCACATCATTTCAACGAATTAAAATAACAATATATAGTACATATATATTTAATGAAAATATATTTTAAATGAAAAAATACCTAGGTAAAAAAAGACGTGAAAACGCTTGCTTTTTATTTTGTTATATAACATTTTAATTTTTTTGTACATTTTCGTCAGATCAGCAATGTACGTTTATATTTGAGATGTAAAGAGAGATTTTTGTTTTCCTCCAACATGGGCTCCCTACCCCCGGGCCGGGTGGCGCCGGGGAGAAAGTCTGTCCATTCAGACCCAAACACGTGTAGGATGATAGGTTGAAGGTCATCCAAATTTTAATGCGAATTAATTGCTAAAAAGCTCGCTTTAAAGGCGAGAAATCATTTTGAAAAAAATATGTAAAGATATAAATTAGAAATATTTGGAGTGATATGGACATATATAATTTAATAAGTAATGATGTACATTTTAAATGAAACTATTTTAAAAGTATATATTGGTATTCAAAAATTCGTTTTTTAAAATTCGACGTTTACAACACTTTACAGTAGTCCGTGGTCACCGGTAGAAACTGAGGTGAGTCTAGTCAGGGTAATTTTTAAATAATTTTATTTAAAATGTATAAAAATTAAAAAAATCAAAGATTCCAAAACCCTCCTTCAGCAGGGCTCATAATACAAGTTACCTTACTATACAGCCCTATGAAGGAACATTCTATCACATATACACGTTGCAAAAATTTCAAACTATCGTATTTTACTGTTTAATGACTTGATAAGCGGTCCCGACCGCTTTTGGGATACCTGAACGTTTGTAATGTTGTTATAAAAGCGTTGCGTAGATGAGGTGAAATTTAGACTTTACAATTTTCCGCGATATAGAAAAAAGAAAAAATATACTTTAACACAAAAATATTTGTATTAAATTATCATTATTATTACATTTTTACTTCACTTTTAATTAATCTCTAGCAAATAAGAATATTTCAATTACAATCTTAATTAATCAACAGTATAATATCTATAGATACTATTTAACACAGATTTCCTAGTAGATATATTTATTACAAACTAAATTTTATTATACCAATTAAGGATAAGTAACGTATTAAAACTAATCCTTGAGAAAAGGAAGCGCGACATTGTCATGTTATTAAAAAAATATTACTTGTATAGCCATAACTTGTATTTCAGATGGACCCTAACAGGAATGGAGGTGTGAAACCGTCTAGACGGCCCTATAGGCAGGGTTTGGTAAGGGACTTCGCGGCCTTGAACTTTCAGATGACTTAAACAAATGAGGCAACCTCCATCACTTTTTACGTTCGTAATCCCTTAAGTAGGTCACATTTATTGTACGCAAGATCTTTTTTTCATTGACAGATATAATGTACTATTGATTAGTCGGAGAAAATCGTAATACATCAATTAGTATTCAACACGTATCTCCCTTCGACTCAAAGGGCATCGATCGACTGCGTTCAGAGAAGCTTAGCCACGGGTAGCGGCGTCAAACTTCATATAGCTACAATAACAACGTCCAATGAGACCTGGGCGTACGAAAATAAGTTCAGCCAGTTCCTAAACAAAAAAGAAACTGAAATAAACAAGGTCGGGGAATCAACGCCGTCGTCGCCGCCGCCATAAAGACCGACGGCCGTCCTTGAAAAGGGGGGTTCTTACAAATTGGGTTATTACAATGCGTGGGGCGTGGGTGGTCGAGACGGGACGGAGGACAGAGAGGGATAATATTTTGTTATGATTCCGGTAAACGGGTGAAAGGGACGAAAGGCGGGTGGGCGTACTCTGCTGCGCCACCCTTGGCACGCCTCTTCAGGAAGGACTCCCGTTCCAGACTGGGGTTCCGGCGCCGATCATTATAATTACTCTCCAAGGTGAGCCGGGAGCTGCCAGCCTAATCCAGGGAAAGCAACTCTATCGGGAATTTACCCCACAGCCCACAATCATAATACGGTCACCAAACATTAAAGTGAAGTCTACTATGGATAATTATGAAACTAATTAAATGCTCGTGTGACTCTCGCCACTTTACTTTTGATGATTATATAAACATTGTAATTGCAAGTCTCTAAGTTCAATTCCCAATCAATGTAAGCGATTCTGTGCAGAGATAAAAATCTATCACGACTTTTTTCGATATTAAACGATAATAGTGGTGGTCGAAACTTCTTTAACCAACGAACTAAGAACATGTTTTGTCAATATCTCCATATAAATTGAAGAAAAATAGTGTTTGTTTATTTGACGTTCTATCTTTACTTTGTGAGAAGTGAAAAATACATTAAACAAGCAAATATAATACGTATATACATACGAATATATAAAATAATAAGCAAACCTTTAAAAACACACTTTAATTTCATACTGTATTCTAACAATGTTCAAATTTCCAATAATTATATTTAATACATGTTTCCTTCCAAACGAATATAAAAATCGTTTTCTCAGAATTTAATTAAAACTTTTATACGTATGTTATAGCAGTGGCCGAGGCTTCAGGTGTCAAAGCGCCAGCTGCAGATGACATCGCTATTATATCGCATATAGCTGTATATTTAGGATGCTTTGTTTGATATCGAGCATCGAATGAATAGAACCCCAGATAAAGGCAATGGATGACACTATGGGAATTTGGGTCACTAGACTAGCTTTGACGTATTCGGAATTTAATCATTTCATTTTATTTATATTCGAGTCAATATTCAAATAAAATATGCTGATAAAACGTTGTGAAGCTTCATATACTTAAAGATTTCGCCTAGCAGATGAAAACGTAGGCAGAACCTAGTATATACTACAACTTCTTTATATCCTCACATTACCGCGTATGAGCCAATGGAGCCTTAAAAGCATTTAAATTTCTACGTTCCGCAACGGATTATATATATATATATATATATATATATATATATATATATATATATATATATATATATATATATATATTTATATATGTAAGAATATATCTTACCACCTTCAGATCAATTTTATACTAACACTGTACTGTAACTATATAATGCCAAGTAATCGATAATAACGACTAATAACGACAGATGCCTTGAATAATAAATATCGATTTGGCTGTCATCAATATTGTATTATTCAAAAAAAAATAAACATTTACAGGAAAAACAATAAAAAAGTTAGCACTTATTTCTTGCACTCCGAGTATATTTCAATGTAATCTATACTAAAAGATTACAAATCGTCTAGTAACGTGCATCAAACGATCTGTTTGTTTAGACATTGATAAAAAAAGAAATGACTGATGTGACGGATTTCATTTGATTTTGCTACAAACATACTCAAAAAAACATCATGTAAAATTTAAGTATCGACAATTTTGTGAAAGTGTAAATAGTAATTTAATGTAATATGGCACTTTATTTAAAAAAAATATGAAATAATTTATACACTTTAAAAAAACAATGAAAATATTAAAATAAAAAAAGTTGTATTTAAAAACCCTAGTAATGGCAACCTTTCTTTAATACGCTCATCATACATCAGCTGCTTCTACTATCTATATTACTACTCGGCAAGAAACGAGACCCGACTCCTTGCAGTGTAATAATATTTTATTAAAACTGTAGTCGTCGATTCAATTTGAAATAAAATATATGTGAATGTTTTTAATGACCAGATTAATTGTGTATATTTTAGTATCCAAAAATACATTTTTGAAAACCCACAATTCTAAAATGCATTTCCGTATACCAAAATGTACGCTGTTAATCCTTTTTAAATAGTTTCATTTAAAATGTGTAAAAATCACGTATTTCAAAGATCTTATCAAATATAATATAAATGATTAATATCGCAATTGTCTCTTCAATTTAATTCTTCTTTTTAATTCATACCAAAAGAACTGCAAGGACTTATTATAGAAATTTCACTCAGAAGTGAAATATTGAAAAAACAAATAATCCTAAGAATATTTTAAACAAAAAAAAACCATTTAATTAAAAACTCCAGGATATCTCCTCGTAGCGCTCTCTTATACTCCTCAAGGAATTTACATACAGTATTTTATCCTTCGATGCCCAGTAGCCCTTGTCTGCAATACATAGGAAAGTTGGAAAGATTTTCCCAATTTTACTTTATGTAACAAAAATAAAGGACATGAAATAAATAAATAATAAAATATAACATACTAACGTCATCGTATTCGTGTATTTATTTAATTTTCTCAAAAATAATTGATATTTAAACAATAATTTCTACATACATATTATTAAATTAACAATATAAAAAAAAATTAATAACACACACACTTGTTCCTAGTGCAATACGTTTACAATGGATTATGTCAATTACCTCTCATTATACAAAAATATCTTCAGCGCTCGTTCGTTGCCCTCGATGACAATAGATTACCACCAAAACACGCGATTGTTTTTACACTTAATATTTTCCATGGTTTTGCTCGTATTTAAATATTTTTTTATTTATGCTTAACATAACTGGTATCGTCGGTTATCCCGATTAGTCATGAATTGAGGTGAAAAGACTTATTTAAATTTAGACGTTTTCTGGCTATTTAAAAAGTTTTCTAGTTTGGCTAAAGAAGTAAATCAATATATCACGTTTGCATGTAAAATGCTTCCGTTCAGAGTGACTTGTAGTAGGCTAGTGGACATCGAAAGATATTTGACAAGTAGATTCCTTGGGAAGTATCAGAGAGCAGTATTAGAGAAATTACCAGAGTTTTCTACAAGAATGGGAAAAACGAGATTTTTCGTTTTTTTTCTACAGATCATAAAACCAACTAAACGTAGTTGCAAGCGATGGCTCATGAAGTGATAAATCACTCAAACAAGTTTTCTCTACTTACCACGGCCAGCGAAAGATATTTTATTTTGAAAAAAATAATGAAAATTAAGTAATGTTATCACAATGCTAGACTTTAAAATTAAATATAACCGTATATATAATAATAAACGTTTATATCTATATACGTTTCATATAGTACACAAATACATACGCATACAACAATCTTTAGATATGTACAACCCAGCTAACTCCTCTGACTCATTATATCGAACTTATTGAATAAAATAACGCTATGCCTGAAAACTTGTTGAAAACTCTAAATAAACTATTAAATTATTTATACATTTAAATTTTCTGTTAGTATTTACAATACACAAAATGGACAGTTTTCTTACTCCACTATTAAAACTTACTATTGAAACCTCTTCAAAAGGGTGCAAAATAGTTTAAATTTAAATGAACGAATGCACAAGTTGAGGCCCAAAATTTCGTTAACGGACTTCGAGGCCTGAGGCCTTGAAGTTCAATGTATTCATCGGGGTCTAAATTCCAATGGCATCGTGGTGACGTAAGATTGCGGAGATCGATGCGTGAACGCCCATAGCAACATAGTGCGTCGCTATTAACAGTAGTTTACATGTCGCTTGAATGTAGAATTGTGGAATTAGTTTAATTTAACAATTTTTTTTTATTACACACATCCCTAAATATTTGCAATTAAGGCCGAAAGAACTTACTTATATATATACAACATCTAAACAAAACCTTATTTCTCTTTTCTTGTCTATTTAAGAATCCTTATTAGTACTAAATAATGTTACTGATAATGTAAAAATTCAAAAAATATTCAAAGAAGCATATTTCATGAACTACCTCTATTATGTACAACGAAAAAGCCACTAGCGACAAAACAAATGATTACATATTTTGTGTCATTACAAAACGAAATTATTCTACAGTTTCTATATAGAAAGGCAAACGTTGAGTTTTGTACAAATAAAGGTACCTTTTTGTCCATATATTTACATAAATCTTTGAGATATGACGGCATGTTTAGTCTTACCACTTTACATATATAGTCGAACATAGAAGTAAAAATATATGTCATTGAGATAATACATTACCATTATTCTTGCCATGCCATTTCTACTTTATGTTCCAACTAACAACCAGACTCATCATCTAACCATATATCAACATTTATACGACAGGTAACCCTTACCCCAAACTATATAAATAGACAGACTGATAGTAACACCCAAATGATACATCTATTATTCATGTAAACCCCGCTTAACCTGCAACATAATGTGATAGCACATTCGCATATCAAATGACTCGTGGCGATTGGCAAATGAAACGGCTCGACTTAAAAGTTTGCTGATACATTACCACACACATTGCTAGGTAATCTAAAGATAATCTTTTGGGTTATGATCTAAGTGTACATACGAATACGTGTAATACTATACGCCTTAGTAAAGTTTATGTCAACTTATAGAAGGTCTATGTCAAACACATGGTCTTGAAACACTAACCAAACTATACAAAGTATGATAAAGTATTACACACAATTCTTGTAAATAGACTTTCAACATTTTTGTAAGATACGAATTTGAAATTTGATGTAAATCAATAATAGATTCCCAATACCTACTCTTTTATATCCGTAAAATTTAAACAAAGAAAAGACTAGAAAGATTATTTTAAAATATAAATTATTTTCTAAACAGAGTAGTTTTCTGTACGGGACAGTTTCTTGAACTTAAAACTTCAAACATTTAATTTAGTTATACGGTTTACGCATATATTGTTGCTATGTATTTTTAACCTACACGCTACTATCATTATCAAGTGCCATGATTCACCTCTGAGTATACCTTACGCGTAGTTGTAATAAATCTTATGCGCCATTTTACACAGATTCGATATATCGATATAGTTATAACTATGTATACATTTTTAATTAAAATTAAATACAAAAAAAATATTTTGTGAATACTAGTTAAAATAGAATTATAAATATTTTTTTTTTAAGCAACCCCAAATTAAATCCTGCATACTAGGTTTACAGCCTGAGACAAGCTATGCCATGACTTTTCGCACGAAAACAAGACATTTCATGCAAAGTGGTGACGCAACTCAACGCCGCGCTTTATCTTGTCAGCGCGGAGAGAAACAATCCTCTGAATGGGAATCGAACCCACAACCTCTATAATCTAATGAACAGCACTATTAGTGTTCAATACAATCAAAGCACGAAATTAAACAATTTGCAAAAGCGTAAATAATAAATGAATGCGATTTTAATCAGTAATAGGAACGACATTAGAGCTCGTCTTATCTTATTTAGCTGTAACTAGAGAGCTGAATGAAGTTCCAAATTTTAGGCCTCTACAAATTGGATCGGTTGTAGGTTCAATTTCCACTCGAGAGAATGATTACATTTCAATTATTTTTATTTTCCCCACTCTGGTTAGATAAAACGCGTCGTTGAATTTCGTCACTCCATACGCGATTTCTCGAATTTCGGTAGGAAACGGAGTATGGAGTGTCTTAACACCAGGTACTTTCCGTCTACCCTGCTTTGCGGGATAAAGGCATGAAGTTAAAAATATATATAGTATATACTAACATACAATTCTTAACTGTCGAAGTCTTAATGGGTAACGTTTAAAATTAAATAATGACCAAGTTCGTTGGACTCTACGCGTGTTTCATAACCACATTTGTAGTTGCAACGCAATAATATCCTCAGCAACACGTTTATCATAAATCTCATGTAAAATTATTTATAGCGCGTTGTTCCATTGTATTTCTGATTTTATTATTTGAAATACAAAAATAAATTTGCACAATTTTCACAAGATTTAACTATTTTTCATATTATAAGTTTTAAGAAACGTCTAAGCTAACAAAACGCATATATCATATGTTCGAAGTGACAGAAATAAAAACACTTGCCAAGTATCATACCTTTGTCACTTTCTGATCTCTTAGTAATATAGTTGGTCAACTGACTCAACGAATACTTTGTTCCACTACGCAATATAAACGTATATATGTATATTTCAATTTGTATAAACTAATGATTCCAATGGAAACTCCTATTTGCTGCTATAAAAGCATCAGTTAATTATTACTTATTTTTTTTAGCTTCACGTTATTTATCCCGCAAAACGTGGTAGACAGAAAGTACCTAGTGTCAAGACACTCTGTATTTCGTTTTCCACCGATTTCGAGACACTCCATGTTGAGTGGTTGTCTGCCTGTCACACTGCACCACGCCCGACCTCAATTAATTACTTTTAATTTATTTTTATGATTATCTTTTTAAAAATATCAAAATAGAAAATAATAATTAACTTCAATATAATTCCATGCAAGGTGCTATTCATTATTACCAGTGACTATTATAAAATATATAATTTTACACCTGTCTTGACAACAAGTAACATGAAACGGTGCTTTGAACAGGGACCCTCCACAAAGAAGTTGTGCAACCAATTACGCATATCATATTTAACAAAATTTTTATTGAGTTTTAAGTTGGAAATAGTAAAACGAACTTTTCCGCATTTCTTGAAAAACTTATAAAATATAATAATTTTATCAATAATAAAGTAGCATGTTATAATATAGCTATTTATATGTATTATTTTATAAAAAAAAAGAGTGTTTTGACATTAGATTCTCTCTGCGTTTCTTACTATGCGCCAAAAAACGTCAAACTGATACAAAATGTGAAAATTAAACGCATCTCCTGTTTTTTCTAGCTTCACGCTTAAGCGTAAAGCGGAATGAATCCCGCACAGCAGGTCAATCAATGGGTACCTAATGTCAAGACACTTCGTTCTCTACTTTCGCCTGTCTTCGAGACTCGATATAACTTAACGCTTTATCTTACCATATCTCAAAGCAAGCAATAAAATTAATGTTTTTAAAAAAAGTCACGAATGAAATTCTAACCACAAGTTACATTCGTCGAAACTCATAAAAAATGTTACATGCGCGGAAATACGCTGTACAAAGAATTATGCAGCTGTCTTAGAGATAAGGAATTGATAAGTGGATAACGAGCTAGACGTTGATACTGTGTGGCGCCACGCAGAAAAATTAAAAGGAAAACCAACGCTAAGTAACTTTTTCCTTCGAGTTACTGCGTAAACTATTATATTTAATCATTATAAAAAATTTTGTACTTATTGATCAGTAAAATTATTAGAAATATTAATATTAGTTGTTAAGTCACGATTGGCTTTTTTATTATAAAACACTTGTGGTATCAAACAAACGTTATTACTCCTGTCAGTTATGTATATTTATCATAACAATTATACTAAATGTATAAATAATTAACTCAACATACTAAAAGCAGAATTACATTTTTGTATACTGACTTGATTAACGATTCTCACCATTCACAGGGAAAGGTAATCAAAAAATCAATTCGTAACGTTTATAAAAAAATAAGTATTAAATAGTCAATCAGCATATTACAAGCGTCACAAGCCAAGCTGGCGGCATTACAAACAAAATACAATATTGTATAATACATGACGCAAAAAGAGCCGATAGTTCAATCAACTGTGGGACTGCAGCGTTCTTTTTGTACTGCCTAGATTATAATTTAGTCATCGCTCAGAACAAAAAACAGACAAAAACCACGCCTGCTAGTCTGCCATATCTATATCTATAGTAAATAAACAGTAGAGAGCGCACGTGTATGTAACAAGAATTTTGGAGTCATGTGATATATACGTATAAGTAACTGTAATATAACGTATAAGTAATATAAAAACTTTGCGTTTCGTTTTCGCTTAATTATTGTTAAAATAAAACAAATTTAAAATATAATGCATACTGCTTGCTAAATATTATTAAGAAAGGCACTCCTTGGAACACTCCTTGATTGTAGATCTTCTACAAAAATATCTTTGAACATAACTTAACTAAAGCTATACTATTAAACTATTTAATTTTTATATTCTCACAGTGTCTGGGCGAATCAGCAACAAGTAACATTAAGTAGGCATTACAAATCCGCTAGCGATTACATATGATGAATTGACAGATTTAATATACGGAAGTTGAAAATGATTTTTCATATCAAGATAAATGATAGATTTATCTATATAGGTATAATGCATACCATATCGGTATTATGTAAAAAAGGTCAATATTTTAATTTTAAATATTCTTATTTGCAAATTTTATTAACATATACAAGATGAAATTCAATAAATACATCATAATGCTTTCTGCTGTTAGGTGCTTAATGTCGTTAGTTTGTTAGATTATTTGACAATAATCACGACATTAAGCAAATTCACTAAAAAAATAATATTAATATCACATTATCTTATTTTTTATTGTAAAATATATGTAGTATAAGGTAAAGATACTAATAACTTACTCTCTTATCTAGTAGCTTTAATAATACATTATGACATGATCCTCGTATTATTACTAGGGTTGTTAACGAATTATTAACCTATTATTTTTGAACAAAAATTGTTGCATCCCATTTCTTATACTTATGTATAAGAAATATTAAAATCGCAAGTGCTTGTCGCTAAGGCGAGCTGACTCATCATGAGGTCATGCTAGAATATGTAATTAATTAACTTCAAAATATAAAAGAAATCATACTTTTCTTTTTCTTTCAAAACAAACAATTCCTACATAATCGTTTTAAATCATATACAGATATGAAAATGTGTTATTAAACAGTTCACTCTCTAATCACGATAGTTATTCTTCAACCAATTACGACTAATCCTCATTGCGCTAGTCGCCAAAACATAGAATGAAAATAAACTCGAGAGTTCGATAGCCGGAACGTTTCTCACGAGCATCTTTTACCTGCGCCCGCGCACTTCTGTTTATATACAAAACGTATTGCAAAATATAAACTCGTGTGTGAGACACGAATACACGAACACGAAAATATTTTCAATTGTGGGTAATACTTTAATAACTGTATATTTTACATTAAAATTCACGTATAATATACATAAAAAATACAAATATAATAATTACAGGAATAGTAATAATGAAAATACTCCTATTATAAGAAATACATACTTTTTTGTATGAGTCTTATCATATTATAGGGTTTTATAGTATAAAAGTTGAAACTAGTTTATTTAATGAAGCGATACATAAACATTAATTTGCATTATATATGCAGGATACGTTGTCAATAAAAAATATATTAATTGGCTTATTACTGTTTTATTTTTCTTCATAACAGATGGCAATAATTAAGCAAATATAAAAAGGCACTTATTTCTTTTAAACTATATATAGTTTATTTAGAAAAAATGACGAAATTGATTTCATATTTTCAATAATAACTATAAGATCGTTACCTTCCAGCATAGACACAGAAAAATTCCTAAGGAAAACTTCTTATGACGTTTCAAATATTTTCCAGTAATTTCAGTAATCAGTGGTCACAGGTAGACTAGATAAAAAATCCATTATTTGTATATAAAATACAAATTTACGTAAACATTCTCCCATATATATTAATTATAGTTCTACGAAGCGCATCTGCTACATTGCGCTACGATGCACCAATGCAACGTAGCAATGCAGCTACAGATCTACGTACGTAGCGATGCTACGAAATTGCATGTGCAAATTTCTGCAACTTATTTCAATATAGTATTTTGCTTCTAATGTACAAAAATTGTGCTATTGGTACGGTTAACGTATAAAGGGGACATTTTAAAAATATGCAATTCATAAAAAAAAGATATTATATACTTTTTTAATAAAAATCGTCAAATTAGATTTGATTATCAAACAGATATATTTATTTACTAAAATTATTAATTTAAAATCATAATTTTTATATGATATAGGAATTAGTAAGTCGTAGTTTCGTGAGAACTACACACAATCCACTATACATAACATGTAAGTAATATATATTTCGATAAATGTGCACAGCAGATGTTCGATGTGAATGACTTCTAGTTCTATCGAGCTTCACATGCTCTTTGCTATATTTATGATAAATTGTTACTGCATATTTTATAATGCGAGTGAATGAACTAGAAAAGAACATGTGCTAAATGGTTTTTACTTAAAATATTTTTAGTAATTTCTCTTTTTTAACCTATTATATAAGATTATTTATGAAAAATCAATTTAATATTCATGAAACTCCTAAATGTTACGCAAACTAAATGAATTTAACTGAAATTATATATTTAGTATATCCACCATTTGGTTCTAACAGTTTGTGTTAATAATTTTCGGATCATCGTACCATTCCATATAGACAAAAAGAAAGCAAGTGGAGGTATACTACATATGTTAAAACGCTAAGAATATAGAAAATAGAATAGAAATTTTTATCCCAATCTAAATTGACATGCTATTAGCAGAAGACAAAAAACAATCTATTTATCTAAGAAAACCTTGCAAAAACATTACTCCACTACTGTTATAAAATGACCGCACGTGTCCGAAATCGATGATAATACAATATTTTTTGAGCGCGAACCTGATATCCTTGCCAGGGTGACCTGATTAAAAAGAAAATAATTTTAAGCGATACCTTTTATATAAAAATCCATAAAAATATATACATATAATACTGAATAACGATAAAAACTACATCCACCGTTACAGTTAAAAGAGACATCAAAGAGTTCATTAAAAAAATATTTTTAAATTTAAAAAAATCTGGTCCTATCCTATCCTATCTATATCTATATGTGGAATAATATTTCAAAAATAGTAAAACATCAAATAATTATCAAATATTTAGAAGTACATCAACAAACAAATGCTACAAATATACCGAATGTCACTGTTACAATATCATAACACGCCTTGACCCATTTCGAGTTGACCCTACATAATCTAATTCGGCGATACAAAGACATACAATATTGTTTCACTTACGCCGTCCCTTGACTGGTTTCCGTCTGATTATAGCTCGCATTCGACTAAATGTTAAACGTTCTTATTTATATTCATACCCCTCATCTGATACACATTTCATGAGGTCTCATAAAAAGAACTTAGTTAATATGCATGAGAATATGTTTATTTAATTTTCCAGTTTACGTCAATTATTTCAAACGGTAAGATTTTACGCTGCCTTTGAATAAGTAAGCCTAGAAGGTGATAGGTAAAAAAACTATCAAGTAAACTCATGACGTCTGAAAACCAATGTCAGATATTCTTTCATAGTGCCTTACTTAGAAAACTAAACTAGGCATTCGTTCGTTCGTTTCGTTCATTCATAAAAATCAAGATGATGACACATTTTAAATGAAACTAATTTAAAAGCATTTGTGTATGTTTTGGTATTAGATAAAATTTTTAAAAATCTGACATTTCATATATTTTACATAGTCCATACTGCTTGAGAATTTCATAGTCTTTTACCTAGTTTTACTAATATCTCATTAGAACTACATGAATAACTAGATAGCTAGCTACTTGGTAGCTCTATAACTAAAAATGCGGTAGTAACAATTCGTACAACGTTGTGCCAAAAGAGTTTGTTTAGTCATTATTTACGGAACTTGAAAAAGAAAACTTTCATTACCCATCCTTTTAATGTGGAATGACGAAATAGACGTCTTCAATACTAAAAACTAAAATATGGAATTGATTAGCATTTTAGCGTTATATTTAAAATGCATCATGGAATTTTGTTATTTAAACATACACGTCTATATTATAATGGTAGTTTTTTTTTTCCAATTAAATATTTCTCGTTTGTACGAAGAATGAGTAAATACAGTGCAGTCAACCTTAAATAAACTAATAAAAAACCTTTAACATCACAAAAAAAAACTAAATGAAATCAAATGTTGACAAAAAAATAACTAACATATAAGCAATTTAAAATATTTCCATAGTAGGTATACTAGTGGGAGATGTTCCATAGTCGTTAATTCATGATATTTCTGTCCCTTGCGGTTCTGGTAGAATACCGGTCTCAAACTGGTTGTGTCCTTGGCCAACGAAGATTTCCGCATGTGGCCCCAACGATGCCTCTTATGAATGATCGAATATTATACTGAAATCTATTTTACATTTTATTTTTAGTACAGAAGGTTGGTACTATTTGTGCCCGCTTATAAATAAGTGCGATAAATTTGACTTTGTATCAAACATTTCTTTTTAATTTTTTATTTTGTAATCATAGAACAAAACTAGATGGATAATGTCAGATTGGCAAACACTATAAAGAATTTTGATAGTTAAAATATATTACAGTAGATGAGGCAATCTTTCACGTTACTAAGGTAAAGAATAAATTGAATAATTATAATATTTTAATTAATTCAACAAAAAGAAATCTTCAAATTGCCTTTATTATTTTTTGTAGAGCACCGCAGTGTTAAACACGCAAAATACGATGCCTCTACTACTATTGTTCTGCAAAGTACGGACGACAAAAAGGCCGAGTGTACTTTTTTACGATGGCATTTAAACGGGGCCCTTTCTTGTTCTGCCCTCTATTCCTTTGTTATGGCCATATTCCTGACCAGTTCATTGAAAATAAAAGAAATTTGATTGGGTAGGTTAACGCACTGCAAATAAATGAAAGCGGGAGCACAGGTTAAGTGGACGGACAAGATTTTTGTTTAAATTCACAACGTTGTTATTGCGACGTTAGATTTTAACTTAAATTGTAAATGGAACGGATATCATGTACAGATAAAATGCTCCTAAAAAATATTACAAAGAAAATGTTATTTATATGGATTATGGATGAAAGTAAGTATTAAAGATAAGTTGAAGTTTAAACCGTGATTGTTTTACTTACAACACAATTTACTATGTGTACTTATAGCAAAATGTGTGTTAAATATCGCATTCAAAAGGGAGGTAAGCTTCTTGAAGTCTCAACAGAGCAAAGCATTCATCTCTAATGAGATAGATTGGGGCCAAACTGCGTAATAGGTCCCTTAGAAGAAATTTTAAAAATAAGAAAGGAAATATAAACTGCCAGAACCCGCTTTTTGTCTTCTCTCTGATTATATCAAAGAAACTGTTATAGGTAGGTAAATATAATTGTAAACGAGTCACGTAAAAAGCCCACTGGGCTTGAACTTTGCAGACAGTCGATGACGACAGGTGTCGGCGAAGCGGAAAACTTGCCAAATTACACAAAATGACCGGTCAATTTGGATTTGGGCCAAACGAGAATCAAACGTTAGAATACTATTTGTATAGTATGCAGTTGCCTCGTCTGCGCACACGCAATTAACTTAATTCATTGTCGCTTATTGTACGTAATTACGCTTTTACGCAAGTCTTCACACTTTCTTGTAAATTTCTTATTTTATCTGTACATGATATCCGTAATCGTGGGAATGTTTAATAGATTTGTTTTTTAAGCACCTCGCTAGTTAATTGTCGAAACATTCCAGTTGCGCTCATGACATGCACGGAATATGTGTCAGCCGTATGCGGCAATAAATTTATTGTGTAATGGGCAAGCCGCGTTTTAAATTGGGCCGTCCCTCCCAACAGCGCCCCGCGCATCGACATTATCTAACCTCGCAAGTCGCTCTATTCAGTTCTGAAGCGCATCTTAGAAACGCACACTCTTGTGACTAAAGCGCCATCTATTGAAAGACATTCATATTTAGCTATTTTTTTACAAAATAAAATGTTTTTTTTTATGTAAACACGACATCTAGGTTCTAATGAATACCAGTTACCTCGTACCATCATTATATCCAAAACAATATTAAAAGTTAAGTTTAAATTATATAATATACATACCTACGTAAGTATCAACTGTCACCATGATAAGGTAATTTAAATATTAATGAGATACCTTCATAATTACAATAAAATATTTTATTAGTTTCCCTGATTCAATAATTAAAATAAATAACACAAAAATGTAAACGTAACAGGTATAATGGACAGAATAAATAAAGACATAGTCTACATATTCATAAGATTGTCATAGTGTGTGTGAACATGTGGTATAAGCGGTGCGTTAAGTGACGACAGTACCACGGAAACGCTCTATGCAAGTTAAGGTCATCGCAAACAGTCAAATTATACTTTGGTAACGCATTTAAATGTTCACAAGGTCTCTATTGATTGTCACATTTTTTTAATATAATAAATTTTGTAATAAACATAGTAAATAAAAACAAACTGGCTTCTAAATAAGGAAACACGTTCAAGTAATATATCATTTATCATTAAATATTAGGAATGCATATAACTAACCAATTACAACATATATATCGTAAAATATTATTATTTTCATATTAATATTAGATATCTAATTTAAGTTTCATTAAGTATTGGGTAAAAAGAACATAATATGACATAACTATATACATATTTGTTACTATTAAGCTGCGCCTGCGCATCATTATTAATACATTTGGAAGTTGAGTTATCAAGGATCTAGACCAGTGATGGGAAAAAGAAGTTCCGCGGGCCATTTCCAAGAAAAGTATTTTATCCGGGCCAATATAAATCAGAATAATGAAGTCATAGGAAAAGAAGGCATGCATTTGTTCTATAATTCTGGCCCTCCCATGAAATTTCGTTAATTTTCTGGCCCTCCATTAAAAATCTTCGGCTAGTACTGATCTATATGCTTGTGTCAGTTCGCTAACACAAGCGCGCAGCACTGACGGACACATCACACAGCTGAACAAAACGCAGTGTTGGCCATGAAAATGTTTACATAACTATGCGTACAATATGTCGAGGCCGCGTGAATACTTAGGTGTTCATTTGTAAATTAATATAATATGCTAATAAATATTATTTAGATATATAAAGTAAAGTTACTGACATTATAATTTTGTTCACAGAAATTGATAACGCGTTAGTAATTTATTTGAATTCGTGTTGTAACAGTTTCATTTATATTATTTTAAATTTGACACTTTAAATTTTGATTTATTATTACTAAGCAGATATAGACTCTGCTTATAAATTATCCTAATATAATGTATTCTAAACAATGTTTTTTTTAGCTTCACGCTTTTATCCCGCATAGCAGGGTAGACAGAAAGTATGTAGTGTCAAGACACTGTACTTCACTTTCCACCGAATTCGAGACATTGCGTGTTGAGTGGTGGAACTCTACGCCTCACTTTATCTTACCTGGGCGAGGAATTGGAAATAATTTTAAATATATAATCACTCCCCCGAGTGGGAATTATCTAAATCAACAAAATTGCGATAATTGGTAACTAGTAGTTGTTTAAAAAAACCGTACATACAACTTTGTGCTTAAATAATTCATGGGAAGCACCTGCTGTACCAAGCCTCAAGGTTATTAAAGGGAAATACATATATTAGGCATATTTTATTTTATATCATACTGCGGATATCATGAGTACATATTAGTTGATAACAAATCAAATAGGTTGCTTGCAGAATAGAAATTATGTAAAATGAGCTAAGCGCCAATTCTATCACGTTTTGCGCATCCGCGTTTCAATTTTTGAATATAAGTTTCGATGAAACTTCTACATGCAGAATTTTGGATTCTCTCTATAAATAGCTTTATTATTTATTCCTTATTATACTCAAATAAATATTAAATTACCTATAAATAATTGTTTAGATTTATGTAACTAAATATGACAAAACGATACTCAATGGATTTTGATTGAAATCTAGCACACAGATAGTTTATGAACTCGATAAATTAATTGGTGATTAACATGGCATTAAATGACTAATTAACGCCTAAACGCAATTAATTTCGTTCTTTTCTTGCAATAAACGCAAATGTAATGTTTACGCCAAGTATGATGGAGCTTGAATTATTTCAAATATTTCCGTAATATATTATATATAATATCAGATTAATATCAAAAAATTGTCAAAGTTATTGTGTATAAACATATTAACTTTCGTTTTATGCACTCGTATTTGCTATTATAATATAAGCTTGCAAACTATACGTACACGTTCCCTAACTAGCTTAGTTCTATATTTTAAGCATTTCTAGAGAAAAGTATTCTTAACTATAACTTTGTGTAGTGTAAACAAACACTAAGTAATTATGTATAAGATGTTTATAATTTACTTACCGTTTTTAGCGATAGTTGCGACCTCACGTGAACAATATTGAAAACCAGTTTTTAAAACTCTATATTTCTGTTACAAAATGTACATTACATGTAGTGTGTAGTATATAAACAATTAACTCTTTGTTTTTCTCATGTTAACTAGTACCGTTGCAACACTTTCTTTTATTAATAATCTAAAGAACTTTATATAAATTTATTAGTTTTTCTTTTTTTTAACTTTATAAGAATGATTTTGACACTTTATCGTTTTAGTACAAATACTTGTGCACAGATGGTGCTATTGTGTTAATATGTAAATATATGATAATAAAATCATTTGAAAATATAATCATTTTTAAATATTTATTTTACTTATTTTATATATTATTTTTTATAAAACTCATAAATTAAACATATCACAGTTTATGGTATAAAAATTTTGTAACATGGCAATATCTAAGATAATGACAACCTTCAAATTGACGTTTCGTCTTCAGGCGATCGCACATCGCGAAAAAGTTTATTATAGCAATTTTATTGCGTAAATTTAACACGACAAAATGACTTCAGTTGCACGGGCTGGACACTTGGCCCCTTATTTTAAGGCCACCTGTAATGTCGTGTCAAATGGTCTGAAGCCAGTGGTCGCGGTCCCCACACCCGTTGAAAAATTAGTTGTTCAGCCACTTCCCAAGACTTCAACCGTGCAATCTTTGAACGGAGCCCTGCCTATCCAGAACCTGAAGGTGAAGCATGTATCTAACTGTAAGTATATTAATATTAACGAGATTTTTCAAGTAATTATTTCGGTTACATAACACTTGTCAATTTCAGTGCCAACACAAGTTCGTTTTGCGCATTCTGACATCCAGTACCCCGACTTTTCTGCTTACCGTCGCAAGGAAACCTTAGACCCCTCGTCCAAGGCCGAAGAAAATGTTGATGGACGCAATTCATTCACTTACCTCATGGCTGGAGGTAATCTTTACTCCTTCATTTAAATAAACATAAAATAAGCTTGTTATGCTGCTGTGTATATTGATTACTCTCGAATCCCAAAGTATAACAATAGACAAAAATAATTTATAATATTCAAAACAATAAAAACAAATAAATAACTTGCTTAACTATTATAAATAATAAAATCATATCTATTTGATAAGTAAATTAAAAGTTAATATATATTTTGTTATATTTTTTTATTCATATTATAAAGAAAAAAATAATATTCAATGCAATAAAGTTATATTAAGAATAGAAAAATATTAAGAAATATTTAAATATTTGTACATAGTAAAGGGAAAACTCAAACCTGTATCTCTCAGAAACTGTCTTAAGTTTACTAGACAATTAGCCTTTATATTTCTTGCAATAGCACATTCAAACTTTTATTAATTGTTTTTCCTTAAGTTGCTGAAAACTAAAAAAGTTTTATGAGTCGAAATTCTATAAATAGTTTGATGTACAAGGTAAAAAAATTACAAATATTCACCAAATGGAACAAAAATCTCATTATATTATGTAATTTCATTTGCCATTAAAAATGATTATTGCAATCAGACAAAATTTTTATAAAAGCTTATTAAAATCAGTTTTTTTTAGCTTGACAATTAGATAGTAGGAGGGAATGGCTGTAAACAGTTTAACTGTGTATATTTTGATGTTTAAAAACTTTACAGTGGGTTGTGATCCCACGTAGGTTATTGGATTTTCAGAAATGTACTTAATATACACAACTAATCTGCTTAAAATATGTTCATAGAAAATCTCAAAACTAAAGATCTTATTGTGTTCAATAATAACTTATTTTAGCTGGAAGCGTGGCTGGTGCATATGCTGCCAAATCGGTAGTCACACACTTCATATCATCCATGGCTGCCGCTGCTGATGTTTTGGCTTTGGCCAAGATTGAGATCAAGCTGAGTGAAATTCCTGAAGGAAAGTCTGTTACATTCAAATGGCGTGGAAAACCTCTTTTCATTCGTCACAGGTAAGTACTTCATATTAAAATATCATCTTCATATTAAATATCATCTTCATATTAAATATCGTCTTCATATTAAATATCAGATAAATATTCATTTTTCTATAATAGAATAGAATGAATGCAGATAATTATATCTTAATATTCCGATACTATTACAACTAACAAACAAAACAAATTCTCTACTCATTAATAGAAGGAGGAAGGAAAATATATATATTTTTTTACATATAAATGTATATGAATTTAAAATACTTTGTAAGCTGCAATGCATTTGAATTCATTATAAGTACACAACACCATTAAATTGCTCTTATAGTGCTAATTTATATAGTTCAAATCATCTGATTATATTATTTTTTTATACTACTTAAAATTTGTGATAATTTCAGTATAATAATAACAGTAAACTTTCTGTATGTTTATTTTAATTTAAAAATTAATATTTCAAGAATATTTGCTGTTATATCTAATAAACATGAATGAAAGGAGAATTCTTTAAATTGAATGTAGTAGAATTGCTAACATATAAATTATTTTATAAAAATAAATAAATCAAAGTTAATTTTTTTTCTGTTGAAAATTTGCAACCAGTCTTAGTTCTATAAGCAGATGAGTTGAGAATAGATTTATTTTATAGATAACTAGTGGTTATAGTCACTGGGTTTATTGACTTGAAATATCAATTTTAATGTGTGAGTGCTCATTATATTTGTCATATACAAATATATTATTATTTTTTTCTTATTGGCATGTTCATTGTAAAATGATATATTTAAGAGCTTATACAAAAAAAAATGATCCAGAACAATAATTTTAAATACAAAAATATCTATATTAATCAGATTGTACACATTTAGTATACTCCCTCGACCTTGTTGATAGCAATTTTTTAGCCTCACGCTTTTATCGCACCTAGCGGTGTAGAAAGTACCTAGTGTCAAGACACTCTATACTTTGCTTTCCACCGAATTCGAGACATTCCACGTTGTGTGGTGGAACTCACCTCTACTTTGTCTTACTAGAGCGAGGAAGTGAAAATAATCTAAATATATCACTCCCCCAAGTGGGCATCGTACCCACAACCAATCTCGATTACAGTCAGATGCTATATTTATTATTATTACCTTATTTTATTACACGATATTAATTTTTTTTACCCAGCGATGTGCACTCATTCAATTACAATTTCACTAATTATTATTTAATTATTTTCTTACTTCAACGTTAATTTACATAACATATTGTCATTATTATGTTATGCTGGGTTCGGCTTTCCTTTGCACTTGTGTTAATAGTATCCGAACGTGTTTATTTCACATTCTCCTTAAAATTGGTGTATTAATATAGAACAAGGCTAAGGGTGAAAAACAGCGCTAAATAAGTGATGTCTCTCAGCACACGCCGAGCATTATTCCTTTTACCGTTTTTTTTGGTAATTTTGTTAATTTTTTTATAATGTTCGTTCGTTCGTACAAAATATGTTAAAGTCTAAATTGTACATTTCATTAACTTAATGTATGTCTAATTCATTTTTATAAAAAATATCGACTTTCTGCACTTTTTCTCCATATAAATTGATACTGTGCTAAATTTCATACCTAATGTGCATAAATTTCATAAAAAGAGTTCTAAAATGTCCTCTTCACATATCAATATAGATATTGTATTATATAAAATGTTATCCGCCTAGTTATTTCATAATTATTTCATTATTCCAGAACCGAAGGAGAAATCGCTACCGAAAAAGCAGTCCCAGTGGACTCTCTCCGTGACCCGCAACACGATGACCAGCGTACCCAAAATCCAAAATGGCTGGTCGTTATTGGAGTATGTACCCACTTGGGATGTGTACCTGTAGCCAATGCTGGTGACTTCGGAGGCTACTACTGTCCCTGCCACGGGTCACATTATGATGCATCAGGTAGAATCCGCAAGGGGCCAGCTCCCTTAAACCTGGAAGTACCACCACACAGCTTCTTAGACGACGGCCTCCTCGTTGTAGGCTAAACGAACAATGTTGTTTAGAAAATTTATTTATCTAAGTGTACCGTTTCAATAGAAATCAATAAATGATGTGATTATAATTTATTGTTTTTGTTTTATTTTTGTGTTAATTTATTTTACGCTATATTTTATTATATGTCCTGTTTTACTATATATTTTTAACTTCACGCTTTTATTACGGATAGCAGATTGAACCTACTGTCAAGCAACTCTGTACTCCGCTTTCTGTCTATTCCGCGACATTGCGTGTTGAATGGCGGAACTTAACACCACGCTTTGTATTACTAGAGCGAAAAAATGAAAATAATTTAAATACAATCAATGCCCCGATGGAAATCATGAATCAGAATGGGAAATGCACCTAAAACCAATCGCGTTTACAGTCAGATGCTGTTCTACTACGCCCGGTCTACTGCACTACCTCTCATGCATACGTTACACATTTTTTTTTAAATATTATCTTATTTAAAAAACAGAACAGAAGAAATAGTTCTTCTGTTCTGTTCTTTAAAAACATCCTATCATAACACAAACATATTCAGACAAGAATAAATGGTGATTTTAACTTTTGATTTGTTTTATACATTATGTGTTTTTTAACTTTTGATTAATTTGTCGCTGCGATTTATGAGAAGCCGAGCTACATCAATGATCTTGACTTACGTACAGAACTCCGAGTTCTGACTGATTATTAAAAGTTCTTCGTCTGTTTTGTTTATGCATTTCTTTTTTATATTTTTTATTATTTAAGTTTTCACGCCTAAATAATTTTTAATATTTTAATTTTAAACAACTGTATTACTTTTTACGCTTTATATCAAGCATAGCAGTGTAGTCAGAGACAATCAAGTGTCAAGACACTCCATTGACTGCTTTCCGCCTGAGACATTGCGTGATGACATGACATGACTGTGGCGAACTAGACTCCGTCTCCGTCCGTCATGTAACTAGTCTTGCCAGAGAGAAGCAATGAAAATAAATCTTTAACCACTCCCCCGTAGTGGGAATTGAACCCACAACCAATCGCATTTGCGGTCAGACAGTGTCCTACTGCGCCACGATGATCTGGCAAATTTTATGAAATTTAAGATGTACTAATATGAGCTGAAAATGAAATATTTAATTCCTTAGATAATTTTCCATATCTGTAGCTAATTCTCGATTTATTATAGTTCAGGAGAAAATAATAGGTTGGCGGCTATTAAGTACTTCATAAAAATACTAAATTCTATATCTCGGTACAATGCGCCATTTTTTATAAACTTAATTTGGCCTTTATGGCCAAATTAAGTAAAATTAAATTATAAATACTGTTACAATTAAAGTTAACAACATATTACTTTTGTTAAAAATTAAATTATAAATACTGTTACAATTAAAGTTAACAACATATTACTTTTGAATTTGAAATTTGTTATTTTTAGACGATTATTCATTGTGTTATCTTATTTTGGCGCCAATGTATTTGAATTTTTTTTTTTGTGATATTAATGGAGGGATAAAAATAATCGAATCGCTTAGATTACATTACATGAAGTAGACATGGAGCCATATACAATTTTTTAAGTCCTCTATGCGCTTGGTGTTAGTCAAATGATTATTGTATCGGTATAGATATTTACGGCTATCGGGTAGAATGGAGTCTCCTTTATTGTTATAGAAAAGCCGTCAACGTACTCTTAGTCCGAAAGCAGTCGAGGTAAGGGAAAGAATTCCGCGGAAATCTTGTCCGAAAGCAAACTAATACTATACTATACAATACTTTAGTTTGCTTTCGGACAAGATTTCGGGAGATGAAGATAGCACCTAGAGCCATATCACATATTTTGAAATACGCTGCATTATAAGAGATGTACTGATAATTTCTTAACTGCTAATCTTAAAATAGGTGCTAAAATTAACACTACTCAAGCGGTAGCAAAGGAGGTTAAACAGAAAAATGTTTATGGATGAATAAATTTTCAAAATCGAGCAATATTTTAACAAAATACGGTCGTGTTTATACTACAAGCCCTAAAGAAACTTCCCAAAAAATAAATAGAATAACTAATATAGGGTATGTCCGATTTCAGTAGTGGTCTGTGTCTATTAAATTATTCCATTTTAGAAAAGGTTGTTAAGGCCCCTAATAACACCATTTCCATAACCAATAATAGTCCTTTCAGCAAAACTGCGCCGGGTCGAAGGCTCGATTTCTATCTGGTTAGAACGAACGGTCCGGTCTTCACCGGAGCTGAAGACGCCGTCACCTAGTCGTGGTCTTAATCCATTGGATTGTGGTTTATGGTCAGTTTTAATAAGTCTTGCTCTAAAAGCTATAATAATTTGGAGTGTCTAATATAATCTAAAATAGTGAAGAATTTTCCCATAGAAACAATACGAGCTGCTATTGATAACTGGCGTCATCGTTTAAAGGACTGTATTGCAGCCAATGGAGACCATTTCTTTGTTCTTTTTTATAGAAAAGGCAAGGCAAACGAGCGTGCGGGTCACCTGCTGGTAGTGATCACCGCCGCCCATGGTCCTGTGTATCACCAATAACAGGTGCGCTGCCAGCCTTTAAGATACGTACGGAGTAAACACGCTCTTTGAAGGTACTCATGCCGTATCGACCTGGAAACACTTTCACATGTAAATCATTTCAGTTGTGTGGCACGTGGAAGGAAGTTCCAGCCAAACCACAAGGTAGTAAAGCGCAACGTATCCAGGAGGCATAGACGATCTTTAAGTTTTTTACGTACTGTGTGGTTGACGAACTCGAAACGTATCTATGCAACACCAAAGTGTCGAATAGGCTTTATATATTTTTATTGTTTATATTAATGTATTATTAACTAACACGCTAGCTGCAACTGTATCAAATTCGGTGGAAAGCGGTGTTTCTTGACACTACGTAATTCCTGCTATGACTAATAATAGGTAATAAGAAAATGTGATTTTTCTTTGTAACAACATTTATAGCGATATTATGTATATTTATACAAAATTATTTTCATTTTAACCGATCTATGCTAATGGTAATCGCCTACAATCAAATTCTATTTCTTACAGATATATAAATCTCCACACTATTTTCAAACAAAATTACAAATATCAAAATATTATAAGCTTCATGGTTTTTCTGGCATTAAATGGTACTTTTAGTGAAAAACGGTTTTAGTGAAAATCGGTTTTCATAATGTTGGAAACAGACTCTCCAATTTTATTAATTTATGTAGTTATTAAAGTATCCGGACGATAACGGTTGAGGGCGCGACCCTACCCTAAGCATAAAGTGCCTTAAAAATAACACGACAAATCTTAGCAAGTTAACTTTACCCTCTCTGATGACTAGTAGAAGGTAAAACACACCATTATCGTTCATTATACTCAAAGGTTTTATATATTTGAAAGGGAAATAAATACACATGTCCGATTTGTAATTGTTTTTAATATCGTTACCGTTTTCTTTTTTTTTACTTTATGTATGCTTTAGACGGTTACAATCTACGTAACATCTAATATAGACTACGAAAATTTACATACATTTACAAAATTTATAACTGGGAATTCAAAATTTATTAGTTGAATTTTATTTATATAACATAAACAGATAATTATTAAATAATACATGCATCAAAAAATGAATATTAGGCCCAAATTTAAAAATAATAAAAAAAATTACAAGCTGTTATAATCTGTGTGAATTGGTTCAAAATATATACAACCAATAAAGAAAACGTCATTATAATATTTTGAGCCAATTTACAAAGACGCAAAACAATTATATAGTAAAATTTAGAAGAAATCCCAGTTCTCAAAAAGCTTAAGATAAAAATTACACTTTTTATGAACATCGAAATCTATGACTAAAAGTTAAGTAACCAATGGAAACGTATAATGTAATATTTACAAATGATGGAAAATGGTTACATATTTGGCAAAATAATTTAAATACATCTAAATAAAACTAAGGCATGAATGATATGAGAGAAATCAAGTAACCCTACCACAGACTATAAAAAAATTGAATACTGGCCACACTAAGTACATGGGACGAACAAAGCTAACCTCATGTAGCTTAAAAAAACATTTGAATATTAATTAAATTTAGATTTAATTATTGAGAGAAATAAAAAATAACACAGTTTTTGATAATTGCTTAAAATAAAAAAAAATAAAACAGACAGGTAAAAAAATTTAGAAATGTCAGAAAAGTGTTGTCATTAAATAAAATTGAAATACAACATAACACTGAATTCATATTAGTTTCCTATTAAAATATCACTCAGTGTAGTTTACCAATTGCAAATCCAGGGAATAATTGTTATTTTTTTAATAAACGACAACAAAAACAACAGAATCCCCACAATTCAATAATGTTCGATCCAAACGTGGCCAGTACGCAATTCGATTCACCTTTAAAGCTTACAGAAAATAAATAGTAACTTCTAGAGCTTGCTCACACTTCATCGAACAATGTAGTGAGTTTGTACGTGCGGGCTATTTCTTATACAAAGAAGCAGGTGTATATTGATATGGCACAGGGAAGTATGAATCATGTCAAACAAAACTGATGAATTACATAAGTCATTAAGAGGAATTGGTATGCTCCAGTTTGATAACACTGAATAAAGTCTCAACATTTATAATAAACTTTCACTCTAGCACATATATTTGAACACAGATTATCGATTCACATTCAAATTGTAGATAAATTCTATAATACGGAAAAAAATATATATCTATTACATAATATGTATTATTTATTATATTATATGACAAAATATTTGAGTAAATCTTGAAATATTTAATAATTTAATTATCATTAGTATATAATTCAATATATTATTTTAGTGTGAATATCTCTGATTGTGGTAAATAGGTATTTTATTATGAAATTTGTGCGACAAAAATAAATGAAATGTTATCTGTCAAAGTCATATAGTATTGTCAAAAGTCAATCGTCGAGTGTCGGATCACAGTCCACCTACAAACACAATATAATTTCTACACAACCTCGGAAGCTCTTTATTATTTATTCTCGTGACTACTAAAAAATATTTTCTCTAATATTTTTTTTTTACAATTTCTATTTATTTATGTTTCTCAATCTCATGACAATGGCGGTGTATTATTTGAGCGTTCATAAAACGTCAAATTTGAAATGAGCATAAGGAAAGATTGTGCCTTATTAATTGTACGGATACAGAGCCAAGTCGTGTCGGTAAGTCGCTATACGTCACTTATTCAGTTGAGTTAAGGCTGCCATGTGTAAAATATAAAACATTTATAATAAAATTAATTATAAAACATTAATATTGTCGTTTTGTGATATTATTAATTTATTATATTCATTGCTAAATAAATATTATATACAAGTCAAAAAATTGAAATTTATAAATTGATTTATAATTATTGTTATAATGTTTTTATATACAGCACCAAGTGATCATTTACAAAATAATATAAAAAAATAAAAAAAAACATGAACAGCCTTACACTCAAGGCGCTCAACCTGACAGTTAGTTGTGCGACGTACCAGTGACGTCACCTTTAGCACAGGCACTGCTTTAACCCGGCAGTTTGATAGATACGTTAGTGACGTCAAATATACACATACTAACGTAAGGTCATAGCACCCAACAGGTATGACATCAGAATCAACTTATCTGTTAGCTGTAAATTAGTGACGTCATGAACCTAGCAATCGGCAGTGTAAACAGGCGCGAGGTCCAGCGTTAGATGACGTAGAGCTCGGTCGCGGGATGCTGAACGGGCAGCGCGGGATGATTTGATGATTTGCAAGACCATGGCCTTGCAGTCGTGGCAGACCGCCATCTGCACGCCGCGCAGGCGCTCCGCCGCCGCACCCGCGCCCGCGCCCGTCATGCTGCGACCGTATCGCGCTCTGTACATGAAAAATAATAAATAATTATTTTTTTTTCTTCTAATACTTGATATTAACTAATATACTGAAGAACGTCAACCAATAACGTACAGTAAGACAATTGCGAAACTGGTGACCTCACTGGAACTCCCTTATAATCATTGGCTTATATATATATGGGGTTTCCCAATAAGAACGATATATTTTGAAATTGAAATAAAACATGTAATATATGTTCGAATTTTGCTCAATGGCTTTATTTGATAGGAAATTTTATGCTATTTATGATTTAAGCAAAATATCGTTTAAATAACCGCCACGACTTTTTTTGCACTGGTGAATACAATCGGTCCAATTTTCGATGACTCGGTGCAGCATTTCGGCTGGTATGGCCGCTATAATCGCTCAAATGTTGCGTTCAAGGTCTTAAATCGTAGCTGGTTTATTGGCATACACTTGAAATTTAACATACCCCCACAAAAAATAGTCCAAAAGTGTTAAATCGCATGATCTTGGTGGCCAATTGTGAGGACAAAAAATCGTTCAACATGTCACGATAACGGTCGCCATTGACAGTAACAGGCCTTCGTCGTTTTTGAAAAAGTACCGGCCAATGCTTCCACCGTACCATAATCCGCACCAAACAGTCAATTTTTCAGGATGTAATGGTGTTTCATGAACCACTCTTGGATTTGACTCACTCCAGTAACGACAATTCTGTTTGTTCACATAACCTATGAAATTCGGTGTCCGTTTCCATCATTTCCAGCGCCCAATCAGCAAATTCACGACGTAATCGATGGTCTGCTGGCTTGAGTTCTTGTGCCAACACAATCTTGTATGGATGTAGGCCAAGATCCATACGTAAAATTCGCCAGGTTGTCATTCTGGATAAACCCAATTTTTGTGCACGTCGTGGAACGGTAACATTTTGATTTTCTTCGACACTGGCTGATACGGCGGCAATATTTTCTTCACTACGGCCTGTCCGTTGTCGTGTTAGTGGTCTACTATCGTACAAAGAATATTCACTTTCCAGTTTTTGGATTATGCGACTTTTAGCGAGCTAAGACGGTGCACCATGACGACCATATTTAGCACGAAATGCTCTTTGAGTAGAGACAATACATCTCGAATTTTGATAGAAAATTTGGACAATTTCTAAACGTTAAGATAACGTGATCTTGTCCATGATTAAATGGCAAACATTACTGAACACAAAACAACACAAATGTTAAATTTTAAACAACCAAGATGGCGGCTGTGAGCTATCAAAATCCTATCATCCCTATTGGTAAATTGGTAATTGGTAGTGCTTGTATATATATATATACCTGCGTTCCAAAGTAGACATAGCTGATAAAGGCGTCGACACGCAAGGCATGCTGCCGGGTCCATCAGCACGCGCAATGCTAAGCGGTGGCTCGAAGGCGAGCGCGGAGGCACCGCGCGAGCCCGGCGCCGACGACGCGGCGCGCCTTGCTGCGGGACTGCTCGGGGCAGACCCCACCGTGTTATCTACTGTTACCTGTGATTTGAGATCAACATCAGCTTAGAATCAAATGCTATCTAGACTTTCTTATCGTATTCTCCACTTCTTTATGCCTTTTAAGAGTGTAATCAATTTAGTTGATTTACTTGCGTTCACGTATAATCGAATCTTCGAGAAGTCTTTGTTATCGATAACGTTTGTTACTGTTTTTACTATTTAGATAAAATAAGTGGTTGACAAGGAAATAAATTTTTGTAGGTAGCTAACTCACATTGTGTTCGGGCGACACGAGGCGCGCCATCAGTGAGCGCGGGAATGACTGCTGCTCCTCGTCAGGCGACGGCAACAGCGACGGACTCAGCAGCGCCACTGGCACGTGCGCGAAGTGCTCTGTCGGAATACGCATCTGGAAGCATTAAAGACAAAATAAAATTTATTTAGTAAATAATTTATTTATATAGACGTAGATGTTATTGATGTTTTGTATAGCATTAGATACCTCGAATAGAATCTTATTAAACGTGCCAGAATTCACCGAAAGCAGGTCGACTTAGGTCTAGAACTCAGGTTATTTATTCTAAATATTTAATAAATATTTATAGTTTAATAATTAAACATAAAAGCTTACCTTTGAACAACACTTCTGACAGACAGTCTTTTTGCACAATTTACATTTTTGGCCCCAAGGGCCGAAAATTCCAAATCGTGTTTTCAAACATAAGAAGCATACCTACAAATGTTTTACATTAATTAACACAGGAAATTATTTCAAAATACAAGGAATAAAAATAACATACGATATAATCTTTCTTTAAATGCTAAATAAAATCGTCAAAGACAGGTAAAGGGGTGGCTTTATAGTGATTTTTTACATACTTTGAATATAATTTATTCTAGTAATTTCAAAGGACACGTATATGTTTTTTAGCCATCATAAAAATCTCTAACTCACCCTTCTTTTCTCAACATCCTCCTTAACCCTGCCCTCTACGGGCAGGACTTCTAGTTCCGCTTTCGTCAATACAGACCGGATGTGGACGATTTCCTCTAGCGTCAGAGAGAGCCGGTCGTCAGACATTATCGCGTCTTGCCATTGTTTCTGTAACCGGCATTGTTTTGAATGATTAACTTTTGATTAATACAAGTTTAATATATATATATATATATATATATATATATATATATATATATACATATAATGAAATCTACAATCTTTTTGTATTCTTATGAGGATGAAATTTGAACTACAAAAATGATAACAAGAAAAAAAAGTTAATTATTAAAATGTAAAGAAAGTTCAATGTGGATCGATTAGAACATAAAGTTTATAGATGAAAGAAATGAACCGACATTTATAACTGTTATTATGTAATTTATGTGTTATCTAATTGAATTATTTCTTTACTATATTGCAAATATTAGCATTTTTATAAAAATAAAGCTCTAACTACCAAAAAAAGCGGGTGTTTTAATTTCTAACCCAGCGAGGCATTTTGTAATTAATGACTTTTATTAGGTTTACGCTTTTATCCCGCATAACAGGGAAGACTTAGCGTTGTACTTAGTATCAATACACTCCGTACTTCGCTTTCCACCGAATTCGAGACATTGCGTGTTGGGTGGTGGAACGCAACGCCTCACTTTGTATTACCAGAGCGGGGGAAAGTAAAATATTTTGGAATATAATCACTTCCCTGAGTGGGAATCGAACCCACAATCGATCGCTTTTACCTGACTGTAAAAGCTGTCCCACTGGTCCACGACCGGCCTCCAATATGTCTATAAATGTTTTTAATCTACAACATTTAACTACATTCCATCTACTTTTTGGCTAAAAGTGCGTTTTCTACTAAAAATATACCAGTGCATTACCAAGACCAAGCTTTGAACTCACATTACGTATTTATTCAATTATTTTGAACAATTGAAACATGCAAATTGCATTGACCAAAACATATTTAAGTCCGACCCTGTATATTACACAAATGAAAATTATTCGTACTTTTTAGTAGAGAAAAGGTTACTAAATAAATCTTAATAATATTTAGGTAGTTTATATAAATTTGTTAATCGAAGTAGATAAATATATTTATAAAAACTTGAAATCTAAATTATTCTATTGCACCATAATATCAATCAATCTTAACAAGTTTTAAATGTTAATACTTATAAAAATTAAGATTTCACACGAAACCAAAAAAATATTTATATATACTAATATCTTTTATACCTATATTTCAAATAAAAAAACCTATTAACAAACGTATCTTTTTCGTACATTTTCTCAAAATTCTTCTATCAATCAATCAATCAATTTTCAAAATACAAATTGATCAACGTTTCAATATTTTAAAAACATAACCAAGCAACAAGCAAGCAACTCACGTGCGGGTGAATAGGGCTGCCACTAACCGACTTGATGAGTTCATCCTGCAGAGAGGATCGGGACCAGGATAGCTCTCCTAGCTGGGCGTCCGCGTCGCTACTGGCTAGTGATGCAGCTCCCGTACACGAGGCGCGAGATCCAGGTCTGAGAGAAAAGGATTTGATAGTAACATTATTTGGCCTCGGGGAAATCGTTAATAATTTATATTAGCGGTGTATCTGAAATTTATAGGTAGATAGATAGATACTTTTTATTGAATAAAACATTAAAGAAACAAATAAAAAGAACACTAAAATTATTTGCGTATTTTGCAGCATGCAAAGGCGACTGTAAGCCTAATGGGATCTTCCAGGTAATATTAGTCCAATACATTTTAATGTAAATAATATATAAAGGTGATGTTAGATGTACTAATCAAATGCTATGTCAATTCAAAATGAAAAAAATCAATAAGGCGTCCATTTTTTCTTTTTCTTTTTCAGAAGTGGAAATAATATGTAAATGTAAAAAAAATATAAAATCAAATACTACAGCAATGGCCGCAGTTACATCGGTAAACATGATATATACTCAAATTATGAGCTCGAGGCTCCCAAATGGCTTGTAAACACTATTCATATGTATCCAAAGAACCCGACATTCCCTAAGGAACAGCTTAAGCCTGTATAACTTACCTCGAATGTGGTAACGATTGAGCACCATCAGTGGTAGGGCATGGCGGATGCGTGACGGTGTGTCGACGCATAGAAGCTCGCCGCGACGGACATTGCGTCGCCAGGTCGTAAGCTATAACAATATAATTTAATGTAATATTTCAATTTTTAATTAAATATTATCAAAATAAACAAAAAGAAATAAATTCAGTAAATCTAGTTAAAGCAGCTATATATTATACATACAAATATCTAATTCATTTTTAACATACAAATGTTATACTGGTACTGTTTATTAGATAAATGTTGTTAACGAAAAAAAAATCCAACACTTAGAACTACTTTATGCGGTCTAAATAAAATGTCATCGTTTCTTAAGCAAATGATATTATGAATGTTACAAATAATATATTATTAAGTACACATAAGTAATATTTTCTCTGCCAGTGGTTATACATGGTGTATTATGCCATAACTAGAAAACGTCATAATAACATATCATTGGTAGCTGGTTTTTTTCTAGTAAATAAGTATGTATTATGAGCTTTTGAAATATTTTAAGTTATTTATTCTAAATTGGGTTTAGTAATGTATTGTAGGTAATTTCTCTGTTCAATTATCTATTTTTTACAGTAAAATTGACAAATATTTGTAAATTACAATATTAGAATTAGGTAGATTTAGTTTCATATATATTCCATTCATTTAGCTTCACGCTTTAATCCCGCATAGTATAGCATAGGGTAGACAGGAAGTACCTAGTGTCATTCCTTACTCCGGTTTCCACGGATTTTTGCGTGTTAGTACACGTAATGTTTTCATCTGTGGAACTCAACACCGCACTTTGTCTTACCAAAGCTAGAAAATCAAAATAATTTATATATCAATTTATAATTTAAATATTCATCCGAGTAGGAATCAAACCCACGAATAACAACGTTTACAGTGATAAGCTGTCTACTGCGCCACGACCGGCCTCTTATATTATTTTCATTGGATGAAAATATACTTATTAAAGAAATACGTATATATTTAATTTTAATTTTAAAATTCATTTAAACTATTTACTAGATTGTATTTCCATTTTAGTTTATTTGATTTAAACACGAATACAAAATATATGTAAAAAATTAAAAACACTTAACACACATTGTTACGCAATAATGACTTAATCCTTAATTATTTTACAATAAACATCCGCAACAATTTATTTTGAGTAACAAATTTTACTTGGCATTGACCGTTTTATCCTCTACCGTTTTATAAATAAAGAATTGAAACGGAAATATATACGTTTATAATATTACAATGAAAATTGCAATATTTCTCTAACTATAAAGCAGATTCTCGCTTTTATATAAACAAGGACAACCTATTGTCAAGACATTCCGTTGACTGCTTTTCGCTTAAAATTCAGACATAGCGTGTTAAGTGGCGAGCTCAATACCGCGATTTGTCTTACCATAACGGAGAAAAGTTTTGCATATTAACATATACTCTAATGGAATTCAAATCTGTAACCTACAACCATACAATCTCGCCACGATGGCGCCTAAAAAAATATTTTCGTTGAATCGATATAAAAAAGTGATCTTATTCAAACTGGTGCCCATTAATAATCAATGTTCACCGTTAGGTTGCTACACTCAAACAGATCTCAAACAATAAAAGTAAATAGCTATATTTCAAAACTACCGCTTGGCGTTCAACTTTCCACCCACCTTTATTAAAGGTGAAGGCCCCTTATAAGAAACATCTCTCAAATTACAGTGTTTTCAAATAGTTAAAACTGTTTTAAAATTACAATAACTATGTAATTGAACAGCTTCATGCTTTATTCAGCAAAGCTGACATAATCAAATGTGCACTTACCGCCTGAATTTGAGATATTATGTGTTGAGTGGCGGAACTCAAAGTCTCGCTTTGTATTAATAAAGCCGATAGATGATTTAAATATATATAGAAGATAATTTAAATATATATTTGTAATAATTTCTCTAACTGAGAAAAGAATTCGTAACCAATCGCCTTTAAAATCAAACATTAGTCTATTAATATTTTACAAACTACCAATAAAAAAGTACCTCAAACATTAATCAAACCTGTAGCCTTCCTTTTTATTGTTTATGCAGTAACAATTACTTCACGTCATATAAAACTAAAAACAGAATAGATACGGCTAGATCACGTCAGAATAAACAAACCTATATCATACTTTCAATTAGCTTAGTGTCTAGTCACGAACACCGTTACCGAGAGACCAAGAATTATCGGTTGTGCCTCGACTCTAAGTGGTACGCTTAAATGGCCTTGTAAAATAAAAAGCGCTATAAACAAAATTAAAGTTGCCATTACAACTTCTCGAAATGAATTACCAGCTAGCCATAAATTGTTATAAGTTTATAAAAGTTATTAAAATATTTTTGATATGAATATGATTATGAAGATATATTTTTTTTTTCTATGAATTCGATGAGTGTTTAAAAACTGATGACAAGAAGTGATCAGTTTCTATGAATTGTCAATGTCTTTTTCATATGGCATTGTCATACGTGACATTTGCGAAGTAATTAGTGCTCAGCTGGCAACTTCGAAGCGCCACAATTAAGGAAGAGACATTTCGCATCATTAGTATTGGAGTGGTTTATCTAAAAAAAATATAAAAATGTATTTATCTGTTATCTAAAAAAAATATAAATCCTATCAGTTTCTTATAAATAAATTAACTTATAGGCCATAAAAGGCCGAACGTACAATTTTTGTCTTTTTTTCGTTGAATAATTAAAAAAATAGCTAATTTTAAAAAAAAATATCTGAATTTTAGAATCAGCCACTACAATTCTAAATGTGAAATAGTAGGTGATAGTTTTTCGTAAAAACATCTATTCAATCGTAAATATAAAAGATTAGAACCTACAACTATTGAAATTTAAACTGATATATTTAAACTGCGCCATGATGGTGATAACGAATTATTTAGAAAGTGCAATAAAAGGGAATGTTAAAAGCATTGAGTTAATGACTAATTTCTCAATAAAATATTAAAAGATAATTATTTATATACTTTTCATTATTATAGCATTACAAAATACTTTGTTAATTGGTATACTCAAATAACTTGAATATATATTACTTGAATATACGATTGTATGTTTTAGTTTAGAAAATTAGATTAAAATTAAAAAGAAAACTGTTAAGATACAAAGAACGAAGTACAAACAGCACTGAAACAAAAGCAAAAAGTACATTTCATGTAAATACTGTGCTTTTTAAAACAATAAAAGCGATGTAACTTCAAGAAAAATACAATATGGAGTGTGTTTAAAAATATATATAAATTAGTTATGCAAATCGATTTTATGGAACACTGGGTCGCTTTTTTCTAAACAATAATCCTTTTTTACAGTTTCACATTATATCCTGCATAGCAGTAGGGTAGTCAGAGAAAACCTAGAGTCAAGACAAGACAATCCGTCCTCTACTTTTCGCACGAATTAAAGACAATAAGTATTGAGTAGCGAAGTTCAACACTTCGTCATACCAGAACGGAGAAATAGAAATAATTTAAATATAATCATTTCACCAAGTGAGAACTGAACCCACAGACATTTACGTGTACAGTTAGGACGGTCCCACTGTACTACGATGGCTGTAATATATTGTTTTGTTCTCCACTTTTCGTCCACTAGAAACAATTGAAGTTAAGTGGTAAATATAACCAATACTACAAAGAAATAACTATCCTTAAAATAAAAATAATTTTTCCCAAGTGGGATTTGAACCCACAGTTGTATATTAAAACTATTTAACATATGAATATAGTTTTAACGTGATCACGAGTATATAATATGTGTTAATGAAGTAGTAAAATAGTTAAATTTCAAAGTAAATTTTTACAAACGTAAACAGACTAAAAAGTAAAGTTAGCTATGTATTATATTATTAGTAGATTACTACTATTTACGATAACTATCACTAAGAATATCTCTTCAAATATAAACGTCACATGAGTTACTAAACACGATTATCTAAATAAATGTATGAAATTTAATACATAAGTTAAAATCATGATAAAAATTACAAAAATAAGCGTGAATCGAATTCTAAAACTCAATCGCTTAAGCAGATGACACATACATATATTCATATAATGATAATAGTAAATATTTTGTTATAATATATCAATATAGCGTTTAAAAGCGTGGTTTACGTCATGCATATCATACATTCGAGGGTTTCGTCGCAGAACTGGTGGTACTCGTCGTGGGAGATGCGCGTGCGCGGCGGCGCTCGCGGCGTCTCCACTGCCCGAGGGAGCGTGGACAAAGGACTTCATTATAGCCTACTTATGTTACAGGCTAATATGTGTTTTATTGGACCTTGTTTGATTGGGCTCTATATTTTGACTAATGAGGCCTTAAATTTCAGATAATGAAATTTAATCATTTAATGATAAATAACCAGGTCAATATTAAAAATATATCTTTTCATTACTATAGAATATCACAATCACAATATAAATATAGCAAAAGCCATTCACTAATCTACCCAATTTCTTCTTCACCTCAAGCCGTGTTCGCTTCAGCGTGTAGATAAAAGGGGAATTCGGTACTTAAATAATTGGGTTTATAGGAATTGGGAAGAAAATAGCTTACCGGTTCTCTTCCATGGTTTCGGTGGAGTTTGTTGTGGGGCTGTATGCCTGGGATAAGGTTGGGGTGCGCAGGTTTCCGGACTAACGCAAGTCTCGGTGTCGTCTTCGTCTTCATCGTCCTGTGAAAATAAAAAAATATATAATTATTAGGTAAGTTATTTATAACAAATTTTATAATTCTGATAACTTACAAAGATGCTTACGATAGAAATAATTGTAAATGGACGTAAGTTGGTTATAAATTATCATTTTAGCTTTGTTCTGTACCCACTTTAGGATTTGGCGTTTAAGCGTTTTGTTTCGTTTAATTTAATAAAAAAAAACATTTTAAAAAATAAATAACAAAAACATTTACGTATAATTATATTAGTACACTAAGTTGTATTGAACAAAGATAGAGGCAGGTAAGAGCTCAAAAAATATAGAAAATCAAATCTTATAGCTACAAAACCAATCTCTGCCAGACAATCGAATACCGTATAGGAACTTAAAGCTAACAATTTTTTTATAAATTTGATAGTTACAATATATTTTTTTTCTTTGAATTCAAAAGTGATACATCAATAACCATTATTTATGTAAAACAAGTAATTTACTAAGATTTAATTAAGAACCGTCCATAGTACATACTGACATTTATCAAATCTAAGGTGATTAGACCAGTTCTGTTAAATTGCCGCCTCTTACTTCCGTTAAATTAATGTATGTAATAAATTAAATATATTACGTGTGTATTTACTGGCTTTTAAACTTAGGCAAATAATAGTAGGTCGCTCGCTAAATTTTTTTTTAATTTAGTTTCACGCTTTTTATCTTGCATACCAGAGTAGACAGAAAGTACCTAGTGCCAAGACATTCAGTACTTCGTCACCATGATCAGCCTAAAATTAACAAATATTGTGTGAGCATTTACTGGCTTTTAAACTTAGAAGAATAATAGCAGGGCGACTATATAAAAATTATATTACATTATCTTTAAAATAGCTCCACGCTTTACGGCAAGCAATTCATAAAATAGAATTTTTCTCCACTTTCCGCACAACGTCACGTATTCAGTAGCGGAACTCAACGTCGCTTTTTATATGCCGGAAGAGAGAAATAACAATAGTACAAATATAATCAAATGATATTGGGAACACATAACCAATTGTGTTTACAGTCAGACATAGATTCAGATCAAAAAAACAGTTCCACGTTTTATCACACATAGCAGGGTAGTCAGAGACAACCTAGTAAATATTAAAACACTTGACTAGTTTTCACCTGAAATTGATACATTGCTTGTTGAGTGGTGAACGATAAGTGGTCAACGATACGAGAGCGTTCTCTCTCACCTGAGCGAAGAAATAGAATTGCAGTTCTGAGAAATTAAAAAAAGACGCTCACCCACTGCACCACGATGACTCTTTACCTTATACTTATATTTACCTTATATTTAAAATATTCTTATAAGGACAGTGACGTTAACATCACAATTGAAAACAATGAGTTAAAGAAGAGAAAGTTTAAAATTCAAATAACTGGAACTTGGCCAATCGAAATCGACCGTCGCAAAAGCATAGCTCGAAGCTCAAAGGGCATAGTTACATTGCAATCTGAAGCGAACGTTGAGATGTTTACACAGACGGAATCTATTATGTCCAATACTGATGGATTATTCATACAAAATGGAAATATGAGAAACTGCGCAGTTGTCACAGAGAAAAGAACCGATATTAATAATATAACTTAGATTTTTTATTGATCGCAGCGCTGTGAGACGCGTCCGATTGTAAAAGCGGTTGGTTGTGTCTCGATTTGTTCCTATTTATCCTCTCTGGTAAAACAAAGCGCGGCGCTTAGTTCCGACACCCAATACACAATGTCTCGATTTAGGTGGAAAACAGAATCACACAAAGTCATATTATATAAAGAAAAGAAATACTGCCTTTTTGCTTTACAACTTTTCGTTACAATATTTCTTTTCAATAGACATTTATGTAATCATATTGAATAAAGACTGTGAAGTATTATCTAAATTAGTTGTACAGGATATATTATTATTCTTGTACTAATATTCTCACATAATTTATAATTTACAGGTTTTATTAATGGATCACATTCCGGGAATATTCAAAAAATACGAACTCAAAACTTAATTACGTTGTGTAATTGTATATAAAATGTAGTTATTGACATGACTAAGTGCGATCTGGTAAGACAAAGTACGGCGTTGAGTTCCACCATTCAACACGCAATGCCTCGAATTTAATGAAAAGCGAAGCACGGAGTGTTTTGCCATGCGAGATAAAAGCGTAAAGCTAAAAACAATCACAATATGAAATAAGGTTACGGTAATGATATTGTAGCGGTGTGAGACGGCCTTTAACTGTAAAATGTGTGTTATGGGTTCGATTCCCACTCAGAGGAATTATATTTAATTACGTTTTCGAAAAAACATATAAAAATTTGAACGCAGCGGGATTCGAACCCCCGCCTCTTGGATACCGCCCAAGCGCTTTACTACCAGCTACGTCGAAATTCTTATACGTTTTTGTTGAAACTTATTTATGTTGTTAGCAGCTCTGTTGAGAGATTTTTACAAATTTCTACTACTTACTTAAACATTATTAAGAAATAATCGTTTAACAAGAGAGATTGCTATTTTATTTTAATGTTTACTATTTTTAAAGTGTTATTCCACACTTAGGATTAGAAAACATTTTTGAAAAAACGTATAAAAATCCCGCTGCGTTCAAATTTTTATACGTTTTTTCAAGTAAGTGTGGAATAAACTTTAAAAATAGGAAATATATTTAAATTATTTTTATATTGCCGCTCTAATAACACAAACCGCGGCGTTAAGTTTCACCACTTAAAAGTCCAAAAAAATATTGATGTAGCTAATTATTTGTACTATTTAAAGCAAAAGCCTTTTAAATTAATATGTATCATCAAATATTAATAATATTATGTTGACATAATGCACCAAACCACACTTTATAAACCTATTAATACAATAAAGAGCGTTTAACGCAAACTAGGTCGGTCTGTGTCAAGCGCAACGTCGATATTGATAAATGTATCTTGGCACTGATATCTAGTATGTATACAAGTATCATACATTTGTGAACATATTATGAAGTTCTAGGGTTATAACTCAATAATTAAAAATAGAAAAATAGTAAAAAAAATATTACCTAAAGAACTAATCTATAGTCCCACTCGAGGAAATGATTATATTTAAATTATTTTCAGTAACTCGTTCTGGTAAGATCAAGCGGTCCGCCATTCAAGCCATTCACGCAATTTCTTAATAAGTACGAAATTTCTGGATACTACTTCCTGTCTACCCTGCTATGCCGGATTAAAAGAGTTAAGTAAGCAATAAAAAATAAATTATTAATAAATCAACCGACAACCCTACGTTTCTACATCAATACGCGTGTGCTCAGCGCGCGCACGTTTTGTTTTTTCCAGAGTTTTCGTCCCCTTTCCTTTATATCGTCCGTATGAGCAATCAGCTTTTACGTTAAACTTTGACTGAATAGTGTATGGTCTTTAGGACTTAATGTTGAAGGCTTTGTCAAATATCTGGGATGGGTCTGTTATTTGAGTTATTGTAATTTTAAAAATAACTTAGTGCTAATAGAAAACTTAAAAATCTCTATATTTAGTTAGTAGGCCAAAAATGTTATTAGGTTAAATACACTATAGTTAATTAAGCAATCGTTGGTGAACTGTATCAAAGTACTACTGATTTCTGATAGATATGTTTTTTTCTATATTCAGAAATAATCTAGGATAGACCATCTTTTGGCCCCCTAGATTAGTTACGTTAGTGACTTGAAAATAATTTAAATATTAATATATAATATTCCTCAAATGAGAATTGAATCGTTTACAGTAGCTGTGCCACTGCGCAATGAGGCGTCAAAAATGACTATAGAAGTCAATAATTACTCATAGAAGATAATAAACACTCAACAAACCAAAAATCGAACGTCCCGGTAACATTTAATTTCTTACAATTAAGACTCTTTAAATCTTTAACTAATATTGAATTGAAGCTAAGAGGCGTAATTTCCAGACATTATGTGATCAGAATAAATATGTAATGCGTAACTATTCAAGAGATTCTAGTATTAGATACTTTATAAGGCAACGTGATGATTGAACATGTCGTGAGATGGAAATTGTGACTCTGTTAGCCACACGTGATAGTTGAGGTAATGGAGACGAATTTAAACTGACTTATGGAGAGAATCTAGAACGACACTCCGTTCTCTGATTTCCACATGAAATCAAGACACTACGTAAAATAGCGAAACTCAACGCCGTGCTTTGCTTTTATTATTAAATTGTATAAAATAAAAATCGATTTTAACTAATATTATTACAATAAATATTATAATAGCCAATTTAGGTAGTTATTTATGTTCATTCATATATTTTTGTCAACGTTTATAATACGGCAAAATATCTTTGCCTGTTCTATAACGCAGATTAAAAAAAAACAATACTAATTAATTATGTTCTGTCAGCTATTTAGCTGCACGCTCGTCGTCCACTATAAGTAGTAGTTACAAAAATATTACTCAATTAAATCCATGAAAGAGTAGCTGTATTGCCACAATGTCACGTAATCGGAAACCATTGTTTTATATAGAATGTTACAATAACTAAAAATGCTGAATTTAGGGGTTTTTTTACCTTTACGCTTTATCCCTCGTAGCAGGATAGTCAGAGTGAACCTAGTTTCGAGATATTATGGTGAATATTTTCGCCGGAAATTGAGTGGCGAACACAACGCCGTGCTTTTTTTTTACGAAAGCAGAGAGATTCACCTGAGTGGGAATTGAACTGACAAGCAAACACGTTAACAGTCAGACACAGTCCTACAGCGCCACGATGGTCTCAAACTACACCATTTACCCGTTCGACTGATTTAGTGTATATAGTGATTATTTATATATAATTTAAAAAGAAATACTTTTAAAACAGAACTAGGCTAACTAATAGTAAGATACTTATCGAACTCGTTTCAACATTACAACCGGAAGTAAACATCAAGAAGAAGTCTTACAATACTACTATATTACTTATGTAATGGGAAATCCTATAATTGTATTGTACATTGCGGGTTTCTTTGTATTTTTGTTATTTTATTCGAATATTTATAGACAAAAATATTTCTAATTAAAAATTATTTTCTTTAGCTTAATGCTTTAACCTGCATAGCAACTAAGAGTGGAAGTACCTAGTGTCATGACAATTTGTATCCCACTTACCGTGTAATTTGAGACATTGCGTGCGAGTTGCGTAACTAAACGCCGTGCTTTGTCAAAAAAAAAAATAAAAAATTGCAATGTTTAGAAATGAATAGAATATAATTCATATTATATTTATGTTTTTATTGATTTTAGATAACTAATCATTTTCTATATAACCGATCTAAGAATCACATTTCGTATTCAGCAATTGTATAACAACATACATTTGTTATTTCGAAGCTGGGTCACGGGGTCACAAAACTAACACACCACCGCTACCTGCACTTTGGCTATCGCGTGGGACGAATATGTAAAGTTTTAATTCAGTTAAAGTACTCAAAACCTATTTTCCAGCGATGCAAGTATAAAGCTTATAAAAATTACACCTTCACGCAAAATTACAGAATTCACATGTCAAAACTTTCACTTTCCGTATATTGTGTATTGGGTGTTGGCACTCAACTCAACTCGCTATATACATAACAGGTAAAGCAGAGGAAACGCATTTCAGGACACTCCACTCTCCGCTTAGTGTAAAATTCGAGTTTAAAGTGAGAGAGAGATTCCTGTGGGGTGAGAGAATTCTACGCCGCGTTTTTTCTTACCAGAGTGGCCAAATAACAATAATTTTTAGTCATTCAAACAAACGCTGGTCCACGACGCGACGATGACCTCAAATCATTAAAAAAATATATTCTGTTATACTTTTCAATTTTAGACCTTACTCTCTTTAGATAGCACTAAAATCCTAATATTTTATATTATTTAAAAATCATTGTTTTCAATTTTTACTACAATATATTTATTTTTAAATATAAATACTGAATTAGGTCTGCTATGTTGATTTATGACCTGAAGACTGAAAAAACGTTCTCAATATCGCGTGAAAGGCCTGCCTGTGTAGTTAAGGCCTATAAAAACAGCCGCTTAGGTACAACGGTTAACAGCCTATGCACTAAGTAGCTAACCGCAATTTTCTTTCAAACATAATCATAATATGCAATTTCTTTTTGAGATAATTAAAGCACAAGCAGAAATTATAATATTCTTTTAATGATTCTTTACGTTTATTACACACTATACCAACATATGTTTCTGAAATAATACTAAAATATGTGACTTGTAGTAATAAAATACATGAAAGAAGAATTTTATACTGCTTTTTACGAAAATTTTGTGGATGGTGGAGTATGAAATTTGGCATATGTAAAGTTTATATGCAGCAAGTTCATATTTTGTATAATATTAAATATATATATATATATATATATATATATATATTAGATTTATATATATATTAGAAATCTTTTAGAATTATGTTTACATACGAGTATATTTTTGTATAAAGTGACATAAGCGTTGCTAAGGTAACATATTTTTATATAACTAATTGCCGGGCCTATATACTCGATGACTTTTTACGACGGCACACAGTAGGCGCTGAGAACTGTTAATATGTTTTCCGATTCAAATAAATATGATTTGGGGCCGGTCGTGGCGTAACACAGCGTCTCACTGGAGAATGATAATATTTAAGTTATTGTCATTTCCTCGCTCTAGTAAGATAACGCAATATATCGAACTCGGGGGGAAGCAGAGCACGGAGTGTCTCATCACTAGGTACTTCTTGCCTACCCTGCTGTGCAGGATTAAAACTTAAAGCCAAAAACATATTTTCCGATTTTAAATCGTTTTTTTTTCGTAAAAAAGACCAGACAAGTATATCTTTACACCATAGATGTGTAAGATAAATAATGGCGTTAAAATAAAACTTACAAAGCAACATAAATTTTGTGTTAAGCTTCACAAAAAGACATACAGTTATTTCTAATAATAGCATTTCTATACTATTGTATAATGGAATTTGATGACGGAGTAAACGAGTGAAGAGGACAGTGACCTCTGAGAATAATTGCTTCTTGAGCGTATTCAGTTATTCTTTAAGATAAGCCTAATGGAAAATCAAAGTCAATTTATGAGGCAATGGGTTACTAAAATGGCTAATTTATTAAGCACTAGATCTCCCGTCAACGCGTCGGCAGCGCGTTGCCTTAGCAACGTGTATATCATCACTTTATATAAAAGTGTATGTCAAACACATGGTAGTGTGTCACACTTATTTTCTTAATTTATTATATTTTTTAAGCAATATTTTTTCTTTTCAATTTTCGAAATTTCATACTCTGAGGAGTTTGTGTAATTTTAGTAAAAAAGGGTATAAAGGCTAATAATATTTTGCTTTACGTATCATTTCATCATATTTATTGATATACTTATAAATCCCAAATTTGTGTTCCCATTAGCATAAGCCAAAAATCCTTAGTTCTTATTTTACTGACATAGCTATATAAAATAAAGAGTACATATATACATACTATATCTATACTAATTACATCAATTTCGATCTGTTCTACAAATAAATGCAACAATTATTATGTGTATTGTAATTATGGAAACACCTAATTTTCTTTAAAGCCTAGAACATATTTCCTGAAATATCGTCTGCTTTCGTAAGTAACACTGGCCAAGTGAATTGTGCTCAACTGTTAAGTTCGAAACGCCATAACTAAAGAGAAGAAGAAGTTTTAAATAATAAGTGCAGAAGGATATCAACGTAGTGTCTTGACACTAGTTTGTCTCTAACTACCCAGCTATGCGGGATAACGCGTCACGCTAATAACCTTCTGAGCTAAATTTTCTACTTTACGGTTCTAAACATTCCAAACAAGTGATATCTTTCCATATTTTAAAACTGTATAACAATACTAGGTCACTGAAACCTTGTAAAAAGTGTTTGTTCAAGTGTAACTGTTTGCTTTCTACAGGATGTTCTCTTACCGTTACTGTTAAATATACAATACGTTTAGAACATTGCATAATGTTTTCTTACTATCATTTGGAACATGAATAGCTATATAAAAGTATCATAAAATGTTTATTTAAAACATAAAATTATAATATAAACAATCAAAGTAAAAAGTATTTTATTTAAAGCTAATAAGATCTTTGACTTTCGCGATTTTTATACATTTTAAATGAAACTATTTTAACCGGATTAGTCGCGTATATTTTGGTATCTGAATATACATTTTGGACACCTGACGTGGTCACAGGTAGATTACCTATGACCACGGACTATTGTAAAGTGTTCGAAACGTCAGGTGTCCAAAATGTATTTTCGAATACCAAAATGTACGCGATTAATCCGGTTAAAATAGTTTCATTTACAATTATTTAAAGCTTTTTTTAAATGTAAAAAATGTTTGAATCGTAGGCAACATACTGTGTAATATGATAATAAATAAAATTCTTTTTTTTCATAATTATATACCTACCGATAAGAAATTTTTAGATTAAATAAAAGGTTTGACTATATTAGCTTCACAGTGCAATGTTTGATTTTACACGCGTTGTTTTGAGTTTAAATCCAAAATAATAAAATAATTCATTATCTTGAGCTAGTAAAATAAAGTGCAGCGTTAGATTTCGTAATTGTACAAGCAATTTCTCTATTTCAGCAAGAAGTAGAAGAAAGGAGGGTGCTTGTCTTTTGTGTCTGTCAAAAAAATGTGAACCCCGAGTTAAATAAAAAAAAATGTATCAAATTACTGTCAAAATTCATGATTATATTTAAAACAGCGTTCAGTTCCACTTCGAATTCTTGTGAAAAATAAAAAAACAGTGCCTTGACAATAGGTTCAAAACAAACACAATATGTTAAGAAACCTGGAAACAAATTCAATTTCTTTACCATCTGTGAGTCATAGTATTCTTACAAAAATAAATATAGAGGTAACAATCAATTATTTCATAACACCAGCAGTTCTGATAACTCATCGGCAAGAAGGCAGACATTTATTGTTAGGCTTAGGCTTGAGTGCGACCGTAAACGATTATAAGGAAATTACCCTAGCAATGTATATTCAAAAATATATATTAAGTACTATACAAGAAATATAAATTATAACAATAAAAAGTATTTTATTCAAATTTTTATATAATTAAAAATAAAAAAAGAAACACTTTTCAACTATACTGGCGAATCAAGCCCACTCTGTCGTCATAGGCTGAAGTAAAATATCTAGGCATTTACAACTTTCACAGTATTAATTGATTCATTCAAGAATTTATAACATAAACTGAATAAAATAATTATTAGTTACGTGGATTTCATTATCTCTTTGTGGCCGCGAGGTAGGAAGACTTGCTTTTCGACATTTTTAATATAGGCTTTAAATAAATCGAGAACTTGCTAAGCTGAACATTTTCATCGTTCAAAATGAACATAATGTAAATGGAAATAAAAAAGATTATATCATTCCCCCGAGTGGGAATCGAACCCACAACCAGACGCTGCGTTACGACCGGCTTATACAAACACATATAAATATATAATACTAACAAATATGAATATATAATATTAAATGAATTCCAAAATGCATTTCTCACTTGATTGTACAACCATTTACCAACTCCCTAACTAGTTTCTTTAAAAAAAAATTAAAATATATTTTTTAAATATAAGATTTTCTTCTAACAAAATAAACGAGAACTTTTTATATAAGAGCTTTAGAAGGCCTTCTACTAGCTGCGACCTACAGCCGGGGGCGAAACAGAAATAAAAACCGGAGCAACTTTTATTTGATTGATCGATGTAGGCGGCGGGTTAGCAGTTAGCACGTATTCATACAAATACGAAATGATTTTGAAGTTTTGTTGCTTTTGTACCTCTATTTAGAGCTTATACAAAACGTTTATAAATGGCCGTCGTGATACAATGGCCGTCGTGCTTATTTTTTTGCCATTTTTTTTGCCAAATTCAGGTAATTTTGGCCTGGGAGAAAAAGTAAACGTAATTTTCACTGGAAGGTTGTGATCATCTTTACAAGAACCATATGTAATCTTTATCCGGTATGGTGGATGTTATCAAATTTTAGATTTTAAAATGTCAGTTTAAAATCCTTAGCTCAAAAAAACAAAACTCGATAAATAAAAATATTATGGGTATATTACTAAAGAATCATTAAATTTAATCATTATATGTACATACAAATAAGTAAACAAATTGTAGAAACATAATTTAACTTGACCTCATTCACAGTTTATTAAGACAGTGTGGCATGAAATCTATAATAACTGCAAAGCTGAGAAACAATTAGTGGACGATTTAGTATCGTTGATAATAAATATATTATGATAAAATTCGAAGAATGATAAGAAAATGTACTTTTTAATTCAATTTTTTTGACTTAATAGAGGTGCCTTCTTATTGTTAACTTGTATTCGAATAGAAAATTATCGATTTTAAATAGTCATATTGTTTATATTAATGTTAAATGTAAAATCCTGGTAATATCTATTCCCGTGTGAACTTCGAGAATCCCTTTTTTAGTGCTCACTTTAATCCCCAAAGATCTATATAAAAAATTTCAGCTTGTCAGCCGCTCAGTGAAACTATAAATTTTATAAGTATTATTTAATAAAACAATAAACAAAATAAACTCTCACTCGGGGGAGTGATTATATTTTAATTATTTCCACATCCTCGCTCTGGTAAGACAAAGTGCGACGTTGAGTTCCACTACTCAACACACAATGTCTCGAATTCGGTGACAAGTGAAGTACTAGGTGCTTTCTGTCTACCCTGCTGTGTAATTAAAAGGGTGATGTTAAAAAAAGAAACCAAATACAATAAATATCCTCAATAATTAAAACATCATTACGTTTCATTAAGTAAATAATTTTCCGCTATTGTATAATTATGATAACGATAATAACCTTTGTTACGTATAACCACATGTTAGACATTTCCAATACCTACGCATATTGGTTAATACACAACATAATTAGTGAAGTATGAGCGATTACCACATGAAAGGTTACGTTTGTATATATCACGTTACAACGTTTACATATTATAGTTAGTTGATAAAAATACACCCTTTATCCCGCTTAGCAGGGTAGTTTGAGACACTACTTAGTGGCAAGACACTTCGTTGACTGCTATCTGATCATAATCGAGACATTATATGTTGACAAAGTGAAAAAACACTTTAAAAATAATTATTCGCTCCCATGCGCGAACCGTTTACAATCAGACGTTGGTATCCATGAAAGTAGTTAATAAAACCATAAATATATTATAGCAAAGAATAACATTGAAATAACGACAATACTTTAAAGTAATGGTTTCTAAAACATTTTGACATATTACTTGAGGGACATATAAACTGAGCGTATAGTATAGGCGCTATACATATTATTTCAGATGTTATTTGTTTACTACAAAGGGATATATATGAATACAGTAGACAGTCGAGAAGTAACTTGTAACAACTAGATTAAGTTCTGTAGAGAATGATCAACCTTGTAAAGATATCACTGTAAATAATTAATCACTCAAGATCTGAACTCCATACCACCAGACCCGGTCAAGCAGTGTTAAACAACAGTATAAAACTACTTACATTCCTCAAATACCTAAAAAAATAAACCTAACTACGTTAAAATGCTTTTATCTAACTACGACAAAGCAAAAAATGAGCTTATGATTTATAGGTATTGATGTATGTATGTTCATCTGTTTCCTTATACCTTCTAAAATATTTATCATAAATTGACAAATGTGATTTCATGGGAAGTTTGTCAATTGTCCTTTGATTATAGGCTATATGACGTCATAGTAAATAGTATGTAGCGCCCTTTTGAACACAATACTAGTTAACACTTTTTTATCTATAACATACGGGAAGCTAAAATATAAATGAAATAGCATATATTTGCAAAAATTACGGACAAGTATGAAATTTGGAACAAATATAGTTTACATAGAGACAGAGAGCAGAAAGTTAACATATTTAAAAAAAACGCATAATTACATTAAATTAACAAAATAAATGTCGTTTTTTGCTCCCTTAAACCATATAATGTAACTAAAACTCACCTCTAAATTATCGAAGTCAACTTTAATGAGGCGTCTCTGCGGTGGCGCGTGCGGCGTGACGTCACCGCGGCGCGTGTCGCCGCCGCCCGGGCCACTGCCCGACCCGCTAGTCGCTGTAACAATAACTATTATTATTATCATTTTATATGCTTATTATTAGAATTATTACTAAAATGGGTCCAATTTTACGTTTTTCCCGAAAAAAGCATGGCAGAAAATATCATTTTTTATATGCAAAAATATGTTCTAAAGGTGAGAAATTATTGTCTTATCTGTTAAATGGTAAAATATCAGAATGTAAATAATTATATTTTTGAATAAACCATATCTAAATTTTAAAATTAAGATTTAAATAATAAATTTATAGAGAAACAGTCTTTATAACTAAGTGTCATATAGAAAACTGTCATGACCATACAACTGTCTTTCGCGGCCGAATTCCACTGCTTTCTTTGAAAATATATTAATATTCACAAATTATATAACGAACCGTTATATTAAGGCACTAAAACAGAAACTCTTACAATAAAAGCTATTACTCCTAAGAAAATAAAAACAAACAGAAAATATTTTCTGTAGAACGAAGAAGAAAAATATCGCATGCTTATTTATCGCCTAAATAAATATAAAACCGTATTATTACTGTCAAAAGTCGCAAAAAGTTATTTTAAAACGACTTACTGAAATTAGAGTTGTTTGAAACTCTTATGATGATTTAATATCAATATAATCTATTATACAAACATGGCCGGTCGTGGTTTAGTGAAATAGCGTCTGACTGTAAATCCGCTCGGTTCTGGGTTCGATTCCCACTCGGGGAAATGACTGTATTTTACCCATTTTCATTTCCTTGATCTGGTAAGACGTAGTAAGCGTTGAATGTCGCCATTCAAGGCAATGTCTGGAATACGGCGACAAGCGGAGTACGAAGTGTTTTGACACTACTACACTATTTCCTGTCTACCATTCTATAACGGGTAACAGCACAAAGCTAAGAAAATTGAATAAATTGGATATAGGATTAAAATGTTAAGTGATTGCTTAATCCATATTTTATTCATTCATACTGTGGGCTAGATGGCTAGACTCAACGCTGTAGTTTGTATAACGACACCTGGCGGAACGGTATTTTATATATCAACATCATCCCGAGTGACGCCTTTGCGACTAAGCGTAATATTCACATAGTAACATTTAAATAATGTATAAACATTATTATTTATAATATATAGTCTATGTAAGTATACATTTCTACTCTCTTAGTTATTCATAATATTATCTATTAAGCAAAATATCGATTATTGCACATCGATATGTTATTTCAAATATCAATTTTGATATGGACACATTACGTGTCAAAATTGTTGAGGTGGCGCAACTCAACGCCACGCTTTGTCTTAACAGAGTGATAATAAAGTAATTTGATTGTAATCATCCCCCAAGCGGGGTTCCACCCCACAACCTATCGCATTTACATTCAGACGCTATCCCACTGCGTCACGGCCGGCCTCAAATGATCTAACTATAACTATTCTGTAAGTCATATTTTTAATTAACTCTTTAAAAAATAATATTATAAATTATAAACAGAAAAGCGACCGCTAGTTATTCATAGATGTTCTTACCCCCATTACCGTATACAGCCATACAATTGGTTTAGAAACGACACATCACTCTATGTCAAAATATGAATGCTATGTGTGTGCTCGCTTTATACAATAAACCATCAACTCTTGCACAATCCTTTCACTTTCCCTATCCTTCTGAGCTGAACTTTATTCAACTAGGAAATGTTACGCCACTTATTATAAAGAGATTGCTATTACGAAAATATCTACCATGATAGTAACCGGCAAACTACGTTGATAATACTTTTAAAAAGTTATTGCGTATATTTTTAATTCTTTTTAGCTTCACGCTTTTTAATCCCGAATAGCAGGGTAGACAGAAAGTGTCAAGACACTCCGTACTTCCCGTTCCAATGAATTCGAGACATTGCGTTTTGAGTGGTGGAACTTAATGTCGCATTTTGTCTCGCCAGAGCGAAGAAGTGATAATTTAAATATAATCACTGCAATGAGCGGCCTAGTATATTTTTAATAATAATTGCATTTTTTTAAAGTTTCACCCTTCTATCCTGAATAGCAGGATAGGCGGAAAGTACATAGTGAATTCGGTGGAAAGAATATATGGTCTTGAGTCTATAGTTGGTCTGATTGGAAAAGCGATCGATTGGCTGTGGATACGATTCCCTCTCCATAAAATGATTATATTTAAATTATTTTCATTTTTTATAAAACAAAGCGCAGAGTTGAGTTCCGCCACTCAACACGTAATGACTCGAATTCGGCAGAACGGGGAGTACGAGATGTCTAGACACTAGGTACTTCCTGTCAACGCTGTATAGCTAAAAAAAATATTTATCAACTAAAATTAAAACCTTATTAATATAAACGGTGCGAACTAGCATACGTCATACTGTTCATCACCATTGCATCTTAGAAAATATCTATATTTATACATTATGAAGATTATATTGTGGACTTATTAAGATAAGCTTATTTGTCAGCGGTAACAATAGAAGAATAGCACGAGTTAATAAACACGCTTTAGTACCACAATAGGAAACTGTGCGGTAATATTCATTATTGTAGAGATAATCTTTAGCAATGTAAATAAATGTAGCAACGTACAATATTCAATATATATACATATATGTTATTTTTTAACTTCACGCTATATCTAACATAGTTAGAACCAAGAGTCCAGACACATTCAGAACTCGATACATTACGTTTTGGGTGATTCAACACCGTACTTTGTCTTTGCAGAGCGATAAAATTGATGAACATGTTGATAGAATTTTTTAAGAGGCGAGAATATCGTGGTCTATATATATATATATATATATATATATATATATATATATATATATATATATATATATATATATATATATATATATATATATATATCAACTTATTCTAACGTGTAACGTAACGAATATGGGCGATCAATAATAACAATAATATTAGACTCACTCAAGAACCGAATTCAGAATAACTTAAATAAGAAAGAAATCTTCCGGGTTACGAATGAAATAATGCATTTAAAAACAGTTACAAACGAATATATAATACGAAACAATGTGAAAAATCTAACAATTAACTAGTACATTGTAAACAATGGCTTATAACAGCGCGACATTCGTATAGTGTTTTTTTTTTAAATCAAGCATTTTCCGCACAATTAGAGAAAAATTGACGTAAAAGCAGAGTATTTGCTGTTGGAAGTAACGTTTGATATTTAAAACTCTCGTTAACAAAGGCGCTCAAAAGAAAGCAATTATTCTTTTAACTCGGTACAAAGACAAATTTTTGTTATAACAAAATAATATTATTTGGCATTATTTTTAAACACTTCAGGCATTGTGTTTAAATTTATTGTTTTTGAAAAATTATTTATACAACATTATTTTTAACAGCTTTAAAAAATTTTTCATAACAATATTTTTCAGAGATAAACTAGTATCTGTTGAAAGCTTTCCTCTTAAAATCGAGACATTGCGTGAATGGCGAACTCTACGCCGCGGTTTATCCTAACAAGGCAGAGTAATGTATATAAATGTTAAACATTTCCATTCTCCGAGTGGGAATCGAACCCACAACCGCTTGCATTTACGATGGGCTTCATAGAAAATAACACCTCATTTTGACATTTAACGAACGAAACAAGATTAAGTTACATTTTGCGTTACTAAATAAGGAGATGACAAAATTTAAAAAGATAATATGGTGAAGATGAGCACTTTTGCTTATATATTATATTTTTTGAAATTTCATTATACATAAGGTTTAAAAGACTCTTCTTCTATGTATTTCATAATAAAGTTTAGTTTCTATAACAAGTTCATTATCATGTATTAGAAAATATGTTGAAAGTTTCGAACTGCAATCAACAGCAACTTTGTCTAGTCAAAGTTGACCAAACGTTCGGTAAATCATTAATCGTATTGCAAAAGACATTTACGTATTTGTTTCACGAGGACACCAATATAAAATGCATACAAATTATACAGATTTTATTTTTACGAACGTTTCGCTCCACTGACCATTTCAAGTCACGTTAACTTAACAACCTGCTGCCTGTAAGTGGAAAACCTTGGTATTCAGGTCTAGATAAGCGCCAGCCGCAGTGCAGCTCGCATTCGTGTCAACTGTGCACAAGCTTTGTTGTTGTCAGATAAAGTAGTGTTGTGTTAAGAATTATCTGGATAGCGCAATATATAATGACGTCATAGTAGTCACACAAATCTCGTTTATTACTTAGATTCTAATTTGGAGGCCTTATTAAATTTTGTTTGATATGTTTATTCTTTCGTGCAATCGGGTAAAATGCGACGTTGAGTTCCGCCATGTCACTCATTTTTTTTTAAATCAATGTCAAAAACATGGTAAAATAGTATTTAGACAATTCCTTAAGGCCTTTTAAGCTATTGTACAGAATTTAGTATAAATATATACAAAAAAAAATCCCAAAAAATCAACGCTTACAAGATACTGTTATCTAAAAATCTTTGTCAGTTCTGACAAAATATATTGTAGCAAACACACAAATCATCGTGTAATATCAACACTTCGAATTGAATGTTAAGCAAAAATAAAATGCGATGTTTGCACGGGGGAAATAAGTTTTTCCATTATCTCCGAGTCAACAATAATACATTCGTAATGAATTCTGTCACATATTAAATCAAAATGAATACTTTTGATACTTATAAATATATAATAATATAGCTAATGTCACTTTGACAATTTATTTCAATAAAATATACATATAATGCAATTTCTGTTCATTATAAAATTATGCGGGTAAAAGAATATTATATTTGGCATATGTATCCTATTTGTAGCTTATACGTAGAGACAGTACATCCATATTTTTTATATTAACGTCCATTTTACGCGTTCTATAGTGCAAATATAAATAATATCAGAGACTGAAAATCTTCTAGTTAGCTATATAACGTGATATGTAAACAATGTAGAGCAAATTCGCTTCTTTTAGCAATCTAACACGATATTAATCCAATGCGAAGTCATAGAGAATATCGTTAAAAAAGATTTCTAATAATTTAATATAAAAGAGACAAGATATCTCATTTATCACTTTGCAACATAATACAAGAAAGCTGACGTGCTAAAGGTCGTCTATTTTTACTCTGAAGAAGGATAGCTGACGCAAATTACGCCGAACCCTGACATTTATAACGCGAGTCGGCAGTTTTGCTGATTTCAGTTATATTATGAATATTTTAATTAACATAAATTATTTTACATTATTGCTGTCGCAGTTTGTATGCTTCAAAGTTGAAAGTTAAATAATTTTGTTCAAAATAATCCCGAAACTTACTTAACTTAGAGGAAATGCTTTTATTTTTATCGTATGATACAGTCAGTTTTTTTAGCTTCACGCTTTTATCCCGTATAGCAGGGTAGACAGAAAGCACCTTGTGTTAAGACACCCCGTACTTCGTTAACCATCGAATTCGAGACATTGCGTATTGACTCTCAGATATAATAGCCTTAAATAATAAAGTTTAATTGAATACAAAAATACCGTAAAACGATTTTAAAGTTAGAACTTTGTATTTAATTTTTGCTTTTCACATTTGCTTTGCCACTTTAACCTAATTACGACACTGGCTTTCGTATTTCGTTTCCGCGATGCAGACGTAGGGAAGGCGGGACGTGGAAATTCCCACTGCAATCATAAATAAACCTGCACTGCTCTGCATTTGATAGAGAGGGGTAATATTTAAAATATTATATTTTGTAAAATAATATTTTATTTAGTTACACGCTTTTCTTTACTTTTTTGTTTTTTTTTATTATTATTGTTTTCTATTTTACGTTTATTGCAATGCACTGTTCTTTTAAAAGTATGTAGCTTTCTTGTATTTTTTATAATCTGTACCTATTACTAGGTATACGAACGATATGCCTATATTTTCAATATATTTAATAATATTTGAAAACTTTTAATTAAACAATTAAAAAATAATTATTGTATTAAAAGAAATAAAATTTCTATATTATATACAAGAATATAGAAACTTTTTGAACCTATATCCATTATTCGTCAGTCATTTTAGGTCACGGCGTCAGAAACAAACGGATCAGTCACGTCCCTAATGTGTTTAACCGTATATGTGGAGCTGTAGAGCATACAAGACCGACGCTAATGTTCAAACTTCAAACTACACACTTCACTGTGTTCAAGTAATAAATTTGATTTAAACTACCTCTTTTAATTATGATATTTTGTAATTTACAATGAAAATTCTTACTTTTTTTACTAATTAATTGATTCTAACATTTTTTTAATTTAATCTGATATGAATTGTGAATTCTCTGGTGGAGATATCAATCTGAGAGCGATAAGGCCAAATGCTATAGACTTTCAATTTGTTTCCGCTTTTTTTATCTGTAATATAATTGGTGTAAACTAAAACATATTAATGATAATAATAATATTTTGCAAGAAAAAATATTTAACTTAGGGACGTCAAAATTTCAGTTACTAATAACCAAATTCAATTTTTAAATGTACAAATAAATACTTTTTACTCCAAACAATCCAAACAAATGATATAACCGCAAACGTTAAGTATTTACTCTTCTAACTTCTCAGGGCGGAAGATAGCAAGATTATATTTTAATATATACATTATATTCCGTTTATACATGTATTAAATTTCAATTTATTATTCACATTTCCTTATATCATATATAAATATGAGTAACAGTTTAATTTCGTTATACAATAACGTCAGTGTGGGGTAACTTTGGATGACTCACTTAGGTCGATTCAGTAAGTGTGCTCTCCTATTAACTTATGTTATAAGCGGAAGAAAGTTGATGCAGTCCAAAAATTATGAAAAAATATTAATGATTATTATAATAAATTAAAATATATTAAACATTATTTATCATAAATAAAAGATTTAAAACATGAATTAATTCAGTATATTTTTTACGGCAAAGTTTACTCACTCAAAATTAACATAATTAAAATCTTATTTAGTAACAACCCGCAAAGTTATTCCAGTTGAAATTCTAAAGCTTAATATTTTGCAACTTTCTTTTAAATCAGAAACCGGCTCAAGGAGAAGGTCGGGTCGCTCACAAATACAATGCGTTTGTTTAAAAATGCAATTTTACTTGTCATGGCGGTTGCAACGCTGCCCCAGAAAGATTTGTCTTGCGCGACGTCCAACGCCGGCTCCTCAGGGCTCCTGACCGGCTCGACCAGTCCGGAGACCGGCCGTGTGCCGAACAGGAACGCCGCAGGGGATACCCTCGAACGACGCAGCTTGACTGATTCTTATGACTTTTATCGAAAAAACCGCGCGTTTGTTAGCAGTTTAATTAAATACACCAATTTCACTCATTAAATATCGTCTCTTAATGTTTGTTATACGCGCAATAAATTATATTTACAGTTAAAATCAGAGCGTCAAACTATATTTTCTTGTTAAACTGGTACACATAAATAATATAAAAATGTTTGTAGAACGTACGCTACGTTAAGCGCGAAAATGACGTACACGTATCTAAACAACGCTCGACGACATTGACCTGCGATTTATTCGTTTCGTCTACAGCACATATGATCGCACTGCGTCACACGATAACTGTACAAAAATAAATATATGTTTACTCGAATCACGGAATGAAGCAAAACTGAGCAAATTAATAAAAAATGGCCACTTTATACCGGAATGCCACAAAAAATATATTTTAGCGCAAAGCGTTGTAAATAGAAGGCGCGTGCTTAGCTCGTGGCGCTCGTCGCCATATTGCTTTTGGAGGGTGGTCTCGTTTCCCGCATGCGCCCTAACCCTGGGGAGTACTCCGGTGGAAATGCCAAGCTGTACATAAATATTATCATATGTAAACATTGTGTGGGCGATAAATATCAGTGACAGCTAAAAAAATAAGTCACAGATTAAAAATTAAATGTACGGGTTGTTTTAGCGTATTATCCTTTTTATAAAAAAAATAAAACTAAGTTTATTTAAATATTTATTTTCAAGTATTCCCAGCATTAGATGAGGCAAAAAAGTAAAGGAAAAGAAAATAAATTAAACACTTTCGAAAGTAAAATTTGTACCTATATTTATTGCGTATAGTACCTTCCGACTGAGTCATAAGAATATATGTGCATATAAAAGCGAAAAAACATAGTGAAACTTTTTGAGACATTAAAATTAAATAGGCATCAAGTATATACGTACGAGTGTAATGACGTCATAAGGCCCTAGAATTTTCAATATCACGTTAACTGCGTCAATCTTTGAGAGGCGACCTTTAGCGTGAAGTTGATTAATAAAATATGCTATTTCTGTACATACGTTTAACGAAATGATGAAAGGTTGAAAGGCTTCCAATGAAATTTTGCTTTTGATAACAAGATACGACCCACGCTCGGAATTCGCTTCTACTAATAACCAAGTTTGCTAATGGGTTCGAGGGAACATTTTAAAGTTAAAAATATTAACGCCACAAATAGGATATATGAAATGGAGCAGCGTCTGATATAAACTCGATTGTTTGTGTGTCCAATTGCCACTATAGGAAACAAGGCACACTATCGAATTTCGCCACTTAACACACTAGGTTTCGAGTTCAGGCGTAAAGCGGTGAATAGTTTCTTGGAACTAGGTTCTCTCCGACTACTTTTCAATGCGAGACAAAACGTGAAGCATAAAAAAGCAAACTTTTTTTTTCTTAGCTTCACGCTTTTATCCCGCCTAGCAGGATAGACAGAAAGTATCTAGTGTTAAGACACTCCGTACTTCGCTTACCGAATTCGAGTCATTGCGTGTTGAGTGGTGAAAGGCCACTTTGTCTTTTGCCAGAGCGAGTGAAAATAATTAAATATATTCACTCCTCCGAGTGGAGATCGAACCCGCAACCGATCGCGTACAGTCAGACGCTGTCCCACTGCGCCACGACCGGCCTCAAAAAGCCAACTTAGTTGTAGAATACTCTCAAGTAATAGTATTTAAGGGTGTTTAGTATTTAATATATTACAAGCGTTGTCCTTAACGGCAGCCTCCAATATGACTGAATGCAAAACGCAACTACCATGCCTTATCCCTCTACGATTAATTTCTTCATGCGTACAAGTCCCCGAAAAATCCTTACGTTTTCTATGACTTCCTTTTAGTGTTTTTAATATTGCATACTTGTGAACACATCGGAAAAACTTTAACCAAATCTGCCTTGACATACAATAATTTTATGACTATTCCATTCATTACGGCCAAGTGTTTCTTAAATTCACCTTGAAAACGGACTTATCACATATTAAAAACCCTAAATCAATGGGAAAATCTAAATTTCACAAACTAGACTGCTTGTTAACAGTACGTTAGGAAATTATTGGCTAAAAGCCTTGCGTTGTTGTACGGCATTGTTTTGAACGTTCGCAATACGAGCAAGTATAATTAGAATATAACCTGGGAATCTCCTATCTCTGATCACGGAAGCATCTCATTACAAAAAAATTCTATTCTCTTGCATGCATTAAAGCAAATGTAATCGAAAGTTATGCTAATAACGTATTATGTGAATAATTTAAAGAGCGCAAGTCTTGTCGTTATTATTTGAAATAATTATGTTACAAGTTATATTACATAATTTTTGTCTATGGTACGGATGTAAATATACGTTTTTTTGGGCGTGGTGAATAAATAAATAATGCGTTAGATATATTATATAAAATTTATGAAATAAATACTACTACCATGGTTATACTAATTTTTGTGTTATTTGAATAGTCGAATTCTGGATCGTTCGACTTGAAGTGCTAGAAATACTTGGAAAATTGAATGAAACGGATGACGGATGAACGTTTAATTAATCACCAAGTATGTATCATGTCAAAAAATAGATAAAAATGGTTGTGCAATTAAGGCAATAATGAACATTTTGAATAGATACATCGATAAAGAACTTTTGTATTTTAAATATATATACATTTGCCGCAATTTGTTTGCGTAGATTATAAGTACTTTCCTATTCCCCGAATGAACTTCGGGGATATCCAGTCTCAGTGTTTTCATGCCAAATTTCTACATTCAGTTGTTACGGCTTTGTGTTGCACGTCATATATCAGTCTCTCATAGATATTCACAATATACTAACTGAATCGCGCCACTTTATCTTGCGTGGTGTCCAAACTAACCATCCGATAGTTTCGAATAAAAACACATTTAAATAAATAAGCAAACGTTTATGCTTTAGTATTAGTTAAGAAGTAGATTTAAGTACAACGTGCAATTCCATATTACGTTTGTCAAAATGTATATATATATTTAATTAGGCAGAATCTGGAAGAAATGTAGAGACAAATTTATTTCAAGTTCACTTAGGATCTCACAAATCAAAAGTATAAAAATCATTGTAAGTATAATAAATGAGCTGTGAATAAAACTAAAATAGCAAAATACATCCGCCGATAGCCATTCCTTTTAATTACTTATAATATTGTAGTAAAACTTGTTTAATTTTTTACAGTTCGTCTGGCGACCGTCCCATCCGGTCTGTCCGGCTTTTATTTGACTGCGCATGTCGGCGCATTGATCACTGCATCCTCACCTCAATATTTATTGCAACACATCTTTATTCTTAACATATATTCGCTGTGAATGGGAGCATAACAACAAAGAAACTCGTCTTCACTTTCTTATTTTGCTTGTAGTGGTACTTAATTTTTTTAGTGATAATGTTTATGACATTTTCGATTATGCAAAAATGCGCGAACAACTTTTGGTTTCTACAAAGTTTATAACATAAATAAATATATACATATTTATGTAAATTGCGATGTAAAATAACAATTTAATTTTGAATGCAAAAATCAACCTGTAAGCACTTTCGTTGTGTAATGTTATATCTAGTACAAAAGATAGCTGAACAATGATATTTGTGAACCGCCTAGTCTCATAAGTAAACATAAACAAGTTTTATTTAAAAACATGTATTTGATTAACATTATGATGACTGATATACGCTAATTATTACGCTACGACGCTGTTAATTATCCTGACTTTTATATATTTTAAATTGTTGCAGTGGGACAACGTCTGATTGTAAACGCGATTATTGTGGGTTCAATTCCTACTCTCAAGAATAATTATATTTTTATTTTTATTAAATAATATAAAAAATAACTTGTCAATTCAGCTAATCGGGATCAATATATATATATATATATATATATATATATATATATATATATATATATATATATATATATATATATATATATATATATATATATATTATATATATATATATTAATTACTATTATTATTATTTCAAACGAGTTAATCGCATTTATTTTGGTATTCGAAACTTTACAATTATTTTACAGTAGTGCGTTGTCACAATTAGACCTATAAATTCAATCAATCTACATTAACGTCGATGGAAAATAATAACAAAACTTTCAATTGCAATTTTCATACTCGTTTAATTTAAACATCTTGTTATCCTTGAGATATAAATGCCAGCTTTAAATATTTCAGATTAATTTTTATTGGCCTCTCAATATACGTATAAATGAACAAAACTGTAACAATAAAATACAAAACCCAAAATAAATATTTCAAAATAATAGTAGTGTTATTTAAAATATTATATTCAATATAAATTTTAAATGTTATTGTTGTAATTAAATGATAATTCATAAAATTTAATTTAAGAAAATATTCATGGAGTTTTATCTCGAGGTGTTTTGTTTCTGTGTAAGGTGAGATCATCTAACGGTACACCGGTCAGTAAGTCGAGTTATTTGTGTTATGAATTAAAATTGAAAGTGGTATTTTGTGTATACTCAGAAAAACATAGTGACATACATTACTTTATTCTTTGATACTTTAAATTTAATAATAGTTTTCATTCTTTAGCAAACGAGTTACTTTTTAATATCCAGAAGGGAAACAAGAACTGTCTCTAGAACGATACTTGACTAGAGTTGCAGTATACCGTAATTAACACTGGAAGGGCCTACGCCAAGAGGCACTTTGAATTGCCAATTATTATAAATGTACTAAAATTCATAAAATCAAAAATGCTATATTGTATGTAATTTGAAATAAAAGGGCTTTATATATTAAATATATAGAAAGGATTCAAATTGCGAAACGTGTTTGTGTGGCTGACATTATCTGCAGCATTAAAATGGCGCAAGAAGTAATTTCTGACTGAAACATTTAATTACAAATAATTTTAAAACATTTTAGTTAATATAAATATTCGACTAGTATATTATAATGAGTGAATTTATAGATAATAAATAAATAAACATTTGACAATTCGCAACAAAATAAATGTATTTAGAAAAAAATGGCGCCATTATTTTATTTCGCCACAGACTAAATAAGATGATGTAAAAATCTGGCAGACGTCCAATTCGTACATCCTTGACCCGGAGGCTTTTATCTAAAGATAGATAGATAATTCCAAAGCTCCGAGATATGGCCGTGAAGTATGAAAGTTGAAACAGTATTTTAAATACTCAAGGTAACACGTCTTAAGTTGTTTTTATACGTCTGTACTCGTGACACCGCGCAATCGTATTCGTTATAAATAACAGACGAATTAGGATTCAAATATGAAAAACAGCAGAATCGAGGTTATAGTTGCGAAAATAAATTCAAAGATTTTTTAATATTAATTAAATAAATATTTAAATGTCATTTTTTCGTTATCTACATTGGTTTTTCGTAATTTTTTATAAAACATTATTATTACAAAGCTTAGAACTTTGACATTTCAACAAGCGTGATAGATTTTTTTGTTGTGAAACCGTAATATTATATAGATGCAATGTAATTGGAACAAAGTACGTTAGACACGAGGTAAGCGTCACGAACGAACATCTTGCGGCATCATAAATACTGTTATTAAGACTACACTAATTGCTTATGACCTTTCAAACAACAGTTTTAATGTTTCTAATTTTATATTTATTTTTATTTTTACTCTGTGATGTTTGACGTTAGAAGTCAAGAAAGAAAAATAAATTTGTAAGCGTATAATTCTTATATCTATATTATGTTTAGATAAAAATAACATTAAAAAAGTGAAAATTGTATTGCATTAATATTAATAAACATTTTTTAGCATATAGAGTATAGGCTAAAAAATGTTTATTACTCTCGTACAAAATTATTATACTCTAATGTATCTACAATAATATAACAGTGTTAAGTTCTGAAGAAAATGATAGCAGTTTTACGCTTTATCCCGTATAACAGGGGAGAGTACTTTGTATTAGGACTTCTTGTGTAATAAATAATTTTAATATAATTACTACCCCGAGGGGGAATTGAACCTTCGAACGCGAATAACCAATCGATGTCCTCTATAGAATAAAATATATTTAAAATTCTTTACAAATTCCAATTATATATGAATTTATATGAATGATACCTCCCAAAAAACCTTATAATTAACGTCATTTAATGAAAAGTTTAACTTCGTTCCTTTAAAAAAACTCATGATGTAATTAAACATTTAATGTAAAATAATGGTGAAGACAACTTAAACCTTCTGTAAACAATATTTCATCTTTTATCTTATCTTGAGAAAGAAAACGACATTTCCTGACACAAAAGCTCTTAACGTTTGTATTATATAAAAAATATAAAGTAACTATAATAAAAGCTTATAAAGTTATAATTAACAGTATACAATGAAAAATCTTATATAAGTTATTTTCCATTATGTTGTATCTTTATTAGATAACATCAAAACTAATATTTTATAGAAATACAAAAAAAATTATAGTCATAGGAGAAAATCTATCAACTTCGGTCATTTTCGGTCTAGATCTAGACTGGTCTAAACCAGTCATTATGCACCTGATCACTAACAGCGGTGTGGTCGTTTTACCGCAAGGTGCTTATTACCGTACACTTTAGAGTACTCGAAAGTTGTATTTTCTAATAAAAATCGATTTAATGACCTCACAGATTTATTGATATTGTTATTGAAATGAAAGTGTTATAAAATAAAAAAGTTACAATAACCGTCTGTTTATTCGTAAATATTTCTATGGCGGTTTTAGGAGGCGAGTATAATTAATGATAATGGATTAATTTATAAGTAGTCTTAACATTTTCTCTTTTTCATAGTCTTATTGTATTGATTTGAGTAAAAATATCTGTAGCTTTGCTTAGTAATTTATATAGAAAATTTTATAATTCTCACTAAAATGATTAAAACAGAAATATTTCTAATGTATTGGTTTCCTGCGAAGTATGCTAAAGTTTTACATATATTTTTTATCATGTAATAGTTTAAAAAATTAAAAACCCGACTGTAGTTGAAAATTAAGTTTTAAAATCGGCCATTTTTTAGTAAAATTACATACACACACTCGCGCTCTTAAGACAAATCTAACGACGTATCATATATCAAAATCGGTTCAAGGGTTTAGCAGTTACGAGGGAACAAAGAAACGTAACGTAAAAACATAACACTCCCTTTTCCAGTCAGATATAAGATAAACAAAATATCTTATATATAAAAACCTACAAGCACAAATACACATGTATTTTATATATATTGATTATTAAATCCTATTATTACATAGTATATGTTGCGAGGAAGCCGTACTTTTACCTTCCACGCTGCACTTCCTTTGTTTCTTCCTCGCACTCAATGAGATTAACAGTTAAACGGGGTTACAGTATTTACCTACATAGAATTGTACGTAGAATTGTTTTTCATTAAATATCTCACTATGTTTCTGCTTCTAGTTTTCTCTGAAGTTATTTATAGATATTTATTGCAGTTATACTCTTTTCAGAATGCCTATCTTAGGCAGTGAGAATATAGTGTTAAGATACTCGGTTCTCCGCTTGCCACATAAATTGCAGACTGCGTAGTTACTAGCGGAATAAAACACCACTTTATTAGTAGAGTAGTGAAATGAAAATAATTTAATTGATAACATTTTTTTCCTGCGGCGGAGATCGAACCCAAAACTATCAAGTTTAACTTGCCTTGCTTTTTTAGAATAGTTTCATATTTGAAATGTACACAGACATTTGAATATAGAACTACTTTGACAGAAATGTGTCACTTGGTCACTGACATATTTTTATCTATGCCTTTCTTTCATTTTAAAAAAAAGGTCGATAGAAAATATGCTTTTGTTTCTATTTCGCACTACACGTACTCAATAAAACAAGTTCAACATAAATATACGAATTTACTTTACAAAAATAGCATGAACATAATGTATTAACAAAAAAATACTTATTACGTTTAAAGGAACATAAAAAATGTATCAAATAATAAGTAATTTTAATCATTTTTGCATGACATACAGTAATGTCGACACTAAATAAAAGTACACAACTAAACAAAATGAAGGTTATCGAGCTCGTGAAAGGAAAAACCTAAGATCCGCATTGCAAAAGCCAGCCTCAGCCCTAACGCGTAACGGGTCAGATGAGTAACACGAGATATGTGACGCTTTCCTTCGACAGGTTTAAGTATTACAAATTCGTTTAAATTATTGCACAATACCGCTATTTAGGATGAATTTTTATATTTCTTAGAGTTTTTCTTATTTCTTAATAATTCGGATTTTTCTGTTCTTTTTTATTTTTATTTATCGATACCATAATGGTGCAGCGTTTAATTAAAGTTTGACGCTACCCTACTACGCATTGCGCATACCCGATAGGTTGCGAGTTCGATTCCTACTAGGAACAATGATTATATTTAAAAAGTAGTTTCATTTTTTCCCTGTATTGGCGCCTTAACACTGACAGTCAACGATAATTCCCGACACTAAGTTGTCTATGACTACCCCGCTATGTGGGATAGTGCAGCAGTGATCTGCTTCAATAAATAAGAATTCTTCGTTTCTAACTGAAAAAGTATAGAAATTTAAAAGCAACTTCACGCATTATTCCACATAGCAGGGTAGTCAGTGATAACTTAACGTCAAGACACTCCTTTGACTATTAGTTTTAAGTGATTTGCTGATGCAAACCGGCTATATATTTTAAAATAAAATGAGAATCGAATTCACACTCATTGTTTTCAGTTGAAGCCATCCAAACTTCGCCACTGATGACATTTCCGTACATCTATACTAGTTTATGGTACAGTTCATTAATAACAAACTCAACTAGTAACTTGTTGCATCCGTATCTATGCCTTTAGGCTTTTAATTTAGATTATTTAAAAATCAAGGCTAGGATCATATGTAAGCAAGGTTTAGAATTTATATTCTATTATTGTTTATTGTTTTTTCTCAATAAGTTTTGGAGGATGGATTTCAATATAATTTTAAGTAAATAGGAATATCTTATTTCACTTGCGAATAATTGAAGTAATTATAGTGTATCTATAAAAACGAGGATAATTATAACGATAAAATAAATATATTTTTAACCCATGAATTAAAAAAAAGAGATAAAAATGTACTGAGTGGTATTATCGTTTCTGCTATTGATTTTTTACCCATATATCCAGATATTTTTAATATTTTTTCATATTTAAATAGATTTTTCACGAATTCGCTTATTTTAAGACTACTTAATTAACAATTATATGTATCTAAAACGCGTAAGTATATCGAATATATATGGTAACACTGAATAAATGTAATTATCTAATGAGTTATTTAACGGTACTACACGTCTTATTACAGTCAAAGCAATAAGAATATAAAATGGTTACGAAAAGCACTATCATATTGAAAACACGTACCCGTACACACTATGAAGTAATTGAAGGAACCTCAAAACAATGTTATGAACAACTTAGGTATAAATACTCCATATATACCACCACTCTTCATGTTTTGCAAAAGACTGACACATCAATCCTTTCTTGATTTTTCGAAGCATTAATGTAGCAAATTATCGAACTGGATCAATGATTTACTTATAAACTATGACAAAAATTAGTTTATACATACATTAATACTCATAGATTTGAAAATTAGAAATAAATGTTCTTTATTCATACTGTCTTTTTTTTAATTACTTGTCACTCAATAATTGATAATCAAAAAAAAACCCCGAAAGCATAACTTTGTGGTATTTAGAGCCTAGACCATAACTGACAGGAAAGTAATAAATGTCAAATAGTAGTTCAGACCTTGCTTGATTAAATGTATTTTTTAATTTATTCAGGTCCGTCTGTTACTAATGATTCTTATTTTATCATTTCTTTAACAATTTAATGTGTTTAACCTTTTAAGACTTATAGACTATAGTGACTCTATGTGTTCCCTAAAAGGATCAAGAATTTATAATTTTGTTAGTAGTAGTTAGTTGCCTTAATCAAAATTACAATTAACTGTTATATACACTTCTGATTGTAAACGCGATCAGTGGTGGTTTAGATTCCCGCTCGAGGGAATATTAATGGTAAGACAAAGAGCGGCGTTAAGTTCCGCCACTCAACACGCAATGTCTCAAATTTGGAGGAAATCTAAGTACGGAGTGTCTTGACACTAGATACTTCCTGTCCTCACTGCTACGCGGGATAAAGTGTGAAGCTAAAAAATCTTGTAAACTAACACACATACATCTTATTCTTATAATTTAATTATTAATATATAAACAAATGTACTTAGCCTCGTTAACATTCACAAACGCTTACTAAGTAAAATAGTATTTATTGATAGATTATAGCAGTACATAGGTTACGTTGTTATGTAAGAAGTGATTGTGCACTAGTTTTATAGAAGAGAGAGGCGAAATGAAACGGAACGGTAACGCTCGTGCTTGATCAGCGAAACGGTTTAAAAAACCTTTTCCATTAACCATCTGACATTTATTGTCCAAATAAAAGTTATTAAGTAATTTATTAAGTAATTTTTACGTATCTTAATAATTTTATTAGAAAAATTAAACTATTTTAACTGGTACTGCATCTGTAACCATAGCAAGTGTACGGTTTTTCTAAAGGTATTCTCGAATACCCTAATATATATAAGAGTAATACGGTTAAAATAGCTAAGTTATAATTATCAATATGTAAAATTGTAAAAACCAATGATATTAGATAATAAGTAAGCATTTAGAAGATATCGCTTATGTTACAAACACCTTTGTGAAAATTTTATACGTATATATTACAGTCTCATTCTTTATAAACTATTTAATCCTCTAAAAGAAATGATTAAAGACAATTAAGATTTAAATAGTATTAATTTATTAGTGTTAATCTTATTTCATGCGCTTTTATATTAGAAAAAGTTTATTCCCGATATTTGTTAAGAAGACGTGCATTTAAAACATAATATTTTCAATAGGAAAAAATTTTACAAAGGGCTTACATATTAGTTTTGTATAGTCAAAAATGCAGGAGATGCACGTGCATGCATCTAAGTAAAGCTAATAAGCACTCTAATGCAATACTATTTTTTTTATCAGTAACCTTTCAAAAGCTATTGAAAGGTACACATCGTATGAACTAAATCATAAAAACCTTTTGACATTCTTAGTTAACACGCTTGTTGTATCAAATCTCACGTATTGTAAGATAGTGCTGATAACATCAAATACCATTACTTACATTGCGTAAGTAAGTTAAAATGAAATATGAACAACAGAAATATATACAAATAATATCTTCAGGAATATATATATATTTGAGAAAATCAAAACATAATACAATAGCGTCAACCGCATCACAATTAGTTAAGCACTAACCTTTTTTGTTATAATTGAAATTAATATATATATAACCTTTTCCAAATCAGAATGGATTTATCAATAATATTTCTATATATGCCACAATATCTAAGTATATATTAGAAAGAACTAAAATCTATCTTCTCAAAAGTAAGGTACTTACGACTAATGTCCATAGCGAGTGTATTCGTCACAAAAACTCCCATCATCGATGGTAACAGTCACAAAGGCAATACAAAATGTATTGACAGGTCACTAAGTACAGTCCAAACGCTGATTTCAATGAACACTTAATTATTAGTTCTATATATTCCCATTTAGTATTTAATCAGATTTGCCTACTATTACGAAGCCCCACTTCACTTAATCGAATTAAAAAAATATATTAGTTACTTTAACTGTTCTAAAAGTTCTTTTCGATTTTTATTAAGGTTTTTATAAGTCACTTTAATATTATTTCTAAGGAGGTAGCGCACAAGCACACGGTTGTAAGATCGAGCGGCAACTGCGGAACGAGATTGTTAATGTCTTGGCTTACATCGCTTCTCAAACATCCGTACGTATTTTTTTATAGAGAAATTCAATTATAGCATGGATTTTTTTACGTTTATAGCTGAACGATTATGTGTTTATTTAATTATCTAATATCCTTAATTTACGTTTAATTATAATTTAATTGTATATAAATCTTTAACAATTTCTACAATACAATTTTAAATGAATAAATCATTTTTTAAATAAATTTAACAAATATTTAAAATAAAATATGATTAACATATATTTTACAATTATATACATATATTTTTACATCGTCCTGGTTTTTCTCATTGCAAGGTTAATAATTAACTTTTTATAAATAATATATTATTTACTTTCTAGGCACTTTGAGGTGCTGTGTTCAAGGTGTATTACTTAATAAATATTTTTATAAGTGAGATTCGAACCTATAATTGCAATTGGTTAACCAAATTACTACTGTGCAATGACGTCAATACTGAATTTATATTTTAGTTTTTCCTATAACAAAAAAAAAATATGACGAAAGTCCAAGAGCGAGCGACAGGTTTTATGCAATTCGTACTTTTGTTCTTTTTCACTCACCAGTGCATTGTCGAATGGATTTTCGTTCTTATTTTATTACAATGCCAGATAAAAATTCAGCCTGAGATATTAACGACTACCGTGAGTTGACGTAATTTTCTACGCTACAATCTATCTGTATAAGGGATATAAAACTGTATTGTGATAATATAAAATATAGACTTATTATATAAAATATATAATTATTATATAAAATAAATAATTATTATATAAAATATATAATTATTATATATGTAAATATATGTTTATAATATAATTATATTATACAATCATCTGGAAATTGAGTTTGCAAAACATAAAACACAAAAAGACTATTTTCAAATACTTATACTGTATGGAATTGCAATATGATTAAATATTTACTTTTTATATAGATAGCGTGAATATAATTGGCGTGACGAATGAAATACGTGCGTGCACGCTGACACAATATAAGTGTTATATATTTCCTATAAGTAAAAATAAAAAAAAATGGAAATTTTTCACGCTTTATCCCGCCTAACAGGGTAGTCAGAGAGAACCTAGACTCGAGACACTCCGTACTCTATTCGTATTAGTATGTTTAAAAAAAGAGATATTACTAATTTTCAACGTAAATTTATTTAAAATAATAAAATAACCACAATACACTTAACATCGGCAACTACGTAACAAGAAACGCCACAGTGTTATCAGAAAAGTAATGAAAATTACCATAAAGCAACAATTAATGTATGAAATAGTAACTATGTTACTGAAATAGTTATAATTTTATTACCTCAATTGTTTTAAATTGTATATATTATTAAATTGTTTGTACTTAATTTTAGACTATCGTAGCGCAGTAGGAGAGCGTTTGACTGTAAACGAATTTGGTTGTGGGTTCGATTCCCATTAGGGAAAATGACTATAATTTAAAAAATATTGTCATTTCTCCGCTCTGAAAATACAATTCATCATGGAATGTCTCGATTTCAGAAGGAAAGCAGTCAATGAAGTGTCTTTACACTATGTTGTCTTTGACTACCTTACTGTGCGTGATAAAGCGTGAAGCTGATCTGATCCTTATTAAACTACCTTGCTGATCGGAGTGTATAATTCAATAGTCTTTAAGACTGCGGCAATAAAAAATTGAACAAAAGCCTAAATTTACCGCGTCGTCATTTTTTATCACTGGACAAGAGAACCTAACGTCGTATATTATTGTTATCTTATATCAAAATTTGAATCAACAAGTAATAAAAAGGCAGCTATATAGTTTAATGTATTTTCAGGCAATCGTCTTGATTATGGCGTAGTTAGACAATGGGATGTTTAGAACATATTATAGTGTTACCGGACAAGTGTGCAAATCTTTAACCTAACTAAACGTTAAGAAGTGGACCCACTACATTGTATTAAAAGGTTTTTTTACTTTAAATACATACTTTTTAAATCATAATAATTATGTAAAATGTTATATAATGTAAAATAATACAAATAAAAGAAACAACTTAGTAAAATTCGTCGGCGCCACACAACGAGATGTTAGACAGATCAATACCTAGGTCTCCTCCATGACCTAAAGTCGAGGACGCACCCGCAGTTACTTATGTAACCGACCTAAATGTATCTGTGGAGCTAGCTTCATTATAATATATGTACATAACATAGAAAAGGTGACATTGCTTTACAAGACATTAAGCCGAAAGATCATTATTGCTTTTTGCTGATTTGTTCTTGACGTTTGATCTTATACGAGTATATATACATACTATAGAATGCAAATGTATGAAAATACTAGATGGAATTAATAGTTATTTTTTTCTTACAATCGAGTATCAAAATATGTCATTTCCTACTACCTCGCCCCAACCTGGACATGTTGAGTAGTGTTACTCAAGGCCCTGCTTAAATAGTTAAAGTCAAAGTCTAACAATTTTATTTATAATAAGAAGTTACATCTCTCTACAGAGAAGCTAACAACATAAATAAGTTGTAACGAAAGGTATAAGAATTTCGACTCAGCTGGTAGTAAAACGTATAGCTTAGCGGCCACAGCGCTTGGACGGTATTCAAGAGGCGCGGGTTCGAATCCTACTAATTTTATACTTTTTTATACTTTTAAAAATTTTATACTTTCTTAAAAAAAGTTACATACTTTCTTTAAACGTCAAATACTTTACCACCGATTCACAAAAGTTAATGCCTCAGACCTGAGAAGAATCGGCACAAGTAACTCAGCGATTTTTTTTTTTGTTATTCAAAAAGTTACAGAACAAATATTTTTATTATATTTATTTTTAGCTTCACGCTTTTTATACCACATAGTAGGGGAAACAGAAAGTACCTAGCGTCAAGATACTCCGTACTCCACTTTCCACTGAATTCGAGACATGGCGTGTTGAGTGGTGGAACTCAACGCCGCACTTTTTCTTACCAGAGCGAGGAAGTGAAAATAATTGAAATATAATCACTAACCCGAGTGGGGATCGAACCCACAATATTTTATTAAATATTTTATTATAATATTTTTATTAATGATATCTTTTAAATAGACTGTAGCGAGCATTTTATTAATAAATTAATAAATTAACTATTAAGTAACGTTATTTCACATAATGGTTATCAAACCCACAACTAATATCATTTAAAGTCAAGCACTGTTCCAAGGTGCTACGATGGCTTCACAAATTAACAATTTATATTCAAATTTTTTAAAGCATATTAGACTACAAGACTAGCTGACAATACTTCTACCGTTAGTTAAAATCGTCATATAAAGATAAATCAAGGCAAAATTAACATTTTCAATACAAAAGTCACAAAGCATTTTTGGTGTATTTCTTTATAATTATTGTACATTTAACCACAATAAACAATTCACATATTTTTTCTACTAATATAACATTCCGAAGCTTTTTCTTTCTTTACTTTATACTTTAAAAGTTTGTCAGAGCTTTTTCGGTCTTAAAGTTTGGGTCCACTTTTGGTTCGTAAGTGAATAGAATACTAATAAATGTGAAATTACAATTCAGCTCACAGACAGCCCCAAAGCAATGATACGGGCTATAAGTTTGAATTTGTTTGCTAGATTTCTTCTCATTTATCTCCGTTATCCGTTATTCTAGATATAATTTTAAATATTACTTTTATTTAACATAAATTATATAACATATAATTATGTATATTTTTTACATTTTGATATGAATATATTTAAGGCGTTATTTTAATAAATAATTGTGATCTGTAATGTATTATTTTTCGTATTGAGAATTGATCATCTGCCACTTCGTTCACGTGGACTTGACACTTGCTATAATTACAATAAACAAAATATTAAACATTGATATAACTTTCTATCTATGAATAAATTGAAATAAAAGTAAAAACTATATTTAAATCGGTTTAGCAGTTTCCGAGATTTCCGTGTACAAACAGACAAAAAAACAGACAAAAAATATTGTTTTGGGTTCTATTATATTTATTAATTTTTCTCATGTACCTTCCATATACAGATAGCAATCAACTACATATTTAGTATACGTATAGAAAACAACAGTTATATATTTTTTACCCTTCTCAACTTTCCAATCTTATTTTTTTTTAATTTAACTACAATAAACTAATTATTATTTGGCTTAGTGCGATGTTTATTTTAAAAAATATAGAACATATATTTTTTTAATATAAAATAGAATTATTCTTGAAACGTGAAATGCAATGCGTTTGAAGTAATAATGTATGCAATACTTACATTACTAATTTACAAATACAATAATAAATTTATTTCTAACAAAAAATATAAAAAATTTTCTTCTTCTTTCTTCAAATAAAATTTAACAACGTTGTTGTTCCTTTATATAGACAAATAAAAAGAATGGTAGTGTATGTGTTTACAATATTAAAATAACCGCTTTTTACTATGTGCATTTGCACATGTTATATACGCCAAGTGGAACATATACTAAGATATATATTTTTTAGTTTTGTCGGTCTCTTTATTTATTCCAGATAATCTATTAAACCGCTAGACAGATTTTGACGTGATTTCCATTGGTAAATAGGTGATGTTATAAGGAGTAACTTAGTCTAAATTTATTATAGAATTATAATACATAGATCCAGAGACGTTAAATTTCACTTGGAGGCAGTCACAAGCGCAGCTAGTAATTTAATAAATAGAGAATATTATTAAGATATATATTCAATAGTTCAGATTTAGAATTATCTTACAAACAGTTTGTACGGCGCTTATCATGTAACGAACGTCAGTTTATCTTGAAAAGAATGCAAGCGAATGTTATTGCGGTATTGTACCATAAACGTATCACCATTGTGGGTTGGAGCGTTGCGAAACTAGACCACGGGTTATGTTGATGCAATCACATTGTAATGCTCTATTAAAGAATCTTTTAGATGTTATTCGTGAGTAATTAGTATGATTGAATTTGGTTTCTATATAACTCATTTAAAAGTACAAATTAAAGAATAAATTCTTTAATTTTTTATTCCACATATCAGGGTAGACAGAAAGTACCTAGTGTCAAGACACTCCGTACTTCGCTTTCCATCGAATTCGAGACATTAAGTATTGAGTGGTGGAACTCAACGCCGCACCATGTTTTTTTCACCAAAGCGAGGAAGTGAAAATAATTTAAATATATATAATCACTGCCGCGAGTGGGGATCGAACCCCCAACTGATCGCGTTCACAGTCAGACGCTGTCCCACAGCGCCACGACCGGACTCAATGCGCGGTAGGTTTCAAACCCATAAGGCAAAAGCGCACTATATTTGGTTCCATTAGACAACTTCACTACTAAAAGAACTAGGAAAAGTTTCTACATTATTATAATATATTTTCTTTAAGTACTTACCTACAATAACTTTCAATAAAATTATATGAAATACTTATGACTTAAGTTTGAATACAACATTGTAGGTACTACATATTTCTTGAAAACTGAAAATAAATGTTTCATTTTTATTTGTTAGTTATATTTTGTTATGATTTACTTATACTTTTATATAAATATTATAAAATTTATTTAATAAAATTTATTTTGAAATTAAATTAAAAATTTACAAAATCAAACATCACTCATTAATACCGTTTTGCTTACTATTTATCGAGCGCCTGTTTAAAATAAAAAGCAATAGCACACTTTGACAAAATCGGTAATATTTTCTCCAAAGGTTGAAAAATACACATGATGACTTCCAAACATTAATAAATATATAAATGAGAACGAGTTGAATATTCTATTGTAGAAATTACTGTAAATTTCATTAAATGTTCACTTTTGACGCTTCGGGCTGTAGAATGGGAATAGATTGGACATCTGAAATACGTACATAACATTATAGAAAAAGACAGTTATTTTTAAATTACTTCTATTTCTACATATGTATGTAAGTTAAGGCTACTTGACGTCATAGGATAGTACTTGAAACGTGGGTGGGGACTTCTATAGTGTTGGATTGGGCTTAAATCCTAATAATATTTTTTCTACTGTTCGTTTTCATTTCTCCGCTCTAGTACGAGAGTCTCTATTTTGGGTGAAAGCAGTTAATGGAGTGTAGAAAAAGCGTGCATAGCGTGTAATTGCTACTATAAGGTGTAATACGGCAATACAAAACAAAAATTATTACGTTCAATTATTGGCAATACTATAAAATCGAAATTAATAATGGATAAGTATTCAAAATTGTATGTAATCAAGACATATAAATAGTTGGTTTAATAATTAGTATTACAGAAACTTAGGAGTTTATACTTCTACTTTTCGTACTTTCAACAGTAAAACATAAAATCTTGTCTTTAATCGTTCTCTTTGGAATTTCGGGAACCCTTATTTATAAGCATAGGCCTACGACGCTTCTCATGTAGACAACACGTCAACGTTTACCTTTCTAGACCCAGCAGTGTCGACTCTTTGTCTCTGCCGTTGTCCACTCAGTGAGTAACGGAACAGTTTCGGAACATATTGAATGTTATTCTTTCCAATTTAAAAATATATTTAACTTGCACTCAAGATTTTAATAATTAGAAAACAAATTTAAAATATACATAATACATATTGTTCAAAATATTTTCAAATTTTATACTTACATAATCGCCGCGAGTAAGGCGTAGGCCTCAACTGCCTGCCGATTTGTATCGACGCCAGCAGCTGCTCCCGCGGCGTCACCTCCCGTCGCGGTGGTGGTAACTTGCGTTCTGAGGCCTGCATAAAGCATAGGTGATGAGTAGCATAGCAATATATATATATATATATATATATATATATATATATATATATATATATATATATATATATATATATATATATATATATATATATATATTTAGTGCATTAATATTTTTATATTCTAGTATTCTAGTATTCTTCAATATAACATGTATGAAGTCAAAATTTACCTTTTTGAGTGGCGGCCTACTTCTAATGAATTCGAGAATCATCGCGTGCGCATCTTTCTTAACGCTGAAACAAAAACCAATATTATTTTAAGTACCCCGTATAATATAGAAAAACAACTTAATTCTAAAAAATAAATATAAAAATAGTTTTTACCTCTGTCGTTTATAACGTAGTTATAGCATTACAGATAAAAATATACATACAAAATAAAAAACAAACGGATATAATTCTTAAAAATTATGATTAAATTAATTACAAAATAAAATATCGTTAATTGTGACTTTGTTAGTTTTCATTAACTCTTTGCACATCTTTGAAATTTAAAACTTAATATTCGTTACCGCATGATCATATATATATTATAGTAGCTTTAATACAATAACATAAAAAGAACAATAATATAGTATTATTCATACTATTAAATATAATAATAAAGGAAGTTATTGTTAAAAGCAAACAATTTACCTTTGCGGTATCGCCCCATCCACTTTCCTTAACGTATATCGCCTCGACCTTATATCGTCCATGAGTATTTCATATGGAGTCAATTCATATTCTATTGGCGTTCTAGAGTAGTTAACCTTCTTGAGCTTCACTCCCATCCGAAGTTCCCCAATCACTTGCATCCAGAAGCGCGCCTGGAATAATTAAAGAGCAATAAGTCGTTTGAGTTATGTTGCTACAAATAAATTGGCAGGCGCTTGTGAATTTCATAAATATTGTATTTACTAATTTGCATGCATTACACCTACACAGTCATCTAGTGTGTCCTAATACTACAATAAACTTAGTCATTTTATAACCACAATATGCAGTTGGAATGAAAATTTAAATGCATACCACTATAAGCTACATAAATAAAATACACAACTGTAAGACGATTTCGAATACCAATGTACATACTTGCAAAGCTCTCCAAATCCTTCGGTTGGACTATAATAAAGAAAAAATATTATCAATCATAATGTATTATCATTTCCCCTAAGAAATATAGTCTAATTAAGTCTTATATGGAGGTTTCTATTTATTATATGAAAAAATATGGGATAAATACTATAACCCTTAGTCATTACGCTAGAAATTGAGATAAAAGGTCTTTAGAACACTGTGGTCAGACTTGACGCCAGTAAGCTTCATCAAACACGTCAGTGTATGGTAAATAATATGATTAAGCAGAATTTAGCTACCATACTCGTGACCGCGGTTAGCCAACATCACCTAAATGTCGTGAACACTTAATAAGGCATTATATTAATATTAGAAGGCTACTGTGTCTTTCATTGTTCAAAACCCCTTGAAATATAATGACTGGTGCTTTTAATTATCCATACCGTTTATTATTGTTTTTTTATTCATATCTATTTTTTTCATCCCGCATAGCAGGGTAGACAGGAAGTACCTAGTGTCAAGACACTCACAGAAATTGCATATTGAGTAGCGGAACTCAAAGCCGGTGTCTTACCAGGGCGACGAAACAAAAATAATTTAAATATAATTATTTCCCCGAGTGAGAATTGAACCCACGACCAACATCATCATATTTATTTATTTACATTGGAAATAAATAAGCTGTAAAAGAGCAATAACTGTTTCGAGAATGATGTTTCGTAGCATTCTTTAACAGTTTAAAGTCTAATTGAATTAAAATTCCTATTGTATATGCAATGTATAAGTATATACAGAGAATTTTAACTTGAAATATTTAGTCGTTCTTTTAAAAAAATGATTAATAGGTTGGTGCTATTAGTCATCGACACGTATCACTATGAATACAAATTGTTTCACGTCTGTGAAGACTTCGCCATTTGAATGGTTCATTGAGCTCTAAGAAAAGCATGTGCGACATTTTCATTAATATATAAAACGTATCAATATTTATAGATCTATAGACGCAGCTGATACCTGATTATTTATACAAACAGACAGCTGAGAAATTTTATTCAAAAAACATATTTTTCTTATTATTGTAAAGCTGAGAAATTTTATTCAAAAAACATATTTTTCTTATTATTGTCAAATAATAAAAACGATCATAACATGTTGCTATTTTGATTTGAGAATTTTTCAGTATTTTTAGCACTTTGCAGCACAAGTCTAAATTGTGATAATAATTGTAACAAGTAATTAAGTTTATTGAAACAAAAAGATATATATATATATATATATATATATATATATATATATATATATATATATATATATATATATATATATATATATATATAATTGGTTATTAAAATTAATGTCAATAATAATGAGACGGCTATGCTAAATGTACAGCGAGTACGCAAGACCGTGATCTGTTATAGACAAAGTGAAGAGATCTGGACTTCGTCTTGTGGATATCCACATCCTGGCAATATCAAGTTAGCTAACAATTAGTAGGTATTATCAACGTTTGTGTATTCAATTGTAATTATTTTCACCCACTGCAAGCAAGAAGCGGATCACCTGCACCAGGTGTCCGTTCACACGCTCACCGTACAGCCGTATAGACTAATCTAATTAATTCAACACAAAATTCCTAGAGAGCACGCCGCCATTAATATTTACGCCGGCATCAGCACGCACGCCGTAGCTGGTATATTGCGAAATTTTCGCATACCATTGCTTGGGAATTATGTGTACAATATTTTGGGTATCTCAACCTGTGTTCACATATCTGAATATAGCTTATTTATAGTTGAGCGAACTTATATGTAGATATAAAGAACCCACTTCTAAATTATCGTTCGATACTCAATACAGTGTATCAGATGATTGATTTCAACCAATATCGTGAAAATAAAAATAATTTAGATATAAGCATTTATTTGCTGTCAAACAAACAACCGACATCGCCTTTGCATCAAAATTATAAATATATAAAAATATAGGTATGTTCATATATTAAGCATTTATGAACAGGATGTGGTTTTCTTTCCTTCCTTGTATAAATATCTACACAGAACTATAGTCATCCACATTCACTTGGGTGCCAAATTGATTCTACCATAAAAGGGTCTACTTTTTATATTATACTTGTGAATAAATCCTTTGCATTTGATTTAAATCCAAAAGTTATTTGTAGGAATTAATTTAAAAAAGCTAAAAAAAGAGGATTAATAAAAATAATTTTAAAAATATGCCTCATCGTTAATTTAAGCAAGGATATTCTTTTAGCGTCCAAATTAAAACAAACGCTGCTACAACATTATTTTGTACTGTACATTCGCAGCTAGACATATTAGAACCATTAGGTCTATACGTAACTCTACATATATTAAATTGGGAGCTCATATCCACGAGTTCCAATTCAAAAAGGGTTTTCAACTACTGTGCTTTGAAAAAAATTTAATAAATTAATAAAAATTTTCATATACAATTTTATAATTTATCATTATTTTTACTTGCGACAAATACTAAAATGCAGCGATAAATATAGTATAAAATTGATTTATAACAAAACTAACGATAAGAATATTTCTTGAATATTAAACGTTTGTTACACCCACATAATAAAATAGATATTTCGTAATACGCAATCTACATATCGAAAATAATTTGAATTTCAATGTATTATTGTACTGTCAGTATGCATTGGCAAAATTAATTAACGAGAATTCCACCCGAAGCAAACCTCCCACTTGTCGTCATAATGAGGATATGGATAAATGAAAACTTATGTAATTATATCCTGTTATGCCTCTCTACATATTAACCTAGTAGGTACCTACCAAGCTTTATGTCAGCTTTCACGCTTTGCCTCATTTATTAAAGTAGAGAGAATATAGTGTCAAGACCCTCCGTTTTCCTCTTACTAACCAATTACACAAACTACACTTTGGGTAGCAGAACTCAACGCTGCGATTTGCCTTATTTTTGGTGTAGGCAATTAATTATAACTTTTAATTTGAATTACTTTTTAATTTTCGATGGAATTCTCTTAAAGCACAAAAATGTATAGCTATTTACAATATTGTATGCGAACTAGTTTTATTAGAAATAAATCAACTCACCCAATCAGAAAACTGTAACGTATCCAAATGTGTCGCGGAATCCTCAGCTGCTCCCATGTCTCGTGCACCACCAACCCTCACCCTGGCCAGGAAGGACGCCAGCTCCAGAGCCTCGGCGACCAGCGCCCGGCACACCGCGCGGTAGTGGGCGGCGGCCGTCTCCCGCGCGATGCGCCCGTTACCACCGCCGCAGTGCCATACGCAACGCTGTGGATTGATTGGAAATAATTTAATATTTTTTTAAAGAACGAAAGATTTTTTTTAGCTTCACGCTTTCGTAACCCATAGCAGAAGGACAGAAAGTATCTAGTGTCAAGACACTCCACACACACAAGGTATTTTGATTGGTAAAGCTTAATGCTACACTTTGCCTTAGCAAAGCGAGCAAGTGAAAATAATTGAAAAATCACTCCTGCGATTGGGAATTGAGCCCAAAACCGATCGCGTTTACAGTCAGACGCTGTCCCACTGCGCCACAACGAGCCTCAAATTGTTCATGTTTATATTTTCTTGGTTTTATATCTAGATGTACAATTTGAACGAATTTTACTAATTCTAAGATTTTTTCAAATTCGATACAATATTTGCTAAAGTAATAAGTGTTAAAGGTAGCTCTGGTATTAGGACAAAATAGTCATAGCTAAGGACAAAATATTTAAAGGCATTGGACAGCAGTAATTTTTATCAATGTCTTTATACTTAATCTGAATAACAATAAAATAGAACAGTACTTTAATCTTCATGATGCATAGCAGGGTAGTCAGAGACCACCCAGTCTCAACACACTCCAATACTATGCCTGTCTTATTAAAATGGAGAAATGAACATAATTTTTAAATCCCCCGAGTGGGAATTGAATCCAAAACCAATCGTGTTTACAGTCAGACCAGTCAGAGTTTTATGACATAGTGTCGCAGAGGAGCAGTGTCTGATTAAAACATGATTAGTTATTAGTTCAATTCCTACTCGGCAGTGATTGTGTTTAAATTATCATCATTTCTGCGATTTGTAAGCTCACAATGTGGTGTTGAGTTACCGTCACAAAGATGCTCAATCTTAAAAAAAAATCTATATATACCAACACCTAAAAGAATTCGGAGCAAGTCAATAAGAAAAATGTTTACATACAACTCTAAACAATTCTGTAGCACTATATGGATAGTACTACGACAACGTTTTCGCATAAATCATTGTTTGCCAAACACTCCAGATATGCAGCAGTTGTGAGTTACTTGGGCTAGTTTGGTACGCATATTTTAAATCACTTATCGAGTCATCTTGCAAAACCTATTAGAATAATGCCTGTCACTGGCTTATCTATCTAGTCACGCCTCTTGTGGTAGGTACCTTTTGTATATTAGAAAACCAAGTATAGTCAACGAAGTGATCGTGACAAGAAATGGTTTGAACTTAATTGGAAATTTCATTCGTTCTAGTCTGACATAGGGCGGAGTTAAGTTCGCACTATGCCACTGACATTGTCATCAACGCTCAATATCTTATAATGACATGGCAATATCTTAACTCTAGAATATCTTTGTCTACCTTGCGAAGTAAGGAATATTAAGTAAAGCTTATAAACGGTATGAAAAAATGGCTTCTTTTTTAAATTTGCTTTCTTTTTCTTTTATGATCCTCTATAATTTGTTACTCAATGTATAAAATTATTCCAAAATGAAGATGCGTGGCGTATTATTTATTTTACATATTTTTTTACAGCATATCTTCATTGACGTTTTCACTTTCTCCAATCTCCTCCAAAATAGTCATTTAATCTTATGTAGGCATTTATCTATATTTTAGATTGAAATATTATACACTAGAACCTCGTTAAGTCGAAAACCTCGAAATCTCGAAAAAAATATTTGCTCCCACCCTTTAATACACTAAAAACTCAATTCCCTATTTTGAAACTTATTACCTTTTTGGTTCAAAGAAAAATATGTGAGCACAGTCTTAGAAATCTAATATCTATTTTACTCTCTTTACCTTAAAATTTACAAGAACGAAATATCTTTATGTTGAAATCCTCCATAGATCAGCTCCATAGGTGTAGTATATGGATGAACGGTTTCTGATATTTGTTTTGTGTGTTGAGTTTTTACCCAAAGGAAATATTAAAATTTGAACTCAACGGGATTTTGGAATCTATCTTTTGGAATCTATCTATCTTTAATACATAAAAAGAAAATTATTTCTTAATTAAACTAATATTAATATTCAGTATGGTAGCCGAGCGCTTTATTTTTATCGGCCTCAACGCCGAGCGGTTACGGGATATGTTTTGAAACTATGATTTATTGCATTTCTTGATTACCTGTTTAGTCAATAATCGTTATATTATACCTGCATACATGTATATATTATAAATTTGACTAATTTAAATCGTCTTCTGAATATTTATGTTACATTAAAAGCATCTTAACTAATATATAACTGATATTCTTTTAATAATAAGATCTTTGATTTTCGCGAGTTTTACACATTTTAAATGAAACTATTTTAACCGGATTAATCGTGTAGACACCCGACGTTCGAATACTTTACAGTAGTCTTTACAGGACCAGACTGTGACCACCAACTACTGTAAGTGTTTGAAACATCAGATTTCATCAGAAAATATACTCATTAATACGTTTAAAACACTTTTATTTACAATTATATTGATTCATATTTTTTGCTTACTTCTAGATACTTATGAAAACGTACGTATAGAATTTAAATGGAGATGAATTTTAACATATTTCTGAAAGATTTTTTAAATTGGTTCTCTACATTTCTTTTCTATTTAAATTTTTACTATGCCAATTTTCATACTACTATCGTTATATCTTCCACATATAAATAGTAATTTATTTCAATATATATATAAATATTTTTCACCCTACAAACATATATAATCTAATTGAGTTGAATGTGGCTAACGTAGTGACTTAGTGACTTTAAAGATTCTGTCCGCATTCTCGGCATCAATGCAAGAGACGCGCAAAGAAAGCTGTAAAAAACTTTAAGTATAGACCAACTGCCACTTAATAACTCTCAAGCCGCTCCAACACTTAAACTTTCATTGCCGCAGCAATAAAGCTCGCGAGTAAATTAAATACTTACATAAAATCTACAAATTACTGTCGCAGTTTCATCGTCTGAAAGGAATAAAGTCAGGGAGTGATTATATTTTAATTATTTTTAACTTCCTCGCTCTGGTGAGACAAAGTGCGGCATTGAGTTCCACCACTCAACACTCAATGTCTCGAACTCTATGGAAAGCGAAGTATAGTGTCTTGACACTAGGTACTTTCTTTCTATCTATGGCTATGCGGGATAAAAGCGTAAACCTAAAAAAAAACAAAAAAAATATATGTGAGTATAATTGCATATGTCATTTTTGTTTACTTTTTAATATAAAATTTAAAACACTATAGACTGGATCTGTACCTTTTTTCCTTAATCTTGTTTATTTCACATTTACATATAATTACAACCAGCTACTTAGAACTAAACAAAATTTATAAAGGCATACATCATGTATACATATTTCTATCAAGAAAGAAGAAAATAGAATATATAGACTTTTATAACACACAAGGTTTTTTTTTACTGTTTTACGCTTAATATCGCATAGCAGGGTAGTCAAAGACAACCTAGTGTCAAGATACTCCACTGCCTGCTTTTCACCCGAAATCAAGACATTACGCTTTGAATGGCGAACTTAACATCACGCTTGGTCTTTGTAAGTAAATAACAAAGAATAACATATACCTTACCGCTTCAAGCAATCTCTAACAGACAATCATTGAAAAGAAAGGAATAACAGCAGAATATTTTTACCATAAATAAAATTTCTATTTAAATGATATTTAAAAGACATAGATAAGAAAATATAATAAACGTGATATATGAGATGAAATCGAAATTTATGAAATTTGAATGACATGAGCTACCACTGTCGTTAACTTAGGGGCCATTAATTATATCTATATCCAATTTATTTAATTTAGTATTAGCATAGGAATTGGTCATTTGAAAGCCCACCGAAAGATTTCCTATCAAATAAAGCAAAATTAATCTATATTGGACATCAATTAATAAATGTAACTTTTCGTTGCATATTTTAAAAATTATATAAATATATAAAATTTATAAAAAAATAATAAATTTCGAAATCTATTCGTTATAAAATTAATGTTTCAAAGCTTTTAGAGCTAACATTATGAGGCTTGATGTAACATTTATAATAAATATAAATCGAATATGTAAATAAAGGAGATATTTTCGCAGTAGTTCCAGTATGTATACAATTTCCTTACAACTTATAATGGCTTTGTATTGAAGTACAGTTATTATTAAAATTGGACGAAATGTGCTACGGTCAAAAAATTATAAGAAATTTTAATATTTGCAAGAATTTTAAAGCAAAGAAAACATCTTCAAGCTTTATTCAGCAGAGCAGGGTGGTAAACAATTTAAAGTCAAGATACACCGTTGTCTGCGTTCCACGCGAAATTGAGGCTTTGCGTGTTGAATGAAGAATTCAACGACGCACTTTTGTCCGACTGTGCGGAAAAATAAAAATAATTTTAAAATATAATGATTCCCCCATGTGAAAATGGAACCCACAACCAACCACATATACATTAAGACCCCACTGCGCTACAGTGACGTCATCATACTATTTTAAAGGTTTCATTTTATTAACATCGCCTAATGAAGAATGTTTTTATCTTCGTTAGGGGATGTTAAAAAAAAATTATTTAACATGAGCCTTCAGGATGAGGCAAGTATAAAAATTTTTTTTGAAAAAACCGTATAATAATCTGAACGCAGCGGGATTCAAACCAGCGCCTCTTCGATACACTTAAAAATAGTAAATATTAAAGTATAAAACTATTTGCCAAAACACACCAAAACAAACCACACCAACAAATTATTATGAAACTTAACGAAGTAATAAACTAAATACACACTTTCACCTGAATCTATTTCGAGCATCGCTAAAAGCATGTAAATGGGGAACGTTCATTATCTATTACTATAGTGATATTTAATCTTTCGACAGAATACACTTAGCAGGTTCATAAACTGGATTATCCCTTGTATTCCCATAAGGTGTAGTGAAAGTGCGTGTAGATGTCAATGAGCACTTATGGTGCTCGGCCATATGATGTAACATGTCATAGTAATCTCAATTGTAAAGATATATACAATTTATATTAAATCAATATAAAATGTAAATGTTTTTAAGTCTAAGCCCGTTGTGGCGCAGTGGGACAGCGTCTGACTGAAAACGCGATCGGTTGTGAGTTCGATTCCCACTCGGGGGAGTGATTATATTAAAATTGTTTTCACTTTCTCGCTCTGGGAAGCCAATGTGCGGCGTTGAGTTCCACCCCTCAACACGCAATATCTCGAATTCCACCTCCCACATTGTTTCATGTAACGATTTTGCACACCTTGCCAATTTTTGAGGTTCACTTAATAGTATTAAAGGAATTGTATTGTGGCATTATAGTAAATAAATATTTTTATATATGAAAAGTGTCCTATGTGGGAATTGTATCCGCAATCCTCGAGTACACAGTCTAATCTTTAGAAACTATGCGAGCTCAGTATTTTCTACGTGTTAAAATGAAAAATAAAATAAATTCACATAAAAATTAAGACTATTGTGTATACGATTTTTGCGATTTTCACAAATTCTAAATGAAACTATTTTAAACGAAATCGCGTATATTTTGGTATACTTGGTGGGAAAATTTGACAATTTGAACACTTTACAGTATTCCGTAGTCATAAGTAGACATATTTATGTACGCGAATAATCCGGAAGTCACCTCAACATTTCTAAACGCATATAAAAAATATATGGTAACGTATACAGCAATTATATTTTATTAAAAACTTCCATTATCTTTAATAGATAATAACAATAAAACATGTCAAAATTAATTTAGACTATTATAGAAACACGGAAGTGATTACTCAACGTTTAAAAGAATATTTTCAAATGTTAAACCTTTAATCTCGCTTGTAAATAATGGGAATCAATTAACCGAGCGAAATATTCAAATGTCACGTTTACAACATAATTGAATATTCAACATAAATTTCAAGCAAAAGAAGTGAAATATGTGTACATGAAACATTATAAAAATCGCCGTCTAAAAATTTCTCAATAGAACAAAATATTACAAAACATCCGGAATTATAAACACGTTAACATAAACATTTTTATGTCGCTCGTTTTAAAAATAAAAATACAAATTATTATACGGTGCATTATTTTAATAAAATATATTATTATATATATCAATTTTCAGTGAACACGCAGTTGTTTTATTTCAAACCATCGATCAGTCAATATCTAAACAAAACACCTGAAACCAGTGAGAAGACACTCCTGTGTCAAGACACTCCGTTCGCCGAACTCTAATTCGAAACATTACGTGTTGAATAGCTGGTCTCAACGCCGCGGTTTATCTTACGAGAGGGGTAAAAAGTTATAAAAAATGCTTTAATATTCTTGCTCTATATTTTTTACATTCATATTTATTTCACCAAGATTTTTTGATCAAATTAAGACTTAAACAAAACTAACCTCTATAACGTCCTTCAACATAAACCGTCTCACTGGTCGCCGACGTCTGGGTGGTGGTTCGGCGTCCCTCTCAATACCCTCATCATCCGTGTCAGCGCGACCTCCCTCTGATGTTTCTGAACCCTCTGATAAAGCACCAATTTCTTCATCATCTTCTGTATAAAAGAAAGAAAATATTAGGTCATAAAATATATAATAACATTAAATATAAATAAATTTTGAGTTCAAAATCAAGTGCAGCAACACAATGCAATTTGTCTTACTTTAGTCTTACTAAAGCGGGGAATAATTAATTTAAATATGATTTGCCTAGCGATTGGGAATCGAATCCGCAACTAGAGTTGTCCGCAATCAGATGCTGCCATTGCACAACCATGGCTTTAAATTTCGGCGATTTATTATATAGAGATGAGTTAAAAAAATATTATTCAGGCATGTGTCACAATGACAGCTTCAAACGCTAAAATTAAGTACCAAATAGGCATTTTCACTCGACATACGCTACATTTTACATTGGTTGACAGAAAATCCAAATTTCAATTTAACAAGTTAATTTTAAAAAATGAAATATTCCGGAAACTAACAGAGGAAGACATTTAGCATTCCTGTAGCTCGGATATAAAGTTACATTTATACAGTCCAGCCACTGCGCTACGAATGCGTTAAACTTATATTCAATAAAAGTTTCACGCCTTTTCCTACCCTACAATGGAACGTGCTCTACTTTCAAACCAATATGCGACATTGCTTGTTGAGCGGCGGAATTTAACCCCGCGTTTTGTTGTACCAGAACAAAGAAAGAAAAACAAATTATATTTATTCTCATAAGTGAGCATCAAACCATCTTGTTCAAAGTCAGACACTGTCACATTGCGTCAGGACGGCCTCATAGTTAAAACCACTAATCCTTACGACCTTGATGGGCACATGTGATACATTTGTGATACAATTGCCTGATGCAAGACGCTTAAGTCACGCTCTGTTACTCTAAACTCTAAAACCCCCTTCACACGTAACGGACTCTATTATGAATCATGACGGAGGTTTAATACCAACGTTAACGATGTAACTGGTCAAAATTGCACGGATAACCCAATTACGTTCTATGATAGTTAACTGTCCGGTCATCGGACGATGCGTTGATGGCAGTTTTGTAAGAGTTCTTTTACACATGTCACAGGTTATTCGAATGAAATTTTACATGTGTATTTATTTTCTAATAATATTTCTACAAAACGCATTTGGCATTAGGTTTTCTATAACTTTCCGGCTATGCTACAAAAGGCGATATTATATCCTCAATATATTACATCTGAAATAAATTGATTTAATATATTTTTAAACCTAATGTCTTGCTTATGTCCTTGATGGTTCTGATAATGGACCGTAGTAAATATTATTAGTTATTATCATATTTAAGTTAAATATGATAAAAATGTGATGAAATAAAAATAAACAAGTATACATTTAAATAAATCAAAAAATTCCTTTACATTTTAAACTCTTATAGTTTATTCAATGAATACAGATCAACAGGACGGTGACGTGACATGGCGCCCAACGCACGGTTGCGCAAGCGCATTTTGCTAGCGCTTTGTTCATTTCTTGCCTGACATTGCCGTGACCAATGAGTGGTCTAAATAATAGGTTATCAAATAATAATCACCGTGGCACCAATAAGAGACTGGTAATCTTGTTATTATAAAATTAGCGCAACATATAATTTACTTCAATTATAATCAAATCTACTGTTTATGCTTCTGAAAATAAACATTTATACATATGTATAACACACGCTTTTTGTATATTTGTATAATTAGTTTACATATTAAACATATTTCGTGTTAATTCCTTATATAAACGTGCAGTGCTAAGTATGTGTAATATTTTTTAGAATTAATAGGGAAATAGTTACGCTTTTTTTAGCTTCACGTTTTTTCCCGCATAGCAGGGTAATGGATGTATAATAAGTATTTCTTTAATAAGTATGAATGGATGTATAATAAGTATTTCTTTACACTCCGCAGTACGCTTTCCACAGGATTGCGTATTGCGTATTGAGTGGCGGAACTCAACGCCGCACTTTGTCACACCGGACCGAGGAAAGGAAAATAATTTAATTTCCCCTGAGTGGGATCGAACCCACAACCCATCACGATTACAATCAGATGCTTTCTGATTACTGCACTGCGTCACGACCGGCTTGAAGCAGTTGATAATATGGTACATTTATATAAAGCTAAGGTGGATAGCCTCTTAAGAGTTCTCTTGTAAAGTTCTTGAAATCCTCGAAGACTGCTATTTGAGCATTAAAAAAACCTATTTCGCCTACCCAATTTGGTAAAATGTAAAAAAAATGGTAAAAACGGACACAAATAAGTAATGTTATATTTTTTACTAGGACATTTACGTACATTTCAATTTTATGAACGAACGAACTGTAAGTAAAATACAACTTAATAAAGTAGGAAGAATTGACAGCCATTGTTTCGTCACGAAGCGCAAATAGCAATAAGCGATCACAGTCATGACCGGCGCCTATTCAGCCAGACGATATATCGCTGTTCTGTAATAACGTGATAATGTAACATCAGATGCACTTTAGGACAGATAGAATTAGAGTAAAAATAGAAAAAGAGGTCTTTTTTTATTTTTACACCTAATTTTAAAAAAACATTATAAGATCTTTGATTGTCGCGATTCTTACACAGTTTAAATATTATATAAGAAACTATTATAGACGGATAATATATAAATTTACTTAATAAATACATTGGCGTTTAACGATTCGTTCTTGCTAACAACATTAGAGAAGTTGTTGAAAAAAACAATAATCAATGATTGTATATATATGTATATATGTATATATATATATATATATATATATATATATATATATATATATATATATATATATATATATATATATATACACACATACATTGTTTATTACTCGTTTTTCACAGTAGTACACCTACTGACATATTATTTCTGTTACTAAAAATAATTTTGGATGATTATTTTTTCGAATCGATAATATTTATATACGTTTTTTGAAAAAAAAGCGTTTTTCAAAAATATATTTAGATCATACAGCCTCATTACGTAGACGTCAGAACAACTGGACTTGCTTAACTTTTCTTCCTCATTAGATATAAAAATGGTAAACCAAACTAAATTTGAATTAATAAAACATAATTTTTAGACATTGTAACTAATTATTTCATGTTCAATCAAAGTTGGCTTCACTTATAATACAAGGCTGTAAACAATTCCAACAATAGTAAGGCATTAGTAAACGACCAAGATTTATTGTTACTGATGAAAATCGAGCTTTTGTAAAAGCACATAATCATAATCTTTGAACCTAGGTATCGTATGACTCAGCATCTAGATACTCTTTGTCAAATATTGTGACGTGTAACTGACTCAATGGCAAAGGTCCTAATATACTCGCTTTCTAATGTCGAGCCTTAGTGCGTTGCCTTTGTAGGAACTATAGAGAAACAGTCGAATTGGATCATATTTCAGATATACTACTAATATTTTATATAGTACTATCCTATTGTATATTAACAGACAGTTTCTTCTATGTTTTTTTCTTTCTATAAGGTTTATCACGCTTTATCGCTAGTGGAGCAATCAGAGAGAACAAAGCGGCAAACGCATATTTTCGTTTGCTCTAATATCATTAATCTCTTTATGTATTAAATGCCCTTAAACAATTAATTTTGTAGCTGATTAATACCATTTACACTCAAATCATATATGTTTTTATAAAATCAATAATTTCATATTTTTTAAAACGCTACTAAATTGTTTTCCATGTAAAACTTATATAAAGTTGCTGAGACCAAAAGTAAACTTTTACTGATATGTTCGGAAAAGCTTTTAAAAAAATCATATATATGCGGATGTATGTATAAAGCAAAAACACAGACGGACTACGTGAATGCGAGTCCATCTAGTTTAGTTCTTAAAACCGCAGAACTAAAAGAATTCTACTATTTACGAGTAACATCACAAAATCCTCTACTCCTTGGATAATAATCGCAATGATAAAGAAATTTAAGAAAACGTAATTACCTATTAGAAAACTTTTCTTTTCCTAAATATCGAATAACGCTTTCAATATTAAAACATAAATACCGTTCCGTTAGACACCATGTTCCCATGTACAGACAGTCAACGGTTAAACGCTAACTATTTATTCTCTCCCACGAGAGACATTACTCCGTCAGTTATAAACTTGCTAACATATCAGATGTTTTATACGGAAACACTAGTACCGTACCAAGTATTAAACTGTTCACTTTATATGGACCTCTACTATTTACATAATATAATCTGACAGTAAATGCGGTTGGTTGTGGGTTAGATTCCTAACCGAGGGAATGATTCATTATATTTAAACTATTTTCATTTCTCCACTCTATTAAGACAAAGAGCGGGACATTCGTTATAAAACGTGAAAGTGTTTTTATTAATAATGGTTAATTCTGGATGAAAGTTATGATATTTTAAAGATTTTTTAAATATTAGGTTGGTTAGGTATTTCTCACAAATTCATTCTGTGTTTTTTCTAATACTTTCTATGCAAATATCGTACCGATTGATAAATAAATCCATAACAAAAGTATGTATAATTTTTTTTTTCATGTATATTTTTTAGCTTCACACTTTTATCCCGCATAGCAAGGTAGACATAAAGTATAAATTAGTGTCAAAACACTTCGTACTTCGCTTTTCATCGAAGTCGGACGTTCCGTATTGAGTGGTGGAACTCAACGCCGCACCTTGTCTTTACCAGAGCGAGGAAGTGCAAATAATGTATATTCATACAAAACCCTACTACTTTTAAAACTTAAGTTATTATGATAAATAACATAGATATGACGCACTCAAAAATATTTAAACCGATTAATCTAACACAACATCAAAGATACCTTCTTAAGAGAACGCTAAAATATTATTCCCTTAGAAACGAACTGACCAAAATAACACTTGCCCTTAAACCAGACAAAAGCTAACACGTAATTAAATAACAAATCATCGTTAACTGCTCTTTATTCTATAATAACTTAAAGGGATATATCAATCGATGCTTGTCTTCTAAACAAAGGCGCTGATCAGTTTCAACCATCGCACTATTAATAATAATTTTCAACATTGTATTATAAAGCCTTCACATGGTGCGGCGCCACTTTCTCTGTGACCCTGCAACCTTACAAGTGTCTAATATAAAATATAGTAACATTGTCTCTAGGGATAAACGCTTTCGAAGACTGGTGTTTATTTGGAAGGTTCGTTATGGCATACCAGTTCTCATTTGAAATTGAGTTTTATATGGCTCGGCTAACTATATCTATTTACTACTGTTATCAATGAAATGCTGTTTTCATCGGTTTCTAAATATTTATATCGGCGAAATATTAATATTTATACTACATTCATTGTATAAGTTAAAACCTAAAAACGGAATAGTCAATCAAAATATATTACTGGAAGCTACCTACAAAATATGTTTCACACGTCTACAGCATTTTGTAACGTATGTATACCATCTCGTTTATTTTTCATTACAACAAAATTTTTATTCTTTAATAAATTGTTGTTCTAGTGTGTAAATTTTATTTAAAAGATATTTTCATTTCTTCACTCTTGTAAGAAGCAGTCCACGGAGTGTCTTGACACTAGGTTCTTTGACTACCCTGCGATGCGTTAAAAAGCGTTAAGCTGATTTTTTTTAAATAACTAAATGTTAAATACGCATTAACCCAGGTGGAAGTCTCAATCATTAGCGTCATCATAAAAATAGTACCAGCTCGCCTTTGAAACCGGTCGTTTTAAGAATTTTCAAACAGAAATGATGAAGCCGCGGGCGTGAGTTTAGCCTCAGAACACTAAACTGGGTTACTGACAGCGTGTGCTCAAGGAATGTTATTACACGTCCAACGGCGAAATTTATATCCAACGCTAATGGAAATATGAAGGACTGGAGTATTGATGTGCGGTCGATTTGCCATATAACGGTTTCCAAATAAATCAATATTATTATATTTATTGGTCACTTCACTTAAGTTAAAAGAGGCTAATAAATAACTGCTAAAGTATTATTAACTTTTCAATTGAACATTTATTTGATTGAGTGCTGTAATTATGGCTTTAACATTTAAAGACTATCATAAATACGAAAATCGTCGTACTATTTGTGCCGCGATGGATTAAGAGCATATTGGCGCATTTACTAATTGTAAGTGTACACAGGTTGGTTGTCGATTCGATTTCTATTCAGTGTATTATTTATAAAACCTAGCTGTGCTCGTGAGTTTGTCTGTATGGAACTTATCATCCTTGGATCTTTTATATTATAATTTTAAAAGTAAAGTTAGGCTAAGTTACTCGTTATAACATTAGCTGCCAATAAAAGTCACGTCAAAATCGGTGCAGCCGCTCCAGAGGTAAGGCGGAACAAACAGACAAAAATACAGATAGAGAAACATAAATTGTGTACAATGTTGTTTTGTTAAGTACAATTAGATTAAAATACATTTGCGTCTATAAAAAAGCGGTAATTTTAATTTTACAAACAAATAAAACAAACCGTAATATTATTTATTTGTATGTATTATTCTTATCCTGAGTCTAATTACAAAAAAAAATTGTACAATAAAACTCGATTAATATCTACCTTTTTTAAGATGATCTAGTAATTCTAGACACAAGAAAACAAGGGCAATAAAAAAAATATTAACCTAATACCTAACATTTAATTACGAAAAACACATAGTACACCACGCAAACCTAAACCCAAAATGGCACAGCGTCACGTCACTCTATTTGCAAATAACGTGTGTCATATTAACATAGCCATTAATCACATATGACACTTGGTAGCGGTAGCAAATTTAACGCTAAAACAATACCACCCACGCACATCACATTCTCACCACATACCTACAAGGCATGTGACGAAACGAAATGATTAACTTTCATTCATAAAAGCTTAGGTAACGTAATTCTTAGGTGATACATATTTAAACAGTTGACAGGTAATTGTATTGAAATGATTGCCTTTAATAAAGGTTGGAAAACTAAAAAATATAACAATTTGTTCGAAATTTAAGATCATCTCATCAAAATCTTTAATATCAAAGGCCGATCTTAGCACAGTGAGATGGCGTCTATCCGTAAACGCGATAAATCGTGAGTTTGATTCCTACTCAGGTGTGAAAGTGATTATATTTAAATTATTTTTACTTCCTCGCTATGGTAAGTGCGGCGTTGTGTTCCGCCACTCAACACGCATAGTCGTGGCGGAAAGCGAAGTACGAAACGGTGATCTTGACACTAGGTACTTTCTGTCTAGCCTACTATGCGAGATAAAAGCGTGAAGCTAAGAAAGCAAACTTAAATATTTAACTGAGAGACAAGTTTAATATTTCGAATAATCGAATTTGTGTAATCTGTAGGAACAAATAAATAATTAAATCTAATTGGGTGCTAAGTTTTGAATATAGTCCAGAAATTTATTAGCAACTAAACATATGAAATTAGCTAGTTTAATACTTAAAGGATATCTTAGAATAATAACCATCTTAATCGATTTTTTTTTAAATTGACTGAAATATTTATTTACTTATTAAAATTATTAACAGCACTCCACTCAGATAAGACGATGCGCGGTGTTAAAAACCTCCACTGAACACCTAATGTTTCCAAAGTTTTGAGACAAGTTCTCTGTGCCTTCCCTGTTATCTGAGAAAAACTGTAAAGTATTTTTTTTACTAATATCTAATTATAATGAAGTAAGATAGTGAAGTAGGAAAGTAAACTGTAACTACTACTTCAATTGAATGGACATACATAAATTCATATGTTTAACTGAATCTTGTGATGATAACTAAGATGTAAGTAAATTTTATTGTATAACTATGTATAGAAGTACATGATTTGCATGTAAGCCATATTGGGCGACAGTCCAATAGAGCGTCTACGAGTTAACATTACTTTCATAGATATTATACCTCTCGCAAATCAGTTAGTTATTCTAACAACGAAAGAAAACAAATATGGGGAAAAACTGAACACATTAAATTTAAATAAAAAAATCAACAGGTAAAACATTTTCTTATTTAAAATAGGTAAAGGCATATTTCTTATGGTAAAAACAAAGGAAAGCAACACAAACACATTAATAGCTATTAACAAAACTAAGCCGCATCCAAATGCATTTTACAGACGTATAAACCATATTTAAACGTAAATACTATTCCGAGGCATTCGCATAAACAGAATTTAACGGGCCGTGCAAAATGTACCGCGAAATCGCCAAAACATCAACTCGTTAAGATAAACATGTTAGAACATTGACCACCGCGACCTAAGCGAGCTTGCGGAAACTGATTGTAATATCTGACAATCGCTATGGACGCTTACTAGGAAACTACTAAAGGAATATTGTGTAATGTTTTTTAAACGTATATTTTCATATTTTTCCTCAAAGACAAATGTACTTGGAAATATATTAACAACTTCACGTTTTATCCCGCATAGCAGGGTAGTCTGAAAGAATCTAGTGTCTAAACACTCTATTCGCCACTTTCCACCGGAACCTGAGATACCCGTATTAAAATAACGTAATCAAATAGCTATACCTCTAATAACTCAGCAAAATCTACAAAAATATGCTGTCATATAAAAACATCGACTTGGAAAAAATTTTATTATTTACTATTTTTAAAGTGTTATTTCACACTTAGGATTAGAAATAAAAATCAAATTTTTATACGTTTTTTCAAAAATGTTTTCTAAAAAATTTTATCTTAAATATTTTCTCTCAATGATCAATTTAAAATTATTAAAGGGAGGCTTTGAGCATTACTATTGAAATATTTATCAAAAATCTTTAGGCGGAAAACGAAAAGCTATGAAATGTCTTTTACTCGATACTACTGCGATGCGAGCAAGGCAGATGTGACTTACGGAGGGTTGATACTGTGTAACTCATCAGTGAACCCGTCACTATCCACTAGGTTCCGGCGCCTGTCTACCAGAGCACCAGCAGCTTCTAAATCTTGTTCGAAAATAACATTGACTTTCCCTAAGAATACTAGGAAAGCAATTGGAGACGCATGTAGTAAGTAAAAAAAAAGTAAAAAAATATACTAATAACGTTTATACAGTGTGTTTATTATTCGTTTCATGTCTCATACAATCTACAGCATAATCGGTACGAGTCGTGGGAATATCGTGGAGATGCTTAGATCTGCATATAAGCAATGCGATAAAAGAGTCGAGCAACTTTCATATTTTTTGTTCGTGATGACCTTGCGCATTGTTAGTACTGGCTATTCTTGGTCACTTTGTTGGTGCGTCTGCTATTAAAAGCTAAAGTCTAGCGAAGTTTAATACTGCCGGTGGTAATAAGCAATACAAAGGATATAAATAGAGTTTTCATTCTATTATTATTTTTTAATTACTTTAAAGTATAGATTTAACGTATCGAAATGTTTGCGCGTTTAAATTTCACTAAGAAAGTAAATATGCAATCATAAATGGACAAAAAAGAAGTAAAAGCAATAAACACTTAAAGAAACACCTAAAGATAAAGAGAAATATCTAAGATCATGTTATTATAAAATTATTTAATAAGTTGAAATAAGGCAAAAGGCTTATAATTTACTTATATGCTTTTTAAATTATTTTAAACGGATTAATATTATGGTATTCAAAAATACATTTTTGGACATTTCGCTTTTTTTAATACCAAAATATACGTGATGAATCCGTTTAAAATAGTTTCATTTAAAATGTGTAAAAATAGCGAAAATCAAAGATTATACTTATTACTTATATACTTTCAGTAAACCTATTTACCTATAATATACACATTTTAAATTAAACTATTTTAAATGGATTAATCAAGTGTATTTAAGGTATACCAAAAATATGTTTTCGAATAAAATGTGGTAAAAATAGTAAAAATCAAAGATATTACCAATAATATACATATGTATATTAATAATATTGTATATAAATTCATTTACTTTTTTTACTATAAAATTAGCACTCCAAGAAAAGAAATATTTAATTTGTAAAAAGAAAATAAAAGTTAAATATATAACGACTTTAGTGTAAAATTATCCAATAATTGCGATTGCCAATTTCGTAGCCATAGGCTAATTAGGCTTCTAGGTCAAATTTTGGTCATTATATCGAACTGGTTTTCATCGAGCATTATTTGAAGCAAACAAGTTATTGACGAATATTGATTGACATTAAATCATTGGTACAAAACGGTATATTTCCGGTTTGAACGTTAAAAATCGTAAAATTAAAGTGTAATTTTTCCATGATCGTACGTCACTTAATTTTCACACATGCAGTTATCTTTATTTCATTGGAAAGGAGTGAATAAATTGTTTTAACACTATGTTTTCTCTGATAACTCTGTTACGCGGAATAATGCGTGAAAGTGTTATTTTTTTTGCACTTTCGGAAGGGTGAGTATAATTTATTAGTGATTAGTGATACGCGAGATATGTAGTGGTTTTCAAGGTCGCTATAATGTTACCAAAAGGAACCTATGATACATTTTACATCGAATAAAATCCAATGTGAGAGAATTAAAATTCCTAACCACCGCTTTAATACATGCCCTTCATGCTAAGTGCATGCCAAAAAAACGGACAATCTGTGCGCCAGATCAAAACGAACCCACATTCAGGAAAAGCGAAAAAACATGACATCTCAATTCAGATCGTACGATCGTGAGAGTTAGAAAGGGTGGTGAAATGCAGGCGGAACGGATTCATTGTGTACTGACGCAGTGGGAGGTTCCAGCCGGTGTCAGATCATAGGTCGACGATAAGATGACAACATAAATATTATAATATGCCCCAGTCTATAAAGGATATTAGGAAACATTACTTTGACGATAATGTTTAGAGAAAGTGAAAATGAATAGTCCTCTTCCTTGTTAGGTGCGAGGTGTGATAATGTCGTGGATGAATGGAACATAAAAGCTTGTTTGGAATGAAGAAATCCGCGATTAGATTATCAGATATTAATTACGTTTACACCAGTTTTCCTGTTAGTAAAATCACGTGATGCTATAGACAATTGAATGACTTTGTTCTTTTTATGTGCCTATTCGTGGAATATTCGTCTAACTGCAAGCAGAGCTTTAAAGACGTTCAGTACTAAAATTTAATGTATTTTTTTAAAATTTTGCAAAAAAAGCAAATATTTTTTATTTCTTATAATTTACTATGAACATTGTTTGTATTCATTCAATTAATAGTAAATACGGTGTAACAAATGAATTATCCTATTCAAAAGAAATTTCATGGACGGAAATAAATATAACATTAGGAGTTAGTGAATAATATATCTCCAAAATACGTAAAATAAGGTTAACAGAATAAGGTTATAACAAATAAAGAGATTCGCGAAAGAAGCAAATAGCGTTTTTGAATTAAAAAAATGTAGATCAACAAAATAATTAAGTGATTGAAATTCGAACAAAATAACCGGAAACTGTACAGTTCACAGAGGTGTGGAATTCGACGAATGTATGTAAATGATGGAGTTTTCTCGCCATTGTGCTTACGGGGAGATTTATAGCGTTTTAATATCTACTTACCGCTCTGCTCTGCCGCTATATACTGTTTCACATCCAATTATGCTTAAACAATACGTTACTGTTGTTATACCACTAAAGCTTTTTGAAACATATTTCCTTTATGTTACGTAAGTTCCGAGAAATATTTGACTAAATCTGAATTATTGATATAAAACCTCATTGACAAAACCTCGTGGGAAAAATATTTTTACAAAATATAATTGTTTAGTTGGTTTGGCTAAGTGATTTTTGGTGCTGAGTTCTAAACTTAATATTTTTTTTCTAAATAGAGAGTGCTTGAAAGTAAAGAAACAGTGAAACACCTATTATAGGTTTTAAAATAACAAATTGTTTTAAAAATACTTTTTATTTATAAACGAGTTATCATCCGCAACTTCCTTTGCATAATCGTTGTCTCTTGATAAAATGTAAAAACCCGTTTATATCATTACTGAAATAAATTTCGGGAAATTCTTTTTTATTTCTTTCCTTCTATTCTGTACTAATTATTAGCTTTCTACGCCCAGTAATTTGGACTACTATAATACTAAATTCGGAGTAATGAGACAAATTAAAATACTATAGAAAAAATAATAGATTTTTTAAATAAATAATTTTCATGTCTTCCCCACAATGTAAACAATCTAAGCAAACCAGACCAGCTATGAAAACGGTATCACCGTTGTAATTATCCATAACAGCTGACTATCACACGCATTATTGTGCTCGAAGTAAAAACACCTCTCGACCTGCATTGTATACGTACAAGCATATGTAAACAATAGTAAAAGCCATGAGTAAATTAAAAACCACACACACACAAAATCCTAACTGTCTCTTACTATGTTCTAGAAACATAATATTATGGTTTTGATTAACTGACTTTTCTGGTACCATGGACTAAATTTCAAAATACATTTGAATCTTCATGTGTATGTTTCATATTTTTAATAAGCTTAAGGGTGCCTTCATACAAATCAAAACAGATGAGCGTATCGAATTAGACATTGAAATCTATTCATAGTCAGATTGATGGTCAAATCATAGAGCCAATTTCACGTCAGCGATCTAACGGGAACCGATAAAGGTTACGCTTATACAAAACGTGTTTGCACGCACGTCTTTTCATCTAATTCACAGCATGGGAGAGATAAAATTCAAGATTCGGACAATTGCTGTAGAATTTCCACTTAACATAATTATATGGAAGAAAACCCATTCATGGTGAAATTGTTGAAAGGGTAAAATTTATTAAAATCTTTGATTTTCAGTGATTTTACACATGTTAAATTTAAAAGCATCGACGTTTCCAACACTACAGTAGTCTGTGGTCACAAGCGGATTCTACCTGTGACCACGAACAAGATTAAATTTTGCTTTTTTTTGCCAAAGTTATATATATGTATATAATTTTTACGGATTTATACGGATAATATAATTTTTCTGTAAGCTTAGACACAATTAATCATTAATTATAAATAAAAGCTTTAAATTGCCATTGATCTTAATAAAAAATATCAAATAAAAAAACTGAATACCTATACGAGTATGTAAATTAAACGAGCCATCGAGAATAAAATAAAGCTTAGGAAACCGTGAATGCCGAAAAAAGCTTAATGCTAGTACTAAAATCCACTTTTATAGTAAATTGAAAAAAATAGAAAGTTAGTTTTGTTTTACATTTCATTGCTAAAAGATATTAACCAATAATGGAGCTATGAATGCATATTATGGCGGGCAACGACTAGCGTGACAACAAAAAAGGTCAAAATGGGGAAAGTTAACTGGGTATTTCTACGTAGGTGTTTTTGAAAGATCAATTATTGTGAATAATGCTTTTTCACTCGTGATTTACTTTTATGGTTGGATAATTATGGTAGAGAATATAAACAGAATCATGAACCTTAACCTTCATAGAACACGATCACAATTTTCACTTTCAACAAAAGGTAAACAAAACTTACTTGTCATACAACTGCATCTAGTTAGTTGTATACAACATATCAACTTTCTTTTACAGCGGGGTAGTCGTAGTAGAGACAACTTAGTGTCAAGACACTCCGTTGACTGGTTTCCGTCCGAAATCTAGATATTGTGGGTTGAGTGGCAAACTCTAACGCCGCTTTAAAGGTTGATAAATAATGAACAACACATGAGCGGGTAAAGTTTAAACATAACTAAATTAAATAGTAAGGACGACTGTAGGAACACCTATTACTGTATTGGACGTTTCAGTTCAGTTCAGATATTTAATGTTAGTTATATTTCAGTATGTATCTGAGAATGTTACGATGCACGAGATACATCGACACGTATAAGACCCTGCCTTGACATAATATGTCGTTTAACTACGCCCTCAAGCTCTTAAAATATGTTAGGCAAGCAAAAAATCGAGAAGGAAATTAAATATAAGTAAATAAAAATATTAACAATATCAAATGAATCTTACCAGTGATATTGCCAGCAGTCATCTCCGTGATCAGTCCTTCCAGGTCCGGAGATATGAGGCGCTCTTCGTCCTCTCCATGCGTGTAATCTAGCGCGTGGTAAACCACGATAGCCAGATTTACAACCAACTGAAACATAAAAAACATACTCTATCATATTTTTAACATTTTGAGGCAAAGTGTCTTAAAATTATCGTCGAATTTCATTCCTCGTTGACTCTCATTTCTTTACAATACAATCATTTTTTACATACATCTCATTTTTTACAATATGTTTTTCCGGTCTAGTTACGTAAGCGAGGCTTTTAATCTCACTACCCAGTCATATATATATATATATATATATATATATATATATATATATATATATATATATATATATATATATATATATATATACCGTATATCCTCAAAAACATAAATAATATATAATGAGGAACATGGTAAATAAATATGTTTTAAATTGCACGGACCAACTTAAGCATGAGATTATTGCAGATTTTCTTGCTAAACTTGAACCCATCTAGCATGACTATCAGGAGCAGCGAATAGAACGTTTGATGCTCGCCTATTGTTAATGTGGTTGTTTCTCAACTGATTTACCACAGGTAATAATAAAACGCTTGAAAATTTCCTATTTTACATATTTTATCTTTTTCTTACATGCTTGAAGTACTTTGTGTTTGTAATAGCAACAATTGAGCCATTTCTACATAGCAGTCCTGCTCACTTCATTAACCGGGAATGTGGAAACAAAATAAGCATCTCACATTAACGTAGTTACCGTAGAGATCTATGGTAACTATATTTTGCTTCTGTTTTCTACATTTTTCTTTAAAAATGTCTTATCGTGGAATTTTAATTTTCATCATAGTGCACAATATAATAAATTGACTGCCGGACCAACTTTATTCGAAGTTAATAATCCCAGCACATATAATTATTAATATATACTATATTATTAAAATTTAGGACGTTACTGGGCTATTCCCCAGAAATAAAAATAGAGCGTTGAACATATACCCACATACATGAGATTGAAGACAACGAAATAAATTCGAAAATATATATTCAATTAAATATCCACCATTTAAATGTTAGTTATATGTACTTTGTACATATTATATCAGATTTGTATTACAATAACATATGAATATTAATATGTTTTTCGATGTACTATACTGTGTTTAATTTCAAATATTAAACTAAACATAAAAATCACATAGACATGTTTTGGGTATCAGATCAGCTGCTGGAACCAGATGTGAGGAATGTTACGGTTGTAATAGACAATAACGTAGCGCATATCATTACCAACCTGCCAATACCCGAACATCGCTACAGCGGTATCATACGCATTGTATGCTAATCGCGTGCAATATGACTCTTTGTTGCGCAAGCGCATGAATCTTAGACCGTAACAACACCGTAAGATTTACGATGTAAGCCACACAATAAAACCGTTGAAGGACGTTTGTGTCTAAATGGTATCTAATTGTTGCAATTGGCTGAGGAAACTCTTTGTTTATGAGTTTTGGTAACACTGTGCTTTACATAATTGTGACGTTAAACGTTTTTTTAATCTTGACTCATCTCCTGTATTGTTGGGATCAAGGATAATTATTCTCTTCTACATTTTATTTGTTTTAAATGTTAAAAAGATATTTCCCAGTACTGAAACTTAATGCCGGGAATCATATAACTATCGATATATGACTACTTATACTAAATCGTCAATAAAGGGAGCTTCAAAGTTTGTGATGCACGTAGCCTCTAAATTAGTAATTAAAGTAAATTCTTTTTTTTTAGCTTTACGCTTTTACCCCCCATTGCAGGGTAGACAGACAGTACCTAGTGTCAAGACACTCCGTACTTCGCTTTCCATCGAATTCGAGACATTGCTTGATAAGTGGTGGAAATCAACGCCACTCTTTGTCTTTACCAGAGCGAGGAAGTGAAAATAATTTAAATATAATCACTCCCCCGAGAGGGGATCAAACCCACAACGCCACACCTTTAAAATACAAAATAAATTCGTACGCAGGAAAATTTTTGTAACTCAACATCCAATAACTTAATACACTTGGGCTTATGGTGAGGCTTTCCGTTCTATCCTAAGGATAAGGATAAAAAAAATATAATACATAATGATTTGATATAAGAAACATAAACGGCATACCTCGCGGCGATCGATATGCTACTTTTTATTACGTTAACTGTCACCGGCTAATGCCCGCAAAAACAGGATCTTATGAAGAAAATTATCTGTGTTCATGTTATTATATCACAATCTTTTACATAATAAATAAACGTTTTATATAATATAATTTGACTTAACGATTAGACGCCATTGTGGCGCCGCCGCGGCCGCATTATCCAGCTTTTATATTAGCTAGCTTTAAAGCTTTAGAGTTTGACTTTCCCTGCACAGCAGGATATTCAGAGAACAAATATTGTCAAGACACTATGTTCAAAATTTAGAAATTTTCTTATTAATCTGGTTGCGGTCTAAAACTTCGTTTTTCAGATTTATGACCCTCTCGACACTGATTCTACTAATAAACTAACCAAATAATTAACGAAGCAACATGAGAAGGTATTCGCAGACAATATTGTTATATGGTACATACATTATGAAGTATATTAATATGAATTAAGCTGAACAACATTAAAAGGCGTTTTCATGTTTATCTGAAAAAGAAGACAGTTCAAACAGACGCAATGTATAAATTTTAAATATTCAAAGTACACAAAATAAATACTTTTTATTTTTTATCAATCCACAAGAAAATAATATATTTTTTAAATAATAAAGATATTTTAAACGATTAAAATTTAATTAAATATTTTTTAAATCACTAGCAATTAACACAAGTATCTGGCCTTTATATAAGTACATATTGTATTCACGTGTCAATAGGCAATGTAAACCACGAACTCTTAATCTGATTCGTTCGTTACTACACTCATTAATGCCGGTTGCAACATTGTTACGGTATATCTAATATCATTTTATATTATTTCTATGTAGGTATTTTTATAATATACATTTTTTTTTATATACAAAATTGATATTATTTACTTTGTATTTTTTTAAGTTTTATAGTTTGACAAAATCTATGAGAAAATTAATGTATTTTATCGTTTTAAAACGTAACTTTTATGTGAGATTGTTATATTATTATTAGACATCATTTAGGTGTTGCCGAATTCGAGTATTGTGCTGCGGGATATCAATAGGCGGAACTCGACGCCGCGATTTGTCTTACTTGAGCGAGGAAATGAAAATAATTGAAATATTAAATCGTGACGCAGTGGAACAACATCTGACTGTAAACGCGATCTGTTGTGGGTTCGATTCTCACTCGGGGCAGTGATTATATTTAAAATTATTCTCACTTAATCGCTCTGGTAAGACAAAGTGGGGCGTTGAGTTCCACCACTCAACACGCAATGTCTCAAATTCGGTGGAAAGCGAAGTGTGGAATGTCTTGACACTAGGTACTTTCTGTAGGTGGGTACCCCTGCTATTTGGGATAAAAAAGCGTGAAGCTAAAAAAAAAAAATCATTCCCCGGGTGGGAATCGAAACCACATCTGTTTTTTTAGTTTATTTTTTCTCTCTAAAAACTATCACCAAAAGAGTTGAGTTTAAAATTTAAATATTTTATTCTTAAATATATGATAATGACGACACTAAAATTAAAATAAAATTATGAACATTTCACCGTGACAGTAGTTAACCTCCGATTTGGTTATACGTAACAAGTAATCAACAGATTGAGGGCGAATTCAGAAATATGCATAAATTAAAAAAAAATACGTAATGGCATTACGCAAACAATATTCTTTGTATTAGGAATGATATAACATTGTATGTCGATTGTAATTATCTTGATTATTTAAATTTGAGGCTTGATTGAGATGTTATCTTGTTATCTCGTTTTTATCAATTTTGGAGGTATGTTGCTATTTCAACACGTTTATTATTTAAAAAAAATAATAAAAACACGGGAAAAATGAAACTCGTCGATTTGAAATTACTGAAATACTTTTGCAACATCAGTCGACAATTTATTATCCACTCAATATGCAGAGACTTGATTTCAGGCGGATTCAGTTGACGGAATTTGTATCTGACTACCCTCCTGTATATATATATATATATATATATATATATATATATATATATATATATATATATATATATATATATATATATATATATATGTATATATAAGAATATGACAAACATTTTCATTTTATTCAGTTGACGGAGTATCTTGAAATGTGAAACTGTAAAATATACGTCACTTCTCTACTAGACTTTTTAACTATTACTTTAAAATAAACAAATATACTTGCTTTCAGTATAGACATCAAGTGGCTTAATCAAAATACATACTATATTTATACAGCCTTATCAATGTATATATCAATAGAAAGGTTTAATAAGGTTAGCCCTATATTCAATTGTGTTCTGATGGCCTGCGATAACCCGCCAGCTAGTTAACCACGGGTCACTATATACATGGAAGACCTGAATCGCCCTAGACGGCCTGAAGAGAAAGTTAAGTCTTAAGGGGTTACAAATTCGTATAGTATCATTTGAAAGGAAGAGTTAGTTTTATATTGATAACGTAACTTTTTTTTCAATATTATTCACTCATTCAGAGTAAGAAAAATTCTTTAAAAAATAATAAAAATCTGATTATATACTACGTTATTATTACTATTTGTTATTATATTATTATTATATTACATTATTATTCTAAATCATTTTAGTACAACCAACTCAGTTTTCCCATTTTTAATTATTAACTTATAAAATTTGACCGCGTCTGTTGGAAACCGTCCTAAGTTTCATATACATGTAAACCTTATAAAACAATAAGCCTATTCTCACATTAGTACTAGTATAACTAAGTAACGATCACAAGATTAAATACGTATTACATATTATTTCTAAGGAAGGAAGCCGGGCATTACAAACCGATAACAGCCAAGGTTGTTGACATTGAACTGTTACGTGATTCTTTGAAAACATTTATAAAAAGTTTGAACCTATAAAAAAACAAACGCCGATTGAGACACGGATGAATAGTCATCTAAATAAATAAAGTTAGTGATATATATATATATATATATATATATATATATATATATATATATATATATATATATATATATATTTATATATAAAAGTCAAATAACGATTTTTTGTGCATTTTCATATTTTTCCTCATAGTAGAGTAATCAGTCAACATTCGTATTGAGTGGCGGAACTCAATGGCTGCGCTTCTTACTAGAGCTTTAAACGAAAAGCTGCTCCTTTTTTTCTTTTTGTCTTTCCAAAATTTAATCACTATTACCAACACGAAATCGATATATCGAATTAATTTATAAATCAATGAAATAGCTGACGAGAGATATATTTATAAAATAAATTTTAAAAATACATCAAAATTCTTTATATTTTGTACTAAGCATATTTATTTTCATTTTTCACATGGTAGCGTTGTAGCACTTAAAAATAACGCTCTTTAATTTAATTTGTCACCTCAAACTCAATTATATGTTCATCGTATACATTTGAAAGAGTGCGCTGAATATTGAAAAATATGGTTATAATAATGCTTTTAGTATAAAGCATTATATCACTTTCATATGGCTTAATAGGTCTTATGATATCATGGAGGACAAACAAAATAACGGTTTATGTACACACAGTAATGTTGTATTATTTTATTTACATGGTGTTCTAATACTACTTAAAGAATATTTTAATTCAATGTTAATAACTTTCTGTATCTTTTTATTTTAATTTGTTTTCATTTGTATGTACTCTCGAATTGAAAATTGAATTAAAAATACTCTTGAATGAAATTTAATTTTAAATTAAAGAAAATATTAAATAAATTATTATATTTAACGATTCTTTAATAAATTATGTAATGGTTTGGTTTAGTGACTTTTTAGAAGTGATTGTTCCATTCCCCAAATTTTTCTTTTTTCCAAATTTTTCATCAAAGCATTTATTTTATCTATTTTTTTAGCTTTAGTGTAGACAGGAAGTACGTAGTCTCAAGACACTCCATACTTCCCATACCGTCGAATTCGAAACATTGCGTATCGAGTGAAGGAGCTCAAGGCATGCTTTGTCTTAACAGAGCGGGGAAAAGAAAATAATTGAATCAATCATTCCTCTGAGTGGGCATCCAGTCTACAACCGATCGCGTTTACAGTCCAAGGTGTCTTAGTCAATGTCAGACTGTCCCACTGCACCACGACCGGCCTAATTTATAATAATATAATTATGTACATGTTTTTATATACTTTTTTAGTCTAATTACTAGAAAACAATATTTGAGTCCGCCTTAGAGGTGATATAATCGCGTATATACAATTTATTACCTAAGATAACTGATACATTTATCATTTCTGTCGCACACTGTATACAAACAGATGTTTCAAACCAATTTAATTGAATTACTCGCATCAAGTCAATCAAAGGCAGTTATTGCGTTCCCATTGATTTCGTCATATTTAGGGTTGCTACAAACGTCTCATGACAATACAATTATGTATCCCATGGTAATTTAATGAAACTAAGAGCAGAAACCCAATAATTTACTAACAAAATTATTTGCAAGTATTTTGTACGAACTATATTGCCAATTGCATGTTAGTGGCGGAGGTAACGTTTAATGATTATAGATACATAAACATTTAAGGCAACTTATATTTTTTTATAACTATACTTCGTATATTAAAATAAATTCTATAATGATATAATTAATTTATTCACAAAATAAACATTATTGTACATTACCAATTTCAAGAAACTAAAATATAACAACAACATGAGAGAATTTAAAAGTTTAAAATTACACATATCTAAAAGCATTTTAAGCTTCAATCTCAAACATTTTCTAAATAAACTTAACACGTTAAAACTAACTAAAAATGACAAGAATTCAATGAGGAAGCCAGTGTTACATCCAATAAATCCCAATATATTATGTCCTTTTCACAAATATCGTTTAACGAAGCGAGCTTTCTGTAGCATTTGTTGCGCAAGCAAGCGCCATCTATCGGAAATAGAAAGCTATGTCAATAAAGTCAGAAAAGCTTGGCGCCGTCTAGTCGATTAGGTTTCCTCGTGCAAATTGTATGGACTTCACTAATCAAATATCTACTTATAAAATATTCTGATTCTGTATGTATAAAGTTTTGTTTTATTTGAATTTGTCTGATTATGTATGTATGCACTAGTGGTTGAAGATTGCGCCTTTGTGATAGAGCTGAGATCATGGCATGGCATTTTTAATAGATACTAGGTGTGAATCTATCTATTTAGCAATATATTCACACCAATCTGATAACCGAGTGTAAATTATCTATAGGGCTTATTTTAACATAATATGTATTTTTTTTGTTCTTCTGCGACATATTTGTTCTTCTGTGATCTGTTAATTATGTTTGATAATTCATATGTGCAAGTGCTGTTTTTAAATTCTAGGCGAGACACCTCTTAAATTTGTGTCTCATTCCTGTAATTCTGAAAGCGTTAATGTTTGTACTAATAGCCATTTAAACGCGTACTAAATACTTCTCGCATTTAAAAATTCAACCTTCTTTAAAAAAATATTTTCATTCCATCGAAAACCGTCGTCGGCATTTAAAGTTTACAGTTGACGAAACGTTAAGCATTCTTTTAGGGTAAAGTAATAAAAATAACATTTTTAAATAAAATTTCTTACGAAACAAACATTTTTATTAAGCTTTAGAAAAATAATCTAAACAAACACAAATCTCTGTCGCCACATTTATAACCGCAGATAGCTGCTCTCTTACGTATCAAAATAGTATATATTTTTATACTCATTTCTTTTAATCGTCGCATCTCTTGTATTTCTAATATAGAGAAAAACTATTCCATTTTATACAAATATTACTAACACTTAGGACAGGAAAAAGTAACTATTTTTATTTAGCTTCACACTTTTATCCCGCATAGTCGGGTAGACAGGAAGTACACAGTGTTAAGACATTTCGTACCCCGCTTTCGGCCAAATTCAAGACATTGCGTGTTGAGTGGCGTAACTCAACGCGAAGCTCTGAGTGGGGATCGAACCTACAACCGAGCCCGTGTACAATCAGACACTGTGCCACTGCGCAACAAATACCTATTTCATGTGCCTGTTGGAAACCATCCTTTATTGACTAGAGCGCGCGAAGAAGCGCCAGTTCCAATCATGCTACGTTGTTTATTATAACGAACTCTGATAAATATAATAATATATAATCCACTATGCCACTATGACGTCGCATTTATACTGACGTCTACGTTTATATCACTAGGTAATAGATAGTAAACTAATAACCTATATACTAGTAAATATGCAACTAAGCATATTCGTAAAGCTGATAACATCCGTTTTGTATAATATTCTCACTCATTAACCGTTTGAAAGCTACAAATTAGTAACAGCGGCTGATTATATAGCATGCAATATTCATTTCAATCTATAAACTTTAAATTTACTTTTTTCAAACTTTACGCTTTATCCTGCATAGTCAGAACGCTTAGAAGAAAATAACCTTATGTTAAGACACTCCGTTTTCTACTTCACGTCCGAAATCAATACATCAAGGGACATGCGTGTGGACTGGCAAAGATATATTTTTTAGCTTCCCGCTTTTGTCCCGCATACCAAGGTAGACAGAAATTAGCTAATTCGAATTCGAGACATTTTGCGTTGAGTGGTGGAACTCGACGCCGCACTTTGTCTTACCGAAGCGAAATAGTCAAAATAATTTAAATACAATTATCATATCTCACTCAAGTGGGTATCAAACAGTCACTCTGTGCCACGATCGACCTCAAAGACTATTTAAAATAAATCAAGAATATCAAAAGATAATAAATATTCTATTACAAAACAATCAAACCCACGACCACCGCATTGAATCATACAGAATCCAACTAGGTCAATGGGGTCAATAATCAAGCGACAACATAACGAACGCACTGCACAGATTGCATGAACAAATTCACAGAAAATGCATTCAAAACGGGTGATTATATAAGGAATTATGCACTCGGAAATACCCTTCAGTAGTTCCAATTAATCATAATGTTATCGCAGACGTTACGGACTTTATTGTGTAACTCAATTCAGTTGAGCTTAGTTAAGCTCTTACGTTCAGCAAACAGGTACAACGGACATGGATGCTATTTGCATTCTATAAACGTATTGTTGATTGGTTTACTGCAATAGAGCTAGCGGGTTTCATTTTCTTAATCTTAGCAATTTTGATAGCTTATCATTACCGTACTCCGCTTTCCGTCGAATAGAAACATTATGTATTGAGTGGCGGAACTCAACGCCGTGCATTTGTTTATAATAATTGTTTAAAGACAAGCGTAACAGCTCTACTGTTACGCTTGTCTTTATATAGTCTGTATATAGGGCAAACGCTTATTGTCATCAGATTCTAACGCTTAACCAAAAACGCAGCTATTCGGTATTCACTTGAACAAATTGAGTCTACATTTAGAATTTATATATATTTTTATATGATGAGGCCGGTCGTGGCGCAGTGTGACAGCGTTTGACTGTAAGCGAAGCCGGTTGTGGACTCTATTCCCACTCGGGGGAGTGATTATATTAAAAGTATTTCTTCCTCCCTCTGATATGACAAAATGCAGCGTTGAGTTACGCCCCTGAAAACAAAATTTCTCGAATTCGGTGGAAAGCGTAATATAGTGTCTTGACATGTGATGGTACTTTCTCTCTACCTGCTATGCGTGAAGCTAAAAAAAATATTATATAAATATACTTTTACTTAGTCCTTAAGCATATAAAAGCAAAGCTTGTTAAAATGCTGCTGAGATTGTACGTCATGTTTGATTTATTACAGACTTAAAACATGCCAGAATAATGAGACAGTTACAACTTAAAGCTCCTCGTTACTTGAATTGGACTCGCTGAGTAACTTTTCATAATATAATCTGCACATTTTCAATTATATATATCTGCCAATATCTCTATGAGATAATAAGTATTAAACATGTTTGACGCAGTAGCTGATTGTTAACAATTAATATCTGGTGAACTAGAAGTCATAGGTTCTAATATGGAATTAAAATTAATTAATTAAAAAAAAATTAAATATCGTATAAAAATTTGGAAAGAGAATCGAACCCGCGCCACTTGGAAACAGTCCAAGCGCCCTGACCGCTCAGCCATACGTTAGCGCATGTTATCTAACTCTAAGTGCAGAATAACAGTTCAAAAGGAGTGAAATAATAAAGTTAAATTAATGTTCAATAACTTTTTATCTTTTTACTTGTTTACTGTAAGGACCTATCTATCTATCTCTAATGATAGACATCTTATTTATAAATACGCAAATACAAAAACATAGAATTATACAAACAATAGTATAATAAAATAAAACCTAAAAAAATGTTATGTAGTCACTAATCATTTCCTCCATAATTGTCATTTATAATAATTATACGTGAGCTAAGATTACTGACATTATCGTCATTAAGCTGTTAACAAAATTGCCAAATAGATACGGGGCCAGTCTCGTTCGGAGGGTCAATGTCGGACGATTGAGATAAATTACAAATAGAATGAATCATATACAGAAATTAATGAGAGGGATCTTGTTTATGTGCGATTCAATAAGCAAAAGTCGTCTGTTGAGATCCCACACACCACAGATTATAATATCAAATTTAATGCTTAGGCAGATAATGGTTGCTAGAATTATTTAATTTAAATATTGTTTGTATAAGTTAAAGTATAATTAGAGGAAGATTAAAGATTAAAGCATTTCTTAACATACAAAATTTCCTACCACGTAGTACAATATAAAATTGATGATATGATTTTATGGATTTGCTAATTGACACATATTTAAACACTTAAGAAATATTTATCAAATGATAAATAGGCCTGTATATTAAAACAATATTACTTTAATTTATTCGTAGAACAAAACAAATGCAATTCACGAATGACCATTAAAACTGAGCAAACAGAAAACCGATGTATTTTCTCTATTCAAATGTTTGAAGGAAGACAAGACTTGCAGTGGACAATTCAAGAAAACTAATAAACCAAAATGGCAAAAGCGTTTGTTCCTCAAACAGCTCAATGGCTGCAAGGTACGAACGTCATTTGTGAGATTTTAGAGCGACGCATAATTGAATTCCGACGTCTACAACATTTGAGAGGATGGCATGTGAAATGAACATTCGAAACACGAAGTGTAAGAGAGAATACGTTAGACAAATGGATTGTATTGTTCTATTTAAATATTAAATAAGTATATATGCATTTATCATTTGTTCTATTCCTACTTTAAAGATATAAATATTATCTCCTTAATTTGAACCAACAACTTGGCAATCTGTGTGAAAATTTTGCATGCTGGTGTCAAATTTTATTACATTTCTGTTACATTCAGAGATCCTAGTACCAAAACACTCCCCTCTCCACTTTCCACGAAAAACCGAGACACTGACATTGATCACGTCGCTCCTTGTCTTACTAAAGCAAAGAAAGGAAAATGTTGTTTAGGATATAATTTCCCGCGCGGATTTGAACTAAGTCAATACGTATGGCCTCAAAAATAACTGAAAAATGCTTAAAAGTTTAATATTTTAATAACAATGAAAAGCTCATTTTTGTGATATATTACAAAACTTTATCATTTACTCAGAGAATTGATCAATTTCCTCTTATTACAAAAGATAATAGTTGCATTGACAATTTCGTTTAATTTCTTAGAAATTACCAAGTGAAACTCGATGTTCAATTAGTGATTTAATCCGCAGACGTTTGTAGAATTGTTATCGCGAAAGGGCATTCTAATTAAAAGTTGATTCGTGTGAGGAATGAGTTTCGCAATCAACTTTAGCTTATGAGCATATAAATAATAACTAAAAATTCTTCACATACAAAATATAGTCTTCTTTATATCTGAGCATACTAGGGACAGCCTATAAAGGAAAAACATATTATTACATAAAAAATAGTCATTTTAGTTTAAAATAAACATCTAAACAGGGCTACATTTTAATATTTACTATTTTTAAAGTGTTATTCCACACTAAGGATTAGAAAACATTTTTGAAAAAACGTATATAAAATTTTAACGCAGCGGGATTCGAAACCGCGCCTCTTGGACACCGTCCAAGCGCTCTGACCGCTAAGCCATGCGTTCTACTACCAGCTGCGTCGAAATTCTTATACGTTTTGTTACAGGGCTACATTTGATGAAACTGAAAAAATAAAAATTTTTAACACGACTTTTGAATACACCTTCATATGCAAATAAATAAAATAACCAAGGCATAGGGTATGAATTAAGTTAAAAACATTGTAAGCCCCCTGTGGAAACGCTGACACTGGTACGTATTATAAGAACAATATACCATTTCTCGGGAACTATGGCTCCCACGGTACATGACGCATTGTGCAACAATAGTTTGGCGAAAGGTGAATGTGAGATTTTCATTTAATTTTCTTAATAAATTTAAATAACATTACTTAAATGTGAAGTTAAATATATACGCGAGTCATTTAAAATCAGAGATTAAGAGACAGTCAGATAGTTACTGATAACATAAACGTACAATATAATTGAATTCTTCTCAGAACTGGAGATAAGTATACTAGAATACACACAGATATAAATTTTTGTTTGCAATCACTTTAATTAAATTTAGCTTTGAATCTATAACTAATAAAAAAATGATATTTATAAATAAGTGCAAAGTTTGAGGCCGATCGTGGCGCAGTGGTACAGCGTCTGAACGTGTTCGGTTCTGGGTGTCGATTCCCACTCGGGGGTGATTATATTTAAATTATTCCCACTTTCCCGTTCTGGTAAGAAAAAGTGCGGCGTTGAATTCCACCACTCAACACGCAATATCTCGTATTCAATGCAAAGTGAAGTACGGAGTGTCTTGACACTGGTTATTTTCTGTCTACCCTGCAATGCGGTATAAAAGCGTGAAGCTAAAACAAAGTGCAAAGTTTTCGATATTCAAATCTAGTATCATACGTCAAAACCTCAACAAGCCAGTTAAACTATGAATATACAAGGCTAGGCTTTAAGCTCTTGAGAGTGCAAATGAACTCACGTCAACTTAACATTAGCAAATTGTAGATAAAAAAAAGCTTTTATTTAATCTTATTACCAGAAATTAACGAAACTTGAAGTCACTATTTAATTAGTTGCCATAAAATTTATCTAACATATTACGCGGACAATTGTTTCTCACATTGATGAATGAACGTTCAAGTGTGAGATTTTTTACACAAATAACTTTACGTTTTACTTCATAACTTCATCTCATAAAAATAGTTAGTAAATATCTTTATAACGACGTCTATTCTCGGTAAGAGTTGCATTCCAACGGCAGCATCTTTGAGGTAACTTTTAAAAGCTTTTTATACGTTATAATAAACATTTTCAAACTATTCACTACGACAATAATAACAAAATTTAATTATAATCGTACACAAAAATTGCAATTATACATTCACTTTCTAGAAATATATTAGAAACCTTGACTTGACATTTGAAATTGATACAAAAACAATAAAATAATGTATGAAATTTGCATCTTAATAACACAACGATACGTAAAAATCATTTATATTTCGCAAGATGGATCATAGATTGCGATAGTTATGCAAATAACAGTTTTACCGTTGCTTACGCAAGGAGTCGTTTTCCACGCACGCTAGAAAGCTCCTTGTTAAGAAAGTGACATAATAAATGGATTTATAAGGAAATTAAATTAAGCGTATTGTTAGAGACCGATCGTAATACTTAAATTTTATGAACACCGCACCTCGTCCACGGTATCGATTACGACTTAATAAGGAAAATAGAAACGGTGTGTTGGGAACGAATAAGTGCTTTTTGTTCTTCACTTTTTATATAGATAAAATAAATATTTTGTAAAATGGTATTCCGAGATAGAGATATCCGTCTATAGAGAGGTCGTCTATGACTACCTCTCCCGTATCTTATATACGAGAAAAAGCGTAAACCTGTATTATTTTACTTTTCTTTTAATTATTACTTTTGTTTTTTGATTTTTGTACAATATAAATATTGAGCTATAATAAATGTTCACTTTTTTTTAAATAACGCAAGATTAAGCGCAGTTGTACATTTTATACTGACACTATTAAGGCCCATCGCATTAATACACAGTACATACTTACGTATCAATCATCCCAGTTTATCATATTACTAATGTTTTATACCTTATCCTATACAAAATCTATTATAAAAACACCTAATGAAGTGACATTTAATTAATTTATGCTAATTACAACGACGAAGCTCATGTACGCAGTTAAATTTTAAATGTTATACGTAATGCATAAATTATAATCGATTGATATTCAGTATTTATCAGTTTTATAAGCGAAAGTTGACTGTCGCTTTCTAGTCCGAAACTAAGTGTGAAATATCGAACTTATTTGTACATGTATCCCGTGTATGGGCAGGACTTATAACAAGGATGTCTACGCGTTCAATTCACTTTTTGGAACATTCACAGCATTAAATCCGTTCACTTTCTTAACAACCTGTAATACACTCATATCTATTAATATAATATTTTTGTAGCTTCACGCTTTTATCCCGCATAGCCGAGTAGACAAAAAGTGCCTAGTGTCAAGTACTTCACTTTTACGCCGAATTCACGAGATTGCGTGTTAAGTGGTGGAACTCAACGTCGCACTTTGGCTTACCAGAGCGAGGAGGTGAAAAATCGAACCTACAACCGTTAGCGTTTACAGTCAGACGCTGTCACACTGAGCTTTGACCATATACCATATTACACCTACCATAGTACAGTCAATCTAATATGCATATCTATAATTTACTTTAGTTTGTTAAAAAAATCACTAAATTCAAAATTATTCAAATTGACATACTAAAAAGATACCCCTTCTAAACTTTAATGAACAAAAAAAGATACGATTAAAAAAAATGAAAAAAAAAACTTGCATGAATGCATATCCACTGAGACTAATTACAATATTGCATGACATTTCATAGAAAAACACCATGGTTTATGGTAAACATATTCCATAAAGCCATATTAAGTAAATGGACAGCTCAGTAATTAACTGCTACAAAAATTAAAATTATATAATTGAACAAAACAGTACGCTCTCACGCAAAAAACATTTCAAAGGAGTTCCAAGTAATTTTACTCGCTTTAGAAATGTTTTATTCATTATGCGCGCTATTCAACTTGTTTAGAAGTAAATATTTACATATAGAAATTCGTAGTTGAGCTCAGACTAGTACTAATTGAATTTCAAACGTTACTTCCTCAAATTAGAAGAAATTTAATTAATTTTGCGTATACCTCGATACAATTATATATAAACATAATAGTGGTAATTTTTATATATGTATATTTTTTAAGCATTTTACCATTTTATACAACTTTTTTTTTATTTATATTACATTTTTTACAATGAGTTTTGTTTAGTTGCAAGCAATAGCAAGATTTTCGATAAAGATTCAAAGAAAAGTAATAAAGTTATCAAACCTGCCTGAAAGCCTGGTGTCAAGACACTCCGTACTTCGCTTACCACCGAAATGAGTGGGAGAACTCAACGCCGCACTTTGTCTTACTCCCCCGAGTGGGGATCCCGTTTACCGTCCCACTGCGCCACGACTGGCCAGCACTTACTAGAATTTAATATTTTTGTAACTCAATTAATCGAGTCTTCCCTCTGTTACTACATATAATTTAATAAACATTCAGCAAATACCACGATACAGTAACGGTTACGTAGGAAAATACAGAAAATAGAAAGCTTAATAATTTCTAGCGCTAAGCTAGAAATTAAATTAGATCTTTACACAGATATTTATACCGACCTTTGCTACCTATTAATTGATAACTTCCCGATGTTGCTATACCTTGTTATTTAATGTAACGTTATTACATTTTATACTGTCATAATTTTAGATTAATTTATATTTTACTACTGGATTATCACTAAATTAATAGCCGTGCCCGCGACATCGTGTTTGCTTGCAAAAATAGCGTAAGCCACTCCTTATATCATCTATCTACATTCCAGCAACTTCAGAGATTATTTAAAGACAGACAGACAAAAATTATATAAAACGTTGATACACGATCGTATATACTACATATGTGTATAGTAAAAAGCATTTATTTTAATATTACAAACGAACATTCCAAAATGATTTATTTGTATATATTTGTTTACAGATGTTGCATTTGGTTCCAACAGAAAAGGCGCACGATCATGTAATATGAGAGGCGTAAGTTCAAATCCAAAGCATGTATATTAAGTAAATTCAAATGCAAAGCATTATAACCAGTAAGTAATACATATTAAGTAGCATATTGAAAAAAAACTGTTGTTTTGTGATTTGTGAAAAAGTTTGTTATTACAGTGATAGTTTCCATTAATTGAATATAGTTCCACGCTTGTATCTTTCATGGCACAGTGTACAGGAAGAACCTAGTGTCTAGACACTCCGAGATATACGTGTTGCGTGGCGGAACTCAACGCTGTGCTATGTTTTACCAGAGCGAGGCAATGAAAGAAATTTAAATATAATCACTTCCCCAAGTGGCAATCGAACCCACATCCGATCGCATTTACAGTCAGACGCTGTCCCACTGTGCCACGACCGTCCTCAATATACTAATAATCATTACTCCAGTGTTGGATTATAACAGCATGCAAAATGGACAAAGTCGGAAACTTAGCGTCTCCACGTTTATAGCAAGACGTAAAACGTAAACTGCGTAAAAATAAATGTTATACATCCAAAAAGAGCGTCTATTTTAACTACTTGTGGTAGCGGTCACAATTAAAAATAAGCCTTAAACTACAAGCGAACTAAACATACTTATGTAACAATTTTTAATTTTACATTGTATGCAAATATAATACATCTTATACAACACGCCGTTTATAATTATTACACTACATTCATAACCTGATGAAAGCAATCATCACCTAAAAGCGCCGCGAGACACCGCCTTAAGCGATATTCTGCTAATTATCGCACGCGAAAGAAAGTCCGCGAACAATACACACTCGACTCGTAACGTTACGTATTTAAGTTGTTGATGGTAAAAAAAATCAACATGATGCCATACAACTGTACACTGTAAACCATCAGAATAGCCGCCTGCATCCAAACACAATTAAAAGGATAGGTATGGACGAATAATTAAAACTTTCCTGTAGTACAATAAGAATCGGTTTAACTTATCAATAGTCAATGGATTTAGTTATAAAAGTAAAAGCAATCGGTTAGAAGTGAGTGTGAATTTTCGTGTGTAATTATATTGATACTTCAAGGTGTCATTTTTGTTTAGTGCTTTTTTTTCATTTCATCGTACCTACAGATCATTGAACTTGAGATGTGAATACATATTGTGTTTTTATTATACCGTCTCGAGCACGGCCACTTAGGAGTCTAACTTTCGCGTTGATGTATTATCATAGATTATTAAAAACTAAACAAATATTGTTATAAAATATTTTTGAAAAAATGTATAATAATTTTATAAAATGTATAAGTGTGAAATGACACTTTAAAAATAGTAATATTAAAATAAAATAGCAATCTCTCTTGTTAAACGATTATTTCTAAATGTAATTTTTTTATAGAACATGCAAGCAAACGAGCGTGCGGGTCACGTGATGACCAGAGGAGCTACAGAAGCGTTGCCGGCCTTTAAAGTGGGAATAAGCGCGCTTTTTCAAGTGTAAAAATCTCACAGTCAGATGGCAGAACGCAAGACTTAGCGGTCAGAGCGATTGGATCCAAGAGGCGCGGGTTCACGGGTCCCGCTGTGTTAAAATTTTGTAAAAAGTGTAAAATAACACATGTTTTAACTATGCAAATAAAATATGAGTATTTTTTTATAATATTTTATTAACCACTTTTTACTTAAAGCATATATATGTATTCAAGGTACCTATAACAAAATAGTTACTATTTTTAAAGTGTTATTCCACACTTAGGATTAGAAAACATTTTAGAAAAAACGTATAAAAATTCGAACGCAGTGGGATTCGAACTCGCGCTTCTTGGATACCGTCCAAGCGCTCTGACCGCTAAGCCATGCGTTCTACTACCAGCTGCGTCGAAATTCTTATACGTTTTGTTACAACTTATATATGTTGTTAGCATCTCTGTAGAGAGATTTTTACAAATTTTTACTACTTAAAGATTATTAAGAAATAATCGTGCTAAGTGTGGAATAACACTTTAAAAATTGTAACTATTGAAATAAAATAGCAATCTCTCTTGTTAAACAATTATTTCTCTACAGAGATGCTAACAACATAAATAAGTTGTAACAAAACTTATAAGAATTTCGACGCAGCTGGTAGTAGAACGCATGGCTTAGCGGTCAGAGCGCTTGGACGGTATCCAAGTGGCGCGGGTTCGAACCCCACTGCGTTCAAATTTTTATACGTTTTTTCTAAAACCTATAACAAAATGTCTGTCGGTCTGTCTGTTTGGACTCGATCGATTTCGACTAGACTTTCACTGCTAGATAGCTGATAAAATAATAAATAACGCAGACTACTTTTATTCTTGAAATTATAAAATAAAGACGTAGAGATATTACATTCCTCGCGGACGAAGCCGCAGTTAAAACTCATAATTACTTAAGTGTTGACATTTTGTTAATATTTTATTCAGCTTATTTCACTATTCTTACTAATATTAAGGCTAGATGTACCAAAAAAACAAACCTTAATACATACTAGTAAAAAATAGAACACAATAAGAATATTATAATTAAAGCTTCTTTAAAATATTCTAAACATATAAATTTCGTTAAAAACTTACAATATTATCTAAGAAAATGCTGTTGAATAGCATAGTCTTATTATAATTTATGGTGAAGCACTTTGCTCGCGAGTGTCCATTACACACCATTTGCAGCCACACCATTAAATAGCAAATTGAACAATAACACACCGTCACTACATTAGAATGTAACTCCAAGGGAGAAATTGGTCCCATTCAAGTAGAACTTTCATAATATTAATAACAAGCGAAACACGTCGAGTTTCACATTACAATAAATGAGATAAGTTATACAATTGATTATAAAAAAAAGTACAAACAATTACATTTATTCTTTCGAGAATAAACAGAGAGAAAACAAAAAGGGAGTGAATTGTTTTTAATTTTATTTTAAGGTTGAATTTCTAGACTGGATCAAGTTCTAGAACATTGAAACTTGTTATCTACGTAGCACAAATGGTGTGAATTCCTTCAACTTCTTATTCTTCTGTTCTCTGCTGTTTCATTCTTCTTGATGAACACAAACGTTTAATCTAATAATTAAATACAAAAAGCCTAAAGTACCACAAAAAAATATTAGCTAGATATTAGCTAAACGAAGACGTTTTTAATGACGCATAATCAAATCGGATGTTTACAATTATTGATGGTCAGAGCAGCAGGTCGGGTGAAAACAGGTTTTACGGCGCGTAACCACCGCGTCGTAAATCACAGCTTACGATATCGTATAAGCCGGGCAATAAAGCACTAAAGAAAGCCCTCGATTGCACCCGTATATAACGTTTACTGTAACTAAGAGAACCACTGTGCAAATTCTTTATAATAGCTAGCCTACTTTATGAAAATTATTTATTGTCACGATCAACACAAACTGAAAGTTTGTTTGAAGAAATAATTAATAAATATAAACAAACTATCGGATCATTTATCAATTAAAAATGTTTTTTTAAGATATTTTTATTAATAAAAACATATAGAATACAAATTTATACGAGCATATTTATTAAAAGATTAATAGAATTTAAGCTCCCAGTCCCGACTATACATTGTTAATTAGCTCCCTAACATCGTTAACGAGACAGGAATAAATGCCAAAATAAATAAAGGAAAGTTTTTTTTTGTTTCACGCTTTTATCCCACATAGCAGGGTAGATAGAAAATACCTTGTGTCAAGACACTCGGTGCTTCGCTTTTCAGTCTTACCAGAGTGAAGAAATTAAAATAACTTAAATATAATACCCCCGAGTGGGTATTGAACCCACAACCCATCGCGTTTACAGTCAGACGCTGACGCACTGCGCCAAACCGACCTTTATAACGGAAAGTTAAAAATTAAAGTAAATCCTAAATTATACATAAGTAACACAAAAATATAGCTATTACCAATTAACTAAAAAATCTTGTAAAACTTTGATTAGTACTAGTAAGTACTATATTCTTATGCGCACGCTCAAATTGCAATAAATTAAGAAATTACCTAAACTGAAATCGTACACTGGAACTATTTAAAAATTTAAAGTTATATTCTTTTAAAACGTACTGTCCTGTAATAACAAATTTCAATATACAGGCTTTTTTTTCTTCTTTCTCGAAAATAGTTGATATCAAAGTAAACCTACAATATTTGAACCCGTAAACTCCATAACAAATGTATGTTAGTTACTTAACACAAACATCTCAAGAAACATAAAGCGATTTAGTCGAAGGCGATATCAAATTAGTATGGCAAATACTATACACTTTACGACTGTCGTCTCAATGCTCAATTATGGGTATTAAAATGAATCGCCGAGAAACTCTGTCCCCCGCGATAAAATCAAGGCAGTGACTTAACAGTTTAAAGACTTTCGTTAAATAGTTTTATTACTTAGAAACTATTTAAGTTAACGCTAATTCCCTCTTATATTTAGAAAAATTAGAAAGTAATATTAATATTCATGTCTTTACATGACCTACACCCAGAACATTTTCTGTATCCCGGATAGCGGGGTAGTCAGTGTCAAGACACTCCGTTGACTACGCATTAAATATCTAACAAACTCAACGGCGCGCTTTGTTATCAATTAAATTAATTTAACATTTTTACATTACGTTATAAGAGCTACCCTTATATTAATTAAGGAATCCAATCCAGTATATATACAGTAAATATTTAGTTTGTAAAATAAAACATTTATAACGTTCAAAGTTATCAAAGCTATCGCTCTAACTCAAACTCGCGCATATTATCGCATTTCACTATCCCTACATAACAAGCTTTACAACCAACAAAATCAACCCAATTTTACTATATAAAAAAATACCAAAGATGTAACACATAGATGCAAAATATATTTTTCTCTTGTTCATTACACGTACAAAGGCTGAGATGAAAGTGATTGAGTTCGCTTTCTTCGGACGCATGTTACGTCTGTCCACTATTGACAGTTACCGAGCTTTTATAATGCTTTTAGAAATTTCAATCGCATTTGGTAAAGTACACTTTCAAACCGAATTGGCAGGTGTTGAACATTTAATTGTAGCCAAAAAAGCTCTTAAATCTGATAAGCGATATAGATGTTTTTTTTTCATATTCTCAAATATCTAGGTCTGTGCCTGAAAGTTGGAGATTTGAAACAGTTAAAATATAGAATGAAATAATATGTTGATTTTGTTAATGCAAACGTAATAATAATGTAAACGTAATATATATTTAATTTAAAGATATTTTTCAAATTATATACATTATAGCTAAAATAAATTATTTTGAGAATTTTTTTTAACTATTTAAATTTTTTAACAATGTTTTGTTTATCTCTCATGGCCCAATTAGGAAACATTTATTTCTATGACTACAAATTAGGTACTTTATCTCAATGATTACAATATAAATATAGGCTAGTATCACGTTGAGAAATACTTCCATGAGTTCTCATAGTTATAATACGCATAAAAATACACAAATTTATAACTGATGTCAAAAAATGCTCTAATAAATGAATAATATATATAAAACTACAGGTGCGATTGAATGCACACGCAACGGAAATGTGCAAGGGCGCGGTGCTCATCGGGTTGTGACCCGCCACGACGCGCCGTGACCGACCGCCGCGTCGACATGTAGTGTATTGACATCGTGACACACATTTTGACGCAACATAAATAGGTATACGCATTAGATATTAAAAATTAAATATAGTTTAAAAAACTAATTTTTCTGAACTAAGATTTTAGATTTGCACCTTGTTGAAACTCAACGCGGTGAACAATATGAACAATATGAATGAGTCGGAATCGAACAGAAAGATAGATTTTTTTATCTTCACGCTTTTATCCGGCGGAACTCTACGCAGCACCTTGTTCTACCAGAGCGAGGAAGTGAAAATAATTTAAATATAATCACTCCCCCGAGTAATAAGTAATAAAAGTTTATCAATTTTATTTATTTTAACCTTCACCGAAAACTAAGTATCATATAGACAATTAAATGTTGTTTAAAATGTTATTCTATACTTAGGATTAGAAAATATTTTTGAAAAAACGTATAACAATATAAATAAGTTGTAATAAACGTATAAGAATTTCGACGCAGCTGATAGTAGATTAGCGGTCAGAGCGCTTGAACGGTGACCATGAGGTGCGGATTCGAATCCCGCTGCGTTCAAATTTTTATACGTTTTTTCAAAAACATTTTATACATTTTTTCAAAAATGGTACATAATCTTAAAGCATATTATGTTTTATGAACATAAAAAAACATATATTCAATATAGTATATAATTATAATTTTAAATTAAATCATAATTATAATTTTAAATTAAGAAAAAAATAAATGTTAGCTAATAACAATTTCACATACAGAACGGAAGCGCTAGGGCTGGGCGAGACGCGCCCGCGCCGCTCAGGCCACCGCGGTTTATTGACATTGTGACATACATTATTTTTATTATACTGAGAATGTGTGTCACTGACACGAACTACGATTTTTAACACTCGCATCTCAGATGCTGTATTACAATTTGGTGATAAAATTTTCTAAAGAATCTCTTTAGATATCATTTAAGAAAATAAAATTTGCACTTAAAAAAATAGTTATATTGAGGAATAAACATATAAAGGGAAACAGTTCATTGTGTTTACTAAAGTAGTAGTCTTTTCTTAAAATTTCAATGTTAAAAATGTATATAATGTGTAACATGTAATAAATGCTATTTAAAGTTAGTCAAAATAATCAAATAACAATTATCAAAATCACAACTCAAAATTAGAGTAAAACAAAAAAGTGAGCGTATTGATTGTAATAAAAAAAGAAAGCAATATTGTTATCATTATGATAAAATGCATATAATATTTTAATACCAAAATCTTTATTATATTAATTTTGTGTAAGTTCAACTTGAAACATTATATTTAATGAAACCTATATAAATCCTTATTAAAATACGTAACCAATTAAGCGATTACGATCAAAAATATATAAAACAAAACACATTTTCGCCTTCGATAAGTATCATGATAATAAATTGTAAACGTATACTTAAACTTTTCGGTGATTAACACTACAAGCATAATACCGCCATTTTTTACTGGAAGCCACCGTTTTTTCTTATCGGATGCCAAGCGAAGATCAAAAACATATATTAATGCAATGATGCGAAAAAAAAACGATATTATCATGTTTTCCATCAGAATTCGCGTGTGCCATTAACCTAGATCAACAGCAGCTGGATTCCGCGAGTGAGAGTCATAATGTTTACAATAAAGTTGGAAAGCCATTCTCCACTTAATAAGATGTCGGAAGGAGGATGGCATTTTTATATAGGGTGCGATTTCCGTTAATTACAATTAAATACACTTAAGGTGCGACCAGGAATGATAACTTGACGATTGTAAAAACAAAACAAGTTATGTATTTACACGTAAAATTATTCAGAGAGTAGAGAGTGTAGGAAGTCACTTCGTATTCTATTTTAAGCATTCATAGAAACGTTTAACGAAGATCGATTGATACTTATAGGTGCGGGTTAAATGAAGCTTCTTTCTAAGCTTTTATGCCATATTTCAAATAATTCAATACTAAATTCAATTACGCGTAAATAATAGATACAACGAACTGTCTTTATTTAAGCTGTAAAAAGTAAATAGCAATAAACTACACGAGACAATGCCACAGGTGTGAAGAGAGCAAGTTGCCCGACCACTTGTCCGATCATTTGGGCATCCGGTCAGTGGGTTGTGACTTGCGAACCACAAATGAAAGAGGACCGTGAATTTACATACAATACCAGAATATTGTAATTTAACATTTCTCTTAACAATAATTTTACTTTTTATGTGCCACTCAAGTCTGTATTTTTTTTTGTAACTAATAGACAATATGAGTAGGTACCTTATTAAATTTTAGTATAATAAAATCCTTTGAAAATAACTTAACAGATTTGGATAAAATTTAATGTATATGCATCTACGCTATTATCTGATAGGAAATAAATATAGTTTATAATTTAATATGACGATCTATGATGGATAGAGCATCGTATCATATCATTACTATTAAGTTTACTTAAAGTCAACCCTAATAAACAAGAATTATAGTTCAACGCAAAAACAAATTACCTAGCCGTAGCTGGACATAATAATTACATATCTGATATGAAGCCTACCAGCACCTCTCACCACGACGAGGCCTTTAATTTGTTCAAAAATACTACATCAAAAATTTCTCACGGTTTAATTTTTATAGGACCAATTTAATTTGACACGGATGGTTTCAGATGGAATTTAAAGGATTTTTTCTTTCCATTATCGTTTCTAATAATCAAAAAAAAAAACAACGATAAAAAGCAATAAGCGTGAAGTTGACTCTAATGATAATAACCTCCCCTAACGTTAATAGTTTTATTATGTAAACGTGACTCTTCTATATGTTATACTTAATAAGAAATAAACTACTGCCTCAAATCATTCGTAGTTTATAATAACATGAAAATTGTTCTTGGCATAACGTATAAAAAATCATATTCTAGTAGAAAAATATGAAATTGTCTAAGATTTATTAGTGTATATAGCTTTTTGTGGTAAGTCAATAAGTAAGTAGTCTCAGGCTTTATCGTACTTAATAGGATAGTCAGAGGAAACCTAGTGTCAAGACACTCCGTTAACTGCTTTGCGCCCGAAATCAAGTGCAATCAAATCCGAGTGGCGAACTCATAATAAAGAAATAGGTAAATCAAGTTTTTAGTTAATTCCGTTAATTTATGACAATACGATATAAATAGAGGCATCCAACACGCAATTGGATATAGAACATCGATTATCGAGATGTTAGTTGAACATTTTGCCTTTATCATCCCCAATTATCATGTACAACGACAACTACCAACAATATATTTTTTTAACTTCACGCTTTTATCCCGCATAGCAGGTTAGACAGGAAGGATCTAGTGTCAAGACACTCCGTTCTCCGTTTTCTGCCAAATTTAAGACATTGCGTGTTGAGCGAAGAAACTCAATGCCACGCTTTGTCTTAGAAAAGCGAAGAAATTAGAAAAAGTGAAATATAATCATTCCTTCGAGAGGGAATCGAACTCACAACCGGTCGCGTATAGGTACAGTCAAACGTTGTCCCACTGCGCCATGACCAAGATATTCCCAAAAAATCGTTAATTAAAACTAATTAAAAATTAAGTTTCTAAGATTTTCTTATTCTCATGTGCTAAGTGCAAGGGGAGAATTGAAAAGAGAAAATCATGAGAAATTATATTCAATTACACAAATTCCCGTCATGACGTGTATAATATAACAAAATTACATAATTAGCGATTAAAATGTTGATAGCCAAATTAGGTGTAAAGTCATATCCGGACAATTTTAATAAAAGTCAAGAGAACGTAGTGATGAAGCATTTATTTCAACTCGTTATAATTATACCTCGACATTTCACCAAGTGGGCGTCTCTCTCTTTCCTGCGTGTATATTTTGTTTAGATTTTCTAACAAGCAGATACTTGACATCGACATATTATTATTCAATTAATAATTTCAACTATAATAATAGTAGCGATACTACAGTATATATATTATAGTTTATAAGGAAATTTTAAATTACTAGATGTTATAGCTTGAAGCCACTCTGCGTGTTGGGTCTACATCCAGTTGTACGGATTTTATATGGTTCTCATTAATTAAAACTAAAGACTAGGTAGGTTATCCTGATTTAAAAACACTTATATTATCACGATGTCATTATACAATCATTTTTTATCTCAACTGCTACAATCACACGTGAATCTCCTTTGAATCTAAACTTTAACAACAATCCCACAAGATTTCGCATTACTTTCTACGGATATGGTTTGACTGATTTATTGTGTGTAAACGTTTTGCCGAAACCAGTTAATAAGTTAATTTATTTATAACATTAAAAAACTACATTATAATCTAAACATTAAAAAAAAAACAGAAATGTCATTAGAATAATGTAAATGCATGTAAATCAATAAGGATTAAATGGATATTAATGGCTATCAACAATAATAGAAGTCTTTATGCAAAAAAAATCATTAAAATTCCAATTAAAACATTTTTAATACCTGCAAGTGTATAAAATGGTCGTAACATAAACTATAAAACAAAGAATCTATTTGACTAATTGACCAATCATAATAGAGGCAGAGACAAAAACATCGGCAAATTAATTATATCAGCTGCCACACATCTTGCACACATTCCTCGGCAGCACCTGCCTATCGCAAAAACGGTAATCACCAAGCGTATGATGACACTGATGGTATTACGTCCGTTATGCGACAAGTGCCTCTAGAACCCACCGACCACCCGCAACTTTGCCTGCATTACACATTCTAGTGTACCAGGAAATAGGATAAATTCCATCATAATATTTCATGCATCTCTAAAAAATTAAATCAGGATAAGTAAAGATAAATTATTACTTTCTTCATTTATTTTAAATTTAACAACACTACAGAGTGCCAGAAATAGAAAGAATATTCACTCATACAAATAGATTTTTCCCTGAGGGTCTGAAGCCCCATTCATCGTCTTCAGTCATGCATGTGCCAACCCCTCATTAAAATGACAATATAATTCCACAGGTGATAATCAATTTGACTAATGAACTAATTAGCAGGAGCAACACAAGGTCGTATTTTAAATACCGCAAGATAAAACATTCACATTTGCCACGTAAGTAAGAAGCTAAGTACTAGAGACATGCATTGCCTCATAGGTAAAGATAAAGTTAATTATTTAAGATGCATCAAGCGGTAATGTTCCCACGTTTTGCAAACTAACGATAAACTCTGAACAGACAAAGGAGCGAAAACAGATGCCTTAGTCGATAAGGAGACAGTATCGGCGACGGAGTCGATAGAAAGCGCATTCTGTCTTTAGTGTCGCCGATGCACACAAGACTATGTTTAAAGTGATAATATATGTTAGCGAGAGAAATTTCGCTACTATAAAACAGATTTTATTAAACGATAAGTTTGAGAACGGGTTCAGTAACCTGATTGATGATTGCGTATAACACAAGTAATCAATTATCTATTATTGATATAATTTAGGAAGACATAAATAAATTAAATAATATCAACTAAGAATGTAAACTTCCTTATAAATTAAATTGTAGATCGAACATAATTTGCAACTCATTCTAATACCGTTGGCAATGCACCAAGCTCACCAAAAATCATTCACCAACTCACGTATTTCATGTTTCAGCTTATGTGTTTAGTTAATAGACCAACAACACATTCTTTAACGTTGCCGCTGGTGATGTCAGTGGAATAAGAAAAAACATTTCCCATTAGTAACTATGAAATCGAAAGACGTTTCAAATTATCATAAGCTACTAGCCGATCAGTAACGTATTTTAACGGTCACACGACCGGTTCTCGCCAATCAAAGATGAATCGTTGTACCAACAAATTGCGACGGGTTATGTTAGAATAATAAAAAGAATAAAAAACCTAAATATAAAAAAAATTACTTTCAATTCCTGTTTTGATAAATTTCTCGTATTTAGCATGATTTTTATAAAAGAAAGTGGAAACTGTATAAAGGCCTAGTATTTCCCTTTGTCTACGTCAACGTTAATGAAGATGTGTAAATACTGTGTCTTTAGCCACTGCCGTATTTGACATGATTTATCTATGATTATGAAGAAAATAAATGATAAAAAATATCTTTCTCATTACATTACTATCTATCGATAAAACACAATCATGTACAGATTATAGAAGAGATTTAGCTACCTTCCGCAAAACAACAAGAATAATAATAAATAATGTGAGATTAATTCTGAGTACAAAAACTGGAATTATTTTCACACCAGTAATCACAATGCAATCTCAAATGAAGCAAAAACTACCACAATTTATGATACTGTCTTCATTATGAAGATATAAATAGTTATTTTTACTATAGCAAAATCAGCTTTTTTTTTAAGATAAAAAATAGCCTACATTATGCTAGACGCCTATTAAAAACACAACCAGCGTTATGCACATACTTTGTTACTGCACACTTTTCCATGTAAATGTGAAAAATAGAGGAAATGTAGCGGTAGATTGGTCACACGATCTTAGTCTCGTAATTTTCACGTACACCCCTCGCGCAGCCGCAGAACTAACCACGGAAGAGATTATTCTATCTTTCATCGTGGTCTTGTTAATGACAACCAATATATTTAACAATTTGTGTTTTTTTATATAATATGTATAGCGTTAATAACAATTCAGCAATTACTTACTTAACGGTTATTTACGCTTAAGCTGCAAAGTTACTTATTTTGAGGACAAAAATATGACAGTAGCCGAAACAATATCGATTAAGACCCAGAATCATTCACCTTCAACTTGGTTTAGAACACTACTGAGTCACAGTCGATACGAATGTCGAACTAGTTCAATTTCTTTGAACAAATATCAGTATTCTCAGAAATGTGAAATAAATTCTTGATCTAATTCGATATTAGAGACGGCAATAAAGCAAGAGAGTATCGCAAGGGCGCGTCAGCAACCGTTAGATAAGTTATATGCGTGGCCCCCGAGCTGGGTTTCTGTGTCGATTCTGTTCGAAGGTCCCCATTTGTGTGAATGGGCGTGATGAAATTGATACAGCACCTTCAAGATTTACGAGCGAAGGGCTTACCCGTAAGAGCAATGTTGAGAAGGAACTACAAATAATTTCTCTATCTTTAAATAAGTATTGTAACCCAGATGATTTAAAAATTTTTTATCCCAAATGAACAACAAATAAAATTATAAAATATATTTAAATTGGATTTATTTAAAAATGTACTCACATACTAAAATATATATACTCTTACGAGAAACATCTACACCACAAGTGCCTCACTGAATTCCGTCGAGTCCGCACGATGTTTTCGCACGTGCCAGTACATCTTCCATAAAATCGATAATCAACAACAGCAAGTGTCTTATCGTCTGATCAGGTTTGCCACCAAAGCTTTGATGTTGCCGACTGATATCTGATGCGACGCTAATTTATCGAAGCAATATCGCCATTTTATTAAGCGTCAATGGTGTTCTAGGCTTTAAAAATAAACTGAAAATTGTATGTAATTACAGTTTTATTGCGACTATATATTTTTTATTTCTATTTATTGAAGATATTGACAAAGAAAAACTACTAGTTTTTTTAATTTTTAACATGACTAAAACTGCATATTATCAGAAAAAAATTACAGTTTCAAAAATGTAATTACTTGCATACGTTTCACATACACGATCATTGTCATAACATAGCGTGTGTTAAGTCACTTATTCTAAGAGTACGCTGAACTTTCGCGCACCAATAAAAAGCGAGCGGCTGGCCTTGACCGTGCGCAGGCGCATGGCATCGTAGAGTCAACTTGTACGTGCCTTGTGATCGTGCCGTAGCAGCAATTACGTGAATGCGCCCGCTACCACATACTATTGATTTGAAAATTGGCCGCCAAAACAACTACAAGAAATTTAATAATATTTTTTATTCATTGCGATAAAACAATTATTGAGTACAATAGAAAACATTTTTCCATAAGCTAATATTATTATTAAAATCTCAAAAACGATATTAATCATAGCCCACAAACGACTAATTCAGAACAAGGTCAAAAATTATCTCAAGGAGTTAGAAGCGGACAATAGACTACCATTCGAAGCGCGGACCGTGGGAGTGATCTTTGAGACACTTAGACCAATGTACAATAGTAAAACCAAAGTATCTACATGTAACAAAATTATGAATATACTTGAAAACTTAACTATAGATCTTAAGACAATGGATGAAGAGAAGAAACTCGCGGTGTACATTTAAAATCAGCATTCAGCTATTATGTAGATGTTAGATTCTGAGATACCGAAAACGGTATTCGTGTATATAAAACCAATTGGTTAAACTGAATGGGTGTGACAAATGTTAGAATCTTTTATTCGCATGTTTTTTTTTTTTAGAGTAATAATATCGTGGTAGAACGCGAGAAACTAACTGACATTTATTGGTTATTATTGTACCAATATGGGATGTGTAAGCAGTCCTGCTTTTCTAGCGTTGCTCCAGATTTTGAGAACTTTGCGAATTTTGTAGACCATATAAAATAAATATAAGTAAATTGTAAGTAATAAGTTGGTGCTACATTCCGCAATACAGGTTTCCTAGTACGGCGACAGTAGCTTCCCAAAAATGTTGAACGACACTGTGGCAACTTAATAGATATTAAAGATTATATTGTGAAAACTATTTGTGGTGAAATAAACTTATTCTTATCATTATTAATTAATAATGATAAGAATAAGTTTATTTTTTTTTATTAAATATTTATAAAAATATTTTACTTTTTGAAAATCAATATGATAGTATGTTGTAGCGATGTAACAGTTACCAAGATTACTAGCTGTACCCCAGAACCTACCTACCTACCTTCTATCATCTCGTAACGGTTGTTCTAACACGGTATTTGCTATGAGCTTTATCATAACTCATATTATATTACTGTGACATTACATGTTTAGTTCTTAAGTAATGTACGTTTATTATTTATTTATAAAAACTATTATAAATTGTAACTATTATTATTGTGACTTTCATAGCTTTAGAGAAAATTTTGTTTTACTTCCCAAAAGGCAAAATTATTACCAATCGATATTCTTAGCTTCACGTTTTTTTATCTCGCATATCAGGGCAGATAGAAAATACTTAGTGTAGACAAGACACTACGTACTTCGTTTCCCACCGAATTTGAGACATTGCGTGTTATGTGCTGCAACTGATTGGTACTGATTTCAGAATTCTAATCAATATACAACCAAAGGAGAAAAGTGTTGAAACTTAACAGCTTCAAGGACTGTAAATCATACTTAAAGAAAAATAAAAAAATGACGCTTACACTGTTAATGTTCTTTTTACAGCAAAATTATCATAAGTATCGTCTATTTCTCGTACTTTCTTTCAAAAACTATATTCCGTACATGAAAATGTTTATACAATATTGAAAATAAATAATTACAGCCGCATTGAGATAATAAATAAAACGCAAGGCCTCGAACATTGCCAAGTACGAACGTGCTTGGGGCGTTTACACTGTAGAGTTAGTGACGCCGATAGACATAAGTTAGCCTGTTAAATATAATGAGTTAGCTTATCAACGATCTTACAGATTCTACCGCTATGCTCGTCTATAACGTATTTAGTTAAGATATTTTGAAATATTCTTTATTTTTTGTTTTAATTAACGCAGGCATTCTTAGTATTACGGAGTCAATGTGCTTTCCAAAAGACTATAATCTAACTGTTTTTTTCAAACTTTCACTGCTGGTATACATTTTTTTTTCTTATTATTACTAACAATAATATCAGGTTATTTCTTTTTACATTTAAAGATGTTAGTTTAGATAGAATCATCAATAATTCCACTATTAACAAAACACCATGTTTGTAGTCATCTAACAAATTAGATTCATCTTTATAGCAAACTTTATGGTACCACTTGCCCACAGGAATAATATTTGTATAGAATATTTAATTGTTATAATATAATTTAAAAAATCTTAGCGCTACATGAAAATTAATAAAAAGAATATTTATCGCATTGGTAACACAAAATACGGTGTTGAGCTCCGCCATTCAACAGATATTGAGTGTCAAATTCGGATAGAAAGTAAAAAATGAAGTGTCAATGTCAAGGTATCAAGTGCCAACTAGGTTGTACCTACCTACCCTCACTGTGTATACGATAAAGTGTGAACCTGCGAAAAGAATATTACATATGCGATAAAGCAAACAGGTAATTTAAATAAATTACTAACGACCGAATGTATAAAGATGATTAACTAAACATAACTATAATTTATTAGTGTACATTAAATTGTCCTACTTTGCGCTGTAACAGGTTTATCAAAAACATTTCAACGACAGACAGGATGAAAACTAAAGCAGCTCTCGTTAATAAATGTAAAGCGAGACGATTGTTAGTATCGCTATTTTTTTTTATTTTGATTAGAGATGACAGAAACCCAAGTATTTTAATATTAAATTATAATAAAAAAATATTTTTACCTCTCAACTTCGCCACGCTAAGTCTGTGCAACCGAGTGTCTTGACAATAGGTTGTCGCTAACTACGCTACTATGCGGATTAAAGCGTGCATCTATCTTGCTAACTACAGGATATGGACAGAAGCTAAAAAAAACTAAATTTGAACTTGCTGAAATGCTACCTATTAGTAATATTTAGATGTGGTTCAAATTTGATACACTACACTTTGAAAAATAAACATAACTTCCAATACACGTTATAAATAATATTTTTTATAATATTATAAATAATGTTCATGTCTCAAATTCGGTGGAAAGCGAAATACGGAGTGTCTTGACACTAGGTACTTTTTGCTTACCCTACTATGCGGGATAAAAGCGTGAAGCTAAATAAAATAAATATAAATATAATCAATTATTTTCTATTACGTTTACGTATTACGTTTCTAATTACGTACTTTTTCTTACGTTAGAAGAAAATAATAATTGTATAACAACAACATTACACAATAAATAATCTATCAAGCGTAAAAAGATTCGAAGAAATCTACAATAAATACTTATTTACAGCAATTATATAAATGTAAGGAAAATGAAAATTGAATATCTTTGTAATTATACCTACATATGTATACAGTAATCAATTATTACTCAAATGTTAATGGGCCATTAAACAAAAAAGATTAACTTTTTATTAAATTCTACTTGCTATTGTAGTAAAATAATACACTTGCTACTAGAAATTTCATGTCACACTTGTCACGTATAAAACATTTTAGAGGGTTTCTCAAAAGGTGCAGGTTCAAATTCCGCTGTATTAAAAATTTTTATACGTTTTAAGCGGATAATTCTTCGTCGTATCAAATAATTAAATGAAATAAATATTGGAAAATGAACTATTCGACTATCTACCTAGTCTTAAGGAAGAAGCAACATAAAAAATCATATTCTTTCTATTTCTTAAATGACACTCTGGCTTAAATGACACTCGAATCGAAATTGAATAAAGTTATTTCCTCTGTTTGGTTATAAAAAACGAGTACTCAGTTGCGCCACCTAACACGCAATCTATATAAACAAAAACAAACCACTTAAATACGTAGAAAGCATTAATAATTTTAAATTATGCTATTTTAAACGAATTAATCGTGTATATTTTGGTATCCGAAAATATATATTTGAGAATTCGAAATTACAAACTCTACAGTAGTCCTTCATCACAGGTAGGTTAAACATCTGGTTAATGCGTGTAATAATAACATTTGGAATCTGGAAAACGCCGAAAATCAAAGATATTATTAAGTATTTGTAAATTTAACACGCATTCTCTGTGCAGAACTCAAAAGATAAAAAGTACTTTTTCTGACTTTGAAACTCAAAAAACAGCTGACAAAATCACAACAACCTTCAAGTTTTACATAAAGAAACAAAACAATATAAACAGGTTATAAACAATAATTATAATATTATAATATTGATGACATCAAAACATCTTCAAACGCATTTTAAGTCGGCCCTTGAAATGTCCAAATGCAGTAAAAACCCTACACGTGTAATTTGAACATCATTAACTGCGGACAGTCGTGGGACAAAACCCACTAAATTATCTTACCAATTAAATACTTGAAGCTTTAGACGCAGAATTTTCTCACGAGCTTGCGGTTTGCTGAGCGATGCTGTTACATTTTGCAGTACGTTCTTGTCGTTTCGTCGATATATTTACAGCGCGTCTGTCTGTCGCAACACATTATTGCCGTGCCTGATTCAAGTAGCCAGCAAATATATTGTATTTCAGTTGAAGATTTATCATGTGCCCGTACTCGTTGACATGTGTCTTTGTGCGGATGTGTTAGACGTTTCTTTTATTGTAGGCGATTGTAAAAAAGTGAACAAAACAGTTATTAGATGCATAGTCACATTTGCAAACGAACAAAAAGTATATTAATGAGATTTTTTTAAACAAGTGCCCATTGTTTTACAGGAAACAATTTGAATGAGGATACAGCCCGTAACGGATATTAACGTTACATAATTTGTTTAGAGATCACTAATCACAATGTCAAGTGGACAAAACCGATTACGAAAACAAAAGAATTGTGTAGTACGAAAATGAACAAGCCGAGAGCGAACTCCGTTACAGTGAGTTGAACAGTTACCAATAAGTAACTGTAAAGAACTTTAACTGATAACTTGATAGTTTTAAGACATTAATACAATAGCAGTCTAAAATATGATCATAATAATAAGTTAAAATACCAACTTCCCAGAACTAACTCTATTTTCAAAGTATTTATTTAAAAGTAAGACGGTAAAAAATAATAAATATCTAATAAAACAAAATATTCTACACTTTGATATTTCCTAGTGAATAACAGAGAAACTATAATAATGTGTATTTAAGGAATTTCAATTCAAAAGATTAGATCGTCCATCATGAAAAAGACAGCTTAACGTTTTATCACGCATTGCAGGGTGGTTACAGACAACCGTTAATGTCAAAACACTCCATTGACTGAATTCTCCCATCCAAATTATAAAAATTACATCCAAATTATAAAAAATCATTGGAGAATCCATAATCCACAATAAGTTATGTAAAAAAATAACAAATATTAAAAATACTCAATTCACCTGTCGTAAGCAACTAGATTATAGTGTTACGTACAAGCAAATCAAATAATCTTCGACACGTCGCTAATAGCTTAGAGCACAAACATTGTATTTAGTAACTTTATAAGACTTGTATGTCAGAACTAATGTACAAACCAGTTGTGGAGTGGACGACAGTAACAACGTTACCCGTTTAATAAAAGCTCGATAATTGACTAAAAGTTTACTTTATCAATAGTAAGTCCAAACGGTGTATTTACGCAGAAATAGGGTTCGCATTTTTCTTACTGTAAAATTTATATATTATGTAGCTTATTAATCTGGAAAATATCTATTATTTACACTTTGCATTTAAAAGTTTTAGTATAAAATAATTACCTAATTTCTCAACTGAGCCAGATACTTATAATAATATAAATGATAAAAAATCAGGGAAATGAAATTTGTACCGACATGGAAAAGAAATTTATCGAAAATTATAGTTACCATAATTAGGATTATTCCAATATATATATATATATATATATATATATATATATATATATATATATATATATATATATATGTATGATGCCGGCTTAGAATAGCATCACCCCATATCCTCCCGCGGGTGTCGTAAGAAGCGACTAAGGGAAAAATCAGGGCATGGGCAGCAGCGTGGCCCTGTCTAACATAAACACCTACTGCGGTCACCAACCCGCCTGCCAAGCGTGGTGACAATGGCAAGATCCCCCATGGAAACAGCGCCAAAAATACGGCCCTCAGTGCCCGGCAGCCCCGCTATTCCCGGCCAAGGCAGCGGTCGTGGTCACGGCAGGGCAGAGGGTGCTAAGAATCCCCGGAGTAAAGGCTGCCGAAAACAACATATATATTTGGCAACGTACAACGGACGTACGATTCGGCTGGACCATCACCTCACAGAACTGGAAGTAGAGTTAAGTCATATAAAGTGGAGTATTCTGGGGTTATCGGAAGTCCGAAGAGAGGGAGAGGATACAATAACCCTTGACTCTGGTCACTTGCTCTACTTCCGGGAAGGTGATAGGGCCTCCCAAGGTGGTGTCGGTTTTCTGGTCCACAGAGCTCTTGTTGGCAACGTTGTGGAAGTTAGTAGTGTGTCGACCCGGGTAGCGTACCTCGTAATCAAGCTTACCGACAGGTACTCTCTGAAGGTAGTGCAGGTATATGCGCCGACCTCGACACACTCCGATGAAGAGGTTGAAGCCATGTATGAGGACATTACTAAAGCCATACATGGTACGACCTCATGCTTCTACAACGTGGTCATGGGAGACTTCAACGCTAAAGTGGGAGTACAGGAATGCGACGAATCGAAGATTGGACCACATGGGTTGGGGTGCAGAAATCACAGAGGGCAAATGCTGGTCAACTTCCTCGAGATGCAGGGGCTTTACTTGATGAATTCCTTCTTCAAGAAGAAGCCCCAGAGGAGATGGACCTGGCAAAGTCCAGATACTGTGACAAGGAACGAGATAGATTTTATCATGGCGGACAGAAAGTATATATTCAAAGATGTCTCTGTGATCAACAGGTTTAACACCGGCAGCGATCACCGACTCGTACGAGGCACTCTGAATATATGCTTCAAAGTCGAACGAAAACGCCTGCTGAAATCTACTCTCCGACCTACGCCGCCCCAAGTAGACCGTGTGTTCAAGCAGTTCCAATTGGAACTGCAAAATCGATTCGACTCGCTGGAAACCACTGACGATGTGGACGAGATAACCGACAGCGTGGTGAAGACAGTGTGTAAACTGGGCCGTAAGCATTTTCCGCCGACGAGTACCACTAAGCAGTCCAAACTTGCTCCCGAAACCCTGGATCTGATGAGGCAGAGACGGGAAATGCCATGCGCTCAAGCAGCTTCTCCAAATCAACGGGCTCTCTCTAGGCGGATAAGGAAACTCACGCGCCGGGACCTCCGTTGCTCAAACACGAGAAATATTACAACCCTCATTGAGCAAAATAGGGGGTCCAAAGTTTTCCAAAGACCGCTAGGGAGAAGCCACCTTGCAAAGCTTAAGACAGCGGATGGCACAATAGTCACGTCAAGACCCCAGATCCAGAATGAGGTTGAGAAGTTCTATGGGCTGCTCTACTCATCGCGCACACACAAGCCTATAGCTCAGGACACTGAAGATCCACGTGCACCACTGACGCGCCATTACTAGGAAGACATCCCGGACGTTGACGTAAGTGAGATTAGTGCGGCTCTTAAACAGCTCAGGAATGGGAAGGCCCCGGGTGATGATGGCATTACCACTGAGCTCCTAAAGGCTGGTGGACTACCGGTCCAAAAGGCCTTAGCAGAACTCTTTAATGCCGTCATCCGCCAAGGCATGACGCCAGAAGCGTGGTCCAGGGGTGTGGCCGTCTTGTTCTTCAAGAAGGGTGATAAAACCCTCCTAAAGAACTACAGGCCGATTACACTCCTGAGCCACGTTTACAAGTTGTTTTCAAGAGTCGTCACGAATCGTCTCGCCATCAAGCTCGACGAATACCAACCTCCGGAGCAAGCCGGGTTTCGAAAAGGCTACAGCACCATAGACCACATACATACTGTTCGGCAGATTATACAGAAGACCGAGGAGTATAATCAGCCGCTGTGTATGGCATTTGTGGACTATGAGAAAGCGTTCGACGCCATCGAAACCTGGGCTGTTTTGGAGTCCCTGCAGAGATGTCAAATCGACTGGCGATATATCGAGGTGATGAGATGTCTCTACAGCGCTGCGACGATGACCGTCCAAATCCAAGATCAGCGGACAAGACCTATTCGGCTCCATCGTGGGGTGCGACAGGGGGACGTGATATCCCCGAAACTATTCACCAACGCGATGGAGGACGTCTTTAAAACCCTGAATTGGATTGGACGAGGGTCACGTCAATGGAGAGTATCTCTCATCTGCGTTTTGCCGACGATATAGTCATCTTTGCAGAGACACTGGAAGAGCTAAATCAAATGCTGAATGACCTAAATGGGTCCTCCCGACGTGTTGGTCTTGGTATGAACTTGGACAAAACAAAAGTTATGTTCAACAGAAACGTCATGCCGAGACCAGTGCGGGTCGAAGGCGTTCTTCTTGAAGTTGTACAGGACTACACCTACCTAGGCCAGACAATACAACTTGGCCGACACAACTTCGAGAAGGAAGCGGATAGGAGGATTCAGTTGGGTTGGGCGGCATTTGGCAAGCTCCGTCGAGTCCTTACGTCAACAATTCCGCAAACCTTAAAGACGAAGGTTTTTGAGCAATGTGTCCTACCTGTAATGACATACGCTGCCGATACGTGGACACTGACAGTAGGGCTGGTCCACAGATTTAAAGTCGCTCAGCGAGCTATGGAGCGAGCTATGCTCGGGGTCTCTCTCAAGGATAAAATCAGGAATGAGGTTATCCGTGAGAGAACTAAAGTAACCGACGTAGCTCGCAAAATCAGTAAGCTGAAGTGGCAATGGGCCGGTCACGTCTGTCGCAGGACCGATGGCCGTTGGAGCAGACGAGTCCTGGAGTGGAGACCGCGTCTTGGCAAACGTAGTGTAGGACGCCCTCTGGCCCGCTGGACTGACGACATACGCAAGGTTGCCGGAGCGGGCTGGATGAGGGTTGCGGAGGACCGGGATGTTTGGCGCAAACTTGGGGAGGCCTATGTCCAGCAGTGGACTGCAATTGGCTGACGATACGATATATATATATATATATATATATATATATATATATATATATATATATATATATATATATATATATAGACATATGTCAATAAATAATAGTTATTTACGAGAAGGCGGACGAACGACAAGCGGGCCGAATGAAAATATAGTTAGGAATAATCGATTTACTTTCGCCCGATCGATTCCTATCGGAAAAAGTAACCGAGCGGGCGTTTAGTTATGTTGTTTCCTTTACGAGGTTCCTGCTCCGCCGGAATACCCTAACACTTTGTATAGTCTATGGCGGGCTAGCTGGAATGTGGCTAGGCTATATGCGTTACAATTTGGCCGGATTACATTTCATTCACCGCAAGCTGTGATTGAACTCTGATTGCGCGTATCCTTGAGAACCAGTTGCAATAGGACCCTTTGCCTTGAGGACAGTGAGTTATCTAAGTTCTTATTACTAAATTGAAAACTTTTACTACATTATGGATATGTGAGTTATATTATTTTAAAATTTATTTTAATTTTTTTTAAATATCAATAAAACTACTTTTGACAATAACAATACAATGTGCGGAATAAAAAATTGGCCGTTTGCGATATTTTAGACATTCGCTCGTAGTTAGATAAAATTATTATGTTCCTACGTAATCTATATAATACATTGATTCATTTTATTTCCTTAACACTAGTTTTACATATTGTAATATATTTTCTTTTTTTTTTCTATTAGTTGGTATTTCTACTATGGTGATGTAAATTGATGTTCGCGCTTTTATGCAAAAAGCAATACATGTACACATATATTTGAACAGATTAAAAAAAATATATAATTGTAAATTAAATAACTTAATAAAATTCTCATATTAGAACAATACTTATAGATAATATAAATTAAGGTAAAATAAAATATTAATATCTAAAAAATAACAAGGATAAAATAACTAAATATGTATATAGCACGAAACGTGCACAAAAATCGCAATCATTACTTTCTACTGTCAATCTACAAGTAATTAATATCTAATTATAATTTTAGCGCACCTACTTGCATTTAGTGGAACAAGAGGCTTTACTTTCGAAACGTAAAATTTTTAAATACTAAATAATAATAATTTATTATTGCTAAGTTTGTTTAAGAAGATTATTATGTACAAAATCATAATTAAGTACAAAACTTATTATAAAACCATCATGACGCAGTGGACGTGTGTTTGACTGTAAACGCAATTGGTTGTACCTTCGATTCCCACTTGAGAGAATGATTATATTTAAAAAATATTTTCATTTTTCTGTTTACATTTCTAGGAAGACAGGTACACAATTTCAGGTAGAAAGCACTCAACGGATTGTCTTGACACTGGTTGTCTCTGATTACACTGATGTGTAGGAATAACCTTTTAAATAAAATAAAGTTATTCAGTTACGAAGAAAACGAGCATTTAGTCAAAAATTGTCTAACGGACATGGAGTTGTGTGTAATATTATTTATTTATTAATTTAATGTATTTATTCTTAGGCAAGGAACATAATTAAACTATTATCATACACTTCCACTAAATTAAATTATAATTAAAAAACTAGATTACTTTTAATTAATAATAACACTCTAAACTGGCTTACTCATATGTATTATATTTAAGTCTACACGAACTATTAAATATGTACGAATATAAAACTGGTTTTAATTATTAAAGAATTTGCATATTGTCTCAAAAAAGTAAGGTCTTTGACGTTGTAAGGAATTTTTAAATCAGAAGTTTCATTTGCTTGTAAAAAATTAAGCAAATATAAAGCGACTTAAAAAACATACAAACTATTGGAATATAATGAAAAATAATTGATTCCCTCTTTTGGTAAGTATAAGTAATTATAAATAGGAGTGACTACTCACTATATTATCATGTACAAATTGAAAAAAAAACATATGCGAATATCGTATGAATAATCCGAAGATAAATTCCTTAAGTATTGCATTCGTAACGGGACGCAGTGCTGAAATATCGATCGTAAATGCACTAAATCTTCGGATGTATCCTCGAGAGTTGGTATGAAGTGTGGGTATCATAAATATTGATTACTACGGCTCGGTAGCTTGTCGATTTAACTTCCAGCTTACAATCAAGTGTTCCATAATTGTATTGTTATATACATATTTTTTTTCATCTTCAGGATTTTTAGTTAAACGGAACCTAGAGTCAAGACACTATGCTCTTCACTTTTCGTCTCAGTTCGAGATATTACGTGCTAAGTAGCGGAATTCTACGCTGCGCTTTGTCTTTCCAGAGAGTTGATATCAATGTAATTTAAATAAGACCGTTCAACCGAGTAGAAACCTCCAAGTAATCGAATTTATAGTCAGTGTATATATTATAGTGTACATTCATTAGTATTTATAATATCCATAACATTTTTTTTTTCGTATATACTGTACTTTCGTATATACTGTACATGTGTACTTGAAACTATGACCTCAGAAATTGAAAAATGATGTATTTTTTTTATTTGTTGTTATATGTAAGGTATTCTTTTTCATAATATGTACAATTATCATATACAATACAGATATTGATATATATACAATAATATATATCAATATCTGTTTATAACGTTAATCTCTAATAAAAATTAAAAAACAATTATGTTCCGTAAAATTTCTATAACTTTACTACCACACATTTTTTTTAAATTCAAAAACAAATCATTCAAACTCAATTTTAACATACTTATCTCTTTTATCCTCTCAAATGAAAACATTGCCCTTTATAGAGAAACTAAACGCAACAGACTGGGGGAATCCCCTGCACTAAAAATAAATATTATAAATGACCAACGTCATCGGGTGCAATCAGACATGTTGCAGTCGCTCCATGTCAAACGCGCAAAAATTTATAATAAAATAAATAATTACTGAGCCGGTCGTGCTTCAATGGGATAGCGTCTTACTGTAAAACGCAATGGTTATGGGTTGAAATCCCACACGGCGTTGAGTTCCGACATTTAACATGCAATATAAAAGAAGTATAGAAGTTATTATAGATACGACTAAAAAAAATTACACATATTAAAATGCTTTTTCTGTTATTTAAGACATTACTTACTATTAAATACTACTCTCGCATTTCTTTGATTTTAACACGTATCTACTGAGGTAGACGTTATAATTTCTCTAGGTCATCGTAAGACCTCATTTAGAAATATTTATTTATGCTTAGTTGGGAAATCGCTATTTCACCTAGTTTTATCTTTACTGAATATTTTTTGCAGGTATCTTGCAGGATGAGGATGAGGAGCGGAAAAGAAGTGATAAGCCGGAGTGATTCTCCATTTTCTTCTGTGTTTAATTACACTGTATACTGATTGGCTGAACGAAATATGGCACTTTATACAATAAATGTATCTATGATCATCATATTTCCATAAGAATATCAGAAAAATTACAAAGAAATGTATATATAATAATATGACCGTTTTCCTGAAAATAAAAACAAAACAGCCACTTTAATGTCAAGACACTCGCTTATCCGCGTTCTGTCCGTATTCGCGTCATTGTGTGTCGAAAGGCGGAACTCAACGCCGCGTTTTGTTATACCAGAGCAGGGAAATGAAAATAATTTAAATATAACCTACGACCATTGTGTTTACAGTCCGACGCTGTCCTACTGAGTCACAATAGCCTGAATGGCTGGTTTTTATCTCTGTTTAACTACAAACGAACTTCACCTAATAAATATCATAGTAAAAACTAAATTGTTTGTAAAAGTGTAATAAATAACGAGTAATCCTTACTCAAGATTAGAACAGTGCAAACACGATGTCCTCAGATAACGTAATTAGGTCGAATTCATCACCAAGCCCAAAAAACTTCAACTAAATTATATCTAATCTTATTATTTAAAGGTAAAATATATTATTATATTTCGCACCCACTAACATTTCCATATAAAAAATTGGCATACCTATGTTTGTACAGTTCCGCCTTGCATACCCATATTTGCAAACAACCTAGCTTGTCAAGATCTCACGACAGATGTTTGAAAGGAATTGTATCATTTTTGCGAAACAAAGACCCGCCGACATGCATATTACGAACAAATATTTTGTATAAAATTATTATAATATACGTATAAACCGTTTAAATATTCACCTCGTGTTCTGTCTTGACTTTTTCTCTACTGCTGTCATCTGAAACAAAAAATACAATGTTAATATTCGTTTAAAAAATAATAAAATATATATTAATAAATTCGTCAAGGGGTTCGATAGAGTCGATAGAAAACATATCTAAAGCATACAACATAACAAAGTAACGGTTTCGAGTCTTTTTTTTTTGTTTTTTTTTAGCTTCACGCTTTATCCCTGGCGGGGTAGTCAGAGAGCACGGAGCGCCAAACGCGACAGTCCCTGCATACCTCTTTCGCCTCGTCCACAACACAACACAACACAACACAGGTTTCGAGTCGACAACATATATTCGCAAAACTCGAATTGTCGAGTACTGACAGAAAAATCGCCATATTTTCTTTAGCAAAACGTCATTGACGCCTAATGCCATATGGAGTCAGTAAAGTACATTCAGTATTCACTATCAGTAAGGTCAAAGTTACATCAAATTTTTAAAGAAATTTTCATTTATTGAAATAAACCAGTGTATTTTCGCGGGAAAATTCGCGAGCAAACTGCTAGTTAATATATAAAACACAAATGAAAATAGGCATTCTGCCTTTCACAACGACTTATGACGCCTACGTTTTTTAGTTACTAATTCGATTTTTTATTTAGAACCAAATATAAAAGCTGTTTTAAATTTTGGTATCATATAATATTTTTTATAGGTAATACATGTGTAAGCGCAACTTCACCATCCTCGCACACCTTTCTAGTTCAAAATTAATTAAAGTTCCTGATTTTTTACAACATGTTTAATTAAAAAATATATCTACATTTATTAAATATTTTTTTACGAAAATTTGACTAAATTCATCTCGATATTCCTAGACTTTCATAACCGTTACAATAGAATTGCAAAAAATAACCTCTTCTGTTATACATATTTCAATATCTAAAGTAATTTTACCTATTGTTCACGGTAAATTTACCCTCGTATAATAAATATATTGAATTATATACAATATTGTTACTGTAATAAGTGTGTTACACTCTGTTAAGTAGACGGTTTGCAGATTCTGATCCGTTCTTCTTCCGAGGTTGGTGACCTTCTGGGTACACAATTTAACCTATTGTCAACTATATATGAAGGGTAAAGCGATAATTTGTATTAATACTAATCGTGAACTATATTATAAAACGAAGCGTTGCATTTAACGTTCTTGAATCATTATTTTATAATTCGAGATTAAAAGTAACGTAAGTTACTCCTTATTAAAATGGTTACATGCCAATAAAAATTCTGTCAAAATCGATCTAGCCGTTCCAGAGATTAACTGCAACAGACAGATAAAAATTGTAAAAAATCTTATTACAATCAGACACTTTTTATTTATTTGTATATTTATGTTAGATTTATGTTAGATTTAAATAATTTAATTTATCATAAATGAATTATCTAAATATGATTACTAGCAAAATTCCCAAACAAATTTAGTAGAGAGATTTATATATTAAACAAGTTGTAGATAAGAAGACTAGGATCTTGGAGGATTTAAAATAAATTAATTAATTTCGAAGGAAATATTTATCTCGAAAATGATCCTTACTAAACATTCCAAATACACTAAACCATTTTTTGCTTCACGCTTTTATCCCGCATAGTAGGGTAGGCTGAAACTAGTGTCAAGACACTCTGTATTTCGCTTTCCACCGAATTCGAGACATTACGTGTTGAGTGGTGGAACTCAGTGCTGCACATTGTCTTATCAAGCAAGGTAGTATAAATAAATAAAATCACTCCCCCGAGTGGGAATCGAACCCACAACCGATCGCGTTTACAGTCAGACGATGTCACACTGCGCCACGATTGCCATTATTCACGTGTACAAATACATACAGTGGGTTTGTTTAGCAGTGACACTACATTTGCAAAGTGCGTTCACCCCTCGGGCGCGTGACATAACCATCCCAGCATAACGTTACATATAAGCACATTACGGTTTTGCACAAAAACTTCTCATTAGAGTAAAAAAAAATTAAAATAAAAAAGAGCTAATTTACTTGAATGGTATTAAGTTATTTTTTGGTTTTCATATTCCGCAGATTTTATTACCGAAATAGACATATTAAACTTGACTCCTATTTTTACATTCTTTCGCCTCATGTGAAATAACCAAAATGAGACTGCATTTGTCTTAGTAAGAGATATCTAAAATCGTTCGAGACGTTTCAAAAATTGCTGGAATAAACAGACAGACAGATTTTCACAAAATGTAGGTACATGTACTGTGTATAAATACATATGCATTTAGTAAAGCGTGGTTATTTCAGTATTAAAAATAGACACGCTAATTTTATTTATCTATATATATTTATTAACACGCAATATTTTTATTTTAACGCAAATTTGAGAACAGAATGAGTTGAAAACTAGATTCTGCCAATTCTGCTTAACAGATAAAATTATTTTGCCTGTTTTTTTAATAATAGCAATTCATATACAATGTAATTAATAAATTTAACTCAAATAAAAAAATGAATGACAAAAAAACATACCACTCTCAATAACAAATATTATAAACCTTTGAAAATGCAAACAATTTAAAGAAAAAAAAACTGTATTCTTTCAAGGATGCTCGTCGGTAACAAGCGCACACATACTTTACTTTGAACTTTTGCAATGTAAAAATATAAAAAAATAAACACCTACACATTATTTAAACAAACAAGCCAAGTGTCCTACAATAGGTGCATATGTAAAGCGACTGACTGTAAAGGGGATTAGTTGTGGGTTCGGTTCCCACTCGACGAAATGTATATATTTCAAATTTATTCTTAGTAATCTGATCTAGTAAACTAAAACACGGCCTCAAGTTTACCACAAAATAACTTGACTTCGGGTGAAATGCATCAACGGAGTGTCTCGACAATAGGTTGTCTCTGACCCTACCCTGCTATTCTTGATGGATGGGGTTTTTTTTATTATATCACATATTTTTCTGAAAAGCAAAACTATTGTGACCGCATATTTTTGTTGGCAACAAAAGCTTAACTTAAATAAAAAGCGCAGAAAATTCAACTTTTTAGTCTGGTTATTATTCTTAATATTTATATATATATATATATATATATATATATATATATATATATATATATATAAAGAAAATGCTAAAGTAATTTAAAACAAGAGCGTTTTTTTATAAACTATATTTGCGCCACAGGCTTTTCGCTTCTGTGCATTTTTCGCAGTTTTCTTTACTTTATACATTACGAGCTTAAGATTCTTGCTGGTTTCTCTAATGGTAAGCTATGAAGATGACATCGGACCAAAAGGCTCTCGTCGTCATATTTTCTTGGCTTTTCTCGATTTTAACTAACAATACCTACTTAGACCTATTTTTATAGTAGTAACTTAATATTTATTCAGAAATTGTTACGCATTTGAGCATAGCCGGACCACAACGCTTGTATCTATACCATAATATAATTAATTAAAGATTTTTATCAACCCACGCTACCTGTACAGCAATGAATAATGCGGTTGTCGCTGTAAGAGAACAATACTGAATCCGAATTAATGATTTAACATGTGATTTAATGTTTGCAACCAGCGTTTATGGTAGCCAGTATCCTGGTAGAAGCTACTGGGCAATTTATAGTTGGTAATTATAGACTGTGTGGTGCAGACGTACTTTATATATGAGTCGAAGTAATTTAGGCTTATTTAGACCAGTTTTATATCATATAAAATAACATTAATAGTTATAAAAACCTTATTTTTTTTTATAAAAACAGAAAACTTTTGTTTTGTATTCAGCTTTATTCTTTTATTCCGCATTGCAGGGTAGACAGAAAGAACTTGTTACCAAGACTCCGTACTTTGCTTTCTATCAAATGCGAGACATCGGGTGATGAAATTCAACGCCGTACTTTGTCTTACCAGAGCGAGGAAGTGAAAATAATTTAAATATAATTAGCCGAGTGGGAATCGATCCCACAGCCGATCGCGCTTACAGTCCGACGCTGTTTCACTGCGCCGCGACCGGCCTCATTTATTTATTTTTTCTTTTTTATACATATCTAAAAATATTTCAAAACCTGTCGCTTTATTTTATTTATACGAGCTCGTGATGCCTGCAACTTTGTAAGCATAGTATTTAACATCTTTGGTTTATTTTATAATTAGTTAAGCACTTCTTATTACATCAGCTATCTTCTAGTGGTAATACCTTCAATCGGTCTAGGCGGTGCAGAGATTTGCCAAAATAAACAGACAGTCAAAAATTGTAAAAAATGTCATCTTGGTATACGAGTATGTTACATGTATACATACAAAGCTATTATTTTGATATGACAAACAAATCCACCAATTTTATTTATATGTAAAGATTGGAAAACATATATTTGTTATACTAACCTCCACTCATAGATAGCATCAACAATATTCAAGAACAAAACAATCAGAACTTACACTCATCTTATAAAGTGTTCACGTCGAGAGCAAACTCTTCCCTTATCAGCAGTATAATTTACACAGCTCAATTCACAACACTACCTTGATGATAACATATCTCTACCCATTTAAATATATGCACAGTTTTGCAATCTCCATGCAAATAGCGTTCAAATTACTAGGTTAAGTTAATTTGACCGAAAAAATATAAACGTTTTATTAGATAAGACGAAATGATCGCTTAATCTTAATGTAGGTTGACATAATGACATAAAAGGTTTAATGCCGTAACTCAATAAAGTAATGAGTGGAAAACTGGTTATCAACATGTATATGAATAATTTTCTTGATAACGTGTACACGATTTACGATAAATTTAGTTATTTTTATTGTTACGATAATTTTAGTTACTTTTGTTAATTAACACATATCTTGCATATATCGTACAGCATGGTACTCAGAGACAACCCAGTGTCAAGACACTCTGTTGAATGTCTTCTGCCGGAAATCGAAACATTTAAAAAAAAAATTCAGATATAATCATTCCTCCAAATGGGAGTCAAACCCACAACCAATATAGAATACGAAATGACAACAATATTGAATACGAAATAACTAAGAGATAGTTACGGTTTATATAGATAAAAAAGATCTTTTGCATACCGTATGGTAACTTTTATTTTGTGTTATATTATTATTATGAATATTATGAATTCAAAGTAGTTTTAATCACACGCAGTAAACATTTAAAAATTCTAAGATTTTTAATTATAATTAAATGGTTTAGCATATTATATACTAATACGGGTGTAGTATTTCGGCTAGACGTAGCTCGGTGTATTTGGCAAAACAAACGGTAGAAACAAAACAAGGGGTATTGTTTTGGTACTCGTGTTCACTAAATCACGCGACATTGGTATTCAAACTCTAAACTATGTTTCTATTGTGGAACAAGACCACACGACGAAACTAGTGTAAGATTATAAAAATTTCAAGTAACAATACTATTGAGGGTAGAATATTAGTTTTTTATTGCAGTATGATAATATATTTTAGTTAAAAAACCTATTTTAAAAACTAAAGGTTACTTAGAACTCATATTAAAATTTTAAAAAATCATACCAAAAAGTCCTAATTAAAACACAAAATAAATTTTGGGTCAAAAATAAATAAAAATGTAATTACAAATATTGAAGTAACTAAAAATTAACCAAAATAACTAATGTCAAAATTAAACAAAAGCTATAAAGTTTGAAACAAAACGCGATTCAATTTCAACATTCGACCCAATTTCGCCCTGATGGTGTTGATAAGATAGCACTTAACGTGTATGCTCTGAGGGCGGACACGCAAGGCCGGGGCGACCTTGCTACTAGTTTGTTATTGATTTTTCCATTTCCCATATTATACTGTTTTAATTAAAACCTAAATGTATGCTTTCAAATAATGTAACAAATGCGGGAAATTTTCCTTGAAGCAATCTTTTATTTAAAGAGATGGACAGAAAGAAATAATAATAATTTCAAGACTCCAAGTTCTACAGTCTTCGCTTTAATCCGTCTGATTATTGCATGTCGGAACCCAACGCTGCGCCGCTATTTCTATATTTTTACACGCTTTTATCTCACTTAGCAGGGTAAACAGGAATTACCTAACGTCAAGACGCTCTGTACACCGCTTTCCGCTTTATCTCGCAAAGCGAGGAAATGAAAGTAATTTAAATGTAATCATTCCCCCATGTGGGAATCAAACCCAGAAGTCTCTTCGGCCTCTGATTAAAGCTGAGCTTAACACTGAGTTTCCCCAATTTAATACACAGATATTTTAAATTTAACTGTTATAGCAGTGACATTGATGAAAAGAAACAAAATGCATATAAAAACTCCAATAATACAAATAATTTTATCATTTCTTATCACTTTCACATAAAGTAGCGGATAACGTGTAACAGGCGAATATATCGTAAGATAAAAATTGAATCCAAATGTAAAAATATTTTCTTCATAGAGCGCCACTAACTATTTTCTAACTGATAAATAGTTATCGACTAGTTAAATGATTAGATATTAAAAATATATTAAGAGATAAATAACAACTATATTATATCATATAGAAAGAATTGCATATTACAAATGACCTACGAAAAGAACAAACAAATACACTGCCTCAGTATACAGTACTTTTTAATATATATTTTCTTTTATTTATCTACTCTAACCTCAATATACCCTTACTTTGCCTAGGTAATACAAAATGTTCCTAGCCTAGTGTAATTAATGCTTTGTAAATTTATGAATTCGATGTGAACGATGAATACGATGAAAATCGTAAAAATAATAATTGTAAAAAAGCAAAGGCCGTAATAAAACCTCAATATATTCCCAGCTTTTAACATCAGCGTCTACGTAAAATGACATTTCAAAAGCAGCAGCAGAAGCTTCGAAAGTTTATAAGTGCGAGAGATGTGACAAGCGATGGCTGGCGGTAAGTATATAGGTTGCCTGGGGCGCGAGCTTTCTAGCTATCTAGAGGAAAGCTGCGCTAAAATTACACTACCGGTGTTTTCTAGTCAAAAATGTAGATATATCATGGTCTTGCGATATAGAAAAAATCATATAAAATATTTGTTTATAATAACTACGTGATTACGACACTATGAAGACGAAATAAAATAATGGCTAAAATAATATGAACAGACATAGTGATAACTTTACAATGTCTAAAATTAATATTTGTCTTGAAAATTGGCATGTTACACGGAAATTGGGGGTAAATAGAAAAATGGAGTGTAAGTTCGAAAATTTGTTAAATACTTTTTTATCTCTTTTATGTCGGGAAATAAGCAAAGATACAATAAAAGATATCATATAATATACACATGTACATATACATACATATATTACTTGAATCACTGAGAGCACACTGTGTCATTACTGACTAACGAAGTGTCAGTGAAGTTTTGTCATTCAGCATCATTAGAATTTAACAAAAATACTAGATCAAAATACAATCCGATTTTTGTTGATTAATTTGTTGTCGACTCAAAATCTTTACTTTGTTATATTTTATGTTTCAGTAAATTTTTCAATCGAGTCTACCGTGCCAATTGACGATATTGTAAATATACATATGAATCCAGACGAATACCTAACAGTTTTTAGGTAGAGAAGTCACAAACCAACAAAGCAAGAGGCCAGTTTGCATCACAAAAACCAATAATTTTGTAATAGAAATATTTGTTCAATACCATACTGCCTATCATCGATGGCGTCCACTCCATTCGCAATTACGTTAACAAAAGGTTGGAATAAGTCACGAAAAACTGACGCCGCGAGCGATCGTGTGTCCAGTAGAATTCCTGAGCAATATTTGTGAAATTTTACATTAACTTTCATAATCATTACTAATACAAAAAGGAAAAGTGGATTTATAAGTTGGTAATCTATTCGAGACTTACTAATGGAGTGTTAAATCAAAAATTTAATCACCATAAACGCTAGCAAGTGTTATATGAAGTATTATACAACCAGAACATAAGTAAATTATGGTAATTAGTAAAACAGCTCTAATAATATAATATATATAAGTGCTAGGAGCAACCTAGTGAAAGACCACTCTTTTAAAATTCATCCCGTAAGAAGGCGTTTGTGGGACAGCGTCTGACTGGAAACGCGATCGGTTTTGAGTTCGATCCCCACCTGAGGGAGTGATATTATATTTAAAATTATTTTCACTTCCTCGCTCTGGTAAGACAAAGTGCGGCGAGGAGTTCCAACAGAAGAATACGGAGTGTTTTGACACTAGATACTTTCTGTCTACCCTGTTATGCAAGATAAAAGCGTGAAGCTATAAAAAAATAAAAATTAAAATAATGACGTAACTAAACACTGCACTAACTAAGCAAAGCAAAAGATAGAAAGTATTTATTAAATAAGACTTGCATATCACAACAGTGCCGTACTTATATTATATTAGTATTCCGTAATTTATAGAACAATAAAGAAACAAACAGTTTCATTTGATAACCTTTTGTTGCATTATTTATTTATTCGCTGTATGACTATAATGCTATTAATAGCTAGAGTAAAATACAAAGAAATGGGGTAAGTCTAATATTAAGGTCAGAAGGTCCTTTGAACACTAAAGGTCAAGTTTATTCATAGATCGTGACATCCCTAGTCTTATTATAGTAAGCATACATAAATATGATACATATATTTTTGCAGAATCTTTTGTAATTATATTATAGCATAAGAGACATATCACTCCGTTCTCTACTTTCTATATATTATTCATCTTTCTGTATGTTAATGTTAGAATTCATATGTAGCGAAATGTTTATATTTAAATTATTTTCATTTGCATATTTGTGTACGACAAAATGCGGCGTTTAATTCCACCACTTAAGACTAATTATTTCTATTTTGAACAAACAGTACAGAGCAGAGAGTCTAAGAAGATCTCTGATACAATATATTTAAAATCGTTTAGCTGCCAACACTTGGCACTAGTTATTCTTGTTATTTTCTAAATTGACTGAAATAAATTGTCGTTTTTAAAATACAATTAACAAAAGCTTTCTCACACAATACTGTAGAGTTGCATCGGAAATCAATCATAACCAGCAGTAAGACGAACACTCGAAATTAATCCACTTTGTACGACTGTCATTTCAGCGGCGCTATCTCATACAATTTCACATCGCAGATAAGATACGACAAAGATTACACAACTAATACTGTTTTGTTATTATAAGCAATGAGTAGTTGTATGAAATGACATTTTAATGATAGTAATAATAACATTAAAATGGTGCTTCACAATTCTAGTTTTGCATGCATTAGAGGCCATGTTATATTTAAGTTTAAGAAAAAAAACAAAAAAGACCACGAAAAACTAGACTAATATGTCTTATAACAGATTAAAATTATAATTTTACTATATCCTCCTAAAAAAATCGGTACCCTGAACACACAACTTAGACCATCTCTATAACAAATTAATTATAACGGATTTTATAGCAAAAATATATATACGCTTATGAAATATTTCTGAGACCGGTCGTGGCGCAGTGGGACAGCGTCTGACTGTAAACGCGATCAGTTGTGTGTTCGATTCCCACTCGGGGCAGTGATTATATTTAAATTATTTTAACTTCCTCGCTCCGGTAAAGATGAAGTGTCGCGTTGAGTTCCACTACTCAATAGGCAATGACAAATGTCTTGACAAATATAAAATATTTCTAACCTTAACCTCAATAATAATCAATTATAAAAAAAATATTAAACATTTAATAAATATAAATTATTGTAAGAAAGAAATTATATATGTACATCACATTGTTTACCGAGTTCGGTGATATCATTCCAGAAGTACACTATCTACAAAGCGTATTTATTTATAGTAATTATCAATTTCACACGATAAATGAATGCTGCTTCGTATTAAAGTGATATTGATCATACAATACCAATTAAAAATTATTATTTATTCATTACTATTTCTATTATAGTTAAAAATATTAAAAACAAAACAATTTTTAAAATTAATTCATAAAGCAAAAGTATTACGATGCTGAGTTTGCTGACTCGGTATAAATATCTTTAAAAAAGAACGATTATACTAGATCATATAATTTTAAGTGATTTTTTATATTTTTTATATACTTTTTTATATATTACGGCTTAAGGAGGAAGTGATTAAAAAGTGATAACGGTGCGTAAAAGCCTAACTATCTAGCAAAGCCTAACTATCTAGCAAAGCAAATAAGAATTTTTTAGATTATTATCTAAAATATTCTGTAACCTTATCAAAATAAGAACATTTTAACCTGAGAAACTGATAATAAATATAATCAGTGGGTATAAACAAAATAAAAATATAATAAATATTCCCATATTAACAAAAAATAATAAATCGTGAAAGTCATGTTAATTTTACATGACAGGTAAAGTGCTTGAGAAATCAAAACAGAAACGTGTTTCAATAACCTACTAAAATAGTCTGAAAGAGTGCCATACGTTAAAAATAATATACAAACACACCCTCATTATACACAAGTATATTTTTGTCCATTTTTATTAAGAATACCTCAGTCAATAAAAAACGTATTTTTATTTATAGGTATAGAAACAAAATCAAGATGGGAAAATACATTTTTTCTACAAAAACATAACGTAGAACAAAATCTAATAAATTACAGGGCTTATTCACAGCCAATCATCTCAATATGATTTGAATAAACAAAGTACCATTTTAGTTTTTTTAGATAATAAAAAAGTACTTTATAAACATTTTTTTCTTTATTGCTATAAAACTTAGATATATATCATTTATTTAATTCTGTTTATTGAATGAACAAAGACTTTGACCATTGACAAGAGAGATAAAAAAGAACATATTTTAATGATAAAAATAAATTATATTTTATAAATATACTCTGATTCAAAAAAAATAAATTATATTGTTTACTAAGAGTAAAATTTGTTATAAATAAAATTTATTTTCATTTCTCGGCTCTAGTAAGTCAAATACCGACAAAGAGTTCGCCGTTCAACGCGTAGTCTCGATTTCGGGCGTAAACCAATCAACGGAGTGTCTTGACACTAGGTCTCTGAATATATCCACCCTGCTATGCGGGACAAAGCGTGAGTCTGTTTACGACCGTTATTATGAAATAAAATAATTTCATCGAATCGATTTTGATAATACACAAGTTGGCTAACAGTAAAAAAGCTTGCGGCAGTACGTGAAAGCGAGATCGCTGCGAATAGGCATCACGACACGAATCATCGTATCTACATTGTATTCTATAGAAAAAACCGCTAAATAACTTATAATAACCGTTTAGAAAGTATTATTAACATTAGCGAGGTCAAAAGTTCGGTCGCGGGGTACTAGCTGCCGTGTCCACCGGTCATCTTGTATAGCGATAATTTTGCACACGAACGGTAACCACGTATTTTTTTAGCTTCACGATTTAGCCTTCGCGGGGTAGTCAGAAAGGAGGGAGCGCCAAATGCTACCGTCCCTGCATACCTCTCACCTCTGCTATACCTCGTACCACTCACCTTTGCTTCATAAATCTTTCTTACCATTCTTTCATCACTCATTTTCTCAAAGTGCCCAAACCACGTAAGATTATATTGTTTTATAATATAAATTAGTAGATTTAACAGCATCTTAAAGTTCCTGTACCAGTCATTTTTTCCTAGAGATTTTCTTACATGTATAAAATTAGTTTATATTTATGCAAACACATTAATAACATAAATTAATTGAAATATATTTTTCTAATAATAAAGTGCACTTTAAATGGCCTAGTAACTAGCTAAACGTATGTATGTTATATTTCGCAACCAATATTTCATATGTTACTGTTACTACGTCCTAAATTAAAAAAATACACGAAACGGGCATAAAAATAAAATAATTGGATTATAATAGATATTTTAAACACCACTTTTCCCTTTCAAAATATAGACCTAAAGCCCCATTGTTTTATTGCTTAAAGCATTGCCAAATACAATCTTAGAAAGTTCAGTTGTAAATCCGTAACCAGACGAGGGGTACTTCTGAACAATTTAGCCCATTACGTCGAAATGTTTACGTCCATAATTTATGAAAACCCAGTGTTTGGTCAATGTGAACAATAGACCATAAAAGCGAAGCTTATAATTTAGTATTAGATATTCGGACTTACTTAAATCATACGATGAGCAATATTAATGCAAATGACCGCCTAGAATCAGATAATGTAAAATTATCGAGAAACACAAATCACGAAAACGAAACAAACGCTATAAACATAAGAGATTTAAAAAAAGGGAAAATTTAATCAAACGTATAAGTGAAAACATTGTAATATTCATTGGTCGGATGTCTTCAATTGCAATCATTAAGATATGAGATAAATCAACTAGAGTTAACTTTGATTTCCGACGAGAACAAAGCGAGTAGAAAGTTTAATACTTCAAAATTACCAGTCAAGATTTTGATACTCCAGATTATTTTATTGCACGTTAATTATGGATTGTATCTTTTATTTAACCACTAGTGTTGTTGGCGCGTGTCTTATTCAATATCATTTGTATGGGTTCAAATTTTATAAAAGCAAAGTAGCCTCGTGCTAATTTCTGTAAAGAGAACCTTGTTGAACATGTTTTGAGTGGCGGAGCTCAACGCCGCTTAATAGTCTCAATCTACCATATACCACAAATATGGGAGAAGTTATTTAAATAAAAAAATATGTTTTGTTATATAAAATTTTGATTTTATTAATTAATTCGTATGACCAGCAAATATTTTCTATACTAAGTTTTTATTTAGAAACATACTTATAACGATAAATAATTTACAAAGTACACTACGAATATAAACATAGTTAGATAGTTATACCGTTGTTTGCGGGCAACCATAAAATCTTAAAAATAGATTGAACTTTAATTGAACTAAGAAAAATTTCTGCACGCTTCAATTAAACTAATAATTTAAGAGTTGAATCAAATTTTAAAACCTGTTCACTACATTTGTGGCATTTTTTGCAAACTTGAAGTAATTTGATGTTCGCTGTATGCCTAGATATCAGGTTTTCTAAATATACACTCACAACTGAATCAAATAAAAAATGAGATTAGTCGGTTGATGCGTGTATAGAAGTGTAGTATTAAATACTCAAGATGTTCTTCAACTCTCAAATTTGCAGATGTATCAGTCATCGTGACACAGTAGAACAGAGTCTGAACAGAAGCACGATTGGTTGTAGGTTCTGTCCTCACTCGGAGAAATATTTTATTCATTTTTTTTTCATTTCTCTGCTTTGGTACGAAACAAACTGGTGCGCGGTGTTAAGGTCCGCCACTTAATATACATTTTCTTGAATCTCGGAAAGTGGTGTATGGTGCGCCTTGACACTAGCTTTTATCTGACTACCTCACTGTGCTAAACAATGTAATGTAAAAAGATTGAAAGTGCAGCCATACCTTTGGTCATGGCTTGTTTATTTATTTCCAAACAATTTTAATATATGTACCTATTTCTAAACCTAAATTTGTAAATAGTCTATTAATATTATTTTGTCATATTTTTGTCTCGTCGATTTTTGTATCAGTCCTAAGGATAATTGAAAACTGCCACTCAATATTCATATACTTACTAAAATAGAGCCAATATATGACCGACATATAAAATATAATAAAAAAGTTAAGCTGTGCGAAGATCCATCTATCTGTCATCTAATAACATGAAGATAATTCATTGATATAAAATCCCAATAATTACTTAAATAACCTACAAAAAATGTAACAAAAAGATAATTTGATACTGCGAATTAACTAAGTCGTTTCTTAATAAAAAAAAGAAGTATAAGGCGTCTATTGCTAATGGCTGCTTTACCATACACCTGTGTCATTTATTATTTTCACTAACATTATATATATATATATATATATATATATATATATATATATATATATATAATATTAGTGATATATATATATGTATGACAATAGCAATGACAGCGGTCCAAGACAAAAAGTGGAGAACGGAGGAACCTAGTACTATTTACTTCGTAAAAAGCAAAAGATTACTGATTTATATTCGCTGATAATAGTTGTTTTCATCGAAACTAAGCTTATTTTTGGTTTGAATTTTGTATATAACTATTTATGTCTTAGGCTACAATTAGACACGATGTGTTATAAATAATTTTATAAAACTAATTACATTTCTGGGACTACTTCGCACAGAATTTTACAGTTAAAAGCTTGTACAAACGTTTTTATATCTTCCACATATAAAGGATAGATATAGACTCGAGTAAGTCATTTTATAATAAGCCTTCCTTTTAACTCAGACATATTGAATCTTGAGGCATGGAACGAATTACAATTATTTTAATATTCTTACACGTCTTGAAAATGGGAATAAAAATAATGAAAAAAGAATCAAATCCCCGACCTTAGTTGGGAGCAAAACATTTAAAATCTGCTATACCATAGCAAATTTGACTTGTATTCACATATACCTAATTAAAACTCTTGTTACACCTTTTAACGAAGTGGCTTTTGAAAGTTTATCGTGCACTGCAGAACTGACCTGAACTTATTACTGTTATGTGGGACACGTAACTGTATTCAGGTATATCAATTTTCAAAATACATATTAAAAAGTAATTATCTGAAACTGTTATATTTTGGAAACGTTATCAAAATTTTGAACTAAATTTATTTTTTATTTCGACGATCTGCAAAGAGAAATTAAAAATGTATTATGTTTCATGTCATTAATGCTCTTAAGATAGCCCTTTAAACTGTCGTGTTTTGTTTTACGTTAATCTTAATGACCGAAATCTTGTTAAATATATTGGTTATTTTTTGTATTACCTTAAATTGTTAATTTTAAAAGTACTTATTAAAATGTGGATTAAAAAACACCGTAAAAAAGTGATAAAGATAACAGGAAAAATTAAAACTTTTTAAAATTTTACAGTGCGCACTTAGTCCTTGCGTGTTTGTGCCTGGAGTTAATTTGCTACTTTGAAGTGAAGTTTGTAAATCTATTATTATTTTGTCATGTTATATAATACTCAGTAAATATTTATAATAATTTCCAGTCGGGTGGTGACGCAGTGCGGCACATTTCATAACGACATTAAATTAACGCGAGGGTCACGCATTCTAATTCTGCAGTAGAACATTGTAATAGGCACTGAGGGTTAGTGAATGAATAATGTCTTTTTATATTCTCTGTTTTCCATACATGAAAAAGAAAAAGGAGATACAAAACCATCAAAATTTGATAATTTTCAAAATTCTTCATTGTAAAGTTATGTCGATCAGAAAAATTTACATCAGTCCAAAAGATCAAAGCTAACATTTTCAGGGTATAAATTACAGTTTAGCCTTCTTGGAGAGCTTCTATTAATACTTAAAATGCAAAATTTTAACAGAGCGTTAACAAATCTTAGGTTTTAATCTGAACAAATTATATTTAAGACTGTAAATTCTCGTATTTGTAATTGAAATGAGATGCTCAATCTGATTTCTTTGATAGTCAAGGGTCAGGTAGTTACTTACGGAGCATGCAGGTAATGTTTATGGCGGAGTTTTATTTAGTGGCCGCAGTACGAGCTTAATGGCGGTCGGGGTGTCGGCTCATGACGCGGAACGCCCTTGCGAAAGTTCCCATGGGAGCGGGTGCCTTTGTTACACCATCATGAATTATTTATAGTACAAAGCTACACTTGTGAAACTAACTTGGATTACATATTAATTTTATATTTAGATTTCAAAAGTCGTTTTAATAAAATTGTTATAATTATATATAATTAATATATTTATTTCAGTACAATTAAATATTAATTTACTGTTTATTTATTTATTTAAAAATTAAATTAATTTTGTTACGTATTTTAAGCTGTGACTAGGGGAAAATTTCAATATGCACTCTTCATATTTTATTTACAAACACACCCTGGAATAAAAAATAACTGCAGAATTCTCCCACAACACCAAAAAAATGATGAAAAGGCAGAATTTTTCAATTCCCACTCATTATTTCTTAAGAGAAAATTGCCAAAAAATTATCTCCTACGCGTCAAACGCTAATACATCGACCGAGTGATTTACATGATTGTGTTACAACAAAAAAAATGTATACACCAACATACTTGCCTATAAAAGTGAGTGTACAATTTGAGCTCGTAATTATTAATCAAATGCTATTTGCCATATTCAAATCGCCGAACCTAAACTTAACATCGTCTAAAAAGGAATTTTATTGGTTTTTGTTCTGTTTTTCTTTAATTACGTAAAAAAAATATAATTATGACATACATATGTATGTATTACGTAATTGAAAAATATATAAGAAATATTAATAAAATCGATATATTTACATGTTTCGTAACAAAAAGAAAGGGAAAGGTTTTATTTAAAATAATTAAAGAAATAAACACATAACTGTATTTCTTTAATTTTACATTATAAGAGATCGTACGCATTAATTCGTCTGTTAATGGACCCGTACTTCGTTCGTTAATGGTTTATGGCACATCTTATCATGTCATAATTTATTTATTAAAAAAAATATTATTTTTTTCAGTTTAGACTTTTTATATCATAGAGGGTAGCCAGAAAAAACGGAGAAATAAAAATAAATCTCATTACCCCGAGTGGGGAACCAAGTCTACAGTCAGTGAGTTTCTGTCACATAGCTGTCATATTTACCTTGAATACAATAAATAATATATATATATATATATATATATATATATATATATATATATATATATATATATATATATATATATATGTGTGTGTAAGTACCGCCTACGTACACCGCTTTCGACACACAAAATATTCAACATAATTAGTAAAGAATAATAAAATTTTACAACAATTAGAATAACATTAGCCCAAATCAAAACAAACGGTTAGCGACATTGACATTGAAGCGTTACGGTGCGCCGATGGATTTCGTAATTACAACGCCACCCGACCCTGACGTTACGATTATTTGTTTTTTACTAAAAATATTTAATCTTTAGTATAAATTGACAATATTTTTTAAAAATAAAATGAAGAAATAAATTTATGATAGCCATAGTTTTAGTGGAACAACGTCTGATTGTAAATGCGATTAGTTGTGGGTTCAATTTCCATTCGGGGGCATAATTAAATAAAAAAAATTGTAATTTCTCTGGTCTTTAGAAGTCAAAATCTCTGTCTACCTTGTTATAGAATAAGGTGTAAAGCTGATTTATAAAGCGTTTAATTTTAAATTATATTCTCACAAGTAAGAATAATGCAGTTAGGATGTGCAAGGCTAGGATATGCATAATTAATGTAGTCAGAAATGACACCAGAATTATATCGCTAATCATACATATGAAAGCATGAAATAAAATGAGAATTCTTCTTAGCCTTGGCTTTATTTAACTAATCTCATCCTACCGGCTAACAAGTATATCAAGTCAAAGATAGTTGTAAAATTGTAGTAAAAAATTACTGACTTTATATCTATTACAATTATAATAGCATCATGATCAGCGACGTAGTGTGTTAGGATGAAGATATTTTATTTGAAAATGCGTTAGGATAAAGATATTAAAGTTAATAATTTTCAGTGAGAAGTTAACTTAAGAATATCGTATTTATACTAAAATAAAAAAATAGTAATAAATAATGCCGGATTTATGCTCTCATTTAGTTATAATAAGTAGGTACCTTTTGTGTTCACGGTTGTTTTTACAAGGGTTTAAGAAAAATGTAATGATGTGTATGATAAAAGTGAGGAAAGCAATATAATATTTGAATCTACAATTACTAACGACTAGTCAAACTTGATCCAACATACATCATGTATGTATTTGTGAAATCGTATACTTATATCTCTGTTGTGGTGCAGTAGATACTGGACAGACTAACTGTGCGTGTTGTGCATTCAATTTGTGTTTCTTTTATTTATATATATATATATATATATATATATATATATATATATATATATATATATATATATATATATATCGTATACCAGTAAATGCAATTAGTCGTGGGTTCGTTTTCCAATTGGGGGAAAAATATAATATTACTATTATAATAGTTATATTCCCGCTCCATAAGAGAGAGCACGGTGTGGAGTTATAAATATGTATATAATAGCGAAAACTCGAAATACAAATTATTAAATACGTAATACGTACGTTCATACGCAAAGTCACTCGAACATAACGGTTTCAGTTGCACGGACACATACTACGGCAGAAGGCTTATCTCTTAGACAAGACGACGCTGCCATTGCCCAGTAAGATGGTTCTATAAATTTAACACGAGTTGATTTAAAATTGAGTTAATTGAGGCTTACGTGAATCGACAAGATACTGCCATTATTGGAAATGTACTTCGGTGTCTTTCAACTTTTATACGAGACAGCTATTTTGACAGGTATCTTTAGAACACAATTAATTTGAATATGTAACGGAGCCGACAAGTCGTGTGTTTCTGGGAGCGTCGAAATTTATGTGACTTTATAATTAAGTTTAAAAAAAGCTTTGGTATCATCAACCTCTAAAAAATCGTTAATATACGCTAGTAAATAATTCTGATTAAATAAGTATGTAAGTGGCTGTAAGATGATATCTATAATTTAGTTACTTATTCTCATAAGCATGCTCGATTGAATGTAATGGAAGTGGGTTCGTAAACAAAAAGAACAAATATAACAAAGTATTTTTTTTTAATTCACGCGTTTATACCGCATAGTAGGGTAGACAGGAAATACCTTGTGTAAAGACATTCCACACTTCGCTCTCCGCCGAATTCATAACACTGAGTGTCGGAACCCAACGCCGCGCTTTGTCTTACAAAAACGAAGAGATGAAAGTAAATAAATATAATCACTTCCCTGACTGGAAATTGAACCTACAGCCGATAGTGTGTGTTTCAGTCTAACTTATATATCATAAAAATATAATAAAATATATAAAACCTTGCAAAATAAATAAAATCGCTTATTTCTGCCTACACTATAATAATGCGCGAGAAGTGAAAAGATAAAAAAATGACGTTTAAGCTGACAAGCCTATCTTTCAAGCTTGTTTGTTTAATTCTATTGTTACATTTAAATCTTAGTTCTTTTACGTTACGCAAGACGAGGCAAGTCGGGCATCATGCGACGGTCAGTGCGATTACAGGCGCTTGCATCAGTGACGTAACGGTCAATTTAAACCTGATCAACATTGATCCCAAATTTGAACTTCAAATTTTACGGAAGACCAATCACGGTAATTGGTAAATGGCAAATGAATCTTCGATTTACTTGTTGTTGGACTTAAATTGAGCAAAAACTTAAATAGAAGTTTAAATACTGCGGTTCATTGCTCTTGTGGAAGGTGTTAATTTAATGTTTAGTTTCTTTTATGATTCCCATAAGAAATTGATTGCGAATTTATTTAAAATTAAGAAAGATCGAGAACATTGATTAAAAATGATATTAGTAATTTGAACAAATGCAATTATTTTCTTATTATAACACGAATTATCGCAAAATATCGCATACGTTTATGGAAAAGGCCGTGCTAAACAATATTTTAAAGTAATTCCAAGGTTAATCACAGCATCAGCACGGCGACAACCCCTCTTACGTAACGCTTGCCTCCCGCGCTCTCCGATACTGCCGTTAACGACCGTTCGGTGTGTTTCCTTGACATTGACATTATAATGAATAGCCATTGAGTAGCTGACTCACTCGACCAAAGATAAACTTAGTTTAAAGAGAGAAATTATTAATACTTCTAACGCCTTTCACCAACCAAATATATTAAATCGGGAAAATCGTTGCTTCAACGCTTTTTAAAACTAATATAACATGTTAGTATATAAATTTTCCTTATGTGCGAGCGTTTTTATTGATTTCTACAGTCACGCCAGGTCATTAAGTATTGCAGTCATAAAGCTTGGCACACTTCCAATATATCCTTGTTGGCTGACCTTCCTTCCGTATCTGAGTCCTGAGCCAATTTCATGAAGCCTTAACATCAAATGAGATTCGTAAAGTCTGCCAAATACATGTCTGTTTTATTCCTTATATAGTTATCCTTTTAAAGTAGTAGAAAATATTTATGAAGATAGTAGAAATATATTTAGATTGATATTTTTATTAGTATAGTGAATTTAGTATAGCATTAAAATTAGTTGTTTGCAGTCACTTGATTATTTATTGTAATTTAAAAACAAAACGCACGAATGTAAGTATAGAACAATGGGACGACCTATTTATGGAATAAAATATTAATAGGTTCTTCTCGATACAACCTTATAAATTACTTAGTTTACACCGTGTCACATGCATTGACTAGACCAACAGTATCACGTTTAGTCGTTAGTAAACGTGCCGAAGAAGTGGATATAGTTTACCTTTTTCAAACCACTCGGTTTCATTGTATGTACCAAATATGATACGGCATCTATGGACAATTCTTGTGTCCACTTGATTAGAAACAATTATCAATTGTTTTAACAACAATTCTATTAAAACCATTTATTATATATATATATATACCTATTTGTTAATGATCTGACATAAATTCTGCTACTGTAATATTTCATAAGGCTCTTGCATTTAGCAAATAAATATCAATTGCAATACTTCGTAAACACTTGTTCTATAACTTCAACTGACTTTAGTTTATCTATGGGTTGTATTTTAGTGTCAATTATGAAGAATACAGCATTTCTTCGCACCCAAGACCACGTTTTTGCGGTCGCGGCTGGTTAACGCTTCGCGCTGCGATATCGACGAGCCACGTGACGCGCAAACCGCAGCCTGCTCAGATCTATCTCAGATATTATATTTTATAATATATTGATTGCTACTTTTTTTTTAAAGTTCATACATTATGCCTAACAGAATGGGTAGAAAGAACGTAGTATTCAGACGGTCGCGGTGAAGCATTTACGTCTCATCCGCTTCGTTTCATCACTCCTTTTCTCTTAGTTTCCACGTGTTTCTCATTTCGTTCTCCTAACCTAGTAACCTTTCTCCCTTACAATCAAAACTGTGTTCTCAATAATCTACCGAGGACTCCGTCTTCCAATTTAACAATTCACAATTAAGTATTATGCAATATTTACTTTTACACGCTCAGTTTAAGGTGATACGACCTTAATGTAAACCACAATGAACATTAATGATTTCATCTTAGTTATTTCTTAATAAAAACAAAACCTTTTCAAGTATCATGTAAGTATCATGCATGAACAAACATATCACATATCAAAGTGTCCGCCTACTTCGCAGCCCTGCAAGGCCGCGGGCCTACGCCCCGGTTAGAAAGGAAGCTATTGTAATGCTCTGAATCACGAGCACCGGAGTCAGTGGGACTGCGAGGGAGCGTGTCAAGACAACTGGTCTCAAATGTGAATCGAAATTCGATTAAAATTTTTGAATTAAATTAGTAACCGTTTTAACAACAAGAAAGTAATCAAAGTAGTTAAATGGTTAAGAACAATTTTTTTATACCAACTTGTCAGGTTATTAAATGCAACAGACTGACTTAATTACTAAATAGTATAGTAATTTAGTCATTCGAACGGGAATGAATCGTGGCGTGTTTGCATCCAGTCGCGCTACGATGTTACATAACGAAGTATAGAAGATTATCATAGGTATCATAATTTTTTTAATATTTATATATATATATATATATATATATATATATATATATATATATATATATATTTATAAATAATGATACATTTAAGAAATAAATATCAACTCAAATAATACAAGAATTACATTACTAGTTGGTATAATGTAAACGCAATATTTGTGACATATGTCTCTTTATCTTCACAATATTATGTTACAAATTATTAATTAACATACGTTTTAATATGACAAATAAAAAACAGACAGATAGATAGGCGTAATGTCTGTTATTTTCTATCATATAATATTGATGACTAGTATACATCGAGAAACTTCATACATTATACCACACATACATATATCAAATCAACTTTAACTGGTTAAACTAAATTATAGAGTTGTCGCAGTTTTTTTGCATTGATTTTGTATTACAATGAGCATCACATGTGTAATATTTATAAACATTTACAGAAGTTCTAGAAACCGCACATATTTGTAGATATCATTGTACTATTTTCAAACTGTTATTCCACACTAAGTATTAGAAAACATTTTTTTTTAAAAACGTATAAAAATTTGAACGCAGCGGGATTCAAACAAGCGCCTCTTCGAAACCGTCTAAGCGCCCTGACCGCTAAGCCAGGGGCTTTACTACCAGGGGCTTCTAAATTCTTATACGTTTTGTTACAACTTATTTACTTTGTTAGTAGATATCATAGCAAAATCGGTGATATTAGGACATATAGTAATGTTTATACCTCGGTAAGCCTAGCGCAGGACGCCCTCCAGCTAGGTTCAACATTCACAAAGTAGCTGGCAACGGTTGGGAATTAAAGCCGAAGGTCGAGCTCAGTGGTTCCCTATAGGTTCGCCTTTGTCCAACAGTGGACGGAAAAGGGTTAATGATTACGACAGAAAAATATTTGTTACAAGCTTCAGTCTAAAATATGTACATTTTGAAAATTTAGGGCATTCTACTGATATTCAGTTACTACCTTAATTATTCTTTTGATCACCTTTATTTTAGATTATTTATATATTATTAATTCTTTTTTCTATGGAGTGTGGTCCTCATTAGCCAGTAGAGCAAGTTATAGTGTCTCTTGACTAATAAACTAAACGCGATTGGTTGTAGGTTGCTCGCTTTATCTTGCAAAGCAGAGTTGTTAGAGACAACGCAGTGTCAAGACACTCCCTTAACAGCTTTGACGAACTCTACGCCCACTTTTTTCATACTAAATCAAAGAAATGAAAAAAGAAATCGCACTCTGTAACTTAGAAATTCTGTAAAAGAAATTAAATCCGACTGAAAATAAAAGTGAGTAGCATCTTAATATAGTAGGTAGTTAACTCAGTCAGTGAATATATGTGAAACAACTGTCCAAAAGCAATTTATCTTGACATGCATAATGCATAAAGAGGCGCCCAAGAAGATGACAGGTAAAACAATATGGTGCAGTAGTTCGTACTATAATTATAGAAATCCATAATATGAAGTCATCGTGGCGCCATTGGTATGTATATGAATCTCACTCCAGGATTTTAATTTCAGTTCTTTTCGACAAAATAAAGCGATAAGCTTCAGAAATCACACAAAGTATTAAAAATTTAGGCCAAAATTGAAAATCATAGATATAATTTCCACCATTAATATAAACAATAAAGATATTCTTTAATATTCATTGGGTTGTATTATGAGAAAATAAATGTGAATGATAAGTTTATCGGGTGCCTGGTCACCCTAATACAAGGCCTGCTCAGTTAGCCAAATGACCGTGTGGGAGCTACCGAAAGTACAATGTATATAGTATAGATTATATAATGATATAATACTTAGTAATAAATAATGATAAAAAAATAATATTTAAAATATATTGTAGGCATCGATCAAAATATTTATAAATGTCAAATGTTAAGGCATAAATAAGAAGCGTCCCTAATACCCACTGGGTGACTAAATGTATATATAATTTAATAATCATAGAAAATTGCACAACAATTGCAAAATACTTATATCTACAACACGTCAAGTGACGTGTCTACGAACTTTGTCCTTGCATTTTATTATCTAAGTACATTATTAGTGTCTTATGTCGTAAATCAAATTCAATATTATTATTAATTTACAGAACAACTTAAAGAACTATTAAAAAAGATAAAAAACAAACATATTTTTTATATCTATCTCGTTTTGACACTATCATGGGTCATAATAGGACTTAATACCACGTAGGGGAGTATGTTGCCATAGACTAAAAATTCTTAAAAGAGATATTTTTATCATTTAAAATTGAATGAATTGAACGATATTAAACAGCGAGTTAACACTATTCATCAGCTTTTTCTGTCTACTTCACAAAATGTAATGAAAATATGTAAGAGAAGCAAAATATTTTACTCTAACCCATATACCTAACTTATTTACTCTGAAAGTGCACCACCCTTGATAATAATAATTATTCTTTGATAAAACTCACATGAGTCTGTCGTCGTGTTATGACCAATATCCATGACGTAAATGATAAGACGAAAATCAATCCAAATCTTGTCGAGATAATGATACAGACATTTTAGATTTCTAGATAGAAAAATCTAGATTTTTATTAAAACTGTTGAATAATTACTAACTTTGCATATAAAAACTTGTGTAAAATGTATGTTATTATCATTGAGCGAATGATAATTCGATGAACTTGCAAATTTAATAAAAATAGGTGAAAGTATTTACATATTTAAACCATAATTAGAAATTTGTTAAATTCTGCATGCATAAGTATTAGAGATTTTGTACTAAATAGTTGAAGTGGTATTCGTTATGTAGATTTATTCAAGTGAATAGTTTAAAAATCGATTCACTTTATGTGCTTAAAAATTTAGACAAATGTGAAAAACATTGTCAATCCTTTTTTTTCGATATACATATTTTAGTTAATAATATATCTCTTTCTTTTTATTGCTTCTATTTAAATTAATTATCATTATTTTGAAAAAGCTTAAAGGCATGTGACCTTTTAATGACACAACAGAACACTTATCAAAACTAAATTTAATGTTTTACATAATGCGACATCACTTTGGCCTGGCATATTCCCATTACATTTTCAACGAACACGTTCACGTTTAAGAAATACGTATGTATACTAAACATAAAGATAAAATATAATGTACACGGCGAGCGAACGTAGCCGTAATGTTACGAAACTGACAATTTTCTCAAATCATCTATTAAAACAGGTTGCTTTTTAATAGGTATTATGGGTACCCGGAGGCTGCACGACACATCCCGCTGGTTAAGATAAGTGAACAAAATTATTACAAAATTTAATTTTAATAACAGAAGAACGAGAACTGATTAATGACATTATTTAGTTTATTGTACCGAGCGCAATAACATCGATAATTCACAATGAAAATATCATTTGTCCGACCAAATTATAGAGTTGGGAGTGATCGAAGAAGAAACACGATCATTAAAATCGCTTCGGTATTTAGAGTTCCTTCGACAGTAATAATTTATTTCTTAAAAATCATTTCTTTTACTAAGCTTACAGTTTATTCCCAAAATAATTATAATTATAGTTTTCTTAATTCTGAAGAACCCGAAAAAAATATTCATAAGTAAATATGTAAATCTCAGAGAAAAATATCTCAGATTTCAACTGCTGTAAACACGGAAGTACAAATGTACAAGGTGAATTTTAAATTCGTGTGTTTTGTGATCATTTGATTAATATAAAAAAATAAATAAGCTGATTATTGAATTAATTAGTAATTAAAATTCTATGACGTCATTGCTTACTTGGCACGCGTCAAACTAGTATTGCCTAATAACGTACGGCCATAGACGTTTTAAATGTAGAAATGTAATAGTTTTGTTTATTTCAGCTTGGAGACAAGATATTAACCAATCAGGTGATAAGTCACTCTTTCACGGCTATATATTATTATATAAAAAAATGTCATATAAATTGCCTCATATTATGAAACTTATCTTATCATCCGGCATCATTGGTCGAGTGAACGAAAAAAATCTAGTTTCCTATTTCCGTAGAAATTTCGGGATATCGTCTCTAATTGCTCCTCTACACTCACTAGGGAACTTATAAGGCACACCTCATCATTCTACGCTTAGCATCATCGAGTTCAGGGATCTATCAAATTAATTAATATTTAAAATTCACATCACTCTCAATCCACCGAACCGGATCCGGGTACGTTATATAATAACACGGTACACAATAATGAGATTTTTATATAAATTGATGAGCCACGCACAGCCAAATTATAATGACTTATGATCGGAATGATAACAGTGACATTTTTATGAGTATTGCGCCGCGCCGTGTGCCTTTTGGATATCGTTTAGAAAGCGCTTGCTCTATACATTAATGATTTACTTTTACATTATTGCTTAAATTGGATGCTTTGTTACTTGCGGTGGGTATATGTATAGAAAGTAAATAACGAGGCATAATTTAATATCACGAAATCACCTGTCTGCTACATAGATCTCGTGTTCTATCCCATTAAAAACAAATATTCATGAACATGTGTGTGATGAATGTGAAATTACGAAATGTACAATGTATACAGTCAATCTTGGATTATCGCATACCGCATCTTGCATATTGGCAGGGAAAGTTTAGTCAAAGTAAATCTAGGTTTTTTACTCTTAATTCATTTTGAGATGTTTTGTAAGGCGTAGTAATAAAAAGACGTGGGGAATATTTACACTATTTTCTTGAAATGGATGAAGTCAAACATTATTTTAAACATAAAGAAATCTATTGGTAAGAAGTAGCTATATATAACAAAGAAATGTAACATTTTTGTCTATTTACGTACAATAAATAAACAAAAACGATGATTTTTGCATGATCAACAAATGTACACGGATAAGGTAGTTCATAATCAGACTAATAATTAATAGATAACAATTGAATCATATCATTTTGCAGTTATAAATTCATTGTTAGACGTAAGTTAATTACATTATCATATACATAGAAATATCGAATTTCTTTATTTAATTTGAAAAATAACACAAATAATATGATATTATATATAAATTAATTTGAAAAATCGTTAATTTAAATGTATACCTATATATTATATCGATCCTATCAACACTCAGAATTAAACCATTACTAGTGAGTATTATCTACTATCAATAAGAGGGTACAAATGAACCACGAACCCGTATATCAATCTATAGTAATATTATAAATACGAAAGTAACTCTGTGTATCTGTATGTTATCACGGCCAAATCGCTGTATTGATTATGATGAAATTGCATATACTCATTTACTTGAACATCACGAAATTAACACAGGCTACTTTTTTTTGTCCAATTTTTTTAATTTTCTCCAGTCTTAATTTATTTTGATATATTGATAATCGATAGGTAGTAAGTAATAAATAATTAAAATAATTAGATAATCTTGAAGGCAATGTACTTTACTTATATTTTTTTAGATTTCCCGTCGTTGGCGAATCTTATCGAAGCAAAGGTCGTTCTGTGAGTGATAAAAACCACGAAAGACGAACACATACAAAACTATTACGCATGAAGAGAAGATAAGAACTATTGATGGAATAATGCAAGTTAATTTTGAAGGTTGAATATTAAAGATAGACCAATGCCATTTACAAAATAAAAACAGTATGTCAGTGTGTGTAGTACTTATTTTATTAATTTAATATTTTTCTAATAAAGTACAATAGAAGATAATGGCCTTTTAAACTAAAACTGAAGTCAACAACAATTCTCTTTGAAATCTCTAAGTATGCCAAATTTCATACTTCACCATCCGCATCATTTTTAATAAAATGGTGAAAAAAATATCCTACACATATTAATTAATATAATGAGTAAAGTATTAATATTCATTATTTATATCTTAAGACCATATTACAAATACCATATTTTTCACATTATACATTTTACTCAAATAAGTGGTTTCTTTGTTCTTTTTTTTTACCTTCATGCTTTTATCCAGCGTAGTAGTGTAGACAGGTAGTACATGTCCAGTGTCAAGACACTCTGTAATCCGCCTGGTTTAATTCCATAAAAATATAACATAATGCTTCAACGGAATAATCTTTCTCATACGGATTATTTTTATATTTTTTTTATAAATGCAATTTTCAATAACCTGGCTGCATATTTATAGTTCCCTTGTCTTATCACTTACGGATGGGAAATTAAAAAGTGACTGTTTCTGAGATATCTTATCATGAAAGTTTACATCGACCTTTCTCTCTTAAGTAACTCGGATGATCAACCTAGATGTTTAAAATAATAATAGTATTAAGGGAGTCTTTTTAAAATTTTGGAACAAATGCCAAAGGAGCCTTAGATATGTAACTTTCATAACGAATTGTTAAATAATAAATAGCATTATATTTATGAAGGAGCATCTCTCAGGCTCAGGCTCTTAGCAAGAAACTAAAAGATATGTCAATCTTCACTTAGATTTTCAACAGATATCGGATAGTATATATATAATATTGAGTATTTTTTTAAGAAAATTACCAGTAGTTTTTATATTTAATTTAAGACCATTAAAATTCGCTAAGTAAATATACTATATAATACAAAAAAAAACAAGTATTCACAGAAGGCATGCATAGATAAATTAATTGGCAAAGGTGTAGTGTCGCGTGCCGAGGCCCGTCTAAGAATGTTGCAGTACACCCGGCATGCGGTACAGGCGAGTCGATAATGTACATTTTACATTATAATGAAAATAAAGAACACCTTTTATTTTAAATAACTTAGTAAATGAGTAACATTTGTATAGAAACACTAAATAAAAAACTACAATTTATATTGAATTTCTCAAATAGCTGCCTTTCGATCAATATCGCTAATAACTAGACTGGTATGCTTTATAATATTCAATAATATATAACAAATAATATAAATATTAAGGAATTAAAATAAATAATAAACAGGTTCACGCCTTTTCACATTCAGCTATATAGGCAAAAAAACTAGTGTCAAGACTCTATTTTATACTAATAAAATAAAAGAAAGGCTTTCAGTAGCAATATTTAAATTAAAAACTGAAGTCAAAAACACAGTTTAAATTAATACATTTTAATTGGTACCTTTCTAATTTATATACATTTAAAATTAAAAAAAAATAACCGAAAATAAGGTTTATAGTGAATAAAGGTGAAATAACTCACCAGATAAGGCGGCAATACGTTAGTAAGTTGGCGAGGAAGTGATAATTGGCAAAGATGTCCCGTATACGGGTACACTAACTACTATAACGGTGTGTCGTAACTTCTATAAATTACACTATTTCTTTTTAAATTGAACAAAACAGATATTTTTAAATGACCTTATCGAAACTTAAGGTAGTCATCTTAAGTAAGAATTACAGCCACACTCAAAGACGTCATTTAACGTAGAAGTGACATTAAACCAATACTGACAAAAACACATGTGCACTATCAGAAGTGTATCTGACTACAATTATTTATGAAATATTAGCTTAGTTGAAACATCTCTTACTGCGGCTTATTTTAATTCAAATTTATGTTGATTGACTCTTACAGTTTGTGCAACTTGAGCAACTCAGTTCATCCATACTAGTAATAAGTATCTATTACAAAAGTGAAAATAACTCTGTCTATATATTACTCTACTATTTTATAATTAAAGTACTTGTAACCTTTTGAAATTGGTCATAAACATAACTTGAACGCCAGGGCTTTTAGAAAAGAAAAACAATGTTTTATGCTATATTTTTTATTCAAAACCAAATTTAAGTAATTTCCTCAACAAACATATCGTTTCAAACATTTATAAATAATATTTCAAAATTTTTGATCCTGAACACACAGACGGGTGGACTACTTACGAAATATGAATACAAAACAATTAAATCGTTATGAAATCAAAAATAAAGCCTAAAAACAAGATAAAGAAAATTATGCATTAAAATATAATTAAAAAGAACACGTACTTTAATAAATTTATATAAAAAATCATAGACACACTACAAACTAAATAAGCAATTTTAGGCGGAAATATAGCATTTATCTCCCGGAAGTGACACACAGGCTACAGCAGCCTACGCGAGTATATCGATCGCGTGGCCTTGAAGACTGGACCCTCCCCACAGCCAGCACGACGCCAACCTGCTGCGTTCATACTTGCTAGGTACACGTGTAACGATAATTTAACTGTTCCTATATATGTATACACTGGATTTATTTCATTTTCTAGTTTAACAGGATATAGGCAAAGAAGATCTAGTTTTAAGTCAATCCGACCTCAGCTCCAAATTACATAAGTTTGGGACAACGCTTAATTTATAACAGCTTTTTAATTAAAAAAAATGAATATTTAATAAAGAAATGAGGCCGGTCGTGGCGCAGTGGGACAGCATCGGACTGTAAACGCGAGCGGTTGTGGGTTCGACTTCCCACTCGGGGAAGTGATTTAAACTATTTTCACTTCCTCGCTCTGGTAAGACGAAGTGCGGCATCGAGTTCCACCACGCATCACGCAATGTCTCTTGACACTAGGTACTGTCTATCTGCTATTTACTTGCTATCCTAGCAGTATAGCAAGTAAAGCAGGATAAAAGAGTTAAGCTAAAAAAAAAGAAATTAATAAAGAATATAATAAATAATGAAATACTTTTATTAATTTTTACAATTGAAATAAATATTTATGTATTATGTATATTTATTATATTATTATTTCAATGCAAAGTGCTAACTAAGCTTATTACTAAGGAGGTCATGTGTTCAAGACTCGCGTGAAGCAAATTAATAAGCGTGTCAAGTACTTTAGGTCATGTATGATTTATTTTCATACAATGGAAATACTTATTCTTTGTTATATAATCTGAAAATATATATTTATACAAGATAAGATATTTTTCAAGCAGAAAAGATATGCACTTTATCTTAATATGAATACGGAAAGAAAATTATATCGGTCATTTTAGAGGATTTTACGCACGAACTAAGACATATGGAGAAATGCACGAAGTCACTATTTTATCTTATAATGTTTTAGAAATAAATACATAAATTTAATATAATAAACACTACGCACACAACAATGTTTTTGAGATACACTTTTGTGAAAAGTGACATACGCTTTGCGGGCCTCAGGCTACATGAATTTTATGTGTCAAGAAGGCCAAGGGAAATGCATAATTTATTCATTACCAGCACTCTTTCCCTTTCAGTCTAAAGTCAGACACAACAAACAGATAATAAATTTGTAAAGCCACATATTTTTTAATAATGCAAAATTATTTGTTTCGCTGTCATCCATATTGTTGTTAAAATTCGTTACAACAATTAACATTAGATACGACACAGATATAAATAAAATACGTTAAAGAAGCACGGAAACAAAAAAACTATACGTTAACCGTTTTTGTGAGATTTAGGAATAAAATACATGCAAATACACTTTGTATTGTTTGTACTTTGTTACCGTTAAACTTGTTACCAACAATATTTATTGATACGTACATAAATTAATATTTAAGTAATTAAGTGAGAATTTTTGGAGAAAAGGCAGAATACGATGGAAAGTGAACGGAGTGTTTGAAGAATAATTTCCCTCCGCCTGTTATAATATCACTAAGGGATGCAGGCAAACATGTAATTGTATCGAACAAAGAATATATGGAACAAAAGCTTGTGTAAACAATACTAGCCTTAAGGCGGCCATTATGTCTGCCATAATTTAAACCTTAATTTGCCTAAGGAGTTAAAAATAAAAAATATTACATATTTGAAGCTAGCAACTAAATAGTGAAATCATAACCTAATTACTTTATTGCCATATAAATTTTAAGATACATGATACTGGCTTGACCAAGTATAGACGTGTGATTTAGAAGCTAGGTAGACAATCTACACGAATCATCTCATTTTGCCTCATGTTCACCATTTAGAGGAAGTTGTGGGCGCAGTTGTCATTTAAATAAATATAAATTACTTTATTTTAATCTTTCCTAAAACTTTTATGTTTGAAAAAATCAAATATTTCAATGTCTACATAATATTTAATAAAAAAAGACGCACTATATATATCTATATTCCAATAAAAAGTATAACAAAAATATGTATATATACGTATTGAATAAAGAATAAAATACTTTTAAGCGTTACTAGACTACCTGACTTGGTCTATTCCGAGAAGCACGTACGTTCAACAGGTAGATAATATATTGAAAAGATATACAGAATCTGTAACTGGTTTAAACCTATAAATACACAAAAAAAGAGAGCGAAGCCCATTGTCATCAGTTTTTTTAACGGAAGCCGTTCTTTAGAAGGCAATTTTGTTTATGGACCGCACGTAAAAGATATTTCTTTATGTAAATCAATTTTATTTGCTAGCATCAATGGCACCGCAACTTCCCAAACTCTAGTGAAATAGAATGCATATTAAGAATATCCAATTTTTTAATACTTTTTTTGGAACTGTCTATAGTAAAATTAATTAAGATTGATTGTTTGGCTTCCGTTTTTAGCGTCACGCTTTTATCCCACATCGCACTCTGTACGGAGTCGATATCCGCCGGAATTCACGACATTGTGTGTTGAGTGACGCTTTTTTTATCAGAGCGAGAAAATTTTAGACTCTTAGGAGACTAGGTCAGAAATCAATAGCAACAATAACTTCTTTACCAATTCGTTTGAATGATCATCAACGTTATCTCTCTCAAGAGAAAAGTCTGAAGCTGCAGACGACAGAACAATGACAGATGCACACGGTACATTCAGGTAGCTGCTAGTGCAACACAGGTACATGTTACAATGAATAATTATGGAATGCACTTTGCACACGAGCGTACGACGCGTTCGAACTATTTCCACGCGTAACGCCATTCAGAGTTCATCAACTCGCGATTCAAATTCAAATGAATAGAAAAGTTAAAATTACTTAGTTATAAATAGATATAAAAATATAATATTTTTTTTTTAAACAGAATCCTTTTAAAAATTACAATTTACTACATCTATTATATTTTATAGTAACAGTAAACTAAATATTTTTTAATTAAAAAAAAACATAATATATGTAATGCATTATGCGTTGCATGTGCATTATCTGCATTTTGAATGACAGTTGGATGAACTACATATGTCACCATAGTGGTACAAGAAATTATTTTCCACCTTATAAAATAATCATCTTCCTTGTATGTAAACGTGTGAACAATGAAAGAAAACAATGAACTGAAATGCATAAGAACCGCAACAGCAACGGAAGCGACATTGAAAACCAGGTCACTGATAACCTAGCATTTAACTGTTTCCAGTAAAAAAAAATCTTACAGCAAGCGATAGTAGGAAACTTGAATTCTTTTGTCCGCTGACGAGTTGCTTATTCAAATTTTTAATAATAAATTCTAATATGCATTTTTTGTTATCAGTATAACGTTTATTTCAATGCAGTTCCACGTTTTCTTCTGCGGAGTATTTTTGGCTTTTTTTTCTAGAGTAGGCAGTCAGTAATAATTATGAATTTATAAACCTCAATGCGTTACTGTTCTCAAAATTTCCATACAATATATAATTTTGTATAATCAGTAGTAGACTTAAGATATTCCAGATTATTTTTTTTTATAATTAAATTACATTACTTAAGTACTAATCTAGTCTTTTAAAGTATGTTTAGAACACCTTACAACGCCAGATCAATCCGCTATATCTTAACAAAACAACTGCGTAAATCACAGTCAGTGTCGTCTGTCGCGTTACATTTCACAAGGCAGCCGGCTAATAAATTCATTTAGCGGCAAATAGGTCAGTACACAATAAAATGCATATAAAGCTGTTGGGCCGGTCGAATTGCATCCGTAAATAATAACCGATGGAGACGTCAGCGAAGATCGGTGTCACGCTCCTAGATACATAGAAATGGTTATGCGACACCAACGTTTATTGGAAACGCGTCCTACTATTTTAGCAAGTGGATTTAATAGTACTTTCATCTCAGCGTAAAGCTAAAGTATTATTTGTTAACTTTCTATGTTATAATTGAATTGGCATTGATGATTTAAACACTACAAATAAATTTTATTCGGATAAGTAATTGATTTTTTTTCAGGTTCAAGTTTTATACTGCATAGCAAGGTAGTCAGAGACCACCTAATGTCAAAATGAAATATGGCAGACGGAGTACTGAACTCAACGCCGTGCTTTATCTTACCAGATCAACATAAAAATATAATCATTCCCCCGAAAGGGAATCGAACCACTTACCTGACCACGTTTAAAGTCCGTCACTATCACACTGCGCCATAATGGCCTTGATATTTTGATATTACGTAATATTTTTTCAGGAAGCTTAGAATCGGTTTTGAAATAGTAAATATCAAGATAAATCTCTGCGGAAGTTGCACATTTTCACTTTATAGGTGTAACTAAAGACAGTTTATAGTAGTATTTTTATACTGACGGCACCATACGGTTAAATTAGAATAAGGAAGTGCGATGCGGAACATACACAGTGGCGTGAAAATTTGTAGAAAAAAAGGTTTATTGTTTATTTAAACCCGATAGCATATGTATAGAGTTAAATAAAATTAAAGTTAAAATAGGATTTTTTATATAATTAGGTAGAATTTGGTACTTAAATTATTTTCCTTTTTCTACCTATCACATATTGAGAAACAGTCTAAACCAACACGGCAATAAGTAATATTAAATTGTAAATATATTCCCAATGGAATTCGAAATAACGACCACCGTGGTAAGTTCGAATGGTATATATTGTTAAATAAATATCTTTACGTAGTTGTAATGTTTTTTTATCAATAAAGATACTTTGTTACTATTTCCAATTTTATTGCGTCATGCCTACCGCTCGAATCAGTCAATTTTCATTAGTCGACAAAGGACAATATTAGCAGTAAAAACTTTAGATAGCTTATCACAAGGTCGTTAAAAACCGTCATCGGATAGATACCGCTTATTTAGCAAATAACGATATACAGCAATTCGACATAGTATGTACACGTGAACTATGAACACGCAAAACAATAATAGTTAAGCAACAGATTAAAAATAAATATCAATGTTATCGATATTAAAAATATATTTCATAAAATTGAGTAATTGATAATGTGAAATAAATTACGTAATAAATATTAATATTTTAATAAATTCATTTAATAAAATATGTCGCCAAAATTGTATGTCATAATTAAGTTGTATCATCGTTATAAATATTCGATATAATTTGACATAGCTCGTGTGTCCCTGTACGTGTCCGATAACGCGAATTTTGTATGCATATACATAAATTTTAAGACGTGTATTAAAATTGTTCTAATCATAATATTTTTTATATTAAAATATATTACGATCAAAACAACAAAATGATTTTTATTTGACAAAAAACACTATTATTTCGTGGCTTATTTTAATCTGTTTTCCGTTTTCAGCAAATCCAGTTTTGATCTATATGTATAATATTGCTGTTATAACATTGTTACAAACTGTTTTATAATACGTAAATATACCTACATAATATTTTTATCGTTTCATAATTGCTTACTTTTTACGTTATTCTCTTGGTAATTTACGATATACATCGATAAGCAGACTATCGTAACATTATTATATTACACTTTTACTGATTTAGCATAAACTCACCTCCTGTATGCAACAGCGTGCTAGGGTGCACAGTGCCGTCCTTGTGCAGCAGGACATGTCCCAGCTCCGTGGGTAAATAGTAAGCGTTTCCCTCGTCCAAGCATTTCTGATAACAGCGCGACGTCTGGTAGAAGAGGGCCCATGCGTGCTCCTCGCTAATGTTGGAGTTGAAGGCCTGGAGTATCTGCTGCAGCGTGAGGCAGTCGGCGGCGTCCAGCGCGACCTCGGTCCCGCCGGGCGCCCCGCTCGCTTCTTTGCGCATCATCGCGCTACCCCGCCGCTCCCGGGCCCATCATCAAGTCACACCACTTATAAATATACAAAATATCACTGCACCGGTGTAAACTGTCAATTTATCACTGAAATTTAACGGCGAAACAATTTTATATCAAATCATAACAAAAAGCGTGTACTGTCAACTACACCCCGAAACGTCACTGTCAATGTTGAGTGAAGTGGGTGGTGTAAAATTCCCCAGTGTTGTCGTCGTTTGTGGGTTGGTTTTGCGTGTAGTTCGCGAGAGCGCGTGCGCGTGTCCGCGGCGGGCGGTCACAGTCACATGTACTCTTATCGGCGGCTCGGGCCGAACTAGCGGCCGCACTTCCACTTCGCACTCGCACATCGTTGTCCCTACTCGCTACCAAACGCCGGCTCTAGCTGCTTGATTTCAACCCGTTACACTCCAGGCTTCAATTCAGGCTCCTAAATGGACTAAATGAAACTAAATTATGAATGGACTTTAAGTACCTATGAATATTATGCTGAAAAACATACTGTAGACTTATTTACTCAAAACATTAAGCAATAAACGATTAATTAACGAAGTAAACAAAGTAATATAGAGTGTTTGTTTTTTTACGGACTTGCTAATTTAATTTGTTGTTTACGAAACTAAAAGTAAAGCTGCATAATGAGTTTCTATAATAAACTAGAATTTATCGGTTAAGTAATAAATTGTTTAGTAATCCATATATAGTGGAAGCCTCATTAAATTTGATGTTCAAAATTTTATATTATATATTTAAAAAAAAAACCCTTTATAATAAAAATGAACAACCCGAGCCAGCCAGTTAAAAAGGAACTTGATATTATAGCCGAATTTCTTATTGATATCCTATTAAAAAAAATTCAAGGAGCACGAGTTCGAATCCTAATGACTACTTCTAAAAATATTAATTTATTACAATTTTGTTCTGATTAAAATTATACTTTATAAGCTTAGTTGAATGTGGATATATACATTCTTTAGTGTATTATATACGTAATCTTATCTTATTATTTGTGATAGAAAAACTATTTTCAGAAATCAAATAAGATCAGCATTATCATGTATATTGTATATTTCCTTACACTATTTACCTTGTTTTTATTATCATTATAACCTATAACACTTCTTTTCTTCCACACTTTCGGGTATAAATCAATTCTCAAGGGTGATATAAATCAAATTTTTGTTTCAAACTTATAGAATATATCTATCTATAAGATGAGTTAATACTAACCTACAATATCTGTACCTCATTTATCTTTTATCTTTTATTTGCTAAATTCGTCGTCTAGGCATTTTCAAAGTGTTTTCGACAAAACATACAACATATGAGAAGAAAATCTATTAAAATATTATCTATGAAAAAATATTTTGACCCTTTTAGGAAAATGTATATGGACGATTAATTGATAAGTAATACAATCAATTATTTTTTTAATAAATAATCTGTACTTATTGTTATTCCCACACAAAATATTTGTCAATTGTGGCCTCCGAGTTATTCTGATGTAGATACTTATGAATTTTAGATTTTACTGGAAAGATTCATCTAGATTTGTTTTGTAATTTTTGCGTGAAAGAAAGACACAAACATCCATCTTAACTTTCGTATCTATAATATTAGAATAAGAATACTATGATTCACAACAAAAGTATCAATATTATACGGCGTTGTTATTAAATAAAATAAACATATTTTAAATATTAAAAAATAAACATATTTTAAATAAAAATTTAATTAATTAATTAGAACTATGAAAACAGCATTTTTTACTTTATTAATTTATATTATATCCATAAAAGGGTTCAAATTTTAAGATTGAATGATTGAATTTGAAAATATGTAAATAATAAACGTTTGTTATAAATTACCCACAATTCGGTTGCGTGGACATCATGATCCTTACCATACTACCTACAACGCCACGAGGGCCTCAGCTTCCGACTACTTTAGCTTGTCTTCTTGTGCTATTTTGCTGAGATGATATTTTTATATCTCTTGCTATTTCATCAGTCTCTTGAGATTCCACGTGATGGAGACCAGCCACTAAAATAAATTATATACGGTGCCCAGGGTTTTAAAAACAAAACAAGAAAATTTTCGCACAAAACAAGAAAATTTCATTGAGTTATATGCTATTAGTACTTTGGCATGGTCCTTAATCTATTTTTAGAATAAGAAAATATATATAATGTACAGACACTCTCATTTTCTTTTGTATTATTTGTATAGACAGACATCATTACTGTATGCTTATAGGTTATTTATCGGATCATATACTTTCATATTATCTCTTGTACGGTAAAAAGCTAAACTTATTCAGTCACTAATATAAATGAAAAAATATAATAATTCTACGCGTTTTATCTTAAAGGGTAGAGAGAGCTCAATGCGAGATATTATTTATTGATTTGCGGAACTTAACTCCGCGCTTTGCTTTTTCCATCCTATTCTCCTTATAGATCTTCAATTAGAAAAAGTTGGCCCAAATCAGCTCCGATATTTTTCCAGCGCTTTTGATGACCGTCCATGTTTTTCAATAACGTCCTTCATTCCTTCATATGGGTGGTGATCAAAGCCACAGCGATAGAATCAGATGCAGACTAACTGCGCTACAATATATTATAACAGTTGCTATTTAAGACTATTTATTTATCATACTCTTAATTATGTATAAAAGTTCCATACAAATATGTGTTCTAGACGTGGGTTATGCGATGTGACCACGAAAGTGATACTACGGAAATAATAAACCACGAATACGTAAAGGAATAAGACGATCGATGTCGTTTGTATTGTATGATACAGTTAATCTCTTTCCGTCCTAAACCAGTTTCGATCGCTTGATAAGGCAGTAACACTTTTAAAACACTTGCACTTAAATAAAAATTTGTATTTTATTAAATCAGTCAAATGTTGACACTTTAATCAACATAATTGTCTAAGTATTTTTAATGATTTTAGAAGAAGTCTGTTATTGGGTAGCGTCTTAAATAAGAGATTATCTACAGAAAAAGAAGAAATATAATCATAAAAATGAATCAATGTAATAAAAGGCATGGACTTGATGTCCGTTGTAGTGTTAATTATAATAAAAAAGGAGATTCTTTATTAAATTTCCCATATTTAATTGTGTCCTTCTCTCCTGTCTTTCTTTTACTTTAATATTGAGAAAGAACGTCGCCTGGACATTAGAGTGTGTTAGCGAGCCATTTCTGACCAAATTTTCTAAGTTATGAACTGAATTATCTGAATTGATTACTCGCTTTTTATCCCAAAGAAAACGATGTAAGTATATTTCATATAGATTACAGATGTATATATACACATAATAAAGATATCTAAAACCGTTGTAGTGAAAAAGTCTTAAGTGGCGATCACGAACCAGAAGATGTTCAGAAGGTGAGAAGTCAAGCTCATTGACGATCATGATTTGATGATGGTTATTCAAAATCTATGCCCAGCAATAGTTGCCATACGGCTAAAACGATATACATTAATTGTCACTACAAAATTAAAGAGAAAATAAAAAAAAAATCAATTCTCTATTTTTTTAAATAGACTAACTGACATACTTCAAACAACGTTCTGTATAAAACCATCCAACACAAATGAGCTTATTTGTTTTTAAATTAATGATACTAAAAAATTATAAGTTTTCGTTTTGTATCTTAAGCATCTGCATCATTTGCCATGAATAACCCTATAAAAAGCTATTTTCTTTTGTTTTCACCTTTATTAGTATGTATTTAACTAAATTATCTATTACATTGAATTGAATCCACCATCGGCGTCTTTAGTCACGCTTCTATCGCGCTACGATGCGTTATAACTTATTAAATATGCATTTTTGCTACATCATAATAACAAATGACAACAACTGTATACAAAATCTAGATTAAATGTAGTTAAGTAAATTTTCCTCGACCTCGGAATCGATCCTACGATCGATCGGCCACTCTTGCCACTGGACTGAAACGAGGTCAATATTGCAAGGCTCACAACGGAACACTGATCAAGATATATTTTATGGTATCGAATTAACTAGAATAATATATAAATTATTGTTTTTTTTTAAAAACATTTATAGTTACAATTAAAAGAAAAACAAAAGTGTGTCCGTTCCGCTCCGGCTTGGATTATAAAACAATAGGCAACTGCGTCTCAGACTAACTAAAAATTTTGCATATATGTATGTAAAATTCTTCCATTACCAACTGAGGTATTACCGATTAAGGGTAACGAAAAAGCTGACAGAGCCGATAAGCAAGCTACTGATATATTCTGATATCTTAATAAAATTAAAAGAAAAGTGCAAAAATAATTTTCAATTTTGTTAGGAATATTTTGATGAAAGGTCACGATATAAGGGTATATGGTATAAAACTCGCTCATGGTGCTATAAGTGTAAACGAAAAGGAAATACATAGTATCACTGTTAAGACTTAGTGTAATAAAATAGATGACATTTATCATTTGTTGATGGAATGTGTACGGAGCCACCTTTTCTAAAAACCTACAATATGGATATGAGTATTCTTGCAGAACGATTGTCCATTGATACAGTTGCAATAACTAAATTAATGTATTTATTAAGTAGAGATTTTACGGGGATGATATAGTCAATGCTATGACTATAACTTCCATACAACATAAAGATAAAAAATACCATTTGACTACCTGACATACTGCATACAGTTGAAATAATCTATTTACTTCTTCAATAGATTCATGAGAAACTTTGAAGGTACATACGTTCATCTAGTCATGTAATTGAAATCTCTAAGGAAGGATATTTATAATTCCTCCCCTACGATACGAGTTTAAATAAATATAGATATATTTATTTCTTTGAAAGCACTTCAATTAAGCAGTCCAATAAAGTATATAACGATAGATGTCCTTTAGTATTTTATTAGTCTATTTAACTAAAGTGTATTCAAGATAAAACCATTATAAAAAATATTTATAACATTTTTTTAATATAAAATAGTCATCTGTTTCATAGGTCATCATATGGTATAAACATCGTTGGTAATTAATCTGCAAGACAGTTGGGGAAATACCTCAATACTTGGAGAAGCGAAGCGTACGATAATTTGGTTTAATGTGATTTTCGCTTACTAAATTTTGAGACATGGAAGTCACTTTAATAAATATATATAAAAGTCGAGATTGAACCCACAGCAACGCATTTACAGTCAACATTGTACCACTACGCCACGGTGTCTTATAATAAATATCATTTTCTAACATTACGAAATATATAGCTTGATCCGACTACATGTAACTTATAAACGTAGTCTTGTATTTTCCAATCCAGTAGGCAATATTTCATAAAGGACACAAAGTAGACAAGGTATACAATTAGCTAATGTACAATTAGATTCTCTCTGCCCACTTCCAAAATATGCGGAAAATGCAAAAAAACGTGCAGAAGATCATCAGTGACATATTAATTATGAGATGCGTATACGTAAGGTGCTGCATTCCTGCGAAAGGCATGCGAAGATAATTCATAGAACAAAAACTATACATAACTATAGGCCATCAGCTGTTTCATTCAATTATATAGCAACTGCAACGTAGTCGCGAGTCACAATGAGTGGTTTTTTTACCAACATCTGTCGTCTTGGAACGTTACTAAAATGTGTTGAGTTATTTATAGATTTAACTTAAATAGATGATTGTTGTATTATTAAACTTTTGTTTATAATTTTTTCTAAAGGTTACTTCATTGCAGCGTAGTTAACATGCGCCTGCGCAAGACGTTGGTATGATTAATGTTTATATTTAAAATTTTTATCTTTATTTAATACAGCATGGTAAGATCTAGACACACTATAATATGTTTAGCCAAAAATAAAGTTAATAAAAAAAAAGTAAAAAAAACACTTATACATAGCAAATTCGGCCCAAATGTTAAGAATTGCAAGATATATATGCTCCAATTTTTATAAACACAACTCTAAACAAGTGCTAGTTATATATTAACATTTAAAATCTGTCATTTTTAACACTCAACTACGGATTAAAACTCCATTTCCAGATGACCTTGAAAGTTAAAATTTAGCATCCACATCCAGATACAAACGAAAAATCAAAAACTAGTTAATTCTTATCTTTTGTAATGCCAAAGTAATTTATACCGGGTAGTGTCAAGACACCCCGTTCTTATTAATATAACTGCTTTCAGCACAAAACCAAGACCTTGTATGTTGAGTGGCAAACTCAACGGCGCGCTTCGCCTGACTAAAACGGAATAAATGGGAATCTAGGCCAAAACTAATCCTAACTTGTAAATTTGTTTTAAAGATATTTTAAGGATATTTAAATGATACAAAAATATTACTTGTTATATTTATTTAAAGTCAATACAGTAATTATCATAATAAATTTTATACCAGTCTCTAAAAATCTTACGGGCCGATGCACCTTAAATTTAAAAACTCATTTCTTATAACTTATTTAATGAATTAGAATATATATATTACTAACTTCGTAATGATAGGCATTAATAACCACATTTTATACCTAGGAATGTATGAAATAAATTAAAACACTAGCTCGTTTAAGTTATCTGTAATAATTATAATCAAAAAATGTTAATGAAATGTCATTAGAGTTCACAAAAACATGTTTTTATATAAACTGGTATTTTTTGTAACTATTTATATTTGAAACTTGTGTGATTTGTTTAAGAACTTTTTCAATATTTATTTAATTTTAGAATATTCAAAAATTACGTCACTTGAATTTCACGATTTTTGAATCCTCTTCCTTTCTTATCACGGGTCATAATAGTGAGACCACCGTTGCCAAAAAATGTCACACTTCGGTGACGTCCACCTTAACTAGTGACGTCATTTATGAATAGCCTCTAATATTTATAAGAATAATGATTAAATTCTATAGTTTGTAATACTCAAACTAAGTGCTGGTTATAATGATACTAATACAACAAAGTAAATACTGATGTTAAATATAAAAATATTTTACATAACGCCATTTTTCAATATTAGCCTAAGAACGCAAGTGACCTAACTGAAAATTTCTATATTTTTCGTTTTTACTAATATAAAATCTATTTCAATATTCTATAGTTTCTATAAATCAATATTTACCGAGTTAGGTCTCCTTAATTCATTAAAGTTAATTTTGTTAGTGTAATATAATGTCATTATATAAGTTAGATAATATATCGCATCTTTAGAATTAAAGTGGCTTATCTAAAAAAAAATAAGAAAATGACATTACTGGATCCAATGATGTATAGACGTGTTTTATATCAGTTCTCTTCACGCTTTAACCCGCTTTACGCTTTATCCCGTTTAGAGGCAGCAAGAAATAAAGTGGGAATCAAATCCACATCTAATTCCGTTTACACAGCGGCCCAATGGCCTCAAGATTACTACTTAAGGCTAAACGTACATAGAGTTTCTGTCTCTTTCTAATCGAATAACTAAATAGTGGCTAATTCTTCAATTATTATACAATATTTTTTCAAATATTTAGATAAGGCCATATTAATTGTAAAGATGCGTTATATACGTGTTTCAACATTTTCACTCCTCATCAATTTTTATCTCTAATAACATATATTTAATTGATATATTGCATATTTAATACTAAATAAGTATTTTGTAAATTATATTCAGTTCAGTTTTTAGATTATGGCGCTTCGATCGTGACAATCGTAATCATAAATCACTTCGCCAATGTCACGTTATATGGAAAACACACAACGGAGAGAAAATTATATTTGAATTAAAGATCAAGAAACATTATTGCAGACTTAAAACTATATTTAAATTTAGAATTTCAACAACTTATTTTGTATTAAAATTACAATACATCAACTAAATAAAGTTGAAAAATAAAATTTATTAAAAAAAATCACTTTTTCTTCAAACTCCACAACGGATCTAGGAAATTGAGTGGATCTTTCATATCTCCGCTCTTAAGTCCAGGGGCTTGTCTCATCTCCTCAAAGGACTCTTTGGAAAACTTTGATTTGCTTGAAGTGGTCGGCGCTGCGGGGGACGGGGGCACTGGCGGCAGTATGGACGCTCCACTCGCTACCGACACTGCTTCACCGTTAAAATTGGTTGTACCTGTGGCAAATTAACATTGAGATTTTGCAATTAATTCGAATATTTACATACATACATATATAAAAATATTTTTGTTCTATTTAAATGTATATATGTAGGTACATTCGTTACAAACTTAAAGTAACTTCACGCTTTACCGTACAGGAGGGTATTAAGAGAATCTAGTGTTAAAACACTCCATTTTTTATGTTTCTAAAATTTTATTGATTGACGGAATTTATGCAAGCTGTATTGAATCCGTAAATACTTGTATGCAGTCCAACATAGATCTGCTGCGTCATGATGTCCTCTACTTACGGTTTGGTGTTATAAAAACATGTGTTTTATGTAAATTCATATAATTTTAAGCAATTTATAATGCACTTACCAGAACAAAGCACTCCTTGCGCATAGTATAGTACAGTTCGATACGCGTCCGCCAAGTATTTCGTATCTTCTAGAACATTCGTCCGATGCTTGTACAGATTGATGCAAGCGGCGTCTAGCATATCTGTGAATAAATATCAGCATGTATTTATTGACTAAGAATTCTTAACTGTAGTAGTGATTAAATATTCTATTGTTGTCATAAAATAAAGACAAAAGTTAGTCCTTTATAAAAAAAAATGTATTTTCTTTTTTTAGTTTCACGCTTTTATCCCGTATAGAAGAGGAGACAAATAGGAAAGGCAGTGTGCCAAATCACTCCGTACTTCGCTTTCCACAGAATTCGAGGCAGCGCTTGTTGAGTAGCCGGAACTCAATGACGCACTTTGTCTCACTAAAGCGAGGAAGTGACAATAATTTAAATATAATCCGTCCCCCGAGTGAAAACCGAACCTACAACCGATCGCATTTACATTCAGACGCTGTCGCACTGCGCCACAACCGGCCTCAAATTTGTATTCTTCCTAATACATTCACTGCGCAATCCTCATTCCACCATTCACTCACTTCATCAGTCATTCGCTCCAGCCACTCACCGGCCAGGCGCAGGTCGCCGGCGCGCACCTGGCACAGCGCCAGCAGCAGCAGCGCGGCGGCGGCGCTGCGGCCGGCGCCGCGCGCGCACTGCACGCACGCGCCCTGCAGCTGGTTGCTGAGGCGGCGCGCGTACGTGCGCGACAGCACCGCGTCCGCGAGCAGCACCAGCGGCGGACACACCACCCTGTGCGCCACGGATATAAACGAGATCAATAATCATATCACAGAGATGCATTATGTTTGAAATATTGTATTAAAACTCTTATATCAACAACTAATTCTACTCTCGGTTTATATTGAAAATTACATATATGAAAATATGTTATAATAAGTGCAATAACATATTAGAATTAAATGATTTATTTCTTTTTATTTATGTATTTATGACGTTACCTGTATCATCTTCATTAAAAACATAACCGTACATTTCTTAAATAATTATTTCCACTATAATATAACATCAAAATATACATCATAATATAATCATTGTAATATTTGACAATCTACTATCAAGACAATACGTTGACTACTTCCCGACCAACATCACGACTGCGTGCTGTTACCAGAGCGTTAGCTAAAAATAGTCTTTACATTTACCCGAGTGGTCATCGAACCCAGAACCACTCGCGCTTAAGTCAGACGCTGCTCACTGTACCACGATGGCCTATGAGTTTTTTAAACAATAGATTACTTAAAAAAACAATAATAAAAAAGTAAACAAACTCACTTAGCCGGATACACATTGATCTGATAGTGCACCACCTTGGACACATTCTTTCCCGTCGCTATGGTGATGCGTCTCTCCGTCCAGTGAACAGTGCAGGACACTTCGTCGAGAGTGACGCGCAGACCCGCAGACAGCTCCAGTGATTGACCTTTTGCTGTAGGCCAGTAGGATTTACCTTGCATCTGGGATTTAAAAATATATACATCATTATAATTATATAGAAATTTTACAATATCTGACTTTAAATGTAGTTGTGAGCTCGATTTGTACTCGGGGGAATAGGAAATATACTCGATATTTACATTATGAACACCAAGACAGTTAAATGTCCCACCGTCTAGTGTACAGTGCACACCTCCCCTAAATATGTTAACAAACTATTATAATAAAATAACATTTTTAACTTTAAGAAAAATCATTAAAATTCGAAAGGCTGCTTTCCGCCCGAAATCGAAACATTGCGTGTAGATTGGCAAACTTAACACCGCGTTTTGTATTACTAGAGCGGAAAAGAGAAAATAAATTTAAAATATAATCATTTTTGCGAATGTAAGTCGAACTCAAAACCAATGGCGCCACGATAGAGTCACCTTCATCTATGAATGCTTTTAATAGTGATAATTATACTAACGATTACATATTATTAATCCTTACCTCAATTTCACTCAACAAACAGACAATGCAAGCAATCTTATTCTCCAACATCGCTCTCCAAAAGATAGAATAATCTTCCTCGTCTGGACACTTGGATATCACTAGCGGTATGCACCAGGAGGCCAATTGCTGAAAATTACATGTAAAAATATATTTAAATGGAGCAATTTATATCCTACACTGCCTTTTCTTAAATAAAATATAATTAAAATACTTGTTAATTAAGATAGACCAACTCACTAAAATATATATATGTATTATAGAAAAGCAGATTTTCGCAAAGCAACGTAGTCAGAGACAACCTAGTGTTTAGACATTCCGTTGTCTGCTTTTCCGCATAAAATAGAGACATTGTGTGTTGAGAAGCAAATTCAACGCCGCGCTTTGCCTTACCAAAGCGAAGAAATGAAAATAAGTTTTTCTTACCGCGTTCACAGTCAGACGCCGTCTAACTGCGGCACAATGACCTTTAAATTATAACGAATGGGTTATTTTTATAGCTCAAATATATTTATTTATTTTGTATTACAGTTAGTTTTATGAAAACTATGTTCAAAAAAAGTCTTACAAGCCTAGTTTAAAGTAAGGGTAATATAATAGAAATTTATTTTGAACTAAAAAATACAGATTGTGTATAACCATAGTTAACTAACAATTAAAATTAAATACTCTGAACATATTTAAACGTTTTTTTTATTTTAAATATTTTTACGTTTAAAACTATTTTAAAATTGAAAAATAATATGTATTTAAAAAAGCATGTATTTAAAAATAATATTTACATTACCTTATAAAACGAGGCATTTATATACGCATCGGGATCAGATTTGAGTGTAAGCCTGGAGTCGTCGTAAGGCACTACTTCCGCCAACACACCACCGGATGAATGCTGCATCGCTATATTTTTAGATCTGCTCATGTTTTCTTTGGCCTAAAATATACATTATTATGTATATTTATATATAAATAAATTCAATTATAATCCACTATTTATATTTCAATTAGTTTTTATCTATTTTTTAATATTCTACAAAAAGAGAAACGTGTCTTAAGGAAGACCGAGAAGAGCACGTCTTTGTATATTTTAATATAAAAAAGTTATTAGACTATAATAAAAGAACAACTAACCTGTACATCCTGGAAGATCTTCCACTTGGCGTCTAACACCGTGATGCCGCTGGGCGTCCTGTTCGTCAACGAATCCGTTAGTTTTTGTAAATTCTTCACTTCTTGTGTAAACTGATTTAAGAGACTTGGATCAGAGAAGATGTCTCTTTTCGCGGGTCTCTCTATGACTTCCTCTTTCGACACCTGCTTAACTGGTTCCAATTTTGGTACCGACGTCTTAAAAATCGCTTTTTCTGATATTTGGGGCACATTTATTTGAGGCGTAAGTGGTGTTTGCTCTACGGAGAAGTCTATATCGGATAAGAGATCGAAGGTGGACGGTTCTTTGTTATCTTCTTTGGTTACAGGTTTGGTTTCGGGAACCTCTTTTATAGTATTTTCGTTGGGCGTTTCGTTTGGTTTTTGGTCTATTTGCGTAATCTCTTTTGCTTGGCTTTGAACGATTGCAGTATTAGATGTGAAATTCTGACTATCTACAATTTTGGATTCACTGCTTTGACTGGATATTACAGTTTCTTGGTAATTTTGATTTATAGTAACATTTGATTGATTCTGATTCACTGCAACGTTAGTTACATAATTTGGTTGGGAGTTTGCCGCGTTGTTAGCATAAGCGTTTTGTTCGGCGACATTTTCTTTAGCATTTGTAACTGGAAAGGAAGAAAAATAAATAAAACTAACATCTCTTGTTGTTTGATAACGTTTATTCCCATAAATATCACAAAGATCTATCTACAGACTCTACTGGAGAAACATAAAACGAATAAATATATAACACTTACATTAGTAGTCACAACAAACTCTTACCTTGGTTGTTAGAATACGTAACACTCGAGTCGTGAAGTTGCCCAGACTGCATATACGTGGAGTTGTTCATGTTGGCGCCATAATTAGTGGTGATTTCCACGGATTGGGTGACAATTGGTATTTCATTCGCCTGGTTAGTCGTGGTCAGGTATCCGTATGGCAAGTTGTAGTACGTAGCATTATTGTCGGAGGGCATTTGAGGAGTTTCAGAGGGCGACTGCACAGTTTCACAACCACCCGCACTAGTGTACATGCCGGGAGCAGCCCAGTTCTGATCTTTGCCCGTTTGCTCCACATTAGCATAATTAGAAAACGTATTTTGCGATCCGTAGTTATAGTCGTAGTTGCCGCTTGAAGTGTTAAATGTATAGCCGGGATGGTTTTGATACATCTGTCCGTAATTAGCTTGATCTGTATACTGAGTTTGTGTGAACGTTTGTTCGGGGTAGCTTATCGGTATTTGGCGATTGAAATTTTGGTAATTAGGAATATTTGAAGACAGAGCTTCACCTTTCGCGTGAGATTTTATGGGTTTATCTAGTGCATCTAGTTGGGATAGATTCGGATCTGGTACTGTGTACGCCTGTCCTGCGTTAAATGCTTGGGAATTCGTTGTAGTAGTGACAGTGAGGCCGTCTGCGCTTGTATAAACGTAGCCTTGAGATACACTCTCGTATCCAAGTGAATACGGATACTGGTGATCAGTACTGTAACCGGATACGGTTGGTATTGCGCTGGAGTTCGGGATAGAAGTAGGAAGAGAATTGGGGATAGAACTCGGGATAGAATTTGGAATATTCTGCATGGGATTAGAGTACTGCGGTACGTTTGGCATCGAACTATTCGGCATTGAATACGGCATGTTAGGGTTTTGCAACTGATTTGCTACGTTTTGGACAGAAGTTTGAATATTTTGCATTGGATTGGGCAAATTTTGCATCGGATTTTGAACATTTTGCATGGAGCTTGGAATATGCTGTATGGGATTCGCAACGTTTTGCATAGCAGGAACACCAGGTTGCATAGAATTGGGAATATTTTGAGGAATGTTCTGCATATTTTGCATAGGATTAGTAATATTTTGCATAGGGGAAACACCACCTTGCATTGGATTCTGCATATTTTGGGAAGAATTTTGTATATTCTGCATGGGATTAGCAACGTTTTGCATAGCAGGCGTACCGGCTTGCATTGCGTTTGGAATATTTTGGTTGGGATTCTGCATATTTTGCATGGGACTTGCAACGTTTTGCATTGCAGAAACGCCAGCTTGTATAGTACTTTGCATGTTTTGATTCGGATTTTGCATATTCTGCATGGAATTCGGTACCGAGTAAGGTATATTCGGTTGCATATTTTGTCCCTGACTCATATTGGGTTGTCCATATTGGGGCATTGGATCGCTAGTGTATGGATAATTCATACTATTCCCAGTTGGAAGAGGGGACTCTACAAGATTTGTATTAGAGTTTTGACCGGCACTGCTGTACGTCGCCATATTGGGAGTAAACGATTGAGGATATTGGACACTATAGTGGGTTTGCGCATATTCGCCACTGTAATTATTAGTGTCAGGTTTCGCCGAAATATTCATTTGAGCGAAACTTGTGTTAAAATCTTGATTAACTTGATTATATTGTGTATTGGGATCGGCTTGGCCTGGCATATAATTTTCACTGTAGTTATTAAACTGATTTTGAATGGGATTTTGGTTCATATTTGGATAAGGGGCAGGACTTTGCGAATCAGTGACTGCTGTGGAATTATTTTGTAGCGTAGCTGAATAATAGGGATTCGTGTATATTTGTGGGTCGGGCATTTGAGAGGAATATTGAGGGGGCGTGTAGGATGAGTAGCTATAGTTTTCCTCTGGCTTGCTATACTTTGTCATGGGATAAGCGTAGCTAGTCTGTGGATTGTAAGGGTCATTTTCGGGTGGCGCGTACGGGGTGTACTGTCGGGAGTAGGGATTCTGCATCATTTGCATCCCTTGCGGCATTACTACGCCATCTGGCAACGGTTGAGTTAGTTCTGTGGCTGTAAATAATTATTAATTTTATAATTATTACGTAACAAGATTATTATTTATTTTTTTACTAATTATATTTTTAATAAACTCTTTTTATTATAGTTTATGCTCTACTATAATTTCTTTCTAGCTAGATAACTAACTAACTAGTTAGTTCTACTCTAATTAGTTTTTGCGACTTTCAAACTAACAAGATGATGAAATAAATTATTTCTTTCTCAATTTACATAAATAAAATATAGAAACATTTTCAATACATATAAACATATCTCACCTTCTGACCCAACAGGCGTCGGTCTCACTGAAGTCGGATATATCGAATCTGGATAGTATGACTCAGGGGGCGTTTGATCTGCTGGTACTGTAAGTAAATTAAGTCGTTATTTATACTTTTTTTAGCTTCACACTTTCTCCCGCATAGCAGGGTAGACAGAAAGCACCTAGTGTCAAGACACTTCGTACTCCGCTTTCCAACGAAGTCGAGACATTGCGTGTTGAGTGATGGAAATCAACTGCCGGTCGCGTTTACAGTCAGATGCTGTCACACCGCGCTACGGCCGGCGAGATAAATTACTTGATTGATTTAATTTATAACTTAAAATCTAAATCAAGATCAACATGGAGTTCATTAGAAACAGCTAAATTAAAAATATTTAACAATTGACAGTATAAAAACAATGATATATTAGGCATTACGCAATGTTATACAAAATTTTTTTATAAATGTTTTACCTCTGCCGGAGTAGCATTTTCTTCATTCCTACATAATTTTATCTGATAGATATACAAGAAAATAATCTTTTTATATCCCAAAAATACGACATATGCCAGTGTGTTTATTTTATTATTTTAATATACTTCCAATACCTAATTTATGAAATATACATTGACTTTCTGCACGTCGTCCAAACACAAATTTTACGTACAATTTTATCTATTTACATCGGGTATGGTACCTCATATCCTCGGTAGGGAAAATAAATATGTTTCTAGAATGATCCGCGAGACTATAGAAAAATAAAAACATCCTAGTTTCAATAGAGAATATAGTTGGAAATTTTGTACCACCTAGGACTCAAAATAAACAAATAAAATAAAATATACAAAATCAAAGTCTCAAATCAGCAGCAGTCAGCTCATTCTGGAAGAATCCAGGGTAGTTCGCGAAGCAATTAAGAAACGGAAGGCGGTAGATTGACATTGGTAATTTTTATATCAACCGACAGACCACGCACTTCTGTTAAGTGTTCGAGACAGCAGATTTTCAAAAATGTATTTTCGTATACATTGGTTTTTAATTTAATTATACTAAACTTTATAGATGTACATGTAAAAATAACCCACCTTGTGGTACCTGGTTCCTGCTAAGCGATCTATTCTTCATATACGGCAAATAGTCTTTCAATTTGAGAGTTCCCCCACTACTGGGCGTGGGAACACTGTCGAGAACCTTCGTTGGAGCCGGCTGGTTGGCTGATGTAGCTGTTATAGTCGCTGGCGCTGATGTAGGGGCTGGGAAGGAAAAGTGAAAGTTTAGATATAAACTAGTGAATGCCCGCAAATTTGAACAAAATATTTTAAATTAATATAACAGTCTTATTTATCGATCGATTCAAATAAAAGAAACACTACGTGTTTAGGGTATGGCAAGATAGTGAAAACTGCATTTAAATGGGTTCAGCCGTTTTCGAGATTAGTGTACACAAACGCCCAAACAAAGAGACATATAGATAAACATATAAATAATTGGAGTCATTGTTTTGCATTGTTTTGCATTTATAATTTGCCCCAATATTAATTTTCCACGTAATATCCATCTATAGATAGTGATCAACTACATTTTTTATATATGCATGGATTTAATGTTTGATTAATTCACGTTTAATCGTGCATAGCATAAGTCTATATTTATGACATAATCGTGATTCCATTATATCATAAATATATTCTTATATTTGAATATAATCTTCAAAAACACACGAAAAAAAAAACACACGAATTTAAATAAAAATCCTAATTTTCAGTAAAAAAAATCAATTTTTAAGTAGTAACCATTAAAATATACTGATCACGTATTCATAGTAGATAATATAAACATGAGATAGAAAGTGGAGGGAAAGAGAGAGAGAGAGAGAGAATGTAAAAGAGAGAAGGAGACAGATATGCGAAATGGTAATCAAGTGTATTATTGTTCTTATGAGATTTTTTTAACTTCACGCTTTTTATCGCGGTAGACAGGAAGTGCCGTACTCCATCTTCTGTCCAAACTCAAGACATTGAGCGTTGAGCGGCAGAGCTCAACTGTAGGCGCGTACCCTTCTGCCCGTCGCAGGAGTGCAGGTGCGCGCGCTCCTCGCGCTGCACCTGGCACACGGCGCGCGCGCGCGACAGCAGCGAGCCCACGTTGTGCGCCAGCTTGCGGTAGAACTCCAGCCCCTTCTGCGACTTGCCCAGCAGCTCCGCGTGCGTGTCGTACGACGTGGTCAGCGCTACACACACACACACACACACACACACACACATATATGAGGAAACACTTCTACCCGCATGATTCCCTAGTGTTTCTTAAATATTTTAAGAAGCACTAGGGAATCATGGTTTTGGTATTTTAAAAAAATACAGTAGTACGCACTGTTAACTTCTTGCAAAATTCTTTTATTACCTACATAGCATGTGGTGAATTTTAAACTAGTATACTTATATATTAGATTTTTTAATTAATGTACCATTTAAATATTTATAGAAATACATGCATATTTTTCATTGCACAATGGTAATTTCATAAGCAATAAGGTTAATCCCATATACAACTTTATCAACATAAAATCATTTATATTTCTTATTTAAGTTTTAAAAACGCATTTTTTGTTAATGAAAAGAAATATATAAAATGCAAAAAAAAAAATTTAGTATAGATTAAAATAATATCTAAAGAATCTATTTATCACAAATTTGTATAATGACAATTAACCACTGTACTTCATTTAAGTACCCAAAATATATATATATATATATATATATATATATATATATATATATATATATATATATATAATAATAATATAATTACTTTTTGTATAATTTACGATATTAAATATTACATATAAGTTCATAATAACACATTGATAATATTTTTTTTCAGCTTCACACATTTATCCCGTAGAAAGTAGCTCATGTCAAGACACTCCATAATTCGAGACATTGCGTATACCCGATCTGGAAGGCTTATAGTGGCGGACCTCTACGCCGTACTCTGTCTTTACCAAAACAAGGAAGTGAAAATAGTTTAAATATAATCACTCCTCCGAGTGGGGATCGAACCCACAATCGATCGCATTTACTGTGAGACGCTGTCCCACTGCGCCACGACCGGCCTCAATATTCTAATAATTATAATTTTAGTAATCACCGTTTATGAGTCCCTCGCGTTTCCTCAGCACGTCGGACAGCATGCGCCGGGACTCGCCGTACGCGGCGTACAGAGACGTCAGCTTGTTTATTATGTTCTCCTGAGCTGCTAAGTTTTGTTCTATTATTTTAACCTGTAAATAATATATAAAATTATTAAAATTATTTACTCTGATTTCTGCTAAATTCAAGACATCGCGTGATGAATAACGGATCTCAATAACGCCCTCCGTCTTACCAGAGTGAGGAAAAGACAATAATTTAAAAGTAATCATTTCCCCGTAAGTGAATCGAACACACAACGGATGGAGTTGTCAGTCAACCCCACTGCTTCACAACCGGCGTCAACTTTGCAAAGAATTTAATATGATTAATTAATAAAAAGAATGCATAAAGCAATCCTAATCGATTTCAAATAATATTACAGGTTCCTCTAGAGCAGGGTTTACCAATTTTATTTTTATAATGACTACTTTCTTGATTTAATTCTTAAATAAATGAACTTATAGATAGCACGTTCTATTAATCTACGTATAAGTTATTTATTTTATTATCTATTTTCATTTCATATATAAAGTTGATTGAAATATTCAGTCTAATATAGACTAATAAAAAATAAATTCCAATATAAAAGTAAATACCGTAGGCGTATGTTTCTCCAGCTCCTGTTTAAATATGTCCTCAGGCGCGTCGTGCGGACGCGCGAGCAGCACCGCGGTGACGTCATCGGCCGCGGCGGCGGCGCGCAGCTGCTGCATGAGCGCATCGCGCTGTCGCTGCATCTCGCGCGCCTTGTTCACGACGTAGCGCATTTCCTTCATCGTTTCACGGTCTAGACCTTCTGTTGAAGGACGTTCGTGTTTTGAAAAAAAAAAGTAGTTTCACACTTTATCTCGCATTGCAGAATAGTCAGATACAACCTAGTGTCAAGACACTCTGTTACATTTTAAATCATACCGTGATTTAAGTAATTAAAAAAATATCATCCAAATTTTTACTTTGGTCTAAGTGTTAACATTATACGAAGGTTATTACAACAAAATATTAAATGTAATTAAATCACAAGTAACATTAATTGGTATGTTACCTAAGTTAAGAATCTATATATTTGATCAAATAAATATATATAAAATATCTGAACTAATTAAAATAAAATTTCCTATAGTATTTATTTTCAAATTAGAAACACTTAAAAATAACCATAAATTGATTATAATTGTTTTTATGTGCAGTGCAAAAATATTATTTTTATTCATATTCCTGATATAACCCCCCTAACAAGCTAGCGGGTTACCTGGTGTTAAGTTATTGCCGCTGCCTATGAACATGAACATAATGCCGGTCGTGGCGCAATGTGACAGCGTCTGATTGTAATGCGATCTGTTGTAGGTTCGATCCCCACTCGGGGGAGTGATTATATTTAAATTACTTTCACTTCGTCGCTCTGGTAAAACAAAGTGTGGCGTTGAGTTACACCACTCAACATGCAATGTCACAAATTGGATGGAATACGAAGCACGGAGTGTTTTGACACTAAGTACTTTCTGTCTACCTTGCTATGCGTGATAAAAGCGTAAAGCATCTACAGCGCTAGAGGAATTATCATTGCGCCGGCGGTTTTTAAAAAATATGTTGAGTCAAAACTAAAACTTACCTATATTGTCAATACTCGGTATTTTACTTTGCAATATATGCAACGGTTGGGACAACAGTCTCAAGTTAGTGATATGTAGCGTCATGGCCTTGTGTAGCACTTGGTTGCTCTCGTTGGTGCGGGAGTGCGCCTCTTGGTACTTGTGGTACTCCCGGGATATCTCCGTTTGCACTATTGAGGGGGGACGCGGGCCCATTTGCTTTTGAAACTCTTTCTCTTTCATTGTTTCCTCCTATACAAATAAAATATGTTTTTTTTTTAATTTTTTATTATTCATATATTAAATGTAAAAGCTTATATCGACGGATGTATGTATGTTTGTTCCTCTTTCTTACAAAAACAACTAACGTTACTCAGTAGGAGTAACGAAATAACAGAGCTGGATGAATCAGTAATAGAATGCAATGTGCATTCTATTACTGATTCATCCAACTCTGTTACTATTAACTCTGTTTATAATGATTTTTTATAATTTGATCTTATAACGATAAATATCAAGTATTGAACTGCATTTTATTAACACACCACACGGGTGAAATCGCAAGCGGAATCTAGTAACTTATATAAAAATCAATTCTCATTACAATAACATCTTTGATTTTAGCGATTTTTATATAATTCAAATGAAACTATTTTAAACGGACTAATCGGGTAAATTTTGGTATTCGAAATTACATGTTTAAAAACCTGACGTTTCGAACACTACAGTAGTCCGTGGTCACAGGTACACACTATAGTATGCGATTAATCCGTTTAAAATTGTTAAATTTAAAAATCTCATTATATGAATATATAATTTTTAACATATAAAATGGTTCGAATCAAAAATATATAATAGTTTTGAACTAAGTATAAATATTCAATCATTCTATATAATAAAAGGTTTATAAACACAGAAATTAAATATTTTCTATTATAATACATTATTTAAAAATCATAAATTGGTTTTTGTACCTGTATAAGCGATTTGATTTCATCCAATGAATGTTCCACATCACTGATAATCTCAGCAAGGCTGTTCATAGAATCCACTAAGACCGGAATTATTTCCCCTTTAGCGTTCATTGCAGCGCATCTATCAACTATCTCTTGAGGAATTCTGGATATTAACAATATACACATTTACAATACAATTTATGTATAAATATTAACAATACAATGTATATAACATTGTAATATAAATAGCTAAATTAACAATCAGTTTATATTTTAGTACGCATTGATTCTTTATTATGTATAATAATAATTTTAAAAATGTCAAGAGGCATATAATTACATCTAAGACAATATTTAGGATTGGGTTCTATGACTTCATATGCAATATTTAAAAGTTTTTTTTTCTAACTCAAGAAATTAGTTAAGAGTAATTTATTTTAACAAACGAAATAAAAATGGGTGACTAAAAAAGAAATAGAACGAATTATTTAATCATCTATTTTTTAATTAAAGGATTTCCTTAGAACTAAATTAATGCTATTTATATGTACTTAAATACAAATTTGGCATAATAAGGATTGTATAGATAAACTAATTAGCTGTAATTTTTATAATAATGTATTAAATATATATTTTCGTAAAAAGTGACGTACCTATTGCTAAGGCATTGTTTAAAATAAATTAACCTTTAAAATAAACACCCAACGGAACTAGTAATATACAGAAATAAGCATCGTATATTCTAAATTATCATGATATATTATAAGATAAAAAGAGTACACTAAATAAAGCAGTCCATAGAAAAAAAATTAAAAGAAAATTTATATCGACAATTGGTTAGTTTTATGTTAATCTTTAACATATTTTTTTATAATAAACATTAAATAAAACCCATTCACAATCGTTAAAAAGTCAAGATTTAAAAATTTTTATGTAGCTTTACATAAAAATTTTATCAGATTACCTATTTCGCTTTAGTGTATATCAATACAAGGTGAATGACCACATACTAAGAGGCAGTGTTAACAATCTGATAATGAAAAAACAAATATACCTTTCATATCTTTAGCGTCATAACATTATAATAATCATATATAATTAATAAAATGATAAAAAAAATACTTAAATTTAAAAAAAAAACTATTATTTTTGTATGTTCAGTTCTCACAATAAAATTCATTTTTTTTCAGCTATTTCTCACAGGCAGACAATATCTAGTGTGAAGGCACTTTAGGATTCGTACTCCACTAGGTGAATGATTATATAAAATTATTTTAAATATTAATATCCTCGCTTTGATAACATATAGTGAGGTGTTAATGAACAAAGAACAAATGTATATTTTAAGTTTTTTCTACCCCAAAAATGTTCTATAAACTTCTTACTTAATAAATTAATAGTACCAAAATAAAAGAAATAAGCCTTTTATAATATTTAAAAAATTCACATACTTTTGATCTGATTCCAAAACATCCAACTGGTCCAGCTGCAGGGATGACATGAACTCTGTCAATTCAGTATTCTTTGCGTCAACTTGGTTACCAATATGACGTAACAACTTAGCTTTCTCCTCAGAGTACATTGATGACGCCTCATGAGCCACCATCGGTACCAAACGCGAGAAAATATCAGGACCCGCCACCTAAAAAACATTAGAAAAGTTAAGTTCCCACATTCTATACAAAGTCAATACATTGCAATTTGTTTAGCGGAAATCAACGCCGCGCTTTGCATTGCCATTGCAGAGTAATGACAATAACCTTAATTATGCGTAACATTAGATGTTATATAATGAATAAAAAATATACAAGAAAAAAAATAATACATACCTCAGTGTCGTTGAAATTAATAGCCGCAGCAGTAACAAGGCACACTGGTTTTAAATCAGACAGCATATCTTTTTCTGGTACCTCTTCATGATATATAAACTCATTTTCATTCTTTGCAGCTTTCCGCTTACCTTCCACTACATCATTGGTAAAGGTCAAAGCTTCTTGGGTTACTTGCACAGGTTCTATATATTTAGATAACTTCCTTGCTTCCGCCAGCTTGTCAATTGCTTGTTGGTAAAATGCAACTCTTTCACCCATTTTTTGCTGTTCCTCTGCATGCATACCTGAAAATTGTTAGTAATGATAGAAAAGTTGAGTATTAGTGAAAAAAATTATATTAATTTAATAAAAATATTTTAATCCAAATTCTAATTTGTGTTGAAACACAAATTAGAATTTGGATTTTAGTACTTCATATAAAAATAAATTCCTTGTATTAAAAAAAAATCTAATTAAATATAAATTTTGCAATGAGATTGACAGTGTTTAAAGTTAAACCACAATTCTTTAAGTTTCTTACAAATTAAAATATGTATATATTATTTATACTAACCTTGATACAGACAAACAATGCAACCAATATAAGATAACTTAAAAGACAAGTAGCGATGCCAGTAATTGTATAATTTTGTTCCAATGATCTCATGAATGTTATCAGTGCCAGTAGAAGGACCTAAGTGGGCTAAGGAGTTTTTGTAATAGTACATAACTTGAGTTGCTACAGAACCTGTAAACAATTATTAATACTAAGATATATACAAAAACAAACAGCAAATATAATATATATAGTTAACAAGTAGTTCCTGCTTATACATTAAGCATGAAGTGAATAATAACAAAATAGGAATAAAAAACAAAACAACTCAAGTAATTATATAATAATAATAAATTATATATTTTCTTATTATTATAAAAATGGCACCAAAATTCCTTAATATCTACATAACATACAATTATTTTAATATTTAAACTAGCATTTAAGAAACTTTTTTTATATAAAATACTCATTTTATTTGAATAAATTAAATAAATGATACCTATAACACTAGGTTTTCTTGTATCTTGTATACTTTTATCTAGAATGCATTCTTGAGCTTGGGCAAAACAAATTTCTTGCAATAGCTTAAGAATATCACTTGAGACATCAGCTCCTGGAGGCTGTGGATACCGTTCTCTCAAAAATTGGAAAGCCCAAGCAGCATGTTGGTAATGTTGACACGCAGATTTAAGACTATCTGCTGTAGTTCTAGGTTCAGAGGAACCAAGCTGAGTGTGTAAAGCTCCAATGTTATACAGTATACATGCCATTTCAAACTTTATGTCTGCTAAAGAACAGCTCATGTTGGCATACAAGTCTTTCCTATAAAAATAATACTATATATTAGAATCAAATTGCTAGTTATGTCCAAGTATGTAAGTAATGGGCAAACAATATTTATTTTGTAATATTTCTTCAGCAATAAGTAGTTCTATTAATTATCAAATATAGTATTTTTTTAGATGTACTTTGTTTTTATTCAATTATCATATAAGATTAATATACAGACACAAATGATAAGAAGAATGATTCATAACTACTATTATGCCTTGAACTAGGTCATAAAAAAATCAATACACAAGAGTTAATTCAATTGAATTTCATATTACCATGCAAAAGTGCAAGCGACAGGTTGCCCTTTTCCCATAGGAAATCGACTTTGTATTGCTCGAAGTTGACAAAAATATCTTATAATGGAATTAAGTCCCGTCGTGTCACTGGTAGGCCTAACGGCCGCTGACCTTAAGCCTTCCAGCTGATGTATTTCGTTTCCATAGCTGTCAGGATCTTCTCTGTAGGCTTCTGCTATATACTGCAAATTGTCAAATTCTTAGTAAACAAAGAAAGCAAAAGAAAAAATCTTATCAAAGAGATTACTTACTTGTTTAAGTTTTGGGCCAAAATGCGTATTTTCAGTGCTTATTTTAAGCTCGAAACTGAGCAAAGGCAGTTTAGGAACTGCCTCCATATTTCTGTTCTATGTTCCTGAGTATTATAACTTCAAGTATTTGGTTGAAATAAATTTCATCATAAATTGGATTTCTCTAATTGTTAGGTATAATAAACTGTCATTTTTTGTTTGGATGAGTGGTGATCTGTGCAGATGTAGATAGTATTTTCTAACTTGTCATGTTAAAAAAATAAAAAAGAATCTTCAGTCAAAATAAAAAAGTAATTTCAGATAAAAGTAATATTAATAACTGAAAATTTAGTTAACCATTAAAATCAAGTTATTTTGAGTTTTAGTTTCTCTATCTACCTAATCATTACTTCACGTAAATGTTATTTATTAAATTAAAATTGCAAATATTTCAGCATAAATCTTGTTTTAAGCTGATTTTTTTATAATATTATAAACTTTACTACGTAACTCAAGGTGGTGAAAATATTTTGTAGGATTACATTATTTAGCTAATTTTATTATTTGTAGATTTTACTAGAAGATTCTTTTTTATTTCGCTTGGCAACAATTGTGAAAACTGTCATATCATATTGATTGTATTATTTTCGAGTAGGGGAGCCAACCTAAAATTATACATAGGAAACAAGAGAAAGCAAATGAGACAACCTATCTGTCTCTTTTTTTGTGCATGCGTAGTGAATAATTGTAATTATTAATTAAATAATATTACTGTTTAATTTAAAGTACATTAATTTAACCCAATAAAATGACAATTACGTGTATTGTGTGTAAAAAAGAACCTATTCCTTTCGACGATAGTCGAAGTTTTCATAAGTAAGAAATTTTATTTTTAATTTTGCAAATATTGTTGCTAGCACATAATATGTTAATAATATATTGAAGGGGGTATTTCATGCTACTTATTTCCCTTTCCTTTAGATTTCCTAAGGATAATGAATTGAAGGCAAAATGGATGAATGCTATTGGAAAATTTTCCATTAAAAAAACTTCAAGAATTTGTAGTGATCACTTTGATGTAATATCATATCATGATACTGATGGATATACAACTTTAAGAAAATTATTACCAAATGCTGTACCTCGCATAATATCAAGCCAAGAAGTACTACTAGATGTTACCAATAAATTTACCGAAGCTAGTGACAAACCTGTATGTGAATATTTCCAAAGTACAAAAAATCATCACAACATTATATAGCTTATAAATAATTAAAAAAGAAAAATTAAGTAATTACTATAATACATTTAATAAATTATTTATTAATGAAGTATTATAATATGAAGTATAATATGAAGTATTATTTAGTTATTGTTATAGTCTCAAATGTTCGAAGTATTTGAATAAAAAACGCATCATGAATTTCTTTGCGTATTTGCAACTAAACAAAGATAAATATCGGCTTCTCAACTCTCTTATTTTTCCTCTTTTATTATTTGATGGACACTCGTGTACAGAGTCTAGCCTATGGGCGCCGTACTCTATGTAAAACAAGTCTATGGTTATTCTTGTATGTTTACATATAAGAAGGTCCGCTTTTAGTAGTTATTAATTGATTACTAAATATATGTAGTTCCTTTAATGTATTAACGATAAACTTACGGTTTCTTTAATAATGAAGTTGAAAAAAGTAAAAGCCGATATTGAGGTGGGCTATTTAATAAGTTAAATTATGAGAAATTCTATATCGTATATATGTATAAAATAATCGTATTATGCTTTTACTATAGTTATCACATTATAGTCGTGTTATAAGTATTAGTTAAATGCTTAATAGTAAATTATTAAACAGGAACCTCCGGTGCCTATACCTCCTCAAGCAGAAATCATTGAAGCTGATTTGTACAAGCGGTCTTATTTCGGACCTGATGTGCCGACTTTAGAATTAGAATGTTGGGAGGAAGAACTTTCCGAAGCTCAACTCCAGGCCTACAAAAATGCAGATGATGAATATAAAAGTATTCAGAACAAGCTGGATGTTATAGTGAAGGACACAGGTGGAGAGATTGTATATAATGGTGACCAGTTCACCGCATATCAGTTGCTTGGCAAGTAAGTGTTATGTTATTTTTATTGCTAATATGCAATTGTTTTATAAATATGCTGAAAGTATAAATACTTGCATATACTATATATTTATTTATCTGATTTTTGTTTATAATAATATTTATATTATATTTTTAGATACTATTTTGTTGAATTTTAGTATTTGTAAGATCTGCAATATATATTAATAAATAAACTAAAACAATATTCAAATGTCAAAAACGATGCCTGTTTTTCTTTTAATGTTTTTATTAAATTTTTAGGCAACCAGTACTTAAGGATTTAGAAAGGCAAAGTGCTGAAATTATAAGATCTCGTTCCCGTTCTCTGTCTATTTGTAAGGATAAAGATAGTAAAGAAACTAAGAATAGAAGAGGTAAATGTATTTGATATCAACAAAACTATTTTTTATATAAATGATGTAACAATTTGTTTAAAAAAATACTCTAAACAGAACACACATCAAATTACTTCCTCTTTATTATGTTCTAGTAAGGACATCAAATAGGAATAATCTTGAAAAATATTATAATGTAAGAAGTGTTCATTGATTGATCAATCAATCAATTGACAAATAAATATTTGAAGTAGTGCTAAAATAATTTTAATTTTTTAATTTAAAAAATATATGTTTAATTTATAAAAGATGCCTATAGTTTATAAAGTATAAAATAATTTTTGTGATAATATAAGGTCGCCCCAGAAAGGCGAAAGAAGAGGATAGAGACTACTCACCATCCTCTGATAGGGCCAAGTCGCCTGAGAACCGTCACAAAAAGAAAAAGAAGGATAAAGATAGAAAGAGAGAGGATAAGAAAAAAGAGGATGAGAAAGAAACTAAGACTAAAGATAAAACTTTGGCTCCTTCAAGTAAGTATTTTATAACTATATAAGAAATTCATAATGTGATACCATCGAGGTGCTGGCTGAGAGATTATGATTGTGTAAATGTTTATTATAGGTTCTATGCCCTCTGAGGGGTATGTTTAAATAATTTCAAGTCCAAAAAATATGGTAAAACATAAAAAAAGTATATTTATATTTGTGTATTACTTGTTATTTTAATGATTTTCAATTTAATAAAAAGGACTTTAATAATTTACTGTCCCTTGAAATAATGTTTCCTATAAAAGTGAAGTAAATTAAATTGATTAAAATATAAAATACTTACATTTTATGAAGTCATAACTAAATATAAAATATCATATCTTACATATGTTCATAATAGTAATTTGGAAGTTAAGATAAATATAATCTTGTAATTTTCAGATGTACATAGTGTTGTGACTAATGTTAGACCATCTGAAGCTACTGCGATTGGTGGGTTGCTAACTGGAAGTGCTACAAAGACAACTGCTATAGTTGATCTTACTAAGGAAGATGGAAATAAGAACATAGCTGATTCTAGAGAGGTCTCATTTAATAAGTTACAAGGTAATGTGTATATATAGAATAAAAAATAATTTAATGATATTAAAATGTTTTTAATTAACAAATCAATTAGGTTTTCAAATGTAAACTTATAAATAATAACATAGATACATAGTTCAGTAATCCACTGATGTTATGATATAGTTTTATTATATATAACTCTTTTTCTAATTTCTATAAATCAAGAAAATGTTTAAAATAAGGCCTTTCGTGGTGTAGTGGGACATTGTGAATTCAATTCCCACTCGGGAAAATATATCTTGACACTAGATACTTCCTGTCTACCCTGTTATGTGGCCTAAAAGTGTGAAGTTAAAAAGATTAAAGTAATTAATATTTTAATTACTGGATGTAATTCTTAATAATAGAATAATACCAGAGTTATTTTAATTGATGTTATACTAAAAAATTTTACATATATTTATTTTTAAGAAGAAAATTAAACAAAAGGAAAATTAAAAACAATGCAATTGTAATTAACAAACAAGACTCAATATTTGAAATTTCATTTCAGGTAAAACTTTCCCATCACTAGTAGTGGTAGCCCGTCCCTACCTCCGCTCCAAAGAGACTTCACCAACATATGATAGAGCAGCTCTGGACAGCAAAGTGAAATCAGTTCTCATTCATACTTCAGTGAAGTTCACCGAGTGGCTGATACAGCAGGGTCTGGTTAGGTCTGAACAATGGTGTGCTATACATGCAGGAAATAAATTGAAGTTAGGTGAGAATTTTATAATTTTTAACCCCGTTGTTACTGACATTTTCGATTTATTTTTTTGATTGTGAATCAAACTATGTGCACTTTTTTACATAAATATAAGTCTGGCTTACTACATGTTGGCGAAGAAATGCAGAAATATTTTTTTATAATATCTATGTCACAAATATATTCACGCTATTATCCCGCATGGTAGGCTGACAGGAAGCACTTAGTGTCAAGACGTGAATATTCCGTGTTGAGTGGTGGCACTCAACACCCCGCTTTGTTTTATAAGAGAGAGAAAATGAAAATAATTTAAATATAATCATTCCCCAGAGTGGGAATCGAATCCACATCGGACAGCGTTTACAGTCATACGCTGTCCCGTTGAGCTGCGAACAGCCTGTATATTTATAAGGTTTTTAAAATAATTATAAAATACATATTCACTTTCAGGCATGTACTCCGATGTATCCAAATTCCCATACTCTGGCGGCTATGTGTGGATATCAGAATGCTGTCCGACCCGTTTCGTCTCAGTTTTCTCAAGCTCCATCTTTGAAGGGGCCACCTTCCCTCCAAGTGTGCTACTCAAACTAATTTACCACTGGGCATGTCAGACTAATGTCCAAAATGTCGTTCAGTGGGTAAAAGTGGATAATTTATATGTTAAAGGCCTATTTACATGGCTAAGGGCGATATGTACGTCGGCCATTCATCAGCATATGGGTTTGTTGGGTGGTCAGGGGAAGAAAGTTGAAGTGGGTGTTATATCACTGGGTACGACCAGCCACGATGGTACTCAGAGACAGGTGAAGGTGGAAGTGCTTGGCGTTTTGGATCCAGTTGAGAAATTGGTAAGTTGGGTTACATTTTATTTAATAATAAGTTGTAAATTGTCATTTTTTAGTTTTGATTTTGTGGACTTTCTCTAAATAATATCATATGAATTTTATAATTTATTTAACCCCTTGTCCTTGTCATAGCTGGTCTTAGGCCAATAATTTTTTCTACTAAGAAATACTTAATAGTATAACAATTTTTACTTCAGATTCGTCTTCGAGCAGTGGAGCCATTAGCAGAGTACGAGAAGAACTACAAGAAACGTTTCCAGAAAATTCTAGAGCCACTCTCAAACTGGGTTCATCCTTCGTCCATTATAATTACCGATTTGACAGTTGATAAAGGAACTCTAGTCTCCATGGGATTTAAAACCGTGCATCAATCTTCATCTCATTCTGAACAGCCATCTAAGTATAGCAATGCTAATATAATGGAATACCTGAGGAGGATAGTGCCTAGAATGTTCCAGAACACCCTGTCGTTGCTCTCGAGACAGATTATACAGCAGTTTCTTGATGAATTAGTGTGGAGAGAGAAGTATGTATTTGTTTTTTTTTAGTTAATTTTTCTATGAAGAATGTTGATGTGTCTATTTTAAAATATTATATTTTGTAGATTTTATATATTTTAAGCATTTTCATATAATGCTTTATTTAATTTTTTTTGGTACTTATGAAAAAATACAATAACAATATTGTTGGCTTCAATGTATTGCATGTACTTTAAACATGTTATTAAATTAAAAATATAACTTTTTTTAAACGGTCAACATTTGGCATAAATTAAATGTTTCAATATGTATAAAAATATGAACATAGTAGAATTTAAAATTGCGAGTCGTGGAATGCAAATGTATAAGGATTTTTATGTATAATTATACATATTCGAATAGGTATTTAAGTCATTTTTAATTTTTTTTTATTTTGGTATATAAAGAATGATGAGAATATTCTCCAATGTTAAGAAATGATTCACAAATTAGAACAGTAATCCTTCCATCATTCTAATATTGTCAACTTTACATATTATACCTTATTTATTGCAGATACGGCGTCTCCCCCTGGCAAGCGTTCGATAATATTGTCCTTCATATATCGGAACAGACAAAGCTCGACGCCAAAGATCCTATCACAGTGCGTCTCAATAAAATTGCAGCGAATCCGTTCAAAAACTGGAAGTATCCCAGCAAGGTATGATTATTAATGATGCCCTAAGGAATACATTTTTAAAAATGTTTTTTCTAATACTAAAATATACGCGATTAATCTGTTCAAAAATAGTTTCATTTTAAAATGTATAAATTTGTCTCTATAATATTTTTTTTTAATTTCGATATATTCGTATATGTACTATTTAGCCATGCTAGCGACTATCTGCTGTCGAGCCTTACCCTGGGCCTTTATTTTATAGTTTTAAAATAAAAGTAACCCAATTTCCTTATTGCATTAGGTATCTGCCAGTGAATGTCACGTCAAAATAATAATAATTGTAGGTTTGTAGTAGGTTTGTGGTATTTCATAGTAAATATATTAATATTAATAATAATGCAGAAAAAAGAACGTGTGGAAGAACCAGAACCGGAACCGCGTAGCAAAAGAGGTAGGAAGAAGAAAGAGCCCTCCCCAGCGCCAGCGCCACCTCCAAAGAAGAGGAAGAAGGAGAAAACTTCCTATGTAGAAGATGATGACGAGGAAGAGGTAAGTGGAGCTGCTGTTATAGTTGTACAAATATTATTTTTTTATTTAAATATACCTATACTAATATTATAAAGAGGAAACATTTGTATGGTTGTAGCGTTTTCAAGCAAAAACTACTGGATCAATTTAAAAAATTCTTTCACCATTAGAATGTTGCATCTTCACTAAACAACAGGCTAAATGACATTTTGACAATGACAATGATACAGCCGCGGCTCGTTGCTAGTGGACGTTTTATTGCAGTTAAAAAGTTATATTCTGGTTATATTTTCTTATATATTTTATTGTTATAACCATATTTTTTTATATATTTATTATTCTTTTTATATTTAGTAATTTTTAGAACTACCTTTTCTAACCTTTATACCATTACTTATTATTTTCTGTGATTTGAATAAAAGTTTCACAAAATAATTATGCCACGAAGAAGAAAATCTCAATATCTACACGTAGTTCCCAAACGATACCATGCATACCTCTGTATTAGTCCTTATCTTATTATATATTAAATTATTTTATACTTATTGCCATTTAAATTATTCAAATTGGACATTTCATTAGAAAGATATAACGAATTTAAAAATGTTTAAAGATATAATGAATTTTCAAAGCGGGTTATTTGTTCTATTTAATAATCGCCCACTTCACAGTGGTGTAGCCGCGAGCGGGAAGCTTGTTATAATATAAAGTTATTTAGTTTATGATTAGAAAGCTAGGTGATGTTTCAGCAAGCTTTTTCTATTTTATTTGTTATTAAAATTATTCTTGTTCTTTCTATAAAATTTAAATCGTAATCACTTTATTATCATAAAGTATCAAATTTAATTATAATTAAAACCATTCATATTTATGTCTATTTTAGTATTATTAAATATTTTTTTCTAAGACTATTACTTAGTGAGTAATCATAGTGAATAACCGAAAGCCAACATAGGTACCTAGGAACTCCTAGAGGAGTATTTTGTTTTAAAATAATTACAAGAACGAAAATTTATATATTATGTTTTATAATCCTTACATACTAAGTTGTGGACTGCAACTTGTATTCATATTAATAATGTCTTAAAAATAATATTAACTCATCAGATTCCACTTGCACTCCGTCGAACAAAAATAAAGCAAGAGAAACAAAAAGAAAAGGAAAAGGAGAAAGAAAAAGAGGAAACGCCCAGAAGTCGTCGCAAGGCAGCCCGCTCGTACGTAGACGACGACCTCGACGATATACCTCTTAAAAATATTAAAAAAGAAATCAAACCTGAAGAAACTGTCTCCTTGGAAAGATTTTATTTTGGACAGACTGTTGAAGGGGAAGTGGATAATGAAGCTATAGCTGTTGAGGTTTGATGTTTTATAATATAGTCTTTTTCTTCTTATTTATTTTATTATTGTAATGGTTCATTATATACTATATAGTATATTATGGTAAAATTTAAATTTAAACATATAAATATTAGTAAAAATATAATATATGTATATATTCGTAATATTTACATATATTATATTTTTTTAATATTAACTTAGTTTATATAAAATATTATTTTTTATATGGTATATGACAAACATACGGATACACACACACATACATACAAATAAAAAATGTATTACATGACGTTACAAAGGCTTTAATTATTGTGTGAATTAAATAGCTGTTTATTGCATTCCAGTGTCCCATATGTCACGTGATATTCAACGAGAGCCAACTTTTAACGGAACACATATTCCGTCACGTGGTGCCCAGGACGGAAAATGCGGAGAGTTCAGACAATGACGCACAGTGCCTCTACTGTTTACAACGGTTTCCGAATCGCGCAGATCTGGATCACCATCTCACACAGCATCACCCGGTTGACACTAAGTCACCGGGGCTGTTTACGTACGCTTGTTTGATTTGTGAGGTACATTTACATTATTTAAATAATTATTAATAGATATTATATAGAAAGTTTAATATAATTTATATAAATAAATAGGATTTTTTTTTTCACGAAAAATATTATTTCTCCGTTTAAACTGTTTAAATATGCATAATATATCATAAGCTTACTAATGTGTTTTTCACATTTTTGAATGATATTAATAAAATCACAAACGAAACTGTGAAGTATGATTGTGTGCGGTCGCAGGTGCGGTTCGCGGCCGTGCTGACGCTGGCGGCGCACATGCAGAAGGCGCACAGCCCGCGCGAGCTGCCCTACGCGTGCGGCGCCTGCGCGTACCGCGCCTCCGCGCACCGCGCCGCGCGCGACCACGCCGCCGCCGCGCACGCGCGCGCGCGCTCGCTGCACTGCCCCTACTGCCTCAAGGTGCCTACCCTCGGCCCGCAAGCCAAGTTGCAACTAATTCGCGTTAAAACACTCGTAATGAGCGAGCGAGAGCGGGCTTTGTTTAAAAATAAAAATCTCTTTTTGGGATTATGGTATCCCTAAAAGCCGTCGCCCGCAGTCCCCACAACTTTTGACTATAAATGCAATCGGTTGTGGGTTCGACCCCCACTCAAGGGATGTTATTAATTTAATTTAATTTGTTTTCACTGCCTCGCTCTGGTTAGACAATGTGCGGCATTAAGTTCCACCACTCAACACACATTGTCTCGAATTCGGTTCAAAACTAAATATGGAGTGTCTTGACACTAGGTACTTTCTACCCTGCTATGCGCAATAAAAAGTGTGAAGCTAAATATATAAACATCTGATATATGTATGCATGCGTGCGTGCGTGCGTGAGTGCGTGTGTGCGTACGTGTGTGTGTGTGTGTGTGTGTTAGTGTGTGTATACACATACACACACAAATTTCATACATATTCATCATACACAAATTTCATTACAAATAACAGATAATGAAATTAAAAAAATAAACACATTATAACCATTTACCAGGTGATCCCAGTATACGCGGACGGGTACGAGCTCACTGCCAACGTCCTGCTCTACATCGACCATCTGAAGCAGCACCAGGACAAGGAGCTGGAAGTGCGCTGCAACAGATGCGTACTGCGCTTTGTGCATCTTGGTACTTTTATATTACTTCTATATATTAACAAAAACAAACTTTATAACCTTTTTAAGAAGCTCACGCGGAAGACAAGAGTATGAAATACTGATTTTTTTTAAATAACGCATAAAAATATATATTAAGTTAATAAAATAAATTTAACACACACAACCGTGAGTTAGACATCCACGTTATTATATAGTGACTTAATTGTGTATATGTGCGATTGATAACCCGTATAAAGGACATTTAATTCTTATGATATTATTAGATGTGGCCCACAAGTGTTTTCGTGGATAATTGTACATGTAAATTATTTTTTGCAGCTTTACGATTTATTTCGCATAACAGGATACTCAAAGAGATTTTTTTGGCTTTTGTGAAAACTCTCCATTTTCCATCTAAATTTGGTAATAATGCCAGTTGAGTGGCGGAACTCAACGCCACGTTTTGCGTTTTAATAAGGGAGCAAATTAAAATAATTTGAATATAATTATTTCCCCAAATGGTTATCGAACCCACAGTCAATCTCGTGTAGTGGAACCCGGTCCCAATGTGCTATAGTAATGTCTAATATTATTATTTATTTTACATTGGAATCTATCATTTTTCTTAATAAAATAATGTCTCTAAATATGTTAAATCACCATGTTTTATATTTCAGGACAACTGAAGGAACATCAAATACGTGATCATAACAGTCGGGATGATGTAATTCCTCTTTGCTCTGAAGAACATTTAATAAACCAACCCAAGGTAATTCGAACACATTTTTAAAGTATTATATATACTTTAACTAAAGAACAGTTTTCTCACTGTAATTGAGATATTGCATGGTGAATGGAAAACTCCTCTCATTATCTTATCAGAGCGGAAAATTAGAAACCCAGTGGGAATCCAACTCACTGTGAAAAAAATATATGCTATAATTTTTTTTTGCTTCACGCTGTTATCCCGCATAGCAGGTTTGACAGAAAGTGCCTAGTGTCAAGGCACTCTGTAATTCGCATTCCACTGAGTTCGAGACATTGCATGTTGAGTGGTGGAACTCGACACTGTAATGCTATAAATTATTTTTACATATTCATATTATGATATTAAATTCATTGATATTGTTCATTTTGTATGTAAAATTGTTCACTTTGTCACTGACGAAATATGATTACTCCATTACAAAACAATTTTTAATTTGTATGAGTTAACAATTAGATAAACTTAATTGCATAATTTTTTTTAATACGAGTTATTAATAATTTATTACACTTGTACATATATAATGATCGAAACATAATATTTCGTTATTGTTCATATATGAATCGATCGTTAGAAATACTAAACCAATCCTATAAAATGATGATTAATGTATTTTCTTCTTAATTTGTTACATATCTATTATTTTTTGTCTAAATTCATATAATTGCCACACGAATTAATCGAACCCGTGACTACTTCAGAGAAAAGCGCGTCCACCAGTCAAGGACTGCGCCAGCCACGCCATCAGCGACACGTACGAGCAGACCACGCTGGTGCTGCGCGACGGCGCGCTCTGCCGCGAGTGCGACACGCCTCTGGACAGCGAACAACACTTCCTGTGAGTGTTTGTAATTATACGCATTTTTTGTATTTATTTTTCAAGTGAAACTTCCTTTACGATACATTCCAGACATTTACTGATATTAAAAATTAGATATATATATATATATATATATATATATATATATATATATATATATATATATATTGATATAACATGTGCACACATGCATCCACGTGCGCAGCGGGCGCACGGCGTGTAGCAAGTGCCCGTACGCGACGTCGTGCTACCGCGCCATGCTGCGCCACAGCGGGTACTGCGCGGGCGCGCACTCGCTGGAGACGGCGCCGCGCCGCGCGCCCTCCATGCTGTACTGCGTCTGCTCCTACACCACGCACGTCGGTATGTACTCTTCTTTATATTTTTAAGCCGTTCCATTTATGCTGAAGGTTGGCACCCTAACGGTTAATTCCTTGAATACTAAATAGCTTTTCCTCTCAAATTTGAGCAAAACAAAAATGAGTGTCTGAACTATAGGTATTCTTTGATTACTCTCCATCAATAACTAATTATTTTCCGCACATAACAGAAAAGAGATTAAAAACCGAGTATAGGACGCCAAGACCCTGAGTACCTTACGAACCAGGCAAATGAAAATAATTCAAATTCATAATAAATTACACCAAGTGGGAATCGTATCTACAACTAGCATGCATACAATAAGGTTATCTCACTATAAATCGGTCTAAGTAATAACTGGAGGTTTGTACTTTAAAAAAAATCTATTTTACTACTAGCTGTGGCTTTGATATCATCCACATGAAATTTGACATCTTTAAATCTTTATTTTATAATTCTAAAATAAGAAAACCTTAAGTTACTCATTATAACATCAGCTATCTGCCAGTGAAACACAATCCAATATCAAAATCGCTGCAGCTATTCCAGAGATTAACTGAAATAAACAGACAAACATCTTAAAACATATTTACCAAGTATATGTACATATACATTTATTAAAAAAAAATTAATGTTACAAATAGACACTCCATTTTTATTCATTTTTATAGCTATTATAGCTATTAGAACATAGTATGTGTAAGTTAAACATTTTTATGTGTATGGAAAATAATTTAATTCAACATTTCTCCTCCAGGCACAGATATGCTCTTGCATTTGCTCCTCACTCATCACTCCACCGCCTACACATCGGAACAAGACGCCCGAGCCAACACTGTGCGAGATGATCCACCAGCCATCGCGGCCCCGGCCACCACCACTCCTACCGAGCCTGTAGAAACTGTAAGAGTTTTGTAAATTGCTATTTCTTATAATTAAATTGTTTTATAATGGAACACGAAAAGCATGGAGTGTCTTGACACTAGATGCTTTCTGTCTGAATAAATTATAATAATAATATTGTAAAAGTGGTTAAACAACTAAAATGATAAATTATAATTTGACAAATATTATTAAAAAACTCAGTTTTTCTTTTTTCATTTATATTTCAGCCTATGGAAACAATGCCAGCTATAGCAGACTACGCGCCGCCCTCCGTCATCAACACTCAGCTGTCACTTGATGATCTGGCACCACCCTCGGTGCTTCAGTCTGATCAGGTATGAACTATACATTTTTCTATATTAGTTGTTTTTACTTTAGTATAAGAACAAATTTATAAGTATTTTAACTTTTACAAATTTGGCATGTTATATTTGATTATTTTGATTTTGAAAAGATTTAAAACAAAAAAGATCTCTATAAATTTCTCCTTATTTACTAAAAAACTATGAAATAACTTTTATCATATTTCTGTTTGTTTAAGAGAAAAATAGATATATAATAGTCTTTTAATAAATACTATACTATACCAATACTGTTATAAATAGTCTTTGCTCCTATTTATTCATTCTTCCATTAGTCATGTTTAATCTTTAAAAAATTGTTTACAGCATGATCAAGAACTGTTAAAAGATGCATATGACAGGCCTCTAGCCACTCCAAGACACGAAGACCCGCATTACAGTCTTGGAGATTTCGAGCCACTGCCACAAGAACCTCCTCCGCAGCCTGACTTTGAACAACTTTAAATTACTTAATGAAAAATTCGTGTTAATATAGATTTTTATTGCAATACTTTTTTAAATACAAGAAGGCATGACATGAATCATATTATTTTAAAAAAGTTGTTTTATTATATTATATTTACAATTTGGTTTGTGATCTTAGTTTAAGTAATAGAAATGGTTTTTTTGCAAAAATTGCTTTATATAAAGTGATTAAAGTATAGTTCTATTTAGTTCAGTTTAGCAGATTTATTAAAATTATATTCCTGTTTATCTTCATGGTCAGAATAAACTATATACAATATTAAATAACAAAAGTTCTTTAAAATATATCAACTCTTTTGGCGTATACTTTGTTTTTATAGGACAGGCAAGGCAAACAAGTGTGCGGGTCACCAATTATAACTTACTTATAACCTAGAGAACTTGATTAACTCAGAAATTATGTTTAACATGATATATTTTTGTGTCCAATTTATTTAATATTAAAAATTGTGACAGCTATATCAAGTTTTTGTGTCTTGTATATTTTAAGGATTATTCTGAATATTACTACAAGTAAATGACTGTTTATCTTATTGTGTAGCTATTACAGAAATAAATATGAATTATTATTATATTGGTTTTTTCTTCTGCACTTAAATGTTAGAGTAACTTTATTAGATACTCCATAGTCTGATATGTGTGCATCATCATCATCTAAACACAAACTATCAAAATATAAATGATATGTCTTCCAAATATACTTCCATGATATTTTAACTCTATTGAGGGTTCTTCTTTGATACAATTCAAAGTGTCTCGCAATTGCTTTTTTCAGATTTCTAACAGTAGAATTTTGGGGTACCTATAAAAAATGAAAAAATGTAAGAAAAAAGCTAAATTAAGGCCCTTACATTTAGCATCTAGTTTGTTTATTAAGGTTCAAATCTCTCCTATTGCCTATTCACTTAAAAAAATAATTATTAAGCTATTATACAAAGTTAGAAATCATATTTCAGTTCAAAATAACTTCTGAAAAAACTTTAACATAGTTTTATTTATATTCAAATTTGAGACAAAAAAAAGCAATTCTCTTCTTCAGTTGTAACTACAGTTCATATGTATTTGTCAGCTTCATAAGGAAACAATATACTTACAATAACTTTTAAATCATCTTCAACATCTCTTGAAACAAAAATGGTTATAGACTGACCATGTTCTACTGCAATCTGCAAAAATGAAAACATTCAAAAATGTATATAACTTTTATTCATTTATACAGAAGGAGAAGAATTATATACCAAAGATTCGATTTCTTCTAATATAACATCTTCCGGTAAATCTGATAACAGTTGATCATTGCTTAAATAGTTTTTAAGAGACGACTTCGTAATTTCAAGAAGATCTTCATGTGATAAAGAAGAGGCGACTTCGGCCACTTTCTCCATTTCATTTAAAATGTGTACGTGTCTTATAATTTAGATAAACAATACATATTTTAGTCCAAACATATATATATATATATATATATATATATATATTTTTAATTAATTTAATTTGTCTAAAATTATAGTTCAAACATAAAAGCATAAAATAAACAAATTGCGGGATTGACTTGTAGACTAAACGTCATTTTTTTGACAGATATCGTTTAAAACTACTGTTTAAAGTCAAACGTTAGTCATAAGTTACCAAATTATTTTTTTTAGCCTGCTATATTGAGAATCATGAGTATATAATTTTTCAATTTTATATATATTTTGACGCATAATATTATCTTGTTAATTTTTTAATAAGCAATTTAGAATTTTCTGTGAAACGGATCATGTTTTAATATATTCGTTATCTGTAATATGTATCCGTCTAATCTGACTTTGGAGCTATCGAATTGGCTTTAGAGGTTAGGATCCATACGTATTTTAAAGTGAATCAAAACCCATATTATCTAGTATTAAATCCTTAATAATGGATTCCTTATCAACTGGATCTCTCAGTGGAGTGCAAAAAGAGGAGTTAATGGACCAAGTAAAACAACAAATCGCAATTGCAAATGCACAAGAACTACTAACAAAAATGTCCGAAAAATGTTTTAAAAAGTGTATTAATAAGCCCGGCACCGCGTTAGATAACTCCGAACAAAAATGCATAGCTATGTGTATGGACAGGTACATGGACTCATGGAATCTTGTATCTAGAACTTACAGCAGTCGCATCCAACGGGAAAGAAATAATATGTAAAACATGGCTTTATAATTGTTAAACTCATTCTGTGTTGTAAATATAGAAACAGTAGTTCTGAGCATGTTAAATTGTGAGTTGTGTCTACTAATTGTTGTTAAATAAAACTGTTTTAGGTTATCTTTACTTTTATTTACTATCCTATTCATACAATAGTTCTTTTAGCAATTGATGAAGTTTTACTCATTTTAATTTGCAAGTTAAATTACAATTCATTCAAAATATTTTCAAAAGTAACTCATAAATTGAAACAAATATATTGAGATTTTATAAAAATTAAGTCAAATGAAAATGTAGTAATTGGCATAGTTTATTGCATCTGAACTCCATCTTTTAACATTTTTTTTCTATATTGATATAATTTTTTTATCCACATTTCTTTAAGTTCTTCTTCACTTGGTAATTCCTGAAACAGAATATAAAAAATAAAATTGTAAATATTTAAACCATTTACTTCAAATTATAACAATACTTAGGCCTATGAAAGAGTTTTCAATCAAAAATACTATTTATATTCATATATTTTCACCAATAGATGGATGATGCAATATATTTATTTCATTACACAAAAAAAAAAGATTTTAAAATGATAAATGAATCAAAGACATATGAAAGGTATTTTTAAATTTTACAGTTTCATGCACATATGAAGATTTGTTGAGGCTATTGTGGTGCAGTGGGACGGCATCTGTATGATTGGTTTCAATTTTCACTATTTGGTATTAATCAATCAATAATAATTTATTTAAATTTCTCCTCTCTGGTAGTCAAAATGCAGCATTTATTGTCCTTACATGTATTGATGCTACTCAACTAAATGTTTTAATATCGTGTAGAAAGATAGTCAAAGGTCACTATGAGGGATAAAAGTTATTAGGTACAAACCTCTATAAACCTCTTACAACTGTAAATTATTTAAAAATAAGTTAAACCACTCCAATGTATTTAGTAAGTATTAAAATATTCCCATATTCCCATCTTTTATTACTTCCCTACTTTGGGTAATCCAACACCCTATTAATAATGCAATATTAGTAGAAGACACACTTAAGCTTTATATCTTATTGAGGTTATTTTTGATTTCCATATAATTTCATTGTGGATAAAACAAGAAGCATTGCATAGCATGAATTTTCAGCAACTAATCTGACATTGTATAAGCACAGTATATTTAAAATTTTAGTCAATTTGAAACAGTAGTTTAAAAATAACAATTTGTTAAAGTTTCTGAATTTTGTCACTCACTGACTGACTGACACACAATCGGTGTGTCTAACCTTACTCTAACTTCTAGCAGACAGAATTTAGAATACAAATAGAGTTTAATGTTTTTATCAGAGGAAAACCTAAATATAATTAATTTCGGTCCAGTTTTCTAAACACACTAATTGCATGAATAACTTTGTAATCCGATATAAATGTATAGTTTACAAGGTTACATTTGCATTTAATGAATCATTATTACTGTATAATAGAAAATAAGTTAATGAATAATTATTACTGTATAATAAAAATAAATTAATAATAATAGATGGTACCAAAGAGTAAGACTACAAAAAGAAGTGAGATGCCGTCAAAAACATCCTGTAAAAAACCCAAGACTTGCAGCTCAGTCTCTACCGTAAAAAGTTTTGAGATTGTAAAAGAAAAGTAATGAGTTGCTGGCCTGTGGTTCTGTGTAGTGTGATACATACTAATAATCAAATCATGGCCTAGTCAATCTTATATTTGCTTAAAACCTAAAACATTTTTAATATTGGCATGATAATAACTTATGTAATAACTTAAGACAGAAGGTCCAAGTAGAGACTATATAGATTAACCGACTTGGTATTACATGGATTTTACAACTTTTTATAGTTGAGACTGAGCTGCGACACTTGGTTTTTTTACAGGATATTTTTGATGGCATAGTAAGAAATAAAAATATATTGAGAATATTTTAATGAGCAGGCATTGAAACTATTAACATGTGTGGCTCCAAACTTGTTTATAGCAAAGAATGGGGAGACATTCGGCAACAGAAATTGCAGGACGTAAATTAACATCAGTGGCAACAGGTATAGAATTTGAAATTATGTGAATCAGCAGTTGTAAATGTAATAATATCACTAGAATAATCAGATATTTTCCAACCACATCATGATGTAGCCCATAGACTATTTTCATAGTTGAATACATTGTAGTATGTCATGATATAGTGATACTTACGTCAAAGTTAATAATTGAATCCTCAGATTGAAGTTTGAGTTCTGTTTCAGGTATTTTAACAGTTTCTGAATTCAAGTCAATCACTATATTTTGTGATTGTTTCTTGCTCCTAGAAGAAGTAAATGATCTTTGTACAAAAGATTCACTATTAAGTTCTGCAAGTAGATTTCTATCATGTATTGTTGGCATATCCTCTTTAATTTCAACATCTTTATATTCATAAGTTGGTATTTTAGTCATTGTCAGTCCAACTGACTCGGCCGCTTTAATAGCTTTCTCAACTTTTGTTTCTGTGTCATCAAGCTTATGTTTGTTTTTGGGTTCTGCAAACAGTATTGTAAAAATAATGTTAGAAAAAATATTTACAAACACTGAAATTATAAATGTACATCAATGACACAATTTTGCTGTTACCTATGTCAAATGAACTTGATCTGCTACTAGATGACCGTTTTCGGTGTTTCCTTGAGCTCTTATTGCGTTTAGATCGGCTATGTGAACTTGATCTCGATTTTGAACGATCCCGAGAATGCTTTGATCGCTTGGATCGAGATCGTGACAAAGACCGGCGCTTAGATCTGCTTTCATAACGATCCTTAGAAACACTACGCGAATAACTTCGTTTCTTGTACCTTGATCGCGATGTGGATCGCCTTCTTCTATGACTACTTGATTCTGACCTATCCCTAGACCGTGACCGTCTTTTATGTTTACTCTTAACCTTCTTCCTATCGTATGATGATTCTGAACTGTACGAAGAACTTCTTCTATCGCGATATCGACTCTTTTCCCGAGGCATTTGATTAGATTTTTAGGATATTATAATTCTTAAAAATATTGACTGCATGTTGTTATTTGATTTAGAATATATTCGTCCACAAAAATCAAATACACAATGATTTCTATAGACAACTGTCAAGAAGTGTCGTAGTGTCATTTATCAATATTTTTATTACAGTTAATATTTAATGGAAACCATAAATATACTTCTTCACTTGCATTGTCAATAAATGTGAATTTTAAATATAACTATTTTAACCGGATTAATCGCGTATATTTTGGTATTCGAAAATACATTTTGGACACCTGACGTTTCAAACACTTTACAATCGTCCGTGTTCAAAGGTAGACTGAAATTCGATTTATATTGATTACTAAAAAATAAAATATCTTTATTATAGCATATACAATTTTATCTCCTTGTAATCTAAAACAAGGTATGTTTTAGTGAAATAAAATTGAGTTTGTAATAAAGGTTTCATTTTTCAGTTACAATTTGAATTTAGGTTTTTATGTAGTATCAAAGCATAAAAATAGATGGCGCTATGTGGTTTTACTCTTTTGGTAACGTTCCATGTGACGTTACTTTTTAAAACATAATGCGTCATTGAAGAATAAAAATATATAATAAATATTCGGTTGGATATAAATAGTTTGAATATATCGCCAATATATCAGACATAGATTATATATTTAGAATCATGTTAAAAAGTTTTGCTAACTGTATTATTAACAATAAATTTTGTCATGACATCTTGTAAGAACAGCGTCAAATGAAGCATACTCTAGGGCAGCGACCACAATCAGTCGGCCTCGATGACGGAATGTGTGAAATTTTAAGATGGTGATGAGCAGTGTTTTCTTGATTTTACATATAAAATTAAGAATTGTTACGCTACTTATTTATTGATATGATCGCAATGTTTGTAATCGTGTGACTAATGATTTATTAGTGCATTTTGTATTGGCGTAGCAGACTTGAAGTGTCGAACGTGTTTGTCGGATCATTGACATTGTTTCGTTATAAATTTTTGTAGCATCGTGATTGTTATGTTTATACTGGTATTGTGTGCTTTTGTAACGCTCAGTGGATGGATTAGGCGTTTCTGATGTTTTCGAAGTTATGGAGAGGCAGGAGCGCACATTTGCCAACATGGAGGCCACAGACACTGTGGACACCAAACAGGTGAGATCGAGACAGTGTTATTGCCGGTTGCATATAACTTTTCAGCACTTATGTATTATTTATCAAGAAAAGATATCCCTTAAATTTACATTTACAGATTTTTTCTATCCTAAAGATACCTCATGAACAATAAAGTACTAAATATAACATTTTATTACAAGTTATAGATTTTTTTATATAACAATTATAGATTTGAAATTTAGTTGATGGAGTCACCTTTAAATTATTCTAAACAAATCAAGGCGAAGTGTGGGTGAAGTTACTGCCCACACTCTTGTGGAATAAATTATTGCTGCTAGAACATTGTTAGCTACCTTACAAGTCATATCAAGTATTTCATATATATTATATCTACAACCTTTGTTTTAACAACAGCTATTTGTTTGCCTTATTAAATTCTGTTAAGACTGCTTGGAATAAGATATAAGTTTTATGTAATAAGTAAATTATAAAAATATTTCAATAAATCTTACAAACTGATTATTTTGATGTTACAAGTAAAGTAAACCAATTAAAGTTTAAATATTAAAATGTTTATGAAGCTCTATTCCATCAAAACATATTTATTATACTGCTATATGAATTAAAATATTAGATCATCTCCCAAAAAGTCTGAAGATATACTGATAGAGCATAAAAATTTTAGCTTGTCATCATAAAGCGAGATGATTGTGATTAATGAAATATTTTTAGTGTTGGTCTTGTTAAACTAATTTTTGTGTTTTCTTTAAGTGATAATAAAAAACCTTAAATGAAAATATAAATCAAATTAATATTGTAAAGAAGTGAAATTTTAAAAAATACTGTATTATTCCTCCGATTTTCCATTATACTTTATTTCTCTTAATAAAGAATATATTAATGAATATATCGTTATCACATAGTGAATTCTACTATTATCATGTATATATTTTTTATAAATAGTGACTAACCATTTCAAAGTTTCAAATGTATCCCAGCGAACATTTAATATTAATAGATCGAGTTAAGTTTTTATTACTTGGTTAGTTATTTAATGACATCTCAATGTAATTGTGACATGGAATATAATAACATTTTTTGTGGTGTTTATCTTTTTTTTTTTCAAATTAATGTGAATTTTTTCTACGAAACCCAAGTGCCTTAATCGCGACGGATATTCAATGTTAACATACTTATCTCGCAAACAATATTCCACCGTCTTGGTAGGGGGGCGCGGTCCACTCGCGAGTCGCGCGAGTGCGGGCAGTTGGAACGCGTCGGGCGCGCAGCACGCCGCGCGCGCACTCGAGTGATGTCACCGTGAGCCCAGTGGTTACTGTGTAGTGTCTTTTTGTAATTAACGTGTTATACATATTATTGTCTAAATAATGGTAGCAATGGTGGCCTCGGCGTCCGGATACGGCACCCTCCGCCGATTTCTGAGCGTACCTGATGGCCAGGAGATCCAAAACGCCGGTGTTGTTCTAAGTGCCTCAGTCGCGGTCTCGGTAAGCCATGAACTCTACACTGATAAATGTGAAGTTACTTCTGTAAATTCCTAGTGTAGAAAGGTCGATGAATGATGTACGCTGTATCTTATCATTTAAATCATGTTATCACAATGAATTGCGATAGTGTCGCACCTGTATTTATTTTTATTTCTTTGTGATGACTTAATTTTTATCTTTATGTAATCCTAATATTTCTCGAACGTATTGCCTATTCAAGTGTTGATTTGAAATTGTTGTGTGTTCGTTGGAGGTCAAAGAAACCGAGTTACAAAATAATTTTACAACATAAAAGCTTAGAAAGTCATGCGTTATATCTAATAGTCGTTACGGAGGCTATTAGAGTTACATTGGCGCCCGGAGCGCTCAGCGTGAGTTTGAATCTAACTTAAAAACTTATAATGTTTTTCATTTACCTAAATTATATAAGCGAAGTTTATATTTTTAGCCCCACTTCTAACTCGTCAAAATTGTCGTGACCGTTTCGGAACAAAATTTTCGGAAGTTAAAAAAAGATTTTTAACAGACATCAGTCGGCAGTAACCGTCGGCGATGCGAGGTCAATAACCTGACTTTCCTTTTTAATATTCATCTATATTGTATTTCCATAACTTGAAATTGTTCTTGGCCTCGCCACGATATGGAAAATGGGAGTATGTGTTGTACATGATGTCATCCTCATATGGTCGGGATTAGACAGGAGCGCGCGGCCAAGGTTAGGGCATCAGACCGTGGCAACATCTCGGAGGCTCACGGCTCGCTGCCGCCGCCCGCGAAAGGAGCTCGTCTTTGCGATGTGGCTACCGACCCAGATCTCTCTTTTGCTTATTCGCTTTTACCCTCCAAAATTAATAAAGCACGTCTTAAATTAAATCAAAATTCATGTACCATTTGTTCACGTATACGAGATTACTTTTCGCATAGTTAATTTCCAAACGCTTTGGTAATTTACGGCATAGTTCATAGTAACTAAACTAACTATACTATATACATGTAACTATATTATTATCTTCACCATAGGATTAACATCGTGCCGAACTTTAGAAGTGTCTGGCACGCGATACTCGTGTGGTCATTCAACTCGGGGGAAATGTTTCTACCTATATAGGATAAATTCAAAACCTTAGTGTGCTTAGGAAAAATAGCCTTAAGATTTCGCAATATCTTTAAATTAAGCGGAAAATGGAGTGACTTGTCCCTAGATTTAGTTTACCAAGACAAAATTATAATATATCTTGTGAATCTATCAACACTGTAATACTGCGTTCATATTAGATTTATACATTTTGTTTGTTTCTTTGTAAGAGTCAAGAGATTGTAATGTGAGCCGTTATAATTCAATAGTCAGAGAAAATATCCGCCGACAGATACGATTGAAATGATAATAAAATGGAGAGCGAAGTCTTTGTTCGCTTAATTTCCTTTCCCAACGCTAGATTTTTTAGTCGTAAACAACAGTGAATGAATTAAAGTCGCTAGTGATGAAATATTACTATTACAACATCTTATACGTAATAACTTATATCGAAATAGGCAAATTTATTGGACGATATATAGTTGTTAAATACTCATAAAGAATTGCTCAAGGATATTTTACTAATAACCCGTCTATTAGATAGCAGTCCAATAAAGCAGTTTAAATATGTACATATATTTCCACCTCCATAATGACAATCAAAAGTTAATTGATATTTCTGTGTGACTGAAAAAGTTTCAAAATTATCAATTGGTACACTCCGTAATACTTTGCGTCGTATTAAATTCAAGGAACAAGCGGAACTGTTGTAAGTGCTATGAATAAAACATTAGTTATATTAAATTCGAAGTTAAGTAAATATGAAACGCAGAGCACGAAGACATTTGTCTTTTAGAATTTTTATAAAAGATGTTGACATTTATTATGTTCTTCCGGTAGATAAGAAAAAAAGTACATAATAACATCGATCTTAGCATAGCGACCTATATTTTTAGATGTTAACGAGTTTTCTATGGTCTACAATATAAATTTAATTTAACAATACTGTATAATAATTATATGCAGTTTTAGATCTAGTTTGATCGTGACTTGGTAAATCTTGATACAAGTAGCCGAGTATTTTAATGATGATGTAAATAATGTATTGAGCTTGAATGTCAATTATACGTTGATTGCATTTAGATGTTTGTTAAGGCTACATTATAGATTTTATTACAACACGCCGACTTCTACACATAACAGTATTATCCTTAAGAACAGATATATATATAGAAACGAACCCGCGTCACTTGTTCATTGTTAATCTTGTACGGATTATTAAAGGTGCAGGTTCGAGTGCCTGCACGTTCTTATTTTTATATATCTTTTAAATGTTTTCTCTTCTCACTATGTGAATGACACTTAACAAAGTATGTCTAATGAAATATTAAACTTATAATGCTTTGGACAAATCAGTTTATAATCTACTAATACAAATTTCCCTTAGATATGAGATGTAGGTATCTATAGACTTAACCGCTTTATCCCGCATGGCCGTAGTCAGAGATAGCCTAGGGCAAGACACTCCTTCGACTGTTTTCTGCCCGATGTGGCCTTAAGAATATAGTATATACGATAGCCCTTGAAATACTAAAGATTTTATGTATTTATTCTACCGCATTGCAAGTGATTAGAATGAGCGTTGTTAATCACCTAGCATCGATAAACGATTTGTTGATTCACTGTCTCGTTTCCTTGTTTACCTTTTATAAAAATGTAAAAAAATAACCGCAGGAAGTTCTAATATAGACTGCATTAAGAATTATAACTTACTATAAAATTACCTATTATGGATGTTATTTATATTAATATTTTTGTCAAGATAAGCTCAGAGTTTCGCTGTTCAACAGACTATGCGTTAATTTCGAATGAAGAGAGCAAAACAAAGTGTCTTGACAGTACATTCTTGTAGACATGCTGATAAAAATATGTTAATGTTTTTTAAATATTACCTTTATTCGATAAAAAGAACGGCAAACAATAATATTTAAACCTTGTCTGTAGTGTCATGGAAAGGTCAAACTCTTTGCACTTGAGTCATGAGAAATTTACTTTTTCGTTTATCATAATAGCGTCGCTGTCTGAACAGTTTCTCTCTTGTTATACATGAATTTTTCATTTTGTCCGCGTGAATAGGAGTCTGAAAGCTTTATATTAGATTATTTGCTCTTAAGTTGAATTGACGCTGCCATAGTGCAGTTGATGTGATGTGCTTGGCGCGATAATTGTGACGTCAAATACCAATCAAAGATGATTTTATACTGAAAACGATTTTATTGCTTCGTCTTAGTTTTCATCGTTTAATACAAAATATGACATTGCGTACTTCCACCCTTCACACAATTTACTGTGCTGGTTTTTTTTTATTCTCTAATTTACATGGTGGAAAATTTAAGTGTTCAATTACATCATTTATATATAGGCAGGCAGGTAAGCTAACCAGCTCGCTAATAAGTGAATTCATCCCTAAATTCCCTGAGCTTAATATAATATTAAGCTACGTGTATAATATTAGCGTACGTGTTTTTTTAATATAACCAAAAATATTATTTATATGTTCTATAATAGTTGCCACACGACATTAGTTAACAACTGTTGTACGGTATCCTTTTAGTCCCTTATTTACGAAGCCTGTTTAAGCACTGTACAAACCCCTTGCCACCTTGAAAGGTGAAAGTTGATGAAATATTCGCTTGATTAAATTTTAGAGTATCCGAATGCGGACATAATAGTATTCATTGGAAAATTCAACGGCTCAATATAAGTTTTCAAGTCTTCGACAACATGTGTTGTTTTTAGATATAACTCATAATCATAAAAATAAATATAGCATAACCATTTAGGCGATCGTACCTCTTGCGACAGACGGACGTTGTTCCGCACATACTTCCGCCCACCGCCATCCTATAAGGCGAGGACCTTGCTACGCTAGCTAACATGTAAACACATCTAATTCAATATAGTTTTTAACAAATATATTGATCATAGGTTTATTTATAAATTAAAGCAGCTCTTTAGGCTTTATCTCGCATAGTAGAGTAGTCAGAAACAACCTAGATTTAAGTTACCCCGTTGACTGCTTTATTATTTGTATTAAATTTTTTTCCCTTAATTTTATTTAATACTCGTAAAGCAATATCAGCTTATTAGTTCTTATATATCTCGTCGATTTTAATCCTACTGTACGAGGTAAATGGAGGCAGGAGTCTCGGTACTCTGACCCTATTTCATTCAGTTGTGGAAACTTTGCAAATTACTTACGTGACATTGACTACATCACTGTGCAGCTGGCATGTGTAGAAGCCATAAACAAAAGAATTGAATTCACTTTGTGTATTGTGCATTGCGAAACGTATATTTCTGTTATATATAAACTTTATCTCGTTTGGTATGTGAACTAATGACCTCTCGGGCATTAGACTAAGTGTGAGATACTACATTTAGTGTGAATGAAACCTAAATTTTAATATTTTTTTAATTTTTCCAAACATATGCTTCAAATAATAGATTATGTATACTATTCGGACTAAATAAATAAGGAAGTACAGTAGGTATGAAATAATCCTTATTTAGTTTGGCCCTGTAATTCTTCTCCGTATTGTCACTATCCTTGTATGAAGGTCAGTGTTGAATTCACGGTATGTCCTATGTACGGACAGATCTCGTTTGATGATTTTATACGTTTTTGATTGAAGGTTGCCTTGGACCTGTTTAAACACATCTTTTAATTTATAAAAATGCCAAATATAATATTGGTGTTAATAAAAGAATTACTTAAATAGATTTTTAACGCTTAAAAAATGCAGGCCGGTCGTGGCGCAGTCTTATTGTAAATGTAATCGGTTGTGGGTTCGATTCCCACTCGGAGGAGTTTAAAATTATTCTCACTTCCTCGCTCAGCTAAGACTAAGTTTGGCATTGAATTTCACACTCAACACGCAATGTCTCGAATTCGGGGGAAACTGGAGTACGGAGTGTCTTGACACTATTGGTGGTGATTTCTGTCTATCTTGCTATGCGAGATAAAAGCATGAAGCTAAAGCGTGAAATAAGTAAAAAACGAATACATCATTAATTTGTCTACCCCTGAATATATGTGATTAAATGCAGTGCGTTATTTTGATGGCACATCATGAAATATGAAATTTCGAACGCTAGAATTAATATAATTAAATATTTACTATATACAGCTATTAAGCATATTATAATGACAATGTTTATGCATTATTTCTCAAGGGCTCGCATAATTTCGTATGCACTTTCGCCAGCCGAAGCAACAATTAGTGAAATTCAACTTAGAAAAGTGAGCGACGTATTTTATTGTAACGAAGTACGTACATTTGTGGAGTCGATTCAAATTTTTAACTCTACCGGGAGTAATATTTATAGTCTTTTGTGTATTAAATACTTTGTAGTAACAAATGACTTATTAGTGACTTAGCGATAAAATATAACCTGTATTTCAGAATGCGGACTCGTGTGATAGCAAAAAATATAAGCGTTATGGATTGACATAGATTTCTTAACGTCTAAGTATGCTTTTCATTGCAATAATGATCAAAGTGAAAATGAAAGTTAGATATTTGTGTAAAACAAAAAGAATGTAATAGAAAGTTCAAATCACATCTATTGCGTTATTAAAATTAGTCATATAAATTAGAAACACTCAGTGTTACGTATGTACTTATTTTCTAAATATATTTTATATTAATGTTAAATTAAAATATTAAATTTTATGTTTTTCACATAATATTTATTAATTTTTAATTAAAAACTTGACTTTGTATGGAAAGACCATTTGATTACATTCGATAGAAGAAATATAGTACGTAAAATGATTTTGTACTGCAGGTATTGGTATTGTTTGTGTAAATTAAAAATTGTAACACACCAGTATGCATGGTACTTTAAAAGTAATTTTCTCCAGTAAACAGTCCAAAGAGCCTACGGGTGCCAACCTCAACGCTACACACCGCTACCGCTGTCGAAGTATCTAATAACACAATGCGCGAGCTTAATGACTTTCCGGCGGGGAAAGCTAAGCGCGTGATGTCCGTGATTTCTTGCCCCTACATATCTGTTCTTTCTCAAATTAAATATACATAATATGATGCTTGGTTATTTGTATATGTATAAATTAGTTTTTATTTGCGATTATAAATTGAGTAATTTAAGTTAAAAGTAGTAAATAACAATGATTTCGTTTGTGCAGAACGCTGTATCTCAGCTTAATTAGTCACTCAAGACACTCCGTTCGGCATTTTCTATCAGACTTTGTAATATTGTTTGTTGACTGACGGAAAATAACGCCGCACTTCATCTTGTCAGAGAATAACTAGTCAATATTGCTTCTGTAGAATTCGAACCCACAATCAATCGTGCTTACAATCAGACGATGCCCCAATGCGCCAAAATATAAAATACCTAATTAAACTCCTCTAGAAATATTATAGATAATGTATCATTAAATTAAACTTGCCCCATATACCTACAACGTTCTGTGAAAACATTAACGCAAGAAGAAAATATGAGCCCGATCGTGGCGCAGGAAGACAGCGTTTGACCGTAAACGCTATCAGTTGTGGGTTGGATTCTCACTCGGGGGAATCATTACATATATACATTAATTTTATTTTCCCATTTTGGAAAGATAAAGCGCAGCGTACAGTTCCGCCACTCAACACACAATGTCTCGAATTCGGCGTAATGCAGATTACGAATTGTCTTATTACATTAGGTACTTCCGGCCTACCCTGCTATACGAGATAAAAGCGTGAAGCAAAAATCATTCCACTGTACATGTTTTATTACAGACTTAAATAGTGTATATTAAAACATGTTATTTGTGTGAAGATGAATAAAAATAGATATTTTTATTATTTTTTAAATGGAAATTGCTAACATGTATTAGCTGCCATCTTCCATTCACTCAAGTTCTGGGGAGCAACTTGATGACGAGTAGGCCGATAAAAGTTGGCGTTTGTTTCACCTTCTTAGCATTGACCTAGATAATGTAGCTTTTTCTTAAAAATAAACGGTTTAGCTGTTTTTATACTTAAATAGTTAAATAATATAAAATGGTTTTTTCTTTATGAAATTTTCTTGATATAATGAAATTAAGTATAGATATATTTAAGTGGGATTGTAATATAAAACTGTTACTTTAAAATTTTTGTAGGAAATAAAAATGACGGTTTTATATAGTAATTATTGTGGCTTTTGGCTTGCGGAACTATTTATTTCTACTAAAATACTATTGCTGCGTAATTGTATTTATAGGTAGAAAGTGTAACACTGGTATTCCATAATATATACATAATATATGCACCTTATTAGCTGTGAGCTAATAAGGCGCATAAGACTGTTATATAAATAAAATTGGAACTAATTCTCTACAAACAAAACTAATATGTGATGATCATAAAAAAAAATTCAAATAAAAAAATACCGTGTATAGAAAAAGTTGACAAACGAAGTTGAATACTAGACGATTCTTTCTATAGAGCACTAATATTCCAATGACTAATGATACTGCTGTCGGTTTGCTAAGTATGACTTTCAAATATTACACAGTGAAATCAAACTTTGATCAATGAACCTCTCTATCCATTACTCAAGTCAAGTGCCTATTTTGAATCAAACACGAAATCATATCGTACAATATTAATTGTTGTGACAGCTTCCTTCCGATTAGGAATAGCGTGCTAAGCTATATTAATATTCTTCATTGTTATAAAATATATTTATAAATTTTTCAAATACTTGTATTTTTTGGTAAGGAAAAATATTTGTTATTTAGAAATAATTGTCTGAAGTTCGTTCGTTAGTCCGTTTTACTCAAATTTCCTGTTTGCATTGGTTTGACCTCTTAAATCAGAATCGAAAATATTCGAATGTGTTTGTTTATATTAATCTTTTTAATCATTTATAAATCATTTCTCCGCGTTAAGTTAAGCTACTCAGCACAATATATCTCATATTCTAATATAATGTTGCGAATAATGTGCGGGTAAACCAATGTAGATATGTATCAACAGATTCTTGTGCAAGGCTGACCGAGCCTACATGCCGTGTAAATTCAATGTTCAAATAACACCCGTAGGCGATTGTGAGATGCAACCTCCGTGGGAAATCTTGGTAAAGCACAGCGTGCTCGAGAACTAAGCTAAACTTAGTATACGGTACTTGTAACTTTGTAATAATATACACTATTGTAATACACTATTGTATAGTGTATTTATCAATTGTTCTTGTAATATATATATACTTCTTTAAATAAAAAAATGCAATATTCCTTTATAGCGATTCGACATTAGTAGATTTCGATTTAAGTAGTAAACATTATAGTTAAATTATATTAATCTACTGTTTTAACAATAAATTGTATTTTAAACAAATCGTAAATTCTCACTTAATCATACGTAAGTTTATTTTTGAAACTCGTTTAATTTCTAATTAAAACCTACTGATCAAGCAAGTAGTAGGCAGTTTTTACCATTAATAAATTAATAGTAAAATTTGTATTGGTGTTTAATAATATATCAAGTTATGTTGATTTTAAATCCCCAACAAGCGTGTCTGATTACGATGCTTAAATCGACTGTGAGATACGATTATGTAAAATAATATTCTTATACATATTTGCACAATTAATTTGACATATAAATACCTATGTAAATAAACTTGAATAATTTTTCACCTTGATGGTGGTAAATACTACGTGTATATATTAATTTATAAAATATTTTTGATTATTTATTATTCGGCGTTACCTGATATACAACTTTTCTGACCTCTTTTAACTGCTCATTTAGTTGAACTTTGAACTGTTTACAAAATTTGTTTTTCTATGAAAAGTACTTAAAGTTAAAAATTTTTAAACTTTAAAAACCTCGATTGAGAATTTAAGTAATATAGTCGACGTGGATCATTTTAAATCGATTCGATTCGATTTCAATGTATTACCTTACAAATTTTTACCAGTTTTTTTTTAGATAAGTGACGTACGTACGTAAGTCTCTATAGGTGTTACTTCTTACTACTTATTTATAATTATTAATATATGCCACCAGTCTATGCTCAAGTTGACATATTATTTAAATTATTATAAATACAGTGTAATTCTTTGAATACTATTCTCTATGACAAGTAGCTTCCTTACGTTGTTCAAGGCAAAGAATGTAGTGACATTACTCCTTTTCCATTATTCATCAGTATTATTTGCATTACAACTTTAAGTTATGATGTAATCGGCTGGCCTCCGCTAAGTAAACCATGGGTGTCGCCCGCTCTATCGATCAGCAGCCCATTAATACTTATAAAAGCTATTACGAAATGTCTATATTGAATGCTAGCTATACATACCTACGATCGCACGGCGAGGAAACATCTCTCACTTTCACCGAGATCGTGTCTGCAGCTTCCAACTGGGTCGCACGGTAGATGGTAGATATCTGAAACTAAGAAAATAAATAATGAATCGTGATTGTTTGTAGGCACAGTCTTATCTATTGTATTTCATGAAACTGAAAAATATGGAGAAAGCACTGGAATATATAATTGGTGATGATGTATTGATAAGGTATCAGATACGTCAAAACTGTGTTATATCACATCGACAACAAGATTCTGGCTTAATGACAAAATAGATCTTTGATATGATGACTATGGATTATTTGCATTGAAACAATTTCCTATTTGACATTATAAACATGACTATGTTTTTATTATTTCTACAGTATTCTATAATTGTTGGTGCCTCATAGATTTTCGTACCTTTAAATGTCCTTATTACATAATAAACCCGAATCGGGTTCAAACGAGACAGTTCGTATATCTTCATTTTAAAGCAAGTGTTTTAGGAATATCTCATTCATAACAAATTTATTTAAAAACCATATTTACATAATGCTCAAAATCTGTATATGACGGTCTGTGTGAAAAAAGCCTAGCAATCAGAGCACTTTGATGGTTTCCAATTGTTCGAATGGTGTGGGTTCGAATCTCGCTGCGCTCAAATTTTTCCATGTTTTATTTTGTCCTAAGTGTGGATTAACATTGTAAAAATAGTAAAATGTATATATTTATTATAAAATACGATTTTTTTAACTGTATAAAATTTTAATACATATCTATCTATCTATATTTTTAGACATAGAATAAATTCACTTTTTACACACTTATTTTTCATTTTTTAAGACCGGTTTAAAATTTTGTGAGCATTACAATCGTTGTGATGTTGGTTTTTGTAATTGTTTTCTAGTACCATCATGTTTTTGTACAGCGATTACTGTGTCATTAAGTTAATCTACGCACGAGGTTGCGTGGGCTTGATATTTATAGTATGTTATGACTTATGACTTCATCAGCTCGGTTATGTCGATATTTTTCATTAGAATATGTCTCTTTTACACACCTATATATTTTGTATGCATGCATACAGATTGAGGCTATCGTAACATTGTGACACATCATGTGACTCTAAATACGATTGCTCGTGGGTTCAATTCCCACTCGGAGGAATGATTATATTTAAATTTTATTTTCGTTTCTCCGTTCTATTAAAACAAAGCGCGGCATTGAGTTTGTCACTCGAACACGAAATATTTCGATTCCAGTCAGAAAGCGATCAACGGAGTGTCTTGACATTATGTTGTCTTTAACTACTTTGCTATGCTGGAGAATGCGTTAAGCTGCTTTTTTTGTAATTACTACTGTTCATATTCAAAAATTATTTAGTTCAATTTAATACGGCCCTGTGAACTTGAAATGACTAAGAGTCAACCGTCTCATTTCCTCTACTACAATGTTAATTGTCCTATCATTAGTTCCACTAACTGCGAAAGCTGGGTTATACTTTGATTCTATAGCTAGTATTTTTGTGATGGTTCGTTTTATTTATAATATTTAGGAAACTATTAGGAAAATTATGCGCATTGAGGAGTATGAAGTTTGGCACTAATAAATCTTAAACGGAGAATAAATGCAAAATGCCAAATAATTTTATATAATTAGAGATACATTAAATTATTAAAATAAATATTAACATATTTTTATAATACATGTATACGCTAACGGTATATTAAAAATTTAACGCAAAGTTTCCATACTATATGAAATACATTTCATCGATTTAATTATATTGGCGAAATTTTGCAATATACGTTTTTTTTTAAGATCTTATAAGCAGAATTAGTAATTATGTTAAGAATAATACTTTAAAAAATCTTTGGTTTACCGGTTGCAATACTGATCCCCATATTTGGGATGGCGCAAGAATTCTTATGAAGTTACTTTTTTATTAATCGCCTGAAATATCCGGTCTGGACTTAAGAACTTCTTGACCTTAAATCAAGGCTGTTTTTTGCCCTCTGTGAATTATATATCCTATAAATTGTGGACAAATATGGAATACGTTATATAATTATTCCAAAAGATTATTAGTTTGCCGCAGTAAGGCTCTATCCAGGAAGTATAATCTCTCTGGCAACTAAATTGTATCTCGACGCGCCTCTAGGCGGCGTAGGCGATCACTTGCGTGGGTTGCAGGTGCCAACGCACCTTTCCACATCTCGACCGTTCATTCCCTTAGATTTAAATCGATAATAACTTTTGTTTGACTCGATTGTTTCGATACACGACTCATCGAGATAATGGCAGTAATAGCGGTGACGAATTGCGTCAATGATTTAGTTATAGGGTAATTATTTAAAACATATTAATTTATATTGTCATAAACGTTTATAACTATTTTCTTTGCTGGAATTTAACACTTAGTTGTATGTATTTGTTGAGAGTCAGTCACTGTGGCGCATACCCGTCTCTATAAGGTAAAGAAACTCGATACCTCTGTGAGCTGTCGTATTATTCTTTGTTCCACGGTCAGTGTTTGGGTAAATCTTTTGTTTATGAAAGCGAACAGTGCTTCAAGCGCTTTTAATTTATCGAGGACTGGTTTTAGTTCACATGTATCAGTACTAAGCCATTTTAGGTCCAGTGCACTTATGTATATATATTTTAAATGAAACTATTTTTTTTAGCTTCACGCTTTTTATCCCGCTTAGCAGGATAGACAGAAAGTACCTAGTGTCAAGACACTCCGTACTTTACTTATCACCGAAGTCGAGACATAACCTGTTGAGTGATGGAACTCAACGTCGCACATTGTCTTTACCAGAGCGAGGAAGTGAAAATAATTTAAATATATCCACTCCCCCGAGTGGGGATGGAACCCACAACGGGTCGCGTTTACAGTCAGACGCTGTCACACTGCGGCACGACCGGCCTCTGAATCTATTTTAAACGGATAATTCGCGTATATTTTGGTGATACTGTAAATTATTCGACGCTTCAGGTTTTCAAAAATGTATTCGAATACCAAAATAAAAGCGATTAATCTGTTTAAAAGTTTCATTTAATATGTGTAAAAATCGCGAAAATCAAAGATCTTGTTTTGTATATATATTTTACAAGGAGTTAATTGTTTATTAGTAAATGAAAAAGATTAGTAAACAACAATTATATATATTTTTTATAATCTTATTAATACTCAAATGGAATATATTAATTAATATTAAGTATAACTTCCATGCAATAGTAGAGTTTAGAAATGTATATATTTCTATCGTTTCCGCCATTTAACATATACGATTGTTCACTAATATGTCGTAAGAGAGAGTGAAATTCGAATGTTTGGTGGCGATTCCGCTAATTATCCAGCAATTAACTAGTACGAATTCAGTGTAGAGAGTGGCCTAACCGCTCTACTTCGTATATGTTATAAATTATAACATGGATGAAAGTAACATACGTACAATCTATGAATGTTAATATAATTCACGTATTTCGCTTCATTTTAAATTTAATTTAATTATCTTATTTTTTTCTATATATGAATATGTCTGTTTTATAATTTAATTAAAGAAAAGTGAAAAAACTTGTTTTTTGTTGGTTTTGTTTTTATGCTGATATACGAAATTTATGGTATAAATGTTAAGTAAAGATATTTTTCTATTATGAAGCCTTATAACTAATTTAGTTTTAATTTATTATGATTGTCACTAATGGTGTATTAGTTTAGTGCTTAAGCTTGTAATAAGGCATTCGAATTTTATTATATTTTTAAAAACATGTATTTTCGTCGTTAAACAATTGAATAAAATTATTGTTTTTTTATAAAGAACTATGATGTCAACGACACGATATTGTCGCGCATTGCTCTGTTACTGTTCAATATTTTCAACATTAACATTAAGTATTCTAACGGGCGTGACAGTAATTTAAATATTTTTATCAATCTACATTATAAAGAAAAATCGAACTGGATTTCTCGGCCTCAATAGGCAACACCGTTACTTATTATAACTTAATTCGTTTCTGTTTTAATGCTGTGTTAACAATTCTATTATATTTAATCGATATTATAATGTTCTAGTTCTACTGTTCTGTTCATTATCTTGCAACGCCAGTCTTGGAAGAATGGCTCAGTGAATTATTGAGTTTTAGGTTGTTAAATATGTTCAGAAAGGAAGAAAAAATATATGTTTATTATAAATAAATAGATAATCTGTTATGACATTCATTATCTGCATCTAAATGTCAAAGGTTATCACAGTCCGTTTTAAAATTGTTAAGTAATTGATTCAAAATTCATTAAACAACATAGTTCTTCAGTATTATTATACTAAAAGGATCAAAGTAATAGTTAAGTAATAAAAACTAATATTTATATGTTTTACGTGGTATATTAAGAATTAGTGATATGCCACTAAATTCACTCCACCTATTCGAGATTTACTTATATATGACATATCAAAGATTAAATATTTTAATCGATATTCTTCCGGCTCTTGATTTATTGAGCTGTAATGTCATTTGTTTATTATATTCTTTGATCGAGAGCATCCAAGTGGTTTCCTATTTGGGAGTGTCTTGACGACCTATTTTTAAATGGCGTATGCGGCGGCACGCCGTTTGTTTATGCAAGAAACTGAGATGGTTATAATTGATAAATATAAATTAATAATCTTCTCTTTTAATAAATTTCGTATTAATTATATTTATTTAGATAATTAACTCGGAACTACACAAAACGAATCAAATCGAATTTAACTCATTAATAATAAGGATTTATTTACTAGAATTACATTGTATTTACAATAATAGTATAATAGATAATTTGTTAGATGCTTTGTATAAAAAAGAATATAAAGTTTAAAATGCACATTTACGTTGTATGTCACATAGCAGGGTAGTCGGTGAGAACCTAGAGTCAAGGCATTCCTTTTATAGTTTTTGCCTACAATCAAGAAATTGTGTGTTGCGTGGCGGAACTCAACATCAGTATTTATATAATAGGGCAAAAAAATTAAAATAAACAAACTTAAACATTCTTTCTAATGGAAATCAAACTCACAACTAATCGTCTTTACAGTCAGACGCTGTGGCACTGCACCACAATGGCCTTATGTAATGTTTCATGAATGAATACAAAAATAAATTCATCAACTGTTCTCGAGAATATGTACAACTTATATGCACTTTGTAAGGTTTTTATCAATTTATTTTGATAGCGCTAAGGAATGCTAAGTTTGCAGTCATGCTTGATAACGACGATTTATTTAAATAAATACTTATTCGAAGTTTATTATTACTTGATAATAATTGAATCATGCGCTAGTTGTTTATGTATAAATACATAGCAATCAGATGAAAGTTATCGTTTTCATAACATAGATACGAAATAACAAAAAAATGTTCCACTTTAATTTTTTTTATATTGTGATAATCGATTTTTAATCGTATTATCATAAACAAAACGATTATTTGAATAATTTTGTAACATCGTCATGATATTATGTTACTTTTTTTCTTACCCAAGAATTATTTATGAATAAAATTATTTATATATATATATATATATATATATATATATATATATATATATATATATATTATAGTGGCATTAAAACTTTTAGGCGATGGTAGTGACTTCTTATTCCATAAAACATGTAACTTCACTAAATATGTTTTTTTTTATATTTAATGCTTAAAAGAGTAAATCATAAATGCATATAATGATTATGATTAAAATGTTATGTGTATGTACATGTTAAATAGAGAACGAATTAAATATTCCTAGTTTTCTTTTTGCTACGCAAATACACACAATACAATATACAAAAAAACATTAATTTATATATATTATTTTCAGCTTCACACTTTTCCCCCACCGACGGGTAATCAAAGAGAGTCTAGTGTCAAGATAGAGCAATTTCGCTTTCCGCTGAATTCGAGACATTGCGTATTGATTGGCGGAACTCAACGCCGCGGTTTGTCTTACAAGAGCGAGAATTCGTGTGGGAATCGAACCCACAACCGATCGCGTTTACAGCCAGACGCAGTCCCACTGTGCCCCTCTTTTCTTAAAAAAAATATTATAGTTTATGTATTTTTTGAATACATACAGTAAATGTATATAGAAAATGATAACATCAACTGTTAGAGCAGCCAACTGGTCGATGTACACAATAAGCGGACGTTACCATAATATAGTGATTAACAATAATTCTCGCAATCGACTTTCGCCTCAATGGTCATTCATGCCTTTGTAAACCTATTTTGAAAAGTTATTTTTTATATCTTCGTTTTTGCATCTATAGCAATGAGTTCAATTGCAAGATTATACAGTATGTATATATTTATAGGTCTTTACGTAAATAAATGTCTGCGTTATTCACTTTTTTGTTCTGATGCTTTCTACTATACGAATAAATTTAAAAATCCACAAGAAAAATTCTGCTTAAGTAATTATATACCTACATATGATTAGATATTCCAGTTTACTTTTGTTTGCTAGAATATTTTTGTAACAAATATATTAAATTTATATTATCCATTTATATTATCCCGCGTAGAATAGAAGACAGGAAGTACCTATTAAATTAATTAATTTTGATATAATCAATTCTTCGAATGTGAATAGAACCCACAAACGATTGTGTTTATAGACACACTGTGCCACTACACCACGGCCGGCATATACATAATATAGCATTTTATGGTATTATTTATATTCTACGAAATTTAAATAAATTATGTATTTAAAAGGACAGCTTCAAGTCCCGCTGTTTTGTAATTTTACAATATTCTTTCCAATATTATTTCCAATAAATCGATTAATTTTCATATACCACTAGTAAATAACCAGTAGTAATATCAGTAGTAAAAACTCGAAGAGGCCGGTCATCGAGAAGTGGGACAACGTCTACCTGTAAACGCGATCGGTTGTGGGTTCGATTCCCACTCGGGGAATAATTTTATTTATATTATTTTCACTTCCTCGCTCTGGTAAGACAAAGTGCGGCGTTGAGTTCTACCACTCAACATGCAATGTCTTTAATTCGATGGAAAGTGAAGTACGGATTATCTTGATACTAGGTACTTTCTATCTACCCTGCTATTCGGGTTAAAAAGCGTGAACCTAAAAAAAACTGAACTAAATAAAAACCAAAAACTAAACTGTTTGTTTGTTTCAGTCAAAGCAGCGAGCGTCGATTAAATGGCTGTTGTCGAAGGCATTCAATAACCGGGTACCGGATAATCTTCAGGAACCGTTTTACAGGGACCATGAGGTAGGTCAACATTTTTTTATATATGTAGGAAAACATGTTATGTAAGGACTACATATTTTCATATTAAGGCTATTTTAAATACAAACATTTCAATTATTGAAGAATCAAATATTATCGATAAAAGTAACTTTTTGAATTTGCACAAAGAACGTTTATGAACACTGAAGTAAGTAAATATTTAGGTAAAATAGAAAGTAGTTATTGTATACACAGACAAGCGTCTTCAATGGGCTCGCCATTACGGTAACCGACAAAACGTTTTTAAACAATGTCCAATTATAGGCATTATTATTGTAATTTTACATCACATTTGTATTCTCATGTGTATATATATATATATATATACATACATACATATATATATATATATATATATATATATATATATATATATATATATATATATATATATATATATATATATACAATTTCACGCTTACCAAGTAATCGATATGTAAAACCTTAAAAATATATAACTATTTTTTTTATATTATTTCACGCGCAATTTATGGTAATAAAATCCAAAATTGTAAGATTTCAAGAAATGAGAGTAGCTAGTAGTAGAATCTAAAGATTCTCAATCATTATATTAAAATCTTGCCACCCTATTTTGACCCACTTCTTGCCATATCTTAAATGGCAAACATAGATGACATATGGATGTCAAATAAATGTTTCATATTTATATTATATGGCATATGCTCTTGCCAGGACGACTAAGATGACGAGTATAGTTTTCAGTGTGTACCTTTCAGGTTTTAGTTAATATATGTATGAAAATTCATGAATTTCGTTTGTAGCCACAATTATCACAAACTCTACTACAGTGGTACTGGACGTTGGTAAATGTTTGAAGCATAATAAAACGGTATTTATTACCCGTATAAGTTACATCAAAGACAATATGTTTTGTAATTGTGCCTATTATTGGCTATACAATGCAATGATTCGGAAGAAATGCATGATTCAACAGTGTAGTTTGACCGGTTTTGTTTCTTTGTTGGTTTATTGTTTTTACATTATATTAATTGATTATACATGAAACTGCATTCTTGTATTGAGCAGGTGTCGGACCGTCTATCTTTTTTTGGGTTAGGCTATTTTTAATTTATACATATAATAAAATTGGCCGGCCTGTTTGTTGTATTAAATTAAGTGTTTTGTACTAAATGCATGTATGTACGCATGCATGATATACATGCATGATATATAGTTATGTACATATACTAAAATAAAATATTTTACAATTTTTATCGGTACGTCTGTCTGTTAGTTTCAGCTAATCTCTGAAACGGCTAAATCGTTTTTACAGGGTTTGGTAGATAACTAGTGTTATAAGGAGTAACTTCCGCTACATTTATTTTAGAATAAAAGAATCAGAGGTGTTAAATTCGAAGCGGAATAAATCGCGGTTACAGTAATTATATTTAATATGAATGATATAAAAAGAAAGACAGCCTTTAAATTTTATATCTTAAAATATATTATAAAAGCTAAGCCTCAAAGACAAAGTTTAAAATGTATTTATATTGAGCTGTCTTCTAGTAGATGATATTTCAGTTTGTTTATAGCAGTTGTATCCGGAAACGGAAAAATGCAACGCTAAAAAGATTAACTAAGAGTATTAAGTTACGTACTAACGTCATAAAGAGCTTCTTTTCTAACATTTCCTATATCTTTCACATAATAAAATATTGAATATAGAATAATGTTAGTTGTGTTAACTAAATGCATTTTATTTTTGTTTAATTAATAGGATACTTGTTTTTAATTGCAAATAAAATGCAAAACAAAAACAACTTGGTGTATGCACCTTGCCATCTGTCCCTTAAAAGCAGATGATATTACCAGTAAGTCTATTTTTATGAGAACATCTGTTTTACCGTCCTTGAAGTTGCAAAGTTCATGCAAGCTATAGCGGTATTGATCCATCCAGTTATATGGGACTGGCGAGCACGCGAGCTCAGTCGAAAGCTCGTGGGAGTGGTGGTGAAGTTATTAAGTTTTTGAGTGGTTAGTGAGAAATATGCCGGACTGCCATTTAGGGAGTACCGCTAAGCGTGTTAAAATGTAAGCGGTTTAACGATTTTCTTCTATTATACGAGTTAAATCAACTTTTTTGTACACCCTCTAATTGTCAATTTTGGTAGGACAGTATTGTATTTACATTATACTTTGTCAAATGAGCAAATGGTTATATATTTTGTTTATTATAGAAAGTAGTATTGTAAGAGTTCATAAATTGATTAATTTTAATAATTATGTTTGAAGTAATTGTACATGTAACATGTTACGTCATGTGATAAAACATGTTTCTTGTACATCAGTTATAATTGATGTTTACAAACAAAATTGATATCTAGAATATAAGTAGTAGAATATTCTTTATTGCACACAAAAAAGACGTTTGAAACACAATCCGTTAACTTATATTTGGAAATATCGTAATGTTATCAGCAAATTTAATACGAAATGTCATAACACAAGATTTTCTCTGCCTTCGGTCATATACGGGAAAAAGCTTTACGTGTTATCCCAAATAGCGCGTTAATCGGAGACAACCTAGTGTCAAAATATTCCATTGTCTTTGCCGACTGTAATCAAGACATTGCGTCTTGAGTGAATCTAAGAAATTTGTAGATAACTAGATCGTGTCTTTATATGGTTATAATCCCAAATCCATATCTAATAAGAATAATGATTTTAATTACATACTTAATGTTAATTTAAGTTACTGTAGGATGGATATGCGTCATCATTATTTTTTGTATGAATAATAAATGTATATCGATATTGTATATGTTTAACTACTTATGACTTTTGATTTACTTTTGTTTTATGTAACAAAGGGCGGTTTTTACTTTTCATAGAGGCCGTTTAATATTTCATCTTATTTTACCTACTGCAGGTAAAGCTCGTCGCTAAAGACACTTTGCTGTGCTCCTTCACACTTCTCTATATACATTTAACATGTGAAATAGTGTTCCTGCATTTCTCATCTAAACGTTTATAAACGTTTGTTTATCTCAAACAATGGCCCATTATGAAGACCAAATTACTTTCAAAGAGATTTGTTTCCATTATATCAAATCAAAATAATACCTTTACAGACACTTGATAAATGCACCGATGCTTATTTATATCAAAAGAAAAGTCGGTACATAACTGTTCTTCGATGTGGTATAAAGTGGGAGGCGTGTTGTTCTGCACCACCGGCATTCACTCTGACTGTTTTTGATGGAAATAGCCACTAATGAGTATATGGAAGTCCGTACAAACTTCTATTTGCCATAAGATCGTTTCAAACTCCCTTTCCTTTCCGGATAGCGAAGCTTATAAGGTCGAGATTGGAATGCAGGTAGACATTCATCACGGCAAATATAGAACTAGCGTTCCGTAAAAATAGTCACTGCCATTTCCGCCTTCGGGAAACGGCGATCTTTTGTTCTTTTCGTTGCTACGATAAATCCTCTTAAGTTTAAAATATGTTTTTTTATATATTTCTAATGTAATTTATTGCGACTAAGCGTTGCATACATTAAAAACAGATTATTCAACAAATAACGGTAATGAAGTTCTAGAAATCTACCATTTGCCTACTTTAATAAATTTATTATTATCGTTACGCGCCTTTAGCGAATGAGATATAACGTATAAATAAATAACGATTGTTTAACTGTCTGTTTATAACAATTCGCTTAAATTGAGTCAGTTTATTTTATAAAATACGCGTTCGTTCGTGGCACAGTGTGACAGCGTCCGACTGTAAACGCGATCGTTAGTGGCTTCAACTTTAACTCGGGGGATTGTTTATATTTAAATTATTTCCATTTCCTGGCTTTGGTAAGACAAAGCGCGGCGTTTAGTTCCTCCACTCCAAACACAACACTATGTACTTTCTGTGTACCCAGCTTTGCGGCATGAAATGCGCAAGGCTAAAAAGTATAACGTTACATTTATTAATATGATATTAAAATAAAACTATCATTTGCTAGAACTAAACAATAATACATAGGTTTCATTGAAAATGAAACAAAGAAGCGAATAACCTAAAAAATTTGGTTATCAAAATGATTCCCATGATCAATGACAGTTACCTACACTTTTTAATGAGTCAGCAGAGCAAACTCACTGTTTTTATTGACTCAACGACATTTTTACCTTTTTTGTGACTTAGTATAACTTATCTGTGATTAATTTTTTATTAATTATTTAATATGATATGATTTTTTTTTGTTTTTAAATGTACCTACATATATTTGCTCACTTTCAAATCTCGCCTTGGCTTATATTTTATTCATTACTTTACGTATACAAAATTTCTTTAAGTTAACTTAACTGTAATGTATGAAAGATATATTAAACAAAGGTGAGTTATACGAGGGGTCGGAGATGACCTCGGTAGATCTTCGAAAAAACAGTATCTATTATACCGGAGGACCTTCTGAAAGACATGTATGAAAAGGTTTATAGTTGTGGGCGAGGCGAAAGAAGTATCCAGTTCTCTGAGAGTTTCCCTTCTAGGAATAAAGCGTGAATATAAATATTCATTCTACATGTCAATAAGATCACTAGCAATTATTTATCATATCTTACTTTATCAGACAACAGCATATCAATTTGGTTTAGCTCATATGCTTGTAAACAAACTTGGTTTATTTTCCTTTGATAAGATTCAAAAGGCCTTTCTAACATGCAATATACAATTAACTGAGTAATTGCACATACTTTGTATAAAATTAAATTCCAAGTCCTTACAAGTTTGTAACTTTAATAATTTAATAACTGTAACGTAAATGCGCATCGTGATGGAACATGTCGATGGAAAAATCACGACGCCTTTCTCCTTGTGACCCGTGGGCCGCAGCTGCCGTCTGCAATTTGTCGTTCCGCGGCTTTGTTGCGTTTTTTGTGGTTCGCGCGTTTTGTTGCCGCACTTGTGTCTCTTAATTATTCCTAACATGCAAAGCTAAGTGTCAGAAATGAATGTGTATAATTGAAACGTGAGCTTTTTTATATTATAACGGTGTGGCTTAACTTAAAATTGTATTTTTTTAGTTAATTTGAATACCTATGAAGTATTGCAAAATAACTTTTTGAGAAGTTTATATTTTTGTATTATAAACCAGCTCTGCCCACGACTACTAAAATATAATTTACCTTAGTTACTTGTTATCACATCAGCTATCTGCCAATGAAAGTCCCGTCAAAATCGGCTCAGCCGTTTTAGATATAACCGGAACGAACAGATCATATGGACAGGCAAAAATGGCAAAGACAGGCAATAGTATATACATATACATTTAGGAACAAACACAATTTAGGATTACTTTATACTTCGATTTTATTTATTTGATAGATGATATATCTAAGTAAGTTAAGATTTCTGTATTTTCTTTAAAGTATTTTAACGTATTACATGATGATTTTATGTTACTTTGAATAACAAAATTCTTATATATTTCGCTGGCTTGCTGGTATATTCCTTCCTCATAAACACTATCTAGTCAGACAGGGCACTGGATCCGGTTTGGTCGGTTATAACAGCTGAAATATTGTTTAATATTCCCTTAGGGCAATCAAGTGTGATTCATTGCGACCATTTAAGATAGAACGCCCAATAAAATTTTAATATCTAAGTCTAACAGGCCTATAACTTGACTAGATCCAGTAAAGCATTTAATTTTCAAAGCGACTTGTAACAAATATCATATACAAAATTACACAAATTGCTTGTGTATATACAAACAATCTTCATATTGTCTACTACGTCTTTTAATGTTTTAAATATGTAGGACTACACTAGGATGATTATTCACTGTTTATTTATTTTAAGTACAAAAGTTGCGCTCCGACTAGAGGCTAATGCGGCCGACGGGGATAGAGCTATTATTGTAAATTGCCTTTACGGTATTTTAATTGTGTGGATTTGTTTATCTATTTAGAGCTTGGATTTTAAATGAGAAAACTATTTTGATCCGTCTCATTAGTTCAAATGTTTTATATTTAAACCAATATAATTTGTTTCTGGCGACTACGCCAGCGGTAGGGCGGCGTATGGGTTTACACTACGATTGGTTATGGGTTCGATTCCCACTCAGGTTAAAAAAATAATGTAAAAAATGGAAAAACGAAAATAATGGAAAAACAAAGCAGTGGCATGGATTTCGTCGTCGTCTCGATTTCGATCGGAAAGTAGTCAAGAGATTGTCTGGACGCTGTTCTCTGACTACCCTATGCGATATAAAACGTAGTATAAAATATCTTAAAATCGCTCGTTCTTGACAAATGTCTATGTGCAATAGTATTTATGTGCAATAGTACTTAAATTATTTAACTAGATTCTTTGTATATTTGTATATTATTTTTATAGTAGAAATTTCTCAATGAGAAACATGATGAAAATGAAAACACAAAACTTTTATGAAAACAGCGTGAAGCTAAAAAAAACATAATTATATGGATTGCATGAGAAATTTGCTCAAGTTAAGTTTAAACGGGGAATTTAAACAAATATTTATGTGGTTTTTATTATGATTACAAAAATCCTAATAAAAATGTAAAAAAAAATTGTTTTTTCATATTAAATTTTTAGTCGTCAGATGTGCATTCAGTCTTTGTGACAATGTTTAAGTATTGAAACATTTTAGAAATCTGCCTACAGAGATGCTAATAAAGAAATTTTTAATACCTATGTGATAATAAACAGTGGCTCATACATTATTTGGATAAACCGAAAGACGTGTTATCTGAGATTAACAAGATTTCAATGGGTTTGGATACTGATCTTATTATGTTACATTTTTTTACGAAATATAGTTAATGTGTTATTTTATTACGCCTTAAAATAACTACCTATGTGTTATTGAATAGTGTGTTTGTACACACGATGGCTGGGGGTTTGTTACATAATCAGAGAATTATATAGGATATAGATTCCACTCAACACGCATTATCTCTTTAGTAGGCTGAAATTAAAGAGATAAGTGTATGACCACTAGGTTTTATATGCCAACTTGAAAGAAATATAGATTGTTACGTGAAACATTTAATTATACATACAGTAAATAAACTGAAATGTTTAAGAGCACAAGTGAGAGCAGCGAAGTTGCTTTTTATGGGCAATGTCCAATATTCATACGATAGTTTAGCACGTCATGGTCAATGAGATGTTAATGTGATGTTGTAAATACTGCCTTTGAACAAACTTGCTTTGCTTGTGTCGTTTATGTGGCACTGGGTCAGCTTTCTGAAACTCATAATCACTTAACTTGACACTTGTTTTATATAAGAATTTGATATTTAAAGCGGCGTTGAGTTCCGCCACTTAACACGCAAATTTCTTGACACTTGCTTCTGCCTACCAATGCTATACGAAATAAAGCATGGTATTGAAAAAACAATTGCTATATTATATTTAAATGTTTTGAACAAACATATTTAAATCTAATTTTGTTTATATCTTAGACTTGAATCATTGTATTACGTAGCAAACTAAGTAAATTCCGTTTAAGGCATCAGGAAAAAATATATATATCATGATGACTAAGTATCATTTGCAGGTGATTTTGTTGCAATTTTTATTTTTATTAGTGATGGTTATAATGATTTATAAGATGGACAGTAATATAAAAGATTACTAGATTTATATTAACAGATTTATTGTGTTAACTAAACTAGCTAAAGTATTGATAATTATAATTTTTTTTTACTAAAGTCTTTCTTTATATTTAAAAAGCGTTTAGTACAGTAGCCCTAGTAAATTTAAAAAAAAATAGTGTATGATCTAATTCAAACTAGTACACAATAGTAGGATGTTTAAATAAAACCAACATTTGTTTTTGATAAATGTCACGGTATGCCCGACCACACCCCACCAGCGAGGTTAGGCAGCGCTCCTAAGTCTGTGACGCAACATTAGGTCACACCTTGCGAATTATCACACCTTTATACGCATTTATTGCTTATTATGCTTTGTTAAGTATGTTAGATTTATTGGGAATTCCCGTTTTAGAATTGTTTATATATATGTAAATACTTTGTTAATTGTATTTTTTGTTTTTTTATTATATTGACCTTACTAGATATTTTCGACTATAAATATTATATTTGTGTTTGCCCTTTTTAAAAATATATAATATATTGAAATTTGTATGAGTTTATATTCTCCATATAAAGTACCATAATAACCTTACATATATAGATACAATTAATAATAAATCTTTCGTTCTGATATTGACAAGGTTTCATTTTAAATCCTAGATTAAATGAATTTGCTAAGCCTCGCTTGGACTACCCACGTCTGTATCTGCAAAAAGCATCTATACGCTGTTAACGGTATCGTAATTGTATTAGAACGGGCCGTCTTAAACTGATAGTTGAGCGTAATGTTTCATATTTTTCATTACATTAATGGGAGCGATTTTTATAAACGTATTTTATTATAATTAAAATTAATTACTTGTGTTATGTACTGACTAATAATAATTAGATTGTGAATTGTTATTTTTTTTTATTTATCAGTAACTGCAATAAGTTAAAAGAATATTCACGGATTGAAATAAAAGTAGTAGTTATAGCAGAGTATTCAGAGACAACCTAGTGTCAAGGCATGACTTCTTCGACTGCTTTCCACCCGAAATACAGACTGTGCGTTTAGAGAGGAAAAATGAAAATAAATTTAAATTATAATTTTAATTTTCGAATGGATTCCCATTCGTCGAAAAAATTGTAATTCGTCGAACTCACAACTAATTGCGATTACAGTTAGACGGTGACTCTGCGCCACGGTTTCATCCAAAATTAATTCCGTACAAATAGATGCCGGTTGATTACAGTTTAGCACTACTAATTAATTCTAATCTTTGTTTTTAGGACCAGGAGCACCTGAAACCGCCTATAGTAGGCGGGCTGGCCAACGCGGAGCTGTACTGCCTCGCGTTGGCCAACATGTACTCCGACCCCAACTACCACAACCTCAACCACTGGAACATCCTGCAGACGTTGGCGAGGAAGGGCGTGCAGGTGCCCGACCCGCCCGACTGCGCGCTCACGGAGACTGTGCTTATACAGACAAACCCCTTGAAAATGGTATTTTTTATTATTTTTAATATTTAAACAAATGTATAATAACGTAGGACTTTATAACAGATTTCCTTTATGTTAATTTACGTATCTATCCCGTCAAACGTGTTTACCTAAAATGACTTATAACTTAATTTAGAAACGTTGCGAGAGTAAATATGAAATGAACAAGAATGGAAACAATACTTTAACATTCCTTTAAGAATTCCACGAACAATTCATTGAAATATTTCCCTGACTAAATGAGACCCACAAGCATCTCGTATAGAGGCGACGTTGTGAAATTATCTCTAATGTACAATTTGTGTGGGACCAATTCATGTTCTATGACTTAGAAAAATACACAATACCTACGTGGCAATCTCAAATATATTTGACCTTTAATTAGATGCAATCGTAGTTGTCTGCGCTTATCTTATAATTCAATACTGCCTACATATTCGTAGGCCGCGTGTGACATAAGTGATTGCAAGTAATTCGGGCCAACTGTAGACATATATAGCGCTACTTTATAAACAAACAGTTAGATTTGTACTACATATGTCATCTCATTTATTGGATTAAGATTTCAGTACCGTTCACGTGATTGATGGATGCTACGGCAAATTGATTTGCGATTTATTTATAACCTGGCTTTCGATTGTGACTTCATGTTATGAGCGTTCATACGAACAAAATACTTCGATAATGCATTAAAAATTATTTACAATTTCATCAAATTGTCATTCTTTTTTATTTGAATTGAGATTTATTTCTAATATTTTTTAATTATTTTATTTACATCGTTACAATATTAAATATTCCTTATAAGTAAAAAAAAACTACAGTAACCAAAATACCACGACTTTATGTATAAAACTCATTTTCTTTATATATATATATATATATATATATATATATATATATATATATCTATCTTTGTATGTATATATGTATTTTTATAGTATTAACTATACACAATATGTGTTTTAAAACTAAATATTTTCAATTTCCAGAGCGCCCATTTGGCTGTGATAGAAGCTGTGATGGCGTTATACGCGCGGGAGGTGGTCACGCTAGACCGGGTATCAGCCGCGGCGCAGCGCTTCGGCACAAGTCAACCCTTGCCCATGGGCTCTAGTATACCACACGAAGACGGTCTTCTCTGCTGGATCAATGCGGCGTGCGCTGCTCTTAATAAGGCTGAGGTGAGTGACGTGGGGAAGAATAGGTTGTTAAATCTTATTTTTTATTATAAAAATATAAAATTATTTATATAAATATATGTAATTTTATGTTTTTATATCAAAACACCTAAATGGGTTAAGAATTTGAAAAACAACAGTTGAATTTCTTGTCGGTTATTCTCAACCTTCTGAGCCGGTGGTCAGTTCTCGTAGGATTATAATGATAATTTTTATGTTAATTGATAAGGAAGCGCTTGTAATAATTTAATTTTTGAATTTTTGACTATATGTTTTCTATTATTAATTTAGATTTTGTGTCTTACAAGTTTATAAATGTGACTAGTCTTCCTATGAAGGTAATGTTATGTATGATACGTTAATATGAGCGGTATTATGTTCTTGTAATATAAATTAATAATTGTTTTTGAACTAGAATTCAAATTCTTGTTAAGTAAACAATATGATGATTTATACACGTCTTCATATAAATATGGACATGAAAAAAATATACCCTTGTGAGAAAACTTTATTTTGTGTTATGTAAATAAATAATAAATATTTTATGTATAAATATATTTATTTAATCTTAGCAACATTTTATATCAACGATAACACGAATACCAAGATTTTTGTGGCAAAAACTCTTTACTTGAATATTTTATATTATTTCTATCGAAGTATACTCGTAAAAACCATACTGTGATTTTAAGAAAGATAAGTTAGTAATAACTTGAAAAATTACTTTTCGTTTTATTGAGATTTATGGATTATTTATGCTACATATATCTTAAAAATAATCTTGCGCTGAGTATAGTTAAAAAAAAATATTTTATGGCAACGCCATTATTTAAAAGATATTTCTTATCTTTGTTAAAATGTGATAATAATTTAAACTAGTTTATGTTCCACCATTTTTAACAATTAACAAAAACTGCGGTTATTTAAACCTAAAAAGCCGGCCGGTGGCCTGTAGCTTTTCTTGGCTTACAACCAGCACATGGACGGCAGTAATAACAAGGGACCCCGCACGCTTGTTTGCCTTACTTGTTATAAAAAAAAAGCATCTTCCTTTTTCATATCTTTTTTTAAGTAACTAATTTTGTCTATATTAAGAATATAAAGCAGAAGATTTTGTTTAGTTTGTTTGTTTGTTTGAACGCGCTAATTTCAGGATTTACTGATTGGAATTGAAAAATTCTTTCTGTTATGAATATTTTATTTATCGATGACGGCTATAGGCTATACAACATCACTTTACGACTAATGAGAGCGAAGCAATATTAAAAAATATTGTGAAAACGGGAAAATTTATGTATTTTTGAAACTCACCTTGCGTGCGCCGAGTAAACGGTGAAAGTTACGCAAATATCATGTATGACAAAATTGTGCCACTCTGAAAGTTCTAAAAAAAGACCGCAACAACATATAATTAAGGAAAGCTCTAAGTACCCAGGCCTTATTCATTAGTCTAAACAAGTTTTTTTTTTCTATAATACTTATCCTTTGGTTCGATTAAATATGTTTTTTTTATATTTTAATTCCAGGACAACTCACCCCAAGTGCCAATGGTAAAGAATCTCCAAGAGCTCTGCGACGGCACCGCACTTGCCGCACTTATTTCCTTCTACTGCCCCGACTCCCTCCCCCGCACGTCCGTCCGAGTGGGTCGTATGGCGTCCATACAGGATTGTCTCCACAACCTGATGCTTGTGTACGATTTCTGTATGAACGCGTTGCCCCATAACGTGTTCCATATGATGCCCGAGGATGTTACTTATATGAGAGGGTGAGTGGTTTTTTGTTTATAGATTGATATTATAACTTAATGTTATTTGTTATCAATATATTAATATGTAAAACGAAATCTTCCATTTTACGATAATTACGCGAACGCGATGATGGCAGAGTTATAGTTTATATGGAGACGGAGTGCAGTCTGCTTATATTTTTTTAAAGAATCCATATTTTTATGCATTATATTAATAAAATAATATTTGTAACTTACACTACCATGTGTTTCACATACAAATTTATATAAAATGATATACACGTCTCGAAGGTGTCAATGGTACATCTAGTATGAATGATAATTTGAAAATATTACTAAATGAGAACTTAAGTCGTTTTATATAAAAAAACAAACATACACTTTAAATATGGCACACATATTGTCATTATGATATGTGAATTAATTAATACAAATTGAATTCAAATCATATATATTGATACAATAAATACCAGTATATTAATTGCTGTTAAATTAATAGGAATAATTAAAATATTGTTATTTTATAATGTTTCAGGTCAATGCGACAAAATCTGATAGCAATGTTGGCGGATTTGTTTAACATGCTCGAGGTTCATCCAGTGAAATCCGTGAAATATCCAGGCAGTGGTGAGTGCAAGCGGCTTTCGTATTTATTCCCATATTAACATGTGCCGACATTGCATGCTAGAACGATGGGAGTATGTGGTCATAATATCAAAGGTCCTATGCCCACTAATACTTGCATAGTTTACCTGGACGCGGTCAAGTAACGCTTTTGTAACGCCAATATTATTTAGTCGATGATGGGGCTTATGTTGTATGTCGTTGGATACTTAATGTTTATTTAAATGAATTGAACGATTATTTGAATTATACGATGTATATTCATTTATTTTTTGTCGTTATTATAATTTCATTTATGTGTTTTTTGGTCCCTACAATGTGGTAAGTATGCAATTTTATTACATACAAATTGTTGATTAATTAACCGAATGATACGCTTGATTCACCGAGTGTGTATATTTTATACTAATTGGCTGTTTTTTAATATATTTTAAAAGTTGCCTTCTAAATTCAAAGTTGTAAAATACACAAATTATGCAACACATATCGTGTTCCCCGATAAGTGAGGATCGTATAGGTGAGTGTACTCGTCCGTGTAGTTTCGACTAGGGACGACGAAGCCCGAGTATAGCCGAGTATGTTGGAGTAGGGCCAAGTATTCCAAATTCAAAATATTAATATACACAAGTAAAAAATAACGTGTTCCACGATAAGTGAGGATAGTTTAAAATGGGTGAGTGTACTCGTTCGAGTAGGTCCCAAGGGAACCTCGTAGGTCCGAGTAGGTCCGAGTACACTAGTACGGTGCGTGTTGCGTGTGTAGCGCGGTGCGGCGAGAGCAACGCGCACGGCGTGCGACACAGGCGCTGCCTGCCGCCGCCGCCGCCCGCCGCCATCCCGGAGCTGCGCGCGTCGCCCGCGCACGCCGCCCTGCCCGCCCACGCCGCTATGTCCGCCCACGCGCCGCCCTTCGCAGGTATACGGACGACTCATGTATACGGGAAGGCAATTAGTTTGCTGTAAAATGGCCTAACCTTTAATGTTTTATATGATGAGACATTAATTGTATTTGAGACATTATTTAAAATTTTATATACATCATATCCTAATACAAATCTAAATCAGTGTATTGCAAAAAAACAAATCCATAAGAGTTGTTTAATTGTCATTAACGTTGAATAAACATATGATGCCAGAGTCATATGTATATGTGTACATATTCTTTATTTTTTACATGAGTGATTGCTTGCACTATATTCAGGGGTTTGTTCGATCCCCCATTGGGGAAATGCTTATACTAAAATTGTATTTATTTCTACTCTAGTGGTAAAGCAAAGCGCAATATTGTCATCTACCAAGCTGTATAAAATTAAGAAAAAGTGACAAAATATAAAATTTCTGCGTAAGAAAGTTATTGATTGGGCCATTTTAATAATTAAGATATTGCGAAAACAAAGAGGAATATATATAAAATGTTGCCTTCCCCAAAATTCATTCATCACAAAAACCATGTGTGTTGTGTGAGTGTATAATTACAAAAAAATATATATTAATATAAACAACAGTAGCTGCGACCTTTTAACAAGTTTGATATTTTTACTATAGCATATTTTTTTATTAATATTTTTAATTTTAAATGTAAGCTTTTTTTAATTTTAAACGCTTATATGAAAGCTGCTTTCTAACAATGATTTGGTTTAGCATTTAACGCTTCGCATGACCAACGCTTTATGCAATTATAATGCTTTAACTTAGACCACAGGCATGGAGTCAATGACGTTATGTCCCCAGGACTCCCAGGAATATGTTTAGTTTTACATTTATTTTTCATTTATTTTAAATGAAAATCAGAAAATTCAAAGTTCTGTATTTTTATTTCGTGTAGCTTAAATATTTTCACTTTTTATATTGATTTTGTGTTTAATTTATAGATAGCCTCGATTTTTGTGGTGAGTGTTGTTAGTTTAGTTTAATAGGTGTCGTTAGCACTTTTTTTTGTTAGCCATTTTGCTTGGTAGTGATTTGTGTTAATGTCTCGTTACTTAGCACTGTTTTAAATGTATTGTAATAATCTATGCTTTAAACGTTTCATGATATCATTATAGTTTTATGAATGTTTAAATTAAATAATATTGAGTAGAGACACATTTCATTATTATAAAATGTTAGTTCTTTTAACCATTTAATTATTAAATTCAATTATATTTACTGTATAATAATATATCTACTTACTGATTGTTTTATTATTATTACGTTTAGTAGTAATATGTACAGATAAACCGGTTAGCCCTTGGTTTTGAATACCATGCAGTTAAAATATAAAAATCCAAATACGACGAAAATATATAGCAAACTTAAAATAAATGACGACTCAATTTCTGATTTTTTATTATATGATAGTAACTTGAATACGTAAAACAGATCATTTAGTAGCTCTGTTAGTAATTGAAACGTCACTAAGCGCATTGTGACCCCGAGCAGTGTCGCGGTCGCCGTCGGCGTGCGGCGTGCGCGCGCGCGGGCCCGCCAGCCGCTCGTCGTGCTCCACGCCGGAGCGGCGCAGCTGCAGCCCGCAGCGCGACGACTTCGTGGTGCACAGCCGCAAGGCCATCACCACGCTGTCCGCCATGGTCAGGAGGGACGACGACAGTGCGTACTTACACTGACTATTGTGTAGACAATATACTTATTTTGTTTTGTTAACGACGCACTTTGTCTTGCCAGAGCGAGGAAGTAAAAGTAATTTTAAATATAATCACTCCCCCGAGTGGGGATCGAACCCAGAACCGGTCGCGTTTACAGTAAATTGCGGTGTAAATTGCGGTTTATACACGATTAGATAAATTGGCTGGTTGATTCGCGTCGAGTTTTCCTCCCAAAATGCAACGTCTCTATTTTGGGCGGAAAGTAGTTATTGAAGTTTCTTTACTATGCGGAACGCTTAGCCGAAAATGGCGCCATGCCTACTAAAGCATACATACAACTATATATACAAATATGTACGTTGCATTATGTATATATGTGAGTTATCAATATCTGTAATATACCTACTATACTATATATATATATATATATATATATATATATATATATATATATATATATATATATATATGTTTTAATATATTAGATTAGGTTGTGAGGTACAAACATACACACAAGTATGATTCTTCGTTTCTGTTTTTAGTATATATTTGTATAAACTATAATATTATAAATTCTCACTAAGCAGAAGAAACTTAAAATTATTTTACCTCTTGAAAAAGGTTCATCGAGAAATCATCAATTACATACTAACATATAAAAATCACACAGTGTACCCAGAAAACGTAACAGCGGCCGGTCGTCCCTCGAAGTGGGCGGAGTCCCGGGAGAGCAGCTTCGCGGGGCGGCGCTCGCGGCGCTCGTCCGTCACGGACGACAGCCAGCTCACGGTGGAAAACTTCGGCGGCTCACAAGACAGGTTGCACTTTGCTGGACGAAACCCCGAGAAGGAATTAGCTACTTTGGCTAATGTTAGGAAAATATCTGCTCCGGCTGGTGAGTGAGAGAATATTTCCTTGTAGACGATCATTGTGAGTTCACACAATGAATGATTATAGTTTCATACCCCGGTTCGTTTAAACAAAGCGCGGCGTTGAGTCGCGCCACTTCTTAAGACGCGATTTATTGTTTTTTAAGGAGAAATGGAGAATAAAATACATTTGCTTTATGGAGACATATTTATTTCTCACTTATATAGGATAAAATGTATAATATCTATCCGATACAGAAAATTTGTGAAAATAGTCTGACCCAAAAATATATCTGGTTATGACAGGTGTTAAAGTCCAGTTAAGATATAGTCATAGAAGGTAGGAATGCATTCTAGATATGACTCCACTTTTTAATAAGAAAACGAAATTACATTTATGCCCTTTTTTATCTCCCGAAAATAAAAACGAAAAAACTATCACAAAACTTTTTACTTAGCTGATTAATTAAAATATATTTAACAGGTCCATTAGACCACAACCCGCCTCTACGCTCCTCGCGCCAAGACATCCGAGGTTCTATACAATTTTTCCACGGCGATTATCATAATGGCGGTCAAGAGGAACGAATACACAAAATAGAGCGCCAGCACTCCGCGCCGCAGGTGCCTGAGAGCTTTGGCCTGAGTCACAAAGGCGGCGGTGACGGGTTCTATCTGAATGAGCGAGATGCACCTGATGGGGATGCTACCAAGACGAATTTTGCGGATTTAAGTAAAATAAGGAGTAATGGAGACCAGCAAGGTTGGTTTGATCAAGTTATTTTATACTGTTACCATTTTCCCTTTATTGTTTTTGTTTAAAGAAGTGTTGCGCATTTTACCTAATATTAATATCACTTCAACTTACTTAAAATCAATCTACAATCAGTAATTAAAAATAATAATAGTTTTTTGTTTAAATTAATATTGTACCGAATGTCCCAAATGTCCAGACAAAAGAACAAAATCCATCCACGCACATATTATAAAATTGGTCTATGTATCAATGTATATTAGTCATCATTGTCAGTCTTTATCTCCTTTATTTTGCTTCTGGATCACATGTTTTAAATATTTAAATTAAAAAATAAAAAATATTTTTTTTTTTATAAAAAAAAAACAAAAAGTATATATTAAAAATTCGTAATGCGCTTTGGTGTTTGATCAGTGTTTGCATATCACGCAATGTTTAACATCGTTAGATATAACAATGTTACATTAATTGTCATTGAATTTTGTTTGTGACATTAAAGTAATTTTTAAACTGAACCAGCCATAAGACTTAAGTTTAAGTTTTGTTTATCAGTTAATATAACATCATATGTAGTGCCTTAATACTAGAAATATATATTCGTGAATTTAAATATTATAATATAATTTATTTAAATCCTAATGATTGTTCTGTTGCATAAAATATATATGATATTATACTAATTTTTTTTTCACATGCGCAGGCGCAGGCGAGGGCGAACGGCGCAAGACCTCATTCAGCACTCCCGCTCCCAACACAACCACGTGGCAGCAACACTTCTTACAACACGACCATCCCAGTCAGTACTGCTTTTTAAACTTATATGTTTAGTTTATTTATTTCCTATTATGTTCGTTTTATAGTTTATCCTGTATTTTTATTTGCCTAGCTGTTTATTATATATGTATAAAATAAATATATATCTAAAATCGGGTTATATAGAGCGTTACAAAATCTTTACTGAACCGCGATTTTAAATAATTAATTAATTTAAAAAAAAACACATAATAGTGTGTTAAATGATAAGTGTTTTAACAAAGACGGCGATGATGTCACCGAAGCGTTAGAAGACACGTCGCCCAGTGGAGGCCAAGCGATGGCAGCGCAGTTGAATAATATAAGGCTCAAGTTGGAAGAGAAGAGACGGCGCATAGAGCAGGATAAGCGGCGTATGGAGCTCGCCGTCAGTCGTCAGCGACAGCAATTAGGACAGCAAGCCTTTTTGCAGGCTGTGACGCGGGTGAGTTTAGTGTGTAACAAGCTTTATTAGGTTTTGTTTGGTTAGATTGTTTGTCTATGTACGGGGGTGATTTGTGAGAAAATTTTTAAGAGTAATTAATTGATATCATGAATAGTAAATTGTTGTTTAATGTTTTATATTATAAAAGTATTATAGTACTGAGAGTTTAGTTAGGTTTACTTTGTTGTATGAATGTTTCTTGCTAATCAGTGTAGTAGTTATGTAAACATATAAATGCCGCTGTGTTTATAATTATTGGCGAGATTACGCTAAAACAGTTAAATAATTAATATTTTAAAATTACACCAAAATGAATAATGAAAATATACTTTATTAAAGGTTTTCATATTTTTTAATATAAACTGAATTAGAACTTACATAATATTCAATTTTGTATCTAAACTTTTCGAAAAATGTAATAATAATTATTATTACATATTTAGATATGTATTTGTATTTTTTTATACGGAGAATTCATTTTTATTATTGTTTGATAAATCATTGTGTGTGAATGTATATAGATTTTGTTACTAAGTGTGTTTTGGGATGTGTGGTGTAGAGGGTTGCGGGCCAATTGGTAGTTCAGTATGAAATATATGTTTTCATAAACTTGACTACTGTGTGACAGTTATATGTATTTTGGTTTAATTATATTTTTTATAATCTGTGTTTAAAACGAGTAGAGTTTCATGTAAAATGTAATTTATATATTTTTATAATATTTATCGTTCATTTATATGAAATTTTACTCAACAAATTAATGTTAATATAATGTCCATGTCATAACTGTGTGTTTACTCACTTTGAACTACAAACAGACGTAAAATATTTTTTTTTCTATTTTTGTTAGGATACGTTTTTGCAATACCAGTTGGCCTCATTGGTGAGTGCCCGACGTTGACGATGATTTTTATCAACTTAGTTCTTTTAAATTACATCGTTATTTACATATTTATATTGTATTTTGATTGTACAGAATCGATTCATGCTTAATCAGCTTTCATACGAATATATTTCGATATATTGCGAGTTTGTTTTTTAATAATTATGCGTTAAACAATTTTCTATTTAAATATTAGTTAATACGCCTTATACAGTAAATACGCGAAATTTCGCTTTTAATCTAGTATAGAGGATACATCTTTCGTTGTAGATAAAGGCAGCTTATATCGTCATATTGTATACATTATAAACATATATAGTGACAAAATTCATTAATATTTTGCCGCGCATTTACGTACCATGACATGAATTCATGTATTCCAATGTTCACATCAAATTTTCAATCACATGTTACTTATCGCACGTTTGAACACTTGCAGCATGTATGCAAAATGTCAAAATTTAACAAAAATTAAACGTTACATACACTAAATTGATTGATGTACATTTTAAAGTCTGAAATGATTCACAGAATAGTGTAGTGTATAGAAGTGACATCACAAAAGCAAATCTTTACACGTTTTAGTTATAAAGTATTGGTAAATAAAGCACAAGTTAGTGGTATTAAAGCATGTCGTTGTTGCGTGGTGGCGGTTGCAGGGCAAGCCGCGCTCCACGCCCGACGACGCCGCGAGCGACCAGCAACAGGTGAGATCATGTGTCATGGCCTAAACAATCATCGTTTATTGTATATTAATTCTAAGATTTACTAGTAAATGTTACAATTTACCACCTTTAATGCGTATACGTCGGAATTGAAATGGGTAAATTTTAAAATTTACTAGTATATCTTAAGAATTACCGTACTTATCGGATTTTTACAGTATGTATATCTAACAAAAAATATTTACCGTCTTTATAATTAAAGTTTTTAGTAGTATATAGTGTACGTTTGGACTCCCTTTTTATATGAAATTTAAATAACTTGCATATTCATATAAAAAAGTATGAATTAAAATATTTATCCCCTCATCTTTAAATAGAATGAGATTTTTAAATATTAAAAAAAAGAAACTTAGCTTAGTCTTTTTGCCTATGCCATGTTTCGTTATTTGTCCTTGTCTGTTATTAAAATCAGACATAAAAATCTGAAATAAACATCATTTATAAAAGGTTTGAAGCCATATCATATTTCTTATATTCACGCCTACAGTTTTAACCAAATATTAATTTAATCTATAATCATAATAACTTCATAATAGATATAAAATTTAGCTTATTCTGGATGTTTTTTTTACATTTTTTGTTTGTGTGTTGTTATTGCATGTCGTTTTAGTAATTGTACTGCATGATACACATAATTGTGTATGCTTTAATCGTTTCTAACACAATAATAATAGTTTTTTTTTTATATTAAAAAAGCTGTCTGTTATATATTTACGGCTCATTGAATGTACCTAATGTTGCGTTTAAGAATATTCATTTGCGTCAATTTAAACAATTTCATATTTTTTCACCTATTATGCATTTGTTAGTGTAAGACCATATCATTTTGTTAATTAATATGTATGAATATTTAATGTTATTTTATATAATATAGGAAATGGTTGTCGAGGCACCCAACCAGACTGCGGAGAATGTGGCGCTCGAACAGTACCAACAGTCTATTGCGAAGTAAGTTGCATACTATATTGATTTCTCTTTAATATTAATGTCTATTTAGATGTTCTTTTTTGTGCTTATTTTGTTGTACTTTTATATTAAAAGCCTTTTAAATTTCGTTTCGTCTTGGTGTAGAAGTATGAAGTCTGCGCAAAAGCCAGTTACTAATATTTGCAGAATGAACTCCAGCCTGCAGGATATACAGAGCGACATCGCGCGGCTCGCCAGCCAGCAGAGTCAGTTGCAGCAGCAGCAGCAGCAACAACAGCAGCAACAGCAACACCAGCAGCTACAGCAGCAGTTGCAACAACAACAGCAACAATTGCGGGAGCAGCAGCAGCAGTTGCAGCAACAACAGCAGCAAGCCAAACAACTGTTCCAACAGCATCAACCACCTCCGTCTCCTTTTCAACAGTTTCAACAAAACATTCCACAGTTGGTAAGTGTTTCTATTTTTTCACGGCGCGGGAAAAGCTTCTGTCACCTAAAGCTTTCTATCAAATTTGGTCTAAAATATTTTTAAACAAGTATCTTGTCCCGGCGTTACTACTAAATAATAATAATATAAAATAATGCTTAAGACGCATTTCTAAACAAATCTACGCATTATAATAACTAGGACCGAATTGAAATGACTACTAATTTTTACTTAAAATAAAAAAAATACTAAACTAAATAAACAGAAAGCACAGCTTATCTGTCTCTCGTCCAGTATATTAATACTAAAAGAAATAAAAAAGCACAGCTTGTCTGTCCCTTTACCCAGTGCCATCACAATATAATGCCGGCATAGCAAGCACGCTCACCCCCACCATGTTCCTTGCAGCACAGTCAATTCAGCTCACAGCACAACGTGTCGCGGCCTAGCAACGCGTTCGGCTCCACGCCCCACTTGCGCGACTTCTACAACTACGACCAGAATGTGCAAAACACGCAGAATCAGAACTTCCAATTCCAATATAGGGATATAGACCAGGATTTTAGTAGGCAGTTCTATTTGCACGAGGCGAATGTACAGCCGCAGAGGCGTACGTGGGCGCAGCACGCGCAAATGCAGCAGGAGAATGCGGAATTAAGAGGCTGGCAGGTAGGACGAAATGGGACTATAATATGTTGATAGGTATTGTATGTGTGTGTGTGTGTGTGTTTGTTTTTTTTTTAATAAAAATCACTCAAGCTTACGCTTTTGGGGTGTTCTAAACTATCACTTGATCCATATCTTGGTCGCGTTTGTTAATATATCGTATGTATTTTTGAATTGTACAGAATCAAGGAAAAACTTAATAATTTAGTACCACAACTAGTATTCAGAGGTATACTTAATTACATTTCAATTCTTATGGGGCAAGAATTAACAACATTGAATTAAATTTATAGCCGCACACTATGCTGGTCTTCTGCGGTATTTTATGCACGCGAAACGACGATATTTTTTTATCAGCTGCTGCATTTTATAAAATATATTTATTTAATCCTTATTTAATTACAGTTGCATCAACAAAATAACCAACAACAGCAACAGTATCATCAGCAACAACAGCAGCCATTACATCAGCAACAACAGCAGCCATTACATCAGCAACAACAACAACAACCCTTACATCAGCAACAACAACAACCGCCCGAACCAGCGCAACGGACATGGAAGTCCCCCTCGCCCCAACCTCCCCCCGAACGCAACTGGACTCCGCAAGGCTTCGTATTACACGAGAGGAACAAGCCCTTCCAAGTGCACTACAACACGGACCGCTACCAGAACGGTACGGAAAATGCTAGAGACGTGCAAAATCATTTGAGTTATACTGTGATAACGCCCCCGCCCGCCAGCCCTCGCCGCCAGGCCTCCGCCCCAGATGACATGGAGCCCCAGAATATCTCGTTTATAGGCAACGCGGAAGATGACGCGCTCCGGCAGGGCATCAACAGATTGAACATCACCTCCGGTACCAGAACGTACCGCATCCCGTCCCCCACGAGACCGTCCCTAGCAAACTCCTTCCAGCAAATGGATCCTGAGCCCACGAATGAAAAGGGCTTCTACATATCTTTCGATAATGAGCAACCGAAGCGACCGAAGCCTCCTCTGAGAGCGAAACGAGGATCTCCCAGAAAAGAAAGGGCGGAGTATGCAAGTCCCGATAGGAGTCCAGAGAACACGTGGAGTGAACCAATTCGTGAGGAGAGACGGGAAGAGAGGAGAGACGAGAGGAGAGAGGAGCCCCGGGAGATGAGGAGGACGTCGCCCGTCAGGGAGCGCGCGCGCCCTCCCAGCGCTGAACCCGCCGCGCTCATTATTGGCGAATCGAAGTTAGATCCTGTAAGTTTTTATTGTTATTCTTTTAATCTCTTTAATATTCGTGCTGAAAAAAGTTATATGCAGTGAGTTTATGAAAAAAAGCATTGTATATTTGTGGAGATTGAAGTTATTATTGCAAACAAGAAAGACTACTTTCTCAATACATTATATTTTTATCATTGTATGAAAATAGCTTCTTATTTTACTTTCAAGTTTACAGCCATTACACTTCAGTTTCGCACTCTGTGCAAAGACTGCCCGGCTTCACCGGGGCAGAGGAGTAAAAAAATAATTTATCGTTCTTTGAAAATCAAGTTCATAACCAATCCCGTTTACTAATAGACATAATATAATGTATAAGTTTATCTAATAAAAACAATACGTGAATAATTGCAGAACTCAGCAGAGGAAATGGAACGCAAAAAGGAGCGCATAATGCTCCTGTCGCTGCAGCGGAGGCAGCGCGCAGACGAGGCGCGCGCGCGCGCGGACGCGGCGGCGGCGGCGCGGCGCGCGCGCGACGAGCACGACGCCGAGCTGAAGGCGGCGCGCAAGGAGGAGCAGGCGCGCCGCCGGCAGGCCATCCTCGCGCAGTACAAGCTCAAGAAGGCCATGGAGGAGGCGGAGAGGGAGGTCAGTGCGCCTGTGGTGACGTGCCAGGCTAACATGACATTAGAATTTTTATGTATGCTTTGGTGCTCGTATAAATAAAGAAATGTACATGTAGTATATGTTCGGTATATATTATATATTTTAAAGTTTTTGTTTGTGTCCTGCTTACATGTATCTAATATTAATAAAAGAACATAGTGATAAACTTTTTCACAGTTTATATTTCCTAATTATTTAGCTTGGTTTATTTGTTAATGTCAGACATTTATTGTTATAAGAAAAAAATATTTGAATAACACTAGAGACCTTGTTAACTCGTCAAACACACGTAGGCCTCATCATTCAGTATTTGTCACTTCTTACATAAGTGACAAATACATTAAAATAAATCAATGTGTATAAGTATAGCATGAAGTGTCTTTTCTATTATTAAATACATTTCCGACAAACTATTACAAAACATACTCACATTCTGCATTTCGTCACCGTTTCCATCCGCTTAATTTTCGTCAAAAAAGCATCAAAACTATTAGTAACGTTTGAGTTAATTTCCCCCACAGGGCAAAGTCCTCGACAAGAGCGAGTTCCTAGACACGCTGTCGCGCGGCGGCACGGCGCCCGCCACGCCGGCGCCGCGCCTGCGCGCCAAGCACGCGCGCGCGCGCCCCAAGACCATACACGTGGACAGCGGCACGCTGCCGCTGCAGGGAGACGGCGTCATCAGCAAACAGCCCTCGTCTACTAATCTTACCGGTTTGTTCTTTTCTTTGTTATTGTGCGAGTGTTTTTATATGGCTAGTTTTTTTAAAAATACCTTCTGCAATTTTTTTTCATGTCATGTATTACACCTATTTATTACTATATTTTTTTGTTAAATATAAATATCCCTTCTAACATTTTTATTTATTTTTTAAAAAACTTTTTTAAAAATACCTCCTGAAACCTTTTTTTTTATTTTGCTACGAACGTTTTAAAATTTATTCACCTAGTTATAATTATTTTTTTGTTGAATTTAAAAAATGTTTTGTAACATATTTTTAAAAGCACCATAAATTTTTTTTGCTGCATTTGTTTTGTTGCCAAAAATACGTATACTGTGATTATTGTTTATAAAAATAAAATTATTACGAAAAATTAAAAATATATATTTATCAGTAATATAAAACAAATTTTATTTATTCTTTTAAATTATCTTCTTATCAATATTGTTTACTCAAATATAAGGGTAACAATAATAGATAAAACTTAATATTGTTATTAATTAAATTAAATTTGACTATTTAAACTCTGGTACAATAAGAAACAATAGCACAGTATACGTAACGCTAGTGCGTGTACACAGGCACCATGCGGCGCGACTACTACCGCGGCTCGCAGGACAATCTCGCTGAGCGCGCTGCTTTGTATAGAGGTTGGTTTGTTCTTTTTTTTTTTAAAGCACAGACTTTAGTGATGCTTTTTGGTTTTAAGATTGCTTTCCAATAATTTAAGCATTTTTCATATAATTTTTTGTCTCTTTTTTGTACACACTAGGGAAAAAATTTTTTAAAAAGTAATATAAATAGAGGTAGGTCGTAGCGTTTGACTGTAAACGCGACAGGTTGTGAGTTCGATTCCCACTGGATGAAGGGTTGTATATTTTTTCGTTTTGAAGCCGGCGGAAAGCAGAGTACGGACTTTCTTGATTATTGTATTTATATTTATTCTTAGCGTATGTGTAAGAATATTTTTATAAATTTGTTTTAATATATATTTTAATAATGTTAATTGGGCGAAGTATTGCTCTAGTTCTTCTGTTTACCTCAAAACATAAGAATAATTATTAAAGGTTGCCTTAATAATTGTATTCTAAATGGCGTTCATTTTTTATGAGATCTTTTTACACAGTTATGTTTATTGTACAATACAATATATTTTAATTTATTAGTAATAATTTAGTTTAAAATTTTATCACTATATTGGATATGGTATTAACATGAATAAAATTAAAATTATTAATTAATAATTTCAGATTCGCCAGTCGAAGACCGCGGTGGTATGTCGCCGAGTAGCGCTTCCAGCGGCGCGTTGGGACGACGCGGCTCCTGCAAGACGTCCCGAGGTAAGCACGGCTTCACATCCTTTACCTATCCCCACTTTTCAAAACACCTACCTTATATCCTAAGCTCATGTATCGACATAGAATAGAATTTAATTTTCATTTTTTTTTAAATGTGTTATTTTAATATGAAAACCCGGTTGTTTTTTTTCGTGTTTATTCTATTCTATTCTATACAATTATTCCTCAATACAACTATATATTCGTAATCATGTCGATATTTTTTTTATATAAAAAAAGCACAATAGTTTGATTTAATGGACACAGTAAAGCAAGTTTTAGACGATTCGATACGATTACGATGCGATTGGATCGTTCCGACTTTGAACCCCGGGCTCTGTCGCTGTCGCTACTAACAATGAGTGCTTCGCTGTTTTACGAATCTATTTGTAATTATTTTCAATAAACAGAAAATAAAAAAAAATCTACTATTTATTTAATTATTAAGGTAATATGATAATTTACTAATAGATTCGTTTGTTAACTGTTATCATCTCGTTACATATTTTTAATTACTATATTTAATTTCATATAAATTATATTTCGTAACGAGATGATTAATGAAATGTTGTTATTTATTGGGAACTCAAAAAAATACTTATAAATTACTTTTTTTTTTATTTTGAAATTATAAAATTATAAGAATATTTTTGGGCCCTCAAGTTGTTGTTGGTTACAGTGTTTTGCAAATGATTTGCAGCACCATATTGAATAATACTTTTGAATTTTTTTGTGTACGAATGATACACGTTTGAGGATGGTCATATGGCTCAGTACCCTAGTCGGTAAAGACGCTTTTTTATTTTTATTTGTAGATGCTTGGACCTATATTATTTATATTTTAATATTTAATGATTTATTTTTATATGTGTACGATTCCAGCATTGCATAGATATTGGCTAGATACACTCCAATGCAAAATTATGCTTGATATATTCCTTTTTTTAGCCGTATTTAGTTTGCAAACTAAAACTAAAACGACGGAGGTGTTTCAATAGCTTACTCCAATTTACAAATCCCTAGACCTTCCGCGCATTAAAATTGGTTCCAGTAACAGCATCATATGTAAAGTTGATTGGTCGATATGTATCCGCGAGTCGTTACTTTTGTTTGCTATGTGCGTATATCCGATGGAGCCGACTGACCGACGCATGTGTGCATGCGAGCGTGTATGCGTGCGTGCGCGGGTGCGTGCGTGCGTGCATGCGTACGTACGTGCGTGCGTGTGTACGTGCGTGCGTGCGTGCGCGCGTGTTGACACGAGCGGGAAACATTTCAGAGCGCGTGAATGACGAACCACAGTCGACTCGTGGAAGGTCTAAATATTCCACTTACCAGAATAACTTTAAGGCGGGGAGGAAATCTAGCTCTCTTATGAACCTGTGCGGTAAGACACGTTTGTTACACACAGTACAGGCTTCTCACGGTAGCCGGGCCTGCTTTTGGTGCGTTGGGTTCTATTTTTCGTTGCAGCGCGCAGGGGGATGTTTGAAAACAATAAAAAAAATGAAAAAGAAAAATTAATATTACCTTGTCATCATATTATTAATATTAACTAAACAAATATTTTAAATCGTATATATTTTATACGATTTAACATCACAATCGATTTATCCAGAAATTTCTCATTGTTTTAACGTAAAGGTTCTTTAATTTTAAATCATTTTTGTAATCTTTTTTATATTGCATAAATTTCCATGTAATGTGAACATCCCCCTACTGCGATCCCGTAGTGCTGTGCACATACATCTTATTTGTTAGGTTGCCCTTTTTGTATCGCTGTGCGGTTGTGGTTTATTTTAAGGTATGTTTATTTATATTTATCTTGCATGTACCTGTTATATTTTTTTTCTATTGGTGTTGGTATGACATCGTTTCGCCTCTATGTCGATTTTAAATCATTTATGCTAATTATTACTCTATTGTGACGGTCAATATCGATTTGAATTGTCGATTTTATCGATTAATTCCTAATATAAACTATATATTTAAGCGAGTGTTACACTATAAACATAATTATAGTAAACAAACACACACGTGAAAAAACAATGATTGTATTTTTTAGATGTTTTTAGATTTTCATTTTATAAATACCTATTTCTTGTTTGAAAATGTTTGACAGTAAAATATTTATTTTTGTTATATATTTTTAATGTTTTCTTTGATATTCCATTTAAATGTACTAAAAAAATTTTTGAATTACATTTAGTTCAATTTGAATTGTATAATTTAAATGAGAGACAGTTGCTTCTTGTACGTTGATGCCTTCTACGTTTATTTTGCGATCGGCTTGCATTGTCCCCGGACGCTTATGTTGTAGACATTAGAAAATTTTATTTTTTCCAATGCTGATATTGAAATATTTTTAATTTTTATAAGAACATATAATAATATTATAAAAGGTATAGATTTCGTAGGTTAGATAGATATTTCCAAAATACTTTTATACTATAGCTAATTGTAATTATATGCTAGTTTACATACTAACTAACTGGGAAAACTAACATTTTATTCTTCAAATATTTCCAATACATTTCTCTTTATTTCTCTTGTACATAATATTTTATTATAATATCACTTAAGCAAATACACAAATTGTGTTAACTTAGTAATATCTAATGATTATAAATACCTAAACGATATTTTAACTCTGGTAAGTCACATTGAAAATGTTGCCCGATTTTAAAAAACGATTTTTTATGAATAGATACATTTTTAGATTTATATTTACCATCGAATTTATTTCTGTATTTTAAGTTCTTTTTTAAAAACTCCAATTTTAGGGTAGTTACGAGTCGTTATAAATTTTGTTTCAGAGTATTTTTTTATACTTCTTTATATTCTTTAATATTGTATAGCTTTTAGTGTGCTTTTTGTTTTTTACAATATTACTTTAAAATAATATACTCATCTCCTTTTATGTATTTTGTCGTTTCAAGGAAATTGCTGTAAGTACTGAGTTAAAAATCACACAACGTTTTTATAAGCTTCCAAATAAAGCTTAATAGTTTTAACTTGATAGATTTTCACAAAATAAATCGATATGGACTTGCAAAATATGTAAATCAAGCTTACATTATATATAGGTAGCAAATAATATAAGTACAAAACGCTTTGCAAACCTAACTTAGTCAATAAAAATATAAAATGCTTGACAACCGAAGCTAGTAAGAAAAAAAAACACCTCTCCGGTATTGCTGGCATCCTGGTACACGTGTGTATAGCATTACGGGCTTCATTTTACTGTGTCTTACCAGACCATACGTCACTTCACACTGACAGCTGTCAAACGCTTCAAAGCTAAAAGCTTGTAACGTTAAATTAAAAAACAAGAGTAAGTGTACGATGTGGTTGGTACACTTGGTGGGGTGGTACGGCTGAGAGTGATTACAAGATGGCGGCGTACACAGACTCGGGGCTGGGGCGCGCAACGCCGCCGCGCCGCGCCGCGTCACCGGGCCTGCGCGCGCTCGGCTCGCCCGCGTCCGGCCCCGGCTCGCTGCCCGGCGCGCTGCCCGGCGGCATCGGCAAGCGGCGCCACGACGATAGCTCCGACGTCTCCTCCACACACTCGTCTATCATGGATTACTCTGGTAAGTCGCAGACCTTAGTAAGACTACTGTTTTAGTTTAGTTATAGAATTTTAGGCTATTATATTGTTTAAATTCGTTTATTATGATGAAGATTGTAACGTATCCTATATGTATGTGGACGTTTTTGTTTGTTTATCGTTTGAAATGAAGTACGTAGAGTAGGTGTTATAAAATTTTATTAGTGTCTTCTTGTAGTTTTTAATATAAAATTATAATTATTGACGGACGAACTGAATTAGTGTAAATGTATTTATTTTAACACGACACTTGATTTACTTGTTAAAGCAACCTATCGAGAACGACGTAAAGGTTTCTTTTTAACGTTACTACAGTAGTTACACGACTACGTTAACTTGCATACACTCCGTCACTCCGTCACACCGTCACTCCGGCACTCCGTCACCTACAGACCTAGCGATGTCATGCCAATACCGATTGTTATGTTAAGGCATGGTTTGAGTTGATGAGCATTTTGTTCTGTGTCCTAACACTCCGCTCCTCGACGCTTAACATACGCTTATCACAACAGATTTGATTTATTAACACATCACGCCACTACATCGACAATGCATCATTATCCATTATAGGTTTAGTTTACACGATTATTGTTGATTATTAAGTAGATTTTTTTTATTAAATTTTAAACAATTTAAACTTGAAGTATGTTGAAATCTAGTATTTTTTTAATTATGAGTATTGAATTAGGTGAAGGTTGAATTAATAGATATACCTACTTTATTTGATTGATTTTCGATTACACACAGCGTCAGTTCTAAGAACAATTATTTAAATTTATTAAAATTCAGGTCCGAGGTTATACAAGCAGCCTACAACGAAATCTAACAGGGGTATTATGTTGAATGCGGTCGAGTACTGCGTGTTCCCGGGGGCGGTTAACGCGGAGGCCAAGAGACGAGTCCTGGAGGAGATAGCTCGGTCTGAAAGTAAACATTTTTTAGTACTGTTCCGAGATGCAGGATGTCAGTTCAGAGCATTGTACAGCTATTGTCCGGATACGGATACGGTGGCCAAGCTGTACGGAACGGGCCCCAAGAACGTTAATGATCGGATGTTCGATAAGTTTTTCAAGTGAGTATTTAGTTTTAATTTTCATGTTGTTCTTTTTATTATCTTTTTATGCCCAGAATGAAGGGTCAGTTACGATCTGCAATGCAAATAATGTTATTAACTATATCTATAACTGTTGGATAAGCTTATCTGTAATTATTGATTATTTTGTATGAAAAATTTAATATACATTGCACAATTGTTTATTTATATTCGGATAATATTTGTATTTAATATTCATAAATTACATTAATGGGAAGAGAGTTTGTCGATAAAATGACATTCCTTGACAACATTAGTCTCAATAGGAACCAGTGACGGTGACAGGGGGAACAAAAAAATATGAAATTATATTGTAACGTAATTTATGAGTGACAATTTACCAAACCATTTTATCTTTCAATAAATATTGGCGTTTCCTTGTTCCTTCCAGATATAACTCAGGCAGTAAGTGCTTCTCGCAAGTGCACACGAAACACCTGACGGTGACCATCGACGCGTTCACGATACATAACTCGCTGTGGCAAGGCAAGAAGGTGCAGCTCCCCAGCAAGAAGGACATGGCGCTCGTCATATAGACACCGGCCAATCACGAGCGTCCGCCGTCACGCCATGCTCACTCCGGATTGGTTAGCTTAGGTGTGTCGTCATGCAGCTGACGCGCGATTGGCCGGGGAACATTGCACACGATATCTAGTCGCTGGCAGTCAGGCCTTACATGTAACGCTTCGTAGCGAGTTTCAATATCGGCCGTAAGGTTTTATTTTATATAAAAAGTTGTTGACTGCATTTACATAGTCTCTTATGAGCGCAGATTATATATTTAACTATGAAAAGACAAAACGGAGGGACTGAAGTGGTAGGTCACGCGACGCGAGGCGACGCGGCCCGCCCCGTGGTTTAGATATCGTAATTATTATAACTCGGCTTCACGGCGTCTCTTCAATTTTAACGTGTTTTAGCGTATCATTGCTTAAGTAAACGCTGGCTTTAATAATGTATGCGTCTATTGTGTGGTCGGTCGCGTCGCGCGTCGCACGTCGCGCTGCGGGCGGTTTTACTCGCGAGGTTATTTATTCTCGTTTAATTTCCGCGGTTCTTTTTCCGAAAGTGTTTTTTTTTCTACAGATCAAATGTGATATAGGCTGATTATTCGACGTGTTCGTAGTAAGCGATGTGTTTGTCACTTTCGGATTAAATCGTGTTTTATTTTTTTTCAGTAGTGGCCAGTCGTAATGTAGGACTCACACCCGTGTACAGATGCGTACTCGTGAACTGTTTCTATATATTATCTTTAATTAATACGATTATTACAATTGACATTTAATTGTATTCTTTTCTTTTTTTTTTGTTTGAGATTAATTACTTTCGTCTTTGTTGGTAGGCTGAATGGAGTTGATTCTTTGCTTTTATGTGTGTATTGTACGTTTGTACACTCGTGTGAGAGTGTCGTCCGCCATGCGTCCTAGTAAATGTCGGCTGCTATTCGAAATCGTTTATAGTATAATTCAGATCGACGACTCGCGCCGCCGCGACGGGCTCAATTTTGACGTTCGCGCGTCACATTCACTGCCATTTTGTTGTAATACTCAATTTTAAACAGTTTACACACGCGACGGTTGATAAGGCTTTATACATTTTTAAACATTTTGGCGCCGATTAGTGATGTCCGTTTGTGCGCGATGACGTCAAAATATGGTGACGCGCGCGAGTCGCCGTCTCGCGCTAAGTAAATAACAAATTCACAAACTAATATTTGCTTACTCGTCTAATGTAACCTAGTGATTATGATTGAGCGGAGAGAGAGTGATCGTTTGACTACTTACGTTGTTTTTGTACTGCTTGTATAGCTAAAGTAAGACGGGGCACACTCGCGTGGTATCGTACTGCCTTATGTAAATAATTGTTTTCCTTTTTTTTTTGTATACAGCTATTTATTAAAACGATGTTAAAACAATAATTGATGGATGTCATTTTTCATTGTTCAATGATTGGTCATCAATTATATACTACCGATAGTGTATGGTACGCAAATATATTGTATTATTAAAAAGCATAACGAAATAATATTGAATTTCATATTATTGTGTTGTTTTATTTGTGTTTTCATGTTTATTGTGAGCAATTGCCTTGTTCTTTAATAAATCACTTGGTTAACTATTCTAAAATCGTCATTTTTGATATACATAGAAAAATATTTTAATATAAAATGAGTTGGGAGAGATTATATAGTGGCTCTTAGTACAAACTGATTTGGACCTCCTTATTGTAAACTAAACAACTAAAAACTTCTAAACGCTTTGAAAGTCTAACAAATTTCCCTAAATCTCTTGAAGTCGGTCGTGGCGCAGTGGGACAACGTCGGATTGTAAACGCGACCAGTTTTAGGTTCGATTGCCATTCGGGGGGGAGTGATTCTATATAAATTTTATTTAAATTTTCATTTTTTTACTCTCGTAAGACAAAGCACAGCGTTGCGCTCCGTAATTTAAATACACAATATCTCGAATTCGGCGGAAAGCGATGATTCTATATAAATTTTACTTAAATTATTGTCATTTTTTTCCTTTGGTACGACAAGGCACAGCGTTGCGCTCCGTAATTTAAATACACAATATCTCCAATTCGGCGGAAAGCGAAGCACGGAGTGTCTTGCTAGGCTAGGTAGCTTAGTTAGGCTTTCTGTCTACTCTGCTACGCAGGATAAGAGCGTGGAACTAAAAAAAAATTCTGTTTACACTGAGCATTGCGGATAATATTCAGCAACCTGATATTACAACACTCAGTATAACCATATGCTCATAAGAATTAATGCTAATTATACCTTAACATAATAATAGATTTGTCAAAAACTTAGTAATGAATTTTCAATCATTGAAAACTTTAAAAGAAAGTATTTTTAACGCATTCACTCATACATCTACAGTCAATTACACAATAATTCATGTGTTGACATGTTGTTCAATCTAATTCAATTTTCATTAAAATAATCATAATTGTTTAATTATTATGTAATAGAAAACTGTTTAAACTAATTTTAAGCAAAATTACAATATTATCATAAAAAAATATTTTCATGTTGTTAAAACGTTGACTATACTTGTAGTGATAAGCAGATTAGACTACGTGAAATTGAGGCTAATAATATTTTTTTTTACTTTGTTATGCAAAACAACAACAACAACCCAACAACAGAAACCTTTTTGTATTTAAAATTAATCGGTATAACCGCCGGCGTTAACTTAGGACTAGCTATTTATTTTTTCATCCGCCATTGTTCTCGATTAAATTATAGACTGCTAATATTTATATTTACTAAATAATTATTGAACTATAAAACTAAAAACAAGTCTTAAAAATAGGACACTTACTAACCTACTTTAAAATTAAAATTTATATATTACCCATAACTTGTATTAAAATTAAACCTAATAAGTAACTTCTTTATACTGTAGTTATAAAAAACAAAAACAACAAAATAGGTCGTGTCGCGAACGGTTTGAGCCAAACTCGACCAAAGCCAAAATAATACGCAACGTTAGTGAACAACACTGTCAGTGACGCAGTACCACACACATTTAATACAGTAATGCTGTCTTAAGTACGAGCAGCACAATCAAGTTTGTGTGGAGTTCAGAATGATGAAATATAATCAGACCAAGATTCATCGTAATCCAAGCGGTAATTTTAGTTGGTGATTTTTTCACAAATAGATAGTTATTTTTTTAATTACTTTTTAATTTTTGGTATCAATCTAGTAACGTCTTTCCTTATTATTTTAATGTACTTTAGTCGAAAAACAGACAACTGAGTTGACCTGTTATACCGGACACAACGTGAAGAACTTTTTTTTATAATATATTAAGATAAAAATGTAAAATAAAAGTCCACATGATTTAGCATTAAATTAATATTTTATTAAACAATCATTTATATACAATTATATTTATAAAATTAACTTCACTTACGAGCATGAGCATTATTTTAATAAATAAACAAATGACTTTTACAATTAAAAAAAAACATAGCTTTCATTTTTTTTCTTATTCAAAAAGAATAATAAAATGAATAATATTTTAATATTATTAATTTTATTATCTGTTTGACATAAGTACATAATCAATATCACATTGATATCGATGGCTCCTCATATAGTATCCTAACTTTTTACTACTATAACAGTAAACTTTGAAAAGTATCGTATGCACATGTTTGAATTTAAATCGCTTGAGAAGAGACGAGCAGTTTCTTAACACTGATTATTGTGATTAGTCTTTATTTACTCTCCATACTGTGTTTTCCACCGGATTTGAGACATTGCGCGTTACGTGGCGGAACTCAACGCCGCGCTTTATATAATCCAGAGCAAAGAAATGAAAATAATATAAATATATTCATTTCGAATCCACAACCGATTGCGTTTACAGTCGGACGCTGTCCCACTGTGCCACGACCGGCCTCGAGCTTTTTGACCAATTTAATTAAAAATTACGTAAACAACCAAACAAGTGTTATACCAGCCTAACTAACATGAATAAAATAGATTTATATCACCAATAGTTTAATATACAGCTATGAAAGTTACATAACAATACAATCCCAATGTAGACATCAATATTATTATTTTAAACTTAACATCCTGGAATCTTTATTTTCTCCTTATAAAATCAGCTATTTGCTAATGAAATTCCAATCAAAATCAGTCCAGCCGTACAGACAAAAATCTTAACAATAGCTGTTTTGGTAAATATATCGAGTATGCTTATATATACAGTAAAAGACGTTTATTTTAATATTACAAAACAGACTTCAGTTTTATTTATTTGTATAGATAAAAAAATTATAATTATACAAGAAAATGCCATTTTAAACTATAATCAATATATGATATTCAAAATGTAATTCAAGTATAATCATTCATTTTAATACATTTGTAACGCTCCATACTTATTCAGTTTACTCTCCACTCATATTATTCTTAGAATTGGTAACAAGATCACTTTCTAAAAAATTGATTCTTAAAATATAAATTTAAATCGAGGATTCTTCGTTGTAATCGAGGATATCGGTATGGCAGTACACAGTTTGGATTTCAGTAAGAATTATTAAAAAAAACATTAACTCCCTATAAAAATAAATAACTAACTTTCCACTAATAAATTCCGCGCTTAGCGGCGGAACTCAACGCCATGGTGATTGGTTCAGTTCAGGTTAAGGATAGTTTCTAGTGCTTAATCTGATAAAGCAAACCACGGCGTTAAGTTACACTACTTAATACGTCAGTAAAATAACAATTAGCATTAACGTTCAACACTACAATTTCTTTGTGTACTGGCATGGTAAGGCATAAAATATATAATGATGTTATTAATAGATAATAAACGTAGCAATTAAGCACAAAAAGTTTCTTAAAAATCAGACAGTCAAAATTTACTCCAAATTAAAATTATTTATTTTACATAGGACGAAATAGTTACTATTTACATATTGCATAATCCCATAAATATTTGTTACTTCTACAATTTCTTAATAAATTTCCTAATAATCATTAGAAAACTAAAAATAATAATTTTAAAATTACTAGAAATAATACACAGTTAAGCAACACAAGTGATTAAATGACAAAAATCCACATATTATGTACTAGATTGACCGTATGTATACCGAAAAATATTAATACTCACCCAGAAACTGGAAATATAATATTTAATTTTAATTAAACATAAATTGATCTCTCAGAGTATCGCTAAATATCAGCTTAACTATACTTCAATGTGACAATTATAATCGTAATATCAAATCATTATACATTTATACTAACAAATACTGCGGTGTTGCTTGTTTAAATAATTACAATATTTATTCATTAGTTTACATAAAGTATATACATATGTAATACCTACAAAATATAAAAGTATCATTTATTTTGTGATCAAATTGTTTAATAATCGATTAATAAATCGATCTGATTGATAGCAATAAAAAGCTCGTATATATTGCCATTTACTAAATTTCAAATACTTTTGCAAGTAATTTAAAATTCTTTTCCTTTTAATTTTGTCAAATCAAAATTATGTTTAGAAATTTACATTTTAAATTAAATATATAAATTAATCACAAGCTCAATCTCAAATTTTACATCACAGAGATATCAACTAGCAATTAACTCACATTAAACCATTACTATACTTAGTATACTAGGGTGGGCCAAAAAATTTTATTTTAATTATTTTATTTTTTCACTATTTATACTGTAAAAGTAGGTTCGTCATATAAAACTGTTTTTGTTTTCCATAGATATTCCTTTTGTACAGAAGCATTTTTTTTATTTTTGTTAACGACTTACAAAATCCATGAGAAAAAGAAATCTGCTTATAAATAATCAAATTTTCCTTTTATAATCTAACCTAAATCTAAAATAAAACTTGAACAATGAAGTTTACAAAAATGAATTATCTATTAAGAGATCTATTTGAAGGAAATTCAATTTAATAAATACACATGTAACCAGATATTCTTATCAAAAAACTGAATATTCATGATTTTCACTAAAATATAAAAAAAAACGGAGAGGCATATAAAAATTAAGAGATCAGATACAAAAAGTTTTTTATAACTTATTTCACAGAAAAAAAAGTGAAAAAAAAAATATAATCGATTTTTTTGGCCCACCCAAAACTACAAGCAAATAACACAAACAAACCACTAAATGACATCTCTGTGTGACAATAACGGTACAATTAATTTAATTCTGGCATTCTTACACTCTCAAACAATAGTATAATAGTGTGTCACCGGTGACGTTTCTTCAACATTCTTTATAGTAGGCACCATAACTTCCTCTGTAGCCTGTAAATAAGATAATTATCATTAAAATATTATCGTTTGACTGTAAACGCGATCGGTTGTGTGTTCGATCTCCACTCGGGGAAGTGATTATATTCAAATTATGTTCACTTCCTAGATCTGGTAAGACAAAGTGCGGCGTTGAGTTCCACCAATCAACACGGAATGTCTCGAATTCGATGGAAAGTGAAGTACGGAGTGTTTTAACACTTTTTGTCTACCCTGCTATGCGGGATAAAAACGTTAATTTAATTTAAATATTGTATACTCTTAAATCAATATTATGTGGAAAAGTGCGGCGTTGAGCTCGAATTTGGCGGATAGCGGAGTACGGAGTGTCTTTGACACTTCCTGTCTATCCTATGCTATACCGGATGGGATGAAAGCGTGAAGCTAAAAAATGTCCACACATAAACTTAAATATCTAGTTATCCCTTACCTCTTCATTATTATATCCGTTTATTTCAACAGGTATGGTCTGGCCATCTTGTGTGATTACCTGGAACAAATAATAGGAATAATATTTAAAGTATTTCGCGGGTTTTTGTACACTTTTCATAAAATTATTATTTTAAACGTATTAAATTCGAAAATATATATCTTTTTAATATGGTTTTCAAAAATGTATTTTCAAATACTGCATGTTGCATACTCGCATATATGCGTTTAAAATAATTTAATGTAATAAAAAAATATCTCATATATTTTTAGAGTTATTCACGCACTTAATATGAGAACATTTTTTTTATTATCAATAGATTAAAAACGTTAACGTTAAGAAAAGCTATTATAAACTTCCCCAAGTGGAATTCGAACCTGTATCATTCTTTAAGCCACAACATTATCACAAGAACCTTTTTAAATAAAATAAACCTGATACTTTACTGATCAAAAAAATAAAAAAAAATATAACAAAATGTTACCTGTAAAGTTTTCCCATCTATAGAGGTGATAGCCAGTTTGGTACCGTCGTGCATCGTGAAGTGAAGGGGGTTCCCCGCCTCGTCCGTCACCTGAAGATATTATATTAAATATATATTATTAATTTTTTTATTCCTAAAACTATAAGCTATTTTCGCTTGCAAAAAAAAAGATGTTCTAAGCGTTCAAATAGTTATTATCATTTATATGTAAGTATACAAATAAATAAAATTGAGTGTTTGTAATACCAAAATAACTACTTTTTACTAAATGCAAATACATGAATACATTTTATATATACCAGAATAACATTTAAAAAAAAAAATATTCGAATATTCTGTCACGGCTGGATCGATTTTGACGGGCCTTTCAATGGCAGATAGCTGATGTGATATATTATCTGCAAATGAAAGTCCAGTCTTCGTGTTAAATAATTTTATTTTAGAATTATATAATAAATCCATAGATCTGAATGTATTATAATTCCATGCGGGCAGTCCTATTGTCAAATATAATACTTTTTATAGTTTTAGTATCATACTGTGTAAAAATCTTTAAACTAAAAGACGATTGGTTGTTAAAAATAATTTCTAGCGAGCAATAATTTGTAAAAAATATCGTAAAAACATTATCCACCGCCATATTTTACCCTCCGAGGGCCATTCAAGGGGCCTTTTATATTCTATTGTTTAACCCATGACTGAATATCTCAATTACTAGAGGTATCATTTAAATACGTATTTGTTTTCTATACTATTAATAAACAACTCACCGGTATATTTTCACCTTCCAACACTAATGGACCTTCGATCTCCTGTTCCTCCTCTATCTCCAACTCCTCGGTCTCCATTTCCACCTTCATTTCCTCCATCGGCTGCGGCACCAGCAGAGATGGACCGGAGTACAGCTCGCACGTCGTTAACACCTTTGTTTCTTCCATGTTGACAGCCTAAATGATCATTTATTTTTATTAGTAAAATTATACATTTTATTTTTTTAAAGACTTCGTAGCACAGTAACACCAGAGTTTGTCTATAAACATGTTTATGTGTTATTGGTTGTGGGTTCGAATCCCACTCGCAGGCATGATTATATTAAAATTTTCATTTCATTTCTTGCCAAATCGTGAACTGTAAAAAAATGACCTGTTCAGGATCTAATATATGGAAGGCGGGCGCGTCGGCGTCGTCCGCGTCGTACGCTACATATATAACTCTTTCCTCTGTCTCCGTCTCAGTTTCAACGGCCAATTCTATCTTCTCTGCAGTTTGCTGTTCTTTGTCGGTGACTAGAAGACTCATTTGTTTTTGTGGTTGCTGTAAAATATGTTGAAATATGGTTTGTTAAATATAAATTAAATAAATGATAATAATAATAATAGAAGTGACATAGAAAATTTAAAAAAATATTGATGAACAAACTTATAACTATTGTTAATATAATATATGAGTGATATACAAAGCACAGCCAAAACCCCTTAACGGAAAAAAGCTCAAATTCGTCATGTATGCGTGTGCTCCTTAGAGAGTGTAGGGGAGCACATTATTTGAAATTTTCACAAGAACGGATAATATCGATATTTGCGTTTTATAATCGATCACAAATGATGTTTTTGTTCAAGTGGTTATATACATACCTTCCCGCGCTCCAGAGGTCGCCGCGTCCGAGGCCCGCACTCGTCACGTCGCATGTGCAGCGCCCACGCGCTCCGGGACGCCAGCCTGTTAAACATGAAAACAACAAATTAATTTAAAAAAATAGTCTATATTTACACATATTAATATTTACCATTTATTATTTATATTATATCGAATCCGGACATCTTGTAAAACATTTAAACAGTTTCAAGCAATACGTTCTATGGCTCCTAGCTATATATAAATCTTTAAACGCTAGTTGTAATTTATTTATGTTATAAGCCTCCTTACAGTGATTGTATTTAAAATATTGTCGTGTAAAATATTTAATTTAAAAACAATATATCTAGGATGTGGTGAAGTAGCATAAGAATAATAAATCAACACAATTTGTACCTTGAGGCCGGTTGTGGCGTAGTGGGACAGCGTTTGACTGTAAACGCGATGGGTTGTGGGTTCGATCCCCACTCGGGGGGAGTGATTATAATTAAATTATTTTCACTTCCTCGCTCTGGTGAAGACAAAGTGCGGCGTTGAGTTCCACCACTCAACACGCAATATCTCGAATTCGGTGGAAAGCGAAGTATTGAGTGTCTTAATACTATGTACTTTCTGTCTACCCTGTTATGTGGGATAAAAAAGCGTGAAGCTAAAAAAAAATGTGCATGTTGAGATACATGTCGATGTGATAAAAGTAGAAAAAAGTGAACACTAACCGCTTGCCGCACCGGCTGCACTGCAGGCGCTCGGCGTGCGCGTGCGCGTGCGCGTGCGCGTGGCGGCGCGCGTGCAGGCGGTGCTGCGACGACGTGGTGAAGCGCCGCGGACACTCCGCGCACTGGTAGGGCTTCTCGCCGGTGTGGATGCGCGAGTGCTCCGACAGGTTGCCCCTCTGGCTGAAGCTCTTGCCGCACACGTTGCACGTGAACGGCTTCGCGCCTGTTCACGTGTTTAGGTTGTTATTCGAGTAATTGACAAAATTTATATACACATACATAAAAATTTAAATGTGTTTAAAATATTAAAATAAAAATAACTTTTTACTGGAACAATTTTGATGGGTCTTTCACTGACAGATAGCTGATAAAATGACATCTTATGCTACTTTTGTTTTAGAATTATAAAATAGGTAGCGAGACCGGTGAAATGAAAATAATTTAAATATAATTAATCCCACACGTGGGCGACCGATCGCGTTTACAGTCAGACCCTTTCCCACTACATCATGACCGGCCTCTAACCGCAGCCCTATATGGCTACATCAGTTTTTTTATAATTATTTTATTATTTTTGTTAGTTTGTATATAATTTCTGCTATTGAATGGTTTGTTTTTAAATGCATTTTTTAATTAAAACCAACCAGTGTGCCATCTCATGTGCAGCGTGAGGCTAGTTTTGTGTGCAAAGCGTTGCTTGCAGATGTCGCAAGAGAACTTCTTCACTCCGGAGTGCAGCAGTTGGTGGTTCAGCATGTTGGCCTTCGTCTTGAACGTCGAGTTGCATATCTGGAAAAATTTTTTGCAAGTCAGGAATAGACACACATTTTTTATTGTTTTATATAAAAAAAGTAAGTACGAGTTGATATTAATGTTGATATCATAAAAAAAATAACAATAAAACAGAGAAAATTATCACGTATAAAATATGAAAATAATATTAATAATGATTATTATAATAATTATACTCAGAGGATTAATATTCTCTGCTTGATTTTAGGACAGTTTCAAAGTTCAATCCCTCAAATTGTTTTATCCGTGTGGTAATATAGAGACAATTTGAAAATTATAATTTCCTAAACTGATACAATCAAACTTGCAACCATAACACGTAAAGTCAAGTAACTTCAATTTTATAAATATATATATAAAAAAAAATAACACTTAGAGTTAGGTCATTTTTAGAAAACCTATAAAAATTTAACGGGAATACAGTCAGTGTCAATTGAAAACCCTACCCTCTAATAATTACTCAAAGTGGCGCTCATTCGAGTCCCGTAACGTTCGAATTCTTACACATGTTTTGTAAATACTTAATTATCTACATAATTACAAGAAGGACACGGACACGAAAGAAACCACTATGAAAAATAATGCAAAACGCTAAAAACGTGTTCCGTGAACGTGAAAGTAGAGCGGAGCACCTTGCAGGTGAAGGGCCTCTCCTGCGAGTGCACGAGCTGGTGTCGCTGCAGCAGCTGCTTGTGGCGGAAGTGCTTCCCGCAGGTGCCGCACACGTAGCGCTGCGCCGCGTGCTCCGCCTGCTTGTGGTACACCACCGACGACGGGTGGTTCAGCACCTGCGCAGCGGACACTTGGTTGACCGCGGGGTCTCTCATAAAGGTGGCGTGAGGTATTGTTGTATGTGTTTTTATTATATAAGTAACTTTGCCTTTTTTGATTTTGGTATCTATATGTTTGTACAGTTCAACTTCAAGTATAGGGTTTTCTCAATTTAACTATTTTTTTGATATCCCAGAACCACTCATAAAACTTAACGCTCAACATATCTTTACATTACGAATTACTTAAATTAGTGTAAACAAATCTTAGAAAATTTATCTTTGTTTTCTTCAAATTCAGTCGAATTGAAAAAAAATCGATATATTATGTAATGTAAGTTGTGTTCCGGCTACAAGCGAGTCACCTTCCCGCAGAGGTCGCAGGCGTAGGGGCGCGGCGCGGCGCGGCGGTGCGCCACGCGGTGCACGGCCAGCGACTGCGGGTACGCGAAGCGCGCGCCGCACTCGCCGCACGCGAAGGGCCGCTCGCCCAGGTGCACCGCCTGCGGGACACTTGCGGCTTTAAACTGTTATTCCGCACTTAGGCAAGGGCGGTTTCCGAGAGGCGCGGGTTCGAACCTTCTGCGTTCAATTTTTTTTTAAATATTATAATTTCTTTTTACTAGTTCTAATGAAACAATGAATACGTCTTTTTAATATTACAATACAAACATTAAGTATAAAAACACTCCGTAAACCGCTTTCCATATGAAATCCAGATTTTCGTTTTAAGTGGCGAACTTAATGACACTTAGTGAGACATAATTAAAAACTACATACATATATACATACATACCTTTATATGTAACGCTTTGTTTTGACGATTGCTAAACAACTTGTCACAATGATTGCATTTTAACTTCACTTTGCCCTTTCTTGTTTGCACTTGCTCTTCATTGTCATCATTACCGATGTTTTCTGCAAGTAAAATATACAGGTATATGAAAAATCAGCTTCACGCTTTACGTGGGATAGCGGAGTAATCAGGAAAAACCTAATATCAAGACGCTTTGTTGACTGGTTTCCGTCTTAAATTTTTACATTGATATTCGAACACAACGCCGCACTTTATTTGTCCAGAGCGGAGAAATAAAAAAGGAATAAAAATATAAGTATTCCTCTGAGTGAGAATTAAACCCACGACCAATCGTGCTCACAATAAGACTTTGTCCCACTGCGTCACGAGAACCTATTCGTATTTAGCATTTTTTTTATTAATATAATTATATGAATAAAAAATATGCTAAATATTATATAATACAGCTATATCGCACTACTTATAAGTAACTCGAAAGTAAAATATGATGTATAAAAATAATCACTTATTACATTCAGCGAGTGTACTTAGTTTTACTTTAATTTAGCATTTTTTTTTGGGAAATAACTTTTTTAATAAAATAAATAATAAAATCTCACTACCACCATCCACATTAATATTGTTAGCGTCTTCACCAACAACATCAACAACTTCTTGGTGCTCATTTTCTCCTTTCTCCGAGGCACTAGGATCCTTCAACTCGGGTAGTTTAGTGATGACAGTCTCCCTCTCCGGCAGCGACACGTCTTGGGCAGTTTGTGTAGTCCCCGGCAGATCTATTAATTGTGTACTCTTGGTTGTTTGTGACTAGAATTTAAATTATATTGATTAGTTTAGTTAATGCCTAATTAAAATTCTAGATCTATACTGTAAGGGTTTAAATTGAGATATGTAATTTCCTATCATCTCTCAATTGTCAGAATTGTTCTAGTATAAAAATTATTTATATATGTACCCTCTTTATGCGGTTTTATTAAATCACTATAAAATAAAAATATTTTCAATATATTTCGCTAATTCTAACAATTTTTATTAAACATAAAAACAACTTAAAACTCACTTCTACGAAATAAAACTCAACTTAAAAGTTAAATAACAAATTAAACTAAAAAAAATACAAATCAGGTTCTCTCTCTGACATTGCCAGGTAGTCAGAGACATTCTAGTGTTTCTAGTGTCAAGACACCCTGTTGAGTGCTTTCCGCCCGAAATGGAGCAATTGTGTGCTAAGGGGTAAAATCAACGCCACGTTTCGTATTACCAGAGCACAAACATGATATTAAATGTAATCATTACCCCAAATGGGAATCGAACCTACAACCAATCGCATCCAACGCACAGACAGTGTGACATCCACCTCTACAATACAAACACTCGAATCAACTCACACTATTAGTCCTGCAGGACTGCACACTCCGTCCCGTGTGTCCGGTGTCCTCCTGATGGTCCTCGAACTGTAAGCGAGTCGGGAACACATCCCCACACCCGCACACAAACTGTACCGGCCCGTGCTGCGCTATGTGTGACATGTAGCGGCCGACAGATGAGAATTCCATACCGCATATGGCACATTGTTCACGCGTTTGACGCATACGACCTGCAATTTTTTTCAATATAGTAAAAAAAAAGTAAAGTAAAGTTTTTGATTTAAATATTTAAGAGGCCGGTGGTAGCGCAGTGGAAAAGCGTCCGACTTTAAACGCGATCGGTTGTGGGTTCGATTCTCACTCGGGGGAGTGATTACATTGAAATTATTTTCGCTTCTTGGCTCTGGTAAGATAAAGTGCGACGTTAAGTTCCACCACTCAACATGCAATGTCTCAATGCCGAATTCGGTTGAAAGCAAAGTATGGAGTGATTTTACATTAGGTACTTTCTGTCTATCTGCTATGCGGGATAAAAGCGTGAACATTTATATTTAATTATCCATTACAAAATAAATTGTACATTACATTTTATGTAGCAAATGGTAAAAAATCTTGACACTAGGTTCTGTCTAACTAACCTGTTTAGAGGAAAAAGGCTATAAGCTGTTTCTTCTTAATATTTTTCCAAATTAATTTTATGATAGACAAAGAAACAACAATTTTAAAATTTTTGTACTTACATTTTAACATTATTTTTATTAATTAATATTTCTAAATTACTCTATTTACTAAATTACTTAATTTCCTGTACTTTACTGGTTTAAAATATAAATTAATAGGGATTTTTGAAATTTCATTTCTTTGTGAAATAAATGTTTATTGTAGATTGTTATTAAAAATATTATTAATATTTTTGTTATTTTAAAATATATTTTTTTCTTATTCTAATGTTAATTTACATAACATTTCGTTATTATTTTGAGATATGTTATTTCAGCATTCCTATGTATTTATTTCAATAGCATCCATACAGCTTTTTTTCACATTCTCCTTAAAATTAGTGTAATAAATAATATCAGAACAAGGCTAAGGCTGAAAAATAGACAATAAGTCTCACAGCACACACTGAGCCCTTTTACCATTATTTTTTGGTGTCTTGTTAAATATACAAAATATTTTAGTTAATTTACATCGCATAAATTTTTATTGTACTTATTTTGTAATGTTTGGTTTTGTATATTTTATAATGAAGTTATTAGATTAAGTATAAACTGTTTTTGAATTTGAATTTATAATTTTATGAATTCATTTAGAAAAATTGGAATTTAGATTTTAGTGATGCAAGTATGAAATAGAAAGAAGTAGTCCAGCAGAGACAAATATTAATTATCTGCCATTTTCCATCCACTGTTCGATATAGACCTTTCCAATAGCAAATCAAGCCTCACTGGAGGGTTTCCTATACTACACTCGCCAAGGTACAGTCTCCTTAAACTGTAATTAGTGCTTATTTGACATTATTGCTAACAAAGTAATTTATAAAGGATCAGTTACATAAGTAAAATCCATTATTTTTTACAAACCTTTAGGCCTTCCTCGTCCCTTTCCCTTAACAACTACAACAAGTTCACCAGACTCCTCTAAATGTCCTATCACTTCAGGTTCCTGTACCTCAATGGGATTTGGTACGGGCTCTGATTCAGGTTTCTTTTCACGGTCACTCTCTTCTACATCTATCATGCCTTCTTCCAGAAATATTCTTTCCAGTTCCAAGCCCTGAAATTTATTTAAATGATTTTTTTTAATCGTTTGTGTTAAAATGAAATGAAAATGATGATTATTGATGCAAATAAATAAAGTCAAAAGTTAAAAATTTGACAGCCACAACATAAAAATATACCACATCTTATGCTATATTATGTATGAGGCTAAAAAATATTTTGATAAATATTTCAACCTGAACGGCTTCCTTAAACCTCGTTGGCTTTTTCCGTCTTCTTTTCCCAGAGGGTTCTTCTTCTTCATTACTAACTGGCTTTTCAATAACTTCTTGCACATTATCAACAACTTTTTCTTGCACGTTTTCTTCTGGACCTTTAGGTTTCTTTGGAGGCCTGCCTCTCTTACGTTTGGGTTTTTCAAGTCCAGCAACTTGGAGGGATATTGGATGTTCCACATGATATACTCCATCACTTGTATTAACTACACATTAAATAATTTATATTATTATTTAAGATTTATTTCTAGTAAGTTACTCTTATTAAATAATTTAGTAGGTTAACTCACTCTCATAAATAATTTTTTCAGATATAACTTCTGGTGTTTCTGTAGTAGATGAATTAAATATATTTTTCTTGTATTCTTTTTCTCGTTGATATAATTCTCTAATAATTTTCTGAAAGTTAAATATAATAATCAAACTATGCTTATAAAATATTATTACGATACGATTATATATAAATTTTTTGTTCTTTTTTGCCAAACAGGAGAATTTGTTTCTTGTAACCTAAAATATATTTAACAACAAGGTTTGAAAAATGTTTGCTTACTTGGCCATTTATTATTAGATTTAAAAATTCAACAGTGGCTTCTAATTGAATTGTACAACCAGGACAAATAGTTCGAGGAAGTTCTCCATCATCTGATACCTGTAAAAGCAAAAATTTAACATTTCTAACCAAAGAAGTATCTGAATATAAAGTATTTATTACATAATGTTTAGACCTCTCATATTTTCATTTAAGATTTTGAGAAAATATTTTGTTATTTTATTTCCACAACAATTCACATGTCAAATTGTGGCGCGACAAACTATGAATACTTAAAATACAAAATTTTAGATATTATTGTAAAAACTAAGTCCATAATAGTGCACAAAATTTCAATAAACTAAAACAAATACTTAAAAAAAATTATACAACTTTTTATAACTTTCGTTTCATAGAAAAAACTGAAGTGATAAAAATAAAGACAGAAAAATGATATATTTTACAGTAAAGGTCAGCCATATTGGCAAAATTAGAAGTCAAAACAATCACAATTTATCACAAAATTCGTATACCTTCAAAGGTAAATAGGTGTTTATTATGTCGCTTAAGTTTTGATTATTTTCTTCGCTAGAATACAATAAGGTTCCATTATCATTTTCTTCGCCACATAATCTACATACTGTAGAATTATAAAGGAACACTTCCATCTTTTTACTATTAAACTATTTTGGTGCGCCATCTACTTCCGTAGTACTAATAAATGTCACTGCGTAATTGATTTCTGTCATCTTTACGTTTAGAAACGGTATATCTATAAAATTTAATAATTCAAATCATAGAAATAAATTATTTAAAAATATCTATTATAATAATCTAAAAAAATACATAAATAATAACTAAATAAATATTTCCATTATAATTTATATTAACTTATTCGGAAGTTATCCATAAAATTTATTAACGATTAATGTACTTAGTTTAATATTTAAAATGTTTTTTTTGCAATAAAAAAAACAATATTTTACTCAAGAATCAAATACATGAATCATATTTGTTGAAGAAATTACTATATGCGATTTATTTAAATATTTTTACATTAATAGAAATAAAATGGTATATCAAGACATGCGAAGAGTAGTTACGTATGGCAGCACCAGTCAGTGCTGCCATAAACATGTCTTTTCTTTCTTTCAAAGCCCTTTCCGGTTTAGTTCCTGGGGCTAGGAGCCGTAGTTTCGGTTTTTATTATTTTAATCGCCCGTAATCCTACAAAATGAGAATTTATAAGGATATTATTACCGGTAAATTGATTTAATACGTTAATAGTGACTATTTTGTGTTATTATTTTTATATTTTATTGTGTATCATTGTTGTGAGTTTGACATTTATGGGACTTGTCTCGTCTGGTTATTTCATTATAGTGCCACATCGACATTCTTCTATATTAGAGAACGTTATAAAAATGTGTAAATTATATTTAAACACGTTATCTTTCCAGGTGACGAGATGTTCTCGGACACATACAAAATTAAACTGGTTGACGAAGTTATCTACGAAGTCACCGGTAAATTGGAAACTAGGGTCCAGGGCGAAGTTAAGATCGAGGGATTTAATCCCTCTGCTGAGGAGGTGGACGAGGGAACCGACACCAATGCCGAGAGTGGTGTTGATATAGTTCTCAACCACAGGCTTGTGGAGAGTTACGCCTTTGGTGACAAGAAATCTTTCACATTATACCTTAAAGACTACATGAAAAAGTGAGTGTAAAGTGTTTTTTACAACGTGGAAATTTGACAAGTTAACAGTTATTTTAAGTGAATGACTAACATCAAAGCATGGTGATTCATTAAGTATCTCCATTCCTTATGTGCATCGACATGAAGTGAGCTTACTTTCATCTTGTTTAATCGGTATTTAGTTCAATTTTCTATTAATTCTCTTAGTCTTACGACTTATGTTTACGGTATTCTTATCTCTGTTTAGACCGCGGCCTCTTATCAATGTCATATTTTCATTATCACTCTTATTACATAAAAATTAAGACAGTTTGATGGTGATATCTATATAGCTTACTTGGATTATGGACATGTTTAATTTAATTTTTGAATTTAAATGTATAATGGTTTTCTAACTTTAATTTTTATGACTTTCTAATTTTTTACTCCAAATGTAAAGTGAAATAAGATTATAATTATTTCGTATTTATTTTAAATCCTTCACTCGTAGTATCAAAGTGTCAAAAGCTTAAAATATTTAATACCTAGTGTCAAATTTGCACACATATGGTATGTTCCACTGTACATACTTATGTCTCAAAATTTTATAACTGTATAGTTAACCGTGTTAGATATTTAATACTATATTCTAGAATAAGTTTAACTTATAAATATACAACTTTATTATATATAAAATATATTTAAATAAAGAAATATATTTATTTAGTAACACTAAAGTGCATCATCTAATACCAGAGATCAATATACAATGTTGATCTATGGAGCTTTTGATGCCAGAGCAAATAACTTTAGTGAAAAAACACTCATTTCTATAATGTTTGTTCATGAAATGGAGATGACAAGTCAGTTTTTCTATAGAATTTAGATATAAATTGATTTTTTTTATTTTAATACATTTTTAATAATATAATGTTGCCTACATTTATCTACATTTGTTTGTATATTTATTTTAATAAAATATTTATTTTAATTTTTTTTAAGGATAAATTTTTGTACTTCAAAATACTGTCCCTACATTTGTGTAAATATAATTAATTATAAAACTGTATTAACATAATCTTATGTACCAAACATTTAACATGCAATAACTTATCAAATTTCAGATTAATAGCAAAATTGGAAGAGAAGTCACCAGACCAAGTAGATGTATTCAAAACTAACATGAACAAAGCAATGAAGGACATACTCGGAAGGTTTAAGGACCTTCAGTTCTTCACAGGAGAGTCCATGGATTGTGACGGCATGGTCGCCATGTTGGAATACAGGGATATTGATGGAGTTTCCACACCCATTATGATGTTCTTCAAACATGGTCTTGAAGAGGAGAAGTTCTAAACAGCATATGTGATACTAACATAATATTCCAGCCACACCAGCCTAATAATTTCTTTTTTTTTATTTATTTACTATCAATCATGTCTGTCCGCTCAGCAGTACACAGCTTCGGCAACTCCCAGTAAAGGCTGAACTTTTGTAAAGAATTGATGTTGCATATTATTTAAAATAAATAATTTAATGAACTGCTTTTTTCTCTTTTATTTAAAAGATTAATCAAAACCAATGTAATTATAAGCTAATTTTCTAAACTATTTTCTGAATATATCTTGATAATATCAATATAGGTGTTCTTAATGAGAACATGTTTATGTTGTAAATTATATAATCAATAATATACAAATTATTTTCAAAGATTTTCATAAAATTTTAATGGTAGACATAGAAGTGAACCTAGTTGTCATACAATTTAGTTATAACAAATGTATTTTTTTATGATATACAGTAAACGGATAGGCGTAAATTCTGTTCATTGAAAGTAGCAAATAGCAATATAGTTACATAATTATGTAAATTCCACATTTAGATATTCTGACCTTTAATATGGAAGCCGTATAAAAATCGACTATAGTTAGATAACATACCGCGTACTACGCCACCACTGCTCTATATAGTCAACAAAATCTTTACCGCCATCTATTATAAACGTAACGCAAATTTAATACTAACAAATTGTTTAAAGTGTTTTTTGTTATAGTGGATAGATGTCTCTGTTTAGAATTTACTTAAAATACTAAGTTCGTACCAGCTTTAATCATTTTAACTTGTTTTTTTTATATGAAAAACTTAATAATATTTTTTTTTATAAAAAGAAATATTAATAATAAAATAAATATAAAGGAAAATCAATTATCACCTTATAATAATATACATTTATACAATTAATGTTTAAATTAATTATATTTCTTAAAAACTGATTTAGGACGAATCTAAAACACCATTAGAACATAATTCGACGACTTTCTCAATTTTTAGTCCGTTTGTATGTACACGCTAACCTTTAAAACTACTAAGCATATTTTATTTTGATGTTGAAGCTATTAATTCTGATCACCGTATTGGCTATAATTCATAGCCGTAACTGGTTCATCTTGGGGACCTGTTTGGAATGTAACCATGAGCCAAATGAGACGATAACACTGGAAATGGCACCTTAACAAAAGTATCTCAGCGCGGAGGGCTTCGATACTATAAGAAAAGAAGATTTGTACGACCTATAGAATTAATTTAGCTAATTTATAACATAGAAGGAAGTACCACTTAGGTAAACGTTTAGTATCACTATCATAGATAGGTATCCGGCGTTTACTAGTTTTTTACAAATATAATTTTGTTATTACCATCTTTGTGTTTCAATCAATTATTAATCTTGTTCTTTATTATTTAATATTATTTGTATAGATTTTTTTTATTTCTTTTCATATCTATTTTTATCATATTTTTTGTTTCATCTACAGTTACAGTTATCATATTTTTTGTTTCATCTACAGTTAAATGCAAGTTGTGATCATGTTCAATTAGAAAAATACATTTAGATACTGTAATAGTTTTTAATATAATAGAATCATGACATGATGTATTTTCGCTTGATCCTAAATAAATAAATATAATACTTCATTTATCACCTACTTTTCATTATTTTAGTAGTAGATTTCATAGTTTTGTTTTGCAATCTAATGTTAAGACGCCCGAAATTGACATATTGCGTGTTGAGTGGCGTACAGAAGGCCTTGCCTTGTCTTGCTAGAGCGGTGAAATGAAAAAAATATGTATATTTGTATAAATATTTGAGTGGAAATCGAACCCACAAATAATCTCCATGGTTTTTACCTCGATGAACTTTCCCATAAGTTATTATTCTTTTATGGGAACCAATATTTTAGTGTATATGTCTTCATTAATTTACTTAGCTTCACTATACAATAAATGTATAATAAGTAGGTCTGTTATACTGCTAGGCCTATACCGGTTTTTTTTCATATTTAAGGAAAAGGATTGAAAAAAGGGGAAAATAAAATGCATTATATTTGAGGTATGTTATATTTATCAAGTTTGTATGTAGGTTACTACAATAAAGTACAGAAATGACTGATGATCTATAACGTGAGAACACTAATCACAATTATTCATATGTATTCATTGCTTTGTATACATTTTAGGCATTCACTAGGCACTGAACGTATGCCCTTTAGTCTTTAATTTCTCCACAAACAAATAATATCGAAATATGAAAGGGTTAAAGAAATGGGGTAAAGGATGCTTTTATTTAGTTAGTTTACTGAAATGTTCCCAGCTTGGCTTTGGATTATTTTTTAATTTTATAATAAAATTAAATTAAAGTTTTGTTTGTAAACTTGAGTTGATACTTTTTATATGTAGCCAAGTGACAGACAAAACAGATAACTTTTAACTATTTTCTTTTGATTCAACATGGAAAGTAGAGCTAAGGATGACAAAGTTAGTTTTAATTTTTTTTATAAAATCAATACTGCATTCTATTATAATTTATGGAATTAAGTTACTTTTTTATATAGTTTAAATTAAAAAAAAAACAATTGTAGCACCTTCATATTATATACCAAATTATATAATAAAAGATCAATTCTCTACTTCCCATATTGCACTTCGTAAATGTTGCCATTAAATTTGTATATTTAATTTTATATGTACTTTTATATAAAGTGAACCTTATGGATTATGATTTTTATATAATATTGAACATTATTATTATCAATACTCCGACATAACTTGAATGACAGATGTTAAAGTGAGCGTAGACGTTTACGAATAAAGCTAAAAGTCGATTTAAAAAAAACATAATAATAGAAGAATCGATTTCTTACAATAACAATATCGATGTAGCAATCATTCGTAATCGCCCATACAGTGTGAAAGCTACAAAGTATAAATATAAACTGAGTGCTCACATTTCGAAAATCTACAATTAAATATATTTTTTTTCTAATTTCAATGGAATACTGTTTGAATAAAACATGTATGTATGTATGTATGTTATTTTATTGCTTTTTAATTTCTTAAGTAACTAAAACTCAAACACGAATGGGAAAAATCAATTGAGCATAAATTTAAAGTGTAGTTTTGGAAAAGTGCATCGTATCTATAATACAAATTTAATATTATAAATAGTGATAGTATGTGTTAGGGCCGGTACCAACGAGATCGACTCAATATAGAGTATGACGAATAATATTTTAATAGCCTGATTGTAGGATATATTCGTTGTAAATAATAAAATTTAAAAGAAAATCATACTTTTTTTATAAATACAGGAAATATCTTTTAAAATGGGGAAATTTTTTTTGAATGTGTAAATATGTTTGTATATAGCTGTCTATGAAAAGCGAAATTGAAAGATTTTTAAGGTAATTATGGATACCCCTGCTTCGGTAAAGGCCTCCGGGGCCTCGAGCATTGTTACTTCCCCTAAGCCCGGCCCTGGTATGTTCTAAAGGATGTCAGTCCGTATGTGTACAATGTGATCGATATATGGTACCGATGTTATTTCATGATAATTAATTTTAGAAGAGCAAAATCGTAATAAATTTTATAAATATCTCAATTTAATATAAATATATTTACATTCGTTATTACTAATATTTCCTCTTACATTGGTGTCTTATTTAACGCACGCTTAATTAGTCACCTAATAGTAAAATAAGATATTAAGAATTCATATGGAATGGTTTTTGTACAAAATCAAATACAAACTCCACCAATGTGCTGCCAGCTGTAACGTTATTGTGATTTATAATATCTATTTTACATATTATCAATTTCTAATTTTAGTAATATTTATATTATACATATGAAACAGGTTATTATGGTGAATTATCTATTTGTATAATTTGGTACCTATATGACTTAAAACTATTTTAGAATACTCGAATGTTGGTAGTTTCCACAGAACTGGCAACACCGTCTCGCACTGGTAGAAAAATCACATGATGTACCTCCTTCGTTAAAACTTATCGCGACTAGCCTGTACATTGTACGAATCGGTCGCTTCGCATCATCATATATGTATGGTCGTTTCGTTGTTAACACTAACAAAATAATTACTCTATGACGGTTGTCCTTCGATCGATTTGACAGTTGTGGCATTTAACAGATGGTCCGATTGTTTTTGATCGATTTTAACGAATATTACAAATTCATTAATCCAAGTAGCACAACTCGAGAACGGATCCAAGCGGACACTAAAACTATAAACTTTTATAAAGTACGATGATACGAATCAACCTTTGAAAGTCAAACTTTCAACACCTCCCATTGAAAAATAGATCCATAACTACTTAATTTATAATTTACAAATAAGGTACTCTCTTATGTCGAATACGATATAGGATAGTCCATCGGTCGACGCGCGCACTCAGGACCGACCGCTGCGTCCCTCGCGGATCGTTCGTAGGAAATCATAATGGAATGAAGATTTATTGCTAGAATTACAAGATCACAAGTGGAAAGAGTTCAGGCTTCACTTCACACACCCGACACTCGGCACTCAACAGTTGAACGTGTTGTGGCTGCAGGAGCGCGGGAACTCCTCGTAGCCGGCCTCCGGGATGATGGAGTACTCCGGCTCGCTGTAGTCGGGGACTCCCCGCTCGTAGTCGCGGTCTCGGTCGCGGTCGCGGTCTCGCGGGAACCCGATCACCGTCTCGGAGCGCAGGTAGCCGTTCTCCTGCTTGCGGGAGTAGCGCGTCTCGTTGCGCTGGAAGTTTTCAGGGTGACAGATGGCATTGTTCTTCTTCTCCGGCAGAGAGCGGAGAGAGCCGTTGTTGAGCGCCGGAGCGCCGTTGTTGAGGGTGAGGGGTTGGTGGTTGCCGATGTATGTGAAGCCGTTGGCGGGCATGGTGCCGCCGCCTCCCGAGCGCTGTGGCCTTCGCGCGGAGTTCTGGCCCGACATGAAGAACACGCTCGGCGAGGCGTAAAGCTCTAGCTACAGCTCCGTCACCGGAATGGGCCTGATGCCGGGCGCGTGCGGCGCGTGCGGGTAGTGCGACGGGTGGATACCGCGCACTATGCAGTCCTCCTCTGTGGATATCGGTTTGTGGTACTCCAAGTTCTTGCGGCCCTTGTTCCACTTGTAGTCTTTCAGCTTCTCTTGCATGTTCTTGCGGTATCTATACAAGATGAGCAGTAAAGTAGCGACGGTGGCGACGCAAGCGACTGCGATGATGCAAATGATCGTTTGCTGTCTCGAGTCGTGAAGCACGCAGCCCAAGTCATCGGCGTTCAAGGTTTTCAAGTATTTGTCTTTTAAATGTTCCGGGCTAGCGCACTGGATTTGGGTGAAGTTGCTTTTGTCATTCAAGAGCTGTTGAAGCCACAGCAGTTGGCAGTCGCAAAATATTGGATTGTCAGTTAAGTCGAGTTGCTTCAACTCCTTTCCGATAAACACACTTTCGCTCAATGTTATCAGGGCATTGTCTCTCAGGGACACGTGTCGTAACTTCGGCAAGCCCAGTAGAGCACAGTCTTCTACAACAGCGAGTTTCTTATTGTTAGTTAACACTATGTTCTCTAGATTGATGTTATCTTCAAAAGCACCTTTTTCGACGCGCTCTAATTGAGTCGCACCGGTTACGTCTAGGAATTTTAGATTTTTTAACCCTTTGAAGGAGTGGCTTTCAAGTACTATGAAATCATTCTGGCCTATGTACAATTCTTCTAACCTAGTTAAGCCTGATAGTTGCTGAGTGGGCACAATGCTCAATCGGTTCCCGAATAGGTTAAGACTTCTTAATCCTGGGAGACCTCTAAACGCGTTATCGCTTATATTTGAGAGTCCAGCTCCATTCAAATCCAACACTGACAGTCGGTTGAGACCGGCAAAAGCGTCGTCAGGCAGAAATGAAAAAGCGTTTAACCCTACGTGCAACTCGGCTAAACTTCCTAAAAGACTAAACGAAGTTGTAGGCACTGAGCTTAACTGATTATCATCTAAGTAAAGGATCCTCAATGCTGATAGTCCAGCGAATGCTCTCGGTTCTATCCTAGATATCCTATTTTGTCCTAAATTTAACTCTTCTAATCTAGGCAAAGTAGCAAACACTCCATTGGTTAATTCTTCTAAGAAATTCCGTTTCAAATTGAGTACGGTTAGAGAATTCAGTCCTTGGAAAGTGCTGTTGGAGACTGATGATATTTTATTGTGATTAAGATGCAGTTCTTGCAGCTTCCTCTGATAAGAGAAACTTCTTTCGGGTATATTGACGAGATGGTTTTGCGATAGATCTAGGTGCTGGAGTTCAGCGTAGAATTGCATAGAGGCGTCGATAGTTTTGATCTTGTTGTTACGTATGATGAGGCGTTGTATGGAGGGGTTAAGGGCGATCGGGAGGACGTCGAGGCGGCTCTCTTCACACACCACCACCAGCGTGTCGTCGTTACAGCTGCAGCCTCCAGGACAGTTGGCCAGGGCAGACGCCCCTCGCCCCGCCATTAGTTCCAGGCATATAAGTAGAACCTGTACAAGAAAAACATATTTTTATTATTTTATAGTGTTACTTATTAATACTTCCTAATAACAAAAATAATGTTTCTTTTCTAATAACAACGAAAATATGTAATTTAATTTGTAGCTGTATGAAAATATTTTTTGCCTTCATTATCAGGCTTGGCTTCGTTAGGCACTCGTCTATCTATTCAGAATTTTATTATTAAAGAATGTAGATATGAATATATCCAAATATAAATATACTAGATATTTAATTAGACATGAATCTGTTAAAAGTTGGTTCAGTAGTGGTGAATTAAGATTCGTTGAAGTCAAAAGCCGTATATTTTAATTTCCATAGCTTTAACAAAGTTACTTTTCAATATATTTATTAAATTGGAGTTTCATATATATCTTGTATATACAGAATGGCATTAAAATTAAGTCAACATTCCACTATCGAAAGCGTAAGGAGCCTCTTGTGATTTTTTACAATTTTTAAAGTTAGTCCATATTTATTTTAAGAGTCTTACATTCATTTGAACTACTGAGATATCTATGTATGTTATGTGTAATAGGTACAAATATGACATTAATAACTTTGATATAGACTCATGTGCATACAAAAATACGTATTCTATACTAAAAAGAAAATTTAATGAAATCTTAATATTTTCTTACTTTACTTCACGTTCATATCAGAGTCATCGAATTTTAAAAATATTCTCAGATAAAATATTAAACCGTCCACCGCTATTTCTTAAAGAAACTTTAACTGAAAATTGAAATGCATCCATTTGAGTTTTCTCAAAGCGGCGATGTTTTTGATGCGAGGCAGCAATATATTAGGTGAATTGATAGCCACTCTGTTATAAAATAAGACGAAATCGATGTAAGAGTGAGGTTCGTCGCAAAAAATAAAAACGGAATGCTATTGGAATGAGAATTTTGCGCAGTTTTAATTTATTAAAATTCGCTTCGTCGAGGCGCCCGGGGCAGCTTCTTTGCTTCAAAGACTAGCACTTTTATTACGTTTCCCCTTTACGACAATTAGCAGCGAGATCCGAGCGGGACTGTGATTCAGCCGGAGTTTCACGTAGTTTAATTCTGTTACGATGCGATTTCTCCTAGATGCAACATCAACAGTCTCTTTGTCGAATGAAACAACATTAAAATGCATGACAGGATTTTATTTCATTGTAGCTTTCAAGTATATTTAGTTATTTAGAAGGAAACTTCATAATGATAATTAGGAATTAAGTTAGGATTTCATATTGAGAGGAGCGTGCTCGGATTGCATGGAATAATAGATTAGTGACAAATTGACAGAAGCTGGAGCAAGTTGCTAAAGTTGAGTTTTTCACAGTAGTTTTACAATGGCAGTTGTACAGTAGCTTAGCGCCGTAGCTTTTCCGTTCAATAAACACTGTTCTTCAAAATCAAGATAGGGAAAAAACAATGCAGTATTAATGCATGCGTTACAGCTATCGAGTCGTAGCGTCCGGCGTTCCGGCCGGCCTTCCCGGCACAAATCATAATCAAAACTCGATATGCAGGTCATTCGCAAACAGTGCTGTTCGTTTTGCGCTGTCCCGGTGAAATTTCCGCTAAAATCCAATAAACGGCTATATTCGACGCGTTGTGCACAGATTTTGTCTTGTTTTGGAAATGTTTCGCCGTTTTTTTTGGTAAATCGTGTATCTATCGTATAGGTTTGCATCGGATGAATGCAACGTCGATGGTCGGTGAATCTCGCATGTATCGTGCTTTTTTCGTTTTCATAGTTTGATGGATTCAATTAAGAAATATCTATAAAAAAGTTTTATTCTGTCGCTACACTTTTTTATTTATATAAAAATGTAAATTTTTTGGAACTTGATACGAGCAACGACTTTCTATTTTACATTTAAATATTATATTTAATAAATACACGTTTATTTATTTATATGATAATACTATTATAAGAGAGCAATCACGTTTTTATAGGGTACACCGCAAAAAAGGCATAAAAATAAAGTCGGTCGGCGTTTATGGCGTAGCGTGAAATACCGCAGGGTGTGATAGCTATGCAAATCACATAATTGTAGCCACAGAGTCAGGATGAAAAAAAGTCGGGCAAAGGAAAAGGATCATAAGTGAAATTAAGAACAGACATTTTAATATGAAGAGAGAATTTCACAAGCGGAATATTAATGAATAGGGTTTTAATTGAAAATTTTAATTTGGGTGTTGTAAATCTATAAAATTCGACTCTGGCTATGTGTAAAAAGCACTGATACTATTATGTTGATATTATGAAACAAGATAGAAGAAAGTTCAAATCCTAATATATGTTAGTTAGACAAAACCAAAATGGATAAAAAAAAAGAAAAAGTAAACTTTTGGTGTTGTTAATGTTCTGTCTACGATGACGATTCAACGCACACTAAGTCGATGTAATTTCGTTGACTAAGTACATATACGTGTACCTGTCTGGTATTTAAGTATACAATCCTTTTTCAGACTTTCAGCCGTTATTCAAATTAGCGCAAATTTAGCGGCCTTCTGATTAAAAGTACGAGAAACGGTCGCTGAACGGACTGTGGAATTACAAATTTCGGAAATTAGGCGGGGTCCGGCGTCCGGACTGAAGGCATAACAGCGTTTCAACTCGGCGGCTACGTTTATAAATAAGGTTTATAAGGAAATATTTATGTTTTATGAATCTCTTAAAATTTTTGTTAACCTCGCTTCTTAGGAAATTGCACTTTGCTTCCCTTTTTTATACTCCTAAGTGGATTAACAGTGCTCGTTTTGGGCAATGTTAACGACTTTTTTGCAGAAAATATTTAATAAACAAGTGGCTTTACACGTATTTATAAGAAGTACAAATTAAGTTAACAGTTTAGTTTTTTCTTGCAGTTGCAGAAAATATTTGAATTATATAATATAGTGAATTATAATATTTTACACAAAAAAATACTACATAAAACCATTTTTTTCGTACTTAAAAGCAAAGCCAGAGCATTTTAAATACCATTCACAAAAAACAAAATCAATTTTAAACGATATACGCATTCATCGTGAAATACAAAGCGATCAGAGTGAACAACCACAGTTTCACGCGTTATTACAGGCGGTACGTTTCCGAATATTTGCTCTGCCACTGTCCATATAGAGATGATATTTATATCACTCTGGTGGTCAGCAAGATGGAGGCCAAGTTAGGTTGGTCGTGGAAACTGGATTTCCGCGCTTCATTTGGCGTGGACAAACTCAGGTAAAATGAGTGGCATTATGTAGATCCTGGTGCCGGTACCTGCTCGAATGCAGCCGCTTATCGCAACTGTTAATTGTTCGCGTGATTTGCCACAGATAATAGACAAATTCACGGCGTCCACGCCGCTTCGATTTAATTATGCGAGACAAATTGTGAGGTTGTTATCTAATTCTATTCTAACTATATAGGGATTATTTTATGGTGTTTCTTATGTATTAGATTAATAAGTCATAGCATAATTTACTGTTTTTAAAAGAATTTATAGGAAAAGAAATAGAAAGAAAATGATGAATATCGCCAATTTAAAAAAAAACAAATATAGGTAATATTGTTACGTATTTGGTAAAGAATAAATATTTCTCACAAATTATAAATAAAGAAGACAATAGTAATTGCAAGTCAATAGCTTTAAACGCGATCGGTGATCATTTCAGTCGATGATTGAAATAAGTATCAATTACGTACTGAATTGTGTTATAATGAGACTTTTTTTTCATTTAATAATTATCTTTTTAGTTATTAATTATTTAAAGATATTTATTATATATTCTTTTGAGATATTATGTAAACATAATATTAAGTACATTTTTAATTTACCGGGCCTCAATATGATTGCCTGTATGACTGTAAACATTGCGGGTATATTATATTTATATGATCCTTTTGCTCTGGTAAGACAAAGCGCGGCGTAGAGTTTCGCCACTTGTTAAGTCTCGCACTTCGTCTTGCCAGAACGAAGGGATCATTAAAATATAATATTTTCGCTGCAATGTCAAATTCGGCGGAAAGTTGGAGTACAGAGTGTCTGGACACTAGGTCCTCGTAGGGTTGAGGAAAACCTAGTAGCTGAGCGTAGTATAAGTATACTCTATATTCTCTCTGTTCTCTGTTTTTTGTTTCGGTATGTACTATATGTCAAAACCTATCGACACGATCGCCTAATTATGCCGATTGAACACTATCTAATACAAATATCAATATCTTACTGAGTCTCGACCTTCAACATTCAAATTAAATTTAAGTTTAAACTAATCAGAACTACATAAAGCCTATCAAATCAAAGATTCCTTACATTGGATTTCATAGGGAACAATTATTAACATTTAGGTACTTACCACAAACGCGTTGTACGTGATGTAGCCAAGCCGTCTCGCGACGCGGAGTGGAAGAGGCGCCATCTGGAAAAAACATAATACCCATATTAACAATTGCTCCATAGTTTTGTTCGCAAATTACAGTAGAATTTCAATTGTCAATGCCTACGCCGCTGGTATGTAATTTACCTTTGAAGTCACTTTGAGTTTGGCGGTAATGTAATATTGTTTGAATGATGACTGTGTTTTTGTTATTTTGCATTGTTTTCTTTTTTTTATATATTGGTGTTTTCTTGAGTAGTCATTTAGTTATTATTTAGAGAATTTTTAGGTGAAAAATTATAAAAAAAAAATTTGTTTAGTTATATCTAAGGTTAGGTAAATAAAATATGCGTACAGTGTGTTCTATTTGAGTGAAATCAATAAGACTTTTCAGAGAATGGTGAACTAACTGAAATTATAAATAGACGCTCTCTGATTCACCGAAACAATACATATACGTATGAATAGTACGTGTAAATAAATTTCTAAAATAAAGTATAATAAAATGTTTTTAGTAAGTCAAAATTATACTCTAGTAATTCACAAATGTATACAATAAAATTTTAGATTAAATTTGAATATTTAAGCGATTGTTTAAAATGTATTAGTTATTTACATATTATCTTTGCATTTCAAAACAGCTGAAACGTATTGTCTGGAAACTAAACTAATTAGCCTTCAGACTAATTTTCATTTAAAACATTCAAATCGAGTAACATTAGCCAGTTCTTTGCTTGAGGACGTCGTTCTGTTGTACGAAGGCCAATGGCCGGTATTCAATTTTAACGCCGTTAAACACTGTAGAGAAAAGTTAAGGCAGTAAATAATGTGTTTGTATAAAATTGCTTGTAACAATATTATAAAATTATCTCCACCCGTAAATTCCCTAAATGGGCGGAGAGAGCTAATAAAAAAAACAAAAGAAAGAATCACCTACCTATACGCTATTTCTAAACGGAATAGTTTTTTTTTAGCTTCACGCTTTTATCCCGCATAACAGGGTAGACTGAAAGTACCTACTGTCAAGACACTCCGTACTACGCTTTCCATCGAAATCGACACATTGCGTGTTGAGTGGTGGAACTCAACGCCGCACTTTGCCTTTTCCAGAGCGAGGAAGTGACATTAATTAAAATATCATTCCCCTGAGTAGAAATCGAACCCACAACCGATCAAGTTTACGGTCAGACGCTGTCCCACTGCACCACGACCGGCCTCGACGGAACTGAATAGTTATTTACTACAATTACAATAAAACGTAACAATTCCGTTCAAAAGCACATTGCAAAAGCCAAGTGGTCGTACCTATATTTAACACATGGTTACCACGTGCCGCTTTTCCCAGCAAGCCTGCGTTTATGCAATTAGAGTGTAGGTTTATAACAATTTCATTTGCCTAGCCCGTTATTACGTTTGAGCAAACCAAGGAGCATTACCTGTTATTTCTACCTTCCTTGTGTTTACTTTTTTGTTTTTTTTTTAAATTTGAATTGCTCTATTTTCTGTTATTTCTGTATGATAATATTAATAATATTAAATATTATCTGTCAATGGTAAAATGGCTTACTAAGAACATTTTTAATTAAACGCGACGTTAATAAGTTAATTTATAATATTTCAAAATTAACAAGGGATCAAGATTAATAATTGGAGATTTTGTTATATTTTTAACATAGATAGTCTGAGTCTATATTAAATAAAGAACAGCGTTGATTTCCGAAGTCCCATGTGAAGAAATAAACTATTTTTTTTTCTTAACATTAATTAAATATTATAATGTAACTCAGTGTATGCAAGGATTTAAGACAAAGTGCGGCGTTGAGTTCCACCACTCAACGCGCAATTGCTTGAATTCAGTGGAAGCGAAGTACGGAGTGTCTTGATGGTAGGTACTTTCTGTCAACCCTGCTATACGGGCAAAAGCGTAAAGCTAAGAAAGAAAGTATATAGTGAGCTTGTAATTAATTTATTTAGATTTTAAGCACATGTGACTATGAAATGTCTATTGTATCGATATAATTAATCGCTTTGTAAATGTAAATCAAAGAAAAGTTCATCTGTTTAAATCCAAGTAAACATTATAAACGTATTCTGAAAAAACTTGATAGTAGTAATTCTGCTAGTTAAAGTTTTATTGTTGTATTATTGCATGAGCACATATGTTCGTGTAATTACAAAAGTTGGACCTATTCTCAGCAACAGGAAGTACTGGAATATTTATACAAGGAAAAATGCTTCCGGGGCGCTACCTATTATATAGTACTTTATGTTATTGTCATTCTTTCAACATTTTAGATAGGACAAAGTTAAAATAAGCAGATTCAGTAGAAAACGTTTGAATGCCATTGTGTAGTGCGAAGTGACGCTGTTGAGTTTCACCAAACAACTTTCTGTCAGAAACTTTTAGCAGTCGGTTTGTTTGCGGCCGGCCGCAGACCAAGCGCGGTCGTAACGACTCCGAACGCGCAAAATTCCCCCCAAAAGTAATTTGCGATGTCACAACGTTCTAGTATTCCTAACGGACGGTATTTACAAACGCGAAACAAAAAGCTGGTAATGACGATGCTAGTTTTGCTAAAAACTCGCCTTTGCCTCTACTGGAGCGAGAATTTGCGAGAATAATTGCAAGATTGTTGCCAAGTGCTTGTAACGTTGATGTTGATAGCCAAAAAATGTCCTTTAGTTACATTTATCATGTTTTACGTATTGTAAGCTGGACACCACTCACCAAAGGGCGTTTGATTGATCATCAGATATATAGCCACGGCAAACTGTTTTATATATGTATATATATTTATTAACAAAATTGTTACATTTTTTTTAGCTTCACACTTTTATCCCGCATAGCAGGATAGACAGAAAGTATCTAGTATCAAGACACTCCATACTCCGCTTTTCGCCGAATTCGAAACATTGTGTGTGAAGTGGCGGAACTCAACGCCGCGCTTTGTCTAACCAGAGTGAGGGAATAGAAATAATTTTAAATATAATCAGAGGCTATTCCACTGCGCCACGATCGGCCTCTAATAGTTGTCATATGTTATAGTTATAAAATCTTCAGGAAGATATTCAATGTTTCTGTTAATACTGCACACACGTTCGTCAAGTCTATGATAGTCTCACTCGTTTGTGAGCGCCACACGTCGATATCAGGACCTACGTAACAGAGATTTCGCCCGGAGGAGCGTACTGAACACTTTGTCAATACGCTACATTTTGTCCGTTACTCTGACAAAATTGCAACTCCATTTTATCTTGTTCCCAGCTAAAGTCAGAGGACACGTGGACGTTTGCCGAACAAACAGTCGCTAAGTCGAAGAACAAAAAAATATATCAAAAATTTCTAGTCTACTGAATTTTTATTTAATAAAAAAATCACAGCAACTTTAAATGAATATTGGAAGTTTATTCGTATGTATACAACATCGTAACATTTTTATTTCGTCCGTATCAAGTATCATTCATTTATTTTGTTATATATTTTGTTCATTTATGTGAATGAACAGTAAAGCACGGTACTCTAATAGCCATGAAAGATATATAAAATAATTTGGCTATTTAAGCCACAAATATTGCAGCAGATCTATTTCACGAAATATTAAGGCTCCTCCCGCTATAGCTGTAAACGAGCAAAAATAATGAGAAGCAATGAAATTTCCTGGATCACAGCAAGACTCATTATTTTTTAAAGGAATGCTAATTGCACCGCTCTCGTTACAGACGGCACATTTTTTAAAACAACGGTGCGACAGGAATTTACTTCGTAATGACCTTTATTTATAAATTTTCAACTTTCGTGGGGAAAATTAATATTGTCAGAAGGTTTTGCAGGAGTCTCTAATAACCATAGTCGCTGAAACCTTAAAAATATTTGCAAAGGAAAATGAATAACATTTCAAGGGCGAAGTATAACGAAGCTTTATTAAAAATATAAGCGGATAAATAGGCAACTCTCTTTTACTATTCCACGAAATTTTTGACCTAAAGAGTGAAAAAAAATGTAAGCCTTTTTTACGGTTATTCGTGAAACCGGCAAACCTAATACGCTAAAAACTCCCTGGGCAACTCCAGCGTCGTATAAAATAAGTTCCGGGCTGCCCTCCGGGCACGTCGAACGGGCGGAGTTTTTTATGACCTTACTTATAGGTAATGATATAAACTATAACGAATGGGATACGAAATATACCCAGTTTTTGTTAACTTTTTCGTACTATTTCCAGGTTTTTATTCATTGTGTTAATTCTCCGATACACTTTCTAGAAGGACGTCTAACTAAAATATATGCAACGCTTGAATCACGAAGCAGAAATTATATTTTTATATACATTTTTAGGTTCATAACGGGACGTGCCGTCGGAGCTCTATAGTAGTAATATTTTACGTCAACGCAATCTTAATTCGAGCGAACGCAAAAACGAGATATATTTTTCCCGTCTCAGCTACAACGAAATAGGGGAAACTGTTCTGTTATTAGACTCCCATAGCTACGTTTATCGTCGAAATAACCTATTATCTACGTGAAACAAAGCGGAAATATTTGAACGTAATCACGGAATCACGTGAGGTATCAACATTGTTCTTACTTTATCGTCATTCACGTTTTCGCCGCGAGAATACTGCAAATTAAGCCTGAATCCCGGTTGGATGTGATCCCTAATTTTCAGATACATTTCTGAGAATAAATAGGGGCTTAGGGGCGACACGCGCGTAAATAACTTGCCGTCACGCGGTACAAGTACTAGGGCACGAGATAAGAAGCCTAGTGAAATTGCCCTTAGCGGCGCCCATGAGCCGTAATTTATAAGCGAATGCGATTACACTGTCGATATCGTTTTATGTTCTAGTATTTCGCAATACTACCTCAATTCAGTTTATATAGAAAATAGATTACGCCATCGCGGAGTTGAGGTTTGTAATAAGAAGCTTTTGTCCAGTTCTAAAGTGTTAAAAAGCTTTATTCCATTGAGAAAATAACCTTTCAGCTCGTATTCTACCCCAAGGGATAAGCAACAGTGTTGTGTTGTATGACTGAGAATGCCATTTTATTCGGAACAAAGGGCCTTTAGCGCTGAAAGTTTGTGCGTGCGCGCAGATTGTCTATTGTCTGCCAAGTTTATACCCGAGGGTGCAAGTTAACTATAACTCCAGTGAAAAACTCATAACAAAGTTATAGTGCTTGTTTTAGTATTTCAAAGGCAAATTACATGACGTCAAGTCAAACTTTTATACGATCCTCCGTTTGTTCTACTTGATTCTGAGCTTAGTGGAAAACGGTTATAATTTATTACGACGCACTTGATCTTTATAGCACAGCTAAAAGTGATGTACGTTAGAGAATTTTATTTGAGCTCAAGTAGGGCTTTTTTAAGTATTATTACACAAATATACTTTATTCAATTGCTTATGTCGCGCGTATAATGGGCTTTAACGGTTTCCTTCAGACTCATTGACTTAATCGAAATAATATTTTACGTTATTCACCTGCTTTAGTTTGCCATCAAAATGTTAATACCATTTGTTCTAATAAAAGTGAGCTTAGGTGCTTTATCACAAAATTCTTTTGAAGAAAATTCTATAAGGAGCTTATTCGATAAGAAATGTTGAAGCGTGTGTACCTTGGAGGTGGGTACTTTATTATATACGTTGAGAAAATGTCATTGTAGCTGCAGCCAAACTATTAAGCATTTTCTTCTGCAATATAGACGGTTTAATAACGTGTTTAGAGAGCACGGCGTTTTATGTGAAGATTACAATGTTTAATTTTATATATTGTTAATAAATATATACGTTTTAGAATAATTAAATAATTTTTTTACCCCGAATAGCAGGGTAGACAGACAGTACCTAGTGTCACAACACTCCGTACTTCGCTTTCCACTGGACATTGCGTGTTGAATAGTGGTACTCAATGCCACACTTTGTCTCGCCAGAGCAAGGAAGTGAAAATAATTTAAATATAATCATTCCCTCGACTGGGAATTGAACCCATAACCGACCGACCTGAACAAGTTGATTTTTATATTTAAATTATATACAGAACTTAAAAGTAATTAACATGGCTATAAAGCTTTTTTCATTACCATCAGGTCTTCGAGACAGCCCATTGATTTGCGCGGGAAAATGTACAAACAAATATACTTGGAACATTTAAAATTTGGTAAGTTTTAATTGTATTTATCCCTCCCTCGAACTTGTTTCGCGTTGATTGTAACTCGAAACTCTCAAAGAAAAGTTGGACACTTTTGTTGATAGTTGTCGAGTGCCGGACCCGGGGCAATGCACCCTTAAGAGGCATGGTTGGTCACGTGGAATAATGCGGACTTTTGGGAGTTCGATCAACTTAGTTACATTTTAACAATGCTTTACTTTGTCGTTGTAGAAGATATATTAATTTTCTCACTTTTTTGAAAATTTGATAAGATAACTTTCTGTTTCTCCAAACATTTATATTAAGTTATGAATGGCGCAACATAACGCTGCGTTTTATATTTTCAGATCCAAGCTACTCGAATAATTGCATCGCTTTTCATTTTGGGTTAAAATGTTTTACTATTTCATGCAAGATTGACGGCATTAAATGCGTTAAACAATCGAATACGGCAATAGTTTCACATTTCAATATACAATAAGCTAATTAATATACATACTTCAATTACAAGAATAGACCATACTAGAAACATACAAGGAAAAAAAGGGATTTTTCTATACTACTTGCTATACCCGTTTTCATATTTGCATTTACCACGTATCCACCCCTTTGTGAAGGGTCTTAAGTGATTACCAAGTGTTAGGGCGACAGCCCCTGCTTGTTAAAAACAAGACTTGCATTTTGATCATAGATAATAATTTGCTGTATATTTACATTGTACCTTCCTGAATACATGCGATAACAACCTTTCACCTTACCTTTTCTAATTAATAAGCCTTTATAAATTTTCAATGTTTCGCTTTTTTTTTGTTTATGTAATAATGTTTTTCACAATTTATATATTCCAACCTATCATAGTATGACAGCGTCAGCGTCGACGTGATTGATCGCGGGTTCGATTCCACCTCGGAGGAGTTCTTCGCTCTAGTAAAGCAAAGCGGAGCGTTGTTCGCCATTCAACACACAATGTATTGATTTTTAACGATGAGCATAAAACGCAGGGTCTTGACTCTAAGTTGTCTCTGACTATCCCGTTACGTGGGAACCTGACAGAAAAAAAAATATACCAAATAAAATATATTTGCTCATAAATCACATTTAACCAGTAAGAATAAAAATACCTACAAGACGTTTTCCTTTTCAGAAGTTCTCTGTATTGAAAAAGAAAATCAAATTAAACGTCATACATTTAATATAAAACAAATATTTGAAAGGTAATTTGCTATAATAAATTAAAATATATTTTTTATAAGCCACAGAATCCAAGAATAATAATGTACCTGGTACGGCTTTATACCAAGACATCGGACGTACCCTAGAGACTCAGCTCTTTTCTCCATTCACACCGTGAGATCAGAGTGTGCCGTGAATTTGTTATTTATACTGAACTTATATTAAACTATCTAGGGAGTTAAGTCAATATTTTATCTTTTTGTCTGCTATTGCTACTTTACATATATATATATATATATATATATATATATATATATATATATATATACGTACGGAATTTCTCCGCTCTGTTAAGGGATACCGCGGCATTGAGTTCGCCATCCAACACGCAGTGTCTTAATTCCGAGCGGAAAGCAGCCAACGGAATCTCTTGACACTGAATTGTCCCTGACTACCCTGCTATGCGAGATAATGCGTGAAGTTGATTTTTTTATATGCTATATGTTGTTGGTTACATGAATTAAAGCTTAAATTTAATCGTATACGCACTCGTGTCGATTTAATATATACTACTTAAAAAACAGTAGACAGATAAAACCTAGTGTTAAGATACTCTATCCTCTAATTAAATAATAAAATTAAGTGATTTATCACTGAAATCTTTATGCCTGTTTAAGCACAACGTAAAATAAAATTAAAAAGTTAACTTTAACATTTCATACAGAGTTGTTTTTAGTCAATGATTTAATCAAAGCGTAATATTTCTGTATTTTAAATATATACTTATAAAATATTTATAAAAATAACAAAACAAACGATATTACAACACTATACTATACTATGTTATTCTAATTTACAAGTCACGATACACTACGTGAGGTGAACGAATATTGTTTGTTAGGCTACGCCGAGACGGCGTCCCCCGAGGCGGGCTGGTCATGCCTTTATATACTATTTACCATAAAGCACGCCTGCGATAGCTTTTGCAGTCTAAGATGTATTGGGATAATAATTTTCTATATAATATAACACTTGTAAGGAAAATTGAGATTATACTATACGATGTAAAAGATCGGTTTTCGTATGAATAATAATCTTTTATAAGTTCATATATTATTGTCATTTTCATACCTATGTTAAATTTTCATTATCTTCTTTTAAATCCAGCACTCATCGGAGTTATTTAGGCTTATCAGCCTTAACACGCAACTTAACGCAGTATTTGGCCTTATCAGATAAAGGCAATAGGCAAGGCATAAACACTGTATGTAATAAAGCCTCAAAATATATAAATATATATAGAATAATATTATAAAGTATTTCACATTTATAATAACATGTGTAACCCAAATATTTTATATTATTTATAATTTATGAGTAAACGTTTATTTAGAAAACCTTTTTTCTCGCACAACGCTATTTCAGTACAAAAAAATATATTCCGAAAGTCTGAACCTCGCCACCTATATAAAGCTCAATAATTGTGATAAATTACGCTTTATCCCACTGAATTAGCGGCAGACGGCTTTAATGGCGCTTCTTAGAAGCTTTCCTACGGTGCCATTCACGTACTTTACGTTGAAGGATTATTTCAGGTTAAAATAGCACATTCGTACTTAGGATGACACTGTAGGTATTTGAAGTTTAAAACAGGTTTGATTTCCGGTTGAAGATTAAAATGTTATTTGATATATATGATTGAGTGTGGTCGTGGCGCGGTGGGACTGCGTCCGACTGTAAACGCGATTGGTTGTAGGTTCGATTCTCACTTGGGGGAATGATTATATTTAAATTATTTTAATATGTCGCTCAGTGTTGCGTGATTAAAAAAAACGAAAAAAGAAACAAATATTTATGCCAAAAATAAGCTCTGTTAAAATTTAATATTAAAAAAAGTACTATAACATTAACAGATAAAGCAAATATTTGATCCCAACTTCGTTCAAAGTTGATTTAATGCAGTTTACTTCATTATTAATGCAAACAAAAAAGGGTTCCGTGAAAATCGTGTTCGATAAATTGAAATTTGTATGAACATTCATTTTTATTTTCATATGAAAAATAGGTGATTAAGTTTAAAATATTGTATTTCAACGTTCAAAACTAGATAAAGTTGCTTTAAAATTACATAATTTATTTTTGCGGCAGTCGGTTAGCTTAAGCGAGTTGGTAAGTGTTGAGTCTCAATCCCAAAAATCCCAAAAATTAACGCAGGCAAGTATGAAATCATAAAAATACATTGCAAATACAAAATAATAAACAGATAATTAAAAAATATTTAATATTGTAATTAAAAATATATAGTTAAAGGTACCCATGGCATTTGAACTGACTACAAATGTACTGTATGTACAATTCGGTAATCTCAACTGTATCCTCAGGGTGGTATTATATAATAAATAATAATATATTTATATTCCTTAATTATTTCCTGGGACGGAGCCCTATGAAATTGGGCGTTAACAAACATTTATTTTTCAAGGGCTAAAAATATATACAAATTAATTTTATCTATTGATATTAACGTAACTGTACCTATTTCTATTTTTAGTCAAAATTCATTTTAGTAATCAATTTATAGGTTTAACTACAAAAGTGAATAAAATTTGGAATTTTACAAATAAAACTATGAAAGTTTCAAGGGATATACAGGTACAGCCAAATAGTACTACCGGTATTAATTGTAGAGGCCATCGTGGAAAGGAACAGTGAGACAACGTTTGACTGTAAATGCGATTGGTTGTGGGTTTGATTACCAATCGGAGAAATGATTATTATATTCGATTTCGTGCGAAAAGCAGTCAACGAAGTGTCTTAAAACTAAGTAGTCACTGGCTACCCTGCTAAGCGGGATAAAGCATGTACCTGTTTTTTTATTGTGAAAACACTAGTTATGACATAATATACATTTGTTGTCTATATTTTTATAAAAATATATATACGTAAAATATATAATTAATAATAAACTAAGATTCGTCTGTATGTATGTATAAAAGTGTACTTCTCAAGAGTTACATATATGTACATATGTGGGTCAAATGATATGCGGACTAGGTTAAGTGGGTTGATGGCGTCCTTTCATTGCAAATTGCCATCTAAAGTCGTCTGTCTACTGAATATAGCGCGACATGTTTCATCACTCGAGTATGTTATTAAAGAAATGTTAATGATGAATAGAATTTTTCATAATAAATGTATAATATATATTTTTTATATTTCTAAAATATGACGATTTATAATTACATACTACAAACAAATACAGTTTTTAGTAAAAGTAGGATCATCATACATATGATAGCGTCACGCTTTATTCCGCATAGCAGTCACAGAAAATCTAGTGTCAAAACACTACGTTGACTGCTTAACACTCAATACAATTGAGACTGCGTGTTTAGTTGCGAACTCAAGAACAAATGAAAATAAATTTTAAATACATATAATGTTTGCGCAATACAGTCCCACTTACATATATGCATATGTTCTAATAAACTTTGAAGATTCTTACATATATTTTGTATATATGTATATTGCAGTGTGCTACACGCAAGATGGCCTTAAATTATGCCCAACGCATTAACCATTTCTGTTTACTTATTCACAGTATTATAATGGCTTCCTTTTGAGCTGAAAGCATCGTATCAAAATATGTACGTATATAATCATACATGCATCTCGTTCTGTATTGCAGATAGCCTACACTTGCCTTGATGACATTCAATGACTGTCCCAATTCGACAGTTGTGTCAATTTCATCAATCGTTGTGGGTCAAAGTCTATTTGTTGCATGATTTCATAGTTTGTTCTGACATTTAATATAAAATACAATACGTTTTATAATTTAAGAGTATATAGTATTTATATATAGTATATATATAGCGTCTGATTGTAAACGTCACTGGTTGTGAGTTCGATTCCCAGTCGGGGGAATGTTTATTATTAAATTTTATTTCCGTTTCTCCTCTCTGGTAAGTGAAAGAGCAGCGTTATGTTCGCCACTCGCCACGCAATGTCTTGAATTCAGGCGGAAAACAGTCAACACGGTGTCTTGACTGACTATATAAGGGATAAGGCGTGGAGCTGCTTTTTTAATATAGAATTATTTATTTTTATTTTTATAGATGACTCGGTTATTGATAAATTGCTCTGATTGGAAGGATTTGATTAGGATTAAAAGATAATAAATGAATCTGGCAATTGGTTGATTGATGAGATTTTGTTTTCGATACTGGAATGCCGATATTTTTCCCTAAATTAATTATATATTTTCAAGGTAGAAATTAATTTTATTTACAATATACTGATTTTTTCAATTATAAATTATATTATGAAATATATTATAAAAAGCATTAAAGTATTTACTGTTTCTATGAACATTTCAATTTTCAGGAAATATTAAATTACTAGCCGTGCCCGCGACTTCGTTCGCGTGTATTATAATAACACGACATCGTTATTTTATAATTAAAAAAAAACTTATTTTAGAACTATAAAGCCTAAGTTACTCTTTAAAATATCAGCTATCTGGTAGTGAAAGTCTCGTTGATATCAGTTCAGCCGTTCTAGAGATTAACTGGAACAAACAAACAGACAAAAATTGTTCAAATGTTATTTTAGTATGTGTATCGTATATACATTATATAAACTATGATACGTTAAAATTTGGTATAAACGTCAAACAGCCGGCTGATGCGTGTTCATTGGACAATCTAATGACGGGTACAAGCACCTAATTTTCCTAACCGCATATGCTAATACTCTTCAGTGTTACCGAGTTAAAGCACTGTAATAATATATATTATAACTAAACTGCGATATATATAAAGTTAAGCGAAAAGTCATTTTAATATTTCACGCAAATATTAAATTAAATATCATAATTTTTAATGAATACTGTTTGTAATAACGTAATTGCTATGTTGAAGCAAAAATAAGAGAAAATTATCATTTCCATTGAAAATACTGGAAATATTAAGCTTGTATTTTATGAATATATTCAGCATTCGTTCTAAGGTTTAACATTTTTATATAAAAGAATTATAAAAACGACGTATCAAAGTAGAAGTCATTTTTTAGAGTTAAAGTTATATTCGTTGCGGCGAGGGGAATTTTTTTAAAATATTTGACTTTGACCTTAGGGAAATCATAGAAAAGGTGAATCTTGGTTTGCAAATAACATTTTTGCTACAAGCAACTTTAATCTCTATTAGGAGAGCAACAAGACTAATAGCTGCCGCTGTGTGTTCCTGCAGAATGCCCGAAGCGAAATGACCCGCTGAGTTTCTTTGGGAAAAAACCGAGGCACATTTGTTAAAGAAGATGCAGCGCAAATAAGAGAAATTATGGTTCCTAGCGGAAATTATACACGTATTATTCATTGAAAGCGGAATTATTTAATTCTACCATTTTATATTTGAACATTCGTATGTTTGTTGACTTTGTGTTTATAGAGGCAGTTTACATTCGATAAATATTATTTTATATAACTATCACACTAAAAATACATAAAATAAACTTGTTGATGTTACGTATTAAAAAAAATCTGAAATAGCAGATTTTGAACTTGAATATCAAATATGTTAGATGCGAATATATATTTCTAATTTATATAAAAAAAACAGTAAAGCTTTAAAATTTCATGGTTTATTGTATGTCTTCATTTATGTATGTATATGTAAAAAGTTTATCGTGTAATATAAATCTGTCAAATATGAGATAAAATTTACGTACAACTTTAAATTTATTTTTAAATAAAAGTGAACAAATTATTCCTTTTAAAAGTAATCAAATTAAATTAATCTCGTTTTATTGCTCTGTACACGAAATCCCAAATTCATTTCGGGCTTAACGTTTTCAAATGATTACAACTTTGAGACGATTTGGTGGATGTGTTCGAGCGTTAATTGTGGAATATTTTTCATATGTTTAATACATATGGCTTGTGTAATTTACCAACACTGCAGAAGGCATGAGATGATATGAACTTGATTTAATTCACTACAGACATGTTTTTTTAATTAAAGATGTTTTTTTTTTAATATGATTATATTTATTTACATTTCTATGACTTGGCGTATATAAAACTCATAGAGATCATCTCTATGAAGCAACCGGGCTGTTTGTTTAAGACAGTCGAATTTTTGATTAGTTACTTTTCGCTCATTTATCAAATTAATTAAAATAAATAAAATTGTAGTATGTTTGCAATAATAAATTAACTGTTATTTTACTAAATACATGTATATATGTATTCACGATACATATACCAAAATAACATTCTTTTCAATTTTTGTTTGTTCTCTATTGGTCCCGTCTAATTACCTGAAGTGGATCGATTCTAGACTAATTGTAATGGAATTTTCTTCAGCAGATAGCTAGTAAGCTTAGGTAATTTTTTTTCACAATTATAAAAGAAAAATCTAGACTTTTTAAATTCTACGCAGACGAAGTCAAGGACAAAGCTCGTTAAATATAATCTACTTATAAATCATACTACGCTGAGTTACAGACCATTTGCTTGTTCCTATATATTCAGCTTTTTCACTTTACCATATAAAAGAAATTTTATATCTATAAATGCAAACATTTTTATCTGAATGCATATATCTCATTATGTAAAGTAAACAAAAACCTAGCTCAAATACTCGACATTATCGAATGTGCTATATAATTGTAAAGCAAAACAAAATGCCTTGAATAATTGATTTTTAATTTACATACAACAAAATAAACGTACAATCGCCTACGATACGCATCGATCTTTATTAAAGCCAATTTCAATAAATGACCTACATATCTTCGCTATTATTCGTAGAATTCGTAGCACAGCTTGAGCTCTTTAAAGATTATTTCAACTGATAGGAGGGTAATGCTGTATTTTATACTAAAGTTTTTATTATGAGATTATTTTATTCCTCTATTCATATAAATCGCTTTGGTTCTTTTAGGGTTATACTTGGGTTGTTTATGAAAAAAAATATTCATTGGAATTATATTTAAAGGATTGAACGAGTATTAAATTATAGAAAATATAGTGTTTCGAACACTACTCATAAAGTCGTCAATGTGTAATAATTGTAGCTAGATTCCAAGTACCTACTGTTTCATGCATTGAATAATGGAGGAAGTGTTAATGTTCATAAATGTTATTTAAATAATTTGCAGCGTTAGTTTCCGCAAATCAACGCCTCCTGAAAACAGATGTAAAATTGAAAGGTTTGTGACTCTATACCTACATACAGATATAATTTTTTTATTAGTTTAACTACAGGTAGCATCAGCTAATGAGATCTCATACGCACCAGAGACTTTTAAAGCAGCCGGCTCTTGGAACTAATGTTCGGATAATTTGAGTCTGAGCTAGATGAGTCTAAATACAATTAATTAGTACACAGGCAATTTCATTAGGCTAAGGTAAGATAACAGATGGACCGACGCGTTCAATTACCGGGCCGATGGGTAACCGCATTGTTAATGTTATTAATGGCCGAATTCCACAAAGACAATACCGGGATCGTCGGTTATATTTGGTACAATTTGGTTATTTAGTAGTTTTCGGCGTTCAGTGTTAGGTAAAAGTTACTAAGACGGTTTTATGTTTACGAGATAGGTTTTTTTTAATATTTTTATACTTTATATTTTATTAAATTCAAAAATATAACAACGAGAGTATTTTTTATTTAATTATTAAAATATCATTTGTACCGGCAAATAAAACATAAAATTTTCGTACAATTCACTTCAACAAATTAAATATTACATATTTGAGGAAAGTGTCCTGAATCTAAGGTTATATCTGGTAACACTAGCTTCGAGTTCGGCTTTCGGCCTGACTCTTTCAGAGCTACGTGCGGTTTAAAATTAATATTTACCGTTTTCGTTCTGGTACTTAAGTTTGCTATGGATTTGGTGGATTTTGTTCGTTGCTTTTAAGATTATGCGGGATCAAGGTAAATTTGAATCGTTCTTTTTCTTCCAAAAGTACGCCCAATAATTTAAAGGTTTAAATATTAAGCGAGATATTTTAGGCAAACGTGGGTATTGAGGTTCGCGAACTTTTTATTGTATTAGCAATGTTATGTAAATCTGTATTAAAAAAAATAATACAGATTAATCCAATGGTTTTATGTGTTAAGTATATATATTCCCTGGTATAAACATAACACGAATAGCTAATTATTTTAATTATTTCAGTATAAAAAGCCTTAAGATGACTAGAAAAGCCAAATAATTTTGACGATAAAATTTAATAATGAAAGTTGTAGCCCATTAACAGAAACAGGTAATAAAACAAATGGCGGTCGTTGTATATAGTTTACGAAGTGCTTAAAACTAAACGTTCTTAATTTAGCATTTTCTATGCCTAATGGAAGCTTATCAATATTATAAACAGCATTCTCGTGTTGAAATTCGAAATGCTTGGACAATTTAAAATGAAACTTTGCTTATCTCTTAACTGTTATTACCCTGCCAGTATAATAGAGTTTTCAAGGACATCGCGATACACACACGAACGGTTTATTAAACCCGGCCGGGTTATAATTAATTCGTGCAACACTATGCGCTTGCACCGTATATATGAATATTAAATTGACTAAGAGATAAAATGCTAATTCAGACTAGATGCATACATATTCTGGGACTAAATTAGAGGTCAGATAACGTCGTGATAGTGGAATGGGAGGGATTTAATTTCCGATTAACATTTATATACGGAATACACTAATTAAAATATTATCAGATTTTACAGCTCGTGAATGTAATGGTATCCCCATTTATACGGGCCAACTACTTCGATAGTTTAAACTATCTTTGTTCTATGATTATTTTAAGTAATTGTGCTTTTACGTATTTATTTAACGTTTAACTATTTCTACACTCTCTTTGTAATTGATGAATATACAGAGACAAAATATTGTGCTTTAACACATTCTAACCAAAATATATATATATATATATATATATATATATATATATATATATATATATATATATATATATATATATATATATATATATCTAAGTTCAAAAAACTTTTTATATGTATACTTGGCTTATAAAAATATTACCTTACTTACTTTATTTTATAAGAACGCGCATTTTTCCATTTTTGTTGGCGTTTTATAATATTTTTCACAATATGCTTGAAGTTTGTAAATGAAAATGGTTATTTCTCACAACTTTTTTCGCGTAAGTGCTGACATTCTTTCAAACTCGCAACAGGGCAATTCATCAAAACCGCGGGAAAGTTTTCTATTTTCGCGCGCTTAATTTTCCTTGTAAAGTTGTGGCACAGATTATAAAGATAGCTGGAAACGATTGTTAAATTAAAATATGAATTAAATTCAGAATATATATTATCTACTCATATTTCGTTTTAAAAATCATAATAATGTATCATTGAAAATGTTAAAATTTTATATTAATTTTATTGATGCAAATGAATTAATTATTATATTTTATCTGTAGCTCTATGATTTCGTCTCACTAAAAGATATTTAAATAGCACAGTTTTTTCATATTATATGCAATTGTGCGAATTTAAAAAAAAATAACTAAGAGTCGGTCATATATGAACTGTATGAAATAATCCATATATATTATGAAACCGATAAATGTCAGTGTTACGAAGCATTTTAAACCATTTCTCTTCTATGAAACCCGGAATCTGTGTACATAAAGTAATAAATTTTAATTTACAAGCTTAATTTGCACCTTACAAGTTTATAATAGCATATTTGTTTAAGGAGTTACCGCGCCTACGTAATGTGTTCCTGTCTACTCATGAAATATTCGTGAATGACTCAACAAACTTTATAAATTCGATATTGTAATTTTGAATTGAAATGGTTGACGATGTATGTAAGAATCTTTATTTATAAGGTTTTTAACAAGAATTAAATACATGATTATAAAATAGGCTATGTTTGCGATTTCATCTGCGTGAAATTCAAAATCTCTAGATCAGGAAAATAAAAGTAGCCTAAGTTGCACTTTATTACATAAGCTATATACCAGCAAAAGACACGTCACAGTCAGTGTAATGGTTTGTGAGATTAGCCAGAACAAACAGACATACATACAAAACAGATATTTTAAATATTACAAGCAGACATAATAATAATTTTATTTATTCATATAAATATCTTATGTATCAAGAGCATCATTATGCTCTTGCAGATACAATTTTGTGTGAGGTATTATAGTCATCTTTCTTTTTTAAATAACGACAATCTTGAATAGCCTACATTTATCTGTGCCATAGACAGAGATAACCTAGTTTCAAGACATTCCATTGCTAGTTCTGTTTTTTAACATATAATTATAATTTTATCACGAACAATTATATACAAATATCTATATTAAGAATAAACATATTTTTAATAAAAAAAAATTATAAGATATAGTAGTCATATAATTAATTAAATAATAAGTTTAAAAGACAATTTTCCTCATCGATACATAATTTGCAAAATTGCCTTCGCAATGCTGACCACTATAGAGCGCTCATATTACCGGCTAATAGCGTAGTGCGTTCAATTATTCCGAACATGCAGTCCGCTTAGAGTAACTCAACTATAACTTGTTTTGTATAGTTATTATTTACTGGACTAGAATATGCCGAATAAGTTTGAAAGCATGTTTTCCTCTTGTTTTTTTTAAAAAAATATCGATTAAAACCTCCTTCCGTTCGCTTTGGTTTTATTTATCATACAGAGTATCTTTTTTATGGTCTTAATGTGGTTTTTTTTTATGTGCGTAATTGTACATTCTAATGTTCACCAATACCATTCTTGTATTGGAATATAAATTGAGAATAATTCTAATCTCATTATAAAATGGATATTGAATTATTAATAAGCTAGCAGTGCTCGTGATTTCAGTTGTGTGAATTTTAACATTTCCGGATTTTTACTGTATATTTTTTATTTTTTAAAAGTAGTCCAAGTTACTCTTTATTATATTAGCTGTCTACCAGCGAAAGTTCCGCCAAAATCAGTCTAGCTGTTCCAGAGATTAACTGGAACAAACTAACAGACCGACAGAGAAATTGAAAAAAGTTATTTTAGTATATGTATCTAAATTTACATATTTTTTTTTCATTTTTATATATTACATATATAAATCAATTATTTCGTATATATGAGCTCATAAACAACACTTTAGAAATTCGTTGTGCTCAGTTATGTATTTAAACATAATAATAATTGATACGAAGAATATCTTTCCCATTATTTAATATAAAAAAACAAAATGACCACAGACTATTTAGTACATATAAAAATATATTGAAATTGCGGTTTTTTGCAATAGAAAACTTATATATACTTGTAGCTACATAAAAAAAATAAAAACGTTCTTTGTTATAAAAGACGCGTAGTTACCGCTAATGACTGGGTTGGCTAACCGCATGACCCGTTTTAAAACCAGAAGAGGCAAAATTAAATGTGAACTAAGTACAATATGTCATTTCATAATATTTTATGATGGTATTTAGAACCTTTTAAGAAACTAATTGTAAGAATTTGTACGTTTGGATTTGAACTCTTGACTTTTGAATATACAAAAATTCGGATTACTATATATTGTTATGTACGAGGTTGCATGAATAAATAGTAATATATATTTTTTTAAATGATTTTCATTTCCTCGCTCTGGTAAGACAAAGCACGGCGTTGAGTTCCGCCACTTAACACGCATTGTCTCGAATCCGGCGGATAGTAGAGTGTTTTGACAGTAGGTCATTCCTGTCTACCCTGCTAGGCGATAAAAGCGTAAAGCAAATATATCATTCTTTTTCTACGATTTTTTTGTATAAGTTTTTGTTAAAAGAAGGTAAATGAAAATATTTCTTTATTTTTATCAAAATTATTACAATCTACTGTAGGTGGAATGAAACATCTTTTAAAATATTTTCTTTTTTAACACCTTAAGGCGGTACAGTATTTAAAGGTTTTTAAAATTTCCATACAAAACTGTTACTCAGGAACTAGCCGCCCATAGGTGCCATTAACAAAAAGCATGCTTTTAATATAAATATTGAAATAACCACAATGTTTTTAATCCACGAAACACGATGCTTTTTAGATTTTTGGATAAAGCTACATTGTCTTTTTTTGTTTGAAAACGTTTTAATAAATTTCACTTAATGGCTGGCTTTTCGCACCTGAACCGGGGCGCTGTTTTAAGAGAATTTACCGCCGCTTTGTTGGGTACGTGTCTGTTAATTCGTTTACTCTTTGGAGGGGGCAAATGGGGAGCTTTTCTTGCAATTAGCTACAATTAAGATACTTCGCAAGAAGCCTTGGGATTCTTCCGCTATCGATGCGGGCTATAAAATCGATACTTGTACGTGCTTCAATTGAAACTCGAATTGAATAGATTATAAATTATCGATTGTTTCGAGACAAATAGTGCTGATACTGATATTGTATTGGGTAGTTGAATTAAAATTTACTATTAAGATAAAATTGTTCACGTCACTAAATTTATGTTTCGTTTCTATATTTATACTGTGGTAAGCTGCGGTTGGTTATTTCAAGTTGACAGTATTAATTAGTTTCTTATCAGGTATTTTATGGCGAGTTTAACATCAGTTACATACTGTTGTATTGGCCATGTCGACGAATGAAAGAAGCTTTGCTTTAATAACGTGTATTATCACTTTAAATGTAAATAAGTATATATATGTATCATATGATAATTTGTATAACTTTTTTTTACTAAAACAGTGATTTATAATCCTACCTGTATATCAATTACAATTAAAATTTATTTCCATTTCTTTGCGTTGGAGGCTTCTCTTTAAGACAAAGCGTTGAGTTAACAACTCAATTTCCTTGAATTCGGGCGGAAAGTAATCAATGGAGTTTTTAAACACAAGGCTGTCTCTGTCTATGCAATATAAAGCCTGAAGTTGTTATAATAATCTTAGACAATATTTTTTTAATACATTTTATCAAATATTATCGTATAAATTTTATTTCCTGAAGCATAATATTTTTTGTAGAAATGAGTCTAAAGTTATCGCTAACGGGAACATCTTTTGTAGTTTTTATACGTTTTATTTTCTGCTTTTATGTTCTATTAAGAAGTCTTTTATACAGTCTTGAAGTATTTTATCAAATTTTATGAACAAAATAACTTTACGCTTTATCTCGCATACCAGGGTAGTTAGAAACAACCTTGTCTTACCAGAGCGGAGAAATGAATATATTTTTTTTAAATAAAATTATTCCTCGAGTGGGAGTCGATCCCACAATCAATCGTGTTTACAGTCACAGTTTTTGCTAACATTAAAAAGGTTACAATAATTTAGTTTTGTTTTTAATATTCTTGAACTGGAATTTACAGAGAAAATCTATAAAAATATAATTAATAGGATAAAAGAGACAAAATCTGAGCATCTATATCGAAAATGTTAGCTGTTATCGATAAGCGGCCGGGTGGCCGGACCACCCGCACTCCAAATACAGTTTTAATACTCCCGTTACTTAAATTTAGGTAGAATCACGTTGTCATCTCATTTGAAACAATAGCCTTACTTTTGGTGGTCGGGATTGGTCCAACAAGTACCTTCTATGCGTTTATATGTAAATTCATTGTAGGCGACTAGTTTAAAAACTGTATCTACAATGCATTTAACTTGTTTTTCAAGTTTACTATAACAAATGAGTGTGAGTTATTTCTAAAAAGAACAACACTTTAATGCGTCACGTCTAAGTAATCTTCACGTACCGACAGTTTTGTTATTTTATTGAATGTTATATAGAATTTCGTTCGGTCTTGTCGAAAGGCACAATGTCAACAAGACAAGCCTTTCGCTCCTCGACGTATCAAAGAATAAAAGACTACTTGAAGCCACTTAAGAGCTCTCCGGCTCAGTTCAGAGCAAATATCAATATTGTTGTAGTAAATATAGGAAAATATTAGTATATACGATCATCCCGGATCCCATATGCAGTAAAGTTTGTTAATAAATTATATAAACACTTTTACTTTGAAATATTACAAAAAACACTGTTCTCATGATAGAACTTGACATAGAAAAATAGACATTTCTAAGCGTAAAATTATCTTTTTGATGGCCATATTAACAATTAATCCATAGAAACCTTAGGATACAACCCTCAATCGATCAAATGCAGATAAAACAAACGCGGCCTGCAGCTTTGGGAGTTCCTAATGCATTATCTTAGATTACTTCGAGCCAATCCGTTTTGAATTATACAACAGCACAAGTCACAAGCGATTGTTCTATTGTTATTAAATGTTATATTCATTATTTTTGAGGCTACTTTTTATTATTTTGAATTTGCACAAAATTTAAGGTTTTTTTTTGTTATTTTAAACAATTAACTTAATTTCGTTTCCGAATAGTCTATTATTAACAATAAATTTATTTACTCTGTATGCGACAATTTTGATCATAAACTATACAAATATAAAAGTTCATTATAAATTGTCAAGTGTTAAGGCTTCGCTTTATAAAATATTCCTAATACATTATTATAGAAGTGAACTTTGGCTGTATATAAATAGGAAATTTAACTACGCAAAATTTCGTACTTTGCCCGTTTAATTTTCATGCAAATCCAAATTTCTTCGTTCATATAATAATATCTCAAAAGTTCGACACATTTACTGGCCCCTTTTCTTAGTTTCTACTTGCGGCAAGCACTAACGAGTGTGATTTATGCGGGTGCAAGCCGCAATCACGCGCCATTGTAGCGGTAAGATATGGCTGAGGGATTACTATCGGATTATAGACAATCATTAGACTGCGATCTAACTACGGCTTACATATTTAATTCTGTACTGACGTATGCGATTAGTGTGTTTTATTAGTATTAAGTCGACAAATTGTGTGAACAGTTGGAAAATTATTGTTCGATGTCATATATTTTCAATTTTATCAAAAAGTATTATTAAAACAATGTGAAAATTTAGTTACAGTTAGCTTTTTGGTACTTGTGAAGTTGAAAAAAAATCTATTTGTAAAAAAATAATTATAAATGTTGAGTAGATTTTTTATAATAATTGACCATATGTTAGATTCAAAATTAGCCAAAATATACTATAAATTAATTTATATAAAATAAAATTCAAAATATACGTCTCAAAAAACAGTTTAGAAGTTATATTAAATGATTTGCGGGCGGGAATTGAACCCCGAACAACCATTAAACAAAGTCAGACAATAGCATAGCGTGTTCAAATACACTAGGGCGTTCATAACCTTAAAATTAATCTGAAAACACATAACGATTTAATATTCAAATTTCAATTCAGTTTAGACATCCGCAGTCCACACATATGTTCGTAGCATATTTAAATCCCATTACAGCATATTCAATGAACAGTAGAATATGAATATAATAGTGTTTAATAATTCCCAACATACGAGTACATAGGTAACAGCGTGGGGTGTCTGCGACGGTGCGACCGCAGCGAGGAATCGCGCTTGCGGTCCGCTACGCGCCTAGCAGTGTATGTACCTATCATGTACACTGTAATGTTCGTTCAATTTATATTTAATACTAACAGTCCACTCTGTTTCGTTAATTTTACAGTAATTTAGAAAAGATTGTATTGGAACAGGCGAAATAAATGTATAGAGATTGTAGCGTGAAGATAAGAAACTGTTTAATTTTTTTTAGTTTTTGATTTTGTATATCAACATCATTTGTTTCATATCAAAAGTAGATTAAATTATAACCTTTTATTAATGTAACATATGGACAAACTCTCCAAACTCTTTTAATTAATCAATTAATACCAAAAGTCCAGGAAGGTTCGTATATAAAAATTGTGTTTCAATTAAATAGTTAAACATGAAATATGTAACGGTATGTTGTTGCCTACATTTTTTTTGCTTCATTTATATTTCTGTCACGTGATATCCTATACTGCTTACTAAAAATATATATATCCAAATGATTTTTTCATTACAAAACAAAAACGAAACCGTGGATCTCGTTTATTACAATTGTTCCATTTTTCCTACTTTATCATTCACAAAATGGGCGCTGTTATTTGAAACATTTCAATTCTTGAGCAATCCGAGTTTCAACTGCTAGTCGAATTAAATTCCTTGCCCCTTAAAGCAGCGGAATACCAAAAATTTATAAATTAGACTGTAGAGAAGACAACGATTTCAAGCGTTTTCAAGTTTACAAAGCGAGCAAACCTAAATAATAAGTATGTTGATTTAAGTTGTTAAAATAAATAATCCTTATATAATTTTAAACATTAAATAAAAAGGTCAATCCTGGCAGTGATACAGCGTCTGACTGAAACCCGATCCGTTGTGGATTCGATTCCCACTCGGGGGAGTGATAATATTTAAATTATTTTTACTTTCTCGCTTTGTTAAGACAAAGTGCGGTACTGAGTTCCGCAACTCAACACGCAATGTCTCGAATTCGATTGAAAGCAAAGTACGGTGTCTCTTAACAGTAGGTACTTCCTGTCTACCCCGCTATGAGGGATAAAAGCTACAAAAAAAACTCCCTAGGACCGTTGGGGCTTGTCCAGATTTGTTCAGTTGGACAAGCGCCATGGGTCCAGTCATTGGTTCAGTGTTCACTGATGGGAATACAATGACAATATAAACATGAAGATATTTGTATTAAAAGTGAAAAAAAAAACAGATTATGTTATTTTTTTAACCCAAAGAGCTATTACTACCTTTCTTAGACTAAAAGCCGAAATAAAAACAATTAAACTTTTTATCCTATGTCAAATAGAGTGTTAAGCTGACGATTTTCCTCAACTTATTTCGAATCATCTAAATCTATATCTAACCGCGCAACTTCTATGTACAATGTATGGTCAGACGCGTACCCTTCTGCGTTACGGTCGACAGATAACGTATATAACAGATTAAAACGCTCCATCATGACTGAAGTGGTTTTAGGGTTCAACTAATAGATATTAACAGTATGGAAATGAAATTGTGAGTTATTTGGTTTTTATTTTTATGGTGAGTTTACGTGAAGCTTGTAGTAGAAAAGTATTGGTATAGAAACCACAATATACTATAATTTATGATCGGTACAGGAATACAATTAGGTGCATTTAATAAGTTTGAGTCTTACCAATTATAAATAATGCATTGCTTAGATTCAACCTAGAATGAAATCCCCAAAATCAAAGAAGAAAATCAAAGAGTGGAGAAAATACATTTGGTATTGTCACCTCTAAAAGCTGTATATATTCGAATTAGCAAAAACAAACATAAAAAAAATATCATATTAACACAGAATCACTTAATACCAAAAACAACTCGTTTTTCCCCAGTTTTTTTTTCGCAATTTTCAATTCTCGCGATCAATTAGACATGACCGGGTTTAATGGATTCAGATGTCACCGTGTGATCGATCACGGTACATTACATTAAGCAGTAGTTAGACGTAGCCGGCCTGATCGATTGCCGGCACGATCTTTTTTCGGGCTTCCTAGTGTTAATATCGGCCTAGCGTTGTAATTTACTTGCGTAAGTGCTTTTTTTGGCTTCCTTGAGATATTGACCTTTCAGACATAATTTTGTTTTTATGAATACTACTTATATTGGATGAATGTTTCTATGATGTATAATAAAGTAATAAGTAACAAGAATTTAGTTTAAATAATATAATTTAACTAGCATTATAATTTAAAGACGGTATGAGATACAAAATATATTGAGATCGATATCTGCTCGCTTTTAGACACAGATAGAACTTAAAAAAATAAACCAAATCAAAATAGCTCATACAAAATATCATTATAATCCTAGATTATCAGTAATAAAACGCAGACGCAATAACATCAAACAGTATAATCAAGTTACCGCAAACATAGCAACCAAATGGGACCGTTACGCCGCTATTTTAATGTTGCCAGATCGTTAAACAAAAATTTGGTTAACGGAAATCGATATTATTCAATTCATATAACATAAATTATGTTGTTTGAATACTGCATATTGTAGCGTGTACGCCGGTAATGAAAATAAAAGCTAACGGGGCGAATAACAATAGCTCGAAATAATAATGAAACGTAGGCTCGGTTTGTTCGTGCTCCGCGGGTACCTAAGTGATGCAGTCACGAAAATGTCAGTGATTAAAAACCTTAAAAAAAGGTAAATCAAATAGAGGAGGTGGAACGAGCTAGCCGTCGTGTGTTTGCTTTGAAGCCTGTTTCTTTACTAGTATAAATGCACGTTTACTTTGACAGAAATGAAAAATAAACCTCGGACTGCACGGGAACTAAGTTAATTTGTTGCTTACTAGTTACTAAGTTCTACTAACGATACGTTTTTAATTAAAACTGGTGTTTGCTACGCCGTGGAAACATTTACGTATTTTATAGTTATATAACTTGTTACTTGGAGGGTGATACTTTGTTACTGTTTGCAACTTTGTCGAGTAAAAAAATAATGCGATTGTAAAAAATATATGTAAGTAAGTAATAACAAGAAAAATCTGTGTTATATTCTATCGAATTGCATTTGCATTTGCACTTTCGTCCTCTTTAGAAATATAACTTCGATATTTCACACCTTACATGCAAATTGCAGGTAAATGAACATGTTTTTTTTACATATACCATAAAACAAGCAGTATTAACCGACCAAAGCCAAACGACCCAATTCCACCACGACATTAATATAATATGTCATAACATTATACTTAAATAAGATATTCTTAAAGCAACAGCATATTACTGCTTTTGTCGGGAGCTAAAAGTCTGCAACGCATACAGATAAGCTGCATGATATATTTTCGTGGTAATTTAGTTACAATGCAACGCTAACTTCGTTGACTTTATGTTTTTATTTCGCAGCTATTACTATTTTAGCCGTCTTAAAATGTTTAAGCGCACCTCGTAATATATATGACTTATGAATGTCGTTTATAAACGGGAAAACACTGTAAAATGGTTTAAAAACTGCAAAAACATTGTAATAAAATGGGGTAACGCAACTTTAACTATTATTTGCGTCATAATCTCATTTCCCTTAACAAATACTGTTTATATGAAGTAACATACAGATAATGTTGACAAATACTATGTATTTACTGACCTATTATCCCATATGCAGGGACAAACTCACATTAAATAAAAATATAATAATTACTATTTTATTCATATACTTAGATACATGAGCAAGCACTCGATAGGTATACGCAAGAACGTACCTGGCGGCGCAGAACGCCGCAACTTAACTTATTGGGACAAGTTTACAAACATCGTATGACATCGTAACACAACGCTTTTGATATGTCACGATGGTGTATACCTTCGACAATATTTTCCATTAATAAGTCTTGACTGCATTTTGATAGTGTAGGCTTTCTGGTAATACCATTCCCTTTAGCAAATGATGTACAGACACCGAGAAAAACCACTACACAATTGAGCTATGCTTAATCTAATCGTCATCTGTAATGGTCAATAGAATCCTAATTTTCATAATTAAAAATTTAAATTATTCATTCCTTTTAAATGAAACTATTTTAAACGGATTAATCGTGTATATGGTTTTGGTATTCAAAAATACATTTTTGTAAACCTGACGTTTCGAACACCTTACAGGAGTCCGTGAACACAGGTAGTCTACCTGTGAAGTTCCTTAAAATAAGTTCGAAACGTCAGGTTTCCAAAAAAAAAAAATCATTTAAAATGTGTAATAAAATGTGTAAAAATCGTGAAAATTAAAGATCTTATGAATTATTCCTATTGATAATAAAATTCTTTAATTACACATAATTTGACCCATCGATTAGTACAAGTGAAATTCGCATCCATTCTCATAGGAGACATACGGGCGCGTAAATAACTCAATGTAGACGTTTAATTATGTCGAGTATCTTGTCCCTCGCCGTTTTGCGGAACGAATGCATTTAATAGCTTATACATATGTATATAACGTAAATAATAGTGAAATAAAACAAGTTTTAAATGCGACTTAATTATTTGTATCATGAAAATAATTTAAAAATGTCAATTTTAAATATGATTTTTCAAGGAGATTCTTTGTTTTTAAAATCGATCATTAACTTCGTAAATGTCACGTAACGAATTAAACTTACTCATATAAGAAAACAATATTCATATAAGCTTGTTAAATTTCTGTTTTTTTTTTAAATACATGCATACATTTGTATTTGATAGGCAGACAGATTCCAGTTATGTTACTCCGTTATCATTTTTGAATTGAATTAAAAACATGGCGTAGTTCACGGCGAAACTTAACACCGTACTTTGTATAAATAGTCTACATAAAATAAACTTGAATCCCCAATCAGTGTAAGGACTTCCAATCATAATCCCTAGTTCCATTGAAAATATGAAAATTGTATTTAGCACATTGTTAGTGAATTTACAAATATTTTAACATGTCAATCGTTTGAGGCACCCCATCGAGACATGTGGGAGCGTAAATAACTCAGTGTAGACGTTAATTATGTCGAGTGATCTTGTTCACGGCCGTTAAGCGAAACATGGATTCGGTATAATTTTGTTGTATGTTTGATCTGTTTGTAGAGGTACAGTTGTTAAGTATTTTTAATTTTAAATTCTATATAGATACGAGATATTTTTGAAAAAATATAGCCAAAGAAAATGGTGTATTCCATGGAGTAGCAATTAACAACAAGTTTACCATCCAACCTATCTGTTCATTACTTGTCTGTTTGCATGATGTCATTAGAAAAAAAATACATATTTAATATAGACATAATAGATTTTTATTTAGTTATACAAACTCGTATATACCGGCACATACGGGAAATTTAAAAGTTCAGATATTTCATTCTTTCACATTTTGTATAATATTAAAATTTGATTAAATGTTTCAACGTAGCGATATTTATTTACCATGTCGTTTTGAGCGCTAAGTTTTTGCTTACCTACAATTTTTTAAACGAATTTAAATAATTTTCTTATTTTAATTAGTTTAAAATTTAAAGTACATACTATTTATTATGCTCATATCTATGATGATCATATTCATCGTGGTACTGCAATATGATTGGTTATGGGTTCGTTTCCTATTCGGTGGAAGTACCTTATTTATTTTCGATTTACTTTCATTACACTGCTTGAGGCCACTGGCCGCTTTAATACGCGATGTTTAGTTAAGCTGAGTGAGTTAGCCACGTAGCATACGAATCCGATTTCAGGCGGAAAGCAATTATCAGATTTTCTTGACATTAGATCGTTCCTGCTATACAGGTTAGGGCGTGAAACTCTAATAAATAAAATTACACAGCCCTGATAAGACGAAACAGCGTCCCATTCACTGTAAAATGTCTGGTTTTGGGAAAAATTGAAAAACTGAGTGTTTTATCACTTGGTTTCCTCTGACTGTCCATGCCATGCATTATAAAGTGTGAAGCTGTAAAAAAATCTATTAAATATATTGTAAATTATAAATTCGACGCGTGACATTAATAACGTGAGATTTAAATTGATAATAATTAATAGCATGATTTATAATTACAATAATCCATTCATACACAGAATAAATTAAAATTAACAGGATAAGTACATGCAATATACGAGTGTATGTTAATTTTGTATTAATAACGTATATGATTCACAATATTTACACCGTTATGACGTTATTTCTACCTGTCCTAATGCTCACCAGCGGTGGACATTAATTTTTTGGTTGTTTTTTAAGAAACTAGTTCCCTGTTTTGTAATACAAACAATTGCTTTTACAAATTTACAAATTATTGAATATATGTATCACAGATAAATGCGCTTAATACGCGTTAATTTGAAAATTTGTACGCCATCACTTGTAGTAACCCCATTATAGTACTGTGCTTTGTCTTATCAAAAATCTATCAGAACGAGGTTGTTAAAAGTAATCTTTCAAATATATTTATTCATACCCTTTAATGGTGATCGAACCTGCAGCCAATAACGTTTGGCTTTAATTTTTTTAAAGACTATTTTCATCTAGTTAGTTAAGCTTGAATATCTACCATACTAAGATGTCTAAACAGAAGGCAGAAGACGAAATGTAGAGAAGCACTCTTTTCTTAAATAAACTATCTATTTCGATAGAAAGGTCGTATAATTCCGTAGCCAATGTGATTAAGTTGATACGTCGAGGTGCATATATTTTTTTAAATCATAACAGGCGTCAGGATATACTATATGAATAACGTGAATTAATTTAACTAAGCCGACAAATCTATTTCACCCTGCAAACCCCCAATTATTGTTATATTATAAATAATTTAAATTAATTATAAATATTTTTTATATTATAAATAATCCAATTATGAATTACTAAATAACTCTTAAAGATAAAAATGCAACTTAAAATGGCTGCCCTGTAAAGTTAGTGTTATGGACTTTTCAACATATTCACGCTTAGAATGTAATATATACAAAACTAATATATAAATACAAAACTAGTATATTTTAAAAATTACACATAATGTTTGCTTTAGTAGTACTCGGTAAAATATGATCCTATTAAAATGGCCCGACACCGCCGAAGGGAACGCGGCCGCTGAGATAGATCGACGTCGTTAATGACGGGACTATGTTAGACAAAGAATTGGGGCGTGTGTAAATTGCAATAATATATTATTCTATCAATATGTTAAAGGTAAGTAGTGGTTGGTAATAAAAATATGCTGTAGTCTAGTAGAGAAGTAATATTGTATGATAAAAATCATTAATATTGACTTGCCGTGGCGCAGTTGGTTAAAGTATGACAATAAACACTCTTGGTTGCGGAATCGATTCTCACTCGATGGAATTAATATTTTTATTTCTCTGTTCTGGTAACATAAAGCACGATATTAAGTTCTCATACAACACGTCTTGGCAGTAAGTTCTCTTAGCTTAGCGAAAAAATCCATGAAGCAACAAAATTATTGAACGTCTACACACTAAACGTTGAATAGTTCAGTACCATTTAGATCTTACCAATTGCTTCATTTTCTATACGAGCCCCAAAATTCTAGCTTTCTGGACACTTCGGAAAGTAAGAAGGTCGTATTTTATGGCGATTTTATGTTTACAACATCTTGGCTTAGACATCTTTACCAAGGTACCAGAAGAAGAAGATAAAATAATTAATTCCTTTAATATAATTGATAATTTGTTAACATAATATATAGACTGTGTTTTGTAACACTTCACACAGCATTAAAAAAACATCTCGGAAATAATGCTTATAATATTTTAATACAAACACAGCCCAAGTGGTTTAAGCCCACAACCGTCGCGTGCAATAGGCGGTATAATTTAGACACGTCTCACTGCGTCACGCCAGGTAATATATTAATGAGAATTTTTCATATAAACATGCAAATGGTGAAACTGATGGCTTTCCCACACAAATTTTAACCATAATACAATATCGTAAAAAGTTTTGCCAACCAATAGACATCATATCCTAGGATCTGACTTCAGAGACCAAACTTCGTAACGAGCAAACAAGCAACATCAAGTAAACGGCTGTCTATTACAATCCGGGATACAAAGCAGTATTTATGTAAATGCGAATTGAAGTTTTAAACCTATAAACTTGGTGAGTTTCAACGGTACTGTTCGTGTTCTTCTAGAACATTTGAAACTTTGAGGTTATTCAAATTGACCCGTTATACTAATGGCGTACAGTTTTATAGTATTTACAATTCACGGCTTAGAATTTATTGTTTTTATTGATATTGTTTTAATAGCTAATTAAAATATAGCAAAGAACTGAAGGTCAGAAATTTATGACGAAGTCCAAGCTACTGAATACATGAATATATGACGTGACATTCATTTACTTAATATATAAAACCATATTTATCACATACTTTAAAGTCCAGATATTTTCTAAGAAAAATCCCGAAACCACTATCGAATTTTAAATTACCGTAACGATGCAATAAAAAAGAAACTTAATTCCACAAAAAATATGATTTATACAGAAATATATTTTAAAGTCAAAATAATTAAGACTTGAATACAGTCATTTGGTGTCAAGTACGAACAGTAGTGAATAGTACTTCCATAACGATCACTGTTTCTGTTACTAAGTAGATTAGTTCTAATGAAGGCTCACAGCCCACTAATGCAGCCCTTACTTATAAAGACAGATGACCACTTCCATTTTGGCGTTACGTTTACTGGAACAGGGTTAAAAGGGTTTTTAGAGCAATAATTAATTGGGGTGTCCATTTAAGGGAATAACGTTGTATTTCGTCGGCAGTGTTTAACGTTGATAAGGTATTTGCAAGCCAAATATAATTTAATGTACGCTGAGAGTATAGATATTATGAATGTTATTTTATGTTTAGCTGATTGTTCAATTAACATATAATTAACGAATTAATTTAGCTGAATAATGAGTTAATGTAAATAAAGAATATTTTTAACATTGTCCTATTTAATTCCTAAAACGATTTATCAATATAAGTATTTACTATACTTACTGTAGAGAAAAAATATAAATACGCGTAAGAGACACAGCGGAACTCAACCCCGCGCTTTGTCTCATTATATAAATACAAATAATTAAAAACTTGAGTTCTTAAAACAAATTTTATTAGTTTCATATAATTAAATATTATATTAGGTCAACACACAATTAACCTAATAATATAAATTTATTTGAAACAATGTCTTAGGATTTATCTGGCCAGTATTACGAGTGATTGACGTCGGCTGATATATCGGTTCAAATCACCAGCTCAATTACTTGCTCTTTGATCTCCGAAGGAACGACCGCCTTGTGATTAAGGCTTGCCCAAGTTTCAACGTCGTACCGGATATTAAAACTAGTACACCAACTGTTCTGTTGCATTTGCACTTTATCATCTTAACAAATTGGTAAAACTGTTTAAATGTGCCATTTAAAGTTTTTTTGTCTAAATTAAATTTAAAGCTTTTGTACTTTTTTTAAGATAGGATTTAGTAGTCACATAAAGTTATGAGTTATAGATTTACGATTTATCCCGAATAGCGGGAAAGGCAGAATCCAGAGCCAAATTTAAGATATTGCCTGTTTACTTCATAATTAATAGAGTTCTTGATGTTACGTGCCTTTGTAATAGCTTCACAGATGGTAATATAAATTACATTTTAATTATTTTAGCTAAGACAAAGCACTAACTTATTATTCCCTCGCTTAGGTGAGACAAGGTGCGGCGTTGAGTTCCACCACTCAACACGCAATGACTCGAATTCGGTGAAAAGCAAAGTACGGAGTGTCTTGACACTAGGTGATTTCTGTTTTCCCTGCTATGCGGGATACAAGCGTGAAGCTAAAAAAAGCGAAGGGAAACGAAGCACTAACGTATAATAAGTTGATTCTTATATTATCTAAAAGTAAATTATAAAAAAATGTTTTTTATATATATTAAGAGTATAATGAAACAGCAAAAAAGTAAGAATGTATAATAAATATATATTTTTAACATTGATCGAGTGCGACGTTAAAACACAAATAGAACAAAATTCATCATTATTTTTTTGTTTGTCTGTATGTCTGTTTGAATGTATACACTAATACGATTAATGATTTAACAATACTTTTTATTTAAAGCTATTAATGATGGACACTGTATAGGCTAGAATTAAATTTGGTAACTAGTTTACAGTATAATTATGAATATGACAAAGGTATATAAAGTAACGTAGAAATGAAGTGCAGGAAATTGATTGCAATTATAAGAAATATTCTACCATAACATTCTTTGAATAAGATTATATAGCATGAAAATATTTTGAAGTAGCAAATTATTTGAATATACATAGTTTACAGATAAACTCCTTGAATCTATAAACTTATTTACTTATTTTGCATAATCCCAATATAGTTGAAAGTGATGGCACTGTAAAAAGAATTTTCGTGAAATTCTATCAAGTTGCGAAATAGCGGCACCCGCGTTCACTCGAAAGGGTTCCTGGGAGATTGTAATAAAGTAATTTATCCACTCTCGATAACAGGGCAATAATCCGAGTACGCGAGGAATATGAGGAATAAATAGCGTTCAGTGGAGGGCGGATTTGCCGCGTGGTGGCGCCGATAAGCGCAGCTAAGGAGTGCACTGGAACGCCTATATTGACTTGCTAATGGATCTCAGGGTGATGGATATGGCCGTGTTGGATTTCAAAAGGAATAGTAAATTCTTAGCCTGTACCATATTTGATTTATTTTATAAGATAAGCCAGTCTATACATAAATATATCAGTATATCTCAGAATTTATAATTAATTTCTGTTCTTAATATAAATTTGAATTCCACGAATTAATTTCCATTTAATAATTAAAAGCTTCTTAGTACAGTACTAGGAATCAATTAACCAAAGCTGGTTCTGAAAAGCCTCAAAACTAAACTAGACAAATAATGTTAAACATTTATTAAGTCATAAACACCTGGTAATCTGTTAGCACAATAGATTCGTAAAATAATTCTGTTTGTCACTATTAAAAAAATATATATAGTGATGTACGTTTGCGTAAATCCACTGCGGTGTGGCTGTTTATTTTAAATTGCAAATAGTAAAAGGTTACAATAGGCATAGATTTGCGGTCTGATTTAACTGGCTTGTGGCACTGACAGCGCATCATTTTGTATTTTCAGCTATAATGAATATAATATTTTATGAAATTCTATTGGCTGCAACTGCCAAGGAAGTCAAAATGAAATGTTTCCTAGGTGGGGTCTATTTTAATATAACTATCGTGCGAGTCGCTTCCTGCGAGTGACAGGGCGACAGTGTTCCTTGGAATTTTAGAAAACAAGCACGTATGTTGACGTTTAAATATAGACCGTATGACGTTTGTATGGAGTTCATTATGCTTTTTATAACTCAAATGAGTGCGGGACGCTAACGATAATTCGCAACGCCATTATTAGCGAAGCTGTATAGGAAACATTCTCGCCAGCTGCACTCGCTTGATGGCGGCCGGGTTCGTCATTTATACATTAAAAGCCACACTATCTTGGTTTTCTAAAATAAATCCTCTTGAGTATATTTTATTTTTAGAATAAAAAAAAATAATTGCAATCATCGTTATTTTCTTCATGACGTGCTTTAGTATAATGACTTATTATATTTCTTAATATAAGTACATTATATGACATACTAATAAACATATATATAAATACTGGGAACTTGAGAAAAATCACATAGTTTTCACTATCTATTCAAACAACAAAAGTCATAAAAGTCCATCTGATGATAAATGATTTGAACTGACACTCAATGAAGGTAAAATACATCATGAGGAACTTTAAATGTATAAAAGTATTACTAAAAGTATGAAAGAGGTACTAAAAATTCAGAAATATGATTATTAGCTATGTTTACGATGTTTTACGCTATTAATGCAGGGCAACGCAAAATCTTCTAAGAGAGGATAAAGGGTACATAAGTGCACCTACACTGCACGTCTAAGATTGTACACATGCCTAGGAATTTCTAATAGCAAATTGTCTACGTTAAAATAGTTAATTTTTATATGTACATTTTGGCTTAATTAAAAAAAATATATATAGGTAAATCTGTTGTGGTACAGAAGTGAATGCATATTTTAGTTTAAGATTCAATTTCTATTCAGGGGAGGTTTATATTTTAAAATACTATATTTTTTTTTGTATTTACCGTTGCTCTTATTAAGGAGGAAGCGGAGAGCGGAGTGATTTTTTACTAGATTCTTTCTTCCAATCTCAAAAATTATAGTATATGAGTAGACCTCGGTTGATTTTCAAAAACACAAAACATAGAAGACAGAAGTGGTTACAGAGAAGAAAGAAGAGCGTAAGCTAAGCAGAAAGACAGAATAATTATTCAATCAAAATTTCCAGTATACATAAGACTGGCTTACAAACTTGTATGTATGTATGCATGTAAAATGTTGTATAATACATGTATAAGTCATAAAATGTTCAATTTTCTTGCAGTTGCAATCACTTGCATCGATTAAGATTTATATGAGTCATAAAGAGACGGTAGGAATAATAAAGTTCATACATCCTCTACGTTATAGCATTTACGATCTAGCATTTGCAGCAGTATACTACGGCCATGACTTATTTAATAAAGTCGTACAATAAAATGTGACGGCTAAAATTTTCATTTAAATGGAAAAAAATAAATTTGAATATTATTAAATTGTTCATGTCTTATGAATACATTGACGCTCTCATTGTGCATCTTCATCTTAAGATATGTGGTAGGTGTGGGTTCAAAGATATTAAAGGAGTAATTTTCTGTTTACCATTTTTAAAGTGTTATTGCACACTTAGGATTAGAAAACATTTTAAAATAAAAGTTTAAAAATTTGAACGCAGCAGGATTCGACCTCGCGCCTCTTGGACTGCCCTTACTCTTACTTTTACTGTCCTTGTTTTTTCAAAAATGAGTAATTTCTTAGTACGTTTCTAAATAGGTGTGTAGTGGGCGTTTACTTTGTCTAAAACAGTGTGCAGTGGGATATTGTGTGACTGTAAACGCGATCGTTTGAGGGTTCGATTCCCACTAAATGGAATTGTATTTCCACTTCCTCGCTCTCGTAAAACAAAGCGCAGCGTGACGCTACGCTAAAAACAAAAAAAAAACGTGACGGTAAAAAAATACGTTAGCTATTGATATTTTCATTATAAAAAATATAACATTTATATATAATAGGACGGTATCCAAGAGGCGCGGGTTCGAATTCCAAGCTTTCAGCTGCGTTCAAATTTTTATACGTTTTTTCGAAAATGTTTTCTAATCCTAAGTGTGGAATAACACTTTAAAAATAGTAAATATATAATATGAATATTTGATACCCTAGTACTGAGTACTATATAAGTATTGTGCCCAACTTAGGCATAACCGCTTCAAGCCCACAGCGCATTCGCATAACGATTATTACTTGAAGTATATCAAGTTATATTCAGACATTGAGAACTAAGATGGCTCACTTTATAGAGTAATTTGAAGTAAAATATTGTACCAATACACGAGTATCGCATTTTGTCCGTATTTAATATTTTATTAGGTTATAAATACAGGGAATATTGTTTTATGTGAAACATTACTTTTTAAATGTATTTACGTACTATATAATTTTACAGGTGTATAGGATATCATTTTTTTTTATTATAGCTTCACGTTTTTATCCCGCATAGCAGGGTAGACAGAAAGTACCTAGTGTCAACACACTCCGTACTTCGCTTTCCACCGAATTCGAGACATTGCGTGTTGAGTGGGGGAACTCAACGCCGCTCTTTATCTTTACCAGAGCGAGGAAGTGAAAATAATTCAAATATAATCACTCCCCGAGTGCGGATCGAACCCACAACCGATCGCGTTTACAGTCAGACGCTGTCACATTGCGCCACGGCCGGTATATATTTAATATGTAAAAGATACATTTTAGAGGTATTATTATTTAGCTTCACGCTTTTATATTGTATAGCAGGGTAAGCAAGTGTGACGACACTCCGTACTCAGTTTTTCGCTGAGACATTCTGTATCGAGTGGCCGAACCTAACTCCGAGCTTTGTCTTACCAGAGCGAGGAAATGAGAATATGAAAATATGAGCCGGTCATGGCGCAGTGGGACCACGTTTAACTATAAACGCGACCGCTTATGTGTTCGATTCCCACAAAGGGGCAATTTATTCGAATTATTTAATTATTAATATCTTATTATTTACTTTAGTTAGGAATGTATTAGACGTTCTGTGTTGAGTGGCGGAATTTAACTCTGTGATTTGTCTTACCAGAGCGAGGAAATGAGAATATGAAAGCATAAGATCGGTCGTGGCGCAGTGGGACGGCGTTTAACTGTAAACGCCACCGGTTGTGGATTTGATTCCCACTAGGGGGAAATTTATTTTAATTATTTAATTATTAAAATTTATTATTATTTATTTCAGTTAAGAATGCACTCGGTAATAGCCTAGTGTCAAGACATTCCGTTTTCCACTTTCCTCCTAAAAAGAAACATTCAATACCCAATGTCTCTATTTGGGCGGAACGTAAAACCGTATTTGAAAATGAAAAACAGAGCAAGCTATTATAAAAAAAATTACATCATCATAAATGTACGTTACATAGACGCATTTATCGATATATCAACCTGAAAATGAACAAAGTGCAAAACGTGATCATTTCAACCCCCTGTACAATAATAATGTCATGAAGTTAATCATCTATATTAACATGAGTTTAACGACACCGTTAGAAATTGACATATATATCTGAGTGTAAAAAATAATTAATTATGGGATATAGATGGCCACCAGTGGGCATATTTACATGTATTTAAGAGGAATTTATTGGAAATGACTTTCTCGGCTACGTCTCGATAAGGCGGAGTTAAGTTTTCAAAATGGGTGGAAAGTCACAAAATACGAAAACAAAAACCCAAATCGGAACCTATTTAACTCCGTTCACCACTTTCCACTGAACTCGGGACAATGCATGGTAAGTAGCGGAACTCAACGCCACCATTTATATACAAACATGTATTATTAATGTAATTTATCATAAACGAATAGATGACCAAAAACGAAAATAAATGTAAATGTATATAATAAAATAAAAAATTAGTGAAGCGTAATATTTACAAATAATCAGTTGTATCCGATCGCAACTTGTTTGTACTACCATTACAGGCATTTCAATTCTGCGCATCGTAAATCACATTCGAATATTACATGCTTTAGGGATCATAACAGACTATTATCGGATGAAACACCATTCAATTCACAATCGCGGAATTCTAATTAATCCGCCAAAAGTCCGTTATATGGGGGTTTTGGTGGACATTTTGCGAATTACAGATTTTATCTTAATGGTATGAAAGACTTAGCTGGGGATGTTTTGGTTGGTACAGGGGGGAGTCTGCGTGGTAGTTTATTCGTCTTATTGGTTTTTATTTGTATTAGACAGCGTTTAGTTCTTTAGTCTTGGCGTTTAAAGCGTGCCGGCTAACCATAAACATATTAAAAATCTTTTTAACAAAGAAATTAATATATAACAAATTTAGACGTGTTTGTAGTAATGTATCGAATTAATTTATAGAAGTTTATTCCTTTAATTTTGTACGGGAAGGTTGGTGTTGGAATAGCAATAAAAAATATAGTCTGTATATCTAAAAATTATAATTTTAATTTTTAAATTGTAAATCTTTCAAAGAAAAAAGTCTATCGAAAAATATCTTGACGCTCAAATATCTTATAAAATAAATATATATTGTAAAGTTATTTCAAAGTAACACTTTGAAACGACAACGGCGATTTTGAGTGTTGCGGGGTGATAACAATACAAGGTCACGAACCTCATTGACCTTTGCACCTCTCAGCACATCCGATCTTATCCCGAAACTCTTTAAAAGCAATCTTGTTAACGAACATTGAGAAGTGGAAATTTCATATATAGTTAAATACATATGGAAGTAGAGTACTGAAGTTGGGGTAATACGAACTTTATCTGATAGAGATTAAACAAACTTATAACAAATCTTCTCTTTATATAGTTTATTTTATATTTTAATAAATAATTTTATATTTTTTTTGGCTTCACGCTTTTTTCCGCTTAGCACCGTAGACAGGGAGCACCAGGTTTAAGACATTTTGAATTTGAGACATTGCGTGTTAAGGTGCGTTTTGTCTTACCAGAGCGACGAAATAGAAATCATTTAAATATATTCTTTCCCCCGTGTGGGAATTCAACCCACAACCGATCGAATTTACAGTCAGACGCTGTCCACTACTCCATAAACAATCTAAATATTAAATATATTTTTTATTTATTTTTCTTTATACATATAATTTATTTAAACTTTTAACTGCTTTGTTTGTATCAAAAAAATAACTGTCAGCCATCAATAAAATGTCCTTCAACCGAAAACCAACAAGCTTCAGTAAAAACACACTAAACCACTATACTTTACGCCCTAAAATAAACATTTTGACATATCTAATGAAGTTAGACTTTTTGTAGCTGGAGGAAACCTTATATTGTACATAGTGGAACACTTTAGCTGGAAACGCGACATAGTGTTATGATGTGATCAGCTGATTTACGTTCGTTGTTGTTGTAATTCATTGCGGCCTTAAACACGCACATTTGTCGTGGCGATAAGGGCTGGCGTGTTTTGTGCCAAACCCATTCGTGCCCTCTGGGATTGACCCAATTTTGAACTAGATATGTTATATAATAGCGAATTATAAACGGTTATAAGAAACACTTTAATATATTTAAGGATTTAGGCGTGTATGATTGAATATATAATTTAGCGTTTTTCTTTATAGGACAGGCAAGGCAAAAGAGCGTGAGGTAAGTGATCACCGCCGCCTACAGCCCCGTGTAACACCAGGGGAGCTACAGAAGCATTGCCAGCCTTTAAGGTGGAAATAAGCGCGCTTTTTGAAGGTGTTTATATCATAACGAACTGGAAACACTGTCGCAGGTAGGCCATTCCACAGTTGTGTGGCACGTGGAAGAAAATCCCTACAAAAGCGTTGGTAGACTAACTCACTGTGAACAATAATCAATTTTATTTCTTCTGGTTAGACAAAGGGCGTACCACTTAACTTGAAAAGTGTTTAAAAAATAATTTCAAAATAGAGAACATAGGAAGTTTCAGTTGGGTCCTTCTAATTATTCGGTATAAAAAGAACAATTCTTCTAAATTTCAAATGTTTTTGTTTTGTGGAGCAAATGTTTTAACGCAGTTACTAAATTTATAGATGTAAAACTTTATAGATGTAAAACAACAGATCATAATCAAATGAGTGATTAGGAGTCAATTGGCAGACGAATCTACTGGGTGTAAACAGTAAAAGTTTAGCTTGTAGGTTCCTTTGGGAAAAGTTCTTGTAATCATATTTGAAGCTTTGAGACACTTAACCCTGCACTTTGTCTTACCAGAGCGAAGAAATTAAAATAATTTAAAGTCCTCTTAGTGGGAATCGAGCCCATTACCGACCGCATTTACTGTCGGACGCTGTCCCACTACGCTACTAGCGGGCTTAGTTATAATAATTATAAGAGAATGGCGTTTCATATACATCCCAACATCAGCTTAAAAAATTCCAAAGATGATTATCATATCCACCACAAATATTCTTATGCGATAGTGAGAAATTCGTGTGAATATTAAGTTTCAATATAAAACGAGTTATAAAATAACCAAGAAATTTATTGCCTACAAACCACAAACTTGTTTGAATGCAATTTCCATACCATTAATAAGCCTTAGTTGAATAGCTATAAGAGTTAATAAAACAATTTGTTAGTATAATCTTAAAAGAATGTACGTTCAATTCTCACACTATCGGTTGTCACTGATGTATTAGCAACCGCCGTATATGCAGATTGGATCTAAACGGCAATTTGATTTGTATAACCGTTTCATATACTTTAACGGTTTACTGGTTTTTGATAGCTCGAGTTTATGTGAGTTGTTATGAAAAAATTTGGAAAACAAATCTCTATGGGAGTTTGAAGATTGTTTATTTTGATGTTAGTCATAAAGTGTGGAATTATGACCAATCGTGCTTTTCGTCTCTTTATGTATATAATATGCGTGTTGAAAATAGAATTAAGAAGCAAAAATCAAATTAAAAGGAATATGTTATAATAATAAAAGCATTTCTTTCGGTACATCTTTTATCGAACGAAAGGTATATTATATATATATGTGTTGTAGTAGTTTCAAATCAATAACTGCATAACACAACATGAATACACCAATATTCGAGACAGGCACTTGACAAATGAAACACATTACACGAGGTAATCCGAAATGGAATTGTTAGTGGAAACGGTCAATAGACACACAATGATTAAAGGGCGTCACTAATCCTGAAATTATCCTGAAAGTTTTATCTATCGATTATCCTGATGATCGTGATTCAGACTGCTGTCAAATGCACTGTTACTGTAACTAGCTATTTGGTTGATATATGTATGTTTGTATGTATGCGTGTATGTATGTGGGTTTAGACAAATGTATTAATTGTTTTTGACATGTCATTGAGTTTGATCAGATACTTTGTTTATCTCGTTTGTATATAATATATTATTTGTTTTGACATTTCTTTTTTATATATGAAAAAAGGTATATAGATATAATAAAAAGGCCATAAGGCCTTTAGTAATATGAATAAATTTGTTGGAATTAGTTTGATATATTTTAAATCGATCCAGATTTACAATTTTAAGAACAGGTTACCTGTGACCTCGGACCACGGGTACAGTGTTCAAAACGTCGGATCTTCCAACATTTATTATCGTATACCAAATTGTCAACGTAAAGATCTCGTTATAGTATGATATATTGTCTGTTAGATAGTCTAAGATATTAACTCCTTATAATATTATATAAAGAATATTCTACTAATATTAATAATTCTTAATGAAAACTATCGATAACTGTTAAATAAATATGTATGAATAAAACTTTACAGAAATATAGTTAATATATCAGAATAACATTTAGGCTATAACTTATAATAACTTTGTGTTTTGTGTTACTATGATGATTGATGCCACCACTAAACATACTCTTTAGCATAAGAACCCTTAACGTAAGCATCTGTTCCTTATTTAATCCTTAATTTGGCGTTTTGATTTAAACAGATTCTAGAAATGTAATTATTTATATATAATTTTTCTCCATTTAGGAATTACGAATTGAGTTCGATCGTGGCGCAGTGTGACAGCGTCTGACTGTAAATGCGATCGGTTGTGGGTTCGATCCCCACTCGGGGGAGTGATTATATTTGAATTATTTTCACTTCTTCGCTCTGGTAAAGACAAAGAGCGGCGTTGAGTTCCACCACTCAACACGCAATGTCTCAATTTCGGTGGAAAGCGAAGTAAGGAGTGTCTTGATACTAAGTACTTTCTGTCAACCCTGCTATGCCCTGCTATTACTAGTTAGAGAATACCAAATACACCACTATGCCATCTAAGTTATTTTTAGGTTTTATATAATCTTTAAGGTTAATTTATGTATAAAATTTAATAACAAAGTCAGTGAGTTAAGTCGGTTATTGAGCATCCTTTCATAGTTAGCCTTTTGTAAGCCGCAGTGTATCTAGTACATCTTAATATTAAATTATATTTCAGTTCAATAAACTAGAAAATTTAATGATCTAATTTAACTTAAATGAAAATCATTTTGTAATTCATCGAAAATTCGAAAATATATTAACATTGCTTTAAAACTATACGCTCATTGTAAGCACAGTACACTGTAGTTATAACTGTAATCCCGCATTGCAGTGATAACAGGAAGCACCTAGTGTCAAGAAGCTATATACCCCGCTCTCCGCCGAATTCAAGATAAGTATTGAGTGGCGGACCTCCGCGCCACGTTTTGTCTAACTAGAGCGAGGAAATGAAAATAAGTTAAATAGCTCCGAGTGGGAATCGAACTGAATCGCGTTTACCGGCCTCTAATATAATTTATTATGTTGTCAATATCCTTGTACAAAATTTTTAGGAGTTTCAGAAGAGATATTGTTTTAAGAATTATTAATATTGTAAAACGTTTAAATAGTTAACAAAATAAAACATCGAATATTACATGGAATTTAAAATGGTTTCTGTCGTGTATATAAATGTTAGCATAACATATCAAGACAAAACACGAAGACTAGCGTAAGTAACAAATGATTTTGCATTACAAGGATATAAATGGCATGCCACTTGTTAATAAAACGACTTCCTCCTTGACTTGCCATCTAGTTTATATAATATACAGCAGTTTATGTAATAACTATCTGTTATTATTATTTCTATGTAAAATATTATGAATGTATAATGAAAAAAGGAAGAAATCTTTTTCACAAATAAGTCCTCCTTTGCAATATGCAATATATACTTTTTATTTAAGTTTCACGCTTTTATCCCGCATAGCAGGATAAACCGCTTTCCGCCGAATTTAAGACATTGGGTGTCGAGTAGCGTAACTCGGCGTCGCGCCCGCTTTGTCTTACCAGAGCGAGGAAATGAAAATAATTAAAATATAACCATTCCATCGAGAGGGAACCTAACGGCTTCTTTTCTGTTTTATATTTTTTTATGGACTTAATAGTATATGAGAGACTGACGAATTTGAATCTGCCAGGAGTTGTTAGTGTGTTTTAGCTTCACGCTTTATCCCTAGTAAGGTGGTCAACGGTTCGCCAAACACTACGATCACTGCATATATCTTTTCAGTCACTCCTCGACCACAGTACATTTTTTCGAGTGGTCTTTATGGTCTTTACGTGATATGATAAACCGAGGGGATCCTTGACTCTTTGTTGATATTTCTATAGACGTTAAAATGACAGCAAAGAAAGCTATCTGTCATTTTTCTTCTAAAGACAACTAATATGATATTTATTTTTTATTGTTAATATAACAAATACATAATGCAAAGAGAAATAATATAATTTCTTGTTATTTAATTACTATATATTTTACCCAGAGAAAATATACGAGAATATTATTATATATATATATATATATATATATATATATATATATATATATATATATGATTGTATGTATGTAATACTCATAATATTATTGGATTCATGATCGCATGTAACACAGAGCTCTAATTAATCGGGAGCATGTAATCAAAATAAATTTCGACTAATATATAGTTTTAGAAGCGTATCGGTATCCTAAAAGCGTTCAGTACTGGCAGCTATTAATTTAATCGTGTATATTGCAATTGACCGCAACCGCAATCGCGTCCTGCCCCAAGCCTTGTGATGTACCGACTATTGCTATTTCAATTTTAGTGCACATTTAAGACTGCTTTCGTAATTAGACTATAAACTAAAGTAGTGTATTACATGTAATTAATATTGGGGTAATTATGACTGTTAACTCGAAAAATGCCAATTTGATATTCCTTTTTGTTCATCGTCGCACAGTGAGACAACATCTGACTGTAAACAAGATTGGTCGTAGGTTCGATTCCCACTAGACATGATTATATTTAATTTTACACAGTGCGGCGTTGAGTTCCCACGCGCACGTAATATCTCAATTTCGGGCGTCTCTGACTACTCACACACGTATATCTTTCGTAGATTCGACTTTTAAACATAACATCTCTTGTAAGTGTAAGTAACACTTACAAGAAATTTGTCCGTTATTTCACATTAATTTAGTAATATATATATATATATATATATATATATATATATATATATATATATATATATATATATATATATATATATATATATATATATATATAAAGTAGTAGCTTAAGCAAAGTGAATATTTTTTAATATCATTTAAAATTCACAAACCAGGTTGTCTTTGTGAAGCGGCCACGGGCTCGCTCTGCGGTTGTTATTAATCTAATCGCTTCTGCATCGTGCCGTCAAGCATTTTAAGAGCTGATCCGACGATTATGAGGTTTCAATGGTAAATAAGTATATTAAAGCGGTTAATATTTTGCTTATTTCATCATATTTTATAGTGTTTCTTTATGAGTGATTTTTAAATATCGTTGTATATATATTTTGATAAAAAAAATCTCTTGAGAAAAAGTCTATATGCATTATAAAAATTCGATAATTTTATGAGCTGTACGTATTGGGCTTATTTATTAAGCTAAAGCAGTTTTTTTTATGAATACGAATGACTTTACTTTATTGGATAAACGAACTAGATAAAAGACGTAATATTTTATTAAATTGACTGACATATTGTTACATTTTAGTCTAATAACTTATTGTAGCAATATTGATTTAGATCAATTTATTTATATATTAGATTTACCTCTATAAAAATACCCCACTTTTGTGATATAAAACTAAACTATTCGCATTTTTTTAGTAAAGCACTAAAAATATCTATTCGAATTGTCATAACTAAAGGAAATAATAATAATATTATTATAAGAAAAAAATCCACTGTACATTGAATGCTTTAACAATTAGTTTCAAATGTTTTAACATAAAACATTTACAATGTATACCGCAATGGGCTAGGCTTTGCTAATCATTTGTAGCCGCAGCCGTGAACGCAACGGGCGAATGCGACCGACAATCCGACTACCGCAAATACTGACGTACGACAAGTTGATACTTTGTTGATTACTACTTGCAAGACTTAAACGGAGAGAAATAGAATGGGATTTTTTAGACAAACAGAATGGATAAATTGGCGATTCTTATTTAAAATTACTATTAAATTAATCAAATTTAAAAGTCTTAGATTTAATAAATTTTAGTAGGGTGCTACTATGCCGTATGAAAATTTATTAACTAAGAAATACCTAGTCAAGACAGTCCATACTCCGCTTTCTGTCAAATTCGAGACATTGTGTGGTGAGTGGCGAAACTCAACGCCGTGCTTTGTCTTACCAGAACTTACCAGAACGAGGGAATGGGAGTAATTTAATTATAGTCACTCCCCCGAGTGGGGCTCGAACCCAAAACCGATTGCGTTTACAGACAAATGAAGTCCCACTGCGCCACGACCGGCCTCACATCTTCTAAAACGAGTCAAAAATATCAAAAAACAAACAAAGCAACCCAAAATATAATAATTTCATACAAAAAGCTAAGCGTCGAACACCACTAGCTACAAGTATGTTTACATCAAAGAGGATTGCTTGGTAATTGGCGCGTACACGCCACATTCCCTTCGCCATCGATTCGGAAATACTGCGATTGATTAATCGAACTTGTCGGCACGGGATCCGGCTTAATTGAAAAGTCAACGTCTTGCCTCGTCTGCTAGATTACTTGATATGTGAGCGTAATTTATTATTTTAGTACAGCCCTTTGTCGGCAATTAGTTCATTATTTTATGTTTGTTTTTTTTTTTACTTTGTATTTGTACTATTTTTTATTAATTAATTTCTATGGTTATCTGTGGTGAAGTAAGGTTCATTTTTTACAGTTTCACGTTTTATATCGCGGAGTAGTCGAGATAACCAAGACAAGACACTTCGTCGACTGTTTTCCGTTTGAAATAAAGACATTGCGGGCTTGGCGAACTTTACTAGACCAGAGAAATTAAAATAAATTTTAAATACAATCATTTCCCCGAGGGGGACTCGAATCCACAACCAATCGTGTTTACAGTCTGACGCTGTCTCACTGAGCCACGACGTCTTCTATTTCTAAATGGGTAAATATTTTTTAAATAATGGTATTTATATATTAACTTTTACAAAAGATAACCCAATTTGAATGGTTATATGGGCACTTCGCCAATGATAGTAATTAGTAATATTCTGCGTATGTTAGTATATAGAATAAATATAGAAACGGTCCGGTTAGGAGCAAATTGAATGTTTCTCTGTAGTGAGATGTCAGTGAGTTCAAGCCGATTTTTTTTAAATTCGTAGATATGATTATAATTAGTTTTAGAAATATTGTGCCATTGTTTAATTTCAAGTATTGAAGTTAATTATACGTAGAAAATATTACAAGCGAAACGAATCAGTAGAATATATTGTACCCTATGTTCATAAAGCATTAAATGTTCATAATTGTTAAAAAAAATGAATATTTTTCAAATTAAATTAATATTCTCTTAGACACTGACATTTTGTTGTTTATTAGTAAGTAACAAAAGAATAGTAAAGAAAATTATTTTGTAGTTAAATTAATTATTTTTTTTAATAATAAAAAAAATATTTACCAAATACCCTATTAAATTTTAATCCTGAAATAGCCTCGCATTAAATCACAATACAGACAAATTTGACCGCAATCATGTACGATTATTACAACAAGCGATTATACGATGTCCTTTTTAAAAACACCCTTACGCTTCATAAAGGGTTATTTTTATATAAAATGTATCGTTTGTTCCGCACAATAGTGGCCGTAGGTCGCTCGTTAGCATAAAAAGGTGCACTTTAGGAGATAAATTAGTGGTTTTGTGTCCATAATGCCTACGTCTAGTTCCTGGGCAACGCGACCGTTGTGACAGAATTATTTAGGAAGATTCGCGGGAATGGCCGTACCCTACAATCCGTGTGTCACCGTTCGCCATGTGAAATGTTTTGCACTGGAGTACTTTGGGTAGTTTATAGAGGATTCTATTTTGGAATATAGAGGGTTTTTTATTAAAATTTTTAATTTTTTGTATAGAGTTTATTTAGTAAAATTTTAATAATCGTTTAAAAGTTTTTTGCGCCGGTACGTCTCAGCTCTGAGGCATTAATTTTAGTGAACCGATAGTAAATTGACTTTATTACCACGAAGAATCTATTAACCTTTACCTTTGTTAAGAAGAGAGGACAATGGTAAAATACAATTCTTGATTTACTGATCAGTTCCATGCAAATTATGAATTGATTAACGTAACCCAACGCCACGATTACTTCGACCAGACTAGAAATATGTATTACAAATATAATTTTAGCATAAATAAGATTCGAACCCATAACCGCTTGAAAATCACCATAATGGTGTCAACTCATAGGCTTTTACTTTATACAACATTATATATGGAATACGAGATTCTGACGCCATTCGTACATAGCCGCTTCTTATGCTATCTCGAAATATGCACCTCAAGTTTTCGCGTAAGCATTTCTATGTAGAATTTCATGTGTAAGATTAAAAGTACTTTGAATCTGTGAAACATTTACAGCATACATTTTATTTACCTAGGGCTGTATGAAAGATTAAGTTATTTTGTATTTTTTTTAATTTCTAACGTAATTATATTTAAAAAGGAAACAATACTACACTGGCACAAAACACACTAATTTTATATTAATTGTTATTAACAAAAGTGTCACTGATTTAACAGATAAATAGATATTTTTAATTTATAAACACGAGAAGTCGAATATTTAAAAAAAATAGAAATAGATTGCACATGTGAAATTGGACATCATTGGATTGGACATCGCGGTGTTGAACTCCGCCATTTAATAGGCAATGCCTTGATTTTGTACGGAAAATGGAACGTAGGGTCTTGACACAAGCAAAAACAGTGAAACTGCTACATATTACGAAGAGATCAGTAATTTCAAACAAAACAAAAACAGACAAAAGTATAATTGAAAAACAAATTTACGACTAAGGATGTAACAAAGAAAATGCTTTAACTAAAAAGACGGTACGCTAAAAAACAGCTTCTTTCCTCTTTTCCCCGGTTTTCTGGCGCATAAATTACACGCACACACGGACTCGTGAAGGCATCTTTATGGGCTACAACGGGGTTGAGTTCCGTGGGTCGCGGCTAGCAGAACAATGCGGGAAACGGAACTGGCCAGTACATTAAATGAGGGATTTCGGGCATGCATTTCCCGATGCAGTTAGTGCAATCGTATAAAATGTTTTCTTTGATTCATCTCTTCTTGTGTAACATAAAATAATTGTATAGTTATGACGTATTAAATTAAATTAAATTTAAAAAAATACTAAGAATAAACATAATTTTGTCGGTATGTTTCTGCAGATTTTATATAAAAACTTTAGACTAAGTTTTTAATAAGGAATTAATTAATTAATATTCTAATATTTTTATGATATAAAGACCACACTGTAATAAAAATTTTAAAATAAACTTTCAATTATATTTTAAATGAAGTCAGTTTTGTCTTCTTAAATGCTAAGTTTCTTATAAAAACTACAAGTTGATACAAGTTTTTACAATAAAAAGCTACTAATATATTTTAAACCTGTATAAATCTTACGTAAATACAAACGGACATACAACCATTATATCCTTAGAATATAAAATGAATAATAGGCGACTGGACCAGACGCGGAGTTCGTAGTTCCGCACACCAAATAACTTGGTGAAATGCGTTCAAATGCATCGGACGTTTCCGGTCGGAACAGTGCAGTGCTGTGTTGAACGGAAGCCGTGATGTTATTTATAATTACGCTGGTAAGGTTATGCTGTTTGCTCTGGAGATTATGTTTTTTACTTTAAATCGTAAAATGTTAAAATATTGTTATAGTCAGTTACATATGTATATATAATACACATTTAAGACAGTTGGTTTGTTTATGATTGTTGATAGAAAATTTTATTATTTAAAACGATCGGCTGTGGGGTCGATTCCCACTCGGTGGAATGATTATATTTAAATGATTTTCATTTCCTCGCTCTGGTAAGAAGAAGTTTTGAGTTCGGCCACTCAAGACACATTTACTCGAATTCGATATAAATATATAAAATATAATTAAAATAATAGAATTATAATATAAAGAAAGAAAACGATGTTAACTTCCACGCGGATAAAGTCGCGAGCACAGTTGGTTAATAAAATAAAAATACTTTATCAATAATTTAAGAGACTTAGTAAAAAAATATGTCAATAGCTGGTGAAAAAGGCTTAATGAGTTTGTTTCTCCCATACATATATTTAATCCACATAAAGCTGCTATGTCTTTCAAGCATGTGGGTCAAGCTGCGACGCAATTATTTTCAACATATTATTGAATATTTTTAATTAATCCATTCTCGTGAAACTGGCTGACACGTGACATGTTGTAATCTTTTTATTAAAAAAAAATATATATTATTCCTTACTTGCCTTTTCAATACATATATGAATACATCCTAGGGATAGGAAGTTCAAATCTGTTTATATTTTAAAAGATTTTTTGTTCTTCACGCTTTATTCCGCAAAGTACAGTAGTTTTAAAGAGGTGTCCAGCTTTAAATGCCTATTGCCAAGACATTCTGTTCTCCAATTTTCACCCGAATTCGCTATAGCAAGTAAAAATAAAATTTAAAAAATGAAATTAATTTAGGTATAAACAGTTCTCCGAGTGGGAATCTAACTCAAAACCTATCGCTTACAGTCAGACATCATGCCACTGCATCGCAATAGCCAAGATGGAAAGAAAATTGAAAAATCAAAATTTCTTGAACGCAAACTCCACGTGTACACATAGTCTATACAAAGAATAGATAGACACAATGAAGAGGCAGACAACGAGCGTTTGTTCTTCAGCGAACATCAGTTTTGCTTTCTGCTACACAAAACGCTCGAGGACTCCGACGGAAAATGTTTGCGAATGCGAGTAGACGCCTACAAATTGCCACCGTCCGAGAAGTTGCCTTTGCTAATTTTATGAATGTTTTCACTTTAAACGTTATAAGTTAATAAAATTTCTTTTAAACTAAATTGCATTTTTTTTTTGTTTTTTTTTTCCTTTTTAATTAAACTTTGTTAAAAAAATGTCAAGTTTTAAATTCAAAGGTAAGGCTGCTAATTTCAGAGCTAATTATAATTATATAATAAACTAACTTTTTCTTTCCTCTATATTTTTATGTGATTATTATATTTTTTTACTTTTAAAGCGGATACTTGTTATCCGCTAACTTAGCGACATTTCATTATATATTTCATCGTTTTACGAAACTGGACCTTTCGTAAAACGATTCTATTGTATATTTCATATTATTAAGAACATGAATTTGCTGAGGTTTTATTTAGACATTATTTAAAATAACGAGATTTATAAAAAAAAATATAAGAAAATACGACTTATAGATTATACAAGGCATTTAGTAAGAACTATGGCTCACTAGGGAAAACGCGTTTGGTCTAAAAACGGATTTAAACTGTAACATATCTTAAAAAAATAATAAAACCCAAATTTTTTCCAATTTTTTAGGGGGAAAGATTTTCCAATTTAATTAGATTATATCATGCAGTGAACAGAAACCAATAAGGATATTAGGAATTATATGCGTTTTATAACACGATGGTTACAAGCTTTGGTGTAAATCACATAGAATGCGACTATAATTGCCGCCACACCCGGCCCTAATCGTTCCACTGATGTATTGGAATACACGTAATATTAATTTGTTTAGCTCACGCAAGCAAAAAAATGGAAAGTCCATTTTGTGTTATTGCTTAGTTATTATATAAAAAGTGTCTTTTTTTCTTTTATTTGAATTGGATTTTGGCATATATATATATATATATATATATATATATATATATATATATATATATATATATATATATATATATATATATATATGTGTGTGTGTGTGTGTCTTTGTATATATGTATATACATTTACTATTACTATATTCATATATATATATATTACTATATATATTTACTTCCTTAGTTCTACTATGCTACAAACACTACGATACAATATATGTTTTTTAATATTATTCACATATTTGTGATAAGCAAAATATTATATACAGTTTTACTATTTCTGTACGTACTTTAAAGCACTTTTATTACATTTGCCAATGTGGATGTGGGTTCGAATCCTATATGAAGAAGTAGTCCCTTATCCGCTTGACTGAATCATGAGAATTTTTTATTTGATATAGTATCAAATTTTATTACAATTCCCATAAACGAGAATTGAACTTACGACCTCAATTTCAACAATAAAAGCACATAATAATTATGTGTCATAAAACACAAAATTTATCTTTACAACGCCATTTCAAGAATATAAACAGGTATTTAATAAAAGAGTCAAAGGTGGAATTAAGAAAGCATTGGACGTGCGGAGCGGCGTTCATTATACTACCTATATCTAGTATATGATAAAATATAGAAAACTGTGGAAATGTCACCGTACAGGGTTAGACAGCGTTGGGGGTCATTACTTTGATTTATAACCATTTTATGTCCGAGATAAGGTCTTCACGGAGACGTGAGAGTCAATTTTAGTTCATTTATAGGAATGGTAGAGTTGTGAAATAATTTCTAATACCATTGTAATTCTGTTGTGTTGCGATAGTTGGTGAGTTCGTTTTCGATTTGAGGACTGGTTGTGGGAACAGTGTTATAACACTAGGTTTTTGTCATTTGCTTTGATAAAAATCTAGATAAATGATATGTGAAATTTATAAAGGACGAGTGGAGTACAATTAGTTTTTTATTACCATCATGCTTTTATCCAGCATAGCAAGGTAGACAGGAAGTACATAGTGTCAAGACACTCCGTACTCCGTTTTCCGCTGAATTCAAAACTATCCGTGTTGAGTTGTGAAACTCAATGCCACGCTTAGTCTTACTAGAGGGAGAAAATGAAAATAATTTAAATATAATCATACACCCGAGTTGGAATCGAACCCACAACCGGTCGTGTTAACAGTTAGACGCTATAACACTGCAACACGACCAGCCTCATCATCTTCCTCTATATAAATGACTTTTATATTATGAAACGGTCCACATATGTATATATGTATACATAAACAATTTCACTCTTTCGTAGACTGATACCCATAGACATTTTTGCTTGTCCTTAAATAGATATAAACGTGCATTTAAACAGTTGATATGTCCATACTCGTGTCTTGTTTTAAAGTAGTTTAATGTCACTCCATTTCAAGTATTAAATTACTATTATTATACCCCAAATGCTTCACCCAATTATATGATAAAAAACAAATATGATAACGCGTTGGTCATTAAAAAAAACAATTTGACGGCAACACCCCTCGCGTGAGCGTACCAGATCGGGGAACATTAAAAAAATAGCTATTTCGTACTGGAGACGTCACGCTAGAGCTAAACAAACGAGGGTTGCTAACGGGTTAATATTAAAATATATTATATTGTAAATAGTATAAATTATTAATGTTTATATTATTATTGTGTTTTATCTATATTATTATATTGGATAATAAAGGTTAAAAAATTAAAAATTATTAAGTAAATTTTTAATAATTTGTTGCTTTCCTTACTATGTAAATATTACAGTTAATATTAACTTAGGAAATTAATTTAAAATTTGATATAATAATATTTATTAAAACAAATCTTTTTTATTAAGGAATTAAAACAAAAAATAAGGAAAGACATTTGTTAAAAGCGATTTTTTTACCGAATTCGAGACATTGCGTGTTGGGTGGTGGAACTCAACGCCGCTCCTTGTCTTTTTACCCGAGCGAGGAAATGAAATTAATTTAAAATATAATCACTTCCCCGTGTGGGGATAGATCCCACAACCGATCGCGTTTACAGTCAGACGCCACTGCGCCACGATCAGTCTCATATATATATATATATATATATATATATATATATATATATATATATATATATATATATATATATATATATATATATATATTCAGTAAAGTAATAAAACCCTAAAAATACAGTGTCAAAACTTTATATGAGCTGAGAAAAACACAGTGTGCCACTGTTAGGATTTTAGCACTTAAACTTTAATGTAACCCATTCGTTATCTCAAAATTCTTGAAATTCCCTACTACATACACGTTAAATTTCGAAAATTTCAACGACAGTACAAAACTTAGCGCTGTACAACAAATGTTAGTTGCAAATAAACTGTATGCAAGTATAGCAAAGCAGCCATTTTCTTCACGCTCGACGCACACAGCGCGGGTACGAGTGTATTCTGAACGCGCTTTTGAATATTTCGCTTTTCGCGTGAATATTTGAATTTGTGTTATATTTTAATAATGTTTTTTAGGGAAAATGATGATGTTTATTATGTATAAAAATTACTGAAAAATCATACATAATTTTGTGTGTGTGTGTCTCAGATTTACTTAATACATTAAATCTTAATACATTATTATAGAAATTATTGACTTTTTGTGCTTCTTCTTTATATAATCTGTAACTATATCAAATACTCCTCCATCCGCTTAATTTTTGGCTAAAAGCATCATTTTCTCTCCTTTAGGTACTAATACATAAATTATAATGGTCTTTATAATTTTAAATACAAATAGAAATAAATATATAAATTTTATTTTATTTTTTTTATTTTATTGCTGGTATTTTTTAAAAATAATGCATAATAATACATTAAGTTAATAAAATAAATGTAACACACCACCAAATGTTTGACGTACACGTTTATACAAAGTGACATATACGTTGCTAAGGCAACGCGTTGTTATATATATATATATATATATATATATATATATATATATGACATTTGACATGTCCATCTTCGTAACGCAATAAAATTGATTAGCCACTTCTGCGCCGCGACGGTTTTTAATTAAGTACTCAGCGGAATTAATACCACTCGTTATAATAAGTCCAATATTATTTCGAACCCCGCCCGCAATTAGTGTGTCACGTAAGGATAGCGTGCGTACAAGATCGGATTTAATAAGGGTAGTGCACGATATATGTAGGTAACGAAATAATTCTATTGTACTCGATATGGCACAGTAGGAGAGATCTATCTATTTATTATATTTAGTAGATATTAATTCTGAGTATGATTCCTTGAAGGATTGTCCAAGTTTGAAAACAATCTTTGACAATTGCCGTGTATTGCGTAGGGTTTTCATATTGGGCGGTCAGCGGAGAACTTAGTGTCTTGAATCTATTTTCCACGTAAAAAAAAACTTGAAGCGTGACGAGAAAGAATAAAAATAAAATTAATATGCAATAATGACAACTTTTACTCGCACATATTTTGTCAAAGTAGGATAGTTTATAAAAGTATGCATTCTGTTTGGAAATTAATGTGCGAGAAGTGCTAGTGTGTGTTTTTAATTGCGGATAAGTTAGTTAACAATCTTGATAAGGCCTCAAAATAAGTAAATTTCATATGTAGGTACTTACTGATTTTTGTTTTTGATCTTAAATTAATCTTTTTTTTTATATGTAGTAATTCAAAATGGTTATTTGTAAACAATTTATTTAATTATAATATTTATAAAGCCTATATTAGACAAATATAATCATACAAAATCTAATATTTTGTTATTTTTTTAAGCTTCACGTTTTTATCCCGCATAGCAGGGTAGACAGAAAGTACCAAGTGTGCTTGCTGCTTTCCACCGAATTGCGTGTTGAGTGGTGGAACTCAACGCCGCACTTGTCTTTTACCAGAGCGTCGAAGTGAAAGTAATTTAAATATAATCAATCCCCCGAGTGGGGATCGAACCCACAACGATCGTGTTTACACTCAAACGCTGTCCCACTTCCTAAAATCATTGGAGACTCTTCATTTCCTAAAAAAACCTGTTAAATACCTTTGTAGAGTGAACAACTTTAAGTTACTACAATACATCAGCATCATAGTCTTGTCGTCGAAGAATGCGAAACACGAAATACAAATAAAATAATATAAAAATATAGCGTGTCTAGAACTCTGACGCGTGAGCGATAATTTTAAATTCAATGTTATTCCTCCTAACACGTTCAGGAGCCGACTCGCTATTATTCATAGTAGAAACGTTTTATTTAATTTTCGTTATGTGGAAACTTTAAATACATCACAAATAAATATTTGCAAACAATTATAAGCTCTCTGTCCGAGGCAACACGAACTGTTCACAGCACTCTGCGTCTGACACTCTGTACGTAAGGAAATAAATGGTTAACAGTGGGGCCTCGTGGCGTTACATGTATAACTCGATTTGCTTTTATGAACACAAACGCTCTAATGGGACAACAGTTTAAATACAAAATAAATTACACTGCGCCGCGGAAACACAAGAGAAACTTGAAGTTTTATTAAACAACGTTTGCAAAGCGACGCCGTGATAAACATGACAATCTGACTGTGTCCTGTTCTCTCCACACAGGAGCGCTGAATATTAAAACTCCGCAGATATGTATGTGTAATTTTAAAACACGAACGACCCAAAAAATTGCAAGTGCTTAATGAATACGAAAAAACCAATAAAGCTTAAAGCTGTAAATGCTGAAAATAATTATTGGCAAAACGATTTGATCAGTCACAAGAATTGTCGAAAATATATTTTTCGCAATTATTAAACATAATTTCAAAAGTCCGCTGAGAAATGAGGAGTGACAGTCGATATGATGGAGTATCTCAATTGCACAAGTCCCCCGAAACGCAGAGACGTGCGCAAAATTCAAAGTGAGTCATAAATCTTTTTATCTAACATTTAGATATTTGGATTCCCACAAATGACCTGTGTAAAGCGATCTACGAGAGGTGCAATAACTCGATTTGCGAATAAATGGCTTGGAAGTTGATCTACAGTTTCATTGGGAAAACGGTATTAGAAGAGCAAATTTTCATTTGCGTAACCATTGCTATGTCGGTTACGCGTGTAAATCCCTGTCGACGAATAAAAGCCGCAATAAATGTATGAGTGGGGTGAAATTCGTAGTCGATTCGAAATGTTTGCCAGATCCTCGGCGGTGCGTTGCCTTTTTTGCTTCGGAAGCGACCTCTGACTGTGCGTTCTTGTACAATTCTACTTTGAAATATTGCGTTTCAAATGAAAAATGACTGTTTTAACATCGTAACCGTTATTGATGGACGATTCCAAATTTACTTATACGTCAAATTAACGAACGCCAATAGCTTATGAGTGACGCGAAACATTTTGTTCGGCTAAAAGTGGAAAATGATTTATCAAAATTACTCTTTCATCTGTGCGGATGTAACACCGTTTACCGTACCGTCGTTTTACGTAAAATGGAGAATAATGATGCTATATAGTAGTTCAAAAATATATTTCAGGTTACCAAAATACATTTCGAGCGTGTAATTTGAAATAATAATCTTTAGTAAAAGCATTCGAACCGGCGACGTGATCTTTGAAACTTGTAGTGTTCTTGACTGTACTTGTAAGCCAATTAGCTAAGATACATTCTGTTTAGACGTCAGACGCCGAGTGGACCCGGTTATCCAGTGTTCCCGGTGCTGCCGAGCGGAAGAGAGGATCTGAAATCACTTGGTGGGATTGTTAGCCTGATAGCGGACTATTCAACCGCTACTAAAGCCACTTGTACAAATTGTTCCTTACATTTAATTGCTATTAAGTACAATACCTTTCAATAAAATTAGAACGTATTTCAATGTTTATTTAAAGATATAAACTATATGAAAATTACAAAAATAATATGAACGACACTTTTTCAAAGCAATTATATAAATATTGATCCGCTGGTATTTTTTATTTTTAAAAGTCACTAGTCATAATCTCTTTGGCGTAAACTTTTACACTAGAAATCTAAGCACGTTTTAATTCGCAAGTTTTCGGCTTGATGAGTGCCTCCTTGTGGAGAATGGGTGAAGGGGATTCGGGTGAAGATCGTGACAAGACTTTTGATAGAGACAATAAAAACCTCCAAGGTGGGGCGTTTCTTCCAGGAAATTAGCTGTCACATTACGTAGCCATTAACGCTTTGTTATGTTCCAGGCTGATCAACTCGGATCGAAGTTTTGCAGGCGTGTTCAGGCGTCTCGCCGCAAATTTATCGCGTCATCTTACGTTTGTTTTGACTGCCTTCGGTAAATGAGGCGTAGCGTATTTACACGAGGGACAGCGGTTTAATTTCTCAATATAACTTACGTGCTAGGTAAACTCACCGTAATCGTATTACGTTCCGCATATAATATATATCAAAAATATATTCCCAGTGGAAATTTCTAGAAATCACAGTTCAGAATTATGGCGGGCGATGAATGAATAAATTAACTGCCAAGCGTATTGATCATTAAAGAACTCCATTCATTGCTTCGGCCATGCATAAAATGTTGAAACTTATTATCCAGAGTTCAATTTCTGTGCAGTGTCCGGGGGAACTACTTGTGGGCACCAATAATTTATTGGTGTAATTAAGCGAAATTGCAAGCCGCACAGCTACATCACCTCGGGCAAATTAAGTTAACGCGAGCTAATTATGAGTAATGAGTTGTTTCTCGACGTTTTCAATATTCCGTCTGCCTCTGACGGCAGCCCTTAATTTTTATTTTTCGCTCCAGCCATTCCTCTCTGAGCGAAACGCTAGCCAATTAGTTTTCTCGTAGTTACTTGTAATTGGTAACAGTCGACGAAAATGTTATAGCAGTAATTTTGTCTTTATGTTACGTGCTGGTATTCTGGTTTTGAAGTAGGTAGGCTCAAGAGCGGCGTAAATAAGGTTTACCAGATAATATTATTTTTCTGAAAAAGGACGTTACTGGCTAAAATACGACGAAATAAAACAAAAGGCGTACGGTGTGTCGGAAAATTCATTAAACTTAAATTTCATACAATTAATAGAAAGATAATTTTTTAACCTCACCCGTTTTCAGTATAGGTAGTTTCTAAAACAGTAGCCATTTGTAATGTTCGTTAGAGGAACCCACATAGAGGCGCAATTAGGACAAAGAGTTATAAAAGAGCTGCGAATGACCGCTTCGAGCGATCGACTCCAATACATGGTGTATTTTTTGTACTATTGCATTGTCAATACAGATTCAAAGTGACACAATAATTGGAAATATACGTAACATTCGTTTAATTGAATCTTAGTACTCATCAATTTACACAGACACTTTCGAACTCATTTTAAGATTATAAGGCAAATAGAGGAAGATGAAATTACAGAGATGTGCAGAAAGTAAATATTTTTTTTACATTAAACTAATAAAATAAGTAATACACACTACTATACCTCTGACAGACACTTGTAAAAAGTGCCATTATACGTTGCCAAGGCAACATTTATTTTACGTAACAAGGCTTCTTGTAATAAATAATTAAGCGTAAGGACTGGAATATAATAATTGTATTGACAAATACCAAGCGTATTTCAAAAGAAACGGTAAGAGCAAATAAAATTATGTTTTTCGGCAAAGCAAAGCATTTTTATGATGTTGAGTTTTGATTTTAATTTAATTAAACAGACTAAAGTCACCGCAGTTAGTTAACTGGGTTAGTATTCGTAATTTTAATGGCATCCGATTGAAATGTTTTTACTAACTATAGTTATTCTGAAACTCGTGCTGCAATGCTTCCGTGAACTCCTTATTGTGTCCTGCGAACAAAAGAGAAACAATATCAGTAATTGCTTATTTCTACTATAAATGAAAATTTCTTGAAAATATCCACAATAACCTAGATGCAGCTTATTCTTATTCAAAATGTTTTATAAATAAGAATTCCTTTCTTATAGCGACAGTATTAAAACATAATATTGCTAAAACTTTTGAGACTTGCGAAATATATATATATATATATATATATATATATATATATATATATATAACGTTGGTCTTGTATATAAGCATTAGTAGTTACTAATGAACTTTAAATTTTAAATTATGATAGTTGAATTGTTAAATGATTTTTATCTATTATTTTAATATCAAGGAAAACTAGTGTATATCAATTTGATATTAATACACCATTAATGTATTAAATGTGTCATCCCTATCGGACTAGCCAGAGAGAACGGAGAACTAAAAGGCAATATCCTTGTGTATTTCTTTCGCCTCGCCCACTGTCATTTACCTCTTCATACATGCCTTTCAGGGGTCCTTTACATGTCATTTAAATTTTCAGGGGTCATTTAAATTTTCGAAGACACAATCAGAACCCAAAACTGTTGCTCACATACATGTCATCAATCAGCATTCCATAAGATTCACAGCAGTTTCAAGTTACTTTTCATAAACGACAAGTGTTTCGGAACCGGTAATATAACAAGAATATTAATAGTGTCATAGTAATAAATTTTGACGAGCAAAACTATTTTAAACCCCTTGTTATTTGCTCACGTCGCGACGCTTCAGGGACATTAAGCAGAAGCTTCAAGTATTCTTGTTACTAATATTAAATGTGTGCAAATAGTGAATTATACCTATTTTATAGAATAATATTTTATTCAGGTCACAAGTTTCGGTTGTTCTTTTATTTATCAGAGCATCAAAGAGGCAATGGCAATATAAAACTTTATACCCTTAACATTTTTATTGAAAAATTACATCCCTTTGTTCAATGAAAATCTGAAAATTCGAAACGTATAAATGTAAACGGTACAAATTAAATTAAGAATTTTCGACCAGTTTTTTTTCGCAGCGATCAGCTAAATGAAAGTCATCAACAGTAAACAGATATTTCGGCCTGTTTCACATCTAGCAGGAACGCAATTTGCAGTAAATAAGGGTATCGGTTTAGCGCTATTATCCGCGTAACAACCGCCTCGTAAACACGCCTCTTGTAATGAGATACGCTGTAGCGACTCGTTCTGATATACTAAGAGTTATTTCCAGGACGATATCTTTGCAACACGGCTAAAGTTTTTTGATTCTGGCCTCTTGATGTATTTGCACTGTAATAAAACATTTTGAAGCAAAAAGAAATACATTATTTGGAAGCTGAACGAATAATATGAAATTTGATAAAGATATATAACGTAATATATAAATTATAAAGTTTTATTTTTTAGCTGTATTATTGGAGACCGTAATTACTACAATACACTTTGATATTGCACTACGAGAAATGGAAATGCATTAAGAAGTCCTCTGATACGGATTATGCAGCTTATCCTCGAGCGGATAAATACAAGGCGATCGCCTTCACCCAGCAGACTTGACGGAACAAAGGAGGGACGTCCGAGATGGTTTCTAATTACGACAGAGAACGTTATGCAAATCGGGGGCTGAGAGGTCCATGTCTCTAATAAACATGCGCTCTTGCGGTCAGACCGCCAAATTGCTCGCCTTCCCATTTTCCCCGCGCACAATAAAACCACTTTTAGTGGAGTAACCACTCCGGACAATTAGTACCCTTTGATCAAACTAAATGCCTTTCTGAATTGTTTTACTCTTTTCCTTAAAAATAAGCGGAAACGACTCGCCCATTTCGACCAGTCGTTTATTAGGAGTCACTCGTTTGATGCCAGTAGCACAAGCCAAGCTATTTAACCGGTAGATGCGTTCCGGTAAATTGAACGGCGGTCTGAGGAAATGACCAGGTCGTGCCGTGACTTCGCCTGCGTCCAACTGAACTAAAGCAGCGGTTAGCAGCGTCTATTCAGCCGGTAATTTTTCATGGAAAGCTGTCCAGCAGCCGTTTTAAACGAGTTCACTAACGTAACTTTAGAAATTGGTTCCAAATTTTAAGCATTTGGCCGCATTTTGCAGTCCGGAAGTCCGCTATAACATTTTGAACAGCCAATATTTTGTGGCGTCAAAATTCTCTGAGCTAACGTTGAACGTTGAACTGGAAAAAATATTCATTTTTCACACGACCAGCAGTATTTTCTTTAGCATTGGAACAATCGGGATGTTTTGTTCGAACCCTCCACACAAAGGGAGGGTGTGAGTAAGCGACACGGCGTAGGGTTATTTGCACATGTTTCGGAATCGTTGCATTTCGATGCGCGTTTGCGAGGAAGTCGTTAGGGCGTCGCACTCGCGAGTAAAAAAGAATCAACCGCTGTATCGGCCCTGGCAAAAGCGCCGTCGTTCGTATAGCAACTTTAAGGTATACACTTTAAACCATATTTTTAAATATCCACTAGTAGTAAATTGTTTTACGGCAATTAAATTATTTTTCGCCGTGAATATACATGTCTCAAAATGTGATCGCCTTTTTCCTAATTTCCTTTCGTTTATAGAAACGAATCAGTATTGATTTTATATAATAATTACAAAAACCGCATCAATATGCACGTATTATTGGATAATCTTCTTAAATATTAAATATTACCAACTAGATTCTTACAGTAGGTAGGTAGGTAAGACAACGCGCGGTGTTGAGTTAAGCCACTCAACAGGGAATAACTCGAATTCGATGGAAAGCGTTTGTAGCACAGATTGTCTTGACACCAGGTATGTCCTGTCTACCATGCGACGCGGTATAAAAGCGTGAAGCTACAAAAATGAAATAAATAATGCAGTATAAAAGCCTCCACCTTTTTATTTTTACGTTCATACTATAGGAATATTGAATAAAATATTACTTTTTGTATAAAATTCAAATGCAATCACATACATCGTGTCAGGTGTTTATAAATCTCTCCGATAGTTTTAATTAACGATATCTAGTCCGATACGCCGCTGCCTATAAATCTTCGGTATCGAATGGGCCGTTCCTTTAATGAATTAAATTTAAATTCATATATTCAATGTACGACATTTCACAGCTATCTTTTTGATTGGGTTAGACCCTTCCAATAAAATAGTTAATGTTAATAGAAAAGATAAAATTATGATTAATTCAAAAAAAAATGGGAATGGAAGAAAAATTTTTAGTGTCAAAATATTATTCTTAGTAAGAAAGTTTAAGTTTAGTTTAAGTAATGTTTTATAGAAGTAAACTTGGACAAAGATAATAGAAACTTTTTACAGCAGAACTGCCTTGCGAGCCGGTGATAGTTATCCATAGTACTGAAAATAGTGCCACTTGTGTTTATTGACGATTCGAAAGTGCTTGTATCCAGCCTATTTGACTAAAGAATATTTTTTATTTTATTTTTGATATATTTATAATCTGTAGAATATAAATTGTCTGCTTTTATGATGTATCGTTCAGTAATAGACCCGATATCGTCTAGAAATTTATTAATATATGATAATTACTTCACGTGACCTCAAGATGTTACCATTAACATATAGTAAATAGCAATTCGGTGTGAAATAACAACAGCAAACATTGTGGTTTATTATTCAACATATTTAATACATGTTATTAATTAGCGTAACAATCTATTGACTATTGTAATGATACAACCATTAGCATACCGTCGGTTTTGTCAATAATTTTACAAAATATAGTATCGGTATTATTGGTATGAAAATTATAGTGTATATGTATGTATGTATGTATATATATATATATATATATATATATATATATATATATATATATATATATACAAATGTACGTATAATATTATTGAAAGCACTGCGTCAGTTTTCTGGATTAAAATTCTCTGTAGTGTTTGTATAAATGTATGTCATTTTGGTGAATAAATTTTTCGTAGTTTTTTAGAATTCATTAAGTTTAAGTTGACTTTATATTTAACTCTTTATATCCTATAAAGATCTTTTTAGAAAAAAAGCTTTTTTGCGTTTGCGTGTTGCGTAATAAATAAATAGAATGTTTATATAGTGTTTTTTTATTATTTTGGCTTAGTGGTCCATATCGCTGTTAAGTAAGAGTTAAGCGGTTTGGTTTCCACTCGTTCTTTATCAACAAATAGATACCATTGACTGTCATATGCCTTTACGGTTTGAGCTCCGTCACTTAAAACCATGAGAACCTACTGATTACTTTGCTATACGGGATAAAGCGTGAAGCTGTATGTATATATAAGTTATTGTACATAGCATTAACATGTTAAGGTGTAAGTAATATTCATATCAACTTTTGGACTAAAGCCAACTTTGTGCAGTATTTGCTGGGTTTGGTTCTCCTTCTTGTTGTACTATGTAATGTTAGAAACCAATTTACACATAAAACAAATTTAAAGTGCTTTTGATTGCGATTTATGATCCAGTTTATTTTATTTTATAGCGGAACTTGTTTGAGAAATAGTTATTGCTATAAGAATTTATGTACAATTGATGTTTAGACGATAAATCGCATCGTCTAGATTTTAGATTTTTTTTCAATATGCAAAAAAAAAAACTATATTTAACTATTAAAACATCTGGCTATAAACGTGGTCAGTTGTGGGTTCGATCTCTACTCGGGGTAGTGATTATATTTAAAATTATTTTCACTTCCTAAGACAAAGGTAAGACAAAAGGCGGCGTTCAGTTCCACCACTCAAACTATCGAATACGAAATATATATATATATATATATATATATATATATATATATATATATATGACCTATTTCAGTTCTTCATTATATTAATTTAAAGTAGGATTTGCATATATATGTACATACATAAGTTTTACAATGATCTAAACTAGATAGAATTTTTTTTATAGATTCACGTCACTATCTGACAGATAAGGAGGGAAGAAAGGAAGTACCTAGTGTCAAGACACTTCGTAGTCTAAATCGTTGAATTCGAGACATATTAAGTGGTATTAATAGTGCGTATTAAGTGGTGAAACTCAACCCTGCGCTATATCCCACCGTCATTACGCCGAGTGCGTCGGATGGACGCTGTCACCCATCTCCACGATCTTTAGATAATATTTCTTGTACATAAATAAAAAAAAAATACATCTCAAAGTAACGATAACCCGCTATATACAATACGTACATTGTACCTACAAATTTCTTTTCCCGAAACCAAAATATAAACAATAGAAGGGAACAAATGATTCTTGTGATAAATTGCCGTCTACGACTAGGAATAACTTCGCTCATTCCTTCCCTTTGTCCGATTGATTGCGGATCATTTCGGCATCGGACAAAATTGCCATTCAGCCAATGCTTCTGTTAAGACGTTATTGTATTATATAATGTACATTATTGTTTGCGTTATTGAAATATATAGACTGTGATTAATATTAGTATTGTGAATAAATGATTATTTTGTGCCTCGTATTTTTTTTTAATTATATTTACTTTAAATATGTATGTATATCTGTATGTATGTATGTATGTATGAGATACATAAGGTATTAATAACATATGACGTCACTTGTTATTAGTAGTTCATTACTCTATTAGTGGATTATAATGATAGTATTGACATATTTATTATAAAAAATGTGTTTATAATCACACCTTATGTCACATAGCAGGGTAGTCAGAGACCGCATTCCGTTCGAAATCGAGAGATTGCGTGTTTAGTGGTAAACTTAACGCCGTGCTTTGTCTTAGCAGAACGGAGAAATGAAGATAAATTTTAAATATAATCTTTCCTCTAAGTGGGAATCGAACCCACACGTCAGTTGGAGTCCCACAGCGCCATGATAGCCCCAAATATGTTTCAGTAATGTGTTTACTGCAAAATTTAACATACGAAATTAATCGTTTCTGCTGATAAGTGTAAAATTACTTTATAAAAATCTGCTCATTTCAATTATGTAAGATTCGTTCAACCGATCACAAAAATAATGAATCCCAGTATAGACTGTCTAACTATAATATACAATCTATATGTCCATTTAATAAATTTTGATTACACACACACGAGAGAGCTCTCCCCTTCCATTGAGGCGATTCAATGAAACATGGCTTAAGTGAAAATCCAATTACCATTCGCCTAACCAATGCAGTGACGGACGAACAAACAGATAACCAAATGAACTATACTTGTAAATATATGCATATACATATATATATAGAAATTTCAAATATTTTTTGGAAAATATACGTAAATATTCACAGTGTAGGTACATTTTATATGGAACGATTTTTCACCTTTCATACGAAAGATGGGAACGTCGATAAAATGCACTTGAATCTGCTTTAAACTCCGAGATACGCCAGTATTCTGGTATGTAGGTTGTCATGGGAAGAATAATTTGTTTTTATTGCATATAACTGTAAAATCGTTGTATTATGGTCTTGCATACTTCATATTTTATAGTTTTTGTATTTGCATTTTATGTGTACAAAAGAAGAAAATCGAAGTTAAAAGATAAGGAAGAGTGTAAGAGATACATCTTGATTTAAAAAAAATCACTAGAAATGTTGTTTGCTACTGAATATGCAGACTATTGACAAGTAAGTAGATAGTGTAGGAGTTTATCACTAAGTTTAGCAAAATATAGGTAATACGTGAAAATATATTAGTTCAACAATAAAAAAGTAACAAACAAGCTTTAGTGTTTTAACTATATTCTTATCCTTTTTTAGCTTCACGCGTTTATCCTGCATGGCAGGGTAAACAGTGTTTTTTTAGCTTCACGCTTTTTATCCCACATAGCAGGGTAGACAGAAATTACTTAGTGTCAAGACACTCAGTACTTCGCTTTCCACCGAATTTATAACATTGCCTGTTGAGTAGTGGAACTCAACGCCGTACTTTGTCTTACCAGAGCGAGGAATAGAAAACAATTTAAATATAATCACTTTCCCGAGAGGGGATCGAACCCACAACGGAACGCGTTTACAGTCAGACACTGTCTCACTTCGCCACGACCGGCCTTAACTTATAAGCATGGTAAAAAAGTACCTTACAGAAAAAATTGTCACCCCAATTCTTATTCATAATAAATATATAGCTAGCTATAACTTAAATACCGCAATCTTCGGCAAGAAATTCATTAATCGTCTTGATTGCATCCGATGAAATTGCATGTTAATGTACCGTGGCGATGCACGTCCAGGCTCGGAACAATATTAACGACTCCGTTATTAATGACCACGAAGGACCTTATAACGATGGGGGCTTAGAACGATCTTCATAGCTGCTAGAGGCATGTTTCGTTTACTAAATATATGTATATATACTAATATTGTGAAGACAGGCATTCACAGTGCAGTGCACAGCATTGAACTGTAAATTTTTGGTGTAAACTGGTTGTGGGTTCGAACACTACTGGGATAAATGATTATATTAAAAACAATATTTTCAGCTAGTCGTTTGTAAAGAGAGAGCGCGTCGTTTAACGTCGCCATTGAGCACGAAATGTCTCGATTTCGATCGGCACGACGATAACGAAAAATTTGCTAAATATATTTGACAATCTACAGATTGTCTGAATTGTCGAAATAAAGTCCATAAATAATTCGAGCATGAGATTAATATAGTAGTACTGATTGAACTATTAGTCTAGCGTTGAGTTACGCCATGTGTTACGCAATTCGGATTTATATACATATTTAAATATGTTTTATATACATAATATACTACATATTTATTATTTTAGAAAATGTATTGTAAATTACAATGTTTATGAGGCCAAAAGTAGACAATAAAGATAGATCCATTTAGTATAATAAATTTTGAGGTATCATTTCGTTACCAATTGACATGACAAACTCCTATGTATTTCTTGTGGACTTGACGCTCATCTACCTAAAACTAACGTCTTTTTAAACTGTTAGCATAAATAGAACAAGCTCAAGGCGCCGTGACAGTTTAATTTCCCTCCATTTATCTAGATCTATATCGTGATCGGCCAAATCAAATATCTTCTAGTAACTTTCAGATATCATGAAACGGTCATTATTTTTTAAAGCGGACGAAGGCAAAAGTTAACGTGAAACAGTTTTCTGTTGTCTGCGGCTTTAAGAGAACGGGGACGCGATGTTAAATTATTCTATTGAGAAAGAGCGCAGTAACTCGTATTCATCTTAATTAGGTCCGATTGAAATTTCTTTCAGAATATACTCTTTTCAGCAAATTCTTTGATATTTACGATTGGTTTCTCTAAAATTTAACGTTAAACTATTTAAAATAAATGATTTTTAATTCATTCAATGCCAACTATTACAAATGTAAGTAATGAATAACAAACGCTGTACAAATAGTCTACAACTAGTCTCCCAATACACGTATTCGATTATCGTCTCGGCCATAACTCGAGAAGTTTTAACTCCTTTGAAACCTCGCCAAGAGTACGTGAAAATCCCAACGTCTCGTACATTTTACGTACTTCAGTACATGGAACGTATTTTCTGTTGGCTGACTTTTGAACTGGCGTTATCCTTGCTTATACAACCAACTGTACTGTATTTGTAGTACACAACTTTGTGGCTCATTTCGGATATGTTATATAGGAATTAGTGACATCACAAGTCGAAATCGTAATATAATCGGCAATAAGGGCCGATCGTGGCGCAGTGCGGCGTTAAGTTCCGCACGCAATGTCTCAAATTCGGCGCTAAGAGGAGTATGAAGTGTTTTAACACTTTGTGTGTCTTGCTGTCTACCCTACTATGCGGGATAAAATCGTAAAGCTAAAAAAATGTTTAAAACTTTTAGTGATCATTTATTTTAAGATAATAAATACCTTTTAAATCAAGCAAGTGTCTATTTTTTTTTATTTTTCTCATTTATTAAGTAATTTTAGAATATATAAACAAACAAACTTTACTTTATTTACTATACATATATTGTCTTTTATTTGCTTAAACTTTATTCGCTCCATATAAAAATATATCTCTTTATCTTATATTAAAAATTATATATATTTCTTAGCATTTTATTAATTAAAAAAAAATTATTTTGTCTTTAAGTTTATATTAAAATTTACTACTGTAATAAATAGTTTTAAACATTTACACAGAATCCTAACGATAAGTGTTTCAAATACTGGCAAAGACCGTATCCAACGTACAGCCAGCGTTGGATTTATTGGATGTTCTTTATTCATGTACCTTGCATTAGAAAATGCATTATCTGGTAACTCTGTCTCGGTGAACTTATATTTATTGTGCTCCATTGTTAATATTTTCGCTCGCTTTTCGTATATAAAAGCTGATATAAGCGTACTTTAATATAATTTTACGTTGTCGTTAGATGGTTAGGTCGATTTCTTTTAGAGGATGTTTATATTTGAAATCATTTATAGGTCTGGTTAGGCGTTGTCTCTTAACTAAGGGTATAAAAACAAAAGATAAAAAATCAGATCATTTTTATAAAATAATCTTTGAACGTAAATAATTTGCAAGAAGCTTATAAGAATTTCTATGTATTTCAATAAAATAGTTTCTTTCTGAAGCATTTGGATGTGTTCTAAGAGTCGCCAGTTCGCATCCTGCCACGTTCAATTTTATTTAACATTTCATTTGCCTTACATGACGTTCAGTAATGTGCAATTTTTACAGACAAACGACACACAAATACACACAAATCTATTTTTCATTGTGTTTTTATTGAATTTATCAAACACAACAAAAACACAATGAAACTTCTTCCTTAGTATAGCCAGTGACCTGGTATCACGGGCTTCATACCTATCTCTGGCACCAGCAAAACACATCCGTTTTACTATTATAATGGCTTTATATTGAATTGTATTATTTTAATGAGTGAATGTTTCATTATCATAATGTCTTCGATTTATTATTTGAAACGGAAATGGATATGAATTCCCGACCTCTGCAGTGGACTGCGGGTGTCACCTGACATAATCCCCATAATCGATTCAAACAATAAATACATAATGTAATCTATTAAACGACAAGCAAGTTAATATAATAACTAAAGCTTAAATAGCTTATATTGATGTAATTAATAGTAATTCATAATTAATTAATATTCAATTTGTATAATAGCGCGTAGGTAATGGCGTGCAAAACAATGTCGCTAGTAAATTTTGACACCTAACGGTTTTATTTTACGTAACGTTCTTATTTCTTTTATAGAATATGAATATTTGTTGTAAAGATGATGATAAACGCTAGCCAAAAGGAGGATTATGTTTTTAACGCATATTTAAGTATGTATGTATGTATGTATGTTTGTTTATTTTTTGTTCCCTTGTAACTCCTAAACTCTAAGACCGATTTTGATAAATAATACGTCGTTAGATTCGTCTCAAGATCGCGAGTGTCACCGTATATTTAAAATGGCGGATTTTAAAACTTAGTTTTTACCCGCCGTCGGATTTTTGAAATTATTACATGTTTGTAATTAGAGTATATAATAAGTTTTATATATTATCCCGTCTTTCTTCGCTATGTGTGTTTTAGACAGATTTATTAAAAAAAATGAATTTTATGTGAAAGTGTATATCATGTGGAGGCGGAACTCAACGCCGTTTGGTTAAGAACGTTTATAAGTTAAAGATGGTGATAAAAATATGTATTGATTATATTTAAAAAAGTATATTTTTACAATACCAGAAAAATAATTCAAAATAATATATCATATCAGCATTTGGATTTAAAAATAAAATAGTGAAATACGTGTATTACGTAACTATTTGCTATATATGTACCGTATAAACCATAAACCAAGCAAGCTTTAATATAAGCTATCACATTATATCTAAACTGCTCATCTAAAAAGCCGCAAGTATAAAAAATAGCAAAAGAAAACTGGCACGAGAGTAAATCCCTTACACTATTAAGGTAAGACCGTCCACACGGTGCTCTGATATCCTTATAATTTCTTTTTGATACCCCAAAAGTCCTCGATAACTTAAAATACGTTACTAAGAATAGTATCAAGATGGGCATAAATCTAACGTACTGTGTATTCCTTCCCTTAAGTTTCATTAAACGATCCATGAGATACGCTAAGAAATAAATCGGTAGCGACCCACTTGATTAACTGCCTTGGTTGGCCCTTGTATGAAATTGACTAATGTGAATTTAAACTTTGCAACTTTAAAGCTCTTTTATAATTTACTTTTACGGTATATATCTTAGACATATTCAAATAAGCTTTTGTATGGAAAGAGAAATCGCTGTTTTTCATCTAAATAAAATACTGAATGAATTTACGTAAATGCAATAAATATTCCTCTGTGCTGGCGAGAAGAGCTGTGTTGAGTTAACCAGGCAACACGTGTTTTGATTTTAGGCAGAAATAAGTGAACATAGTGTCTGGACATTGTTTGGTTTTAAGTAAAGCAGAAGTAGCAAAATTAAAAAAAAAAACATCAGTTTTATAATTAATACTTGAAAATTCGGGCTAATGGTAGTTTACTCTACAACTCATAAGATTTTATATATATATATATATATATATATATATATATATATATATATATATATATATATATAATAAATTATTCTAATAGTATATTCGAAAGTATGTTTAGATTCTGAGTTTAATAATGAATCACGTACATTAATATATCTGTAGAACATATCGTGACTGAAATCAAATTTCTTGCATTGTTTAAAAGCAAATATAGTTGGCAAGGCTTAACTGCGTCGACCCACGGGCTTAACCTACCTGGAAATCTAGGAAAACACTTGCCAAAACGTAATCCATCTATTATGTAGTATTCGTTGAAATTGGCTTTGACCCAGTAAGACAACTCTAAATATGTTATTTAGGTTGTTTTGTTGTGATCAAAATGTGTATTTCTGTTCTGCTAGAATATTAAATTATTAAGTACGTGTTTTCCTCATGGTGCAGTTGATAGTGCAGTGAATTGTAGTTGTAGATTCGATTTTGAAGTGTTGATAAATGAATATATTTTTTTGTTTATTATATTTTTGATTATTTTGCCTCATAATGCCCAAATTCAAGATATTGTGTGTTGAGTGACATATCACTATGCACTTTTGTCCAACTGGTAAGACAGATTGGTGGACTCTTGAGCGGAGAAATGAAAATAAATTCAATATGATCATATTATTTTCATTTCATATTCCCATCCGATTACAAAATCGTATCGTATCGTAAAACGTACTTTGATCAAGACGCATTTACTTATTAACATTTATATACGTAGGACGTTCGGAGCCCCCATATCCTTATTCGAGTCCCCAATCGCATGATTATCCCTAACGGATTTCCTCACGAAACAAGTCATCTCGATATGACTTTTAGTTTTAGAGATATTCGTAGACAAACATACAAACAAACATGCAAACACACACTTACCAAATTAATTGCTTGGAAGCCTAAATGAATCATCAAATATTATTTAATTCCACCAACATTACGTACATACATATCAAACTGATAATGTAGTAATTTGAAATCTGTTATCATTATATCATCTTGGAGTTTCATTTCTCTGGTATACAAAAATCCACATATAATTAATAATTCTTATTTTATCATTATATAAAAAAAATATATAAAGCATTATATGAGATATGCTTAGATATTAATTAAAACGTACAAGCAGACGAGAGACCGCATTATAAATAATAATGTCATCGTTATATTGTCGGATCCCGGCATAACTTAGTTTCTGGTGTGGAACTTTGTCATAGTTAGTTATAGTTCGTGCAGCTTATGCCGAAGTGTTGTATTAATTATTTATCTATACTAATACTGTTAAACTTAGTTTTTGGATACAGATTTTTTGGGTAGCCTGGATTAAAAAATTATTTTATTTAGTCATACATACACACCCACACACACACACACATATATATATATATATATATATATATATATATATATATGATCAGCGTGGCTAAGTATTATGGTGGTTTTAATTTTGAATTTGTTTTTGTGACATATAACATTTTTATGTTTACTATTTTTGGTCATGGATGTTTGATATGTTATTATTTAAATTACTTAACAATAGGTTTCTTCCTTCCACATTAGTAACAAAAAGTAAAAAAAGGGGTACAAAGATTTTGCTTCAAGTATCAATATATAGTTTTTCTTTATTTCCCGCGTTTATCCCGCACACCAGAATAGACAGGAAGTACCTAGTGTCAAGACACTTCGTACTTCGCTTTCCGCTGATTTCGAGACATTGCGTGTTCAGTGGCGGAACTCAGTGCCGCACTTTGTTTTACCAAAGCGAGGAAGACAAAATAATTTCAATATAATCAATATCGAAATGCGTTTACAGTCGGCGCTGTTCCACTGCGCCATAACCGGAATCAAACATATACGTAAATAGCTAAATATACTTACAAAGACTTCGTTAAAATCACAATATAAAAATCCCAATCTTTTACCATTATACAAACACATAATACTTATCACAGGGTCAAATCCTTAAAATGGCATCTTAACTAAATCTTTCTCGCGATATCCCTCATTAAAGTCAACCCTTGGTCCCTTCGTATCGCGTGACGATCGGCAACTTGATCCAAGCTTACATTGAAAACTAATAAGGTTTTAGTTAAAGAGAAATGAATACTGGAGTGTTTTAACACTATGTTTAGTGTTTTACAAGTATATATAAAATTCTATTCAATTTATATATTTATATGCGAAACAAAAGTTATGTAAATAATTCGTAATGAATAGTATATGAAAAAGCAGAGCAGAAACGATTTTCTTTAAATAAATTAGAAGTATATGTTTAGTATAAAGTATTGCAGTATTTTCGTGCCATCCGGTGGAGGCGCACTCAGACAGCATCTTACTGTAAACACGGTTGGTTGTGGGTTCGAGTTTGAATCGGGGAAATAAATATATTTAAATAATTTTCATTTTTAGTAAGACAAAGCGCGGCGTTGAGTTCCGCCACTCTAATAGTATGACTAATACACATGTAATATATTAAAACACATTATTTTATTGTACTTAGTTAAAGTGTGCTGGGTGTTAACAAAACACGGTAATTCTAAGCACTAAAAAAATACCTCTACATTCTTTCTTGCATAGTAAGGGTACCTAGTCTCAAAACACTCTATTCCTTACTACCTATTGGGTATAGTGTCGAAACTTAAGGTTGCTGTTAACACCGATATATATGAAAATAATTCACAAAAGAAAGTATCGAATCCACACTATCCGCTTTCAGGATTTTTTTATAACACAAAATAAATACTAAAAAAAATAAAATCTACAGTGACATCTTTAGATAGCATTTTAAAGCAAAACTCTGCCAATCTCGTTAAAATGGTCGGCCTACAACCCTCGGTCCCCTCATATCGCATGACGATCTGGAACTTGATCCCTGTCATTGAAAACTAATAAGCCTATGAGGTGAAACAAATTGGTAGATCTTAATTAAATTATTATCTTGATTTCTGATACTGTGTTTGTGTTCACTCGGTTTTGTTAGTTGTGGCAAATGTAATGATCCGTTAGAAATGTTTTGGGTTATTATAATTGTATTAGTCGATTCGGGTTTATTTATTAGTGAATATATAAATTAATATGCTATATAAAGTATTTATTGATTTGATTGCAATTTAAAGGGTCCATAATAGTTAAATATATAAAAAAGAAATTGTCGCTTGTTGTAATCGCTTTCTACTAACTAAATCACAAGGATTTACTAAAAAAAGCGGTTATATGGGCGGGTAGTTAAAAACAACCTTATTATTTATCTTATAGCATATATAAATAGTAAAATACGCAAGTTCGCGGTGTTTACTTCCGCTTTTACGAAATGTCTCGTATTTGGATAAAAAATGGACGACGGATTGTCTTGATACTAAGTCAGGTTCTATTAGGAAAAGGTTTGAAGTTACTTTACACTACTATGAAAGACAGTAATTCTTCATAACTATATGAAGCTCTATGTTTGATGATTGATTATATTAAAATGTACAAATCGAAAATTAGATACATATATAGATTTTGAGATTCTATGACTTGCGGCAAACCTAATTCAATTCAAATAAAAATTAAATTGATTATTTCAATATAAGTGAAAATTGTTTAATCATTATGTTTTTTAGATAAATAGATAAAGCAGCTTCAAACCGTAAAGCGATAATCCAGTACATAAAGGAATACAAAATTATTTCACACTTTCAGTTACTATACACATTTAATAAAGGCAAAAACTGTAGATAAGTTCTTCATTTTCTTCATATTTAAAGCCTTTACAAATATATAGCAAAAAAAAAACAACGTAGAGAGCAAAAAAAATCATACACACGCTATTAAAGCAGAGTTTTATTAGTGCTAACATAAAACTATTCAATGCTTTTCAATTACGCGTCGCCCGTAAAATGTTAGTACTACAGCACCTCGTAAAAGACACGGGAGTTTTATAGTACGTGATTACATATTGACACCTGAAACAAGTGAGGATGATGTAAACGTTCTTGTTATTAGATGTACGCTTTACGCCCTCACGCCTTTATACACTAAGTTCTCCGCTTTCCGCCGAATGCAAGGCATAGTTTGTGGCGGAACTTAACGCTGTACTTCGACGTACCAGGGCATGAAATGTAAATGACACAAAGTAGTCATCCCCCGAGTGGGATTTGAAATGAAAACATAATCATCACGATGACTTCTCCAATGATGTATACAACATATAGATATTCGTACACATTTAAATATATATTAAATTCAACGTATATAATAAATACCTCTTCAATAAACAGATTTTCTTACATTAAACGTGAAGCAAACTTCCTTTTAATTATTGATAGCTTGGGCAAGCACCTCACCTTGTGTTAACGAACAAAGTTCTGTGGTCATCCTAAATGCTAAGCTTTCAACAGCTTACACTACATTTTGTATGAGCGTCTCAAACTTTGGAGTTGGCAACTTAGATAGTATGTAGCGTCTTAATCATTTTAATTATATTTGTTAACACAAATATAATTATTATGACAGGTTAGTTTTAAAGGTATAAATATATTTTTTTATGTATATTAATATATTTTAATTATTTATATTATATTATGTTATATATGTTATTTTGATTATTCATATTATTTGAACATGACAGCGTCTGACTGTAAGCGTGATGGGTTGTGGATTCGATTCTCACTGGATGGAGTGATTATAATGAAATTATTTTCACTGCCTCGCTGTGGTAAGATTAAGTGCGGCGTTGGGTTCTGCCACTTAACACGCCTTCTATTCGCAATGTCTCGAATTCGGTGGAAAGCAAAGTACGAAGTGTCACGACACTAGGTACTTATTGTCTACCCTGCTATGCGGGATAAAAGCGTGTAGCTAAAATGTTTTTTTAATGTATTTCGGAAACTGGCAAATATAAGTTAGCAATTTTTATTATTCCCGTACATATTTATAAAAAAATATGTATACAGACACTATCCTATTATGTTTGTCGTGGATTCAAAATGAATACACTACCTTTGATTTGGTTGTGCTAATACCCACTAGACCAAGAGGCAATTTAAAGCAGGTTCACGTTTTATCTTGCAAATTAAGGTAGTCAGAGACAACTTAGTGTTAAGATACTGTGTTAACTACTTTCCTTTAGAAAGAGAGACATTACGTGTTGTGTGGTGAATGAATTCAACACCGAACTAATTTCATATCAGTTAAATTTATAATGACGTCTCTGAGTGCGGTAGAAAGACTAAATATCCCTTAACACTAGATACGGGTACCGCAACACTTTTAAAAAGTAAATTAATCAAACTATACTTACTGGTGCTTACCGTTCGTACACGAACATCCAAGTAAGTAACTCCATGCAGCGTTTGTAAGCGTTTTTAAACCGATTAACCACATGCTGGTCCACAGAGAAATGTAACTCAAAAGTTCTGTGAGCAAGTTTCTTAATTTCTTCACTTATATTGAGAGTGTTTCGCCAACTTAAACGTTTCAGCTTTGAAGGAAATAAAATTTGGAAGAAATTCTTAAGCCAAATATAAAACTTAACAAGAACTATATACTATGCAAACTACCCGGTAACAACTGTTGTCCGGAAGGAACTTAGTTCAAGTTGAAATTTTATATAATATTTATGATGAGTTGCTTTTTGTGAAATTTAAAATGTAAAGTTAAATATTTTTTACAATTTAATTTTTTATTATTTAATATTTTACTGAAGACATCGTTATACGCTACTGCATTTTTGATTTATGCATCTTCTATATATCTTAGTTCTTAGGCTTTTACTGACCGTGAAGTATTCGTTTTATAATGACAAAAAGTCAGACAGAAGCTAGTTTAGATTGAACAGCATGAAAATATAAAAAAATTACACCTATGGAGCTTAGAGATTCAGATTTAGAACTTTTTTAATCAGCTCTTTTTAAACTTTGCAAGTTCAGTTTTAATCTTATATTAAAGTAGAAAAGGTTAATGTTAATAAACATTTATATAAGATATATTCTCCATACATGATAAATTATATATAAAATGTATAATCCATAATTACGCCAAATTATCGCTTATTTTCTCAAAGCAGAGAGAAGAAACGAAAATTAATTAACTATATTTTTTTTACAATTTTCCAATTCTAAAGCAATCAGTGTTACTAGTATCCACGTTATGTTTGCCAGCCCCATCAAACAATAACCGTATAGGTTAATAGGTGACTCGTAGGTATACATTACACCATCGCCTCACCCTTGGCCCATATCAGAAAGGTGTAGGGTCAATAACAGAAGGTCAAATACTTGTCCGCCAGCAGGTACGGCGTGTTTGCGTTCCGCCAAGATTTGCACGTTTATAGCCTATAGCTTATACTGTATATTGTTTGGTACTTAATTTATTAGATTTGCTATGTTGGTTAGCTTGATTGATATTTGTTAGTAGAAAATATTAGTCAGTTATCTTAAGTTAATTTTGTGAAAGAGAATTGTAATGGGTCCCGGTTGGTGAATTTTTGGCTGTTTTCAGTGGTGTGTGTCCAATAAAGTAATTTTACAGCTTCACACTTAATCCCGCATTACAGGGTAGTCAGAAACCTAGTGTTAAGATACTCCATTGACTGCTTTCCGCCCGAAATCAAGAATGGAAGCGCCGAAATGAAAATATATTTTAAATATAATCATTCGCTCAAATAGAGATCTAACTCATATCTACGCAAGGAGGGTCTTACAAATTATAAATATGAAAATTTCACTTCAGGCCTTTAATTTAAACTCGTAAAGTATTTTCAGGAAACAAATCAACGACTTTATATTAAATATAAAAGTATTCAAATACAACATAAAAAGCCCCATAAAAACCGTCTTAAGAAAGATAAATTGTATAAGTAAATAATGGATGGAGGCGGACGCTGGAGCTATTGTTCTCTTTCAGCAAACTATTGGCGACGGGATGACAACTGACTAGTCACTGAAAACTGGTTTAGTAGTGAGTTATAGTTGTTTGAAGCGATATTTTATGATTCAGCATTTATAATGCCAACGTCTAAATGACAAAAAAGACGGAAGAAAATGGAATATTTGCATTCTGTATGTATTAAAAATATAAATACGACAGGGTTCTGTATTTATGTATTTTTGATGGACAAATTAATGTGATTTCGTTTAATAATTATATATATATATATATATATATATATATATATATATATATATATATATATATATATATAATGATATGTATTATATATTACACTATAAAATTATTGTTTCAGTAATAAAGTATTTGATTTTTGCGCGTCTTTATCTGACACTGTATTAATTATTAATAGCGTATATTTTGATATTTCAAAGTATATTTTGAAGTTCGAGTTTTTAATAATTTTCCTGATAGTAGAAAATGTACGCAATTAATCTAAGTGTTTATTTTTTAATTTTCTTCCCTAAGATCATTCTTTTTTTATCGCTAAGAAATGCATTTTACGCAGACCACACGTGAGTAGGGCAGATATCATCAGTGAACCTGATACTACCGACTAGAACCCATGCCATACTTTACAACACCTCCTTGGGACGGCCACCATCAAATTCAGGGTGCTCCGAGATTTCTTCAGTCCTAGGCCGACAATTCATACAAAATGAATTTATAACGAATTTCCAAATAAACCATTATTTCATAATTATTATTTAAAATAACCAACTTCGATAAGTAATAAATTCAGTTTGACAACTTTAACAATTCGACTTCGAACATAATCAAGTAGTTAGTGAGATGTGAGAGAATAAAGTTAATATTGCTATCATAAGCAATTACCGACTTGGCATTCTTGTCATAATTGCTGTTATTTATGCTGAAAATTTGTTTCTACAAGGCCGGTCGCGACGCAGTGGGGCACCGACTGTAAACTGGATCGGTCGTGGGTTCGATTCTCACTCGGGACAATGATTATATTTAAATGAATTTCACTTCCTTGCTCTGGTAAAGTAAAGTGCGTTGTTGCGTTCCACCACTCAGCATGCAATGTCTCGAATTCGGTAAAATGCGAAGTACGGAGCGTCTTGACACTAAGTACTTTAAGTCTACCCTGGTATGCGGGAAAAAAACGTGAAGCTAATCCAAATGTTATTACCTATTTAGAACAAGACTTAGTAGATTTCCAATTTAAATTATTACATAGTTTTTAAAATATCTCATACATTATAAACATTATCAAACTTCTAGTTTTCTGAGTATTATTTTTTTATTATATGAAGTATTAAAAAAAAAATATAATAATTTTAAATTAAAATCTTATTATTGTCCAGAAATTAAATACGACAAACAGCTATAAACCCAATGATATAAACTATGGTTTTCGACGAATATTTTCGTCGCAATATTGACCTACTTACAAAAATACGAGTTGAAAATTCGTCAGTTACAGTTGAACAAATACCACAAAGTAACGCATAACTTCGGTGAGCGGAAGTCGCACGAAATTCCCGACATATTTGCGATTCATCCGTTCCCCGTGAAATTATTTACAAATACATACTTGTTTCGAGATTTAGTTGCATTTAACTATATCGGATATAACTAAGCTGCGGCTTTAAATTTAGCTTCAAATTTTATCCCGCATACCATGGTAGTCGGAGATAACTTAGTGTCAAGTTATACCGTCACCCCGTTGACTCCTTTTTATCTGAAATCCAGATATTTCTTGCAGATTGGTTAACTCAGCGCCTCGCTTCGTCTTACTAGAGCGGAGAAATCACAGTCCCACTGTGCCATGATGGTCTTTGAAATATAGGAAGAATTTGCATGAAACATTTATAAGTGAAAGAATAATTATACGCAATATATTTTTAGACAATCGAAACTAAGACGGTACAATAATAAGTGTTAAAGCCAATAAATATTCATTTTTTTTAAATATTTAAAAAAAAATGTAACAGCGCTTAGGATATTCGATGATACTTTGATGGCTAGAGCTCTCAAAAGACGCAAAATAATAAACTCTTCTGAATTTAAAAGACGCAGTGTCTTAACTCTACCTACCTTCCTGTACACAAAAAAGTATAAATTTTTTTCAAAAACAGGTAAAAATTTCAAATAAAATACAAAATAAATAAGAACCATACGCCTTAACGACGAATCCCTAAATATCTTGGAGAGCAGCCGAACGTAAAAGGAAGCGGCAGTAACAGTTCTTCCGGTCGGCGCTTTACGCTTCTGAATTATGGATGCCCGAGGAAATCAACTTGGTTGATATTTTTCTAGTACCCTCTTAACCTAAGAGATATCGTTATAACATCGACTACTTAAAGTGATTAATTTTTATGTACAAGCCCATGTTATACCTTTTTCAGAGATATCAAAATTAATTGATTCTTCTAATAAATCTGTTATTTTTAGCTTCAAGCTGTTATCCCGCATAGCTGGATAGACAGGTAGTACTTAGTGTAAAGCCACTTCGTAATCCACTTTCCACCGCATTGCGTGTTGAGATGCGGAACTCAACATCGCGTTTCTTTTTACCAGGGCGAGGAAATGAAAAAAAAATTATAATCTTTTCCCCAAGTGGAAATCGAACCCACGACCGATCGCGTTTACAGTTAGACACTATCACACTGAGCCACGAAGGGCCACGATGTAAATTTTAATAAATTCAATTTTTAGTAAAAAGTTTATGAATTCTTTTATTGAAAAGTTTTTATTCTTTTATTGAAAAGTTACCGATATATCTAAATGCGATTCTTTTTTTTAAATTATAGACTATATATTTATTCTGAACGGATTTTTTTTAAATAATTATGACATGTCATATTATTTTTAACTATATTTTACATTATATGCATAGATAAAAAAAGACAAAATTATAGATAAAGGCTCTCCACCATTGACACAGATGACTATTAACATGTATAAAATTATTCCGTGTATTGCGACAGATTGCGTAAAATTTAGAAATATATCCATATATTCAAGAAAATACACACTTCAATAAAAGAATGGCAAAATGAGGAAAAGGTAAACTAAATTTCATAATATTTGAACGTAGGAGGTGCGGGTTTGAATCCCGCTGTGTTTTTTATACGTTTTTTTTAAAAAAAAGGTTTTTTGATACTTATTTACATACTCGCACCTACATAGATATATTCGTTTTCAATACTTTTGGTAATTTTATTCATATTAGTGATAATTAATCAAACACATTGATTAAAATTAATATAATTACGTAATGAATATCAATTATATAAATAATTATAGTTCATTATGCCGGCAAATTGGATATAGTTCTCAATTAGAATATAAACAGAACATATATGGAATTTAAACGATCGTTAGTGAATTAATTGAATAATTATTCCATTATTTCTTAGTATATACCTAAAAGAATGATGCTTTAATTTTTTAACAGCTTCACGCTTTATTTCGCGTAGCAGGGTAGTCAGAGACAAACTAGAGTCTAGACACTCCGTCGATTGCTTTTCATCCTCAATCGATACATTGTGTACTGAGTGGCGAACTCAATGCCGCACTTGTTTTGCTTACCAGAGCGAAATAATAAAGATAAATTTTCCGAGCAGGTATCGAACACACAATTAATAGCAGTTACAGACGCTGTTCCACTGCGCCACGAGGGCCGTTTTTAATTTTGCCCTATCATATTAAGCGTATTTGTCTATGCACGAAGGTTTTAGGTTCACTGATGTTTTTTTCATTCGCTTGTTATTTATATTTATAATATAGCTTGGTTAGATAAAATGTTAGGAATAACTTTTTAAAAGTCTATTGTTTGTGAAAAGAATAAAGTAGAGCCTATTTAGGGGTTGATTTCCTGCTAAATTCGACAGATTTGAAAATAATCAAGTTAATTATTAAATATTTTTTTTTAGCTTCACGCTTCTATCCCGTATAGCCGGGTAGACAGAAAGTACCTAGTGTCAACACACTCCGTACTTCGCTTTCCACTGAGTTCGAGAAATTGCGTGTTGTGTGGTGGAAGTCAACGCCGCACTTTGTCTTTTACCAGACCGAGGAAGTGAAAATAATTTAAAGATAATCACTTCCCCGAGTGAGAATCGAATCTACAACCGATCGCGCTTACAGTCAGACGCTGTCCCACTGCGCCACATAATAATCTACATAAATAATTAGAAAGAACCAGCAAATAAGTAATATTATTATAAAAACTAAAGGCAAAAGCCATTTAACTTTATAAAAGGGCTTCAGAAGAGCCTTTTATACTTGCATCCATTACAGCGTAATTGTTTTATGAGCGGCTGAAGGATTTCAGGTGCAGGCTTAAAGGAGTAACCGGCTAGCAATCGCAGGGATCAAATCTCAACAATACTCAGCCACTTGTCAACTCGTAATCTCACTCAAAACCCTCTCGGAACTGGTTTTAATCTCCACGGAGGAGTTCTAACAGGTTTATTGTAAGCGCTCCAGAAAATAGGAGTCGTTTTTCTCGTTAGGTCCCGCTAATAATGGTTTTGTTTCAATTAGACGGAGGTCCGCTGGTCATTGTTAACAAAAAAAAAGCTAAATCGCACTTACCGTTTGTGATGATTTTGCATAGAATCTTCATTAGTGAAAAATGTTTTTATGAAAATTTTTAAAGGACACACCGAGCAAAAGTTTCCTTCTGTAATGAATAAAATATTCAGAATCGGCTTCCCTATAAACTTTTACAAGCGGCTTTGCGAGTATTGCTTCTTGCAAATAAAATAGTCATTTTTATTATTTCCTTGAAAAAAAATACGAATGGAAGCGTTCAATATCTTAGATGTTTTCAAAGATTTCGGTTTCTGTGTTAGATTATATAAAGTAAAGAATTTTATGTTACGTTTACAGTATTGTTTTTGTATAGAATAGATATTGCAAATATTTAGGTCAAAAAGCTGCCTGTAAGCAATCTCTTTAACCATAAATTCGAGTTTAAATATTCCGTTTCTTCCTAGTTGCAATCTGAGGCAGGGTCCAAAAACAGGGTACAGCCTGTTGCCGCTCATTTGCATGCCCATTGATTATTCAATTCAACTACGCAAGTGGACATAGTGGAATTGATTTCGATGCTAATATAAATTATAATACTGCCTTCGTCTTACAAATGGTACGTCACAAATGTTGGTTTGTATGATTGATGCAAAACGGGTTAAAACGGTTTGGGATCATTCGGCTTTGGATGTTGATCGATCATTGTTTTGATGAATGGAACTTAAATATTTTGTATTAATTAAAAAGGGTGAAATCTAAATATTTCCTAGGAAAACAAAACAAACGCGTTAAACGTTTGGGACTCTGAATAAAGTTCAATGAATTGGTTGCGGTAAACTTCTGTTTGTACAAACAACATGTTTCCTTGTTATTATTAGATAAACTGAGCGTCGAGTTCCACGATACAGTACAGAATATTGAAATAAATTATAATATAATAAAAATAAAGTATGCAAATCGAAATTTTTTTCGGTTAAAATTATTACGGAAAACACTTAACTTTCAATTTTATACCTTACTAGTCACTCGTAACTTTATCACTATTATGAACTTTACGGTTAAAAAATCCCAGTGTCTATATATTCCTTAAGAAACCTAAATGTCAAATTTTAGCTTTCTATGACGAGGGTATCAGCTGTACAGTGTCAGTTATTCAGAAAGTAACAAATGAGTTATATACCACGATTAATAATATTTAGTTTTTATCATATTATAAAATTATATTTAGAAATATAGTAAATGTAACAAGAATAATTAAAATCAGCTTCAACTGCCATTACACGAACTAACTTCTAGTTTCAAAGTCTGTAAACAATAAAGACACAGCGAATAATGCCACCTTAATTGAAGACGGCATCTGTAGACAGACCAATCTTAGCACTTCAAGCTTTGCAATTTCTTTCATTTCATTACTGTTCCGGACGCGGAGGCGAGTGCAGGTGTCTACTATTAATTTATATTCGGACGTCGCTGGAGATTATGTTAAATAGAGTTTTCTTTTAACGAATTACCTCTCAGATATTGCCTTTGGGAGAATCTTTGTAAGAATATAGCAATTCTTTGAAAGAAAATTGGTTGGGATGCTCTTCGGCATATTCTATTCTTTGAGTTAGAGAATAACTAAAGGTTTTGTGTTCGAGTTTGTATATAGAAGTAGATAACATTGTCTTTATCAACGAAAATTAACGTATATCAAAATAAAGTACAAGATATTGATACATTGATAGATTGATAAATATTAACAGTAAAAGCTGTTAAAAGCTCCACACTATCAGAATTTACTAAAAGTGCTCTCCAATAAATGCATGTACATTAACAATCCTAATGTATGCAAAACCTTTCTATACAAAACTGGCGATCGTTTAGGTTCAAAAACAGTACAACTAATGTAGAACGCGGGTATTCAATTAACTGAATGGCTTAATAAATATCTATTTCCTTTATAAAACAAATTCGGTAGCGGAAACGGCAAATAGCATTTTATTCCGAGTCATTACAGTTTGATTTGGTGAATCCGAAGTTTGACGCAAGATACCGAAATCCCGGGATTTAGACGAAATAGAATGGGATCTGCTGTAACGTTATATCTCCAACACATATAATAAGATAGAAGGGTTTGTCTCTATAGTTTATAGTATTTAAATTAAGTTATCTTTATGTAGAGATTTATAGCTCACATTGATTAAATTTAATTAGAAATTAAATATATGCACAGTTTCGATTAATTTATGGGAATAATAGAATATTTACTTACCCAAATTATTAGTTAGTTATCGTTAACGATGCTAGTATCGCCGCTTACATAAATTACATATTTTGTAGAAGAAATATGATTTTCTTACCTGTAAAAGAAAGCAAAATGGTCAATGTTTTGTTTTTAAACATTAAAAAATTATTTGTATTATCTAAACGTAGCTTAAACAGCTTAGCGATAAGTGACAAGACTTTCCATTTTCCGCCTTCCTAACGACATTGCGCTTGGTCTAAGACTCATGAAACGCCATTAGCGGTACGTCTATATAAACGAGTATATGTCACACGTAGATTTAAAATGTATTAACATGTATGAAGATAAATTGCATAGAAAAGTAACTTAAATTTATGAAATAACTTAGATTCAAAAGCTTTTAAACTGTTTTTGTTATTTATATGAGTTAGATTTGCCCCATGCTCTGTCTCGCGTAGCAGAGTAGTTAGACATGGAGACGCACAATAGTACACTTAAGATACTCTGTTTGCCTCCTTCCGCCTTAATTTATGACATTAAGCGGTGGAACTCAACGCCGCAAACTCAATTCGGAATCGAACCCGCAGCAGCTTACGGTTAGTAATGTACAAATAAATTATAATTATCTTTGGCTATATGCAATAGGCTACTAAAATTTAGATTACGATTGTTCAGAGTTTTGTATTGGAAAAAGAATATATTAGGTGTAATTACGTGCATATGCAATCCTAAATCTAAAATGAATAAAATAAACCTTTCTTAAAACAGAGCACGGCGTTAAGTTCCGCCACTTAATGTCTTGAATATGGACAGAAAGAGCTCAAAGGAATGTTTTAACACTAAGTTCCCTTATATGTCAGACATAACCTTAATTCAGGAAAAAATCTACAAGTAAAAAGCGAAACCCGAATACAATAATGAAAACTAATTTAAAATTCAAATCGCAAGCGGTCAGTAAATAGTAATAGTTCCTTCTAATAATCCTTTCTTCAAATATTTCGACCAATCGCGTCGCAATATCGCGAATCGCATTTTTTCAATCACCACTCCAGCACGGAGGAATGGGCGGCTCATGAAAAATTTATGGGGCGAGGACGTTGGTTTCCAAAGGCACATAACAGACCGAACGACAGTAGTTTATGGCCGTCGGTCTAGCGCCAGTAAAACGCTTCCTGAGTTAGTGTAGGCCTCCGATAATGTTTATATCGCGTTGAATGTTTTCTTCTGGGTGTGCAATAACTTATATGTTAGGTTACAAGTCTTATCTTATTTAATTATGTATTGATGTTTTAATAAGATGTGTTGATAATTTGAACGTAAAGTTTGAAGGTCATGTACCAAATTTCTTTAACACCATGACTTCGGAGATCTCAGTAAAACTTATCTTGTTCTCAATTAACGGATGGGGACTTTGTGGATTCTCAAGACCAAGAAGAGATAAGGGATATGAAAATCAATGCCTAATAAAATAAATCTCCATATATAATACAATAGCGACATTCTCTGAGGTAAAATAAATCCATTAGACAGCGTTAAAAAATCTACATAGTTATATTTAAAAAAAATGAGAGAACAGAACTTAAAAATATAGAGTGCCAAGTAGCATTTTCAGCTAATATTTTAGCCCGTTATCGATAAAATTAAGCCAAAATAAAAGAACCAGCTCTCCCACCAATACGTAAACTGGGGACCAAAAACTTTAATCATACGTCAGCTTTTATGGCCAGAGAGTGAAGCGAAAATGAAAAATAGAATTCCCTTTTGAAAATAATGGACTGGGCAGCGAGTCTCTCGCAGGGTCGTTAGCAAAACTCGAAACTTGGATCGAACGTTTGTACGGAATTTCTAAATGATTAATGTACTTAATGTTTATGAAAGGCGCGTTCTGTGTTGCTTAAAGGCAGCGATATTGACGTTCGACTTTATGATGTTAAGACCGAGTCCAAAGGATCTCTATTGGGGCGAATTTTGGAGTTTTTTGACTTGGTTTGATTTGATTTATTTAAGTTAGTTAGAATTCTCATACATTTAATAGCAAAAAGAAAATATTCGCCTATTTGAAATATATTGTGTGGTGGGTGGTCTAGTTTGAGAAAGCTAAAATATTTCTTTTGACACACAGGAACAGGAATCGAACCCGTTGCATCTACAACTAACCTTAATTACCTTAAATAAGAGAATATTTTCTTTGAGTAGTTAGATTGTGATTAATTGCATATGATTAATATGAGTGCAAGAAATGAAAATAAATTTTTAATAAAATCATTCCCTCTCAGGAACTCACATAAATCAAACATATTTTTTAAAATCATGAAAAACAGCACCAACTGTTGTTTTATGCTTGTGTCATGATCTGTTACTTAACCTTTAAAGTTTGTCTATTTACAGTATAGTTTCTTCATTTTATAAAACATAATAGGTAACCCCCTGACATTTTCAGAATTTTGCATTTCATTGTCGTTGCAGTCAGAAAAAATTCCAAGACAAATTGTATTCTATTATAATAAGTACGTTAAATATATGCAAAAAATAAAAATTATTTGAACTTTTTTAGTTTAAAATGGCGAATTTATCTTTAAGCGGGAATCAAATTCACAATTACTATGTCATAATGATTTCAATAAATCAAAAACAATAAGATTTTAATAAATCAAAAATATAAATTTTGTTGACTAAAAGTACAGGTCACCAAGGTGAATGTGTTGCTTTTTGCAACAGGCGGTAGTATGTGTGTATTATTTCAGATCATTTGAAAGGAATCAATATTTAATTGTCCCCTTTTTATTTTTGTATGGTAGTCAAAGATAACTTAGTGTCAACTTACCCTGTTGATTGCTTTTGACGTCTTACCAATTGTTAAGGAGAAATTGACTTAAAGTATATTTTAAATATAATCATTTCTTGGATAGGAAATCGAACCTACAACCAATCCTGTTTACAATAAGACGATGTTTCACTTCAGTATAAAAAATCCAATATTCCTATGTTTTTTTTTAGCTTCACGCTTTTATCCCGCATAGCAGGGTAGACAGAAAGTACCTAGTGTCAAGACACTCCGCTTCTCTCTACTTCGCTTTCCACCGAGACATTTAAAATATATTCCTATATTACAAGAAGCTAATATCAAAACAAAGTGTTCGTATATACGGTAAATTAATCAAGCCAAGGATTACATTATACAGACAAGGTGTATTAGCGTGTGACGTTATCAATGTAATTCTCACATTAAAACGAAACTATCAAAGTAAGTAGGTGTTAAGGAAGATGTATTATAAAAAGATAATGGAGCGACAGTCCTTCTATAAATATCAATCATTCACTGAATTATTATTATGTAGTGCATTCTTTAGTTACTATTTATAGAATTGAAGGAAATATTAATAAAAAATGTCTAAACATTCGAACCTACGCCTTTTAGAAACCTTTATTTCTTGTGGAGAATTTAGAGGCAGCTGTATGTAGATCGCATGGATGGCTTAGTAGTAGCGAGTTCGAATTCCGATGCGTTCAAATTTTTAAACGTTTATTATTTTTTTATTCCAAGTGTGGAATTGAACAAACAACAAACACTTTGCAAGTAGTAAAATAAATAAGAGATCTACCCTATATTGAAGTTTTATATTCCACTACGCGGCGTTGAGTTCCGCCGTTCAACACGCAATTTTGTCGAATTCAGTGGAAAGCGAAGTACGGAGTGTCTTGGCACTACTTTCTGTCTACCCTGCTATACGGTTTAAAAGCGTGAAGCGTGAAGTGAAGTATAGTAACATCATAAAAGAAAGCATTTTATATTATAGCAACAAAACAATTATATCAACCACTCAGAATAACAAAGGGCATATCACACAATCTATCAAAGTTAGAAATTAATAAAACATCCTTTTGTGCGTATTACCAATTCAATTAACAAAGTATAAGCAGGTACCACTGTCGGTGACAGCTAATAGACTATTCAATGATAGAAATATTCATTGTAATAAGCGTCCAATCTAAAATTGAAGCTGGCTAAAACAAACACACAGGGACAAATTTCAAGTTAATTTGGACAAAACGCTACACAGTACACAGTATTGTTAATTATAGTACTAATTAAACTGAAATATATTTTCAGCAACTACAATATAGTGCGTAACAAGTGTGTCAATTTATGGTTACATATTTTGGATCATTGAGTGCAGTGGTATAGCGTCTTGATGGCAAACGCGATAGTTATAGGTTCAATACTAACTAAGGAGAGTTAGTTATACTTAAACTAGTCTCGTTCACTTACTTACTTGAGACAAAGTGCGGCGCAGTTCATCATACAGTGTCTCGATTTCTGGTGAAATGTCTGCCAGCAAGTAAAGAATACGCTGTTTTGATAATAAATTCTATCATAAATTCTATTCGAAAAAGTGTAAGGCTAAGGTTTTTTTATATTTATCTTCCTGCTGCAATTAATACAGATATGACAGTACCTGATTTGTTTGGTTTAGTTTTGTAGTGAGAAACTATACAACTGTCTAAATTGGAGTAGAGAGAAAAAAAAGACTTGATTTTTTTATTTCCTTTTGCTATTAAAACGGCGCAGAACTAATAAGCCAAGTTTAAAATTATATAAAAGCGGTAAAAGGTAAATTAAAAACTCATTGCAAGTAAACACCGCGCTCTATTTACGATTCAAGTTGTAAATATAAAAAAAAAACCAATCAAAAGCCCAAGCGCAGAAGTTTGTAGAATGGAATAAAAATAAAATAAAAAAATAATAGTGAACCGATAGCGGACATTAAAATATCGTAGAATTTCAAAGGCGACTTTAAAACCGATGGACGTATCGCTTAAGTCTTGCACGAAATGTGTTGGAAGGTTCAACAAGCTTGTAATGTCAAGCCGGCCATTGGGAAGCCATTTGAAAAGATATTCAGTCGAAATTTAGGTGTATATAATAAGGTGAATGGACCATCTCGTTAGTATTTTCCGTAAACATCAAAAAGCTATATGGTCTATATTATCTATTTGATTTTTTATGCATTAATTTATCAATATAAGTAGAAATCTTTTTTTTTACTTTCATGCTTTTATCCCGCATAGCAGGGTAGAGTGGAATACCTAGGGTCAAGACATTCTGTACGCAACTTTCCTCCGAACCTGACTACTGCGTGTTAAGTATAACACAGCTAAAAGACGCGACTTGTCTTACCACAACGACATACTAAAAATAATTAAAATAAAATCATTCCCCCGAATAGGAATCGAACTCACAACCGATCGCGTTTACAGTCCAACGCGGACAGCGTTCACAACCGATCTCAAGTAATAATTTTGTGTACATTCATTCCATGAAATATTGTAAATTTCGAGGTCAATTGATCTATGTATACATGAAGAGGTCTTTTATATCGGCCATTATGAAGACAAATTAAAAACGTGCGTTGTTTACGCACATCAATAATAAACGAAGCCAGATATAAATATCCATACAATACGTACGTAGTTTTCATTTATTAAAATCACGGGGGAAAAAAATTAATACTCGACCTACATAATACACGATACGGTTAGGCTCAAACACATTCTGAACGGCTAATGTGGGATATAAAATAATATATATAAAAATATATATACATATATATAAAAACACAAACACACATAATATTTTGTAATTATGTTTAAAAGTATTTCTACGTATGACCCATTTTGACATATTGTTGTGTGAGAATTAGGCCGTCCCGTTTGTACTGCACCGGTAATGGATAACTAACTACTGGTGAAATAACACTCGGGTATATGTTGCTTTAAATAATTACCTAATTAGTAATATTTTATGAAATTCTCGTTCTAGTTTATTTTTTTCATATTTGCTTTTTAATGTATAATTTATTTTTCACGTGTTAACTTTAAGAGGAGATAGTGGTTTATAGAGAGACTGATGTTAGCAGATTCATATCTGGTTGGAGAGCGTCTTACGGACAAGTGATATTGAACATCGGTAAATAAACTTGGTACCTTCTTGTTTTTATTTAGCTTCACGCTTTTATACGCATAGCAGAGTAGACAGAAAGTACCTAATATTAAGACACTCCGTACTCCGCTTTCCGTCGAATTGGAGACACTGCGTGTTGAGTGGTGAAACTCAACGCCGCGCTTTGTTACCAGGGTGACGAAACGAAAATTATTTTAATATAATCATTCCATCGATTGGGAATCGAACGAACGCCCTAAACGATCGTGTTTACAGTCAGACGCTGTCGCACTGCGCCACGACCGGCCTCAAGTAAATTTTCTATTATATTATTAAGTATATAAATATATCAAAATTGACTAACTTTTTCTAAAATAACTTAATAGTTGAAGATATTCAAAACGTTATCAAAAATCAATTTATTAATACTATTGTAATATGACACGATCTTTATTGGACAATATACAATGAATTATCGAAAACCTTTGAATAGAGTATAGACACGTAACAGAAATCATCATTATGTATAATAAAATTCGTATTCTTATAACCTGCTAACAACAATAAAAGATTCCATTCAAACCAATACGTTTACACAAAGAAAGTATCGGATATGTGGAAACTGTATAGATTATTTAACATTGGTGGCATCTTTAACTACATTAGAAGTGTTTATGATGTTAGGCTTAGGCTACTTGTGTTTATTGTGGATTTTATTAACCGATTTCAAAAAAGGGGACCCCCCTTTATTATTTAGAACTTTATTAGTTCGAAATATATATATATATATATATATAGTATGATAATGCATTTAGGCTTCCAATCAGATGTGCTTAATATCGTAAGTGTATGTTTGTATGTCTGTCCAAGAATTTCTCGAAAACTGAAAGTCGTATCGAAATTATTTTTTTTAAATTTAAGTTAGTTACTTCACCTTAAGGAAGCCTATGTTTTGAATAATTTATTTAATTGTTTTATGTTCCCTGCTGTCAAGGCAAAACGTGGCGTTGAATTAAGCTATGCAACACGCAATCGTTCAATTTTGGGTCGAAAATAAAGAACTAAGTGTCTCGATACAATGTTCTTTGCGACTAAGATGCTATGTCAAAATTGCGTGTTCAGATACTTTTTTTTTTCAGAAAACCAAACCTAGAAATTTAATATTTTTTTAGCTTCACGTTTTAATTCTGCATAGCAGGGTAGACAGAAAGTACCTAGTATCAAGACACTCCGTACTTCACTTTCCACCAAATTCGCGACATTGCGTGTTAAGCGGTGGAACTCAACGCCGCACTTTGTCTTACCAGAGGGAGAAAGTGAAAATATTTACAAACTTGGACGTCAATTAAATCTCATTTTTTATCAGCAAAGACTTGAAACTTGTATATTATATTCTTTATATTGAACTTGGCTGCATTATTCACATTTATATATTAATTGAATGCATTTTTGGGTTATGAAAGTATGTATATAGAAGTATCCAAGAAGTTATTTAAGAATCAAAACTCACGCTTGTATTAAATTTGATATATTTATAACATAATAAAGGAATATGGTGAACAAAAAATTGATAACCGATTTATATGTACAGACGGGAGGGGTGTCTAATGTAATCGCAGTAACGCCATTGTGTGGACGGTTTTTGTGGCGATAATCGAATAATAAATGCGCCCTTCTAGCGGGTCCTTCTGCTATTGCTGTTCATAAACTTTGTATATTTAAAATATAATATAACTTTATATATTATATGAGTATTACGAATATTTTTGACTTAAAACGTGGTTTTAATATGATTTTATGTAAGAAAAATTTCAGTTTAGTTCATTTTTAAGGATAACATACGGTAGAAAATTGCGACAAACATACTCACATATAGTGTGCTATATGTACCAAGAAGGAGCAAACAAATAATATTTTTTTTTATAATTTATAAGAAATACTTAATAAAATAATCATTAAAATCATGCCGCGGATTTTATTCATTAACAGATTTACTAACTATAACAGATTTTGTATAAAGATATTTGTGCAGTGGGATAGCGTCTGCTGTAAATGCGATCGGTTGTGGGTTTGATTCCCACTCGGGGGAGTGATTAGATTTATTTTTATTCATGTTAATTGCTCTGGCAAGGTAAAGTGTGGCGTTGAGTTCCGCCGCTCAATACACAATGTTTCGAACTCGGCGGAAAGTGGAGTACGAACGGAGAAGAACTTGTCTTGACACTAGGTTTTTCCAGTCTACCCTGATATGCATCCCGCATATTAGTACGAAAACAATGCTTTCTTTGACTTGGTCAATATACAAAAAAATAGCTTAACAAAATTTATGAATATGTTCTGTCACTTCTGATATTAGAATATACAAGTGAAATATATTAAAATTAAATTAAATTAAATAATAATAATAATAACGATAGGATTACAAAACTAGGTAGCAAATAGGTAGCGAAAACAACCTACTATTCGAAAATCAACGGAAAAAAGTTATACAGGCTTAATGCCTAAAGGAAGGCAAATCATACTGAGGAAGGAGGGTTAGTGTTGTCTAATAATATTATTATTTAAATGACTTCCTTTAAAATATAATTATTAAGATCAAATTACATCCAATCTTTGACATTGACAAGACATTGGACATCCAATGTTATCTATTTATAAATAATTTTATAATTCTTATTTATTCGCTAACAGTACATAATAATATAGAGTAATAGTACAGTACACGGGGGCTGGTCGTTGCGCAGCGTCTAACTGTAAACGAGACCGGTTGTGGGTTCAATCCCCAGTCGGGGGAGTTATTATATTTAAATTTATTTTCACTTCCTCGCTCTGGTAAGATAAAGTACATCATTGAGTTCCGACCACTCAACAAGCAATGTCTTGAATTCGGTGGAAAGCGAAGTACGGAATACCACTGGGGACTTTCTGAAACTAGGGACTTTCTGATTACCCTGCCATGCAGGATAATCAGTGTGAATCTAAAAAAATAACTTTAGGGTAATTTAATTCGTTTGCAAAACAATACAGCCTTGCCATTGTAGAAATGAATTCCTTAGTTTTTTCGCTTAACTAAATTGTCCTATCGGCATTTACGGCTTTATTTTTATATGGCTATTTGAAGATTATCGGATGAGATCGGTTATTTATGTTTTAGATCCTCGTAAATAGAGGGTTTGGAGCGCCAAAGGGACTTGGTAATGATAATGAATAGATACACTTACATACATGGTATCTGTTTTAAAAATTATTTAAAGCATTTTAGTTAAGAACTGAAGAAGAAGAGCCATATATATATATATATATATATATATATATATATATATATATATATATATATATATATATATATATATATATGTGTGTGTGTATACATGAGATAGTGATTCACATTATTAAAACAAAGCGCGTCGTTGAATTGTGCCGTTCAACACGTAGTATTTTGAATTCGGTGGAAAGTGGAGTACGGAGTTTATTAACACTATTTACTAGGTACTTAATATCTATGCTGCTATACGGGTTGAAGCTAAAAATACAAACCCCTTTACAAGTCCCTTAGTACCTGACAGATGGACATAGAAAGCTAAATTTAGCATATATGTACATATGTAGTTCCCTGGGGACAGTAGGTCAGTATTAACAGAAGATTTCATAGAATTCCTGTGAGGTATTTTACCGGAAAGATATAATAAGAATAGAACATTCATAAATATCTTACAATTTTTGTGTTTCTCAACACAATAAGAATTCATTTTTAAAAACGTAGACAAATTTGAATGCAACGGGATTCAAACTTCCGCTCGCTTGGACGGTTTCCAAGAAGCGCGGGTTCGAATCCCGTTGTGTTCAACATTTTTATACTTTTTTCAAAAATGTTTTCTAAACGTTCATTAACTTGCACCGTATTTTTTTAAAGTTTAAAGTTTAAAATCTGAACTATATTTAGAGTTCAAAATCTATATTTTTTTAGCTTCACGCTTTTTAAGTGTGGAGTGGTAGAACTCAACGCCGCATTTTGTCTTATCAGAGCGAGAAATAATTTTAAATATAATGACTTCCCCGAGTGGGGATCGAACCCACAAACGATCGCGTTTACAATTAGACGCTGTCCCACTGCGCCATGACGCTCCTATACATGTGTAACTTACAATCTACATGTAACTTAATATACTTTAATTCTAAAACTATTAAGTTTAAGAAATACATCCATTAATAGCAATATTTGTGTTGCACTCAGCCATGTATAAACTCGGCGTGTAATGGAAAGCTTGTGTAAACATACTCCTTTTTTGTAACGTAAATATATTTGCCGATAGTGTATGAACGATTATTGAAACTTACTTACGAGATATTTAGTATGCTTTTAAGCCGTTTACTTTTACAAAATATTTTAGTATCATTTATTTTGATCTGTATGGTGAATTATGAATTATTTTAATTTTTGGAGCGTTTGGACGGTATCCAAGAGGCGCGGGTTCGAATCCCGCTGCGTTCAGATTTTTATACGTTTTTTCAAAAATATTTTCTAATGCTAAGTGTGGAATAACACTTTAAAAATAGTGAATATTTTAATTTTTAGGAAACGAAAGATGTAAACGTAAGGATGCAAGCATACTGTTCAGAATTGAGCTAAATTGATTTATTTATTGGTTTATCACATAAATATTGTGTATCAAACAGTGTTGTGAATTAAAATTAGAACATATATTAAAAAAAGGAAATACATTTTTTTAATATTTTTTGAATTTACAAACCAATGACTTATATATAATTAATAGTAACTATTATCTAATATATATTTATATTTTACATTATTTTACGCTTGATTTGGTTCAAAAAATTAACAATTCCAATGTAAAGGTAAAAATCTGTAATATTTGATATAAACAAGCAGAAAATGGATAAGATAATAGACAAACAGTCCCTATGCAATGTGATGTGTATTTATTGAAAACTTAAAATAAAATCACAACAAGTCATAAATTTTTACTTTGTTGTGCTTTTTCCCTATTCTTATTTTTTTTGAGTTTCACGCTTTTTCATCCCGCATAGCAGGATAGACAGAAAGTATAGTAAATTATATAATAATAATATTTTTGGAGAATAGCATTGGAGGCTGCAAAAAACAGCAACGAGGTGACGTAAATAATACGTGTGAATTTGATTTCTAAAGGCATCAACGTTATCTGACACCCTAATATATACAATAGTAAAAGTAAAATAACAATACAGGCTCCACACGTGGGTTCTATAGATCGATAATCCCTGGAGTAGTATGAAATTGATGCTATTATATTGACATCCGACAGTCGTCGCGTTGTATGAGATAGTGATTTATATGAGTATTGATTATTTTTAAGGAGCCTTTGTTTACAAACAAAAGGGAATTCTTACAAGGATATTATGGGAAATGATTTTCTTACTGTTTTAGCGTTATATGGAGTTTGCGGAGAAAGAACACATCGGTCTTTGTATCTGTATATTTTAAAGATATTACTTATAAATGAAACTATTATAATGGTTTAATTGAGTTTATTTTGGTATTCGAAAATATATTTTTGGAAGCCCGACGTTTTATACACTTTACCTTTATCTGTAATTTAAAATTGTCTTTTTTAAAATGAGTAAAAATCGTGTAAGTCAAACTGAGACAGCGTCTGACTGTAAACGCGATTGATTGTGGGTTCGATTCCCACTCGGGGGAGTGATTATGTTTAAATTGATTTCACTTCTTTGCCCTGATAAGACAAAGTGCGGCGTTAAGTTTTACAACTCAACAAGCAATGTCACGAATTCACACAGAGTGTCTTTACATAAGGTACTTTCTGTCTATAAAAAAATTACCTATCCAGACCTAAGAAATGAAAACAAACTATAAATAAGAATTATGAGTAAAATAATACTTTTGCAGATAATGTTGATAACGCAAATTAAGTAAATAAAATTAAATTTTAACTAGAATGTATTTAAAGTTATTTCATTCCTGTAGTGCATTTTATATTTATTGCTTCCTTACTTCAAATAACCTTTTCAGATTTCTATTTTATGATTAAGTAGATTTTTCTTTCTTTGTATAAGTTAATATTAGAATACTTTTCATGCGATAACATAGTCGAGTAATTATCTAAAAAAAGTAACACATCATTGGTTATTTCTTTGGAATTAGTATAATATCAGGCTGAAGCTTACTTTAATATCTATCTTAAGCAATACTGCCGTCATGTGTTTAGTTCTGATATGTAAATAAATGAACTCACCTATAAATCCTATACCAACATTATTTCTAATTTTGCCGTCTTAAACTTCATCAAGTCAATGATTTTTCTTTATTTTCATATATTTTGAGGCATAATTGTTTTTATTAATTCAGAAATTTATTTCATATTACTACACGCAGGTTAAATTCAAACATTTTTTACTAATTAAATATATATACACATAATATTATAGCAACTTACAGAAAATATATCCAAAAATTCGACATTTTCATACAAAATTACCTAATAAATTTCTAAAAATATATAATTTAACGGCGTCGTTCGTATGCGGTTAACACTAACAACTAACAATACAGGCAGTCCGTGATCAATATTAGCGGGACGAGATCCCGGGGGACTCGTGTGAAATCGATGCTTTTATCACGCGAGTGTCCACGTGGCGGCGGGGATTGCCAAAAATAAATAAATCAATCACTATTAAGCATATTTACTGATGTTATTTTATGTTGGTTATATTCTGTGTATTTATATGATAGGTTAGAAGTTACAATGAAATACAATAATAAAAAGACACTGGGGCACTGCAACTGTAAGCAAGAATTTGTTATGAATTTGGTCCCAAATAAGGACCCTATAAAATCAATAAAAGTATTGAAATCATTATCATTTCTCTGTCCTGGTAAGACAGTGCCTATTCCATGTGTATACCAGTGTATACATGTGTTTAAAAATTCGCTTAATTTTGAAATCCGGAGAGGAGAACGAAGGGATTTATTCAATTTGTTTTTTAGGGAATTATTAGGGGATTATTTTAATATATTTTATAAAAAATCCTTTGACAGTTTATGCCGCATAACAGGTAGTCGGAGAGAAGCCAATAACACAAAGCACACCGTTCACTGTTTGCTATAAATATATTGCGTCTTAATCAATACCATCTTAGTCTTGTTAACATGAATTATCATATAGTGTTTAAAACGCCTGATATTCAAAATGTATTTACGAATACCAATTGACAAAACCGTATAAAATACTTTAATTTAAAATAATAAAGTCATTATAAAAGAAAAGAACCTATGACTTCTGTTTTAAAATCAAACTTGTACCTCGTGCTACTGCGTTATTCGTTAATAATCGCAATTTGAAATGCTTTGAGTATCATGGGGTTGGAATACGGGGGATTATATGAATTGCCACCTAAAATCTAAAGCTGTCTCGTAATGTTAAGGTATATGAGAAGGCATTTTAAACACAGATGATATTTAGCAAATATACGTCTCCAAAAGAGGCCGAAGCTGCACAATGTGTGTTAGAATAGAAAAAATTTTTTTTTTAGAAAACGTACAAAAATTTGAATGCGTGAATCGCAATAAACGATTATTGGAAGACGTCCTTTCATTCTAACCGCTAAGCCATACGTTCTTACACTTTAAGATAGATACTAAGAAAATCTTTACTAATTGTTTTATACTTTGGTTGTGGTAAGAAATTAAAATATTTATTATTATTACTACATAATTTTAACACTAGCCTCTCTCTCTCTTTTTAGTTTGCCATACGCAGATGTATGAAAAAAGAAAAATCAGTCCACTTATATGACATTTTGACTCGATTTTCAATGAATGACTATATAAAGAACTATTATACTATTATAAAGGTAAGTATAATAGGGCATGTGTTATATAAATTATTAAAAAATAATAATCCATTTTGCATGAATGCAAACAATATTCTAGAGGTAACCAGATAATGGGCACAATTTTCTTTATAATGTTGAGGGGCCATGGTAAGCGCACTTCGACAATGCATGACTGTACGTTTATAGTTGCGATTGATTGTGGGTTCGATTCCCACCCGGGGATATGATTATATTTAAGATTTTCTGCTCTGGTAAGACAAAGCGTGGTGTTGAATTTACCACCCAATACGCAATGTCTCGATTCTGGGCTGGAATCAGTCGAAGGAGTCTTGATACTTGGTTGCCTCTGACTATCCTGATATGTGGTATAAAGCGTTATCAAATTTAAGATCATATTGTGCTAGGCAGCAGTATTATTGTACTTTGTCTAATAGACAAACACTTTGATTTGAACCCTTACACTCATAGGTATAGTAAAGAGACTCGTTACACTATGATACAAGTTTGTATTTAACTTTTGTAATGTAAATATATTTCTTAAACAGAGCTAGAGTCTTGTTAAGTGAAAGGTCAGATTCCAAGCCCTTTAAAACGTGGTCGACAGTTCTATAATCGCTTATGACCTGTGATGTTTCCTATGAATTTGCATTTACAATAAATTCAGCCTGCGTACTTATGTAGGCATAGATATACTTATAAGATTATTTTGAAGTGAATATTGAGTTCAATTCCTGTATGGAGAAATTTCATACAGATTATTAATTTCCTACCTTTTTTTACAATTTCACACTTCGCGATATAGCAGAGTAGTTAGAGTTGACTGTTGAAAATTACTTAATGTAGATGCTCCAGAAAGTTGATTTTAGTCATATTTCAAATATAATAAAGACATTTGTTTACATTGGCTGTGTTTTATCAATTCATCAAAAATACCTACATATTTTAGATTACTTAATGACATCATTACCTATTAATTAAATTAATCATATATGTAAAACAAGTGGTATTCTTTGAAGTTTAATTATGGTTCTTGTTTGTTTGTATCCTTCATGTTTTTAAATTAAAAAAATAAAAGAAAGAATTAACTATAGAATAGATATGTATGATGAAATCGATTTTTTAAAATTGTATTTTCAATTTTCTACTAAGCAATTCCTTTATTTTATAATTTAAAGTAATATATATATATATATATATATATAATAATAATATATATATATATATATATATATATATATATATATATATATAATTTAAAATTTTCTACTACGTAGGCTAAACACGGCTTCAATTAAACTGGATCACACTATTTATTTATAAACGCAAACAAAAGGAAAACATTGCTTATTTAATATAAATGCGACCCTGTCAATAACTTACAAAGGCTAATACAAAATGCATTGAATCGATCCTCATAGAATGGGCTCCCAGTACGGTCGTGGACTCAACACTTTTCGATTGTACGTCTGTGAGAAATTGACATGTAGAATTGTATGAAAGCTATCGTTATGGAGCTATAGCGAGTCGTGGTCAAAGAGCTCGGTCAGGAAAGTTGCTCACTGGTAGTAATAAGTCGGTAAATCAGTATTCCTTTTACATATATATTACTTTTATAATTTGATTTTTATTTAAAAGTGTCATAAAATTAAATAAATTAATTTTAATGTTCAACTGTATTGTAATATATTAAAATGTTTGTTTCCATAGAATGGTTATACGCTTGCCTTCAAATCTCACTCGATCGTACATTGATAAGATAACAATTATTTTTATTATATTATTGAAATGATTTATTAATAAGCTATATAAGAGATATTTATACATGTTCTATAGCAGAAACATATGCTGGGACACTCGCATCCACGCTCTCTACCTAACCAAATATTTTAAATACAGAAGAAGCAAAGTAATACTTAATGTAAAACTCTTCATGTAAAGAACAAGAGCTTTTTATTGCAAATAAATTAAGCCTTCCAATTGTGTTTAAGAACCACAAAAACGCATTTCAATTGAACTAGTCATTCAAATAAGGGTTATATAAGAGGGTTAGCGCCCTTTAGCAAAGCAACGTCATGCTATACGCGATTTAACACGAATAAGTAATGTTAAATTACATAGAGATGTACCTTTTAATTACATTCTGAGTAAATTGTATTGAAATTGGTAATTGGTTGATGAAAGCTTGAATTAGTCAAATAATATATAATACTAAAAACGAGGTCGGTCGTCGCGGAGTGGGACAGCGCCTGACTGTAAACGCAATAGGTTGGGGGTTCGATTTCCACTCGGGGGGGTGATTTTATTTAAAATTATTTTCACTTTCTCACTCTGGTAAGACAAAGTGCGGGGTTGAGTTACACCACTCAACGCGCGATATCTCGAATTCAGTGGAAAGCGTAGTACGGAGTGTCTTGATACTAGGTACTTTTTATTTACCCTACTATGCGGCACAAAAGCAAGAAGCTAAATAAACGTAAGACTCTATAAGAGAAAATGCTTTAAGGGGATTATTTATAAAATGTTTCATATTATTTAGCTTTACGTAATTCTGATAATTTGCAGTAATCGAATATTTTTAATCGATTCCGAAGTAAATAATATAAGCCAATTTTATTTAAAATTAATTGAACCATTTCTTTTCACATTATTACAATATATTTTCGAATATCACATATTTAGGAATATTTTACAAAGTATTTCAAGTAACATAAGGTATCCAGTTGATCCTCTATTCTCTAAGACAAATCCTTTCTTACAAACACTTCATCTCAAAGAGGAGATTACGTCAGAATTTGTGTAAACTAAAAACTGGCTGCCGTAGTTAAGCTATTGCTTAGTACGGGATTACCGCGCTTATCAGTCGCGGCCGCTTGCTTTTTTATACTCTTGGTTTTAATTAAAGTTCACTTAAAATGGGACTAAGGTTGTGTTTAAATGGATTTATCTACATTTTAGTTTTCTTTTATTGGAAATATAAGAATGAATTAACATTTTAAATGAAACTATTTTAACCGGATTAATCGCGTATATTTTGGTATTCGAAAATACATTTTGGACACCTGATACCTGTGACCACGGACTACTGTAAAGTGTTCGAAACGTCAGGTGTCCAAAATGTATTTTCGAATACCAAAATATACGCGAATAATCCGGTTAAAATAATTTCATTTAAAATGTATAAAAATCGCTAAAATCAAAGGTTTTATTAAATGAATTAACATCTTATTTCTTTATAATTATATTTATATACTAGCTGCTCGTCTGTTTAATAGATAATTCTAAAAGATGATAATTATTTAATTACAATTTATTAGTTAAATTCAATTTAATATGTTTATTTCTGAATATCTTATTTCGAACATTTCTTTACTACTATTTTTTATTTATTTTTTAATTTTATCAAATTAATTTATCGATTTAATCATTAAATACTTATATTTTTTAGCAATTCAGTACATGACAGGAAGAGCTGTTTAATGTATAAATAGATTATAGAGCATCGTAGCACTGTGGAGTAGACACATATGGTGTCGATTTCGGGCAAAAAACGGAGAACGAAGTGTCTTGACACTAAGTTCTCTTTATCTGGCTATTCTTTGGGGACAAGCAAGAAGCTGTAATATTGCATTAGTATCATTTTTTTAATTTAATATATAGGCGTCTGAGTAATACAATTTTAAAGTAATTGACCTTTTTCAATGAATTCATTTCCTCGCTCTGGTAAGAGAAAGTGCGGCATTGAATACCACCACTCAACATGTAATGTCTCGAATTGGATAGAAAGCGAAGTACGGAGTGTCTTGATACTAGGTACTATGATGGTGCCACTACACCACGACCGATCTCCGGTTCGGTTAGTTATTTAGTTAATTACTTATTTATCTGGTATTCTAAACGGAAACAAAATCGATTACAGAATAATATATCACCAGCTAATCTCTATATACTTTTCGTTTACTCAAAATAAGTAAGGGATACGTAAAAAAAGGGGAAAAAATTGTAATTGCACTAAAAAGGCAAGTGTTCTTTCTATCGCAATACGATCAACGTTAGAGAAGGCAGCTGCGTTCCCTAAATTACGACTCGCTTACCCGTAACGAAGGGCTAAAGCTGAGGACCGATGTATAAGTTGGGTATTGGCTGCTCCAATAGTAATAATAGTCAATAGTCGGAGTGCCATGTCGATAGCGTCGAATCTTTAATATATTGATATCTATTGATGTTTATGACTCTAGTATAGATAATTATTTATACAAGATATATCTAGGTTTTTCTGCCTCTCCGTACACGGCTTTCCGCCAAATTCCAGATATTGCGTGTTGAGTGACGGAACTCAACGTTTTTATCTTATCACGGGACACGGTGATGCGTTCAAAACGTGAGTTTCTTAATTAAAAAAAATATCATAATATAGAATTAAATGTCATTAAAACTTAAAAAAAATTAACCCAATTGCAGTTAAAAATAAAACTTTAAAATCTGCCATTTTCTTTTTTTTTCAGTAATTTTATATATTCCCTGACACTCGTGCTCTTAAGACAATTCTAACAACCTACAAGGGAACAAAGAAACGGACATACATACTTACAAAAGCAGTAAAAAATAACCCTCGTTTTGGTAGTTGGGTAAAAATAAGAAAATGATATCATAGTATAAGCAGCAATTGTACACCGGTCTTTATTTCGATAGATAAAAAGATACCGAAATTGACAGTTTAATCTCGTACCGGCTCGCGGATGGGGTTGCAATGTGCAATGGAGGAGGAAAATCTTTTTCACTCGATTGGAACAGCATTTGTCCTTGATGAATGGTATGGAGGTCGGCCAGTAAAATGTATTTATTATATTATGTTTTATAGGTTATAGGAGGCAATGGAGACGGAATGGGGCTTCCGACTGTACGATTACTTGCGAGTTGTATTCCCACTCCATAGTACTAGTGGTACAGATAGTACTTGCTTATATTTAAGTAATTATCATTTCTACGTTATGGTTAAATCAAAAGTGGCGTTAATTGTCAATTAAACTTTTAATATGTTTTGCAGTATATCGATTTTGGACAAAAACTAACGAATGGAATGATTTGATATTAGGTTCTATCTGATTACGTTGATTTGTGGGCAAGAAGGAGCAAAATTATTGAGAGAAATGACTATAATATTGGAATTTTTTACATTTCTGGTCTGGCGAGCTGCACGCGGCGTTATATTCCGCCTCTCACAGTTTATTGTGCGTTTCAAGCTTTAGAGTTCGAAATAAAGCGTGAAGCTGTATTTGAACCAAATTTAACTATAATAATATAAAATTATTAGTAAATACCTTTATAAATGGCTTTCAGTTCCACTAGCAGACATTTCGATATAACCCAAAATAATTTGAACAATCCGTAAAGTAAATTAAGACATTTCGCGTTATTAGTATCTTTTATTACAAATATTGTACTGACATTACGAATCGACCTTTCAGCCTATAGCGAAAGTTAACCTACATAGCATTCCATTGTATTCAAACAAATTGATCGTAAATTTTATCAGATCGCAATTGTATGAATCTGTTATGAGTGTAAGCTATCAGTGCAACTATAAACAACTGCTAATATTTTAATCGGTTTAAGTAGATAGGTTTACATATATATTTTGCAATGATTTAGCTGTACTTTAGTAGAGGTATAGTTGGTTGAATGCGGTGTTTAACACCGTGCGTTGTCTTATCAGAGATAAATGAACATGGTTTAAGCATTTCCCTGAATCAAGACCATAACTATCGCGTCTTTAAACATTTTTTGATATAAAATAGTAACATTAAATAAATAAGAAGGGAAAAGCTTTTAATTAAACTATTGAGAAATTGTAGGGCAAGTTATTAATTCAATTTCAGTTTCAGTGTAAAAAATAAAATTGGAAAGCTATGAAACAATTTAGAAAGTCTATTTTGAGTGTTTAGTCGTTGCCTTTGAGAATATTATTTTAAATTAAAGAAATAATAAATGAAAATCAAAAGAAATTATATTTTTTACCAACAGCCTACTCGCGGCTTCGCCTGTGGCAATTGAAATATTATTTCGAGATCTTGCGTGTTGAGTGGTGGAACTGAACGCTGCACTTTGTCTTACCAGAGCGAGGAAGTGAAAATAATTTAAATATAATTGGGGATCGAAACCACAACCGAACGCGTTTACAGTCAGACGTTGCCCCACTGCGCCACGACCGGCCTCGAATTCAGTGAAAAAATATTTCGTTTTGCATAAATTACTTAAATTACTGAGAGAACTGTGTCATTGCTGGCAATGAAAGACTAATTATCATGCTAAGGTACCAAAACTGACTGCTAGTGCGAATCGGCCTTAACGATGATGTTTGATTAAAGAAAATATAGTGATTGCCATTTGTCTGTCAGTATCATTTAACATAATACTCGATAATTCCATTTTTGCATATATATGTCGAAGACTCGAAATCTTTTGTTTTATAATTCAGATAAGGTTGCAATCGGGTATCTCGCCTTGATAAAGTTAATATTATACAAACACATACTTGTTACATTTTTTGCGCTTTCTCACATACAAGAGGTTAGTCAGACATACCGTCGTGGCGCAATGGGACAGCGCCTAAATGTAAACGCGATCGGTAGTGGGTTCAGTTCGCACTCGGGGGATGGATTATATTTGAATTATTTTCATTACATCGCTCTGGTAAAACAAAGCGCGCCATTGAGTTTCGCTACTCAACACGCAATGCCTCAAATTCGGCGGAAAATCGGAGTACGGACACTAGATACTTCCTATCTATCCTGCTGTGCGTGATAAAAGCGTGAAGAGACGACCCAGTGTTTAAATACTCTGTTTAGACAGGCCTTGTTTTTTCAGCTTCACGCTTTATCCCTAGCGTGGTAGTCAGCTACGGTCCCCGCTTACCTTTTCGTCGCCTCGTCCATAGCCATTATCCTCCTCATACATGCCCTTTGGGGAGTCCTCGTTCTTTTTACGTGACCTTCCTCCAGTATCGTCGATACTGTGTATTCGAAGGTCTACCAAGGTCTCCTCCGACCTCTCCTACCACTCACCTTGGCTTCATAAATCTTTCTTACCATTCTTTCATCACTCACGCAGTCACGCAGTCCTTGTAATATTCCAATAACAATTTTACATATAAACAAATATAACTTATAGTAATTTTAAATGACAAAACGCATTTACGTTCAATGTAACTTGTGGAAATATTATTCATAATAAAGCATCAGTTGTATTTAGGGCGGATCGGTCGATGAATGGATTGATTATGACGGTATTATGCGAGCCCAATCAAACCCACTGTGCTCACATCTGCTTTATGTTTGTTAGCAGCCATTGACCTAATAAAAATATGTTTTTGTAATAACTCTCCTATGCTATTATTATGTGGAAATTTTAAAAATATACTTTTAAAGATTGAAATACCGAATAAAATTCTGTAAGGAAAGCAAAGACACACTTCGGCGTTGAGTTCCGTCACAGAACATAGAATGTTTCCAAATCGGCCGGAAACTGGACAATGCAGTGTCTTGGCTTAAACATTCAGCTCCTCCTTATCCTGCTATGGGGAAAGAACGTGACTTTGTTAAGAAAATCACTACACTTTCTGTACTTATTGTACATAAAAAAAATTATAATGTTAATTAATATAAGTTACTTATTTTGCCTTTCTTAACACCAAATTTTAAATTTTTTCATATTTTTATATAAAACATAGAATAAAAATAAGTTATAAGAAGCGTTTAAGAATATCGACGGTGGATATAAAACGCATGGCTTAGGTGGCCATTCGCTTGGGCGGTTTCCAAGAGGCGCAGGTTCGAATCCTTTTTTAAAGTTTTCTCTTTAAAAAAACGATTCGAACCTGCGTCTAGTAAAAGTAAAACATTAGATATATATTACTACCAATAATAAATATATTCGGATTAATGCTTTTCAATAATGAACTCTTGTTCGTATTATGTTGTCGTTTAATTATGCAATGGAGAAAGGTATCTCTGGCTTCCTTCACAAAGATCTGAAGATAAATTTATGGACCGGTTGTAACAACATACATCTCAGACTTTAAAGCTTCTTACAGTCGAATATTCAAAAATAGGCAATGTTAAATTAAAAATATGAATGGAATTCGAATTTACATCTCTTCAAGTCATTCAAGTACTCTGATCATAAAATATAATATTATTTTATCATGTTTTGAAATATACATTTATTATTTACTAATGCTTCACTGCTTCCTTCGAGTTATGTTTAGTGGCGGAACTCAACGCCGTGATTTGTCTTAACAGACCGCTCTGGTGAAACAAATTGAATCTACAACCAATCCCGTATACAGTCAGGTGCTATTTCACTGCACACCAAAGGCCTCTTATTAGGAGAACGTGTATGTTAATGCATTTAGTTCTGCCATGTAACGTAACGTATAAAGGCAGTACTATGTTATATTTAGTATGCGTCCAGTACTCTAGTTACTAAAACGTTGTTGTTAGGGGATTTCCCATTATAATGCAGATTTGCATGTTAATATTATTTCAAACCTAATTTTACTGTAATATTTATAAATTAATACGTGAAGCACAATTATTGTATCCCTTTTTACGAAAATAACGGGAACTGAAGAGTATGAAATTTGGCACAGTTATAGTTGATATAGAAAAGGAGTGCAAAATGCTATTATATATTTTTAAATAATGCTTAAAAATATATTAAATTAATAAAATAAATGTAACACACACTACCATGTGTTTGACATACACGTTACTAAGGAAACACGTTGTCAACGTATCAACGCCAGATCTAGTTATATACTTAGGTACGTATAATGACTTAGGACATCATATATGATACATTCATGACATACAACCTTTATGGAGGTCAAGTTAGATTTAAGTGGAGGACTTCAGGCGATGTGACAGAGCTTAACGCCGCGTTTGTCCTACATTAAAGAAATATTTAAATTATCTCTGCTCCTACTAAACGTGTCCAAAGTATAATTTGACGTTTTGGTTTCATTCAATTAACTGTATACCGTTTGATACACCGCAGAGTGTTAGGTTGTTTACAGTGTAATGTTTACTTTATAGGGCTGCGTGTATGCACGTGTTGATTTTACAATAACAACGCGATCAAAGACCTTGTCTGATGCGTTATCTAAACATACGATTAAATTGGTGTTTGCCATAATATTATTTGTGGCAGAATTTACTTAAGTGAATTAGAGCGTGGGAATTTCGATTTTGAACGAAGGCTGTGACGTGTAAAGCGTATAAATCGATTTGGAAGAGAATTTGGTCAGAAATCATTCAGGTGATTTTCTCTCACAAAATTACACTAAATCGTACATAACTATTTAATTTCGAAGCTACTTCTCAAGTATGAGTTGGATCGTCAAAAGTTACGTAGAATGAAAAAAACACGATGGGGTTCTAAATTGTCATTATAGTAAACACAAATGTGCAGTATTTTAATATATATATATATATATATATATATATATATATATATATATATATATATATATATATATATATATATATATATATGATAAAATGTGAAATTTGTAGTATACGAGGTACCATTGAATAAGGACAACATTACTCTTTTTACCGCATGGCAGGGCACTCAAAAAACACCTACAGTTTATTCGCCTTTTGTTCGTCTGAAATCGATATATTGCGTGCTGAGCGCAGGAACACAATGTTTTCTTAAATTAAGGTAACGCCAGAGCGATATATTGAAAAATAACAAATTACATTAACCCAAATGGGAATCAAACCTCAACCAATCGCGTGTACTTTTAAAAAATAGAATAAGCTAAACTAAAGTATGTTTCACACAAGTATATGCGGGCATGTGAAAAAACAAAATCAATTATAGCAAAATGTTTCTCTTTTCCACCCGTGAAATTCACAGATGAGAAAATCCTTTACAAACTCAATGCAAGCTCCAAATAAACGAGGGTAAGTTTAAAAGAATGTACTCAAACGAGCCCCGCCTCCCCGTCTTAGGTTTCTTGTTCGACTGCTAAATAAATACGGGACTTCGATCAAATATGGGTGATGTTGATGTGTACAGAATCTGTCATGCAAAACGTTCAGACGATACAATGCCTGTTTGTTTATAGTACTAATGACTTAGTATACTTTTTATGGTTAGCAGTAGGAATAGTGTCTTATTCAACGTGGATGCAGGTTCGATTTCTACTTTGAGAAATTATTATAATTATTAGAAAAATAAAAAAAAAACGTATAAAAAAATTAATTTGGAATCCTTTCTAGCAGTCTGACCGCTAAATCATGTAATTATATGCACGCGGATTCTAAGAGGCCTTGGTTCAAATCCCACTTCGTTTAATTTTATATACGTTTTTTAAAAATGTTTTAAAAATAGTAATCCATTCTAATGTGTAGAATAGTCTTTGCTTATATAACTTTGTTTGTATCAGTTAGTCGAATTAAAATATAACATTTTTTAATCATATTATTCGACTTAGAAATATGCTTAAATAAGAAAAAAAATATATACTAAGTATTTTTTTTAAACTTATATTGCCAAAAATACCAGTAGTCAATCACGCAGCGCGCACGTAATAACGGCGTATCGCACCCCAGGGTCGAAAATAAAAGAGGATGCAAGCGACCCCTTGCATTGCATCCCCCAGAGTATACGTAGTTTGCACAAAATATATTAAACCGACTTTCCAAAAAAAGCTGAATGCTTTATACTACCTATATATGTGTTTTGTATCAAATTGAATTCGAAATGGGACAGTCCATTCTACCAACCGATGTTGCCAGAATGTTAAGTGTAGTAAGTAATTCTTTGAGGGCAGTCGTCTTATCGATTATTATTTTTTTGCTTTTATCCCGCATAGCAAGGGTAGACAGAACAGTTACCTAGTGTCAGAACACTGTACTCGGCTTTCCACCGAATTCGAGACGATTAAACGGCGTGAAATTCAACGCCACGCCTTGTCTTACCAGAACGAGAAAATGAAATTAATTTAAATGTAATCATTCCCCTGCGTGAGAATCAAACCCACACTATCGACGCGTGTACCATCGGATGTTGTCGCACTGCGCTACGACTAGTCTAGTAATTTTAATTAAATAAAAACAGCTTATGTGTTAGATCTTTTAATAAATAAAGTGTATTATTTTATTTATTCCTATTACATGATACATGATAGATGCTGAGTCCATAATATCTAGCACAGGTAGATATTACAAAAAAAGGAACACGCCGTAGCTTTTACACTGAAAACATCGTTAAAACCCCGAATTCTCAAAATTTCCTACTGCAAATTTCAAAAAGCTTAAAAGGCGGTCGTACAATTTTCATAAAACATTTTTGCAAATTATACTCACTTTTTTTATTTTTTCATACAAGTCATGCTGTAAGATGACACTTAAAGCAAGAGGAGTGCAGGCTTAAATATTTAAATTGCAATATTAGACGTGTAAAGGAAACACCGACGCTATCGTTACGTTAACTTTGCATAGGAATAACATGCGAGCAACTTGTAGAACGTTTTCGTGGGTGTACTGTTAAAATTTAAAATTTTTAAATTTGTCTTTTTTATCTTCACGCTTTTGTCCTCCATAGCAGGGCAGACAGAATGTGCCTAGTGTTAAGACACTCCAGATAATTCGAGACATTGCGCGTTGAGTGGTGAGACTCAACGCCGCACTTTGTTTTACCTGGGCGAGGAAGTGAAAATAAATTGAATATAATAACTCCGACGAGTGGGGATCGAACCCACAACCGATCACGTTTACAGTGCCATGACCGGCCTCAAGCTAAAATTTATTAGTTTTTCAGAATACTGACGCTGTCTTGGCCATAGGCGCTGAATCAAAGTATCTTACTTAATATATATATATATATATATATATATATATATATATATATATATATAAGTTAACACAATATAATTTATATGGTTATAATTCATATAGATATTATTTTGGATGTAAAGTACGTTCATAATCATCGTAGATCCCGAGCCTGGCATATGCTAATGCTGACAGTACACGTCTTATTTTTTTAGTTACTAACAATCAGAATGACTGAATGATTTTTCACTAGAAGAAAAAGCAGTAAATGGAAAATGTTAATAATTAAATAGCATTTAAAGTAACTCAGAAGGAAGCTGTAAGGGATGCACTATCAAACGCAAAGAAGGGTCGAGTGTGAGGGGGCAATACTTTGACAGATGCGTGTTCCCCGGAGTCCAACAGTGGAGATGCACGCTAGAACGGTCAAAAACATTGAACGTAAATAACAAGTATCGTATTACACAATGTTTTCTATTTGAAGAAAGTTGTTTTTAGAATGCAATTACTAAAATGTTTCATTTGCCAATAAGATTTATATTGTAATCTTGTCTGACTGTAAATGCGATTGGTTGTGGGTTCAATCTGCACTCGGGGGAGTGATTATATTTAAATTATTTTCACTTCCTCGCTCAGGTAAGAACCAAAGCGAGGAAGTGCACCACTCAACATAATGTCTGTAATTCAATGGAAAGCGGAGTACGGAGTGTCTTGACACTAGATACTTTCTGTCTATCCTGCTATGCGGGATAAAAGCCTGAAGCTAAAAAGCTAAAAAAAATGTTACAAGACAATTGCCATTGTAATAATTCAGTGTAGCAGTGCTTTCCAACGTTATTTTTAACATATAAATGGTAAAGTAATTAGTAGCGAGAAAAATCAGTTTGAAATTTATTTTGACAGAAGTTACGTCATTTCTAACAGCCGTTACAATAGTTTGGAGCTAACCAAAAACTCACTATACCCTGTATAAGTTAGCTTGATCTTTGTGACAGACGGGCTAGTCATATTAAAATTTTCGTATAACGTATTATATGTATTTATTTTTAATATTTTTACAATTTATAAAGTTATTAAATTAAAAAAAATAATATGTTCGTCCTTATTGATCGATGAGAAAAATTAGCATCTGTCAAAAAGATCAAGCTAACATGTACAGTGTATAATAACAAAAATTCAAGTAACTAACGAATTCATTCTAGACCTGATTTTTAAACTGATATATAAAAACACTCATAAAATATGCTAGAATAAGGGAAACTACGGACAAATCACTCAGTTCTCCAATTGTTTTTCTAATCTGTCCTATTGAATATTCAATTCTATCCATTAGGTGCTCTGTACTATCGCCTTAAACTCCTAAGCTTAATTTAAACGGTGATCCGTTTGACGTTAGTTACGACCATTGTGGCAAGGGGACATCCAGCGAAATGTAGAGGGCCCTTAATGAAGGGATAAGAACGTTTTTATGGACTATTTGAGACTTGCCAATCGATAGCTCACGCACCTCTATAAAGTAGGAAAGCATTGTAAATGATAAGGAATAGTTTATACTAATAGATAATCTATTAATGATAGCAAGTATTCAAGGTTTTTTTCAAGAATTTTATTTGGCTTACAATCTCATTTCTTTTCATTTTTCGTTTCGTTTCACGCCTTATCCCTAGCGGTGTAATTAGAGAGAACGGAGGGCCAAATGGTCCCTGCATACTTCTTCCAAATATTTTATAATTATTAAATAGCTTTAGCGGATTTATTTTATATTTATCAATAGAGAAAATAAATAGTTAAAAGTAAGTATATTTATCATTATCATATATCAAAGAAAATACGTAAATAAATATATAAAACTAAAAAAATATATAGTTCGCAGTGTGCATTTCTTGAATACGTTATGACCTGTTTCTACGTGGTATCGATTTTGAATCAACGAGATACAGAAGCGGAATGAGCGGTTCGACAAATAGTAATTACTATTTTTATCCCAGTTAAAAGCTGCAGAGGAGTGTTTATTTATCCTATAAATGTTTCAGGCCGCTCGTGTCGCAGTGGGACAGCGTCTGACTGTAAACACGATCGGTTGTTCGATTCCCACTAGGGAGAGTGATTATATTTAAATTATTTACATTTCTTCGCTCTGGTAAGACAAACTGCAGCGTTGAGTTTCGCCACTCATCATGTAATGTCTCAGCGGGAATCGTAGTACGGAATGTCTAGATACTACTTTTTGTCTACCTAGCTATGTGCGGGATAAGAGCGTGAAACTAATAAAAAAAATAACAATACTGAGAGTGAGCTGAAAGTTGTATACAGAGCGTAGAGGAGTGACAGCTATACAATTTTTAGATCATTTTCTAACATAGTACTTGTTGTTTATCCTAAAATACTTCAAGTAAGTCAATTATCACTTCTGCATACAGTACCTAACACAAACGTAAATACTAATTTCTCTCATTCGAGGTATAACCCATATTACCATAATATATCTAATAAACCGTTGATTCCCCGTAGTGTAGTGTCCAAAATTTCTTCACTTAAAAAATACACACTCAATTGTAAGTATTGTTATAAAAAAACAACTGAAACTTCGTTTACTCGGACTATAGCGTATTAATATTGTAGGATAAATAAATTATTATTTTACACCGTAAAAAGGTTTTACTGTGAAATTTTTGTGTTCGAAAAAGTATAATTTTAAACGGATTTTTAAATCTTGTCACGGTTGATAAATCTGTATTCTTTTATATATAAATAGTGGAGCTTGCAAAACGTTAAACTGACGGAGTTACGAATTTAACTTTGTGAAGACATTTAGTCAATGTAATGAGAATCCTAACGAAGTGTCGAGTGCATCCAGTGCAGTTCATTCGATGCTTGTTTAGAATTTTGTTTAAGTGGGAATTGTTCTTACTTATATTTGTCAAAACAATTAATTATATTCTATACTTTGTGATCACTCAACATGCAATGTCTCGAATTCGGTGGAAAGCGAAGTACGGAGTGTCCTGACATTAGGTACTTTCTGTCCACCTTGCTATGCGGGATTTTGGATTATATTAAACAAAAATTAGTACATTAGTAGTTACTTTATTCATACAGTATTATACATATAAGGAGATACTATTAAAAGGTAAAAATAATAAAAATAATGTAAAATGTCTTATTTTCATAATTCAGGGTATATCATAGAGAATTGAGTGTGAAGACATCATTCTGCTCTTTCCGATTGTATTCAAGATATTGCGAATTGAGTGGCGGAACTCAACGCCAAATTTTGTCTTATTAGTGCGAGGAAGTGACAATAAACGATTTATTAATATAAATATAAATAAGAAAATATTTAAATTTAATAATGTATACAAAAATGTACTACAGAGATTTAAAGAAAACAACCCTTTTTAATCATTCCTAAGTATAAAAGACCACACAGAGGGTTGATAATTTTAATTATAAACGTCACGTAAATTACTCAGACAAATTACGCTTTCTATCGCGGTTATCTCTACGGTGGCCCGCCATTCGTCACACGATAACGTGTGCATTTTGTTACTGTGAGCTGTTACCCAAAAATTAGATATGACTGTATATATGACGTTTTGTTCATTATATAAATATTTTAAATTTACTAAGTTAACACGTTAAAGAAAAAATATCTTATTTTTGAAAAAACGTATAAAAATTTGAACGCAGCGGGATTCGAACCCGCGCCTCTTGGATACCGTCCAAGCGCTCTGACCGCTAAGCCATGCGTTCTACTACCAGCTTATATAAAATATCTTTCCATACAGGCGGCGTCGGTCAGTGCTGACCGATGTTTATACATGTGTATATTCATAATTAGTTACAAAAATTAACTTTTGTTGATAAGAACTGCATTTTAATAATAAAAGTTAAAAAAAAAAACAATTAATTAATTTAATTTAAAATTTAAAATTGGATAGAACTGTGATTATAAGCAATAAGCCTTACGAGAAAGAATTTTGACTACACTGACCGAATTGGCAGTAAATGTGTTAAGAACTACACCCAGCATTGGGGAAATAAGGAGCGAGTGAAATAACGGTTGAAAAAAGAAGAAGAAATATTTACCTTATCTTTTTTTTAAATATTATAGATAAAATATGTTTTACAAATGTGAAAAAAATCTACAGTTTCAAGCTTTATCTAGGTGCTAGATTGTCTCTGATTATCCCGCATGGCGAGAATCTAGTGTCAAGACACTCCGTTGACTGTTTACCAGCCGAAATCGAGATATTGCATGTCGAGTGATGTTCTCCACGCCGGTCTTGGTCTTACAAGAGCAGAACAATACTTTAAATAACGTTTAAATATGTAATAAATTTCAGTTATAAATATCATTGCCAGTTTTTTTTTCAATTCTTATGATAAATCATTGCGTACAGAATTTTTTTACAAATTTCTCTACAGTGCAGCTAACAATATAAAATAAGTTGAAACAAGGATTAATTGGATAGAACGCTTCAACGATTTTCTAGAAGTACGTTTTTGGGTTTGTTGTGTTTGTAAAATATTTCTGAAAAAAATATTATTAATATATCCAGATAGAACATATATTTGCTAAAAATCAGAAATAAAAATATTTTACATCATGAAGCAGTTTTTGCTTCATGCTTTACTCAAGTTAGCGGAAAATAGGGACGGAAATGGAAGAATTCTTTCTATTCACCTTGTGTGCGATTTTTACATTAATATTTTTTCTTTTAGCTGTATGCCTTTATTTCACACACGAGGGTAGACAGGAAGTACCTAGTGTCAAGACACACCGAACTCACCTTTCCGCCAATTTCGAGATATTGCGTATTGAGTGGCGGAGATCAACGCCGCGCACAACAATTGTATATAATAAATGTTTAATATTATCCTTTTGTCTCTATTCATTGAGAATATAATACGCGTTGTATATTTTTATATTCAACTAGCGCACGTAACATAACGAAGGGATATCCTTGCTTTATTTTTTATATCCAAAGCTTCCTTAATGAGAACCTTTTAATATCATTTCTTTTACAATCATCAACCTAAAAATAACTTATAGTACTTGAAAAATAATTAAAGGGGGACTTTACACCTTTTTCATTAAAGCTCAAGAATATGGCTCGTTACGCACCCTATTAGAACATCCTTGAAACACTGAAATAATATGAATATGTTATAAGCAATGTTTTTAGCAAAGCCTAACGCTTTCCTAGACGTCTCTTTAGCCGGCGAGGATGAGATTTTAAGTGTGAGTAAATAAGGGGCGAGGGATGGGATCGAGAGTACTGACAAACATCGAGTCAAGAACGTCTTTCAGTTATTTATATGCGTTCATTGTTGTAAGCTTATATTGAACTGTCTTAAAGAATTCTATGTTTCTTTTCTTCCTAGCTTAAATTTGTATATTCAAATCAGAGACTAACCTTGATTACTATAAGTGTAAAATAATAATATAATAAACAGAAATAAAAACAAAAAAATTGACATCTTAGGACGGATAGTTAGTTAGTATTGCATATACACTAAAGCACTAAAGCATATACACTGACTGACTAACAATAACTAATGTAGTAAACTAGTAAATATTACTAACAAACTCATACTAATATAAACTCATAAATCTGAAATAAATAATTATTTTTTCTTTATTTATTTATTTTTGTTTTTTTTTAGCTTCACGCTTTATCCCTTGCGGGGTAGTCAGAAAGGACGGAACGCAAAACGCTACGGTCCCTGCATACCTCTTTCGCCTCGTACACAGACATTATCCTGCCTCATGCTATTTACATGACCTTCCTCCAGTATCTTCGATACTGCATTTTAGAAGGTCAACTAGGTCCCCCCCGACCTCCGATCACTCACCTTTGCTTCATAAATTTTTCTTAACATTCTTTCATCAGTCATTCTCTCAACGTGACCAAACCACCTAGGCACGTTCTTTTTCGTTCTTACTAGTTTCTTAATATATTTTATTTAGTTAGTAATCAGATATTCTTAGAATTAGCATAAAAGATACTAACGATTGCTACAAAATTAGAAGTATCACAAGTTTTAATATTTAAACCTTTAGCAAATAAATAGAAGTAGACAATAGAATTATAGTCTTATCAACTACCAAAACTCCAGTAAGTGAGTTAGTATGGGAAATCCTGAATGAAGACTGGCCGAAGAAAAAACCGGGGAGAAACTGGGAAATTTACACCCGACGTTCGGTTTCCGTCGGTCGAGGGTCCGGCGTAAATATTATTCCGAACTTCCTTCCATTCCCTTTGTTTCACAGTTTATTATTCAGCCTACCTCGGCGCGTGACCAAGACGAGAATTAATAAAAGAAATCACCGAAAAGGCCTCGCATTTCCAAGAAACTGTATAAACTCGAATAGGCCTAAGCAGTGTTTTCAAAACTTTGATATAAAGAAACAAAAGCGAGCTATTTTATTTTACGTCCCACTTTAGACTGCTCGGCAATGGCGTAGTCCTTTGTAATTGTTAAATTTCAGTAGATACAAAAACTTTTCGCGTTACAACGAATGGAATTGCGTCGAATAATTAGCTGTAGATTTCGATAGGTTTTCCGAGCGCCTTAAAGATCGGATTTTATTCTAAGGAATGTCGACCTCCTTTATAGGAGCGTCCCTTTACTCCAACGTGGGAGATCCGTAATTTGCTTTAAGCGATTGTTTGGGACGGTCCACGAACAGATGTCACTATATTGACAATTCCGCTTTATGAGTTAGCCCTCGCAGACATTCTGAGGAGTTGTAAAACGAAAATCTTTTCTAATAAATAATTTCCTTATATTAAATATATGCGCGAATTCAAAGTTTTATCTTTGCAATTTCAATGGTGAAAGCTGTCAAAAGTATAGTACTGTGTCATCAGGTTTAAAAATGACGTGGATTTGTGTTTAGAAAACGTAATAAGGGACGTGTGTTCTAAGAAAATTGGGTTTTATAAGAATAATTTGAGCTTAAGTATATATTTAAGAGCAATGCACATTGTTGGTGGCATCCAGAAGGCCACTTAGTATATTTTGACCGCGGAAATACTATACAATGGTATATCGTAAAGTTATAACTTTAAAAAATAAGTTTATTTTGAAAATATATTATTTTACTAAAAAATACATGTATTTTTTCGCAATAAGAATTTCAACCGATTTTGGTATTGAAAATATTATTAAAAAAATCTTGGTAATATACATAGTTTATAAAAATTCATATGCATTTATAACTATTATTCATCTAAAACTGTATAAATAGTTTTATAATATTATATGTAAAATAATATTATTCATCTAAAACTGTATAAATGTATTAACATAATATTCATACACACACATTGTTATAAGACTCTTACATTCTTTATTTATAGCTTCACGCTTTTATCCCGCATAGCAGCCTACACAGGAAGTGCCTAGTGTCAAGACACTCCGTACTCGCACACCGTTTTCAGTTATTCCGTGTTGAGTGGCGTGACTGAACGCCGCGCTTTCTCTCTCTATTTCTCTCGAGCGCGGAAATAAACATGATTTAAATATAATCATTCCCCGAGTGAAAATCGTACTAACAACCGATCGCGTGTATCGCAGCCAGACATAGCCCCACTGTGCCACGACCGGCCTCAAAAAAAGAAATAAAAAGACTTTTTTGATAAAAAAATCCGAACTAAATATTACGGCATACAAAATATCAAAGTACTGTACAAATAATCTCGACTGTTTAACTTACCATTGACAAAGGCGCTTCGACATCAGTCCTCTGTAACAAAAACATAATAATATAAATAAGATGTATCAAATTGGCGCGCTGAGTGTGAATATTTAACAGCAAAGAACAGTTTAATATTCATGTTGTATGGCTTTTCTCAGATCTCTGTTTTGGTATATATAAGTGGGCCATTATATAATATTGACAAATATGTTTCTTTTTTTAATTTGTAAATTGTATAAGCTTAAAATATTTTAATTTTTAAGGATTCTTTTTCCCGTCAACGTCTTTCCCATTGTACCATAACCCATTATATTTAAATTCTTTCCATTCCTCGCTCTGGTAAAACGCGGCGTTGAGTTTCGCCATTCAACACGCAATACCTCGAATTTGGTGGAAATACTCCGCTTTCCGCCAAATTTAAGTGTCTCTACACCGGGTACTTCCTGTCTACCGTGCTATGCGGAATAAAAGGGTGAAGCTAAAGAAAAGGATTCTGATGTTTTTTATTGTGCAATGATTTTTTAATTGGGAAAAAATGTCATACTTGTTTTTATTTATGTAAGTGTGTTTATTATATTTAATATGCAAAAGATTGCGTTTACATACAAATATTTTTGCAATATATTCCATAGGTTTATGCTTGTAATAGAGAATTAGAATACAGACAGAATGAACCTAGTGTCAAAACACATCGTATACGCACGCCGGAATACAAAAAAATTATTTAACTAATAAAGAAAAACGTCTTTGGTCAGTTGACATTTATTACAATATTATATGGCTAACTCGCATGAAATGATTTAAATCAAAGGATATTTGTTAATATCGTTCACTTTGTAAGCTCGATAGCAGCAAACTAAACTCGGAGCTTTGTAGTGGACGTGAGTATATCGAGCTATTTATTACAAGAGTATATTTTACAGATATTGAGGAAAACAATTGTTATTTATCGTTATTTGAAAATAATATTTCTGGGATACATTGAGATAGTGTAAACATGATGGCTTTGGGTTTGATTCCCACTCAGGGTGTGATTTCTGTTTAGTTTTTTTTCTGACCAGAAGGTATCGATTTCTGGTAAAAGGTGAAGAACAGAGTTTGTTGCAGTTTTGATGCTAAGATCTTTTTGACTGACTTCTGATAAAATATTTCTGGGCATTTTTTATTATATTATAGTTTGATTATGCTAAAGTAAGGATAAGATCAAGGCAATAACATAAATGTGAACGGAAATTGGGATTCATTACGTTTACCTAGTTTTTCTAGCTTGCTGTCTACTTATCTCATAATATTAATAATTGTTACAGTTATAACATGAGGAATAAAATACTACAATTCCATACAAATATATCTAATAAAATAAAAGCTCCCACGCTTGAAATATCAATAAAAAATCAAAAAATACATATTAATAGAATACAAAAAATAAATTTGTTTCATAAACGCCCACAATTTATTTGAAAATCAAACATTATTGTAAATACACAATATATTTTTCTATGTTTAGTTATATTTTAAACAGGTTTATTCATATTATAGCGGAATATTATGCCCTTTAGCTCTTTTAGTACAAGTATCGGACGATATTATATACGAATTTGCCTCAGGACGTAGCGGAATACAAGGATGTTCGCTTAAGAAAATGAATCGAAATGATACGTTTAACAAAAAAAAAATCTTTGAATAAAATATATGTATCAGTTTTATTGGAAGAATGGATTTTGTTTAATTTGAAATTTTAATCGGGCTTCACACTTGTCTCAGCTTAGCGCGGTTGATCAGAAGTACCTATTCTATTATTTTGTCTTTTGTTCAGTTTCGCCCAATATCTAAATATTGAGTCTTTGTCATATTGGGGACACTTTTACCCCATGTAGCAGGGTAGACAGAAAGTACCCAATGTCAGGACTTGCGTGTTGAGTGGTGGAACCCAACGCCGCATTTTGTCTTACCAGAGCTTATTTATTAAACAGTGGGTTTGATTCCCACTAGCCCGTATTACATTCAGACGCTGTCCCACTGCGCCACAATCGGCCTCTAACAATAATAATGAGAATAATTTAAATATAATTATTACCTCGAAGTTGACTATGTTAGCTGTATCGTTATATTCTAAATTTAAAATTCATATTTATATATAAATATGAAAAGGTAAAATTTTAGATCCATCACCACGTTACTATGTCCTGTATATGTATAACGGAGACTCATCTAATTCAATTCGTTACTAAAACGCTGCGCACAAACAGCGCGAATTAACGAATTTGCATTTCCTATAGATAGTAAGAGACCAAAGCCGGTCGTGGTTTAGTGTCACAGTGTCTGACTGTAAACACGATCGGTTGCGAGTTTGATTCCCACTAGTGTGTGAGTGACTATATTTAAGTTATTGTCACTTCCTCGCTCTTTTAAGACAAAGTGTGGCGTTGAGTTCCGCCACTGACCACGTAATATATCAAATTCAACGGAAAGCGTAGTATGGAGTGTTTTGATACTAGGTACTTTACCCTACCCTACTAGGCGGGATAAAAGCGAAGCTAAGAATCTGTGGACGGCAGATATAGGGAAGCCGTTGTCATACAGGTAAGTATCCCCGAGACTAGACGCTGTGTTAATCTGGTGTATCCCACATAAGAGTCTAAAATATAGTACAGTAACTTAAGCAACTAACTCTAGGTTGGTAGAATATGACAATGTAGTCATGACCGAGAAATCGCAGATTGGTGGCCCATGGGTCTTTAGTGGGTAGGATTTATATCCTTAGACTCACGGTTACCAGTCACTCTACCCCCATAGCATCTACCACCAGCATGCGGGCCCTTGACTTGGTTTCCGAAGTGGGTAACAAAAAGAGTTGCTGTCTATATACTACATAAAAAGATAAAACAAAATACCAATATATTGATAAAGCTATAGTTCTATTTCTCAGAAACAAGAAACCTTTTTTATATCTAAAAAAGGTGCCTCCGACAAGCACAAATAAAACAATAGCCAAGTCTTATTATTTTGTATTATATTTTATTTTATTATCAAGAAATATAAAAGTAAAAAATGTATTTTCCAGATTACATCTGAAATAATAATACAATTTTGTTAAATATATTTTACTACTTATATACAGCACGGGGCAGTGTTAAGTTACGTACGTATGGCGTTAAAGAAATTTCAGTATTAAAAATCTATCATAAAGGTATATAAAAATTATACACTATTTCCTAACCTACAACATACAACCAAAACTGAATGGACCTCAGAAAATATATTATCAATGTTATTGTAGGAGGGTTACGTAAAGGGGTGAAGACCTCCCCAAGGGCATACATGAAGCGGTTGATGACTGTGGACGAGATGTAAAGTATACCGGGACCGTAGTGTTTAGCGCTCCGCTCTCCTACAACTTCACTAACTAACTAAGAAAAAAACGAAGTATAAAAAATCAATTTTTGTTTTTAAAGTTATCACGAACACATTCCAAAAGGCTATTATTTTTCTATAGTTAATATCAAAAAACTTATATTTAACTTAATATAGATTTCTTCACAAGTTTCATGTTCCCCTAATTCAATTATGGGGTTACGAGACAATACATTCCCTTGGGCAGTACATCTATATTGTATTGTTTGGGATGTAGCTGTAATTCAACGAGTAGCTCGGAAAGCTGCGCTTTTGTCACAAACGCTGCAAAACATTAAATTGATGACTTTAAGCACTTTATTTTAGAGGTATATTACACGCTTTTTCATAGATATTGAGTATCGAATGACGGAACTTAACGCTGGGCTTCGTCTAACCACAGTAGAGAAGTTAATGGTCTAAATATTCAACTGAATAGGGTTCGTACTCTTAACTAAAGCATTTACACTCTGCAGTTCTACCGCGCCGCGATGCCTTCATTGTTTTTTTAATTTGTTTATAAACATTAAAAAAATGACATTTCATTAAATAAAAAAAGAATATGGTCTGAATATTTTAGGGTAGACAGAAAGAACGTAGTGTCAAGACACTCCGTTATTAGGTTTCCGTTGAATTCAGGACATTTCGTGTTGAGTGGCGGAACCCAACGCCGTACTTTGTCTTACCAGAGCGATAAACGGAAAATAATTTGTTTATAATCACTCTCAGAATGGGGATCGAAACCACAACCGATTACAGACGACGGTTTACAGACGATAAAACACTGCGCCACGACCGGCTTCAATGGTACTTTATGCTTACTATACAGGTACAAAAATCTATATTATAAATAATTTATTTAAGTGGCATTTCTCTAGACATCCGGTTGACGCGTTGCTTAGCAACGAAATGTTAATTAATATAAATATATACGTTAAGAATATCGTAGTGTGTGTTAAATTTTATATTATAATTTAATGTATTTTTACGTATTATCTTACTCCTTATCTATATAAACTATAACTGTGCCAAATTTCATACTCCTCTGTTCGCTTAATTTTCGTAAAAAGAGTTGTAAAGTAGCTTCACGTATTAATAGTATACAGATAACCAAACAAAATTTAAAAAAATATTTAAAAAATAATAAAGCTTATTTAAAAAAAGCCAAATAAAGTAAGTCAACTTGAACGCATATGATTTTATATATACCTACTATGAGTCCAACATACGTTCTTAACATAAATTTCATTTATGAGTTTCGTTAAAAATATCACGCAGCGCTACCAGGCGACCATAACTCACGTGGAGTTCGGACGTGTCCGCACCTTTTTGTTCAACGTACACGCCACTGGCTTTTAATAGTGTATGAGTTAGATTTAGAGTTCTTTTGTATGTAATTTTTTTTTCGGTATTTTATTTTGATAATTAAATGTTTGAGTAGGTACATCACTATGTAGTTATCAAAACTGTCAGTTGTGATTTTAAAATGATTTAATAATAGTGATGGATATTTCTATTTTTACTTTAAACTTGAGGTTCTAATTATAATAAAAAATAAACTTTGTTAATTATAATATTAAAAAAAAACAACTTTTAATCATTCGACCTGAAAAATTTGCTTTTTATTTCCACAAGCTTGTGAACCATCCTAATTAGATATTACCTAAATATGAAAAGTGTATTTATAACTTGAGCTCAATAGGTTGAAAATAATCGATTTTAGATTTTGTTAGAATATTCCACTAACAAAAAATGCCGTAAACAAAAGCTTACCAAAAGCTACAAGAATTTCAAAATGTGAGTGAATATTTACATATATATATGTATTTATGAATGTGTGTTCATGAAGTTCGTACTGGGTCTCTTTGGTCACCTTGAAGTCAGCAAGCCCGAACACTAGTGTTCGGTGTAGTACCATAAGTTGTTAGAATTTCAAGTCTAATTAAGCAAGCTCTGAAATGCTTTGTATAATGCTAGAATATCCTAGTTGAGACTCACAAAGGAAGGCTCAGTTTCACTTACGAATAATTACAAGTACTGAATAAGTCTTTTTGTTATGAATCTTATGAATTTAGCTTTAGATTACTTTGTCTTGAAATTATATATTAGACCTTAATATTACTAAAAGTGCGAAATTCTGTGTTTGTAATTCTTTTATGAAAAAACTAATGTAGAACTATAATTGTGCCAAATTTTATACTCCTCAGTTCGCGTTATTTTTGGTAAAAAGGGATACAAATATTTTGCTTCGCGTATTAATATATAGAAGTTAAAGTTTAGAAGGATTATATTTGTAATAATTTTGTAGATAGAAAACCTAACTGCCGTATAATCAAGTTACTAGTAGTAGGAGCTCTCTCTCATTTTTTTATTTTCATTACTTTTGAGGCCGGTGACAGTGTCTTACAGTAAACGCGATCGGCCGTGGGTTCCAACCCCACTCGGGGGAGAGATTATATTTAAATTATTTTCATTTCTCGCTCTGGTAAAGAGAAAGTGCGGCGTTGAATTCCACCACACAACACATTATGTCTCGACTTCGGTGGAAAGCGAAGTACGGTGTGTCTTGACATTAGGTACTTTCTGTCTACCCTGCGAGATAAAAAGCGTAAAGTTAAAAAAAAATTACACATTAAAAAAAATCTAAATAAAAATTTAAGCATCGTGAATTCACCGAATCCACAGTAAAATCATCGAATTAAAAATTTTACATATTCATCGATATGAGAAACGTTTTGTAATAAAATATTCTTATTATAAACACTAAACCATCCGAGTGTGTACAAGACAAACGAACAAATATGAACCAAATGAGCTATTAATGCCGCAGTTAAGCTAATCACTTCGCTCATACGCGTATGAATACGTTTTGCTTCACACGCCACACATGAGTCAACGCAACAGATGAAAAATGATCTGGAATGATAATAAGGGCTAAAGGCTGTACACAATTGTGCCTAATTTATTATAAGTTACATAGATATTTATATTTTGCTGTCAAAGTGGGTTAGAGAAATCGTGCCTTTATATCTGAAGAAGAAACGTGCAAAAAAATATTACGTTTTTAACGTTTATATATCTCTCTCTAACTCTATCTTTTCGAAATTTTCTGTGGAAGAAATATATTTATTTTTAACTACTTTTTTCCCACACATAGCATAAAGTACCTAGTGTCAAGACACTCCGTACTCCGCTTTCTGCCGAATTTAAGACTTTGCATATTGATATCATATCTGATAGACGATATAGTAGACCATATCGTTTATTCAAATACTCCTATAATGATAGTCTTATGATGATAAAGGAAACCCTAACCCATTCCCTATTAAACGTTTCTAGTGCGCTTCTTAGTTAAAGATGAACCTAAGTAATAAGTATTACTTACCAGTGAAATAGACGAATGAATTTCAAATTCCAAGCAAGCTCAAGATAAAGCAAAGGAGTCTGGTAAGCCATAATCTATTAAGCAATAATAGTACGAGCAAGGTATTCTAACTCACTACTAATTGGTTCGAACAAAGGCTCCCAGACAAAGCTGGATGCTGTCTAATGGAGCCGAAGACATCTTTACGAAACGGTGTATAGTTAAAGCCGAGGCATTTTCCTCTCAAGATACAGCCAAAGGATAAAGGATAATAGTGCTAGATAAAATCTGTAATGGATATCATTTTATTTCACTTAACTATTCCATTTAAAGGGAAAAGACCGTTTCACTGGCTGAGCTTATAATCATTTTATTAAGGATTTGAGGTGCTACGTTTAATGGTTTAATATACTTAACAAAGCAATATGCTTACGTAAACAAAAAAAAACAATCTCTACATTTTCTGTCTGTCTTTCCATCTGTATATAATGTAATATTACAAACAAACACTCCAATTTCAATTATTGATATATCGAGTTTGGGGGTTATTGTAGAATTTGACGTTTCGAACGACTGACAGTGACTCATGGAGGTTATTTTATATGTATGTATTTTTTGTATATATTTATGTACGTATGTATGTGTTTGTGTATAAATATATAAATGTATATATATATATATATATATATATATATATATATATATATATATATATATGTATGTATATGTATATATATATATATATATACATATTTTTTATTTTTGTATACTAATCGCATCTATTATAATTCTTAAATTGCCATTTCCTATGCCATTGGTTGCCTGGAAGAAATCGCTGCTTTGGCGATAATGTCGCCAATTGTCGGTATATTCTTGTTCATAGTCATTATACTTATCATATTACTATTACTATCTTCACTTCCTCACTCTGGTAAGAAAAAGCGTGGCTTTGAGTTCCACTCAACACGCAATGTCCCGACTTCGGTGTAAAGCAAAGTACATACGGAGTGTCTTGACACTTAGGGTACTTTCTGTGTACCCTGCTATGCGTGATAAAAGCGTAAAGCTAAAAAAATATTAGTTAGCGATATAGTAAAATCAAATTTACTATGACCAAAAGAATATATATTTCGCTTAATAAATATTTATCATTCTGCATCAGAACCATTTTAAGGCGCACAATATATCAATATACCAACGAATTCCAATACATCGTGTAGTTTTAGCATATCAATAGTTCGGACATTAGGGCGCCGGCCACCGCCGCGCGGGTTTGCAAAAGTTATATATAAATAGAAGCACTAACACGGCTGACGGTGAAATATTACGTTTGCCAAGAACCGTGGATAGCGTACAAGAATTTGTAATGGTATTACAATATAAATATATACTATATTTCTTGATGTATAAATATATACTTTCATTTTTGTAAAGTTGAAATGTATAGGAACCGATACTATTATGTATGTAAAGAAATATACCCATGATATTTTCCGTGCAGCAAAGTATTTAGAGAACTTGCGTAACTCAGAGTCGAGAAGGCGTATGGCGGTACTCAACCTCGTCAATTCTTAGCAGAACGCGTAAATAAAGACAAGTCACTAAAACTCCCTAAGTAGGAATCAAATCCATAACCAATCTGCTGTTGGGGAGCGTCCCGTAAAAGGCGTGTATTCCAGTAATTTGGTGATACGAGGTTGATCCTCCTACTGACCTTTAATTTTTTAGATGTCCATCGGTGAAGGTGACCACTTACCATCAGTCAGCCCTTCTGTTCGTTTGCCTCCTTTTTGTATAAAAAAAACACTGTGCCTACATCTCTAATAGTGAGAGACGTATACCTTTTATACGTATACTCATACTACATTTCCAAGCAATAAAAGCAAGAACAAAATTAGTTTAAACCTTATTTTTTGTATAATATTCCATTTGAATTCAAACAGTTGTGCTGTTTTTTCTTTAAAATATAAAATGAAAACGTTGATTGCAAGTTTTAAACTCACTGTTATAATCGTATTACTTGAATTAGAAGATGACATCTTAGACCGCGAACTTTTTTAATATTTTAAAAAATATTGTTTTACTTTTACGACATATAAAAAATGACATTACTTACTAAATCCTTCGTACATTTGAATTGTATTTGCTAGGGCAGTACAGTTGCGGCGTTAAGAACTGCCAATAAGCAGGAGGTGTCTTTATTCCAATGAGAATGATATTTCTTAGAGAACGGAATATTTGTCACTATGTATACCTGGATTTGTTTATAAAGTATGAAAAAGTAAGAAGTATTATATTTTCATGAAAAAAATATAAGCGAGCATAAGAAAATGTCTTAATTTTGATTTTACAACATTTTAAGTAAAAATATAAAGGTTTTCTTTAAAATATTTTCAGCAAGATAATGAGTGAAGATAACTTTGACTATAAAGAACGGTAAGTTACCTATTTCATTCGTTGTTTTCTCTTAGAACGTAGTGCACAAAATAAACATGAAAACATAATACAGTCTCTTTCGGAATTTTTAATTTACACGCCAACACGACGCTCCAATATCCGGGCCAGTCAACGCTCAGGGTGGACTCGCTATAATAATATCAGTTTCAATAAAAATAAAATAATTAAATAATTAAGGATTTCCTAAATAAATATATAATTAGAATTAATATATATTTTTAATAATATTGGATTTTTAAAAATAAATATATTTTGAAAATGAAAGAGCCGGTTAACTTCTCAGACGCTAACGACGCTCAGTATCAAAACTCTATTAGAAAAATTTGATATGATATTTTGAGTATGCTTTTTGGTAAATTTAGTTTAGAAGATGAAGCAATGGTGAGTGGTAAGAGCGGTCGGGGATGACCTCGGTTGACCTTCGAAAGCACAATATCGAAGATACTGGAGGAAGGTTACGTAAAAATCATAAGGACACCCGAAGGGCATGTTTGAAGAGGCTAATGACTGTGGACGACGCGAAAGAGGTATGCAGGGACCGTAGCGTTTGGACGGAGCACCGTCTACGCTAGGGAAAAGCGTGAAGCTAAAAAAAGTTTAGAAGATAGAATACCAAAATAAACGGGATTAGTCCGTTTAAAAAAGTTTAAGTAAAAATATCTAAAAATTATAAATATAATATGTTAATTAGCGAAATACTGAATAATATAAGCGTAAAACAAAATGTTCAATTCCTAGTTATTTAAGATGAATTTCAGCTATTAATACAACAAGGAAATACGAAATTTAAGCATAGTAGCATTTCAACATAATCGCTTAATTGGGAGTCAAGACAAAACACCGTTGAAATCATCGTAGCGATAGACAGTAATGGTTTGAGGGAATTTATGCGTGAAATTGTCGTCTGATTAAACAAAATGTAGAGCTAAATTCGCTCGCAATAATAAAATATGAAAACAAAGAGTAATGAATCACTAGTTTTTCCGATTACGCTGCATAACGTAAGAATTGCGCAATATAAGAATATTTACGTATTAGAAAACATTTTCAAAAAAACATAGAAATATGAATGCAGCGGGATTAAAACCTGCGCCTGCAGCGAACCGTCCTAGCGCTTTAACCGATAAGCCATGCGTTATACAACGCATAGTAAATACGTTAAATTTTTTATACGTATTTTTAAAAATGTTTTCCAATCCTAAGTGTGGAATAACACTTAAAAAATAATAAAATATTTATGTATTTTTAAGTAGTTTTGATATTAAATTAAGTTAGTTATATTGTAGAAAATACAGTTACTTATGCCTCACTATAATATCAAACTAAATAAAACTACCTAGCTAGTCAGTTTATTTACATTGAACCTGTTGCTCAAAATCCAGCACAAACACAACCACGCACAAGATATTCGTACTGTGAGAATAATTTAGAAGCATTTCTATATGAGTTTATTAACATTTCACATCAGATAAAGAGTAATTTGCATGTACCTTGCATATTCCTTTTATAGCCTTTTACGTTTTCCATCTCTTTTAAAACGAGCCTCCTTTTGTTCCTTTCGGATCATTCAGTCATTCTATTATCTGAACTCTATCCTCGGGCATTATAGCTTATATGATTCAACATTTAAAAGCGGCGGGCGGGTGGTGGCGGTGGTTTGGAAATTTTATGCATAACCCATCCAGTACGTTCCGTATTCCCAACTGTCTAATGCAGAGGCCGCAGCCACATCAAAATATCGTTATACATGCAGCCAGCGTCGCCGTGAAACGGTTTTGACAGCTGCTATGGCATAATAGCGAGATATTCGATGACAATATGCAGATTGAGTCTTGCTTATGTTATTACGGCGTCTAAGATGAAAGTTCAACTCCCTGTTATGCGCGTTAGGGCTTTTTCAATGCTTTCAGTAGCTTTTTTTGTTTGTATATTTTAGCTTATTCTGATTTTCAAAGGTTTTTCGATTTGTGTAATGTAAGTACAGTTTATTGAGCATACAAAGCGTATTCAAAGGGTTTACCTTTTATCTGTTATAATATTGTATTTTTATGTTTAGGCAAATTAATTCCAAAAGTGCGTTTTTGATTACCACTTTGATATGAAAGAGCATATTGAATAGGTGTTTGTAAAAATGTAGCTATTAAAAAGTGCATACCTATATATATCTACCTATATGTATATATATACATCTTTTAACTTGACATTCTCCACTCTATTTTAGCTGATTCGTACATATCCTAACCATATAACGTAACTCAACGCTGCCTTTTACATAGTTTTCACTAAATTATAATATAGTGTAAATATCAAATACGTATATCTGAAATGTTAAATTATAATGTTTTTGATATAACAGATATTAATAAAAATAACAGCGTACTTCATTTCCATGTTCACAAATCGCTTTCCTAATAGTACTCGCGGTATGAGATGCACTTTACATGTTGAAGCTCCTGCATTACTACAGCTACATTTAGAGCAGAGTTGGGGTTGCACTACAAGTGTACTGGTAAATAATTTTGAAACGTCGTTATACGTACCTTTATAATAAGTTATTAGATATGAAGATATAGAAGCCGGTAGTGGCGCAGTGAGATAGCATCTGACTATAAACACGATCGGTTGTGCGTTGTTATTTTCACTTCCTCGCTCTGGTAAGACAAAGTACAGCATTGAATTTCGCCACTCATGACGCAAATGGAGTGACACTAGGTGTCTTGACACTAGGTACTTTCTGTCTACTCTACTTAAGCTCAGCTAAAAAAAGACGAAGATGGACAGATGGACGGATCGAGTATGAACTTTGGTATAGATAAAATCTATATTGTGAAGGAGTGAGCTGGTATTTTAGGTAATAATCCTTTAGAAATACATAATTAATAAAAGAGTTATAACACTCACTCATCGGTCGTGGCGCAGTGAGACAGCGTACGACTGTAAAGGCGATCGGTTCTGGGTTCGATTCCCACTCGGAAAATGATGAATTAAATTTTAATTATTTTCATTACCCCGCTCTGGCAGGACCTAAACGCAGCGTTGAATTCTGCCACTCAAAACACAATGTCTCGAATTTGGAGAGAGCGGAGTATGGAGTGTTGGTATAAAGTGACATACACGTCGCAAAGGTTAAACGTACGCTAAGGGGATCTGTTACCGTTTATTTTAACATTTGTAGTAAGTAATCGAAATGTTAGGTTTTTAAAAAGTATATTCTAATATGAAAATATACGCAATAAAATCGTTTAATTAATAGTTCCATTTAAAATCCTAAAAACCTTTTATATTACAAATAAATATACTGAAAAGATTTCCAAGCTTTTCCACATTAAGTATAAAGAAAACAGTTGATATCATTTTCTCTATTCTCCAGTCGTAACAACTATATAGAGTTCATTGCATAATCACACCTGCGTCTGGTTTCGCTCAGATAGTACTCGGGACGTACGCTAGCTACTGTTTATTTTATTAACACTGCTAATATATACTTTCAAGTTCTAAGTAATCTAAAGTTATTATTATTTTACAGTTTATTATCATTTAAATTAATTAATAGAAGCTTTACGGTTAATCCCGTATGGCAGGGTAGTCAGAGACAACTTAGTGTCAAGACATTCCGTTGACTGCTCTCCGCTGGAAATCCAGACATTGCGTGATGAATGAGGGAATCGAACCCACGATCAATCTCAATCCACTCAATGTTTGAAACATCACGTTAAAAAGTGGAGATCTACGCCGTATTTAATTTCAGAACATAGATATAAAAACATTACCAAGAACAAGAGAGTGTCTTGATTGTAGGTAATTTATAATTATATTTTTAAAATACTGTTTATTTAATTACTAAAAAAGAAAAAATCAAAAAGCATGACATAAAAGAAAATAGTATCCCATAAATTCGTTATCGATATTAAAATGCAAATAATAAGCTAAAATATTCAAGCCATTACAACAAAAGTGCGATGCAATCGAGAAATGCGAGTCAATATCGATAACTCACGAATAGCGTCAGTGTAAATCAGCGGAGATAGTGATGCCCACGTGCTAACGAGATAATCGATATATTCTAATGTCTTTTTGTTTGTTTGTTTGTTTATATAACTTGACAAGTATTATATTTATTTACTAATTATAGTCGTTTACAAAACTATGGATTATTAAAAGATATATATATTAAAAAAAGGGATTAATTGTAATTTTAAGATCATTGTAGAACACCGTTCGTTGTGACCATGATTGGTTGTTCTTAAATTGAAATTTAAATCGAAGCTTAAATTACTTAAATTTCTTTATTTCGATACGACAAAGCGCGGCGTTGAGTTACGCGTCCATAAATGTAATATCTCGCTTACGTAGATTAGAACGAAGTGTCTTCATTATAGGTTTTTATGACTACCCCGCTATGCGGAAAAAGCTATTACGTCGTGTTAACAGTTAACAGGAGTATTTCTCTGAACAGGTACAGAACCCACAACCAAAGCGTGTAAGGACACTTTTTAACTACAATATTACTACGAATATATCTTTAAAGTAATTAATTTTCAATATAACTTAAGTTAAGGAAAATTCAGGTGTTGCCTAAAAATAAACAAATTAGAAATTTGAATCAATATGTATAATAATCGATTAATTTCTGACATCTGAAGTCTAACTAATGTAAAATATTTAGTTTCTGATAAATAATAAACTTATCCTTTGCATAAGTCAAATAGAACAATACACTGTAAAATAAAGGGCAGTGCAATACTTCGTCAAGATAAACTATAAGAAGTAGATGTAGTTTCAGGAAATAAGCGTAAAGCTCAACTTTCTGAACCTGTAAAAGTTTCAAAAGTTCTTTATTTATGATAATATGTCCTGTATCCAACAACTTGGTTTGCGTGGATGCTAAAATGTAATATCACGTTTTCGCGTTCCCGTAGGAATTTGGGGAAATATTTTCTTAGTGTTCCCCAGGGACTATGCCGAATTTCATTTTCAAGTTTCTACGCTCAGTAGATTCGTCTGTACGTTGTCTATCAGTTATTTAGTAAGTAACAGAAGTCAAGACACTCCGTACTTATCTTTACGCCGACTTCGAGACATTGTGTGTTGAGTGGTGGAACTTCGTCTTACCAGAGCGAGAAAGTAAATAAATTAAATGTAATCACTCTCCCGAGTGAGAATTGAATTCACAACCAATCGCGTTTACAGTCAGACCGGCTTCAAGAATTTTTACAATTACATATATTAACAGATTTAAGAAGGCATGTTAACATATAAACTTATAATACGTACCACAAAATGACTACTTAAGCCGCAAGGATTTAAAAGAGTTGAATTTTTTTTACAGAAATTACATTTTGTTTCGCATTTCTAATTATTGTCAAGTGTAAAGTCAATCTGACAGTTTTACTCTCAACATAGAAATTTTATTAAAAAAATCTTTAAAATATTTGATATATTTGTATTTTACTCAAAATATGACAAATATCATTTTAATTTAAGCTTCACGCGTTTACCCCGCATACCATGAGAGACAGTATTCGAGACATAGCGCGTTGAACTGTGGAACTCAACGCCGCACTTTGTCTTACCAGAGCGACTAAGTGAAATATAATCACTCACTGGAATGGGAATCGAACCCACAACCGATCAAGTTTACAGACCGACGCTATCCTACTGCGCCACGACCGGTCTAAAAAAAATCCGTATGTTTACAACGTAACAATTAATTACATAAAGAATAATTTGCTTACAACACAGCTTCCGCTGCAGAGGATACTTGATGAGGCGAGATAAATGACGTCCACTTAATAATAAACTAGTTAAATCAAATAGTCGGCGGCACTGCATCCAGCATTTATGACGTTTGGCACACTTCCACCCGCTATTGTGCAACCAGGTTATACGAGAGGAATGCATCTTGTTCATAGTGCAATTTACATACATTTTTATTGCGATATGGCGTTTTTATATGCAAATGCAGTGACATTTGAAAATGTATATTTTTTGAGTTAAGCTTAGATTGTTTGTTAGCCTTTTGATAAATAATTCCAAACAGAAGCTCCATTGTCTGTGGAAAGCGAAGTACAGTGACTTGACACTAAGTAATTTCTATCTACCTTGCTATGCTGGATAAAAGATTGAGTCTAAGAAAACGACAAAATCAGAAAAAATCATAATTACAGAGTTTCATAAGAAAATGTTATTATATTACAATGAAAGTAATTCTTAATATAATTAAAGGAACAATTCCAGCAAGAAACTAATGTACTGTGTGAACGATGATGACCTAACCTTTATTTGACATTAGATGGCCGGGAAAGGTCACTCGCGATAATCCATATCGCAAAAGCTCCAAGCAACTCCAAATGTAGGCTCAGATACTTGGTAAAGTATAACGTAAGCAATAATTTCTGTGCTTATCTATCTTGACTATAAAGGGCGTCTTAAGAGTTTTACGATAAAATTAATATATAATAAGAATTTAGGCCTTCGTGACTCAGTGGGACTGGCGTCTGACTGTTCACGCTATAATTGTGTGGTGATACAGTTAATTTGTCTTTCCGCGGCATTTTAATCCGATCTATCTGTTGTGTCTCGAATTCGAACAGAATCTGAAAGACGGAGTGTCTAGATACTAGATTATCATGAAACTCCATTATTTGTAGCGTCCTATATGATAGAATGTATATACACGATAGTTTTGAATCAGATGGGTGGTGGAATATAGCTATATATATATATATATATATATATATATATATATATATATATTTGAAATGTAGACGTTTCTCAGTCTGGTTAATGGAGCGCATCGTTGAATTTCACGACCTAGCACGTAAAAATTAAGTGGAAACGCATTGAATATTTTGTCATTTAAGTAGTTTGACCTACTTTATGGAAACATGAAAATATATAATTAAATAATTACATGTTATTGCTTGTATTTTTGGTTATTAAAAATAGCTTGTACTTTAAAGACTCTACTCTAGGACTCTCCTTGTTGTAGACGGTCAACAACTTCTTAAGCAACCACGTGATGCATTTTTTGCAGCGACAGAGCACCTCTTCCTGTCACCTGTGTTACTTTTAAGACTGATAGGGGAATATATATATATATATATATATATATATATATATATATATATATATATATATATATATATATATATATATATATATATATATATATATATAATTAAACTTCTTTGGATATTTTCCGATCATATTTTTTATATTCAAATTATATACCAAAAAACATATTTCGCCCAAGCAAACTCAATCCATCATCATCTTTACCTCCTCGATAAAAAAGGCCTTTCACATGAAATAGTAATAAAAGTTGTTTCCACACCATACATGAGTTATTAAAAAAACATGTAAATTGGCAGCGAGCCACCGCTACGGACGCGTACACGCCGACCGTGAAATCGCTTGGTTGGCTGTCGTCATATAAAGTTATTGTTTTTACCTATTTTTTTATATGCAACGTAACGGTGTGTGCGAACAGAATATGGTGATAAAAGACTCCCTTTATCACAATGTTTTACAACTTTGCGTTTTTTCCTTGAAGGTAGGCCGGGATGCGTGTATCAAGAAATTCTGTTTTTTGCTTTTTTAAATCTCAACTATATTATTGTTATATAAAATATAAACTATATTCTTGTTTAACTTTTACTTGATTTCTTATGTTAGTAAAAAATATTAATTCTTTATATTTATACAAGATCATAAATAAGGAAAAAGAATATTTAAAATTACTAATACTTTAATTTTATTAGTTTACTCTTAACACAAAAAAATTAAAAATGACGTTTCAAATATTTTCAAATATAAACTTATAGTCCATAAAAAATACTTTTTTACAAATATTATCGAAACATCAAAATAGATGAACACATTGTCACACTAAGTGGGCTTCGGTTAATTGTGAAACCTTATAAATTGTACACTCTATACTAATCTTTGGACGAATATTTAGCTTATATTTTTGACGTAAACTGACTTAGCTTCACGCTTTTATCCCGCATAGCAGGGTACACTCTGTACTGCGGTTTTCACCAAATTCTAAACATTGGGTGTTAAATGGTGGAACTCAACGCTGGACTTTAGTTTACCAGAGCGAGGAAGTGAAAATATAATCACTACCCCGAGTGGGGATCGAAACCACAACCGATCGTGTTTACAGTCAGACTGTCCCACTGCGCTAGACCCGGCTTTAATCTTTAGTTTAAAAAAATATAAGATTGAAATTGGCTTGGCTTGAAATAATTTCAACGATGTTTCAGGATATAATTGTTTCTTATAAACCTAACAATGGCCAATCTACGATTTTTTAAAATTAATTTATCAATGTCAAATGAATTAGTTGTATACGTTCTCAAATTGTACCATTAAAATGGCTTTGTGTAGACCGGCGGAACACAACGCCGCATTTTATCTTTTCAGAACATAGAAATTGAGATTCATATGAATATAATTAAGAGGAAGAAATCCAAATCATCAAATTTACAGTTAAACACAGTCATCATAACATTCCTTTTAAAGAAATTTCTAAAGCCAGAATTTTAAAAATATATATAATTTTGATATATTAAATCTTTCTCTATACAGTTTAGTATGTTTCATTGGATTGCCTAACAAGTAAATAAAACTAGAGATATTATTATAACAGGCGAGTTTTCCATTACTATAGTGGTCCTTCGCTCAGTACTAGAATAACAGAAATGTATGCAAATCAAACTACTTTCGCCATTCGTTTGCGCAACAGTTTGTGCAAATCGTATGACGTGACGTTCTGTTAACGTATTAATGACTGGAATACTAATACTCCCTTTAGAACGTATGTAACGTAGATTGAATTAAAATTAAAGCAGATATGCGTGTAAAGATTTGATTCAACTAGCTTTAACCATAGTTGTGAATTCATATCCTGGTTAAAGAAAAAAAATTGATATGGGCGTTTTCTAAACATGGTCGAACAAATATGGCGTTAGCTTGTATGCTCCACAAAAAATATTACTTATGAATTTTGCTCTTCAGTTTTGATTGGAGAATTACAAACGCCAATGTAAATCAGTCTTTTGAATCATTCTAAGAATATTATTATTCAAATTACAAACATATCTACATCTATACATATTAATAAAATTGGGGTGTATGTTGTAATGTTAAAATATATTTTTTTAGTAACTAACATAAAATAACATTTTTTTACAATTTTTGTATGCTTGCCAGTATATTGTTACAGCTAATGTCTGGTAAAGCTGGACCGATTTAAAGAGAATTTTCAATGGCAGGTAGCTGATGCAATAAGGAGGTGGAACTTAGGCTTTTATTTTAGCATTAGAAAATATACGGACGAATAATCTTGAGAATCAAATTCACGAGCTTATTAAAGATGTTGGTATATTGGATAATTCTATAGCTTTACAACAACTGATAATTTTTTGTTTGCATTCGGTTGTACAAAGCATGTGAAATGGTGGAACTCAACGCCACACAGTATCTACCACTAGCTTCTTATCTCTACTTATCATATCTGTCATACATATTATCTTCAAGATATCTTCAAATACGTCTCCACCATCCGACCCATCACTGAAAACCGAACAATGCTTAATAGACCTTGATCTTCAAAGGTAATTGGGGCAATTCTCGCCGTACATAGTGGCCTCAATTAAAGTGAATAGATTCGTTTGCGTGATTCTCCGATGCGATTAGTCGAGAGACAGGTTTGATTGTAAAGTAGGCCGTGGTGACAACGCAAGTTTAAATTAACGCATTATTTATGCCCTTCTATATCGTTAGATCGTCTTATAACTTTGGAATAAATCTTGTAAATATTAACAGTGTAAATTGATGACGATAGATTAAAATATGTAGTAACATTTTAAAAGTGTAATTCCACACTTAAGATTAGAAAACATTTTTGTATGTTTTTCTAAAAAAGGTTAAAATATTATTTATGATGTGTGAATCTGTCAGAAATATACTTTAAATTATGCAAATTTTTAAAAATACATAAATTTTCTACAATAAAAGGTTATTGAGGGCAATACCAATAAAACCAGAATATGAAATGAATAAAAATTTTCCCACGGTAGAAATTTTCACACTGTAGGACGTTGAGGAAACGACACGACATCTTTCTTTATAAATGAAGACTAAAATATAGATATAATATAGAGAGTATTGGAACTCAACGCTTAATTGTAACGAAGAAATTAATATAGTCTATATATATATATATATATATAATTCTGAAATTCAAACCCAAAAAATGAGAAAGTCACCAAAATATACTATATATTTACAAATATTTACTAAATAATATACTCATTGTATGAAAAACTGGTATACTTAAAGTCACCTTGGTACTTCCATTTATGACCAAGATCGAGTTTTGCCAACGCATAATCCCTGTCAATAAATAAACCTCCGAGTGGGCGTATGTCGCTACGCTAATCAATCATACGTCCTTGATTAAAACAATTATGCAGATTCATATGGAGAAATCAATTTGTACAAGCGGAAACGGGTATTGTTTGAACAATATTAGGCTATATTTATATTGTTTTCAATATATTATATTTATTATAATATTGCTTTAAAAGTAAATTCTCAGATATATTTGTGTTTAAACTGAAGTAATTAAAACTTTTCACGCTATATTAACATGCTGTAGATATATATTTTTTGTTTTTACGATTTCATCCCGCATATGGTAAGCAGGAAGTACTTAATGTCAAGACACTCCGTACTCCACTTTCCGCCAAATTCGAGATGTGTATGTTAATTTTTCTTTAAAATTATATTTTTGAATTTTTTTTTCATTTTGAGTACTAACAAATAGGTATTGTGAGCTTATTGTCTCTGTATAGTATTAGATAATACCAACACTACTGCCTCCCTCGATCTAAGCACAGCAAAGCATGTTAATTTCACTTACAGACGTCAATTACAGTTTAATTAAAATAAAATCGCTCTTCTACCTATCTTAGCCATGGTCCGAGTAACGGTATAATTTTTTTAATTATATATTTGCCAAATTATAATCATCCAAATTCGTATTAATAACGTGAACAGAAATCATAAAGCCGTCTATAATTACGGACTGGCCACAATTTATATTTAATAGATATACTTTTTGCATACGATTAATGGAGCTCGAATACGATTTGCGTTATCGCGTTATAGAGTTGCGGTGGAGAGCATCGAATTTGCGGTTATCGATAAAGTTTATCGACAAAGAACGTTATGTTGCCTGTAACTTAATTTTAATGTTATGATATACAATGTTTAATATTGTTCTGAATATATATTTCAATTATTTATTAAGTAAATATGTTTGAACAGTTATATGCTTTATTCTACATAGCTGATCAGATAATGTCAAGTGTCAAGACACTCCGTGGACTGCTTTCCGTCCGAAATTCAGACGTTGCGTGTTGAGTGGCGAATGAACGCCGCGTTTTGTCTTACTAGAGCGGAGAAACGAACATATAGACATTCCTTCGAGTAGTAATCGAACCCAAAATATTGGAAATCACAGTTAATATTTACGATAAATTTCAAGTGTTATAAAAGAAAATATAAAAGTATTTTTATAAGGACTAACCAAAGTCCCAAGCAAAAAGCGCAAAATTAAAACAAAGACTATCTACCACATTGAATTTCAAATTATAGTTCTTCATGAAATATTAACACCGCTAATGTTAGTCTATAGGTAAATATTGGTTATTTAAATAGAATGCGCTCGCGCTGGTCGTGAGGTCGTGATCGTTTGCTATTTCCTCTCCATTCGGTAAGTTTGAAAGGATTTATGGGTACAATTGAAAAGAAATGGCGGGTGATAATATTTTATTTCAAGTAAAGTGTTTTTAAAATATTATGTATACCATTATTAACCCTCGTCTCCCTTATGTCAGCATTTATCTTTTGTTTAGCTTCACACTTTTATCCCGCATAGTAGGGTAGACAGAAAGTACCTAGTAAGTGTAAGTAAGACACTCAGTACTTCGCTTTCCGCCGAATTCGAGAACTTGTTGAGTGGCGGAACTCAACGCCTCACTTTGACTTACCAGGGCGAAGAAGTGAGAATAATTTAAATATAATTATCCCATGGGTGGGTATCGAACCCACAACCGATCGCGTTTATAATCAGACGCTGTCATACTACGCCATGAGCGGCAATTTCAAAAAAATTATAAATAAGTATTACTAAACTATCCACATTCTTATACCTGGGTGTCATTAAAAATAGCACAGGAATGACTCCTCGTCTCTTTCTAGTGCTTATGTAATACCCTTAATATCTAAGTACAAAAAACCAAAACTAACCCTAAAATTATCTCAATTTGTAATTATAGTATATAAAGTTTTTTTAGATGAAAAAGGAATATTTTATTAAATTTTGCTTGTATTAGTAGTTAAACTAATGTTCTGTCTACTTTCCGCTAAATTCAAGAATTTGTTGAGTCTACTTGATTATTCATTTTTATAACATAATATCTCTAGTGAATAAATATAAAGTATGTACTTTACTAACTTTAACGCTAAAACTGCGAAAGTTTCTGATATAACTACATACTTTTATAAAAACATACAAACTTAATATAAACACGCCCAAAAATAATCTTCTAAAATTACGCCTACCTCTTGTTCTTTAAGCCTTTCATTTCATACAATGTGCATAATCCTTACAGAAGCAGGTGTATTAAAACCCGCCAGTAGTTTCAATCCCTTTATATTAAAATCAAAAATGTGCTCCCACGATAAGCAAATGGACGGAATAAATAAAAGTTATCTGGATGACTATCGTACTAGCCTTTTATGGAAGCCTTGATGTATACCCGTGCTATTCGATAAGATGTATTGATACCGCGGACGGATTACGGTTATATTTACATTTCCTGTTTTATTTGCATTTTTAGTTAGTATGTGATTATTTTATAGTACACTTAAATGTAACGATGTGGTTCTGATAACTTCTTTGATGTAACAAGCAGGCTACTTTTATTTTTAAATTATAAACCGAACATCCAAAGACATTCCATAAATAAAGTGCTAAAGAGCAAAAGATACAGACGTAAAGGCTGTAGTGAATGTAATAAAAATAATAAATTAACTTAGTTCTTTGTATCTAATGGAGAATAATGTTAGGATACATACGTGAAATATATTGAAATAATAATAATAATAACGTAGAAAAATAGCCCCGTGTTGCTTTAATTGCCGACTTATAAAGGCATCGAAGATAAGAAAGCAAATTATAGTTAAAAAGGAGGGTAGGTGTTTTATATATATAGACTGGTAATGGAATTCCATATAAATTTTATTTATATAAACAAGTTTCATTCATCATAAACTTCCCAAGGAAACTAATATTAGCGATGCACTACGCCCACGTGACGATGCTAAACAGGAAAGTGCACTCAGTGAATGTGGGTAAGTAACCAGTTTCCTTTATTTGTAATATAATATATAAATAATTTTAATAAAACATATAGTTTGATAGAAATCTTATAATACAAGTGACCACGTCAAAAACGTATATTTTGGAAAAAATCTAAGAACCTTTAAGTAATAGAAAGCTAAATTTAAGACAAAATCAGGAATAGTTTGTTCCTTTTTGTTTAGGCTGCAATATCTACTTATATTTTTCTTTTTATAATTACATAAATTTCGCACTGTGACTGATATTAAAGTAGAGAGAGATCTATATGGCTGAACAAATTATGTCACAAATCTTTACAATCTTTTCTTTCGGGTATTGGCTGAACAAATTGTGTCACAAATAATTATCAAAGTATTTTTTTTAGAATAGTAGGATAGAAAGTATCCAATGTCAACACACTCCGTACTTCGCTTTCCACCGAATTCGAGACTTGGAACTCAACGCCGCAATTTCTTTTTATAAGAGCGAGGAAGTGGAAATAATTTAAATATAATCACTCCTCTGAATGGGTATCAAACCCGGAACTGATCGCGTTTACAGTCAGACGCTGTCCCACTGCGCTACGGCGACCGAAATAATTTTATTTCAATAAAACCGCTTCATTTTTTGAACGTTAAATAATTTAACACTTCCACTAGTTAATAAACCTAAACAGAACCGGCATAAGAAAGAAAAAGCCCGCTAAAAACTTATTTTCAACAATTAATTTATCGATTTATAATAAATATAACGAAGAAACAAATATTTGCCTCAAGTAGAAATAGAACCGACAATTATCGTGTGAAAAAATCCACTAGGATAATGTCTAGATCTAGATAATCTTATACAACTTTAATATTAAATTTCTGAGTGACACAATAGTATTCTTCATACATTACGAGTTACATCATACACAAAAGCTATTCATTTCCATTCAGACGACGTAGTAGCTGCATATATCAGTCGTCTATTCTAAACGTAACAGATAAAAGCACCTAACGGTTTATTTATTTATAAAAAATAACTTTTTTTAATTTATTTACATTAATAATATTAAACAAATGTTAAATCTAGTTAGTAAAAGATACAAGTGTAACATTTATTTTAGTACTATTTAGTTACTTACGAAAATATCTCTTTAACTAATTCATATAAAGCAAAATCATAAGTTTTGTAATATTATACAATACATAAATGTTCGCTAAGTATCTACTACTTCTAATCCTAAAAAATTCGATACAAATAAATAAAAATGGAGTGCCCGTTTGAATCTATGAAGCTATAGTGAACTAAACTTAAAAAATGATATAATATTGCAAAATATTTTGTAGGCGTATTTCTGTATTTTAATACATCTAGTGTCAAGTTACTCCGTTCTCCGCTTACCATACAATTTTTGTGTATTAAATGTAAAATAGCAAAATCTACATACACTCTAAAATATTATATACATAAAAAAAATTAACTCCTTTACTATTAATTCGATTTAATATAAAATATAAGCAAAACAATAATAGAATGCGTGAGTAGCATATTAAATGCAATGGCGCATTAGGCTCGCTCACGGCCGACGCGAATCTGATGCTCTTATGGTGCGCACGCGCACGCGTTGTTATTTACTTTTCTTAGTTATACTGGATTATTTCTTTGTATAAATGTATTTTTTATTGTTATAAGTATTAGTTAGGTGTTTTTACAAATTATATTAACTGATTAATAACGAATAAACATACGTACCTACATATATTCAACAACTCGATGATAAAAAGAGAGAAAAAGAAAGAGCATAAATTAGCAACATTTTCAATTTTGAATCATATTTTTACACCAAAATAAAAAATAAAAATATACTTTAATAGTCACTTGTGTCTCCATACCACTCGAAATACAAGAATACTTAGATTTCCTCTACAAAAAATACACATTTCATACTAAAAGGCTCTCAAGCAAAGGTAGAAAATTACAATTTTACATAAACATATTCAATGAAATATAAGTAATCCTATCACCAGCGTTTACCCAGCAGTAAGTAATAGGCTGAATTAAACGTATGTAAACTGACATCCTTCAGTAACACTTAGCCAGGTTTATTCATAAGCGCTTACTAGATAGTAATTAATTAAAGCCCCGTAGCGATCCCACTTCACGTATAGCTTGCTGAGTTTTCTAGTATCCACGAACATATGTATGTATTTGTAAGAGAATTTCTGTGGTATATTATATACATTTTTGTATACCATTTTGTAGAGGCAATCGTGGTACAGTTGACTGTAAACATGATTAGTTGTGAGTTCGATTCCCGTTCGGAGATTTTTTTATATGTAAATTTTATTCATATTTCTCTGCTCTGGCAAGCACGGCGTTGAACTCGCCACTCAACACGCAATGTCTCAATTTTGAACGAAAAGCACTCAACGGATTGTCTTGACACCAGGTTGTCTGATTATTCTGCTAATTGAGGTAAAAAGTGAAACTGTTTAGTATACTAAGTCAACCTGTTTTTATTTGCTTAAAAAAACTCACCTCAGTGAGATTTGAACCCGTTACCAATTTTATACTTTAAAAATAATATTCAAATAAACGGACATCTTATATCAATAATATTCAGTGTGTCGGATAAAATAAACGAATGGACAGCATTATGCCGAGTGTTCCTCGAAAGGATTCCAATTGAATACACCTTTTTTCTTTAAACCTTTACTTTTTGCGTTATCATTTCAATGGCTTGACCTTTGAGACTTTTGGAGCCTGGAGGCAGTGGGAATTTAATAGATTTTTATATATATATTATGATCCGTATAAGTAGCAAAAATATAAGAAAATGAGCATTTATTTTTTTATAAGTGAGAAAAATAGATATTTAAATGAGATTACTCACTTAGTGTCAAGAGGATGTTGCTTTAGAGGCTGGATTATAATTATTATTTATTTTGAAAAAGATTGTTGTTTTCTTAATACTTATTAAATTCAAATACAATAGTTGTGGATTTTGGTATCTGATCGGAAAATAGATTATATTTAATATATTTTCGAGTGTCATTAATTATTTTGCCTTTACTTGCTTTGCTACGTGGAAAAAAATATGAAGGTTTGGTTGTAAGTAACGAAGTGCTAAATTGAAAAGGAAGGCGTTTGAAGAAAATTACAGGTTTTTTAAAGATTTTCAAAGAATTATTCCACACTTAGAATGAGAAAACATTTTTAATAAACATACAAAGGTTTTGAACGTAGCGGGATTCGAACCCGCGCCCCTTTGATTGTTACCAAGATCAATTTTTAATACATTTAAATGTTCTTTTCAAAATACAGATTTTGGTTTTAAGAAGCATTTTGTAAATAATATTATACCATTTTGCATTCCCCGGAATAACGTAAAATTGGCTTTTTTGCGTCAGTTTTGGCTAACAAGTGTCATTTGAGTCGCTTTCGAGAAACATATGTATTTAGTTAGTTATCTATTTTTAATTAATATAGTTTATATCTTTATATAACATACCTTACATATCTTCAATGACTTTTTCAGATTTGCTTCTAGTTCCAAAGAAAATGATAAATCTGGAAAAAGAAAAACATAAATTTAATATTGACATTCAACGGTATGATTCTTTTAATTTATAAAAGATAAATTAAATAAACATTTGTTAACAATGTAATAAATTAATCACTTTTATAAAGCTATCTTAGTCTTTAAAAAATCGGCTGTAAAAACTTGAAATATTTCTCATATGCGGAAGCCTTTTCACCATCATAGATACAAATAGATGAGCTTAGATAATAGTCTGTATCGAGACATATAATTTATGTTGATTAATATCTGGGGAAATCAATTAATAATTTTAAAATATAATCAGTCCCCCAATTGGGAATCGAACCCGCAACCAATCGCCTACAAAGACAGACGTTATACCATAAGTCACAATGGTCTAATTAAAAGCTATCAAAATAATTATTTATATTAGGTATAACTTAATAACAAAGTAGTTTATATGTTATGTTTTAAATCAATAATGACTTTTTCTAATAAATAACAATAAAAACTAAGAAAAGACTACAAATTAATACTTTTTGGCATATCATCCGAAAAAAAAAGGGTTTCTCATGCGTTTCGCGTAACGTAATAAATGAACGGGTTAGGGATGCTGCGTCACCCTCTTACATTGCAAGCGTTATTTTGGTACTAAGGATATACCGGCTCAAGACGGGAGTAACACTAATGACTTCTAAAATCTATATTTACACAATATATATACGCAGCGTTGAGTTCGCCACTAAATACGCAATGTCTCGATTTCGGGCCAAGCCAGTAATTAGAGTGTCTTGATATTATTTGTCTCCGAATACCCCGATGTGAAAAATATATATATACAATTTATACTGAGAACGGAGTATGAGTTCACTTTGAAATCAAAACGTTTTTACTAAAAAGCTCAACTGGAAATCCTCTTACAAGAATTTTAACTAAAAATTATAACATTCATTTTTTTTTCGAATATTTTACACATTAATTAATATTTCCAACGTATGTTGGATGAGTTGAAACATTAACCTACATGAAACTAGGTCTCCTGTAGCGGAGCAAGGAACTGTATGGATAAAATAAATACAAGCCTCGTCCTAGCTTTAAATTCAAATTTTCACCTCGCATTTTAAAAGATATTTCAATTATGAATGTAGTTCAGTAAAAAATCTAAAAATTATTCGTGCAAGATAATATGTATGTATGCTCATATCGAATTTTAAGCGTTTGTTAACGGTGACATTTTAAACTAAAACGGTTTAAGCAGTACTATTGGCTTACATAGTGGGACAATTCTCATAGCTTAAACATGAAGGTTATGGGTTTGATCCCCTTTTTGTGGGAATAATCATATTTAAAATATTTTTTTCTGTGCTCTAAGCTGCATTGTATGACTACTGAACACCATGTCTCCATTTTGGTCAGGAAGACGAGAAAATATCTTGACATTATGTCCCTAACTCTACTGTGCCAGAAGAAACGTAATATCTCATAGTTATTTATTATTATTATAGATATAAACTTTGTATCAAAGAAAGAAAGATATACTTAAAAATTAACTTACCAATGTATTGAAGAACTTCAATTATGCATTTAATTTAAAAATTAGTACTTGTATATATATTTTAGATTTCTCCTACTTCCCAGAAAAGGAATAAAAACTAAAACAATTTACAAAAACTAAAACGTCAGTAAAGACCTCCATTAGTTATAACTAATACAATGTAGATACTTTTGATTCTGAAAATTTCATTAGAAACGAAATGGGCCATCTACAATGCGACGGGCTCTCAAACAACTAAGTAGCGAAATAAGTTCCAAATATAGTTAAGTACTTGTGTGAAAAGCCCTTAGATGGAGTATTGGAAGTGGCGTCGAATTAACAGAAACTTGTTTTACGGGATACCAACTCATAGAATTTTAAAGCTTCGAAAGTTTTCTTGAACGGATTTTGCTTTGTTATATATATATAGAGATTTTATTTATTTAGTTATATTTTAATGTGGTGAAATTTCCTTCAAAAAATATACATTCTTGGAGGTTTGAAAATATACAATAGATTGGAATTAAATAAATTAAAAATATAAGCAGTTCGATTGTCATATCTATTATTTTCTACTCTCACCTAAAACCAAACTCAGTAACATAAGGGAGTAGGGTGACCGCACATTCTTGCCCAGTTTTAAGTTTCCTTTCACACGCAAAGGGTATTGTTAGGCAACTTGGTACGAAGTTGGGGCGTCAATGATGACCCATAATTACTTGCCCTTCGTTTAAAGCGGCCCTTCTAAACTTCTGTTTATTGTTCTCGCGTTGGTTATTTGAGCATTAGAATGTATATTAACATGAACTTGGTCAAATAGAATATGTTTCAAAGTGTCATTATTTGTATATAATGAATCGACATATATTTTATATATCTATAAAAAATACATAAATACAGTCTGTTTGTAATATTAAAATAACAGCTGTCTTACTAAGTGCAAATGTATATATATATTGTAAGAAAATATATTTCTTTACAAACTTTGTCTGTCTATTTGTTCTCGAATAATTTTTGAAACTAGAAAAGATATTTTTAATCTAGTGAGTCTACTTCTTTAGTTTTTATATAAGCGTAAAGCTACCTCAGTAATATGAGATAGAAGATTTTAAGAAAATCTAACTAGGAATGTGTAACATTTCTGTTAATCCTGAAAACCATTGTAGAAATTGCAATAATATTAAAAGTAAAACTATAAATAACCATTTATTAGGCACAGACCAGTTCAGTCATTGGTAAAATTCTATTAATTAGACACGTTAAAACTAAATTTGTGGATCGAGCAACGATTCTGCTAACAACAACGTTTCTTGTAGTAATGATTGATTCAATTATGAAAGTTTTAACTGTTTTATTGTTTCGCAACACTATTATTATGATTTATATAAGAGAAAATATTTATTGAAGTAATAAGCTGTTTTATTAATCAATAAGTACTTAATTGAGAGTTTTTCAGAGTTTTTTAGTAAATTACATAAATACGTCTTTAAGTAAACAATTGTCAAACAATATATGTGATTTCCTTTAGCTTAACGCATTTACCGCGCTTAGCAGGGTAAACAGAAAGTACTTTGTGCCAAGACAGTCTGTACTTCGCTTTCCGCCAAATTCGAGACATTGAGTGTTGAGCAGCGGAACTCAACCCCGCACACAGTCTTAGCAGAACGGGAAACTGAAAATAATTTAAATATAATCACTTCTCAGAGTGGAAATCGAATCCACAACCGATCGCGTTTACAGTCAGACTGTGTCAGACTGCACCGCAATCTGACTCAAGTTTCTTTTATTATAACTATATATCCATGAACTGGGAAGGATAACCGCAAGAGTGACATATCGAATTCTCTTCGCCAATTCTACTAAAAAATTTAAAAAATCAAATTTAATATTAAAAATGACATAAAGAATAAGGTGAAAAGTTATTTATTCTCCTATATTGACATACGAGTATGCAGTATGAAATAGACAGACACGCCATCGCTACATCTCCCCAAATGAAATATTCAATTTCGACTGTCTGCATGTTTAAAGCATCAAGGCCATCTTTATTGCTTTGCAAGCTTCAGGATTGCTTTTTGCCAGTTTCGATTCTGATATTTCTAATGTGTATAGACACGCAAGAATAAATTGGTTTAAATAAAAAAAAAACACAGTAGAAAAAATTAAAATATAAAGCATTTTTGTTTATCGTCTGCAAATAATAATTAGATACAAATTTAAAGATCAATGTCAAACCCACGCATGTTAGTCACTTCCAGACGTCAGACTTCGACTTAACTAAACAATATATTTGCTTGTATTTATTAGATTATTTTAACGATTTTTTTTATATTTATAAATTCAAAGTGAATTGTACGCCATATATGTAACTGATTTTGGTATAATAATATCCATAAACTACGTCACACGTTATCGTATTCGTATCGTCAGCCAATTGCAGTCCACTGCTGGATATAGGCCTCCCCAAGTTTGCGCCAAACATCCCGGTCCTCCGCAACCCTCATCCAGCCTGCTCCGGCAACCTTGCGTATGTCGTCAGTCCAGCGGGCCAGAGGGCGTCCTACACTACGTTTGCCAAGACGCGGTCTCCACTCCAGGACTCGTCTGCTCCAACGGCCATCGGTCCTGCGACAGACGTGACCGGCCCATTGCCACTTCAGCTTACTGATTTTGCGAGCTACGTCAGTTACTTTAGTTCTCTCACGGATAACCTCATTCCTGATTTTATCCTTGAGAGAGACCCCGAGCATAGCTCGCTCCATAGCTCGCTGAGCGACTTCAAATCTGTGGACCAGCCCTACTGTCAGTGTCCACGTCTCGGCAGCGTATGTCATTACAGGTAGGACACATTGCTCAAAAACCTTCGTCTTTAGGCTTTGCGGAATTGTTGACGTAAGGACTCGACGGAGCTTGCCAAAACGTCACACGTTAAGGGGGTCGTAATAGGTGATATTGTTTGACAACAGTGGTCTCACGAAAAGGACCAGCGGCTGCACGGACGTGGAAGGGGTCAAAATCAAGAAATTCTTGTGACGTAATTTATGGATGACCCCCAAGTCCACGGTTTCCTTATAATAGACAGTTTAAAACGTCCACGATTTTTTTTAAATAATAAGTATAAAAATCAATTGTTATAAAAATGGAACTAAAGAATAAGTAAAATACATATGTAAGGAGTATTTTTAGTTAAACGAATCATATCGACAATCGGAATGAACACGACAGCCGAGCTGTCAATGAGCGCGTGCGAAATGGTTTTTTGCTTTAATTAAAGGAGTCGTCTTGAATACTTTAGATAACATGCGCGGTCAATTTTAAATGAAGGGCGATTGTTTTTTATTATTTTCTTTTATTTTCAGTCAGATATAAGTTTATGATTACTCAATTGTTTACTTAGGATTTTAATGAGATTTTTTAAAGCCGGCTCTGATTCAGTGGAACAGTGTCTGATTGTAAACGCGATACGTTGTGGGTTCGATTCCCACTCGGGGATTGATTATTTTTATTTTTGATTTTTTATCTTCCCGATCTTGTTGAGTCTGGCGCGGCGTTGAGTTACTCAACATGAAATATCTCGTATTTGGTGGAAAGTAGTAGGGAAGACAGCAAGTATCTATTGTAGGCTCTTCCTGTCTACACCTGTTGCGGATTAAAAGCGTGAAGCTAATAAAAACTAAGAAAAAAAAATGTTGCATAACTTTGGATGTCTGTATGTTGACTTGAAAAAATCATATACGTTAACTTACAATCATTTGATCTTATTCTACGGTATTGGAATACCCCAAGTCGATTTTATACCCATGAAACTATCATGCCGTATTAATAAATGTAATTACATAGTTCATACTTCTAAATTATCAGTATACACATAGTTTATTATATTTAATGTGAAAGAAAACTTTTTTTTATATTCACTTATATCTATTTTTTTAATTCAAGAGGTCTTTAATCCGTGTAAATTATATCTAAAACTTAAATAATTTAATCTCATACTCATTCATACAAACACAACACACTTCCATACAAGCATACAAATATACAAACACCAACATACAAACATACATACAAAAGCTTCCACCGTATCGTTGTATCATTGAATTAAAAAGTAAAAACAAAGCATCTCATGTACGCGGCTACGCAGTACGCGTGTACATGACACGAATCATTCCCTGTTTTATCTCGATCTGTACGCTATGTGGTGTTTAAGTTATAAACTTTCATATGAAATACTTAAAAACGATTTATTTCTTAATATATAGGTTTTTTTAAAGATTTATAAAGCGTCAAAATAGTACTTTTGGACCACCACTGTACTTACTACGTAAAAATATGTATTTTTAAGTTTTTTAGCTTCTCACTTTTATCCCGCATAGCAAAGTAAATAGGAAACACATAGTGTTAAAACACTACGTACTCCGCTTTCCGCCTCCTCTCTCTTTAACTCTGCTTTGTTACCAGAGCGAGGAAGTGACAATACTTTTAATATAAGCACTCCCCCAAGTGCCAATCGAACCCAAAACCGATTGCGTTTACATTCAGAAGCAGTCCCACTGCGCAACCGACGTTATATCTTTAAATAATTACTTTTGTTTTTAAAAAAGTAAATCTTTTATCAGATATTTTTTTATTGTTCAATTGACACAGACATTACTCAATAGTTTAGAAAATTAAATATAAAAAAAAAAACAAATTATATCTAAAATAAAATGAACGAATATGGACCATAACTGTTAAATACAAATATTTATAATATATAAAGCTTTTCGCCCGCAGCTTTCGTCTTCAAACCGGTTGCCGGTATACCAGACGGAGCGTCGCACACGCACCTGGCCGGTGATTCATCTCTAAATTACCTACATAGAACCTGTTCGTTCGGTTTTTCTGTTCCTGAGCAGAAAGTACGTGAAGATATAAATTAAATGCCATTCATACGTACTGTCGAGTAATTGAAGTTTTTTTATTCTGTATTGCGTTGAAATTATCATTAATATTGGAAGATTGTAAGTAATTGATACTTTTTCAAGTCGATAAAAAAGTATGTTTTTGTTTATGTTATATATGTAAGTATAATTTAATTTTTTTTTGTATTTAGTTAAGCTAATTGGGACCACAAACTACTGTAAGGTATTGAGTTTTTAAGATGTGTTTTCGAATATCAAAATATATGCGATTCACCCAGCTGGTAAAGTTTTGTTAATAACATATTGAAACGGTTACATATTGAAAAGTTTTGTTAATAACATATTGAATAACATATTGTACTTTTTTAACATTTGTACCTGACAAATGTTAAAAAAGTACAAGTGTTAAATAAGAACATATTACTTTCGAATATGTTTTATTCACCAATAAGAATTATTATTTTTACAATTTTTTATCCCAGATGGGAATCGAACCAGTTACTCTTACGTTTAGAAAACTACACGCTTTATCTTGCTTGGCAGGCTAGAGACAATCCAGTGTCAAGACATTTCGTTGACCGGTTTCATAATAAAATTGAGACATTGCGTTCTATGCGACGAACACATCGCCGCGCTTACTTTATCAGAATGGGGAGATGAAAAAAAAATATACGTCATCATTCCTCCGAGAGGATATCAAAAAATATCTAGTACTCTTGTCTGTATGTCTCTCTACGTCCGCCAAATTCGAGACATTGTATGTGGAGTGGCGGAACTCAACCACACGCATTGTCTTACCAGAGCAGAGAACTAAAATAAATATTAAATATAATCATTCCCCGATTAGGAATCGAACCAAAAGCCAATAACGTTTACAGTCAGACGTTGTCCCACTATGTCACGATAGTTTCAGACTGATGACTATAGCTAAGCTCATTATAATTATTAAACAGGTATATTATAAGCTATAAAGTTCACTATACGTGATAAGGGATTAAGTTACGATCGAAAGTACTTCAAATTAGTAGAATGTTAGTTTATATTAACAATTTATAACAGAATTTGAGAGATAGTACGAAATATGACGAAAATTTTGTTGAATTTATAATTATTTAGAATATATGTTAAATTTAATTTCGTTCTGTAAACATCAGGTTTATATATTTATTTTCTATAACTTTTCGTTCACACGTTGAGATAACGCATTCTTCAGTTCGATTAATTGCGTATATTTTGGTATGCGAAGTACATGAAAATACATGACGAACGCCACCTCAGTCTACCTCTGACCACAGACTAGTGTAAAGTGTTCGAAACGTTGGGTTTTCAAAAATATATTTTCGAATATCAAAATATTCGAGAATAATCCGTTTAAAGTTAAAAAAAAACCATTAATCAACCAATTTTTTTAAAAAAACTATATAAACCATACTCGTAAATGAATTCGTTGTTATTTGAATTTAAGTAGTAGAGCATAATGTTTAAAAAACACTTGTATATCATATCTAGCTTAAATTTCTATACTGGCTCGACGACATGAGTACATGTTATAAGTCATATTAATACTTATATATCGTATATTATAAATACATTTTTTTTCTTTATAAATATATAAATTCTAAAGGAAATCGATTTTATGAAAAACTTAAAAACCTGAGGCCGGTGGCCGCAGTGGGATAGTGTCTGACTGTTAACGCGATCGGTTGTGAGTTCGATTCTCACCCGGGGAAGTGATTATATTTTAATTATTTTCACTTCTTCGCTTTGGTAAAAACAAAGTGCGACGTTGAGTTCTACCACTCGACACGCAATGTTTCGAATTCAGTGGACGGAAGTACGGAGTGTCTTGACACTAAGTACTTTCTGTCTACCCTGCTATGCGGGATAAAAAGCGTAAATCTAAAAACCTGCTTAGCATTCGTCGTCGTTTTCGTTTAAGACTTATAGATAGACGCCCAGAGCTGAACATAACCAACCCCAAGGATTTCCACGAAACCAGAATATCGAGTAAATAACTCGGTATTCTGGTTTTGGAAAAGACTTCTTCATGCCATGATTTAGTATAGATTGTTATCGAATCCGGACACAAGTACATGTTATATATATATATATATATATATATATATATATATAAATATATATATATATATATATATATATATATATATATATATATATATATAAATATATATATATATATATACATCTTAGAAATCCAACTCACTAACACTGAATATATTCACAAGTATTTTTTAATAATAGTGTATATATGTATGTGGGTCGAACTATTTCATCCGACACTGCAATCCAAAGGTAAATTTCGCATCGAGATTGACGATACGCTTTCTGATGTATGATTTACAGCCTTTGTGATATATATGAAGCCTGAAATATTGGAATTGTAAACGTTTTATGTTTGAAAAAAAAATGCGGTACGCTGTCAGGTCACAGCCGGTGTTACGTGAATAATTATTTGTGGAAAAAATTGTGTTTATTTACACAAATGATTTTTGTTCTATTCATTTTGTGGGTGGAAAGGTTTTTTTAATGTAACATGGTTTTTATATATAAAAAATATATTTGGTTTTTATTTATAAATGGAATAATTGATGCCGGTCGTGGCGCAGTGAGACCGGCTGTGGGGTTGATTCGGGGGAGCGATTATATTTAAAATTATTATCATTTCCTCGCTCGCCAAAGTGCGGCCTTGATTCCACTACTCAATGTCTCGAATTCGGTGGAAAGCGAAGTACGGGGTGTCTTAACACTAGGTATTTTCTGTCTTCCATGCCATGTGTGATAAAAAGCGTGAAGCTATTTATCGATTATATTTTTAAATTGCAAAAACTATTTTTTTCAGCTTTGCCTTTTTATCTGGCACAGCACGATAGACAGGAAGTACCTACTGTCAAGATAATCCGCCAAATTCGTAACATTACGTGTTGAGTGGCGAAACTCAACACCGCGCTCACCAGGGCGAAAAATAAAAGTTATCTAAATGTAATTCCTCCGCATTCCTTCAAATGGAAATTGAATCTACAACCGATTGCGTTGTTAACGCTGTCCCACTGCGCCACGACCGGCCTTACTAACTTCAAGTATATTGTCTAAAGTAATGTAAATAATTTATTTAAATTTTAGAACTGTTCTGCACGTGTTTTGGATATTGTTTCATATAAGTTAACGCTATGGGTATTGAGGGAATCACTTAGTTTAACATTTGTTTAAAATATACTCTTTTGATATCAAAATAACTATATAGTTATTTTTATTGCTTATATATATATATATATATATATATATATATATATATATATATATATATATATATATATGAGCACGCTTCACGCTCCATGCTTTAACCCGAATAGGAGGGTAGACAGAGACAATCAAGTGTCAAGACACTCTGTTGACTGCTTGTTTATGTTATTATATGTACAAATATAAAAAAAGGATATATTCAAATAAGAAGATATTCAGAGCGTAAGAATGTCAATAATGTGAAACCCAACAATATTACATTTACATACAACACGGCTATGAAAACACAGTTTCATGTAGGTTGGATACGAACCATTCAACGTATCTCAGCCTGAGATTGCATATGTTTCAAGCGGTATAAAAATTTAAATAGGAATATTTGAATATAATATATGGTGTCCACTTTCTTCTTAACGTTTTTCAGCTTCACGCTTTATTTTGCAAAGCTAAGTAACCAGAGAGAACCCAGTGAAACACACCATTTGTCGCTTCCCACTCCCATTCGGGAAAATGTAGCAATGTTGGTTTGTGGCGGAACTCAACGCCGTGTCTTGTCCCACTAGAGTGGGATAATCATGATAATTTTAATGTAATGATTTCTTTTAGTGGAACACCCATAATCAATCGCTTTCCCAACGGGCTAAGATAGCCTTTTGTTTATTACTCGTAAGGTGAAACTGTTCAAATAATACCTAATTTGTTAATTGTAATAATTATAAATTAATAAAAGTTGACTTTTTAAATTTACAAAAAAATTTGAAAAATTTCAAAGTCAACGCAAAGTGTCAATGTCACACCTTAATTTATACAATGTCAAAAAAAAAAGATTAAAATACCAACAATATCCAAAACATGGACTATCAAGAGAGTTCCTGGAATGAAATCCCATCAGGGCCTCTATCTCCAACGGTAAATAAAATATCCCCATATTCTATATATAGATCCAATAATAACATTTTATTTGTTGGTCATTAAAAATTTAGCTGTTTTTAAGGACAATTACGTTTCAGTGTAAAATAGTCCGCTGCTCCAGTACCTATTGCCAACGAATTGAAATTTGGCACATGACTGCGTCGTATCTAGTACTGAGTGCGACTATTTTTACATTTTAATAGTCACATTGTTTTTACTTTATGTTCTATGTAAAGGAAAAAAACAATAAAAAAATTAAAGAATTTACAGAAACAAGCTAGAATCAAGACACTCAGTAAAATGCTTTTCGCCCGAATAGAGTAGAGCATGTTGAGAGGGGAACTCAAATAAAATAATTATGAATACTTGAATTTATTATGATTTATCGTCAAATATTATCGAGAACTTAACTGTATAACTCTAATACGCCATAGAAATATTTCAAAAGCATTGCGGCTGTATTGAGCTAGATCTAAGCATTGTAAGAAAATAAATATGTTCCATGAATGTAAATCCGAGATGAAAACTTTGCCGAATAGGAATTGATCCTTCTAGTTAGCCTTCTAAGTTAAGAGAGGTCAGTCATTAAATGCAATATACAAAGCGTATTCAAAAGCTCTTCGATCCAAGAATATGATATTCTGGAGCCAGTATGTGGGTTAAAAGAACTTTGTTATGCTCGTATAATTCTATTCATATAAATTGAATAGAATTCATATTTTTAAATTTGATATTTTACTATTGACGTCGTTAATACAAGACATCGTTATACACTAGTAATAAGCGATGGTAAGTGTGTCATATAATTTTATATATTGAAAATGAAATATATTTTCTCATAGAAGTCCACAGGGTCAATCTCCATTTGGGTCAACAATCATATTTAATATTTTATTTTTCTTTTCTTGCACTGGTAAAATCTGGTAAACAAAATACGACCTTGAACTCCACCACGTTACAAACAATAGTACAATTTTGGGTGAAAGCCATATATTTCGAACACTACATCCTTTTCGGATTTAAATACTCAATAATTAACAATATACTCGAAAATAAGTATAGACAAAACTTATAATCTTACCATGGATGGCGGATTTCTATGCAAATTTTTCTTTTCTGTTTAACCAGTACAAGAGTAACAATAAATATACGCAGCGAGCGACTGCTATAAAAATAATGTAATACGGATCGCGTAAAGGTACTCCATCAAAAGCGTTCCGCAGACAATCGAAGTGTGCCCTGGGGAGCGTCACTTTTTACCATATCTATCCATATACAACAAACTCCGGGATGCCAGAAATCTAAGTGAAGAATGTAATGGCGGGGCGTGGGGAAAAAAACAATAATTCGAAAACGAATGACGTCTGCGGAATATTGGGCACGAATTGAAAGCTATATTTACAATTGGTGAAATTATAATACGTATTTGCCAGATGTGTTTGCGAATCGTATTATACGCGTCGAAGGTTTTTAGCTAGGCATTATGTGATGTACATACGTGAGTGACATTTTCGTACTCTTATTCAATTTGGGATATTCTTTCACGTTATTGAAGTGGGAGGGATATATTTTCAGCTTGTTTTCAATAATACAATTAAGTTAGCTAAATAATGCATCGCACCTAGGTGTATTAACATGTTTGGTAAAGTGGCGGTGTTAACCTTCGTTTTATATTCAGAGTTCTAAAGCAGAAAGTAGTGCAGAAGTGAGATATCAAAAATATATGTTTGCCTCATCCACAAGGCCGCTTATATAATGTTATTTCATTCTATATTAGAGTTATTTTAAATTTTATATATTCTCAATATCAACTCGCAAAAACTCATACGTATATCATGACAAAACCCCCTTAATTTCTAACAGCAATCCATATTAGCATTCAAATGTTAGCAGGGAGAAATAATTTAACAATATTATAAGTCATAAAAAGGTTAGTAGGTGTGGCAAGGCACAATAATTATAGCTTAATATCTCGTTCGTTCGTAAGAGGATTACGCCGCTTGTCTGCGAGGGATAGGGTGACGATAAAATTTAGTGCCCCAAATACAAAACCGAAATTCTGGCTTGGCGAATTAGTTACCTATAATCTATATTTATTTGAAAGTAATTGCCTTTATTTTAATATAATATAAAAGCAAGTGTACGTTAATAAATGATATATTATGCGAAAATTGGAGATTTGTGATTAATATTAACAAAAAAAATGTCATGTAACTAATTCATATCGAATTTACTTTATATTATATCAGTACTTATATGAAACTTTTAAAATGATTTCGGAATAATATAAAGAAATCTAAATATCGCATTCAGAATTTTGTAGATACCCTGAAGCTGGGTATCATCAGCAGGTGTTCACCAAATCCGTCATAAATGAATCAGGTTTGACACTTTCAAACAGCACCGTAAAACAATTTGGCGGATAAATTTGATAAAAAAAAAATTAAACCGCCACCGAGCTGAGGCACGCACCGTTTACCGAAGTTCGCCTTTAAGTGCCGTTAACATAAATTGCCATGATACTTTTACACCATTTGATCTTCGGAGAAAATATATTAAGTTCGTGTAGATAAGGCTTAGTTTTGTTCTTGGTGAATTTAAAAACACTTCAGGTTATTTTCAGAAATTGACGAAACATTTTTTTTTAATATTTTATACAAAAGAAAGTTATAAAATGAATGTTTCGGTATAGGGTACAACAATGTTCAAACACTTTTCTCTGCAATTACCTCAGATTTCTGTTCGCAGAAATTTGTAGCACAATTACGTGACTTGTATCTAAATTATTTTGCAACGATTGAAGGTCCCAAGACGGTATGCAAATACAAAACGTAAAAGCGTTCCACTCGATGATATTCCGGGCACTTAAATTTTCGAGTAGCAATTGTAAAAAATACGATATCTGGTGAAAAAATCCTATTTATTTAACGAACTGCAAAGGCAGGAACAGCCAATGTGCTTGAACAATAAGTCGAAAACAGCATTCTGAGGGCTGTATAAAATGAAATTGGGTTAACTATTTTATTTTGTATCCTAATAATGTTTGCTGCTTTTAGTGAGAGAAAAAACGTAATAGTCCATTGTTGATAACTTATGAGTGCTAAACAACATTGATGACGCAACAAGGCCAAGGGTTCTTTATAGAGGTTAGCCTGAATAGATTGTAACGTCAGGGTTCAGGAAATCCGGGACGTGATGGAGTCCTCGTGAGATAACTCGTAAACTCGCCTGATTTAGTGGTAGCGTCAATAACTCCAAGTTAGCACTTACGGTGCAAACGAAAAAGTTGATAGTGGAAGCGAAAGACAGTGATTTGCGACACACTACGGAGTATAACGGCTCGGTTTGCAATTGTGAAACTTTGAGCAACGAAACTTACGAAAAACTGATTCAGCTAGAGCTATTTAATCCACATTTAGTTACGAGGTTTGCACTTAGCAAATGGAAGACGAATTTCTCGAGAGGCAATTGGAAACTTTTCAAGTGGTTTTTACTTTTACAAAACATAAAATCTTGGCGTGAGTATTATTTTCACATAAATCAACCCTTCCTCGGGTCGCCGAGCCCCTATTACTGAGACTACACGAGCAGCCAATCCCTAGTGATTAATTGATTAGCTAGAGGTTCGTTTGCAAGTAATTTTCATGATTTATTAGGTAACTTCAAGATATGTATCTGTCCCAAAAGTCAAGAAGGCAGTTTTCATCTCGAACACTTTCTAATCTAAATATATACATAAACGTTGTCAGTACTAAATAGTTTTGATATATTACAATTTTCGTTAGACTTGAATACATCTCGTTAGTGAGAGTACCAGATAACTGTATTCTATTATGATAGAAGATAAAAGCTCTAACACAACTAAATAATATTTAATAAGGATATAGAATTTCATACTCGTACAGAGACTCCTGAGTTTTGATTATCTATAAAGCGTAAATCGTGGTGAAATTGTGACTTCAAACGGCAATCGGCATCAATGGCCAATGTCAATAAAGTCTACAAAAGCGTTGAAATTCGTTGAATCAATTTCAAAACCTTTAATTGGCCCTTTCCAGTAAAGGCTTTTTGATGTACCTCCCTGGCGATTTAAGAAAATAAGGGGAAAGGTACGACAAAGAATTTAATTGATTCGAGAGAGGAATGTCTTTTCAAGACGGAATCTTGAGCTTTCTATATCTCTATTATTGGAATAGTTTAAGCTTCGAGAAACAATTTTCTATATATTATATAAATGTTATATAATACATATAAGTATAGATACAGTGGTTGGGAGTTCAATTCTCACTCTTTGCAATCTCTTACAATACAATTATTTTATGATGAGTTTAAAGATCGATGACATATAAATTTAAAACAAAAAAAATTGTAAGGCTATTTTGGATGCACACGTATCTGAAAATTTGACAATTTTTCAGTACACAACTACAGAAATGATAAAAAAATCATTTTCAGTGTGTTTATTAAGAAAGCTTCTTATACATGTAAACTAATTTATAATTATTTTCTTTAAAAGTATTATACATCTATATCTGCACATTTATACATACTAGATGTCTCATTAATGCGTTGAAAAAGGGTATCCTTAGCAAAGTATATGTCACTTTATATGAACTCCTTCTCTATATAAACTATAACTGTGCCAAATTTCATACTCCTCTCAGTTTGTGTTATTTTCGTAAAAAGCGATACAAAGATTTTGCCTCACATATTAATATACAGATAAATGACGAGTCAAAACTTGGTATACCGTTCTCGTGTAGCGGACATTGTCATTAAATTACGATGAGGGATACAAACGACATTTTAACTCGACCCTATGTTGCGCTTTTCCGTTTCACTCCGAGAACTATTACGAAGTTTTATAACATTATGATATATATATATATATATATATATATATATATATATATATATATATATATATATATACTTGTGAAGCAAAAGTAATTTAGTGGTTACCATATTATGAATCTCGAGTTATATGTTTGGGAAGAGTACACACCCAGTAATAGTATAAAGAATACACCCAGTGTTTGAGTTCGATTATATTTGAAATTTATTTTCATTTCTCTATGAAACATTTTCACTATTGACAGAATTGGTTGTAGACAGGTTGTACGTTCTCCGTTCTGGCAAGAAAAAACGTGGCTATGAATGTGCCAACTAACATGCAATGTCTTGATTTTGGTAAGAAACCAGTCAACGGAGTGTCAAGGCACTAGGTTATCTCTGACTACCCAATTCTGCAGGATAAGGGGTTAAACTGAATTTAATGTTTTATATATGAATGAAGTGATGTAGAGTTTCAGGATTCGCAATTCTAGACATCGCATTCATATTTTATTAATTTTTAATTAAATCAGGAATAAGGATAAAACGAGAGTTTCATTCAAATAGAGATTATTGTTTAGATTAAGATAATGAAATCTTGTGTGAAATCAATTAACGTTCTGTCAGCACACAGTGACGTATCGGATGTATTGGCATAAGCTGCAAACGGACTCATCCGTTTAAACTTGAAGTGCGGCGAGGGGACACGTTTAGAGAATCCGTAATCAAATTTCACTCGAGTCTTTAAGGGTTGGGACCGGCAACTTTGAGCCTCCCTAATAAATTATATTGCCTACAAAACCGAGTGAGAGCGACACAGTTCGTTGGCTCATCTAATTGCTCCAAATTTGAGACGAGCCGGCTTTATAATTGGTCCGATTCGGGCTGCATAAGACGCGAAATTAGTACAAATTCGAACATCGCCAGATTAGAAGTGTCACGACACCGCAACACTAACACCCCAGTCAAACATACGTAATAAGTTTGGACTCGTAAACCTAATGAAGATCCGTGAAGACGCAAAACAAATTTCCAAGTAAGTTCGGATTTTGACTTGAAAGTTTGCGGAGTGCCCCAAATACAGCAAGAACATACATTCTTGCTTAATTAACGCGCCTAGAGGCTAGAGACTTCCTTATGTATATAATAACACTTAGCGCTTTCGGATTAATAAAGCTTATACTGCAAAATATATAAAAATATTTAGGGGAATAAAATGAATATATTGAACTACTGATTACCGTTTTTTTAATAATTAAACCAAATAACTCATGACAGTAAGTTAACGTGAAGCAAGCAACTTACTGTAACAGAATCCCATTTATAACATATAATGCAGAATAATCAAACGAAGTACTGCACGTCAGTAATATTTACTGAACCGCTCGTATCCCCATACGCAATCACATCTTCGGGAGATTACCTCAAATCCTTGCTGTAACAGTGAAGCCTAGATAAAATTAATGATCCATTTTAGGGCAGGCTTTATCAATTCGGTATTCAATTCGTAACGTTCCGATTGAATTGGGAGTCTCACGCATTTACGCACGCCGAGCTTACTTCGTCAGTACGGCGTTCACGTATGTCTTTGTAAATTTTAATTACAGCAATGTATTCAGTTACGGATAATACGAGGCGAACATGCACGTTCGAACACGAAAACTAAGTTTCACAATCTCAGTTTGTTCGCTAAAACAAATTTCTTAACAAAGTGAATTCTCTAGGGTTCCCAATTAAACGTGCGACAGTCCCGTCGAAGTTCTGGGGCGACAAGTTCCGAATCTTGAAAAGAAATTCTTTTCTAATTAGTATAAGTTTATGCACTCGCAGGTAGACATAGGACACTAAGTTTTAATTACTACCACATCTTACTGTCGATCACGGACGGTGGGGGTCTTTTTATCAAGTTTTCAATAAATCTTCCAAGCCATTATACCCAGATTAACGGCGGCAAACTAAAGTGAGAGGAGTAATGTTTTTGCTTAGCGAGATTCCAACCACACGATTAATTTATTGCGACCTACACTCTTATATTCCTTGTGGAGCAAATTATATTATCCTAAGAATTATATACAAATACAATATGAAATAATGCTATTACTATGTGGGCAGAAGGAAAATACAATTTGTGAGGTTATTACTCCTTCATTCGATTTTTGATAAACATTATGTTGAATATCTCAAAATATATCAGAATAATGGCCTCTTGTTGGTAATATCTTGAAACGACGCCCTTCATGTTGTACGGAATTCATTTTATGCAAATGATGATATCTCCGCATCTGAGACGTTAGTTGGCCTGTCGTTTGCCTCTTAGACGGCAATTTAGAGAAATTGTGATAATAAGCGGCCAGATCCCGCTCTTGGCAAGAGTTAGATATCTTTGACAAAATGACAGCGATACGCCAAGCCTCTTAAAAATAATAAGTAATTAAAATTCTGATGTTCGTCGTCTTCCGCCAAGGTATTACTGGCGGTTTGTTTTTTGCTCTTATTAACATTTCAAGGCGTAATGTAAAGTTTCTTAATCTTAAACCTTTCTTTATTACTAAATTTTCGGTACTAAATATACATTATGTGATACTGAAAATCTCAATTTTACACACAATGCAAGTATAATAAAATACTACATTTTTACTGTTTCAAACACAACCAATACTCATGCCGATGTAGTCTCAATATTATTCTTTCCGTTTAAATTTATCCTTTGTTAGTTCAGTTGATTCAGACGAATGAATCATTGAATCTATCGTTTTGCAAATCACTGTACCGTGGAACAACCAGTCATGCGATATAAGTGTTGAGAGCTGCGCACTCTGCATCCGCTTTCTTATCCATTCATTCCTTTTCATTGACTCATACGTCAGGATATGTTTCAGTCTTATTAACGCGGATTGATTACGTAAATTGAACACGACGTTTATTATTAGTAAAATTCACATTTTCATATGGTAAATTCTATTTTGGTAAAAAAATTTCATTTGAAATTAGATTATTATTTACGTGTTGTTAGTGAACATAACTCTTAATTAGTTCCAAGAGGAAGGAATTCGAAAATATTATAGAAAATGGATTTGCACGTTTTCGAAAAACAAACTGTTTTTTATAAAGATTAGGGGTTATCTATAAATTACGTTAAGGGAGGGAGGAGGTTGAAAGTGTGACATTATTTAACAAAGTTGGTCTAATAAAAGAGATCATCTGTGACAAGGACGGTGCAGGCGTCAAAGGAGTCCATAATAAATGCAACTCAAAAAAAGAGTATAATGTTGTGTCATTTTTTTTAAATCAATATCACTAAGATATTTTATTTTGTTTCTGTCAAATACAAAATATGAATATGTATTTTAAAAAAATATTCTTTTCTAAACCATTCCATTTTTTTTCCACTTTATTATAATTTCGCTCAACATGCAAAGCCAATTTGATTATTCAATTGAGAATTCACGATCACTCATGAATATCAAATATTATTACTGTGAGTTTTTGGTACTTTGTAAATTTGTGACCATTTCTGCTTTTATCGTAAATATTTGCAAAAATTCCAATATTTAGCTCAAAGGTCGAAATTAATGTAAAAATGAAAGTCATTTCAATCAAATTCTAGACTTTTAATTGTTAATTCTAGTGATATTTAATGGAGCTTTCAGCTTCATAAAATTTTCCTCGGAATGTAATCATTATCAATAAAATCCTGCTCAATCAAGTATGGTAATACGGTGACCCAGTTTTTGTTCTGATGTAAAGAGGCTTGGGAAATAGTTTTGTATCCTAAGTTTGTTGAGATGAAAGGCATGCATTTGCATGTTTAATTGTGCACTTTCAGTTTTATATGCTATGGGAATATAGAGGTATAGACATCAGATGCTCTGCAGATGCTAAGGGTGGAATTACAAAAGCATATAAAATGGGGCGAATATCTAGCGTTTATGCGCGTTTTATATTAATGTAATAGAAAACAGTATTTCTTTCTTTCTTTTTTGTTTATTATGAGAAATAGAGAACAAATATCGGTTTTTATATAACATCAATAGACAGTAGACATTAGAATATATGTAAATGTATGACCATTTCACAACTTTCTATGTATAACGTTGTTTTGAATAACGCTTTCATTCCGCATATCGAAGTAGATGGGAAATACCTAGTGTCAAAACACTTTGTACCTCGCTATCTGGTAAATTCGAGATATTGAGTGTTGAGTGGCGGAACTCAACGCCGCACTTTGTCTTACCAGAACGAGAAAAAGAAGATAATTTAAATGTAATTCATTCCTCCGATTGGGAATCGAACCCACAATCGACCGCGTTTACATTCAGACGCTGTCCCACTCCGCCACGACCGGCTTCATCTTACATTATCATGCAACAAGAACATTCACGTTGAATAAATCTAATGATTTACGTAGCACTTTGTAAATAAGCAGACTCTTGAAACTTTTCTTGAGGCAGTTTAAATGAGTACCATTTCAGATGTTTGACCGAGATTAAATATAAACTTGCGCTGTTTGCTCTCTCTAGCTGTGATGTCCCTAGGGTGACAACTTTGCAGACGACAATTTATCAGTTTTCTGCTAGAAACGGTAGAGTTTCGTCAGTTTTATGACAAAATACTGCTTTTAATTTTTCTTGTAATTGTATTATTCTTAATTACCACTAATTATTTCTTAGGTACGAATATTTCGATTTTTCATCGTATGATTGACGGCAGAACTAAAAATATCTCTAATTTAATAAAAAAAAAACAAGAATAAATCTAAGTTTCAAATGAAAGTTTTTTATATGTTTTAACTTACTAGCGTGCAGAAGTTATTGTCAATTTTATTTAATTTACCCTCAAGTATTATTTTTCAAGTTTTTTATTACTCCAACTAAGTACTTCAAGGACTTACCAGTGATCAAGTATGTGGGTGGTTACGCTTCGCTTTATTCTTAGCCAAAACTTTATATGGGATAATTTGATAAGTATTTTTTCTATGTTATTTGTATATTTTCATATTAAATTAATTAGATAGAACATTAGATAGATAGAATAAGTATCAGAATCCAAAGGATCGTGAAAACTACATTTTTGTTTCAATACAAACATTGCCCTAAATAAAAATCAAACCCACAATCACTTTGAAAAGTCGATGAAATGTATTTGACATTATGACCTAACATGCATGTATGTATGAACCAGCCAGTGCGCACAAAAAGAAGGAAGAGGCGGGGGCAGCCGTAAGAAATATTACTTATTTCTTTAGTCAACACTGTAATCACATTTGCTTTTAGGCCCTTTCATTCGCTTAATCGTGTTATTTCGGGACGGCAATCTTGTTTCAAGGCATAGCAGATGACTGACTGATTTATTAGCGAGATAACTTAAATGTCAGTTTGTAAAGCATTGTGTAGCTAGTCAGTAGTGAAAGGTTTCATTATAATATTTAAATTAAATGAGCGTTTATCTGTATAATTGTATCGTGTTTCGATTAAGAGAGAGTGTCTTGTAAAAAAAATTAGTCTAATTAAATAAAGATCAATTTTTATTTTCATATATATATATATATATATATATATATATATATATATATATATATATATATATATGAGTAGTAGAATAACGGATTTAATATTACGTTATATTTTTGATGTATAGTCAAATATAAAATTATATTTTCAGATCATTCGTTTTATAAATCGAAATCACTGAAATAAATTACATAATAATAATCATACAATTTCACATTTTAAGCACTTTGAAGTTATTTCACACGATAAAATGTAACGTGAAATTAATATTTACTATATTTTGAAAATAAACTATATTGTTAAATACATCAGTGTTACTGTATTATTTATATTTAATATGTTATTTAACTCAATATAAAAACAATATTTAAAACAAGAAAGAAAGAACAATACTTCAGTTATTCGACATAGGTGGAATATTGTATCAGCAATTGATTTACGACAGTCATAGGTTGAGATTCCAAATCAAGATTTTTTATTTATCTAAAATAAAAAAAATCAATAAAAAGGATGTGTCATTATTTTTGGACTATACCAGAAAAGAATCCATAGTGGCAGTGGAAGCTAACAGTAGTGTGCATTGTAACACCTTTAGCGTAAAGTTGGGTGACAAGTCATACCAAATAATTGGAGCTCTCGTCTCTGTAACGAAATGAATACCTGCGAAGTGAATCTATGCTAAGAATGCTACGAAGTTTCCTTTGCCTTTAATAAGTATTATTCACTATTTTAAACGGATTAATCGCGTATATTTTTATATTCGGAAATACATTTTGGGAAACATGACCTTTCGAACACTTTACCATGATCACAGGTAGACTCCAATTTTCGTTTAAAATAGTTCTATTTTTCTTTTATTTTTTTTAGCTACACGCTTTTATTCCGCTTAGCAGGATAGACAGAAAGTACCTAGTGTCAAGACGCTCCGTACTTCGCTTTCCACCAAATTCGAGACATTGCATGTTGAGTGGTGTAGTAAAGTTCTATATAAATGTGTAAAAATCACGTAAATCAAAGATCTTATAACTATTCATTATTTAAAAAAAAGTATAGCATTAACTTGGTGTAAAACGCTCCCGATATCAACTTATACCAACATCGCAACAGGAAACCGCTGAGGAAGCAAGCGAAAGACGGGCCCCGAGATAGTTGTAATGTGGCGAACGAACAATACGACTAATTTTGTTTGCTCCAATTTAACCAATATGTACCTAACGATTACGTATTATTTACTGTTATTCGTGTATTATTTTTCTTTTATATATAAAAAGAAAATTAGATTTATTTAATACTAGAAAATGCTCGCAACTTCGTCTGCGTCGACTTTCTGACTTGCTATCGAAAACTTACCGGTTCCAATTATAGCTTATACACCCGGGGTCAATATCTTCAAAACAAAAAAAATATTAAAATCCGTTCAGTAGTTTTAAACAAACAAAGAGATTCAAATACTTTTTTATAATTATCGAGTTGTATTTTTATTGTTGATTTAGAATTGCCCTCAACCGATTTTTTTGGAAATAAATTTGATATACAGACACACATTTTGTATTATTTTATTATAGAATTGTAAAATCAGAATGAGGCCGGTCGTGGCGCAGTGGGACAGTGTCTGACTGTAAACGCGATCGCTTGTGGGTTCGATCCCCACTCGGGGGAGTGACTATAATTAAATTATTTTCCTCGCTCTGGTTAAGTCAAAGTGCGGCGTTGAGTTCCACCACTCAACACGCAAGTCTCGAATTCGGTGGAAAGCAAAGTACGGAGAGCCTTGACACTAGGTACTTTCTGTTTACCCTCCTATGCGGGATAATAGCATGAAGCTAAAAAAATAAATTAAAATCTATTCAAAACTTTCCTTGGAAAATCAAAAAAATTCGTTGATAATCTTATAAATAAAGAAAACTTATATGAATGTAATTGTATATAAAAGCCTCTTGCAATTGCGCTTATCCCCAATATATATAGGTTAAAGATGTCTCCTGACGTCTTGGGTGGGAAATCGGATATTGTCAATCAGTAACGGCCTTAGTTCGGGCCTCGCGGTAAAGAACCTAAAATAAGCTCTACAAATTGTATGACTGTATGTGTTTAAATGTATTTCTACGTTATGTTTATAGATATAAGAATATTTTCGCTTTTAATATTATTTTTGCCCTTTGGAATAAAATTCTCTGTAAATAGGTATTTTTTTAGACATAATTATGAATATAAATATTTAACGTTTAATGAGGCCATTGCGGCTCAGAGGGACAGCGTTTGACGGTGACGCGAATGGTTAAAGGTTCGATTACCACTTGAAGCTTTTATCTTGTTTAAATTAGTTCTATTTCGTTACGATGATTTTGTTAATAGACCAATGTTATAAACAATGGATGTATTAAACTTAATATATTGCAACTGAACGCGCTTACTATATGGTGACAGTAAACGATCAATTGTGGGTTCGATTCCCACCTGGATTAATAATAAAATTTATTTTCATACCTATGATCTGATACGAAAAAGCTCGGCGTTGAGATCGGGAATCAACAAGTAATATCTCGATTTCAGGCGGAAAGCTTTTAACATAGTGTCTTGACACTATGTTATCTCTAACTACCCTGCTATGCGAGGTAAAGCGTCAAAGTGATTTTTATTTACAACTATAAATTTTCTCCGAAACGAATTCGAAACCACAACCCACGCTTTTATTAAAACACGTCCCAAGTATCATAAAAGTATTTAAAATTTCTATCTAAAAAAGAACAACTTTCACCAATAACATTAGCATAAAATTAAAAAAAAACATATTTGAAAAACTAACCAATTCAAGTACATACGGTTTTGTCTTCCATCTGTCTTTACAATAAAGATGTATTGTTATAGCACTACTGTATCTCCATTACACCATACGACATAAATATTTGTGGTATGAACAATATTTTACGTTTAAAACTGAAGTAGGTGAGTGCATTCGTCATATGACGTCACTATATACTGGACATCGGCTACGCTTTTGACGTGACTAAACTTTGTATTGCTCTGTAAGTATATATGATGGAATGGTTGTATTGAACGCTTATTATATAGAGTAAGACAAATGTGATTGATCAAAGCGCGGCGTTGAGTTCCACCAATCAAAACTCATGTGTTTATTAGTCATTTAGAATATAAAATAGTAATAAACCAATATTAAATATTGAATTTCAAGTTTTTAACAAAATATTGTAAACCATTAGTATAAGTATGATTTTTGTTTGTGTTTAAATTGATGTAAATCTTAAGACATACATTTTTTGATTTTCTTGACAATAAGGCGAAACGAAGCATGGAGTGAAACGTCAGTTACTTGAAAATGTCGTATTTATTAATTTATTAGATTCACCAGTGGTAAATACATAGAACAAAAATACAATAGGTTTTTTCATGCATTTTTAATGCATTTCGCATTACCTTTTGATGTGAATATGCAAATTGAAATGATTTTAATGATTTTAAAACAGTGGTATAGTGAAAATAGGTTTATATTAAATGAATATGTTTTATTGTAATATAAATATAAATGTATTTTATTAATGTGCCATAAATAACAACAATTCTACAAAAATGTACCATAGAAGATTTCCCAAGGTGATACCGCCCACTTAGATGTAACGTGTAGAAATGATAGAGCGGTCAGCAATGACATTTTAATTCCGTATCATATCTAATAATTGTTTATCCATGTTTACTAATCTGCATTAATAAATTCGTCAACGTTTACCGTAGTAGGTTCAAATACCTGAATAAAAAAACATAACAAAATAAAGATTTTGAGTCGCAAAATTCGGATTGTAGAGTATTTTGTTAAATTAAGCTAACAGATTGAAGACATCTTGAAGTCGTTAAGGCCGATTTACACTATCAGTATCATGAAGTTACAGTTCCAGCATAGTACAACTACCGTGATAATTAATCCTTCATACATTATCTCAGTGATTTGAGTAATTAAGAAAAACGAAATATATATATATATATATATATAATATATATATAATGTAATAAATATAATTTTTAGTTCTTTATTATCGGCATTTTAAAGACTGAGACGTTGTTTTAGGTTTATAAATTAATATAAATTATATAAATTATTATAAATTATAAATAAAATCAATATTCCGATAAGGATTACAACCCACAACCACTGCGTTGAGTCAACATCAGATATATAGGTAAAATGTGAATATAAAAAGTTATTCACATACATCTTAGAACTAAGCCAAGTGTTTTATTCCTTTTACCTACTTTGTATTCCGCATTCGTCAAATGTAAATTACGTCACACTTCATGTTTATTTAAAAAATATAACGTCAACTGTCAAAATGATTTACAGATAAAAAATGTACACGTGACATTTGTTTGTAATATATTGTATCTAATATGATGAATTGGTATAGGTATATAAAAATAACTATACAGTCAAATTGTCTTGTAACTTAGCCATTTTATTTAATAAGATAAGCTTTAAAAAAAAACAATAAATCTAGGTATAGATATTTTAAATAATTATGGAATTTATGAAATAATTTATTTATTATTAAAAAAATAATCGATACATTAGCGCAAAATTGAATCCTTTGCCTTCTTCTTAATTGATATTTAAAACTCTATTTTCTATAAAACAATAACGAAAAAAATATATAAATAAAATCCATTTAAACGTGCCCTGTTTCCATAAAAAGGAATCAAAATTTTATCTCAAAATGTTTCTAGAAATTAGTGTAGCCCATCTAAGTGGTAATATCGCGAAATGACAACAAAAAAAATATACACAGAACGCAATATTACCGGAGATAAAAGTAAAAATTTAAATTAAACGCTGAAAAACGTTGCACTAATGGTGTTGCCGGCTTAAAAATATTTTTACCCGGGAAATGGGGTTAGGCGCGTCTCTATACAAGCGGGGTATTGTTTAAGAGTTTAAACCTTAGCTTTGCACCGTAACGCTTTTGTTTTAATATGTAAATTTACATTACAAACACAGTTACGAATAAACGTTATTAAGCTACGTCTTTGCGATGCGATTATATCAAGTGAAGTATGAAGAGCGAAATAAATCTCGGATCTTCTGACCCACTTAATACGCGAATATATGGATGTGGTTTAAATATTAATCCTATCCATTCTGTCTTTTGCTGGAAGCGCCGGAAATCTTAACAGTTAAATGTGAGCTTAGTGGTATATCACTTCCTTCTCTTCCATTTTAAATTATTAACATATATAGCCAGTCGCGGCGCAGTGGGACGGCGTCTAACTGTAATCGCGATCGGTTGTGGGTTCGATCCCCACCCAGGGGGAGAGATTATATTTAAATTATGATCACTTTTTTGATAAAACGTATAAAAATTTGAACGCAACGGGATTCGAACACGCGCATCTTGGATACCGACTAAGGTATCCAAGAGGCGCGGATTCGAATCCCGCTGCGTTCAAATTTTTAAACGTTTTTTCAAAAATGTTTTCTAATCCTAAGTGTGGAATAACAATTTAAAAATAGTAAGTATTATTATCACTTCCTCGCTTTGGTAAGACAAAGTGTGGCGTTGAATTCCAGCACTCAACGTACTTCGCTTTTCACGAATTCGGTGGAAAGCGAAGTACGGGGTGTCTTGACACTAGGTACTTTCTGTCTAATCTGTTATGCTGGATAAAAAGCGTGAAGCTAAAAAAAATATAGAGATAATATCCAAATAACAAACAAAACAAACAAACTCACACTTATAATGCACACTCAGTTTATAAAACGCAGACAGACACTAATGAGAGGAAGTACCTATAAACGTTGTAGAAGGTGAAAAAACCATCAATGTCGTTGTCGATATAAAAAACCAATTAAATTTTAACAAGCGTAACTGTTAATTATGAATCCTGAGTTCTTCATACAAACCATATTCGGTATTGACTGAAGCTAATACTGATAAAATTGAAAAACCCGTTCATAGTGGAGTTCAAAATGTAAGATACGATTCATTGAACAGACGAAGGTATAAAAGATATATAAGCTTTAAAAAGAATTTTTGCTAGGGCTGCCTTTGACACTTTTTCCGATACGCGGTGGGTTTTGACGTACGTGTGTATGTATAGTCATATATGTTCGTGCATTTCCATTTCGTTAGTATTGCTATGAGGTTGATTAAAAGGCAATTGAGTTGTTGACATGTGATTTGTAATTAGAACTAGAATTTAAAGACCATCTTGGCACAGTGGGAAAACGTCTGAATATTAATGCGATCGTTTGTTGGTTGGATTTCTACTCCAGAATATGATTATATTTAAACATTATTTTCATTTCCATGATTTGTTAAGACAAAACGCGAATTTGAGTTCGCCATTCAACATGCAGTGTCTCGATTTCGGGCGGAAAACAGTCAACGGAGTGTCTTGACATTAGGTTGTTTCCAACTAACCTGCTATGTGGGATAAAGATGCTTTTAAAAAAAAATGTTGTGAGAATATCTGAACAATAGACATTAGGTATCGTTTTATCAAAATAATGCTGAAAGAGTAAGGAATTTAGCATAGTTAAATATTTTAGAACAAAAGATGTATGAAGGTAACACTATTTTTACACTACAATATTGTCATACAAGTTGACTGGCCTATGAGTTACTATTATCATTTTAAAATTAAGGTTTTTATTGGACTCATGTAGTCCATACAGAAACCTTTAGCACTTCACGTAATGTGAAAAGAGGAAATATTAAATCCATGCAATTTGAATAGTTAATCAATAATCATCTTAAGGTAGTTTATATTTGCTATATTCAAGAAGATCTTTGATTTTGAACAGATTAATCGCGTAATTTTTTCTATTAACAAATATTTTTTCAAAAACTGACATATCGATCATTTTAAGTAGTCCTTGATCACAAGTAGATTGTAAAGTGTCCGAAACGTAGACAAAGCTCTGAGTTACGCCTTTTAACTTGCAATATCTCAATTTCAGCAAAACAAAAAACTGAGTATCTTGACACTAGGTCCGTACAACTAACGTAAAAGTATATTTTTTTTAGCTTTACGCTTTTATCCTACATAGAATACAGAAAGTAACTAGTGTAATGACATTCCATACTTCGCTTTCCACTAAATTCGAAACATTACGTATTGAATGGTGGAACTCAACGCTGCACTTTGTCATTACCAGAGCTAGGAAGTGAAAATAATTTAAATATAATCACTCCCCTTAGTGGATCGAACCCACAACCCATCACGTTTACAGTCAGACTCTGTCCCACTGCGCCACGACCGGTCTCATATTTATATAGTTTTACATTTCTTTCAATATTTTACAGTCACCATCTCCCATTCATGCAGTAGTCCTGTACCAACGGCATTTGAGCATCGAATTTAGGGAGCAAACAAAGAGGCTGACTTTTAGCCGGGTTAATTAGAATGTCACCGGCACTTATTAATCAAAACGACATAGGCGTTCGCTCTTTTGTCCTTATATTATTTTGTGAAAACCTTTCAATGATGCTTCGCTGGCGCGTCATTTGAATACCTTTTGAATCCACGCATTTGTATAGAGTTATATAGTTATACGTATATGTTGTATTATGATTATAGCAATATTGTTGTATTCAATGTTTACTTAAAATCATATTACTTGCTTGCTTGGACGGTATCCAAGAGGCGCGGGTTCGAATCCCGCTGCGTTCAAAATTTTTATACGTTTTTTCAAAAATATTTTCTAATCCTAAGTGTGGAATAACACTTTAAAAATAGTAAATATCATATTACTTACCACACACTTTGGGTTTCATTTAATGTAAGTTTTAGAAGTTTTATTTAATAATAGTTTAATTTCTTATAAATATGATAGTCTAAAAAATGGTGATATATTTTCATAAATGTCTAGTTATACCATCAAGAGTTATACGAGTTATAGATATACTTAAAAACATGTGGCCTGTTAATATTGAATAATATATTAAAACTTTACATATTATTTCAACCGGTCGTGGTCGGTCGTGGCGCAGTATGAGAACGTCTGACTGTAAACGCGACCGGTTGTGGGTTCGATCCCCAATTGAGGGAGTGATTATATTGAAATTATTTTCACTTCCTCGCTCTGGTAAAGTTTGTCTTTACCGGCGTGAGCGGCGTTGACTTCCACCACCCAACACGCAATGTCTCGAATTCGGTGGAAAGCAAAGTACGGAGTATCTTGACACTAGGTACTTTCTGCCTACCCTGCTATGCGGGAAAAAAGCGTGAAGCTAAAAAAATATATATTATTTCAAACTGATAGAGGCTATCGTGGCGCTAAGTAATCGCGTTTGCTTGTACATGTGATTCCCATTTAAAGAAATTATTATTATTATTATATTATAGACAAAATTCTATTATTAAATATTGAATTTATTTTTATTTCTCCACTCTGGTATTGGTTTGGTTCTTCTAGGAAGGTGGTGTTGAGACACTACTCGATACGCAATATCTCGATATCGGGAAGCAGTCAACTGAGTGTCTTGACACTAGATTGTTAAAGCGTGAAGTTGTATTTTTTGTTAGTCATACACAGCCAGTTTTGAAATAGTTTTAAAGAAACAAATAATAAGAAAATAATTTTAAATATGTATACGTTACATACAAAAATTCCCAAAACGCCTAACTCTGAAACATATATGGCAAAACGAACCATGACTTCGGCAAACACACGTCTACCCTCGTAACCCCATAATCTATCTCTGCTATCAGCAATATATTTCGCTGCACATAATTACGTTAAGGAAACCCACCCACATCACTTATGCAAGGATAGTGACGCGCTGCGACGTCATCAATCAAGAGGATATAGTCGACACAAGGCCTCGACGAAATGGCAAGTTTTAATTATATAGTACTTCGTATATTAATTTACAGGAATAATAGTCTTGTCACAATATTTTTTAAATTATTATTAATTTCTTAGTTTAACGCTATTATTTTGCATCGCAGTGTAGACAGGAAGTACCTAGTGTCAATACGCTACTCCGCTTTCCGCCAAATTTGAGACGTTGCGTATTGAGTGGTGATACTGATTGGAAATAATTTAAATATAATCATTTCTCCGTATAGGAATCGAACTCAGAACCGATCGCGTTTACATTCAGATGCCGTCCCACTGCGCCATAACCGACCCTTGAAATATGTGATCTTACAAATTGAATTCATATATATATAAAGAAGCACTAGAAATCATTTTTGTCATCATAGGAGTATATTAAACTAAATTCAAATTTAACAAATGGCATCTTTTTCTTTAAGATTATTAAAGAGATTGTGAATGTCACTTAGGTTTTTACGTTCTACGGGAAACAAAGCTTGTTGGATGGAGTTAAACATTAGAATTTAATTTAATATAATTAGGGTTGACTATAAACACGATTGGTTGTGGCTTCAATTCTCTTTCGTGGGACTGGTTATATTTAAAATTTATTATTATTTCTCCGCTCGGGTAAGACAAAACGCGGCTTCGAGTTCTTGATTTCGGGCAGATATCAAACAATGGAGAGTGTCTTGACACTAAGTTTTCTCTGAATACAAATACAATAATATATAGAATTTTCGTAAAATATACCTATTAAAATCTATAAATTCTTGACGATAGAAAATATTCTATAGTTGTATTAAGGTTTTGCGCTTAGTTCTGCAAGAAAGTTGTGTCGCCGTCGCGACGTCATTTATCAAGCGAATGTAAGTGCCAGCTTAGGGCGGGGCATTTTTCATTAAAAAGACAGCCAAGTATTAATCATTTGTTTTCATTATATCATTGTATTACATTTCTATATGATGAGATATAAATAAGTGTTTATAATCTAATTCCGATAAATTATGGACTATATGGAGATAAAAGAATTTATTAGGTTTTTTTTTTAATATTAAAGAAATACTTTTTGTCATTTTAAATTATGAAAGAATGTTTGAAGATAAGCATAAGTTTTTACATATATCCGACACATTGCATAATAAATAACGGAAGTCAACACCGCGCTTTGTCTCACCATAGCAAACATATCAATCAATGTCTAGATTTTAGACGGATAGCAGTCAAGGAAGAGTTTTGACTCTAGGTTTACCCTGCTATGCGGGATGAAAGGAGGTTTTCTTTTGTTATAAGCAATCGAAACATTTGGTTTGGCGTGTTTGATCGTTTATTTAGTTATTTCTTAGACAGGTATCTACATAGTACGAACAAGTGACCACACAGAACATAAAGGGAAAATCGAAACATAACGAATTTCACCCAGTTTGTATGACGTCAGTTCGTTAATTGCCAAATACTGTCTGTTGTTATGTAAATTTCGCGTAATATTTGATTTAAAACCGCATTACTCAAAACAAATAGTTTTAAATTGGTTATGTAATTACGTGAGCTTTTATAAATTTTAATGTTAATTTGCTTAACTTTAAAAGGGATGAAGCTTTTTTTGCAAATAAGAATAATATAATTAAGATTTTTCGAAAAACAAATTTATATACATTTTTATTTGAATGTTTGAAAGTATAGGCTGGTCGTGGCGCAGTGGGACAGCGTTTGACTGTAAACGCTTATGGGTTCAAATCACACTCGGGGCTGTAAACGCTTATGGGTTCAAATCACACTCAATATTTAAATTATTTATTTTCCTCACTCAACATTCCTTGTTGAATGGAACACAACGTTTGTCTACTGAGACAAGCGTTGAGTTCCATTCAACACGGAATGTTTCGAATTCAACGTAGAGTACTAAGTGTATTAACACTAGGTACCTTATCTATCTTTTCACTTGTCTACCCTGCTATGCGCGATAAAACGCTTCAAGCTAAATAAATATTAATAGTGCAACCTACATAAGCAAAATATAACTACACTTTTATAGACATTTTTAGCCACAAATTCTATAATATTGATTCAAGATATATCTCGTACACTAACTACAAATAAAAAATCCGTGAATAATATACATATTTCAGCTTCAGCTATTAAAACTCTAGTTTAAAACTGAGCTTCACACTGAAATAAATGTGAATGGTAATTAAAACTTTTAACCAGCAGTTTAAATTTACCGTACTATTAATTTTGCTGTACAAGTATTTTGACGCTATCGTAGTGCAGTTGGGAAGAGTTGAATTAAACGCAGCAGTTGTTGGTTCGTCTTCCACTTAGTTTATTGATGTTTATGGTTTTTATTACCTTTTTTTTTGTTTCATGCTCTATCCCTGACGGGGTAGTCAGAGAGAACGAAGGGTCAAACTCTACGGGAGTCCGAAGAGTTGCATGCCTCCTACGGGTCTCCACAGTCATTACCCTTTTCGTACACGACTTTCGGGGGGTCCTCAAGCTTTTAACGTGACCTTCAGTACCTTCAATTCGTACCACTCACCTTTGCAACCTCAGTTGTACAAGATGATAATTTTAGCTTCATAGGCAAAGGTAAAGTTCCACGGATCGGACAACGGAGTGTCTCAACACTACTTAAGTACTGGCTTCCTTTAAAAAAACTGAAAATGCGTGAATAAATTAAAGGTATTCGCACTATATTATGGGTTTTACCACAACTCAACAACAGAGCGGATACTACAATCTAGCGGTTTGATAGTTATCCAACTTTCCAAGTGATACCCCCCAAAAGAAGTTTCACGGGCGTGAGGCGATTGAAGTCAACGCGGACGCGGGGAGTCGCAAGATAAATCCTGCGACAAAAGTATCTTAAGATATCACACGATTAAGATTACGTAACGGACCTTCGAACTTGTTTTACTAATATCAAATGCTAGACTGACGAAGTTTTAAAGAGACTTCGAGATCTTATGGCTTAGAGAAAGATAACTAAAACTTCTATGTACGGAGTGGTAAGTTCTGGTTATTTGGATTATGGTTTTATAAAACTTTTTTCCAGTGTAATTTGTGTAGAAAAAAATAAAGAGAGTGTCTGTCTTTACTAAGTGTAAAATTAAAGGCAATCGTGTTTCCGGCAAAATAGTTATAGTTAAGAAATTTTCTTTTTGCTTGGTTTAGAGGATTATGTTGCAATGAAAGGCCTGTATAGTATTTGAATGTCACTAGATTACGCTATTCTTAGGCAATTATTAGATTTTAATAGTAAATATCTCTAGAGATATATAAACATAAAATAAGCCAGAATTTTTTTTATTTCGGTATTGTGCGTAAATGTCTTTATTCAAAGATATATATTTGCACAATTCAATTTTACAAGTAAAGTATATGTGTATATTTTAAATGAAACTATTTTAAACGGATTATTCGCATATATTTTGACGGTTTGGTAGACTCTTCCTGTGACCACGGACTACTGTAAAGTGTACGAAACGTCGGGTTTCCAAAAATGTATTTTCCATTTAAAATAGTTTCATTTAAAACGTGTAAAAATCGCCAAAATCAGTGATCTTATTAAAATATAAGTATATAATAAAATACTTATCAAAATTTACATAGCTATACAACGCTATGAAACAACTTAATTGCTCATTAAAATTATATATACTTAATTAATTCCAATTTCTATTTACAAAACAAATAAATTAAAACAAAAAATCGTAATGTAAAAATTTCTAACTACGATGGTGTTTATATGGCTAATTACTGAAATCCCCATGCTTCGCCGTACAGAACAAAGTAAGTTCGCGTGAGTGATTCCATAGATATGACGCACGCAAGCGCATGCGCACCGGGTGTTCGTTAAAAAGTGTAAAACTTTTACAGTTTACATACACGCATATAGGTATAGGCTTAGTTGGCAAATTTCTTTTTAGAGGTTGTGCGTTCGATATTAGGTTTAGTTTATAGTCAAATGTCAGAAGGGAAGTAATCGATAACATAATGGCGCAGTGGACTGTCAACGCGATCGGTTGTGGGTTGGATTTCCAATCGGTGAATGATTATTTTTATGATTTAAATTATTTTCAATTTTTCACTCTGGTAAGATAAAGCACGGCGTTGAGTTCCGCCACTTAACATGCTATGTCACGAATGTAGCGGAAATTGGAGTACAGAGTGTCTTGTCACTAAGTACTTCTTGTCTACCCTGTTATGAGTTTGAAGTTAAAAAAAGAAAAACATGTAAGCTATTATAAATAATCATGTGGGTATTATCATTTTCATTATATTACTCCGACAGTAGCTATTACTATAATAATGTAATCATTTTAGCGTCGTGCTCATAAAGATCAAAGAAATTATATAAAATTGCTAATCCTTATTCGTTTGGAATGACGAATATACAATACGCTTTTTCAGTTAAAATCGTTCAAGATGTATATCATTTACGAAACCCAATCTGTTATTAGATTACATGGCCGCGAACTTTTCGATATAAAATGTCAAGCGAACGTTGCTCTCTGGAGCCAAATGTGACGTGACACATATTTCGTTTTAATATCTTTAGTATTATAATGTAAAGTCAAAAATAAGCAGGCTTCTCTTTACACTTTTTCTAAGTAGTTATCAAGTATCAAGATACTTCGTCCATTGCTCACCCCAAATACGAGAAACCTTAAAACTCACATGTAGGTATTTGATAAACATATATTACTTAAGTAACAAGTAGTTACTTATTTTACTATATTTAAAGTATTACACTTGAATTTGAAAATATTTAAATGCAGCAGGATTGGAACCTGGGAAACTGTCCAAGCACTGTGACCGCTAAACCATGTCTACAAAACCGGTTGCGTCGAAATTCTTATTAAACTTATTATAACTTAATTTTGTTATCAGCCTCTTTATAGAGAGATTTTTTTGAATTTCTGCTACCCAAAAATTATTTTTATGAAACAATCGTTTTACACGAGAGAATACTATATATTAAATATTTAACTATTTTTAAAGTGTTATTCCACACTTAGAGACTTGAAATATTTTTAAAATGGTAACTAATTATCTCTATTTTAACCTACACACTGATTACTTCCGTTTCCTGTTAGTTGTAAAAATTATTATAAAAAAATATCATGTATATTATAATACAACCAAACCTCTGGTACTTTAAAAATTCCATATCAAAAATTGTATCACATCCGCAAGTAGTAATAGTGTACTTGATATAAACCTCAACTGAGCTACGACTCCTGAAATTAATACTCAACAATTCAAAAGAAAGCAATAAAAAAAAACGTAATTACAGATCAAAAACGATCTATTAAAACGGAAATCGGAGCTTGAAAAAGTGCCTTTCGAAAAAAAAAATAGCAACGCAATAAATGTTTTTGTTGGAACAATAAAGATGAAACGAATGATGAACAAAGCGGTCGGCTTATATCGTTACATCTCCGCGAATTGGTTCCGGACAAATTTAACTCAATAATTTCTGGTCGAGATATCACAAACAATGGTAAACTTCCCCCACGGAAACGTTTGGTGAACGAATTCTATCAGGAAATAGACGTACAAAGTTTATATATAAAGTATATACTATATACCGTTTAAGGGCTGCAAGTTTCTGATAAAGTTTGATTACGGAGGTTATTCTTTAGATACTCGGTATTGTCGACTATGGAAGTGACTCAAGTTAGTTTTTTTAGTCAAAGATTTCGCTTGCCAGAAGAAACTCTTCTGCAGTTGTACTGAATATGTATTGATCATGATTTTGTTTTTCTTACAATATAATTCATACACACATATTACATACAAAAATAAACTTTAAATTAAACTTTCTTTCAATAGTTATTCATATAAAATCTTAGTACTTCTCATAAAATATGATAAAAAGCTTGGTCTACATCAAGTAAGTAGAGACATACCTATAGTTAATCGTTTCATGAATATCTGAAAGGATTTTTAGAAATGCATCCAACTTACCTCTTAGGGAAAGCATAAGGAATTTTAAAAAGCAATGTTGAGCTTTTTATGCGAATGCTCGCAGGTAATTTATTTATATGTACTATTATAGTATACGAAATATAAGTTTTAATATGATATTTATTGCGTATAACTAAATTAGTAGATTAGTATGATAATTACTGTATACCTAATCGTTCACGCCAAGTATTTGTAGTTCTATCTACCATGTAAGATTTATGTGTCATTTTTTTTCTTCACGCTTTTTACCCGCATAGCCATAAAATACTTCGCTTTTGTCCGAATTCGAAAGATTGCATGTTGAGTGGCGGAGCTCAACGCCACGCTTTGTCTTACCAGAGCAAAGAAATAGAGGAGGTAGACTGAAATATACATGAATAATCCGTTTAAAATATTTTTACTGGAAATGTTTAAAAATCGCGAATATCAAAGATCTTATTAGTATTAGCCCCACGCTTTTTATCCCGTGTGACAGGGTAGATTATATTTATATTCATATACTCAGCATGCAAAATATGATTATGGAATTTATAGATTTTATAGAGGGACCTCTCGAGAATATTTAATATTAATATTACATTGCTAACCTCCGAATATTTAGTTATAAAAATTGATTATAGAATAATTTGATTTTATTTAAATAATTAAAAAAAATATTGATTTGTGGAGTCAAAAATATGAGTAAATCATTTTAAATCATTAAAAAATATTCAAGACACGTACTATTAAGTTACATTTACAAACAAATTGCATAAACAAAATAATAACCGTCAATATAAAAACCAAACTAAATAAGTAAAACGTAATATAATTTTCCTCCTATTTTCTTATCATCGTGGCATTCAATCTTTCTCGTATAGATATAAAAACCTTCGCCGGGCCAAGTGATAGCGATCTCCGAACGCCAATAGTCTAATACCGGTAATGGGCGCAGACACGGGACCCGCTCGATTTTCCACGCCGTTTGCGCCGTACCGCGCCGATAACGAGCAATGTCACTATCGTTTTATGTACATCTAAGATTGCCACCCCACCTTGTGAGCAAAGCAGCATCCCAATACATACAATCTGTATAAAAATCGCTGATAGCCATATTTTTAAAATCTTAGTTATAGTGTCTAAAATTGAAGCCGGTCGTGGCGCAGTGTGACAGCGTCTGAATATTAACGCGATCGGTTGTGGATTCGATTCCCACTTGAAGGAAGAGTTATATTTAATTATTCTCTTTTATTCGCTCTGGTAAGATAAAGCGCAGCGTTGAGTTCCGTCACTCAACATGTAGTGTCGATTCGGCGGAAAGTGGAGTACGCAGTGTCATAACACTAGGTACTTCCTATCTGTATAGATCCATTCACGCTTTTATCCTATATATATATATATATATATATATATATATATATATATATATATATATTTGAACCTGTATCTATTAAATAGGTAAGTAAGCAACATTATCACCAACTGAGCCGCGGCGATCATGTTAGCATGAATACATACATTTTACATGGAACAACCAATTTAGCTGTAAACGAATGTGAAGTTAGAACGAATATCCAAATATTGTCGTTCACAAGCGGGATAAAGTGTTTTCAATCAAACGCAAAAACGAAATAGAACGTTTTAGTGAAATAAATCCGTGTAGTGCTTTAGCAACAAAATTTTATCTTGTACACCGGTAATTAATAGTTGGAGTGCGCATGTTGAGGCCTTCGTGGCTAAGTGCAGCGCCTGACTGTAAATTGGTAATAGGTTCGATATCCACTCAGGACAATGGACACGTTTACTATTTTACACATTTTCCCCCTTTGATAGGATAAAGCACGGTATTGAGTTACGCTGAGCGGAAAATGGTGGACAGTGTCTCAATGCAAAGTTTTCTTTGACTCCTACTGTAGTTATTTTATAGTGTGATACGGACAGATCTCTCTGTTGCCCTCTGTATGTTTTAGCAAAATAAAAAAAAAACTTACCAACAAAGTTATCTACTCAAAAAGACGATTGTCATCCCCGCTATGTCTGTAACAATACAAAGCATGATTACATCATCTGTGAATAGTATGAACAGCCACCAGTGTCTATCCTATTTAATCTATAGCTACGTTTACAAAGCTTTATTTAGAATAAATTTCATTTCCTCGCTCTGGTAAGACAAAGCGCAGCGTTGAGTTTCGCCTCTCAACATACAATGTCTTGAACTTGGTGAAAAGCGGAGTACGCAGTGTCTTGGCACTAGATACCTTGGCGCTAGATACCTTCCTGTCTACTCTGCCATTTCAGGATAAAGGCGTGAAGCTTAATATAAGCTCTTTAGTAAAAATCATTTTCTAAACTTACTTTTTATAGCTTCACGCTTTATTCCTCAAATATCAGAGCTAGGTAGTCAGAGATAAACTTGTCAAAACACTCCGATGACTGCTTTACACCTAAAAATAGACATTGCGTGATGAGCGGCTAACTAAACGTCACTCTTTTTAATACTAGAGCGAACACACATTTTAAATATCATCATTTGCTCAAGTAGGAATCGAACCCACTCGCATCTATCGCGTTTACAGTCAGACCTTGTCCCTTCCCTGTCCCTTGAAATTATTATATTACTTAAATTTTCAATCAATCTATATGAATTAGTTTTAGATAAAGCAAATGAAGTTTAATAAGCAAGTCTACTATAATAAGAGGCGTTGATCTAATCAAAATTGTTAGGAATGTTCATTGTCCGCCTCCAAAGCCAAGCTGTTAGGTATATGATGACATCATACTCGTATATCTGTACAAATAAACAAAGCGCCAGTGTCTGTTTGTAATATTAAAATAACCGTTTTTTTACTTAGTGCATACATATGTATATACACAGTACTTATGTATACCCAGTAATATTTTTTACAATTTTTGTTTATCTGTCTGTCTGTTGGTTTCCTCTAATATCTGGAACCGTTGGACCGATTTTGATGGGACTTTCATTAGCAGATAGCTGATGTAATAAGGCATAACATAGACTGTTTTATCAGACGAAGTGGTAAGCACAGCCAGTTTATGAAAAAACAATATTATAGCTAAAATATGTATTATATAGAATAAAATTGTTTTTACTTAATTCCATGTCTTTTCCTGATTCCTAAATTCGAGATATTGTGCGTTAAATTGCGTAAGTAAATGCCGCGTTTTGTCTTATCAAGACGAAAATAAACGAAAATACGTTTAATTATTATACGATAGATAACCGTACGATAGATATACGTTTCAACCTATTGACGACGTAATATATATTAAAAAAATACAAAATAAATATTTAAAATTAATATATAAAAATATGATCTATAGAAATTTATAAAAAATAATTTAATCTTTCAATAATATTATGTAATAGGGTCAAAGTCTTGTGAAATATAAGATTTGAGGAAGCCTAACAATAAAATATATCGTATGTCTATATGTTCTACCATTTTAATATTTCGTATCTAATATAAAAACTTGAATGACTTCTTCAAATGAGATTCTTTTCTTATACATACTTATGTTCATGCAGTATTTATTATCTAGCAGAAAAAGAGAAATACGTACCTACATATACCCAAAAAAAGGTTTTAACAATTATTTCCCCTATTTATTTTTCCACGCTTTTCTCAAATTTCCACCCGAATTCAAAACATTCAGTGTTAAGTTACGTAACTAAACGACGCCATGTATCTGATTAGAGCAAGAAAACGATAATTATTTGAATATCATTACCCTGTGTTGACCGAACCTACAACCATCGGGTTTACATTAAAACGCTGTCACTCGCTACGATGACCCTCTTGATACATAAGAAAAAAGCTCTTAAAAAAGCTCAAGTTGAACAACCTTTACATTTTTCCTACAATATCCGAGCGCGTGAGAATACGAGAGAATTATCTAGATTACGCTGCCTACCGCGTTACAAGGGATGCATAATGAGTTTCGCATTGCGTCGCAACTATTTAAAAGGTGACAAAGCGGAATGCCCGTATTATAGGCCTTACAATAGTAGAGATCGCTGATAGGCATTTCCAAAGGCTTTCTTAGCTTTATTATGTTAAAGTACTGAATGTGTTTACTGGAATTGTTTGAACGTATAGCAGTTTTTATGTATAGAGGAAATTTTAGATTTTTTTTAAATATTTCTGTTTTTTTTTTGGGGTTAAAAGATGGTGTATTGTTTTTTTTTTTAGTTGATTTGAACTCATTATCTCTGAGTTAACTAACTTTACAAGTATGTTACATGTGATATAATAAATTTATATAAGTATATATATTTATAAATCATTATTTAGTCATCTACTGTTATGTTTGCTTGTAATAATAACGGACGCCGTATTTTATTAAGCGATATTTTCCGCTCTGGTGTAACAAAATGTGGTGTTGAGTTCCGCCACTCAACACGAAACATCTCGAATCCGGGCGGAAGTCCAAGTGTCCTGACACTAGGTTCTCTCTACTTACCCTACTATGAAAATAAAAATATATTTTCCATATAAAAATTGTATCAAAAAAAATATGTTACAAAAAAAACAACCAAAGAATATCAGAACCTTAAGTTTAAAACCTCACTATATTTTTAACGATGATCTAGCCAGCCATTTTTTATCGCCTGCCTAATATGTACCTACTGGGAAACATTAAAGAGATGACACACAAAAATGATATCACCTCTCTAATTTATTGGCTTGCTGTATACATTGTAGCAATTTTCATGTGGATATTTATAATGCTATTAATATTCTGTCGACATTGAGGACCAGTTGGAATTTTTCTGCCGAAATGCGATAAGCGTCAGTTTATATTCTTGGTGGAATTTTTTTTTGTGCCTTCGAAGTTAGATATCCTAAGGTATGTTCGCAATACTTATTAAGATTGTGTCAATTAAAATTTTTTACATGCAATTTTTGCGGATCTCAACTCCGTTTATTGTCGAAATAAGAAAATTGACCTCTTATCTTACCAAGTGTGATTTTCATAAACACATTTAGCAGAATAGTGTTAATCGTTACTTATTTAAGTAAACTAACTATTAAAATATTTTTATGACATCAAATGAAAATGATCTCAATGAATGTCATACCAAGAACTAAAGAAAAAAATACCTAGCGCCGCCGTCTAACCATCACGCACATTTATGAATCATTACCCCCTCATATTATTTTAGTTGCCATTTACAAACTTATTTAAACCGTCACGCAACGAAAGGCCCTTGTTTACTAAAAATTCTTGGAAACCGCCATTAAATTTACAAGTCATTCGCAGTTAATTATCTGTGAAATTGGTGTTGCCATCTGCATGTTGATTGCACGCAATCACCGCAAACGAATGGGGCAACACTGAGTCACCTGTTGGCGAGGAATCCCCGGAGAGGCGTTAGATACGGCCGGTTGATGAAGGAAAGTTAATCGAATCATCTCGAAATTAGCAAATCTAACAAGGGTTACGTTACGCAACTATTTTGATTCACGATATTCGGTATTACATTTCTTTTTGTTACAATTGATTCAGTGGACGTATTTATTGGCGATAGTTACTAGTTCAATTGTACAATTTTAATATAATCAGGCAAAAAGAGTTGTGTTTGGTGGTAAAGGGAGAAATATAAAGTATGCATGTATATTTTTGAGTGTTATCTGTATTTTAAATGATTCAAAATCATTTCTGATATTTTGAGTATAGTAGCTAAAATATGTTACTATACCAGGATTTTACTACAGTTATATAATATATATTGAATTTTATTCATTTATATATATTTTTTAATAAAGATTTCCTTTGTCGGAGAAGACGTGATAACTAACAAAGTCTTATATTTTTGATATTTTTATAAGCCAACACTATTGCAACGTGGGAAAGCGTTCCACTGTATATACGATAATAGTGAATTAATTCCTCTTTTATACTTATAATAAATCACCATTTAGTAACAAACATTCCTGGTTTCGGTAAGATACTTTACACTCAATCTCAATAGCATCATAGTCTATTTAAAAAACTAAACCAAAAAAAAATGCTATTATCACATTCCTATTAGTATCAAAAATCAGCTATTCCCATTTAAGTTATCATAAAGGCTAAAGTTCCCGATCCCTTATCCCGTATAAATCCCGGTCAATCCCAACATGCCGGGATCCGCCGGACAAGCGAGTTATGTCGCGGCCACCCGGACAAATAGTACTTTGGATTAGCGGCGCCTTGATTAACTAAGCCAAGTGTTGTTTGCTCCTCCTGTTTTGTTATGCACCCCTGCTACTTGTGGTGGGATTAGCTGTTTTGTGGTGTGTCAAATTTTTGACGTTTCTTATAAAAAAAGTTTTCATTAAATTTAAAGTATTTATTATTTTAATTTTATTTAATGTCATTAGTTTTTTTTAGGAATAAGGTTTATTTATTTCCTTTGAAATATAATGATGAAAGTCAACGAAGTCAAGACACTGTACGGCATAAAGCGTGAAGCCGTGAACCGTGAAATATGACACCTATTGTGGCGTAGTGGGACAGCTACTGATTATTAACGCGTTAGTTGTTGGTTCGATTACTTGGTACAATGATTATATCTATGGTATGCCAAAGGGCGGCGTTAAGCTCAACTGTCGACACACAATGTCTAGCGTAAACGGAGAACGTAGTTACTATTCATAAATTAACTATTATGACATGACTAATACATAAAATTTATATTTAAGATACTCTATTTTAGATACAAATAACTTCTTACTTAAACAAACTACTACACTCAGAATCATCAATTATCGTTTAACTGATATTTAACTATCAGAAAAATGTTTGAATCGTAAGCGAAGTCGAAGAATGAATAAAGGTCCCCTTTTAAACGTCTCTATAGCATAATTGGTATTAGTGTCTCTTCATAATACCACCAACGGAAGTATGTAATCTGGTATACGGGCCGGTTAATGGACGAATTAAACGAATGGGATGCTGAGGAAAGGAGATAGGGACCAGTCGCACAACTAATAAGGTTTTATAACAATGTATCAGTGCATAATTTGTGTTTAAGATTGCGGGCAGTTACAAATTTTCGTATAATTAATATGCTGGTCAATTTGTTTTGATATATGGCTTTCAAATTTTAGTAAGGCCGGTAGTGGCGCATTGGGACGGAGTCCGATTGTAAATCGATCGGTTGTGGGTTCGATCCCAATTCGGAGGAGTGATTATATTTTAATTATTGTTTCAATTCCTTGCTCTGGTCAAGACAAAGTACGGCGTTGAGTTCCACTACTCACCACGCAATGTCTCGAATTCGGTGGAAAGCCAAGTTCGGAGTGTCTTGATACTAGGTACTTTCTGTCTACTCTGCTATACGGGATAAAAACGTGAAGCTAAAAAACATAGTTATTAGTACTTTATAATCGCTATATTTGTTTATTTTAAATAAAATTATTTTAAAGAGATTAATCGTAAACATAGTCTAGATGTCTACCTGTAACCACGACTACTGTAAAGTGTTCTAAGGAAGAAACGTCAGGTTTTCAAATATGTATTTTCGAATACCAAAATATACGCGATTAACCCGTTTAAAATAGTTTCATTAAAAAATTGTAAAAATGGCTAAGATCTTATTATCTTTGTTTATTGTTTAAAGGTATTCTTTAATATCAATTTCAAAGGTATTCTTCGTGGTACGGTTTGGACTTGTCCGCCTGCACATATAATTTGTAAATGTGTGTTCGGAAAATTGTGTTTTTTTGTTAATACTGGTAACGATTTTTATTGTATAAATAAATTTCATATATAAAAAAATAGTTCTAAAATTTAAATCTTTAATATCTTAATCGTACAAATACTACTAAAATATTGACTTTCGAGTCTGAAATATAAAATTAAATATGGAGCAGAAATCTAATTTGATATCTACTTAAATTAAATTTAGTTAATATATATCGTAGAACAATATTTACACTTTTGTATACACATTAAACGTTTCTAAGAAAAAATGTGTTTTTAAAACAATCTTCTTAGAAGAAAAATTGAATTATGCAACGTACTACATACCTCGCTAGTCTGTTAAAACAGCGGATGTAAAGCATTCCTATGGTACCTGGGAATCGAAACCAGGAAATGCGTCGCGGAATGCCGTTACAATTGCATCACTATGCGTAACGGCACCTCAGAACACTCACATAAAGACTCAATTATATCAGCAGGAACTAAGAAATTGCTTTAATTCTATAATTGTGGAGTACACAATGCATCGCGCTGACTGACCAAACTACAAGGCACTGTAGTTCACATTATACTGGCCCAAACGAGCGACGTTATCACTCATATTCTTTGCGGCGTCACGACGTAGCCTCAGGCTTAATCTAATTTAAAATTTAACCAGCCATTTCAAAAAGTCCGGCTAATTTGAGAGCGGAGGAGTGGTGTGGTGCGCCACTAAAATCCACCGGGTAGTGTCTTGAGAGCGTGAGGGCGCATTGACCGCCCTATTTAAATATTCGCTCTTTGAATTTATTTTTCGGAGCACCTTCGCTGCGACATGCCGCCTCTTTAATCATAAGCCTGCATAAAGTGCCGTCGGAAAACGCAATTAGCGATTCTTAATGTATGTAGCCGCTTCCTCATCTTCATTACCCTTTACGAGGTTATATTCGCGTCGCTTATATTCTTTTAACAAATTTTTGTGAAGCATAAAACGTTATTTTAAAGTCGTATTATGCTATTAAAGTCACAATGTAAGTGATATCTAGGCGTAAATCTGTAAAGATCTTGATCGAAAAGTTCAATTTGCTAGAAGTTTTGGTACCTGAGTGGCACAGACGGTAAATCCTTCCATAGATTTGGGCTGTGAACTAGATGAATGACGCGGAAAAATGTTTCATCTCGTTTTGTTTCCGAACAGGTATCTCTTCGCATTAAACAGATTGATGTCGGCAAGCCCGAGGCGAGCCCCCACTTATCGTAATTAAAACCTTTAAAAGATTTACACTGTACGAACGTTCTCACCACAAATTTCGCTTTGAAGGGAGGTTATCGAGGCTTAAAGCCTTATTCTGATTTTCGGAATCTCCAGACACAAAATAAATGCTCAAATTGAGACTCTGCCAAACCAAGAGTGGATTCAAACTGTTTTTAATTAACAGTGTATGGATTTTTCGGGTCGTATTACTTTTTGTTTTGTTTAGATCCAGCGGCCGAGGGAAAGAGGTCGTTTGTTTTGTATCTAGTGTTTAACAAAGAGTAATTAATATTTTTGAGGTTTGTTTATGGGAGCCGAGCGGTGGAACGGGCAGGATGTTTTGTTTACTGGCTCACCTAGTCACTATGCGAGCACGTGACTAATGTAGGTTATTATAATATAGACTATTGAATTGGATTGTCACTGATAGCATTGTAATCAGATTTTCTTTTTCATATTCTACTCACCCAAGAAATTAGCAAAATGCCTAAATTAATCTTAGTACAAACAAAATACATTGTAGGCTCTACAAAAAAACGATACATATCTAACCGCTTTAATTAACGTCAGCCATTTCCAATATTGATTACATATTATTAAAATAAAAAATCATTCCACTGTAACTCAGTAACGAACGCGTTTTAATTACTGTAATTTTAAAAGCTTTTATATATGAACGGAAACAAAGAATTAAATAATCCAAGCCATTCATGGCTGTTATGCTGCCGTTGGGCCTTAGGCTAAGGATGAGTAATATTTCAAAAAGAAAAGGCAACAGGCAGAACGCTAAAACTACCAAATATTATTTATTATACCTTCATTTTAATAGAGTTGTATTGGTATAGGGATTTGATAAGACACCGTGTGAGTTTTTTTTATTATCAATATTGATAATATGGTAATAATATATTGTCTTTATGTAAATTGGTTGGGAAGATTTATATTAATTGTTAGGCTGTTGGACAGCGTCTGGCGCGATAGGCTATGGGTTCGATTCCCACCCGGAGAAATGATTATATTCAAATATTTATATATTCGTTTGAATGATACGGTAGAAGTGTATTTGATAGTATCCGATTTGCTTAAAATCTGGCACGCGTGCAGATAGAGATAGACAGATAATACTATGATATTTTTCCTTGACAGAACGGCCTAGTTCTTATTAGTATATAGTATAGGAAAATAATCATTATATAAATAATATGAACACTTACGTATACACTATTTTTAATAATCACATCAATCATATTTTATATAGAAAAACGTAACTCACACCTTATACCCCCTTAAGCCCGTCCATTAAAGCCGATTCACACTATCAGTTAACTCAAAGTTTCTGCATAGTAGCTCAATATAGCACAGTACTTACAGTGATTTAAGTAATTTAAACAAAACGAAATACTTATTTAAATATAATAGCATAGTTTTTGCAGGCGAAGCCACTAACAAACCGTTAGTATATACATATATAAATAATTTTAGATTACATTTTTGAAAAAACGTATAAAAATTTGAACGCAGCGGGATTCGAACCCGCGCCTCTTGGTCTCTTTATACGTTTTTTCAAAAATGTTTTCTAATCCTAAGTGTGTAATAACACTTTAAAAATAGTAAATATTAATTTTAGGTTAAACAAAAGCAAAACGATGAGTGAAGTAAACGTAAACGTACAATACGCGTGTCACTTTTCCACGCATTATAATGTCGTAATGTTGATAATAAACAACTTGAGAGAAATTTAGTGAATCATTTAAATACGTTTACAAGCGTACATGGTACGGTGTGATGATTTATTCAAGAACATTGTGTAATAGGCATTAACGTTACATTATATATGAAAAAAAAATTATAATGCCTCTCTAAAAGTTTTACCTTCTTTGTGAACTAACGAGTGTGATTAATTTATAGTGTTGGGAAATTTTGAGTCTTTTTTTTATTATTTTAATATTTGAATAGAATAGTTTAATAGGAAGCTTATCACAGGTGCGGTTGGATTGGTGATGTCAGATATTGATAAGTTAAGAGACCTTCGTGGTTCTGTGGGTGTAGGACGTAATCTAGACTAAACGTGATAGGTAATAGGTTCGCTAAGCGGAAAAGTATGATCTTATTATAATTATTTGCATTTTACTGCTTTAGTAAAACATGGTGCAACATTAAGTTTAACACCAATGTCTAGATTTGAAATGGAAGGTTGACAAGTAAGTAATGAAAAAATTGCAATATAATAACGAAACATACCTTATGTGACATATTGATAGCTAGCTGACGTTACTGACATATACGTATTCGGGAATTTGTCTTCAGTGTTAGTTTTTATCGTCGTTTTTTGGATTTTCGACGCTCGGATGAACATTATTAAGTATAATATCCTTAAAACAAAATGACATTATAACTAACTTGAACTTCAAGATAAAAATATAATGAATTTAAAAAGTAAAAAGGAAGTTGTTACTGACTTAAATTACTGACACGTTTATAATTTCATGGTCGCCACTTGGACTAAAATACAACTTGACGTTATTAGTAGGGTTGCGACACATGCGAGGCAAATGCTAACCATTTTTTATTTAGAGGTCATCGAACTACCAAGTCGTTTACTTTTTATATGTTATTTATACGAATTTATTATTTTAATATTAATAGCATAAATTTCAGAAGTTTTGATTTAATAGTTTTTCTTATTTGTTACTGAAAGAATCAGATGAGTATTTGTTTATTTACTTTTAGAGAAATTGCGTTTAATTGGTGGGTTTTATAGCAGCGCTTTTAAAATAATTCCAACGAGTGGGAATCGTACCCAAAACCAGTCGCGTTTACTTAGACGTGACTCCACCAACAAGGCTTCCATTATTTATTAGTTAATAATTTTTATGTACAATAAATTTATTCTATATTTACTCCTATAGTGCGTTGTTGGTATGCGTTGGTATGCGTTGGTACGTTTGTCTATAATAATAATTTTATTAAGAGATACGGTAGACTCCACTCTACACTCCTCCATTTATCCATTTAAAAAGAGTAAAACAAAGTAATTGAAACATTAAATATTTTTTCAAAATTATTTAAAACCTTATCGTTTTAAAACTTAGAAGTCAGCCAAGTTATCTATTAATTGTTATCCGTTCAATTAACGTTCACGCTTCATAAAATTAGCTATATTGATATTTTATTACAATTTAAACGGCTAACGAAGCAAAACATAATCAAAGGTCAAACTTGATGTTTGTTTAAGAGACGTCCTACCTCGTATTCCCTTAAAAAGGGTGAAATCAAGCCTATTCCTAAATCGGATATTCTGTCAATTAGCGAGTGGATTAATTACTTTGGAAATTTGCGTAATTCCGCCTTGCTCCGCTCTTGGGTGAACAATTTGAGCAAAATAAATTATAATAGGTTTAATTTTTTTTAAACTCTTTTTTTTTTCTCGAAACTGTAGCCTCTGTGGAAATTTTTGCTTTAGCAAATACTTTAATGACAGAAGATAAATATAGCAATGTTTATTTTTTGACTGAACACTTCTGTTGTTATTATATTGGTAAAAGTTTTTGTTAATGTCCCTTCTAGGCATATAGTTTTTAAAAACAATTTAAATATAATATATAATTTCCCAAGTAGAAATCGAACCCACAACATACCACCACTGAGTCGTCACTCGTCGAGACACTGAGAATGAACGGTTTTTTGTTTATTTTATTGTTAGGATCGAAGTACTTTTTAAATCACTTGCACAATTTGGAGGAATTTCGTTAAGCAAATGTAGAAGACCATAGCATTCGATGAAGACATAATTATTATAATTAATAAAATTTTTGATTTTCACGATTCTGATTAATAATCGGGCATATTTTAGTATTCGAAAATATAGGTAGGTAGAAATCATATCACCACGGTCTACTGTAAAGTGTTCGAAACGTCGCTTCGTGTTTTTATTTCAAGATAAGCATATTTTTTACTTGACATAAATAATTTATAACCGATACTGATATTTTATTTGGTTTCGAATTTGTATTAACAATATACAAACAAATTATAATAAAATTAATAAGAATTAAACGTTAACAAGACGACTTACATACGCTTCTATATAACTTAAAATAGAATATCATCCACCAGTTTAATCTTCAATTAATCCTAACAGAAAATTATTACAGCAATTTACTTGGATGCTCGCTGCTAATATATAATTAGATCTTATTATGTACATCATAAAGTATACTTTCATTTGCAATTAACCTGGTATGGAGTAAAGTGGGGATTATATGACGTCATACTATCTGCACCTAAAATTAAATGCTTAGATCCTTTGGGAATTGAAATGAGGTCACAATGTAATCAGACTGAGGTCATTTATGTATTGGTACGTATAATAAAATCAAATCATTTTTTAATACAATTACGCTTTTACAAGCCATTTTAATATAGATCAACTAATTTTCAACTTGGGAAGCTAATATCAACTCAGGAGGCGGTTCTAAAAACAGTTAGCTGACGAAGTGCGGGGTTGATTTTGGGAGGAAAACAATTAGCGGAGTGTCTTGACAGTAAGTTGTGCCTGATTAATCAGCTATGCAGGATAACGCGAGAAGCTGCTTTCCTAAGTTGCTTTAATAAGTGTATCATTTTCATTGTTTTAGTAAAATTAAAATGTCTCAGTTTGAAGAGTCATGTATGAAACCTCTAACCTACAATTCTAATTTAAAAGGCTTGGGCCTGAAAAAATATAAAACAATACGTTAAAACCAGATGCTTCCTGTTTTCGAAATTAGCTGGAACAAACAGATAAAATTGTAAATGAATCGTGTATATACATACATATGCATTTAGTAAAAAGCTGTTATTTTAATATTACAAACAGACACTCCAATTTTATTCATGTATATAATCTATATATCCTTTCTTAGTTGTTTAATCAAATACAATAGTTTTTTTTTTAACTTCACGCATTTATCCCGCATAGCAGGGTAGACAGAAAGTACCTAGTACCAAGACACTCTGTGCTTGGATTTCCACCGAGACATTGTATGTTGAGCGGTTGAACTCTACGCTGCACTTTGTCTTTTACCAGAGCGAGGAAGTGAAAGTAATTTAAAGATAATCACTCCCCCGAGTGGGGATCGAACTCCCAAGCGATCGCGTTTACAGTCAGACACTGTCCCATTGCGCCACGACCAGCCTTAATACAATAGTTATAAGCTTTAAATCTATTGAAGATGACCATATATATTTATCCGGAACATTTTATATGGTTTGCTCAATTTAGAAAAGTGCAAAGTCTTCCAAAACACACAAAAAGTATAATTTAAATTAAATAATGTACAAACTGGTTTCAATTTTCAAATGGCCGTTTGAGAAATAGTTTTTAAGAAGAAAAACTTATGTTTTGTTATATGAAGACCATTCTTACTGTCGTCAGTTCCTCACAATGCGACTTCCTCTTGCCCTAAATGCTTTACAAACTTTGGACTATCTAGGTCAAAATGGGGTCAAATACAATGACGATTATATTAAAAAAAGTATCTCAAAAGTAATGTCATGGTGATACAGCTCTTTTAATAATTTTCAGAATGTTTTCTTTGTGCTTATTTGAAATTTGACTTTTCTTTACTAATTGGAATTGCTAGTGTAGTTATATTTTTGTAGTATGAAATAATTTAAATTGAATTAAATGAATTTATTAAAATATAATATTATATATTTTTTGTATCAAAATTATGTATTTTTATAGATATCTAGAATATAGAAGCGTCAAGACAACGTCTAACAGTGAATGCGATTAATTGCGGGTTCAATACCCACTCGGGGGGATTGATGCATATTAAAATTAATTTAATTCATTTTCTCTGCTAAGATGAATTACGGCGTTAAGTTCTGCTACCTGACAGAAAATGAGAGGCGGAATGTCTACTACCTGAAAAAATCTATCTGTGTTATCATGGTAACATTAAATAAACAAGAAATTGACATATTTTTTTTAGCTTCACGCTTTTATCCCGCATAGCAGGGTAGACAGAAAGCACCTACAGTCAAGGCACTCCGTACTACGCTTTCCACCGAATTCAAGACATTGCGTATTGCGGGAACTCAACACCGCACTTTGTCCAGAGCGAGGAAGTGAAAATAATTCAAATATAATCACTTCCCCGAGTGGGGATCGAACCCACAACCCACCGCGTTAACAGTCAGACGCTATCCCACTGTGCCGCGACCGGCCTCAAGCAGTCGGCCTTTGTTATTATAACAATATGAAAATCAAATCACTCATAACACGTACCATTTAATATAGCTGCTTAAATTGAATAATTAACTGTATTATCTCGTTGAACGAATTCTCGTAAGGCCTCGTCCACACTTTGCTAATTAAACTTTGACTTTTATGTACGAGTTCTTTACATTACAAGGAATGAGATGTCTCGCTTGTTATGGAGATGTCACTTTCCTTGTTATTTCTCACGGGTTTTTTGTTTGAAAATGTATCTTTGTATTTTTCTTGAAAGAAATTATGGCTATTTTTTTTCATTTAACGCTTTAATATTATCTGCTGGTAACGCAGGTATGTATATATTTGTGTATATCAATGGGGAAGAATGCCAAATATATTTATAATATTATTATCTTTTTTATATACATTGAAAATAAGTTAAGTTTTAAATAAATAACTATTTTCAAATTTCTATTTTGAAGCCAGTTGCGGCGCAGTTTGATAGCGTCGGACTGTAAACGCGATCGGTTTTGGGTTCGACCCCCCTCGAGATCGTGATTATACATAAATTATTATCACTTCCTCGCTCTGGTAAGACAAAGTGCGACGTTAAGTTCCACTACTCAACACGCAATGTCTCGAATTCGGTGGAAAGCGAAATACGGAGTGTATTAGGTGCTTTCTGTCTACCCTACTATGTGGGATAAAAGCTTGAAGCTAAAAAAAGAAAGCTTTTCGTTTTTTTAGCTTTTTTATGGCGTATTCTATCCGGTACGGAAGGGTAGTGTCAAGACAAGTAATTTAAATATAATCATTACCTCGAGTGGGAATAGAACTTACAACCGATCGCAATTCCAGTCAGACGCTATCCCACTATGCCACGACCGGCCTCATCAAAATTAATTTATTGTAGATGAAAATTGTGTTAAATTTGATTTACATAGGATATAATTCGTGTCTCATAAACTTGGCCATAGGCATATATACAATGTGAGGAACGGGTAACATGTAATATTATAAATCATTTTAAAGTCAGGCGGAAAGTAAAGAGTATAGTGTCTGGACACTCATTCTGCCTACATTTTTGTATACAAAAGATGCATATATCTATATAGTTTAGCAGCTGCAATGAACGGATGTTATATGCCATCTAATATGGTTAGATCTTTAGAGTTAATTCGTTATGACACGCATCCGCTTCAACCGTGCTAAGAACAAAGCACTTGGTCACCGTCGAGTCGTCTTTGAGTAACTTCAAAGGGAGGAAATTCTTAATTTACACGGGTATTTATAGTATTTATATAATTTTTTATTTTCATTTTTTTTTATTACAACCGAAGCATATGGTTTGTATGAAAATGATATACGAAATAAAGTTTAGCTGTCACGTAAAAAGCGAGAAAGAGGAATGTCATGAGGACCTCTCGGAGGGCATGTATGAAGAAGATAATGACTGGACGAGGCGGAAGAAGTATGTAGGATGTAGCGTTTGGCGCTCCGTTTTCTCTTACTACCCTGTGATAGATATCAGAGATAAAGCCGATAAAACATGTGACAATAGAAAAGAAACATTTAAGTGAATTATATTAATACGATGTTGTGTATTTCTAAATAGCTTATATAGGGAATGAGTGCAGAATGCCATATTTTTCCTCCCTTCCCCAAATCTCTGGTGAATGAAAACGGGCCGGTTGTTGGTCTGACGGGGGTCAGACCAACAACCGGCCCGTTTTCATTCAGACGCTGTCACACTGCGCCACTGCGGGCCTCTACCCTGTGTTTAATACTTTAATTATAAAAAATACCCATTTAACGAAAAATAATAAAAAATAAATTATGTGATTTGAAGTAAAAATCACGTCATGGTAAGAAGTTGCTTAACACGACCTTCCATCATATAGTTGAAACGATTGCACTTTTACATATTAAACAGCGTTACGAGCAATAACTTAGGGGCTGACGTAAAATGTGGCGCTAGCCGGCCATTATAACTGCATTGTAACGAAGTTAATTTCCGTCTTTTAATTACCATTATTTCAAGACGCCAAGGTAGACTTAATCAGTGTCGAGAATATTAAGAGCTTCAAACTAACTAACTTTATATGTTTTAGTTAATATTTAATATAGGTATATAAAGACAAATGATATCCATAAAGCAAGATATATACAAAGCAAGATATATATTTTAATACAGGTATACTCGTAACTTGATATTAAGAACTACGTTTTAAGCAATCAAGGGAGTCCAGGACTACTCTGTTAGGCAGGATGTTATAGCGCGAGGTTGCTTTTTTAATGTTTATATTTTAAATAATTGTAATATAGGCTCAATAAATGGGATATATATATATATATATATATATATACAATATATATATATATATATATATATATATATATATATATATATATATATATATACAAAAGAAAAAACGTGTTGTTGAGTTTCGCCACCTCCCGTTATAAAATTGTTATCAACTTAAGCATGTATTTAAATTCTTTAAAAATTTTATAATAAACTTTTTTTAATTTATAATTATTCATAATCAACGTAAATAAGCTTTATTATAAAGGCCAATAATATATCATTAATAATTTAGTATATAGCATAAAAAACACCATCGTGGCGCAATGGGACAGACTCTGACTGTAAACGTAAATAGTTACGAGTACGATCCCCATTGTGGAAAATTAATGTATTAAAAATTTATTTTTATTTCTCTAATTCGTCCAGACAAAGTGCGACGTTCATCTCGCCATTTTTCGATTCAGCGCGTAACGGAGTGTCTTTGATTATCCTGTGCTATGTAGGATAAAGTGTGAAGCTGTAAAAAATGACAGATAATGTGACCACCTCTAGAAATAGTAGCCGGAATGAAGAAATTAAGGGGGATGTGCAGCGTGACCAGATTGGACAGAGTCTGCAACGAGTACGTGCGAGGAAGCCTTGGAGTGCGTGACATTGCCCATAACATGCAGAAAAGTATACTGCTGTGGTATGGCCGCGTAAAGAAAAAATCTGGTACTATACCTTGACATCCCGGGTCGAAGGCCAGTAGGTAGACCATAGGTTAGGTGGAAGGGTGTAGTGCTGAAAGATAGGAGGGTGTGCAAAGTCACATGACGCCGTCTTGGACCGAGGAATGGAGGAGAAAAATAGAAAGAGATAACGTGACCACCACGGACTGTAGACGCGGTGGTTGTACGTTCGATGTTGATTCGGGGAATGATATAAGTTATTTAAATTTCCTAATCAAATTTAGTTGGGTTCTGCTATCTATTACGTAACGGAGTAGAAAATAGAGAATGAAGTGTTAAGATACTTTCAATAGACTGCATCTGACCCATATGAATAAAGTACATGTATATTTTTTTTATAAATTTTATAGAAAATCGAACGCAGTGGAATTTACGTAGTGATGTCCAGGTTCGAATACGAGCGTTAAATCTTAATATTTAAAAAAATATATTTTGTTGTTCCACGTGTGAAATAAAAATAGTGAAGAAAATAAGTGTGTAACGCAAAAAATATTATATCCCACATAGATATGTATGCGAACAAAATTAATAACCTAATGAGGAGCTGTTACGCCTGTCTCGTCTGGCGTACGAGGCGTAGCGCTAACGATGACACCGAGTAATTTTGTATGAAAACATTCGTTAATAGCATTCTCAATAAAAATTGCAAAGCCATCAATCATCAATATTTTAACTGTGGACTTATTCAATATATGTTTAATGTAAAAAAAATGATTTTAACGTTTTTTTTTTATATATTTTTCAAATTATAATATTTAGAACGGATTTATCGCGTATACTTTAGTATTTGAAAATTTAATTTGGAAATCCGACTTTTTAGACATTTTACAGTAGTCCGTGGGCACTACCTGTGACCATTGAAAGTAATTTAATTTAGTCTCTTTTAAACTTACAAACTAACTTCATTATAAGGATGAAAAATTGACTTGAAACAAATATATTTCAAAATTTATGTAAATATGCAAATATAGTAACATTTTTCTTGACTAGGCAATGTCAGCAAAGTGACTAAATTCTCTGCTTTCCTCATATTTAAAGGTATATTTATAACAATTTACTTAAAAATCAAAATGGTAGTTTTACGTACGTATGGAAATCATATCAAATCAGGGTCCTTCATTTAACACGAATGGTTGTGGGTTCGTTTCACGCTCGGGGGTATGATTGTATTAAGTTTTTTTTGCACTGATTCAACAAAGAGCGGCGGTGAATTCGCCACTCAGCACGCAATATCTCGATTTCGGGCAGAAATCAGTCAACGGAGTGCTTTGAAAAAAATAAAACAATTAGTGTTGTGCATTTACTATATATTTTTTCTTATTAAATATAAAAATCTGTAATACACACGACCAGAAATTCGATAAAAATTATATAAAAACTAATTACAAGATCAAAAAAAAACATACAAACATAACACCGATCTACACTTTATACTACCATTATTCGCATAACCGTAAATTTTTACCAACGATCCCGATGCCAAAATAACAGTCATTAAATTGATTCCACCAACGATTCGCATTCGGTCATCAAAATTGAAACGTTTTAAATAATCGATTGTGTTTGCCTTCGCGTTAGTTCATTTGTGCCCGCTGATTGCGAAGTTAAATTGGATTACACAAATCATGGCTTGCTCTGCTCAAACGAGATATGTTCAGGAAGAAAGAGAAATCGCTTCCCTTAACTGGTTTGTGTTAAAATAACGTTTGGATAAGTTAAGATTAAAAAAATATATGTTTTTGGAATATTATGTGTTTTTTTTTAATTATTTGTACATATTAGTTGATGTTTGTTAATTAAAAGCTAGTCTGAGTCTATACCTACTGTATATACTTTTTTTTTGCTGCACGTTTTTATCTCGCGTAGCAAGGTAGATAGGAAGCACCTAGCGTCAAGACACTCGCTTCGCTCGTACATTGCTCTCGGCCGTAATTGAGACAATGCGTGTTGAATGGCAGAACTCAACACCTCACTATGTCTTACCGAGGAAATGGAAATAAATTAAATATAACAATTCCCCTGATAGGGAATCGAACCCACAATCGCGATCGCGTTTAAAATCAGACGCTTTCAAACTGCACCACGACCGGCCTCAACTGTACTCTTATACTTGTACTAAATTTCCTTCACTATTAGTTTTCATTATACTTTAGATTTAAAAACTATAAAATATTATAAAACTATTAAATAAATCCCATCCTCTCTTCTTCTCATCTTATTATCGTAAAGATTTTTAGCTATTCAATAAAAATATATAATATGAAAATAAATAAAAAATATATATTACATAAACAGTTTACTTAGTAATAACTAACCAAGTCATAATGCCTCAATAAACAATGAGAATAAATATGAAGAATATTTATTATAACGAACGCATTGTATAGAAACTTTAATATAACGAAAACAAAACAAAGAGGCCATTATTGAAAATCATTTATTCAGTAAAAAGAAATAAACGTTACATAAATAACACTACCAGGTGGCGTCTTCGGCCAATCATGATTCCCTCCGCCTCTCTATTTATTATTCCCGCAGTGGATATATATCAAAACCCTTGGTTCTGCTTTCTAAATTAGGCCGAAAGCCATTATTTATATTCGATAGCAATTTTCCAAATTACAGATTTAATTTGCCCTTAGAAACTGATTGGGCAACCGCCCGCGGTTCCACGTTCCATTTGTATTAAATGCCATGAAGATATCCGATATTAAGCGCTTTTTGTGTTCTTCTTAATATTTGATGGAAATATGTTACTTTAGAATATATTTATTGGTCTTAATTTTTTTTATTATATGAAGCAAGTAGCGGTATTGAGGTAAGTCGCGAACACTTGGTACATTTAACCGAACTTGTTACTGTTACTAAAGTATGCGTAAGTTTTTGTTTGCAATATATTATGAAATATGTGTTATAAAATCATAATGAGTAGGGAATAATTTAAAAAAATTACAAATCTATCAGTATAAATGGGTGTATGTACATGAGTCTACGACCCACTAGAGATGGCATCAAGCAAATTCACTCAACGTTCATATTTTGAATACTTAACACGACCTCATCTCACGCAATCAGTTGTGTAAACGGCTGACGAACAACAAATAGAACGAATATGCCGAACGCGAATCCGAAGCGATCAAACGAACAGGCCAATTAGGGACGCAGCGATAATGAGTTGTCAAAACAAGGATTTCATTTGGCCATTTCATAAATTCAAACTACCCCACACTTATTACGGTAGAATAAAGTTCAAAATTCCATAGTGCGTTTTTCAATAATTTTGCACATTTAATACCAAAGTTGAATTGTGAAAGTTGAGTTGCTCGGATTTTAAAGTTTTACGCAAATCCGACAATTAGCGCATATCCATGTTTTTTGGTTGGGTTAGTATTGTGGGATTGTTTGAACAGGGTCGTCTTAGCGGTCAGAGTAGGTCAGACGCATAAATACTATAGGGAGATACGGAGATACGGAGAATCTAATAGCTCTCTCCTAATTTCACCATAATTTGTGTGTTTCACTGTGGAACTAATGTCCAGTACACTGGTCAACCAAAGGCATTGTATTAATACTATATATATAAGAAATTCACAATTGTGTCTTTTACGCTTCACGTTTTTATTTCGTATAACAAGGTAGACAGAAAGCACCTAGTGTCAAGACACTACGTACTTCACTTTCTATCGAATTCAAGAGCGAGGTAGTGAGTATAATTTAAAAATAATCACTCCCCTGGGTGGAAATGGAACCCACAATCGATCGCGCTTCCAGTCAGACTACGCCGCGACTGGCCCTATTGTGTTTTTGTTAAAAAGGTAAATACTAATTTAATTTATTTTATATTTTATAAAACAATGTACTAAATGTACCAATAAATATATTATAATATAATATACAATGTAAAGATTTAACTATTTTATTTAAGTACTTCAAGAAATCATAAACTGTGCATATGTTAAAAGGTTAAGAACATACTTCGCAAGTAGCAATTTCAAATTATGTTAGTTTTACACACCACTAATTCTATTTCCATTTTTTTTATCGTACACTTTTGACATAAGAAATATCGCAATATTATAACAGAAAGCTTTTTGATCTTTCTATGCCTTTGTTGAATCAATACTGGAGGGGAATGTCACGTAAACAGCATGAGGACCTCTCGAAGGGCATGTATGAAGAGATTAATGACGGTGGACGAAGCGAAAGAAGTATGCAGGGATCGTTGCGTTTGGCACACCGTTCTCTCCGACTACCTCGTTAGGGATAACGCGTGAATTTAAAAAAAAACAATAAACCTAACTCAAAAAAAACAAACAAAGATGCTAGTATCTATAAAACAATGAATATTTATGTTTTAACTAAAATCTTACAACCATCTGCGAATATTAATTTAGCTTAAAGGAAATTTTAAGCCGGAGTGCCAACATTGAGACACTGAGCGCGATCGCATTATTAATTACCGTTACAATTTCTCTGATTGATGAAGACGAATCTTCAGATATTAAGGTTAACAGTAACAATTTAGCTTTTTGTGAATAATTAATTAACATCTGAATGTAAATTTTCAATATATCATGGATTATTTAACTAAAATTTTTAATACAATGTTTATAATTTGGAAACAATATAATAAATGACTTGAGATACAAATATTAACATATTCTTGCAAAAGTTAGATTATTTATAAATACACAGATTAAGTGTATTAACATATTCTTGCAAGAGTCGGAGCGCAATAACCATATTTGTTTTATTCTTGTATTATACATTCTTCGCGCTGTTCCTAAGAAATGTACATGTAATTGTCTGCCTTGAGCCTTTAAGTGATTTATACGACTACGAAATACAATGTTACTAGAATATTTCACGGTAAACATGCAAGTTACGTATAACACGAAATATTTAATGTTGGTGTGTTTAAATATGTAGGCTTGCTTGTGTCGTGGTGATCAATTGTTAGTTCGTGCTGTGATTTATTTGTGCAACATTCTACTAATAAAAAAGTTACATAGCTCGTTATGATATACAATAAATATATTTTATATAGAAATACAGTTGAAAATAAAATTAAATAAAATGAGGCCGGTACTGGCGCAGTCGGACGAGGTATGACTGTAAACCCAACCGGTTATAGGTTCGATTCTTACTTGGGGAAATGATAATATTTACTTTCATTTAATTTCATTTCTCTGGTTAGACAAGGCGGCGATAAATTCCGCCACTCAACATGCAATGTCTTGAATTCGACGGAAAACAGAGTATGGAGTGTCTTGACACTAGGTACTTTCCTGTCTACCCTGTTGTGCGGGATAAACGCGTGAAGTTTTTTGCAAATACAATAAATAAAAACAATATATATTTTTAAGAATCCATATTAAGCAGAAATCTCGTTAACTACTAAAGTATATTACCGAAACGTTATGTGTCCTGATTTTCGCCGGATCTTAAATTTATTTACCAAGAATGAATGCAAATGTTAATTCGTACCGAAATAAGCAAAAATTTTTAAGGTAGAATACTCACTGAAATGAAAATCAGATAATGAAACACCCACCTGCGAACAAATAAATATTTATACGTTAGATGAAAGCGGTCTTCTCTTGGCGTTCCCTAAGTAGGTTTTCCATTGAATCCCATTTCTTTGTGCATGTCAAAAAAGTTGTAAAGCCTCCTCATTCGTAAGACGCCTTTCAAAAATACCACGTATGAATGTGCAAGGCCATGGACGACAAGCGCGAAGAGTGGATTTGCAAAAGAAAATTATATCGGATCGTGAATGGGGGAAACATGAGCCTTTAGAAGATGTACGCCAAACGTATTCACACGAGATACTTTTTTATTATGGTTCCGTTTGTACAAACATGTTTTTTTTTTAAATTGTAAAGATTTTTAAGTATTTCTACACTGGTCACGGGTTCAAGTCTTGTTCGTATGATTATCTACACTTATATAATAATCTACTGTATGTTTGCTAGTATCAAACTTGACATTAGTTACTCGTATCTAATGAGATGTCTTCACGTGGGCGGCCATCAGGGGAAGGAATGAGATATTATTATTTATTTAATAATGAATACGACCTGCGAAGTGCGAGAGATATAAGAAAATAAATATAGAAATTCTAAAAATAAGTATTTTTTATTGTAGGGTTTTTTTAACGTAAAACACAGCTCCATGCAATAATGTTTAAATATATATAAAGCAGTCTTATTCATGCCCTCTTTCATGTTAAAAGTGACGAAGTTCCCATGCTTAGTGAATTAAGTCAATGCAAACTATTTTGCTAACAGAAGCTGTTCTCTTAAGCATTAGATTGACTAAACTGTGGCCAACTAAAAATAGGTCTACATTTAAATGATCCTCAACGCTCGCGGGGCGAGACCGGTGACGCTGGAGCCTATTCAAATGCAACTTTAACGAGAACGGATTTTATAACTTCTTTAAGCGAAAGTACTGTTAAAATTTTTATGCCTCAACAATTATCTTAATTACGTCTTTTACGAATATTTCTACTCTGAAGTATATATGTATGAAATGGCTTCCAAATATAGCTGGAACGTTAGCCTTTTCATCAATTATTATTAGAAAAGGAATCGAGTTCGTGGAGGTTCCCATGTTGATTTATTACTGTCCATTCACTGAAAATATCTTGACGGTCGTATATTCAAGTGCGGGCTATCAAACAGTCATAACTATCGATCTTCGGGTGCAGCTCAGACACGTCGGCACTCCACGTAATGGATAGCGAGTCGACACGGTGACAGCAGGTTAGCATATGCATGTACCGGATTGAGTGGACAAAATCTGTGTGTTCGTTAATGGAGTTTGCTAAGAACAAAATTAAGAATTACAAAAGTCTCACAAAAATTACTTTTTATATATAATGTATTTATAGCTATTTAGCTACTTAGCTACTTTTATAAAAATAAATAATTTTAGCTACTTTTATAAAAATGGAGCAATGTCTAACTTTATTCAGATCTTTATAATCACAGCCTTTGATATTCCCATCAGCAAGATTGATGAATTTGACATTGTGACAAGATTCATTGGATTCCTGAAGCAAAAAAATGACTTTACTGTCCAAAGTTTGGGATGTCGTTCAGTGACGTTTTTGTAGTATTAAGCCGTCATCTATCGACCGTCGTATCGACCTTAAGCTCAGTGCAGACATTCGCCACTCCAGCATAGCTGATAATAGAGCAGAATCATGGTACAGGCATTGAAGTATGCAGAGGATTGACAATCTATTCCTGGGTTAAATCGGATTTACGGTAAAGCGGGCTATTTTTAGTTTTGTAAAATGTCGTCTCGAATTTTGCGAACACGATCTGATTCAATTGATTGAAGGCTCAGTAAGGTTGATTACGCAGTTTATCTGTTTTGTTGAGTTTATATTATAGTATATAAGAATAAATGTTATGTTGAATATCAGATTAAGAATATTGCTTGATGTATGATCTAAAAAGATTAAGGTTGATGTACTTAATTATTATTGTTTTTATTTTTAATTTGTAAGACGTTGTTAGCCGTGGTTAGGTTGTGGTGCAACGGGACAGCGTCTGACTGTGTACGTGATCAGTTGTGGGTTCAATCCCCACTCGGAGCAGTAATTATATTTATAATAATTATTTTCACTTCCTCGCTCTGGTCAAGACAAAGTGCGGCGTAGAATTCCACCACTCTAGGTCTCGAATTTTGTAGAAAGCAAAGTACGGAGTGTCTTGAGACTAGGTACTTTCTTTCTCCCCGGCTATGCGGAATAAAAGCCTGAAGGTAAAAAAATATATTTGTAAGGTTTAATTATTAAAATATTAAAGATCCTAGTTTGTTGGCTATTTGTCACTAATCATTTTTCTAGAAAATCTTCTGAAGGAGGTTCATAGGAGGTACAATACTCACAGTTATTCATCAATACCATTAATAATATTCGACGCTCGTATAACAATATTTTAGTATATAACCGATGTCTATTTTCAAATGGAAAGTGGTTGTTTGTGTCACATATTTCGCGTAACATAATACAGACTGGCTAGTCTGGAGACGGCGTCGTGGCGCCAGGGCTCTGCTTTCACGACGTATAGGGCAAAGAGTAGGCAATGTTTGCTTTAAAAATTGCAAGTTTCTAATTTAAAGTTGTAGCAAATATTAATTAAAGCTGGTCCTGGCGCAGTGGGACAGCGGCTGACTGTAAGCGCGGCCGGTTGCCGGTTCGATTCTCACTCTAGAGAGTGATTATATTTAAATTATTTTCACTTCCTCCTTCTAATCAGACAAAGTTCGGCGTTGAGTTCCACCACTCAACACGCAATGTCTCGAATTCGATGAAAAACTAAGTACGGAGTGTCTTTACGCCAGGTACTTGCTGCCTACCTTGCTATGCAGGATAAAAGCATGAAGCTAAATATATAATGTAAAACAGCTTTTGCTATACATTTTAAATTTATCAATGCGTTTTTTTTATATCAAATAACGTCAACATAAACACGTTAAAATGTCACAAAACGATATTTTGTAAGTCTGTTACTTACAAAATGCTTTGTAATAAAGGAAGGTTACTGTTGAAAAAGGATTCATATTTCTTATAATAATCTCATCATCGTCTCATAATCATCTATAATCGAATACACTACTTACAAGCTAGTAGCCTATATCATCAGTAAATTAAATTAAAAAAAACCATTTAAATGCAAACCGTCTCTTCTGCATTTCACATCTCTGATAAGTGTAGTGTTACATTCACCGCAGATTTCATACGCTCTGGGGACTTTTCCTTGAGACGCTGAGACTCAGTTCCCTGCGTCAATATGAGGGCATCCGTGCCGAGAATAAAAATTATCCATCCCACTGCTTGGTTGATAAATTCAAGTGATCTTCATAAGTGCTTGTAGCTTGCGCAAATTGAATGCGAACACATCTCGCATTAATGGCAACGGTGAAATTTAGATCGGAATATACGAGTTTCGTTTGAAGCTAAATGCAGTTACGATTGACGATGAATTCGTTGATATACCCAGTCGTGGTACTGCAAAATATCGTGAATTCATGTTTCCGATACTTTGTATAGCTTTGCAATATATGTACTTTAATGTATTTTTTTATACAACGTGTTATATTTGAGTACCATATGGGAAATAGAAATACACAGTGTTTTTTTTTTTGTTAAACACAAACGATGCGTAAAAAGCTTTTAACGATGTTGTATTTGAAAGCTTTATTGATTGATCTAATTATTTCTTTATGATATATGCCTTATTTGTATTCGAACTGGAACTTACCTAGCCTACACATGTATAGTTTATATATAGAAGCTAATGAAATGTAATGTAATGATCGTGATATATTACCAAATAAATATTTTCATTATTGATACTGTCTATTTACTATTACGTGACTCACATGAATTATAAATGAGATTGAATACATTAAGTATTCAACATACATCTGGAAGGAGCAAACGAGAGAAAAAAATGTCGACAAATGTTACATTTTTATGATAAGAAATGATTATTTCAACGTGAATAATATAAAGGGATAGAAAAGGGATAGAAAACATTTATTAATTCGTGTTATTAATTTCTAAAATAGGGTGTTCTAAATCACATATTTCTGGTAATTGAGTTCCATAGTAGGCAGTTCAAATAACTATACTTACATTTTTTTTTAGCTTCACGCTTTTATCCCGCTTAGCAAGGTAGACAGAAAGTATCTAGTTTCAACATACTCCGTATTTCACTTTCCACCGAATTCGAGACATTGCGTGTTGAGTGGTGGAACTCAACGCCGGTCTTTGTCTTTACCAGAGCGGGGAAGTAAAAATAATTTAAATATAATCACTCCCCCGAGTGGGGATCGAACCCACAACTTACTTTATGCTTGTGTATAAATTGTTACATTGCGCCCTCCATATATTTACTTTTTTAAATGCTTTCTTACAACATTAGCGTACGCTTGGAGAACCACAAAAATCGTTATCAAAAATATTCGATCAGTACGATTAGATCAAAAATAGTATGAAAGATATAGCACAAAGCGCTCCATGCTTTTCCCATAACATTACCCATATTTTCCGCCCATTTATTATAAAAGAAACGAGAGATTTCATTAGAAAGCCATGTTATTTTAGTTTATTTTACTTTATTTTATTATCTTTATAAACTAGATAATTATATAAATAAGATTTTAAAACGTATTTCCTGCTGTTTTGCACAAAAATATATAATAATCTCAAATATCCGTTAATTTTAAATATTTCTATTACTAACTACTACTGTGTTAACGTAAATTAATCGTTAATCAACATCTTTAGGTGTAATAAAAATCTTATTTAAAGTAACTAATAATTTAACACAAAAATACAAGAAAAAAATAAATCGACCAAACGTCATCTGTACGTCTAAAAACCATATCGTCCTATGAAATATCATTACTGTTGTGACTTCCCGTTTTATATAGTTAAATGCCCTTCCAGACCGTGCAGGTCTTTGTTACCATCAATGGCCGCTATAAAACAATAAGTGGCTATTGTTCGTTGACGGCAATCATCGTAAAGCGGTGGAACGCATCTGCGCTTACCTGCGAGTTTTTATATATTTATTGCATGTTAGATGTACTTTAAATGAAATTATAAGGGATTTAAAAGGTTTCATTACAATGGGGCAAGTCCTCGTCCATTGCGAAATTTGTGTTCAATCAAAGATGTATGTAGAATGAAATGATTTTCTTACTTTTTTTTTACCTTCACGTTTTTATCATGCATAGCAGGGTAGACAGAAAGTACGTAGTGTCAAGACACACCGTACTTCGCTTTCCACCGAATTCGAAACATTGCGTGTTGAGTGGTGGAACTCAACTCCGCACTTTATCTTTTTGCCAGAGCGAGGAAGTGAATATAAATTAAATATAAACACTTCCCCGTGTGAGGATCGAACCCACAACCGATCGCGTTTACGGTCAAACTCTGTCCCACTGCCACGACCGGCCTTTACTTTTCAGTTCCATTTAAGCAGTGCGATGATTTAAAAAACATATATACGTAAAATAAATGAAATGATAAAAAATCAGAATTTCATTATTGAGATGAGATGAGATTTTCGCGATTTTAACACATTTATAAAAAAAAACTATTTTAAACGTATAATCTTGAACCCATCGTTCTGAACACTTTACGGTAGTCCATCGTAACAGATAGCAATAAGTTAGACGAATCGATGGTTCACATTTCTTAAAAACATCAAACCTGAACAGTACTATAAAACACATATTATTAACAATTAAAATATTCACAAAAAAGTTTTGGGTTCCATTTTACAAATTATCTCACGTATCACGTATCTTGGGCAATATAATTTACGATCGTCTCTAACTAAACACACGTTTCGTAACAAGAAAAAAAAACAAAATTTTTTATTTGCTACGCGACATGATAACATCTAAAGTAAACGGGACAATAAAGAACGTAGAATCATGTTCACCGCTTTCCCTTTTAGCATAGTTTTCCGATGAATAGATATAAATTATCGCAAAATATGTTGGAAAATATGTTGGATCAAATGTGTTGGAAATTTTTATTACTGTAGCGAATATGTATTGTAGCGTACTTCTATTTAGTTACTTGATTCATCGATCGAGTTGTCGTCTGAGTTTATGACTTGCCGTATTATTCTCATTTGTATCTATAGTAGATTCGAGTAAACGTGATATATAGTTTATTTTAGTTTCTTCCCATAGTACTGTCTTCCACGGTCTATGGAAATTATAAGCCAAATATTAGCTAGCTATGGTCAGTTTCAGTGTGTATATTGTCTGTGTCTTTCACTCAGTGACAGAAAAGCTCATATATATTTTTAGCTTTACACATTTATCTCGTATAGTAGGGTAGACTAAAAATACCTAGTGTTAAGACACTCCGTACTTCAATTTCTGCTGCATTCGATACATTACGTGACGGTTCTCAACGCTGCACTTTATCTTATCAGCGAGCAATTGAAAGAAGTAAGTCCCCTAGTGGGAATTACAGTCACGCCTCACAAAAGCTTATTAGTCGAAAATGGTGAAAACATTATCTAACTATTATCTTCTATACCTAAAAACAAAAAAAACACAAGAAAAATCTATATAGTTTATCATTATTTGTATTATGAACTGCAATTAATTTTTCCACGTACTTACATGCTCATATAAACCAATAATTAATTTAATGGTAAATAATTACGTAAAACCGGTATTAAGTACTAATATCATTATTAATTCAATAATTGTTCGGAACAAGTATTATTTATAGTTTATAATTTGCTCACTCTAGGGCGAGACCGTATCAAACTCAACTATTGGAAAAGTCATTTGGCCTTGTATTTATGTTTTAGATTTGTATCGACTGAAGTATAATGACTTATAAGTTGACCTTTAATATATTCAACGAACTCTAATAATTTAATTATAAAATATAATACGGTTATTGCTAACAATACTTTTAGCCAGTATATATCTGATCGATCGTTTTGACTCAGCTTTTGATAATTACTATAAATAATTAGTTAAGAAATTAAAAGAGGCCGGTCGTTACGCTTAGTGACAGCGTCTAACTGAAAACGCGATCGGTTGTGGGTTCTATTCCCACTCGGTGAAACGATTATATTGAATTATTGTCTCGGTGGAATAAATATATTTAATTGTCTCTGGGTCTCACTAGGTACTCTCTGTCTACTCTGGTATACGGGATAAAACGTGAAGCCTGGTATACGGGATAAAACGTGAATCTTGGTATGCGGGATGAAATGTAAAAAAAAAAGAAAAAAATTCTTACTTTATACAATATAACATTTGAGGACTTATAAATATAAGTTAAAATACACCAGGTAATCTTACGATAGATATTCTGTGCTTTATAATTCTTTTATTGCATGCTTTCACATTTAGCGACTTATAGTAATATTTTAATTATTCCATGTGTTTTTTTATAAAAATATAAATAATTAAAGTTTTAAATCGCTTACTGACGTAAAAATAAGAAAAATTCGAGAAATATTTCATTGTACTAATTTTCTTTGCTGAATATCCACTAACTGTGAGCTTTTAAAGGACATACAGCAAAATGTATCCAATTTATGTATGGTTCCAAAAAACTAGTGGTTCGGCCTTACGTAAACAAACTCTCAAAGCAAAATTTTCTTTGTTGCTACAAGTTGATATATTATAAAATTATAATTAAATAAAATAGACATAAAATAGATCGGAGCAAAGTTATGTGTTCGATTCGTACTTGGCGGGATGGTTATATTTAAAATATTTCCATTTCCTCACTCTGGTAAAATAAAGCACGGCGTTGAGTTCCGCTACTCAACACGCAATGTCTTGAATTCGGCGAAAAGCGAAGTGTCTTGACACTAAGTACTAATCATGAAGAAACGTAACAAAACCTAAAACTAAATGTGATTTTCATTAGAATCACAAACTTAGATGAAGCCTGTATACAGTTATGAGTTTTGAATGGAAATCCTATTGTAATGTAGAAATCTCTCATACAACTCGCATTAAGAAATATGAATTATGATTATCCCAATATAAATATATCCTTGCCACAAGTATTAAATTTAACTAATATTTTTTCTTGGAAATATATATATATATATATATATATATATATATATATATATATATATATATATATATATATATATATATGGTTTTTATATATATCTTTATATACCTTTCGGTATCTCCTATGAACACGGTAAAAAAACGGAGAGTAAAGTGAAATATAACTAGCTGTCACCGCTGACTGATTTGCGGTGATAATTAGACGTAGTATAATATATAGTTATACAAACACATTTCGATATAAAAATAATTTAGCGTAAATCCGAATCCAAATAGCCATTGGACCGAGCACTCGAAGCGATAAATTTACAATTTATTATGTAATAAAGATAACATTAGAAGGCGAAGAAAGAACATTGGTCGGATTTCTCCAATTAGTTGGTTTTCTATCAAATTAATAGTCCCATCATCAACACAATCACAGGCGATTTAAAATAATGGGACAAGAGATACGAGCTTAATTTTTTAGTTTTAGTTTAAAAATGTTTATTTTGTAAAAAAAATAAATAAAATTGTTTAGTACTGTAAACGTGATCGGTTATGGATTCGATTTCCAGTCGGGGAAATGTATATTTAATATAATCTCATTTCCTCATATTCAAAACATATATGTATAATTATAACTAAATAAAATTATTATTATAATAAGTGTATATATATATATATGTATATATATATATATATATATATATATATATATATATATATATATATATATATATATATATATATGTTTACTGTTTAAGTATGCAAGTTAAAAATAACACAACACTGTAAAACGTTCCGCAGACGCAATCATCATGACTGTCAGTGTATCTGTCAATTTATTACGTGACTTACGACTGTAATGGGTTCTTTTTTTAACCTTTGCCACTATTTTGTTTAAAAAAAGCTAAGCAATTAATTTTAAGTCAACATTTTAGAGACTTTATTAAATGAATAGTTTTATTTTATCTTCAATTGTGGCAAGGACATGTTTATATTGTAAATGCAATAAAGCCCTCGTGGCTCAGAGGTGGCCCACTAAATGTAAACGTGATTGGTTGTGAGTTAGATTCTCAATCGTTTTAGTTATGTTATTTAAATTATTTTCATTCTGTCTTTCAGATAAGATAAGGCGTGGCGTTGAGTTTCGCCGATCAACGCGTTATATTTTATATTCAGAAAAAATTGACAAATTCTCTCTGCGTATCCTACTATAGACTAGCTATATTATCAAGCATAAGGTTACAAAAAATCTTAAACACTATACATAATTTAAACAAATCTATATAGTTAAAAAATATAGTGTTTTAATTGAAACGTTTAGATCCATACTTTAGTTACGGATAATTAATATTAAAGTGACTTAGAAGCCTGACTAAGATGTATTAACCTAGTTCAAACTATCTTGTATATAGAAAGTACGTACGTACTTAACTAAACCTAGGTATTATGTTTCATATATGTATATACTATATTTTTTTTTCAGTATCAATCTTTTACTAGCAGGGTATCTTATATCAATACGTCTTCTGCTTCTCGTCTAAGTTTGTTAAACGCCGTTCTATGTGTTATCAAAGTAAAAAAAAATAAACAAGATCATTTTATCAAGTAGGTATCCACAACCAGTCAATCGGATTTACAATCAAAGCTGTTCCACCACGCTGCGACGGTCTCTTTTAAATATATAAGTACATAAATAACTAAATCAATATTCGACAAAATAACCTGTGCTTATCACTTAATATTTCGTATGTATGAGAATTGTATTCGCAACCTCCAGCTCAGTATTATAACTAACCACTAAGCCTAACAAATCTAAATAAGTGTCATAATTTTCAGAGCTACTTATACAACCATGTAATTTTAATTAATTTGTTTTACATAATTAATAATTCTAAGTTAACTTAAGCTTCTCGCTTTAAAGGTTAATCCACCTAGTGTCAAGACTCTTTGCGCCCAAAATTAATTCGTTTTGTGGCAAAATCTTCACCGCGTTTAGTCTGAACAGATTAAAGATTAAAAAAAATCTATGCTAGACTCTAATAGACAAATAATATTTATAATGTTACTATAGGTGTTTCACTTTCTATTAGTCAGAGACAACCTAGTGTCAAGACACTTTCCGGCCAAAATCAAGACATTGCGCGCTTTGTCTTACCAGATAATAGATACAAAAATTTATCTACGATAGATCTGTGGAATATCTGATAAAGCTGAACAAACAATGGTTCCAGTAAATTAGGAAATAGAGGTACAATGAGATGTTTCAGTTTAAACATATATTGTAGTCGTATACTCGTATGCGAGTTAGCAGTTTCAAATGATCTTGATTTAAATAATATTATTGATTTTAAAAGGAATTATTTTAAATATGCATGTATAAATTTCTAGCTAGGATTTTTTGATTTTCTCAGGCTAAATAATAAATTATTTGGTTATAAAAAATGAAAAATATGTTTATATATAAATTTTTGTCACATTCTCAGATAAGACAAAGTGCAGCGTTGATATCCACCATTCAACACGCAATGTCACCAATACGTGAAGCTACAAAAAAGAGGCTGTCTGGACAGCAGTAGCGATGAATTAAATCCTGTCAAAGAGCATTCAACGCCTTACTCGAGTTTTTACAAGTTATAACTATCTCAGAGACGTCATTTATTAATAAACTACCATTATTTATTGATAAGCCAATACAAGTGAATATAAGTTAAAGGCTAAACAAAGTTTAAGTGCGATTAAGCTGAATTCAATAATTACAATAATCTAATCCTCGTACCATAACAAACAAATGTACAAACACAAATAACACTGTTAATGTAAATCGAACCTAATTATCAAAACGTGCCGTTATAGTATCATTTGTAAGAGAATTAATAGTTGAAATTATTTCTAACTAGGAGGGTTATCCTAACAACGATAGTCAATAACGAAATTAACGCGACAACCTATTAGCTCCGATCAGCTTAATTTTACACTGTTCAAACCAAAGGACTGCCCTGAACTGTTATGTTTATTATAAATAGATATATTAATTTCATATATGCATATTGAAATATAAATTTATTATCGCTTGCTATGTATAGTTATTATTTATTTTTTTGATTTACGTTTTATCGCAAAAGAGAACTCAGTATAACGAGACGTTCCGTGTTGGATGGCGGAACTCAACGACGCGCTTCGTCTTATCAGAGTCACTCTCCTGAACGGGAATCGAACGCTGTCCCACTGCGATACGACGGCTTTGGTAATTATGTTTTTTGGTGTAAAAGCAAAAAAAAAACAGCAAATTTCTTTAAATATTGCAATGTAAAAATTATGCAATACTTAACACACTACGGCGCTTAGCACATAACTGTAGAAACATTATTCTGTTTCTAACATTTAAAAATATAATTAAAAATCTAATTTGAGTTATCTACTAATAACTATATTAATATGTGAATATCATTTATCAGAACATAAACGGAGGAAAGCGGAGTACGGAGTGTCTTGACACTAGGTATTTCCTGCCTATCCTGCTGTACAGAATAAAAGCATGAAGCTAAAAGAACTTTAATATATTAGACATACAACTGTATAACTAACTTGTATAATACTTGTGTATAAACACAGACGTTGCTAAGGTAACACTTATTTTACTCGCCAACAGACGTTAGTTCATATAGTATCCATATATTAACGTTCTAGCAACATTTCAATACACCTAGAACAATAGAAAGTCGTCTTAATAAAAATAAGGAATACAAAAATACAGCCAAGGTATGCTTTATAAAACAGTCTCGACACATTGAAACGACAGACGGCTTATTAACAATAAACCATATGGTGCGCGAATGAATTATTTAACATGTGGATAAAATTCGAGACATTTTTGTTCCTGTTCACGCAGAAAAAGATAATTTCCATGCAGGAGACGTTTTTTATGCTATTTTAAATATTTTTTTCATAACACTTGGCTTGGCTTTGTTGTTTTACCTAACTCTCGCATATAGCTTACATATAGTAAACGTAGTGTTGAGATACTCTGTTTATAACTTTGTGCCACATATCGAATCAACCTAACGCCGATTTTTACAGTTACAATATTTAAATCTTTAAAAATATATGCCTTAATCTTGGGTTAAAATGGCTATAATTGACGCCATCTTCAAACTCTAGGAGATATCTAAATAATATTTTATATTTTTTTAAGCAACATTTCTATGAAAGTGAAATATTTTTGTTTTTAAATGTGTTATTACTAGTTCTGACTGTTTATACAGCGATATACGAGATTAGTTTGGAATAAAAAAATTAATAGGCTTCAGGCTTTACCAATATGGCAGGGTAAAGGGCAACCTAGTATCAAGACATTACGTTGACTGCTTTCCGCGCGAAAACGAGACACTGCGTGTTGTGTGGCGAAATCAACGCTGCGCTTATCTTACCAGACCGTAGAAATGAAAATAAAATGTAAATATAATAACTTGCCCCAGTGATAATCGAACCCACAACCAATCGCGTTTATAGTCAGACCTTGTCCCACTGCGACACGATGGCGTCTTATATACTTTTAACATATTATATTATTAAACTGAAAATCACAGCATTAGTAGTTGAGCTATGTTTTTATTATACTTTGTTAAAAACTTCATATATTTTTAATTATTTAATAAAAATTCAACGTAAAAATAAGATAATGGATCTCACTCTCAGCGGACTCATTATTTATTTAGAAAAAATAACATGAAAAATAAGCAACAATTCTTTACGGGCAGCCCCTTGGGTGTGACCAGGCGAGCTTGGGGTCAATTTGTCAATCTGAATTCTAGAAGCTAACTGACAGGTATGTTGATGTCCCTAGAGATGCACATTGAAGATATTCTACTTGAACCTGTATTACGTTATATTATAACAACTTTAAGGGAAAAGAAAACATCAAAATGCCATTTTTTTTAAAGGACTTGAATAAAAAATAAATAAAAAACGATTGCTCGGTTTATAACATAAATTATGTAGTTAGGTTTTAGTATACAATACATATAAACGGTAGTAAATAGAGAAAACTAGCAATGAATCACTACGTCACTCCGCTATAAAAATTAACATAAACATAAATTACCATAGTAAAATGTTCCTATTCCTCACAGGTCCACTTTTCAGGATAAGCTTCTCGCGTAAGGTTACTCCCAACGGAATTATTTGCGGGAAACGCCTAAAATAGACTTTAGTTGTTTCCAATTTATAATACATAGTTAGTTATCTAACTTATATTTAGATTTCCGAAATAAATAGCCTGATAGAGAATACGAGTATATTCTTAATTTATGTACTCAATTAACTCGATAAAAACCTTTTGTTATACTTTATAAATGTAAAAAGACATTTTAATTATACGAAAAATGTTTTTATAAATTTTGGGATTCGAAGATACTTTATTTACTTAATGCCTGAGCCCGACTTTACAGTAATTCGTTAAAGCTAGACCACCAAGAATAGGTGGAAAGTATACACCATTACTCCGTTCAAAACAATTTCATTTAAAATCATACATTTAATCGCAAAAAATCTGTTTTATTTTTCATATGTCATATAGAATTAAATAGAATAATTCAATAAAATTGAACCTGTGACGTCTGTACATAATCAACAATACCATCTGAATCATAAAGATCTTAATCATAAGCGAAAGCATGAAATAGCATCAGATATGACCCATAAAAGGTAAAATTTCTATGGAATCCGTCCTGAACATACATAAAACGTTCTTATTTCATACAAAGTATACATAATACATTTATTTTAGGTGTGGTCCTAAATAAGCAGAGGCTTCTACAATTTACTTTTAAGAAAGTTTTAATTCTAAAATCCTTGAGCGAACAATCAAAAGTTGCTAAGCAATCGATGTTGTGTACATTAGGTGAGTTATCGAGCTCGAAGATAAAAGCGTGTACGATGGACTTAAAAGACTCTTTGTTTGTCGTAACAGGAACCTAGTTCTAGATTTTTGTATAAAATATTTGTGCTTTTAGTGAAAACCGATACAAGTTCGAAATATGTGAAAGTTAAAAGAACAGTGGATAGTTATATAAAGGTTATTAGTGATTAGTAGACCCTGAGGAATCGCTTTGATAATATATATGCCATTTGTATAAAATTGTATATAAAACAGTTCTAGCCTCTGTACTACTTGCTTAATTATTTTAATGTATTTCTAACGTATTCATATGAAAATATCGTTGTTCTACACTTGCCAGTACCAATTTTTTTTATTTTTCTCAATTACTAAGTTAAGCTCTAGCATTTGATATATGTAAAGCACTCTCTTTTTAGATTCTCGCTTTATCCAACATAGCAGGGTAGTCAGAGACAACCTAGTGTCAAGACACTACGTCGACAGCTTTTTTCTCAGAATCAAGGCACTGTGTATACTGCTTTAAATTTTAAATATAATCATTCCTCCGGCAACAAAGCCTATAAACAATCGCTTTTATAGTCAGACATACACGCGTTTACAGGCCTCCTATATAAAGCAATTAACAATAACAAAATTAATTTTCATATAAAATCAAGAATTTAATTAACACAAAGTGTTGTACTGCTGTTGGATCTTGTACCGGCTATGAAACCATGTTTACTCGAGTTATCGAACAGTTTGAGATAGAGCTACACCCACCTACTAGTACGCACAGAGGCATTTCTCACGTGAACCCTCAGTTACAATGGCGCTCCGAACAAGGGACTTTGTTAAACAGGAAACAGTGTTACAGGATGTTTTGCTTAGAAAGCGAAATTGTTAGTAATAGTTCAAATATAATTTTGGTATCCCGAATAGAATCATATATAGAGCCTAAATAACGAAAATCTATATCTATATAGAGAAATAAATTTTACAATATTCAATGAAATCTCTGTGTTTGAGTTGCGGAACTCAACGCTGCGCTTTGTAATTTTTTTAATCTCTGCCAGAGAGGAGAAATCAAAATAATTCCTCTAAATGGGGATCGAACTCACAACCAACAGCGATTACAGTCAGACGCTAAGCCAATGACAGCCTCTTTAAGATAAAATATGATAAAAAGAAAACACTTTCTGAATCTTAGAACTAGCCACAAATGTAAACAGTCCGTATACCCTCAGTCCCTTTACAAGGAACGCAAGATATTCAATTGCTTACTGTGTTGAATATTAAGATAGTTTTGTATATATAAAGTGAAAAACCAAAGCTCCTTTGGGGCATATAAAAAATTTGTTCCATAGATTGTTAGTATATATTAAAGTTTAAAAAATGTTAACGCTGAATGTAGCAAAGAAAACGTTATTCTTGTTTCGCGAAATGTACGTTTTTATAGCTTCACGTTTTGTATTACATAATAGGGTAGTCAGAGACAACCTAGTGTCAAGACATTTCATTGATTGAAGTCGAGACAATACTTCTCGAGTACCGAAGTCAACACCGCGGATCGTCCTACCAGAAAGGAGAATTTTTTTTATCTAATTTGAAATAAAATCATTCCCCCGAGTGGGAATAGAACCCACATAGCATTTTTAAAGTCTTTTTTTAGCTTCACACTTTTATTCCGCATAGCTAGGTAGACAGAAAGTACTTGATGTCAAGGCACTCCGTAAATCGTTTTCCACCGAGTTCTAGACATTGCGTGTTGAGTGGTGGAACTCAACGCCGCACTTTGTATTTTACCAGAGCGAAGAAATGAAAATAATTTAAATGTAATCACTCCCCCGAGTGGGGATCGAACCCACAACTTATCGCGTTTAAAATCAGACACTGTCCCACTACGCCACGACCGGTCTCAATTTTAACAAGTAGAAAAATTCGAATCCGACTACCATTTAACTTTAACACAAACAAACAAATTCAACAGCGAGCTTTTAATAGAGACAACGTATCGTAGTAAATATGCAAATAAGCGAGGTCTTTAAACAATGAAAGAGCCAGCGGCCGCGACACGTGAACATTACTAATATAACGATTTTAGTTTTCTCACGTCCGAGTTCTCTATGACGTTTTGCGATAACATGAACAAACATAACTGTCGGAAGTTGTTACTATTAGTATACAATGTTGATGAATATGATGTAATTTTTTATTTTTAAATAAATTATTGGTATAATTCGGATTAAATTTTATATTTATGTTTTTTTTTATTCCTATATCAAATTGCGTTATATATATTAGACGAAATTTTTGAGTTCGTTGGAAAGAAGTTACGTACATACACATATATTGTTAGATGAATATGGGTTCGATTTCTGATTTCTCTATTAAAACAATACTTTATATTTTTTAATATGGTCTGTTCGGATAAAGGAGAGCAGTGTCAACGCACAACGTATCTAAAAATAGCGTCCAATACGAAATCAGTCAAAAGTTAACATGATGTAAACGTTAATGTCACAATTTTATTTCTTAAAACAAACCTTTTAGACACCTTTTTTATTCAAAAATTATGCGGAGCTCGGAGCAGCATGAAATTTGGCACAGTTAAATTTTACATAAAATATGAAATGCAATATTTATATAAGGCATAAGAAATATAATAATATAATAGATATGGAAATAGCAGGCGTTTTGTATACATTTTTGCATAGTGACATACATTTTGCTTAGGCAACGCGTACAGTTTTGCTTTAGCTTCATTTTTATTATTTAAATAACCATTAAACGATGGAATTTTTAAAATATAGCAAGGTAGGCAGAAGGTACCTAGTGTCAAAACACTGTACCTCGCTTTTCACCGTATTCAAGATATTGCGTGTACAATAGAACTCAACGCTGCACTTCGTTTTACCAGAGCCATTAAGTGGAAATAATTTAAGTATAATCGCTCCTCCGAGTGGGAATTGAACCCGCAACCGATCGCGTTAACAGTCAGACTCTGTTCCACTGTACTACGACCGACCTCAAAGAATAAAATTGTTAAAACAATAACTGTACTTGTTACAATATTTAACCATTCATATAAGCATGTTTACTTTACAACTAAAGACCGCAAGTGTGGAACGCGGCAAGAATGTTAAAATGTTTCGAAAACTTCTCACTTAATATATGTACGAATAAAATATGGCTAAGTCCAGTCCAGTGTTACGTCGGTATTTCCGGATGGGCTAACACCTGCTCCAATGCGCGTATTACGTTTACTGGGAAGAGATTATATTGAACAATAATTATAATTTTGTTATGTAGGATTTCTTTTTTAATTTCAAGAGAAATTTCTACCAAAATTACTTTATTATGCTAATAATTATATAAATAATATATTTTTTATTTGATTAAGGATTTGAATCTGTACTCATCAGTATGTTGATAATAAATCCATTAAGCATCGATTTATAGTGATTAAAGGGACTTCAGTGGAGGTGAACGTTAATGTACACTCTAAAGGAGCCCTTTAAGACTACAATTGGGTCGCAAGGCCCTATTTATTGTAGCATTCTACAAATTTCTTCTAAAGTATCTTTTGGTAGGTAAAGAAGAAAGAGAGGTGTAACTTATCACTTATCTTATATGTTATCCTTGCCATCCTGATAAAATTGTTTTTCTATTATTATTTTTTTATTAAATACTAGCTGTGCCCACAACTAGCTTGATCCTAAATGACATACATACATGAGCTATTTGCCAGTTGAAATTCTATAAAAATCGGTCCAGGCGTTCCAGAGATTAGCCGAAACTAAGAAACTGACAATTTGTACATAAACATATATATATATATATATATATATATATATATATATATATGTATATATATATATACATATATATATATATATATATATATATATATATATATATATATATATAGATATATACAAAACCGCTATTTTTACATTACAAACGGACACTCCAATTTTATTTATTTGTCTACATGATGAATAAATAGAAACAAATAGCAGATTTAGTCTATTAACAGACAATGTCTCAAAATGTGGAAGGCGGAGTATCGTATCTCTACGTTCTAATCCACCTATCTATCATATCTTAGATTCGTGAAGCTATAAACGTATGAACAATATATACACAAAGTATATAACACTGTTATTGTAGCAATTACAAAGTGGTCGTCAGCGAGACGTTACTGTTAGTTACTTGCTGCCCTCATTTTCACATTTAGAAAACCGGTGTGGCAAAATTCAGTCAACGTACATAATAAGTACTTGAAAAACTAAATTAGTGTTATATAAAAAAAATGTATTATATTAAAATTAGTATTATAATTTACAAAAAAATACATTTTGTCTTTAGTAAAAATGATTTTCCATAATAAGATCTTTGACTTTCGCGATTTTTATACATTTTAAATGAAACTATTTTAACCGGATTAATCGCGTATATTTTGGTATTCGAAAATACATTTTTGGACACCTGAAGTTTCGAACACTTAACAGTAGTCCGTGGTCACAGGTAAATGATGATTAAAAATGTATTTTCGAATCCCAAAATATACGCGATTAATCCGGTTAAAATAGTTTCATTTAAAATATTTTCCATAAATTTATTTGAATAGTTAAACTATTATTGTTGTGAGTGTGTGAATGTTTTTTAATTAATATTATAATATCGATTTATATTAGATGTTTTATTTTTAGTACTAGTAATTGATTTAGGATATCTAAGAAGCAGTTTGTTGGTTCAATTCCAATTATGACGTACGTAATATGTAACGATAACTGATATTTTGACGTATGATGTTAAATTTATATTAACTGAATTAACTATTTCTGGATTTTTATTTTACAATTCAATAATACAAATAAGTTAAATGTTCCATATCATATCAGCTATCTACCAGTAAAATTCCCGTCAAAATTAGTCCAGCCATTCCAGAGATACAAAAGTTAGTTACAGACAGACAAAAATTGTTTATAAAAATGGTATATGTACCAAAAAAATTTAGTAAAAAGGGGTTAGTTTAATATAAAGATACTCCAATTTTTTTTAGCTTCACGCTTTTATTCCGCATAGCATATCACAGGAAGTACCCAGTGTCAAGACACTCTGTACTCCGCATTCCGTCGAATTAGAGACATTGCGTGTTGCGTAATGGAACTGAATGCCATGCTTTTGTCTTAACCAGAGTGAGAAAATGAAAATAATTTAAATATAACCACTCCATCGACTTGGAATCGAACCCACAACCGATTGCGTTTAGAGTCAGACACTAACCTACTGTGTAGGCTAGTCGAGCCTATTATATTTGTATATATATAGATACGTAGACGAATTTATCAATTACATCATCATTAAAGTAAAGATCTTATCAATTTAGAGTCCATTTTAGTGTGTATTTATCTAACAAGTAGCCGTCTGGTACGACTGCAGTTACGAAACATTTAAAGTTTATTAAGATATTTGTTTAGTGTTAATTAATTTGGGACTTAGCTTTATATGACGTTAAATGTTCAGATAAGATTATCCATATGTAGTACCTGCAACAAAAAAAAAATATTTAATTAGTACAATAATCAATATATTTAAGTAATTTAAAAAACATGTTGCTTTTTGCCTTCATGCTAGGGAACGCAGAGAATGAAATATCGGAATACTTAATTCTTCGCTTTCCACCCAAATTTGAGACATATCGTGTTAACTGGTAGAACTCGATGCCGCGTTTTGATTTACCCGAGACGAAAAATAAATATAATTATAATATAATCGAACTCCCCAATGAGTATGGAAGCTACAACCACCGTTTACACAGTGAGACGCTACCACTGTGCCAATATAGTCTCTTTATGCAAATAATAATAAAATAAAACGAATTGTTTTAGTCCTAGAACCTAGGACTACCCTGCTATGCGAGAGTTGCATGAAGCTGTAAGAAATGTAACCAAACATCTATAAAAATATTATTATAGTCAAACAGAATTTACATCACTTAAACTAACAGCATAAGGTGTATGTAGGTTTGTTTGTATACAAAATATTCAAACAAATTATTTCAACGTTATTTCGTAATAAGTCATATGTAGTTTTTTTGAAATTAAATTAACTTGTGTCCGTAAATGCATTTTATTTCATGTCAATAAGTATTTGATAATCTAATTTTTAAAAAATTAAACGGACTTTATAACTAACTATACAATTACCTACCTATAATTTCTCTAATTTACTGAAACTACTAAAAAGATTTTAATGAAACTTGTATTCTTCCCTAAGTTGAAGTATACTTAATTTAAATTTAAAAAGTATCTTCTCAATATGTTTATGACTTTTAGTTTTAGAGAAATGCGTGAACAAACATAGAAACATACACCTACCAAATTAAGCACATGAACTTGGAAGACTAAATGGGTGATCATACTTAAATAATATTCAATTCAAACAATATTACATATATAAATTTCAAACTGATAACCTTCTTTTTTTGAAGTTGGTTAATAATTAGCGATTTATATAAAAAAAACGTCAATATGACGTTAGAAACTGCTTGACTATAAAGATCTGTCGTAAGATGTACAGAGGAGCTATTTTACTAGATTTTTTGTAAATGTATTATATTATTACGTAAAGACAAAAATTTTTAAAAATTTTATTGTCAGATTCCCGCTTTATTTCGCGTAGCAGTCGGAGAAAATCTAGCGTCATGACTGCGTGTTGTGTTTTCGCCCGAAATCGGGGCATTGAGAATTTAAAGTGAACTGAACACCGCTCTTTGTGTTACTAAACTTTAAATACAATTCATTCTTCAGAGAGGGAATCGAACCGACAAACGAGACAGACGCGCACTTACTCATTTAGTAAAGAAGTTAATACTTAATGTCAAAACCAATCTACATATATCTTATATATAGTATATAGTATTTTTTTTACCTGGTACTTTTTTCGTTATTAAGAATAATAAAATATGTATATTGTAAAAAGTTGTTTCTAATAACTTAAAAGTATTATTCACGCCCCATTTCGCAATACTGGCCAGCTTATCGGTGTATCATCGGCATACTATCGGCGTTTTATCGGTCGACGACGCGTGTAACGATTTCTATGTAGATACCGTTGTGTGCAACGCAAATATTGTCGTTGGTTTGATGTTTTAATATATATATATCTGTCTGTATGTGAGAATATTTTTAGAAGTATTTAAATACTGACTTATGAAGTCGTGTAATGCCTATAGGACGGAGTAGGTTCGAATCTTATTAAAGTTCGTTTGAATTATATTTATATCATACATAGATAATAAACTGCGTGTAGCGAAAAAGAGGTCAAATACGGCGTCATGTTGCGTCACATAAAACGTACTGTGTATAAAGGAATGTATAAAAGATGAGTTTCTTTCTGGTTTTAATGTTGTTTAAAAGTGAAATACAGGCATTTAGAAACGGGTAACAATTTGAACAAAACGGGATTTGAACTCACATCTATTGGTATCTATCAAGCTCTATGTTCTTGAATTCTCAAGTATTATTATTCCCACCTAGTAAAAACAGTAGTGTTGGTCAAAACTAAATGAGAAACTTTCCGACTTTATATATATAGATATGTCTTAGAAATAATTAAATACTTTACTTCCATTAGAAGAAAATCACTAACTCCGTCATTATAAAGATGTTTCTATTATAAATATGAATTCTTAGAAAAAATTGAATATAGCCCTGTTAATGAATACATTATCAAAAATAAACAAGATAAATTTGCTTATCAAATGAGGTTACCGGTAAAATAAATGCAAATATCTACGACCAAGTCACATTGCATACTTTTTGCATGAATAAATACGTCAAATGTATTAAAATATTTCAAATACGAACAAATCAGTTCATTACATTATTTTTTTTAGCTTCACTCTTTTATCCTGCATAGCAGGATAGACAGAAAGTACCTAGTGTCAATACACTCCTTACTACGCTATCCACTGAATAAGAGACATTGCGTGTTTAGTGGTGGAACTCGACGCCGCACATTATCTTACCAGAGCGAGGAAGTAATCACTCCCTCAAATGAGGATCGAACCCACGACCGATCGCGTTTCCAGTCAGACGCTGTCAAACTCAATGAAACTATTTGTTTCGCCTTCCGTGTTAAATAACGGAAGTTAATGCCGCAATTTATCTTACAGGATCGTTGAAATATAAATGGTTTAAATATAATCATTGTAATTTAAATATAATCCTTACTCCGAGAGAGATCTAAAGATCGAATCTATAACAAATAAAATAAAAAATTACGACTTAATAGAAATTATTAATAAATTAAGTACGCACAATTTACAAGTAAAGTAAATTGGTTAAACAAAAACAAGAATGTCGCCTAAATGGCAACATCAAGAATGAAAATGAAATATGAACGTCTGTGTCGGGTCGGTAATTTTTACATATGACAGAGTATGCATAAAGAACATTGTATTCACTTGATAAAATGTTTGTCAACGGGTATGAGTTTGGTTGTTTTTGTATCTTTTACTTATATCGTCTTGGGTTATGGTTTTAATTTGTACGCCATTTTTTTTCTTTCTTTCTACATTATTTACTTTCTTTGTATATACGTATATATATATATATATATATATATATATATATATATATATATATATATATATATATATATATATATATATAGAGGCCATGTGGCGCAGTGTGACAGCGTTTGATTGAAAACACGATTGGTTGTGGGTTCGATTCGCACTCTGATGAAAGATTATATTTAAAACTCATTATTTCTCCGCTGTGGTAAAACCAACGCGACTTTGAGTCCGCAATCCAAACACGCAATGTCTTCATTTCTGGCGAAAAACAGTAAACAGAGTGTCTTGACACTACGTAGTCACTGATTTTCATTACCCTGGTATGAGGACTAAGCGTGAAGCTGAAATTTTTTTATATACATATATTTAAATAGTACCTATATGTAATACACTACTAGGCTTATCAGTTCTCTTATCACTACAGTACTATTTCCGTATATTTAAAAATCAGATAGCCATAAGTAAGTTATTATAATCATAATAATCATAAAGAAAGTTATAATACAGTTATTTCCTATGACCTAAATTTGAACCTGCAACGTTAACTATGTTCTTGTGGATTCAACTAGTAGAGAAAAGATTCTACTTAAGTTGTTTTCATTTCCCGGCTTTAGTAAGACAAAGCACAGCGTTAAGTTCCGCCACTTAACTCGCAAAATTCCCGTAAAAAACCGTGAAACTGAAAAAATAACACGAGTATTCTTCAACTATAGAAGCAAGTTAACAAATTTGTATACAAGATTGTACGAAATGAGACATTTTATTTCAAGTCAGTAATACGTCGATATGACAATAAAGAAACATTTGAATACACGAGCGTCTTCATTTTTTCCCTCATAATATGTTTTTGGGCGTGTGCAGAGTTTTACTAGAGAATTGTCTTTTATAGCGGCTCATCTGTCACCAATGAATATTTATGCAAATGGCACGCTTTATTTATTACAACACGCTTGACTAGATTATAAATCCACAAGTGTACGTTCAATAGATAATGTATGAAATAATAATTATCACGGTACTGTGCCGAAACTGACTATATTGATAGTGTGAATCGGCCTTAACGAACTCAAGATGGCATTCAGCGTTAGTGACGTAATGCTAAGGCTAGAGAAAATATGCGACTACGATTTGTCTTTCAACATCATTATACCCTGTACAAGTTAGCTTGATCTTTTTGACAAATGTTAATTTTTCAGATTAACATAACTTTAAAATGACGAACATATATTTCTTATTTTATTTTTTTTTTTTTAGCTTCACGCTTTATCCCTGGCGGGGTGGTCAGAGAGCACGGAGCGCCAAACGCTACGGTCCCTGCATACCTCTTTCGCCTCGTCCACAGCCATTATCCTCTTCATGCATGCCCTTCAGGAGGTCCTCATACCTCTTACGTGACCTTCTTCCAGTATTTTCGATGCCGTGTTTTCGAAGGTCAGCCGAGGTCCCCTCTAGTACCACTCACCTTGGCTTCATAAATCTTTCTTACCATTCTTTCATCTCTTATTCTTTCAACGTGCCCAAACTGCCTGAGCACGTTCTTCTTCATTCTTACTGTGACATTCACGCTTATATCTGCCATTCTGCGTATCTCCTCGCTCTATATACGGTCAGCGAAACTGACTTCGAATATCAGGCGTAGAGATCTCATCTCTACTGCATTCATCTTTCTTTCATTCTTCTTTTGACACACCCACGTTTCGCTGCCGTATAACAACGTCGGTATCAGTACTGCATTGTGAACGGCAAGACGTGCAGGTACGCTGACGTTTTGCCGTCGACGTCGCCAATGCAGCAAAAGCACCGTTAACCCTGTTACCAGCACCAATACGCCTTTCCACATCCATTTCGTATCTTCCATCTCTATTAAACATACTTCCCCGATATACTACCTCATTCACTTGTTCTAATATCTTTCTATTTATAATTCTTATCTAATTACTTTATTCTAATAGTTAATTAAAATAGATAATATAATATCTTAATTTAATGGTTTTAAATATATAAAAAAAACATATAACACAAAAGTCCCTAAAGATTCAAGTGTTATCTGAAAATTTTAAGACTTGTTATTCTTTCTAAATCGTGTGTCAAGTATATATATATATTTTATTTTCTATGATTCGGGTAAAGTTTTTGTCGTGTCTACCGTACCGCTTGACCAAATTATTAATATAGATAAATACACTTTAATTAAAAACTTAATAGGTATATAATACATAAGTTTGTCGACTTTTTATTTCCTTTCTTAAACATAAAGTTACTTCTAAGTATATTAAAATCAATAATTTTTGTCCACAAGTTAAGCATAAGTTAGCAGAAAGTAGACAATAAAGCCAGCTGATATATCTGGTAAGACAAAGCACGGCGTTAAGTTCCATTACAAAAATCAAAAAGGCTTGTTATAACGACAAGTAGAGAACGAGGTCTTGTCTAGGTTTTCGAGCTGCTTACTGGACGAGAAAAAGCGTGAAGCTGCTTTTTCTCTATTAATTATTTACTATCATAATTTAATTACAAAAAATAACTCAAGAAAAGATAATTATGCCCTTAGATTTTCCATGATATAAAATACCCACACAGATCCCATAGATTATCTCAAATCCCATAAATCCATTTCAAACATATCAACAAGCCTATATAGATATATCAGATTTACACTAAGCAATTACCTCAAGTCAGTATTCCGCATCCTATTAACGGCTAAGTACACTAGCAACACATTAGGTAACGTTAATTAAACATGCCTTGTTCTAGCCATTTCGTATATATGTATCGTTATCTGGAATGTCGATTGTCATAGGATTCGTGGCATTTGAATGAAGTTAAACACCGTATAGGTTTGTCGTATTTTTGTATGACGGGTTTTGAATATTTTTGTGGAAATCCTGTCCAATCAATTTGTAACAATAACAGTTTATCATGAAATCTTACAGTTATTATTAAATAATTTTTAAAAGTACTTATTGCCGTTTATATTATTAATAATAATAAATAATTAATAATAAAAAATACTATTTTTTTACTGTTTAAATAATATTTTAAAAAAAGCTAAAAAGCCATACATACAACTATCAGTCACACATAAAAAAAATAAAGTATAAACAAAAAAACCAATTATAACAACAAGTTTATTTCATTTAAATGTATACAGACAAATGTATGTATGTATGTACACACGTATATGTATGGGGTAATAAATAAAATTTGCACGACACGAAACTTTTAGTTCGGCGTTGATCAGTCGGTGTTCAATTAAAGCGTACACGTAAACACGGTGCTCCTTAAACGGGTGGCGATATTGGCGCACGTGAAATTTACGAGTGCGCCGTAACCGGTTATAACCGGTTGTAACTGGTTACAACTAGACGTAATTGGATTATTGTGTGATGTTATAAAAAGGATTTTTTTTTATGTACTCGCATATAATACAGTCATGAGGTTAGGTAGGTTATTTCAAATTGAACTGCGAAACCGCCTACTGGAGTTTCCCATTTTAAATATTAAATAATTATTTTAATATAAAATTAATATAAAAATTAAAAAAATAAAAAAAAACTAGTCGACTTTTCATTTCCTTTCTTAAACACAAAAAATATTCCTAAAAATATATTCAAGCACTCCAATACAAACTTAAACGACAATACTAGTTTAAGGGGAGGATATTTGCCTAAATATCCAAAGCTTTTAGGGTGACGTCAGATACAGAATCGTTTTGCCATCTCAATAAACATTCATGCTTGAATTTTTATGAACCAGTTCCACTTACTTCCTTTTTGCTTTGTCGTAACTTGTACCTTCACTCAGTGTTACGAATAAACAGCGTTTACGCATATTAAAGAACACAAGAAGAAAATATTGCGATATTTAAGAAAAAAAAACAATTTTCAATCATTTTAATATTGCAGTGTACCTTGATTTGTCCGGTAAAGGCCCGCAAGGCCATTTTGACGCATTGGGATACCGACTGACTGTAAACGTTGTGGGATTAATTGCTATTGGGCGAAATTATTATAATTAAAATTAATATCAATTTCTCCGCTCTGGTAAGACAAAGCGTAGCGTTTAGTTCGCCTTCATTGACTCGAAACATAATGTCTCGATTTCCGGCGAAAAGTAGTCAACGGAGTATCCTGACACTCCGTAACGGAGTATCGTGACATCCGTAAAGCAGTATAGACAGAGACAGGTTGTCTCTGTCTATACTGCTTTACGGATTAAAGCGTGAAGCTAAAAGAATATATTTTATGTATAAACGATTTGGTATTGAATTATATTAACGACATTCAGTTCTGCCATTCAATACGTAATGTCTCGAAATCTGTCACGCAATGTCTAAAAACTGGAGAACGGAGTGTCATTACTAGGTCCTCTTCACTTATCTGGTTATGGGAGCAAAAGCGTAAAACTGCTTTAATATTCAATTTATATATATTATATACTAAGAGAAACGCCGTCCCAATTATCATCGCCCACTCTCGAGAGACAAGTGCATTTGAGCTACATTTCTAAATTTACATGTCGTATAGACGTAGCTGATGTTTAATTAATATTAAATCTATATAACTATGTACAATTTAATTTTAATTATTTGTTAATGGCCGTCTTAAGGTTTGGGCTTTTTGAAGTTATTTGATATTATCGTAAGACAGTGTATGTAGAAAAAGAGTATATTGTAATAATATAAATATGTATATAAAATATTAAATTCTTTTATGTGCATTAACTAAAATATAAACCTTTTTATGTCGCTGGTAGACTATGCAAACTATCTAAAAATGGAATAAAAACTTTGTAATTAAAAAATAATTAATTCTTGTATAAATTAAATATAATATAATTGTTCCACATTTAGGATTAGAAAATATTTTTCTAAAAACGTATAAAAATTTGAACGTAGATTTGAACCCATGATTTTTTTTTTAATTTTTGTTACAACTTATGTATGTTATTAGCATCTGAAGAGATTTTTACAATTTTCTGCTACTAAAAGATTCGTAGTTTAACAAGCGAGCATTCGTAGTTTAACAATCCTAGTTTATTTTAATAGTTTAGTATGTTTAAAGTGTTATTCCACACTTAAGATTAAAAAATACTTTTGAAAAAACGCATGAAAATTTGAACGCAACGGGATTCGAACCCGCGTCTCTAATATACCGTTCAACTTACTTATACGTGGACGGTATCAAAGACGTGCAGGTTCGAATTCTGCTGCGTTAAGAATTTTATACGTTTCTTCAAAAATGAAATATAATATGTCCTACATACTTAGTTAAATTACATTGGATGCAAATTTCAAGCTAAATAAGCCATTAACATTTAAAAAAATATATTTAAATATATCAAGCTACCTTGTCTCTAAAGAAAGCCTACTTTGATAAACCATAAATTTAAAACAAGAGTTAGTCCTTTACATATACTTAATATCTTTGTATATTTTGTATGTATTTACTTTTTTTTACTAAAAATAGACAGACAAATGAGGATGGAAGTCGCAAACGAAGATTCTAAATATCTATCGAGTCAAGTGTTGAACGTTGAACTATGTGTTATAATGGCGGCATCCTAAAATGTCATACCTAGGTAAAAAGCGAATAAGGCAGTGTCTGACAATCAATAAGATGATCGTGGGTTCTATTCCTACTTGGGGTCACAATTATATTATTATGGAAGTGTTTTAGTATTAGGTTAATGAATGAATGAATAAATATACTACTCACGACAAATAATGACTCGATAACATACGTTATACCAGCAAGAAAAGGCAAAAACAATCTATACAAATAAGTATAATTAGAGTGTCTGTTTGTAATATTAAAATTGCCGCTCTTTACTAAATGCATACGTATGTAAAGGATTCAAACACCAAAATTACATAGTACAATTATTGTATCTGTCTGTATGGTTGTGAGTTTGTTCTGCCTAATGTCTGGAACGTCTGAACCGATTTTGGTTGGACTTTCATTTGTAAATAGCTGGTATAATAAAGAGTAACTAATTCTACTTTTATTTTAGAGTTATAAAATAAAATGCATGCATATTAAATATCACGCGGAAGAACTTTCCGGCACAGCTTGTGTAACACAAAGAAAATCATAATTGTCCGTATTTCCGTCAAAATAAACAATAAGGAAAAAGCCAATAAGAAATACCTTTTTGGTCCAAATAACAAAAATAGAAAAAATCAAAACACGAACATTCCTCATACTGTTTAGTTGAACGGCAAATTGATGTAACTCGAACTATAATGTATAATGCCAAATGTAAGTATCGATTATTTGCTCGGGCGACAGATGGCTCGACCAATCGGCGATAATGAGATTCTCGTGATTGCACTGACAATAAATGACGAAATAAGGATACCAGCTTCTATATGGATTTATAGCATAGTAAATTTTTTTTTATTTTAACAAAAATAACATAGACGGGAAAAATCAAATAATATTTTTTATATAAGAAATAGTTTATTTTATTTTATTTATTAAAATAAAGTAATTATAATGCAGAATGATAAATCTTTGATTTCAGCAATTGTAACATACTTTAAATGAAACTATATTAAACGAATTGATCGCGAATATTTTGAATCTAATTTATTTTATGCGTTTAAAATAATTATTTCACTAATATTAGAGAAAAAAATTATTATGTGAGCTTTACTACAAAAAATAAACACGATTAAAAAAACAACAGTATAAAAAAATACAATTAGTTATTAATAATAATTGGCCAATTAATTTTAAAATTATAATATACTATACTATACTATACTATACTATACTATACTATACTATACTATACTATACTATACACTATATAGTATCTATATATATCTGTACCTGGCACAAACAGGCACATCTCAAAGCCACGACAATGTAAAATGATTCAAAAATTTCTATTTCACGTCGTTCGATTCATATAACACGTCGCCTCTTACAGATAAGTCCAAATGTATGTCATCGTGTTAAGTGTGCAATATAAATCAATATAAATCGTATAACCTATTGACTTTGTCGATAAAACACTTATACTAGCTGTGAAGCTGTTGGTTACATGTTCGAATCGGTATATAATTAATTTCAAAATATTGGTATATAAGTAATCTTAAAATATCGTGTTCAATTTCCACTTGGGGGACTGTTTATTTTTAAATTATTTTCACTTCCTCGCTCTCGTAAGACAAAGTGCGACGTTAAGTTCCGCTAGTCAATACGGTACGGAGTGTCTTGATCCTAGGTAATTTCTATCTACCCTGCTAGTCTACCTCTTCAGTTATCTTTTTAAGTGAGTACCATAGATAACCAAAACTGTGGGGCTTAAGCTGAAATTTGGTGAGTAGGTTCTTTAGGGATAGTGTACAGAGGAGTATTAATAGAACAAGAACCTAAAAAAAAGTTAGTATAACAATAATCGTAAAGTAAACGCAAACGAAGTTGTAGGTGATATATACATATATATATATATATATATATATATATATATATATATATATATATATATATATATTTATCCCACATAGCGGGGTAGACCGGAAGTACCTCCACACTCCGCTATTCACCAAATTCAAAATTAAAATGTTGAGTGGCGAAACTCACCTTTGTTTCACTAGAGCGAGAACATGAAAATAACTTAAATATAATCATTCTATCGAGTGGGAAACGAATTCACGACCTATCGCGTTTACAATCGACATTTTATAATTACAAAAATATTACGATTATATACAAATCATTTAAATGATTAAACATTACATTTACAGATGATATTAGGAGATTTCCCAGTTTGCTTAAGTTTACCACTTAACCTGTACTCACCCTACTGACATTCAGGTAATCTATGCACGTAACACTAAGTGCAACATCTAAAATACTTCACATAGAGACCCATTAAGCGTTAATTCGATTTTATTCGAACATACAAAGTTTCAAAATGCAAATGACTATAATTTCTTGAATAGCTCCGAATGGGAACACTAATCTATGAAAACAGTATATGTTCAAAGATATTAGTTTCAGAAGTAATGGAATTTCGGGCGAATTGTAGTACGTTTCTAATTTAATTGCGGTTGGCCAGACGCTCTATCGTACAATTGTTCTGTCGTACTGTTATGGAATAATTAACAGGCTACGTTTATATTGTTTGTAAATTATGCGATTTACTTGAAAATTCTGAAAACTTTAATATACCTATATCTTAACTAAAACAATTAATAATACAAAAATGATTAGCAATAACAAGGAAACAAAGAAACGAACATATACTAACATAGGCGGTAAAAACATAACTCTCCCTTTGGCAGTCGAGTAATAAACATTTTTGCCTTAACTTCAAAAAATGTTTACTTTTGTCCTGTCAAAGCATGCTCGTTATTGGGTATTGCATTGCACGTAATACAGTTTAAGGGGCTATAATTTTAAAACAGAATCATATCACTTAGAGGTTATTTACAATTTTCTATATTGACTATTTTCCGCCGGAAAATCTAGACATTGCGTGTCTTGACACTATAGATGACCTTTAACTACCCTGCTATATGATTAAATGTGTAGCTATTGTTTATAAAAGAAAAAAAACAACGTCCAATAATACTGGCCGCTCATCAAATAAGAATTTTCCATAAACGCTTTTAATATTATTATAATTAATATCGTATTCTAAAAGATATGGGCATACTGTTACCGTTAAATTCTATGGAAAACACAAAATCTGAACAAAAATATTCCAGATACTGCGGGTCGAGGGTTATTCTTGTTTCTCTGAAACTTATCCGCATTAAGCGAATAAATTAAACAAGTCTTTTGAATAAACATGCTTTTGTATAATGCTACATTCCTATTTGGATAAGACGAGATTGTAAATACGATAACACTACTTAATCATTATCATGTTCTAAATATTTTTTTAAAGTTTGTATGGTTTTTTATTCATTTGTCTATCTACTAATTTTCTCACTGCTACTTCATAATAATTAATTCTTTCAAAAAATAGACTGAACGGCAGTTTAAATGATATTTGTGTTGTACTGGTTTTTATGGTTAAGAAATTTTGACGTCAGATTCGGACACATGTGTATATTTTAAATAAAACTATTTTAAACGGATTATTATAACTAAATAGAGACTACCTGTGATCACGGACTACTGTAAAGTATTCAAAACATCAGGTTTCTAAATATGTATTTTCAAATACTAAAATATACGTGATTAATCCGCTTAAAGTAGTTTCATTTTAAATGTGTAAAAATAGAGAATAATAAAAAAAAAATAAACATGTTCATCTTTCTAGTAAATTACGGTGAAAAGTTAATGGTATAACTTATAAAAGCAAATTGCAGACTACTATGTCTAACAAAGGAATTATATATGTTTTATTTAGTTATCTATACAAACAAATACTTAAAATTTGGAGTGTCTGTTCGTAATAATAAATAACCGCTTTTTAGTAAATGCATATGTATTTAGATATACAAGGTAAATACACCAAAGCATTGATTATATTTTATATCTGTCTTACTACATGTTTGTTCCAGCTAATCTCTGAAACCTCTGGATCGATTTCAACGGGACTTTCACTGGCTTAAGACACTTTCAATTATAAAATAAATATTCAGAAATGTTAAGTTCGCGGAGTCGAGACACATCTTGTCTTGTCTTATGTCTTAATTTAAATGTAAAGGTTCCAAAAGGAGGGTTTTAACAGTAGGTTGTCTCTGACTGCTCTGTTATGCGAGATTAAGGTAAAGATTGAAGTGATTATATAAGTAAGTAAGTAGATACAAACACTGTGCGTATTAACATTTTCTATTGTGGTAAACATGTTTTCAAAGGTTCCGCATATTTTCTTAAGCAATAAATCTCAATACCGCACTATATCTTGATCAGAATAAATTATTTCTAACTACATTCTGCGCATGACATTGTCTCACACATTTTAAAGGTTTAGAAGAAAATAAAAAAATATACATTTAATTTTAGTTTTTTATATATATATATATATATATATATATATATATATATATATATATATATATATATATATATATATACATATATATATATATATATATATATATAAGGGCTATTGTACATATATCTCTTATATACATACATATGAGTATGTTAGTTATATACGTATCACTTTTTTAATTGGAATAGTAAATACCTAACTGTGACTTATTAATACGTTTTAGTAATTTGAAGTATTTTTTATACATTATAGTTCTCTGCCTTGGAAAAAGTTACTTCGTTTCCAGATTATACATTTTTTTTTAGATTATACAAATTTATTTATTTTTTTAGCTTCACGTTTTATCCCGCATAGCACAGAGTAGATAAGAAGTACCAAGTATCCGTACTCCGCTTTTCGCGGAATGCTATATATTGCGTATTGAGTGACTAAACTCAATGCCGAGCTTCAAGCTCTTTGCCGTGCCGCGATTTGATTTGCGAGGAAACAAAAATAATTTAAATATAATTATTCTTCCAAATGGAAATCAAACCCACAACTGATCGCGCTTACAGTCACACGCTGTCCCACTGTGCCACGACTGGCCTGTACTTACATTATAATTAAATGTCTACAATTTTATCACCGAGTTGATATTATCAGCGCAAAATCAAACCTGCGACCGTATCCACACACCAATCGACATTATAAATCAATCTCACAACTCATAATCCTTACCCGTAACTCGTAATCCGTAACATAAGGATTCAATATAAATCACCCATATAAAAAGGTTCAAAAAATTTCCCCGTCCACGCCATCCGATAGAGGTATTTACACCCGCCCGTGATTTTTCCTTGCCGTGACGGTATGACCATCATAGGCTATTTTTTATCGGACCTTTTTGCCGGTCAACGGACAAACATTTTTCACAACCATTTGATAGACACCGTATCGACGTAATTGGCCTTTGTAGGTGCAAATTGTTGTTTAAACGTGGTCACCCGCACTGGCGTGACAGCGACAATAAAACTATGCGAGTTTGATGTGTAAGCTGTTTTATTGCTATTTTGTTAATAGATAGGTATGAACGGTGACGGGATAAGACGCGTCCCTTACAATTTTTTTATCTGGATATATATATATATATACATATTTTGATTTTTTGTCTGCCGTGACGATCAGTAGCGCTCGCCTAGCTTCTAAAATGTACTTAAAGTCTCATCAATCAGTGTTAAGCAAGGCGGTGAGTTCCGCCGTACGCAGATTCTTGAATTCGAGCTGCAGTGTCTTAACACTAGGTTCACTCTGGCTCAACTTGCCTCCCTTACATTGTTATTAAAAGATATTAGTGAAAACAGCAAAGAAATGTATATTATGTTTCTACAGACATATAGTGTCTATGTTTATGGGATTCGAATCCACAATGCAAAAGACACCTATTGAAAGCTCAAGAATATCACAATAATTTGAGGACGCTCGTAGCGCAGTGGAACAGCGTCTAACTGTAAACACGATCGGTTGTGGATTTAATTCCCACCCGAGGGCATGATTTCATTTAATATTCATATTCATATTTCATTCGCTCTCGCATGACATAGCCCGGAGTTGAGTTCCGCCACTTAACACAGAATATTTCGGCAATATTAATTGCAATAATTCGGCGGAAAGCGGAGTACCGAATGTGTTGACACTAGGTACTATTTCTCTACCCTTCTATACGGGATAAAAAGGGTGAAGCTTAAACAAGTAAATAGCAAATTTTTAAAACAGTTAGTTACATAACCTAGTTAACTCGTTCAAGTAACAAGTAGCAAGCAAAGTAATTTAGGCGTGAGAACTTTTTTAAATTCTGACGACTAATATCGTTCGCACCCAAGTTTGACATAAATGTTTAAACTTTAAAACCCACGCAGAGTCATCAATGATGTTTACATGAAGTAATGTGTACAGTCAATCTGATGGGTCAATAACGAAGCGTACCGTCTTCTACGTTTCTATTACTTGAATTCACTTAAGTAGCTGGATATGTTATCATAAGTGTAAAAGAAACGTTAATTAATGTTTTATTCACATTAACTTTTATTTATATGTTATACAATGTCTCTCTAATGCTTGAATAACTTGATATTAATTTTGGAATTGTGCATTTCGTTAATATAAATTTTAATAATTCTAATTGTAACTTAATACAATAATAAGATCTTTGATTTTCGCGATTTTTATACATTTTAAATGAAACTATTTAACCGGATTAATCGCGATTAATCCGGTTAAATAGTTTCATTTAAAACTTAATACAATATTACTAGATTTTTTATTATTTTTAAAAGTATTACTTACACATTAGGAAAAGGGGCATCGTCGGTCTGTAAACTCAATTGGTCGAGGGTTCAATTCCAGTTTGGACGAAGATATTTAAAATTTATTTTCATTTCTCCGGTAAGACAAAGTTCGGCATCAAATACGCATGCGCATTAAATATGAGCATTCAACCTGGAATACCTTGATTTTGGGCGAAAAGCAGTCAACGATGTGTTTTTACATTTGGTTATATTTGTCTACCTGTTTTAAGCAGATTCAGAGGTATTAGTATTGGAGATTTCCAAGAGGTGCGGGTTCGAGTCTCGCTACATTCATATTTCTACGCGCCTCTTAAATAAACACTAGCATTTTATTTTACAATTTATAAAAAACATAAATCTTTAACGGCTTACTGACTTCATTCTTATTTAAAATATGTACAAACAATATACACTAATCAAAAATCTAATTAGCATATTGTGATCTAATTTACAGCCAACAGAGTGCCTTGACACTACTTGACATTCTCTCTGCTTTATTTCTTGTGGAGAAAAAAAGGAGTAAATCTGGCACAAATCTAATGGATTCGAATTGCTAAAATTAAATAGGGAACCCAATGAAGAAAGCAATTGATTCAGTATCTGATGTTTTCACTGAATCGCCCCATCGATTTAATTTACAATTCATTATTGTAATGTCTTGTTGATTATCTTTTAATTTACATACAATTACGCACCAATAAACTTTGAAAACAAAAGGACGTTATTCAATTTAATTGTCAACGCTTGTTTTTCTCTTATATTTTTTTGAATTATTGTTTTATTTACAGTTTCACACTTAAATCGCATTTCAGGGTAGCCAAAGGCAACCTAGTATCAAGACACTCCACTGTTAAGTGGCGAACTCGAATTCGGGCGGAGAAATAAAAATATAATCACTTTCAATGGAGACTATTTTAAACGGATTAATCGCGTATATTTTGGTTTTCGAAAACACATTTTTGAAAAGCTGACGTTTCACACACATTACAGTAGTCAGTGGTCACAGGTAGACTACGAGGTATATATATCACTTTAAAATAGTTAGTAGTTAAAATATATAAAATTGCGATTATCAAAGATCTTATTATAAATATAAAGTTTCCTCCGACTGGGATCGAACTCCGAACCGTTTCGCCACGACGGCATAAATAACTTTATTACAATATTTTTACAAACATAATAAACGCAAACGATGAATAAAAACTAGCACAGCACGTTTGCGATCCTATTAAAGAATATAGGTTTTAATATCAGAGTAAATCAGATAAGATAACAGAATGAGAACTGAAAGAACGAGGACTGTTGAAACTGTAATACATTGCAAACGATTGGTTAGTATAATTTAATCAAGTATTCTTAAAGTGTTATTTACATATTAAGGATAAGGATTTTTTTACTTTACGCTTTTATCCCGCATGGCAGAGTAGGAAGTACCTAGTGTCAAAACACTTCGTACTTCGCTTTCAGCCGAATTCGAGACATTGCCAATTGAGTGGCGGAACTCAACGCCGCGCTTGTCCTAATAGAGCGAGGAAATATAAATAATTTAAATATAATCATTTCTCCGAGTGGGAATCAAACCAAGAACCGTTTGCATTAGTGGTGGAGCGATTGATAGTTTCCGAGAGTAGTGGGCTCTAGTCCCGATGTGTTCAATTTTTTATACGTTTTCAAGAAGAAAAACATTATTTTTTAATATTTATATAGAAATGATTTTATTATTGTTGACAGCTTACAAGAAGGTCTGTGAGAAAGACAATACGAATTGTCATACCACTCCGTTACTTGTAGTGACTAAATGCTTATAGTAAATACAGTATGGCCAATTTGGACAAGATCTGCATTAATTCTAGAATATGTGTTATTTTTATATATAAGCTATTCAACTTTAAAATGTTATTCGAATTCGTTTAGTACTTTTTGCGTCAAAGAGAAAAAAATTATGACATTTTTTTAGGCTTCCACTTTTATCCCGCATAGCATGACAGTCAGTGAGAAAATAGTGTCAAGACACTCCAATTAGCGCTTCCGTTTAGTCGAGTCATTATTTTTTTTAATTTCAGGCTTTTAATCCGCATAGCAGGGTAGACAGAAAGTTAGTTAGTTGTGTCAACACACTCCGTACTTTGCTTTCCACCGATTTCGAGACATTGCGTGTTGAGTAGTGGAACTCAACGCCGCTATTTGCCTTTACCAGAGCAAGGAAGTGAAAATTATTTAAATATAATCACTCCCCCGAGTGGGGATCGAACCCACAACCGATCGCGTTTACAACCAGACGATGTCACACTGCGCCACGACCGGCCCCAAATTATAACATTCTTTTACATATACTCATAATATTAGTAGGATCACAGTGAAACGAATTGAAATTAATACATCGTTGGGGTCAGCTCCATAGAAAGCTTTGCAATTGTACCTTTTTTTCTATTAGATAAATTATAAACGTGCTTTATTTACTATACTAGTGACATGCCCACGGCTTCCCTTGCGGGAACTAAGCTATTATATTTCCATAATAATTGATTGATTTAAATAATTTGTGTGTTTAGTTTATATTACTAAACATCATTCGAACTATGTCATTGCTGACATTGACAGGAACACATTCAAAAAAAATATGAATCACGGTACTGTGACGAAACTTTGATTTTACTGATAGTGTGAATCGGGCTTAACGAACTCGAGACGGCATTAGATGTCAGTGACGTGTGTGCTAAAGAAAATATGGCGACAGCGGTTTGTCTGTCAGCATTGTTAAAATCTAATAAGCTACTCCATAATCCGCACTGTGATAAAAAAAGCATACTTATATTTTGTCTACTTGAAATATTTATTATTTTCTGTTTTATTATTCAGTTAAGGCTTCAATTGTCTACGAAAATATTAATATAGATAAGTAACGAAAGATGGGTTTACTCTAGGTAACTAACTAATTCACAGTGAATTAATATTCAAGAAATTGAAATAAGACATTAAGTATGTAAATCAATGACAAAATTGTATGATTATGTTTCCATATAATTATTTGTTGCTGGTGCCAAGTACAAACTGATAAGCATTTTTCAAAGCCTATATGCTATGTAAAAAAAATCTAATCTACTTGTTTAAAATTTATAACTATGTAAATAAGATTCGCCAATGCTTTATTTAGATTTATTAGAGCCCGTTTTAGCATGAAAATGAGTCAATTTAAGGCTATCTTCTCACATAATCGAGGCATTACATGCACTATTGTATGGAGATTTCTGTGCCTGTATACTATCTGATATTCGAAAATACGTTTTATCCATCTCAATCATTAATATTAAAATCATGGTTTTTAAACTGTTAACCACTTTATATATTTTATTGGTATTAATAACTTTTTCTGAAACTAAACGTATATTAATACTTGCAGTGCCCGCAACTTCGTGCGTATAGAATATAACATTTTTTTATTTTATTCTAAAATAAACAGTCTAGTTTACCCCTTATTATATAAGCTGTATGCTAGTGAAAATTCCATCAAAATCAGTAGAGTAGTCCCAAACAAACGAACAAACAGCCTGAACAAACGAACAAACAGACACACAAATATTTGAAAAATATTAATTAAACTAATATGTACTTACACCGATATGTACCATGAAACCCAAAATTATAACTGTAGAAAAACCAAACACTCCAATTTTATTAATTAATATAGTTTTAATAGATTGAAAATTATATTTTTAATAATTTTTACCGCATCCATGACAAATACGAATCTAGTACGAATCTACGGAACTCAACGCCACTATATCAAAAAATATATATTTAATAACGCACTTCCTGAATACTCTCTTACTTTTTATAAAGAGTACATTAAATAAAAGACGCGTAGTAATTGCTATAATTTATTTAAAACATCTAGCCACCGCTGTGACTTCGCTGTGATCGAGATTCGAATTACCGTTACAGTATGACTCAGGTTTTGGCGTTCCCACGTTTAATACAATTTTAGTTTTATACGAACTACCTACTTTATAATTTGGATTCGCTTTTTGTTAACACGCTTTTAATAGCTTCTCACCACTTCACAGAGCTCAACGCCGTGTTATGTTTGAAGACTAGCAAAAATGTATGTATTATATTTTTATTATTTATCTATATATTTGTTAATACGCTTTTATTAGCCTCATCTGTATTTATTAATCTATATGAGATAATTCAACGCCGTTTTAACCCGTTTCTTACTTGTCCGATATGCTTGAAAAATAGACATTAAAAAACACTTGAACATTGATATACACTTATTATTATTTGTTATTCTATCATTCCATTTCGTTCCTTTGTATCGCAAGTGTCACAAAATGTCTTTTTTTTCCAACAACGATAAAAGTATTTAAAAACCGCATCGGATCTTGAGGGGGGGCACAATAAATGGCAACCCTCGCTTACAAAAGAATAATACAATTACTATTCACATGAGATAAGTAAAATACGAGCTTGCTAAACCGTAAAAAGTAATAATTCCGTTTCAAAGTCAACAATAGGGGATTATTTTGGGGTCCCAGGTTCAATAACACCGCTTGTACAATAAGTCACCCTAAAAATGTACATACGATAATTGGTAAAACGAATGAGGTTAAGCTGATGGTAGAAAATAGCCGGTTTTAATCAACGGGCTAATGGCGTGGTTTTTTAAAATTGTATCATTATTATTATTTTTTTTAATTTAGTGTCAAATCACTTCGTTCTCCTCTTTCTAGAGCTCATTTCTATATAAATTACTTATAGTAAATATTGTTTTATTTAATTAATTCGGTTAATAAGGTATCCGTACTTGTTAAAAAAATAATGAATTTTCGCGTAGAGAACTAATCAAAGATAATTTATTGTCAAAACACTCCGCACCTTCTGTCTGACACCGAGATATTGTGTGTTAAGAGGTTATGTTATTGACATATTGTTACTGTTATTTGTTTTGAATTGCCTTATTAGAGCAGTAAAATAATAATTTATATAAAACATAATAATAAACTCTTCCCTTTTTGTTCTATTCTCCATGTAAATAAGTATAGCTTGTTAAATAAAAATATTTCAATTAGATTAATTGCGTATATATAATAATTGCGATATTTTTATTCAAAAATGCGACGCTTCGAACACTTCACAGCAGTCCGAGGTCACAGGTATTCTACTTGTGACCACGAATTTAACCTATACTTATCTAAAATATACGCAATGAATCGGTTTAGAAAATTTTCATTAAAAATTTGTAAAAATCACGATAATCAAAGATTTTATGATGCAAATATTTAATTTTACGTCGACTCTAACAAACATGGCCTTTTGGGTATCTTATTATATTTTTTAGCATCTTGTGTCAAGAGACTCCGTACTTTCGCTTTCCACAGAATTCCAGTCATTGAGTGGTGGAACCCAACGCCGCATTTTGTCTTACCAGAACAGAAATTAAACTACAAATTACATTTTCAATAAGAAATCTATAGAAACATGTCAAATATACATTTGCACAACGCTTAATATTTTAAAACAATATCCACATGCAAATTCCATACAAAAATAAAACACAGACACACATTATATCATGTAGGCAGGATTTTTTTCTTTCATTTACATACCTATCTCGGGCTTCAGTTTGGTCATTCGCCGATCACTGACCCCTCCATGCCCGGTTCAATTAAATATTCACTCGTTAGTATTGCGCGCCGCGTTTAATTCCCACTGTACCTATATTATTACGCTTCTTCTTTACTATAGATTAGATTAGATTGAAAGTTTGCAAGATTTTTTTGTAATATTTTGAAGTTTTTCTTTTTATATATAAGTTGTCTATTTATCGTGTTACCAATGACCCTTAATATTGGTTACGTCATTTTATATAGACGTATATAACAAATATAGAGTAAGTAAATGTGTGTTCAATTAATTTTATTAATTTCATGTTTTTTATATATTATTTAATATATATATATACATATATATATATATATATATATATATATATATATATATATATATATATATATATATATATATATATATATATTCCTTGTCTATGCAAAATATACCTATGAAAAAAAGGGCTTTTCTCTGTAGAACTAACTGTCTTCCGAAACGGTGTGAATCCTGTAAGACTGACACCACTAATATTTTATGCTGATTAGCTATTCGAAATTAACAGTCTATTTTAATAAAAAAAATATTAGATCATAAATTTTGTTATTTGTTTCGGTTAAATAATTTATTACAGGAACTAAAATCTTAATATTAACTTAACAAGTAATTACTTTATACATACAATACTCTCTTATACACAGTAGTTTAGAATATTTCAACAGAAAGTCAAATTGTCCATAGTTCAGTACAAAAAAACGTAATTAATAATTATTAAAATCAACTTTATTAAAATAGTTTCCTTAAAAACCCCTCAAATGGGTATAAAATAACAATTTATGTACGTCTGTGTGTACATTACTCTATCCACGAAGACCGCAGCAAGCACGCTATTATTACGCGTCAAACACCCAACAATTACGAGATCTCGGCCGCTTTGAGCGACAGCGCTCTTGCTATTACCGACAGGTTAAAAATGTATTGTATTGTTTTACTAACGGTAGTGTGTATATAACTTGACTTAAATTCATGGCTAATATGGAATTAATTAAGCGTTTGTTTATTATTCTTATGTCAGTTCCTAACTCCGCCTTTCCTTGTCAGCTCTACGTGTTCTGAGTGGAGCTAAACGCCGTATTTCATTTAACTAGCAAAAATCTGCGTATTAAGGAAGGAAGCAATTTCTTCATAGAATTCGAATTTATTTTAAAAAAGGATAATGAATATAAATTATAATAACTATTGCAATATATTTGGCAGAAACCATTCACTCATTCATTCTTTTATTAAATGTTGAAATTTATTTATATAGATATTAAGTAAAAAAATCATAATATATTTAGAAATCACAGCAAAAACAAGGGAAAGAGATCCGCTTAAGAGATTAATTTAATCCTTATTTGTTTCAATGGTCTGGAAATACATAATACGCACCCGTCCATACGTTGATCGTGATTTACACGAGAATTGTATATAATTACAACGGACGTGTGATTTATTTAAGTTACCGAATTTATATGAAAATATTTGAAAATAAACTTGAAACGCCATCATTACTCAGTCGGAAAACTTTTGATTGTAAGTAGTGGTTGTTGGTTCGATTGTTTTATTTTTTTGTCAGGAACATGACATATGAAGAGGAGTACCATTCTAGTAAGAAAGACATATGAAGCAAAGATGAGTAGCACGGGAGGGCGGAGATCTCGATCACAGTAACAATGATACTGGAGGATGACATAAAAATCATGAGGGCCTTACAGAATGCATGTATAAAGACGTTAATGTCAGTGGACGAGGCGAGGCAACAGAAGTATGCAGGGACCGTACCATTTAGCGCTCCATTATATCTGACTACTCGCTAAGGACGTTTTTTATTTAATATATATTTTTATGTCAATAAGTCAACGGAAAGAAAAAAACTAATTACCGTGTCGTATTTATTATTTATAGATCTTTAAATACTACGCCATACATTAATACTGAGAAACTACTAACAAAAATAACGTCCTAGCCTACATCCGAACGCGAATGTACTAACACGAAACTGTTGGCTGTTAAATTACTTTGTAAATCTTATTTCGAAACAAACTTACAAACTTAAATGTCAATTAAGTGCTTGGGAGTTGGAACAGGCGTTTAAACCGAAACACAATTAAATATTCAATAATACTACTGACTCGCTTCTTGTTAGCTTTATCTTTTATTAAATATATTATATTTTAGAACTTAGTGTTAGAATTTTTAAATTTACTTTCATACGTGTTTATATCCAAAGGGAGTACATTACCAAATAGTAAAAATTGGAATTATTTATTTTTTGTGAATCTAATGATATATAGGTAGATAAATACAAAATAAAATAACGCACTTGCTTAGAAAAATGTAGGGGCAGCTTCATTATGTCGCATCAAGACACTCCGTTAACTGCTTTTCGCCTGAAATCGACTACTATCTGCTGAGTGACGGAGAAATGAAAATAAATTTTAAATGAATGCAATCTCTCGAATGGGGAACGAACCCATAACCAATCGCGTTTATAGACATGCGCTATCCTACTACGCCACGATGGACTCAAGAAAGCTTAAGGGCATTATGAAAAAAGAATTATAAAGTTTTGAATTTAACTTCTAAAGCATTCAATTTAAAATTATCAAATAAACCAGTTTCATAGTTTATTTGTAAACTAGAAACAAAGGCAAATAGTTAATATTTCATATACAGACGTACAAGCTAGTTAATAATTTATAATACATATAGAATATCGCTTTCAGGCTGCCATTATATATTGAATATCTACAATTGCCGGGTTGACTTGAAGGTCAAATGGCATAACAAAAGACGTTCCAGTTAAACATTGAGTAAGTATAGTTATTCTTTACCTATATATACCCTATGTAATTCTTACAGCTTGGATGGTTGACTTGGTTAAAATTATAACGTATGGCTTTTACTTGAATGAATCTTAAAATACATATTTTTGTATTATTTTAAATTTAGAATAAGAAATCTTTTCTTATATAATAATTTTGAACGCACCGGGAATTGAATTCGTATCTCTTGAAATCAGTCCAAGCGCTGAACACTAAGCCTAATTTGAAGAACGCATTAAGATTTTTTACGTTTTACATTAACGGTTAGTCAATTTCAATATTATTAGATTTTCTATATATGGCAACAGAAATTTGCCAAAAAAGTGATGCTAATAGGAAAAAATTATAGCATATAAGAATAATGGGTATGTATGGCTTAAGTTTTCAAGAGGAGCGAGTTCAAATTCCGCTTTGTTAATTTTTTTAGACGTTTCTTGATATTTTTATTATTTAAGTACAAAACAAATAAATACTAGATTTGGAGCTATTTACAAGCGCTAAATAATTAAAATTATTTTAGCCAATTCTAAAAGTTCTTCCTGCAAAACATAAAAAAGATAATATAAGAATAAGATCATTAATGTTATAGTAAGAATAAGAAAAAACAACCTCAGGTGGTTTAGGCGGATGATAACTGTGGGCGAGGTGAAAGAAGAATACGCTTTTCACTTTGCACTAGTTCGTGGTACAAGTCTACCTGTGTTTTAAACAGTTTTCCAAAAATGTATTTTTGTATATCAAAATATACGTGATTAATTTTTTAAAATATAAAAAGAATAAAGTAAAAATATATATAACTTCTCCCAATCACTTCCTTAGAAACCATGCAGTAAACAGGCTTTCGTAATCACCGATTTTATTACAGCTACCTATAAATTTTATTATGCCAATACTAATTAGGCCTTGCGTTTCCGTCATTAATCATTTATCCATCACTTGTATGTTGTAATTAAAATAAACACTTAATTTTTTTTATCTTCACGCTTTTTAACCCGCATTGCAGGGTAGACAGAAAGTAACTAGTGTCAAGACACTCCGTACTTAGCTTTCCACCGAATTTGGGACATTGCGTGTTGAGTGGTGAAATTCAATACCGCAATTTGTACTTACCAGAGCGAGGAAGTAAAAATAATTGAAATATAATCACTCCCCCGAGTGGGGATCGAACCCACAATCGGGTTTACAGTCAGACGCTGTCCTACTGTGCCACGACCGGCCTTAATTTTTAGTATACAGGTACATATGTACATATATGTACGACGTCTACTACGTTTTATATACGATACGATGTTAGGGGTCATCTATAAATTGCTTCACATGAATTTCATTATTTTTTGACCCCTCCACCGTCCTTGTCACAGCTTTGTCACATGAGACCACCGTTGCCAAGCAATGTCACACTTTGACGACCCCCTCCCTCCTCCTCCTCCTCTTAATGTGTGACGTAATGTATGAATGGCCCCTTATATATGAAGAAGTAAATATCGATATGCGTTGGATGTGCTTGGTTATATAGACAACGTACGTACGTTTGGTTGTGAATTCAAATCCCAATCGGAGAGATTATATATAAATTATATCTCCGATTGGTGATTTTTTATTTCTTTACGTTAGTATTACTAAACGAGCGTTGAGTTCCACTACTTAACAAGAAATGTCTCAAACTCAGGAGGAGAGCAACGAAAGGAATGTCTAGTACAAATTTTCACTCATTACCCCGTTATACGGTATAAAGCGTAAAGTGGCCTTGACAAACTAGACTAATACGTTAGACGTAATACGTTAGTTAAAAAGGGATTTAGGAAAATCTGAAATTTTGAACACTTTACAGTACTGCGTGGCCTCAGGTTGTTTTGCACACAAACGTTTCCATCTTAAACGTATAAAATCACGAAAATTAAAGATGTTTATAATTTTAGATATTTTTTTAAAAGGAATTCTATATAACAGCAAAGTTACTAACATTATTAGCATCTCGAACCACAATAACAATTAAGAAACATACTTCGAACACAAAATCTAAAGAAATAAAGTCGTCCCATTCACTCCCCGGCTCTAATAAGGCCGCGCAACTTCTTTGTAAACTTATCTAATGAATATTTAATACGGAATCCTTATGTAAATGAGACCCCCTTGACTTTCCTCTTAATTTTGCGTAAATTACTACATCATATAACATTTACAACCAAGCTATTTACTTGTGTTAAACTAAAACGTATATAGTATTTTAAACTCCATACACTTGTTTAAAAAAGCATAGACCAAAGGGACTTGTAACAAAGTTCACGTAATATTTTCAATTTTTTTTATAAACTGAATTTCCTAAGTATGGTTAAGACAAAGTGCGGCGTTGAGTTCCGTCAATCAATATGTAATGTCTCTAATTTGGCGAGCGGAATGTCTAAGCACTTGCCCTTTTCCCTGTTATACAAAAAAATTGTGAAGCTCCCATCATCGAATGCGTAACAGTAAATTAAATGGCAATTAAGTGTTAAATAACTTCTCTGTTAGCGGTTATAAAACATTTAAGTTACATAATATGTACATAGATATAAAGGTATTACTTTACGTTTTTTGTTTTGGCTAACAAGCATTAACTAATGCGTGTACGTATGTACGTATCAAATTTCATTTAACGCTAGCTGGAATTTTAAATGGACTACAAGCGTGTTCTAGGAAGAGTAATTTTATGAGTTGTATAATTCCACGATGTAAACACTTGAGAAATTTTGATGGAGTTTGTTAGACTAACAGAAAATAAGTTGCATACGTTGTTATTTTTAAAGATACGAAAAATTTTAACTTTTAAAATAATTTAAATAGCTATAGTCATCGAAATTTTCTTAGGGGAAACTCAAGTATGTTAAAATAAATATAAGTACTAGTAAAGAAGTTTTTTTAATAAGATTTTTTCCTTTTTTTCAAGAAGCTTCACGCTTTATCGCGCTAGGGTAGACAGAGAGTACCTAATGTCAAGACACTTCGTACTTCGATTTCCACCAAATTCGAGACATTGGGTGTTGAGTCGTGGCACCCAACGCCGCACTTTGTCTTACCAAAGCGAGGAAGTAAATATAATTTAATTATAATCACTCCCCCGAGTGGGGATCAAACCCGCTACCGATCGCGTATACAGTCAGACACTGTCCCACTAAGCCGTGGGTGGCCTCAATATAGGCCAGTAATAAATTATAGCAAAGTATACAAATATACAAGCGGTCTGCTCGCGACTTTGGCTGTGAGAACCACACTATTATATTTAAATATATAGATATATCGTTTTGCTTAAATTACTTAAATCACCGAGACCACAATATCGTTACTGCCACACTGACAGGAAGGAGTACGTTCAACAGATATGTTTGAAAGAATAATTGACACGGAACTGTGTCGAAGCTTTGACTTTATTGATAGTGTGAATCGGCTTTAAGGAAACCAAGACATTCGGTGTCAGTGTAGTTTTGCTAAAGTATATATGACGAATGCCTTATATGTCAGCATTATTATAATTTAATGAAATATTCGACAATCCAATATTAGCGGATATATGTTGTCACTCGAAATCTTTTTTTTTATGATTCAGATAAGTTTTCTATGGAGTCTACCGTATCCTTAACGAAATTATTGATAGGGATTAATACACTCATAAAGTATCTACCTATCAATGGTAAATCGTGGACTTTTTTGTAACACAAAGCCGGCTAGAGAAATCAATAATATTAGGTTAGAAAAAAATATATATTTACGATTTAATAAATGAACAATTTTATATAATATAAATATCTTATTATTATATCCTATTTATTATTATAACAAAGCCAATGAGAGTAGTATTATATTGACATTCACCATTATAAATTATTAAATAATATATGTAAACTAACAACACAGTTTTTGTGGTTAAAGTATAAAGAGATAGGAATAAATATGTTTCAGTGTTAACATTTTTGGTAAAACATATTGCAGGTTTATCACGAAGTGATATTGAGTAGCAAATTTTATTTACATATAAAGTGTCCAGCTAGCTATCTTTATTACTTTGACCTTTGGTTATCAACAGTGGATGGGTTTAACGCTGTGAATCACGTTCAAAAAATAATCAATAATCCAAGTACTGCGAGAAAACAGTTTCACGTATGTATTCATATCTACTGTATGACAGTCAGTGAGAAAATAGTGTCAAGACACTCCAACTACCGCTTCCGTTTATTCGAGTCATTATTTTTTAGCTTCACGCTTTTAATTCGCATAGCAGGGTAGACAGAAAGTACCTAGTATCAAGACACTCCGCTTTCCACTGAATTTGAGACATTGCGTGTTGAGTGGTGGAACTCAACGCCGCACTTTGTCTTTATCAGAGCGAGGAAGTGAAAACCACTGCCCCGAGCGGGGAACGAACTCACAACCGATCGTGTTTACAGTCAAACTCTGTTCCACTTCGACACGACCGGCCTCAACATAAAAAAATTATCAATGATCTAAGCAACGCGAAAAACAGTTTCATATATATATCCATATGTACTGTATGACATCGTGTTTATATTTATTACCAATGCGCCTTAACATGACAACAAAGTAATGCGGGTTCAAATCTGGCTAGTGGGAATTTAAAATATTGTCAATAAAGTACAATTTACTCTCGGATTATCTTTGAAAATGCCACAAATCGCATAAAGATATATTATCTAGACACTCCTTTATGTATCAAAGCTTTTCACTTCAACTTTATCTAATCTAAAGATCTTTTCCTCCATTCTGTTGTACATCCGTGAAAGTAAAAAGTTTAATTTATTATAGCAACTTCTCTGATTACGCCATTCTTTAAATTGGATCGCCGCATGCGATGTAGTGGTAGCATAAAGGCTTTCTGGTCCTAAAATTACTAATATTATTTTTATGGTGATGGTATTGGGTTTGAATCCCATCCGAAGTAACGTTTTAATTAGTAATATATTAGTCTATTATGTTAAGGCCAAGTTCATATTCAACATATATGACCCTGTTTAAGTGATTAATGAAAAATAGGGAATCTTTACCGTAAAGCTGTGAGAAATATTACAAAAAATATATATAATTTAAAAAAATATATTTAATTGTATTCCATTACGTTTATATTTTAGTATTTGTGATTTCAGACATTTTATGTTATATGGAAAAAGAAATAACTAAGGTACGCAGACACAACCTAATGCCAAAACACTCTGTTCACTGCTTTCCATTTGAATTTGATACATTTGTCTTCTAAAATCAAGGAAATGACAATAATAAAAAAATAAATCCTCGAATAGGGATCAAACTCTAAACCATCGCGGTTACAAATAGATTCACCCACTTCGCCACAATGGCCTCTAAATATTATCTTCATTTTCTATTTTGATAACATAAATTGCTACACATGAGTAAGTGTTTATTTACGAAAAACAAATTGTAAGCCTTTTTTACTGTTCTATTTCAGCGTTATCTCCATTTTTCCCGTACAATACCCTTCCTTCTGTGAATAGTTTTTAGAATAACCCTTGTTGGCGATGGGTAAATTAATAATACATTGCTTACTGAGAAGAAAAATTACGTATGTATGTATTTGTATCGATTGGTGTTCTATACGAGCATTAGTATGATGTATTCAGAATATTTAACGTCGTCTAATATCGGTATATTGAAGCTTGGCCCAAAAACTTCTGGTAAATTCACTTTAGTATGGATCGATCAAAACAATTATATAGTATATTGTGTTTAGTTTCACATATATCAGGGTACTAAGGCGGTATGCAGTGTCAGGAATTCGAGACATTGCGTGTTGAGTGGCGAAACTGAACGCCACACTTTGTCTTACCAGAGCGAAGAATTGAAAATAATTTAAATATAACTATTTCCCGGAGTGGAAATCGAATCTACAACCGATCGCGTTTACAGTGAGACGCTGTTCCAGTGCACCATAACCGGTCTGTAATATTTTTACAATATTTATTACTTTTTTATTTACATACTTTAAATGTTACATGTTTATAATATTAGTTATAGTGATAATATATGTGGATGGATGTTTGTTACTTATTCATACAAAAACTACGAAACAAAAATAGATGAAACTTTACACAACATAGCTTATAATTTTGCTATCATATAGTTATAGCTAAACATATAAATATGAAAAAAAGTCTCAATTAAATATAAAATTAGGACTTAGATTACAACTTCTATTTCTTCATTTTATTCTAAAAGCATCTCCGATGTGGTCACATGCTCCATACCTGTTAAAGAAAAATATTTATTTATTATTAACTTAATAAAATAATTTAATTGATACCGGTGGTAGCGCAGTGGGACAAAGTCTGACTGTAAACACAATCGGTTGTAGAGTCGATTCCCATTCCGGGGAATAGTTATATTTAAATTATTTTCAATTACTCGCTCTGGTAAGACAAAGGAATTATTAAGTATAGTAAAGTCCGGAATTATTCGGAAAGCGGAATACGGAGTATCTTGACACTAGTGCCTAGTTGACGCTAGTTCCTGTCTACCGTGCTATACGGGATAAAAGCGTGAAGCTAAAGAAAAATCAATAAAAAAAAACAATTATTTCATACAATTCTATAAAAATATTATCATTTTATACATTTTTAGTCTGTATAAGAGGGAATTTTGTGTGCACCTCACGCCACATTGATATGTGGGAGGTACGTGAGCATTCTCGCTTTACTACCACTCGATTAGACTGGCTTAGTCATTTGATAAAAGCGTACTTGCGATTTATACTGTTAGGTACTATATATGCGTTTTAGATTTATTAATGTTTATATTGTAACTATTTAGAGACCACTGTTAAGCAAAGTGACCAACTAAAAATCAAAAATTTACTTTAAGTAGAGAATGTTTGTGATGCTTATCTTTTTTATATATAACCTTAATTTTTGTGATTTTTACACATTTTATTTCAATGAAATGAATTTTAAACGGATTAAACGCGTATATTTTGGTATTTAAAGTCTACCTGCGACTACGGACGACTGTAGTGTTCGAAACGTCGTGTTTTCAAAAATATATTTTCGAACACCGATATATGCGATCATTTAAACTATTTTAAACAGATTAATCGATACTATAAAAATTACAAACATACAAAAATACCGACCAAGTTTCTTTGTCTTCTTATCTGTAAATAATATTTTTGAACAATAAAATATTAAGGTACATGTATAATATCTATATCTATTTCTTATAATTTGCTTGATTACTAATTATATCATACGTATTGTGATACGTAACGAGTTAAAAATGTTTTACGTAGTATCTATACCAAAAAACTGGTAAACAGGTACTTATATTATTATATATATTTTCAAAATATTATTGTAAACTTAATCTGAGGTCTATAAAAGAACGTTAATATTGAACGATTGTTATAAATAATAACCTAGAATATCGTTTTTCAATATATTATATATAAAGGTTTCTTTAAGGAAAAACACAAAATTACTCATAGATCAAAGGAATATTTATAGGATGTAAGTTAGATACAGTATCAAACATAATAACGTCTAAAAAAGAAAGTAGATTCCCGTTTTATCCCGCATAGTCAGAGACAACCTAGTGTTAAGACGATGTCTTGTTTTGTGTAATAAACAGAGCGAAGAAATGAAAATAAATTTTAAATATTCTATAAAGTTAGAATCGAACGTTGAGCGTTGAGCGGTGGAACTTAACGCCGCACTTTAAACTACTTCTATTTTAGAATTATAAATTATGCGAGCACAGTTCGTGTAAAGTAGTATTAGTAATTAAGCGTTTAAGGAAGTGCTTGTCTCGAAGAATTGACAAATATATAATTTATTAATAATTATTTATTGCATGAGTGCATTATTTTTTAAAAATATGTGAATACTCAGGCTGTATACTTTACGATTTTTTTGTTTTTTTTTTTTAGGTTCACGCTTTATCCCTTGCGGGGTATTCAGAGAGTACGGAGCACCAAACGCTACGGTCGTCTCGTCCACAGTCATTATCCTCTTTATACATGTCCTGCGGGGGGATCTCGTACTTTTTACGTGACATTCCTCCAGTATGTTCGATACTGTGCTTTTAAAGATCAACCGAGGTCTCCCCCGACCTCTCGCACCACTCACCTTGGCAATGAAAGAGTGGAGAACGGAGATACAAATAGCTACGAATTTAAATAATAATTATAAAGTGACTTTTTAATTATACAAGTACTTAATTAAAAAAAATACAACGTACAAAATAAACATATTTTTGATATTTATTTGCTTAATTGTCTATTATATTGGCCATTTATCATTGTCGTCGCTATTTTACTAAAATTTGTAACTCAACGCCGCGTTTTATCTAACCAGAGACGAGAAATGAAATAAATTATACTTATTTATAATTATATTTAATGTTGAATAAATATTTATACATACAAAATCTGCATGTTTGTTTTCTAATATTGCAAGCCAAACAATATTATAAAGTATAGAACGAACAAATAACTGCTTACCCTGAACGGATTCTTAGAAATATTAGCACCTACAAACACTGTATATACGTATCTCGCTCTCACCAGCCACATTAGACAGAGACAACAACAACATTGAATAGTCGCTGCAGGTGCGTTGCGATCAACGAAAATTATAGTCTTCAATTAAAATAAGAGACTTTGAATCTTGTACCTTGGTAATAGAATGGAAAGCACTTTGAAATGTTTCATGGCATAAGCTAATTATCGAAGTGGGACTTTTGACGACTCCGTTACTCATTATTAGGTGAGCATTAATCATCTAACAAAACAGAGTTAATTTCTTAGAAGTAATGGTGTAAGTTTAACCTTTTATGTGTCTGGATGTATAATGAAACGCAAATTATTATAATATTAAGTTGTATGGGTGATTTATGTTTTTTATAGTATTATTTGTGGTTTTCAGACGAGAATAGCGGAATGTGAAGAGTTTAGAAAGAAATTAAGAATTTTGAAGTTAAAAGTATTTTTTATTTAATTATGTCTTTCATAATAACTTATTATATATAAAATGACTATATGGCTATATATAGATATCTAATAGTTTACTATTTTTAAAGTGTTATTCCACATTTAGGATTAGAAAACATTTTTGAAATTAGAATATCGACGCAGCCGGTAGTAGAACGCATGGATTAGCGGTCAGAGCGCTTGGACGGTTTCCAAGAGGTAAAGGTTCGAATCCCGTTACGTTCAATAAAAATTTAATGTTTTTTCAAAAATGGTATATAGATCTTTGTCTATTTCAGTCCTTCACCCTTGACGGTGTAGTTAATATAAGTTTAGCTTCTATACGTTTATTATATGCATTCTGTGTAAATGGCGTCGCTTAAAATTTTTAAAAAAAATTAATCGAAATATAACGTATTTTTAATATAAACTGGAATTGAATCCATGACTAAGCGAAATTATTAATTTTGTAACTAAATTGTACTAATTGCAGAATGACTTTCGTCTCCCCTAACACGCCGTGCCTTCGTTTAACACCGCCTATTTAATTAAATTCATTGCGTGGCATTTAAAAAGTACGCTTAGACTGGCTTACCATCTGCCACAGTTATTAACATAACTTTTATTATGTAAAATGTTATCAATTTAAATCTAATAAAAAAGCTTCGCTTGTTAAGAATTAGAAAAACATATATATATATATATATATATATATATATATATATATATATATATATAAAATAGTCCTTACAATATGGCAGTTTACATTTTTTTTTAATATTCTTGTTATTGTGATGTTGATTAATATATATTTGCATTTGTATTAAAAAAAACATATTTTATTTTTCACATATAATTTATTTCACCTCAAAAATTATCTGTACTAAATATCATCGACATTGTGTTTTTGAAAATTAATCAAGGACCAAGGAAAGATATACCTTCTTCCCTTCATACTTTCGCAAGAATAAGTATCACAAATTTATATAGTTACACTTATACGTTAACTTGCATATGTTTTAAATAATTAGTAAGGAATGGTTTTTTGTTATAATATTATGGTGACAAATAAATAAATAAAAAAATCAAGCAAATCCAATCAAAACCAATCCAATAAAAACTTAGGCTCAAAACTGCATAACGTCAAAAGTGTGCACTATCGATTTATCAGCCTATCAACGCAATAACATTTAATTAACTTCCTTGAGCTACCCAGAAAACGTTAAGTGATTAATTTCGTTTACATCCAAACAATGCATGTGTCAAAATTCTAATAAAATTGAAATGTTTGTTTTAAATTTGACTCCGACAGCTCTATGACAGCTGTGTGGCGGCCATTATGTGTAGCTGTAGCGTACGAGCAAATGAAGCGTTAAAAATAACAATTTACACTATGCGTTACTTTAAACGATTATGGTTATAACAAGGTTATTTTCTTTTTCGTTACTGTTATTAAGTTTTATTAGTGGAATATTAAAATGTATATCTTTGCTTTGTATATTCTGCGCAAATGAGGCAAAATAGCCAATAAAGATGGCGAAATTTAAAGTCGCACAATTCATAGCCAGATTTCAAACTAAATTGAAAATCGGATATATATACTTCAATAAAGAAGTAGATAGTTTGAGTGTTATTAAATGAGCAACAATTGCATCTGTAACGTACTATTGATGTTCACTTTCAAAGATGGAAACACACACGTTCTTTTTGCTCGATAAAATAACTACTTATTTACTTAATATGTAAAATTAGCTTTACTTAATATGTATTAACTAGTGTCAAGACACTCCGTTTCGTTTTCACCGAATTCAAAACATGGCGTGTTGAGTGGTGGAAATCAACGCCGCACTTTGTCTTAAGTGAAAATAATTTAAATATAATCACTCCTCCGAATGGGATCGAACCCACAACCGGTCGCGTTTACAGTCAGATGCTGTCCCACTGCGCCATGACCGGTCTCATATTTATTTGTTATTTGAAATACATTTCAATAACACTAAAAAGAACAACAAGATAAAATATTTACAATTTACCTAACCATTTCGAGACTAATCCTAAATAAAAAAACATCCTCCAAAGATTTACAAGGATTCTTGCGAATGCGAATCGCAATATTGAATATGAAAATATTACGTTACATCACTATTACAATCGTACCAACTGTAACACGAATAAATACTAACAATAATTAATTTATCATTCATTAAATTCAACGGACACAGTGAATTTGGTAATAAATAATAAACCGTGACATTTAAGCATATACGTTGCGTCAATGTTTACTTAACCGGTAGCACGTGTTTGTGGGAACAGAGAAGGCCTCGTAAAAAATACACTTGGAAAGTCATGATCACTTCTGTTTGTTTACCCTATGAGTTTGTTTTTTTTTTTCAATTTTTTTTACCACTTTTTACAAATAACCTGCCGCCAGACGGCTGCTTGTATCTCGATCGATAACGTTAACTATACCTAAGTAAAACCCCATTAAGTTAAAACATTAACGTGAAACTTAAACTTTCTGGCATAAAGTTAACTGATTTTTATTACCATTTTTTTATATGTGAAGCTCTAAGTTAATAGCATTCGTTGGCTTATTATAAAAAGCTTAATTGAGTTGTAAAATTTATTACTATTTTGAATACGGGTGTATATTATAAAAGTTGAAAATTATGAAATAATTAGGTTTTATTAAGTTGTTTTTATGGTAAGTTGCTATAGGGTTGCTTGGGAGAATAGAGATAGATGACACTGATAAAAATTTGTCTCACGCATGAAATATTAGACGATGGTTTATGTTAATTTTAATTAACTTTAACTAATTACGATTATCTTAGAAAATATCTCAATAGCCTAACTTAAGCACCAATATCAATGTAACTGAAAAATTATAAAATTTATACTAATATTTATTTGTAATATGCAAGTAGCAGGAGTATAACAACACTGTTCTCTTTTTATATGAATTCAAGACATGGCATGTTAGGTGACGGAACTCAACGCCGCGCTTTATCTTATGATAGAAAAACTATATCTGTGCTGCGATTGCTATAAAGTATTTTTTTTAGATTTGATAACACGATTCGAACTTTCGAAATAGAACATTTACCAATGCCAAAACTACCTGTTAGACCGTTATAAAACCTAAGCCTTGTCAGTTTTTATTGAAGCGCAAAACTACGCGATTTAGGAGCAGTAAGTAAATAACCTTTCATATAAAAAGATACATATAAAATAAATATTGTTTGTAAGAATTTTTCGATAATAAAATAATAAATCTAAATTACTTATTGCCAATAACATTGAAAAAACCTCATTTCTACGTTAGTTATAGCAATACCTATAATACATATATATGTCTGCCTTAAAACCCATGGTCAAAAGTTAATTTCTTAAAAAAAAATACGTATTCACAATAATAGGGAAAATCCAAAGGAAACAATTTATAATACTATAACTCATACAATATTCATATAACAATCTTTTGTATCTTTTAATCATAAATAGGCTATTCAGACTTGCTATGTAGTGATAACATTGTATATTTAATTTAATATATTAAGAGGCTAATCGTAGTGGAGAAAGGCAGCGTCTGACTGCAAATCGGTCGGCTGTTAGTTCAATTCCCACTTGAAGAAATGATTATTTATTAAAATTATTATTATTGTTTTGCTCTGGTAAGATAAAGCGCGGCGTAGAGTTCCGCCACGCAACATACAATATCTCGAAAACGGGAATCATAACAGTAGGTACATTCTACTCTGCTATGCAGGTTAAAGCGTGGAGCTACAAAGAAAACATTTATTTACATTTCATACAGTACAAAACGGTGATAGATAAGCGATAGCCACAAATTAGAGTACCTAAGTTCTGAAACAAATGATAAACATCCCAACAAAGCGTAAAGGTTGCTTGTTGTAATGAGAAATTGCTCGACCCTTGAACGATAATTACTATAGGTATATTGCAACATATCAATTATACTTCGCATAGATATAATGAAGATATAAAAGATCTTATATTATATGTGTTTTTACATTACTTAGATAATTTAAAAAAAAATTAGAGACGTATATAAAAGTAGTGTGTACAGACGCGATTAGAAGCCGCACCTCTGAAAAACCGTTCAGTACTCGACCCACTATGCAACTGCATGTTTTTATGACCCATATGAATTAAACTATAGTACAATGTTACAAATAGAGTAAAAATACTGGCTATTGAGTTTACCTGTGGACCACGGACAACTACAGTATTCCAAACGTCAGGTGTACAAAGATCTATTTTCGAATACCAAAATATACGAGATTAATCCGTTTAAAAATAATTTTAAATGCGAAAATTAAATATTGATTATATTTAAGTAATTAATGAAAGTATCTAATAATACTTCCAAGTCATTTATCAGTTGCTTGTCCTAAAGTAACGTACAGACATTTGTATTGCCACAAAGTTGTTAGTCATTATGGCCAAAAGGGACAGACTAAGCGTGTGCAAATCCTTTCCTAATATTCTATGTATATGCTTTAATTAAATAATGTCTCAACGAAGCTGGTAAGGCGTGTGTGAGATTATGATAGAGTTACTTTAGCAAACGTATACATACATATTAGTATATACCTTAGTGGTTTGTATGGTCCTTTATCTTGAATAATCCATATAAATATTATGAGTATGAATAAATTAAAAATTATATAGAAATGACCGACTGCTAAATCGAAAGTATGACTTCCGGTGTAGAAGTCAGTCAGGTAGTCTGAAAGTAAGATTTATATAGGGAATAAAATAGCCTTTTTTTCATTTTCTCTTTTATATATTATCAATAATTTTTTTGTTTTTTCAATCGAATAGTCATGGAGAGCCTGGTGTCAAGACACTCCTTTCTAAACCTCCTGCAAACATTCTCGTCATTGGATATTGAGTAGCGAAATGTAACGCCGTACTTTATCTTACCAGAGTGAAGAAAATGATATAAACGTGATTGTTTCTCTGTGTAGGAATTGAACCCACAACTAGTTGTGCTTTTCTGGAAATAAGCCCATTTGAATTAAAAATAATAATTAGGAAAGCCCATTTGAATTAAAAAAAATAATTTTCTCTATTTTTTCTTAAATCTATATTTTTTGTGTATTTTCCATAGCTGTCACTACATTTCTCTGCCCAAAGACTTCTTCACTTCAGATATCCTACTACTTCAGATATCCTACATACTTTATTTACGTAACATGACCTTGTATAAGTTTTTTAAACTTGAAATTGCTTTCGACTAACGCGAAGAAGTAGAAGCGTTGTATCCCGCATTTTAAAATATACGTACTTTAAACAGTTTTATCTGTACGACGTACTATAAGTGTACAAGAGACGTGTTCGGTATTAAATGAAAAACACGATACGTTTAAATCATTGATATTATAAAACATAATTTTAAAACTTTTGTTGACTTTATACGTCATATTATCAACTTTCGAGTCAATGAGTGAGAGAAAATTATGCAACTCTCTGATGCCTAATTTTCTATTTTTGATTGAATAAGAAATGTAAAGACACACGTCTAAGACTAATAAAAGGTATAAAAAATTTCTAAATCATTATATAAACTACTTAGTGGCCATCTATAAATTATGTCACACGTTGAGGGGGAGGGAGAGGGTTGATAGTGTGACATTGCTTGACAAAGGTGATCTCACCTAAGGCAACAATTGTAACAAGGACTGGTAAGGAGGCAAAAAATTATGAAATTCCTATGATGTACATTGTGAATGGCTTTTTAATAAATATTTACTTATTTTTATATAAGTAGAAAAAAAATAGTCAGAGATACCCTAGTGTCAATACATTCTATTATTACAGAAACCGCATTGAGTGACCAAAGAAATTAAAGTAAATTTGAAATCCATATTCCCCGAGTGGGAATTGAATCCACAACCAATCACATTTACAGACAGACTATCTCACTGTACCACGATGGTCTCAATATATTGACCTAAGTACTTTTAACAAAATATTGAACATACTTCAAACATAAACAGCGAGTACAATATACCAAGAAACGATTACATAAGCTCTATGCAATGAATTTGAGATTGTTTATAAATGTCCACTTCTATAGGATTATTATATTACATTCTTAACAATATCCTTATATATTCTACTTACATATTTTATGGTAAAACAAAGCGCGGCGTAGAGTTCCGCCACTCAAAACGCAATTTCTCGAATTCGACGTAAAGCGGAGTACGGAAGATCTTGACACTAGGTACATCCTGTCTACCTTGCTATGCGAGATAAAAGCGTGAAGCTAAATAGGATGATTTAAATTTGAGCTTTTTGGCTTTCGTATTTTAAAAGAAATCTCGGCCTCGGGCTGTCTAGAATTATTATCAGTTCATTTCTATCACGTATTTCGAAGGTGACATTAGTGTGAGCTTGGACAGTGGTAGCCAGTGTAAATGCGCATTTTAAAGGGCCGTAAGCCTACTTGCGATCGAGTCCCGGGCACTACTCCGAGCTCCTTTCAAAAACCAAGGATTTCTAAAGAGTTTCTTCTCATAGCACTCAGATGCTAGTCCTGTACTTATTTTAAAATAGTAGCATTCAAAGTTTAAAAGTGGTTTGATAGCCTCTCTAACATAGTCAATGGCTATCGGTCTCGCTTATATATGTAATATTTTTACTAACATTTCAACACAACCACATTCTCTTTATGTAGTTTGAAAGAAAAATACGGATTAATCATCAAATACCGTATGTATAAGATATATGCATATTATAAGAATGACGAATTCTAAGATAATTATTTAAATAGTTGTAAAAAATATATATGTAGTAATAAAAATTATTAACTTTAAAGCCTTCTTTTGCATGACATATTTGAATCTCTTAAACATACGTTCAGATTCCATCACAGCCATATTATAAAATGGAAATATGAGGCAATCTTGGCTCAGTGGGGCACGTCTGACTGCAAGCGCAATTGCTTGTTGTTGCGTTCCCACTGATTATATTTAAAATATATTTTCATTTCTCCACTCTGGTGATGAAATGAGGCGTTGAATTCGCCACTCAACATGTAATGTTTCGATTTCGAGTGGAAAGCAGTCAACGGAGTGTCTTGACACTAAGCTGTCTTTAATTGCCCTGCTATGCGTAAAAAATGTATAAATTATAAGAAATATATATATATTAAAAGTATATATTTTAACATCATCAAATTATAAAAACAATGTTTTCAGCCAAGACCCAGTCATTGTATACGTAAGCCGAATAAAAGACGCGATACGTCAAAATATTCCAAGTCAAATTACTATTGGAGCCCACAAACCACTGGACTTGTGCCAAAATAATCAAGTAACGAAAATAACGAATGCGTATATTTATTTATTTCATTCGTTTTGTTCTTTATTGACCGAATGACCGTTATCTTATAAGGTAAAATAAATAAAATATGTGTCAAAAAAACATATTTCCTATAAAGTACGAGATATTTCCTCGGAAATAAACACGATATTACTCTTTAGTTGCAAAGTTTGTATGTGTACATAGAGTAGCTAGTAAAAATGTTTTTATAGAAGTATTTTTTATAAAAGTTGGTCCTTGATCTTGACTCCATTTAAAGTAATTAATTTAAACAAACATTTATTTTATCTAACATTATATATATATATATATATATATATATATATATATATATATATATATATATATATATATATATATATATATATATATATATATATATGTATATATATATTACGTGATAATCTATGAATATTGAGTGATATGTCACCACCTTCAACTGGGTAAGCGTAAATTTTAAAAATAAAACTATAACCTTTTCCAATTATTAACCTAGTTTCACAATTTATCAGTTCATTCGGTCATTTAATTGACCTTCAAAAGAAGTAGCTCGTGAATGGTTTGTTATAATTTGTGCATTGTTCAGTTCGGGCGATGACTCAAAGATTGGTTTTGTGAAAGCTATGTTTCCATTCATTTGAGATTTTAGTGGGTCGAGGAAAATTAGAATTGAAAAAGTATAACGATGAAATGTTTAAGATTAAAATTTTAAATTAAAGTAGTGCTTCATTTGGCATTTCCAAATTATTTTTATATTGTTTTAATTTATTTTTATATCGTTTTAGTTTATCTTTCTATTAGATTTTTTATCTGTTACTAACTGTAAGTACTAATAATTTTAAATATAGCAGTTGTATGTACATGTTAAGTGAATTAACATGTACTTAAAAGTGTTTTTTATAAATAATTGCCCAAAAATATAATATACCTAATAAAATATCTAAATATTTAGTTTTTCTAATAAAGATACACAAATGACACGCAAAGAAAACCTCATATAGCGACTGCAAAAGAAGTAATGAACATTTCATATCTGAAAAGCCTTATTTCATAATTCACGTTAAATTTTCTCGAGATTTTTTTATTAAATTTATTGAGAAAAATTTAAAGAACATGAAATCAAGGACAGGTAAAAAATATATAAATGACTTTTATTTTGGTGTGTAGGTGTTAATGCAACGTTATTACATAAACAAACGGTATCAAAATTTGCATGGAGTGATCAAATTAAAAAATTCAATGCACGAACATCTCAATGATTATAACATACACACAATATCGCTTTAACCAAATTAACTATAACTCCTATACTTCAATATATATTTTTTAAAATAAACAACCCTTATTGTCATTTTAATCGTAAAATCATATATTATTATACAAATATATATTTGTAGAAAAAATAAATTTAGAATAATCTCGACCAAGTACATTTCTGCCCATAGGTACTTATATGTGCAATACAATTATTATTATTTATATTTACTAGACGTTCTTTAAGACTTAGGTAATGTATGAATCAGCCGTTTCAAGGTTAAGAGTTTAAGTTAAGACTGTTACATCAATGCTATTATTAAAATTAGACGTGTCATTTTATTTATCTGTGGCTGTTTGTGTTCTTTTTTTCTGAATAAATTATCTATTTATTGTTAGTTTTCAAACAATACTTAGTAATATATAAAATTTAAGAGATATATATTTTTATAATTTACTTTTAGAGAACGTGGAATAACACTTGGTTGGAATAGCTTTCTGTAACAAGTTATATATTTAAGCCTATACCAGTGAAATAACAGTGCTAATGCTTTTTTGTTTATATTTGCTTTAGCAGATTTTATGTCTCAAGGCGTATTTATGAAATTAATGATATCCATATCTAGCTTATACGTTACGAACGATAAAGACGACACATTCACAAACAACCTTGAAATGAATATGATTGTATATAAAATAATCTAATATATGTGAAGAATACGAAAACATACCTTGAATAAGGAATCCAGATTAAAAAGTAAAAACCATTAAAATTGTTTCCAAATAAAAAGCACAGTTCACTCGCTCATTGGCGCACGGAGCACATCACTACATTCAACACTTAAATAACAATTTTTTCTACGTATTTATACAGTTTAAAATAATAAAAAAAAACTATATATTTATTCCACGTGAACGGAGTTTTTGACGTCGCTAGTGACGCACACACGTCCGTACTCGACGCGGTCCGTCGAATGACTGAGGGGAAACGGTTGAAACATTCGGCGCATCTGGCCGCGTGCGTAAACTCGCGAACTGAACGTAAAATTATGAAATAGAATGGTTTTAATTAATTAAATTTGTAATATATATTATATTATATTGTATTAATTTAGTAATTTACTTATAAAATAATATTTAAAAGGATTTTCTTTATTTCTTTTCTATGTATTATTGGTTGGTTTTGTGTATTTAAAAAGACTGTTTATATTTTGTTTTGGTTAATTTTCGTTAGGCATTATGATAAGTGATCTTTATAATTGTTTCGTTAGAAATCTTTACAAGAATTCACAGATTAAATAATGTTTTTGCTTATTATAATAACTATCATAGTTAATTGTTTATTTATTATACAAAACATAGATAAGTTTTTTCAGGTTATGTAGATTATGGCATTTATCGTTAAAATTACTATATTTAACTTGTATTATATTAATATGTTTATATAACTATTTTATATGTGTATGTATTTTATATATGTATTGTTTATATTTTAGTCATTTTTATTATGGCACTGTATTTTCATCCTCCTGTGCCTTCACCCACAGGTTGTAACACATCTTTTTTAGAGCTAAGTTAGCATGTTAAAAATATTATTATTATATATTACTAGTACTTACGATTCAAAGGCACTTGTTTTAATATAAGGATTATGACAAAAATATAGAAAGCATTTATGCTGTAAATTGATAATCAAAAATATCATAATATAAAAAACATATAGCTCAGCTGTCAAAATATTTAATATATTTATAAGAGAAATAATTATTAAAAAAATGGTATTACTTTCTTTAATCTCTTTGATTACACGCAAAATAATATAAAAGTAACTATACCGATTCTCCCAGCTTCACGGTTAGTTCTGCAATGTAGGTAGAAAGAATCTAATGTCAAAACACGATTCGATGCTTTGCACCCGAATTTGAGACATTGCGTGTTGAGTGGTGTAACTCAAAGCTGCATTTTAACTAACGAAAACACGGAAATTATTTTATTTATATATTCAAATTTAATTATCCTCGGGAATCGAACCCACAACAAATGCTCAACGTAGATAAGTCAGACGTTGTCCCCGTGTACCACGAAACATCGTTTTTCATTTTTTTGTTTCTATATTTGTTTCATAAATATGTTGATTTTGTATTGTTACATTTCTCCAAATAAACGGAAAAATATAAAAGGAAATAATTACAAAAAGCATATTTGTATTAGCAGTTTAATGAACAAAAGGTACTTTGACAATACTGAATGTCACGAATTTCTTGTTTCAAAATAACTTAAACAGAAAGTCCCTAGTATCAATAAACTCTGTTCTCCACTTTCCACCCGTCAAGACACAGTGTGTGAAGTGGCGGATATCCCCTGAGTGGGAGTAGAACCCTGAACCGGTCGCGCTTACAGTCAAATGCTGTCCTACTGCATCACGACCGGGCTTTTTTATGTTCTAAATTAAAGTATTATATGATTAATCTGTACTAACATTTTCATTTACGAATGGTGAAAATCAAATATCTTTTTATAATTATTTATTAATTATTAATAATTATTATCAATATTTTATAATTGAACTACAGGTACTACTCTTTCATACATTATAAAATTTATTACTCGCTTTTATAATATGAATTGTATTATCGCAATGTATAAAAAAATATTTTAATTGTAATTTACATAAATAATATTTCAACTTTCATAGTATTTCAACCAAGTATATAAAGTAAATATTAATTTTTAATTAATAAGATATTTGATTTTCGAGGTTTTTACACATTTTAAATGAAACTATTTTAAACGAATTAATCGCGTTTATTTTGGTGTTCGAAAATACATTTTTTTTTTGGAAATCTGACGTTTTGATCACTTTACAGTAGTCCATGATCACAGCTAGACTCGGTAAACAGGTCAGATTTATTTTGGAATACCAAAATATACGTAGTTATCCATCCATTCAAAATTATTTCATTTTAAAATTAGTTAATTTACTCATAAAATACTGTAAGTATATCTAAAATTTAAAAAAATGCGCGCTAATTTGTTGCACAGATAAAATAGAAAGTGACAATTTGTCATGTGCGTAATGACGTCGGCTGACATCACAAAGGAGCATGCTTGACAAAGACCACCAGCATTCAGGTAAATAAGATAAGGTGAGAACAGCCTTTTATCCTAAATTGTAAGAGGAAGTCATGTTTAATGGTTTTTTTTAGTTGGAAAATGAAGGCTTTTTTATATGAATAAAATAGTATTATGATTATAATATACTTATAAATATGAGTAAAATAAATTATTGCAATAAGTTAGAGATGAGACTCATATTGATTGTTTTCTGATGAAATATGTTATTCAATTAATAAAACTAACTTAGAAACTCTTAAGTTACTTGAGAATCATCCACAACACCTTCACATTTCAAATTGTGTCGACACAAGTAAACAAATTAATAAGTAATCATTAAGATAGTATTATAGTGGCCGGTCGTAGCGCAATGGGACAACGTGTGACTGTAAACGCTAGTGGTTGTATGTTCGATTCCCACTCCGAGGAGTGATAATATTTAAAATTATTTTCACTTCCCGCTCTGGTAAGATAAAGTGCGGCATTGAGTTCTACCACTCAACACGAAACGTCTCTAATTCGGTGGTAAGCAAAGTACAGAGTATCTTGACACTAGGTATTTTCTGTCCACCCTGCCATGCGGGATAAAAGCCTAAAGCTAAAAACAATAATATCATTAACAAGCCGTGACCGCGATATCGTTCTCTTAGAATTTTACATATATATTTTTTTAAAATTTGAAATGAAAGTAAGCTAGGTTATTTTTAATTACATTAAATATCTGGTACTTAAAGTCCGGTTAAAATCTCTATCTAGCCGTTACAAAGGTTAAAACAAACAGATAGACAAAACTGTTGAAAAATGTTATAAGGGTATATGTACCGTTTATAAAAAAATTTTACAAACAGATACTCATATATTCCTTATTTGTATAAGTAATAACAAGTCATGGTTCATATATTTTTTTACATAGAATTTTATAATCATAGATGCCTTCAATCTTAAGAAGACAAAACTATACCCAAGGGTTTTAAGAGACTGAACACGAAGTTGGACAATAAAGTGATTTAAATATTTTATTTTAGGCACGCTTTTCCTTGAATTCCAAATTAGTTAGACTTTATTGAGTCAGAATTGACCTAAATAGTCTTAATTCTTGAAAATCTAGGGCTAAATTATTCTAAATAATTTCAATACTTAATTATACTTTAAATGTCACTACCAGTAAAATATATATATTTTCTTAAGAGCGCAATGGTACAGTGTGTGAATGTCAAGTTGATTGGTAGTGAATATGATCTCCATACGATTTGATCGACTAGTTTTGATGAGGCAAAGAGCAGGGTTGAGTTACGTCAATCAGCAAGCAGTGTCTCGATTTCGGACGGAGAGTTGAAAAGGAACGTCTTAAAGACTAGGATCTCTCCGATTACTCTGTTATCCGAAAAAAAGAATGAAACAGTAAAAACGTAAATATATATTTTTGCGGACTATTCTGTAATTTTTTGAAATCATTTTTTGTCTTTGGGAGCTTAAATATTAACTATCAACAACTAACTTAAAGCGTGTTTGTTTTTTGGTTCGATCTCAGTTGGGGGAATTATATATAAAATTTGTTTAATTTTCCGGCTCGGGTGAGACAAAAAGGTGACAAAAAGCTGTGTTAACTTCACAAGGAGAAAAAGAAGGAAGGGGGAGAAAGAAGTGTTCCAAGTTCTTTATGCTGACACTGTCATGCGAGTTTAATCGGGTGAAGCTAAATAAAAAGTTTAAATTCACATATACATATCTACATTATAAATTTTAGAAATGACAAATAGAAAATAAAGTTCATAAAAATATAGTTAACGTTTTGAATTAAATTAAAAAATATCATTTAAAAATTTAAAAGGATTATGGTATGATCATTATGGCTAGTTTTAGAGTGAGAAATCTTCTCACTATATACGTCATTAATCAATGTAATTTAATCAAATCTGCATCTTCGAACAGATCACAAAGTATCAGCTCAAAAAATGACATTATAATCTCAAATTATTCTTGTTACCCCACGACATGAACCTTGGAATATCAGTAATACAAAACTTTTACAAGACCAACGATGTACATTGCAGTAGTAAGCGTTATATACTATCTACCAACGTTTACTAAACTTATATAAAGACTTACAAAGTTACTTGAATGCATTATATGAAAAGTACGGTAAGTGACGACGAATTCAGTGAAGATACTAAAATTCCCAGAGAACTGAGTAGGTACTTGAAACTTTGTTTCGTATTGCAGCTCGTGTTATTATACTTTTAAGTTTTACACGTTTATTACCTTTGATATAATATTGCATAGAAAAAATCGCAAGGTAACAAGTTTTTAATAGATTTCGAACTTCATAGTCATTTTTTTATGAATCAATTTAGATTTTCAAATCATTTCTTTGATATTAAAATTCTAAAGAATAATATAAGGTTTAAAGTAACGAACTATTTATTCGACTCAATGCAATAATGCCTACTATTCCACTGATCCGAATAAATAATTTAGTTTTAAATCTTTCCTATACCGTAAAAATATATACATATAATTTGAAAAATAAATATAAAAAAATGTGGAAATGACTCTAATAGATATGTATATCAGGAACGATCGTCACTGAGTAGGCAGTGTTTATACATTCCATGGTATTGGGTCCGAACTCTATTCAAGGAGACGGCGTGGCTGATTATTTTTTTATTTATTTATCTTCACGCTTTAATTCCAGAAAATATCTTGTGTTAAGACTGTGTGTGCACTTCCCTTTCCGAATTCGTGACATTGTGTGCACGTTACATAGCTTGATAAGACCGTATGGCTTAGTGGCTGTAACGCTAATTTGGCTTCTACGAGACGCAAGTTGGAATTTTATGCGTTTATTATAATTTTTTTTGTCATATGTGTATGAATTATAGTTTTTGTTATGGAAAAGACAAGGTAAACGAGCGTGTAGGTCAGCCGGTGGTAAGGGATCACCGTCACCCACGGCCCCATGTAACACCAGCTACAGTTGCGTTGCCGGCATTTAAGATGGGAGTAAGCGCACTTTTTGAAGATACCTATCTCGTATCGCCCTGGAAACACTGCCGCAGGTAAATCATTCCACAGTTGTGTGGCACGTGGAAGGAAGTTCCCGCCGGACCGTACAGTAGTATAGCGCCTCGTATCCAGGTAGCTTGGATAATATTTAAGTTTATTACTTACTGTGGATTTTAATTTCAAATTTAAATTATAATTTATAGTAAATATTTATAGTGAATTCAACTTTAAATTATAAAAAAAAAACAGTAAGAATCTTTTAATAATATAACAATAATGTTAAAGCATGTTACGCCCACGATATACGAAATCAACTTTGTTCCGTTCGTCGTACACAAATACCAATTCATTATAGCTCATGAGCTCTTCGCAAAGTTAAATTAAAAACAAATGTTTACATCGGTGTCGTTATATTGGAAAAAGTTTCTATTACAATGATTTTTTTTGAAGAATTCTTAGAAAATAAATAATATTTAGGTTGATTTTTTTTATTTTGATATAAAAAATATTTATACTAACTAATTAATTAACTATACTAATTATCTTGCTTTTTATGTATTTAATCGGTTTTGAAATGAAACTTAAATTTTAAACATTTAACTCCCACTATTGAGGCCGGTCGCGGCGCAGTAGGACAGCGTCTGACTATAAACGCGATCTGTTGTGGGTTCGATCCTCACTCGGGTGAGAGATTATATTTGAATTATTTTCACTTCCTCGTTCTGGTAAAAAAGACAAAGTGCGGCGTTGAGTTCCACCACTCAACACGCAATGTCTCAAATTCGCTGGAAAGCGAAATACGGACTGTCTCGAAACTAGGTACTTCCTGTCTACCCTGCTATCCGGGATAAACGCGTGAAGCTAAAAAAACACTCCCACTACTGGGAATAATGAAACTGTTTTTTTATCTCGGAAGCCATTACAATGTATACAAACAGGTTGTTGTTGGCAAAGTTCACGGCAGAATACCTAGAGATTAAGCATCTAGAAGATGGTCTAATGCCGTCAGAGATATATGGACTATCCATTACTGCAGACAGGGTGGCATGAAGCAGCCTGTTTACTCCTCCACCAGGACCTACCAGGGCAGCGCTGAGTTAAGTTCCGCCGGTCAATGGGCGATGTCTGAAATTTAGATGGAATGTGTACAAAATAAATCCAAATAACACTAAGCTACCCCATCTCACTGCCTACTAACAAGGAAAAGACGTGAAGCTGCAAACAATCTACGGTATAGAAAGTAATTTTCCAAAAACATTTTCCAAACTAATTTCAAATTGCACCCATAACACCCAATGTATGCAACGATTTTAAAAAAAGTTATAATATATTTTAGCTAAAACGCTAAAATTAAATGAATAATAAACTTGAAGAATACGTAAAATTATCGGTTTCGTTATCCATCCATAGAAATAAAAATCTGATATCGTTCAACACTAAATTTGAAAAGAGCAGCTTGAAAATTGTGAAGTCTTAACCAAAAGATGCTTGCAGGATGTAATCACATATTTATAGTGTAGTTAGGAATTCCGCCTTTATCCGCGCTCTTATCTGAAACTAAATCTCTAGTTTGAAGCGAGCTATTAGAACCTTACTGTGCATGAATGAAAATGTATTCTTTTCGACGCTCTAACGTCCATTTACTGGGGTTTTTATTAGGTTATATAAGTATTTTTTTTAAATATATATTTTTAACCGTAAGATAAAACTTATATATTTTTAAAAACGATGTAGTGCCCATGGTATATAATAGAAAGTATTTAACGATAATTATATGGTATATTATAATTATTTGTTTTAATTTTTTAAATATTCTATTTTTTTTCACATTTCACAAGCTTCATGCTTAGAAAAAATCTTTGAAAAAACGTATAAAAATTTGAACGCAGCGGGATTCGAACCCGCGCCTCTTGGATACCGTCCAAGCGCTCTGACCGCTAAGCCATGCGTTCTACTACCAGCTGCGTCGAAATTGTCAAGAGTCGAAATTGCGCCAAGAGGCGCGGGTTCGAATCCCGCTGCGTTCAAATTTTTATACGTTTTTTCAAAGATTTTTTCTAATCCTAAGTGTGGAATAACACTTTAAAAATAGTAAATATTAAGCTTCATGTTTTTATCCCGCATAACATGGTAGACAGGAAGACACTCCGTACTCAGCTTTCTGAAGAAATCTAGATGTTGCGTGTTGAGTGGCGGAACTCAACGCCATGTTTTGTCTTACCAGAGAGTAGGAATGAGAATAATTGAACCCACAATTGATCGCGTTTACAGTCAGACGCTGTTCCACTGCGCCATGATCGGCCTCATTTTATTTAAAGTAAAGTTTTAAATACTTAATCGTCACTAATCACTTAGTTATTTCTATGTGTAACCAAAATATTATAATAATTATAGAATAATACAGATAAGTTATATAAAGTTAGTATTAAATTTAAACCGCAACCGGTCAATTCAGGTTTTTCAAAATACATAAATATTCCAAAAATAGTTTTGTATATTGACGGTCAGCAAAACAAGACAAATTACTCACTTTAACCTGCGCCATTTTTTCCTACTAAAACTATAAAAATATATAAAACTATTAAAAGAATTACCTAAAATAAGAATATATTCACAAAAAAATCATAATAAAAGCAACAAATAAGTTAACAAATTAATGAATTACAAATAGATACCCGTATCCAAGTCTAACAAACATTTTGGGGAACGTTACACGAATGCCGAGTCAAGATCTGTTACCTAGATATAAACGAGGCCCTACAATCAACAACTGAAGCTAACATATCAATATAATCATACCAAAATATATCACAACAACTATAACATAAAGCTTATATTTGCTTGTGTTAAATAAATAAGAATATACACTATTTGTTCGTGTGATTTCAATAAACGAAACCCCTCTGAACATAAATAATGCATGTCGAATTATATATGGAGTCCGAGATAAGGATCGATAATAATACAATAATTCCGCAGCATTGTAGTACGTATACGACTTTAGATGTAAAACGTCTGTTTGACTTTATTTAGGCTTCTACTATGAAAATATTGTATTGCCATCAAATTCGGACACGTGTGCAAATTTTCGGCAAGGCTGTGTAAGATTTTGTTTCATATAGTCAATTGCCATTTTAGAGCAAGTACAGCTCACCTAGGTAGTATAAAATCCTATTAGCACTTCGAATGAAATTGGATATAAAATGTAAGACAATATAAATGGAACTAATAATTTTTAAGAATAATCTAATTTAAATTAAAAAAAAAATACTTTATAACGTATTTACTGTACAAAGTATATGAAAGAATAGAGAGGGTTTTACACAATTCCTACCAAAGCATCCTAACAAAACGGGAAAAATGAGATTTTACGTTATGAAGTCTATATTATAGAATATTTAAATGGAAACAGTGTGGTAAGAGTTATGAGCTCACAAACAAGGACAAACGGTAGATCTTTTGTTACTAAATATGTCAGAAAACCTAAAATATTATTTAAAAAAAAATAGTAATGACGTCACATACTGTCATCGGGACAGTTTTTTTAGTCAATTTTAGAATTTTAACAGATTTACAAATAATTATTAATTTACAATTACAAATACAAGCAATCCTTCAACCATATTCATCGTAATTAATGCAAAATTTTTAAAAAATCTCTTTTCTTTTTTTTAACTTCACACTTTTATACCGCATAGCAGGGTGTCAATACACTTCGTATCTCGTTTTCCGCCGAATTCGAGACATTGCGTGTTGAGAGGCGAAACTCAACGCCGCGCTTTATCTTACCAGGGTGAGAAAATAAAATAATTTAAATAATCACTCCCTTCGAGTGGGAATCGAAACCACAACCGATCGCGTTTACAGTCAGAACCCGGTCCCACTGCGCCACGACCTACCTCGAGCAATAAAAATTCTCTTGTAAATGTAAAAACCGTTTATTTTCTTATTTACATGAGTGAAATATATATTATTTCAACGTTAAATATAAATAATTGTTCATATATACTCATATCCGTTCACAATATGAAGTGACTGTTATATAGAGTTCATTGTCGTTAACCTAAGTCCTATAATTAAGAAATTATTTTCTATATTTATTATCTTTTATATTTAGCTATTAACCCGTTCACGGCTTCGTCCATGTCAACTCACTGCTAAGGCAATCAGTGGTGAAGGATAGAGACGTTTGTAAAGGTAATCCGACATCAAAACATACACATGGCAAATATTTCTTTTTTATAATTTCACGCTTTTTCCCTTGGATAGACAAAAAGGACAGCGCCAAATGTTACGGTCCTCATGCTCTTTATATGACTTTCCACTAGCATCGTTGATACTATGTTTACGAAGGTCAACCGAGGTCTCCCCTGACCTCTCGTACCGCTCACCTTTGCAAGTAAAACATAGATTATGAGATTAAAATAGAAATACTTTTTAAATTTAAATTACCTTGTATGACTTAAAATAGTCTCATGTTCACTCTCATACTTGTTTAATTATTACATAATTATTTTAAGTATAAAATCATTAACTTATCAATATTTAAGATTTACATTGGGTAAGCCCTTAGGAGTAGTGTTATAAAGACACTTTGCCACTGATAGTCATTTCGTTTCTTAAACCGCCCTCATCCTCGTTTAAACCACAAGCTTTGCTAAAATTAATAATTTAATCACACAAAAAGTAGTATTAGACGAGTTTCCTTTGAATTTCTGAATTATTTAGAATTCACAAGTAAAATATATTAAAATAATAAATAACGTCAGGATTAGCAAAATAGGTAGCACCGAACACAACCTACAATTGGAAAGTCCACGGGTAAAAGAGATCATTGTGGTTTTAATTGCCAACTTATTTATATAGGCATCGAACAAAGGAATGCAAATCATAGTTAATAAGGAGGCTAGAGCTTTGTAATTATATTATTATTCAAATAACTTCTGTCAAAATATAACTATTAATATTAAATGACGTCCCCTCAATTACTAATATTTAGGACTACTGTTATAATACTTATAAATAAATTACGCCAACAGAATTAGAAGAACGCCGAACAATACGGTCTAAATTATAGTATAGATCTGGATACTCCAGTTAGTGTGTACTACAAAGTAGTCAGGAAATTAAAATTTAATTAAACGTCAAAATTACCATTTATTGGCTGATATTTTTTTATAGACACTCAATATGCGATATGTCGAATTAGAGTGAAACGTAAAGAAATTGTTAGGCACTAGGTTTTTTCTTAATTTGCTAACTGGGATAAAGCGTTTCGTTTTTTTTCTTCTTAATTGTTTAAATCAATAGCTAAGCAATAACTTACACTTACACAACAATAAAATAAAATATCAAAGATTAATATTCTCACAAACATATCATATTAATAATTAATAATAGATAATAAAGGTAAACCCCTTCCAGTTAAACGTGAAAGAAATCCTAAAACAATAAACCCAAGAACAAAGTGGAAAGACAGACGATATTAATTTTATTCACTCAAATCTCCACAATTATTTCAATGCGAACCGACGCGTCGATATCCACGTGTGCCGGATGTTGAAACAAAGCCATTTACCTTTTGAGATATCCCCGAGTAATGCAAAACAAGACTCATTGTACGGAAATATCGAAATTTCTCCGCTCTTAAGACATTATGGACCGTAAGGGAAAGGGAAAAGGTTCAAATTGTTGTTTCTATACATTTTGAAGGGCTTTAGTCGGTTTATACCTTTCTCATTGACGCACCGGACCGCTTGGTAAAATAGAAACAGAAGCTGCACAAAAAGAAATGAATATCGAGATGTAGACAGAAGAGTAGGTTGAAAACCGAGTTACTTATTATGGCATTTTTGCGAATGTTAGTGATAAGTTAGGTATTATTGCCTATTTATTTTTTATCATCAGTTATTCCTGTCAGGAGTTGTCAGGCTTTCCTGTGAAATACAGGTAAATAGGTCTGTAGACTTTAGAATGTATGTCTTTTTAGTTAAGTGTTGAATCCAAACATCACACTCTGATAAATCAAAAATTGTTTTTTTTTAATATATAAATATCAAATAATAATTTCGCAACGTCACCATTAAGTATTATTTAAGATTATTGAAAAGAAAAAAATATTAGTTTCCACAAAAATCATATTGCTAATTTCCGAACAGACAAGGTTATATCAAATTACTAGAAAACAAACCAGTTTATTGATTTATAGTTAGAGCCAAGAAATTTGAGCCAAGAATTGAGAGGAAACGAGAAAATATTTGCTTTTTACGACAAAAAAAAATCTTGTAATTCTATTCTAATCCGGTTTCTTTTGGAAAATTTCTTTCAGAGCAATTCTGACTTTGAAAGCGACTTTAAGTTTTGTCCAGTAAAAGTTTCAGCGCATCTTTAGTGCTATTAATTCGTCTTTTTCGGACTTAAACTGAGTGTCTTGAAGTCTTGTGAACAGTTTTTAGAACAATGAGCATTGAGAATGGCGTTCCATACAATTTGTTCAGTGGAGTGTACCATAACTCTAAATAATTTGCTTAACGAGTAATTTTGTTTAATATTTTTCATTCAGCATGAAGACTTGATGAAAAGTAGGATGATTAACTGATTGTTAACGCTAATTAGTAACGGTTCATATAATACTGATATTCCTTATATATATATATATATATATATATATATATATATATATATATATATATACATATATACTTACGTCCAAGTGTTTTTTTAGCTTCATTCTCTTAGGATAGATAGGAAGTAACTAGTTTGAAGACACTCTGTAATTCGCTTTCCACCGAATTCGAAACATTGCGTGTTGAGTGGCAGAACTTAGCGGCGCGCTTAGACTTATTAGAGCGGGGAAATGAATCCACACCTGATCGCGCCTATAGTCATTTTTATATATTTATTTGTATGTATATTTTTTGTGTGTATAATAAAGTATATTTTGTTTGATTGTTATAATACTTTAATATATATCTAAAATATAAGTTACTTTGATGTAGTACGATGGAAGAATGTTGTGGCGCTGTGGAACAGTGTCATTACATAAGCGCCATTAGTAGTGTGTTAAAATAATAATTATATTTATATTATTAGGTACCTTTGGTGTTTACCTAAAAGTATTGTAACGGACAATTATACTTTAATTTGTACTTAAAATATAAATTAGTGTAAAAATTACCTGAAATATCAGTTTGAGGCTGACGTGACGTAGTGGAAGCACACTCTCCACTGAGCCTCAAAGTGTCTCACTGTATACACGCGATTGTTTGTGGGCTAGATTCCTGTTCAGAAAAAGTAATTATAATTAAATTATTTTCTCTCCATTCTGAGCTCTGGTAAGAGAAAGCGCTGCGTTGAGCTGCGCCGAGAACTCTCCTTTTTATAACTACTCTGCCGCAAACTAAATTAAATGGGTTATGCTTATTAGATCTTGCATTTAATAATAAATGCATATATTTATTTAATTAATTGAATGAAATATACTATAGAAAATTGGACAAAAACATTTTTAAGCAAATCCAACGTCTTATTACTACTACAAAAGAAAATATGAGCATATATATTTTAATTTTAATTAATTTCAAAAATGTATTACAAATTTAAACTAATATTTACTATTTCTAAAATGTTATTCCACACTTAAGATTAAAAAACGTTTTTGAAAAACGTATAAAAATTTAAAACTAGCGGGATTGGAACCCGCGCTTCTTGGATACCGTTAAGCCATACTTTCAATGAACGCATCATCAATCATTCAATGGCTTAGCGGTCAGAGCGCTTGGACGCTATCCAAGAGGCGCGGGTTCAAATCCCGCTGTTTTCAAGCTTTTATAAGTTTTTTCAAAAATATATTTTAAATTTAAACTAATATTTATTACTTCCCGTAGAAAAACAAACAAATAGAAAATAATAGAAAAAAATAACGCGAAAACATTTATTAGTGAAACCAATGTGTTACCGCAAGTAGATTGCACAAAGCGGCACTAACGAGCAAAGCCTGAACATGTTCATTAAAAGTCGTTAACTGTATTCGCTTTGTATATTGATGGACCCAGTTCGGCTCAACGGCGAAATTACTTTATCTTATAAACTACAAGCTAGGTGTTCGTCACATTTTAAATTAATCGCTTGTTTTCAATAATTATTAATTAACTGAAAATGGATAGTTGATGGCGGAATATAACACTGCGTTTTGTTTTAAAAATATAAAGAAATCAAATGGTTTTGTTAAATATGTCAAGTTTTCGAAAAAAGTTGGACTGGAAGTCGAACTTTTTAACTAGGCATCTATATAGGTTCTTGTTATTTACTATACTAAATACGTAAAGATAAAATAAACCTAACTTTCATATATATTTTTTCACTCATACAAAGGTTATAATAATATTATTTACGCAGTAATTTTAAGTAATGCAAAAGAATTCAAACTCGGCTCTTATAAGTTGTTGATTTGTAGGTCCCTAGCGGTTAGGAGAGGCGCGACAAGCTTCGCATAACGCACAACATTGCCGACTGCCGCGAGGTATTACATTTTATCATTTTATATATAAACTAAATTTTATATATAAATAATACATTTTTTAGTTTCACGCTTTTCATCCCGCATAGCAGGGTAGACAGAAAGTACCTAGTATCAAGACACTCCGTACTTCGCTTTCCGCCGAATTCGAGACATGCGTGTTGAGTAGTGGAGTTCGACACCGCACTTCGGTCGGCCTGATCACGTTTGCAGTCAGACGCTGTCCCACTGCGCTACGACCGGCCTCACATTTTATTTTTACAATGCTTATTAAGTGGATTGTTTAACGTCTGTGAGTATAAGCAATTGGTTGTAAGTTCGATTCCCACTCGAGAGAAATATATTTTTAAAATGATTTTCATTGTTCTTAAGTAAGACTAGGCCTGGCGCTAAGTGCCGCGATTATTACATGATAGAAATTCCAAATGAATGATGTTTTTACTTAATATTTTCTAAATTTGAGGGAAATCCTAAAATCACTCACATCAAGATATGGGCTTTAGAAGAATAACACAAAAAAACAATTCATATTCTTTTGAACATATAACTTAAAGGCCAATAATATTTATTTCACCCTTATAACGTTTAAAAGTAGTTAAAGTACATATTCATGTAAAAATAACAAAATAATGGACTCGGCATATACGTGTTGGTTCAAAATAACTTTTTTTTTATCTTCACGCTTTTATTCCGCACAGCAGAGTAGACAGAAAGTACCTAGTGTCAAGACACTCCGTAATTCGCTTATTTAGTTCTTAATTTTAAAATTTCATATAAATAGGTTTACCGTAATGTCTTAATTTACCAGTACGAATTTAAAATCAATGAATGAATTTAAAAGAGGTCTGTTTTTGCAATTAAAGGCAACTTAATCCGGATTTAATCATATTTAGCATTTAACAGATTCAATTAATTATATCTCTGATAACGACGATCGTAAACAAAAACGTTTTAAAAACTAATCTCATATTAAAAATCGTTTGTCAACCGATTATGATAAGAAACTGCCTCCAAAGTATGCATCTGGCGAATTCTAAGACCTTTTTAGGCGGCGGAAATGTATTGAAGTACAGGTAGTCAGGTAACCGATGTCTTTAGTTCCAAATCAAAAGGCAGGGTTTTACAAGAGTGAGTTTTTTTTTTAATATGTCAACGTACGAACAAATTTTGTCTTGGTTGCATATGTATTTTCGTTGGTTCAGCACAGCGGTCATATTGTTATTAAAAAAATAATTAAAAACATCTAACTCAAATACATTTGCTCATAATTTGTAGCTTTCTTTGTCGTTCTTTACTATTTAATACAAATAGGGGTACTTAGCTTACATAAAAATTTATTATAACATGATTATTTAAGTAAGTAGAGGCCGGTCGTGGCGCAGTGGCTGTCCCACGTCTGACTGTAAACGCGATCGGTTGTGAGTTCGATCCCCACTTGGGGGAGTGACTATATTTAAATTATTTTCACTTCCTTGCTCTGGTAAAGACAAAAAGCGGCGTTCAGTTCCACCAATCATCACGCAATGTCCCGAACTCAGTGGAAAGCGAAATACAGAGTGTGTTGACATTAGGTACTTTCTGTCTACCCAGCTATGCGGGATAAAAGCGTGAAGCTAAAAAAAAGAATTATTTAAGTAGTTTGTAGGAATTTCCTTCCACGTGCCACACAACTATGGATCAGCCTGTTACCAGGTCGTTACGACATAAACACCTTCAAATAGCTCGCTTATTCCCACCTTAAAGGCCGGCAACGCTTCTGTAGCTCCTCTGGTGTTACACGGGGCCGCGGGCGGCGGTGATCACTTACCATCACGTGACCCGCACGCTCGTTTGCCTTGCCTGGCCTATAAAAAAAAGTATACTAAAAATTTAGAATAAATGGAATATGTATCAATGTTTTTTTTTATATAAAAGTACCTATTACCTAATGGTTTGGTATTTTGATTTTATTGACACTGTACTTTTATTGGTGACAGCGCTTGGGAAATTATTATTTGATCATTGTACCAATACTGCTGATAGCAGTATTTCAATTAACTTATTAATGTAGTAATTAATTTCATATCTGCCGCTATAGAAATTTAAAATTAATATTAAAAATGTATTATTGAAAAAAGTATATTAGTCTATCAATAAATTATTATACTGAGGCCGGTCGTGGCGCAGTGGGACAGCGTCTGAATGTAAACGCGATCGGTTGTGGTTTCAATCCCCACTCGGGGGATTGTTTATATTTTAATTATTTTCACTTCCTCGCTCTGGTAAAGACAAAAGTACGGCGTTGAGTTCCACCAATCAACACGCAATGTCTCGAATTCGGTGGAAAGTGAAATACGGGATGTCTTGACTAGGTACATTCTGTCTACCCTGCTATTCAGGATTAAAGCGTGAAGCTAAAAAAAAACATATTTTATTAATACATAGGTACTGACACTTGCGTTGATTCACGATTCAAAGGTGCTTGTAAACAGCCTATTTGAATAAAGATTATTTTGATTTTGGTTGAGTAATACGTTATATCGTTCTTTGCCTTCCGTTTATTGTTCTGAGTGTTATAATTCAATTGACTTTTATCTAACAAGCGTTTATATTTATTAGTAGAATTTCATGGTGAAATAAACAGATTATATAATTTATCAAAAAATACTTATTATAACATTATTGCACTTATATAACTAATTTTAATATAATAATACTTTTAATTGGCATTTCCCGTTTTAATAATAACTATCTTTTGTTAAAATTTCAAATTATTGAAATACTAAGTCGTGTGCGTGCAAAACGTTCACTATCAGAATTTTAATATTATGTTCAAAAACTTATTTTTTTTAGCTTCACGCTTTTGTCCCGTAAAGGAGGATAGACAAACAATACCTAGTTAAGACACAACGTACTCCACTTCCCACCGAATTCCAGACATTGTTTTGAGTGGTGGGACTCAACGCCTCGCTTTATCTTACGAGAGCGAGGAAATTAAGCAATTTAAATATTACATACCCCCGAATGGAAATTGAACCCATCACCGGTCGCATTTACTGTCAGACGTTATTCCTCTGCGCCACGACCGGCTTCATTCATTTTATTGCCTAACATGATTTATAATCATCAGAATGTAATTACAGCCAATCGCCTGAAAGGAATGTGTAAAGTTTTCAATTTGTAACAGACTCCTCACCCATGTCCTTTGCATAGTTAGTATCTATTCAGTATAAATTTGTCATACATAGTTTTCTTTGTTTCCATCGAAAATGACTCAGTTTGTTTCCTTCCATATACCTTCATAGACCTCATACAGGGAGAAATTGGGAAGTAATATGTGAAAATTTTATCCAGCCGGTCGCCGGTAAACGCGATTTCGATTGTGGATTCGATTCTCACTTGGCGTAATGATTATATTTAAATTATTTTCATTCCTTCACTCTGGTAAAACCAAAGTGCGGTGTTGAGTTCCGCCATTGAACGCGCGAAGTCTTGAACTTGGCGGGGCACTGAGTGTCTTGCTAAGCACGATGAAAGCATGAATCTAAAAAAAATATCATCAACATTCTAAGTATTTATTAACAAACATACAATCTATGATATCTTTTAATACTTGCTTCTTAAAGCCATTTGAAGTTTTATGAAGGTACACTGTACAGGATCAGAATATAATGTGGGGAATTTATAACAGTACCCGTGTCGTGGATGCGCGATGGCTCCACGGCGTCCTTTCCACGATCGCCGCGAGGAAGACTAAGATGAGGTGTTCATTGTACACTGTTTGTGTTTGCATTTATTACAATTGTAATTTATATTTAGCTAATATTTTGATCCTAAATTATTCTTATATTTTTCTCTTTTCCTATATTTTGATCTTATGTACGTTAATTTTGGTTTATCTGTTCTAATCCTATGGTAGGTAAGAAAAAGGGAAGCCTCGCTGAGTTCATCTCAGGTCTGAGGTCTGACTTTAATGACGTTCAAAAACTGAAGCAAGTAACTTCTTATATTTAATTATATTATTTGACTTTGACTTTGGCTTTGATTCCTAGCCCACTTAAAAGATGGGGAAAAAATTGGTAAAATCAAGCATATATCCAAATAGATTTATCAAATATAAACATTACCTTATTTGAAAGTCATATAAATACTTTCTTTAAGCTAAAATTACTAATTCATTAAATTTTAAAGCTTTATTTAATTACAATTAACTTAATTATGACTATTTAATTTTGATTAAATTAATTATACTGAAATATTTATGTACATAATTGTTAATATCTTTTTAAATACTCCAAATTCCATGATAAATTTATCTCTAATCTCACGTAGTACAATGGACACGCACTCGGAGGGTATCGTCGCACTGCCGGCGGCTCCCCGTCGAGACACGCTCGCTACAGGGCAAATGCAAATATAACCTCACAATTGACTAGGTACTTATCGTATATATGTTTATGTGTTTTGCTATTTATATGAATTAATCATTTTCTTTTTAAGAAGCCATCGTGGCGTAGTAGTACAGCGACTGGAATCGCGATTGGTTGTGAGTTCCATTGCTATTCGAGGGAGTAAATATTTCTTATTATTTCCATTTTTTCTATGTGTAAATATTAAACGCGGCGTTGAGTTCCATATTTCAATACGGTTTGTTTCGTATTGGGTGAAAAGTAGAGAGTATAATATTTTAACAGTAGGTTCTCCCTAAAAATTTCGTTATCTTAATTACTTTTTTATAGCTAAAAAGTGGATGGTAGTGCGATGGAAGTGTGTTCGGTTTCTATTTGTGGCCAATATTTATAATATCTAATATATGTAAACGTTTTTTAAATGTATTTTATATTTAACAAAAATTCTAATAGTTATAACATGATTTATTGGTTAGAGCATTGGCACGGTTTCCAAGGAGCGCAGGTTCAAATCCTATAACGTTCAACCCAAAAGTGCAACGAATAATCAACTATCAAAGTTCTTAGCGTTTTATAATACTATAAAGCTGACAGACATGTGATTGTTCCATCTTCTCATTTTACAACCGAGCATTAAAATTATCCTTATCAAAATAATCTTAAATCAAAACTTTAGTTTTATTACCAGCATTATACTGTCATTGTAGGGACGTCGACAGCAACTAGAATGTCGTATATAAATTTGATACATGATATAAATTTTATATACGGTTTTTTTTTAGATTTTAATCAAGAGAATAAACCATAAATTGTTATTCATTTCAAACATGTTTTACTATAACAAATTTTTAGGTGATTTTTTGGTCACTGTTAACAAGAGAATGGTTTTGGGTTCGATATTTTTCTTGGTGTGAAGCGTGAAGCTTTTTTCCCGCATAACAGTGTACATGGGAACGTAGTGTCAAAACACTCTGTATTTCACTTTCTGCCGAATTCAAAACTTTGTTTGTTGACTAGTGGATATAATATATATCTATCTAGCTTTCAACAAAGCAGCTTCACGCTTTATTCCCCACAACAGAGGTATACAGAGACAACATAGTGTCAAGACACTCCGTCGGGTGGGTATACCATTAATGTGGTGGTAGGAGGTTATACCTCCGACTGACTCGCGATCAATATCATGACAAAAACGATCTGCCAAATATTTGATAATGTGTTCCAGTTCGATGTCATGTAAGCCAGCTCTCCCTATTCCCAGTTATCCTTTCCCTCAGAGTGTAGTGGTTCCAACAGTTCTAGCTGCCAAGGCCACTACACAATTTCCTCTTTTTTTTCATTTCAAGGCCGGTAGCGCATCCACAACTCGAATGCTATGGATGGACGAAGGTGACCACTTACCATCAGGCGGCCCTTCTGTACGTTTGCCATCTTTTTTATTTAATAAAAAACACATTTTAAGCAGAGAAACAATATATAAATTATATTTATTTCATGAATATTTAAATTGCTTTTTATTGATAATACAGAAAGTAATAAGAACCTTAACCCACGTTTCTCGGAATCTCTCTTGGTGTTCTAAGGAATGCCAGCGGCGTCCATCGAATAATGCCAAGTTCAAATATATACTGACAATTTCAATATAATTATATTTTGCGTATATTTTTTACATCTTCACGCTTTATTTCGCCTTTCCGTATCGTCACAGATAACCTATAGTGTATTGCCGCCAGATAACGAGATATTGCGTGTTAGTTGGCGAACCTAACACCTCGCTTTGTCATCTTCTTTTAACCAGTCTTCAAAAAAAATATTTTTGAAATATAATCACTACATGAGTAGTAATCGAACCCACAACCAATCGCGTTTATAGACTCGATAAATTATAATAGATTTTGTTCTTCGATTCTTTAATGTTTATAACATGTTTAAATTGTAATATAACATTTTTTTTTATATTTACAAAATGGTTATTAATTTTAAAACTTCATTTTTCTTATCTTGTATATGTTATCTAAGTTTATGCAAATTTTACGTGAGACCTAGAAGAAACAGATATATATATATATATATATATATATATATATATATATATATATATATATATAATCAGAACAAGGAACTTAATGTTCCTCACTTTCCAATTACTAAAATAAATGGAAATAATTTTTAATAATAATCATTCGTACGAATGGGAATTGAACCTATAACCAATCGTGTTTAGCCGAATATAAATATATAAATAAAAACTGTTTAACAGACGTAATGTTATATTTTCATATACGTCTCGAGACAATTCCAACCAATGCTTTAGAAATGCTTGCATTTATTTTATTCGATTTTTATTACTGCAATACTATATTCTACATATTTGAAAGAAATACGATATCAGTTTTCAAAGTCACCTTTGACGTAATCAAGGCACAGTGGGACAGTGTCTGGCTGTACACGGGATGACTATGAGTTCAAATGCCACTGGGAGAGTCATCTTCATTTACTGGTATATTGTATACATAAGTATACAATCGTGGTATACATAGTACGGCGTTGAGTTATGATACTCAACACATAATGTCTCAATTAAAATAGAAGAAGGTTTTGACATATATTCTCTTTCTACAACTAACAACGGAAGGAAATATGTACGCCAATAGCAGTGTTTTCTTTAAATATTTTATAGGGAGATACAGTAAGCAGTACAATAATAAAAACGAACAAGGAAAATGCTAATATTTGAAAATTAGATTTCAACTGTAAACCTGTCAAACTTTGGTACAGCATTGCAGCCACTCAATCTAAAAGTTCTAGAGTTATTTCTTAAATATTCAACTCGTCTATATATACATATATATATATATATATATATATATACATATATATATATATATATATATATATATATATATATATATATATATATATATATATATATATATATATAGATATATATAAATATGCGTTTCAGATGAAATTTAGAAAATAAATATAAAATAAGTATATCGTCTATCGTCAATAATACTAAAAAATACTCCAATTATTTTATTTTTATATAAATATATATATATATATATATGTATATATATATATATATATATATATATATATAATATATCATATTCAATAAGTATATACATTCATATTCAATATTCATTCAAAACAAAATAAGTAGATTTAAGACGCAGTCCGGCAGCTTAGGTTGTTCTTAGCTTTTTTTATTATTATTACAAACTATCTATATCTTATTATTTGACATTATTTGTATTAATTCATTTTTTATTTCTAATGCAGGTCTATAATCGAAATAGTAATATTTTATTCATATAATTTTTTTTTTATTTTTACCTTTTACGCTTTTAACCGGCATAACAGAGTAGACAGGCAGTATCTAGTGTCAAGACACTCTGTACTTTGCTCACTGCCGAATTCTAGACATTTCGCATGGAGCGGCTGATCTCAACGCTACGCTTTGTCGTACGAGAGCAAGAAATGAAAATAATTTATATATAATCATTCCCCTGAGTGGAAATCGAACCCACAACCACTGTCACGACCTGTGCCACGACTGGCCTCTGTTCACTGACTTAAAAAGAGTGTACAGTGCAGAAGTAAGAGGCAACGCCAGAACAAAATTTTAATCTAAATTTTAATCAAAATTCTAATATTTACTATTTACTATTTACTATTTAAATTTGTAAAAATCCTTCTGTAGAGATGTTAACAACATAAACAAATTGTAACAAACGTATAAGAATTTCAACGCATGGCTTAGCGGTCAGATCGGTTGGACGGTATTCAAGAAGCGTGGGCTCAAATCCGGTTGCGTTCAAATTTTTCAAATTTTAAGGTTTTCCAAAAATGAATAATACATATAAAAAATAATAGAAAGTGCAAAACGTTGTTACAAAACCAATATAAGCTGACAGGAAGTACGATCTAAGAAATAAACATTTATTGCATCATAAAATTCAACTTTGTATAAACCAGGTTCAATCTTGTACTGATATTTTGCCAGTGTACGGTCAAGTGATAAGAAATTGAGTAATTTTATTTATATATATATATATATATATATATATATATATATATATATATATATATATATATATATATAGCTCACGCTTTTTATCCCGCGTAGCAGGGTAGACAGAAAGTACTTAGTGTCAAGACACTCCGTATTTCGCTTTCTGCCGAATTTAAGACAATGACACAAAAATACGTATAGAGCAGCGGAACTAAACATTGAAATGTTCGACTAAATGGCAGGTTTTTTACTCCTTCACATTATCCCGGTTAATAGGGTCAGAGAGAACCTTGTGTGTTAAATGAGATTTGTTCGATACATTGCAATTTAAGTGGCAGAACTCAACGCCGCGCTTAGTCTTACTGAAGGAAAGAAATGACAATAACTTAAATATAATCGTTCGTTTAATAGAGGCCGGTCGTGGCGCAGTGTGACAGCGTCTAACTGTAAACGCGATCGGTTGTGGGTTCGATCCCCACTTGGGACAGACATTATATATAAATTATTTTCACTTCCTCGCTCATGTAAAGACAAAGAGCAGCGTTGAGTTCCACCACCTTAACATGCAATGTCTCGAATTCGGTGAAAAGCAAAGTACGGAGTGTGTTGACACTAGGTACTTTCCGTCTACCCTGCTATGCGGGATACAAGTGTGAAGCTTAAACAAAGTAAATAATAATCGTTGCGTCGCGTACGACGAGTAGAGCTTTATAGCAAATAAAATATAAATAAACAGATTAACGATTTTGCTTAGGATTAGAGATAGCAAAAGGCGGCCTTATAACTAGAAACATAACTAGAACATCTTCTCATTAGAATCCTATATAAGCCATCTTAATTGGCGTGTCCGCTACCCATAATACTATTTTTAAGATAATATAATTAATACAAATACATACATACATACATACATACATACATACATATAAATAATATACTTACGTATGGATATATAGACTCGATTGAAAATTGAAAAAAAAGTCACAAAAACAAATTTTGCTTGCCGAGATTATGAATCTATTTAAAATATTGACAATTGTAAGACGTAGCACAGCGTTAAGTTCCGCCACTTTACGCTCAATATTACGATTTCGTTAAAAATCTTTACCGAAGTATAGACAGAGAGTCTAGAGTTTTGACACTAGTGTCTCCTTGAGTACTACAATATGAAAAGGCTTTGACCTGCAAAGATAATTAACGCTAAGCCCGTTTCGTATTCCTGATCTCGGATTATGTAATAATGAAGGTTTACTTTGCATGTCGCCTGTCTCCGTGCATATGGGATTTATTGCATTTCAGCTAGAAATTTAATCATGGCGTGTCGAGTTTAGATGTGCATGAAATTAGGTAATCGGAGTGGAGATGACGTAAGAATATATTTGATGTTGGGTTTGGATAAATGTGGGGTTTAAGTATTTGAGCTATTGACATTTTGAGCCCGATAGTGGCGCAGTGGGACAGCGTCTTACTGTCAACGCCATTGGGTGTGGATTCGATGATTATATTTTAATTATTTCCATTTTATCGCTTTGGTAAGACAAAGCACGGCGTTGAGTTTTGTCATTCAACACGCAATGTCTCGAATTCGGCAGAATCTTTTGTCTACTATACGGGATAACAGCGTGAAGGTTAAAAAAAACAACTTAAAACTCAGAATATGAATATAAAGATTAACGAAAGACAAATATGTGACCTTCGGTTATCATTTATTTAGGAAAATATTGCTAATTTCAGCTAAACAGTCATTATATATGAGTGTATGGTTGAGATTAGCGAAATTTTGGCTAAATTAGCAAAATTAGGCTGAAATATCGGTTAGTCAAAAGAGTGTCAGGTTTTTTTGTATATAAGCTGTTACAAATTTCAGTCTATGTACAATTTTGTATTGAAATTAAAATGATCTAGTCCTTTTACTAGTACTCCTTTTGATTGGTCAAGGATTCTTAAAATGTCAGTGTTGTCAGTACTACGAGAAAGTAACACTGATTTGCAGGTGAGCAAATAACTATTAATATAATGTATTACTTAACAAATGTGTAAATTAAGACCATCGTGGAGCAATGAGATAGTGTATGGCTGTAAACGCGTATGGTTGTGCTGTAGAGTTCGATTCCTATGGGAGGAAATGATTATATTAAAAATTGATTTTCATTTCTCCGCTCTGGTAAGATAAACCGCGACGTAACGACATTGCATTGAACGGAGTGCCCTGACACTAGGTTGTCTCTAACTTCAAAAATCCTTTCAACGAAACAACAATACCCTGTTACTGTATTATGAAGTTGGTATTCTTAAAGTAGTTTATGTAAATGGCGTAAATGGCACTGTCTCTCATTGTATATTTATTTTTTTTTGCAATTATTATGAAGTCTTATTTCATAAGAAGATAGAAGAAGATTTTATATAGATTTTTATTGCTTCTATCATACTTCCTGTATTTATAAAATATGTAAGATTTTACTAACTTGGTGAGGTTTCCTTCCGTCATTCAAAATATTTTATATGAAAAAACCTAATTGTTTCTATTTTTATAGATTTTTAATATTTTTTTGTTTTTGGCTTCACGCTGTTATCTCACATAGTAGGCTAGACAGCACGTATCTAGTGTCTAGATACTCCGTATTCCGTTTCCAGCCGAACTCAAGACATTCGAGGCGGAACTCAACTCCGCGCTTTGTCTTACCAACTTGGTGAGGTTTCCTTCCGTCAATCAATATGTTTTATAATGAAAAAATCTAAATGTTTCGATTTTTATAGGTTTTATTTATATTTTTTTGGTTCCCGCTTTTATCCCGTATAGTAGAATAGACAGGACGTACCTAGTGTCAAGATACTCCGTATTTCGCTTCCCGCCGAATTCAAGACATTCGAGGCGGAATTCAACTCCGCACCTTGTCTTACCAGAGCGAGGAAATAAAAATAAATTATTTATTATCTTTCCTCCGACTGAGATCGAACCCACACCCGATCGCGTTTACAGTTAGCCGCTGTCTCGCCACGTCACGATCGATCTCAAAATTTTTCAATTGTAATTTTCAAAATTCAAAAGTTTCTTGTGATTTTCTTGATATTTGATTCTTACCTAGAAATTATCATGAGTCCCTTTTCCATCTTAAACAGTCATTATATATGAGTGTATGGTTGAAATTAGCGAAATTTTGGCTAAATTAGCAAAATTAGGCTGAAATATCGGTTAGTCAAAAGAGTGTCAGGTTTTTTTGTATATAAGCTGTTACAAATTTCAGTCTATGTACAATTTTGTATTGAAATTAAAATGATCTAGTCCTTTTACTAGTACTCCTTTTGATTGGTCAAGGATTCTTAAAATGTCAGTGTTGTCAGTACTACGAGAAAGTAACACTGATTTGCAGGTGAGCAAATAACTATTAATATAATGTATTACTTAACAAATGTGTAAATTAAGACCATCGTGGAGCAATGAGATAGTGTATGGCTGTAAACGCGTATGGTTGTGCTGTAGAGTTCGATTCCTATGGGAGGAAATGATTATATTAAAAATTGATTTTCATTTCTCCGCTCTGGTAAGATAAACCGCGACGTAACGACATTGCATTGAACGGAGTGCCCTGACACTAGGTTGTCTCTAACTTCAAAAATCCTTTCAACGAAACAACAATACCCTGTTACTGTATTATGAAGTTGGTATTCTTAAAGTAGTTTATGTAAATGGCGTAAATGGCACTGTCTGTCTTTGTATATTTATTTTTTTTTTGCAATTATTATGAAGTCTTATTTCATAAGAAGATAGAAGAAGATTTTATATAGATTTTTATTGCTTCTATCATACTTCCTGTATTTATAAAATATGTAAGATTTTACTAACTTGGTGAGGTTTCCTTCCGTCATTCAAAATATTTTATATGAAAAAACCTAATTGTTTCTATTTTTATAGATTTTTAATATTTTTTTTGTTTTTGGCTTCACGCTGTTATCTCACATAGTAGGCTAGACAGCACGTATCTAGTGTCTAGATACTCCGTATTCCGTTTCCAGCCGAACTCAAGACATTCGAGGCGGAACTCAACTCCGCGCTTTGTCTTACCAACTTGGTGAGGTTTCCTTCCGTCAATCAATATGTTTTATAATGAAAAAATCTAAATGTTTCGATTTTTATAGGTTTTATTTATATTTTTTTGGTTCCCGCTTTTATCCCGTATAGTAGAATAGACAGGACGTACCTAGTGTCAAGATACTCCGTATTTCGCTTCCCGCCGAATTCAAGACATTCGAGGCGGAATTCAACTCCGCACCTTGTCTTACCAGAGCGAGGAAATAAAAATAAATTATTTATTATCTTTCCTCCGACTGAGATCGAACCCACACCCGATCGCGTTTACAGTTAGCCGCTGTCTCGCCACGTCACGATCGATCTCAAAATTTTTCAATTGTAATTTTCAAAATTCAAAAGTTTCTTGTGATTTTCTTGATATTTGATTCTTACCTAGAAATTATCATGAGTCCCTTTTCCATCTTAAACAGTCATTATATATGAGTGTATGGTTGAAATTAGCGAAATTTTGGCTAAATTAGCAAAATTAGGCTGAAATATCGGTTAGTCAAAAGAGTGTCAGGTTTTTTTGTATATAAGCTGTTACAAATTTCAGTCTATGTACAATTTTGTATTGAAATTAAAATGATCTAGTCCTTTTACTAGTACTCCTTTTGATTGGTCAAGGATTCTTAAAATGTCAGTGTTGTCAGTACTACGAGAAAGTAACACTGATTTGCAGGTGAGCAAATAACTATTAATATAATGTATTACTAGATAAATGTGTAAATTAAGACCATCGTGGCGCAATGAGATAGTGTATGGCTGTAAACGCGTATGGTTGTGCTGTAGAGTTCGATTCCTATTCGAGGAAATGATTATATTAAAAATTGATTTTCATTTCTCCGCTCTGGTAAGATAAACCGCGACGTAACGACATTGCATTGAACGGAGTGCCCTGTCACTAGGTTGTCCCTAACTTCCCTTTTTTATGGGATAAAATAAAAATTAAATTACCTATATGAGCACCATATATCAAATATTAGAAGCTCCTTTGTTAACAGGTAAGTCAAGGTTAATAGCTTGTAAGCTTTACTGTTCGGTGACATACTTCAGCTAGAAACGTAAAGAAAGGAAATCCTTTCAACGAAACAACAATACCCTGTTACTGTATTATGAAGTTGGTATTCTTAAAGTAGTTTATGTAAATGGCGTAAATGGCACTGTCTGTCTTTATATATTTATTTTTCTTGCAATTATTATGAAGTCTTATTTCATAAGATGATAGAAGAAGATTTTATATAGATTTTTATTGCTTCTATCATACTTCCTGTATTTATAAAATATGTAAAAATTTTACTAAGTCGGTGAGGTTTCATTTCGTCATTCAAAATATTTTATATGAAAAAACCTAATTGTTTCGATTTTTATAGATTTTTAATATTTTTTTTGTTTTTGGCTTCACGCTGTTATCCCACATAGTAGGTTAGAAAGCACGTATCTAGTGTTTAGATACTCCGTATTCCGCTTCCAGCCGAACTCAAGACATACTCACGAGGCGGAACTCAACTCCGCGCTTTGTCTTACCAACTTGGTGAGGTTTCCTTCCGTCAATCAATATGTTTTATAATGAAAAAATCTGAATGTTTCGATTTTTATAGGTTTTATTTATTTTTTTTTTTGGTTCCCGCTTTTATCTCGTATAGTAGACTAGACAGGACGTACCTAGTGTCAAGATACTCCGTATTCCGCTTCCCGCCGAACTCTAGACATCCGAGGCGGAACTCAACTCCGCGCCTTATCTTACCAGAGCGAGGAAATAAAAATAATTTAATTATAATCTTTCCTCCGAGTGAGGATCGAACCCACACCCGATCGCGTTTACAGTTAGCCGCTGTCCCGCCACGTCACGATCGGCTTCAAAATTTTTCAATTGTAATTTTCAAAATTCAAAATTATTTTTGTGATTTTCTTGATATTTGAATCTTACCTAGAAACTATCATGAGTCCCTTTCCCATTCGTAAGCAAAACTAAGGCAATGATAGTGACTTTCTCTCCAATAAATTATCTGACGTAGTAATTGAACGGCACCTGAGAGTAAGCTCCCCCGTTTCCCGTTATCCTTCCTCTCAATATCAACAAAAAGACAGACAGATAAAAATGGTAAAAAATGTAAATTTTGGTACATGTACTGTGTATACATACACGTAAATTTTGTACAAAAAGTTATTATTATATAAAAAATACAAGTCATTCCAATTTTATTAATTTATAAAATATATATAATATTAAATTATGAAAAAATGACAAGATTTTCAGTTTAGCGTATTAAACTTAACCTGATAGACAAAAGTCGCATCACAAACATAAAGAAAAAAAGTTTTTCATATATGTATATCTGAGATTTTCATATCTGTATCGATAGAGTTTAACGGAGTATTATAACACCGGTTTCCCACTCTTATTTTTTTTATATTGCCTGTTCCTACAGGAATCCAGATTCAGACTCCATCTAGCCTGGCAGGAGTGATGAAAAAAACATATTTTTTTTGTTTTTTTTTTGGTTCATGCTTTTATCATGCATAATAGGATATACAGAAAGTACCTAGTGTCAAGACATTTCGTACTTAGCTTTCCATCGAATTCAAGACATTGTGTATTGAATGTTGGAACTTAACGCCGCATTTTCTCTATTTACTAGTACTATAAACATATTTACAATCGTCTTTATTCATCATACAATAACCCGGCTCTATTTTACAACCACTGAACCAATCGCCTTAATCCACGGAACGCTAAAGCAAAAACAAGATAATTACTCCTCAGCAGCGGAAATCATGAATGAATATGAATTTCAGGCTTTTATTAACCCTACTTCAGTAAGTAATAAATAAGCCGTCTGTTGAATTAACCCAGTTTAAGTAACGCCTGTATTTACAAAGCACTCGCGGATACGGAACACTGAGTCTACCTGCTGTAGTACAGTACACGTGGTGCATTGTTTGTTTTATGATTTCTTTGCTAATTTTTTATTAGATGAGGCCTTTAGGTGAAACGGCTTATGTTTGAATTACAAAAATAAAAAAAGAATTTTCACGCTTTATCCCGCAGAGCAGGATAGTTAGAGACAGCCTAGTGTCAAGGCATTCCATTGACTAGGGTCTGCCCGAAATCAAGGCGTTGTGTGTTATTTTTTAGCTTCACACTTTTATCCCGCATAGCAGGGTAGACAGAAAGTGTCAAGACTCTCTTTGTCTTTACCAGAGCGAGGAAGTGAAAATAATTTAAATATAATCACTGCCCCGACTAGGTATCGAAGCCACAACCGGTCGCGTTTACAATCCCGCTGTCACATTACGCCACGACCGGCCTCGAACTCAATTATATATCTATAAAAATAAATAAAATTGGAGTTTCTGTTTGTAATATAAAAATAACCGATTTTTAATAACTGCATAGGTATACATACACGGTAGACAATGCCACAATAACATTTTTTGTCTGTCGGTCTGTCTGTTTATTCAACCACTAATCATGGAAAAGGGTGGACTGATTTTTGAAAACGTTGCTAAGAACGCATGGCTTAGCGGTCAGAGCGCTTGGACGGTATCCAAGGGGCGCGGGTTCAAATCCCGCTGCGTTCAAATTTTTATAGGTTTTTTCAAAAATGTTTTCTAATCCTAAGTGTGGAATAACACTTTAAAAGTAGCAAATACGTTGACTGATTTTAACAACACTTTAACTGGCAGACAGCTGATGTAATAAGAAGTAACTAAGGCCATTTTTTATTGAAGATTTATAAAATATATGAGAGATGTAAAATACCAAGCGTTCGAGATGGAGGGTACATCTCTTTATTTATAAGAAACAAATAATTAAGTATTTTTTAAGCATGATTGTTACGGAAATTATGAAGACAGACGTGTTTGAAATTTAGTATACCTGCTTAAAGTCCGTAAAATGCATTGGAAATACATTACAAATAATTAAAATTAACATAACACTTTTATCAGATTCTTATTCGTTGAAATGATAAGAAAATTATTTTCATGTCCTCTCTCCGGTTCTCTCTCTCTCTCTACAGAGCCCAGCGTTGAGATTTGCCAATCTATTCATTCATTCATTTCATTTTTTTATTGCAAAAAGTATGTACGTATAAAAAGTAAATAATAAACGCGTCCATCCTTATCATGAGATATTTGTATTTTTTTTTATTAATATCAAAGCCAAAAATATTATAATGAGAAATATTATAATAAATTCATATAATAAAGAAACAAAACTTAATTTCAATAAAGTATAGAATTCTCATACAAATATTTTCATCTATTTCTCTTAAAAACCCCCAGCGTATATAAGAAAATTTGCAATTAATTAGAAGCTATAATATACGAGAAAGTTACTTTAAACTCAGTTTATAAAAGATAGACTGAAAGTTGTTATAATTTTCTATAGTTCAAGTAAATTAGTTTTTCCATATTCAATATCAACCACTGACTACTAAGCCATGCTTTCCACATTGTATGAAGCTTTAAAGATTTTTTTTGTAAATTTAAATTTTTGTTACCCAAAGATTATTTTTGGGAAACATTAGGTAGGCAAGAGAAAATGCTTTTTTTTAGCTTCACCCTTTTATCCCGCATAGCATGATAAACAGAAAGTACCTAGTGTCAAGACACTCCGTACTTCGCTTTCCAACGAATTCGAGACATTGCGTGTTGAGTGGTGGAACTCGACGCCGCACTTTTTGTCTTTTACCAGTGCGAGGAAGTGAAAATAATTTAAATATAATTACTCCCCCAAGTTTGGATCGAACCCAGGACCGATCAAGTTTACAGTCAAACGCTTTCCCAGTGCGCCATAACCAGCCTGCTATTTATTAAATATTTATCTATTTTAAATTGTTATTCATTTTTAATAAAAACTTTTTTTAGAAAACGTCTATATATATTTGACACGTTAATTGTAAATGGAAATTGTCTACCCTACAGATTAGTAATAACATAAGCAAAAAACGAAGAAAGAAAAAAAAATACTTTTATATTTATTAAACTGTTTAAATTATAGAGACGTAATAGTGAACTCATGTGCTCAGAGCTTCACTCAACAGGCAATTTCAATTTCGGGCAGAAAGCAGTTAACGGAGTGTATTGACACTGAGTGGTCTCTGACTACGCTGCTATGCGGGATAAAGCGTGAAGCTGCTTTTTGATAAAAATGCATTAAACATTCATTCATAGTTGATGAAAAATGTAAGGAACTTTGCTCCTGACGGGGGCTCCCGACCGAGTATAGCAATAATCTGTTCGGTACAACAAACGAAACGGTGTTAGAGCGTTGCTTACAGTAATCCTATTCATCCATTTACAAAAATACATATAGCATAGGAATGTACATATATAATAATTAATTTAAGGGATATAGCAATGTTATATGTAGATACAATATACCTTTTATCCCTTAATAAAAAAAATTGAAATTATTATTAAAAATAATTTATTCCTCTTACCTCAAGAATCGAACCCGTGACCACGGAATATATATGCGTTGAAGTAGTAGAAGAACAATGAAAGAGCAATATTAAAATAACATTTTCCATACAAAAGCAATTTACAACAATATAAAATTTTGCAATTCCATGTAAAATGTGTTATAAAAAGTAGCAATTTATATGCAGATTTTCGTAATGGGAACACCTAAATATAATAGAAAAGACGACGTTAGTAGTTTGGAACCACATATTTCTGAAATGCATAGAGAGTTGTTGAAAAACTTAAATTGGCTGTTGGATGTCTTTATATTCAACTCCGTTGTGGTGTAGTTGTGAAGTGTTAGAATGCACAGCCGGTAGTTATAGGTTTAAATTAAAAATTAAGTTTAAAGTTAAAATTTTCTCTCGAAAATATATGTGTTAGTTTAGTATATTTTTGTTCTCTGCTAGTCAGAAATTACAAAAATTAAATATTTTCGCTTCTTATTCCGGTATTCAAATGCAGTGTTAAGATCCGCCAAATAACCCATAAATTTTTGAAAGTAGTCATAGACATGGAAAACGGAGTGTTCTAATACTAGGTTCCTTCTTTTTATACAAGTTTTTATTTATTCACTTCAGGCTTCAGACTTCTTTCCAATTTAGTATTTTACTTATTAAAATTTTAATTTTTTTTGACATTCAAACACGCCTTGCAGAAGTAACTACACTAATATTGTGTATAAATTGTTATTACACTTTAAAATAATAATTCTCCTGAGTTGGTCAGAAGATTAAGTTTTCCATGGCCAGGAGGAGTACCATGAGGTTTTAATGGGTATACGGACTTGCGACACCGGGTGCCACATAACCCGTCTTGAGTCCAAAATCGGGCGATATTCAACGTCAATGAGAAGCTTTCCGTAATAATAAAAAAAATATAGTACAGATTTTCTTAATAAATCTATATAATAGAAAAGACGACGTTAGTTTACAGAACCAAGAGTCCTACATATTTCTGAAACGCAGTGAGACTTGTAGAAAAAGTTAAATTGCCTGTTAGTTGCTTTTATCTTTGAGACGTTCCGAGCTCAGTTCAGCTTGATCGGGTTTTGGTTGCAGTTTGGAACTTTTAAATCATTGAACATGTTGTATTAGATACGACTACGTTATTGGATTTTTAACTCTATTAGATACTGCTGAATGTTGTATGTAATTTATTTAGGCAGGATGTCTATAATAACAACAGAAATGACGTTTAGGCTGGTCGTAGTATAGTGGAATAGCGTCTGGCTGTAAACGCGATTGGTAGTGGGTTCGATTCTCACTCAGGATAATGTCTTAATAGAGCGAGAAAAATCATTTTCTCGCTCTGCTAAGACATTTGGCGGAAACCGAAGTACGGAGTGTCTATCATTATCTGACACTTGGTACTTTCGGTCTACGTGGGATAAGAGCGTGAAGCTAAAACAGAAATTGCTTGAATACATTGGATTTTTTCCGTTTTGCAATATACAATAGATGAAGAATAAAATTTAAATACAAAAGGAAAACGTAGTGTCTTAACATTAGGTTCTTTCGTTTTATTCATTCACTACAGACTATGGAACTATTATTAGCTTCAAATTTTTTATCCTGCTTCGCAGGGTAGACAGGAAGTACCTAGTGTCTATTATTATTTTATTGTGTTTGTGTTCTCTATCTGTACTCAGAAAATACTATAGCTTTATTAGCTGTTAATGTATCTCGAGTGGGACAAGCACATCCAATATTTTTTCGCAGGGTAGTGAGAGGCGTTCCCGGACCTCAGCTAGTAGCGGTCGAGATGGAGCACCATGAGGTTTTAGTGGGTAAACGGGGCGGCCTACATCTGCCAATCCGGAGTCCCACATAACCTGTCCCGAGTCCCCGATCGGGAAGGTATCCGTAACGCGATTTCCTCACGTTAAACAAAAAAAAGGGTAGTGAGAGGCAGAGCGTAAGCTTCACTCAACTTACGTTTTTCACAATTTTACCTTAATTAACCTCTTCAAATATGCTTTCCCCTCGTGATTTTTACGTAAATCGAGCTCTTCCCAAACCTCTCGTACCACTCAGCTTTGCATCATTAGTAACAATATATAAAAATTAAGAATATACAATGGTTTAACATTGAAATAGTTTAATAATTAACGGATCAACAATTTATTGGCAAATTGATTACTTACTGACGTTTTCATTAAGTTAAGCTAGAGATTAGTGAAGCGCGTAATAGGTTGGGTAAGTCGATTGTAAGCTTATATTGATTTACGTTTGGGAAAGAAAAAGGAAATAATTGTATTCTTATACTGGTATTTTATTTATAAAAGAGTTTATGGATGTTAGTGAAAATAATGCGAGAAATAGAGAGAAATAGAAAAGTCCATGAGGAGTGTAGACCTGATCCATGCACCCTGCATGGATCAGTGCTTTTTCTTTGCATGACCACGAAAATTTTTCACTATAAACCAACTACAAAGGTTTATTGATATTTATAAATAAAAAATGATTTCATATTACAGAACAGAAATGTTTTCCTTGTTTTTTTGTATCTTCTATTAGTAAGAGATATATAATTATTTGGAACTCGACTTTTATTTTCAGACGGTTTAGATAAATATATTTTATGTATATGTAACAAACCCGATTCTGTAAGTAACGTTAAGCAAAATCTTTGTACGAATCATTTTGTTACATTACTATTTACTCAACGTTAATCATGCCTTTTGAGCTTAAAATACTGAGACATGTCAACTCGCTTAACAGATTAGGGCTTATATGTTTTATTTTATTATTTAAACGTTTACGGTATAAATAACATAATTGTGGAACATTTAGACTAATTATATCATCATGTTTTTTCAATTCAAAATAAAAATATTCTCTTAATATTTACTATTTTTAAAGTGTTATTCCACACAAAATATTCTTTATTCAAATATGCTATTACAAATATTGCCAGTCCTATTAAAAGCAACCACCACTTCAGAAGGTAGTTCTCCTGAGCAGAGCTGGCGAGAAACTCAACAATTGCTCTTTTTAAATGTAAATTTACTTTAATTTTTTTATATACATATAGTTTTTGAAGCAACTCTCTCTGTAGTTTGTACCTGATATCCAATTGTGGTTAGCATCAGGGTTGCATCAAAAGCGGATGATTGGCTTCCACCGGTTAATTAAAAAGCTTAGAAAAGCGAATTTGGAATTTTAAAAACTAAACTGAATGGATAAATGAATTCTGTGTTAACAATCAATGTTTAGTTGCAAATATTTAAAAAAAAACTATTAAAATATAGATACATAGTATATAGATACATAGCTTTGTTCCAATATTGCTACTAAAATTAAATTTAGTTAAAATTTTCAAGCTGGTCGTAGCACAGTGGGGCAGCGTATGACTGGAAAACCGATAGCTGGTAGATTCGACTCCCAATCGAGGGAGTGATTATATTTAAATTATTTACGCTTCCTCGGTCTGGTAAGTCAAAGTGCGGCGTTAAGTTCCACACGGAATGTCTCAAATTCCGTGGAAATTGAAGTACGTAATGTCTTGACACTAGGTACTTTCTGTCTACTCTGCTATGCGGGATAAAAGCGTGAAGCTAAAAAAAATCACCTATTTCATAATGGGCTAACAGTCAACAACAGCGTGAACTCAACACCCATACATTTAAGTCACCGGCCACTGCCCGTAATTTCAGATTATTGGGGAATATTTTTGGATTTCTCCTATACGCGGACGATCGTAAAAACTGAGATGATCCAGATGCCCCGTTCGTTATATGAGATTGGGGATTTTATGCCGAATCTAGTCATAGATTGTTGTATTGTGATTTTGAAGCAACTGTATGAAACTACGTGTGTTGTATGGAAAACTGAACTAGCGAAGACTGTATATGGAATATTGCAGTTGGCAAATCTGTCTGTTTTTATGAAAATTTAAGTTTGAAGTCATAATTATATATAAGAAGACATTAAAAAATGTGTTTTTTTAACTTCACTTTGTTATCCCGGATAGTAGGTAGACAGGAAGTACTATTGTCAAGACACTTTGTTTTCTGCTTCTCACACCACCGAATTCAAGTCATTGTTTATTGTGTGTCGAAAATCAACGCCGTGCTTTATCTTATCAGAGTGAAGATATCGAAATGATTGTATATAATCAGTCGAATCGAACCCCCAACCGATTATGCTGAGTCAGACGTTGTCTCAACTGACCCAAAAAAAACATCTCTAATGATATGCCTTGGGCATACAAATTGAGAAGATTTTGAAATCAAAGTAATTTATCCATTAAAGTGATAGAGGCCGGTCTTGGCGCAGTAGGACAGCGTCTGACTGTGAACGCGATCGGTTGTGGGTTTAATCCCCACTCGAGGGAGTGATTATATTTAAATTATTTTCACTTACTCGCTCTAGTAAGACAAAGTGAGTCATTGAGTTCCACCACTAAACACGCAATGTCTGGAATTTCAAGAACGTAGAGAATAATTATTTGAAACATACAACGGTTAAATTTTTTTATATTTGTTTTTTATTTCAACTTTCACTCACTTCACAAAGAATATAGTGATACATTTTTGTCCCGCATAGCATGGTAGGCAGTAAGCACCCAGTGTCAAGACACTCTGTACCTCGCATTCCACGGAATTCGAGACATTGTGCGTGGAGTGGTGGAACCCAACGCCGCACTTTGTCTTACCAGAGCGAGGAAGTGAAAATAATTTAAATATAATCTTTTCTTCGAGTGCAGATTGAACCCACACCGATCGCATTTACAGTCAGATGCTGTCCCACTTTGCCACGACCGGCCTCAAAAAATATTTTATTAATGTTTTATTAAAATATAAAACTAAAATTGACTGTACTGAATGTACATATATTAATAAAATATAAGTAACATATTTTCTATTTTTTTTTCAGGAACTATGAATTCTTTGCTATGCAGGATAAAGATAGAATCATGTGAAGACCATTGTGAAGTAGTGGAATAATTTTAAGCTGTTGTAGGTTCAATTCTGACTCAAAGGAATGTGTATATGATATTATTTTTATTTCTACTCTATGGTGAAGACAAAGCACGGCGTTGAGTTCCGCCACTGGACACGCTATAAGAGAGTTTTAGGCTTTCCCTGACGACCCTGTTTTATATAATAAACCGTAAAACCACAGAAAAAAAGAACCTACGACCTCCCAATAATTAAATCCATACATAAACAAAACGTGTACAACACAAAGAAAAATTCGTAATTTAATTCCACGATGTATAACAAAATACATTATCTAAAACACGGATAGGCTTTTTCAGATTCAGACACTCTATTATTTTTGTGGATGTTTTTATATGAAAAAAAAAGCTTATGAAATGTTAAAACCATTTTAGTATTTGAATAAAGTAGCAATATGGTGGTACGTGACCCGACCTTACAAAATAGGCATATCTATACTGTCATAGAATAGTTTGTTGAATAAAAATGGTACATACTGTATGTTTCTGGGTCTGTTACTGTTCGGCGTTGAGTTACGCTTCTAAATACGTAATGTCTCTATTGTTTTTATATTTTTTTATAAGCCCGTTGGTATCACGTCATGGTGCAGTGGAACAGCTGACTGCAAACTCGGTAGGATGTGAATTCGATTAGGATTCAAGGGAACGATTATATTTGAAATTTATTGCCATTCCGACGCTCTGGTAAGGCTAGGTGCATTTTGTCTCGTCGGCAGTGTTTTGTTGTCGAACATAAAATGGAAAATTTTCTGTTATGAAGAAAAATGACAATTGACGATATTACAGAGTATGTAAACATACAGAACTGCGAATATATATTTAATATTTGTAGGTGCGAATTTCATTTGGTAAAATATATTCCTTTATATTATCGTTTATTCTAATAGTTATTATTTTCCTTTCACGTCAAAGAAGATATAGTGCTTTAGGTACTGCCGTAATGTCTTAAAAACTAAATTTGGTTACATACAATGCAAGAGATAGCTTTAAAACTATATTTTTTCTTTAGATTTTCCGATCTAAGAAAGGAGAGAGAAGTGTCTAACCAGAATGGATAAATGAAAATAAATTTTAAATATAACCAATTATCCGAGTTGGAATTGAACCCACAACCAATGGCTGTCACCGTCAAACACTTTTCCACTGAACTACAATGGCTTTGTACAGCTAAAATGAGCGTATGCCTCTTACCATTACACTCTTGTTCGCGTTCAGCCTGGTGGCGAATAAGCCAAAATAATTCGTTTATCCCGACCAAATTACCTATCGACCCGGGAAATTACCTTCTATGGCACTTTGGGTTTTCTTAGTTTTAACTTGAAATTAAATTACGGAACAACCAAAATGTGCCGCCAAAGGGAATCATCGCTTTTTAACTATTATACAATTAGTTCGAATAGTTTATTCGTTTAATAAATTTAAGCATGAACGCAGAGGGCTGTTTATTATTAGAAAATATTGTAATTATCCTATTAAGGCCATATATAGGACCATTATCACCCAGTGGAACAGCGTCTAGCCGCAAATTCGATTGTTTGTGGGTTCGACTCCCCTACGATGAAGTGATAAAATTTAGTTTTATTTCTTCTAAATATGACTAAACGTGGCGTTGAGTTGTTTTAGGTCAAAGAAGTGTCTTGACACTAGGCTATCGATAATCCTGCTAAATGTCGATATTTTAATATATTAAATCATTATTATAAGTAGAGGTAATATTTAATAGTCTTGCGAAATAGTCAGCTTAATATAGAGTATGAAACTTGAAGGGGAATTTCTCTATGAATTAATAACATTCTCAGAATATTAATGGTGGAAATATAAAATTTTCAACGTATTACAACGTCTTTGTTCTTGGTGGGATTACTATATTAATTATAATATGCCTAATTGTATCGAATCTTTTTCAGTTGATTTTCTTTCCAAGATAATTATTATTGTTATATTTAGTATTTAAGCATTTCATATGAAAATATTTAAAAAAAAAACGTGTATAAATTTGAACCCGCGTCTCTCAGAAGCTGTCCAACCCATCTGACCACTAAGCCATGAGTTTTTATCTAGCTATAATTAATTTGTACAACTTATTTAATTATTTCGAATAACAAAATTCTATGAAAATTTAAAATATTTTTCTTAAGTTAATTAATGATTTCTATTAGCTTCCATGTTTTTTCTCGCTTAGCAGGATGGTCAGCTATCTAGTATCAAAACAGCTTGTTCGCCATTGTCTGTCAATATCTTAGACATTGCGTGAGTTCTGCCAAAATTGATCGCCGCGCTTCGTATTTGAGTGGGAAAGAAAAAAATAATTTGAATATAATCTTGCCTTTGTATGTTGGTATTGGTGGTGAAGATGAACCACCAGGGTTATAGCTGAGCTATTGCGCCGCGATATATGCAACGAGGAAATAAATAGTTTCACACTTTATCCCCCAAAAAAGTGTCGAATTCGAGGGAAAGCAAAGTACGGAGTGTCTTGACACTAGGTACTTTCTGTCTACCCTGATATGCGGGATAAAAGCGTGAAGCAAAAGAGAAAGTGTAGTTAAAGAAACATTAGTGTCAAGACACTCCGTTGACTGCTTTTTGCAAAAATCTGGGTATAGCGTGTTGAGTGACGAACGCATCCCCGGATCTACCTTACCAGAGCGCAGAAATGAAAACTAATTTTAAGTATCCCGAACCCACAACCAACCGCGTTTATAGTCAGACGATGATCCAATGCGCAACGATGGTGTGCAGATCGCTGTATGTTCATTTTCATTTTGATACAATCTAACAAATTTGTAAACAATCGTGTTCAAATTAAAATGTGTTAAACATAGTCACATCCTATCCGTTTATTTAGACATTACATGTCACAATTATTTCATACATGTATAGTTTAAGACCTACGGAATCCTTACTTTGTTTCAAGCAAAATAAACTTATTATTTAATAAAAAAATATACTATAGAAATCGTGTGAAACAAACAATCCTTTGAAAATTCGTTACGGATTCTCCTGCGGTAGTTGAAAAATCGATTAATGTTGGAATTTACAGCATAATGGTCTCGGGAACGTTCTCGCTATCAAAATGGGACGTGCGGCGTTTTATGGAGCTTTGAGTTATGTGGTTGTATGGAATTGTGCGTATTTGTATTATGTATTACTTCTATTATGCTTTGTAATAATAAGCCAGAGTACAGCGTTTAGTTCCGCAATCCTATGATATCACGAAATGAGTGTAATTGTGGAAAGCGTACAGATTATTTTATTATTTTTAAAGTGTAACATATTTAGAACAAGAAAGACGGTAAGACGGTTTCCATGAAATCCGTTGTGTTAGAATTCATAAAAGTTTTCTTAAAATTATCTGCTTTTTTAATTAGTTCAAATAAAAAAATCTTTGGCATTTGGCAAAGAGAGAATAGACCATAAAATTCGGAATTCTAGTGTATGGGTACCGGAAAATAATAGAAAATTTTGACCTTGACCTTATATAATCAGCCATAGAAAGTTAGTTATATTTGAATTATAAACCAATAAAAGAAAAAGTAATCAAGTGTCACTGTCCAGAACAAAATTACTTAAGAAAAAACAAAAAAATACATTTAAAATCTCAAAGCATTACCAAAATTTAATTTAGTATACACACAAAGAGTATTTGGTTGAAGCTTCAAAATGAGAATAAACAGATGTTACATATTATCTCTAAATGCGAAAAGTTAAATTAACATAGAAAAGTGTTAGCACTTTAAATTTGACCTTAACCGTTTACAGCTTTGTTCTTTATGATGCTAAAAAGAAAGCTAAGCTGTTGAAAGCACGGAGTGTCTTGACACTAGGTACTTTCTGTCTACCCTGCTACGTGAGTTAGAAGCGTCAAGCTAAAAAGAAAAAAAGCTGTTAAGCTTTTCCAGTACAAGAGAACAGAGAGATCGATAATATTCCATTCTCCACTTTCCATCTCTTTCACCTTGTTATACAATAAGTAATAAAATTGGAACTTATACTGAAAACACGACTGCTGATACTGCCTTGCGAAACGTTGATCTTATATGTAATCTATTTTATAGAAAAATATTCTTTTAATTTATTCTTTTCTATCTATTTTATATCTATTTTTAGCTTTGCCTAATATTGAAAAATAAAAAAAAAGATTTTGTCTTTTCCTTTAACTCCAATTAATCTTTTTACTTCTCTTATATTATTCATTATGCTTATTGATGGACACCCGATTGATTATGGACTAGATTCTTAGTCGGTGGAGTGAATATTATATATTTTAATAAAGAATTTATTCAATTTAAATTTTAGAGACATTGTGTGACGAGTGGCGGAACCGAACGCCGCGGGTTGTCTTAAGATAATAGGTATGAAGATCGAATCAATCGCTGACATTCGTTCCAATATCCCCAAGAAAATAAAAGGTAAATAAGTTCGGAAAAAATATGGTCAAAATGTTCGTAGGTTTAAATCTCGAATGAATAATTATTTTTATTTCATATTCAGAGCAAAACACTTTGTAACGTGTATTATGAACATTATGTTTTATATAATAATACATCTTTAAATTTTTTGGAAACCTCCGCTTTTTGCCGAATTTGAAACATACCGTGTTGAGTGCGAGTGCGAGAACTCAACACCGCGCTTTGTCTTTCCAGAGCGAGGAAATAATTTGAATATAATCATCCCCCGAGTCGCAATCGAACCTACAAAAAATCGCATTAACACTCAGATTCTGTCTCCACTCAAATACAAAGATATTGTGTGTTAACAGGCGGAACTCAACGCTGACTTTTGTATACAAAAGGGAGGAATGAAAATAATTGAAATATATTGGGAATTCAATCCACAACCCGCTACACCACGATCGGCTCAATATTACATACAATATTATATATATTAAGTGTGTAACTTTTTGTGGTTGGCTAAAAGCCTAAATTAATTTAACTCTTTAAAGTACCTTTCTAAACAAACACATTTTTTACATATATTCTCAATTTTTTTTTGTCGAAAACTAAAAACACGGCTTATTTAGTTAAGTAAGTTAGAATGAGTTTTAACTTCTAATACGAACTAGGTAATGGAAAAAGTTGAACACTACAAACTAGAATAGTCTATTTGCTTTACCCTTGCCCTGCATGGTTTATGAATTTTGGAATTTTTAATACAAAAATTTAAACAAATTCTACAGAAATGTGTAAAACGTATGTTAATAAAATAAAAATAATTTCATAAGGCCCTTATGGTGTAGTGAAAAAGGGTTGACTGTTAATTGCACGGGTTATGGGGTTAAATTACGTCAACCTATATGCAATGTCTCCGTTTTTGGCAGAACACAATTTTAAGCTAAACCTTATTTTGATAAATAAAAGAAGTAATGCTGACTTTCCATTCAACGAAATTAATTCCAGTTGAACGCTAATTGACATTTCTGTGTGTGGTTGTTAGCCTCTTATATTATATGATTGTTTGTGGACGCGATTCTTAGTGGAGTGAATATTTTCATATCGACATTTTGGTAAGACAGGAAGCGACGTCAAATCGCCAATCAACACTCAAAATCTGAACGGAATGTGGAGTGTCTTGACATTAGGTTTTATCTAACCAAATCTAACTCTCCTAAGCGAGATAAAGTCTGAAATTCTATTTACATGAAAAATAAAAAAAACATAATTGATTAAATATTTAAAAATATATTAACAAATATATTAAAAAATATATTTAACGTACTAAATGTAGTGCTTCGTAACAGGTTTATCAAAACACGGGCACATTACTTGTACTAAGCCTAATCCTTATTTGAAACCTGCAAAGTGTAAGCGTATATCAATAAACAGCCTGTAAATATGTAGGAACTAGCAATTGTAGGACACTGAGTCAGTATGTTCGTAGTTCCTCTAGGATCTAGATGGAAAATTTAGTAATAAGTCGTTTTAGGCCGGTCGGGGCGCAGTGGGACAGCGTCTGAATGTAAACGTCGGTTGTGGATTTGATTTTCACTCGGGGGAAGATTATATTTAAATTATCTCCATATTCTCGCTCTGGTCAGACAAAAGTGCGGCGTTGAGTTCTGCTACTGAACACGCAATGTCTCGCAGCCAGTGGAAAGCGGAGTAATGAGTGTCTTGAGACTAGGTAGTTTCTGTCTACCCTGCTACGCAGTATAAGAGCATAAAAATTTAAAAAAATATATAAGAAAATGACACACCACAGGACTCGAATTCGCACCTCTTGGAAATCATCCAAGTACTCTGATCACCAAGCTGTATGTTCTATACGGTTACAAGGTAGTTCTTTTTCCCTTATTACAACTTATTTTCGTTTTATAGCAACTTTGTGGAGCGATTACAAAAATATAAAGTAGTCAATTTTTTTTATATTTTCTCAAATATATTTTTATACTGTTTCTTTTTATTACAGATTATATTGTACCTATCGAAGAAATCAGCTCCTCAACCAAGAGATTTAGTTTACTTAAACACTTATTAGTTACTTGAAATATGAAAACCTCAATGTATCCTACATGACTTATGAAACCACTTATGAAAATAAAGAATTTATTTACTTATTTATATACAATTAATTCAACTCTAAGCTTTTTCCTGTGAAAAGTAGGCCGAGTTAGTAGATTTTCTCTGTCTATTCTGCCATACGGAGAAACTTATGAAGCCAAACAAAAATCGTCCAAACAAAACAATTTCTTGAAATTTAACCCCTACAATTGTTACATTGTTTATAATTTAACCCCTACAAGTGTTATATTGTTTATAATTTGACCCCTATATTTGTTGTAATATTTATATCAAATTGGCGACAATCGCATTACAAAAGATTTATTAGCCACTGTAAAACACAATATTAACATGATTTAATATAAAAGTTATTACATTTAAGCCATTATGAGAAAGTTTAATGAGCAATAAACTGATACTTTATTGTACACCTATGAACAGTATAGACGGTGACTTGATATTAACATACAAAATATAATCAATCAATTTCAGCTTTTATTATAAAGTTATAAGTATCAAAATGGTTATAATAGTTTTGCGATTTGTGAACTCTAACGAAACCATTTGTATCTTTAATGGCGATCCCCACATATTATTTTATCATTGTACAGGTGTATTAATTACGTTGAAACGAACAGTTGCTATGATTATTTGGTAAATATGAACAAATGCAAATTCGTGTGTTTATCGAGTATTTTAATAGTTTCGCTTATCTTAAGATAAAATATGGAAATAATCTCTAAGCCTTTCAGAATCTTATGTACAGAACTTAGTTAGAGACGTCCTAGTGTTAAAACACTCCGTTGGCTGCTTTCAGTTCGAAATGGCTCACTCAACACCGTATTTTGTCTTACCAGAGCGGAGAAATGAAAATAATTTTTAAATATACATAGCTCGCACTGTGCCACATCTTCTAAATATTTATTATAGAAAAAAGAAAGAGTGGTTATTGCAGTAAAGCGAAAATGATCATAGAGAAGCTTCTGGAGGTGGACCATAGTAATCCTCCTTCAAGTCTTCATGGTCGAACAAAGAAGATAAAAAGACAACTTAAATTTTTACTAATTTTATAAATTATTAAAATTCGCAGTTTTCACACATTTTATATGAACCTATTTAAACGAATTACTAGCATATAATTTCATATTCGAAAATACACTTCGCCTGCCTGTGATCATGGATTATGTATGTAAAGAGTTAGAAACTTCAGGATTTCCAAAATCCATTTCCAAATACCAAAAAAAACGCGATTAATCCGTTTAAAACAGCTCAATTTAAACTTTTAGTGACTTATAAATATGAAAAAAGACTCTAAAACTTTCATATAAGTAACCAAAGAAAGTATTTTTAGCCGCGACCTTCGATTAAGTAAATGTTTTACGCGTCGCCGGTCATTTATACCCCGTCGTTAAGATGTAACGGTTATGACAGGTCTAACATAGATGGCAGTAATGAAAGCGGTAAAACTGTTTCCATATAGGTAATGAGTTTGCAATTTCGTCCTGCTTTTCGGTTCGTTCGATAACGCTGTTAGATTAAGTAGTTTTTGTTAATGTTCCTTAGAATACGATTGTTTTGGCTCAGTTGTAAAGTACGCCTAAGAACTACGAGTATAATATGTTCGAACCAAGTTTGATTTAATGTAAAATATAAATATGAATATTTAATATGCAATACAGTAATCTGGAAAGTAAATAAACATAACATTTATATTGATATATTGAATCAAACAATTGTGGCGCTCGCTCTGTGTTCGTCACGCTGGTAGGACAGAGTGCGGCGTTGAGTTCCACCATTCAACACGCAATGTCCCTAATTCGGCGGAGAGCGAAGTACGGAGTATCTTGACACTAGTGATATATGACTCAAGATACTCCATCATACCAAAATCGCCTGACAATTCATGGCATGACCGATGGTATTACGTACCAAAGATACCAAGCGTAAGGGTCTGAAAGGCCATATAATAACATAAAAGGGGTTTGATAAGCCTTCCTTTAACTATTATTGTAATAAAGTGATATTATTTTAGAAATTTATCCCAAGATACCAAAACAAAGTGTGTAAATGTGCAGATAAAAAGGATTATAAGACGCGAAATTCCGCTAAAACGATGCTTTTAACCCGTTGACCTAATTTAATGTACATTCTTCTCGACCAACGCTTCCTTTATATGTGTTTTACTTAATAATTATAGAAAACATTAGGTTTTTTCAAATTTTTAACCTGGCTATACGAAAAACTAAAGGCTAATATTAAAAGCCTTTATTTATATATGAAATATACATGCTTATTGGGTTTAGATCTGCCACATCAAATTTGAATTAGAAATCAACCGATTGAGCGTGAGTTTGGATGATAATTGATAGTTATATGTGGGTGACGTCATTCTAAATCCATCATGGCGAAACACCTAAGATGGCAGAGTAGTTTTATTAATGCACTCTTAGAATATGAGTATTAAATGAAAAGGCCTGCTGGTCTATTAGGAGAATTTGAAAAATGAAAAATTTTGAAAAATATGAAATGAAAAATATGAATGAATTTGAAACATTTAAAAAAAAATAATAATTTAATTCACTAACACTTCAACATGGCGAAGCACTCAAAATTGTGGATTATATCAAAATTTATTTTATTATTTTTAGCGCATTTCTATAAAAGCTTGTTTTTAAATAATATATATCTAAAATAAAAAAAAAATAATTAAAATATATTTATCAGTAATATTAATACTTAAGTTATTTATATTTTGAATTTTTTTTTATATTTTTTTTTTTAATTTTTAGTTTGAACTAAGTTTATAAGTATTCAGAAATTAACAATTACAAAAATTCATGTACAAAACAGGAGTATAAGGATTTATTTTTATTGTCAAATGTTAGCAGAACTTATCTGTTAATATAAGTATTAAACTTTACTTTATATTTAACCATAATATATTGTAATTTTCTTATACATCTGTATATATCTTTAAGAGATAAAAGTGGAAGTGGTCAAAGGAAGTATGCAGGGATCGTAGCGTTTCGCGCTCCGATCTCTCTGACTTCTCCGCTAAGCTTACAATCTTTAGATTCACGTTTTAGCGTGAAGCTAAAAAAGTGCTATGAAGAAAGAGAGGATCTACACTTTAGATGTCAATGCATATTTAGTTGCGGAATTCAACGCTGTGCTTTCTAAACTTACAATCAAGTAGGTATACAACATAGCAGTTACGGAAGGAGGTCAGACTTTATTCCATATATAAATAGGAAACTAACTATCTAGTGTTTGTCATACAACGTCATGATTGTATATACGTTGCCACAGCAACTTACATTGTACGCATTCCTGTTAAATAGAATTATTATGATGAAGAAAATAAAAAAAAAACACTGATAAGCCTTGAGACGACCTCATAAAGCCTAAGTAACCATGAGTTGTAAACACCTCGTAACAATACAGCTAAGTTGTGATCATTTTCTCGCTCATTTCGAATTATGGGTATTCCACAGATAACGTTACATCGTTTAAATGTCAAATTTAAGTTGAAAATTTGGTCCTTGAAATGAATTAGTTATTATTTTTTTACTACTTATTTAATAACTAAGCTAATGTGAAATAATAAAAGGTTTTTTCTCAATTTTAATTTGAGCTATAACTATATTATTCATATTTACTATTTTTAAAGTGTTATTCCACACTTAGGATTAGAAAACATTTTTGAAAAAACGTATAAAAATTTGAACGCACCGGTATTCGAACCCGCACCTCTTGGAAACAGTTACCGTTTACTACCAGCTGCATTAAAATTCTTATACCGTTGTCACAATTTATTTATGTTGTTAGCATATCTATAGAGAGATTTTTACAAAATTTCTGTTTCTCAAAGATTATTAAGAAATAACCGTTTGGCAACAGACAATGCTATTTATTTTAATATTTCTAAAGTATTTTTGAGTATTAAAATGTTTCTTACAAAATATTTTATTAATCTAATAGTGGAATAACACTTTAAATAAATAAAATAAGTTAAGTAATTTTCATAGATAATCAAATAATTAGGTTATTATTTTTCATAATACTGCCTTAAATCAGTGATAGCCAGCCAAGCGAGCGTATTTATGCCATGACGCGAACTCGATAAAGTGAGCTGACGAAAAATGATGGCATTAGACTACTAAATTTCCATCGTTAAAGCAATTTTCAGGTGCCTTGATATAAGATTTTTTTTAAATAACTTTTGCTTTTCAAGTTCACGCTTAGTTTGATATTAGGAGAGAAGTTAGTATTAAGACAAGAATAATGCTCGGTACCTTAAAATAATTATAATTGGTTAGTCGAGACCGGTCGTGGCGCCGGAACACCGTTTGACTGTAAAAGCGATCGGTTGTGGATTTGATCCCCACTCGGGGCAAAATTATAATTTGACTATTTCCATTTCCTTGCTGTGGTAAGACAAATGGCAGCGTTGAGTCTTGCCACTCAATTTCACGAACTCGGTAGAAAGTGGAGGAAGGAGGGTCGAGTGTCACTGGGTACTTCCTGTCCTTTAAGGCTTTTAAGAGACTATTGTAGCGTAGTGGGACCACGGACCAAGTATTTTTATTTCTCCGCTCTGGTAAGACAAAACGCGGTGTTAAGCTTTACAATTCAACACGAAATGTCTCGAATTCAGATTTAATATATAAGTTGAATTGAATTGAATTCTAATATAACAATAGCCTAAGTTCCTTCTTATTACAGCAGCTAAATGCAGTAACAGTCCTGTTAAAATTGGTCAAGCCATTTAAGAGATTAGGTTAAAACAACAGACCGATACAAAAATTGAATAAAATGTACATACATACCAAATTATGAACATTACATACATACAAACAACTATACTTATTTATTTGTATATTTATTTATTTGTATACATATAAAATAAATACAGAGGTACGAATAAGCGGCAATGTGATAGAAAAGCATATTAAATAAACAGTGTATTTCTTCATAATGAAATTTTAGTTATTAAAGCCTTTTGAATGTAATATAATATTTGGTTCAGAGCCAAAAGCGACTCGCTCTCAAATAGCACAATCGAATAACACTTACATGTTATATCTGTAACGTTAAAGTATTTTATATGTACTCACTTTTAATTCTGCTAAATATTTTCATACTTTCGGTGAAAGGGCATTGGTCGTGGGTTTAAATTCCGTGTTTATTTTATATAGATAGACCTTGGTTGGGCTGTGAGGGTACAGTGTCGATAATATTGCAGATCTTTTGGACAAGGCAAGGCATAAAATAATTTTGATTCGCATTAACATGGGAATATTTTTGATTTTTTTAGTCTTTCATTTCGATTTGATAAAGCACAGCGTTGAGCTCCACCACTAAACAAGATTCAGCACTAGAGTCTATTTGCTTACACTGGTACATGAGATGCGTAACTTAAAAAAAGAATAGTTAAATTAAAAAAAAAACTAATAATACAGTTTAAACGCTAATTTTTTTTACTAAATTTAATATCTTATAATAAATAGTGATTGGTTGTGTTTTCGATTCCCAGTTATTGGAATATTAATAATTGAAATTATTTCTCCACTGAGCCAAAGAAACAAGAAATATCTCGAATCCAGACGGCATCTCAGTACAGAGTGTCTACACTAAGTTTTCTTTGATTACCCTGATATGCGGAAATAAACAAGGCGCTAGATGTTTTATATTTAATATTATATTCCTTTCATTAATAACGCCAAACAGGGTTTCCATTTCAATACATTTTAGTTCAATTCATTCCGTCTAATTAGTAATTTCTTCCGGCATTCGATCGGCGTTGTTATATTTTTTTGTGGTAGACGCCTCCCCGTCCCGCGCCGCGCCCCGCCGCTACCTGACCAGGTAGTTTGTTTAAAATTAACATTTTAGATGTTAGCCGAGCTTTTAAAATTATTTAGAGTTCTCTTGTTTTTATTGATTTTTATTTAAACATATAGTACTGTAAAGTAGTAAGTACTGTAGTGATAATGCATATAGGAATAACATTAAATTCCGCCACTCTTTGTCCCGAAGAGAAAATAAAACAATTTTTAATCATGTTAAGTACCTAGTATTAAGACATTCCATACTTAGCATTTCGACTAACTCGAGACATAACGTGTTGACGGAATCAAACGGAAATCAACGCCGTGCTTTGTCTCACTAGAGCGAGAAAATGAAAATAATTTCAATGTAATCATTCCCCCAGTGAGAATCAAACCCACTATAAATCTTGTATACTGTCAGATTTTCCACTGCGCTACGGCCTCATAAATTTTATTATGTTGCCTGAATTTGATTATTGAATAAGCTAATTGTCAAAAATCTATCGCATATTAAACACTGACTTATGCGAAGAGAGGGGAGAGAAGCGTCTCTCCGAATACGGCTTTAAGGAGGCGTTACGTAACGAAGTGACCTTTCCATAAATCGATATCTCTTCAAAATTTGACTAAAACAATCCTTAAATTGAACCTGTTACTGTTATATATTGTAATCTAAATTGGAATTAAAAAAGAATATCACAATAATAAAATAATACAGAACCAATAGTAATAAATGCAAGTTGGCTACAAGATTTTTTTGTCTAACCACAAAGACAAAGGATCAAATTTATAACGTCTAATGTCTCTTGACATGGACATTTAAATTCTATTTGTTATTTAATATGCCGTATTTTAGGACGTATGTTTTTTTATTTATGACGTCAATGAGGTGCAGTGGTGAGTTATAGGCATGAATGAAATATATATATATAAACTTCCGGCTTGAAAACGAGACGCGTCCAATATATTTAGTTCATATAAAAGTAAATTCTACCCTAGTTTCCCTAAGCGTTAGTATAAAATAAAGTACGTACAATAAAAACGGGTTAGTAGGTAATACGTTTTGTTTGTAAAGTATGTCACGGCAGTTTTCAGCAAGATTACTCAGCTGTCACAATGCTTTAGAGAAATTGTAATCTACGGTATAAGATTTACCTTGAAACTGTGTTTTTTTTTTGTTTTATATAAAATCACCTAGGTATAATATATGACATCTGTTATGAGTTATGATGCATTGGGATAGTTTCATTGTTAGCACCAGGGTTGTGAATTCGATTCCCACACGAGGGATTAATCATACTTAATTTGTTTTTGTTTCTCAGTTCTGATAAAAAAGTGGCGTTGAGTTCCGCGTCTCAATACGCAAAGTAAGGAATTTTGAGCGGAAATTAAAGAAAACAATGTTAATATAAGATTCTCTCCACCCATTCTGTTTTATGTGGGAGATGCTAGAAAAAAATATTTAAGAAAATATATATTTTATACTTTTAACATAGTATAGTTTAGTCTGGTCAATTTTCGTTGATATTTGAGATCCAATGATTGATTTATTAAAATATCTTATTATCGGAAACTTGAAGTAAAGTATCTCTTGAGTTTTGGTTGGCACACGTAGAGAATTTAGTTTAGTTACTTTTCGGAGCACTTTTCTATTTATTCCATTTATTTTGAAACCAGATTCTCCTTGAATGTTGTTTGAAATGAGAGAAATACGTAAAAACATGATAAATACGAAGCACGCTTTATTCCGCATAGCAGAATATTCAGACACTACTTAGCGTTGCACTCTGTTGACTGCTTTCCGAACAAAATCTAGACAATGCATGTTGAATGGTGAATTCAGCGCCGCGCTTTATCTTACCAGAGCAAAGAAATGATAATAAATTTTAAATATAATTATGGATCCGAGTGAGAATTAAACACACAACCGTTTTTACTGTTAGACGCTGTAACACTCCGGCAAGATGGCCGATCATATATATTTTTTTCGTTTCCCGCTTTTATCCCGCATAGCAGGGTAGAAAAGGAGTACATTGTTTCAAGACACTGTACAACGCTGTCCGCTGAATTCGAGACATTGTGTCTTGAATTGTGGAACTCAACGCCGCATTTTGTCTTCCCAGAGAGAGGAAATGAAAATAATTTAAATATAATCATTCTATCGGGTGCCAATTAAACACATAACCAATCGTATTTATTATTAGACGTTATAACATCCGGCATAACAAGAATATTGGGATAATATAGATTTAGAATATTATCGTCTTGGACAATGTCTAACTATATGGATGGTTTCCCATAGAGAAGAATCCTTCTACAGAAACTACATGACGTAACCCAGTGGTTAACTATAAGTACCTCTTGTTCATAATATATATGAAATGGGTTTCAATAAATTTTATACCTTTCATTTTCATTTTTGGTAGCTACTAGGCAATAAATCAAAAACTTTGTCAGTTCCACACGACCACGAATACGTTTTCGTTCTAGCGTTGAATCTGTTAGAAGTGGTACGTGATATTTTGCTTAATATCTTCATTTTTTTTAATAATCTCTGGTTGTCCTTATATTGTAGAACCTCATTGAGGTTTTGGTGCGATGGGACAGCGTCTGACTGTAAACGCGATCAGTTGTGGGTTTTATCCCCAATCGGGGGAGGCAATACATTCAATGAGGCAATACATTCAACCCTTTCATTGCTTCTAACATTACAAATGATTCCTTAATTGGTGTGTACAGATGTATTCATTTTTTAATATAATATAATTAATGCAAATTCATATGAATGTATTCGTATGTATACGTGTGTACGTATGAATAAACACATAAATATATCTCTCTCATAGAAATAAGGACGCAATACCGACGGGAGTGTGCAGCGTTGAGTTCCACCAACCAACACGCAATGTCTCGAACTCAGTGAAAAGCGAAGTACGGAGTGTCTTGACACTAAGTGCTTTCTGTCTACCCTGCTATGCGGGATAAAAGCGTGAAGCTAAAAAAAATATTGAAACCAGAAGATAATCATGTTAATAAGAATTCCTTATTTGTTGTGAACTTGTACCAATAAAATTGCAAAGATACCATTTTTATATCAACTGTTCAATTCTATGGTTAGCATCAAAAACTTATACACTAACTTATTTACGAGTTATGTCGCGTAACATATAGACATTGGCCTTATCTCTTTGAGAACTTGCAAAATACAGTTTTGACTTTCCGCTAAACGACTGTTTGGAGGGATGTTTAGTTGTTAATATATGTATATATATTTTTTTCTTTTTTTTGTTACTGGAGTTATTTGTGAAATGGACGTATTTAAATAATAACCTTTTTTCTATTAAGAAAATATACTAAGAAACAAAAAAGGGTCATGCTGATAATTAATTTTTCATTATCTTGGTAATTCTACCAAGGATATTAAGATGTGAAGAAGGTTGAGGACACACCTGCAAATTTTTAAATGTCAGAATAACCTTGTGCTGATACATAGATAAAGTATTACTTAACGAAAGCGTCCCAATAAGTAGCAATAAATTTAAAATAATAACACAATTCCTCCATTTTAAAAATCAAATTCCGAGAAAAATAACCAAACGCTTTGTCTTCCCGGAGCGAGGAAATGAAAATAATTTATATGTAATCATTCTTCCGAGTGGGAATTGAACGCACATCTGATCGCGTTTACAGTCTGACGCGTCCCACTGCGCCACGACATTCAAAACGTCATCTAAAAAATAACTCATTTATTTTTAGTAACTTGGCATTATACATTTTCTTTCTATACAATTGAGAATAGAAATCGATTGATTTTCCAAGAAATATAGCAAAAGGAACAATTCATGTTCATTATTCTAGAGAAAGTAATTTTTGCTTCACGACATTTAGCAAGTCCTTTAAACTAAATTCGATGGACCATTTACAGAAAAATATAATGAAATCCGATCAAATCAAAGTGTTTGACTCACGAACTCTATAAATGTGAAAGGAATAATAAAAAATCTTTTAGGTTTATTAAAAATGTTACATAAAAGGCAACAGATGTTAAACGTAGGCGTGGGCTAAGTAAAAATTGTAAAAGTCATTTTTTTTCACGCTTTATCCCGCATAGCAGGATAGTCAGAGACAACCTGGTATCCAGATACTCCATTGACTTTAAGATTGAAATCGAGACATTGCGTGTTAAGTGGCAAATTCAACGCCGCGATTTGTCTCAGAACGAAAGAATGTGAATAAATATTAAAAATAAACAGTCCCCTGTTCCCGTCATTATAACAGCTTGTAGGGCCTAATTCTGATTTGCCGAGTTAGTATTATATTTTTTACATTATAGTAGTCTCGTTTCTAGTCTCAAGCTGCAAAAAAATTTTTTATGTAAGAACGAATTCATTTTAAATGAAACTATTTAACCGGATTAATCGCGTATATTTTGGTATTCGAAAATATATTTTTGGACACCTGACGTTTCGAGCACTTTACAGTAGTCCGTGGTCACAGGTAGACTGAGGTGGCATTCGTCTGTCAGTTGATACAAAAAAAAAACAAATTCGTTACCAGAAATGAAAGAATTCGTTACCATCGCTCCTAAAGTGAGATTTTTACCAACGGGTTATGATGTCAATAGTTATACAAAAAAAAGTCAATTAATGCTCCGCTTTTTGAAACTTTTATATTTTTAACATTTTATAAAGCTTTTCGAGAACTTAATTAATTTTTCAACATATATTTTTCTATTGTCAAAAATGTCTATTGTTAATATAAGCTTTTTTTACCAAAAGCTTAATAAAACGTTTTATTCGATGTACTACAGCGATGGTCGTAGGTTCAAATACTATGAAATTTCTATCCATACACATTTCTACATTCTACTTAGGTGTGAAACTATGCTTAGTTAGCTAACTAGCAGCATAGATAGTGTGTTGAAGAACTAAGTTTTCTTATATAAAATGTTTGCTTTAATATATTTTAAAAAAACAAATTGAACATTTATGCCATCAAAGTGAAGCCGAGAAGCATCTGAAGTAAACGCCGCTGATTGGGGATTCGATTATCACTTATAGAAAATGATTATATTTAAAATTTGTTCCATTGTCTGGTCAGACATTGTACAGTGTTAAGTTCGTTACTTATTGCACACACGTAGCATCTCGTTTTTAGGTGGAAGGCAGTCAACGTAGTGTCTTGACACTAGGTTGTCTCTAACTATCCTGCTATATTTTAAAAAGCGTGCAGCTGCAAAACCCATACAATTAGATTAAACATTATGTAATAAATTAAAAAAAAACATTCGGAAGAATTAACTTCGCTGTGGTAAAACAAAGCGCAGCGTTAAGTTCCGCCAAGCGGAGTACGAGCGTTTCGACATTGGGTACTTCCTGCTAATACGGGCTAAAAGTATTAAATAAGCATAATGCACCATTAACATATATGTTTTCTTTAACATATTTCTTATGAGAATTAAGTTACAACGTTTAAATATATAATTATATTAAATACATTCATGAAACGTTTCGTCGCGGGGATCTTAGTATTGCACGGAAAAGCTCTTAACAGCTACGGAGATGAAATTATGAGTTTGTTATTTATTATATGTAGGGAACACAATTACGTAGCAATATATATATATATATATATATATATATATATATATATATATATATATATATATATATATATACATACATACATACATGAATAATGAATTAATATATATTTTTTTATTTTAAATTTATTTCCAAGACAAGACAGAGCGCGTTGTTAAGGTCTGATATGCAACCCGCAATGTCTTGAATTTGGATATTTAACGGCGATCGAATAGTCTTGACTATTTAGAGGTTCCCTCTTTCTAGGTCCCTTGTACATAATGGTATAGTGACACTTAGCGTACCAGCGTCAGTTTAGATCGATTATAGATAAGTATATCTATTAGATCCGCCATTTCAAAGGTGTTTCGATTAATTTTTAAGAAAACTATGTAAAGTTAGGAGTACGAAGTTGTACGTACTTAATGTACTTATTAATAATCATATTTTTAACATACATTTCTGTATAAATTGGCATTCACGTTGCTAACAAGTATTTTACGCATAACATTATCATTTTAGTAATATTTTATTTAATTTCTAACTAAGTTAAATTATGATTGATATTGACTGCCAGTATTGCGATCATCTGGTAAGCGAGGGCAAGTCGAGGAAACTGGGTGTCATCCTACGGAGTATTGTTCTCGTGTTTGGGCTAGTGCACCTCAGTATCAGCTTAAGCCATTTGATCGTATACAACGTAAAGCCGCTCATATAGTTGGGGTCAACGGCGTTCTTTTGTTCTTTTCTTACCAGACCAGAGAAATCAAAATACATTATATATATAACCATTCTTCCGAATTGGAGTCGAACTTATAACCAACCGCGTTTACAGTCAGACGCTGTCCTACTAAAGTTAACGCCTCAGACCTAAGGAGAACTGATCTAAGAAATTCCGTGGGACTTAGCGGGACTATTTATGATTTACCTAAAAATTAAAAAAAAAAATAATAAAAAGATTAAAATATACTGTATTTCAAAAAACAGTAAAGGATATACATCGTATGAAAAATGCCAGGTCCCAAAAAAAAATTGATAATATGCAAATTTCTCAACGCTTGTCACACTTCCGAGCGTATATTTTTCATATTAAATTTATATTATTTCAAGATATGCACAGAGTATACAATATGCGAATTTAATTTGATATATGTTAATAACACATGTTTTAAACGTACAAAATATTTAGTAACGAAACTGACTTTAGTTTTCCAGTTATGTTCTGGTTTAGTTAAAATTCATTTCCGGTAACTTTTGGGTGAGATTTTACCGCTTATTTTATGTCCTTAGGGGTTTTGTTTACAATAATATATGTATTTCTAAATGCGCACTATACTTCTTAATGACATGATTAACAAATAAATTTTCTCAAGAATGTTATATTATTTTTATATATATCAATTATAAAGCTTTACATAACACCACACAAAGCGTGTTAGAGACAGCCTAGTGTCCAAACACTCCGTTCGCCCTGAATAGCCCCATATATGTAAAGTTATATTTTTCATGTATATGTAACCACACTTCAGACGACGCTTAGTGGGCAGGCCTCTCACCAGGTGTACCGACGATCTTTTTAAGGTCGCAGGCAGCCGCTGAATGCAGGAAGCGCAGGACTGATCGTCGTGGAAATCGGAAATCGGAGGTCTATGTCCAGCAGTTGGCACAATAACTAGAAACGAGGTAACCACACGTAATGAAAAGTATGGCGTCTAAAGAAATGTTCAGATAGATGATAGATAGATAGTTCAAAAAAATGCCTATTTCATTTGCGAATTGAACTTGCTACCTAAATTTGTTATGCCAAACCCAAAAAGCTACACGCTAGTCACAAACAATATGAAAAATTCACAATTCCAGCTAGTATATAATAGAGTTATAACATGTCAAAATTCTACAAAGGCAGCATTTTCTTGCACTCATATTTGAGGAAGCAAGCAGAAAAGCCTTATTTGCAGGAAGAAAGGCGTACACTCCGCCAAAGTTGTTTCGTTGAGAAGCAAAGTTTTGCAAATGAAGCCGAATGTGGCTCAAACACTCGACTGTTTGTTCCTTGTGTTCTGTTCTAATGAGAAAGTTTCGTCACAGTTTTGGGGCAGGATTGGTCATTCTGGGGCAGAACTGGCCAATGTTTTTGTTTAGAGCCTTTGACTGGACGGAAATTTATAAAGTTTTGGTTAACGCTTGTTGTATATATAAAAGGAAGAGGGCACGAATGTTAAATGCAACGTTTATTCAAATAATTTTATTCTATATTATATTCTTTCTCTTCCAATAAGTCTCTTGTAGTCTCTGTGAATAAATGAGTAACAAATGTATAAAAAAATGTAGTGTATATATATATATATATATATATATATATATATATATATATATATATTTACTATTTCATGGGGTTTTAATCGACAATATTATAAAAGTACAACGATTGACGTGTTATTGACGTTCAATAGCCAAAAACTTTACATTGCTTACTGTATATTGTTTCTCTAAGTTATTGATCCTTATTGAAAATATAATTATTTGTTTTTTTTTGTTTACAAAAGCGATACCTTTTGTCCATTCTATGATTAAACGTTACATTGTCATAGGGAGGGAAGAAATGAAAGTAATCAAATATACGATTAACTATCCTTTTATCCAGTGTGAATCAAACCCATAACTAATTAGGCATAACCAGACTCTGTAAGCCTACGCCACGATTGCCCCAATAAGATTTATAATCTTAGTAGCGTATGTCTATCCAGATGTCTCCTCCTCTCCTCCTCTTCTCTGCTCTCCTCCTCTTCTCTCCTCTCCTTGGTAACCACATCTAAACATATCTAATATGGTAAAGAATCGAGATATAGTGCCAATACAAAGTAAAATTTTTCACGAAAATTAAAGACATTGCACTAGGTGAATTTATTATAGATATATTAAACGGTTTAAATGCAACTATTTTGAATGGATTAATCGCGTATATCTTACTATATTAAACGCTGTGATTGTTTTTACTAGTGTAATAAACATATATTAAATAATAAGATCTTTGATTTTCGCAATTTTTATATATTTTTAATACACTTTTAATACAAAATATATTAAATAACTAATTATAAAAAAAACACACACATCTCTATGATAAGGGTATTTCCACTAAACGGGGTAAAAACGCCTCTAGTTTTTCCAATTGGTAATTACTATTCAATTACCAACATGCAAAAAAAAATTAAACGGAAGCCTCTTAATGGCGACCAATTTTCCGCTTGTGTGCCCCCAAAACCGTTTTCAACTGGGGCATTGTTAGCTCTCATTACAGATGAAAACAAAATGTTTTGACGACTTTTGTTTATAGTTTGGAGCATATTTTTTTAAACTTTTAACAATTGTTAAGTTTCAAGTTCTGTTGCGATTTGAAGTTCACTTCGAAATATGTATTTTTTTACTAATAAATACGATATTATTGCATATTCCTTCTTCTTCTAGGGATACATCTTTAACTGGTGCAAGTTGATAGTCAGTTCCACCCAGTTCTTTCTATGTAAAGCTAGATGAATTATCTCTTTCCGGACACTTTCCCAATCATTCTGGTCTCTGGAGTCTGTACATTTTTCCTGTCTGTAAATTTGTTTTGAAAACATTTTAGGAAAAACGTATAAAAATTTGAACGCAGCGGGATTCGAACCCGCGCCTCTTGTATACCGTCGAAGCGCTTTGACCGCTAAACCATGCGTTCTACTACCACCTGCGTCGAAATTCTTATACGTTTTGTTAAAATGTTTTTCTAAAATGTTTTCTAATCTTAAGTGTGGTATAACACTTTAAAAATAGTAAATATGAAATTTATTTTTTTATATTATAAATTTAAACGTTTATTATCTTTATGGTGAAACTTAATACTTATGTGTTTCAATACACTCATAGCCAATTAACAAACAAGTGTTTTCAAATGGAAGTATCGCGCAAAATGCAAATTTTCATTTGTCTCTCAGTACAGCCGTAGGCAATTTGTGACCGAGCACTATGCTATATAAATTGTTATAATAATTATATCATACTATAACTGACTCTCTTATATATATATATATATATATATATATATATATATATATATATATATATATATATATACGACCAAAGATTTCATTCAAAATCGAAATCCATACCAAAGCGTTCAATCAAACACAACCACTGCACCATAATGGATGTAAGATACTAGACAATACTTATGAATATTAAATAAGATGGAAAAACGCTACCTCTCATAGCGAAGGAAATTACCAAGTGTCTAGGTCTGGCCGCTAATAATTAACGAGGTACAAAGCTTGGAGTATACTCATCGTTTGCTTTTCTTGTACTTTTATTATACTTTATCCACCTGTGAATTCTTTAGGAATTGAACAGGTGTAATAGATAGTTATTGATTTTTATAGTGGTTTCTGTTATTTATATTGTTATAGTATAAACTCGATTGGTTTTGGGTTCAATTCTGATTTATTATTGACAAAATACGGGGTTGAATTACGTCTTTTGAGTAGTAATATGTATCAAAATAGGTGGGAAAGAGAGCTGATTGCATAGCACAAGGCTTCTTCTGAATATCGTTTTGTATGTGAAACATATTTAAAATGACTAAAATGGTAAATCAATGTAAAAGTTGCTTATAATATAAATCATTATAGATGAAAATGCGGTAAATAAATTTTATTAATATTTCTTGCTTTATATTATTAATTTTAATTTTAATATATATCTATATTTACTTGTACGAGTCTATCTGCTACTTGATGGAACTAAAAAATATTGTATAAAAAATCATACAGAAGTCTCTGTATGATTTTTTATTAGTAGTAGGGCACCGTCTGACTCTTAACGCAGTTGGTTGTGGGTTCAATACTCGAAAGAATGATTATGTTTAATTATATTCCTTCCTCTGGTCTGGTAAATATAAAATTAGCTTTAAATACGAACTCAATACTCATTATTACAATTTGGTGCAGACAGTGGGAAACTAGACTTAACACTAAGTCCGCAGCAGCCGCGGCAGTCCGCGCAGTGTGACAGCGTCTGACCGTAAACGCGATTGGTTGTGAGTTCGATCCCCACTCAGGGGAGTGATTATATAATCATTTTCACTTCCTCGCTCTGGTAAAGACAAAGTGGAAAGCGAAATATGGAGTGTTTTGACACTAGGTACTTTCTGTCTACCCTGCTATGCGGGATAAAAAGCGTGAAGCAAAAAAAATCAATTTCGATATCATTCCTTTGGTGATCTCTCATTGAACTAGATATATATATATATATATATATATATATATATATAGATAGATATATACTATTTAAATTAATTAAATATAAATTAAACTTATGTAGGTCTTCGTGGTGCAATGGGACAGTCTGATTGTACACGCGATCGGTTTTAGTTTCGATTCTGACTAGAAGGAATGATTATATTAAAAAAAACATTTTTTTAAATCTAGGACAACAAAGTACGGTTTTGAATTAGCCTTGATTATCACATTGCCACAAAATGTCTTGATTTGTCAGCGAAGGGTCTTGACATTAGGTTGTTTTTGTCTACTCTGCTATGCTAAAGCGTGAAACTGCATAAATGTAAATATTAAAAAATAGAAAATAAAAATGCATGCTATAAAGAGGTATAGTATCGAATTCCATTCCTCGTTAGATTTATAGTGTGTTTAAATTACATACATAAGATGTATGTCACTCATCACATTATGCTCAAATCTGTGAAGGAAAAATGAGTGATATATCACTACGCTGTCTCGCCATCACCAGTTTTTAAAAAGTGTAAACAAAATATTTAAACCTAAAACTCATTTTTTTATTTAGTTACTTAGTTAAATTCAACAAAGTATATACATCAATTTTTTAGAATATTAGAATATATAGAACGGCGTTGAGTTCTGCACTCAATACGCAGTGACTTGACACTAGGTTGTCCGCCGAATTCGAGACATTGCGTGTTGAGTGGTAGAGCTCAACGCCGCACTTTGTTTTACCAGAGCTAGGAAGTGAATGTGATTAAAATATAATCACTTCCCTAATAAGAATCGAACCCACGTCCGCGCGCTTACATTAAGACGCTGTCCCATTGCACTACGACCGAATTTATTTAAAAAATACATGTTTACATAAAAAATGTAGAGAAAATAGAAAAGTACAATGAAATGTAACAAATCTTCTCGGTGGCTTGTAGCTTGGCAGGCTTTCTTGAATAAAAACTACGTTTGGAACATCTGCTGCATTATTCCTTTGAACACGAAAGGGAAAATAGTTTTTTTACACATCTTTAAAGAATTATTTTATTTTAAATGTAAATTTTATTTATATAACTTTGTAAATGTAGTATACATTAAAATAAAATATAATTGTATAATTTTTATCTTTAGTAAAGAAAAAAATGAGGCTGTAATGGCGCAGTGGAACACCATCTGACTGCAAAAGCAGGTATGAGTTGGATTCCCACACGGCGGGATTATTAATATTCATGACACTCGCATTGTTTTGATTTTAAACAGTCAGCGGAGTGTTTTTACACTATGTTCATTCAAACTACTTTGCCAAGCGGGAGAAAGCGCGAAACTGTTAAAAAAAGATTCAATTATATAAGGCTAAGAAACTCTTTAGGGCTAATCGTTAAAGAGACCGCTCTCTTTTCTCACCAAAATAATATTTTGTAAATTTTACTATTTCAAGTGATGACTAAAGCAATCTAATATAATAAAGTTCTAATTTAAGAAAATTAAAAATACTAAAATGACACGTTATGGGTTCAACCCCACTCGGGTGAGTGATTATTACGAGGGAGTGATATATTATGAGTGGTGGAAAGCGAAGTACGTAGTGTCTTGACACTAGGTACTTTTTATTTAAAAAAATGACATTTAAACACTCAAATACATACTACCTGCACCATATTGGACATAAATCCTTTATATATATGTAAATATATATATATATATATATATATATATATATATATATATATATATATATGTGAATAGATATGTATTCCGCATAGCAAGATAATCAAAAAAAATCAAGTATCAAGACACTCTGTTGAGTGATTTGTATATGAAATTAAGATTTTGTGTGTTGAGTGGCGAACTTAACGCCGTGCGTGGTCTTGTCAGAGAGGAGAAATGGTTAAGTATTTTTTTCATTTAAACATAATCAGTTATCCCCCAACTTGGAATGGAACCTACATTCAATCGAATTTACATTTAGATGCGCATTGCGCCACGACGGCTTTATCATTATGTTATCGACAAATTACATAAAATATATATAAATTTTATTTTAGGACGATCGTGGCGCAGTGTAACAGCGTCTGACTGTAAGCATGACCGGTTGTAGGTTCGATCCCCACTTGGGGAAGAGATTATATTTAAAATTATTTTCACTTCCTCGCTTTGCTAAGACAAATTCCAGCACTCAACACGCAATATCTTGAATTTGGAAAGCGAAATATGGCCTGTCTTGACAGTAGGTGCTTTCTGTTATATATATATATATATATATATATATTATCTGGAACGTTAAACTAAGTACCATAATCAATTTCAAGTACCGAATTGCAAGTTGCCAACCAACCTGCATTCATCAGGAAATACTTTTAACACGCCCAGTAAATAAATTAGTATCGGTGAAAGCTATTTAAATGGTAATAGTAAAAGTTAACCAAGAAAAGCTCACCAGCCACCCGAAGCTCTTTGTTTTAGTATTCAAATGTGAAAAACCACTTTAAATTACCACGGTAATAAATTAGATTCCCGCTAGTTCAAGCTAAGTTTATCGAAAACAAATGTGCTGTTTTATATACACTGTTCCTTACTTAAGATGCTGTATATAGTTGTACCATTCGTTTATTATGATGGAATGCTGTTCATGAAATATTTTTTCTATTATAACTATACTAATATATAAGAGAATTTCTTAGATCTTATTTTTTTTTGCTTCACGCTTATATCCCGCATAGTAGGGTAAACAGAAAGTACTTAATATAAGTAAAGCGAAGTACGGAGTGTTTTAACACTCCGTACTTCGCTTTCCACCGAAGTCGAGACATTGTGTGTTGAGTGATGTAACTCAACGCTGCACTTTGTATTTACCGGTACGAGGAAGTGAAAATAACCCCGAGTGGGGATCGAATCCACAACCAATCGCGTTTACAATCAGACGTTGTCACACTGCACCACGACCAGCCCGTAGATCATATTTTTAGACAAATTATTTAGAGGGGTATAAAATTTAGCTCAGGATTAGGTCCAGCTAAATTTATGTAGAAAAATTGCAACAATAAACATATTCCATGTTAAACTATTTCATAATAATCAACCATATTATCGATATTAGCTTCGGTATAAAGAGGTAAACAAAAACGTTGCTATGGTAACGCGTATTTTCCGCGTCAACTAATACTAATATCAATACGTATCTTTACATATGTAAACACTAGTATTAGTGTTCAAGTAAAAAACAAAGAAAAAGCAATTTCACTATTTTTCCATATAGTATGCAGATAGTATCTAAACACTCCGCGTTTCTAAGCTAGCAGATTGAATTCAATACTCTGCTTTGGCGTAACAGAATGAATAAATACAAATAAATATTATAATGATTTCCTCAAGTGAAAATCGAACCCTTTAGCAATCGCGTTAACAATCAGTAATAGAATAAATTTAGTATAGATTTTCTATGAGGGCTGTGTAGTTTTTACAATTTAAATTGAAGTTATCTTTGTACAGTGTCATACTATCAGATTGTACTTGGTGGTGGGTTCGATTTCCAGTCAAGGGACGATTATACTTAAATTATTCTTATATTCTTCCCCGCAAAGACTTACTTATAAATGGATATTTCTTTAAGAAACCTCGTATATTCTAATAAATCCCTTGATTTTTGAGCACATTATAATAAAACACAGCGGTCACAGATGGAATGAGGTATCATTCGTCTATATGTTGATACAAACAAAGGGTTTTATCTAAAGTGTATTCGAGTAAAGAACAAATTGAGCTAGTGACAAATCACTCCATTGAACAAAAGTAATCACTAAATATTCTTAAACGGATAATGAAACCAGAAAGCAAGTGTCGAGGCCATCTGTCTGTGCGGCTTACGTACAATTTCCACACTCGCATCGTTTTGTTATTATATTTTTTTGGTCACAATCCGTCATCAACAGGGGTTTGTACCGCAAACGTTTCGAATTATATGATATCATTTTAAATGCTTTAATTTCTGCTGAAATTTAATTGTTCTTTTCATAGTTTTGAGGATTTTCTTTTGTGTATTGTTACAATTATGAATGCAAATTATTTTATATACGCAATGGGATCTGTTGCTTTTATACCCGTGTACCAAAAGTAGGGTTATGTTTTTACCGCGCATGTAAGTTTGTATGTATGTCCGTTTCTTTGTTCCCGTGTTACTGCTAAACCCGTGAAACGATTTTGACAAATGATACGTCATTGGATTTATATTAAGGGTGCGATTGTCACTGAAAATATAAAATTACTGAAAAAAGCAAATGGAAAGAAAAGATTTTAAAAGTTAGATTTTAACAGTTGAGTTTCAATTTTTTTTAATTATTATTGATTGAATTGAATCTTAAATACATACTTGAATTATCGAAGAGAGTGGAACTCAACGGCACGAAGTGTCTAACCAGGGCGCGGAAAAGCAATGCCTTAAGACCACTCGCAACTATCGGCTTTACACGCAAACGTCAGGGTGGTAAGATGGTGTAAAGTGGCCGGTCGTGACGCAGTGAGACTTAACTGCTAACGCGATCGGTTGTGGATTCGATTTCTACTCGGGGAAATGCGCGGCGCTGAGTTCCGCCATTCAACGTGCAAAGTCTCAAATTCAGTGGAAAGCGGAGTACGGACTTCCAGTCTGCTAAAGTTTCTAATTTTCATTACTTTTGTTCTACCGAACTGTTATCTCCAACGATATAAAAATTGTTTAACTTATTATACAGCTTATAAGAATAACTTGTGAATTTTTAGAATATTTTTTTGTTTATCAAAAAAATAACAAGCTTTAATATTATATTTCTTATAACTACTTGCCTTTTATATGTAACATTGATTTTTCTCGAATTTGAACCCAATCGTAAGTCCCACAGGACATTTATTTTTTTGTATTACAATTTAAATATACGAAGGTCTAATTAAGCATCATAAATCCGGGATAAGGTTATCCTGTGAAGCATTAGCAGGCAACGTAATTCAAGGTTAAGGAATTTAAATGGAGATAAAGGTGTTGCTATAAAATCCGCTAATTTACATTGTTTCAGCTTTTATTCAAAATAAAAATTGGATAATAAATAAGAACGGGCTAATTTGTTATTTTTGGCTTTTGTCTTAAGTTGAGACCTGTCGTGGCGTAATGTAAACGCGATCGGTTGTGGGTTCAATTTACACACGGGGGAAATAGTTTATTTAAAATTATTTTCATTTCCTCGCTCTGGTAAGTTGAGTTAGTTCCACCTCTTAACACGCAACGTTATTCGTAATTCGGCGGAAAGCGGAGTACGGAGTGTTTTAACACTAAGTACTTTCTGTCTATCGTGCTAGGCGGGAACAGCGTGAAGCTAAGACAAGTAAAACCATCTTGGCACAGTGGAACGGTTTCCCACTGTAAACTTGACGATAATGAGTTCAACCCACATTTGGGGGATGGTCATAAATAAATGATTTTTTTTATTTTAATTAACTAGTGTTATATAAGTACTATATTGCGATCGTAATGGTGTAACACCACTGATCTGGTTGACCGAGTAAGCCTGCCTGTAATGAATGGAACAGCTTCATAGTGTAAACACGATTGGCGGTAGGCTTGATTTACTTAAGGACTCTGGTTAGATAAACGCAGCGTTGAGTTCCACCATTCACCAATCAATGTTTCCATTTCAGGCGGAAACTGGTGAAAGGCGTGACTTCACACTGCGCTCTCCTTACTACTTACTTCACAATATTCAAAGCTAAGAATTCCTTATTACAATAATTATTTAAGAATGTTTAGTAAATAATAAATTCTAATAACTAATTTCAACAAAATTATAAAAAAAAACAGTTTTATATAAAAGAAAATAAAGCAATCTATGAAAATAGACGCGTCAGTCGTTGAAACATTAAAAATGTACTAACACGTGATTTAAAGCCGACATTTTCCGTGAGCTAGCAAATTTTTCCAATGATATATTATTTGCATTCGATAACTATTTTTTCTTTATAATTGTTCCATTAGCGTAGTAAAGTGAACCCTGTAAAATGTATATTAATTACACGAATTAATAAGCCACTTTTTATTAGATATAACCGTATTATATAGGTACTTAATATTAATTAATATAATTATGATATATTACCTTTTTAAATGAAACTATTTAAAAGGGATTAATTGCGTATATTGTGGTATTCAAAAATACATTTTTGGAAACCTGACGTTTTAAACACTTTACAGCAGTCTATGGTCACAGGTAGAATCTTAGTCTACCAGTACTAGAATGCCAAAATATACGTGATTAATCCGTTTAAAATAGTTTCATTTAAAGTGTGTAATAATCACGAAAATCAAAGGTCTCATTATTATTTTACGAGATTAAACGAGAGGAAAGCACGTTCGAGGTTTTTCTTCCAAAAGCCGGTAGGTGAGCAAGACACTCTCGATTTTCATTCGGAAATCGCATCATTGTGTGCTTAGTTACCGCTATGATCTGACTCATCAAAAAGGTGTAATAAAGTAATTTAAATATACTAATATATCCGAGGGGGCATCGAACCCAAAACCGATCGCGTTTGCAGTCGGACGCTGTCCTACTGTATCAAGACCGGCCTAAGCCAACTAAATTACCATTATAAATTCTTTCCAATGCAGATTCGAACTTGCATATATCTTATATAATCAGGCACATACAAGCTACTTCACAATGGGGGCTCATTATTTAAAAATTTCACAGTTACACGGCAAATGCAGAAGAACAAAGGCGAACTAAAAATAACTGCGTCAAGCGTCTCTATGAAATAATTATTAACTACACGGCTTTCAGACAGCCTGCCTTTTCCTTCGGAACTGAAACGTGTCATTTTTATACGTAGCAAAATGTATATTAACGGTTTCTTTGGAAAAAAGAAATTAAATATTTTAAATGAAACTATTTTAACCGGATTAATCGCGTATATTTTGGTATTCGAAAATACATTTTGGACAAATGACGTTTCGAACACTTTACAGTCTACCACGGACTACTTTAAGTGTTCATACTTCATACTTCTGATAAAAATCCTACATTATGAACGCGAAAGTAAGGTGTCATTTTTGACTTCCAAGTTTTTGAAGAAATCCACCTTACTATAGAGCAGCTTATGGCAAGAATCAATGGCGGTGCGTAGATAATTAAAAAACAGATGGCGGTAGATGGATATAATTACAGTTTGTATTAACTGACAGACCAATACCTGTAGCCATGTACTACTGTCAAATATTCGAAACGTCCAATTTAAAATACCAAAATATACGCGATTAATCTGTTTTAAAACAGTTTCTTTTATATTTATATAAAATTACGAAAATCTATAATGATATTGGATGTTTGTTGCTCTTTGACGCAAAAACTACTCAACGAATCCAGAAATTGAGAATATTTTAGAGCAAAATACCTAGTACATCAAATAAAATCGCCATAATATATTTATATTTATAATATCGTTGTTTTAGGTAAATAATTAAAAGAAAAAATAAATTACTAAATAATATAAAAAATATAAAAAAATTAAGTAAAGTACAATATTATTATAATATAAAGAAACAGCTTCACGCTTTATCTCAGGACAGACACTCCGTTCGCTGCTTTCCGCCGAGACACTGCGTGTTGAGTGTAGAGCTAAACGCCGCGCTCTGTCTTACCGATCAGAGAATTGAAAATAAATTTTACATATATTTATTTCGAGTGGAAATCGAACCCATAAGCAATCGCGTTTAAAGTCAGACTATATTGTTGAATCGTTCAACAAATTCGCAAACCCCAGTTCTCATACAACTCACTGCACAAAAATGCTTAATTCTTCGAAAGTCGTAACATGTCTTTAAGATTTATAGTTGCTAATATATTTTAAATAAATTTGTAAGATGAATTTTTTACCTAGCACGGTTATCGATGACTTAGAATACTTTATGGGGTATCAGAGTACGGCGGAATTTAAAATAATTATATACATAAATCATTATTGTGAGTGTTAGCAATTAACTAGAATATTGTGGTTAGCTTGCTACGACCTCATTCTTTGTCATTTTTCATATTTTTTTTGCCTTTAGTATTAAAAAATTAATAAAAAATTAACATATATGAATATTACACCGTACTACGCTTTGCATTTGAACTAGTAGTCAGATAGTGTCTAAAGACAAGCTATATAAAAACGAAAAGCGGAACTCAACACCGCGCCTATTTAAAACAGTTAAATGAAATATAAGAATGCGTCTAACATCGCATTTATTTCAACTCGACTACTGCACTATGAATAACTAACTTTTTTCCCCTAAATGGATTTTGAACCCACTATCAAAGGTAAGGTGCAATATATAATAGCCGCATCAATTTAGATACAGTAAATAATATTGAAAGTAGGTCAAGTGAGTGTAATCTAGACATGCGAGTTGATTACTGCCTCAGCTTTAATCAAGTCAAGCTATCGGTGTTGAGGCGTCTACTGTAATACTGTAATATTGGACTATAGTTTATGAAGTTACAGGTATTCGTGGAGTGGAATTATCCAAAATTTGATTGATTATAAGTGGAATTATATAAAATTTGATATATATTTTTATCTACTAAGTACTATATTAGAGTTTGTATTTAGCTAGATTATACATTCCAAAATATACATAGATAATTGACACTAAAGTATTGAGTTTTGTCACTTAGCTGGCAATGTCTCGAATTTAGCGGAAAACGGAATACGGTAGGTCTTGACTTGAGGTACTTCCTGTCTACCCAACTATGTGGGATAAGAGCGTCAAAAGCAAGAGGGTAAACATTTGATGTAAGCAAAGACTAAGACACAAGGAGGTCTTAAGTTCCTATACTCCACGTACAATATTCAGACGGAATAATAAATATGGCCGGAAAGCGGAGAAAAAAATATCCTTTCAGATTATGTTTAAGAAATTATAGTTTTTTTTAACTTCACGATTATATACCGCATAGCAAGATAGACAGAAAATACCAAGTTTTTCAACACTCCGTATTCCGCTTTCTGCCAAATTCGAAATATTGCGTGTTGACACCGGTCTTTGCACAGTAGGTCAACGTTTGGTTGTAAACGAAATCGGTTATGGGTTCGATTCACGTTTGGGGGAATGATTATATTTAAATTATTTCCATTTCCTGGGTCTGGTAAGTGTCGCTCCCAATGTCTCGAATTTGTTGAAAAGCGAATTACGGAGTGTCTTCCGCAACTCAAATTATATATTAATACTTATTTAATGAAATCCTCAAATATTGTTTGTTATATAGATAGTGTTATTTGTGCCATTTTCCTGAATAAAATTACAGAATTGTACGATTAATAAGTTTTTGGGGCAGTTCAAGATATAAAAAATGTATTCAGGGTATAATTTTTATTTAGTCTTGGCTGCATAAAATGCGGCGTTTAGATCCGCCACAGAATATGAAATATTTCTCTCATACTATGAGAGATTAATCATATAAAAAAAAGGAAAGACGAATAAATCAAATATAATCCATCCATTTGAAGGCAAGCTGAATATTTCTTCATAAATACGTAGTCCCTTGTGATTCATACCTGTTACTACATCTTCACCTGCATTTCGTTGTGAATATCCCGAACAGCTAATAAATTCTATATCCTGATACATAAAATAACAAAATTAGCATAAACGCTTTATCGTTTGGTCCTCGCATAAAACACTTGGGTCAATTTATGTGCACGACACGATCACGATCCGATTCAACAGATTTATAGCGGTGCGGCTGACCTATGATGTTACGCATTTTTCAATAAAATATTAATATTTTGTATATAAAAAAAATATACATAAAAAATGAACGAAATAACGAATTTTCCGTTCCGTTGTTTTGGTTGTAAATTTTGCAGATTAAAAGTTTCGGTACGGGTTATTTATGTGGGTATTTAAATATAAATATATAAACCTGCATATAATAAATATCTTATTTATATAGGTATGTGAGAATTTATGTTCTTTTTTATCTGTATGCACTTTTTTTTATATGCATTTAAGATTAATTTTGGTTAAGATTGAGGCCGATCGTGGCGCAGTGGGACAGCGTCGGATCGTAAATGCGATCGGTTGTGAGTTCCATTTCCACTCGGAAGAGTGTTTATATTTAAATTACTTCCACATCGTCGCTCCGGTAAGACAAAGTGCGGCGTTGAGTACGACCACTTAACACGCAATTAGGTGAAAGCACGGAGTATCTTGACACTAGGTACTTTCTGACTACCCTGCTAAGCGGGATAAAAAAGCGTGAAGCATAAAAAAAATAAAAATTATTTAGTGGTAAGCCATTTTTTTCTAATTGTACGTAATGGTTGCAATTTTGTTCTTTTTAAGAACACCTTTAAACTAACAGAGTATTGTAGTCAGAGACAACTTAGTGTCAAGACACTCCGATGACTGTATTTCACCAAAAATTGACACTTGTGGCGAACTCAACGCCGTACTCTTGTCTTACTACAGGGAAATAAAAATAATGTTTAATTATAAATAATTTACCCGAGTGGAAATCGAACTCAAAACTAACCGTGCTTACTATCGGACGCTGTACCACTACGCTAAAAGAGCCGATATCTGCAGTAATCAAAAAATTGCATGATATTAAAATAGAAATTAATAAATAAATATATATGAAATCTTCACCTGAATTAATAAAAACATATTCTCAAATACAAAAATATTTTAGCTATTAGAAGAGGTTGAATAAGTACATCTTTCAAATTGAATGCTGCGTTTGCCCCTTTAGGGGCTATTTCTTAAAAATAAGACTTAAAAGGTCATAACGGCTGGTCCGGCCGGTATAAAGGTTAGGCCGGTAGTGGCGCAATGGAATAGCGTCTGACTGTAAGCGCGATCGGTTGTGGGATCGATTTCCACTCGGGAGAGTGATTCTATTTAAATAATTTTGGCTTCCTCACTATGGTAAGACGTGTGGCGTTGAGTTCCACCACTCAACACGCAATATGTCGAATGCGGTGGAAAGTGAAGTACGGAGTGTGCCGACACTAGGTACTTTCTGTCTACCCTGCTATGCGGGATAAAAAGCGAGAAGCTAAAAAAAATGTTTAGTGATTATTTAGTGGTAAGTCAAAATGACAAAGTGTGGCGTTGAGTTCCAGCACTCAACACGCAATATTTCGAATTCGGTGGAAAGTGAAATGCGGAGTGTCTCGACACTACGTCCATATTGAATTCATTTTGGGCAAAATCGTATTGTAGTTGTAATTTTATATTTATTTATAAAATTTTTATTACCTTTGAAGTGGAATTTCTTTATACACGGATGGGAGAAATTTTATAGCAATATAAATTATAACGTTTTTCTGTTACGCGCCATCTTCTGTTACTAAATCACATTTTTCCGTCACGCAACAAATTTATTTCAAAATCTGCGCTCGTAATGACCAAAATCCTTTCTAGATACATGCAGCGCAATCGTTTTTTTTTTGCTTAAACTTTATCTAATATATCCAATTTCTGTAAAATTGTGGTAATATATACATATATATTACGATTTTTAAAGTGTTATTCTACACTTAGAATTAGAAAACATTTTTTTAAAGAACGTATAAAAATTTGAACGCAGCAGGATTCGAACCTGCGTCAGAACGTGTTTCAAGACGCGCGGGTTTGAATCCTGCTGTGTTCAAATTTTTATACGTTTTTTAATAAAAAAATATACTTATACATTTATTATATTTTCTAAATTTCAGTCTTGGGTTCTGTTATCATCAACTACACTTTCCAATCCTCAAAGTACAGGATATATGTACAAAAATAAAAACTTCTATTCTATTCTAGAAAAACCAACCGGAATACAGCTATCTACTACATTATTACCATATACACATATAGGTGACAAGAAGTAAATAAACCCAACTTAGCAGTCTCAGAGCAAAGTGCCAAAACCACTTTCTAAATTCACTTATAGAGGAGAAAAACTACTTACGAAATCCCTACAGTTAACGAGAGTATTCAGCCGTTGCAAAAGTCGCGTATTTGGGACAGGTACACCTTGCCCAACAGGTGTTGAATATTAACACCGTATTGCTATATAAATAAGGAGTAATTTCGTATGACATTGCACATGCTGGCAGGTAGGTTATATGGTCAATGAGTAAATTGTAAATGCTTTTATGCGCTGAACAACCTGTAACATGTTACAACAGTTTTCGTATAGAAGTGAGGACGGTTTAAAGGAGGTCATTTAAAGCTAGCTTTTATTAGGTAGACCTTTTTTAAAGTTTGAAAAGCACTGAAATGTTTTAATGAGGCTTTTATACATATGTATATTATGTATGAAGCTGTATGGTTTTTAGAAAAAGTATATATATATATATATATATATATATATATATATATATATATATATATATATATATATATATATATATATATATAAGCTAAGTTGATTCCGCATATCATATCCGGTGAAGACAGCACATTTTTACAGCTTTCATCTTTTTTTCATTCTTCTTTTGACACATCCATGTTTCGCTGCCGTATAACAACGTCGGTATCAGTACTGCACTGTGAACGGTAAGACGTGCAGGTACGCTGACGTTTTGCCGTCGCATCAATGCAGCAAGAGCTCCGCTATGCGGTCCATCTCTACCAAACAGATTTCCCAGGTATACCACCTCAATCACTTATTCTAATATCTTTGTATCTTCCGTAATCTTACATCCCGTTCTTTCTTCCAAATTCTAGAATCTTAGTTTTACTCGCAGTCAGGTTTAGAACAGACTTTTTTCAGAATGATGACCTTTTTTCCTTTTTTCAGAATGATGACCAATGCCTGTAACTCGCATTCTGATGATGCAATAAGTACTGCATCATCTGCGTATAACAGGCAATCTGTTTTGTGAACCGTAAATAAATAAATAAATAAATTAACTGCCATATCACCTATTTTCACTCTTTTATCACTTTGTTTCACATCATGGAGACGACTATCCGAATACAAATTGAACAGCCAAGCTGACACGGCGCAACCTTGTTTAAGACCTGATTCGATATCAAACTGAGGTGACATGCCAGCTCCTACTTCTAGCTTTAACATTGTACCGGGACCGTATTACTCAAAATTTCTTTCCTAAAACCCTTAAATACCTTTTCTAAATCCACAAAAGTACAGAAAATTTTTTGGTTGACAGCCAAAAACTTCTCCATGATCATGCAGAGAAAAAAATTTTAGCATGCACCCACTTCCAGGTATACTTGGGCCTCTTACAAAAGCTTTTCGGATCTCTTTAGCATTCTTCTCTTAATATGTCACTATCACGGTCGTTCGAAAGCACACTATTCATTCTACAGGTTGACGAACAACGCCGAGAATCACTAACTTCTCGCCGTAAAAGCTTCGTGTTTTTCCGGAAATTGTTCATAAATCTTCTATATCTTTCATTCTCTGATTTTTCACGCTTCATATTTATCAGTGCTTTCATTTGGTGCTTTTACAATTTATGTTCTTTCTTCTTAATCTCCTGCCATGCTTTCTTCATTTTTTCTATTGCATCTTTCACTTTATCATCCCACCATTCATTACGCTTTTTACTAAATCATCTTTTTCTAACCACCTACAATTACCTAAAATTCTGTCAGCATAGTTCAACACTCTCAGTACCTATTTCACAGATGTCTTCTTGCAAACTCTTTCTTCATATTCCTCTCTAATCAGAGAATCTTGAAGCTTCCAGCTTCTTATGCGATTATACGCCTCCAAGCTAGAAGACCTCGTGCAGTTGTGCTAACCTGCAAACATACCCCTTATTCTAGCAACCACTAGATACTCCCAAGTCGGCACCACTAAACACATACGTGTCCATTACTTGGTTACGAATACGCTGATCCACTAGGAATAGATGAATCATGGTTTTCTCTTCCATTCGCTCCCATGTATACATGTGACTTTGTATGTGGTCAAACATCGTGTTTGCCAAAAGCAAATTCTTCTTCTTACATGATTACAATATGAGCTTACCAGTCCTATTTACTCCCATAACGCCATACTTGGCTAGCATAAGTTCATAACCATCTCATATGGTTCCGATTCCCTTTCCGGTTCCATTTAAATCACAACTTTCAATTACTTTTTCATTCTCTCTTCCACTACCTAGAACTTGGTTAACACTCTCTACTTTAATAGAGTTTGTGAGTGTGTGTGTTTGTTTAATTTATTATAATATGAAGAAAGAAATTATATTTTACTATCTTTAAATTCTTATTTCACATTTGATATACTTACAGTCTCCAAAAGACGCGGGTTCGAATTGCATAGCGGTTAAATTTTATACATTTTTTCAAAAACGAATAAGAGCATTTTAATTATACAAAATAGACCGAAATTCCCTCATGAAAAGAGATTTCAAAAATAATATTTCTGTTTTTTAATTTTCTTATGAGGATTTGAATCAGCTCTTGAAGTTACATTTTATATCAACATATTACAGTAGAAGATTACTATCCAAAGAGTTGGACAAATACAGTGACCGACACTTTTTGGAAGGAAAGGGCGTTGTAACCAACAATGCCCTCTTTTGCCCTCTCCGAGAGTGGCGTTTCGTGTAAACACACCCGTTGCTACCCCGCGGCCATCGCAATGGCTTAAAGCTGGCGTTCCTCTGATTTAAAATGTAAAGCGTGAAATAGTTACTTTAATTGATTATTATAATTGATTTTATATGTAATCAATTAATATGTATCAGGGTTAGTTTACAAACTATTTTTTAGAATTTTTGATTAGTGAACGTTTCTTTTTGTTATATTGCGAAAATCATACTTTCAAAATTCTTTTTTATGCCCTAAGCCCTGTATAATATTTATTTGAAATTAACTTATGGGTTGATATACAGTATTTTAGTATTACTAAGAGATAAGATGTAAAGACATGCTAACTGCATTATATAATGCTAACCGATCCGACTGAAATCGAGTAAAATATTATTATCAATGTCTATAAAATGTTACTAGAACCTTAAATAAACAAGCCGAACAAAACCTATCGCCTAACACCGCTCTCCTTGCTATGGGCGGGCGGTATTAAAGGGTTTTCACAGTACTCTACTTTCATAGAGTTGTGAATGACTACTGAACGTGTTGGAATGCTTCTAGCCGAGGATCAACGCGGTGGCATGGTCGTCATGAAAAGCCGGATTTTCGGAAAAATAAAAAAAGTTCTGATGGAATACGATACGTTGGGTTTTAGATTCACTATACCGGGGATATGAAATTTTGATATTATATGGCAGTTTTGTTCATATAAGCTTTATTTATACGTTCGTTTATTTATTTATTTATTTATACATTCTTTATTGTACATATTCAATACAAATTTAAATAACAGGCTTGCTTAACGGTAAGAAGTATTTTCTACCAGCTAAACTAGTCCTGTGGGATAATTGTATATTAGCAAAAAAATGATTTATAAGCACACAGATTCACGACAAACTTTTTATATATTTATAATTTTTAAAATTATAAAAGTTCTTTTTTTTCTATGAAAATACTAATAACGTTAAAGAAAAGAGTGAACCGTTATTATGTTCTTTGTATATACCCTACGTAGTATAAAAAATAAAGTCAAAATTTAAAAAGTAATTTCAAACAGGATCTGAGAAGAAATTCCGGCGTGCGTGTCTTATACATAAATATGTAAATTTAATCAAAACATGTTCATTTTGTCGCGTCATTGAAGTACAAAAAAAAACCGTAAATAAGCATCTGCAATTCAAACAATTCGTCCCTTAAAAATAAGTTACTTTAATAAAACCAAATGGCGCCACCCATCGAGCTTTTGTTAACAATTTCAATACACGAACTCATAAACGACGGTAATGACAAAGAAATAATAAGAGGGTAATTTTATTACGCACTGTAAATTTTGAGGCGGCTCTTGAATTAAATGTATGACGGGCTTCAATTTAAATTATTACCTACAATTTGGACGATGTGGAATGCCTATGTGAATGTTCGTGGGTACAGGGTTCAAATAGCACCAGTGATAACCTATGTTTATGCTATATATGCTTCTTACTCCTTATTATAAATATTATTATTATAGCGTAAGTACGGAGTGCCTTGACACTAGGTTCTTCCTTCGACTTGTCTATCCTGCTATGCGGGATAAAAGCGTGAAGCTATAAAAATAACATAAATAACATGGTAGTGCGTGTAATACTTATTTAATTTAGTCATGTGTATTTTTCATGTACAATGTTGGTGTAAAAATTTTGACTATTGCATTATCTCCGTGTAAACTTTAACTGTGCTACAATTTTTTGGGTTTTTTGATAGTAGTAGTTTAACTAAATCTTATAATAACAATAATATGTAGATTTTTATAATTAATTAATTTGCTAAATGCTAATTTCAAAATAATAAATATGAAATCAATACAGGACTATCTTTAGAATTTAAATCGATTGAAATAGTATGATCACAAGGTTTGGAACATTAATTTTCATACAAATCACTTGGCTTAAAACTACTTTTAATATAATTTTTTATATATAAATATACAAACTTATTCTAATATAATAAAATATCAATAGAAATATGTACTTGATATAAGTTTAAAGTATTAAAAACAATTTTTTAATAAGCTCTTACTTCATATTAATTAAATAGTACTTAATAGCAATATATCACTGATTATTGATTTGCAGCTAGCGTTAGGTGTCGGTTCGATTGACGCTTAAAGGTATTTTTATATTAAAAATTAAATTGAGACCTGTCCAGGCGCTGTGTGACAGCGTCTGACTCGTAAACCCCATCGGTTGTGGGTTCGATTACCACTCGGGGGAGTGATTATATTTAAATTATTGTCACTTCCTTGTTCTGGTAAGACAAAGTGCGGTGTTAAGGTTAGTTCCGTTACTCAACTCGCAATGTTTCAAATTCGGTGGAAAGTGAAGTACAGAGTGTCTTGACTCTAGGTACTTTCTGTCTACCCTGTTATGTGAAATAAAAGCGTGGATCTAAATAAAACAAAAAAAAACAGCTATAAATAAAAAGAAGAGAATAAAGAACATTATCTGACACTCACTCCTAAACATATACATATATAAATTTAGTTTTATTTAAGAGCTTTCTGAGTAGTGATACAAAGCGCGGCGTTGAGTTAAGCACACATCACGCAATGCCTTGATTTTAGGCGAAAAGCATTCAAAAGACCAATCTTAGCTTTTTTATCACATAATAAACGTTTTTAAAAATTAAAACTTTTGATTTCTAGAATATTGAATTTGTATTTAAGATCATTCCTTATTACTCTAACTAACTAGATATGCTAATACATCATATCCGCTTTGCCAACGCCATTGATAGCAAGCTCGCGATTTGATCGTTTGAGCTCCGCTGATGTGAATAGCATTGTATGAATTCACTTCCGGTTATAATCTATGCACTATGTTATCTATACATTACAAATACATAAATTGGAGTATCTGTTTGCAACATTATAATAATTGTTTTTTATAAAATGCATATGTATGTATACTATGTGGTAAATGTACCAAAATAACATATTTACTATTTTTGAAGTGTTATTCCACACTAAGGATTACAAAACATTTTGGAAAAAGTCTGTTTAGTCGGTACACAAATATATATATATATATATATATATATATATATATATATATATATATATATATATATATATATATATATATATATATATATATATATATATATATGCAATAAGTACAAGCCTGAGTATTTCAATATTACAATTTCATTTCTCCTTGTGGGCCCCCGCTGCTGGGTAGTGTCCCGTAAGAGGCGGATATCTCAGTAATTTAGTGGTAGGAGGTTAGTCCTTCGACTGGGTCCCGACCACTCTCATGGTAAAAACGATCAGCCAAATATCTGATGATGTGTTCCGGTTCGATGTCATGTAAGCCAGCTTTCCCTATTCCCACCCATCCTTTCCCTCATCACATTCATCCCAAGGCACATTCATCTTCAGGCCGCCGTTCAGCTCTTTTGTCTCCTTTTTCTATAAAAAACAATCAGACACTCCAATTTTATTCATTTGAATATATATGTTTTTCATATTTTGTGGATTTTTTTATACTTTATTTTATGGAAGAAACGTCCTGCTGTTATTGTACTTCTTGTTTCTCTGCTATCCTTCTATATGAATTAGAGACTGTCACCCAATAACCAATGTCAAAAAGAATAACTAACACTGACTGCACGTAGGTAGTGTTTTCTTGACATTTTGTCTCACCGCCTAACCCTTAATACCTGAATTTTAAAAATATTCTTAATTCCACCAAAAAAAATATAGGAATTTCATAGAATTTTCATTATTGCCATTTTTGATATATTATAACATTACCAAGAATATACCAGAAATCAATATTATAATTTAAAACAAAAATTTGATCGATTCGTAGGAAATACAGGCGAGATTAAAATTTTCTGTACAATGTTTCATAAGCGTACGCCATCTGTGCCTTGACAAGGGTCCCGGTCAGCGCGTCTGACGGGTTCCGTATGGAAATAAATGTTGCTCAAATATTAATAAACAAGTGTTGTTATTATATATTTTGTATTTATATGTGTGTTTTAAGTTGCTTCTGTACATTTCTTGTACATATATATATATATATATATATATATATATATATATATATATATATATATATATATATATATATATATATGTATTTTTTGATAACGTCTGTTTATTTGTCATTTGTTATTTAAGTAAATCAGCTGCACTTTTTGCCCCGTATAGGTGGCTGATCGCTGCTCTCTACGTGAACTCGAAAATTGAGTATTAAGTAGTATTAAGAACTCACCGTGGCACAATACATTTTGGAAAAAAAATTGTGAAAAAAGTGGAAAAAACAGGGAGATATGAAAATCATCGTAGCAAATAGGAATTGAAGTAATCGCGTTTACAGTTGCACGTTCTTCCACTGCTCCACTATGATCGTGTTAAAAGTAATTTGAAATGTAAAAAATAATATATATAAAAGTAACACACACATTCTATAATAACTGATACTGATAAAACATGTAAGGAAAAATCTGTTCAATATATTACTGGTATTTATTTTTCCATAACTTTAAGCATGCATCATAAGCTATTTTATCCCACTACTGGAATTGGATATATCATCGGTACGCCATCTCACGGTCCACCTTCAGCTCTTCGTTTTTAACTGCTGGCAGCTGGTATTAAATTACCTTATCACCTTATGTCTATATTTCACTAGGCAAGGCATATACAGGCAAATAATATTAGCAATTTCATTTAATTCAAATAATTTATTATTTAAAATCATAATAATTTGACATTAAAAAAACATTTTTGTCTTAAAAAATATTAAAATATTGACTTGACATTACCTATCTACGAGAAATCTATCTACCTATTATGCGTAATTCATCTATATCTCTGAAAGTATTATACCAATTTTAATCAAACTTTCAAAATTCTAAGCTTAAATTGAAAAAAGCTTAAATTAAAAAAGACATCTCGATACGATTTTTGGTCTTCGAGATTTTAACCTGCCTTTTTGATGTCAGTTTTTTAACTGACCTCAATGTAATATAACTAAGTTCGGCGTTTCTTTACGCCACCTCATACATAATACCTAACATTCGGTTGAAAATCGTGGTAAGTGGCGATAAATCAACTGTTAAAACAATTTTACTTCTAAACAAAATTCGAAATATGCGTCATATAACTATATTTACAAAAAACGTAGTCGGTAAGGATTATCCTCGAAGTCGTTATCCCTTGTCATTCAAAATATGTAACAAAGTGACATTGGAATGCCTAAATAAATAATAAATAATAATAATATACGTTATATATATATACATATATATATACACACACACACATATATATATATATATATATATATATATTGATTTAAAAATTAAAGGGCTGCAGTATATTGACTGTACAAAGGTAGCATAATCATTAGTCTTTTAATTGAAGACTTGTATAAAAGATTTGATGAAATATAAACTGTCTCTATATTATTAATAAAAATTAATTTTTTAATTAAAAAGTTTAAATAAATTAAAAAGACGAGAAAACCCTATAGAGTTTTATAATAATATATTTTTTATTATTTGTATATAAAATTATATAGAATATATATATATTTATATATATATATATATATATATATATATATATAAATATATATATATTAATATTCTATACGCTTTATACGACAAAGCGCATTTTTACTTGTACAATTTTCTATTTATTTTGAAAATTATCCGGACAGAAAGGTCGGTCGTGACGCAGTTGGACAGCGTCTGACTGTAAACGCGATCGGTTGTGGGTTCGAAATCCACTCAAAGGAGTGAAAGTAAAGTACGGAGTGTTCTGACACTAGGTATTTTCTGTCTACACTGCTATGATGGATAAAAATGCGTAAATCTAAAAAGAAAATATGAGAAGGAAAATCGCTCTCTTCTCTAAGCTTCTCACTTTATCCCACATAAGTTGTTAGTCACAGTGGATCTATTGTGAAGATACTCCGTTCATAGAGTTTCGCCTAAACCGAGAACTTGCGTTTAAACAGCGGAACTTAATGACGCGTTTTATCTTAGTACGGCAGAGATATGCAGGTAATTTGTATACAACCATACTTATCTCTGGATGAAGCTCCCATTAAAAATCAATGACGTTTATATCCAACGGTGTTCTGCTGCGTCTTTTTTGTAACTTCACAAAAAATATAATACTTAAAATTAGAGGCCCGTCGTGGTGAAGTGGAGCAGCGTCTAACTGTAAACACGATCGGCTGTGGGTTCGATTCCTATTTGTGGAAATGATTATATTAAAATCATCTTATTTCCTCGTTCTAGTAAAACAAAACACGGCTTTGAGTTCCGCCACTCAACACGTAATCTCTCGAATTCGGCAGAAAGCGGAGTACGGAGTATCTTGACACTAGATACTTTTTATCTATCCTGGTATGGGTGATAAAAGCGTGAAGCAAAAAATATATATATTTTATTTGAACCTATAGAGATCGCAAAGTTCAAAATTAATATCAAAACGTATACTAAAATATTTTAGTTTTATAAAACGTAAAAGCCAGTGACTATAGCTTCTCGTTTATGATATTAGAGCAAACAGTGTAAGATGTCGTAAGTGGGATTTATTCCCTTGCATTATAGAACGGTATGCAGTTTATTCCCATGTATACCGAGTGCATCAGCTGCATTCGATGTATGAACGAATTAGAGTATACTTTTAAGAGTTTAAGTAAAGCAAACGCAATTACGTTTGTATATTTAATTTATTTATTATAAATGTTTTATATTAAACTATTTTAATTAGAATGAGCTCTTTGATTTTGGCGATTTTTACACATTTTTAATGATTCTATTTTAAAGGGATAAACCACGTATATTTTGGTATTTGAGGTTTTAGTGATCTTATTTTTATTAACGCATTCAGACTCCGTTTTTATATAATATTTGTATAGTGAGACCGGCAACGTAACTGTTTATGGGTTCGATCCCCACTTGGAGGAGCAATAATATTTAAAATTATTTTCATTCCCTCGCTCTGGTAAGGTAAAGTGCGACGTTGAGTTCCACCACTCAACACGCAATGTCTCGAATGTGGTGGAAAGTGAAGTACGGAGTGTCTTGACACTAGATACTTTCTGTCTATCCTGCTATGCGCGACAAAAAGCGTGAAGCTAAAAAATATATATATGAACATAATTGCATGTAGTATTCACCTTAAAAGTTAATGCATTTAGCTATAACAAATAAAAAAAGACTATAGTACAATTCTGTGTAATTACCACTGGCGAGTATAATAAAGAAATAAAAAGAAATATTTTTTTTAAAGAAGATTTTATCTTCAGTCGTATATCTGTCTGTAATCAAGTCAAATCAAATCAATCTTGTAAGTTCAATGTGAGTCTGGCTTAGACAAAAAGTATTATTAAAATAACCACTTTTAACTTAATACTATAATAATGTTTACAGTATTTTTGTCAATCTGTTTGTCTGCTTGTTTCCGCTAATTTCTGAAACGGCTAAGCTCATTTTGATGGGACTTTTACTGACAGATAGTTATTATAATAAGAAGTAAATAAAGTTGCTTTTTTACAATTATACAATAAAGATTCAGAGAAGTTAATTACCGTATAGACAGACCCTCGAGTAGCGTTTGAACCCACAACCAATCGCATTCAAAGTTATCGTACACGTTATCGTATACAAAAAAAAGTATTTTTATATAGTATCATTTTGTTTAAACCGGATAATTAAACAATCTTCCGGATAATGCCGGATAAGTGACGAAAATCTATCCGTTTTCTTCGTATTCTGACTTCAGTCATAAAAAACTTATATATAAACATATTTTCAACTAAAATTTAACCAGTATTTCTTATATAAATAATATTACATAACAAAAGTGAACGACTGTCACTTTCTTCAATGAATGAATTTAAAATATTGCTCCAAAAACTTAATGAATGAAATGCCAAAGCGACCCAATTTACGCAACTGGTTTGCAAATGTTATGAAAAAATTACAGCAATTATTCGATTAATCTACCGCTTAAATACCATTTATGATTGCCCAAGTTCCAAGTATCACTCTACCTTACGTAACCTTGTGTAACAGATAATAAATATATATATATATGTAATTTTCGAAACATTTAATTCGAGCATTTTTTATATGTAATATGTCAATTTGATATCTTTTCGAGTGGTGAAATATGATTTTTTTATACTATATTTTCTATCTGTCTGTGAAATGTTCGAGACTCGAATATTGTTGGTTCTGATCAATTAGCGATATATATATATATATATATATATATATATATATATATATATATATATATATATATAAGAAATAAACTTTGACTAATTTTTCTCTGCCTATTTTTGTCTTTCAACAAATTTCGTCTTTCAATTTCAAAAATTGTTAATGTATCACGCTTTTTTCCGTATAACAACTGACAGGAGAAATATAGTGTGAAGGCATGCCGTTCTCAATGCAAATCGAGTCATTGTCTTCCCAGAGTGAAGAAATGAAAATAATTAAATGTACAAAAATAATCACGTTTTATTCCACATAGCAGTGTATTCAAAGACAACAGATACTCCGCCGTCTATTTTCCGCCCGAAATTAAAACATTACACGAGTTAAAACGCAGTTACAGAAGAGATTTAACACGGAGTGAAGTCAACACCGTACTTTGTTCTTCATATTTGCACGCCTGAGTGGGAATCGAACCCAGAACCAATCGCATTTACTCACACACTGTCCCACTGCACCTCAAATTATACTGTATAACAAGTAAATTTCTGAAATCGAAGTCACAAATTAGAACACTGTACAGAAATACAAGTAGGTGCTAAAATGTAGCTATACAGGCTAACTCGAACGGGCCGAACAATGAAAACTTTGTCGACTAACTAATAAGCGGAACACCATTCGGAATCAAGTTGTTAGTTAGCATTATAATTTGCGGAACTCACTTCCACTGATTTTGGATACTAATGCTTATATACAAGCTCTATTATAATAAATAACGGTAGCACGTTGGGACCGTTATGGCATGATGGTACAGAACCTGTCTGTAAGCGCGATTGGTTGTAGATACAATTCTTGCGTTTGAAACCGATTGTATTTAAGTTATTTTAATTTTTTCAATCTGGTTAGACAAATCGCGGTGTTAAGTTTCGCCTCGTGACACACAGTGTCTTGAATTTGGGCGACAAATAAAAACGAGTGTCCACACACTAGATACTTTCTGATCATTCTGCTTGGCTGGACAAAGCGTGAAACTGAAAAGCATGTGAGGGTTGATTGTGTTTCACGCGTCCATACAACCAGTTACGTTACTAATAATCAAATGTCATTAGACTTTACAGTGGAAAAGTAGAGTAAGGAATAAACTTTGACTAATTTTTCGATGTCTATTTATGGACAAATTTCATCTTTCAATTTCAAAAATGATGTCAATCGAGCAAATCTATCATAGAGATATCTTAGACCTAACATTAGAAGGCAATACAACTAGTGTTGTGCTTTGATCATTATGAACGTATTTATATTCGGGCATCTAGAAAAAAAATTCAACTATCTATATATTTATCTAGTATATTGATTATCAATAAATACTTTGGACAAATATAAGTATATATATATATATATATATATATATATATATATATATATATATATATAAATTTAAATGCAATTTTTATTATAGTGTTATAAAAACTCAACTCAACGCCGTACTTTATCTTTTACCAGAGCGAGGAAGTGAAAATAATTTTAATATAATCACTCCCCCGAGTGTAGATCGAACCCACAACCGAGCGCGTTTACAGTCAGATGCTGTCCCACTGCGCCACCACTGGACCAAAGTAATATCAATTAAATTCATCTTGTTCGACAAAGTTGCTGACATTTACCAGTTAAAATATAAATCGCTACTATGTTCACAATTTATCTAAAATTTTAAAGCCCTTCATTTCACTTTCTTGTCTTATAATATTATAATATTTCGCCCCTTTCCCGTGGGGGAGAGACGTCGCGGGTTTATTATTTGATAATTGAATCCTTGATACGATTATGTATTATGATTGTAGCATTGAATTCTAATGGATCTATCTCCTGCCATTTTAAGTGACTCATTTCGCCTATTGAGGTCTCCTGTCTGATTTTAGAGGGGTAAAAGTATATATTTATTGTGGGTTCGATTTCCTATTTGGGGGTATCATTATATTTCTAAATATATAATAAATTATTTTACTCGTTCTGGTAAGACAGAGCGTGGCGTTCAGTTCCACATACACAATGTCTCCAACACTTGCTTTCTGTCTATGCGGGATAAATGTGTGAAGCTAAAAATAAAATATCTACATTCATAATATATAATATAACTTGTTCTATCTGGAGCTGGCGAGGGGTTTTAATGTGTATTTTAAGAGGGCACCTTAAACTTACACTTGTTAGGTCTCAGTCACCATTTCGCGCCCTTCCCTTTACAATGAAATGAGCCCAGCAACCATACAGAACTCAAGGAATGCTATAGTTTGTGCTTTCTGGTTTTAATATGCTTTTAGTAGCTTATATCTACGTACAATATACTATATTTTTTTCGCTTCGAGACGTTGAGCAATGAGTGGCGGAACTCAACGCCGCGTTCTCTCTTGCCAGAGTGTTCAAATGAAATTAATATTTATTTAACATTATACTGATGCCCTCACAGGAGCACGGGCATTAAATAATTTTAAACAATTTAATTTTATAGGAAACAAAAAAAATTTTTGAACTCATCGGAATTCGAACCCACGCCTTCTTGAAACTATCCAAATGATTGCTAATCTTTGTACCATACGCTTATCATAACTATTTAAACTCATGACTTAGCGGTCAGAACGCTTCGACGGTTTCAAAGAGGCGCGGTTTCGAATTCCTTTTATAAAAATATTTTATATTTTTTCTAAGATAGGCAGCTTGAGATCGGTCGTGGCGTAGTGGTACGGTGTCTGACTGTAAATGCGATCGGTTATGGGTTCGATATTGTAAAAGACAAAGTGTGGCGTTGAGTTCCACCACTCGCTATGTCATTCAGTGGAGAGCGAAGTACGGAGTGTCTTGACACTACTTTCTGTATACCCTGCTATGCGGGATATAAGCGCGAAGCTAAAAAAAGGGCAGTTTTTCTAATTCCTTATAGTTTGGTTTGTCTGTTAAGGTTTATCATGATAAAGATATATATCTTCATCATGTTCATCATCACCATCAAAATGAATTATAGCCCATACGGTGCAAGAATTTAAAAGATTCAAAACGAAAAAAAAAACAATTTTTAAGATCCTTTCAGTAGTTTTAGAGATTAGCGTGTACATATAAACAGACACCCATACAAACAGACAGACAAAATCTTAATAATCATTCAATTATATTTTATTGGTTATTTATATATAGAAAAGAAAGGATATATATTTGTTAGGAAGCGAATAACTATTTATTCATGTTCTCTAAGCCTCACGAACTTATTTGAAAATTGAAAATATTAATTCAATAAAAAAAATGAATTTGATATCTAAAACAAAGAATTTGTGGATTCGATTTCCATGACAAGACAAAGCGCGGCGTTGAGTTCCGCCACTTAACACGGAAAGCGGATTATGGCGTGTATTGAAACTAGGTACTTCCTGTTTACCCTGCTGTAGTAGTACTTTCGAAGCTAACGAATTCTGGTACAATACCTACATATTCATATATATACAAGTATATGCACAAATGCATATAATGCGTTTAATTCCGCTCCGACCGATGTTATTCCAATATAACTCACTGTGGGGCGCTACGGGTAGATAATTGATTTTTAATCACATTGAATCGTTCGATTAGAATATTACATTACGTTTCGCGTCCGGAGATGACGGTGCCGTACAACTGTGTGTAATTGGAATTTTAATAGTTATGCCATGGAAGAGGCAATGTGTGTTATTTAAAAAATCATTTTTGTATTATAACTAGTTAATGTCAGCTCCTTGGTTTGCGTGGAATTGAACTTTGATATGATTTTTTTTAGCTTCACGCTTTTATCCCGCATAGCAGGGTAGACAGATAGCTAGTGTCAACACACTCTGTACTTCGCTTCGCTCCACTGAATTCGAGACATTGCGTGTTGAGTAGTGAAAGTCAGTCCCCGAGTGGGAATCGAACCCACAACCGATCGCTTTTACAGTAAGACGCTGTCACAATGCATCACGACCGACCTATAATTTTATTTTATTCTAATTCTACGTACTTATATAGATATAATGATTGAGATTGAGATTCTAGGTTAGATATTTTTATATATCAATATATCGAAATAATTTAAAATATTAACTATTTACTAAGTTAAGTTAATGATTTCTTTAATCTAAAAATATTATTTATAAATCTTGCGACGATGAGCTTGTGCTTTACTCTTTATCCCACAGACTCTCCTATTTGGTCATATCTTACTAATTTTTCTCTTTACCTCTCAAAATCAAGCTGTCACCTTGAATAGCGGTGCTCAACGCCGTACTTTATAATATATTATACAATAATTCATCCGATTGAGAATCAAACTCACAACCAATTTCATTTATAATCAATCACCACTACGCCAGTATAACGATATGCCAAAATGGACATAGCGCATAAAACTTACATCAGTACTATTAAACGTATTTTTTTAAGAGGATGCGGTATGTCAAGATCATGATGACCGCAAACGTTTTATAGGCACGACCGATACGAGTCTCAGATGGAAAACTTTATGGCCCATCTACGTGTAGTTGCGTAACGCCGCCTCATAGTATGGCTGTATACTGCTTATATTTTGAGTAATAATAAAATTTACCTTTTCTTTTTAGCTGAGATGGGATAAGCAGAGAGAATCTAGTGTTAAGATGTGGCGTGTGACGTGGCGGAACACAACGCCGCGCGTTTTTCACGAGAACGGGGAGTCAATAATTTAAATGTAATAATTCTTTTTAAATGAAACTATTTTCAAGTTTAACTAAATGGATTAATCGTGTATGTTTTGATATTCGACAATACGTTTTTGAAAATCCGATGTTTCCGATGATCTACCAAGGAGTATTGCAAAGTGTCTACTGTATACAGTCCATTTTATTGTATTATTAACATACTTTCATTTAAAATATATAAAATCGCGTTAATCAAAGATTTTATTATAATAATAATTTTATCCTATCTTCTATATTGCTTCTGACAACCTATTAGCATAAAGAACTAAAAAAAATTTTAAAAATCACTTTGTCTATGCAAATTTATGGGAAGGGAATCTGTTTATAAACCATCTACAGCTAATTCCACCACTCAACGCGGTGGAAAGCGAATTACGGAGTGTTTTGACACTAGGTACTTTCTGTCTACCCTGCTATGCGGGATAAAAGCGTGAAGCTAAAAAAAGCTAGTCTCATGGCAGTAAAGGTGTTCCACGTGCTTTTATTTTTGGTGGCCATAAAATTATACTGCGTTTTTACTCGGCTAATAAATAAAAATGTTCCAAAGTACTTATTAATCCATTAAACTGAATATATATTGTGTTTTTATGTAATATTAGGGAGAAGCGTTCAAATATTACTACTGTTAAATATTACTACTGGTACTTACTGGTAGTAAACCTGGTTGCGGTGTTGGGTTCCGCCACTCACCACGCAAATTACCGGAAAATGGTTAATCGAATGACTATCTTGCTATTGAAGATAAAACTTAAGAGAAAATTAATCTACAAATATTTAATAAAACAGTATCAGACTCACCATAGTCTGTGGCTAAATAGCGGGTGTAAATAAAGAGCAAAAAATGTTTTTTTTTATGTAAAGGAAAGCCAGTAGCGGAAATAAATATTTAAAGTCAAAAAAAATTCTCATATTATTAATAAACTACTTTTGATATTGCAATTATGTACATGACGCTATTATATTATAGACTTTTATACATTTTATTACTTTATAAAGTAATAAAATGCTTATATATAAGAATTATAATTAAAGATAACCCAATGCGAGTCATGTTATATGAATATTTCGCCACTGATATGATCTGATGAAAACAATATAGACTTTAAGACCTTACTTTATTTTTTAGGAAATTTATATGTATAAAGAAAATATGTAAATGTATAAAGAAAAGGAAAAAGTAGATTAGAATAGAATAACTTGAAGGAGGTATTTGACAAAACATGGCAAATAGAGGAAGTCAATGTCACTTACCTTCACGCTTTTCATCCCGCATAGCAGGGAAGACAAAAAGTACCTAGTGTCAAGCCACTCCATACTTCGCTTTCCACTGAACTTGAGACATTGCGTGTTGAGTGGTGGAACTGAACGCCACACTTAGTCTTTATCAGCGCGAGGAAGTGAAAATAATTTAAATATAATCACTCCTCCGAGTGGGAATCGAACCCACACTTAAAAACCCACTTGTACTTGTACAAGAGTAATAATATGTAATTTCTCTGAAATAAAGGCTTGTATCAAATTAATAATATTTTTCCTATTAAATTGTTTAAATTTTTAACTGACTAATAAATTTATTACATTTATTAAGAGCTGATTTCTTCTTATTTGATTTCGTCATTCAACACGCAATGTCTTTATTCTAGACAGAAAGCAGTCACCGAAGAGTCTTGACACTAGGTTGTCTCTGACTACCCTGCTATAAATGATACGAACGCGGCAGTGCTAATTGGAATTAAACTTAAAATAGTCTCTGTGTTGGGCAACAAAATCATTTTAGCGACCTACTACAATTATATTAAACGATTTGTATTGTTACGTTTAAAATATATCTAAATATTTTCATAGTACGCTTTACGAAGTTTCAAAGTAATTAAAACTTACTTTTAATACATCTCAATTATTAGTTAGTCATAGAAAATGTAATGTTCAGACACTCCACACTCCATTTTTGTTTTTTTGCTTAGAGAAAATCGATTTACCGGATAAACTCTTTTCGGTAAGCATTCGTATATTCGAAAATTCGGATAATATAATGTAAAAAACAGTTATTTGGTGTCTACTGTAGAATGACATATGATATTAGTAAATTATATACAAAATAAAAATGAATTAAACTTACTAAAACAAACAAAGTTTTTTAAAAAATTAAAAGGAGATGATATTTTCTTAAATTATCTAAAATACTGCAATCTTAATTATTGTTATGGTTTATAGTCCAGATAATCGCGAATCCATATAATAAGAGGCCGGATAATCGAGTTTCTATTGGATTTTCGAGACACTGTACGTGTCAAAATGTCGTTTGGAAATGTGATATATACATGTATACACACACACACACATATATATATATATATATATATATATATATATATATATATATATATATATGTGTGTATTTGTAATACTAGTTTGATATATAATGTGAAAGGAAATTAGTAGCTGCATTTTTTCTAAACAAATAAATCAATTACTTATATACAAAAAAAACAAAGATAATACGTAAATAAATAAAGAAATGCCCCAAGCGAGAAGCAAACCGGCTACCACTTGGTTTATTTTAATGTACCATGGACTACACTTTTGTTTGAAAGCAATAAAATATATATGAAAAAAAGTCTTAACAGTCATAACCCATTCACATTTACATGAAGAAACTCTATTTACGTATCAATGCTATTTACGTATCGAAGATAATAGGCTATTATATACTATCTTAATGAATTTACGTGCGATTAAATTTACAACGAGTTTATAATTAAGTAAAAATATAAGAAATGAGATTTTTAATACACACAGCGTTTGCGCCCGAGGCCATGTTATACGTACGGGCGTTTTTTATCGTGTCTATGTATATAAAAATATACGCAGGTATGTATGTTTCGTTTCAACTAAATATGACATTAAAGACACTACGAAGTTGGCGGAAATTTGCAAGAGTTAGTGACATATCACTAAGAATCTTATCACTGGCATTTTGGGTGCATTTTATATAAGCAATAATCAAGTACTGCGTAGTACTGAAATCTACGATAAACTAAGGAAAAGAACAAAAAAGAGCCGCTCTTTATAACCTGCTTAAGTTAAGTAATTTCGAGTGGAAAGCAGTTAACGAAGTGTCTTGACACTAGGTCGTCTCTGACTACCCTGTTAAGCGAGATAAAGCGTGAAGCTGCTTGAACATTATATCAAAGACGCTTTACTTCTTAGCGGAAATATATGAGTTAGTGATATGTCACTAAGAATATTATCACCGCCAGTGTGTTGCAATATCAAATGTTTTGATGTTGTTAAATGTTTTGACACTAGGTTGTGTCTGCACTTTTTTATTTTAAGTTAAATTTTTTAGTGAAATAGTGATAGAATGTTTAAGGACTTGCTTATACTAAAATACTTTGAATTAAAATTAAACTATTTGATTTTGACAATAAATAATAAAAGGTAAATTTAACAATAAGTAAACTTAATTACGTCTCTTGAACGTTAAATTATTATTAGTTCATTTTAATTACTCTTATATTTAATTATTAAATAATTATATTAAAACTTTTTATAATTAAATTGATACTTTAAATAGCTGTCTATGGTTTATATAAGTTAATAGGTGTCTTTATTAAGTCTCGAAAGCAGTCAATAGAGTGTCTAGACACTAGGTTGTCTCTGACTACCTTGCTATGCGGGATAAAGCGTGAAGCTGCTTTATTTCACTCAGCGCTTCCTACAGTCACGTTGTCGGAAGTAAAACGCATAGTTTAGCGGTTGGAGCGCTTGGATGCATTCCAATAGGTGCGGATTCAAATCCTGCTATGTTCAAATATTTAAACGTTTTTTTTTAAATTATAAATACGCCATAACAACTTTAAATGAAAATCTAAGCAATAAGCACGTCTTTAAACACAACATTGCGACTTTTTCTTCATATCAACACAGTAGCTTATGATTCTCGCAAGCTTTCCAAGTCTTTAAAGAGAGCTTACAACGACAATGTAGGCATCGTAAAGAGAAAATAAATTTCAACTGCCCTACACTGGACCTGGTTTTAATGTGGTAACAACGCTTCAGTGCTTGCAACAAAGTCAGCGATTGTTGTTAACAGTAAACTTATGGCTTTCTATTAAATTAAATTTCTGATGTAGAGATGATACGATAAAAATGATAATATCGTAAGAATTTGCTTAGTGGTTGAGATATTTTTATCCTGAGACATGTTGGTGATAAAACACTGGGTTTTTTGCCTATTTTGAAAAGATGTAATACATTAGAAGATATAATTAGATTTCGCTGACTTGCTACTCTACATATCATGTATCTGTAATAAAAATTTATTAAGATAAAATATATATTAAAATTATTACAATATTTCATTCTTTATAAAGCGTTATTCCATACATAGGATTAGTGGGATGGATGTGAAAGGAGGTTTGGGCGGTTTCCAATTAGAGTGGGTTTGAATAATTTTTTTTTTCATGTTTTCCAATAAAACTATATGTTTTCTGTCCTTAGTACCCCCAGAAGCATGTTTCGCCAATTTTCGTTGGGAAGACTGTGGCAGAGCACCTGTAAGAGTATTATATTATTGGAAACCTGGATCTAGGTGTGAGGTTGGTGTGTGGCGGGGATGTTTGCCCAATATGAACATGTTCAATAATGAATATGAATGCGTATCCACTTGCATATTTAGCTCTAGAGCAGAAGCCAAAGACTATCACCATTTGAAAGACGACGAAATCATGGAAGATGCTACAACGTATGAGAATCTCACTGCCACAACAATGTCCGGTGCTGGGAATACCACTGGGTATGATGGTAATTTAACCACAGTAGGAGATACAGGAAATGGTACAGGTAGCTTAAATTCAACTGGTGCTAACCTAACAACCACACTGGTTCCTGCTGGATAGTAGAAATATATGTTATATCGTATAAATTTTGTATAATAAAATGTATAATTGAAATCAAATATTATTAATGTATATTACGTTTCAATATTTTTCAAAGGTTTTAGCGCGGCGTTGAGTTTCGCCACTCGAGAAGAAATGTCACGCAATTGCAACATGCAATTCAGCGGAAAGCGTGTCTTGACACTCGGTACTTCCAGTTTAAAATATCAGGATAAAAGCGTGAAGCAGAAACAAAACTTAGAAAGCTTTTAACAATTAAATTTTACATTTTAATGATATTACAGTAAATGTTATCGGCTATACTAGTATAATTCGTTTACAAACATATAACTGACCGGTTATATATAGTCAGAGAAGCTAGCGTTTTGATATTATGTTGCGCCCACAGTGTAGGTATTGCGGGCTGGATGGCGGGACATTGACAATAGCACAATGTTACAACTAACCGCATTTAAGGGCAGACGCTATCCCATTGCGTCAGGATACGCAGGATCAGCTTAAATTAACAGGCCGGCAGGATAAAGTTCTACTTTCCTAATAAATTCCTATAAATATTATGCGAGATAGATTAATATAGCAATTCGACGCTATCTCGCGCAGCCGGCAGAGATTTATGAACAGTACACATGTTGTATTGAAAAATATAGCCAGGTCGTCTACAAGTTAAAAAATACTTTTAATATAATCGCGTAGGTATACTGTAAATAGAAAATGGAGATTTTTTCACTTAGGCATTAGTTACTACGTTGTTTTGTTGTAGTAAGTATGCGCGCGACTTTGGGTGGAATTTAACATTTCACGACCTTTTTTAAAATTCTTAAATAAAAGTAAGCAAGCACACGAACAAAAATAGTGAAATATATATAAACACATATTCACAAACGTAAATACATATTCATTTACTAGAAAAGGGTCGTTCTACTATTACAACAGACACTCCATTTTTTTATTTATATAGATAGGCAAATAGGCACCAGAATTTATTTAATGTAGGTACATCATATATCCCGCTTTTTTATCCCGCATAGCAGGGTACTATGGCAGGGTATACTTAGTGTCAAAACATTCCGTCTTCACTTTCCACCGAATTCGAGACGTTATGTGTTAAGGGGCGGTACTCAACGCCGCGCTTTGACTCAACAGAGCGAGGAAATGAAAATAATTTAAATAGAAACATACCCTCGAGTGGGATGGAACTCACATCCGATCGCGTTTACAGCCAGACGCTGTCGCACTGCGCCACGACCGACCATATAAATGTACCAAACCCTAACTCTATCACCAAGTCACTAGATCAACAAAAGCAACGTTTTAAAATGTTAGATATATAAATAAAGGTATTTTATAAAACGCAAGATAAAAGTTTACACGTAGAAAGCTCACGTATGTAAAAGTAAGCGGAGTTTGAACAAGGTAGCATGATGTTTATGCTCACAGCGCTTTGCAGAATAAATATGCATGCCTTCTAATAGCTCATCTATTTTTCTACTACGTACCATTTTGAATATTTCAAATCTATGAATAAATAGTACAGTAAAAGCACGTCTAACTGTAAATCATTTCTATTCCCTCATTCTGGTAAGACGAAGCGTGTCGTTGAGTTACGCCACTCAACACACAAAGTTACGAATTCGACGGAAAGCGGAGTACGGAGTGTCTTGATACTGGATACTTCCTGTCTATGCTGCTATGCGGGATAAAAGCATGAAGCTAAAATATACTAATTTTTCCTATTCGTTTTTAAATCATTTAAGATGACAGAAATGGCTTTAAAATAACCTTTATAGTATTTCTAATGTGCTATTCTACTCTAAGGATTAGAGGAAATCTCTCTATAGAGATACTAACAATATAAATAAGCTGTAACAAACGTATAAGAATTTCGATGCAGCCTATTGTAGAACACATGGCTTATCGGTCAGCGGGCTCAGACGGATTCCAAGAAGCGCAGGTTCGAAACCCACTGAGTTCAAGTTTTGAGTTGTTTAAAAAAAATGTATACTAATATCAAAAGGATAAGGATTTTTATGAAAATTCATATTAATGGCAAGTCTACTCATTTTTTTTCAATTTTCGCTTATTTGTAGACAGTGCGTCCTCACCCTCTAAAATGACCATGGCTAAATTTATCTTATAAATATATTTTTTCTTATTCAATTAAGAACAATTTGTAACCGATATCATTGAATTCAGTAAAGCGAAAGCAAAAATCTTGTAGCTTTTGCATATATCCTACTTAGTTATGTTTCAAATTCCTTTATGAAGCGGAGAACGGAGTATCTTGCCACTGTTGACTAAAACCTCCCTGCATATCTCCTGTTATACAATAGTCCTGAGTGGCCTTAATTTTTAAATTCTTATATAATATACAATTTATTACTACTAAAAGTAAACTAAGGCTGGTTGTAGCGCCTCGGGATAGCGTCTGACAGTAACGTGATCAGTTGTGGGTTCGATTTCACTTGGGAGAATATTTTAATTTTAATTATTTTCATATCATCGCTCTGGTAACACAAACAGCGGTCGAGTTCCGCCATTCAACACACAATGTCTCGAATTTGGGGGAAAGTAGAGTACGGAGTGAATTGACAGTAAGTACTTCTTGTCTTTTCCTGTCGTCTATTCGTTGATCACTCACTCATATTATTATGTGAAGAAACTAAGCAAAACCAAACAAATTCTTCATTCTTTAAAATAAGCAGTCTAATGTAAATGATCTAGAATGAATTAAGTTCACGGTGTCACGCTTCGTTCCGCATACCGCAGAAGTCCCAGATAAAATAGTGTCAAGACGCTCCGCTTACAGTTTTCCGCTCGAAATCCAGATATTGCGTATTAAGTGGTGAAACTAAACGCTGCGCTTTATCTTACTGCAGCGAAGAAACGAAAATTAATTTTTAATATAATAATTTCGTCGAGTAGAAATCGAATCCACAACCAATCGAGTTTATAGAAAACAGTGCTCTACTGCACTACCTTGTGACCTTTAGATCTAAATTATAAAAATAAAAAAAGTATATAAGAAATTTTCTTAGTGCAAGTCCTTAAGGAAAATTCCTCATAGATCATTCCTCACTTTCGGCAGTTGTCCTCTTGATTTATTATTATTGTATTACACTATATCCCAACCAGTATATATAGATCCCTGAACATAAATCGCTAGTAGAAAGATTTTGAGTAACAGAGGTCTAAGTAAACTGGACACGTAGTATATCATATATATATCATATTGCGGAGTTAAGGTGTCTAGGGGACGTATGAGATGGGTTTGTAGGTTGTGTAGACTACAGCATGATCGTAAATCTTTCTCTTATTCTTTACTAAGGTTTATAAAAATAAAGTATGAAAAAAATTGGTACTATCACACCTTGTTATATATATACATATATATATATATATATATATATATATACATATATACATATATATATATATATATATATATATATATATATAAATATAAGAAAAAATTATAAAAAAACGTATAAAAAATTGAACGCAGTGGGATTTGAACCACGCCTCTTGTAAACTGTTCAAGCATACTAACCGCTAAGCTATGCGTTCTTCGAAGTTCTTATTTGTTAAAATTTATTTATTATGTTAGCAGCTATGTAGAGGGATTTTTAAAAAATTCTACTATCCAAAGATTATTTCTAAGAAATATTAAAATAAATAGCATTCTTGTCATGACATTATTACATCTTCTCATTGCGCTCAAATTTTTTTTTAATTTGAAGTGTGGAATGACAATCTAAAAATAGTAAAGTATTATCTATTGAAATTCTATATGAAAGTATTTTATATGAGAAATTATTTTTTTTGTTTATATACTTATACAAAAGCGTAATATACAGTCTTATTACCAGCACTCAGCTAAGCCAAGTTTAAAGCAGTGTTATGTTATAACTCTTCATAAAGTTCCGACCGATTGGCGCGTTGCGATCGGAAAGTTGGGCCGAAGTCCATTGCAGGTGCCTCCTGATAAATTAGGTGTTAAAGTTCTGGCGATGCTCGAAAACTTTAAAGCGATAAGCCTAGCAAAGTTTGTTAGATTCATTTTGTTATTAAAAATTTACGAGGCGTTTCTGCTGTGAACAGAATGCGCTATGATTACGGAAATTATAGAGTAAAATTGTATCAAAATGTCCATTTTGGTCATTTAATCAAGGGTTTCACAGATAATCTAATGTTAAGATATTGGGCATTGAGCGGCATAGCTTAACGCCGGGATTCTGTCTTACTAGAGTAAAGGTATGGGTGGGAATCGAACCCATAACCGCTTTTAGAATCAGAAGCTGCCACGTTTCTCAACGATAGAAATAGTTTAACTTACACATATTTAAGATGTACAAAAATCGTAATAGCCAAGGCTTTTATTAATAATATAATTGACACTTGATTTGACATATTTTAAATGAAACTATTTTAAACGGATTACTTATGTATATTTTGGTATTCAAAAATACATTTTTGGAAGTCTGACGTTTCGAACACTTTACAGTAGTTACCTGTGGGTAGACAGGCAGGCTGGCAGGTAGGCATTATATCTTGTATTGAACGGGTTTCTTTACAACATGCTACATATTTATATACCTGGTTCCATCTGCCGAATGTTTGACTGTACATAGCTTATGTTCATTAAGGGCCCGGTCGTTGCGAGTAAAGTAATTTATTCATAACTTCTGAGTTAAAAAGTTTGCTCGTTAGCTCCCGTCTCGACGCTTGCTTTGACAAGGTGTCAACTTAATAGCATTTTCGGAACTATAAACTGGGCTGTGAGTTTTAATATTTAATTAGTATCGCGTTGAAACGGCGCGTCGGTATGTACGGTTCTGTTTATCATAGATGTATGACAGCAATGTATGGATGTATCTCATGTTATAATAAATTAGTATAGAGATCACAGATTTTTACACATTTTAAATGATATCGATTAAAATAATTAGGTTTCACGAAATCCGATATTTCAAAGAATTTACAGTATTCTTGGATAAAAGTGACATATTTTGATTAAATATTGTATTATTTAATTAAAACATACAAATACCGTAAAGTGTAATTTGGTACTTCATATGTTTTCTTGACCTTGATCAGCTATAGTACAATATACCTAATATTGTCACTACGCAAAAATCAATGTTTCTAAAATGGCCATCAGAAATACACATATTTGATAATTTAAAAATAATAAAATATAATATTTTCTTGCAGATATTAAATTAATCTCTGATGAAGGAATGAGTTAAATATATATATATATGAATTTTTACTATCATAATTAAGACATATTTAAATTAACAAGATTTTTTTTAAATTAAATTTCTGCTCGTCATATACGATATGCACATAGCACACGATAAACCAAAATACATTATTACACACCAACTAGGACTCGAAGATAGTACACTACCAAATTTCGGAGCATCTTTCCGACTTACTAGACGAGAGATGGACGGGAGAATTTAAATCGATTAAGTATTATTGAGTTGAAACAAAGGGAGTATTGGAAACAATTCAGCAGACGCCACAAACGAGCCAAAACAAGGAATTCAATTGTACGCCCAATAATGTTCCAGCGAGATCGTTCAGGCATGCACGGCAGACTTGCGTTTGTTGCCACCTTTACGCATCTAGGAATAAGAGCTACACCAGAATTATACTCAGGGTGTGTGTGAGACGGTTGGCATAGCAAACATGGGCGCAGACAAACGACAATTTACTTTAGACGCTGTAGTAATGACAATATACTTGTTTGGATCGAACTCTTGGTCTTACTTTGAGTTACATTGTGTAGATGAATGGCTCTTTATATCTCAAATGCTATTAAAATCTGAGGCTCATCAATTGTGATAGTAGACTTCAAATATTATTTTGATAAAATATTTATTTTTCCATCGATTGACCATATTTTGATTATATTTGACTTCAAAATATATAAAAATAAATTATCAATTTTATAGAAATACATACAAATTGACACATAATTTAAAGCAATTTAAGAAAAAATTAATAAGATCTTTTGATTTTCGCGGTTTTTACACATTTTATATGAAATTATTTTAAACGGATTAATAACGTATATTTTGGTATTCGACTTTGGTATTCGTAAAGTGATCGATATTTAAGGTTTTCAAAAATGTATTTTCGAATACCAAAATATAAGCGATTAATCCGTTTAAAATAGTTTCATTTAAAATAAGAAAAAAGTTACATTCAAAACAATATAACTTCAGCTACACGCTCTATCATGTATATCAGGATAGACAGAAATAACTCAGTGTTAAGTCACTCCGTGGACTGCACTAAGATTGTGACGTTCCACACCGCGCATGTTGTTACCAGAATCGAGAACTTATAAATAAATTTGAAAAAAAAAATTATTTTAACATAAGTTAATTTAGACGGTATTGCCACAATATATTTGTTTCGATATATTTGTTTCGATATATTTGTTCCTATAAATAAAATTTTGTCAATAATTAAAATTACATTTTAAGACCCTTACAATTTATAATCTACTATTATAAAAAATGTTATACAGCTTCGTGGCGCAAAACGCTAAACGGAGTGTCTTGACACTGGGTTCTCTCTAACTATCTGGCTATGCGGATTATAGCTTAGAAGCTTTTAAATGGTCGTAGATTAGAGAACGGAGTAATTTATCATTAGGTATCTCTTTTATTCTTCATAAGGCAGAAAGTGCCCGAATTAGCAAACTATATATATATAAAAAGGATCACATCTGTACGAACTTACGTAGCGCATCTTATGGATAGCAATAACGTTGAGACTATTTACTTAAATGCTAATTTCCAACAAGCTATGTAATAGTTTCTCCTAGCGTTATATGCAATTCGATTTTATATGTTTTGAGATATTTCTTTGAAATAGTTACATTTTTTATTGATTTTTTTTATTTGACCGTCTAGTGACAAAGTGCGGTGTTGAGTTCCGCCACTCAACATGCAATTTTGATATCGGACGAAGACTAAAGAAGAGAGTGCTTTGATATTAGGTTGGACTACTTTGTAATTTGACAAAAATGTGAAGCTACAAAAAAAATACAAAATATTTTTTGATGTAGTATCTCGGTTATAATTATGAATTGAACTTAACGAATTCCTCTTTTGTATACTAAGGTGTTTGCATTATACATATTACAGATATAATTCCTAATACTTAAATAAATATATTTTTAAAATTTTAATTAATAATTGTTTTACTGGTATTTTTAAAATCCCTAATTTTTAAATAAAATATTGTCTCAAATTGGAATCGAATTCACACCTATTACGTCTGATTAATCTAACTAAACCGTAAGATATCTAAAAAAACACAACGATTTCAAAATAATCAGTTTATAATATCGGCATTAATGTCATGTCTGGTTTCATCACGGCCGACGTGCGATACGTTCATATTAACAAAGGGAAGGCAACCATGTGTGTAAGCACCAGCCAGTTCGAGTTAGCCGTTTGGTTATAAACTAAACATGTACTATGTAGGTTTAAATATTAACCTATGGCATCGATGGGAAATGGCTAAATAAACACAGTGATAGTCAGTTCGATTCTAGGTTGAAGTAAATTTAAATTATACTACATTTCGCTTGTGAGTTTGTTCACGTAAACCTTTATAAGTTCACGTGAACAAAGATTTTTACTATTTGAAATTGCAATAAATCTTTATAAATTTGTGCCTATTTGTTACTGTTTTGTTGTGAGGTTCAGTATATTTTTTGTGAAAGAATAACATACATACGTACATACAATTTCAAATTTTTTCATTTATATTATTAGTAGAAATTAAAAAAAAAATTATATTAAAAATATACATTGTTTTTTTTTTGGTTTCAATTATTGGAACATTACTTTTGTCTGCTGAGTTCATTGTACTTATTAAGGTAAAAGATTTTTTAAATTACTAGGTTGATAGATAATGGTAAGTATTATACTAAGGTTCCTATCTAAACTTTATTAAACGTAGAACGCATGGTTTAGTGGTCAGTTTGTTTGGACGGTATCTAAGAGGCGTGGGTCTGAATCCCGATGGGTTTATAGAGTCTAATATATCTTATAAAAATGTTTCGGATAATAACTAATGATGTTAATTTGAAATTGATATATGTACGCACGATTTTAATTTTTAATAATTAATTATTTTTGTTAAATTTATATTTTTAGTTTATGATAAATAGGTTATCAAATTTTCATTGTGATTTCCATTTTTCGAATATTATTTCGGATATTCAGAGACAACCAAGCGGCCAGAGCTTAAAACCGCGAATTGTTTTATCACAGCGGGGAAATCGAGTGGGAATCGAATCGAGTTTACTTTCACATTATAATATATAAATATGACGCTTATTATTATTTCTTAAACTACACCACAATGACGTCATATGCCACTTTTATAATATCAAAAAGATGTTAATCTTAAAAAATAAGGTTAAAATATTAAAAAAAAACACACCAATAATAACGAATCAGATATCGACCATGCAATTTACAATGCAGCGTCCGATCGTATACGCTCGGACGCGCATTTTCGCCTCCAGACAGAAGGGATATCTTGCTAATATAAATAAATTCTAGCTTAAAATAAAATATTAATGAAAATTCCACTTTATGTCAAAGAAATAGAGCTGTTTTTGTATAATTCACATTTTTATATGCCCGTTTAACAGGCACGGGGAAAGTTGGGGGCTAACATGCGTGAATAAAGCTGTATTATACGAATGTTCATGGTCAATGGCGATGTATGGGTTTAGTTTTTTTGTAATTTTCACGCACATTTCTTTTCTTTTGCAGGGATAGCGAGGTGTTGATAATAAATATATAAATATTTTAATATTATAAAGCGTTATTCCACACCTAGTATAAGAAAACATGTTTAGAAAACCATACAAATTATTGAACGTAGTGGCATTCGAACCCGTTCAACTAGGATGTACTTCTGTTTATATTTTTATATGTTTTTCTCTAAAAAGTATGTAAATATAAAAGAAATGAATCACTCTCTTTTCCAGCACACCAGAGAGAACCTAGTGTCAAGACACTTCACCTCATCATGCAGTGTGCACTGTAACCTTTTATTAAGTAACCTTTTATTGTCATTTAGTGCTTCTTTTATATGAATTGGTCCATAAACATAAAAATTATATTAATTTAAAATATTTAAAAAAACATTTAAAAAGACATAAAATTTGAATGCAGCGGGATTCAAAACCGCTCTTCTTAGATACCGTCCAAGCACTCTAACCGCTAAGCCATGCGTTCTACTACTTTGTAGAGAGATTTTTAGAAATTTCTACAGTCTATCCTGCTAGACGGGATAAAAAGCGTGAAGCTAAAAAAACACTTTCCATATAGGTGGTCTTAAGCATTAAGCAAAGTATCTCCAAGTAATAAAATTATGAACAACAAATTGTTTAAAGCGAATGTGTATTAATTCAAAGTAATCTATCGACCAATCTACGTCTTGACGCTCCCTACATTTTAATTAAGATGTTATAAAGAAAATAATTAATTAACTCCTCCAGGGTGAACTTGCTCAATAATATTCATTTTAATATACTATCTATATTTTGTTTACGGTACATTTCTGTGTTTTGTTTCATAAAATATTTAATTATCACCCCTTTAATGAATGGGATCGTGAGAATGGTTAGAGAGGTTCAGAGTGACAGCTTTGAATTCACGTAGATGTATTTTATATTGTTTAAATTTATATTTATAACGTTTTTTACTATATAACCATAGCCGTGGACTATATATGACAGTCAATACGTTCGTTGTGTATTCAGTTCATTCAGTTTTCATTCATTCACTTCGTCTTTCTTCACGTGATCGTTCTACGTTTTATTTGCCTAAAGGTAGATCTAAAGATACCCATAATAACTTTGTGTATGGGCAATGGGACAGCGTCTGACTGTAAACGCGATCGTTTGTGACTTCGATTACCACTCAGAAGAGTGATTATATTTAAATTATTTTTTACCTTCTCGCTCTGGTGAGACAAAGTGCCGCGTTGAGTCCCACCTCTCAACACTCAATGTCTCGAATTTGGTGAAAACGTGAAGCTAACACATCATCAGATACTTTAGGGGGTTGCGAGGCTTAACCTCCTACCACAAAATAACTGGAATACCCGCCTCTTACGGGACTCTACCCAGCAGCTAAGGGGAATTATATAATAACAAATGCGTACGGAGTACAATACTTATATTTATCATGTCTTCTTATCCATAAGGCGGTTGTAGCGCACTACGGTGTTAGTCTGTGAATGCAATTGAGATTGATATTGAATTTGGATTCGAATCCTGCTCGAGATATGATTAAATAATATATTGAAATTATGTGAACGCAGATTGAGGACGCAAGTCAACACACAATATCTAGATTTCGTGTGGCAAAACACTCAGCGCAGAGTATCTTGACACTATGTTGCCTTTGATTACCCTGCTGTGCGACATAAATATGAATTTTCCTATACAACATATAAACACGTATAAGACAGTATCTGCAAAGCTCACAAGCATACATACATATGAAGACAAAAGCTTTCGCAATGCAGCGGATATTGTATCATAAAAGCTTGCATGTAAACTGCGTAAACAACGGTGTTTGCGAAAAGAGATTGGCTGAGACAAATTCCCTTTATATGAAGATTGAGCGTAAATCGAGTGGGTTTTATTCTTTTCCGCTAAAGAAAAATGCGAGTTCCTTCGGGCGTGATATTTCCACTATTCGAAATATTGTATATTTAAATTGGTCTTTTGAATAGGTATTTAATATAAAAAGACAGTAATGTCAGTTTTATGGAAAACTAGCGTTGACTTGGATGATAGTTCTATGAATAACGGCATACAGGTTTAGTGGTTATTGTACTGGTTGGATAAACCGGAGGTAGTGAATTCGATACCCATCCTATTAACTGAACCAAGTTATGCACAGAATATGCTCCTTTAATTACTTAAAATATCATAAAATTATAAATATAGTCTATTCCAAAAATCTACTTCAAGCCGAAAGCATATTTTTTTATAGAAACAGGAGACAAACGAGTACAAGGACTACTTGATGGTAAGTGGTCACTTTCACCCATGGAAATGGACATCTACAACATTAGAGTTGTAGATGCGTTGCCGGTCTTGAGATGGAAGTGAAAGGAGATGAGGGAAAGGATGGGTGGGAATGGGGAATTTTTTTTTATCAGTAAAATTGTATTATAGTAATAACAACCTTCTCAACTGGCAACCATGGCTTGTTAAAATATCAAGTCATTACGGTTGCCCTAGAAAATATTCTGCTTTTTACAAATATATCACTTAGACTATACAACAATATGTTTTTCGGAATAATAATAATATTTTGAGCAATTACGCATATATACATACATATTATATTATTTATTACTCTTTAAAAATCGTACAGATGAAATATCTATTAGCATATTAAGCATTTTGATTTATGTTATTTTTGATTTTATCAATTTTTCACAATTATTTTAAAGGAATTTGTTAATATAGAGTTTTAAATGAAACTATTTAACCGGATTAACCAGATTAATCGCGTAGACTGACCAGTCCACCTGTGACCACGGACTGCTGTAAAGTGTTCGAAACGTCAGGTGTCCAAAATGTATTTACAAAACCAAAATATACGCGATTAATCCGGTTAAATAGTTTCATTTAAAATGTATAAAAATCGCGAAAATCAAAGATCTTATTAATATAGAGTTATATATATTGATCAATTTATAACTTAAATAGTAGCCAAATAAAGCGTAGCAACACTGTAAGAAAAATAAATAAGAAAATGGGAGTTTTTGGGAAAGAAAGTGGGTTGTCAGTAATAAATTGGCATTATTGCATATGTTATGTGTTTTGAGTAATAAATTGTAATTACTAGATTTGTATGAAGTGTTAAATTTACGGAGTACGGTAAATATTCCAATATATTAATATATATTGGAATATTTACCGTACTTTGTAATCAGAAATAACGTTAGTAACGGTGGAATTATCTCCGAAAGAGATTTGTGCCAATCTTAAACAATTTCTTTCTGAAAGAGATCTATGCCAACCCGTGATAATAAATAACAGGACATCAACAAATATTAAGTAAAACATAAAAATATAGAAAAATTCAAAACACGGCGTTAAGTCCGCCACTCAATGTCTTAATTTCAGGCGGAAAGCAGTCAACGGAGTGTCTTGACACTAGAATGTCCCTGATATGCGGTATGCAATAAAGCGTGAAGCTGTAGTATTATAATGTAAATCTAAATTAAGGAAGCAAACTGCTCTCTGTTGATTTGAAGTTCAATTTAATTCTTATATATTGTCTGTAGAATACTTAATAAAGAACAACGTAGAAGGCAATTTCTAGATGTGACTTGGATTATTGCTATTTAAAATACCTTTATCCTTTATCCTGTAGACCAGGGTAGTCAAAGACAAACCATTGTCCAAACATTCTTATGCTTTTCCGTGAGAATTCTAGATATTGTGTTAATTTATTTATTCATAATATTCTTTCTGTATTTATATAGATTTCTTACAGGCGTCACACGTCCCATTACATTAGATAGGCAATAGAAAACATGCCTAATCGAGCGCAACTAACGTGGACCGAAATAATATTAATAGCAATTTTGCAAAATGATAATACTTATTGATAAAATAGATTTTAGTCACGGCCATATTATGCTCATTATAGATTTATTATAATGTATTATCAAATAGATATACAAAAAATATTAATATAGGATTCTTCTTTTACAAGCTTTTATTTAACTTGCCGTGTTAGTTAGTTCATGTGTATGAAATCTTAATTTGGCCCACATCCCAGAGTCCTATTGAGCTGAAACTTGGGATATGACTTCGATTCGAATGACAATGAAAAATATATATAATCAATTTTGTTGTTTATCTAAAATGGCCGCCGCAAGAAAATGGTGAATTACAAATAATTATATTTATATATATATATATATATATATATATATATATATATATATATATATATATATATGTATATATATATTCAAGTCAACGAGTCTCTTGAAACTAGATTCTAATCCTGCTATTAAAAATTACATAGAATTTTGAAATTTCATAACTTCTTCCAGTTTCTCTATACTAAGTCCGAACCTTTCAAGTAGAATGCTGAGTAAATTTGATTTGTTGATTCAGTTTGCACTTTAATTCTTACAATTGGCCGACCTTAATGGACTATATAACCGTGTGCTAACAGACGTTACGCTTACAGTGCTTTGATATCTAATGTTAAACTAGTCACAGGTTCGAGTCCTGTGAAACTAATTTTTTTGAAAATCTATTTTTTTAAAACCCGAACGCCATACAATTCGTGGTCACAGATAGACGAAGTTGAAACAAAGTCTTCAAAAATATATTTTCGAATACCAAAATATATGCGATTAATCCATTTAAGATAGTTTCATTTAATATTATTTATTTAATATTATTTTATTCAAATTTAAATAATTTTAACTAGTATAGTCGCGTATATTTCGGTTATCGAAAGATTTTGATAAAACTCGAGTATTTTATAGGTCAACATAATATCTAAAACGAACGTCAAAACCAAAACAGTTGGAATATGGACAAAAGAATATCTATCCCTCTATTTGTTAAAGGATTGGAAAATACCAAAAAATATAGAGAAATATAGTAACAAATTCCCAAAAACTAACATTTAAATAATTTCTACGTGGCGTAGGTGCGTTCAGTTTGAATTACGCGCTTGAGTTCCAAGACAGGCGTTAAGATGAGAGATTACAACGGCGTGTCATATTTCATTTGGCCAGATTCATGACGACATGGTCCTATAGTGAATTATGATTGTTATATTATTGTATTAACAATATTGTTTTAAAGTTTTTTGTATAAATTTTAAAGTAAATATATATATATATATATATATATATATATATATATATATATATATATATATATATATATATTAATAATATTCGTATGTATAGCATTTTTTTATATTATTTGAGGCCGGTCGTTTCGCAGTGGGACAGCGTCTGACTGTAACGCGATCGATTGTGGGTTCGATCTCCGCTCGGGGGAGTGATTATATTTAAATTTTTTTCATTTCTTCACTCTGCTAAGACAAAGTGCGGCGTTGAGTTCCACCACTCAACACGCAATGTCTCGAATTCGGTGGAAAGCGAAATACGGAGTGTCTTGACACTAGGTACTTCCTGTCTACCCTACAACGCGGGATAAAAGCGTGAAGCTAAAAAAAAACAAAAAATAACTAAAAAAAAATTATATAAGGAAATCTTGCAATGCGTTTTGCTCTACTGCTATTTGGTAGATCTGTTTGTATACGTATTCCTACCAGATGGTAACAAAATGTACACTATGTAGGATGTACTATGTAGCATTCATATATAAATAGATATGTCCTTGATAACCTAGTGTCAAAACACTCCACTGAGTGCTTTCTAAGCCAAATCCAGAGATAGTTATAGATATAACGAGGGAAATATTGCGTATTGAGTAGCAAATATAACATTGCGTTTTGTAAAAATTTAGCTTTACGCTTGTATCCCACCATAGCAGAGCAGACAAGAAGTATCTAGTGTCAAGATACTCCGTACTCCACTTTCCGCCGAATTCCAGATATTGTGCTTAAAGTCAGACGGTATCCTACTAAAGGCTAAATAAAATAAAAATTGAAATAATCCCACGAGTGGGAATCGAACCCACAGCCAACCAATTAAATCCCACTGTACCTGGATAACCTCAATCTATGTACTATATATATATATATATATATATATATATATATATATATATATATATATATTTACATAATAACAATTGAAACTTGTGACGTCCTCAACTTTATCAGTTCTAATTAGAGACGAGATTGCAAGTTTAGTAGTAGCTAGTAGGTATTTCCGAAGTTCCACCAATATATGCAGGTTTATTAACGATGTTTGTGTTGGTAGTCTGAGATGAATGGCAACTCCAAATGTCTGTATATGACAATGGTATTAACATAGTCTAAAACTCGTTATAACTTTCGTTTTATATTTTATCTGTATAATATTTTTACTTAAAATGTTTATGTAGGTATATAATAACACTCTAATTTCTGATCTTATTTATTAATATTTCTGTTATATTTGTTAATATGTTTTTTTCTTCTATTCCTATATATTTTTGTTTTAGCTTCACGCCTTTATCCCGCATCTATATGTGAAGGTAGACAGAAAGTACCTAGTGTCTCCGTACTTCACTTTAACAGAGCGAGGAAGCGAAAATAATTTAAATATAATCTTTCCCCCGAGTGGGAATCAAACCCACAACCGGCTGCGTTTACAGTCAGACGCACACGACCGGCCTCATTCTGTTATATCTACATGTATTCGTTTTGCTGTTTTATTTAATTTTGCTCTTTAATTAAGAAAAATTAACATATAAAAATATTACTAGAAAAATAGAGCCCATAATAAAAATAAAATAACCAGATTTATTTTATATTGAAAGCATATATATTTTTACAGTTTCATGGTTATCTAGCATAGATGGGTTGCCTGAGAAAACCTAATCGTTAAAACTCCGCTGCGAAATGGGAATCGAACCCACAACCAATCACTTCTACAGCCAGACTACCTATCGACTCATTTAAATATCAAATAATCGTTATATAAAACGAACACACTGTATACTATCACATAACAATCAATAGTAAACTAAGTTAAACTAAATATATGGAACTCTCAAAGGCAGATCTAGACTTACGCCGTAGTAGAACGCCCGATTAAAACTTTCCCTTTGCCTGGATAGGATTAGTTTCTACGTCGAATTTAGGTATTATTTATGTTAATTTTTTTTTGATAACGTAAAACTAACCTATACTATTAATAAAAGAGAAGATTTTTCGTAGATTCTCTATGCTGGCGCCTGACTCTTTCCATTGTAAGAAAATTTGTTTTATTACTGCGTTCCGTCAGTCGTTCCGCCACACGCCTTGAACGATACACATATTTCGTTTTTTTTCACTCACCCGCGTTCATCTTTATATCATAAACTTAATTAGATTAATAATTTAAAATATTAATATTAATAAGCCATTGTTATAATTATTAATAAGCCATTCATTAATAAGCCATTGTTGAAAGCCACGTTGTAATCCGTTAGGTTTGAAAGATCTAAACAGCCAGCGAAGGTGACTGCGTTGATGATGTGTAATATTTAATTTTATTTAGTAGGTTTTGTGCATAAACGAACAGACCAACAGACAGCCAGACAAAAATCTACTGAGTGTTTTTTTAACGTCTATTATCGATATATTAACATTATTTTTTTTCTTACATATTTAATATACAGATTTTCTATCCTTTTATTATAAAAATAGATATGTACATAAATTTTCATAGTAAATATATATTTTTTTCTTTTAGCTTAACACTTTTATCTCACATCGCAGGGTAGAAAGAAAGTACCTAGTGTCAAGACACTCCGTAATTCACTTTCCAACGAATTCGAGACATTGTGTGTTGAGTGGTGTAACTCAACGCCGCACTTTGTTTTACCAGACCGAGAAAGTGAGAATAATTCAAATATAATCACTACCCTGAGTACGAATCGAACGTACAACCGATCGCATTTTCAGTCAGTCAGTTTGTTTTTCAAAGCATTTAATTTTTTTTCCAGCTTTTAAAATATAATCTATATTTATGGAAGATAGTAATATAAAGTAACTAAGTGTTAAATAAATACATAGCATTAACGCTACTAACGTACTGCACTAAGTTCAAAGAAAGTACTGATCAAACAGTGTGAGTTGCATCAGAACGTTTCAAAGGGTTCTTAAGCTAACATAATGCTAGAGAGGAACAATCCAAGTTAGGTCTCATACTTACTTACAAGTAGCGGACCATCTTCCACTGCAAAAATTTACAAGGAAATATTATATATTTAATATTCTTTATATATTTTTTTAATTTTATGATTATTTACTATATACTAGCTGTTCCTGTGACATTGTCATTTTTTTTAGATTTCCGATTTTATTCCGTATAGCAAGGTAGATAGGAAATACCTAGCGTCAAAACACTCCGTATTTTACTTTCCACTGAATTCGAGACATTCCGTGTTGAGTGGTGGAAATTAAAGTTCTATCGAAATCGGTTAAGCCGTTCCATGCATTGGCCGAAAGAAAAATTGAAAAAATCCATATGTACTGAATGTACATACGAGTATATATGCGTTTAGTATAAAGTGGCTATTTTAACATCACAAAAGGACAAATCCAATTTTATTTGTTAGTATAGATGAAACGTACATGAAACAAGCACATATATAAATATAAAATAACTGCCTTTATTTAAAAAAATCTACAAATATTATTTTGATATGGTAATTTATGAAAATTATCATAGAAATTTAAAATGTCCTGAGAGATAGAGTGTATATGGAGTCTGTTTAAAATCCTATCAACTATCTATCTCTGATAAGGCAAAGCGCGATGTGACCAAATGTCAGTTCTGCCACTCAACATGCAATGTCTCAAATTTGGCGGAAAGCGGAGTACAGAGTGTCTTGACACTAGGTACTTCCTATCTACTCTGCTATACGGGATAAAAGCGCGAAGCATCTATATATATATATATATATATATATATATATATATATATATATATATATTAATTATGAAAATAAAAATTAGTTTGACTACTAAAGATATACCGTATATTTCTATATATTTCTATAAATAAAAAAATATTTAATTAAAACATAATTACGTAAGCAAAACATTAGAACAAAATGCAATTATATAATACGTCGTTCATATCCCTCTAGCTGGAAGGGTAATTTTTACCGCTTATTATTTTAGCGAGAACAATGGTCCCGGTACAGTAATAGGCAGGTTCGTTGCAACCGCTAAACGGTTATCTTGGGCTGTAGGGTGTGTGTGGTACAAGATTTATTTTACATATTTTTATATGAAGTTTATATTTGTTTTTTTTTACCAAAAGATCTATTTGTAGGAGTTTCGTAAAGCTTAATTTAATATATGTAAATCGTACATGCATACAGAAACAGTTTCCTACAGGAACTATAGAAAATATTTTTTATAGATTTACGTCTTGTATAGTAGGGTCGGGTAGAACCAAGTCTTAAGACATTTCGTTGTCCGCTTTCCGCACAAATTCGAGATATTGAGTGCTGAGTGACGGAGCTTACAGCCGCCCATGGTCTTACCAGGGGAAAATTATTTAAGTAAATGTTGCGAGTTTTACTCCGGAAATTTCCCTGAGTACAAATCGATTCGATTGTCTTCAGGTATATCTTAAATATTCGAAAAAATATTATAATTTTAAAAAAGTAATTGCACTTAATACAAATCAAGTTCAAAACCATTGCGTACATTTGTTTTGTTCTTATAAAATAGTGTTTAGTATATTTTTTATTGCATTAGGAATTATTTTTGCATTTGCGACGTATTTTAAACATGATTTTTATATGTAAACAAAGTAACTTCACGCTTTATTCCGCATTGCTGTATAGTCAAAGACAACCTAGTGTCAAGACACTCCGTTAACTTTTCACCTAAAATCTAGATATTACATAGATTATTATTGTTATTTTATATGAATTTCGTACTTATATAATAAAATAAAAGAAACTCAAATATCCCATCACTTGTACCCTACAGTAATTGTTGCGCACCTCTGGCCCGGCTACTTTCCGCTTCCATTGTACAGTACGGCTCGGCAATCAAAGGTCATGCCTCATTGAATATTTACGAACAAACCGACGTTATTATTTGAACGATTACGTGACTTTCTTAATGCTTTTTACTTAAAAGCTATCTATAATTTTGCGAGTAATATTGTTTATATAGGTATTTTAGAGTATGAGAAAACTTAGTTTAATTTGGTTTATATATTAAAATATGCTTTTTTTTAGCTTCACTCTTTTATCCCGCATAGCAGGGTAGACAGAAAGTACCTAGTGTCAACACACTTCGTACTTCGCTTGCCACCAAATTCGAAACATTGCGTGTTGAGTGGTGGAACTCAACGCCGCTCTTTGTCTTTACCAGAGCGAGGAAGTGAAAATAATTTATATATAATCACTCCCCCGAGTGGGATTGAACCCTCTACCGATCGCATTTTTTTATATTTATTGTCGTTTATACGCTCTGGCAAGACAAAGTGCTGCGTTGAGTTCGTCACTTAACACGCAATGTTTCTATTTCGTAAAGTAGTCAACGAAGTGTTTTGACACTAGATTTTCTCCATGCTTTATCTGCTGTTTTTTTTTTCTATTTATTTGCATTTCACTCACTATGACTTTCTTCGTCCTCTTCATGTGACTTTGTATTGGGACATAATCTGACTGTACTTTGTCTAAAATACCATACTTAATAACTAAATGAAATATTACTTAAAATAACACGTTTTAGGTTTTTATAACTTAAACTATATCGGCCTATACCATAATGAAGAGAGAGAGAGAGAATAATTTAAGAGAGAGAATAATTTTTATAGTAAAAAAATCTATGAAAACTACTTACACGTCTGAGTAAATATTGATATATTTTCACCACTTTATATGAACCCTTAACCCTTTCATAAAGTTTCAGATGATCTGAGCGTTTGATCTGGAAATAAGTATTGAGATTTTAGCCGACTATAAAATTAATAAGCCGTATACATAAGTGAGTAAATTGGTTATAGATTCGAATTTAATTCAGGACAATAAAGTGTATGTCATTTATTCATAAATACGATGTACCAATTAATAACACTAACAAAAAAATATTTTTGTACTACAAAATTGAAGACTACGAAATATATGACACGTGGAAAATTAAAAAAATATGTAACATGCTATTATTATTTTAGCTTCACGCTTTTACCCCGTATAGCAGGGTATACAGAAAGTACCTAGTGTCAAGACACTCTATACTTCGCGTGCGGCCTTGAATTCGGCAGAAAGCGAAGTACGGAGTGCCTTGACACTAGTTGGTTTCTGTCTACCGCATAGCAGATGCGACAGAAGCGTGAAGCAAAAAATATAACAAAACATGCTATACTTAAGTCACGTGAGCAATATATATATTAAATGCCATATGTTCGGTATACTCATAATTTAGTTCTTGTAAAAATACCTATTATATATGAAGATAGATTTTAAACAGATAAATTACTCATATTCTGGTATTTGAATATGTAATTTTGAAAACCTAACGTTTCGAACACTTTACTGTAGTTCGTGGATACAGAAATGTCAGGTATGATTCTCAGCTTTTCCTAGAAAAAAAATTAAGCACTTACCTCGAGCTTTTTCTAGAAGAATAAATATAATAAACTTCCATTCTTCCATACAAACTTATATAATACTAATTAAAAAAAAAATTATTGACGTTTCTTGTATTGAGAATTTTGTACAAGCAGAACCACACTCGGCTGCGTCTTCAAACCAAACCTAATTTTAGTTCACGATTTCCTCCTTGGCAGACGCTTATTGCTACTCCTTTTCTATATGAATTTAAACTTTATTTATATGATAATAAGGTTAAATTTCAACTGTGTGTTATGAAAACTTAATTTTGTAAAGATTTGAACAAATAGTCGCATAACAGATGACATCCGAATGGGGTTAACAAAGTGGAATATTGTTTGTCGAGTTTTCGGGAAGAATTAAGTTAGTATACTAATAAACTATTATTGTTATTTTGTACATTGTAGATGCTATTGTAGGCGCAGTGGGAAGACTGACTGCAGCGTTGAGTTCCGCAATGCAATATGCAATATCTCGAATTTAGATGTAGAATGGAATGATTTGGCACTAAATATTTTTCTTATTACGCTACTACGCGAACTGAAAGTTATATATTTTTATATCATAATTTCAAAATATTGAAGTATTTGAATTTACTAAATCATTATATTTAAAAAGAGAGACAAAGTTACAATATATACGATAGCAACACTTTTGTCAAAAGAAATATTTTGAAAAGCGTAACTTAACGCTGCACTTCAAGATTAAATTAACAAAATATATTTTAAATATAAATCTTTATAGTTTGGTATCAACTAACTGGAACGCAAAATTAGATATATTTCAACAAAGGCATTCGTAAAAAATAAATCAAGTGGTAAATTGGACAAGAGTATAATAAAATATATTTCCGCAGATAATTTTGTTTGTTACGTTTGTACTGGATTAATTTAATAGAAGTTATTATTTAAACCAATTATTTTCTCGAAAAATTTACTTTTTCAGTTGATTTTCCAAAAAAAATAAAAGTTATCATACTCGTTTGGAATTAAATTATGAGAATCGAATAGTGTAATAAACAAAATAATCGAGTTAAGAAATTTTTTCTCGATTTTCCATTTTTTTCCTGTACACGCTTGTTACAGTATTACAATAACGTTAACATATTATACGTTATTTCTTTAAAAAATAACTAAAACTAAAACAGACAAAAGACGACCGGCCTGGTCGTGGCTTACTGTGACAGCGTCTAACTGTAAACGCGATCGGTTGTGGGTTCGGTCCCCACTCGGGTGAGTGGGGACCGAACCCGCTCTGGTAAAGACAAAGAGCGGCATTGAGTTCCACCCCTCAACACGCAATGTCTTGAATTCGATGGAAAGCGAAGTAAGGAATGTGTTGACACTAGGTACTTTCTGTCTACCCTGCTATGCGGGATAAAAGCGTGAAGCTTAAAAAAACAGACAAATGCCACCTCAGTCTACTTGTGTCTACTGCAAAGCGTTCAAAACTTTAGATTTCCAAATCGATCGAATCGATTTTGGGCCTAAAAAAACAGAGTGTCTTGACACTACGTTGTTTGTCACTACTCTGCTATATAGGATAAAGCGTGAAGAAACAGAATTTTTATTTTATATAAACATATTAACATAGTAATTTGAATGTACTTACAATGCATACGTCTCTCAAGTACAGACTGCAGTCCGTAGGTATTTATCGATCCGCAAGCGTTTCCTTCACGTTTGTTTGCGTTTCTAAGAGGCTGAGCAAATTGTGGTGAAAACTTAATCAATTGTATTTGATTTGCAATTGAAGTATTCGCCGTAACACGTTTCAGGTGTTTAGGAAAATAAAAATTCTTTACACATATATATTTTTATAGATCTAAATCTCTCTGACAGAGAGATCGAGAGGTCACTATATATTTCTCTTTTTTCCACCGAAATGCTGAGTATTAAATAAAAATATATTTTTACAGATACCCATATAAAAATCATTTTCTTTTAGTTGTCAATGTATACAAATAAACAAATTGGACTGCTTGTAATTTTAAAATAATAGATTTTTTAACTGTGCTCATATCTTTGTTTGTCTGTTTATATATTTATACCAGTTTAACAAGAATTTTGCAGGAATTTTCACTATTTTCAATGCTCTGGAACGACAGATCTTAGTCTAGACGAGAAATTTACAGGACATTCATTGGCAGATAGCTGATGTAATTATATTTATAGTAATAATTATAAAAAGATCAACAGGTTAAAACTCTCATGAATGGAAACGTAACAAAAAGTCAGAGTGATTTTTTATACATTTTGTAAAGAGCGTGTTGTAACTACTTACAAATTAGAACGATTAGAACATTCGAAACGGTGTGTCTTGACACTAAGTATTCCTCTTACACGTAAAATTTAAAACAAAAATCATCAAAAACGTTTAATTCTTAAAGGAATAATACCAAAAAAAACAATACATTAAATACTATCATAAAACAATTAAAAACACCTATTTATGAAATTACAAAACGAAATGGCAACTTCGTTAAGGAACCATTTGAAAGACCATATTTCTTGCGGGAATAAATTCCGTTTTTAATCAGGGAACTCCTTTACAAGCAACAATGAAAAACAAGATTGCACTCCTTTATACAGCTCTATCTTGTTAATTCAGTGGCTTAATTGAGTGTTCGAGATAAAGATACTCTCAAGCACGCCTCTGACTTTCAAATGAGCGTTGAAAGGAAAATGTTAATAGTAAAACTTATATATCATATACATACTCTATTTATTTCTATAAGTTTTTATTAGTTTTGCCGCTTCACGATTTATCCAGCATAACACGGTAGTAAGAAGGAATTTAGTGTCGAGACACTCTGTAGTCAACAGTCTTTGGAAAATTCACTTTGCTATCGATATTTCGTCTTAAATAGATGAACTGGATCTTGAGCGAAAAGGTTATATATATATATATATATATATATATATATATATATATATATATATATATATATATATATATATATATATATATATATATATATATATATATATATATATATATATATATATATATATATATATATATATATATATATATATATATATGATACCAACGACACTATGTTCATAGCAAGAGCCTGGTATTCTTGTCCATTAACTTATAAATTTATGATATTTTCATTAATAAATGATTTTATCTTCTATCTATTAAATATATTACGAACTTCCTTCCTGTCCTTTCTAACATAACATCCCACTAGTAGAAGAATATTATTCGACCTTAGATTTAACGACATTCCAGGAAGGTCACGTACATAAGGTCATCTAAGCTCGTATAATGAGATTGATGGTTGTATATGTATGTAAAGCAGATGAGGTACACTGCTGTTATACCACATTGCGGGGTAAATAGAAAGTACCTAGTGTCGAGACACTCCGTACTTCGTTTACCACCAAATTCGAGACATTACGTGTCGAGTGGTAAAACTCAACACCGCACTTTGTTTAATCAGAGCGAGAGAGCGATAAATGCAATCGGATGTGAGTTCGATTCCCACTTTGGGGAATGATTAAATTTAATTATTTTCATTTCATCGCTCTGGTAACATAAGAGAAACGCGGCGTTAAGTTTCGCCATTCAATGCACAATGTCTTGAATTTGGCAGAAAGCAGAGTACGGAGTGTCTTTACACTGGGTAGGTTCTGTTTTGCTGCTTTTTGCGGGATGAAGCGTGAAGCTGTATGAAAGAAAGAATATTTAATTTAGAGTGAAAACCTAAAACATGATGACTTTATTAATTCTCTCTCTGTAATTGGCTAAAAGCAGTCGGTTTGAGCCACAGTTAGTAATAAATATAACGTATTTTTCGATGGAAATCATCTTTGAAAATTGTAGAAAAATATTTTATATCTTATAATTTTACACTCTTTTAGAGGATAGAACTCAAAAGTAACGCATACAGTCGGACATTTTCCATACTATTATATTTTAATTTGTTAAACAAAAATATGTTAGTTGGTTGTGGATTTGATCCCCATTCAGTGGAACGATCTAAGTATATATCTTATCTAGTATAGTCTTGTCGCTGTTCTTGGAGGATAAACTGCGGCGTTTAGTTCCGCCACTTTCCATGTTAATGTAGAAAACGGTATGTCTTAACGTTAATTTATCCTTTTATATGGGATAAGCCTGAAGATAAAATAAAAATCAAATTCAAATTTAAATTTTGTTCTTTCTTCGTACAAAATAATACTAAATATAATAAACCGCCTTTACCATCGCTTGTTTAACTAAAACAATTTTAATGAAACAAAAACTCGCTTCTTGTATAAACTATGAAGTGCTTCAAAGTTTTATTATACCAAGACAGATAAGAGAATAGGAAAATTTTCTATAAAACACCGACCGACAATCTTTTCATTGGCTTTGAAAAACTGACATTAACAAAGTCGTTCAAAAAAATCTACCTGCATATATAATAATAGCAGGAATAATTTCTCCGCTCTGGTAAGAGAAACTTGAGTTCGCTACTTATAACGCACAGTGTCCCAATTTTGATAGGAAATCTTTTTAAGTACTTTCATACGATTTAATTATTTTGAATGAATTGTACTAATATATTTTTTGTTTTTAGCTTCACGCTTTCAACCCGCTTAGCAGGGTAAACGGGAAGTATCTAATGTTAAGACACTTCGTTTTTCAGATATTGCGTGTTGAGTACCAGAACTCAACTCCACTGTTTGTCTTACGAGAGCAAGCAAATGAAAATTATTATTATCTATAGAAATATAATCATTTTACCGAGTGAGAATCAAATCCACAACCGATCGTGTTTACAATCTGATGTCGTCACACTGCGCCACGACCGGCCTCAAGTCTGTATTATACCATTTTATGTAACGGCCATTTTGGATTCAGTATATAATTTCGGTATCTAAGATATTCTCTAAGTTTTTAAGTTTTTCATACACTAACTAGTGTTAGTTAGTCAGTTAGTGTATGCTTTTTTTTTAAGAAAGATTGAAAACAAGTACGTTATGCAGTTTGTCTCTAAGTGCAAGCGGCTTGGTTTTGGATTCGACAGACACCAGGAAGAATTTTATATATTACATATTATATATTATGTATTATATATTGTATATTGTATATTGTATATTGTATATTGTATATTGTATATTATATACTATATATTATATATTATATATTATATATTATATATTATAATATTGTTTCTCAACTTTTACACGACGAAGTCGGCTTAAATAAGTACCCCGTCCTGAGACCCTCAGGAAAAAAGGTACCTATTAGTGTGCGTTATTTATTTCCCCTGTATCCTAATTAAATTTCGATTAAGTTACTATTTTGGTTGTGGATTATATTCCAGTTGTCTGAAATATATTATATATTATATATTATATATTACATATTATATATTATGTATTATATATTATATATTATATATTATATATTATAATATTGCATTGTATTGTTTTTATATCAGGCTCTGTATTTTTACTCTGTTATAGATACTTAGTATTTTGCGTATATAGCAAAATTTTATAGGTCAAATGTATATATTATTATTAAAAAAGCACCTTCACACTTTATCCTACATGTAAAGGTATTCAGAGATAACCTAGTGTCATGACACTCCGTTGGCTATTTTCCGCTCGATGTTGAGATATGCGTGCTAAGGGGCGAATCCTTTGTATTACCAGAGCTAAAAAATGAAGATATATTTTAAATAATAGTAGAAAGTTGAAAATAAGCTCACGCCGGTCGTGGCGCAGTGGGATAGCGTCTGACTGAAAACGCGGGCAGTTGTGGGTTCGATTTCCTCCACCCGGGGGAATGATTATATTTGAATTATTTTCATTACCTCGTTTTGCCAAGACAAAACGCGGCGTTTGAATTCCGCCACTCAACACATATTGAATTCAGCAGAAAGCGAAGTACGAAGTGTCTTGACACTAGGTACATTATTCAAATTATTCTTAAGGCCGGTCGTGGAGCAGGTGTGACAGCGTCTGACAGTAAACGGGATCGGTCGTGGGTTCGTTTCTCACTCGGGGGAGTGATTATATTTAACTTATTTTCACTTCCTCGCTCAGGTAACGACAAAGAGTACAGAGCACAAGAAGTACGGAGTTTCTATGCGGGATAAAAGCGTGAAGCTAAAAAAAGGTCTTCAAAAAGACAGTCAAAAATATTTCGAGATATTGTGTGATGTAACTCAACGCCATATTTAACGACTAACAATCGAGGTATTAATCGAACCCACACCCAACCATATTTCGTAGACGCAATCCCACTGCGCCAAGCTGGTCTCAGACAATAAACAATTTCAGCTATACTAAAATATATAGAACAAAGCGAACGTCGACAATATGATAATAATATTTAAATGAAAAATTATAATTTAAATGCTAATGAGAATCACTGTGATATAGTACACCGCTGGGATTAGACCTTTTCGACTAAACCGAGCTGAGTTCTACATTTCATATTTTTGTGGGTTAGCAATCGTATATATTAAGCGTATACACCCTTATGGCACAGTGGACTAAACCTTGTGGTGGCAAGTTCACATTATTGTTAAGATTTTAAAGTTTTAATTAAACATTTTGCGGTTATTTGCATATGGAATATGATATTTAGTTTATACTAACTCACTCACTTTTGTATAAATTGACATATAGGTCGATACTAGGCTCTCTAACTGCTTAGCGTAACGGAGAAAACAGTTAGCTACTAAAAAAATAATTTAATTATTTAATTAAAGGCTTAGTTATATTAAGTTTATTGAAACCATTATAATCTGCAGACTTAAAAAAACTTTCAATAGAAATTTTCATTTTCAACGATGTAAAGTTAATAAAGCCTTAAACACAAATGATGCAAACTTTAAATTTATATAGTAACGGCCTAATATAGTCGCCACGTAATTTGTGACAAAACATTATAAAACTTTTTTCCGACAGTAATTTGTTTAAGTGTAACCACTATTGTACCCAAGGAACGAATTCATAACCCATTATACCACTATCCCACTGCGCCATGACAGCCATTTCATATTGCTTATTACGAAGTACCTACAGCGAACCGAGATTGTATTTTTTCTTAGATATTTAGCGTTTAATTCAAATTTACAACCGCCATTTCGTTCAGCAGATTCTATTTTATTCTGTAATTTATTCGGCGAGGTTATTATAATTGAAGTCATTAAATTCTCGGATATTATGGATAAAGATGGTTTATGGAGACACTGATAAGGTTAAAAGTTAACAAAGAAACGTTGGCCGCATTGTTATTATATTTGTTTTGTTCGTTTTGGAAATTTTGTTTACGTCCACATGTTTTCTATGAGGAAATTTATTTTGCAGTACCTCGGTGGTCTGGTAGAATTTTTATAGGAATATATATAATATACATATAGGCAGGGAGTATCAAAGGACTATTGTTCGTTTTTAACCTGAATATGACAGATTCTTAACGTGATTTGTGTGCTAAATAGGAATTGGTGATTTCATTCAGTTTTTTCTTTAATTAAAGGTTGGTCATGGCGGAGTGAGCAGTAGTACCTGACTGTAAATGCGGGTTGTGGAATTAATTCCCATTCGGGGGAGTGATTATATTTAAATTGTTTTAATTTCCTCGCTCTGGTAAGACAAAAAGCGGGTATAGTTCCACCATTCAACGCGCAATGTCTTGGATTCAGTGGAAAGCGAAGTACGGAGTGTCTTGACATTAGGTACTTTCTGTTTACCCTGCTATGCGGGATAAAAGCGTGAAGCTACACAAAGACACTAACATACATGAGAAAAATATTTATTTATCCAAATTTCATTGGACTAAGCCATCCTGTGAAGCCAGAGGCGTCACAACTGCATCCAGAGTTAGGCCTATATTTTAAACGCGTAAAATTTTTAAGAACAAAAACGTATGTTAGTAATTGACACAAAAACTACTGAACTGAACAAGATAAAACTTTGCAGTTATATAGTTTATTCATCAGAATAATGCATATGTCATAATATATAAAGATATATATAAATAATATTATAAGAAACTAGTTGTGATTCGCAACAATACATACATCGAATCCAATTGCTTGGGAATATCAAGAAATCAAAGGACATGCCAAGTTTTAGTTTTGTAAGTTCTGTCTAGAATGGACAACTTAAACTAAGCTATGTATATATATATATATATATATATATATATATATATATATATATATATAAACTCAGGCGAATACGGCCAATCAGTTACAGTATCTATATTCTTTTTGTATTCAATTCTCAGTATAAAATACTGCGATATAAGTAAAATTATTCTACTATACACGACAATCGTTAACAAAGTTTTTAATTACTTCAGCTGCAAATGTAATTGCGGGAAGAATGGCCGTGTTTTTCTTTAAATTTTATAATTTAATGCATTATAATTTGTTAAAATGATTTGTTGGTATAAGATTGTTTATATATGATTTTTTTTGTTGAAATTATTTTGGAATAATCAGTAACAATAATGTGATTGTTTATGGGTTTGATTTCTACTTAGGAGAATGCTATATTTTCCTAAGTATAAATCACGTGTTATCTCGCCTAGGAGGGTAGTCAGAGACAACCTAGTGTCAAGACACTCCGTTGACTGTTGCATGGTGAGTGGCGTATTAACGCAGCTATTTGTCGTATGAGAGAGGAGAAATTTAGGCAAAAAATAGTTATAATCATATCTCGAATGAGAATTGAATACACAACTGTCCCACTGCGCCATTATGTCCTTAATATTTTGGAAAATACAAGGAAAACTCACTCAATTACGATAAAATGTGTTAAAACAACGCCAGGTCTTAAAGAATAAATAAAGCAAACCTTATAAGGACAGATATGCCAACTTTTTAGACTATATAAAAACGCTTGTTTGAACAAAAAGATTAAACCAAAGAAAATTAATATTTTCATATTAATTCATTTAGCTTTCCCAAGGTATATAATATAGTGAATGGTAATCTTTTTAAAAAATAGGAATAAGAAACTTTAGCCCGGATCGAGCTTCATGTTGAGATATTTAATAAGTGAATTCACCGCCGAAACTCGAGGCCAGATAATTTACGTTTCACCCGTTTTTCATGTAAAAATTAACGCTGGATTTTTGGGTTTCCATTAACCGGTCTCGCCGGCATAAATAAACTCATAATAAAATGCCCTGGTCACTTTTAATCTCGATAACGAAAATTTTTACCTTCCCCTTTGAATATTTTGGTGGTTATTTGTTTTTTTTTTATGTTAAATTACCCATTAACGTCATCATGGTGTACGTAAGAAGTTTATACATGTATGGATTGTACATTTACTCATATTAATACACTATGGTTATGTATTCGATTTTTGAAATGAAGGGTGTTAACATATGAGAAATATCTTAGATTCTTCTAGTTAGACTGTGCGGCGTTGTGTTCCGCTTGTAACCTTTAAAATAAGCAGAAAATACTTTAGTTACTATTTTACTTTTTAATACTTTTATATATATATATATATATATATATATATATATATATTAGATGGCTGCTTAAAATATTGAACAGATCTATTCTATATTATATACTAACGTTTTCAATAGCAAAACTTACAGCAGGCACTGTAATGAAAATCTCTTTAAATCCGCGTAAAAAGGCATGCCATTAGCCAAAATATTCAGAGAAACCTGTTACACTAAAATGAATTTTACTACCATGAAATAAAGTCTTAAATCAGTAGTACACTGTTTGGTTTAAATAAAAAAACCGTGTATAACCCCTATTGTTGCAAAAAAGTATATAGCGACTTGATTGAGTTTTTGTTAAATTAATTGAAAAATTTATGTATACAAAACTAATTTGTTAACAGCACTTACAATTTGTACGTATAAATGAAGCTTTAGTTGGTCGGTTTATATGAAAAAATCTACTAATTCTAACTACTTCTATGAAATGTAATTTTTTTCAGGATTTACGCTAGCAAGTAGTCAGACAAATCCTAATGATAAGGGTTGAAACACTTTGTATTGAGTGGAGGAAATCACCGCTTCATTGTGTGATGGAATTGTAGTGGGATTCAAACTCACAACCGTCGCGTTTCCAGTCAAACGCAAACCCACTGCGCCACTAAACCTTTTCATCTAGTAACGAAGCAAGGCAATCTGCTATCCATGTGAAATTAAAAAAAAACTAAGCAACATATGGAATATAAAACGTCAACATAAACAACAAACACTCAACTTCTACCAAAAATTGGTTTAAATTAACACATTAGCCCCAAAATTCCTTACATCTCAATCCACAATCTCGATCAAATATTAAATCCGGCCAACATTATGTTTGCGTTCCGGTAACAAAACACACGCTAGTTAACACTGGCCGAGTTGACGATTAAAAGGGTCCGGTATACGAATCTAATATCACAACAAAGGGTGCCGACCGAGTAGGAATAATAACGGAAAAGGCCCATTTCCTATTAGGGCGAGGCAAATTTTGAGTGTTCTAATTTACATGTTAACACGGATAGTCTCCGTAATATAATAATTGAATATTCAAGTTTTTGTTTCGTTCGTTTCCCGTTAAAGTAATCTCTTGTGTAGGATTGAAATCCGTTGAGGATTTTGTAATGGAATGGAATTGAAGGTAGAAATAAATCCAGATAATTTTTTCAATTAAAAAACAATATTTTCTAAGCCTAAGAAAGGCTGAAAAAAGGCCAATGCTTCATTAATGTCTTTGGCGTTCATATTTGAAAATAATATAAACATTATAGAAAACCCAAAGTTCATCACTTTAATATTAAGTGTACTTGAGTACTATTTTTGAAAATTAAACACTTGATCAAAAATAAGCTACACACTTTATCTCACATGGCAGGCTCAAAAAGATACTAGTATTAAGACACAAATGTTAACCGATTTTCGGTGAATTCGAATTATGTACGTGTATTAAGTGGCGGAACTCAACGCTGCACTTCGTCTTGAATAATCCATATCCATCCATCAACGCTGCACTTCGTCTTGAATAGCTTGAATAATCCAGTTAAATAGTTGCATTTTAACTATATAAATGCAACGGTCGTGGCGTAGTTGTGCTGGGTTATGGATTCTATTACCACTGGAGGGAATGATTATATTTTAAATATTTTAATTTCTTCGCTCTGGTGAGACAAAGCGTGGCGTAGAGTTTCGCCTCTCAATATAAAATATCTCGACTCAAACGAAAATCTCGACGGAAAGTGGAGTACGGAGTGTCTTGACCCAAGTTACTTCTACTCTGCTAGGCGGAATAGAAGCGTAAGCGTAGAAGCGTTTATTTTGCCCTACATAATAAGCACTATATAGCATAAATGTGTTACAGAAAATTATTCATTTAAACAGCCTTCCACTGTTCTAATATTGTTTTCAAAATCTGAAAGTTTCGTGAATGAAATTTTGCCTTGACATTTGTTTTTTACCTTTGTTCATTCTAACAATAATGAAATAAACACAATAAAAATAGCCAAACACACAATAATAATAAAACAAACACAACCTATCGAATTTTGACGAAAAGCGGAGAAAAGCGTATTTAGACTAACTAAAACTAACCATGGAGCTAATATTTACTTAATATTAACAAAATTAACTTAAACTCCATAAATTTAAAATGTCATAATTTATATACAATATACAATAGCTAAGAAATTTAAAACCTTTTAAGTTCTCAATGAAATATTTTCTTCTTACTAAGAAATAGAAACTATTTTCTAAGTACATATAGTTATTCTGTAAGTGGGTCGTGTCCAATACAGGGTGCGCGATAAATCATTACACAGCTTGCGTTCGAACTCGCTAATTCGAACTATTCTGGGAACATTAGAGTGCTGTATATACAGCGGTATTGCTGTGACAATTTAAAATTATTAGTTATATTTTGGATAAAATGCGATGGAACAGCGTTTGATTGTAAATGTGATAAGGTGTGGGTTTGGTTCCCACTCGAAGTATATAATAAATTTAATTATTTTAATTTCTTCCTTTAGATAAGATATTCTTATCAACAAAATTTTATTTTTCGGTATCGAATTTCTTTAGATTTTTCATGATGATTTCATGATTTATATAGTAAAGTAGGCACTAAGGAAGTAACAAAGTCTATGTTTTGAATCTTACGCCTAAACGCCAGGTAATTATGTATAAAATATATTTTAAATGGTATCATTCTAAGATATGCAAAACATATTGAATTCTGTATGTCGGTATAAAATTTTTATAATAGAAATTACAATGTTATTTCCTACTTTGTAACATTTCAACAATATAAATTAGCAGCTTCATGCTTTTTCTCGCATAATAAGAATTCAGTAAGAGCATAATGTCCAGACATCGAGATATTGCATAATCATTGTAATATGAGTGGCGGAGCTCAACGCCGAGTTTCAGTTAATCCGTATGGGACAATACATTTCACTCTAAAAATGGGATCGAGATTATAAGTTTTGACGAAGAACGCATGGCTTAGCGGTCAGCGCGCTTGAACGGTTTCCAAGAGGCGTGGGTTTGAAACCCACTGCGTTTAAATTTTTATATGTTTTTTAAAAACGTTTATACATTTTTTAAATAAAGCCTATTATTAATAAGACATTTTTAACTAAAATTTTACTTTATTTTAATGTATACAAAATAATATGTTTCTACTTTTTAAAGCTTATAACAGTATCTGCTATAGTAAACCCATACTGTACGTACGTATACTAGTATACCATACTTTGATAAATTATCGCGCACCTTGTGTTCGACTAGCCTTAGCTCTTTTTATTGTGCCACGAATGCCTCGGCTTTGACTTCGTGTTTATGGCTTACAAGATTAATTTCCTATATATTTTACTAGAATACCATACGATGTTACCTGTGTTTCGTTATTTTAAAATTTTATTTGCACACTAAGGATAACCTAACATTTTTAAAAGTACTCAGCGGAATTCGAAGTCGCGCCTCTTGAATCCTGTCCAAGCTTTCTGACTAACAAGCCATGCGATCTTTACGCATGATGTTGTAGATAAATGTTTCTTGACTTAGTCTATATTTGAATATATAATTGATATATTTAAGCATTCACTAATATAACATTTTTAAACCGTCTACTGTGATATTTAGTTACAGTTTTGAAAATTTCTAATTGCGGTTCGGTTTACACTCGTTTAATATATATATATATATATATATATTACATTTTTACTACTTTAACGACAAAATTCTTTTATTGTACTGTCTTATATCAGACTGTATATATATTCTTATATACTTGAGTCAAAATGTGAAAAGGAAATATAAAGAGGCCTTTATCCCGAAAATAGCGTATTATTGAAGGCAATTTTATAAAAAGCGGGAAGAAAAAGGGCTATGAATGATAGCAATAAATATATATTTGTAATTTATTTATAACTCTTCCGTTAATGACATACTTTTCGAAGGTGGTTGAATTTTAGTATGTAAGCAATCGTGGCGCAGTCTGACTGTATGCGCGATTGGTTGTGGGTTCAATTTATACTCGGTAAATAATCAAATTAAAAAAAAATCTGAATTTTTCATATCTAGCAGAAAGCAAAATACAGAGTGTCTTGACACTAGGTTGTCTCTGATATATCCCTATGTCAGAGCACTAAAGTAACGTACGCTAGGCAGAAATTGAAATAGTTGTGACGAGGGTCATAAAATTCACGTAAAAGATGTTGAGAGGGACAAGAGGGACAACAAATTCCAGGCATCTCTCGCAGACCAACCTAACACAGACAAAGACCTGTATACAGCCTCACGACCTACATACATAGCTTCACAGTTTAATCAGGCACAGCAGGATAGACAGAAAGGACTTAGTGTCAAGACACTCCGAACTCCGCTTTCCGCCGAATTTAAAACATTGAGTGCTGACTGACGGACCTTATCTGACTCATACAACATAAAAAATATAAATTTGTAGTCGAGAAAAAAAAACACATATATATATATATATATATATATATATATATATATATATATATATATATATCTCTCGGAAATCCGAATATATATATATATATATATATATATATATATATATATATATATTCGGATTTCCGAGAATTATATTACATTCTAATGACGCTGACAGACAAATCGCTGTCGCCATATTTTCTATAGTATCACTCATGTCATCTTGAGTTCGTTAAAGCCCATTCACACTATCATTATAGCCGATGTTTCATCACAGTAACGTGATAATTATTTATTTTCTATGACAGTGTCAATAATGAAATAGTAATATAATTAAATTAAGTATCCTTGAATTCAATTCAATTAAAATTTTAAATTTTAAATTGACTATTATTAATTAATTAATTATTAATTATTAATTAACCATTAAAAATTAATTTAATTTAACCATTTTTAATTTTAAATTCAAAATTTAAATTATAAGTATACCAGTTATATATTTAAAACTGACCTAAATTAGTCCACTTAGTATCATAATAGAATAAAATGCGATTTGATTTTTAAAAAAAACCGAACAAAATATAGACATTTAATTGCTAAATACATACATTTTAAGTAATACAATTTTCAAAGCTTTCTGATTTTAAAATATACATGGTGTTCTTAGATTATGTATGCTACATAATCTAAGAACACCATGTATATATGTATGTATGTATGTATGTATGTGTGAAGCGTTGAAACATCGAACACGATAACATAAGAGTAAAGTCAGTTTTGCTCTGAAAATCGTATACAAATCGAATATCGTCCGCTTTTCCTACAAATATGGCCAATAAAATAAAATCTGACGCTGTGTTTTTGGAATTATGAGGGAATATTCAATATGAATGGACGGTGAGAGCTTTGAAACTACTTTTAGGTGCTTCAGATGTTTTATTCTTATTTTATATTAGCGTGCCCGCGGTTTCGTTCGTTTTATAATTTCAAAATAACACTTATTTTCTTATTACCTCAACTATCAGTGAAAATCTTATTATATTAGGTCTAAGCAATTCTATAGAGTTGGATGAAACAGGCAGACTGACAGACAAAATTTTATTTTGGTATTCATCATATATATATATATATATATATATATATATATATATATATATATATATATATATATATGTATATATATATGTATATATATATATATATATATATATATATATATATAAAGTGAAAAATAGTTTGTTTTATATATTACAAACAAACAGTCTAGTTTATTTACTTTTAAAGATTTATTTAAATAGCTATTTTATATGAAATACATATTTTCATATATAGAAATAAAGTGTCATCAAGTAAGAATACTTATATAATCAAATAAACATAAGCAAATAGTAAATCAATTTTAGATTTTAATATCTTGATTGTAACTATTGTTTAGCTAACAAGCAAACAAACCCTTAAATAAGAAAAATAAAAACGTTTATATACTTTCATACACATTTCGCAAAACAGGCCAGACATTAAATACATAGTGTTAAGACATTCCGTACTTCGCTTTCCGCCGAATTTGAGACATTCCGTGTGAGTGGCGGAACTCAACTGAACTTTGTCTTTCCAGAGCGAGGAAGTGAGAATAATTTAAATATAATCACTCCACTAAGTGGGAAGCAAACCCACAACCAATCGCGTTTACAGTCAGACACTGCGCCACGACCGACGTCAACAAGAAACGGCCAAACATAAAAAAGCATTATATTATTTAAATTTCAAAATTAACATAGTGATTACTCACTACTTTATTTTTGGTAATCAAAATTCACTTTAACAATACTATTAATATCTCACAGTAATTTAGATATATACTAGGAAATTTTAATAATTTTTGGATACGACGTCGACCCAAATAAAGTTCTTGGATCTTAAGAGGGAGTTTACTTAGCCGTTGTCTCTGTTAGTACAAGCCCAGACTTGTCTTTTGTTTAAATATCTATGGCATTAATTTAAGTTTGGTATAACAGAAGCGACTAGTTTATCAAAAATAGCTTGCTCAGGCGAGTTTTTGTATGCAATTTCTTATTTTTTTTAAATCTTTTTAAAGAAAAATTCTTAAAATTCTCCTTTAAATATCGCTGAAGTGTGTTTGGAACTATTAATTAAGAAATTATAACGACAAAAGGGACAGCGTCTGATTGTACATTCGATTGACAGTGGGTTAGTGTACCTAAATAGGTATACTATATACACTCCATATTTAAAAATTACTTTATTTTTATAGTTTAGTCCCATTTCTCTGCTCTGGTAAGACTTTACGCGGCGTTGTATTGGTTATTCAAGTCGCAATATCTAGATTATTGGCGAGAAACGTAAACGAAAATTGACACTCGGTTGTGCTTGACAACCCAAATGGTATTTCTCAGCGATACAATAAAAGAAAATAAAGGGATGAAATAAAAGAAATAGATAAAATAAAAAAACTTAACTAAATAGTATTTTGCTTTATTGTTTGCAATTTTGAATACCTTCCTAATCCCAAATATAAATTAGCAAATTATTATAAAATTTATATATTTAAAAAACATATAAAAAATTGAACGCAGCGAAATTCGAACCGGCGCGTCTTGGAAATCGTCTAAGCGCTCTGAGCGCTAAGCCATGTGGTTAACAAGTTGTAACAAAACGTACAAGAATTTCTATACAGCCGATAGTAGAACGCATTTTTATATGTTTTTTAAAAATGTTTTCTAATCCTAAGTTTAGAGAAAAACTTTTTTTTTAGACAGAATGTACCTAGTGTCAAGACACTCCGTACTTCGCTCTTCACCGAAGTCGAGACATTGTATGTTGAGTGATGGAACTCAACCCGCATTTTATTTTACCAGAGCGAGGAAATGAAAATAATTTAAAAGTAATCACTCCCCCGACTGGGGATTGAACCACATGCGATCGAGTTTACAGACAGACGCTGTCAAACTGCGCCACGACCGGCCTAAACACTTTAAAATAAAAATAATAAAATATTAATATATTTTTTCAATAAAAATAACATTGTCGAAACAATTTCAACTTCAACAAGTTACTACAACTACTTCCACAAAAAGCGTAACCTGCATAGCTTTTAACTGGAGCCCAGTAACCCAATTTGGTTGGGCACACCGCCAATGATTGGTCTCCAGAGATTCACTTCCCAAACTGCCTTTCTGCGAACACGTCTTTATCATGGTACTGTACCTTGGATTGCGTTTGAAATATTTTACTTTAGTTAACTAATGGTTTTTATAATATGAATTTAGTATATAGGAAGTAATAGATATTTAAATAATCGACTCGTATATGACCAGAATTTTTTATTTTTAGTATCATTTTTTTTTGTATTTGTTGTATTCTACGTTTCCTGAAACTGGAGACCCGTGTTACATGGCGTAACTCAACGCCGTGCTTTGTCCTACCAAAGCGCGGCAATAAAAATATTTTTATCAGCCATTCTCTATTCAATGCTAGATAAAGACCTCTCAAAAAGAGTAATAAATAAAAAAAAACATTTTTGAAAAAACGTATAAAAATTTGAACGCAGCGGGATTCTAACCCGCGCCTCTTGGATACCGTCCAAATTATACGTTTTTTCAAAAATGTTTTTCTAATCCTAAGTGTAGAATAACACTTTAAAAATAGTAAATAGTAATAAATAAAATAATTTAAGTAAATTTCTCTTAAATTCTCATTAATGGGAATCAAACCCACAACCAATCGATAAATACAGCCAGGTGACATAATACTGTGCCACAATGTGCATTTATTATATATATATATAAACTTTTCCTACATCGATATATAAATACCATAATAATGTTATAATAGTTAAGCAATATAATATACAACGCAACCGATCGTGTTTAAAGTCAGACGCTGTCCCACTGCGCCACGACCGCCTTACGTTTCTACGTTATATCTAAAAATCCCATACATTCCAATGACCATACCAGCAAGCTATTCTAGTAACTTTTCGATTCAAGTACCCACATATGAATATATAGATATATATTTGTTGTTGACAAACTGAATTGACTGTGCATAGTTGAAATAAAAAGTTGTCTACTACGTATATAGTTTTCATATATTTTTCGAAATATATACGTACATATGAAAAAAATTAGAGTTTCTTGTGTACATTTTTTTAGGAATTTATATTATTTCTTTGAATTTATTTGATCTAGATTAAAAGCATGTAACTAGCTTCTTATTTACTATTTTCCAAAGTATTATTCTACACTTTAAAAAAATTCAAAAATGTTAACTGTTTTCTTATTTTGAATAAAATTATCTAATTTGAAATTTATTTATTTTTGTGAAACACCCTGTAATACATAAAATGCATTTTCCCGCTTTTTATTTATTTCATTTTTTGCGTGAAATCACGACATTGCGTGTGGAGTGGCGAACGTGCTTTGTCTTGCCAAAGCGGAAAGGTGACAATATATTTAAAATATATTCATTTCCCTAGTCGAAATCGAACCCACAACCAATCTGACCTATGATTATACATATACTTGTAGTGTAGTGCTAAAGATGTAATCCAAATTTCAGCTTAATCGGATAATATAAATTGACACGGCAAGTTAAATAAACCTTCATAAGCAATACGAAGTTTAAAACCGACAAAGAATTGTATAGTAATTTACATGCATTCATTGACTTAGTTATTGACGTGTGAATGTATGGAGTTATTTATCCATCCTCATATGCCTTTAATTTATGCTATTCAAAAACTTTTGTACTAATAATTATGTTATTATTATGAAAATTTGAACGCAGTATGATTCGAACTCACACCGTTCGGAAACCGTCCAAGCGTTCAGATTACTAAGCTATATGTTTTAAATCCAGCTACTATATCTTAAATTATTTTCTTATACTAAGTGTAAAATAATACTTTAAGAATGATAAAATATAATCGATATAGATAATATAACGTTAAAGCACTCTGTTTTCTAACTTTGTATTGGATAAAAAGAGAATTTAATAATTTTCGATACCAATTGACAAATATTATGGAGATTAAATACATATTTTTTAGAACTTTACTCTCTACTCTCTTTATAATACGGTAAATGGGTCCATCCATTCCGTCGCAAGAAGCGAATCTTAACCGAGCTTTCTCTTAGCAAAGCGGAGAAATGATAATAAACTAAATATCATACTCCCAAAGTGGGGATCGAACCCCCAATCATCATAACAGTCTGACTCTCTCCCATTGCGCCATGCAGGCTTTCAAATCAAAATATCGACGCAACTATCAAAGTCTTAAGAAATGGACGGTCATCCTCAAATGAATACGTTTAGCCGATATTAAAAAAAAACACTATCGGTTTTGAAAAGCATTATGTTTATTAAAGTTTATCTTGATAAGGGTTGCCTTAATAAACTATTGTAGGGTGCCAGGTAGCCTTTCGCCTTTATAAAATTGTGAATAGATTTTTTTGGTGCCTAAAATTTTGTATTAAGTCTTAATTTTGCTTCGTAATATTCCTCATATTTTATATAATTTTAGAGAACGAACCTAATAATACTATACACAACAATAATATCACATATGTCAACTGAGCAATGATGGTGTTAATTTGTCTATAGGTGGATTAACACGTGAAATCTTTCGAGCCTTTTTTTTTGAAAATTATGCAAACGGACGGGTATAAAATTTGGCACATTTATAATTTAAATGTGAACGAGAACAAAAAGTCAACATTTTTATTATTGTAATGTCATGCATTCTATTTTGGATATATGTCTTAGAGACTGATCTTGACACAGTGGAATATACTTTGACATTACAAGTGGTTATGGGTTAGGGAATCACTCAGGGTAATGATTATATTTAAATTATTTTCATTTCCTCGCTCTGGTAAGACAAAACGAGGCTATGAAGTCTGCCATTCAACTCATGGTGTTTAGATTTTTTTTCATTTTTTTATAGAAAAATGAGCGCAAACAAGCAGAAGACCTTCGCCCTTGGACATCCACAATATTAGAGTTGAAGATGCGTTGCCGGCCTTGGGATGAAAATGAAAGGAGATGAGTGAAAGGATTGGTGGGAATAGGGGAAGCAGGCTTACATAAAATTGAACTGGAACACGTCATCAGATATTTGGCAGATCGTTTTTGTCATGGTAGGGGTAGCGAGCCAGTCGGAGGCCTAACCAACCTCCAACCCCCAAATTACTATATACCCACCTGATACGGGACGTTACCCAGCAGCGGAGGGGAATTGTAACCTCCCCACAGGGAAGATGTACACGTAAAAATATTTTATCAAAAGTGACATAAACGTTGCTATGGCTACATGTATTTTACGTGCTAACGAGGCCTTCATTTCAATAAAGTTTTCTAGCAATCCGCTTTTTTATTCAAACAAAAAAAAACAAACCACTTCCATCACTTGTATTCGTATATCAAAACGTATCTATTTGTGAAATTCTTGACAGAGTTACGTAAATACGGATTCAGTTTGCGGAAGAGACGTTTTAATCTAAAAGTTCAGTTTTATTACGACGATAATAACAACGTTTAATTTAAAGTTGACTGTAAGGGAGATAAACAATATTTTTTTCTTTAGGCAAGAAAAGAGATTTTATAAAAAAAAATTGTGTTATGATACTCGTTTTTACACTCAACGGCAATTTTTGAAGACATTGCGTGTCGGGTTGCGGAACTCAATGCCGTGCCTTACCTAAATGGACCCGACTAAAAAAATAATATCCAAAGTGGCAATCAAACACACAACAACGCTCCTTTTTATAGATATTACGTGTCGAGTTGCGGAACTTAACGCCGTGTCTTATCTTTGTCGACCTGTCTATATAATATAGTGTATCAACTGGGAAACAAACCCACAACCATAATGCTTATGATGAAGCACTCTTCGCGATGTCATTTTATAGCAGACAAACAATATGAAACTAACTTAAATGTAAAATCACTTAAAGTAAGAAACTGTAATTAACAGGATTCAACAGGATAATAGCAAGGTATAAAGAAAGTTCCACAAAGTTATCTCGACCGGAGTAACTCGGCTTGAGGATATCCCATACATAAAAATAAAGTTTTAAGTTATGAACTTTTGCGTTTGTATCAAAGTGGTTATTTGTGGCTGCGGAACAGTAAAGAGATCAATCAGATTTAAAAATGGTGCGTATTTTTGTGCAAGTCTATTATTATGTTTTGCTTTATTATGGGCTCAAGTTTCAATATGGGGAATTATTAAATTAAATTGATTTTCATATTTTTCTCCGGTAAGTCAAAACGCGGCGTTAAGTTACGTCGCTCAATATAAGTGAAGTAATAAAGCTCTGTAAGAAAAAAAATTAATTTGCTTCTCTGTGGTACAGATGGAAGGTAATTGGCTATAATAGTAAATTCGATTCTTGTTCGGAAGAATATGTACAATTAAACATAATAATATTATTTATATTATGGCAGGTATATACATCGATAAATATTGTTGTCTTTTCTAACAAGGGAAAACTGGGCACTGGGCTTAGGAATCCATGAAAAGCAGAGGCTTATTATACCAATAACATATATTAAAGATAAGAAAATTGTATTAAAATTAGATGGGTATTTTGTTCTAAATAATTAAATAATATATGTATTAAAAAAATCATTTAATTACAAAATAATCATAATAATTCTTCAGTTCGTGTAATAAAAAGTTGTCGTTTATTTATTTAGTTTTTTCCTAAAATGTAACAGAAATATGAAACTGCATATATAGGTAGGTACGGAGTGTACACTACACATTCAACGTTACTTCAGTTTAGCTAAAAATATCGGCTGTTCGTTTTACTTTGCGTTGTTTTCTCTCAAACTGTGGAATAGGAAACGAAATTAAAAAAAAGCCTTTTAAAATTCGAAATTTATTTAGTCATTGCAATAGTGTCGGGCTGAGAGCTCGCCAACTCGATACACGATCAATTCGTGGTTCCATTCGAATTACTCCTTTGATTCCATTTTGCAACGCTCACAGGCTTAACTGTTACGTTTTTGGTTTTTAATTAATAATAGAAGCGGCCTGCGGACAGCGTTTGTTAGTGACAGTATCACGCAAAAAGTTTCCATTTGAGCGAGTGTCGTTTAAATAAAAGTAATTCAATTTTATGGCGTCGAACTTCGATGGTGGACAATTGGACTGATGGCTGCCAAATTGCTTAATGCTGTTAACGGCATAATTGACCTGTGTATGTATACTCAATGGTAACTCTATTATGCATTTCCGTTTAATTGGCAGAGGCCGATTCCGTAAGGTTAAGCTAGCTCGGCTCCAATATAGCTGTAAGCATATTTCCAATCAAGCTACAAAGGTTTCGAGAAATACATCCTCTCTTCGAGTTAATAAAATGCGTTGGTAAATTCTGTTAGAGCAAAAATGCCTTAGTATGTGCTTGGTGAAAGCAGTCGAATTCGGACTTTATGGACGTGAGCAGGAAAGTTAAGTTTCATTTAATCGGTGCCCTCGTTAGGCTCTTTGCGGGGGATATTAAGAAAACAGGATCGTACCGTCTAGTGGGGAACAGTGGCGTATAAATAACGTTGCACAATATACTTGAGTTAAATCAAGGAGTATTGTTGGCCCCTCCACGTTGGCTGTATGGCGTACGACCGCTGATTTTTTATTTGATATCTCAATAAGCCGTGTTTGGCCCTGAACGAGTTTGGTACCATATTTTTATTTTTCTTCTTGGCGATTCGTCTGATCGTTTTGATTTATAATTTTATTTGCTTTGTTAGGGTGGGTTAGTTGTTAGTTTAGTTTATTATTCAATACATGTGTGGGTATTTATTTTATATATTGTATGTGGAATCGATTGACGATGTATAAAAATATATGCTTTTAACAATAAATAATTCACTAAACATTTTATAAAAAAGAAATGCTTGAGTAAATTTTATATAAAAAAACAATGCTATTTTTTTATAGCTACGCTCTTTATCTCTTATAGCAGGGTAGTCAAAAAAATCTACTGTTACAATATGCTTTTATCTCGCCTAGCAGGATAGGCAGGAAATATATAGTGTCAAGACAGTCCATACTCCGCTTTCCATCGAGACATTGCATGTTAAGTGGCGGATCTCAACTCTGCGTTTAATTATTTACCAGAGCAAGTAAATGAAAATAATTGAATTTGATCATTACCCGAGTGCGAATCGATCCCACAACCGATCGTGCTTTCAGTTAGGCGTTATCCCGCTATGCCACGACCGGCCGGATGTTTGTCATTATATAAAAGCGACCTTATCACTATTTTTTGAGGCAGGTCGTGGCGCAGTGTGGCAGCGCTTGACGGTAAAGGGATCGTTTGTGGGTTTGATCTCCATTCAGGGGAGTGATTATATTTAAACATTTTTTTCACGTCCTCACGTCCTGATAAATAAATAAATAAGTTATAAGACATAACAAGGGATGCAAAAAAAAACGAAAAAACAAAACTAAAATAAAAGAAATTAAATAATCATATATAAAATATTATATAAACACATATAGAAAAGAATATATATAATGATATATATATATATATATATTTACATACACACACATTTACATAGATATATAAATTAAATATAATCATAATGCTTCTCCGGATGAGGATCAAATTTGCTTCCACACTATTCGCTTCCATACCTGATGACCTGAAGCCTAAATACTACTATTATTTAGTACTAAGCTTTCCGCTTAGTAGGGTAGACAGAAAATACCTAGTGTCAAGGTACTTCATACTCCGCTTTCCACCAAATTATAGACATTGCGAATTTAGGGGTGAAACTCAACGCCGCACTTGGTCTTTTACCAGAGCGAGCGAGCGAATAATTTAAATATTGATTATATACTCTCCCGAGTGGGGATCGAACCCACAACCGATCGCGTTTACAGTCAGTCGCTGTCCCACTGCGCTACGATCAGCCACAAATCCATTATCACATTTAAGTATCGGTAAATAGAACTAGACATCCCGCATAGAGTATTAAGAGACAACCAAGTGTCAAGACACTCCGTTGAGTGCTTTCTTCCCCCTGAAATCAAGACATTGCGTGTTTTGTGGAGAGCTCAATGCCGCGCTTTATATACCAGAACGGAGAAATGATCATTCAGTGGGAATCGAACCCACGACCCAGTCGCGTTTACAGTAAAACGACGGCTTCAGATATCTATATATCTGTATGAAAATATTTTGAATTAACACATTTTTTTATATTAATGAATACATATTTTACACATTTAAAAATAATATAAGCCTTTGCTATTGTTCTCTATACTTTTGCTTTACATACCTATCAATAAATAGATTATTAAAAAATTTACTTATATATTATCAAAAATATATTTTTATTCCCGTACTAAAATAAATCTATCTTAAAATCAGTTACCACAGATATATTTCTAAATTACCAAGTTATCATTTTATAATTACACACATATATGAAAAAGCAAATTAACCCTATAACCTTTCTACTAAACCAATAAGACCCCATTTGGTTGAAAAACAAAAAAAAATAAAATAAACCTTTATCTGTCAGTATTAAACGAATTTGCCGGGCCCTTTAAAAGCCGGGTGAAAAATTAAATGTAATTCTTTTGTACAATTGAATTTAGAAAATTTTTATTTGAAATAAAGGTGTTAAAAGCGAATCACAGTAATAAATCATGAGGGTTGTAACTCATCGCTTAAATGAAAATATAACAAACGTATTTCAAATATGCTAAATGTAAATAATAAATAAAATTTGCAAGGATTGTTAAATAATTTAATGTCAAGACACTCCGTTCGCTGTCTAAATTCGAGACATTACACCGTTATCAGTAAGTAAAGAAAATAAATGTAGTAATTTGTCTTACCACAATTGATTCCTTGATTATCTATTTCAATATAACGTTATGCAGAAAATAGTTACGTATTAATTTATTTTTTAATTTCCAGCTCTAGCAGTCGCGGCGTTAACTTCCACCACTTAACACTGAATGTTTAGAATTCGTGTGAAAATTGATAAACGGAGTGACTTTAAGCTGTAAGTAATATATAAATTTACATTCTTTAATTTACTATAAAGTAAATTACTCCAGGCGATTTATCTTAAAGACCCGATACAAGAAAGCTCTCCCATTCACCTATCACTCAGCAGTGTGGTATCATTAGAGTTGGCAATACTACATTTAAGTTAATTAAAAGTTACACAGCGACTTGCATAGTGCTTTCCTATTAAGTCTACCTATTTAAGGTTTTTTAGGTTTCTTTGGGATTTTGTTTTTTGTCTAGCGTTCAAATTCGATATATTGTGTGCTGTGAAACTTAACGCCGCAATGAGAACCGCGTTTTGTGTTACCAAAGCGGAGCAGAGAAAACAACTTAAGTATTTAAATAATATTATTCGTTTAAATAGCATTGAACTCATAATCAATCACGTTACGAAAGAGGAAAGAGGAGTGAGTGTCGTGACACTAATAGACCAATACCGTTTTATTTTTGCTTACAACTAAATGTACACATTACAAAAATATTATAAGAGAAGATAAAAATATTACATATGACGACTTTTTACATTTTTCTATTTATAACACTCCAATTACAGGTTAACTATATATTATTTTTATTTATTCCGTTTTCAACGTTACAGATTTTCAAAGTACCGACGTACGTACGAAAATATATTTGTATTTTTTTTAAAAAAACGTAAAAATGTTTCACGTTTGGAAAAATTCTAAAATCGATCCCTACTTGGTTGGATATTAAATTCCTCATAGCGTTATATCTGTAGCGTCGTGAGCCGTCGCAGATTTCATATTGCTCACCGGCTCAACAAAATTTCCTAAACGAAAGCATTTTGATCTACAATTTATAAAAATTTGGTCATTTTTAATACTAACATATGTCGGAAGCTAGTCTTGTAGTGATTTATGGGCGAATATTCAAATATCGTTTTAATATTTATAGGATTTTTAACGTTTAAGATCTTATATATTATATAGTTTTTGAACTGAATTTTTCTTTATCGACGTATGAAGAAAAATTTGTAGCAATGTAAAAAAATTGTAACGTTTCGTTACGCGCCATATTTATTTTAAAAGGTGGAGCTCGCAATGATTAAAATCCTATTTAAATACATGTAGAGTGATTGTTTAATTTTTGCTTAAAATTTATCTGATTTAACATTCTTTTATTAACTTCTGTAAAATTTTAAATAGTGGATTAATTTTTAAAATAAAATAGTTTTACTAGTAGTACGTACACTAAAACATACATTTCTTGTTCTTCTGAACCTCTAGAATATCTTTAGAAATGCAAGAATGTAAAAAATGTAAAGAATAAAGAAGCTAGTGTCGAAATCCAGACAGAATTATTGATAGTATTTCATGGGGAGTGACAGAACTAGACCCAAATTGTTCTGATATTTGATGATATCTTTTCATTATTATATTCCATTATATTAGCACGACACAAGTGCGCCTATACGATATCTAAATATCCATTCGCCGCTCTTAAGTGTCGGAGCTTAACGCCGCGCATTGTCTTAATAACAAAATAAATATAGTCTGTTTTATTGTTATCCGTGTAACTGCTAAATGATACGTCGTTAGATTCGTCTTTAATTGGAAATTCGTCTTTAATTAGGGTTTAAATCTTTTTAATTATTTGCTTCATCTATTAAATAGGCGTATTCGGCTACATGCCTTGTTTGTGTCTTAAGACTCTCCGTTCTCTCCGTTCACACACACACACGTACATTAAAAATACTAGCATTCCACATTAAAAATAGAAAGATATAAACACATGAGATGTGAATGTGGGTCGTCGAATCGTACATTAGTCGCCGAAACCGTTAACAACATATGTATATCACGAACTTTTTCAGAATTCCTGTTCCTTTTTTCATACCTCTTTTGAACGCTGTGACAGGCTGCTAATGGAACTCACTCAAGTGATTCGCTTTCTTCCACGATACGAAAAATGAAATAGCGTTTGTGTTGTTCTTTTGTTAGATGTACTTACTGTTGTTACATTTCTCAGCGCTTAATCGAGAACGACTTGACTGGCTGTGAACGATTTTCGACTTTGCGACATTGTTATACAGGTGGTTTTTAATCGTATTTACGCGTTTGTCATAAGTCAATGTGTTGGTAAAGTATATAATGTTAGTTTTAGTTATTCCTAATAAAATGTTGATCGATTAAGCGATATGAGAATGGATTGTAAAACGTATAGAGACGTATTGTAAGCTCAGTGTAGTCAGAACTATCTTTTTTTTTAGCTTCACGCTTTTAACCCGCATAGTAGTATATAGAAAGTACTTAATTTCAAGACACTCCGTACTTCGCTTTCCAACGAATTCGAGACATTGCGCTGTTGAGTGGTGCAACTCAACGCCGCACTTTGTCGTCACCAGAGCGTGGAAGTGTAAATAATTTAAATATAATCACTCCCCTGAGTGGAAGTCGAACCCACATCCGATTGTGTTTACAGTCAGACTCTGTCCCACTGCGCCACGACCGGAAAGAACCAGAAATATATGGATTTTTTGAAATTTTATAACATAAATATTAATACAGGTTGTTTCGACAAAGGTTTTATTATTGAGATTACTATAATTTTTTTTTAATTAGATGAAAACTAAGGACGGATATGCTCAAAATGCACGAATTTAAATGTAGAGAAGTAATTAAATAAACCGTTGCTATCTAAGTCCTTGAAGCGCAGTGGAAAAGCATCTGATTGTAACGACGGTTGTATATTTGATTCCTACTCAGAGTATATAAAGGAAGAATAAATATTAATATTAATATATTTATAACAATGAGGCCGGTCGTGGCGCTGTGTGACAGCGTCTGGTTGTAAACGCGACTGTTATGTTATGTTTGATTTCCGTTCGAGGTAAAGAAGATATTTAAATTATTTTCATTTCTTCACTTTGATAAAGTTCGGCGTTCAGTTCCACCACCCTCTACCATGCTATGCAGGTTAAAAGCGTGAAGTGATATACATATATACATATATATATATATATATATATATATATATATATATATATATATATATATATATATATATATATATATATATATGATTATATGTATGTAGGACACTCGTATAACTCTAGAACTAACATTAACAGTTATAAAAAGCTGTTTGCTAAACCCCGAGCTTTGTGACTACAAAGTTAGGTAACACCACAACTCTCATAACTTCTTACCACTTCAAACGAATGTTTTTTTTTTCTATACATTTTTTTATACATATATTAGTGACTAAGTCCTATTCAGATATTATAAATAAAAAAAAGATTTTACTATTTTTAAAATGTTATTTCACATTTTGGATAAGGAGAAAAATTTTGATTTTCGCGATTTTTACATATTTAAAATGAAACTACTTTAAGCGAATTAGTCGCGTATACTTAAATATTCGAAGGGACTACTGTAAAGTGTTCAAAACGTCAAGTTTCCAAAATATGTATTTTCAAATACCAAAACATACGCGATTAATCAGTTTAAAATAGGTTAAAAATAATATACTTAAAAATTATAGGATGTGTATGAAATTTATTATTTACATATATAATAAATTAACAAAATAATTGTTACACAGACTACTATTTCTTCGAGTTTTATACCGTTAAACGTAACAACATAGTATAAAGGGAAAAACACGTTGCTATGGTAACGTGTATTATTGACCACTAAACCATACGTTCTTATCCAGTTATATCAAAAAAAAATGTAAAGAGATTTCTTCCGACTGAAATCAAACCATTGCGTGTTAAACGGTGAACTCAACGCCGTGCTTTATCTTACCAGATCTAGAAAATGAGAATCATTTTTAAATATAACCATTCCTCCAAGTGGGAGTTGAAATTATAATCGATGGTTAAAATTCATCATGAGAATACCGTAATGTTGCTACTTTTTATATTTTATTTATGATACTATTTCTAAGCGCAAAATGCACAAAACCCAAGTAGCTTGGTACGTAAGTTTTTAAATATTTCCCCGCCCTTGATTTATTGTTCGCTTATAAAAGCCTCCCGCAGGGCGTTTCTGAGCTTTTGGAAGCTTTTTCTTTAATAAAAATCGCGTCTTCAGTGTGCTGTGGAATTTTAATTTTTCATCCAATCTCCTTGGGATGGTCACCAAAAAATTGATGGCGTAATATGTTCGTGTATGACACATTGTTATGGGGTCTAATATTTAAAAACTTTTATATATTTTTAGACATGGTATCAAATTATTAGTTGTTTGATATGGCCGTGGATTCGACATCTACAAAACGCGGCGTTTAATTCCGCTATCACACACACAGTTCAATACATTTACAGTTCATATAAAATTAGCCGTCTTTACAAAACTGACTAATAATAGCTTTAAGTACTTACTTGTGATTGATTATGCGACGTAAATCTAATAAGGTATTGCTCGAGTGACAGTTTTATTGAGACTCTTTGTTGCCACCCACTAAGCAATCTTATAATAGAAATGTATTTGAAATTGGAGTTGTAATTTTAAAGTAAATTACACGTGGGCGATGAAGGATATATTTGTTTATGACGTCTTAATGTAGTTAGAAATGATAGTTTTGGATTCGATTCTCATTTGGGGGATGATGTTTTTTTAAGGCTAGACAAACGCATATATATATATATGTATATATATATATATATATATATATATATATATATATATATATATATATTTATATATATATATAACAATGGTATTTACAGTTAGACAGAAAGTACCTAGTGTCGAGACACTCTGTACTCCGAATTCGCCACACTTTGGCTTATCAGAGCGAGGAAGTGAAAATAATTTTGAATATATTTACTCCCCCGAATGGGGGTCGAACCTACAACCGCTAGTGTTTACAGTCAGACGCTGTTACAATGCGCCACGACTGGCCAGTACAAATAATATGCCAAAATAAAATTAACACCAGACTAATTAATGATTCAATCAATATAGTAAATCATTGACTGTACAATATTTATCAAAACGATTTAAACATAAATCTCTCCCTCTTTGAAGTTAAAAATGAACTAAATAGTGATGTACCTTCTAGCTAATTATATGGGAAGATGTACGTCTGTGCCGGCGGCAACGAGTCGAGTGATGTCCCATGAGAAATGTAGTTAACGTTCCCCTATTGATATGTTACGGTTATTATTCTTAGCATTTTGTCCCAATAGTGTTGTACTTTATTTAGGATTTGTATAGCGCGTGTAGATCGTAGGTTCGATTATGAATAAAACTTACACCTTACTTCGCAAGGTAGTCAGATAAAACTTAGTTTTAAGACACTACGTTCCATATTTTCTATCAGAATTTGACACAGTTCGTGATGAATTGCGAAACATAACGCCTCGTTTTTAAGTAATTGAGATGAATATATTAATTATTAGAACTATTGAGATAAGTGTAGGGTTTATTATTTTATAATTTTTGCCAAATTAAATATTTACTTTGTTTTAATATATCACATTATGTATATAATAGAACCTTTATAAGTCGAACATCAATGGAGGGGCCAAAACATTCGAGTAAGATAATTTTCGAAATGAAGATGGTATAAAGAGGTTGAATGAGATAAATTCTTATAAATTTTAAGTCAAGAGGTAAAGTAAATAAAATTGTATTCTAAAAAATAGTATACATAATTTGTCAGTAAATTCTTTGTTACAATATCGCTATTAAGCTAAATAATTGAAAAAAAATTAAGTTCATAATATTCAAAAGATAAAGTGTTCTGAAAAGTGTTTTTTGTAAAGATTGTTTCGCTTACCAGACACTTGTATTGGATACAAAAGTGACACTGGGCGGTATTTGATTATAAGTGTCACTGGACATTTCATTTATTTTAGATTTTTTCTACATTCTACATTCTATATGGACATAAGTATATGTTTTTGTCTATTATATATTAAATAAATGAAAAAAAATATCGACTTGAGAAATTAAAGTGAAGCTTCTTCCATTTTTAACATTTCATTATTCAATATATGAATTCATTAAATATGAAACATTCAGAGTAGTGGTACTTGAAAGTGATACTAAATAAGAAAAATATTTTTTACTGCCACTGTCAATTGTAGCATAGAGGGTCAGTTTTGGATTCGATTCCTGCTCAGGGGAATGATTATTTAAAATTTACTTTCATTACTAAACGCAACGTTCATTTCGTCATTCAAGAAGCAATGTCTCGATTTCGAGTGAAAAAGCAGACAGAGTGTCTTGACACTAAATTCTCTCTTCCTACCCTGCAATGCGGAATAAAGTGTGAAGCTGGTTTATTCTGTATAAGAGGATAAAATTAGTAAATACAAACGTTGCGTCTTACATTGAAGTATTTTGCTATAAGGTTTATTTCTCAGTAAGAGCCGCAGGCGATGACTCCAGTAATGTCCCAGGAGAGCCATAGTACATTTTTGTTCTATAAAATATGTGCTTATTGTTGATATAATAAAGTTAGCTATAGTTTTAAGGTATAAAACAACACAGTGTCGTGGTAGTAACGTTCACCGAGAATATTATATATTGGGAGGTAAATTACAATTTGGAGCTAACATAAAAATATATATTATCGTACTAATATTGTAAATGCGAAAAATTGTGAGGATGTATATATGTACACATGTTTGCTACTCTTTCTCGAAATAAATACTAAACGTATTTCTATGACACTTTACAGTATTATAGGTTATATATATATATATATATATATATATATATATATATATATATAATATTTGAAAATGTGCGTTATAAAAAAAAGTATTCAATTTTATAATATCCACCACTCAATACACAATATCTCGAATTTGGTGAAAAGCTAAGTACAGAGTATCTACACACTCGGTACTTTCTATCTACACTGCTATGCGATATAAGAAGCGTGAAGCTAAAAAAAAGATTTTAAAAACAAGTTCACAACAGCTTATATCTATTTTATATGTGGAAGCCACTATAAAAAAAATAGTGTACCATGAATATAATTAAATTGGACACTTCTTTACCATGCACATTTTAAAATATATAGAGAACCCTTATTGGAATCAATATATTTGTCACTTTAAATATTTAATGCAGATACATTTTCGTTTTACACTAAGTAATTTGGTCGAATATTTTAAAGTTCTAACGATATGATAGATTTGAGTCCCATAAAGCGCCTAACAGACGGGTCATCGCCGAGTGCGCGACCCTAACGCGAACACGCTAAGCCCTACTAATATGACTATTAACACTTTCACGCAAAAACTTCTACAAGAATTTGGATGAACTGTAGGCTATAATTTAAAATTATTATAATATGGCGATAAATATCAATTACGTAAAATACTTATTATCAATTTGAGTTGTGATATTAAGTATATTATAAAAATCATATATCAAAATTGTGGGTCTTGTGTCAAAACACTCCTTTCTCCGCTTTCTAGATATTATGTATTGCATGAAGCCCATTTATAAAATTAATATATAATATTCCCTCGAGTGGTTATCAAATCCACATTGATCTTCTTTAGCTAGACCTATAGTTAATAGAAGTATTGTATAAAATTAATCATTTATTTTTTTATTTGTTGCCTAAACAAACAACAATGTCAAAAGTCCAATCTATAATCATTATAAGCTACTATAAAATCATAGTTTCAAATAAGGCGGAGTACAGAGTGTCTTGACACTAGGTACTTTCTGTCTACCCTGCTATGCGGGGTAAAAGCGTGAAGGTAAAAAAAGTCAGTCACGCTTTTTCACACATAGCGTAAGCAAAGAGAATCTTATTTCGAGTGCGTCGATTTGTGGAGCTATAAAAAAGTAGATTCACACTTTATCCGCCAATGTGAGCTAGTGAGAAACGAGACTAGTGTTAAGACACTCCGTTAACCGCACTCAGTCCGAAATCTAGATATTGTGTGTTGAGTGGTAAATTCAACGCCACGCATTGTCTTCCTTTGCTAGAGGAACTTATACGGAACGTATTATATATGTAAAAGTTAAGTAAAGTATATTTATAAAATATATACATATTATGTCTACTGAGGAAACATATGAAAGGTGTGGGATACAGACGTCATGTATCAGTTTAAAGCGTGTGACATAGAGTAGATTAGGGGTTTATAGTGTAGGAGTCGGCAAGGGAAAAGTGGAAAGTACTTATAAAGAATAATATAATTATAGAGATGTGATCTTCTCATCGGATGCGGAGTCAGTTTAGCTGACCGTATATGCAGCGAGGAGATACGCAGAATGGCAAGTGTAAGCGTGAATGCCACAGTAAGAATGAAGAAGAACGTTCTCAGGTGGTTTGGGCATGTTGAAAGAATGAGAGATGAAAGAATGGTAAGAAAGATTTATGAAGTCAAGGTGAGTGGTACGAGAGGGGACCTCGGTTGACCTTCGAAAACACAGTATCGAAGATACTGGAGGAAGGTCACGTAAAAAGCATGAGTACCTCCCGAAGGGCATGTATGAAGAGGATAATGACTGTGGACGAGGTGAAAGAGGTATGCAGAGACCATAGCGATAAAGCGTGAAGCCAATATATATATATATATATATATATATATATATATATATATATATGTGTATTGATTTCTTGTACTTTTTTAATTTAAAGAGGCTGAGCGCTAATTGCTAGAAATTAATATAATTTTTATCTAACCGTGATAAAATTATCTCCATGAGTTCCCAGTTGGACTTTTTGAAAGAATTGAAAATATTGAATAAGATCAATCTAAAGTTGCAATATGCTTATTATCCTACGTATGTACCATGATATTTTTTTATAATTCCTTAAAACCTAAAAAATAGTAGCTCATATACTGTAGTAAAAAATCTATTAAGTTATTTAATAATAATCTTACAATAATAATTCGAATGCTGTCTCCTACACTATCTTTTCAACTGAGCCTGAGGCAAATCCTGGCAGATAAGCCCATGGGCTTTATGTTTAGTGTATATTATATAAAATAACGTGTATATTTTAAAAAATAAAGAGAATCAAACCAATCTACACAAGGGATAAGTTTCAGTTATTTGGGGTTTAATAAGAATTCTTACTTTTGAATTATTATTTTCTTAAGCAATTTTAATACGGCGTTGAGTTTCGCCGATCAAAGCGCTATGACTCCATTTCGGGGATAGCATTAAACGGAGAGTCTTGACACTAGGTTATGTCTTTCTGTTCTGCTATGCGGTATAAATCGAGAAGCTGCTTTACTTATTTGAATAGTTTCTTTTTGTTCTGAGTACAGTTTTTGTGACTGTCAGTGTGATAGCTTTAAATATATATTTAATGATATACCTAAATTGTGAATATAATTAAATGAAGAATAATGTGTTTTACACATTAATGTACATTTTATACACATAGATATTTTTTCATGTCTATACGTTTTTTTTTAGCTTCACGCTTTTATCCCGCGTAGCAGCGTAGACTGAAAGTACCTAGTGTCAAGACACTCCGTACTTCGCTATCCACCGAATTCGAGACATTGCGTATTGAGTGGTAGAAATCAACGCCGCACTGAAAATAATTTAAATATAATCACTCCCGCGAGTGGGGATCGAACCCATAACCGATCGCGTTACAGTCAGACGCTGTCCCACTTCGCTACGACCGTTTCTCAGGAGAAAAAATATCATATTTTATAACGTACATAAATATCTAGCATGATGACATCGGATTAGGACTATCTCGCCCGAAGCTACCCTTGTAATATAATTTGGGATATTTGCATATTTCTCGAATATCTATATTTCCGTTTTAATTTATAACGAAGTGCTTTACAACGTTTTCAAAAGAGTTTTTGCGTTTAGTAAATTTTATGTATATATTTAGCTTGGTATATATTCAGGAACGGAGTGTCTTGACACTATGTTCTCTCTGTCTTCTATACTATATAAGATAAAGGGTAAAGTTGTAAGTAAAGTAACATGTTGTAAATAGCACTCCCATCTTTCTAAACGATATAAAACATTCTTTAGGTGAAAGAAAATTCATAAAACTGTCCCCACAGAGAAGCAATCAACAAAAAATGAGTACGTATAGTTTCATTTGCCCTTAAATAGTTTTCGGTACATACAGGTTCACATCCTGATATGTTTATTTTTTTATACGTTTTCTTAAAACCTACTAACCAGTATTTTTTAATATATAACAATTTCAAAGTATTATATCATACTTAAGATAAGACATTTTAGAACTTTAGAAATCATTTTAGAAATCAAGAGCGCTTGGACGGTTTCCAGAACGCGTAGGTTCGAATCCCGCTGCTTTCATTTTTTTATATATGATCTAAAAATATTTTCAGTTACTATTTTACTGTAAAATAAACAATTACTGATAAGCTTATTTACTTATCAGAACTCAGAAATGACTAAGTCAACCATATTGTCAAATTTAAATCTCACCCTCAAAATAGTAGAAATATTCAAAGGTATACGAGTATGATAGTTTTGACAAGTGAGGGATTAAGGCGACGTCGCCCGAGGCCCAGCGGCCAACGTCTAAGCATTACATATTCTGAGGGCGCCTCGCATATTTTATATAGTGCTTTATGCCCTTTAAGATGAGAATTATATCGCGTTTTTGCTTTTTTTCAGACTGTCGCCTATTTTATTTAAATTTTTATATACCTTTTATCATATTTTTTCCTTCAGGTAAATTTTCGCATTATGAGGATACAGAAAGAAATGATATTGTCGCGTTTTTCGCTTTTTAGGAGTAAGTTGAGTTAGATAAATACAGAGGTATGCAGAATTCGATTCCGCATCTATCTACCTTTAATTATGGCTAGATCGAAAAATATAGGTCTACTAATTATATAATAAAATCAATTTATCTTTATTGGTTGTAGATTCGATTCGCCTCTTGAAGAAATGATAATTATTAATTATTGCCTCTTGATAAAAGAAAAAGCAGTGTTGAGTTCCGCCAGATAAAACATGCTTTTTGAGATAGCACACTAACTATGCTTTATTTCAATTTTGGGAGAACAGTGTAAAGAGGGGTATCTTGACAATATGTCCCCTCTAACTTCCTTGCATGCATTGCAAAAAACAAGGAAAATTTAATTATAAAAATAATTTAAAAAAAACCCTCCCAATTATAAAACCCGCAAACTAATATAAATAACAAGCCAAACCCATACAAATTCTACAAAGATTTGACCCCTTTAAGTTAAGATAACGTCAAAACACGTGCCTAGGCTGTCAGAAAAAGTTGTAAGAGATTAAGAGCGTCACGTCGCACATAAATCACTGTGACCCCCGCCGAATTATTTAAATACGATAATAAGTAAGTTTATTTTTGATTTTAGGTAGAGAACTGATAGACGTTGGGACGTGAGTGGTGATCATGAGCCGGACGACGCTCAGTGGCCAATCCAGTAAACCAATTTCAACCTCGTCAAGGTCACCGGAAACTACTATACAGGAAATGCTGAGTCAATCGTTGTGGAAATCCTTGGAAGAGTCCTATATCTTTTACTATTTTTAGTGTTATTTAACTCTTTCACATTCACATATTCACACTTTCTACATTCCACATGATTAGAAACCATTTTAAAAAAAACGTATAAACATTTTAAAGCAGCGGGATTCACAGCTGGTAGTAGAACGCATGGTTTAGCGGTCAGAGCGCTTGGACGGTTTCCAAGAGGCGCCGGGTTCAATCCCGCTGCGTTCAAATTTTTATACTTTTTTTATAAAAGGCCTATGTCTATCGTCGGACGTTACAGACAAAAATGATTTTAAATGATTATACAGATAATGAATGAATAAATGATATGCATATATGTAAATTATTCTATTAGTCAAATAGACGTTACGGTACTTTGAGACCGTTGTGTGTTCGTTCTTTACCTGGTTGAGTTCAACTTTCTTGTTTTATTTTATTTAAAGAGAGCGTACTGTAGAGTTTGACCACTTAATAAATTGTGTCGAACACAAGTGCTAAGTGGAGATAGAAGTGTTTTAACACTAGATTCTCTGTCTAGTCAACAATTAAATATTTTTAATTTATTTCAATAAGTAGTAAATACCCATTTTATTAACACTCCAACTATTGTAGATATATCGTATGGATTACGTAACTAAACAATGCACTTCGTATTGAATATTCGTATTCACAAAATTTAGAATCATTCATGACGCTATTGTAAGACAGTCGGTTGTGGGTTCGAATCCCACTCGGGGAATATATTTTACTTCTTATAATTATATATTCATCACATAGACTAATTCTGTAAACATTTTTTTTTATTATTCTTATCCTCTTAATTTTTATGCCAATATTGTACATAATAATCGAAGGAATAATTATAAATATTTTTTTTTATTTTCTCCGCTCATGTAATGTCTTACATGAGCGGAGACCCACCCAGCAAGCAGTGTCTCGATTTCGAGCGGAATGTTTTGACACAAGGTTGTCGATGACTTTCCTGCTAAGCGATATAAAGCGTGAAGCTATTTTAAACCAAGAACAAAACAAGTTTTGATAAAAGGAATTGGTAAATAATATTCAAATTATAATATCTCATATCTCGGTCGGACTTAAGATATACTAACAGGGGGTCCTTATCACAAAAAGTTATTTTTGGAGCGCAGAATGAAGTCACATCGAATAATAAATTATAACCGTTAAAAATTATTTAAACGTCATAATGATTCACTAGACAAGGGCGCGGTAGACTTAATACAAATGTATTAATATCAATTTTAAATGTTTTGACTCAATACAAAAAGTATTGCTGGAAACATCGTGGATTCAATACACAATGTTAGAAAATTTGACATCCTAAGATTAAATTATTAATATTATATATTTTTTGATAATTTTTGACGTTAAAAACTATACCTTTATTACTATAGTGTTAATATTACATTATATATATAAATAGGATTATATACAATTTCTGTCTGTCTGTTTATTAAGGCTAATCTCTGAACTTGACTGATTTTAACTGAACTTCCATTGACAGATAATTGGGTCATAAAATAATATAACTTAGGCTACTTTTTAACTTCATTACGTACTTATATATGTTATTTATCCTTCTGTCTAGTTCTTCCAAATTCCGTCTAAGTAACGCCTCATCGAGTACTTATTCTTTATTGAAGGAAAAATATATAAATTATTATTATGTTCCTATAAGTTATTATTAAATTTGTTTATAATACTAACCTAATAATAAGACAATCCACTTTTCATTTCCTAACTATAATTTTTAATAAAACATTTCACGTAAATCGTTTGTCTGCGCAAACCACAGGTCGAGGCGGCCAGTATTTTTCACCACCGGACAAGGGATTACGGTTGGGTTAATAAATGCGGAACGAAGCCATTTTGTTTTTTCTTATCAGCATTAGAAATTCGAATTATGACGTCGATTCATCTTCGTCAGTTTTTAGCTGATTGCAACGACTTGTGGAATTTTTATACCTTTGATTTTTGCTTTTGTTCGTCAAAAATCAAAACCAAAACATTCTTTATTCAAATAGACTGTTACAAGCAGTTTGGAATTAACGTAGAATGCCAGTAATGTGACTCCTGGTAGAACCTACCAACAGCTCGAAAGGCAGTTATTCTGAGAAGAACTGGCGCAAAACTCAAATGCTGTTCGTTTTTAAATATAATTTAACAATAGGTTTACAAGGCTGGTCAAGGCGCAGTGTGACAGCGTCTGACTGTAAACGCGATCGGTTGTGGGTTCGATTCCCACTCGGGAGAGTGATTATAATTAATTTATTTTCACTTTCTCGCTCTGGTAAAACAAAGTGCGGCGTTACGTTCCGCCACCTCAATACGCAATGTCTTGAATCCAGCAGAAAGCGAAGTACGATGTGAGTTGACATTAGGTACTTTCTGTCTAAAAAAAATAAGTTTACGACTGTGATTAGCCTCGCGAATGAGCATCCACAGCACTTAACTCCACACATTAACATTAATTTAACATTTTTTGATAGAATTTTTTCCTTAATAAATGATTTTAATCTTGAGTTTAACTTTTTTCTCAACTAATATTACATTATAAATGCCGAAGTTTGTGAGGATTTGTGGATGGATACTTGTTAGACCTGAACGCAAAAATACTGAACTAGTCTCGATAAAACTTTACAGTCTTCATTATATATACATATTTTAAAATATATATATTGATATAAAGAAACATCTACAAGATACTTTATATTATATCTTTGTTTTTTTCATAAGACGTATAAAAATTTGAACGTTGCGGAGTTTGTATTCGCTCCTCTTGAAATTGAGTAAGCGTTTAACCACTAAACCATATGTTCTTTATCCAGTATTGTTAATAAATTAAAATACGCTTGTTATAAATTGATTTTGTTACTAGCATCTCTGTAGAGAGTTTTACAATTCTTTTGCTACATGTGAAATTATTTCTAAAAACAATCTTTTAATAATAGATTATGCTACTAACTGAATATTTTAAATATTTTTATGTTTTGAACTGAATATTTTAAATATTTTTATTTCTGTCGAATGACAGAAACGACGGTCATGGCACAGTGTGATAGCTTACAGTAAGTAAACACGCCCGATTGTGGGTTCGATTCCCATTAAGGGAAGTGATTATATTTAAATTATCTTCACTTCATCGCTCTTTGTAAGACAAATTATGGTGTTGAGTTCCACCACTCAACACGCAAAGTTTCGAATTCGGAATTCGAAAAACAAAGTACGGAGTGTCTTGACACTTCCCTACTATGCGGGATAAAAGCGTGAAGTTAAAAAAAAAACACGTCGCTTCGTAAGTCCAAGTCGTTGAGCCAGAGCCTCTAACATTAATACTGACTCTATTAAACCAAGTAATATATTGTCTGAATTCCTTCAAATTGCCACAGTGCGTTGCTTCGGTAAAGAGATCGTTCTCCACGGTATCGTTATATTCACTGAATGTTGGGAAAATTAACAGCTATTGGTATTGACGTTTTACAAAATGTTGTATAGAAGTGGATTAATACGGCTCAAAATAGAAGATGCTCATCGTGGCGCAGTAACAGCGTCTGACTGTAAACGCGATCGATCGGTTGTGAATTCGATTCCCACTTTGGACAATGATTCTATTTTAATTATCATATTTTATCGTGCTGGTAAGAAAAAGCGCGGCGTTGAGTTGCGTTTCTCCACGCACAATACCCTCAAATACAGTGGAAGTTAGAGCGCAGAGTGTCTTGACGCTAGGTACTTCCTGTCTACCTTGCTACGAGGTATAAAAGTGTGTAGATAAAAAAATAGATTATATATTATTGATAGCATGCTAAGTTCGAAGTTAGTTTGATTGTAGTTTAGTTTAATAAAATATGTCAACGATCAATCTATTGGCCAATTTCTATTTGCGCCTCACAGCAAACGAGAATTACTATGGGCTCGATTACAATTCAAGGCATTTATTATATTTAAATTATTTTCATTTCTTTGTTCTAAATATAGTAGCAATTAGCGAACATAGAGATGTTTCTTTTTCGCTTTTAGAGATTTATAAGAATTTCCAGCCATTTTTTTACTTATTTTAAGTAATATAAAATTCACACACACACTTCACTTCAGACTGTGTCCGTACCTTCTTTTTCCTTATTATTATATATTTTTCAAAATATTTTTGAAAAAACGTATAAAAAAAATTTTATACGTTTCTTCAAAAAAAATTGGACGGTATCCAAGAGGCGCGGGTTTGAATCCCGCTGCGTTCAAATTTTTATACGTTTTTTCAAAAATGTTTTCTAATCCTAAGTGTGGAATAACACTTTAAAAATAGTAAATATTAAAAAAAATAGCGATCTCTCTTGTTAAACGATTATTTCTTAATAATCTTTAAGTAGTAGAAATTTGTAAAAATCTCTCTACAGAGATGCTAACAACATAAATAAGTTGTAACAAAACGTATAAGAATTTCGACGGAGCTGGTAGTAGAACGCATGGCTTAGCGGTCAGAGCGCTTGGACGCTATCCATGAGGCGCGGGTTCGAATCCCGCTGCGTTCAAATTTTTATACGTTTTTTCAAAAATATTTTCTAATCCTAAGAGTGGAATAACACTTTAAAAATAGTAAATATATATTTTTCTATTACAAATAATTATAATCACCTACTTACAACTAAAAATTTATATTTAAATTTAAGCGAATACTTGACATATTTATATAAATTATTTTTCACATTGAACATGTGTAAAACTTAACATATTAAAAAAAACTTTATTTATATTTAAATTTTTTTTATATAAAGTGACAAACTACTTCCTAAAGGAACACATTGTAAACGCTTCAACTGGACATCTAGTACATATGACTTAAAATTATAAAATACAGCATTTCTACTTTCCCTAATATAATTACTAACAAACCGCTCATTGGTTTTGCGTATTATTTATAATCTCCCCTCGGGGGCCACCATCCTTTCAGGTGAATCCCCGGCCTCGTTTTCAGACGATTGCGTACAGCCAATGAAGGGATTAACAACTTATTATTATAAAACATTATAGTGATTTAAAAGATCCTTTAACACGGGTAAACTTGAAAAAAAATGAGGGTCTTGATTTAATTTCGTGCTTTATTCCTAGCGGGGAGAGAATTGAGTGCGAAACGCTACAGTCTCTGCATATTACTTTTGCCTTGTTCACACATATTATTCTCTTCATATATAAACCCTTTGGTGGGTCGTCATGCTTTTTACGTTACCTACCTCCTCCTTTCCTGCAATATCACGGATACTATGTTTGGCTTCCAAAATTCTTATATAGATATAAAGTAAATTGATTGTTTAAAGGTGTGCTTAAAAGCATTAATTCATGCATTAATTCCATATTGGTTGTCTTCTTAGAGGATTCAGTTTGAATGTAATAGTTATGAAAATCTTTTTTTGGGTAAATTTTAAGTATAACTCTTTTAGTATCGATTGGGCGTAGTTAATATTATGCGAATTTTAAAAAATCCAAGAAAATAAACTACTATAATAAATTAAATATATGGGAATTTTATTTTTTATAGATAACATCACTGAAATGTGTACCATCTAAAAATACACACTCCTTGAAACTGAACCTCGAATTCGTCAAAACTCGTTGGCACATTGCTCGTGGGATAGTGGAGATTTCGTTGCAAGTGTTCTCCTTGAGCTGGGCAATTGCTGTCTGATTCTTGTCATAAACGCGGCTCTTGAGGACCAAGAGAAAAAAATCCAGTGGCGTGAAATCTGGTCTCCAAGGAGGCCATGGATATAACATATCACGCCGGCTAGATGAAACCAGGTCCTGCTGTGGTAGACTTGAAAATTATGCAGTTGTAGGATGAAAAAGTAACGTAATATATCTGTAAAGCGATCAGAATTTACTGTTACGGTTTGGCCTAGCTCATTTTCAAAGAAATGGGGTCCAATGAATCCTTCAGCCGACATGTGGCTGCCCAAACTGTCAATTTAATCGACTGCAATCTTCTTTGATGGTTTAATTTGGGATTTTCTGAGGTCCAATATCAACAATTTTGCTTCATTCACATCTCCACTGAACTGAAAATGGGCTACACCCGAGAAGAGAAATATTGTTTAAACTTCGAAAATGAATGTTATAGACATTCTTTTGGTAAAAGCATGGCGAAGATGGTGGTCATTTGGCTTCGATTCCTGGACTAATTGAAATTCATACGGCTGAAATTTGAGATCTTTATACCAAATTACGCCTTGATGATGTTCTTGGTATAGTGAGCTCAGTTGATATCTTTCGGGTTTATAACTGGGGATCGTGCCGTACGTTTAGGTTTTGGGTTCGATCCCATTCGGGTGAATTATTATAATTTAAATATATATTTATTTCGCCACTCTGATAAGAGACGCGAAATAAAAATATAGTATATATAAGAACATTGACTTCTTTTAGATTTTCCCTATCTAAAAGAAACCTGCATACCAAGTTTGAGCCTTCTACGTTTAATGGTTAAGGACATACGTTTTAGTTATTAACTAAATAACGAAGTAAGGTTTTATATTTATATTCATAAATTTTGAATATATAAATTCGGGGGAGTGATTATATTTAAATTATTTTCACTTCCTCACTCTGGTAAAGACAAAGTGCGGCGTTGAGTTCCACCACTCAACACGCAATGTCTCAAATTCGGTAGAAAGCGAAGTTTGGAATATCTTGACACTAGGTATGCTTTATAATAGCGTGAAGCTAAAAAAAATTTGATTATATTAATAACAAAATTATACTGGAAAAATAAAGTTTGGCGCTTAGTTCGCCACACAATACCCAATAATGTTTCAATTTCGGGCGGAAAGAACTAAACGATTTGTCTAGACACTACGTTGTTTCTGAGTACGTTGCTTCTGAAATACACCGTGAATTAGTGTCTTTTTAAACTATGAATTTTTAATAAACATATTGCTAAAATATCCGTTTCCCTCATTAAAGCTAGTATAAATTTATTTACTCGTTTGCTTAAGATGATATTCTAAGGACAATCAAGCTCTCCCTTACTACTAATTTTTACTTTCTATCAATTTTTATCATACTTTCAACACTCATCCCCTCGTACCCACCTAACATTCTTCCTTTGATAACCAATTGAAATATTTAACAAAACATTAATAGTGTACGTAGATAATAATAAAAACAAAAATTTACCTTTGAACATGTCCCTATAGGTCCTGCTGACCGGAGAACTGATAGCGCCGCGGTCGCATTCCATTTACAGCGCGGTCGAAGGGCTTACCGTGCTTAGAAATGTTTAATATTCGTGTACATACTAGCGGCTGGCTGCGGCTTTGTCGGCCATAGCTTAGGTTATGTGTGTAATAAATTTATATATAGATAATATATGGGGTAAGTGGTTGTTTTCGAGTATTGTACGCGTAAAACATTTTTAAAACTACACAAATAATAAAAAAGCGGTACGTTGAGGGCGCTTTGGGCAAGACGTGATTCTAAAACATTTTCTCTGATTCTAATTGTGGAATATCACTTTTAAAACATGTTTTTATGCTTGTTAGATTTATCGTAATTTATCGTTCTTGCATGTTCGGTTATAGAGACTCTAATTATTAATTGAGAAATGAATTCTTATTTGGGAAATGTTTTTTTAATATTAATAATCTGTTTAATAAATAATAAGTCATTTTTTTTAAATAACTTTTTTTTAATTTTTTAAATCTAATAGCAAACGTATGAGAACTTCAATTCAAAACAAAGCGCGGCGTTAAGTTCGCCACTCTACACGCAATATCTTAATTTTAATAAAAAAGCAAATAATAATGTGTCTTGACTCTAGGTTATCTCAAACTACCCTGTTAAGCAGGATATAGCGGAAAGATGCTTTTTATCTCGAAATTTACCAGTTTTTTGGACTTACTAATGCTATAGTTAATAAGATCTTTATCGTAGTAGGTAGATTGATATAATTATATTTTGTATCAACCGACAGACGACTACCTCAGTCTACCTGTGACCACGGACTGTAAAGTGTTCAAAACGTCAGGTTTCCAAAAATATATAAATTCGAATACCAAAATATAAATGATTAATCCGTTTAAAATAGTTTCATTAAAAATAATATAGTTACTTGTTTATTGCATTTGTTTTGTTACATAACTCTACACTCGTTAAATAATTTAGAGATAATTTCAATCATTAAAATTTGAAAATTAAACTTACCTATATAAATAATTATTTCATCCATTCCTATCTATTAAAATAACTATATAACAAACTATCAAACAAACTAAATATAAGTTTATTTGCAAATTTGCTCAAATAGATTATTCTCAACGGCCATATTAATTAAACAATACAGTTAGACGTATAATAATTTAGGGCACTCCTAGCTCTCTTAGTATCCCGCTTTGGTTAAAATTACACTAGGTATGTATTCCTAAATAATGCGAATTGTTATATAATGAAAATTTTCCATATAAACTCTATAAATAAACAACAATACTCTATAAATAATACAATTGGAATAAATTGGTGATGGTAAAAAGTTGCATATACGGGGTGCGTGTGTAGCTCAGTAAACTGATTGCTAACGAAGTTTGGGGATTTGTTCCCGCTTGAGGGAACGATTAAGTGTTTTACGCTTTATCTGGTATACAAGGGTAGTGTCCAGACACTACTGATTGCTGATGATTAATTAATATATATATATATATATTTTAATAAGTAAAAAAAATTACTTTTCAACTAAATGTAAAATTTTAACAAATAAAAGCTTTTGATTTTTAGAAAGTGTTTTTTTTTAATACAAAATTACAATACAATAACATTTAGTTAATAATATTTCCTAACTTAATGTCTGAAGCGACTGTGTTTTAGCTCCACGTTTTATCTCGCTTAATAAAATATTTAGAGACCATCTAGTGTCAAGACACTCCGTTGACTGATTTTATTTGTCTTAACAAAGAGCAAAAATTTGAATTAATTTAAAATATAGTTATTCCTTCAAATGGGAACCGAACTCACCCATCTTGTTTACATTCAAATGCTGTCCCACTATACGATAACATGTATTTTTTTGAAGTAAAACAAAAACAATATTTCATATTAAATAACAAAATCATTTAATCACTCAACGAAAGTAGCAAGATAATAAACTGTAACACATTGTAATAGAATAAGTTGGCCGGAAACAATTAATTTAGCTGAATAAGCTTGAAAAGCTGAAAAAAACTTGGTCGGGAGACATTTTTTGCAGTGCACCAGATGCCGGGCGGAGTATACGAAATTAAAACCGCGTCATGTGTCCGTCTGGTCGGGGAATTCTTTTGAGGGATTTATGTGTATTTGTATGTCAATTGGAATTTAAATATGTAGGCTAGGTGTAACCTTTAAGGCTTCACGCTCTATCGAACAGCAGGGTAGTCAAAGACTGTCAAGATCTCAAAACTCTGTCGCTTTCCACCATAAGTCAAGACATTGCGTGTTAAACGGAACTCAACGACGCGATATATTATGTATTATGTCGCGGTTATTGATCATATTTGAAATATTATAAGTTCTCTTCTATCCGTGTTGGCTAACAACAATAGATTGGAATATTTTTATTTTAAGTTTTTTGATATAGTGTGAGACGAGTGACGATACTATAAAAATTGCATAGCCAGTATTAAATAGAGTAATTCTAAATTAATAAGTACTTATTAGTATAATTTCATAAGTGAAGTATATTTTTAAAATGGATATTTTAACATGAAACCAGTCGTGGCGTAGTGGGACAGAGTCTGAGTGTAAACGCATTCGGTTGTGGATTCGATTTCCAATCACGAAAATGATTATATTTGAATTATCTTCATTTGGCAAGTTAACACGGCGGCGTTGAGTTCCATCACTCAACATGTAATGTCTCTAATTTGTCAGAAAGCGGTATACGGAGTGTCTTGACGCTAGATACTTCCTGTCTACCCTGCTAAGCGGGATAACAGCGAGAAATTAATAAAAAATTCTAAATATATAGGTTTTAATTTAAATCATTTTAAAGGAATACTCTATATCTACAGCTTTAGGTCAAAGAGACAACAATTAAAAGCAAATAGCATCTTAACAAAAAGATTGTACCGTCAGCGGTTGCGTTGACTTTAATTTATTTAATTACGACCCGTCGTGTGTTTTTGTTTCTACGAGTGCGAGCTCCTCGGAACAATCGTAATAGGGTAAGGACAATGGGTGTAAAGTTTTTATTGTTTTATAACTTGCTATAATAAATTTTGAAATGTTTTCGCCAATGAAATTTAACTTTTTAGTACGCTTTTTGGATGGTTTCGTTCATTTTAGAAGATTTATATTGTTTTAAGATACTTAAAGAATCGAAGAAACAGGGTCTTGACAGTAGCTTTGATTTTAATTATCCCACTATGCGGGATAGCACTAAAAATTATAAGAAAAAAAGTGTTTGTATGTCCGTTGTAATAATATTGTTAATATCAATTTATTTATAAATAGATAATGCTAGATATAAGCAGTATGAAAATATAAGGCAACGTCATTTGATCTAAATAGTGCTATTTTAAAGGAAGTCTTTTGATTAATTATTATTATTTTTTTAGACATAAAGTACCTAGTGCCAACACTCCGTACATCGTTTTCCACCGAATTCGACACATTGCGTGTTGAGTGGTGGAACTCAACGCTGCACTTTGTCTTACCAGAGCGAGGAAGTGAGAATAAATTTAAATATAGTCACTCCCCCGAGTGGGCGTCGAATCCACAACCGATCACTTCCACGGTCAGGCGCTGTCAAAGTGCGCCACAACCGGCTTCAATTATTATTATTTTGATGAATTTGTATTATTGTTATAAGAAAAGACTTATCCTGCCTTTTTAGTTATTTTTTGCGTTACTTTATTCTGTGCCTATATAAGTGGGCAATTAAAGTGTGTTCTGTAGCCTTTTTTATTCTTTGACTTTCGACCAGGTGATTTTGTTCTAAGCAACCTGTTTTTGATTATGGTGATATTATAAGTTTTTTAATATATTTTCTTGTGTATTCTAACATAAGAAGTACGGTTGATAGTGAAATTTACATTGTACATTTTAACATTAGGTTGTCTCTGACTAAAATGCTATGCGGTGTAAAGCGTGTATATGTTTTTCATTTTATATTTAAAAATTACTTACTAATTGAATTTGAAGACTTCGTCGGGCAATGGAACAGCGTACGACTGTAACATCTTGATTGCGGACGATAGAGTTAGGCAACAGAGTGTCTTGACACTAGGTTGTCTCTAACTACTCTGCTATGCGAGACAAAGTGTGAAGCTGTAAAAACCTTAATAATTAGAATAAAAACATAGATAATAGATTTCTTATCGTTCTAAAAATTTATATAAGTAAACTGCGTGGTTAATAAACGAGGGATGACACACACATACTCGCACGCATGCACGCACGCACGCACGCACGCATGCACGCACGGACGCACGCACGCATGCACGCACGCATCACGCACGTACACACGCACGTACACACACACACATCCTTACTGACAATTTACCAATCATTAGTGTAAGGACGGGATCCTAATTCAGGCAGTACTTTGCTTAAAAGGCCATCTCAACCACAAAAATTGTAATGCTAAATTTTGTTTTTGCAAATAAAGTATTATATTTAATTTATTATCATCATGAAGGGTTTGTCTCATATATGGAGCTCCTATAGGTTTAAATTCTATGTTTTATTACTAACCATCGTCTGAATAACCAAATGTTTAATTAAAATAATTCCACAAACTTTCTAACTATAACATATTATTCAATAAATTGTAATATTAATTAATAGATTCAATTTACTTGAGGTTAGTTTGAATATTGTTTATAACTAGGGTATTGAGATAATTTATTATTTGAACTGTTTCTTTTAGTAAAATAATATATATTTTTAATTTTAGCTTTATGATTTGATCCCAAAATGCAAGGTAGGCAGAAAAATACTTAGTGTCGAGACACTCTGTACTTCGTTTTCCGCCAAATTCGACACTGCGTGTTGACTGGCGGAACTCAACGCCGCGCTTTGTCTTATCAGAGCCAGGAAATGAAGATAATTTAAATATAATCATTCCCTTGAATGGGAATCGGTCTCACATCCGATCGCGCTTATAGTCAGACCTGCATAGGTAGTAATTAAGTACGAAATAACGTTAAAAAGTAACAAAATAACAAAGTGGCACTTCCCACCGATATCAATTAACACTGTAAAAACTATTCCTGCGTACGTTGTAACGTAGCGTTGGGCAAAAACTTTAATTGCAGTAGTCGAGACAATTGCTCGGCTCTTCTACAACTTCAATTACACTGATAAAGTGAAAATATACTTTTGTCTGTATGTATATATGTATATATAAATTACATTTTTGTATGAAATATATATTTTTTATGTTTACGTTTTTTTTTATCGTTACTAATATGTTTTGATGCCTTTAAATATTGACGTCTGACTGTAAACTCATTTGGTCTTGGAATCGATCTATATTCTCTGTTTTGGCAAGGCAAAATACGGCGTTGAGTTCCGCAATCTAACACGCAATGTCTCGTATTCGGCCCTGAAACAGAGAACGCAAAGTCTAAACGAATTCTTAATACCCTGCTATATGATATTGTAACAAGCGTGAAACTAATTAAATTGAATAAAACATGAAATCCATATACAAAAAAAAAAAGAACAGACAGACTACAAACAGATATTATTCACGCAAAAGACGCTCCAGACAAAAGCAAAACTCGTTTGTAAAAATTTAAAACCCAGATTGCTCACGTGCTCGTGAAAAGTTCCAAGCTTTCAGCCAATCTCCAGGTACAAATTGTCAGTTTAGAATTCGTCTAGCGTGCCCCGGATAGCTGGAACACGCTGTAGATTAATCTGTTGTACCTACCTTTGTATATGAAACCTGTTTTTTTAGTGGTTTTCTAGTTATATAAAGAGAGAACAAAGAAATCACTTTATTATTACATACTTATTTAAATATGCCAGATAAATTCGGACTAGGAACATAATAAATAATAAACAAGCCAGAACTACACTACTTTATATAATCATAAATGTTTCATTTTGATTAAACTTTTTAAATCACTGACATTACTGTGTCTCTGCCAACACTGGCAGGACATACAATCAACGAAGCTTTGACTTTACTGATAGTGTGAATGGGCCTTAACAGACTCAATATGACATTAGGTATCAGTGATGCTAAAGTGAATATGATAATAATAACAGTTGTATTTATTTATCACAAGCTTTTGAACATAAATATAACATTTTATAACGATAATAACTGCATTTGTTAGAAACTGAGGCGCAGTTAAAAACGCGCACAAGCGTCTTACCGGAAGTGTAACAAACATTAAGCATGAAACTCTACTAAACACACTTTCCAGATATACCACCTCATTTACTTTTTAATATCTTCTAATACCTTTCCATCTATCCCAATCTCATATTCCGTTATTTCTTTGTCTCTTTCAAATACAAGAATATAATTTAAGGCGATAATTAAGTAATTATAGACTTATCCAGTTTTACTAAGTTAAGACTAAGCTGCTCTCATCTATATCGTTATGAAATATAATTAAAAAGAAACGAAGTGCTCAAGACGCTAAAACGTAAGGCTTCAAGCGTTGACGTCCGCCACTAAATACTCTATGTCTCGAATTCAACGGAAAGCGGAGTACGGAGTGTCTTGACACTAGGCACTTCCTGTCTACCCTGTTATGCGGGATAAAGCGTGAACTTGAAAAGAACCAGCAATCGTTACGCGCATTGCAATTCGTGCCACAAAACCACACAACCACAAAAGCGAAAAAGATAATCACTTAAACAAACACTTTAAATTATGTATTTTAATTAAAACAATTTAATTAGCTTTAAAACTCAAAACACGCTTTGTATAATCAAAATGGCGGAATCGGCCTTTGTACGAATTATATAATAACTGCAATATTTTCTGGCAATTAATAGGATAAGGTATGCTTTAAAAGTATTCTGTGAAATATTAATATATTAAATAAATGACATAGCGCAGTGGGAAAGCATTTGGTTGGATATGAATGGTTGTAGGTTCGATTACCATTTGGAAGAATGAATAATATCCTATGTCTCCGCTCTGGCAAGGCAAAGAGCGGCGTTAAATTCCGCCGTTCACGTGTTGAATGTGTTGATTTTGGGGGAAAAATGGACAACAAAATATGATTTTTCTACGATTTTTATTATATTATCGTAGTTTTGGGTTTCAGCTACGTATATTCAGTCAATAATAAATGTGTGCACTCTCATCGTATATAACAGTTTTTTTTAGCTTCACGCTTTTATCCCGCATAGCAGGGTAAACAGAAAGTGCCTAGTGTCAACGCCACCGAATTCGAGACATTGCGTGTTAAATGGTGGCACTCAACACCGCTCTATGTCTTAAGAGTAATATTAAGAGTACGAAAATACGTATTCATAGAGCACAAGCAGCCGCCATCTATAAAAAATAAATAAAATTGGAGTGTATGTTAAATATCCGCTTTTTTCTTTTTCATATGGTATACACGGTATATATAAGATTATTTTTTGGTTGTCTATCTGTCTGTTTATTCCAGGTATTATCTTAAAAGACTTGACCGATTTTGATAAGACTTTTACTGGCAGATTGTACATATTTCACGTGATTCGCGCGTTTCTATGTCGCAGGCACATATAGGAAAAAAATAAAACAATTTATTTAGAAAAATAAACAAGATCTTTGATTTAGGTGTCCAAAAATGTATTTTCGAATACCAAAATATACGCGATTAATCCAAAATAAACAATTTAAATAGAAATGGTATTTCTGAAACGGTATTTCTGATTAGACGTTTATAAAAAAAACGTATAAAACAGATATAAAAAAGACTCAATTTTTTTCTGCTATCTATTGTACTTTTATTGTTTCTTATAATATGGGTGTATGATTTATTTACTTTTAAAAAGACTCAGTGGGACAATGTCTGACTGTAAACGTGATTGGTTATGTGTTCGATTTCTACTCAGAGTACAGATTATCTTTATTTTTGTTTCATTTCCTAACTCTGTTAAGACGAAACGCGGCGTTGAGTTACGCCACTCAACACGTATTGTTTCGAATTCAGCGGAAAGCGAACTACGTAAATACTTCTAGTCTACCTTGCTACACGGGAAAAAGTTATTAAGAATGAGTTACGTTATTTCCAAGTCATTTCAAAATACTGCTTTAAAACAAAGTCAAATATATGATCATATTTTATATACAATCATATTTAAAATCAACTATAGTATATAATTGGTAGTAAAGAGCTTTGAAATCGATACTTAGACCTTTCTCGTGTCAAATTGCGCCATAAAGTATTATAAGCTGTCAATAAAGAATTTTATCTACGTTTAATATTTGTTTGAGTTAGTTTATCAATAACTCAGATGGTAATATTTTTAATATAAAAAGTTATTTTGGATATTTATATAGAACTAAACAATTAAACTCAATTGTAGTGATACATTCATGTGGATTGGCGGAACTGAACGCCGCGCTGTATATAATCAGATGGGAAACGAACATATTTTTTTTAGCTTCACGCTGGGTCTCTAACGGAGCATTCAGAGACAACGGAGCGCTAAACGCTACGGTCCTTGCACACCTCTTTCGCCTCGTCTGTAGTCACACACGCCTTTCGGCAGTCCTCATGCTTTTTACGTGACCTTCCTCCAATATCTTCGATAATGTTTTCAATAGTCAACCAAGGTCTCTACCGACCTCTCGTACCACTGACTTTGGCTACAAAAATCTTTCTTACAATTCTTTCATCACTCATCCTCTCAACGTACCCAAACCACCAGAGCAAATAAAATACAGAGAATATTTATTACCATGAATGGGCATTGAACCTGCAACCGATCGCGTTTACAGTCTGTACCACTACACCACGATGACCTGAAATATCTTATTATTATATAAAACGTAATTCATATAATTTAAATAAAGAAAATTAAACTGAAAACAACAATAGCAGTTATATTTTAAAAATTAAATTGTGAATGATAAATCGGGTGATACATCGTGTATTTATTGTATGAAGCTTTAGTTGTTGACTGCAATAAATTATGTTAATACTCAATCGGTTTAATCGCTTAAAATGTATGCACTCCTTTACACTGTTACGTCAGTAATGTGCCTTATGATATTAAGTATGTATATATAATATCATAATAAGATTTTTGATTTTCGCTATTGGAATGTATTTTCGAATACCAAAATATACGCGATTAATCCGTTTAAAACAGTTTCATTTAAAATCTCTAACCTCTTTTTATAGCTACCATAAGAAAAAAATTGTAAAACTAGAATATGAGATAGTACCTCCAATGGAAATCGAACCCACAACATCCAACCTCCATTGTATAATCAATAATATATATTATAGATAGCCTGTCTGTGACCACGAACTACAGTGAAGTGTTCAAATCGTCCGGTTTCAAAATTGTTTTTCGAATACCAAAATATACGCGATTAATCCGTTTAAAATAGTTTCATTTAAAATCCCTAACCTCTATTTATAGCTACCATAGGAAAAAAAATTGTATGGCTGTAGTATAGTATCTAAAACGGGTAGTACCTCCATTATATATATTTTGATTTAGAAAGCTCTTTACACACATTTTAGACAGCCTATCTGTGACCACGGACCACAGTAAAGTGTTAGAAACGTCCGGTTGCAAAAACGTTTTTCGTATACTAAAATATACGCGATTAATCTGCTTAAAATGCTTGCAGTAAAAATATATTTTATTGATTCTAAACAAATATTACGATAACATTATTGAAAAAACGTTTTTCAATAATGTTTTCTAATCTTAAATGTGGAATAACACTTTAAAATTATTAAATATTAAAATAAAATAGCAATCTCTCTTGTTAAACGATTATTTATAAATAATCTTTAAGTAGTAGAAATTTGTAAAAATCTCTCTACAGAGATGCTAACAACATAAACAAGTTGTAACCAAAACGTATAAGAATTTCGACGCAGCTGGTAGTAGAACGCATGACTTAGCGGTCAGAGCGCTTCGACGGTATCCAAGAGGCGCGGGTTCGAATCCCGCTGCGTTCAAATTTTTATACGTTTTTTCAATAATGTTTTCTAATCCTAAGTGTGGAATAACACTTTAAAAATATTAAATATTAAAATATTACGATCCCAGGACAGAGTTTGCTATATATCTCAAGTATTAATTCAACTGCATAACGCCGGCGAACGCAATATTTGTATGATTTATATGACAGTTATACGCGCATAACAGACAAGCAGTGTCATTGTTCTGAGAAAAGGCATAGAGAATGGACTTAAATAAATATTTTATGCCTAAAAGGTCGTTTGTGAGGCATTTGTTATAGCGCAGTGGAATACGGTTTGACTGTAAACGTGATAAGTTCTGCGTTCGATTCTCATTCAGGGAAAATTATTATTGACATTTTCACGCTCTTGCAAAATAAACCACGGCGTTGAGTTCCGTCACTCAATACTCGAATTTAGCAACGTCTCAAATTCGGCGGAAAGTGGAGTACATTGTATCTTGATACTAAGTACTTAGCTTGACATGATAAAAAAGCGTATAGTAAAAAAAGATCATTTGTATGATTTTTTCCCATTCAGAGAAATGATTATAATCCAATTACTGTCATTTCCCAGCTTTGGTACGAAAACAGCGCAGCGTTTATTTCCGCCACACGATGTCTGGATTTCAGCTAAAAAATTGTTGCGCGCCGTTGAGTTCAGCCACTCAACACGCAATGTCTCAAATTCGGCGAAAAGCGGAGTACGGAGTTTCTTGAAAGTAGGTATTTCCTATCTACCCTGCTATACGGGATAAAAGCTTGAAGCTAAAAAAAATATTTCCAGCTTTTATACGACAACGGAGTGTTTTGAACATTGCACATTGCGTTCTTTCTGACCCGTTTATTTAACTTGAACAACTCTGTTACAGGTACGGGCGGGTGCCACATTGGGACGGAGTATATGGAACTCGGGATCTGCAGATGTAGGACGTCCGTCTATCCACTAAAATCACACGTTGCTTCTCCACCGCCTTTCTTCCTTGGACCGAGATCCAACCGGTTTCTCTGACTATCCTGACTATCCTGATTTCCGATTATACACAAATAGATAGTTGTTAAGCTAAAAAAATCCATGGCGCCAAGCACATATATCAAACAAATGAGACTAAAAATAAATACTGTGTAAATTTATTCTATTAATTGGTTGAAAGTTTTGATTTGTTTCTATTTTGAGAACTAACTACTGCGGCTTAATAAGTGAGACCATATAAACTGTGAACGTGTGTTTTGGGGATTGCAGGCACTATTGCGATATAATTTTTACAATTTTTTGTTGTTAGAAATTAAAAGAATAAGTAAATTTACATAATGTTACATTAGAAATGGGCTTAGAATATAAAAAACAATTATTTAATATTATTCAGTTTTTATCAAATAAATGTTGAAATTTGTCTACATTTTACTTTAAGCATAATCATGTATGTAGCGAGACTGGCAAAATGAATATTGCGTTGAGTGAATTTTTTTAACTTCCAGTCTATGTATTCAGATTATAACAATATTTACATTCATTTTTAATGCTTTATCCCAAGAATTAGATTAGTTAGAGACACCTAGTGTCAAAAGATTTCGTCGTGAGAGTGTTTTGACTGCTTATGGAATCCACAATATATCACTTCGCCATGATAGTCTACACTTAACACTTTACACGTTGATCTTAGCCAAAAGGCCGAAAGCGACTCTATATCTAATAAAAAATACATTTTTATATGAAAATATAATTGTCTTCCATCATAATAAACACATACACTCCAAATTTAAGCCTTTAGTATATAATCTAATATAAATAAAAAAATAATAAAAAAGCTATATATATAAATATGCAAAATAAAATCAGAGCAAGTTCAAAGTTGACGTGGTTAACGCCTATGTTTTTGGTGAAGTAGCTAATTAACAGCACGTGTGAACAGATACATGCGCGGAAGGATGTAACTCACGTTATTCAGTTATTTATATCGACGTCGAAGTAAAAATTACTTTGTATACCGGTACAGTAGAGATTAATAAATAATATTGTTTATAATTTGAGACATTGTACAGCGGAACTAAACGCCGCGCTTGGTTTTTATTCAAATTGAAGATTATTTAAATATAATCATACTCCCGAATGGGAACATAAATGGTAGAAATGTCGGTAAAAGACAGAATTGGGTTAAAATGGATTTGATTTACGACGCGAACGAATACATTGTAAATGCTATTTAAAAACATCTGAGTAAACGCATTATTTTGATTCTTCTTTATTTCAGCTTCATGCCTTTAAAGAGATTCGGCTCTCTATTTTCTACTGTAACTCTAGATATGACATGTTAAGTGGAATTTAACGCCGCAGATTTTTCTCTGGAGCCGAATTTCGCATAGTATTTGTAGTTAAACGCAGTTTCATTGCTCTGCTCGATACTATACGATTTTAACTGGAAATATATATTTTTTCTGGTCACCACGATGAAGATATAAAATCAAAATAATATGACAACTGTCTTACCTCACTTGAAATATAATATTTAGTAAGCCAAAACATACTTATAGTAACAGTTGAAATTGAACAGTAAATTATAGTTTGGAAGGAATTTTATTAAGTGCTATTAACAAATATTTTGGCTTCAAAAGGGCTCTTAGACTCTCAGCGGGGTTCATCATTTTTTTTATATATATGAAGATACTCATATATACGTAAGTACCCTTGCTGTAGTCCAGCTGTGAATTAAATTGGATTCATGTTGATTTTGTAATGAATTTGTGACCGTGGCTTTTATATTTGGACATCGCTCAAGGGATGTTAATGGAATGGGTATTTCATATGTTATTCACCTTGTACTGTTACTTTATATCTTGTTTATACAATATTTTACAGAAGAAATAGAGCTTCATACCATTTTCCAGTGTATTTCCGCTCGTATTTAATTCATTGGGTGTGTAGTGGAGGAATTAAACACTGCGCTTTGTCTTATTAAACTGGAGCAAAATAAAATATTTAAATATAAACAGCTACAAAAATAAAATATAATAAAATTATGTTATTAATTAACTGCAATTAATTTATTTGGTTTAAAAACTCCCTTCCTTACACTATAGGTGCTACAAATATGAAGGTAAATTGAACATGAAATTCGATGCCACTTCCACAAATAATATGTTCTAGGGGCATTTGTAAACGGTGCATTTACAATATTTTATATCAGGCGTAATCGTGGCCATCAGAATGTGTCAGGTATACATAATTACGTTTCAATTATGTATCGTTTTACAAGAACGATAAACGTATGTCCAAGCAACTATAAATTTTCGAGTAAAGTGTAAATTTTAAAAGTGTTACTAATATGTTAATATATTCGAGAAAGTGCTATTTAAAGTGTGTTATTGTGTCATATTTATGGAGGTCACCGTTGCACAGTGGAACGTATGATTGTAAGCGCGACTGTTGTAAGTTCGATTTTTACTCATGGGAATATTTTATACAGAACTTATTTTATTACATTTGTGTAATACTAAGCGCGGCGTTCAGTTACGCCGCCCAACACACAATGCCACAGTTTTGGATTAGATCGGGCTTAGATCAGAGTTCTTTTTATGTGCTTTAAGTACTTCTCTACTTTATGTTCAAATTTAGAGTTGCGAATCTTAACGCCGCATTTTTTCACACAGAAGCGAGAAGTAATATTAATTGAAATATAGTACACATTGGTGTTCTACTATAATAATTATTATTTTGCAGTACCTAACTTATTTATTATTACTTTTTTTTGTATTCTTTTCCGTAGTGGGGTAGTTAGAGGACATCTAGCGTCAGACACGCCATACCCCCTTCGCCCAGCCTTTCTTTTATTAACTTAACTTGTAAATACCAATTATTTTAACTTTAACTGAAAATTACAAATTAATCCCAAAACAATATATATATCAACGATGAAATACAGCTTTAATAAGTACATTTAATTAATTAGCTTCCAAGTTTTCTTACAATAGTATATATACCATGTATATATGTATATATACCATATATACTATGTATATATACCATGGGTGTAAACCCATGGTATATATACATAGGCCTGTATAGTTATTTTTTTAATAACCGCAACCTTGCGGCGTGTCTGCAAGAAAATATTGCGAAGAAATCCTTTGGGGTCGAAGGGAGAATATTAATCAGTGAAAGGTTGCAGGGTTAATCGGGCAACGAAAGTGCCAGCCGGGGGACGCGACCTAAAAAAGACAATTAGGTCAGTCCCTACTTTGTTGATACTGATTGTTTCCTAGGTGTTATGCGCCGTATTGTTAAGCTTTTGGTACTGAGGTTAGGTATTGAATATATTCTTGTTTTGATATATTTTTTTAATTTGCTGTCTCTACATTTTGATTATATGTATTATATTAAAAACCGGATCTCTTTTCAATAATATATTTCAAAACTTAATTAACAAATAACATTTTTTGAACAAATAAAAGATTTATAATAAATGATTATCATACCACTGTTTTCAATATTTTTTTTAGCTTCACTTTTTTATCCCGCATAGCAGGGTAGACAGAAAGTACTTAGTATCAAGACACTCTGTACTTTGCTTACCAGCAAATTCGAGACATTGTGTGTTGTGTAATGGAACTCAACGCCGCACTCAATCTTACTAGAGCGAGAAATTGAAAATAATTTAAATACAATAATATAACCACTCTTCAGACTGGGAATCGAACTCACAACCGATTGCGTTTACAGTCAGACGCTATCTCACTGCACCACGACCATCTCATATATATTTTAATGATTTTTTTATAGTGATTTTAATTTATTACGTTTTTATTAACTATTTTTGTAATAAGTATAACGTTAACTTTTCTTTAATATTTTAAAACTCACGTAATAAAACTTCCCTAGTGTATTCTTAAACTTTTAAAAAAATATTTTCTTATACTAAGTGTAGAATAACAGATTAAAATTAGTCAAATATTTTATGCATTCTCCTATACTAAGCGATTATTTCTTAGAAAAAATCTTTGGATAGCCGAAATTTTGTAAGGAAATCGTTATAGAAATAACAAAAAAATAAATTATACCAAGTATATAATAATTTCGATGCGTCTGGACGGTTCAGAAGAGGCGCGGGTTCGAATCTCGCTGCCTATTTTGCGTCCGTTGTGTCCTAGAACTTCGAATTTCTTACGTCATCTTTTTAAGCTTGTAAGATTATTTTACCGATTTTAAATATCTAGTTTTACCAAACACGCAGGTATACACTAAAACTGGTCACGTTTCAGACTGTCAGTGGTATACGGGATATATGAAGACGTCACCGGTTATCAACTCCTCTATCTAGACAGGGCTGGAGTCACCGAAGATGTTGTACGTGTACCGTATAAGAAAAGAGCGTTTGTGTTTTAGTGGTAAAAATGTGATATACTGTGAATTATTCCCATACTATCATTTTTAATTTTTTTTTAGCTTCACGCTTTTATCCCGCATAGCAGGGTAGACAAAAAGTATCCAGTGTCAAGTCACTCTGTACTACCTTACCAGCAAATACGAGACATTGTGTGTTGTGTGATGGAATTCAACGCCGCACTTAGTCTTACTAGAGCGAGAAACTGAAAATAATTTAAATACAATAATATAACTTCTCCCCCGTGTGGGAATCGAATCCACAAACGAACACGTTTACAGTCAGACGCTGTCTCACTGCGCCACGACCATCTCATCATTATCTCATTTATATTTTAATGTTTTCTATACTGATTTTAATTTGTTACATTTTTATTACTTATTTTAGACATACAACTGTACCTATCTATACGGTATCAGACAACGGAGTGTCTTAATACTAGATTGTCTCTGACTATCCTGCCATGCGGGATAAAGCGGCAAGCTGCTTTCTTCCTATATTTTATATTACAATACCAAATGAGAGTTCATATTAATTATTTCAATACATTAGTTTGGTATTTCGCATTTCTTTAAGAATTAGCATTAGTTGAATTGTAAATTCAGGACTATTGTTTTAGGATATTAACTATCCCAAGCTATTTTATTTGTTTTTTTTAAGCTTCATGCTTTCATCCCGCATAGCAGAGTAGACAGAAATTACATCGGGGGATTATATGTATTTAAATTATTTGGAACGGCTGGATCAATTTCCATGAGACTTTCTAATAACTTAGAATATTTTAGGAAGATAAAATAAAGGCCGGTCGTAGCGCAGTGGGACAGCGTCTGACTGTAAATGTCGGTTGTGGGTTCGATCTCCACTCGGGGGAGCGATTATATTCAATTTAATTTCACTTCCTCGCTCTGGTAAGACAAAGCGCGGCGTTGAGTTCCACCACTTAACACGCAACGTCTCGAATTCGGTGGAAAGTGAAGTACAGAGTGTCTTGACACTAGGTACCTTCGGTCTACCCTGCTATGCCGGATAATAGCGTGAAGCTAAAAAAGAATGGTCCAGAAATGCTAAATAGTTTCATATATAAATATATATAGTTATATTAATGTATATATTTAAAGTCCCTTTACGAGCCAAGCAAAAAATTGTTGATCCGATTAAAATAAAATGCCAGGTTAAATTGCTCGTACCTACGCAGACACTGTCGAGATGTGAGACAAATAATAAATATGAAGTTGAAACTTTGAAATATATATAAAGTACTTCGCGAATTTCGCTTCTATTATTAGAACAGTGTGGCTTATTTTATATTGTCTATAATATATTTTCAGTATTGACGTTGTTACCCGGTTTTAAGTGAATTATTGTGATACGCGCTTTTATGTTCTTATTCAGTTTTTGAGCGTGATCATTTTTCTGCCTAATTTCTTCGCCAACTTTATACAGTGTGTAACGTTCACCTTCCCCCCATATATTGAATATATATAAATACTATAATTATAAAAACATACCTTGGCTCATGATACGTCTCGCGGTTAGGACCCAATATCGTCATGTTCGCAATAGCTCAAGAACTTTTAGAGATTCAGAGGCAACAGTGTCAAGAAATATTAATAACTACCTATTATCTTAAAAAGGATATAAAACTTTCAGAAGACATTATAGTAAGAGATTTTAGTACGTTAGATATTCCGTTGTAACCACCTCCAGCTTATCCAAGGAAAGCCGAAGATGCATCTTATTTAACCCTCTGTTATATGTATCCTTTGCTGATAGTCATAGCAGAAGGGAAAATAGCTTAATGGCCCCACCCCGCCATATGCCGTGAATTCCGACCGATCGGCGGACCCGACCGACCTCAGAGTGAACCCTCCGAGACGCAACGGAACTTCGAACGTATATGTAACTTACAATGCCTTTGCAAACGAACAATTATTAGTTATTTGTTCCGTCCGTGTAAGGATCCCTCAATGAGGTTAATACGCTTAATACACTTTTAAATACATATCTCGATACTTAAAATTACTTATGGTATTTCTTTACGTACTTTTTACGTTAAAAATATAATAAAAATATGTTATAATTATATATTTGAATTGGTTTGTGAGACCATTATATATTGTAGATTGGTTCTTTAGACCGATGTATGTCGTTGATTGGTTTGTGAGACCATTATATGTCGTAGATTGGTTCTTTAGACCATTATATGTCGTAGATTGGTTCCTTAGACCATTATGAGTCGTAGATTGGTTCTTTAGACCATTATATATCGTAGATTGGTTCTTTAGACCATTGTATGTCGTTGATTGGTTTGTGAGACCATTATATGTCGTAGATTGGTTCTTCAGACCATTATATGTCGTAGATTGGTTCTTTAGACCATTTTATGTCGTAGATTGGTTCTTTAGACCATTATATGTCGTACATTGGTTGTTTAGACCATTATATGTCGTAGGTTGGTTCCTTAGACCATTATGAGTCGTAGATTGGTTCTTTAGACCATTATATATCGTAGATTGGTTCTTTAGACCATTATATATCGTAGATTGGTTCTTTAGACCATTATATGTCGTAGATTGGTTCTTTAGACCATTGTATATCGTAGATTGGTTTGTGAGACCAATATAAGTCGCAGATTGGTTTGTGAGACCAATATAAGCCGTGGATTGGTTTGTGAGACCAATACATGATGATGATACGTCGATTGGCCTGCCAGACCAATATTACTTTCCGGTTCGCATATCAGTTTAGACGCACAACCGCTAGACGGCCGATTGTTTTATATTAACGCACAACACATACGTAGCAGTCGTTTGTCATAACCAACAATTGAACTCGGTTATGCGTTCTACCACCAAACAAGGCGCTAGACAAACAGTCGAACGCCATTAAGTACTACAGCATTTCGTGACATAATAGCATAGCTCTCCCCGTAAGGAGGCAACTAAAACATACTTCGAAACACACGAGACATAATAGCGTCACATAACCATTCATCCTACACCAGGGGTGTAAAACAACATAGAAACGGTTGAATCTATGTCCGTCGCCGTACAGGTATCGCATGTACAACGCAAGACAGCATCAGAGAAGATACAAGTCGCGCCACCGACATCAGTTATCAGTAAGCTATGAAGCTCACCAAACCCCGACAGTCGCATGTCACAAGCAATATCAACATCCAACGCCATACAAGCATCGCTTACGCAACGCGAGACAGCAACAGACTCGATACAACCAACCAACATCGCCATAGCGGATCACCTAAGCCGACTATAGCAGCCTCAGTGGCATCAAGCAACATTGGATTGCTCCACAGACATCAGTTATCAATAAGCTGTAACACTCACCGAACCCCGACGGTCGCGTGTCGCAAGTTATATCAACGTCCGACGCCGTACAAGCATCGCTCGCGCAACGCGAGACAGCAGCAGACTCGATACCACCAACCAACATCGCCATAGAAGCTCACCAAAGTCAACCATAGCAGCCTCAGTTACGCCCGGCAACGTTGGGTTGCGCCATCGACCTCAGTTATCAGTAAGCTGTAACGCTCACCGAACCCCGACAGTCGCATAACGCGAGTACATGACGGATCTCCTATATGTTTAAGAATATTATATAAATATAACCATAAAATGCTTAATTCGTTCAATACATGATATTATATTAATTATGATTTATTAGTTATTGTTTGCAGAGCTTAGTATAATATTAAAAATATTTTATAATACTCAGTAAATGCATATAATAATATGTTCATACAACACTATTCAAAGATGGCGGCAGACGCTTTGGTATATTTATATTACAAATTTCATATATCTCTTAGAATGTACATTCTAAACATTTAATATCTATAATATAATTATTTTACTATATTAATAATAATATTATATTCATTTATTGGCACTTTTATATTAATAATGGAAAAAGAACTTACCAACAAATTCTTCTTATAGAAATGCAAATCTTACCGACCACCAATACCATAAAAACTATAATAATCATATTCCTATATATTTCCGATATTAAATATTGTTATTATATTCACTTTCAATGTGTTATATTTCTATTGTTCCAAATTAAATATTAACAATATTCTCAAGCGTCCTTTTCCGTACATGACGCTCCCGCCAATCCCCCATCTTTTTTTCTTTTTTTCCAAAATCCATTGTATCATTCTAGACTGCCAGTAATTCATTCAGCCAAAATTATATTTAATAAAAATGAAATTATTAATTATGTTATTACTACCTACCTATAAATACTATATAAAATAATATTAATTGTTATTATTAAATTTATATATAGTACGTATCGTTACAAGTGGCATAGAAATACGTATACGTTTTTGTTTTATATGCGTATCTTGTTAATATATATATTTTTTTCTTGTACCTCCTTTGAAAATACGGCTTCATTGGTGCTTAATAAAAACAGGGCTGGCATGGTGAAATGTTTTTATGAAAATCTAATTAACTGATTGATTTTTTTTTGTTCTGATACAAGGATTGTGTTTTTAGGCGATACAATATGATTATAGATAAAGGTAGAATGTGTGAACTTATTAATGAAAATGAATTTTGGAAAATAATTGAGATAGTTTGTTTTAATATATGATAAATAAAATTAATTCTCTGACTTGATGAGTTCAAACTTTTATTGGGGTAGTACAGTTTTTTTTTTTAAGCTTTTTGAGAGAACTTAGCGTCAAAATACTGTTTTCTCCTCCCTCTGCCTGACACGGCTTATTGAATAGCGGAACTCAACACTGTAATTTGGATTACTTCAATTTTGATTAACAATTAATATGCATTAATATAGTTGTTAATCTAAAATGGCCGCCGTAACAAAATGGCGGATTAAAAAATTTTTGCACCTCCCGCCTAATATATATTACGTTGTGTATAATATATTGTGAAAAGCTAATTTTTGAAAAATATTTTTTTTATTTAATTTATTTAGTTTTAGTTTTATTAACTTAAGATATATCTTTTTAGCTAATTGTTAATGTACAACAGTTAAAGAAAGTAAAACTCTAAAAGTCTTAAAGTCGTACTGAGAAGGCTGTTCTAGATAGTTATTGCCGCTGATAATTGTAATAAACTTATTTTAATATAACATTTAAGTAATATTTATATATATGTATATATATATATATATATATATATATATATATATATATATATATATATATATATATATATATATATATATATATATACATATTAAATGTATATTATTTTAGACTAATTCTTGAGGTTCTCGCTCTTGTTAGCAGCCTGAGCCGGAGCCGGTGATAACTTCCAGTAAGATCGGCGATATCCGACATTCTAAGATAATTGACGATTTTTATGTACTTGTAATAACCTATTTGAATATACTAGATGTTTTGTTGACAAGTTAACAACGCGTTGCCTTAGCAACGCGTATGTCACTTTATATAAACGTGTATGTGAAACACGTGGTAGTGTGTGTTACATTTATTTCATTAATTTAATGTATTTTTATGCATTATTTTTAAAAAATACTAGCACGCTGCACTTCTCCTCTATATAAACTGTAACTGTGCCAAATTTCACGTTCCTAGCGATATTTTCGTAAAAAGAGTTACAAAGATTTGGCTTAACGTATTAATTTATAGATAATAATCAGACAATTAAAAGTAGTACAAATATTTATTAAGAGACCGGCCGGTGGAATTGAGACAGCGTCTGTCTGTAAACGCAATCAGCTGTGGGTTCGATTCATATCGGGGGAGTGATTATATTTAAAACTGTTTTCACTTCCTCGCACTGGTAAGATAAAGTGCGGCGTTGAGTTCGGCGGTGGAAAACGAAGTACGGAGTGTCTTGATACTAGGTACTTTCTATATACCTTACTACGTGGTTAAAGCGTAAAGCTAACAAAATAACAATAATAAAAATAAAATATAAATATTATATATATATATATATATATATATATATATATATATATATATATATATATATATATATATATATATATATATATATATTTTATAACATACTTTCTTTTTAAATTAATATACTTTCTTCCTAAAGCGAGCCTCTCATAGTGTTATAGTAGAAAACGAAAAGTAAATTAATCTTTTATCCCTAAAGGATTCATTATAATCTTCACTAAAGCGACATCGCTGTACATTTCAAAGGAGATTGTCCGATATTATTGTTCTTCGGTCAAATGCAAATGAATCTGCCGTACATACAACCTACCATATAATGTTACACTTGAATAAATGACATTCAATTTTGATATTTATTAGCAGTGGGCACTAAAAACTATTTTCCCTTAAAGCAAATAGATACGCTAAATTAAATTTCGTGGGAACAAGATCGCTTCGACAGTTCTCACGTAATGTTCCGGTCTAACCCTGCCTTAACCCTGGAATGGCGCGAATATGCTAACAGCCTTATTTATTCTAAGCTTTTTTTTATAATTTGGCGGTCATACGAATTGATAAAGTTACATCAGTTTCGGTTTATGGTGACAGTTTAAGTGTTAAGGGAACTTATGTTGAATTGATTTCTATTATCGTACTTTGTATACTTCACTAAAAGGCAGTACTTAATTATGCTTGCACAATTCCACCTAGAAGTGGCTAAATTAGAAAACAAATAACACAAATAAAATATTATAAAATATATTGTATTGAGCGGCGTTGAGTTACGCAATGTCTTAATTTTTGAGTGTAAAGCAAACAACGAAGTGTCTTTATAATATGTTGTCTCTAGCTACCTTGGTATGCAGGATAAAAATGTAGCTTTTTTTCTTAATAATTTTCTGTCATTTTGAACATGTTATATACCTACCAAGATATTTTTTATAAAAAGTGTGAATTATTTATATATAACGCTCATATCCATAATATAAGTTAATTCTTATGATAGGTATCAAAAATAATTATTACAAAAGCTAAAGTACACTAAAAACAGCTAAGTTCAAATATTTTTATTTTGTATAAAACAGGCGCTTCTTATTAGACAAATCATGTATGATTATTTATATCGCCTTTTTTAGCTTGACGCTTTGATCTATATAGCAAAAAAGTAAAGGCAGAAAGACATTTCGCTGATTTCCACCCAAATTCGAGATGCTACGTGTTGATTGGTAGAACTCAAAGCCTCAAATGAAAATCGAACGCACAACTAACGGTTTTACAGTCTCTTTACTTCGTATTATATTGATAAGATTAGCAAAAATTGATAATTTTTTTTTAGCTTCACGCTTGTATCCCGCATAGCAGGGTAGACAGAAAGTACCTAGAGTCAACACACTTCGTACTTCACTTTCCACCGAATTCAACACCTTGCGTGTTAAGTGGAACTCAACGCCGCTCTTTGTCTTTACCAGAGCGAGGAATTGAAAATAATTTAAATATAATCACTCCCCTGAGTGGAGATTGAATCCACAACCGATCGCGTTTACAATCACACGCTGTTATACTGCGCCACGACCGGCCTCTTCTCACTGTTATGGTTTAAACGCGTAATCACACTCAACTGTCTAAACTTGAAAATTGCTCCCATTGTGCACTTTACTTCAATTCATTACTTTTTTTTATACATTTTAATCTTCGTGCCTTCCCAACTTCCTCTCTTGCTCGGGGCCATTTTAATCTGTTTTCCACTGAACAAACAAATAAACAAAAACTCAACAAAGTTTTTTTTTTTTGGAAAAATTTCAACTTTGCAGACCGTTTACCTTTGACAATTGTATGTACTCGTATAGAATAATTTTATTTGCAAAGTAATTATGTGTTTTTAAACTCCTATAATTATATTTAACTGGTTACCTTAGCTCTGATAAGAATACATATATATATATATATATATATATATATATATATATATATATATATATATATATATATACATATATATATTTTACTATATAATAATGTCAAGGCCGGTCGTGGCGCAGGGGGACAGCGTCTGAATGTAAACGCGATCAGTGGTGGGTTCGATTCCCACTCGGGGGAGAGATTATATTTAAATTACTTTCACTCCCTCGTTCTGGTAACATAATGAGCGGCGTTGAGTTTCACCACTCAACACGCAAAAATTTAAACACAGCGGGATCCAAACCCTCGCCTCTTGGATACCGTCCAAGCGCTCTGACTGCTAAGCCATGCGTTCTACTACCGGCTGCGTCGAATTTCTTATAAGTTTGTTACAACTTATTTATGTTGTTAGCATCTGCAGAGAGTGTGACAATTTCAAATTTTTATACGTTTTTTCAAAAATATTTTCTAATTCTAAGTGTGGAATAACACTTTAAAAATAGTAAATATTAAAATAAAATAGCAATCTCTCTTATTAAACGATTATTTCTTAATAATGTTTGAGTAGCAGATATTTGTAAGTCAATCCGATCACATTTACAGTCAGACGCTGTCCCACTACGCTACGACCGGCCACAAATTACTAGGCCACAAATAGAAGAAATCTCTTAAAAAATTTAATATGCTTTTCATATTTCATATATTTTATTTAAGTTATTCTTATTTACACTAAAAGTCGTTATAAGGACAACAGGAATTTATTATACATTTTTAATAAGTTCAAAATTTTAACAATTTATATACAAAGCAAGTAAATTTAAAAATAACGTAATAATGTGATAATGGTAAGACAAAGTGTGTCGTTGAGTTACGCCACTCATCACACAATGTCTCAAATTTGGCATAAAGTGAAGTAAGTAGTGTCTTGACACTAGGTACTTTCTGTCTACCCTGCTTTGCAGAATAAAACTGTGAAGCTAAAATAAAGAAAATTTATTCAATTTACCGTGGCAAAACGTGTTAAGAGAAAATCTAATGTCAAGGTTCTTTACTATCCGCCTGATATCAAATTGTAAAATTTGTAGCGTAAGTCAACGCCGCACTTTGTTTCACCAGAGAAGAGATATGGTAATAACTATAATAATCTTTCTTACAAGTGTAGATCGAACCCATAACCAATTTCATTAACAGATGCTATCCAACTGCTCCACCATGACGATATTTATGACTCTAAACTCTACTAAAAAAGGACGAGCAAATTTTATTTTGAGAAACGCTCTTTAATATAGAAATAGGGTTTAGTTTTACCGACAAATACACCTTGTATCAGATTCGTGGTATAATTTTGAAAATTCAAAGTACATGAATATTCATTTTCCTACTGTCGGACATCGCATATACTGTGTTCGCACTGGGCTTCACACTTTAGGGATATTGTAGGGGCTCATGCACTGCAAAATGCATTTTTAACATGTAAATCTGTGTTTTGTTTAGGTGAATTGCATTGTGACTATCTGCAGCATTGTTTGCAGTATTTGATTGTTTTGAGGATGGTTGTGAGTATTTATGTCGCCGTTTTCGTAAGCAAAGCGCGGCGTTAAGTTCCGCCATTTAACAGGTAATGTCTAATATATCCAATGGGAAAAAGAGTTTGAGTGCTATAATCTCTTTAAATGCTATCTAGCAAGTTTCAGATACCAAATGCAAATATTGCATGTATTAATGTTAGTTGATGTCAGTCGCTGCGTAGTGAAAAAGCTTCTGGCTGTAATCGCGATCAGTTGTGGGTTCAATTCCTACTCGAGGAAATAATTATATTTAAATTATTTTCACTTAACACGCAATTTCTCGAATTTGACGAGAAGAGGAATACGGAGTATTTGCTCTGTGGAATAAGTGCGTGAAACTAAGAAAACAAAAAATATGTAACTAAAACTGTCGTAAAAATTATAGTAATAGGTAATAATATTAATAACAACTTCACTTACCTCACTTTTGCTTGATTTCACAGATTTTTGCTCATTTAAGATTTACTTTGTAGTGACACAAAAAATGTACTTTTTTGCACTTCACCAAACTAAAAATCCTTTCAACAGGGAATCGAACTCACTACTAACGTGTACAGTTTATAAAATAATTAAGCGTTTTAATAAAATATTTAAGTAATTTTTTTTTGGCTTCATTCTTTTGTCCCGAATAGCAGGGTAGACAAAAGTACCTAGCGTCAAGACACTCCGTATTTCGATTTCCACCGAATTCGAGACTGCGTGTTGAGTGGTGGAATTCAACACCGCATTTTGTTTTTTACCAGAGCGAGTTAGTGAAAATAATTTAAGTATAATCGCTCCCCCGAGTGGGGATCGAACCCACAACCGATCGCGTTTACAGTCAGACGCTGTCCCACTACGCCACGGCCAGCCATGTTAATAAGTTAATAATTCCCAAAAACTTTTAATTTATTAAAGTAATGAAGTATTAAAATGAAAACGATATTCTTTAAAATAAATAAACGCCGACTTTTGATAGAGCAAAAACAAACACTAATCCTGAATGGATTTACGTACTGACACAAAGATTATGACAGATCACAGAAGCACTTTAATATGCACCCTCTAATGCCTACGTGAATACAAATATTGTACAATATTGTTAATTTCCAACATGGAAATACACCCTCTTATTAAGAATCTCCTGTCAAGAGGACAATTATGTTTATGTTAAGTCGTTTTTGTCAAAGAATATTCAAAGAAAGAGTTGTATTTTTTTTAATAGTTTAATTAAATTGTGATTGTATTTTTGAAGCGTAAAATTTTTTTTGTTAAAAATATCATATTGACAAAATTACATAAAAAAGTGGATTAAATTTTTACATAATGAAATAAAAACAACAAATTTATAGATCATTTTGGGTAAGTACAAGAACAAAATATACAATTTAATTATAAATGCTGAGGCTAGTAGTGGCGTAGTCGAGCAGCATTTGACTGAAAACAGGACCGGTTGTGGACTCAATTTCCACCCAGGGGAATGATTATATTTAAATTTACTAACGTTTTCTTGCTCTGGTAAGACAAACAAATCGGAGTATGGAGTGTCTAGACACTAAGTATTTTCTGTCTACTTAGAAATAGAGACTAAAATCATAAAGTAAAAAAATCACAATCTGGAAATTGTCAGCTGAATTATAAAAGATGCATAATACATTAGAACATACATACATATATACATCATAAAGTAATTAACGCCATATCTACACAAAATATTCTATGCCTAACAATACAGAGTATTTTCTTTTAACGTCTCCGTCCCAACGTAAATTAAGCATATAAGCTATATAATACCCTATGAAAGGAAATGCTTTAGCTTATTTTGCTTTATTTGACGCCTTTAGTTATGTTACCAGGATTCACAATTTAGTTGTCTTGATAGAGTGGAATACGTAAATATTAAAATTTCATGAAAATGGTATATACAAGATTTAAAATAAAACTAAATTTAAGAGTTATATTTCTAGATATGAGGACTAGACTAGTCTAGTCCAAACTAAACTAGTCTAGCTATAAGAACTTCTAGAAATTATTTTAGTAGTCAGATGTAAGTCAAGTTTTATGTAAATATAAAAAAAATGCTATTGAGAATGCCACTCAACACGTAATGTTTAGATTTCGGGTGGAAAGCTATCAACAGAGTGTTTTAGCACTAGGTTTTCTCCGACTACCCTGCGGGATAAAACGTGAAGTTATTTAACAAACAATAAAATTATGGACCAAAAAACTAAACAGTAAAAGTACGAACCAAGTGTTCACAGTAAATGATATTTGAAAAAAAATTAAAAATGTTTTCTAATCCTAAGTGTGGAATAACACTTTTAAAATAGTAAAATATTAAAAAAACATCATTTTCCCTCGCCAAATTATTATTTCTTAATAATCTTTGGTAGCAGAAATTTGTAAAAATCTCTCTACAGGGATGCTAACAACGTAAATAAGTTGTAACAAAACGTATAAGAATTTCGACGCAGCCGGATGTAGAACGCATGGCTTGGCGGTCAAAGCGCTTAGACGGCACAGGTTTGAATCCAGCTGCGCTCAAATTTTTATACGTTATTTAAAAATGTTTTGATATTTAAAATAACCTATAAAAAAACTAGACTAAATTAATTTTAACTGTTAAATGTCAAATATTGAGGCCGGTCGTGGCGCAGTGGGACAGCGTCGGACTGTAAACGCGATCGCTTGTGGGTTCGATCCCCACTCGGGGGAGTGATTATATTTAAAATATTTTCACTTCGTCGCTCTGGTAATAAGCCAATAAGACAAAGTGCGGCGTTGAGTTCCACTACTCAACACGCAATATCTCGAATTCGGTGGAAAGCGAAGTACGGAGTGTGTTGACACTAGGTACTTTCTGTCTACCCTGCTATGCGGGATAAAAGCGTGAAGCTAAAAAAAATATGTCAAATATTTATTTTTTAGATTAATTTCGTAGGAAGGACAATAAATTCACTCAAATAACCTAAATGAAATCGTATCTATAACCTCTGCATAATATAAGTCTATCAATGTCTATAGACCAACAAATCAATTAATTTAAGATTGTACATACACTTGTTATAACAAATGTATCGTTATATTATTTGAACATATGTTTTAATTACAAAGTACTGGCCACCGATGTTATACGCTGGGAAATGTTTGTTTTGAAGCTACTCACGTCATATTTTGTTGGCGATAGACAAACGATGATTAGATTTTTTCTTGTCAAATTTAGTGAATTTTGTACAGAAAAATAGTGCCAAAACACTCTAAATTATAAATGATTTATAAATAACTTTGGGAAAAAATAAATCCGTTTAATTAAATACGTCCATATATTTTGGTAATTTATTTATATGTAATAAGTAATTCAAATTTGAAATAAAGTTACGTATCTAAAATATAATGTTTTTTTTACTAGGTTAAAATTTATATATATATATATATATATATATATATATATATATATATATATATATATAAAAATTTCTCGCATAATAAAGTAAATAGAGATAATCTAATTTCAAAACACTCCGTTCTCCGGTTTTCTACTATATTCTAGACGTTGCGTGCTAAGCAAGAGATCCCTGCACCGTACTTTATCTTATTACAACGGCAATAAGAAAATGTCTTATTATAGGATCGAACTCACAGCCACCGCATTTACGTTCAGATACTATCCCTTACAAATTCAAATGAAACTGTCTGAAAAGTCAGGAGGTAGCAAAAATCCCATAGAACGCTTTCAAGGAGTATCATTTAAACATTTATTATGTAAACACTTCCCCCTTTCATGGACACGTGCAGCTTAAAATATTATGAATTATAATACAGACAATGATTTATAGGCGGCGTTGGGTTAAGTGCATATAGTAGGGGTGTTAAGTAAATTTGAATATTGGATAATTTTATCGCAATATTAAAAACCGTTGCGGTTCAGTAGCATCGTGACTGTTTACAAGAATGTTTGTGTGTTCGATCTCCGCCCACGAGAAAGATTATATTAAAATTGTTTCCATTTCAAAGCGTGGCGTTGAGTTCCGCTACTTAGTTTTCAATCTAAATTTGAAAAATCGTAAAGCTATTTTTTTTAACAGTCCCAAATCTCAAAATTCTGTCTTGTACGAGATGGCCCTGTATACAGTTTTAATTTGTTTGATTTTTTTTATATTTTAATTATTTCTTTTTTATCTGAATTGATTAGATAAGGTGCAAGGTAATTAAACTACTTAAAGCTAAGCTAAAACTGCTTTCCATTATATATATATATATATATATATATATATATATATATATATATATATATATATATATATATATATATATGTATATACAATAAAATAAAAAAATATTCTGGAACATATACACGGTATATGTTCCAGAATATTTTTTTGTCTGTCTGTTTGTTCCGGCTAATTTCCGGAACTTTAAAAGGATATTCACTGGCAGATACTTGATGTAATAAAGAGTTAATTAGGCTAATTTTGTTATAGAATTATGAAATAAAGACCCAGAGATATTAAATTCAACGCGGACGAAGTCAAAGGGCACACGAGCTTTTTATATTTAATTGCTATAAAATATCAAAAACTCGTATCTTTTATTGACATGTACAGTGACATCCCAAAGTCATTAATAATTGTTTTAAATAGATAACCCAGTGATACCAAGACGACAGAGGGGAGAACATCAGAAATAACGTATCATGCTATCACACAATTAATAATGAGTTTAAATTTAAAAAAATGCATATAACACACGATAAAACTGATATTCCAAAAGTATGACAAGAACAAAGAATATCATATCCATATATGATACTTTTATATAATTATGCGATACTATTTGTTCATGTCATAATTTATATTAAGTGGCGAAACTCAACGCCGCGCTTTGTCCTACCAGAACGGGGAAATAAATAATAATTTAAATACAATCATTCCCCCGAGTGGGAATAAAACCCACAACCGATCGCATTTAGAAACGGGTGCAGCCCCATTGCACCACGACCGGCGTTTTCCATATAAAACTAAAAGTATTGGTGGCACGTTCACAATCCGCTGAGAAAAAATTCTGACTAACATTCTGTTAATGATAAGTAAATCTTTTTACATACACAGACCACCATGGTGTATATAAAAACAGAGCTCCTCAAATCAGGGCCCGATTAAATGATTCAGCTGTATCATTACAATTTCATTAGTCAGCGGCCCGCTGTAGATAAAGAAAGAATGTTATAATAATGGATGTGACATAAATAGTATAAATTATTTTACTAATATAAAAATTATATTTTTAATATTAATTTTTATCTGTATGACTGTAAACGCTGATGGTTGTGTGTTCGATTACCACTGGGAGTAATTATATTTAAAATTTATTTTCATTTTTCCGCTCTGGTAAGACAAATCACGTTGAATTTGCCGCTCGGCACGCAATGTCTTGGAATTTAGGGATAAAGCATAAAGATTTTTTTAAATACATATATTATAACGTTTTCTTTGTATGCAAGTAACGTACAAAGTAAAGTAACTTAAAAAAAAAGTCACAGGTCGGTCGTGGCACAGTGGGATAGCGTCTGGTTGTAAACGCGATCGGTTGTGGGTTCGATCCCCACTCAGGAGAGGGATTATATTTAAATCATTTTCATTTTATCGTTCTGGTAAGATAAAGTGCGGCGTTGAGTTCCACCGCTCAACACGCAATGTCTCGAATTCGGCGGAAAGTGTAGTACGGAGGATATTGAGACTAGGTACTTTCTGTCTACCTATGCTGCTTTGCAGGATAAAAAGTGTGAAGTTAAAAAAATATAATAATGTTAATTATAATAATATATAACAAGACAAAATCAAAACTAAAAAAAAATATTAATTAAAATATACTTTCTAAAAACAGATTTATTTCATAGTATATTGTATTTTATAAATGAGGCCATTTTAAATTAACAATAGCATTGAATATATATAAGGTCATCGTCATCAAAACTGACGTCATAAACCAAATTTCAGGTCAATCAGAGACTGGAAAGTGGGTTAAATTGAGGTTGCAAGACTTCACACACACTAACTAACTAACTAACACGGCCACTTAAATAAAAGCTTGTGATTAAAAGTCAGTCATGTATGACTGACTTTAAATCACAAGCTTTTAAGATATATCTTAATATTCGAACACGTTATTAATGTCTGAGGCATTCATGTTTTGTAATGCGTCCATAATCACATTATGGATATAGTCCCGATTTAGGACTCAAGACAGATTATGTAGGACTGTGGATTGGCAGATATACGCCGTCCCGTTTACCCACTAAAACCGCACGTGTCCTGCTTTGAGCGCCACTGCCCCAGGGTCCGGGAATGTCAATATTCCGTCACCTCGGCAAGAGCCATCTAGTCACGTCAGCGGAGTTAAGGGTAGTGGGACACCATCGACGGCCTGCTCTGAATAGCAGTAGCTTTTTAACTGTGCTATCGACAAAAAATATACCTTATCTAATTTTACTACCTCCGTATATTCTAATAGTGAGTTGTTTCATGGCCCTACGCATCTTATCTCGCAACACATCTAAGGAGCCAGGGACCAAACCCGACTCCAACCTAATCAAGTGGATGAATTGACAAAAACCAACCATACGTTGCATTTTTTCAACACAATGAAGTATGATTAATTTGTTTAAAATTTATATATATATATTTATTTTTAATATTTTTTCAATATTATGGATGGAGAGGGAGAAATCTCTACTTTTTCTACTATAATATTATACGGCTAATCTTAACAACAAAATTTTTGAAGGCAAAACTGAATACACTTTTTAATTTTAAATATCAACGTAAGAAGGAACAGAATTGACGCAATTTACGAATATTATATGGGCAGAGAAGAATTAAATTTGCCTTAGCATTTATATGTTTAGTGCAAAATGAAATATTTTCGATAATAATGGTTTTAAAATACAACTAAGTAAAATAAATAATGAGTATGTTACCATGTTTTATATATAACTAGCTACCGCCCGCGACTTCGTCTGCTCAATGGAGAAGACCAAAATATTATAGTATTCAAAGATGTTTCATATATACATGTATATATATATATATATATATATATATATATATATATATATATATATATATATATATTTAAATAGAAAATTTTAAGTTATAGATAAGAAAGAAAGAAAGTTGTTGTTTTTTTAAATTTCTCTATATAAAATTTTTCGGCGCCATTAACTCATGTGAAATTATCTACTTCCGGCTAAATACAGTACTGAGTGAGGGAATCGTTCTAAGATATACAGATATTTTTAATATAATATTGCAATCGCTGTTATATTATCCTAAATCGGCCCTATCTTAAAGTCTATTCTTTCTTAGGCATATAAAGCTTAAGACTTCATATAAACTCGCGAGAGTTCTGAGGGTGAGATGATGAAGGTTTAACCTTTATAATCGCACCCAGTCAAAAAATAGTTTTTGACGAACATCTCTTACACTTAAATAACATATGATTTCATATAACTATCTATATATGACGTCATAGTCCACATGTGATTTCACGCATCCACATATGAAGTCATAGTCCACATATGATTTTTGTCATCCACATATGACATCATGGTCCACATGTGATTTCACTCATCTACACATGATATCATGGTCCACATGTGTTTTCATCCATTAATACATGACTTCAGGTCCACATATGGTGTCACCTATCCATATATGAACTCATAGTCCACATGTGATTTTTCTCATCCACATATGATATCATGGTACACATATGTTTTTCTCGTCCACACATGACGTCATAATCCACATGTGATTTCACGCATTCTCATTTGATATCATGGTCCACGTGTGATTTTACTCATCCACACATGACGTTATGGTCCACATATTTTTAGACATCCTTATATGAAATAATTATCCATGTATGATTTCGCTCGTTCACATATGACATCATGGTCCACATGTGATTTTCCTGCTTGTATTCTAAAAATCAAAGAGTCATCAATAATTTAATGGAGAACGGAACTACAAATAACTACGTGAACTGTAAGACGAAAGATGCATCAGAAGTTGAATAAAAGATGTGACGGATGAAAGAGATTTGGATGTCGTTTGTGAGACTGAGCCCAAAAGAAAGGGCAATTGAACGACCGAATTGCCGTGCAATCAAGTCACCTTCGTGGCGGGAGTTCCAGAAAGCAAACGAGCTTGTCAAGGTGTGCTTGTGTTATTGTTTTCTCGATTGGTTAGTGTAGCGACAGAAAACAAGGCAATCTGGGTTCTGTAATGCTTTGGGTTCACTTTAAGCTGAGGATAACAATAATATTCATGTTATTGATAAATGATAGAACTAAGGATACCGGCGTATCTGTAGTTGGCAGAATTCTAGGAATTGTACGATTGAATATACAACTGAGGTATGTGTCGTTGAGAAAAGGGGCTTCCGTAGAAAGTGAAAGATGGCTTAGAAAGAAAGAAGAAAGTGTGGCAGCACTATAAGACCTCGAGTTAAAAAAATATGAGAGAGATTAAGAAGAAAGATTATAAGTTTCAAAAGCACCTAACGAAAGCAATGATAAAAACGAAGCTTGAAAGGTTAGAGGATGAAAGATATGATAGATTGACGAACAACTTCCGCTAACCTGTCGAATGAATGTGGTACTTTTGAATGACGGCGACATATTAACAGAAAGAACATACATTTTGTAACAATGCGACGGAGTTCTACAAGGAGATGGACGAATATGATAACGCATGCCATAGGGCTATCAGTTTGATTAGCTTGGGCAGTTTCAGTTTGTATTTAGGTAGCTGGTGAGATAAAGGAGTAAAAGTTGGTGATTTGGCAGTTATCTCTCTGTTTTACGCAGATGATGCAGTGCTATTTGCATCGTCACAACTCGCAATTGCAAACTTTTGCACTATTATGAAAGAAAGGTGTGAAAGTAATGGTCTAAACCTGAGTAAGTAAGACAAAAATTCAGATGTTAGAGAGAAGAAGAAAGAACAAGAAAAGAAGAAAAGATAGAAAGATCTTAGAAAAAGTGAATGCGGAGGTATATCTAGGAAGCATTTTTAGTAGAGATTGATGATAAGAAATGAATGTGGATAGGCGCATTGCTGCCAGTAACACGGTTAGCGGTGGTCTGGCTGCATTGATACGACGGAAAAACTTCAGCTTACCTGCAAATCTTGCCGTTCACAATGCATTACTGATACCAACACTGTTATGACGATGATGAATGCAGTAGAGATGCAATCTTTTAGTTGGATATGCGGAGTCAGTTTAGCTGACCGTGTATGCAGCGAGGAGATACGCAGATTGGCATTTAACTGACACTGTCATAGTAAGAATAAAGAAGAACATGCTCAGGTGGTTTGGGCACACAGAATAGCGTTTAAACGAGAATGTCATAGTAAGAATGAAAAAGGACTCAATGGTGCTCAGGTGGTTTGGACACATTGAGAAGATGAGTGATGGAAGATTTATTAAGCGAAGAGTTGAGTTGAGTGGTACGAGAGTTTCTTGAAGATCTCGGTTGACCTTCGGAAACACAGTATCGAAGGTAATGGAAGAAGGTTACGTAAAAAGCCTGAGTACCCCCGGAAGGGCGTGTATGAAGAGGGTAATGACTATGGACGAGGCGAAAAATGTATCTAAATGTATATATGCAGGAATCGTATCGTTTGGTATACATAACCGATCGCGTTTACAATTAGACGCTGTCTCAATGCGCCACGCCTTACCTTATGATTTTTGTTACTTATTAAAATAAAAAAAATCTTTAATTTGTAACGAAGTAGCATATGGAACTGATAAAATTTTTTATAACACATATTTGAATGTTACGAAAATTCCTCTGAAATCGAACTCACGACCGACCATAACCCACAGTACGTTATAAATACAACCGCTGCACCATAACGTCGTGATTAATGATGAATATTTAATATTAGTAATATCATTATTACACCCTCTTTCGGGGTCGAAGGGCGAAACATCATTTGTCATTAACCGGTTACGCTTGTGTGACTTTTAGTATTCTATATTTTTTGTTAGTTTTTGTTGTTTAAGCTTTTTAGTTAGTATTTGAGGCCATCATGGCCTAGACACTATCAGTGCATTCTTAAGTGTTTAGAGATCTGATTGTAGGTTCGATTCTCTATTCAGCATAGCAGGATAGTCAGATACAATTTAGTGTCAAGATATTTTGTGGAGTGGTGAACTCAACGCCACACGTTTGTTTTTTTTCGTATAGCATGATAGGCAGAAAGTACGTAGTGTTAAGACACTCTGTACTTCATTTTCCACTGAATTCTAGACAATGCGTGTTGAGAGGCAGAGCTAAGAAAACGAAAATACTTTAAATATAATTACTCCCCCGAGTGAGGATCGAACCCACAACCGATCGCGTTTACAATCAGACGCAGTCCCACAGAGATATGGGAGGAAATTTAAATTATAACCATTCCCAAACAACTAATCAAGTGATGACCTTTTTTAATAATATTGTATTATATAGATATATAATTATACGATACTCTTTGTTTATGATATACTTTCAAAATGTTAGTTATGATCTGTGGTAAGCATTTTTTTTTAAGTGTAATTCCATAATTTACTGTATGGCACCATGATATGACATTTTTGATGATCCCCTCTGTCATCTTGTTGTCATTTAGTTACATATTTAAAATATTTATTAATGACTTTTGGGATGTCATTGTAAAAAGGTTTGAACTATGCCGCTTTTGATCAAAATATGTATTAATCTCATAACGCAGAGCTTAGTCTCAGAGAGAGTAAGCCGCGCCAAACGCTGCAGTCTCGGCACATTTCTTTCTCCACATCCAATACTTCCCATACTTTCCGCATATTAAAAAAAATACAGTACACAAAATAAAAAAAACAATGGAAGATATATGAGAAAAAGAATTAAATGTAATAGAATGCCAAATTATCTTTGATATAGGAAACAACTTAACTGATTTTAATACAGTTTCCACTTGTATAGTTATACAAAAATTTATTTTTTGCGTTGCGTTTGCGCTTTCTAATCTCGGAAACTGCTTTTTTGGCAACTGTCCCTTAGCATTTAGTGTTTGCTTTACTTCAGTTGGTTTATAAATAATTCATTATTATATATCGAGACATACATACTGTAGGCTTTATAGATGAAAAATGCACACCCATATCAGTTTTGCTTTAAAAGCATAAATTTTATAAATTACCCACTCCAAAGTGGAAATTTTAAATATTTAATTAAAATACCTAGCTCACTGGTAAAAACGCTAGCAATCCATTCGGTTGCGGCAATTAGGCTAATTGATTATACGTGGACAGGTATCATTAAAAAAGCGCTCCAATCAAAACAAATCAGTGAAATTTCCAACTGAAATAAAATGTTTATATATATACCATACAGTCTATTAGAGTTATTTGGCTGGAGCAGTTAAAATATAATCAATTTTTACGTTCAATATGTACATATATTGAACGCAAAAATGTTTAAATATTTAATAGTATAATTTAAAGATACTTATTAATATTTAATTATTTACTAGAACAGTAAAATGTGGCGCTACATAAAGAAATGATTTTTTGCTTTAAAGCGCTTTATTGTAATATATATAATAAATACAAAAATATAAAACAATTTAAGATTATATTTCCGGTGTAAAAATAAATTAACAGGTAGTGTAATTCGGTATTTTAATTTTCAAATTAATAGTTATGGAGAAGTATAATAAAATTGAAAATTATTAAAAAAAAACTAATTATAAGTAATAAAATATCAAGTGTAACAGAACTTTAATATGAATACGTACCATATAGCAGTAGAAATACAAGGCCTCCTCATAATATTTTCCTTGGTCTCGATAAAGTCCACAGAGGCTACCCGGACAAACGGATGGAAATTTTTAAAAATAGCCTGATATTTATTTTCTATACATATCGATCGATTTTTTTTATTTGCACACGTGTCCGAATTTCTATAGAAGAATTTAATATTTTAATATCATTAACTAGAATAAAGCGTAAATCTAATATTCCAGTGTCTTATCATTGAGTGTATTTATCTCCATAAATAAATGAGACATTGCTAAAATATTATAAAAAATACAGCTTCACTCTTTATCTCCTATAATAGGATGGAAAGGAAATGTCAAGACATAGGTACTAGACTGCAATTTTCGTCTGTTTTTGAGACATTCCGTGCTAAGTGACAGAACTTAAGGCCACGCTTTGTCTAAAAAATTGAATGGAATTTACAACCAATCGCGTTACATATTGTAAATAAACTACAACCAAATATATATATATATATATATATATATATATATATATATATATATATATAAACAATTTCACACTATATCCCGCATAGCAGGGTAGTCAAAGACAACCTAGTGTCAAGGCACTCCGTTACCAAGGAGAACTCAAACCCGCGCTTCGTGTTACCAAAGCGGTGAAATGAAAATAAGTTTTTAAATATAATCTTTTCCCCTAGTGGGAATCGAACCCTTAACCAATCACGTCTATATTTTAATAAAAATTCAAAACAAACGTTTTGCCTGCTTCAAAAATAACATTAGATAATACTTCAAAATGTCATCACTAAGTTTTAGATCACAACCGAATTCAGGCTAGGATATCCTTTCAAACATTGTTCTACGGTACATCGTTGTGTTTTGGAAGGCTGTACCCCTAAACCCGATAAGCCTATTGTTGCCGTCGACTTTGTACCCTTAATAGAAAATATTGAATGAGAATTAATCATTTTGTATTATACTTTAACGTCTAAAGTGGATTATGTTAATTAGATTATTCGTTAGCTTTTATGTACTTAAAGATACAGTTTTAGTATAAAAGCGATACAGCTTTATAGTCAGATATGAATATAGTGTCAAGACACTCCGGCTTAAGCTTTCCACCCGTTTCGGGACGTTGTGTTCAGTGTATGTTGTATATATTTTTTATTTATTCCGCATAGCAGGGTAGACATGAAGTACCTAGTGTAAAGACACTCCATACTTCGCTTTCCACCGAATTCAAGACATTGCGTGTTGAGTGGTGGAACTCATCGCCGCACTTTATCTTTTACCAGAGCGAGTGAATATAATTTAAATATAATCTTTACTATTTTTAAAGTGTTACTCCACACTTAGGATTCAAAATTTAATAGATTCATTTTCAAAAATGTTTTTTTTAAATATAATCACGCCCCACGAGCTTCGAATAGGGATCGAACCCACAACCCATCGCATTTAGAGTCAGACGCTGTCCCACTGCGCCACGACCGGCCTCAATTTGGCCGTGATCGTCTAGTGGTTAGCACCCTACGTTGTGTATTTAAATATTGTGTACAAAATAGCGGAACTCAACACCACGCTCCATCTTAATAGATTAAAGCTGCTAGCAATCGTGTTAACGGTAAGACGATGTCTCACTACGATACATTATATAAAAGATTCAAGCTTTATATCGCATATCAATGTAGTCAGAGACAACCTAGTGTCGAAACAGTCGGTTGACTGTTTTCCCTCCTCTTTTGAGTGTTGAGTGGCGAACTCAACGCCGCACTTTGTCTTACCGGAGCGGAGAAATGAAAATACATTTTATATATAATAATTTCAGAGAATGGGAATCGGAATCGTACCCACATTCAATTGAGTTTACAGACATAACGTTTTCCCAATACACCAACACACCACGTTAATATTATTAAACGCTTTAGTACTTTAAAAGCAATAATATAATAGAAAAAAATATTTAACTCATAATGAATCATTCAATTAGCAGCTCTCGAATGAAATCTTTTTCCATATAAAAAATAATGAATAATATATTTGCCTATTTAAATAGCTTAAAGCGAGTTTTATTCAATAATATCCCAGTGACAATAATCGATATATTGGGTATTGAGTGACGCCGCGCTTCGCCTTATCAGAGTAGAGAAATGAAAATATATAGGTAATTATCCAATTTACCTTTTTTTTAATTAAAAAAAAATATCAAAAAAAAAAAAATCTTCCAACAGAATAAATATTTTATAACGCTCACATCACTAAATCCCGATATCCGATGAATCTAATAGTAACTTGAATTCTATTAGGGGACGAGCTGCGGCCGCGATGTTTCATAAAAGTTTACTTTAGCTAGCTAGGAGTTCCTGCCTCAACTATTGCTGATTTAGGCACTGTGAGACGGATTTAGACAGAGTCATAGATTTACTTTGAATTATATAGAAATCATTTTGATATGGAAATCCTATATCTTATTTACTATAATTATGACTAGCTAGGACACAGGAAGTACCCAGTGTCAAGACACGCTGTAATCCGCTGAATTTGAGATATTGCGTGTTGAGTGGCGGAATTCAACGCCGTGTGTCTTACCAGAGCGAGGAACTGAAGCTAATTTAAATGCATACATTCACCCGAGTGACAATCGCACCCAAAACCAATCGAGTTTACAGCCATACAGTTTATTTATTTAATATAAAATAAAAAAAATATCAATACCTACAAATAACATTTCTTAATAACAACAATTTTTAGGAAAACTTGTAGTGTCTATAGTCGAAAATATTACCGATGAAGGTAATTAGAATTTTTAATTATAATATTTTACCTATTTTCGTATAATTATCAAAATCTTTGCATTTTTTTAATCTAAAATTAAATAAAAAAAAACAATTTTTCGAAATACGTTGCAAGTGACTGCACTTAATACTCACAACTTCTTTTGATGGACTTATAAGCATTCTTATTTATATGTTTTACAGATTTTCGATTAGGAAATATGTTTGTATTTTTTTAGCTTTACATTTTTATCCCACATAGCTGTGTATACAGGAAGTACCTAGCGTCAAGACACTTCGTACTCCGTTTTTCGTCAAATTCGAGACATTGCGTGTTCTATTGCGTAACTGAACGCCATGTATTGTATTAACAGAGCAATAAAATGAAAATAATTCAAACATAATCATTCCGATAACTCTAGTGAGAATCGAAACCCCAACCGATTGCGTTACAGTCATATACTGTGCCACTATATACGTCACGTATAATCAACTGATAATTTGATAATATAATTGTATTACGTCATCGTGACGTAGTTAACGAGCTCATTGTTGTTTTTGGTTTTAATTCAATCTTTTTTTTTAATTTTCTAAATACTTTACTTTCTAATATTTGATTAGATAAGGAACGGCGTTGAGTTTCGCATATTAACAACGTAATATTTCTTCAATAGTCGAAAACCGATCATCCACCTTGAATTGATCTATCATTAGATAAGAAAAACTCGTTATGATAACAATATATATATATTTATATATATATATATATATATATATATATATATATATATATATATATATATATATATATATATATATATATATATATATATATTTAAATAAATTATTCATACATTATACATTGTTTATTTAAATAATTAGTTTTGTGAATGGCATGCTAAATTTCACAGTATGTCACAACGCCTCCGTGGCGCAATCGGCTAGCGCGTTCGGCTGTTAACCGAAAGGTTGGTGGTTCGAGCCCACCCGGGGGCGAAACTTTTTTAAATATTTTAAATTAATTCAAACTTAACAGATCATTCATATTGATGTATACATATCTATGTAATAATAAAATTAATACTTATTTTTGTTATTTATCATTTTTTTTGTTATTATAATATGTAACGTTAGTAAATAGTAAATTATTACTAGAAATCTAGAAAATATTTATCACCGTATTTGTACAGTCTCCCCCTATTTTGGATACGTATCTACGTCCTGCGACACGACTGTTAAAAAAAAACTATTAAAAAACACAATTTGCAAGTAAAAAAATAATCCAATTACAACATACTTGCCACAATCAAATTACATAAAGACGACTTAATAAGTAGGTTACTTTGTAGCGGAAATATAAACCTACCTACATACATATGTACATTTTACGCAGATTTTTAATATGAAAATGTTGTATTCACTGAGGTTTACAAGTTTTTGGTTGGTTGGAATTTTCAATAGTTCATCATGGCTTTACATTAAATCCAGGTCTAGCTTCTTCAGGAACACTTGAGCACTATGTTAATAATCATGTAAGGGGTTGAAATAAATGTTTCATATTTATTTCGCTCGTACGTTATTTTAAAACAGTTATAATTTTGTTTTTAGCTTCACGCAGTTCCAATATACATACATACAATTATACGTCACTCTACCTTTCTTTTTTTCTTTTTTTTACTGTATTCGGAAAATAAAATATATTAGAAAACGACTAATAACATCTTAAGCAAAATTGTAAAATAATTTATTTCTGTGTGTGGATTAAAGAAACTCAACACCGCGCTTTTCTTTTTTTTTACTCCGCGTAGCAGGGTAGACAAGAAATACTTAGCGTCAAGACACTCCATATTCCGCTTTCCATCTATTTCAGGATATTGCGTGTTAAGTGGCGATACTCAACGCTACGTTTTGTTTAAGCCGAGTGGGAAAATGGAAAATAATTTAAATTTGTTCATCCTCCGATTTGAAGCCACGACCGTTGGCGTTTACAATCAAACATTGTCCCACTGCTCCACGACTGGCCTCAATTAAATTAAAATGTAACAATAATAATTCCGAATGACGATTGAAGCCAACTAACTAACCAATCGCAAAATTAAAGACCTGAAAATATATCTCAAATGCTTGTTCTGTTTTCAGTGCCTATATTACTGCATTCATTACATCATTCATACGTCTTACAAATCTTGCTATGGTTTTTCAAAAGCAGATAACGGAGTGTCCCCATACTAAATGCTCTCTGTTTACGGAGAAAATTACATATTATGCGAGAAAAAATATGTAGCTGCAAAGAAAATAAACACATTATATAAATGCATATAATTAATAAAAGGAAAATTCTTTTATAAAAAAAATACTTCCTCAGTACAAGTGCTCGTATATTCTCACGATTCAGGTATATCTCAGAAAGAGTGCTTTGTTACAGAGTTATGGTAAAAACCTGGACACCAGCACCATCTGCCGGCGACAAACGAAAGATTTATTGCCTACTTGGTGTGAACTAACGTGTGGTACAATTCATAAACTATTTTTTTTTTGTTATGTTTCCAGTCCTATTGATATAAATTTGATAATCACAAATAATAACAAGAAAAAAGGTTTCCACGTGTCTATATTGGCATAATATATTTAAAATTTAAATTTTCTACTTTAGTAATATAATTATAATAATAAATTATATATATATATATATATATATATATATATATATATATATATATATATATAAATTCTATTTTATTTATTACCAGTTTTGCGACATTAATTTATAGGAAAATATGTTTAAATCTTCAGCTAATTATTCCTATGTAACATGGTATTCAATTATATAGTGTCCTCACTCTCAGTCGGTGTAGTAGCCTCAAGCCACCGTATGTTGATAAAATAATATCTATGAAGAGTTGTTCATTGCTATTCTCGATAAAAAGCAGTCGACGGAGTGTCTTGACACTAGATTATTACTGACTTCTCTGCTTTGCACAAAAAAATGGCATTATATTTGAAGAAAATGAGTCAATATTTGTTTATTACTAACATATTAATTCCATTAAATATCATACATTATATACGGATCATTAGTAGTGTTCGATTTTTCTTTCTTCAGGCAAAAAAATATGATTTTATTCTGTATTAGAAACTTTTATAACAAAGCACTAATCGTTTCTACTGACAGCTTGGCATAAAATGCATATTTTAATTCAATCACTCTTTAACGCATCTAAATTATTTACCTGAGTTCAGGTCATATAAACCATATACATAATATAACTCAGATACAACGACCCTTAGGAAAAATGTGAAAAAATATTTTTTATATATAAGTATCATTTATTTACATTGGGACCTGAAATTTTTTCTTTAATTTCTTTTTACTTCTAGTTTTGTCGAGGACTTGATTATGATTTTTATAATAAGTTTTAGTTCTATTAGCAAATTATTAAAGAAATCTTTTTATATTTTAGCTTAATTTATGAATTAAACAAAAACGCTGCGCTCTTTTGACTTAGAGCAAACTTCCTCTGTAGAATTAAACAGCATGTCTTAAATATAAAAATCTTTCTTATCTTTATCAAGATACGTTATTCCTTATATATATTTTTATAGAAATTTTATTCTGTTATTTTATTAAATGATATAAAAGTCAGATGAATGTAAATTTACGACTGACATTTATTATTTCAATATTACGCTAAATATTCTTACTTATTTACACTAAACTAATAGGAGCCTCTTAAATACTTTGCTTCGATTACAATACGTACAATCCCTTCATTTTTCGTTCTAATGGGCCTTTAAAGGGATCGTCTCTTAGGTTAATGGATGGGACCTGTATATAGGTTCTCTAAGATATGCACATGGCTAATTTTTATTTTCTACGTCCAGTAGTTTCAACTGTGTGTTATCAGTCACTAGATAAGACAAGAAAATGCAGATTCACGCTTTATCCTATTAGCATGATATTTAGAGACGTCCTAATCAAGACTCTCCGTTGACTGCTTATCGCTGGAAATAGAGAAAGAGGAGAGAAATTAATATAAATTTGAATTATAATCATTATACCGGTCGTGGCGCAGTGTGACAGCGTCTGACTGTAAACGCGATCGGTTGTGGGTTCTTTTTTACCATTTTTAATACTGAGCGAAGACGTTACGTTTGTCTTATAGTAGACCTCTCCAAATACATTTTATTGAATTTCTTAGTATTTGTTATAATAGCAGCGATATAAATACATCATCTATTAAAATTTCCACTGATAACTATATTGGTTCATAAGAAATAGCTTGATGACAGACTGACAGACAGATGGACAGCGAAGTCTAAGTAATAGGGACTAAGATCTTTGATTTTCGCGATTTTTATACATTTTAAATGAAACTATTTAACCGGATTAATCGCGTATATTTTGGTATTCGAAAATACATTTTTGGACACCTGACGTTTCGAACACTTTACAGTAGTCCGTGGTCTACCTGTGACCTTCGAATACCAAAATATACGCGATTAATCCGGTTAAATATTTTCATTTAAAATAATAGGGACTAGTTCTACCATTTAGGTACGAAATCTTAAAAAGGATACAGACCAAGTGCCTATAGTTTTTTTAACTTCACGTTTTTATCCCGCATAGCAAGATAGACAAAAAGTAAGTGTCAAGAGATTTCATTCTTCGCTTTCCACCGAATTTAAGACATTACGTACTGAGTGGTGGAACTCAACGCCGCACTTGAGAATAATTTAAATATAATCACTCCCCCGAACCCAGAACCGATCGCGTTTACAGTCAGACGCTGCCCCACTGCACACACCGGCCTCAATCCTGCCTGTACTTTTAATCCTAATATTTAAGAAAGAACTCTTAGCCGATTAAAAAAAAGACATTTTTTTTGACACGTATTTAATCCAATAGTCAAAAAGCGTCTCTTTACCCGATGTAAGTCCGCATACACAGTACATTAAATTACTTTATATAAATTCAGGCCAATTTTCATCAACAGTTGAAGTAAAATGAATAAAAGTTTGCATGGAAACGACGTAATGCTAATTAATTTAAAGCTCTGTTTGTTTTTAAAATAATCTTCTGTATTCCGTACAAAAATAAGTTAACAAGAATTATCTACGTAGCTGAATATAACGTATAGCATACGTATAGCGTGGTAGGATGGTTTTCAAAAGGCGCGGGTTCGAATGTAAATGAGGTGACTGTATATTTATCTCTGGTGTGGTGGACGTCAGGTTTCCAAAAATGTATTTTAGAATACCAAAATATACGCAATTAATCCGTTTCATTTAAAATGTGTAAAAATCACGAAAACAAAAGATCTGATTAAATAGAATTCTCTTTTGTCTAACAATTATTTAATTACCAGGAAATTGCAAAATGCGGTAACAAAATAAAAATAATAAGCCGTAACAAGCCTATAAAAAGGTGACACAGCCGGATGTAGAACGCATGGCTTAGCAGTCAGAGCGGTTGGACAGTTTCCAAGAGAAGCGAGTTCGAATCCCGTTTCTCTTAAAAATTTTATACGTGTTTTTTTTTCAAAATATTTCTAATCCAAATTGTGAAATATCACTACAGAAATATAAAAAAAATTAAAAAATCGAGAATATCTAAACAAATATGATTTTTTCGGCCAAAAATAAAGCTATTCCTTCCCATAACGAATTGTTACTTAATAGTCAAATTATCAAACAGTCAAAGAATGAAAAATACTTGGGATTAATTTTAGATAAAAATTTAACTTGGAAACCGCATATAGATTCTATACATTCCAAAATAACTTCGCTTACTGGAGCTTTACGTAGATCTGCACGTTGTATCCCTCTAAGAGTACGAAACATTATTTACAATACTTTAGTTACACCAATATTAGAATATCGTATAGAAATCTGGGGCAACGCGCCTAAAATACACATAAAAAATTTGCAGGTCTCTCAAAATAAACTTATCAAGGTGTTATTTCATATGGATTATTATACGCCTACTAAAGATTTATATAAAACAACTAAAATTTTATCTATTAAACAAATGTATAAATATAAATTATGTTTACTGACTCGTAAAATATTAACAAACCTTACTCATTCACAAATTACCTTTAAAACCAAAACCCATTCTTACCACACAAGGAACAGATATTGACCTAGAAACACCTAAAACTCGAACCAAGTACGGCATAAAAACTATTTCATTTGAAGGAGCACAGCTGTATAACTCTTTGCCTCTAAATGTTGTCAATTCAAAATCTCTTAATATATTTAAAAAACGATTAAGAACCCATATATTAGATGATTTCACTCATACTGTTTAATATCACTACTGTTTATTATTTGTAATATCTTAATTGTAGTTATAATTTTAAAATTTCCTTTGTAAGCGAACTGTATTCTTTTTGGAAATAAACTTCTTTAAACCTAACCTAAATAGGGATGACGTATGTATATTAATTAAACATTCATTCAATGGACCGGAAGCTGTAGAAGTGCTCTAAGGTTGCCATTAATCTAAAGAACCCTGTTGCAATTTTAGATTATAATAATCAGATTTTTAATATAATTGTGTTTGTAGAAGTAATATATTTGTATTATTATTACATTTTTTTCAATATGTTAAAATAAAAATGCATAAATATGTACTGCAATAAACATATATTGAAGCCGGTCGTAGCGCAGTGGGACAGCTTCTGACTATAAACGCGATCGGTTGTGGATTCGATCTCCACTCGGGTGAGTGATAATATTTAAAATTATTTTCGCTGCCATGCTCTGGTAAGACAAAGTACAGCGTTGAGTTTCACCACTCAATACACAATATCTCGATTTCGATGGTAAGCGAAATACGAAGTGTTTTGACACTAGGTACTTTCTATCTACCCTGCTATGCGCGATAAAAGCGTGAAGCTAAAAAAAATGTAATGCAATTGAAAGTTTCTTACGAATAAATTCACACTTATATATAAATTGTAAGAGCAATAATTTTAAAAGGATCTACTCGTATCTAATGCTTGCGTCCTCTTAATAGTTTACAGTATATTAATGTTCGTTTTTAAGCGATTTATGAGAAACATCTGCACCATTAGACCGTTTAGTCTAAGAGCCACCTCACATGACCAAAAAATATTGAAGACGTCGTGAAAATTCTAACCCGTTTTAAAACTCAAGGAATTAATTAATTTTAATGTATATCCTACTAATATTGTGAGGGCGTCCGACTGTTAACACGATCGGTCGTGGGTTCGATTCGCACTTGGGGGAATGATTGTATTTCATTACTTTCATTTCATTGCTTTGGTAAGACAAAGCGTGGTTTTGAGTTCCGCAACTCAATACAAACAAATAAAATTAATAACATAATATATGTTATTGTAGTATAGTGTATTTAACTTCAAATATATATATATACTGAAATTTATGTATATTAAATACACAATATACAACATTCTTACTACAAAATACTTAGTTTTTATTAAAAATGACGTGCAAATAATAATAAAACTTTTTCCTTATTTTCTTTTATTATTACTTGTATAATAAAAAATACATTTAACAATATTTAAGTGGGTATTTAAAAAAATATAATTTGTGCCATAAATCAAAAACAGAAAAAACCTTTAGAGACGTATTAATTTACTGATTTTAAATACATCTTTCTATATATCTCGCGGCATAAAATTCCGCTGTATATTCACTATATTATATTTTTGGTGATTAAAGATATTAAATAACTTTTAAAGATATTTGAATATCTGATAGAGTGTTTATTAAAAGATATTCAAAGTATATTTGTTAGTTACACTTAGTTACAGTTAGTTATACTACCTTTATGTCATTTAAAAAAATGGAATTTATTGTATGTATGTATGTAGTTATTATTTTTTTTTCAATTACGCAAAGAATGTGCTATTTAAAATATTAATTTCATTTGAACTGAAGATTGAAACTTCTCCTCCTTGAAAACCTAAGAAAAGCCAGCTCACATCTAAAAGTATCACCCCCTTATGATCAGTCAGGAGACATCGTCTGCTGGACATTGACCTGGTCAATAAAATCTATAATTTTTTCACTTCATGCTTTTATCGAGCATAACAGGGTAGTAGTATCCTAGTAGTACCTAGTATCAAGACACTCCATACACTGCTTTTCACTGAATTTGAGACATTGCGTATTGAGTGGTGGAACTCAACGCCGCGCTTTGTCTTACCAGAGCGAGGAAATGACAATAATCTAAACATGATTATTTCTCCGAATGGGAATCAAACCCACAACCGACTGCGTTTATAGTCAGACGCCGCCCTACTCCGTCACGACTGGCCTATTTTGTAGTTTGTACTAATAAAATTTAGTTAGATAATACCTAAAAGCGCTTCATATTTGCGGGATGCCGAAATTAAAATGAAAACACATACATTTGCTTTGTGATTTGGACTTTCAGGGGTCAGACATGCAAATATGCAGACTAATCTTGTATTATTTTAATTGAAATCACAGTAGCCCTGTGAAAAGGGTCAAAAATAAAAAAAAAACCTTGGAAGCAGCTTCGTTCAGAGAACATTTTTTTTAAATCTTGGCTGTAGCTATTTTTATTTCACGCTCCGGTAAGACGAAGCGCGGCGTTTAGTTTCGCCATTTAACAGGTAATGTCTCGGAAACAGTGGAAAGCGGAGTATGGAGTGTCTTAACACTAGGTTCTTTTTGTCTACCCTGCTCTGCGGAATAAGGGCATGAAGCTAAAAAAACAAAATCAGCTTCGTTCAAAGATTGATTTTTTAAGGGTTCCTAATTTCTAATATGACCATTGTGGCGCAGGTGTACAGCGTTCTAACTATAAATGCGACATGTGGGTTCGGTTCTCACTCAATGAAATGATTAAATTTAAAATTTATTTCTGTTTTATGTATATAATTATAGCCGCTATGACAAGCTCAACATACAGTGCCTCGGTTTCGGGAGGAAAGCAGTCAACGAAGTGTCTGGATACTTGGTTGTCTCAGACTACCCTGCTCAGCGGGATAAAGCGTGAATCTGCTTAATTCAATTATAAGTAATTACTTATACTTTATCCTTTTAATACTAGTAATATTTCTAAATTATTATAATTATATTTTTTGAATATTATTTATTTTATTACTCAACGACAATAATTACGGTTTAAATACCGTATTATTCCAATATAAATTAATTTTTCATCTCATTTTATCTCAATATATTGTAACAGCATAATATATAAAAATGTACACATCTGGCACACGCGGCTTATTTAACATAAAACCTTAAGACGTGCACAGTTAAGGCTCTATTTGCATTAATATTATTATATTTCTACCTCAATCCCAAAATTTAACATTTTGCACAACAAAAAATATACGAATTCTATCCGAATTTACGAAGAAATAAAAAATCTAGTTTTAAATGAAATTATTTTAAACGGATTAATCGCGTATATTTTGGCATTTTAAAATACATTTTTGGAAATCTGACGTATCTAACACTTTACAGTAGTCCGTGGTCATAGATAAACTGAGGTGCCATTTGTCTTTTGGCTGATACAAAAAGTTATACCTACCGCCATCTGTTTCTTAGATGCCTCGCGTACTGCCCTGGATTCTTTCATTATAAGCTGACTGTATATTTCTCTTTGGTGTGGTGGATTTGGGACTAGATTTTGGTTATAACATCCCACGGTACAAAGTTACTGACCATTTTGTCTATGGAAACTAGGATATTTATGAATTTCAATAGCCTTGCTGATCATTCTGGGAATATGTCTATTTTCCCTAGGGAAGATATGAGATTTATCAAACATGATCTACATCAGGTGACCGACCACCAATGGTTAGGCTTATTCATTGTAGGCTCATACACAGCTGACTGCACTACACATCCATTCTTGACATCAGACATGTGTTCCTTCATCCTAATCCCGATACTCCTCTTTGCTCATCACAATCTAGTTTGTATACACCTACACACCGCAAAGGAATATTACTTTTCACTGGTCTCAAGCATTGGCCTACAGTTTTATTAGGCTTAATAATAGGTTTCATGGAAACTCTTCTTAAGATGTTGCCAAGCCTGTTCGTAACTCTCTTCATATATATATATATGGTAAAAGTGCCGGCTGTCTCTCCACTCTTGGTTGGCTTGGCTTGGTGTTGGCCTTCATACAATGCTGGTGGAGAACTGGCAGCTTCTTCTGATGAAGGGCCCTTCACCTGTTGAAGCGCTTCCCCTAGATGTTCAGTTCAGTGGTAAGCTCTTTGAAACGAAGATTTGCCAACGAAAAATACTGTATATATATATATTTATATATATATATATATATATATATATATATATATATATATATATATATATACAGAACGCGTAATGCGATCAGGGCCTTAGATACCAAAAAGGACGTTGGAGCTCGTTTCACCGCGTTTAAAAGGTTGATATAAGAGTTTACTACGCTTCGAAAGTGTATTTTTCCACACAGATAATACTTATATGTAGAGTAAGGTGGGTTATACTGGAATATATTTTATGAGAAGCCTTTACAAACATGCCTAGATGTTAGCTGATATGTAACAAGTGTAGGTATAATATATTAAAATATTAAAATAACTTTTTCTTTACTAAATATATATCTCGTGTGTATACCAAAAAATTTTGTCTGTCTGTTTGTTTCAACCAATCTCTGGAATGGATTTAATTTTGACGGTAGTTTCACAGGCAGATAGATATTATATAATACTATGAATTTTATCACTTGTATAAGTCCTTTATACATCTCTAATTTGTATAGCTCCTTTTTAAATTTCTTTTAAAAAAATATTTTATAGTTAACGTTAAATGTTATTTTAAAGTTGAAGTAATAATTTACTGTATGCTTATGTATATATAATATTTTTTGACTTTTGATATGTTCGTTTAAACTTTATTACTTTATTTCTCATAGCAGTGTAGATAGGAAGTATATAATCTCGAGACACTCCGTATTTACGATGTTTAACGCCTTGTCCCTAGCGGGATAGTCAGAGATGACGAAGCCCTAAAGACTACAGTCTCCTTGGTCCACAGTCATTAATCTCTTTAAAATTTAAAAACTTTATGACCTAATAAAAGAAATAAAAATACAAATTTTAAGTTTTGTTATTTCTGACATTTTTTACCATTTAATAAAAGTTTAAATTTTCTCATACATCTAGATTTTCTCATACATATTAGGCGGCAGAAATAATTTAACTACGCATCTCTCAGATCTTCATTTTCTGCCATGCTTCAAATATAATGGTCAAACAATTAAATACTCGAAAACAAGAATTTATCAAACATCGAAATAGATTCAATAAAGCGTGTTCTGAAATTGTGATTCTATGTAACATTCGTGCAAAACACTGCCAAAAGTACTATAAAAATACGTGAGTTTGATTGGTCGAATATTAAAAATCATCCGGGCATTGTTGAATTGCCATTCCCGGTTATTCAATGATTGATACAAGTTTAGATATGTATATTGATAGTTTTACGTTCTCTAGTAAAGTAGTGTCGAATTAGTGCGGCATTTTTATCTAGCTTCCCGCTGTATCCCTGACAGGGTAGTCATGTAGGTTTTGCCTCGTCCAAATATATTACCCTCCTCATACCCGCCCTTTCGGGGGTCCTCATGCTTGTTATGTGACTTTTCTCCAGTATCTTCAATTCTGTATTTTCAGAGGTCAACCAAAGTCTCCGCCGAAATTTTTACATAGTTTTTATTGTTTTGTTAGCAGTGTTGACAGAGAATGTAGTGCCAGAGGTAGACTCTACCTAACTGCGAGTCTAACACCACGGACCACTGAAAGTGTTTGAAACGTCAGGTTTCCAAAAATTTATTTTTGAATATCAAAATATACAAAATTAATCCGTTTAAATACAGTTTCATTTAAAATATACCTAGTTTATATTAAAAAAATATCAAAATAAAATATTTAACAAATTTAACCATATATTAAACTCAATGGAAATCATCAATAGTTTTCCCTCTATTGAAAAGGAAGAGGCATGACGATTTTTAAAAGCAAAATCGCTTAAAATGCGTGCGTAATTTTTTCATGCAAATACATATTGTTCATTTATATTTATCCGACTGTGTAGTGGATGTAATGTATTGACTGTTTCACGCCTTGCGTTGTTCTGATTCAATTCACTGTAAAGTTTAAACAAAAACATAATAAATTCTATCAGAATCATATATTTTTCTATTTATTATTCTTTATATAAAATAAAGAGGTGTCCTTCAAAAAAAATGTTTTTTTTTTAGATAACCTAGTGGGTAGCATTCTTATTCTTTAGTCGCGAGTATAGCTTGAATGTATGATAAATTTCTTAATTTATCATATATTGGGATTTGACATCTGGATCTTAATTGTATAAAAAAATAAGCCTCAGTTACTCCTTAATAGATTAGTTAGCGAAAGTATCATTGAAATCGATCCATCCGTGCCAGAAATTATCCAGAACAAACAGACAGACTGATGCATTTAGTAAAATATAATTTTAATATTACGAAGAGATAACTCAGAACAACATTGTTGGTCTGCCAATATACAAAATATACACAAATATTTCAAAAAAAAAATTCGAGTACAACCACGCACAAAAAATTAAATTTGCTTAGACCACTTGCTCAAAAAAATCTTATTTCAATATAATATTTTAATAATATAACTTAAATAATAACTCAAGCGCGAAATTGTTAGCGTACGTTCACCACAAAGCCAACCCCCGCCAGGACTTTCAATTAACAAATAAGTAATTAAATGCTTCCGCCCTCGTCATTTCGAAAGCTCGATTGCTCTTAGAATCAATACCGTCTTAAGCCTATATTTTTAAAAGATTTCTTTGGATTTTTCAATGAAGAAATTATATTTAATATGTTTCTTCTTAGAACTTCGGTTTTTTGCTATATAGCTACCTATTTATTGAGGCCATAGTGAGGCCAGGTGGGACAGCGTCTGATTGCAAATGCGGTTGTGTTCAATGATTTTTTTTTTTAAATTATTTTCATTTCTTTGCTCTGGTAAGACAAAGCGTATCGTTAAATTCGTTATTCAATACGATATGTACCAATTTCGGATAGAAAGCATTTGTTAAGTAGAATAACTTGACTACTACGACAGTGTTAAGCTGCATGTAAAAAAAATTTTTTTTTAGTTTATGGGGGTTTATGGCATTCGTTTATTTAGCTTTTCTGCGTGAAGCTAATTTTTTTTTAGCTTCACTTTTTTATCCAGCAAAGCAGGGTAGACAGAAAGTACCCTATTGTCAAGACACTCCGTACTTCAGTGGAAAACGAAGTACGGAGTGTACTTCGTTTTCCACTGAATTCGAGACATTGTGTGGTGAGTGGTGGACTGCGCCACGACTGGCCTCTTAACTAAATAATAAAAAGTAATACATACATACGAGTACTTAGTTTGAAACTCACACAGGAAGTATATGTGTTAAGTGGCGGAAATTAACGCCGCGCTTTGTCTTGCCAGAGCGGGGAAATGTGAATAATGTAAATACGATCATCGAACCCATAACTGATTGCGTTTACAGTCAGACGCTATCTCACTATGCCATGACAATATTATCTACAGAATTTTAGCCTTTTATAATGTACTTTATTTTTTTCATACAATGTTATAGTAAAAAATATATAATATATAAAAAAATAAATCGTATTAATTTTAGTAATATAAGTTACCCTTCTTTAATTGGCCTCGTTGCCACCCTACTTAGGCTTCGTTAAGTAATTTAATTTCTATGACAATATTGATAAATTTCATGAATTTATTAGCTTTAATACTAGATATATTAAACTGACATTATATTGGGACAGACAACTATGCTATAAAAGCATCTCCACGCTTTAACGTACATGACAGGTTAGTCAAAGACCGCCTAGTGTCAAGACACTTCGTTGAATGCTTCAATATATTTTTATATATATCTTTTACTATACTCTGATAATTGACATAATACAGAGGGGATAAAAAGTATATAAAATAATTTTCAGAAAGCGAAAAAGCTATTGTAACACAGTTAAAATGGATCTGTGCCAAAGTTGTGAGTTCGATTCTCAGTGATAATTAGGTTTATATTTGTATAATTTTACCTTGATATGATAAGTTAAAATGTATTTTAAAATCATTAGTTAAAATATGCACTTTGCACAACTCCAACATTTTAAGACTGCCTGGTAGAAATTGCATTACTTGACAAGGCCTTTATTGTTATTTTATAATATCTGGTGTTTATAACTGTAGTTTTGGTGTTTAATCAAGTATATTTGTATCGTTTTCTAAAGCACTGGATCCAGGTAACTAGCTTATTTATTCATTTAAACTCTTTTTGCTTGTCACGTTATATGTAAGTCACTCAGTGAGACAACACACATCCGAAGCTGTTGAACGATGGTATACACCTTGGGTACTCCCAAGGTCCATACCATCGTTTAACGGCCAGTAGACGATTTTCCGAAATCCTATCTGAACAATAAAATTGAGATTATAGCTGTGAAGTTTCAGCTAAACCTAAGATGAAACCTACCTGCCTAGTCTAAGTAGACAGGTTTCTTTTTTGATTTTTGCGATTTTTACACATTTTAAATGAAACTATTTTAAACGAATTAATGGCGTATATTTTGGTATTTGAAAATACATTTTTGGAGAACTGATGTTACGAACACTTTAGAGTAGGCCGTGATCCCAGGTAGACATCTATGAGTCTACCTGTGACCACGGACTGTAAAGTGCCCGTTTAAAATAGTTTTATTTAAAAAGTTTAAATCTTCTTTTTATAGCTGGTCTCCCATACATTTGTCTACTAAGCTTCTTATAACTATATAATTGGTCTCAGGCAGCAAATCAACAAATTGTATTGATATTAGGTTGTATGTGATTATCTTGATATGCGTTATAAAGCCTGAAGCAGTTTTTTTTAATATTTCACGTTCAAAATTAGACAAACAAATACGTTATTACCAAGCAACACTTCAAAACAGAAATATTAAATAAATTATTTGTGTTAATAAATTATATCGTTCCACTATGGAGGATGTTTCCAGTTTTATAGCTCTCATTTCCGGCACACAATTTATTGGGAGGACCACTACTGTTTAGTGTTATAATAAATTTTGATATGATAGTTTTTATATGTTGTATGATTTACATGAGAATTCTTATTCCAAAAAAGATGTAATAATAAACTTATGAATATGTAAAATTTATGTTTTGTATTACTTTCAATACAACGCTGAGTTAAGTTCCAAGGAGATGAACGGAGTGTTTTGACACTAGATACTCTCTCTTATATAGCGAATAAATCATGAAAAGAAAATTTAATGGCTGCTATTATAGAGAATATATGTACTTAAAAGCGGAATTCAACGCTGCGCTTTATGTTACCAGTACCAAGATACATACATTTTTAGTACAATCATTCCCTCGAATGAGAATCGATTCCACAACCAATCGCGCCACAGTGCCACGAAGATCTCTATATTATTCATTATTATTTTTTTATTTTTTTTAGCTTCACGCTTTTATCCCGCATAGCGGAATAGACAGAAAGTACTTTGTGTCAAGATACTCCGATTTTGAGACATTGGGTGTTAATTGGAGGTTTTATCTCACCAGAGCGAGGAAGTGAAAATAATTTAAATACAATCACTTCCCCGAGTGGGAATCAAAACCACAACAGATCGCGTTTACAGCCAGATACTGTCCCACTGCGCCAGGAAGACCTCTGTATTCTATATATTCATATAATATATCAATGCGCACTGTAATGTTTTGTTTTTCCATCGTATGAACTGTTAAATAAGAAATATGAAATAACTTTTAACATAAAACAAAACTTGCTTAAAAGCAACACAAAGAGACTTAGCAAAGAGCTGATAACACGACAAAGTCCGAAGTTTTTTGCAGCTTAATAATATAATATTGGAATATTAAATGTTAAAGCTTTAAATATGTAATTAAGCTCACAAACTGCATAAAGCGTTTATTATATTTAAATAAAATACATTTTATATGGAAAATAATAATATTTATTACATTTAGAAATTATCTAAGAAATAAGTTAGAAGTATATATATATGAATATAATAATGTCTGTCAATGGTATGTATATGAAATTATAGAGGATATTTCATTTCATCTGTGCGTTTGTGCGCACTACTCTCGGAAACGGCTTAGCCAATTTAAAGGTATTGTTTTATTTTAATCGGTTCATAAATAAGGAAATTATATAGATTTATGGCGTTTGTTCGATAAATATATAACAAGTGGTGAAGAACAAAAATGCAAAGTTTAATTATAATATTCGTACGAATTTATTTCTGACTACCTTGATGTAGTAGAATAAACGTTACCTTGTTTTTTTTACAATATATATATAGAATTACGTAGAGTTATATATATATATATATATATATATATATATATATATATATATATATATATATATATATATATAACTCTACGTAATTCTAAAATATTAATACGATTCAAAGGCGCTCCAGGATTGAAAACTTCGATGCGATGCTTTAAATAAACTTGAAATGGAACGTAGCGAGCGTCTTAATTGAAATAGTTGACTTTGTGCTAAGAAAAAGATTTTTTAAGATTTTTCCATTTGCAATCTGACAATGTAATGAAAATTTGTACTATTATACGATTGTATTCGAGTAATATACTTTCCGAAAGTACCTACATAGTTTGCGCTTAAAGGTGGAGCGCAGTTCAAAATTGTAAAAATAAATTTCGACACAGCCGGTAGTAGAACGCATGGCGTAGCGGTCAAAGCGCTTGGACGGTTTCTAAGAGGCGCAGTTCGAATCCTGTTACGTTCAAATTATTATACGTTTTTTAAAAATGTTTTGGAAAATTAAACTAGGTGTGTTAGATTTTGAGGTGTAAGTTAAATATATGTAGCCATCTCGTGTACTGAAGTTGTCTTAATAATTTAATATATTTCTAATAGATTTATATAAAGATGCATCATTTGCAAAATGTACCAAATTTTATACTTTCTCTTTCTGCCTAATTTTCGTCAACAATGTTTACAAAAAATAAAAATAAATTTAAAAAATAAAAACAAACATATACAAAATTTAGGAAATTAATTAATTCTCCGTATGCTTGGTTGTCGTAGATATTTTAGGAGTAAACAATTTGGCACAATTACAAATATGGAGAAAATATAAACAAAAATTCAAAGGATTTTTATCCTCTGTTGGCCAACGCCTCTCCAATGGCAAACCAATGAGCTAGTTCTTCTGCTCCTCGTTTCCAACTCCACTCCAGAACAAGTTCAACAGCAAATGTGACCAGCCATCCATCGAATTCAGTATAGCCGTTTCCATTACTCGCTGAGCCACCTTAAACTGGTGGCCTGTTTCACTATCAATGCCCACGTCTCATTTATACTCAATACTATGTAGTTAATAATATATAAAAATTATCTAGTTTTTTAACTATAAAAATTAGAACTATAATATCATACTCAACTAAAAACCGTAATGTTTTAAATACAAATGAATATTTAAATATGCAAAAAAACAAAAATGTACACTACTTTTGTATCACGAAGCGATATAAAGCAGCTGTAGAAAGAAAAATGAGAGAAGTTTTCGCATAAATAAAACTTGCCTTGGCTTGTTTGTGATAAGCATTTCAAGAACTTAGAGCTATATTGTGATACTCTATTAAATTCCACTGTTTAATTCTAGATTTACATTTAAACAATAAATCATTAAAATTATAATAATATCAGTTTTGTTTTGGGTACTTCTTGTGTTCGCCAAAGACTTAATAAGATCTTTAATAAAACATTTTTTGAAAAAACGTATAAAAATTTTGAACGCAGCGGGATTCGAACCCGCGCCTCTTGGATACCGTTCAAAGCGGGTTCGAATCCCGCTGCGTTCAAAATTTTTATACGTTTTTCAAAAAATGTTTTCTAATCCTAAGTGTGGAATAACACTTTAAAAATAGTAAATAAGATCTTTAATTTTTGCTATTTTTACACATTTTAAATGTAACTATATTAAATGGATTAATCGTGTATATTTTGGTTCTACCAAATTCTTTATTAATTTGTTAATTTGATATTTATCTTCACGTAATTATCCCGCACAGCAGGGTAGACAGAAAGTACCTAGTGTCAAGACACTCTGCACTCTCTGTCTTCGCTTTCCACTGAATTCGAGACAGTGCGTGCACTTTGACTGACTTTTATCTATTAAGTTTGACTAAACGCCTCAGGCAATGTTATTTGAAAAGATTAAAAATACTCATAATAATAATCTCAAAAAAGGGACGGACATAAATAAGTCGTTGACAATTTTAAATAAAACTATTTTAAACGGATTAATCGTGTAATTTTTAGTATTACCAAATACGGAGGCCGGTCGTGGCGTAGTGTGACAGCGTCTGACTGTAAACCGCGACCAGTTGTGGGTTCGATCCCCACTCGGGGGAGTTATTATAATTAAAACTATTTCCACTTCCTCACTCTGGTAAGACAAAGTGCGGCGTTGAGTTCTACCACTCCGCACGCAATGTCTCGAATTCGGTGGAAAGCGAGGTACGGAGTGTATTGACACTAGGTATACTATGCGTGATATAAGCGTGAAGCTAATAAAAATATATTTTATTTTATTTTTTTTCTTTATTTGATATGCCAACAATACATAGTTACATTATATATAATAAATTATTTGTACATCACTCTGGTTCTAGAACTAGTATCAATAACACATGTACATACTACACTAGCTAATTCTCCGGTAAATTACATAAAAAAAATAACATAATGACGACAATAAATTAATTAATTAAATGATTAAAAATTAATTAATTAAAAAATATAGAACAAAATTATAATTGAAATTATAATAATAAAATGATTAAAATTAATTTAATAATTATATAAAGAATATAAATATAATATAACAATATGTATATATTTTCTTATTTAAATAAAATTATAAAACCATCTCATCCATATATCCATATATAATAATAATATGTTATAAAATTTCATAAATTACTTAGTAATCTAATTATTATTCCTTGGTTAAATTGTTTTAGAAATTTAACATGATATTGATCGACGAGGAACAACGAGATTAGTTTGTGCCAACGAGTAAGAGGAGTCAATTTTATTATTAAGTATTTTGTACAAAAATTTGTATAAAGAGCGGCGTTGAGTTCCACCACTCAACACACAATGTCTCGAATTTAGTGGAAAGCGTAGTACGGAGTGTCTTGACACTAGATACTTTCTGTCTACCCTGCTATGCGGGATAAAAGCGTGAAGCTAAAAAAAAATAGATTTTCACGTGGTTGTATGTTAAAATAAATCATGCGCTCTACATAGTCCACTCTATATGGATAAGGATTGTCTTTGAGAGCTAGGTACCTTGTCAATGAGCGTTGAACACTTTGCATTCTTATGATTTGGTCCTTATAGTCCGGGTTCCATACTGTGAACGCGTATTCTAATACACCTCTCACTAACGCGTTTAATATATACCATAGCCTTACGTTACGCCTATTAAGACCCAGGAATGCTCATGATTTAGAAACTATTAGTTTGTAATGCTCTGTAAATGCGAGTTTGCTATCAATTTAGACGCCGATATCTTTCATGACGGAGACCTCTTGGCTGTATATCAAGTATTTTGATTGAAAATTGATCTTTTTACGAGTGATGCTTACGCATTTAGTGGTATTCTGTTGTTAGAGCACCAATACAATATATTATGTCCAAGAAAATTATACTGGTATTAATGTTTGCTAATGAAATGGTATTGTTCGATCCTCACTCGGAGGAGTTTTCTTCGCTCTGTTAAAAGGCAAAGTGCGGCGTTGAATTCCACAACTGAACACGCAATCTCTCGACTTCGGTGGAAAGTGACGTACGGAGTGTCTTGACACTAGGTACTTTCTGTCTACTACCTGCTATACGGGATAAAAGCGTGAAGCTAATAATGAATACTGTTGGCGCTCTCTCGGTAGGCATCAATCATAGTTCTAAAGTTATTGTAAAATTTTAAATTTCAAAAGAACAACTTGTTGAGTGCTCTACCGGCTCCGCTGAGGAAAACTATCTAATAGCCAATTCTAATAAATAATACTTTAATAAAATAGATCTTTAATTTTATGAAAATTATTTATTATATAGATTATCGATTATCGTAACATTGATTATAGGAATACTTATGCTCTATGACTATCCAGCAAAGGGTAAAGTGTGAAGCTAAATAAATATAAAGCAATATGATACATAAAAAAATAACCTTTATATACATATGTTAGTGTAATTTATTTATAAATAGTTAACGTTTTATATTAATAAGTAAGGGAAGGTCATTTGATCTTAATAGCTAGATTTTAAAAGAAGTCATTTCAACGATATTTTTTTAGCTTCACGTTTTTATCCCGCATAGCAGGGTAGACAGAAAGTACCTAGTGTCTAGACACTCCGTACTTCGCTTTCCACCGAATTCGAAACATTGCGTGTTGGGTGGTAGAACTCAACGCCGCTCTTTGTCTTTACCAGAGCGAGGAAGTGAAAATAATTTGAATATACTCCCCCGAGCCACGATCGGCCTTATAATATATTATTACAAAACACCTTTCTAAGTGCGATTTGTCTTCTTTTATTCGATTCTTATATAACCAAACCAAGAAACCACACGGGACTGTACTACGTGTTGACTTTAGAATAGTAATTGTGTTTGGTGCTATCTATATCTTTCTAATTATCACCATATTAATATTATTTCTTTAGTATAGTATATATTGTTCGTGTGTATTTTAACACTTACATACGTAAATATAACGTTGTAATTATAAAAGAAAATCGGCTACTAACAATCGAGGGAAACTTGGTCGGCTATAATACACTTGTATAGAAGTTAAAACTTTCTATAATAAGATGGAGATAAAGCCTTGTTTTGTGAGTTCGATGCCCACACAGGGAATTTTAAATTTGTTTAAATTTCTCCGTTTTGGTTAGAGAATGCGTCAGTTGAGTCAACGGAGTGTCTTGACACTAACTCCGATGCCCTGCTATGCAAGTTAAAGCGTGAAGCTGCTTAAATATATATAGCTTTTGAAGAAAAATTAATTTTGAGCGCATATTTTAACCAAATTACCAGTGAAATAAAGATCGACTTATTAAACATCTGTAAATCTTACGCAAACTCTAATGTTGTTTTTAAGTGTCATTAATTTTATATAATTTTTTGGAAAATGAGCTTCCGAAGCGTGAGAACTGTAATTTTTATTTCAAAGCAATATAAATTTCAACAAAGACGAAAACGAAAAATTATTTTCATCGAAAATAGAACAAGTTTCGTCCTTGGTTTTGGGCCATTGGAATCGAGTTGAAGGTTAATATGTTTTTTTTTTTCAATGTATGTATATAAGAAATAACTAATTTATTATAGATTTTTTTGTAATTTTTTGCTGCTTTTATACACCTCTCATATAAAAGATATTGCAATTAAAATATATTAACGCTTTTATTTCTTTATAATTCTTTTAATTTAAAACGTGTGATGTGAATTAAGATCTCAGTGACTAGGCTAGTTTAGTTTATTTTATTCTTGTATGTATATTTTGTTGGAAATATATATTTTTCAAAATTTTTCCCATTTTTCATACAAGTGTTTTCGTTTTTATGTTTCAGTAAATTTTTTTGGAAGGGCCACAAGATGGTAGGAGGTCACCGTTGTCCATGAACATGGCGTTGCCAGCCCTGGGAAGAAAGTGAGAGGTGATGGTGTAGTGGCCTCGACAGCCAGAATAGTAAAAACCAATCAACTCTGAGAGAAATTATGGGAATAGTGATCTGTCTGGCTCACATTTTTTTATGGAAAAAGGAGGCACACGAGCAGAAGGGCCACCTGTTGGTAAGTGGTCACCTTCGCCCATGAACATCTACAACATTAGAATTGTAGATACGTTACCAGCCTTGGCTAAGCACTTAAAAGGAGATGAGGGAAATGATGGGTGGGAATAGGGAAAACTGGTTTACATGACATCCAACCGGAACACGTCATAAGATATTTGGCGGATAGTTGTATAGTATTTGTCATAATAGTGGCCGCGAGCCAGCCGGAGGACTAACCTCCTAACACCAAATTACTGGCATACCCGCCTCTTACGGGACTCTACCCAGCAACGGAGGGGATTTGTCTTCTACCTCGTCCCCCCAGCGAAAAAACACATGATATCAAGCTAGAACACATCATCAGATATTTGTAGTCACGAGCCAGTTGTTATAAAATATATATATATATATATATATATATATATATATATATATATATATATATATATATATATATATATATATATATATATATATATATATATATATATATATCTTAACCATAATCTTTTGTCTACTTTTTGTTATTTTGTTAATTTTAAATGTGATTGTGATTTAAATAAATAAATGTGTTTTATCTTACCACTTTGTGCATTCTTATTATTAGATAAATAATTTAAATAATTTATGCTAAAATGATGAGAAGTTGCAGAATAATGAGGTTTAATAGTACAGCAACGCTGAGAAGCCATTGCTATGCTTTAAGGACTGCATCAAGCGTGATTGGAATTGATCACAATGGTTTAGCGGGAAGAGTTTCTTGTGATACATCTTGGTTGGAGATGCTCGCAATCAAGAGATACAAATGACATCGCTGAGGCTCAGTCATGCACTCCCTTAAGTTCTCTTGTTAGACCTGTGGCAGGGCAAGTCGATCGTGCATCGGCTTGTACCACCACCCATTCACCAGCCACTAGTGGTGATGTCTAATGGAAAACATGTCATAAATCATCTGGCACAGATAGAGAGGCCTATCGTTGGGTACACAGTCTGATAAAGTTATAAAAAATCAATATATTCAATATACAAAAATAAACAAATTTCACTGAGGCCGGTCGTGGTGCAATGGAACAGCGTCTGGAACGCGATCGGTTGTGGTTAGGATGTACGATACTCCGGGGAGTGTTTATATTTAAAATTATTTTCACTTCCTCTTTCTGGTAATGACAAAGTGCGGCGGTAACACTAGGTCTACCCTGCTTTTGCTTAAAAATTAGATTTTTAGGGGATTTTATCAAAAGATATGATTAAATAATAATCCTTTTGAATATCATTCATTGAATTAGACTTAACGTTAAAACTATTAAAAATAGTTAAAAAAAAAACAGCACAGCTCTACAGCCTTTTTTTTTTAAAAAAACCTTACCTAAAAATGTTGCGAAGTACGGAGTGTCTTGACACTAGGTACTTTCTGCCTACCCTGCTATGCGGGATAAAAGCGTGAAGCTAAAAGAAAATAATGTAAAAATATATAATATTTAAGAAAATCCCTCGTGCCATGGCCCGATGGAAGTGACCTCTCGGAGTGACTAATAAAAGTTTGTTCATTAGTGTATCCGCTAAGAAGTCCGCCGGTCGACTTTTAATTTCGTTTTTGCTTAATTTCAACATCTCAAGTTGTTTTGTTAGACTCGCTCTTGCTTTTATTAAAAAACTAGTTCAACCCTCCAAGTTGTCTTGATGGGATTTTATTAGACTTTGTACAAGTGCTAATACGTGGCTGAAATCTGAAACCCTATTGTATAGATTGTACTGTGTTTTCTATATTGTGAAAGGAACGAAAAAAAAAATTTTTTTTTATAATTTGATTGGAGCTATTGTAAAATTTTTGATTTTTGTCTTCATCTTAAAGATATTAAAATGTTATAACGTATGAGCTGATTTTAATTATATGGAAATAAGAAATTAATAACAATAAAGAAAAAAAAAAACAGACCCAAAATTGAGCATTAAATTTGATATAAAAAACGTATGATATTAATAATTAAATTTAATTTACGGCGTTAAACTCAGCTACTCATCCACTAATAACTCTAAAATAAGTGATATATCCCTTCTTACCATCTACTCTATATAAATAATTGTAATATGTAGAAAGAAACAAATAAACTAATTTTCTACACTTATAACTATATTTTTATTCTTATAAAGGAAATACATTGAAAACTTTGAAATGAATTTATCAAGTGACTATAAAATTGAGAATCATTTGTAGTAGACATGTTAGTCGATAAGTGAACGGAGCCGTGGTATTGCCAATTTCTTTATTTCCAACCACCTGACGCTTCCATCTATATAGATAAATCTTATATTTTATTGTTAAATTACAAAAAAATATAAGATTTGCAAGATTTTAAAAGGAATCAATCGCAAATATTTTCATATTTGAAAATACATTTTTGGAAACCTGACGTTTCCAATACGTTACAGTAGTCCATGGTCAGGTAGACTGACTCAATCAGGTTTCCAATAATGTAATAAGATCTTTGATTTTCGCGATTTTTATACATTTTAAATGAAACTATTTAACCGGATTAATCGCGTATATTTTGGTATTCGAAAATACATTTTTGGACACCTGACGTTTCGAACACTTTACAGTAGCCCGTGGTCACAGGTAGACATACAGTCTACCTGTGACCACGGACTACTGTAAAGTGTTCGAAACGTCAACCACCATGTATACCAAAATATACGCGATTAATCCGGTTAAATAGTTTCATTTAAAATTCCAATAATGTATTTCCGAATACCAAAATATCCACAAATAATCCATTTAAAATAGTTTCATTTAAAATGTGTAAAAATCGTGAAAAATCAAAAATCTTATTAATATTTGAGGGAATTTATTGTGTTTCTAATATGAAATGTCTCCTTGCGTAAACAACGCGTTACCTTAGCAACGTGTATGTCAACGTGTAGCAATCTGCACTCCTTCTCTATATAAACTACAACTGTGGCAAATTTCATACTACTCCGCCTATGTACTTTTTGCAAAAAGGATTTTGCCTCTCGTATTAATATATAGATATATAGATTCGCTTGAAATATATAAATTAAATATAGGTTTTTATTAAGGGAACGTTCTTATTTAAAAGCATGTAAGTTACTTCTTTTTTATTAGTTGACAGGCCTTTGTATCGCTGTAGGACAGAGTTTGCTTGTAACAGTAGGGTTGTGGGTTCGATCCAGTATTAGAATTATTATATTAAAATTTTTGAATTTTAATGATAATGATTTTGTAAAGAATTTAGGTTTGAATATTTAGATTTTTTTTTAAATGTTTTTAAATATATTCCATTTTTTTTCAACAGTCAGACTGAGATCAATTTGCAGTTTTGGTGTATACTGTAAAATAAATACACAACACCATAAACATAAAAAACGGTTTACGCTGATGTCACATTAAAAAAAAGAAAACAAAAAATATCAAAAAATAGATTTTTTCAAATAATTTTTAAATTTTTTTTGTAATATTTCATATTTTACAATCATATTATGAGCTAATAAGTTACATTAAAAAACCAAAAAATTTCATTTAAAATTCACCTATTACAAATTTAAATGTATAATTTATAAACGAATTCGAATCCGTAACATCCTCTCTATCCTCTAAGCGAATTGTTAACATATTTTACATAACAAAAAGGGTTCAAGTGGCCATAAAACGTCGTAGTTTATAAAGTGAATAGATGCATGGAATTGCCAATTTCTTTCATTCAGACCACCTGACGCCCGCACGCTAGCTGCCTTGTTTCCTTTCCACTCACTGTATTCAATTCGTCGAAACTAATAAGACTTTAACTAGCTAGAAAATATGCTGGTTTTTTTTTATTTTAATATTTTTTTTGTGATATATTTAAAAAGCGTTTAGAGCAAATTTGTTATTTGAAGCAATAAAAAAATCTTAACATTTTTGGATAACACTTGAATCTTTACTTTGCGTTTGTATTAAATGTATTTTTAAAATAATTTTTACATTTTTTAAAAACATTAAATTTAAAAAAAAAAATGTTTATCATTTCAAAATCAGTCAATGTCAAAAAGCTAACTTGTACATATATCTTTAAATAAATAATAATATTACATTTTAATTCAGAAAACAACTAAATAAATATAATTATTTCAACATTCATTTAGACTTTAACTGAGAGGTTTGAAAACATAATCTGTTATTATTTTGTATTAGAAATTTTTTTTAGTTTTTTTTTTTAGTTGACAGAAACCTAGTATCAAGACACTTCGTAATTCGCATTCCATCGAATTCAAGACATTGCGTGTTGAGTGGTAGAACTCAACGCCGCACTTTATACTCACTTCCTCGCTCTGGCAAGACACCAGAGCGAGGAAGTGAATATAATTTTTAATATAATCACTCCCCGGAGTGGGAATCGAACCCACAACCGATCACGTTGACAGTCAAACGTTTTTCCACTGCACAACGGTTGGCTACTTCAATTTTCATTTAAGGGAATTCTTATACTATAATATTTATAAATAACATGGTAGATAAATAGAATTTTGTGTCAGAAGACACGTTTTATCTAACTAGACAGGAATTAAAAACAATTACAACATAACTCCCCCGATTGGAAATCGAACCCAAAACCCTACGTATTCAATAAGCGCGCCACTACACCAAATGGTGTAATATAGATTATATATAATACTAAACATAGTGAATCCTAAACTAAATAACACCAAACACAAAATTATTTCAGGCGAAACAAAGCTCGCAATTAGAAAATACCAGTCCATTGAAATAGACTGGAAATCATGCAATGGACAATTTGATAATTGAATACGTATCGAGTGTCCGCGTATCTCTTGTCGATATATTGTTAGCACCACTTGTCCAATAAACCTGGCGCTATCGTGTTGAATGTATGAAAATTTTTGATATTAACGCAACAAAAAATTGTATTCAAAAGTGTTAGCGAATTAATATTATATTAGTTACATTTTAAAGGAATTCATTTAAATTGTACTATTATTAGAAAACACCTACCCTCTTTTTTAACTATAATTTGCCTTTGTTCGATGCTTATATATATATATATATATATATATATATATATATATATATATATATATATATATATATATATATATACACATATACACTTCTTCTTTTATTTTTTATTATTGTTATTTCAATATATTACCCTTGTGTATACTAATAAAAGCTTATATAAAACATAAATCTATTAATATAATAAATTAATGATTTTTTCTTTCAGTATAAACTACTGAACTAATTTAGATGAAACTTTAGAACAATATAGCTTATACATCAGACTAAGTTGTCAATTATTATATTTCTTGAAGTTTTTTGGAGCCCTGTGACGCCTACTGCCGGTTATGTATCCCAAGAATTTCCACAATTATCGATATATTAGAGGCTGGTCATGGCGCAGTGGGACAGCGTCTGACTGTAAACGCGATCGTTTGAGCGTTTCATCCCCACTTGGAGGAGTGTTTATACTTAAATTATTTTCACTTTCTCGTTCTGGTAAGAGACAAAGTGCGGTGATGAGTTCCACCACTCGACACGCAATATCTCGAATTCGGTGGAAAGTGAAGTACGGAGTGTCTTGACATAAAATCGTGAAGCTAAAAAAAAAAATATATATTAATGTTGCTCTTAACTTAAAATTATAAAGAATTATAAACAAATTACAAAGAATTATTTGTAAGCGCAAAATATTGAAATATTTAATATGTATTAAGTGCTTTCAAGTCTACTATTATTTCGTTAATGTGATAACAAGTTGGTACTTTCTAAGAAACGTACGAAAAAACCCACCGTCATCAAAATGTGTATATCCACTCGGAGGAATCATATTTAAACTATGTTCATCTCCTCGCTTTAGTAAGACAAACTGCGGTGTTGAGTTCCGCCACCCAACACATACTGTCTCGAATTCAACACTAAGTTTCTTGATACTGGTTATTTCCTGGCTACCCTGATATTCGGAATAAAAGCGGGAAGGTAAAATAATAATAACTTCATTTTAACTAAAACCACTAAAATGAAAATTCTAATTCGTGTCACATTTATGTATTTGATATTTGCATTGTATCAAAACATACCAATAATTTAAATATTTTGGTAAATTAACAAAGATTAACAATTCATAATGTGATACAAACAAAATTAAATTATTTATGTGAATTTACATCGATATTGCAGCTGATTTCGATATACACCCGATGGTTACCGGTTCGATTTCCATTTGGAAGAATATATATATAAAATATTATACTTAAAAAAACGTATAAAAATTTGAACTCATCGGGATTCGCAACTGTGCCTATTGGTGAACATCTAAGTAGGTAAGTGACTGTACCAAGCGTACTTAGACCTGTGGCTTTAAATTCCAAATACCATTCCAGAATATTTTTTTGGCATTTTTGTTAATATCATTACTACTTTTAAGGTGTAAAATTTACGATTAGATAAAATTATAATATAATAGAAACAGTAAAATATGGCCTTTTTCGGATCGGATTTTGTCGGTTGCATGTTTGAAAACAGCTGAATGCAGTTTGCAAAATGCAATGAACTTAGTGCCTTAACACTCACTTAAGTTTACTCCTCTCTCCAAAAAAATACAAAATGTAGCAATAAATATAAAAAAAGTCAGTCATTTAACGATTCCCAATAATATATTACAGCTTCACGTTTTTATCCCGTGTACCAGGGTAGACAGGAAGTGCCTAGTGTCGAGACAGTCTGCACTCCGTTTTCCGGGGAGTTTGTGGCATTTTCTATTGAATGATGGAACTTAACTCTGCGCTTTCTCTTACCAGAGCGAGAAAATGAAATTAATTTAAATATAGTAATACCCCCGAGAGGGTTCGAACCCACAACCGATCGCGCTTACAGTCAGGCGCTGACCCACTGCGCTTCAACCTGCCTCATAAAGTATTATATTTCATAATAATGTATTAATTATGACGCAAATATTTCTTTCATTATATAAGTAAAATTAAATTTGAATACAATATAAAACAATGAAAACATCGCTTATCCGACAAAAGCCGGAGCTCACGATTCATCCGATTAGCCCAACCAATAAACAACGGGCGCGCGACGTTATTAATTTTCGATTGGTACAGGTGCCGTCAACCTTTTTTTTATTTTTAAATTCTCAAAATATAACTATAATAGTATTTATTAAGATTTTAAAATATGTGACTATTTTACCAATTTTACGTCTTTTTCGTATACTATAATAGTCAGAGATAACACGTAGATAATAAAGATATTGCTCGTTGAGTGGCGGAACTCAACGCCGCATTTTCTATTGCTCTGAATGATAAATGAGCCCATTACCTCAAATTGATAGTTTGACTACACTGTACGACTGCACTACGATTGCCGCTTAAACATTTTATAAATATAGTATATTTTTGCTTAAATATATCATATTTTCAGTGTCGCTCACGCGCTATTATTATGATATTTGTTCAAAATACAGTGTTTCCCAATAGGGATGATAGGACTTTGAATGCTCACAGCTGCCATCTTGGTTGTTTAACATTTGACATTTGTATTGTTTTATGTTCAATAATGTTTGCTATTTAATCATAAACAAGTTCACGTTACCTCAACATTTGGAAATTGTCCAAATTTTCTATCGTAATTTGAGAAGTATTGTCTTTACTCAAAGAGCATTTCGTACTAAATATGGTCGTCATGGTGCACCGTCTGAGCTTGCTCCAAAACGTCGCATAATCCAAAAATTGGAAAGTGAATATTCTTTGCACGATAGTAGACCACCAATACGACAGCGGACAGGCCGTAGTGAAGAAAATATTGCCGCCGTATCGGCCAGTGTCGAAGAAAATCAAAATGTTTCCGTTCCACGACGTGCACAAGAATTGGGCTTATCCAGAATGACAACCTGGCGAATTTTAAGTATGGATCATGGCCTACATCCATACAAGATTGTGTTGGCACAAGAACTCAAGCCAGCAGACCATCGATTACGTCGTGAATTAGCTGATTGGGCGCTTGAAATGATGGAAACGGACACCGAATTTCATAGGACAACGGACAAACGGACACCAATTTTCAGATGAGGCTCACTTTTGTCTCAATGGTTATGTGAACAAACAGAATTGTCGTTACTGGAGTTAGTCAAATCCAAGAGTGGTTCATGAAACACCATTACATCCTGAAAAATTGACTGTTTGGTGCGGATTATGGTACGGTGGAATTATTGGCCCGTACTTTTTCAAAAACGACGAAGGCCGTACTGCTACTGTCAATGGTGACCATTATCGTGACATGTTGAACGATTTTTTTCCTAAAGTGTATGAAATCGATGCGGACGACATTTATTTTCAACAAGATGGTGCAACATGCCACACTGCGACCGTCACAATGGATTTATTGCGTGATAAGTTTGGTGAGTGGGTTATTTCTCGCAACGGTCCTCACAATTGGCCACCAAGATCATGCGATTAACACCCTTGGACTATTTCTTGTGGGGGTATGTTAAATCTCAAGTATGCCAATAAACCAGCTACGATTCATGACCTTGAACGCAACATTCGAGCGACTATAGCGGCCATACCAGCCGAAATGCTGCACGGAGTCATCGAAAATTGGACCGACCGTATTCACCAGTGCAAAAAAAGTCGTGGCGGTCATTTGAACGATATTTTATTTAAATCATAAATAACGCTATGAACACGAAATTCAAACACATATTACATGTTTTATTTCAATTTTAAAACATATCGTTCTTATTGGGAAACCCCATAGATAATGTTTAATAAATAGAGAGATTACTTAAGTATTCATAATAAAGTTTTGAATACAAAAATGTTTATTTTACTTGTAGAAAATATATATTTTTAATAATTTAGTTTAGTTATTGTTTTGATACCTCTATCATGAAAATATTATTTTTAAAAACGTATGTTATATCTTTATTACTAATTTCATGATTAACGTTGATTATAAAAATAATATTTCAGCAACTCATCATAAACAAAAGTTAAGACAAATATAATAAATATTTGAAAGTTAAAATAAATAATAAAGTAATTTTCACAAAAATGTTGCCGACCCACGCCAAGTTTCCTGGACCCATTGGTAATTTCCTCCGTTATGTGCCATCACGTGACGCCGTTTCTGGTTTCCTTTTAAGTCTGTCTACTGAATTTGTTGCAAAAATTGCCGCCGAAATCGACCTTTTGCTGCCTAATAATGACTAAAATTGAAAATATAAACTGGATTTTAGTTATTTCTCTGTTTTTTTAAATAAAACTTTTTAATACAATAATACTAAAAACACTACTAATAATACCAATAAAACTTATTAAAAATGGATTAATCGTGTATATTTAGGTATTTGAAAAAAAAAATTTGAAAATCCGACGTTTCGAACAGTAGTCCGTGGTCATGGGTAGACTGAAGTGGCATTCGTCTGTTGGTTGATACAAAAAATAATTATATCAAACTACCGCCATCTGTTTCTTAATTGCCTCGCGTACTGCCCTGGATTCTTGCAGACTGACTGTACTGTCTTTGTCTCTGGTGTGTTGGATTTGATACTTTAATTTTTTTAGAAGCGGGCCGCAGGTGGTAGAGAGTTTCTATTTATAATCCACTATATACCTGTGACCTTAAACTACCATAAACGAAGCGTTTAGTTTATAAAAATATATTTTCGGATACCAAAATATAGGGGAAAATCTGTAAAAATCGCAAAAATCACAGATCTTACTGTTTCCAAGATTTTTTTATGAATATATACACCTATATACTTTTAATATTACTAGAACGAGAGATTGTGTATTTTTACATTTTAATCCATTCTTTTCTATGCCTACATAACCCTAACCCTGACGGAAACCGAATGTATGACTGTACTCACTATTAATTTCAGCACATTTGTTTACCATTAGTTGTAAATGAATCTAATAATTTGAGGTAATCGTGGTGCATTGGAACAACGTCTGACTGGAAACGTGATTGGTTGTCGGTTCGAGTCCTCAGGGGATTATGTTTCAAATTTTATCTGGTCATTTTTCATTTTTCCGGCCTGGTATGTCTACTAACCCAACAGGCGATCTATCGATTTCAGTCATTAAGCACCGAATGTAATGTCATTATACCAGATTGTCAGTGCAAGGCGGGAAGAAGAGTGTATAGATGAACATCTCGTGTTAAAACACTACGTTCTCCATTTTTTTATTTTTTTTTAGCTTCACGCTTTTATCCCGCATAGCAGGGTAGACAGAAAGTACCTAGTGTTAAGATACTCCGTACTTTGCTTTCGAGACATTGTGTGTTGAATAGTGGAACTCAACGCCGCACTTTGTCTTTTACCAGAGCGAGAAATTCTCCATTTCTCGGCTACTTAAAATACGATGAGCGGGAATTGAATGCAAACCTATCGCTCCTCCAGATGCTGTTCACTGTGCTTTAATAATGGTAAATTGATATCTAGGAACTTTGCAACATCATGGAATTCGTAAAATAGAACAGTTTTATCATGTCAAGTGTTGCTGGTCACGATTTCGGTTTTGATTTATGTTAAACATTTTGTTTGAAATTTGTTAGCAGTTCCAGCTGAATTGAGATATTATTCGACTAATGCTTAAATACAATTCATATTGAATATTTCCAACATTATGTACTTTGTTAGGAGTGGCTTTAAGTACATATTATTATAACTTTTACTACAAAAAAAAATATCTTTTTTTATATTTTATAACTAATCTATTAAGTAAATACATCTTTTAGCTTCACGCTTTTATCCCGCATTGCAGGGTAGACACATAGTATATATTGTCAAGACACTCCGTACTTCGCTTTCCACCGAATTCGAAACATTGCGTGTTTTTGTGGTGGAACTCAACACCGCACTTTGACTTAGTCACAACCGATCATGTTTAAGTCAGACATAAATGTATTTAAAAGTTATCTGCATTTAACGAACTCATATTGAGTGTTTTAAGATTATTTGAGAATATTAAAGGTGTTTAAATAGAATGTGTTTATTTTTGTCCCATACATTTTTTCTGCATCACGCATATCAATGTTCAAGCATGTAGTGTCATGGCACTACATTCTCTCTCTTTCCTCTCATTTTAGTGACAGTGTTACTTATCTAACTAAAGCAGAGAGATTTTTTTAAACTATATTAATATTAAAATAAAATACATATAAAAGGTTTTCATTTTCTGACTCTAATAAGAAAGCGCAACGTTAAGTTTCACAGATTTTAATCCAAGAGTGTCATGAGTTTTGACACTAAAGAGTGTCGGTTTTCTAGCTGCATTGTTTCTCCCATACATCATTAATAATGTCATGATGACGTCATAGGATAAAAATCGAGCTTATAATCGGACAAAGACAGCTTGAATTGCTAGTTCATTATACAGGAGGTTTCATTTAGAACAAAGAAACTTATTCTTTCGCCCTTCCTTTAGTGAGCGACAAATAAATAAATAAAGTACCCTTATTTATTTTGAAAGTAGGCAAATAGTGGTTTGGCACAATATTTAGTTAATGAGCTTTAATTTCTTTTAAACTTTCATTGTTTAAGATGACTTACTTCTTAAAGATTGTTTCTGTGCCAATTGAAATTTTGTATAAAGTTTTGAGCGAAAGACCTAGAAATACAGAATATACCCAGTATTCTGTTTTTCATATTATTTTCATGAGAAAGCCGTCGTGGTGCAGTGGAACAGCTTTTAGTGTTGAATATGATAGATTATGGATTCGATTCCTAATCAGGGGGGCAACTTTTAGTGTTGAATATGATGGATTATGGGTTCGATTCCTAAAAAGCGTAGTACTGAGCTCCGCACTGAACACAGAATGTCTCAATTTTGAATTAAGCAAAAGCAATGAAGAAGTATTTTAAAACTAGGTTTTCTTTGACTACTTTGCTGTTATTGATATAGCGTGAAGCTGCTAATAAAATATTTATTTTTATTAAAGCATATTAAGAGAAGAAATGTCTCTTTTTTATTGTACCTAAATTTTGACAAGGAATTGAGCATTAGACAAAGCCTTATCCTCCGCCCATGTAAGTTAGAGATTATAATTACAGACAGGATATATTATAAATTCAATAATATTTTATATATATATATATATATATATATATATATATATATATATATATATATATATATATATATATATATATTATCCATCCGAAAACAAAAAATATTCACTACAAAAAAAAGTACTTATAGCAATGGAAAAAATACGAAATATAAAATCCTAAGATTTGACTTGAGAATTTCTGCCAACATGTTTCGACTATCTTCAGATTCAATCAATTGACGCTGAAGCAAGTTCATTAATTCTCTCACTACATTTCACTCTGTTAATCTTTCGGAACACTGACTTATCGTCTTTCCGTCTTGATTTGGTGCAAGCTGTGCTTATAGAATTAAGATTTATTTAAAGATATTATTATATATTTTTGTTACTATTTTTAAAATATTTTTGGAAAACATATAAAAAATTGTACGCAGCGGGATTCGAGCACACATCTCTTGGTAACAATTTTCAAATCTTAAATATATAAATAACACTTTAAAAATAGTAAAATATTAAAGTAAATAGAATTCTCCCTTGCCAAACGTTAATATTTGGGTAGTAGATATTTGTAGAAATCTCTCTACAGAGATGCTAACAACATAAATAAGTTGTAACCAAACGTATAAAAATTTTGACATAGCCGATAGTAGAACGCATGGCTTACCGGTCAGAGCGCATGGACGATTTCTTAAGAAGCGGGTTCGAATCACGTTGCGTTCTTTTATACGTTTTTCAAAAAATGTTTTACCATTGTAGTTATATGATATCGATGGTACAGTGACAGAGTATTTGACGGTAGTTGTAGGTTGGATTAGTCGCTACTCACAACTTGAGTATCATAATATATTCCATTATATTTTAGGTAATTTCAACTGTTAAACTTAAAATATCACTTTATAACAAGTGTGCAAAAGGTAAGTATCGTAAGATCATAGTAAATTAAATAAAAAAAAATTAAAAATGTCAAAAAAAAATATAAAATTAAGAATATCCTATTTATGTTAGCGTGCATATTTCATTAATTGATTGTCATATAAACCTAGTTGGTTTTCTAGCATCTTCATATTTTATCCCTTATTGCAGGATAGGCAGAGACAGTCAAGTGTCAAGATATTCCGTTGACGGCATTCCCTACAAATTATAGCGTGTAAAGTGCTGGACACAACTCCGTACATTGTCTTAACAGAGCGAAGAAATGAAAATAAATATTCAAATAGTCCAAGTTGTTTTCTAGATCTAGTTTATGTTACCGAAATATAATTAAAGGTCATAAAAATTAATAAAAACGCTTCTCTCTTATTATTGAAACCTATTCTCAAATTAAATAAAGAATTTTTTAAATTTTATTATGATATTATAATAATATTCAATGTATTGTTTCCTTTAACAAATTATTTTTATATGTTTATTATACCAATACTTATATATATATATATATATATATATATATATATATATATATATATATATATATATATATATATAATATTTCTTACAGGATTTAGAAAACACCATATTCGATGAAGCAATGAGAACCCGTTTTCATGGGAAGATCACTTTTTACTGAGAAAATACCCGCTAATAAAAATATCGCCCATCGTAATTTCTAAGCTTTTTATGTATGTGATAACAAGCCAATTTGAAGTACTGCTTAGTAATTATTTCCATAGCATATAATACCCGTAAAGAGCCCAATGTATTGACACTAGGTACACTCTCTCTCATGCTATATGCCATAGGCGAAAGAACGTAAGGCTTTTTATTCGAACCCAAGACAAACTTTTATACGAGTCACTTAAAAAAAATTTTAAATCCGTTTAACAAAATACACATAAAAAATGATCTTACATAAAAAAATTGTAAAACGAAACACTAAATCCATTACCGCCCAATCCACCATAGACAGCAAAATGGCAGACGAATCGAGACATTAAAAGCGTCGCGTAAACCACTTTACAAAAAAAAATAAAAAACTGAAATAAAAATCTGAAATTCAGGATTTCATCGTAGCGTTGCATCCTTTCAATTAATCAATTAAAGCAACGCCAGGTTTAAAAGTTATAGTGTAGCTGAAACCAGGGTATATTTACCTCCCGTTTCCACCACCTCCGTATGCAGATTAGGGGTGGGACGGGTAAATTGACATCTAGAGAGGGCTCAAGGGAAAATGGACAGTTCAATAATGCAAGGAAGTCTAATTGTTTTAACTGTTCCTACATAACGTATACTAAAGCTTGAGATGTTCTTAATGTGTTTGTTTAAAGTTGTAATATTTGTTTGTTTGTTTCTTATTATGTTATTATACATTTTATTATAAGGAAAATATTATTAGGTTCGATTCTCGGCGCTTTTTGACTGTTTTTGGAGAAAGATATTTTTTTTTAAGAAAATATTAAATTTAACTAGCACAAGTCGTATTGCTTAATGTATATAATTATATTTCATTTTTACTAGAAACATTATCTCAAATGCACTATTTTTCGTGGCGCAGTGATTTCTGTCTGATTGCAAAAGCGATTGGTTGTAGGTTCGATTCTATATCGAAGGAATATTTTTTTAATATATTTTCATTCCTCCACTCTAGTAATACATAGCGTAGCGTTGAAATTTGCCGCTAAACATGGAATGTGTCAAATACGTGCCGGTAGCAGTCAATTATAACTTAACACTAGATAGTCTTTGACTATCCTGCGAATGCCAGATGGATCGTGAAGCTGACTGCTTCACTCTTTTCCCACTAAAAAGATAGCCAGAGAGATCTCATACTTTATTGGTCTTTTAATTCATCTGTATTTCTAATTATATCAAAATGCGTTTAGTCATTTAGAGTAACAAAGTCAGATCTAACATCTATATACAGTGATGTAAGTATAAAATTAAATAAAATTGGTGTGTCTGTTTGTAATTTTAAAAGAATAGCTTTTTGCTATATACTTATGTATATGTGGAGGCCGGTCGTGGCGCAGTAGGACAGCGTTTAACTGTAACCGCGATCGGTTGTGGGTTTTGTTTTTGGTTGTACATTTGGGGGAGTGATTATATTTAATTATTTTGCCATCCTTGCTCTGGTAAGACGAGTGCGGCGTTGAGCACCTCTCTACACGCAATGTGTCGAATTTGGTGGAAAGCGAATAACGGCGTGTCTTGACATTAGGTACTTTCTGTCTACCCTGCTTAGCGTGAAGCTAATGTATATACCCAGTACATAATACACAGTACATATACCAAAACAATTTTTTTACAGTTTTGCTGTTTGTCTGTTTTTATGTTTTTTCAGCTAATTTCTGCAACAATTTATTGAACGATTTTGGTATTATATTCACTGGCAGATAACTAATGTAATATGGAGTAACTAAGGCTATTTTTTTATATATTTTTTTTATTTCCCATGGCTATATCTAATAAAAAGCCTATCAACTAAATCCCAGTTGTTTTAACATAAGATTCATATGTGCAGTATGACAGTTCCTAAAGCAAAACTTGAAGTTATAGTCCCAATGGAGCTAACAATTTAATACACGACACATTACCGTCTATATAAAAAAGGAAATTTTACAAATAACGATAATATGAATGGATCATTTACACTGATAACTGCATTTCATTAGTAGGTAGTTGGTTCAATTCCGAAATTCTACACCATGATTATAAAATACATTCATAGTAATTACTAATGCAAGAAAAAAAAGCTGTTTTTTTATTTTTTTAGCATTCTGTGTAAAAAAATGAGTAGAATAGTTAGACACAACCTATTGTTAAAACACTCCGTTTACTTCTTTTTGGCCGCAATCGAAGTGCTGTGTGTGCTATATGGCGACTTCAAAGCCACGCTTTGGCTTACCAGAGTTATCTGTGACTACCCTGTTATGCGAGATGCGACGTAAAGTTGTAAAAAAATATGTAAGACCCTATTTTTTTTAACATAACTCTAATTGGTGCCTCTTGGAAAGCGTCCAAGCGCTTTAACCAAAATTATCTATCTAGGTATAGCTTAAACAGCTTAATTGAATCCTGCTAAGACGTAAATGTCGATATATTTCACTTGATTTTTTGAGCTTCACGCTTTTATCCCGCATAGCAAGATAGACAAGAAGTACCTAATGTCAAGACACTTCATTCTCAGCTTTCCGCCAAATTCGAAAAATTGCATATTGAGTGGCGGAAGTTAACCTCACGCTTTATCTTCACAGAGTGAGGATATTAGAATAATTTAAATATAATCATTCCTCCGAGTGGGAATCAAACCCACAACCGATTGCGTTTACAGTCAGATGCTGTCCCACGCTACGACCGTCAGCCTTTTCCAAAACATTTATATTTTTTACATGCCCTTTCCCCTATAATACTTTCAATATCCATAGATACATAGCAATATAGTTATATTTTACCAAAGACCTCTCAAAAGAATTGTAAATTATTATATTCTTTTCAAGGAGACCAAGACCGAGGGAAGAATTCATCTATTATTTCGAAATCAAAACACAGTCGGACAAAACCTAACATCATGAGACTAACTCGAGCTATTGAAACAAGATTTCAAAACGGAAATAAAAGCCAACTCTTCACAGTTGCTAAGAAAAAGGAGATTCATTTGCGGAGATTGTGCAGCTGTTAATAGATCTTAGGGTGTTTTCAGATTGAGTGATTAAACGTTATAGTTAATTTATTATTATTGATATTTTTGCTGAATATGTATGTATGTATCTTGTAATAGATTTGTCTGATATGACATTATGGTATTTTGGTAAAATATGTAACATTTTTTTATATTAATAAAAAATACCTTTATGTTTTGGCCGTTTTTTATTTGTATGAATCGGTCTATGAAAAATGCAGTATTATAAATAAATTGATCCACTGAATAGTGTTTGTATATATAGTTATTACTTATAAGAACTAAATAATAAAAGAAATCACTCCCCAAAGCAGCCATCGAACCCACAACCACTTGCATCTACAGTCAGACGTTGCTACTGCGCCACGGCGGCCTCTCGTTACCCAAAAACTTATTTGTACCAATAAGAATACGATACAGTTTCAAATCGTTTCTCAATATATTTCTGTGTGTAATTTTGGGCATTGGGTAACGCCTTCCAAGTAAATTTGATTATACTTTAAAGCGCTCCATATAAATTGTACTTTAATAGATTTAAGTGGAAACGATTCAGCTACAGGCATTGTGATTTTAAATTAATTTGCTAGAACTCGAATATAACGTAGGAAAGGGAAGCACTTTGTGAATTATACACTAGAAAATTTAATTGGTGTTTATAATTTAAAAATGTTAAAATATTAATGATCTAAGAACAGTTTGCTCATGTTAAACATTATATGATTGTCATTTCTTTGGTTTTCAAGCGTTTTGCTTGTTACCTTGAACAAGTACCTGGTGTTAACTTACCCCCGTCTTACCTTTCTACTGTGTTAAGGACATTGTATATTATGAACACACGGGATAAATATTTGTATTTTTATTACTAACAAGTTGTGCCCGCGATTTCATCCGCGTGGAGTTTAACATCTCTGGGTCTTTTTTGAAAGAAACATATAAAAATTTGAACGCAGCCAGAAAAACAATTTGTACGGTATTTCAAAAATATTTTCTAATCCTAAGTGTGGAATAACACTTTAAAAAAATAGTAAATATATTTTGATCTTTAACCAGATCAAAAAGACAGACAAGAAATGTAAAAAAACAGTCATAGTTATTCTAATATTACAAACAGACACTCTAATTTTATTTATTTGTATAGATATATTTCCTGCTGGCTTTTAAGTCCACATCAGTCATGTAGACAGTAATAATATATATATTACGATAAACAATTAACCCACTGAATATTTAAAAATTAAGTTACCTTACTGTGGATACAGTATGAAATATTACTTCAGACCGACTTTTATACACTAAAAATTCACATCTAATCCCAATTTATCACATTGAGTGATTTAGACCGCACCACAAAACATTAGTTGACAAATAGCATCATGGTTAACAATAAAACATTAAATATATATAATATACATACAAACGCCGTTTCACCCGCAAACGGTACCGGGGGTCATTTAGGCAGATAACCCGCAGATTTATGTAGAGTGATTTTTAACCCAGTATCAGCCTATAGCTTACTGAGCGAGTTTGTGATTAACGACACGTTTCGGCCTAAATTTGTATGTAGCATGTCAGGTTTTGTTGGTTTTTGTTGTTCAGCCAATTGCTCATGTTCTTATGATTGATTTGGGACGTTTGATTTGTGGTTTGAATTGAGATTTCGTTTTGTTTCGTTTTTTATATTCTAATAAATAAGATTTTATTAGTACTATGATGTGTATGAATAAATAAAGAATTCTTCTTTCTTCTATCATTTGAGACATTGCGTGTTGAGTAGTGGAACTCAACGCCGCACCGTGTCTTACCATACCGAGGAAGTGAGAATCGAACTTTCGAAGTGCCATAATCTAAAGAACTGAACTGCCTAAACACTAATATTATCCTACATAATACAAATCCTAAATAATACAATACATAACATATCCTAAATAATACAATACATAATTATCCTACATACTTATAATATTTGTATATTCTTTGCCAAATATAGATTCATTATTCGAGATGTTAAAAAGATGATTGAAAAAATATATATAATAAATATAACAATATTTTTTTATTGAATACAAATCTATAGATAAATTAATAGAAATTAAGTATCAGAAAATGTTAAAAAAATAGAAAAAATCCTTATCCCTGTATTATATTATGTCTTCAAACATTAATAAAGGAACAACTCAATAATATAAAGCTGCTAAAACATAATTTTAATCCAAATCGATTATTCTAATGACACTTAAATGTACACTGTTTTACTTGAAACTTAAGTAAACAAATCTAAAGTGGATTTGGGTCTGTAGGACCGAAGGCGATACAACAGTCGTTAATCATAGTGATAGTTACAAACTGGTTGACTGCTTGTGAGTTGTACGAGTTAGTTTATTTCAAGCTATCGTTGTACATTAACGGAACTTGGGATTTATATATATATATATATATATATATATATATATATATATATATATAATAATTTAATTTCTAGAGTAGAGAGTCCTGCCTCTCAACACTCTATTGTACTGTGCCAGGACCGGCCTCTACATACGCTTAGTTAGATTATGTTGATTTCTGGGAATGATGTATATACTATCTAAGGAAACATACTTACATATTATAAATTTCCTCATATCATTCCCAGAAATCAACATAAAACCTCAAACTAGTGACAAATTCAAAGCGCCATATGCGAACTTTCCAAATCATAAATGACTCATGCAAGGGTCTTTTATGACCCATCAAGCACCGTTGTAAAACGTTGCGTGACGTAAAAAATCCTTAGGGATCAATAAGTTTGTTTTACCATTCACCCTTTGTATAATAAAATGGTTGAATTATGGCTGAATTGTGTATATAATTATAAAATTAAATAAATATTTTATTTTCTTATTTATCTGGGGTAATGGAATGACGTAGAAAATTTTTGGTACACAATGAATTAAACTTTATATAAAAAAAATCATTCAATACGTATAATACTTCATACTTAAAACATTATATTTGATATAAAATTTGAAGCTACTACTATACTTAATAAGATCTTTGATTTTCTTGATTTTTATACATTTTAAATGAAACTATTTTAACCGGATTAATCGCGTTTATTTTGGTATTCGAAAATACATTTTGGTCCCCTGATGTTTCAAATACTTTACAGTAGTCCGTGGTCACAGGACTACTGTAAAGTGTTTGAAACGTCTACGTTCGTAGACTCATTCTATCTGTGACGTCAAAATATACGCGATTAATCCGGTTAAAATAATTTCATTTAAAAAAATACTACTATAGTTATCACTTGTCTGCGGACATCATAATGTGCCAGAAATGCGCCAATAATTTTTTTTCAGCGTCACGCTTTTATCAAGACACTCCGTACTTCGCTTTCCACTGAATTTGAGACACTACGTGTTGGGTGGTGGAACTCAACGCCGCTCTTTGTCTTTACCAGAGCGAGGAAGTGAAAGTAATTTAAATATAATCACTCCCCCGAGCGGGGATCGAACCCACAACCGATCGCGTTTACAGTCACACGCTGTCACATTGCGCCACGACCGACCTCATATTTAATTTAAAATTATATTATAATTCAAGAAACATAAAACAAATCCTTTTTATTTATCAATACTAGAGAAAATCACGTACTTTCCAATCAGTACACTGAAATCGTACAGCGAGTATTTAAGCACTCCCTCGTCAATCTTAAAGTGGAAGAGCCGAGGTTTTTTGCAATCCAAACTTAACAAGACGAAACGGGAAGGGAATGTTAAAAAGAAACACGTCTACCGAATTTTTAATTCCACCCGCTATTACTGTGGATCGAACGCGTCATCAATTAAATTACTTATTCCATTGTCAGTAAAGTGTTCAAAGTTACAACAATTTTGCTCGAGCAAAATTAATTCTTAAGTTTTGGTGATAAAAACCATGCTTCTAGTTTGTAAGGGAGGGAGTGTACCCCATTCTGTGTACCCCAGACCCCTGGGAATCGTTCTCTAGGTATGCAACGTCTACATTGCGTTTTGCGCTTGTTTTCGTGTCGAGGATAACAATTTCATCTCCAAATATACATTTTAGATGAAGTTAATGAATGAATTAGTATTGCTTTGAAAATGCTTCTTACTTATATTTATACAGGCTTACAGGGCTTTCTTACTTTTATTAATACAGTGAACAGATTTAATCAAGTATATTCTAATTATTTTGTAGTAAGTAGATAAAGAAAACCAATAATATTATAACAGTAATATTTGCTAATATTGTTTTAGCTTCACGCAAATTTTTTCCCGCAAAGTATGTTCCTAGTATCAAGACTTTTCGTTTTCATTGCGTGTTGAAATTAAAATAATTTTAATATAATCATCCACAACAGATCGCGTTTACAGTCAGACGCTGTGTCACCCTGACGCGTGTGGCCCCAATTTCTTTTCTCCACACAAATCAAATAACACACACACACACATATATATATATATATATATTTCACATTGAGAAAGCAATCGTATAAAAAAAATAAATAACAAATACGTTAAACGCACGTCATAAAAAAAAGAATATTAACTCAGCTGTACTCTATATTTAAAATATAAACAGAGCAATTTTAAATAAACAATAAATAATGTCTAAGTCGATTTAAATCAACTCAGACATTTCGGTGACAAATCGGCAAACAAGTGTCAATTTAGAGATCGATTTGTTTCGAATGGAATTATGCTTTTCAATTCTGTTGTTGGGATTATAGAGGGATTAATCGCTCGAAACTAAGATGATAAATGTTTCTCGATTTTATATGGGAAACAATCGACCCCAAGCATTTGGGGTTATTATTATATTATAATTATCTTCATTTCTATTATATTTTTTTAGCTTCACTCTTTCATCCCGCATAGCAGGGTAGACAGGAAGTACCTAGTGTCTAGACACTCCGTACTTCGCTTTCCACCGAATTTGAGACATTGCATGTTGAATGGAGGAACTCCAGGCTGCACTTTGTCTTTACAAGAGCAATCACTTCCGCGAGTGGGGATCGAACCCACAACCGATCGCGTTTACAGTCACACACTGTACCATGGTGTCACAACTATCTTCATTATAATGATTTTAAATTAATCATTATTTTGAGATAATTGGATTTATAAGCTTAAGAAACTTCTCTGTGTAAATAAAAGATATATTTAAAATTAGTTTAAGTGGTCATCGTGCTGGATTTAACCACCTTTGCCCTTGTAAGACAAAGCGCGGCGTTGAGTCCGACACTCAGCAAGTATCAATATCAGGCGGCACAACAGGAAACAGAGTGACTGGGGCAAAAAAGCGTGAAGCTGTTTTTTTTGCCTAAGGAATAACCCTTTATTCTTACGGGATAACTAATGCCTCATAAATACTAGTTTTCTAGACTTTTTTATCTAAATTCTGTGCACAACACACATCTATATTATAAATTAACTAACTAATTAAGAATAAAGAACCATAAACTTCACATATTTAATTTATAGCACTCCTTTCCGGTAACGCCAACTGCGGCGTTTAGCTCCGCCATTTAAGACGTTATATGTTTTCAATATAAAAACCAACACCCTTAAATCACTATATATAATCCAAATAATATTCACAAAAAAAGATCAATATAAGTTATTTTATCTCCTGACTCGGGGTTTTCAGATCTGCGATAGATTGCTCCTATCAATAGCGCTGGATGTTCGTTTATATGGAATGTTGAAGTGACCGGTGGCGTATACTCGTACGTAGATAAAACACTGTTTTTTTGTTTTATGATTTATATGGCGAAACCACACGGACACATAGACGAATTGCACCATTATCATTGCATATTGATAGAGTATTAGAATAATTTTCAATTAATGTCACTGCACTTAATATATTTTATAAGTTAATGTTGTTCTGAACGTATTGTTATGACGTCGGTCATGGCGCAGTGGGACAACATCTGTGGGGTTCGATTCCCACTCGGGGGAATGATTGTATTTAAATTATTTTCTCTTCGCTTTGCCACCCAAGACATAATGTCTCGAATTAAGTAGAAAGCGGAGTGTCTTGACACTAGGTACTTCCTGTCTCCATTACTATGCGGGATAGAAGCATGAAGCTAAAAAAATATATAATATTTTATTTTATCTTATAGTTCACCACTCAACAAACGCGAAAAAGCCTTTATGCTGAAAAAGACACGTCAGCTTGTTTAATAAATAAAAAAAATTCTAGAGAATCAATATTAAATTAAGAATTAATGGCATCAAGAACAAACTGATTGATTGAGGCCGGTCGTGCCGCAGTAGGACAGCATATGACTGTAAACGCGACCGGTTGCAGGTTCGATCCCTACTCGGGGGAGTGATTATGTTTAAAATCATTTTCACTTCCTCACTCTAGTAAGATAAAGTGCGGCGTAAAAATAAAAGAAACTGATACGAATTAGTAGATTATCTCTAACACCACATTACAAAACGCGGGATTTGCGTGAAGCAAAATTTTAAAATAACCAACCATCCCCGGTACATTAGTCCCCCATCGCCCCTGGCGGGGAATGACGGCGATAAATTAAACGAAATTGTTGTGATCCCGAATATTGTGTTTTAGGAGGAGATGATAAATGTGTGCACGCTCCGTTCTAATAATCTACGGTCTTTGCAATTAACTTGTTAATATTGGAAAATTAAAGTATTTAACCCTGAAATGTTTGGTTGATTTCTATGTGATTTGTATTTATATGTAGATTTTTTTATTATATATTTGTACCAAGAGTATTAAAATACAATCTTTTCTTTTTTTTCTTTAGCTTCACGCTTTTATCCCGCATAGCAGGATAGACAAAAAGCAGCACCTAGTGTCAAGATACTCCATACTTCGCTTTCCACCGAATTCGAGACGTTGCGTGTTGAGTGGTGGAGCTCAACGCCGCACTTTGAATTTACCAGAGCGAGGAAGTGAAAGTAATTTAAATATAATCACTCCCTCGAGTGGGGGTTGAACCCACAACCGATCGCGTTTACAGTCAGACGCTGTCCCATTGCGCCACGACCGGCCTCTTTTACTGTGTTTTAATTATAATGATGAAGTCCTCGTGGCGCAATAGGTAGCATCTGACTGTAAACGCAATTGGTTGTGGATTCGATTCTCACTTGAGGTAACGATTTTACTTTACGCTTTCTTTATGTCTACTCTCTGGTAGGACAATTAACAAATTAAAGTTACACGCTATGTCTAATGTCTAATTTGAATAGTAAGCGGCGAACGGATTGTTTTGCTTTTGTTTGAACATGCAATTACATTGTAAAAATACTATTTAAATATATAACATATAATTCTGGGTTATTAAGGAACATCTAGTAGAAAAATATCTCACATACGCCCCCTTACAATATTCCCTAAGGTAATTTGGATGCAGAGGGCGAAGAACTTCTGCATACTGGAAGGGGGAACTATTTCAAATGTTATGTACGTTGTACTCTTAATAGTCGCCTTGAGGCATGTTTGAGTATTATGTCGATATCTCGGTGCGGGCAAAATTGAACCGTTAAAGATTTATACCATTGTAGAACTTATGTTACAAATTGTGGAGCTAACAGCGTTAGTTACGCTATAATTGGCTTTAAACTATTGTATATAGAGCTTTTTGTATGCATTTTGTGGTTGAAAATATGTGACCATGATCTAAGGTGAGCCTGGTTATTCTTCGGAACCACAGTGTCGATGATACTGGCGGAAGATCTAGTATAAAGCACGAGGACTTCCCGAAGGACGTGTATAGAGGTCGATGGTTTTGGACGAGACGAAAGAAATGTGGAATTCTCTCTAACTACTTCGCTAGAGATACATACTTACTACTTTATGCAAGGCAATTTTCTAAATTATATATCCCATGTGATACAGAATAGTCAGTGACAAAAATATAAATATTACCCAAATTTCTTTATACTTTATAACAAACAGTCTATAGATAAAGCAAATATTTGAAATTTAAGAATTTTTCTTCTAGGAATTGAACCCCCAACCGCTAAAGATACAAGACACTTTCAACTTCAGTGTCAATACAAATCCTTTGATTAATTATAATAAATAAATAAAATATGATAAGTAAATGCCACCATAACACTGTGCATACGCCCTCAAGAATATTCCATTCTGCATGTGAAATAATTCAAGTAGCTATGAACCCCAAAATGTTTGGTCAATAATTTTAATAACATATTTTATTAATTCATCTATAGGGTAGAAATGGTAGTATGTATTTAAATTTTTTTATTAACTTCATGCTTTATCCTGTATAGCGGAGTAACCAGGGAGAACCATTCCGGTCACTCCGTTCTCCGTTTTCCGTTGGAATTGATAACGTTATATGTTGAGTGGCAGAACTCTACCGCACGCTTAGTCTTACCTGAGCGGGGAATCGTTCTCCCGAGTAGAAATCAAACACACACTCAATCACGTTTACAGTCAGGCCTTGTCTTGCTGCGCCTATACCAGCCTCTATTAAAATACTAACAAAGTATTATTTATACCACATAAGTAATCAGGGACAACATAGTGTCAAGATACTCCGTTGACTGCTTATCGTCCAAAAAAGAATTATTGCGAGAACAATCGCTTATAATTATACAACGTCATTACAATCATCAGAACAATCGTTTTCCCGAGTAGAAATCGAACCCAAAACCAATCACGCTTACCGTCAAACTGCTACAGCTCTACTATTGTGTCACGATGGCCTCATTGTTACATACATATAATATTTACTTTTTTATAGCTCCACGCTTTTATCTCGCTTAGCAGGGTAGACGGAAAGTACCAAGTGTCAAGACACTCCATACTTCGCTTTCCACCGAATTCGAGACATTACGTGCGTGCGTGTTAAGTGGTGGAACTTAACGCATAATATTATACATAAAGGGTATAAAACATATGTACTTTAAAGTGAAAAATACTGTAAGAAATGTATATATAAACAATATTCATACACGTTTGCTTATTTACTTAGTAGTTATTTGAAGACTTGAATATATTTGGATATTTGGATAAGAAATACTTTATTTTAAATTTCTTTTAACTAAGTTATAATTTATTAGTATTTAAACAGAACGCCTTATAAATAAAAAGTAGCAATTTTTTATGTTTGATAGTTTTTCATAAATTTACAGGCACCCTTTACTATACTGCTTATTTAGTCACTGTACATTTTTGATTTTTATTTGAGAGGTAAGAAAAGTAAGTATTGAGAAAGACACAGAATAACGACGTATCAACGTATTAATAACCAAAAATTGCTCATATAACTATTGTGTGCTGAAGATCTGAAATCATTAATTTGCTAATACTATATTGATTTTTGATTTCAATTGATTTTAAAATGTCTTTATTGGCATGAAATTACAAAATATTTTTTTTTACAATAGCATACCGGTAGTGGCGCAGTGTGACAGTGTCTGACTGTAAACGCGATCAGTTGTGGGTTCGGTTCCCACTCAGGGAAATGATTTTGTTGAAAATTATTTCACTTGCTCGTTTTGGTTAGAGGAAATGCGGCTTTGAGTTCTACTTTAAGACCACTAAAGACGCAATATCTTGAATTTTGGTGGAACGAGAAGTATGGAATGTCTTGACACTAGGTAGTCTCTGTCTAGAAATAAAAGCGCAAAAAATACTAAGAATACAATAATTTTTTCTTGTAGATTGAAAGAACGTTATTCAGAAATTTAATTCAAAAATTAAATATTAATATTAATAAAGGCCGGTCGTGGCGCTGTGGGGCAGCGTCTGACTGTAAACGCGATCGGTTGTGTGTTCGATCCCCACTCGGGAAAATGATCATATTTAAATTATTTTCAATACCTCGCTCTAGTAAAAGACAAAGTGCAGCGTTGAGTTTCACCACTTAACACACAATGTCTCGAATTCTGTGGAAAGCGAAGTACGGAGTGTCTTGACACTAGGTACCTTCTGTCTATAGTAATAATAATAACAATAAAACAAAGAAGGAAATTGAGAACATATGAATAATTTTATAAACCAGAACACTCCTTAAGTATGAAACGGTCGCTCCAGTCTATTTCAAAGGTATCTTATCACTAATAAAATTGTTAATCTGTTAAAGAAGAAGAAGAAGAGAAAGAGAAGGTCCAAATGAGTTTTTTGCGCCGGTTTTTCTGTAGAAGAACCGGTCAATGTAAGGCGTTATTTTTTTATAGTTGGTAATAATATTAATTTAGGTAACGAATAATGAAGCATGTTACTTCCTACTCTTTTATAAAATAAATTATCTTTGAATATAAATATATAATATTTAATAATAAAGTCAAAGTCAAATAAATTTTATTAAAAATAAGTTACAGGCTACGTTTTGTGCCTTAGACGCAAGAAACTCAGAGAGACTGTTTTTTTTTAATTCCAAAAATTTACTATTTAATCATTTTTATTAGTGAAAATTATAATAATAAACGCGGTTTATACTTAATTGATACGTAGCAGTTAGAAAATGCAGACATCTCTTCGATTCTAGCCTTTTGCGTGCAAGTAGGCTCTGAAAAAAAAAAGATTTTTTTTAAATATTATTATTACTACTAAATAAATTATAAAAAAAACAGCTTCACGTTTTCACCTTCACCGCAGGTTCAATGTGTCAATACTACAATCCGTATCTTGCGAAACTTAACGCCGCTTTTTTAAATATATTAAAACATCATTCTATTAAATCGTATACCCGATTTAAGCCGGGGGACATTAACTCGATCTGTGGGGTCCTTTTTAACGATTTCCAGCGCCATTTAACTTAACGTATTAAAGGAAGGGGTTGTAAACTGATCAAGTGGAATCGCCTAATGTTTTTATTTGCGCAATTTGGGATAAGCTTTTACATATTAGTTTGAATTAAACTTTTGTAGACGTTAATCTGAATTGATGTTAAGTTCTTATTTGTATATATTTATTATATCTATATTATTATTGTTTAGAAAAATAACCGCCGGTCCGGGCGTGGCGCAATGTATGACTGTAAACGCAATCGTTTGTGGGTTCGTTTCTCATTCGAAGAAGTGATTATATTTAAATTATTTTCACTTCCTCGCTCTAAATAAGATAAAGTGCGGCGTTGAGTTCCACTACTCAACACGTAATGGTCCGAATTCAGTGGAAAGCGAAGTACGGAGTATCTTGATATTAAATACGTTCTGTCTACCCTGCTATGCAGGATAAAAGCGTGAAGCAAAAAAAAATGGAGTTTCAATAAAATATATATTATATAGTAGAGGTCATCGTGGCGCAGAGGGTATCTTAGTGCAAAACACGATTGGCCTATGGGTTCGATTGAATGGGTTCGATTGGGGCGAGTGCTTATATTTATATATTATTTTCATTTCCTCGCTCTGTTAGAACAAACATTTTCCACTCAACACGCAATGTTTGGTAGAAATCTTCGAAAACGGAGTGTCTTGACATTAGCTTATCTCTGACTATCCTACTTTGTAGGATAAAACGTAAAGCTATAAGAAAATTCAAAGTTATTAAGAAAATATACTGTATATTGTAGTTTATTTGCTCTAAGTTATGTTTCTTTCTATCTTAATACGATCGTAAATTCTCTACTTTTATAAAATGTAAAAGCCAATCATCCAATATATCTAATTCAATTAAGAATAAGCTAAAAAAGATATTTAGATAGGAAACTGTCATTTTTTTTTATTTTTGTTTTTTTTTATCTACACACTACAGACACATAGTCTACTCGTATAACTTTGTAACGTATTTATTATACAATTCAATTTTTTGAGCCTAAATTTTACATAAAACTAGAAAATAGACATTGAATTCATTCCATCTGAATAAAAAAGTATACAAGAAAATGAATAAACACCATGAAAACGAACACTTTAACATGTAATTTAATAAAAATTATTTAAAATGACTATCAGTGGCCAGAAACAGCTCTAGTTTTTGACAAAAAAAATTAACTAACCTCTTAAATCCCATTAATTCTTCATTTACAAAAGTCCATCATTAAAATAAATGAATTGCGGTAAATAATCTTTTTGTTGTTACTTTTTACGCATGGCGAAATCTGCGTTGCTCGTATTGTAAGCGTTCCCCTCTTTTACAAATTTTCTTGCGCGGGGTTAAGTTTGTTAAAGTACTTTCAATTTCTCACCCAAATCAAATGCAAGCAATTACTTAAAAACCCAAGTGAAGCAGGAGTTCTACCTAAATATAAATGTTAAAAAAAAAACAAAAATGTAAAGTCGGAACCGGTTATTTTCCGGTAAATGTTCCGTATAATTAATTTTTTGGTTGTTACTAAATATTTATATGGATGGAAGTATATAATTTTTATTTAAACTGCCAAAACACGTCTTGACACTAGGCTGTCTTTGAATATCCTGCAATGCGAGATGAAGCGTTAAGCTTTATAAATTTTAAATCAAAATTAGTACCTTGAAATATTACTATGATTATTGTGATTTCAATATAAAATTTTTCAATTAAAATTGATAAACAGAGGAATTCTTATAAAATTAAAACTTTATCGAAACTGCAGTGTTTAGAATACAGTAGGCTTGTACATCTGGAAAGCTATCTACCACATATTGGCAATCGAGTACCCCATGTATTTATTAATTATTATGTATCAAATGATATATTTTATTTAATGTGTAAATGAATTAATAAGAGAAATTTTAGCTTCTCGCTTTGTGTTTCATGATGTATGATCAAATTAGAAAATCCGACGTTACGAACACTTCACAATAGTCCGTGGTCACAAGTATTAAGTCTATAGGTTTCCAAAAATGTATTTTCGAATACCAAAATATACATAATTAAACCATTTAAAATAGTTTTATTTACAATGTATAAAAATCGCAAAATCAAATATCTTATGAATTCAAATGAAAATTTACAAAAAATGACGCCAAAATCTATGACTTTCGTGATTTTTTGACATTTTAAATAAAACTATTTTAAATGGATTAATCGCGTATATTTTGGTGTTCTTGTACTGGTAGACTAAGAGTCAACTTGTGTCCACGGACTACAATTAAGTGTTCGAAACATCAAGCTTCCAAAAATATATCTTCGAATACCAAAACATACGACATTAATCCGTTAAAAATAGTTTCATTTAAAAATGATGACGGTTCCAACGTACAAATCGCATAATTCTAAAAACTGAACCAGACCTCCCGCTCCCATGGGCGAAGTACGTGAGGGCTGAATTAAAATTATAACGAAAGAAGTATTCGGCGAGACGGAATGTCTACGTGCAATGAAATTTTACTTTACGCTGATTACGGTCCGTATAAAAAAGATATCCATCTAGTATCATATCATATATCTAGTACTAAAACTTTAACATTTATTTTAAGATCATTGTTGCTTTGTGGGATTTGGTCTGACTGTAAACGCGATTAGTTGTGGGTTCGATTTTCATTTGAGGAAATGGCACTGTGGTAAGCATAGCGCGGCGTTGAGTTCACCATTCAAAACGCAATGTCTCGATGTCGGATGTAAAGAAGTCACCGGAGTGTCTTGACACTTGGTTCTCTGACTACTCTGTTACGCGGGATAAAACGAGACGCCGTTTTTTTTATTATTTTGGATTAGTTTAAAACCAAGGTTTTATAGTTGTGTTTTGGAAAAAAAAATATTTCTTGAAAAATAAACAATTATAAGCGATAATCAAACTTGAGCTTCATGGAATACTTTCCTTTAGGCTTGTTACTCAACTTAACTGCGTCCAAAGCACGGCGTTGAGTTCCGCGACTCAACACACAATTTTTCGAATTCGACGGAAAACGGAGTACGGAGTATCTTGACACTATGTACTTTCTGTCTACCCTGCTATGCAGAATAATAGCGTGAAGCTAAAAAAGAACTTAACTTATTATACTAACTTTCCAAACATGTTTTTATAATTTTAAATAAAATACATTTTTTACATCAAATATTTTCGAAAATCATACAGGTACAAGGTCTACCAAACCAACTGACCATACCTACCTACCGAATACCAAAATCTATTAGATTAATCCGTTCAAAATACTTTCATTTAAAATGTGTAAACATCAAGGATCTTGTTATGTTTTGTTATCTCAAGTGTAGGTAAAAAATAGTTTAAAAATATGAATACTAATGAATGAATAAATAAAGAGGCCGGTCGTGGCACAGTGGGACAGCGTCCTACTGTAAACGCGATCGTCGGTTGTGGGTTCGATCCCCACTAGGGGAAGTGATTATATTTAAAATATTACCCCCTTCCTCGATCTGGTAAAGACAAAGTGCGGCGTTGAGTTCCACTACTCAATATGCAATGTCTTGAATTCGGTAAAAAGCGAAGCACTGAGTGTCTTGATACAAGGTACTTCTAAAAAAAGCGGTTATTTTAATATTTCAAAAAGACATTCCAATTACTTTTATTAATATAGATAATATAAATAAAAAGATACGCATTTTTATATTCATTTATCTATCAACGCAAAATAAAATATTCAACTATGTTTTGACAAATCTAATTTTCTTAGCCTATCTAGATGTTCTTGACAACATAACTAGAATAGCAAGAAAATAATTTAAAGGGAGTATTTTTGAATAATAAAATGACAAAAAATACTTGAGATATTGAAAATACGGTTGCGACTCAGGGATACAGCGCCGACTGTAAGCGCGATCGGTTGTTGGTTCGATTCCCGCTTGAGGGGAATGATTATATTTAAATATTTTTTATTTTTTCGCACTGATAAGAAAAAGCGCGGCGTTAAATTCTGCCACTTAACACGCAATGTCTCTAATTCAGCGGAATGTAGAGTACGGTGTGCTTTGACACCTAGGTACATCCAGTCTACTTTTCTTAACACATTTTCCTTTAACCAAATTATTGACAAATTTCTCTCTGGTTTCTCCCAATAAGATATCCAATTCGTTATCTTTAAAACAAATGATAATCACTTAAAACCAATGATTTCGCTACGTTTTTTTTTCCAGCACAAACATAAATATATTTTAATAATAGCCAAATTTAATAAATGTAAAGTAGCATATTATATGTGTATGAGTTTTAGTATCGTGAAGTGCACGAAGTTTCAAACATAAATTGTGAATTAAACGTGCTATAACAGCAAAGCATGTACGTGTACATGACATAAAACTGCCTGAGCGTTTGAAATTGTACGGTCAGAATAAAAGGTGGTAAAACTTTAAAATATGCAATAGTTAAATTATTATTATTTTTACTTATCAAGTGCAAAATAAATTATTAAATAAATATTAATTTTGTTCTGCAAAGTCTTAAATGAAACTATTTTAAACGGATTAATAGTGTATATTTTGGTATTTGAAAATACATTTTTGGAAAAATGACCTTTCGAACACTTTACAGTTGGCCGTGGTCTGTTAGTTGCCACCTCAGTCTAGAATCAGTGTAAAAATCGCGAAATTATTAATGTTCTGCAACCCTTTTAGAAATGTACCCGAGCGTAAAGGCTTAACAGATTCAAAACAAAAGCATTTTGAGATTTGATTGATTTGTTCTTATTGTTCTATTCAAACCATAAGATAGAAAATATGTAAATAAAGTTACTAATTTCTAAGAAAATATTTATAGCAAAAAAAATTATATGGATGTGAAATCGGCTATTTTTATGTTATATTTTTTAATTAATTTGTAAATTAATTAAAAACTCACAAGATTTTTACATTCAGAACGTAAAATATCCTAAAAGCTTACTTACTTTACTCTATATAAAATCATGTCTCCCCACAAATTATTTCTTTCAGAAAATTCTTAAAATATAAAATAATATTATGGCTGGATATATATATATATATATATATATATATATATATATATATATATATATATATAACGAACTGTTTTGTCTACAGTACATCAATATCTAACAAACGAAAATTTTGTCAGCACATTAATATCATCTTTCTTATTTAATACTGGCAAAAGGTCGTTGGCGTCGTACTGCTTATTAAAAATAGAAAGACTTTAAAATAAATATAATAAAAAGATCTAAGTAAGAATAAATGCGTGAATATAACATTATTATAAAAGTTTAATTGCTAGACATATTTTCAGTCTAGACACTACAATTTTTATATATATATATATATATATATATATATATGTATATATATATATATATATGTATATATATATATATATATATATATATAAAAATTATGATGTCTAGATGTATACATTTTACGTCCGTGCCTTTTTTAGTTTAAATTTTTTAAAACATTGCCTGATGTAGATTCTGAGATAAATTTAGTTACAAAGCATTTTTTTATGATGATTTCAAGCATTATTTATTCAATCAGTCAAATAATAAAATGACTTTTAATTTTTTTCTCATCGAAAGGAAACCATGTGTAAAGAAATTCCTATCTCCGCTTTCAACATGTATCCGAGATGTTAAGTGACGAACGGCGAAACTAAACACTGTGACTTAGGAAATTGAAAAATGAAAACAATAAATACAATAATTTCTTCGGGAATCAAATCCACTACCATGATATATACAATCAGACGCTCCTTTTATTTATTTACTTGTATTTTTCATATAAGAGCAATTAAAGTAACTTTTACTTAAACAACAAAAGTTTCTACCATGCGTCAATTTTCCACACGATATCCTCACAATTCGGTACTAATTTAAAAGTTCCAGTGCTCTATAGACCATTACACCAAGCAAGCTAATGTTTAAATTTATCGCTTCTCGCATTTGAGACTATAGCTAAAATGCAGAAAATTATCCCAACACTGGTATACTATGATCACAGGACTTAGAGGGTTACCATATTATTAGATGAATATATACCATATCACCAATGAGAGACATAAAATATTTTTCCACATATACACACACATACACACGCACACACACACACTTACGCACACACATACATACATGCATACATACATATATATACATTCATGAGTATCAGTTTGGAATGAATTAAGATTTCTTTTTGTTTCACGCTTCTATCCCGCATAGAAAGTGACCAGTATCATGACACTGCGTACTCCATTATCCGCCTAATTCGAGGCGTTGCGTGTTTCATGGTGGGACTCAACGCCACGCTTTGTCTTACCAAAGCGAGGAAATGAAAATTATTTAAATATAATCAAAGTGGACCGGCCTCAGATTTTTTTGTATAATATTTAATTCGCACATGAAATACAGAATTAATACAATCTATCATTTTATCCTTTGATATGCCTACACTTTTGTATCCTCGTATTTTGTATCCTTTTGTAAGCCTCGTTAATGCAACGCGTATTTTGAACGCCAACGTCAAATTCTATATTTATATGTATACACTAAAGATCTAATTGTATATATTACTTTTGTATTTGTATATTTTACATTAATACTTGATTTTAAATTAAACTATACTAAATGGATTAATCACGTTTATTTTAGAGCACGCTTATAGATGGTCTTCCTTTGATCACTAAATGCGTTTCGAAGCGTTTCGAAACGTTGGATTTTACAAAACTGTACTTTTAAATATAAAATATGCACTATAAAACTGTTAAAACGCGTCAGACTGCAAACACGATCGGTTGTGGGTTTGATTCCCGCTCGAGGGATTGATTATATTTAAATTATTTTCATTTCCTCGCTTTGGTAAGACAAAGCGTGGCATGATACTGATTTCTTTCTGTGTACCGTGCTATGCGGGATAGAAGCGTGAAACAAAACTAAATCTTAAATTTAATTTTTTAGATTATATTTAAATTATTTCCACTCCCTTTATCTGGTAAGACAAAGTGCGACGTCCAATTCCGCCAGTCAAGACGCAATGCCTCGAATTTGGTGGAAAGCGAAGTACGGAATGTACTTCGCTTTCACTATACACTTTCTTTTTACCTTGCTATGGGGAATAAAAAACGTGAAGCTAAAATAATATCCTTAACACTGAGAAATTTCAAATTCCGTAAGAAAGTTGGCCTAAACTTTATTTTTCATGTATTAATTAATGCACGTTTAAAAAAATTACAAATATATTTAACATATTTGTATATATTTAACATGTTGTAGAATTAAAATAAATATCAAATAAATTATAAATGAAACAATTCAATTTTATTTTTAATTACTAAAAACAAAGGTTATTAGCTACAAAAAAAAACATTTATTACCAACATTCAAAACAAATAAACAAAAACGACGACACTGAATACACAATTAACAACGTTTACATCAAAACCCGGCTTATAAAAAATACAAATCCATATAGTCCGTATAAACACTATATTTAGTGGTAATACAGTCCGTATTAACACAAAAAAGTCTGTATATACACTAAACAGCCTGTATAAAACCTAATTTCTTATACAAAATAAGTTCCCACCTTTGCAATTTTGCGATGGGCGCATCGTTATCTACCCGCTTATTTTTCTTATACTTTCTAAAGAAATCGCCATCTATTTTGACTCGTTTGTCGCAATTGTTATCTGATTTTACAGTACATACGGTCTCATGTCTCGGATAGAACAGCCATTTCTTGGAACCGAGACCGTCGCTCTTCAACACTTCTTGTATGCGATCCTGTTTCTTCTTCGTAGCCAAGTATTTTGTTGTGTTCTTTTTGTGCTTGCTCGCTGAAATAATAATATTATTACTTACATACGAATTTAATTGTACTCAGAGATATCAATTGGCTGGTTATGGAATTTAAACCGGTATATATATATATATATATATATATATATATATATATATATAACATTTGGGACAGCGTTTGACTGTAAATGCGATTGATTCTGGTTGCGGGTTCGATTTTAACTCAAGGAAAAATTATATTTTAAAATGGATTTCCATTTCTCCACTCTGTCAGGACTAAGCGCGGCGTTGAATTCGCGCGTCTAGTCACGAGGCAACCTGATGTCTAGACGCATCGGAGTTTCTAGACATCAGGTTGCCTCTGGTTATGTGGGACAAAGCTACGGTTTTTTGAACATGTGACAAAAATTGACGTTTTTTATTATCATAGTAGTGTTTATAGTAACATCATATAAGTAATACCAATTTTTTTTAGCTTCACGCTTTTTATCCCGCATAGCAGGGTAGACAGAAAGTGCCTAGTGTCAACAACAACACTCCATACTTCGCTTTCCACCGAATTCGAGACATTGCGTGTTGAGTGGTGGAACTCAACGCCGCTCTTTGTCTTTACCAGATGGAGTAAGTCAAAATAATTTAAATATAATCACTCCCCCGAGTGGGGATAGAACCCACAACCGATTGGGTTTACAGTCAGACGCTGTCACACTGGGCCATGACCGGCCTCTTTCAACTTCTTTACTTAAACAACCAATTTCTTTACCTAAAATTTACCCAAATTCTATTCACATTCATTATGAACATGTATGTTCTTACATTATTGTCGTAGTGTCAAAGTAATAAGTATGTATTGTAAATTCATATGGAAAGTATTTATTACTAAATTTATCTCACCTTTCAAATGACACTATTTTAAACAGATTAATCGTGTTTATTTTGGTATTTGAAAATATATTTCTGGAAATCCAACGTATGATGTAAATAAAATCGCGAATATTAAAAATTTACTATTTCATTTTGTTTATCAAAATCTATACTAGAACAATTTCTAGATTTCTATTCCATATTGTTTTTAAACTAATATATTTACATAAATGAAAAATACACAATAAGAATAAACAAATCAAATTATAAACGCAAGGTAAATAACCTTTTCGCTAAACACTAGAAACCGTTGACCTGCGCTTTAAAGATAACAATCGTAATAAAATACGGCTATATAGATAAAAAGCCAATAAAATTAATATTTTATAATATAATATAATAACAATAAACTCATTTCTATCTCTACCTGCCTCCCTCAGCTTACGAGATAAGCACACACCATTAGGTAGTCCTGGGTTCCATCTCCATTTAATGAAATTGGTCGGCCGGTCGTGGCGCAGTGGGACGGCGTGTAACTGCAAACGCGATTGGTTGTGGGTTCGATCCCCACTCCAAGGTGTGATTATATTTAAATTATTTTCACTTTCTCGCACTGGTAAAGACAAAGTGCGTCGTTCAGTTCCATCAAACAACACACAATGTCTCTAATTCGCTTAAAAACTAAGTACGGAGTGTCTTGACACTAGATATTTTCAGTCTACTCTGTTATAAGAACATGCGTGAAATGGATTTTTTTTTGAGTTTCACAACTCGACATATGTCTCTTTTGGTGAAACACGCTAAACTGAGTGTCTTGACACTAAGTTCTCTCCAGCTAGCCTACTATGTAGAATAATGAATAAAACTGAAACATAAGCAATGAATATCAAATCCATAACTTTTCTTATATATATATATATATATATATATTGACAAAAATTAAACATTAGGAATCTTTGAATCGTTTTAAAAAACCTGTAAAGATATTTTTCTAAGTTACTTAGTATAAGTGTAAATAGGAACCGTCGATTTAAACCTCTTACAAAATAGCATAGTTAAGCCCCGAAGAATTATTTACCGATACTAACATAGACCATCGACAACATCTGACTGTAAACGCGACTGCTTGTGGGTCTGATTACTACTGGAAAAATTATGACACACAAAATTAATTTTAATTCCCCGCTCTGGTAGGCAAAGCGCGGCGTTAAACTCCCCCATCAACTTGACACTAGGTTGTCTTTGACTATTCTGCTATGGGAGATAAAGTGTTTTTCTTTTTTAATATATACTCGGTATGTATAATTGCAGGTAATTCATGAAATCCACTATCCATTATACGGGTTTATCGTTATGAATTAAAATCACAATGAACTTATTGTTAATAATTTAAAATTGAAATAAGTTTAAATCCTGCTATCAATTATTTTAATTAATCTGCATATTATAATAATACGTTGATTGAATTAATCGTTTTATTAAGTGATACTTTTTTATATATATATATATATATATATATATATATATATATATATATATATATATATATATATATACTAATATTTGTACTAAAAATTATTTTACCTTATTAATAAAAAATATACAATAAGCAATTCACGTATGAAATAAAGGGAATCCTACTCTCCGTTTACTTAAAAGACATTTAATGTTACATGGCGAAACTCAACGTCGCACTTAACCTAACCATAACATAATAAGTATTAATCAAATTTATAACCACGGTATATATAATGACAAAAAAAAATATCTTAAATGAACACTAACGTTTCAAATAGAGCACTCTAAATGCATCCAAAAGCCCTGGTTGTTTCAAGCTTTCTCTTTTACTTCCGGAAGCAGAACAACTCCTGACCGACCTTGTCGCAGAGTGAGACGACTGAGACTGACTGCGGCTTCGGCTACGTGAACGTGACTCAGATATACTTCTTGACCTCGACCTTTTGCTCTCTTGCTTAACATGACGAGATTTCGATCGACTTAACCTATAAATATACAAAAAATGTAGAGTTTGACACAAATTATTATTTATAATTCGCACAAAATAAAGTAAAGGCTGGTCGTGATGCAGTGGGACAGCGTCGGACTCCCACTCAGATGAGTGTTTATATTTAAAATTATTTCCACTTCCTCACTGGTAAAACAATACGTGGCGTTCAGTTTCGCCATTCATCACGCACTGTCTTCGATAAACAAAGACCTTGGTTGATCATTGGAAATACAGTATCGATAATAATGGAGGAACGAGTAACTTAAAAAGCAAGAGGACTGTCCGGAGGGCATGTATGAAGACATTAATGACTATGGCCGAGTCGAAATAAGTATACAAGAGGACCGCACTCACTGACTTCCCCGGTATAAATAAAGCGTGATTCAAAAACAATAATAATAAATTAAAATGAGAGAAAAAAAATAAACGATAACATCTGATATTTGAAAATTTCCTTATCAATATATATATATATATATATCGTTGTTCATGGAAATTGGGAAAAGCAGGATCAAAATCAAGAAAGGATGGAATTTTACAGTGCAAACAATGGAAATATATAATTGAAAATATTATTCACAGGATCGTAAAGATCATGTAAGCGAAGTTGTAAGCAAAAACTAGTGCTAAAGCATAAACAGCAAGCATACATAATATAAATAAAACTTATATGGGTAATATAGTGGCTCACCACTTCACCATAGAACAATAAACACACACTCAAATAGAGCTGACCGTTTAAACTTCCCACCGTTATGGGCCAAGTTTGATAACACCAACTCTATATATATTAAAGTTAATTAACACGTACTTTACAGCCAAAATGGTTCTATTGCTATTATAAAAATTATATATTATTAGAGATTTGTCATTTTATTATTACCCAATTTAACCTTGTTATATAGTTAGTTGGGTCGCTGGTTACTCCAATTAGCGCTTGTTTGAAAGATATAGTGTTTTGAGTAACGGAATTCAATATCGATTTTTGTTTAAGTTGAAAATAAAAGAAAATTATATTCAAGTATCATATAAACTATATATTTTTGACTTCATCCGCGTGGAGTTTAATATATTGTATCGTTAATTTATAATTCTAAATAAAAAATAGACTATTTTTTTTTATAGAAAAAGGAGACAAAAGAGCAGAAGGGCCACCTTATGGTTAGTGGTTACTATCGCCCATAGATATCCATTAAATTAGCGTTGTGGGTGCGTTGCTGGCTTTAGGATGGAAATGGAAGGAGATAGTGTAGTGGCCTCGGCACACAGAACTGTCAGAATCACCACACTCTGAGGGAAAGGATGGGTGGGAATATGGAAAGCTGGCTTACATAACATTGAACCGTACCACATCATCAGATATTTGGCTCGTTTTTGTCATAATAGGGACGTGCCTCTTATGGGACGCCTGCCCCTTACCCAGTAGCGGAGAAGAATAGCATTCTACCCAGTCTCCTCACAGGGAATTTACTCCTTATTATATCACCTATCTAAAAATGAAAGTTTCGACCAGCAGATAGACAGACAGACAAAAATATACCCACTATACATAGGCATTTATTAAAAAGCCATAATTTTAATATTCTAAATTGATTTGTTAAGGGCCCAAGTTAGATAAAGAGACTTAAGTACAAAATAAACTTTGCACCGATAGATTTAAAAATAATATCTCAACAAATATACACATAATCGTATAATAAAAATCAACCTTTCACTTACCGCTTGTTTTTCTTGTCGTTCACCGGAGTCATGCCATAATACTCAATGCCATCGCCATGGTCCGGATGACCACGAGCTACTAAAAATTTTTTAAAATATTGTTAAAATGGTAGCTTATGGAACCCTCTTTATTCTGCACATCAGTTACGTCAGAGAGAACGTAATATCTGGACACCCCAGCTCAAAGCCCAAAAACGATAAATTGCGTGTTGAGTGGCGGATCTTAAAGCCACGCTTTGTCATATCAGAGCAGAGATTTGCTAGAACAAAACAAAGAAATTATTGAAAAAAAACCATAAAACTTACAATGTTCTGAATATTCTTCTTGTTGTGGAAACCCATAAGGATAGCCGTAGCTTTCCATTACAATATTTATTTATAATTTTTCTATTAAATATAGGTAATTAAATTGGCACTGACAATTTTTTTTCAATATGTCACTTTGAAGTTCAAAAACAAGGTTCTATTTGTGATGTATGGTAAAGTTAAGAAGAAATATTGTATTTTAATTAAAAATAAAAACGGAGTACAGAGTGTCTTATCACTAGGAACACCTAGTGATAAGACACTCTGCATAGGAAACATCCTATCTACCTTGTTATGCGGGAGAAAGCTTGAAGCTTAAAAAAACTTTTCCTTTTTAGTAATACCTAATATTCACCTCTAAAATTTTTGAATATTACATATTTTTGTTAAATTTACCTTTTTTATATGATACTCAGCTAGGAGTAACTTGAACGCCACGGGAGTCTAACCCGCACCTTTTGGAAACCATAATAGTATGTACCATGTATCATACTTTTTTAGTATATATAGTTTATATATTTTAAAGAACCTTACCATTTTATTATTTTTGTCTTACTTTGCTTTTATTATATTATAATATTACAATTTTATCCCGTCACTATTCGATGCCTTCTCTCTCAACCCACAGAAAGGAGAGAGGGGACAGATCTAGGGCAGTGCCCTCTGTCCGTGGTCTCTGATGCCATCCACTAATATAGGTGGGTCACTAGGGCGGAGGATGGTGAGACCCCTGAGGAATTGAAGCCGAAAGAAGATTTGGGGATAATAAGGTTCAAGGGGGGAAAGCGTTGTGCCGCATACTTAGTCAGGCGTCTGGCTAAGTAGAATATGCCTGCAGCGTTTTTGATTTTCTACGTCTAGGTGCGTTGAAATTCTTATAAAATTGTTACAATTTAGTTATATCAGTAATCGAAGCTAAAAAAACCACTCAATAGAATCTTAGACTGTCTATCTGTCTGACTGTTTGTGCGTCGATCATGCTAATACTACTTGGTAAATGAATGAGTTTTGGAAAGGCTTATAGTCTCAAGCTACATATAGGATGTTTGTTTTTGTATAAAATTTTTGTATAAAAAATAAAAAAAACAGATATTGTTAAATACTTTATAACTTTATATACTTATATAATAACTAGATAAATCACAATTATTTTTACATTTCAATAGCTTAAAGCCTGGAGTATCATAATTTTAGATAATATATTATATAAATTTTATATTCAATGTTGTTACAGTAAGAAAAATATAACCCAACGCCGTTAAATTACGTTGATTATTTGCATAATCTTTCTAATATCAATATCAATAAATGTAGTTATTAGAAAAAAAAATGGATTTTTTAAAGATATTTTTTTCAATTGGTGCGGTGAGGTTATATTAAAAAATAAGAATTATTTATGTTCACTCATGGTTCGCAAGACTTAAAATATTGCATTTTTTAAGAAAATAAATAGTTCCCTATGACAACATAACGGTAAAATAACTATAGTTAGTAATCATTATTGATTCAAATGAATTTAAACAAAATTAAGAAAAAACTATTACTTTTATATTATTATTGTCAAGACACTCCGTACTTCGCTTTCCACCGAATTCAAGACATTACGTGTTAATTAGTGGAATTCAACGCCGGACTTGTCGTACCAAAACGAGGGAGTGAAAATAATTTTTAATATAATCACTCCCCCGAGTGCGGATCGAACCCACAATCGATCGTGTTTACAGTCAGACTGTCCCACTGCGCCACGACCGGAATTCAGTCCTTACCACAAGACCTTTTTGAATTCTTATACTTTGAGAGGTTAAAAATTATAATTCAAAGATTAAACCGACCAAATTAGCGATAAAACAATAAATTTAAGATTTACGGCACTCAATAAAGGGATCTAAGGAAAAAGTGTTCGCGTTTAACTTTGCGATTTGAAAGAAAAATCGAAAAGTAAGATAAATTAAGAATCGATGAATGCTTAATGGCTCCCTCCATTAGAGGGTTTTCAGTTTGTGGAACACTTTAAAAAAGAAAATTTTTAACTAACTCTCCTTATAAGTTTGTTAGGAAACAAGGATGTTTAGTAACCTGAATGAGTTAGGTATAGTTCAAATTAAATTTCAGAAAAAAAATATCCGCTATATTATTAACAATTACTCATATTTCCTCGAGCACGGCGTTGAACTCGGCCATTCAAAACGCAGTGTTCTGAAGACAATCCAGAGTCTTGATACTAGGTTCTGTTTCGCTGTCCCACCATGCAAGATACGGCGTATAGTTATTTTATGTGCTAAATTTGTAGTTTAGAATGAAAAATCTAAGTGATTAGTCACTCAATATTGTTCTTTGCTTAAAAAAATACATGTTTTTTTTTTATAATTTGACAGTTATAGCACTAACATATGAAAATATTCCTGCAAGTAATAATATTATATTTAAATTATTTCCATTCACCGATGTGATAAGACAAAATATAGTGTTAAATTAAAAGAAGGGGCTTATATAAGAAAATAATAAGCCACTTCTAGTGTCTGTAACATCATCAAAACTCTTACAAAATACCGTTTCTCAACTTTAGCCGATTCCTTCCCTATTTTTAATATTCCATAGCACCAACTCTTTGAGTTCATTGTACTTTTTAAAACATTTTCACTGTAGCTACTGTAGCTTTTTGTCAATTTCAACTAAAATATTAAGACCATTACAACTATGTTGACTTCATATAAATGATATAGATGGACGGAGTGATCATATAATATATAAAGATATATATTTCAACTTAACGCTCCAATCACGAAGTGTCGACTCCTAGTAATGTAGATATCCATGGGAAAACATAACCACTTACCATCTAGTTGTTAACTTGCTCGTTCATTTCATCTTACACTATCATATACGGCGGTTGGTTCTTATATCCTATAATTTAAATAACATATATAAATATTCAGTTTCATTCGTTATTCCGCAGCAACCTTGTGTCAAATCACACCGTTAATTGCCTTGTAATTTTATTTTGATCTAAATAAATAAATATTTATGGAAATCAAACTTACCACGTCATACGAACTCTACAAGTCCAACTCTACATACCATATATCCAAAATACATTTATATACAGAAGTTATATATTTCGAATAAAAGAAATATTAAAAGAATAATCAACACAAAAACAGCATTAATTAAATGTATATCGTGAAAAGCTTTAAAAAAATATTCAGTTTTCACCCCAAAAGGTGCTTGCAGATACCAAGTAAAGCTTCGTACTTTACTCGGGAAAATCCCAAATCACACTAATTAACTGAAAAGTTACCTGTCAGAAAGACCATGTTCCGCACGACTCTACAAATCAAATTAGAGTTACCTTTACATTAATGTTTTTTTTTAATTTGAACTCTATATTTCAGGAGATAGAGTCGAATTTTAAAAATAATATAACATATAACCATCTTTCCTGTAAGCGTTAAAAAAGCGTTGAATTCGTACAGCTACACGTCTATTGAGTTCTAAAACCGCCCCTTGATACTTTTCATGCGGATAATTTTTTTTAAAGCTAATTGGGAAAGCTGGTATCAAACCGAGTTAAAGTGTTAAGGATTTTGCGTTATACATATATAATATATACTTATATTTGTATTTTCTGCACTTTCAGTCTAAATAATGACATTATTTGTTGGCAGGCTTAAATATAATACTCCTTTTAGGGTTATATCTTTAGTAAACATACAATTTTTTATGAGGCCAGGTCATGCATTACATTGTCTGCGTGTAAATGCGATCGGTTGTGTATTTAATACACCTAGTCGCGGGATTATATTTAAATTATTTTCAATTTCTCCCTCTGGTAAGGAAAACGATGTTAGGTTCCGCCACTTAACATGGAATTTCTCAACACGGAGTACGGAGTGTCTTAGGTACTTCCTGTCTATACTGCTAAGCGGGTATTAAAGCGTGAAGCTAAAAAATAATTCACACGGTGAGTTTGGGCATAAATATGACCTGCGATACGTTTACCTAACCAAATGGTTATAGGCTATGAATTTAAAACGTATCGCTCAGCCGTTTAAGCGCTTGAGCGGTTTGCAGGAGTCACAGGTTTGAAACTCGCTTTTTATTTATTTTATTCGCTTTGTTTTCTTTTACATTTCGTCAATCTACCAGAATCTGTCAGAATTAGCTATCTCTAATAACCGATTACTGAATTTCAAAATTATATAATAATGTTAACTAATACACCTTTAAATATTTATTTACGTTTCCTAAAAGATGCAGTTTTTGAAGATTTATAACCACACGTAAGATATAGAAGTAAAATATTTTTAAAATACGTTCATTTGAATGAATATATGAATCCCCCTTGGATTCATATCCTAGCCAATAAAGCTAAACCAAAATTTTTACTGTACGCTTGTTACAATTTAATTAAGGCAACGAACGACAACATATCTTAATAATAACGTCTTAATTTGCTTAATCAATTATAACAGTTGCATGGTTGCGCATATTCCAAGTTATAATAATTCCAAATTTATCGATGTTTTCTACAAATATTCTTCTAATAGATAAAACTTGAGAAAAATTACTTTGCTTATGGGATCCAAATTCACCACCTCCTACATACTTGACGAAGCCAGTCAGACTACTTCATCAATAGCAATGTGCAAAAATATGTATAATATCCATACAAAACAAAAGCCCACTGAAGTGTTTATTAAGTAGTTTTTCGCTTTCTGTCAACGTCTGAAACAGCGAAGGAATTGTTGGAATTTTAAACTTTAATGCTAAAACTTGACGGTTGTAAAACGCCTTAATAGCAAATCACTCGTATGAAGAGACCAAACAAATAAAAAAGGGTTCGATGGGAAGGCGAGACGATGTAATGATACTTGGAATGGAATGTAGGGGAAAGTTGCTAGTGAATTCAGGTGTGGTACTAAAAACTAAAACAGCATTTTTTACTTTACAAGCAACTTGGCGTAGCAATGAATTCTCATTTACATAATATATAGTATATAGTGCACAAAGTAAATCTAGAAATAGGGTTCAGTGTCTATTTTCTTCCTATTTAGGAATTATAAAAGCAGCTTTGTGAAGACACTCCGTTGACTATTTTCCATTCGAAATCGAGACTGTCGTGCATTGTATCAGAAAGGAGAAATAAAAATTAATTAGAAATTTTATTATTTCCCCGAGTGGGAATCTAACCCCTAACCAATCGAACTTACAGTCAGACGTCGTCCCACAATGCCATGGCGGTATTAAGAGATATATTTTTTTATAAAGAAAAGGGGCAAACGAGCAGAAGGATGGTAAGTGGTAGGCTTCGTCCATGGGCATCCACCACAAAGGAGTTATGGATGTGTTGCTAGCCTTTATATATAAGTAGGGGAGATAGTGTAGTAGCCTAGGCAGCCAATGCTCTTGGGATCACCACACTTCGAGGGAAACAATAATTGTGAATAGGGAAAGTTGGTTTCATGACTTCAAACTGGAACATATAATCTGATTTATGGCAGATCAATTTTTCATGATAATAACCGCGAGAGAGTCTGAGGACTAAATTTAACATACATACATGTATTCTCATTTCTTACTTCTTCATATAGGCTATATATACGTAAACATAACCAATATGACAAAGAAATTGTTCCAAGCGTATCATTTTATAAAAATATATATTTTTTTTATATTTTTTTTATCTAATCTGCTATTAGCTTATATTTAATACTACAATATATAATATACGCGATTAATCTATTAAATATAAATCCATTTACAATATGTAAGAATCGCGAAAATCAAAGATCTTATTATGTTTCCTTGAATTTCCTGAAGATACTTTGTTAGTTTACAATATATTTATACACTTTTTTCATTATATTCAGATGTTAAATGTAAGTTTATTTGATATGTACGTTACTTTTATCTTAGCTTAACGCTTTTTATCCCGCATAGCAGGACAGAAAGCACCTAGTGTCAAGACACTCCGTACTTCATTTTCCACCGAATTCTAGATATTTCGTTTTGAGTGGTGGAACTCAACGCTGCACTTTGTCTTACTAGAGCGAGGAATTGAAAATAATATATATGTTACTGAAAACGTCCAAATAACTGAGTTCTATACTCTAAGTTAAGATTTTTTTATTTCATTTCAAAATAGACGTTTACAAAATATCCTTTCTAACTAATTTATATATTTAAAAGAACTTAAGATTTTTTTGCATACTACCCAAGTTAACTGTAAGTTATTCCATACATTTCCGGTAACAAACTATACTCGTAGTTACTAAAACTTGACGCCTGTTTTATTCTTTCTAAAACGCGTCTACTTGCCCCTCGCAACTTGCCACTTAGCCGCACTCTAGGCTCTAATGACGTAGCGAGCGTTGCGCTAACTTTCTACGGGCTGGTACAAATATGCCTTTGTAAAACCCGACTTTCTCGAATCTTACTAATTTCAAAGTAAAACGATGTACGCGAATTTGAACCCTGCACTAAAAGAATAATCTAGGCGAAATACAAAATGTATGCAATTGAATTGAAGGTTTCCAAGAGGTGCGGATTCGAATCCGGCTGCGTTCAAATTTTTATACGTTTTTTCAAAAATGTTATATAAACCTAAATATAAGTTAGGTTTTTTTATGTACTTCTTAATTTTATTTTAACAAGGACCTGATTCATTAGAAAGATTATTCACGAGGATATAAGGAAATTTGCTTTAATAGAATAAGGCCGGTCGTGGCGCAGTGCGACAGCGTCTGACTGTAAACGAGATCGGTTGAGAGTTTGATGTTCAGTCGTGGGAATAATTATGTTTACAGTATTTTCATTTTCTCACTCTGGCAAGACAAAGCGCGGCGTTAAATTTCACTCAACACGCAATGTCTGGAATTCGATGAAAAGCGGAGTTCGAAGTGTTTTGACACTAGGTACTTCCTGTCTACCCAGCTATGCTGGATAAAAGCGTGAGGCGAAAAAAATGAATTTAGAAATATTCTAGACTATTTCCATACAAGGCATGTATAAATTGATAAGCCAAAAATGCTAACTGTGGGCAACTTTTAAGTTTCAATTGTTTATCTTTAGTAAAAGAGGTATTCAATTTGATTAATTTGCGAGGTGAAATAAATTTATCGGCTTAGTTATTTATTCGCCTTATAAATATAACAACCCTGATTCGTATTATGATATAAAAAAAAATATGCAAGTCGACCTTCTAACTTCTTACAATTCACGCTGGGTACGGATTTATACAAAATACTATTTCTTTAACTTCTCGCTTATATCATGCATAGCAGGATAGGCAGGATGTACCTAGTGTCCAGATACTCCGTACTTCGCTTTCCACCGAATTCGAGACAATGCGTGTTTAGTAGTGGAATTCAACGCCGCACTTTGTCTTTTTATCAGAGCGAGTCATGGCGCAGTGGGAAAGCCAGTCATGGCGCAGTTGGAGAGCTAGTTATGGTGCAGTGGGAAAGCGTCTAACTGTAAACGCGATCGGTTGTGAATTCGATTCCAACTCGGGGGAGTGATTATATTGCAATTGTTCCATCTATCAACACGCAATGTCTCGAATTCAGCGGAAAGCGGAGTACGGAGTGTTTTGACACTAGATATCTTCTGTCTATCTTTTTTTTATTTAGCTTATTTTTATGTCTTATTTTTTTAGTTTTAAATGTCAAAACATTCAAAAAAACATCTGTAAGTATATTTCTCTTTCATGTTCATTTGTCACTCTTATTGGTTTGACAATGAGAAAAGAATATTTTTATCCGTTTAGGCATAGCGTGTGCTTGAAAGCGTAACTCAACACTGCATTTTATTCACTTATATCCAAGTTGTGCAAATTGTTTTACAAAATAAACTTTGGAATAGAAAAAAAATAGAGCTTACAATCAAGTTTTATCCAATATGACATCATATAAATCATATTACAATATAGTATAATACTATAATTTATAGAGCTTTCGTAAGAGTCGTAATATTCAAGCATCAGAGGGGAAGATAACTAAAGTTGTCATTTGTCAGTTGTTCATTGTGAAAGTTTTCATCTGTTAAGAACAATAATTTATCTTAGACTATTATTTGTGGTTATGGTACAGTAATAGGCAACAAAGGGCGGTTACAAGTTCAAAAAGTATACAATACGTTTTATTTCGCTTCATGCTTTTATCCCGCATAGAAGGGTAAGTAAGTACTTAGTGTCAAGACACTCCGTAATTCGCTTTCCACTGAATTCGAGACATTGCGTGTTGAATGGTAGAACTCAATGCCGCACTTTGTCTTTACTCCCACGAGTGGGGATCGAACCCACAACCAATCACGTTTACAGTCAGACGTTGTCCCACTGTGGCAAGACCGTTTGAACGCGATACTTTCTTGTCATACATAATAGTGAATTTAAATTCTATTATTATGTATGAAAGAAGCCCCGGAAAAAAAAATTGATAGGTAATATTTAAATTGTTTACTACTTTTAAAGTGTTATTCCACACTTAAGATTTGAAAACATTTTTAAAAATACGTATAAAGATTTGTGCGCAGCGGGATTTGAACCCGCGCCTCTTGGAAACAATCCCAGCGCTCTGACCGCTAAGCTATGCATTCTACTACATTAAAATTGTATATATAATCTAATATTTAAATAGTTTTTTTTACTTTTTATTGTTTTCAAGCAATATAACACTTTAACGTAAAGACACTTTGTTCGTTACTCACAGAAATGAAAATATTGTTTTGAATCATACAGTAAGTCCGTGGTCCGTTTGGAATTAAACATCTCTCGATTTTAATAAAAATAGTCTAGGTTACTCCTTATTATATCAGCTATCTGCGAGTAAAAATCCGATCAAAATCAGGCCATCTGTTTCGAAGATTACCCGGAACAAGAAGACATATGGACAGATAAAAATGTAAAATATACTAATTTGGGATATGTATTGTGTATCATGCATATGCATTTAATAGAAATCCTTTATTTTAGTATTACAAACAGACACTACAACTTTGTTAAATAAAATATATATTTAAAATCATATGTACAAATAAATTCCAAAATAAAACCAACCGGAAAATACACGTTTTTGTAATACATCGTTACCTTAAATCTGGCTTTATAAATCGCCAGAAACGTAACGGATTTGAATGCCTGTAGAAAGTGTACGGTCAAAGTACACACCCCTCGTCATCCCGTGTCACACGCCTAACAAACCCATGACAAATGCTAAACATCTTTTATTCACTGGCCAATGTATTTATACCTCAGGGTCCAAAATTTATAGGACCGTACAACATAGATAATGTACTGATTTAAGTTTTTACTATACTTTTGAAGAGATCATGTTAAAATGGTCAAGTATAGTGACGAGGGATAAACATATGAGGTTACCAAGAGCTTGACGAAATTAAAACTACAGAGATTATATATATATATATATATATATATATATATATATATATATATATATATATATATATATATATATATATATATATATATATATATATATATATACATATATTAAAAGGTTTCGTCCCATCTCATTTTTCTTCTAGTTGCAATCTTTAACGGGTTATTAGTAGGTTGCTCCTTCATTACGGAGTAGAAGGAAGCTATAGTCATGGGTATCCGGAAACCAAATAAACCCGTCCACCTCCCCTCTAGTTACTGACCAATCAGCCTGATCTGATTTGAGCTGCCTATGGAGAGTCTACGTGAGATTTAATTTAGCCAGACTTAAAAAAATTTATTGTCGAAGCAAAACAGCTGTTCATTAACGAGCAGTTATTTTAGGTCCCACCACTCGTCCATTTATCAGATCCACCATGTAACTTAACACACACGGCTGTCATAGTGACTTTCGACAAGGTCTGGCACAACGGCCTACACATAATCTGAGAGTATCTAACAATCCTACGTTCAGATACAGACTAGAAGGGACTCTCTCGTCCACACGATACGTCCACTCCGGAGCCCCGCAAAGCTCCACGTTTTCGCCCCTACTATATGCGCTCTATACCAGTGACATCCCCCTAACAGACAAGGTAGAACTTTCCATGTACGCGAATGACACTGTTCTGTATATCACTGACCACTTTGCTTGGGTTCTAGCCGAAAGACAGTAATGGGCTGCCAACGGCCTAGGCGAATGGTTTAGCAAGTTTGAAGTTAAGCCGGAGAAAAGCTTAGCTGCACTGTTACCCCGCAACTGTACGAGACCGTCTCGATATTTTACCTACAGGGCTAACTGATTACCTGAAAACCCCATGGCAAATATCTAGCCGTAATACTAGACTCCCGACTATTGTTCTGGCCTCACCATCACCTTACGATGACCCCACGACGGTAGCCAGAGCATTTGTATGGATCAACGGCAGGATCTACTCAACAGTTATGCGCTCTTCCGCAGATAGACGACGATGACGGCAAAGACTCCTAGCCTGATAACGCCGTAGAGGCATTCAAGTCCATTCGAAAAAAAAGCCACGCGGGGCTCTTCGACTTTGGACTTTTGAATTGTAGATTGTGTTCGATACTACCTATTTTGCTAAACCCGACGTTATTATTATTATTTTAATATATTTCACGTGTGGATTCTCGACAACAATTGTTATTTGATTACAGTTATTTAAACAGAAATAATTTTTAATAAAATATAATTAGTATAAACGTCTTAATACATTATAATCGCAAAAACTACTTGTTCACAATTTAGCGAAACACGCAATGCTGTACTCGATCTCATTTGTCACATTGAAGAAGAATTATGCTTATAACAAAAAAAACTATTCAATTATATATTTTTATATTAATTTCTTTGTGGTCGTGGCACAGTGGAAGAGTGTCTGACTGTAAACGCGGTTGGTTGTGGTATCGATTCCCGCTTGGGGAGTGATTATATTTAAAAGATTATGACTTCCTCTCTCTGGTAACACAACTTTGTCTTACAGAACAAGGAGCGAGGAAGGAGCGTTGAGTATAAGTATTTTTACATATTTTTCAAAAAACTATTTTAAACGGATTAACCGCGAGCACGAACGTAGGAAGGAGCCTCTCTGTGACTACGGACTGTTAAGTGTTCGAAACGTCAGGTTTCCAAAAATGTTATTTTCGAGTACCTAAATATACGCTACTAATCCGTTTAAAATGGTTACATTTAAAATCTACTTAACTAACCTAAACTTATCGTGGATCAAGAGTCTAGCTGTCAACGCGATTGGTGCCATATGCGATACTCATTCGGAGGAACGATTACACTTAAATTATTGTCAGTTCTCCACTCTGATCGGATAAAAATCGCGGCGTTCAGAAATCAGAAATCAGAAAATGGCGCATGGAGTGTTATGACTCAAATTTCTTTCTTACTAACCAGTTATGACTACAAACGTACTTTGGAATTAATATATTGGGTACTAATGTAAAAAATGGTTTTCTAGAGCACTTTATGTTATTATTTTATCATATATATATATATATATATATATATATATATATATATATATATATATAAATCATAACATTTAATTTCATATTTAATAGAATAAAAAAAATAACTTGATCTTTTGAATTCAAAGTCAGTTGTACATCTCCGAGAAGAGTATTCCGTTAACGGTATTTTATCAAATTTTTAAACATTCAGACCATTTTTTGTTTGAAAAATATTTCTTGGAAATATATTTTCAGTTGTAAACTTTAACAGAAATACTAGAAAGAAAGTCGTTTTCCTGTGGATTATCTAGATGGCGTTATTATCTAGATGGCGGTAGTATCTACGTAGTATCTTTCTAATGCTTGGCGTTCTCAATTTTTTTTTAAATCACCTTTCCCCGTATTATATCGTGATAAGTCAAAAACAAAACATTCCGTTTATAATTTCTAGTGATGAATGGTTTAAGATTGGCCAGATTACGTCAGTTTTCCTTTAATTTTAAAAAACCTGGGATAGTTGAGATTTTTTTCACAGACCAAGGAGGCATACCAGCAGAAAGGCCACCTGATGGTAAGTGGTCACCTTCGCCCATGGACAACTACAACTTTAGTATGGTAGATGCGCTGCCGGCCTTGGGTTGAACGTGAAAGAAAATGAGGGAATCTCCCCACAGGGACTAATGTACATATATATTTAGCAATAAGATCTTAAAATTGTTTTAAACGGATTAATAGCGAATATTTTGGTTCTCGAAAATATATTTTTGGAAAGCTGACGTTTCGAACACTTTACAGTAGTACGTGGTCACATTTTGACCTATACTCTGAAAACAGTTTTCAAAAAAATATTTTCGAATACCAAAATATGCGCGATTAATCCGTTTTTAATAAATTTAATGCTCTTCAATTATTCTACAAAACCTAGTGTCAAGACACTCCGTTGATTGCTTTTCACCTGAAATCGAGACATTGCGTGTTAAGTGGTGAACTAAATATTACGTATCTTACAAGAGCGAAGAAATATATATTTATTTTATTAATGAAATTTTTGAAAATAAATAGAGGCCAGTCGCGGCACAGTATGACAGCGTCTGACTGTAAACGTGACCGGTTGTGGGTTCGATTCCCACTCGGGGGAGTGATTATATTTAAATTATTTTCACTTCCTCGCTCTGGTGAAGACAAAATGCTGCGTTGAGTTCACCACTCAACACGTAATGTCTCAACTTCGGTGGAAAGTGAAGTACAGAGTATCTTGACACTAGGTACTTTAAAAATAATAATAATTAAATATAAGAAACTCTTAACGTTACTTAATCAATTGAATTTGAATTGAAAAAAGAAAAGATTGAAATTAAATATGCAGTTTTCTTATAGGATAGGGAACTCCAGAGGAAATTTTCGATATTCCTACGATAATGTAAATAAAATTCGTATGTTTCAGTTATTATTATAATCTTACTTTAATTGTAAGGAAGAAAAAAAATATTAAATTTATATGAAGACATCTCAAATCTGATATAAAATCTCTAGAGATAGAGACTTGGATTACTAAAATGTAATACAATATATACGTTACCAATCAAACTGGTTATAAATCAGTATAATAATACTGCAATTAATATTAATTAATGGCAGAACAGATATAGGGCGACAGTAATTCACGTGTGGAATGATACAATTATGATATCTCTAAATATGTAAATACACAGTCGTGGAGTATGACAGCTAACGCGACCGGTTGTGGGTTCGATCCCCACTCGGAGGAGTGATTATGTTTAAAATTATTTTCACTTCATCGCTCTAGTAACACAAAGTGCGGCGTTTAGTTCCACCACTTAACACGCAATGTCTCAAATTCGGTGGAAAGCGAATTATAGTGTCTTGACACTAAGTACTTTCTTTCTATTCTGCTACGCGGATTAAAAAGCGTGAAGCTAAAAAAAAGGCATCTACGTGTATTGAAACTGTGTTTTCGTTTTTTTACTGTTATTTAATTCTAGCCGCACCCGCAACTTTATCAACGTGGAATTTAACATCTCTGAATCTTTATTTTATAATTTCAAAATATTAATAGTTTAAGTTACTCCTTATTACATCAGCTATCTGCCTGTGAAAGTCCCGTCAAAATCAGTCCAATGGTTATAGATATTAGCGGGAACAAACGGATAAACAGAAAATGTTATTTTGGTATATATACCATATATACCTACATATGCATTTAGTAAGAAGCAATTACTATAATATTACAAACAGATACTACAATTTTGTTTATTTATATAGATTGTATATATATATATATATATATATATATATATATATATATATATATATATATATATATTTATATATATGTATATATATATATATATATATATTTATATATATGTATATATATATATATATTTATATATTGTGTTTTTTTTTTCATGTTATATGCGTTTTCGTTTATAATATCATCTGGGGTTAGCAGAGAGAAATGACATCGTGGCACAGTACGACAGGGTCTGACTGTAAGCACGATTGGTTGTGAGTTCAATTCTCATTCGAAGGAATGATTACATTTAAAATTTATATTCTATATTAACGCTCGAAGTGTCTAGACACTAGGTTACCCTGCCATGTAGTATTCTACATACGTATTACCTATTCTTTCAATCAAAAGCATAAAAGCGACATTACTTAAAAAAAAATTAAACGTTTTTTATTGAAAATCGAATCTGCGACCATTAGATGCAAAACTAAACATTTCAAATTAAAACAAAACACATAGAAAATATAAAAAGTATATACTAATTTAGTTACTAAAAGGTTTTAGTGCCTTTATCCCCTGAGTGTGGCCACCCTGTTAAATGATGACGTATAACAACATAGCATTCCCGAGCCCACCGCAACGATAAATCACTCTACCAAGAAGCTGTAAAAAAGTAATTTTACCAACAACTTAGACCATTTCACCGCTTTTTTTTCTCTCATTCAATTAATCACAATAATTAATAGAATGAACAGATGTTCAGAATGAATCAGACTTTCCGAGGTGATAAAAAGGTAATTATATAATTTACAGAGGCCGGTCGTGGCGCAGTGTGACAGCGTCTGACTGTAAACGCGATCGGTTGTGGGTTCGATTCCGACGTGGGGTAATGATTATATTTAAATTATTTCTACTTCCTCGCTCTGGTAAAGACAAAGAGCGGTGTTGAGTTCTACCACTCAACATATATATATATATATATATATATATATATATATATATATATATATATATATATGGACTCTCGTGCAGCAGTGGCTCACCGTCCAAAAACACAATATCTCCTAAATAAGCAAAAAATATAAATTTAATTATAAAATTAATGAGGCCGGTCGTGCCGCAGTGTGACAGTGTCTGACTTTAAACGCAATCGATTGTGAGTTCGATCCCCGCTTGTGGGAGTGATTATATTTAAATTACTTTCATTAACCATTCCGGTAAGACAAAGCGCGGTGTTAAATTCCGCCAAATACAAAGTCACTAGTTGGTAATTGTGTCTAGGATCCAAATCCTCAGTTCTTTTTGGCCATCAGACTATGACTATTTGAACAGACTACACATTGATCAGATATTCAGGATGAATGAGACTTTCGGAGGTGATAAAAAAGTAATTATATAATTTACAAGGACGCTCCTGGAGCAGTGGCTCACCATCGGATAGACGCGATTGTTTGTAAGTTCGATTGCCACTCAAGGGAATGATTATATTTAAATTCAAATTTCCTAGCTCTGGTAAGACAAATCACGGCGTTGAGTTTCGACACTTAATAAGCTATTGTTTCGAATTTGGCGAAAGCGGAGTACGGAGTGCATTGACACTAGGTGCCTCCTTCCTGTCTATCCTACTATGAGGGATAAAAGCATGAAAATTTCTACACAGAACAAGACGTGACGCTGTGAAATATCTGTAGATGGTTTTGGGTTCGATCGTTACTCGGAGAAATAATTACATTCTAATCTATCTTGTTTCTTCTGGTATCTTGTATCTTTCTGGTAACGTAACGTAACGACGTGGCGCTATGTTTTGTTTTCCTACACAAAAATATTTGAAATAAGTCGAAAAGCGGAAGAACAAAGTGTTTTTATATGAAGTTTTTGCTATCTCAATAAACGCAAGATGCATAAAAATGCAAGAAATTAAAATATAAATATTAGACTAGAATTAGCAAGCTCTGGATGGAACGATAACCATTGTAGTAAACTTGTTCCTGACTGTATACCCAACTATGGAAGGCTTGGTGTAGGATAACCCAGCAAATACGGTATGGGCTGGCAACTGTTGGGAGCGAAGACCTGAACAACTTAATGGAGTGAGGAAGCCCACGTTCAGTATTGGACGAAGAAAGCCTGATGACATTGACTCACATTTACTTGCATAGTTTTGTATGTTAATACATATTCTAAAAGCTACATAAACATTGTAAAGCAAATTTATTGCTATTATGAAAAACAAATACCAGTCGTGAAACATTAAATTACCCCCGAAGTTGATTTTAACTGTAAATTATTTTAATAAAGGCGATAGCGGTGATTTACGTACAAAATTACGCGCCGGGCGAATTAAATGAATATATTGGAAAGTTTATTTTGTTAATGAAATGTATGTATTTTGGTTTTTAATTAAAGGGTTAGATAAGTTTTAAATGCTTTAACGAATTTAGTTCAAATATCGTCTAAGTGATTTACTTTGGGAGCTTTTGTCTGCGTAACAGATAAAATACTTATATATTTACATTCCTCCGCTCTGGTAAGATCAATGTCTTAATTTTAGGTAAAGTAACGGAAAGCAGTCTACGGAATGTCTTGATATTTCACAGCTTGACAATAACCAGCCTGCTGCCTTAGCAACGTTTATATCATTTCTTACAAATATAAATGTAAAATATTAGCTAGGTTGTGTTATATTTATTTTATTAAGAAAATACATTTTAATAGATTATAATGGAAGGATACTGCCTTTCATGAACTTTAAGTGTGTCCAATTTCAAACTTTTCCCTTTTTCTTAAAAACCTCCAATTCCTAAAAAAAATCGCTCTATTTATTCTTTTTTGTATTAATATAATGATTCTTGATCTTCTTATAGGGCCTCTTCAACTAGTGATGATGTGGCCCAAGTCAACTCCGCATATTTCTCCCGATCTCTGGCCAAATGGCCAAAAAATAAAGCCATAAAAGTTACCAATATAACTATTAATAAGTAGAATATATATTATTATTTTAATTATAATAACCTCTTCTCCTCGCCTCTTGGATACCGTCCAAGTCGGACTGTATCCAAGAGGCGCGGGTTCGAATACCGCTGCGTTCAAACTTTTATAGGTTTTTTCAAAAAAATTTTTTTCTAATCTTAAGTGTGGAATAACACTTTAAAAATAGTAAATACAGGTATATTATTTATTTCAGTGATCTTGTGCTAGTATTAAATATATTTATTAGGGTTAATATTGTATAAAGTACATATAGAAAGCACAATAAGTATCATTTTCTAGTTTTTTTTTTTGATGGCTAATTAAAATTCTCTGTTCTTCTTCTATATAAATCTAGTTATATATGGACCAAATTTATTTCTAGATCTAAAAGTGCATACATAAAACCATCGTGGCGCAATGGTGCAACGTCTGACTTTAATCGCGCTAGTTTAAATTCGATCCCTATTCGGTAAATATTGAAAGATTGGTTTGGTAAAATGATTGTATTTAAATTATTTTTATTTTTTTCGCTTTGGTAAGATAAAGTGCAGCGTTAAGTTCGCCACTCAACTTAATATCTCAATTTCGGGTGGAAAACAGTCAACGGAGTGTCTAGACACTAGGTTGTCTCTGACTAGACTGCTGTATGTATAATAACTAACTAGGAGTAAATTAATTTTATAAAAATGTATATAAAAAAACTACTATCAAAAATCTTTTCTTCCCCCTCAGTCTTTAACAAGCTTTAATAGAAATTTGAATAAAATCAATTTATTTTAACGCGCCCAGAGTTTATCGCTGATAGATTGCTGCTGGGATAATGAATTGTACTTGTTACTTGAAGGAAACTTATTAAGCGAATGATGTAGGTCTTAAGGAACTTGATATATTTTAAATGGCTTTTTTGCTGAAATTATATTTAAAATTAGAAAAGGGAAATTTTACATAATATACTTGAAATATATATATATTAGAAGGTACAGTAGGGAAATATCATCAGTTATTCTTGTAATATAAGCAGAAAGCAGTTAGTATCTCATAAAAAATCATTTTTAATCCAATAATTTCAACCGTATTATATAATAGCAAGTATGTCATGGGTTATAAGTATATTACTACATTAAGGCTTTAAAATCTCGTTAAAAATTTTGTGAGATTGGTGCCAAGAAACTCCGTTCTCCACTTTTCGCTAAATATCAAACCAATGTGTCTCAAGTAGCGTAGCTAAACGCCGCCCTTTTTTAATCTAAACTTGATCTAATTATTTTTTTTTTATTTAGTCTACTCACATATGGCCAACTATATCGTTAGTATAAAAAAAGATTGAAAAAGCATGAAGCTTTAAAGCCTGTAAAGGTATCCCCGTATAGTCATAAATAAGCAATATAGTCCAGGGCATAATCGTTAAAATACAATTGCAATAAGTTGCGAAATACAACAGATGCTTCGAAGGAATTCTGTCCCACATAATACACTTGGTCCCTCTAACTTACCCTTATCGAGTTTCCGCCATTTATTTACACAACTATTATCTAAATTACGTTAACAACATCTGCCACTTTTCACACTCCATCTCTTGGACTATAATTCGAAGGAGACATAGACTAATTTATTATTAGAAATGATAAAAATTATTTTAAGCTGAAATAATTTATTTTAGTTACAATTAACGACTATGGTAGGGTACAAGAAAGAAAATAAGGTATATGAAGTTAAGGTGAGCGGTACGTTTCGGAAGAGACCTTGGTTGGCCTTCGCAAATACAATATCCTTGATACTGTAGGAAGGTCACGTAAAAATCATAGAAACCCTCCAAAACATAAAATTTATGGATGAGGCGAAAGGAGTACACAGGGAAAGTAAGGTTTAGCACTTTGTTCTCTCCGACTACCCCACTGGGAATAAAGCATGAAGCGAAAAAAGGCAGAAAATATAATAATAAGAGAATAAAAAAATAAAGACGTTGACAGAAATTAAAATTTAACCTTCATTTATTTATTTATTTTAAACATATTTTATATTTATTTGATTTAAATAGATATCAAATAAAAAAAATATTATCTTTATAACACTATCATAAGTTTTTAATCTATGACATAGTACAGAATAAATTGTACGAGAGGCTGACAACACAATTAGGGTCCATTGAAGAAATATTATAAACACTACTGCTGAGGGTCAGTAATAGTTTGAGTTATGGATAGGGCGATTTAATGACGTACTAAGTTGTATTGTAATTTGCTTTGGAAATTAAATAGATGCTATTTAAAAGTACATAATTATATTATTTTGATATAGGAGTATATCGGGTAAGACAAAATGCAGTGTTAAATTACGCCACTTAATACGCTATGTTTCGAATTCAGATAGAAAACGATAAAAACGAAGTGTTTTAACACTGTCTTCTCTCTAACCACAATATTTTGAAGTTCAAAGCCTGAAGCTTTTTTAATATAACATATTTGTATATTGTCTGAATGTAAGCGCCGTAGTTGTGGGTTTGGTTAACGTGGAATATTCTCATTTATTATCATTTCTAAACTCTGGTAAGGCTGAGCGCGGCGTTAAGTTCCGCCACTCAGAAAACGGTCTATCTTAAGAGTAGTCTTTAACCCTACTACGCTTGAAAAGTTAAACTGATAGAACTTTACGGTATTTAATACGAATTCTAAAATAAGTAAAGAAAATATTTAATTTTTCCCCTATTTTGTTAATTATTTCTCAGGCCGTGATTCGAACTTACATCCTCTGTGTTAAGTAAAACACTTCTACACTGCACTCCTAACTTATCTATCCAACCAGAGGACTAAATAAAATATAAAACATTATAAGAACGGTCTATAGATGTCTGAAAGTCGTAAGTAAGCTATAAAGTCAATATTTTATAGCAAATATAATGTCCTTATAAATAGAAATATGTAATAAAACGACATTAATATTGTATTTAAGTAGTAACACTCTAATAATTACTGTTGTAAAAATATTTAGAAAATATATAAAAAATTGTACAAAGCAAGAATCGAACCCGCTCTTCTTGGAAGCTAGTAAAAGATCAACATTTTTCAAAATCAATGAAATCAGTATAATAATAAAAAATAAAAAGGTCAATGTGGCGTAGTGGGACGATGTTTGATTGTAAACGCGGTTGTGAGTTCGATTCTCACACGGACGAAAGATTATATTACAAATTTATTTTCATTTCGTCTCGATTTCGAATTGAAAATAACTTACGAAGCACATTGGAATACATTGTATAAAATGTTGTGCACATTGCTAAGGCGATGAATGTATTTTTTTAGCTTCGCGATTTTATCCCGCATTGCAAGGTAGACAAAAAGTAGCTGGCGTCAAAAAACTCCGTACTTTGCTTTACACTGAATTCGAGATATTGCGTGTTGAGTGGTTGAATTCAACGCCTTCGTCTTTTACCAAAACGAGGAAGTGAAAATAATTTAAATATAACCCACAACCGATCGTGTTTACAGTCAGACGCTGTCCCACTGCGCCACGACCGGCCTCTAATATATCGATAATCGTGGAAATTCTTGGGATACTTTTAGCCGGCAGTCACAGAGCTGAAAAGACTACAAGAATTAATCGACAACTTAGCCTAATGTATAACCTATATTACTAGAAAGTTTCATGCAAGTAATTTATACTGAAAAAAAAACATTTATTTGTTCACTTTTTCACATATAATCACTATCTCGATTGGGGATCGGACTCACAGCTGATCGCGTTTACAGTCTGGCACTGTCCCACGAATATTTTAGGTGTCAATTAGAAAGTATCTAATAAGTATAAGGAAATGCCAGCAACACAATTATGAAATCTATATATATATATATATATATATATATATATATATATATATATATATATATATATATATATATATATTCGCCTATTTGTCTCATTTAGATCACGTACCAACTTTATAGCCAGAAACGCCCAAATTGAAATTGTTTGTCGCACACAATCGGACAGCAATATTGTTTATTGGCATATAATTTTATTGCTTTAACCTTTTTCAAAATAGAAACGGAAAACGGAGAGTCTCAATACCGAGTTCTTTATTAACTGCTCTTAAATAAGAAACATATATCTACTTCGATAATAAAAATAAAGCTTCATACTTTATTCCATATAGTAATGTAGTAATAAAGAATGTGTTAAGATGTCTAATGTCTAATGTCAATTCACTGATTTCAGACCAAAATTGAGACATTACATGCTGAATAGTGAAACTAAACGCCGTGCTTTGTCTTACCACAGCGAAGAAATAAAAAATTGAGCGTTAACACGCAATTTCCCAATTTTAGAAAACAATAGTGTTTTTAATTTTACACTAACCTGTTTTTGACTATGCTACGCTATGTAGTATAAAGAAATGAAATGATTTTAAACGGATTAATCGCGTATATTTTGGTATTCGAAATGTCAGGTTTTCAAAAATATATTTTCGAATACCAAAATATACGAGATTAATCCGTTTAAAATAGTTTAATTTAAAAATATAACATCATATTAAATGTTATCGTACCTTGCAAATCGAACCTTAAACAACTGCGTTTACAATCAGACGTGGTCCTACTGCCCCACGCACATTGCCTACAATAATTATAAAAAAATAAATATAAACTATTTTTAAAGTGTTATTCCACACTTAGGATTAAAAAACATTTTTGAAAAAACGTATAATTGGATACCGTCCAAGAGGCACGGGTTCGAACCCCGCTGCGTTCGAATTTTTATATGTTTTTTTCAAAAATGTTTTCAAAAAAAATAAATATTATTTAATTATTTTTATATAGGCAAATCGTTTGGTTCTCTGAATACTAAGTAGAGTTTTAATTATAATATAAACAAAGTGATTTGTCACTACTTGACATAAAAGGGAAGATTTTTAAAATTAAAATATATAATAATAAATAAAAATAAAAAATATAATTTAATACAATAGAAGATTTGCAGTGAAATAATAACCCTCACTCTTTTAAGTTAAATTGTCGATTAAAGTTCTTGCGAGTCTACTTGAAATAACTATATTTCGAATTTAAGTTCAAATCTCTTTGTTCAGTGTTTCGGAATAAGTTTAATAACTTATATATATGTGGCAGAAAAGTAGAGAAGAGGACATCGTGGCACAGTGGAACAGCGTCTGATTGTAAACGCAATTGGTTGGAGGTTCGATTTCTACTTTGGGGGGTGATTATATTTTATTTTTTTGCTGGTGTTGAGTTCCGCCACATATCATTGGGATGTGTATATCTTGATACTATGTTAATTCTATCTTTACTTATATTAGTTTTGTACGCGATTTCGCCGGCATCACGAAATATATCTGGATCTATATTTTTTATGTCCTTATTACCGAGCTAGTATCAGTTTAGCAGTTTCAGAGATTAGTCAGAACAAAAAGACAAGAAAAAAATGTTATTTTTCTATATTTACCAAGTAAGTATACGTATATAAATATGCATTTAATAAAACGCGGTTATTTTAATATTACAAACAGACATTCCTATTTTTTTATATAGATCTAATATAGAAAATATTTAATTTAATTTACTAAATATAGACCATGTTCGATATATATATATATATATATATATATATATATATATATATATATATATATATATGTATCAAGGAAAAATTATATTTTTAATATGATCATCATCAAATAAGGAACACAAAGGCCCTTTCTTCGACTAAGAAGCTTAATCTCTTTCGCTGTAGTGGGATCACAAGCGTAAGATGGATGAAATATTAAATTTATATAATATATTTCCTTGAAAATATGAATAAAAATTCGTAATTATTAAAAGTTGAGGCTGGTCGTGGCGCAGTGGGACAGTGCATAACTGTAAACACATTCGGTTATGGGTTCGATTCCCAGTCGGGGGAAATGTTTATATTTAAATTATTTTCATTTCCTTGATCTGGTAAGAAAAAGCGTAGCGTTGAGTTCCACTAACCAACTTCAATGTTTCCAATTCTACGGAAATCGGAGTGCGGAGTGGCATTACACTAGGTAATTTCTATATCCTGCTACGCGGGATAAGAGCGTGAATTTTATTTAATATATTACTAATGAATTATTTTTAAAAAATGGCTTCCTGCTCATCTCCATGTAAGCCTTAAAAGGTTTCGCGTTTCATAAAAGAGATTTAAAGACAGTTATCTTACCAGCTTACCACCTTTGCGACGTTGAACACCGAGCTTCGACAGGTGAAAGATGCCCTTCATCAGAACAAGCTGCCAGTTCTCCGCCTTTATTCCGCAATTTGCCTTTATATCCGCAATTATAATATTCCTTTGCAGTATGCAGGTGTATATAAACTAGACTGTGACTGTGGCTTGTCATATATTGGCCACACAAAGAGGAGTATCTTATAAAGCGGATAGGGATGGATTGTCCTTACTCTAGATTCTTTCTTTAAGCGGGTTAAGCTATATGCACATATTTGGAATTCAACTTTATTTTAAAATAATACTTCAAGCAAGGTGTTAAAGTGATATAATATCTTACTTAGGCTTAGGTATATTGGTGTAAATTTATTCACCCTGCCGACAAATTGTGGTTTAATTTGGCGTTAAGTCACTCCTTTTATTTATGTGGAGGCACCCTTACTTAAGGGTTTGCATCGTCTGTTCAAAAAGGTAAACTCAAAAGTGCTATTGTTTTTTCAATTCCAAACCTATATAGACGTTATTTGTTTTGACTTTCATGTACTCTTCTAAGTCTTCTCTCATTATTTTGCGCAAATTATAAATATATAAACCTGGGTATAAGTTGATCTATTCTGAACCCAGTTACAGATATTTGTTGGGTGACGGAACTCAACGCCGCGTTCTGTTTTAAAGATATCTTATGTTTTTGTATGGACTCCGATGAATTATTTTCGTTTTTATCCTGCTTAGTAAAGTAGACATGAAGTATTCAAGACATTCGAACTTTACTTGGGTTCTTTACTAATATATGTTCTTTATCTATCTCTCTCTATCTTTACTAATCGTTGTACGTCCGTATTCACAGGTTTAAAATCCTAGATATTTATTCGACTTGCATTCATTCAATTGCCAGTGAATGTAAGATGAATATTGAGAAGCTAGAGAGCACAAGAAGTAAAAAGACGCAAGTTGGCTTGATTTATCTTAAAAAAATATTTGAGGCCGGTTTTGATGCAGTGGGATAGCCTCTGACTATAAACGCGATCGGTTATAGTTTTCAATTCCCACTCGGAGAATGGCTATATTTTAATTATTTTCATTTCCTCGCTCTGCTAATATAAAATGCGGCGGTGAGTTCCACCACTCAACACGTAATGTCTCGGATTCGGAAAGCAAAGTACGGAGTGTCTTGTCACTAGGTACTTGGGTTGCGCTGAAACTAAAACCAGAATTTGAACTGCCACTTTGAAGCAGTGTGCCTGCTTCAAAGTGGGAGTTTTCACTAACACGCGAAATCCTCACACGACTGTTTACATCCATAAGTATATAAAACATATATAAACGTTTGAAAAAAGGCAACTTTTCCACAGCTTTGTAAGTAAATAAGAGCACAAAATACTCCCAAGGTATAAATCTCGGCTGTAACTCGAAGTTAAACGTTTGAGCCAAAAGGGAATCAGCAATGTGCGAAGAAATTTATAGTCGGCCGTCAGCCCGAATTTTATCGGGGCAAAATACATCTTTCTCATTCGAAAAGGTTTGTCAACGTCGGGCGGCGATTCGTTGAAATGAGTACCATTTGGTATAAACTCAAGTTGAACAGGAAAATTACATTTTTTTATATTTATATATGTATGTATGTACGTTTGTATGTAGTAGCCTTAGATGCTTCAGGTTCCTGATAAATTCGATCTCCTATATACATAGCTTATATTGTAACAAATTTAAGATATCAGAAGTTTTAGAGTCAGAAAAAAATATTTTTCTATCACCTTGTCTAATATTTTAAACTATAAACGTCGCATAGCAGGTTAGACAGAAAGCAATTAGGTGCTTTGCGTGCGTTAAGACACTCTGTACTCCGTTTTCCACCGAATTCGAGATATTGAGTGTTAAGTGGCGAAACTCAACGCAGCGCACACGATGATTTCCGCTCATCTGCCGTGTGAAGTCGATAAAATAGAAAAAACTTAGTATTCAATCTCTACGTAAATTATTTCATGTTCACATAGAACCATTAAAATAAACTAAGGCCAAACTGCAAACTTTTAGTAGTAGTAAAATTAATTCAGTAAGCCTCGAAAACGACTGGGCCGATTTGGCTGATTTCGGTTTTAGAATAATTCCAAGAAGAACATAGTAAAAATAAGAATTTAATTTCGTCATACAAATTGTATATACGAAAAACCTTTCAGAAATTAAGTAATAAGCCACGAACATAGACTATGACAATTTCCTTACATTACGCAACATTAAATGACGTACGGTTTAATAGGAACTTATATATTATTTAGAACTATATGAAGCTATATATATATATATATATATATATATATATATATATATATATATATATATGAGCAGAGTTAAAAATAACAATGACATTTTCATAAATTTTGTACATTTTTAGATTGTTCTTAGGTTTTTTTAACTTCTCGCTTTAATTCCGCATAGAAGGGTAAACAGGAAAGTGTCAAGAAAGTCCGTATTCCGCTTTCCGCGAAATTCGAATTGCGTGTTGAGTAGCGGAACTCAGCGTCGCGATTTGCTAAGGCAAATTTCCTGGCGTAACAGAGTTACCTGAAGAAATGAAATTTAAATTATTGATTGAAAATATTTTAAGTATAAATGCGATCGCGTTTACAGTCATACACTCTACGACCGCGCCACGACCGGCCTTATGGGTATTTGTTTTCAGTTTACATTAAATAAATATTATAGTAGATTTTAAAAAGTAATAGTTGATTTACCAAAAATCGTATCCACTATCCCTATATTTAAAAGTTATTTATTAATAAAAGCACGTAAGCGGTCAATTTCCGCGAGTGGCGTATAAATCTAGTAGACACGGCCCGTTCCTCGAGGAAATGCAAACCCGACCGCGGTAGAGTTATGGGCCATTTTAACAGAGGAAACGTTGTAGTTTTTCACTTGTCGTACTCTATTATGGAAACTTGGTACGAATATGATAATTTACGTACCTACTTATTTATATGTAAAATTTTCTTTGTTTTATCTTTTATTTATTTTTTAATAATTACTATATTTTTTTGTATTGGAAACTATTTAATAAAGCGTGTATGTTGGTATTTGTAAATACACCTCAGAAAACCCCAAATTACAAACCTATTATCGTTTTATAGTAGTCTCAGAGATAATCTACGAAAAATACTCTATTAACTGGATTAAAACAGTGTAATTTAAAATATATCATAATTTTCAAAAGCAAAGATCTTGTAACTACACCTAAAAGTAAACTGTTATTAAAAAATCTATTGATCCTTTAGACTATTGGTAAAGATTTTATTAAAGTATTAGAGATTTACGGTGAAGATGTTTCTGAGATTAGCGCGCACAAACAAACATACAGACAAACAGACGCACAGACAAATATTAAGAATACTATTTATATTTATACTAAATAATTTTCTATTGAAAGATATTTAATATTTAACAGAAAATAAAGGCATTACGTAAAAATGTAAAAATTTAATATTTCTTTAAGAGAGTAATTCACACACTGAGGAATTAAAAACATATAAAAAACGTGTAAGAAATTCAACGTTGTGCGACTCACAACAGTATTTAAATAATTTGTAATAGTATTATTAAGCAAATAAGAATTTTGACGTAATTCGACAACAAATCGTTTGTACATACATTTACATATGGTTCAGTTGTTTAAAAACTTGGACGGTTTTAAGAGGTGCGTATTCGAATCCCATCAGTTTTAAAATTATACCCTTTATGTTATATTTATGATCTTTTTTTAAATTATTATGGTAAAATGAAGCTTGCTAGAGTGTACCTTTCAATAACAGCTTTAAGTTTATTTAACAATAACAATTCAAAAGAAATATCTCTGGATCTTTATTAATAATCTATAATTGTCTTAACTTATACCTTATTACATCAGTAATCTGCCAGTGAAAGTGCCATAAAAATCGGTCCAGCCGTTTCAGAGATCAACCGGAATAAACAGATAGACAATAATTTAAAAACAAAATTAAAAATGTATTAAGTAAAAAGAAAATAACCACACTAACAGACACTCCAAATTAATTTGTTTATATAGTTTTATAATTTAGTTTTCTCTCTTCTCTCCTTCATACGGAGAGACGTATCACTTAATTCTCTTGTCTTACAAAAGTTAACTAATTACCTACACAATTAGAACTTGTTACTTTCACAAAACCCCTTAACAATATTTCCTCTACAACGCTACAGCCTACACTAACAATTTTTGTTCTAGCTATCATTATTTTCCTCCGCCATTGTTTCCTACTCGCATAATGAACATACAGACAAATACATTAAATATTCTCAGTGTAATATACACATAAAGCTCCTATTTCACGCGTAAATGTACTGTGTGAGTAGTTGGCCTGATTTATGCATGCCGTTGACTGGTACTGTCTCTACCGTACACACTCGTCCTAGAAAGTACTATTTTTCTTTAGTGCTTAATTATTTTTTTCTTAGTTTTTGTTCTTTATATCTTTCTTATTTGAGTATAGAGAATTATGAGTACTTATCATGAAATTTTCTACAATTTTTTATTATTATACGCGGTTTATATGCCAAAATAATATTTATTATAATTTTTGTATGTCTGTCTATTTGTTCCAGCTAGTCTCCGGAACGGCGTACCGTTTTTCATGGGACTTTCACTGTCGGATGGCTGATGTAGTAAATAGTAGCTAAGGTGACTATATTTTTTAAGATTCACTCTTTAATCCCGCATAGATGGGTAGACAGAAAGTACCTACACTAGTACAGTCTAGTTTACCAACTTCCCCAGTCATGGCGCCGTTCTATAGCATGACTCTAAATGCAGTTGCGGGTTTGATTCCTACTCAGGGGATAATGGTTACCCCGAGTGGAAATATTTCAATTACTTTCTGTTCAATAAGACAAAACGCATTGTTGAGTGCTGCCACTCAATACGCAATGTCTCGATTTCGTCGAAAAATCGAGTAAGGAGTGTCTTGACACTAAGTATTTTCTGTCTACCCTGGCAAGTAGGATAAAAGAGTGAAGCTTACTTTAGAATTACAAAGTAAAAATCCAGAAATGCAAAATTCTATGTTTACAAAGTCGCAGGCTAACCTCATATTTAATATAAACACGAAAATTCCCAAATATTAACATAAAGAAAAAATTATTAAAAAAAATAACAGAATCCCTACATATGAGTGTATAATTTATTATTATTAGAATTAAAGTAATATTTTTCCTTATTACATATTCGCCAAATAAAACAGTACAGTAGAATTTACTATCCCTGGATCTTTATTTTAAAATTCTATAATTGTCTTAACTTATACCTTATTACATCAGTAATCTGCAAGTGAAAGTCCCATAAAAATCGGTCCAGCCATTTCAGAGATCAACCGGAATAAACAGATAGACAATAATTTAAAAACAAAATTAAAAATGTATTAAGTAAAAAGAAAATAACCACACTAACAGACAATCCAAATTAATTTGTTTATATAGTTTTATAGTTTAGTTTTCTCTCTTCTCTCCTTCATACGGAGAGACGTATCACTTAATTCTCTTGTCTTACAAAAGTTAACTAATTACCTACACAATTAGAACTTGTTACTTTCACAAAACCCCTTAACAATATTTCCTCTACAACGCTACAGCCTACACTAACAATTTTTGTTCTAGCTATCATTATTTTCCTCCGCCATTGTTTCCTACTCGCATAATGAACATACAGACAAATACATTAAATATTCTCAGTGTAATATACACATAAAGCTCCTATTTCACGCGTAAATGTACTGTGTGAGTAGTTGGCCTGATTTATGCATGCCGTTGACTGGTACTGTCTCTACCGTACACACTCGTCCTAGAAAGTATACTTATGCTGGCTACATACAATTTTTTTTTAGTGCTTAATTATTTTTTTCTTAGTTTTTGTTCTTTATATCTTTCTTATTTGAGTATAGAGAATTATGAATACTTATCATGAAATTTTCTACAATTTTTTATTATTATACGCGGTTTATATGCCAAAATAATATTTATTATAATTTTTGTATGTCTGTCTATTTGTTCCAGCTCGTCTCCGGAACGGCGTACCGTTTTTCATGGGACTTTCACTGTCGGATGGACTCGGATGTCGGATTCACTCTTTAATCCCGCATAGATGGGTAGACAGAAAGTACCTACACTAGTACAGTCTAGTTCACCAACTGCCCCAGTCATGGCGCCGTTCTATAGCATGACTTTAAATGCAGATGCGGGTTTGATTCCTACTCAGGGGATAATGGTTACCCCGAGTGGAAATATTTCAATTACTTTCTGTTCAATAAGACAAAACGCATTGTTGAGTGCTGCCACTCAATACACAATGTCTCGATTTCGTAGAAAAATCAAGTATGGAGTGTCTTGACACTAAGTATTTTCTGTCTACCCTGGCAAGTAGGATAAAAGAGTGAAGCTTACTTTAGAATTACAAAGTAAAAATCCAGAAATGCAAAATTCTATGTTTACAAAGTCGCAGGCATACCTCATATTTAATATAAACACGAAAATTCCCAAATATTAACATAAAGAAAAAATTATTAAAAAAAATAACAGAATCCCTACATATGAGTGTATAATTTATTATTATTAGAATTAAAGTAATATTTTTCCTTATTGCATATTCGCCAAATAAAACAGTACAGTCGTAGCGCTATAAATTCAGCCATACTGTGATGGACCGTGTATAATGGAGTTTCGTGGACTCTATTGTCTGGTAAAACTTATTATCTTCAACTGAGAAAATATGCCGAAGACAATATTTTCGTTTATCGTGTAATTTATACGAAAACTTTGCCATTTCTGTGAATCGGAGATGTCGATGGCGATAGTGGTTACTTCGCGTTGCCTTTTGTTGGAGGATGATCGAGTATGTAAGGAAATAGAATTTGTAACTTTTTTTCTAAAACTATGTAATAATTAACGTGGAGTAAAATATTAATAAATTTGTGACTTGGACGGTTTCCGAATTTTCTAATTATAAGTGTTCAATATATAGTTAATATTTTGTCTTTCTTTTCCATAAGGAAATGAAACACGGCGTTAAGGTCCATCAATCAAAATGTAATATTTCGAAATTGGGCTGAAATTCAAAAACATGTTACCAAAAGCAGCCTTATAGATGTTGTAGGTTAAAGGAAGGCGTTTAGCTACGCTACGCCATATAACAAAACAATGTCTTTAATCAGACTAGAAATACGGTATATTATTTTTTTATTATTTTTTTTCTATTAACACTATAAAGACAAAGATCCATACCTTTTGTTAGATTGATTTCTTTTTAAATTTTATTTAATTTTAGTCTTTAATCTTATAAGAGACCCCAGTGTCTCTAAGATAGTCCAGAATCTATAAATAGATGCCTTATTTAGTTCCTAATCGAAAATTTCAATTAAATATTATACCGTACCGTTGACGCGTTGCCTTAGCAACGTGTATATCGCTTTACATAAACACATGGTAGTAGGTAGTAGGGTGTGTTACATTTATTTTAATATCTTAATATATTTGTCAATATAAACTATAAGAAGGGGTACAAAAATTTTGCTTCATGTATTTTTAATATGTAATTTAACATATTGATATACTAATATACATTAATTATTATATATGTTAATAATGAACGTAACAAACACACACATATTATCTTATTTTTACATTATACTAATTATCAAAGTCCTACTCGTTCAATTAGTTACGTTACCACACTCATAGAACAGATGCTGGATACAAATACGAGGACCAGTCACGCGTACAGGCGTACTCGCACTAAATTGCAGATATCCCATATAACAATGAACACCCCTAACGTAATTTAATATAAATAATGCCATATTTCTTGTGATACCACTTTGAAAGAATGCAGTGCGATGAGGATATCGAGGGTGTAATTGTATAGAGATGTTGATACCAGCTCATATAAGTATAATAATAGATGTCCCGATGCGTTTACAATGCGCTGCCTTTGCAAGGTGTATGTTGGTTTATATACAAGTGTAAGTCAAACACATTATAGTGTGTGTTATATTTGACTTATTAATTAATCTATTTAAAAGCATTTCCTCTCTCTATATATACGATTGTCAAATTTAATACTTATATGTTCTCCCTTAATACTGTAAAATATACAATGTTAATGATTACAAAGAAGAGAATGGTAAAGAAAAAATCTTGATGGTGGTACATTTGCAATATATTAAATAAATCCTTTCTTTCACACTTATAAGAAAAATATATGTATTTTATGATATCTCGCTACATTTGTATTAAAAAAATATAGACTAATTCATAATCTGACTATATTTTAAAAGAAGCCATCCCAAATCATCCAAATACTAGATGTTTTTATTAGTTTTATATGTATGTAAGTAAATATGTATTTAAGTAAATATGTATGTAAGTAAATATATATATGTAATTAGTTTTTTTTTGTAACGGGAACTTTGAACATGATTTTAACTTATTTTAAAGTTTCAGATTAATATGAAACTAATCAAGGATCGACGGTAATACAGTAATTCATTCTAATTACGGTATTGTTACCGATACCACTGGACTCTTTAGGGTTAGCAATTTGTTTTCTTTAGCCAATGTTACTACAACGATTTGATTAAAGCGCTTTTTGCCCTTCAAATTAAAAGTAGACACTCTCAAGTTTTTTAAAATATTTCTACTCATATTTTTCAATAATATATTTATGTCTATTGGTACTATAGAATTTATCCTTTTTTTTTAGCTTCACGCTTTTATCCCGCATAGCAGGGTAGACAGAAAGTACGTAGTGTCAAGACACTCCGTACTTCGCTTACCACCGAAATCGAGACATTGCGTGTTAAGTGGTGGAACTCAACGCCGCACTTTGTCTTTACCAGAGCGAAGAAGTGAAAATAATTTAAAGATAATCACTCCCCCGAGTGGGGATCGAACCCACAACCGGTCGCGTTTACAGTCAGACGCTGTCACACTGCGCCACGGCCGGCCTCATCCTTTTTACAGTAAGATAAATATTTTTTCTTATTTACACCATTCTTAATTTATTTTTTTAGCGCCACACGCTACAGTCTTTACATTTTTCTCTTATCTTGTCTACAGCCATTAAACTCTGTATACATGCTCCTGGGTTGGTCCTCGTGTTTTTTTGCTGCTTGCTTTTTTTATTTATAATGCATTATTTATAATATTATTATACCAAAAAGAAGCTTAGAACCACTCTATACATTACACACCACATCTCAATCACCCCCGATCTTAAAAGGGAGAAATAAAATTTCAAAGGTACCGTTCATAATCGTCCACCACAGTCTCGTTAAACGCAGACCTACGAGCATAAACATGGCACGAAAACCATAAATAACTATCAACATGCAATTATATTCCATACCAAGGGTAGACCATGCAGTTTATTGCATTTTTCTATTGAATTATTACCTTAAATTAAAGTTGCTTCCCTTGATGTAATTAAAGGAGGGATGGTAAATTACTAAGTATTTATATTACATATATCTGTTATGGGTTCGATCCTCACTCGGGGTAGTGATTATATTTAAATTATTTTCACTTCCTCGCTCTGGTAAAGACAAAGTGCAGCGTTGAATTCTACCATCCAATACGCAATGTCTCGAATTCGGTGGAAAGCGAGGTACAAAGAATCTTAACACTAGGTACTTTCTGTCTACCTTGTTATTTGGAATAAAAGCGTGAAGCTAAAAAAAAATTATTGTGTCCGTTTGTCGATGGGAAAAGAGGCTACACGTTTCACTTCCGGTCTACTCAAGAATCAATTCGAGTCAATGTTTTTCAAGTTAAACTTTCGACTATAAAATATTTTAAATGATACTATACTAAACGGAATAATCACGTATATTGTGGGATTCGAAAAAATTATTGAAAATCCGACATTTCTAACACTTCACAGTATTTCGAAATCGGTCAAAGGTAGGCTACCTGTAGTGTGTAAAAATCCTGAATTTCAAAGATCTTATTAGTGGTGAATGAAACAGGAGGATGCGTTTAACATGAGTTTCTATAGCATTTATTCATACGAAAAAAGGCTTAACATAAAACGTACTCTCCCCTAGCTCTTGTATAGTACCTACTTTTCTATAAAAACAACACATAAAAAAGGATCTATCAATAACTCAAAATGAATAAGAGGGTTTCGATGAAACTTTTGCTATTATATAGTATTCTAGTTTGGTAATTAGTAGGGTTGGAAGTCCTTCACTTGATTGAATAACGAGTATTAGAAAAAAATAAAGTGCTCTTCAATATTTGGAATAGATGTGTTTATTATTTATTATATAAATGATTTCCATGTCTTCGTTCTAAGCCAACACACCATAGAGTTAAGCTCCGCCAAGTGATTTGCTGTAAAAACTATAATACAGTGTTTCCCAATAGGGATGATAGGATTTTAATAGCTCACAGCCGCCATTTTGGTTGTTTAGCATTTGACATTTGTATTGTTTTGTATTCAATAATGTTTGCCATTCAATCATGAACAAGTTCACGTCACCTCAACGTTTAAAAATTGTTCAAATTTTCTATCAAAATTCGAAAAGTATTATCTCAAAGAGCATTTCATGCTAAATATGGTCTTCATAGTGCACCGTCTGAGCTCGCTATACGTCGCATAATCCAAAAACTGGAAAGTGAATATTGCTTGCACGATAGTAGACTACCAACATGACAACGAAGAGGCCGTAGTGAAGAAAATATTGCCGCCGTATCAGCCAGTGTCGAAGAAAATCAAAATGTTTCCGTTCCACGACGTGCACAAGAATTGGGCAACCTGGCGAATTTTACGAATGGATCTTGGCTTACATTCATACAAGATTGTGTTGGCACAAGAACTCAAGCCAGCAGATCATCAATTACGTCGTGAATTTGCTGATTGGGCGCTTGAAATGATGGAAACGGACACCGAATTTCTTAGAAAAATCATCAGGAACAAACAGAATTGTCGTTACTGGAGTGAGTCAAATCCAAAAGTGGTTCATGAAACACCATTACGTCCTGAAAAATTGACTGTTTGGTGCGGATTATGGTACGGTGGAATCATTGGCCCGTACTTTTTCAAAAACTACGAAGGCAGTACTATTACTGTCAATGGCGACCGTTATCGTGACATGTTGAACGATTTTTTTTCCTGAAGTGTATGAAATCGATGCGGACGACATTTATTTTCAACAAGATGGTGCAACATGCCACACTGCGACCGTCACAATGGATTTATTGCGTGATAAGTTTGGTGAGTCAGTTATTTCTCGCAACGGTCCTCACAATTGGCCACCAAAATCATGCGATTTAACACCCTTGGACTATTTTTTTGTGGGGGTATGTTAAATTTCAAGTGTATTCCAATAAACTAGCTACGATTCAAGACCTTGAACGCAACATTCGAGCGACTATAGCGGCCATACCAGCCGAAATGCTGCACCGAGTTATCGAAAATTGGATCGATCGTATTCACCAGTGCAAAAAATGTCGTGGCGGTCATTTGAACGATATTTTGTTTAAATCATAAATAGCATAAAATTTCCTATCAAATAAAGCTATTGAATACGAAATTCAAACATATACTACATGTTTTATTTCAACTTCAAAACATATTGTATTTTTTGGGAAACCCTATACAACATTTTGTCAACTTTGTGCTTTACTCCTAGATAGTCGGAGAGAACGGAACGTATTTCTTTTCTTCATCCACTGTCATGAACCTCTTCATACATGTGGCGTCCCCAAATCTTTTCCATCTAATACCCTTGTTAGTGTGTTCTCGAAAAGGAACCGAGGTCCTTCCCTCCTTTTTTATCCTGCAATTAACAATTATTATAAGTATTTAAATAAATCTAATTAAACCATAAAATACATTTATTTTACCTTATAATATTTCCAACTCGAATCCTTTTAAATGACGTTTCAAATGACGTCTGAAGTGTGCACTTTCATAATTGAAATGTTTTAACTGCGTACTGGTTAAATAAACTTTTTTTTTTATTTTCTGTACAAAAATATTATGTGCTTACAACTTACATTAAACATTGCAAACAGAAATACTTAAATGAATCAATTATTTCACAGCGTTTTCATTATATAAATATAAATTCGTATTTAATACTTTAATAATATTTTCCTATTCGCTTATGTTTTATTCGTATATTAGAATCATTTGGTTCAGTTATATACGTCTGATTGATATACTCAGTGGTTGTGAGTTCGATCTCTACTAAAAAGGTGATGTAATAAAAAATATTAGAAAACACAAGTAATAATCGGGCGTAGATTTCGATTTCTTGCGGAAACGTAGCGATTTGACATTGGGTTATCTCCGAATACCCTGCGGGATGCGATACCAAGCCATTGTCAGACACAATCTAGCCTTAAACACGATTGGTGGTTTGCTGTTGCGATTGTTTATTTCATACAGTCATTATATTATTTAAAATATTTTTTATTTTTCCATTGTGTTTAAAGAAAGCTAGTCGTTGACTGTCTGGTTTTCTCTGACTACATTGTTATATGGGATGATGATTTTTTTCTTTACTAACCTCGTTGAACTCATAACTATGGTGTACATATTGACCCGGTCCTATGTCCCAGTCACACCCTGCCCAAAATATATGTAGTTTATAACTAGAACTACAATGATAGCGTAGAGCACATCGCATCGAATGGCGGACGGTTCGACTGCGGCAGCATTTGTCACGCGACTCAACCGCACCCGCGCCCATCCGTCATGTGCTCGAGTGGTGAGTGTTTGCCAAAGTGTATGGGAAAAATAGATATGGTAAACGAACAATATATATTTTTAGGAAGGGAAATTACTTTGCCCGCTAATTTTTTACATCAAACCCAATTAGTGATTTTTTTTCCCAAGAAGAGGGAAGGAGAGTGTCAAAGAGCGAATATTGCATGAAGCATATAGCCAAAGAGTGAGAACAAGGAAAAAAATAGGTGGGAGAAGAACGATAGGTGGGAGAGAGTTAAATTGAAATAGAGAACGTTATATAACAATCCAAATACATCAACTACAAATTCAAGAACAACAATAAATGCTGTATTTACAAAATAAGTTTATAATAATAAGTTTATTTATTTCACCACAAACAGTTTTCACAAAATAATTCTTAATATTAAGTTAGCTATAATATTTTTTGGAAGCCATTGTCGCCGTACAGCACCAATCCCTTAGATTTATTATAATAATACTATTTCTAAAATTATATGGAGCAAAATTCTACTTTGTATACAAAAATATAAAAGTATTTAGACAATGTTGAAATACATGTTTTTTTTTACATATTTTAGTCGTCATAATAGTTTTGGTCACAACAGTACTAGTAGAATTTCTTTCATTTTCAAATACTTTTTTTTAATAGTTTCATTTATAATATTTATTACAGGATTTTTGATTTTTATTTGCGGAATTCAACGCCACTTTTTTTCTTACTAGTGCGGGGGACACAATTAGTATACTTAATATATAATCAACCTCACATCGAACAAAAATCTGGAAATCGAACACATAACCATCGCGTCTATGGTAAAGTACGTTACTTTAGTACATATGTACCGTGTATTCATACATTTGCATGTATTAAAACGTGTTTATTTAAATGTTACAAACAGACACTCTAATTTTATTTATATAGATAAGCAGATACCTTACTTAGACATTTCTTCTATATTAATCGATATTTGTATAGTATAATATTTCTATATTTATAATTATATAAAATTGAATTAGATTAATATTTACTATTTTTAAAGTGTTATTCCACACTTAGGATTAGAAAACATTTTTGAAAAAACGTATAAAAATTTTGAACGCAGCGGGATTCGAACCCGCGCCTCTTGGATACCTTCCAAGCGCTCTGACCGCTAAGCCATGCGTTCTACTACCAGCTGCGTCGAAATTCTTATACGTTTTGTTACAACTTATGTTGTTAGCATTTCTGTAGAGAGATTTTTACAAATTTCAACTACTTATAGATTATTAAGAAATATCGTTTAACAAGAGAGATTGCTATTTTATTTTAATATTTACTATTTTTAAAGTGTTATTCCACACTTAGGATTAGAAAACATTTTTGAAAAAACGTATAAAATTTTTCAAATCCAAGAGGCGCGGGTTCGAATCCCGCTGCGTTCAAAATTTTTATACGTTTTTTCAAAAATAAATTAGATTATTTCTACCTAAAAGACTATCGTGGCGCAGTGGGACAACCACGTACTGTAAACTCAATTGGTTGTGGATTCGATTCCCACTCGAGGAAATGTTAAAGATTTTACTGAGTTGGCAATACAAATCACGGCGTTGGATTCCGTCACTTGACGTGATTCTCTCGATTTTGTACGAAAATCAGTCAAAGCAGTGTCTTGACACTAGATTGCTCTGAGTATGAAAGATAAAGTGTGATTTTTTTTTTTAATTTTCTTTTAATGAATTTTTACAATCTGTTTGCTTTGTTGTGTTTCTACCCACACTTGTTGTACTGTAATTTCAATTAATATTATTCTGGAAAGGCGCCTTCTAGTCTCCATTCGGTGAAATTGGCATACCTAAATTTATCCGGTCTAGTAAAACAAAGTCCGGCGTTCATATCCGCCACACAAAATGCATGACTTTGTGCAGAGTGTTTTGATTCTCTCAGCCTACCCTGTTAGGAGAGAAAAAGCAATAATCATATGTAATCATTTCATAATCACTGGACAAATATATACGGTAATTATGAATGTATTCTAATGTTTCATAGAAATAAGTATGTAGTGCTACCACTAAGCACAAATACGTATAATAATATTATCTATGTTTAAGATCGTACTGTGTCTTCTTAATGAATCTTAAAAAATCGATTGCCAGTATCCAATCGCTATAAGTGAGATAAACTTATTTTTTTTAGCTCCACGCTTTTATCCCGCACAGCAGGGTAGACAGAAAGTACCTAGTGTCAAGACATTCAGTACTTCGCTGCCCACCGAACTCGAGATATTACGTGTTGAATGGTGGATCTTAGCGCCGCACTTTGTCTTACCAAAGCTCGGACGTGACAATAACTCCTTCGAGTGGTAATCGAACCCACAACTAATCGTGTTTACAGTCAGATGCTGTCCTACTGCGTCACGACCAGCCTCATCAACTTATTCACTCTACTTTTTAAGACATCTACGAATATATTAATCTTTGGCTAATCTAAATAATGTCATGTTTATTTTTACAAACAACTAAATTGAATAGAACTATATAGTATGAAAATATAACAAAGGAAACTACATGAGCCACATCCACTTAATATTCTTTGAGCATTCTCAAGCAGGCATCTGTTAGGTATCTGATTATTGCCCATTCCACCGGTCGCAAGTGTCACCTTAAAATATTACCGAATATTACTGAACGTGCTACAACTATCTTAGGTTATTATGCCTGGAGTGAATGTGAAATGGACACCATTGTGGCTCAGTGGAAGAGTATCTACGATTGCTTTGGGTTCAATTCCCACTTGAGGAAACGTAAAATATTTTACTGAGTTGGCAATACAAATCACGACGTTGGATTCCGGCAATCGACCCGCAATGTCTCGATTTTGGGTGGAAACCAGTCAAAGCATCTTGACACTCTGCCGTGCGGGTTAGAAGGTGAAGCGGCTTTTTATAATCAAGTAGTGAACGTACTCTACGTTGATGGATTTTTTTGAGATAGACTTATAAATAAGTTGGTATTCTTTTTCTATTTTGTGCTTGTAGGTTATAGTAGGTTTATTGAGTTGGTAATACAAAGCGCAGCGTTGGGTTCCGCCACTTAATTTGCAATACCTTAATATATAAACTTGAAATAGGAAAGGTAATTCTCAAAATGGGTTGTTTCTGCTCACCCTGAGAGTTGAGTGTTATATCATTAGGAAGGGTGATGATTTTAAAAAAATGACTAAAATAACAACTAAATTTCCTAAAGTCATAGTTTTCTAATTAGTAAATAAAATTAATGCGTAGGTAATTAGTAGATAATAACTAAATTGATAAAATAAAATAAGTTGATGCAAACAACCTTAATGTTTTAAAAATCAAAATAACCGATGGAATTGGCTACCCAAATTGATGAATATATACCCAGCAAAAAACTTTTTCTTTTTTTTCTACCAGCTTCACACTTTGTCCCGCGTAGCAGGGTAGTCAGAGACAACCTAATGTCAAGACACTCAGAAATCCAGACATGGTGTATTGAGTGGTGCATTCAACGCCGCGCCCTGATACCAGAGATGAGATATGAAAATAATTTTGAAATATAATCATTTCCCCAAGTGAGAATCGAACCGACAACCAATCGCGTTTACAGTAAGACCCTATCCGAACATTTTCAATCAAATTACTAAAAACATCTTCTATACATCCCTTACTCAGTTTACATACAAGTAATTAAACCAAAAAAAAAATCTTTTACAACGCAAAACTCTACATCACTGGGGAATCAACCGAAACACGCTTTGAAACACGCAGACACGCAAACTATATTACTATATAAAATATGTAACTTAACGAGGGAAGTTACGTATTTCAACGTGTTTGCCACAATTAACATTGCATCATAATAACACGAACGCGCCGGGTTGATGGAACTCAGTTGTTAGTGGAAAGCGCGACCCTTTTAGCAACGCTGGATAAGGAAATGGTTGAAAGTGACTTTCTAAGTTGTGATTAGGAGATATATGAAAATAAGGTATTGTTCATGTTGTAGACATATATATAATAGAGTAACTAAGCTATGTTTCACGAGTGTTTATCTTAGTTAAAACATATTTTTTTAATTTATTTTGAAATAAATATGGTATTCTAAACTTATTATTAAAATAATATAATGAAATAAATGAAATAAAAATAATATAATGAATAAATTATATTAAAATAATATAATGCAGTGTAATTGTACAAATCTAAATATATTTAGACTCAAAAGTCGAAGCAAAATAAATGAGAAATCCATAAAAAAAAGTAACAAAATATCTCTACAGAGGTGCTAACAACATAAATAAGTCGTAACAAAACGTATAAGAATTTCGCATGGCTTAGCGGTCAGAGCGCTTGGACGGTATCCAAGAGGCGCGGGTTGGAATCCCGCTGCGTTCAAATTTTTATACGTTTTTTCAAAAATGTTAACAAAATTATTGAAAAGAGATAGAATACAATATATGTTGTATTTATGAAATTAGATGAGGCCAGAAGAGTCTGGGAAATCAACTTACCCGCATCCTTTGCTCTTCTCGGATATCTTATACACTGGACGCTTTACATCAAATACTGTTTGTAAATAAGATCTTTGATTTTCGCGATTTTTATACATTTTAAATGAAACTATTTAACCGGATTAATCGCGTATATTTTGGTATTCGAAAATACATTTTGGACACCTGACGTTTCGAACACTTTACAGTAGTCCGTGGTCACAGGTAGACTGATGTGGCATTTGTCTGTCAGTTGATACAAAAAATTAATTATATCAAACTACCGCCATCTGTTTCTTAATTGCCTCGCGTACTGCCCTGGCTTCTTGCAGAATGAGCTCACTGTATCTTTGTATCTGGTGTGGTTGATTTGAGACTTTAAGTCCGTGGTCTACCTGTGACCACGGACTGCTGTAAAGTGTTCGAAACGTCAGGTGTCCAAAAATGTATTTTCGAATACCAAAATATACGCGATTAATCCGGTTAAATAGTTTCATTTAAAAATACTGCTTGTAAATTCCACTACTAAACTCCCACAGTAAGCGTGTTTGATTTTGGGTTCGATTCCCACTCGGAAGAATGATTAGGTATATTTAAGCTTTATTATTATTTTCCAGCTAATAACAGTAAGCGGCGTTGAATTTTCCACTCAACACGAAATGTCTCGATTTGGAGCGGAGCGCAGTCAACAGAGTATCTTAACACTACGTCAGCCGTAAATACCCTAAATATCTACATTTGCTAGGAACTACTTTAATACTGTCTTTAATAAAAAAAATCAATATATTCTCCTAAACAAAATTTATTTTACATAATAAAATAATACCAATACGTTCACAGTATGCAAATTGTATAAATAATTTGTTAGTTGCGTATATTTGTGTATGCTAGAGCATTTTAAATTCAGTGCCAGATAGCTGCATCAAATATTTACGTAAAAATGTGATTTATTACTTGCAATTGATTATTTAGTTGTATTGATTCATATGACTTTGTTTTAGAACAAATTTGCTATTAAACACTTTCTTTTATTAATTCCATGTATTTGTTGCGCATTCGTCGTGGGTTCGATTCCCGTTTGTTTTATTTATTTTTCATTCTACACTTTCGTTAGATAAAGCACAACGCAATTAAGACGCAATGTCTCGAATTCGAGTGGAAAACCAGGAACGAAGTGTTTTGACACTAGATTCTCTCTTACTGTATTAAAAAAACTATAAAAAATAATTCGAAGTCAAAATATAACTTAATTTTCAAATATTTTTTACAATAACGTCTACATATGTATTAGATAATAGATACTTTTTTATTTTAGCTTCACGCTTTTATCCCGCATATCAGGATAGACAGAAAGTACCTAGTGTCCAGACACTCCGTACTTCGCTTTCCACTGAATTCGAGACATTGCGTGTTGAGTGGTGGAACTCAACGCCGCACTTCATCTTTTACCAGAGCGAGGAAGTGAAAATAATTTAAATATAATCACTCCCCCGAGAGAAATTATCTAATTTAATCTCAACTAAACACTAACATTTATCTCTGGGTGCGTTTGGAAGATTCTGAAAGAAATCTATTTTCAGCTACGTCGTTCTCCAGTACCACCAAACGCTCACAAGTGCGCAAGTCGTCATTAAACCGAATGATTGTGTTCCGCCCGGCCGCGCTTACACAGCGATGATGATAATCATTAGTTTACATCTCATTAGCTGATGAAACCCCGTTCTTATGTTGGCTGAATGATGTCGATGTTATATATATATATATATATATATATATATATATATATATATATATATATATATATATATATTGATATATGTGTTCGTATTTTCAAGTTTCTAAAGGAATTTAGGTATGTAATGTAAGTGTAAGGAGGTTTGGGTGGTAAGTGTTCTTTAAGCTGAATATTTTAGTGAAATTTTTTTAGTGACTCCAATTAAGTCACTAAGTACTGTACACACAAACAATTATCGATTCTGCGTAAATAAAATAGCTGTTAGAAATTTTGTAATATTTTATTATCTTTTGCTATTTCTATAGTCTTATTCCACACTTTCCAAGGAAGGTATAAGATGACACTCAAAAATTGTGAACGCAACGGGATTCGAACCCACGCTTCTTGAAAACAAAAAAAAAACTTGAAAATTATAATAAGACATCGTGAACATATTTATACTTGTTATCATTAATTGAAATAAATTGTAGTTAAATCAATTAAAAAGAAGATTTCAAAATTAGACACTATACCATATATAATTATAAATTCTTTTACATACGGTAGAGACGTACGTATACAAAATGCATCAACTTAACAATGAACCTACTACTTATACTATGAACATTTTTACCACTAAACAAAGATAGACAACATCAAGCAGATTTATATATAAAAAAAAAACAGAAATATCTATGAAAATTCAATTTACCACGGCTGTGTTTTGTCCCGCACAATGCAGTACAGTAGTTGCGTACGAGTGCATTCGGAATTGCAAACATGCTTATTACGTAAACGATTCGGCTTACAACTCGGTGTTTGATTGATTTTCAATTCTGCTTACATATTGTATGGCGATACCTTCGAATGATAAATTGGTAATTGTTTAAAGAAATTGAAAACTTTTTTTAGCAAGGTAGAGAGAAAGTACCTAGTGTTAAGACATTCTGTACCCCGCTTTCCATTGAATTCAATATATTGTGCGTTGAGTGTTGGAACTCAACGTTGCGTTTTGTCTTATCAGTGTGAGGAAATGAAAATAATTTGAATATAATAAATTTCTAAAGTGGGAATCGAACTCAAAACCGATCGCAACCAGCCTCAAAGCTCTAACCGCAAAGACTGGATTTCGGCTATTTTAATAAAAGTTATAATTGCTGTTGTTTAAAGTCAAGTAATGTATTCCACATTACTTGACTTTGATCCCAGTAATATGAAGTTGTAGAATATAATAAGAAAAATATAAAACTTTTTTTAAATAAAATCTTAAAAATTTAAATGCAGCGGGATTCAAACCTACGCCTCTTGGAAACCGTCCAAGCGCTCTGACCAGTAAGCCATGCGTTCTATACATATAGGATAACACTTTAAAAATAGTGAAATAAATATAAAATTTATTCTTATCTTAAAACAACCCCTTGGAGTTTTCCTTAATTTATGTTTAATAATATACTGTATTTTAGTCTTCGAGCTTCATTTGATACCCATATAGGGTGAATTGTACACAACTATATAATCCGACATTTTGAATAAATGATAATATAATTGCATTCAAGATTTCACATGCACTAACTAACAAGGAAAATTAAATATTCCCATTGTTGATTTAAATCATTTAAAAATTGATTATTTAAAGATTTTTTGAATAATTCCTACATTTAATTAAAAAATTTAATACACATATATATTTATACATTACTAGGTTTTTGTTGGTTACCGTCCATAGATACGTGAAATTAAAAACGATTCACTTTATTTGTTTTTATTCAAAATTGTTATCTCGTTTGAGAACACTTGTCGTAATAGAATTTGATTTAGGTGATACGTGTATGTATTCATAAAATTAATTAAACTATATTGACAGATACATTATGAAATGAAATAAAATAATCATATTAATTAGTTATTAATATTTTTTGAAAGCTCTATTCATTATTTTGAAAAAGTTGTATGGTACTTATATGTATATATATATATGTATGTATTAAAAGTAGTTAAATATTTATTTAATTCTCTATTTCTGCCAACGATTACTTCTTAGAAATAATCTTTGGGTAGGGTAGAAATTTATAACAATATAAAGAAGTTGTAACAGCGTATAGGAATTTCGACGCAGCCGGATGTAGAACGCACGGCTTAGAGGTCAGTGTGCTTGGATGGTTTCCAAGAGGCACGGGTTCGAATCTCGCTGCGTTTAAATTATTACACGTTTTTTTCAACATGAAATGAACCCGTCACTTGTTTCATATTTCAGACTTCGTCCCACTGCGCCTCAACGGCCTCATATTTATAAATAATATACACACACGAGTTTGACAGAACCTCACGAACGCCAGGTTAATCAAAAATTAAATTAACATCGCCAAGTCAATGAGTGAATCAATAATTTCACGGGACGAGTTGAAAGCTTGTAATTACATTTATACTGAAACTAATTATGTCGGAATTGGTATTTTTGTATTGCAAATTGTTAATTTTATGTTTAAAACATATATATACAGAAATTTTTATACAGAAATTTGGTTCTCATAATAAATTGTAACTGTGCCAAATTTCCAAAATTTATAGCCCTTCATCTGCTTTTATTTTGTATCTTCACGTTACTATCCCATATAGCAGGGTAGAATAGCAGGATAGGAAGTATCAAGAACCTGTTAAGTCGCTCCGTACTCCACATTCCGCCGAATTTGAGACATTGCGTGTAAGGTGGCGGAACTCAACGCCGCATTTTTGTCTTATCACAGCGAGGAAATGATTAAAAATAAAATATAGTCATTCCTCCGAGTGAGACGTCAAAGTCACACGTTATCACACTGTGCCACGATCATTTATGAAAGGGGGTCAAAAGTCAAAAGTAAAGGTGAAACATTCCTTCATGTATTTGGAGAATTATATGAGCTCTATAACAACCCCCGCGGTCATCGAATCGTAGGGTCTTTTGTAAACACAATTGGTTTTGGGTTCGATTTCCATTTGAGGGAATTATGCATAAAATTTATTTCCGTATCCAGTAGACAAAGCTCGGTTTTGTAAAATAATCCGTGGCGCTCTTTCCACCATTTTGTCGATTTTGACAAATCGTGAGTTGCGTGGTCTAATTTAAATAACTTAAATAAATCATAATTATAATAATCATTATTGTTAATTAAAACCATAAATCCATCGTGGAACAGCGTCTGACTGTTAACGCTACTGTGGGTTCTATTCCCACTATGGGAAATGATAAATACATTTCATTTACACTTTCGTGAGATAACACATAATGTCTCTAACAGGTGTTAACTGAGTACCGTGACTCTAGACTGTCTAAGAATGGTGTACTATGTATACCATGAGAGATAAACCCTATTAATTGAACCCACATTCAGTGCATTTACAAACACTTCATCAATTATAATCACAATTGCATACAAATCTAAGCAAAATATATAATATATGAAAACAAACCATAACACAAATGTAATGGCAGATTACGCGAGGCCTGCCATACATTAACGTTTTAGTATTCATACCGATAATATAATCGTATATGAATAACGATTTCGCCTGTATTTTAGCGAAGTGTTTAATTTTCATATTAAAATTTAAATTTATATAATTTTGGTAGATTTATAACTGTTTATTTAGTCCGTATTGGTTTGAGGCCGGTCGTGGCGCAGTGGGACAGCGTCTGACTGTTAACGCAATCGGTTGTGGGTTCGATCCCCACTCGGGGGAGTGACTCGCTCTGGTAAAAGACAAAGTGCGGCGTTGAGTTCCACCACTCAACACGCAATGTCTTGAATTCGGTGAAAAGCAAATTGATAGGGACACTAGATACTTTCTGTCTACCCTGCTATGCGGGATAAAAGACAAAGTGCGGCGTTGAGTTCCACCACTCAAACTCAAAGTGAAATACGAAGTGTCTTGACACTAGGTACTTTCAGTCTACCCTGCTATGCGGAATAAAAGCGTGTAGCCAAAAAAAACAAAAAAAATATTGGTTTGTATTGTAGAGTAAATTTTATTTGCATTTTTGTTTTAGCTTTACGACGTACTTTGTCTTATTAGAAAGGGGAAATGAAAATAATTTGAATATAATTCATGCCTTGGTTGGGAATCGAAACTGCAACCACTATTTTTTTATACAGGCGTATTATTTAATTTATGATCAATTAACTTAGTTATTTTTTACCTTATTAACTTCACGGTTTTATCCCGCATAGTAGGATAGACAAGAAGTACCTAGTGTTAAAACACTCCGTCTTCCACTTTCCCCTGAATTCGAGACGTTACGTGTAGGGTGACGAAATTCAACTTATTCTAAATATGTGAATGGCAATTTGAAAATATTTAAAACATATTTTTATTATTTACACTGAAATTGCTTATAATTTTTTATATCTTTATATTTTATAGGGTATTTTCGCATATAATATATACCTACCATTGTTCGCAACGGCTCGTTCAAATTTTCACTGTACTGACCAATCTGCATTACAAACTCCCGCTGTAACGTGTAAACAAGCTCTTATTAAATATCCATACAAACGTTCAATATTATACTATTATTGGGCTATTTAATTTTTTTTTTTGACTTTACAACTTATCAGGGAGAACTTAGCGTATATATATATATATATATATATATATATATATATATATATATATATATATATATATATATATATATATATCATATCTTGACGCTATATATCCAACTAATTTGACTGATTTTAATGGGACTTTCAAAATAGACTAAATTATGGCAAGTATTTCCACTCCATGAAGATCAAAGCCTAGTTAACCTAACGTGTTCATTTGGTTCAGACGCAAATTGAGTCGTAAACTACAATCAGACGATGCATTTGAAATGTATAACGCAGCTCGTGGTCCGCATTTCAGCTGACATCCAGTCAGCTCACGTTAGAGCTTCTCTTATTATATATTGTTACAATGTTATATATTGTTACAATGTGGGTACAGTGGACATATTTTCTTGTTTAATTATTATTCTTGACGTAGATCGTGGGTTCGGTTCCTGTGAAGGGTTTTTTTGAAAAATTATTAATTTGAATTTACTATTTATAAGTACTGAATAAGCTATTTAATAATACGCATATAAAATACAGTTATTTAATTAAAAATCATAATTTTTCTTAAGTAAAATTGTTATACTTAAAAAAAACTCAAAAATCGAATTAATCGTTACAGGAAACAATATCAAAATAACAGACAAATAAACACAAACACGTTTTTCATTAGTAGTTGTCTAACGAAAACTGAAACCTGTAAGCGGCTTCACGCTTTATCCCGCATAGCTAGGTAGTCAGAGAGTCAAGTGTAAAGAAAATCCGTTTTCTGCTGTCAGAATTCGACATTTCACGTGTTAAGGCAAAAGGCATCAAAATCAGGAAATTAACGCCGCTCTCTGTCTTATCAGAGCGGAGAAATGAATCTCTATATCGCTCAAAATTATAAGGATTTGAAATTCCACTAAATAATCGTTTTCCCCTATTAAAATAACTAAATATTACGGTATATGCAACCAAACCGTTATAAATTCCCGGAACACGCGGGTTACCCTTCGTAAGTCATAAATATGAAATTTGTTGTCTGTGTAGTTACATTATTGCTGTTTGAGTGAAGCCTGTCGTATTTTGTGAGCTTTTATTTATGTTATCTACTTAATATGTTTTAGTGAATTAGCCACATGTGACAGCGTCTGACTGTGAACACAATTGGTCCTTATTGGAGAGAATGATTATATTTGTAATTATTTCCAATTCCTCGCTCTAGTTAGACAAAACGCGGCGTTGAGTTCCACCATTTAACACGCAATGTGTCAAATCAAGCGGTAAGCGGAGTACGGAGTGCCTTCACTCCAGTTACTTCCTATCTACCCATGAATCTAATAAACAAGTGTATCTAGTAAATTGACAATATATCACAGCGAGTGGATTAGGAATATTAAATTATTATACCGAATTATTATAACATTATATACATTGGGCCGACGTTTACTAACAGTGGCACCGCAAATTACTTCGACATGCCTTCGACACGGTTAACATGATACCCTAATGTGGTAATATCGATTTAATCAGAATTTGATAATTAGCGAAATTTTGAATATTTTTAATTAAGCGTTTTGTGTTTGACTATTTTTCAAACGTTATTTCATGCTCAATATTATTTAAATCCTAATTCTGATCCTTTAAATCTTAAGTGTTGAGTAATATTTTAATAATGTATATGGATTAAAATTTTTAATAAACGCATTCAATCTTGCGAATTTTTATTACTTAGAAATAATCTATTGATATTGGGAATTTGTAAAAATCTCTCTACTTACTTACAACATAAATAAGTTGTAACAAACGTACAAGAGCTCCGACGTAGTTGGATGTAGAATGTATGACTTAGTGGGTTCAGCGCTAGGATGGTTTCCAAGAGGCGTGAGTTCGAATCCCGCCAATAAAATTTTATAAGTTTTTATAAAAATGATAAGCCTTTTATGCTTTTCTTAGTTTATCATTTTCTATTTATATGTTAGTTTTAGTTAAGCTCTCCACTCTTTATACCAGGGTAGTAAAATATTTTTATATATTTATTTAATTGTAATTTAAAGAATCAGACTTAACTTTTATATATTGTCAGTTTACTAGATATTTTTTTATTAGCTGCATGCGTTTATCCCGCATAGTATGATAGACAGGAATTCCCTAATGTCAAGGCACTCCGTACTCCGCTTTACACTCAATTTGAGACATTATGTGTTGATTGGTGGAACTTAACACAGCGTTTTGTTTAACCAGAGCGAGAAAATAATTATAAACATAATCATTCCCCAAAATGGGAATCAAACCCACAACCGATTGCGTTTACATTTAGACGCTGTCCCACTACACCACGACCGGCCTCAGATGTAATTTAAATATAAATATTGAAATTGTATTACGATAATCGTTTAATATACTTATTTATGTTAATAACTTCGTTAGGGAGACAAGTAGATTCTATTGAAAACTTATTTAAGCCATAAAACATAAAAAATAAAGGTTGTAATTCAAATTAATGTAATTCAAGTAATCATGCTGATAGACAAATGTCAGTCGCCATATTTCCTATAGCAAAGCTTCACTGATACCCAATGCCATCTTTAGTTCGTTAAATCCCATTTAGACTGTAAGTAAACTCAAAGCTTCCTCACAGTACCGTGTTTTTTTAGCTTCACGCTTTCATCCCGCATAGCAGGGTAAACAGAAAGTACTTAGTGTCAACACACTCCGTACTTCGCTTTCCACCGACTTCGAAACATTGCGTGTTGAGTGGTGGAACTCAATGCTGCTCTTTGTTTTTATGGGAGCGAGAAAGTGAAAATAATTTAAATATAATCACTCCTCCTAGTGGGGATCGAACCCACAACCGATTGCGTTTACAGTCAGACGCTGTCACACTGCGCCACGACCGGCCTCAGTACCGGAATAATTATTGTTTTATACATTATCTGTTGAACGTATCCATGTCAATGGCAGTAATGACACGGTGCTCTCAGTGATTTAAGCAAAAGGCAATTTGTGTATAAAATATAATAGTATAACTTTTGCAGACGAAGCAGTGGACAGGTCGCTAGTATAGGTATATTTTCAGATAAAACAAGGTAGGCAGAGAAAATCATGACAGAATTCAACGCCGTATTTTGTTTTTCACAGAGTAGAGAAACATATATGTAGTCATTTCGCTGAGCGAGTATCGAACAAAAAGCCACGAACATCACGCTTACGGTCCAATTCTATGCCAATATGCCACCTCGATTTATTTTTTTAATTTTTATTATATTATTTACATTATAGAAAGGAGACGCTTGACTGGCAATATATATAAGCTTCAACCATCATAAATAAAACTTCCCCTCAATTTAATTATTTTAAAAAATGAATTAAGTACATAAGAAATAATGGTCCCATTAAGTTACCACTACATTACCACTAAATTGCCACTAAGCTACCACTAATATAAATTAATATTAATTTCCTTTTGTATCCCCACATTAACATATAAAAAACATGCATATTTTTTAGTATAAAATTGCACTAAAACATGTTAAATTCATTTCTCCACTTTGATAAGACAGAGACTGACGTCGATTTCTTGGATTTGATGCCTTTTACCTTAAAACGTGAAATGTTGAATTCGGAGCAAGTAGGTCACGGAGTATCTCGACACCAGGCTCTTTCATACTATCCAGTTATGCGGGATGAAGCGTGAAGCCGCTTACAGGCTTAAGTTTTCGTAAGATAATCACAAATGAAATACGTGTTTGTGTTTGTTTGTCTGTTATTTTGATCTTGTGATTGTTTTCTGTAACGATTAATTCAATTTTTTTTTATTTTTTTAACGTACAACAATTTTACTTAAGAAATTGAGACAAAGACTTTTAATTAAATAACTGTATTTTATATGCGTGTTATTATAGCTTATTTAGTATATATTTAATCAATTTAAATTCAAATTAATATTTTTTCAAAAAAGAAATCCTTCACAGGAATCGAACCCACTATCAACGTCAAGAATATTAATTAAACAAGAAAACATGTCCACTGCACCCTCATTGTCACAATATATAATAAGAGAAGCTCTAACGTGAGCTGACTGGATGTCAGCTGAAATGCGGACCACGAGCTGCGTTATACATTTCAAATGCATCGTCTGATTGTAGTTTACGACTCAATTTGCGTCTGAACCAAATGAACACGTTAGGTTAACTAGGCTTTGATCTTCATGGAGTGGAAATACTTATAATTTAGTCTATTTTCACGCGTTTTCTGTCACTTAGTGTCAAGACACTCCGTTGACCGCTCGAGATATCACGTTGAATGGTGAACTCAACGCCGCGTTTTGTCTTACTTGAGCGTAGAAATAAAAAAAAAATTATTAATCCAAATGGGAATCGATGCCATAACCAATCACTACGTATTGTGGCAGGTATATGTCTAACTTAACGCTTTTTATCCCGCACAGCAGGCTAGCCAAAAATAACCTAGTGTCAAGAAACTCCATACTTCGCTTTCCACCGAATTTGAGATATTGCGTGTTGAGTGGCGGAACTTAACGCCGCACTTTGTCATACCAGAATGACCAGGTATATATAAATATAATCATCTTCTGGGTGAGAATCGAACACACAACGCGATCGCGTTTACAATCAGACGCTGTCGCACTGCGCCACTGCCGGCCTCTAGGATAGGTACTGTAATATTAGTATATCTGTAGCTATCAACGTCTCATGTCATACAATATAAGCCTTACTTACGCACAAGTATTAATAAAGATTAATCAAATTTCTACTCAAATATTATTTTACTAAATTTTATTCAATTTTATTTCAACTAAAAGATATAAAGGTGAGTGGTGCGAGAAGTCGGGCGAGACCTCGGTTGATCTTCGAAAACACAGTATCGAAGATACTGGAGGAAAGTCACGTAAAAAGCATGAGGAACTCCCGAAAGGGATGTATGAAGAGGATAATGACTGCGGACGAGGCGAAAGAGGTATACAGTGACTGTAGCGTTGGGCGCTCCGTTGTATCTGACCACTCTGCAAGGGTGAAGTTAAAAAAATCTAACTTAAGGAAGCCGCTCGTGGAGCAGAGGAACAGCTTCTGACTGTGAGCGCGATCGATTATGGGTTAAATTCTTTCACTTCCACACTCAGATGAGACAAAGTGCGGCGTTGATTTCTGCCACTCAACACGCAATGTCTTGACGGCGGCAAGCGACGTATAGCAGAGTATCTTGACACTAGGTACTTTCTATCTACCCTGCTATGCAGGATGAAAGTATGAAACTAAATATATATTTTCATTTAGTTCATAGACAACGCTCTCAGCCCTCAAGTCTTTCATAATATAGAGATACAGATTTAAAAAATACACGTTTAAAATTGAATTCAGGACCTACTGTTAGTCTACTGTTAGTTACCACTCAACTGAGCCGAAATGGCGTCATTACATACAAAATACACATACATCATATAAATTGAACCAAAACCTAATTGATAGTTAGTCGAACGGCAAATACGTAGTGCATCTTATTTGCACAGTTCGTTAAGCCAGACTAGTATGTACAGTTTAATCATCTGCTAATAGTATGCGAATTTCTAATGCGAAATTATGGGTGTTAGTGCGATATGCATGACGTGAACGTTTTCATCCCTTTCAGCGTTTGATTTATTACCTGTGTACACTTCTTTATAGTGATTTGAGTGGTCTTTAGCTAGTTTTGAAAAATCAAGATAGGATACAGTTTTAATTAAATAATCCTATAAAACAGGATGGCTAGTGACCACCTAGTGTCAAAACACTCCGTTGACCGCTCTCCGCTAAAAATCAAGAAATTGCGTGTTGAACGTGCGAATGCAACGCAGCGCTTTGTCCTTAAAAGAAGAAAAAATAATATGATAATTCGCCTTTATAAGTAAATAAATTATAAATATACTATACTAATGTAAAAGAATGTGGAAATAAACGCTGATTAATGCGCACTCGGTATCTAATTTGGATATCTATAATGGATTTCTCGCTAGCTCCCCAGCAGAACTGCCTTCACACTGACTATGGTAGCTTGTAGAACTGACAATACTGACAGTCTTCTGTGAATTATAAAATATTTGAATAAAATTTGCTTATTTGAATAAATACTGCTTTGATTTTGACTTTAATATTATGTATATTTTACATGTTAATTTAGTATATTAGTAGGTACCTCGAACTGTTATATATCTTGCCGTGGATCTAGATTCGATTCTCACTCAGGTCATATTTATATTTGAAAATAGTACGGAGAGTGAATCTTTTGATATATGCGAAAAGAAGATTATGCTTTTCCTATATGACGCAAAGTTTCTCAAGTACAAAAAAATACTACGTAATTAAATTGATGTTTAATACTAGGTTAAGAAAACCTATAGAAACTATTTTCTTGAAAATTACGTAAAAATAAATTAAATTTTAATTCAAAATTCAATATACGTTAGAGTCATAAAGCTGCGATATACTTATACCAATTAAATCTCTTTGTTCTTAACCCAACTGTATAAGATCCAAATTCGATCATTTTAACAGTAGGTAAAAATTTCCTAGAACTCATTTGCAATTGAAAGTGCCAACCAAGTTTACGATTCAGTATCGTAATCGATTGCAAACGTGATATTTGTACTGAATGAGACTTACCGGTTTATAAATTTAACGCGCACTAATAATTTTTCATGGCAGTAATAAAAATAGTGAAAACGTAGCTTCACGCTTACTCTCGTAAAGTACAGTAGCAATAACTTAAAGTTAAGACACTCCGTTATGTACTTTTCACCCAAAATCTTGGGAAAGACTTGGGCATTGTGCACGACACGAGAGGAGAAATGTATGTATATATATATATATATATATATATATATATATATATATATATATATATATATAAAGGTAATTCTTGGGTCAGTATCTTAAATTGAATGTTGAACATTTTTATATATTTTGTGTGACTTATATGATCCACCTTCGAATCCAAAGGTCGGATATATCCTTCGCGCCCCAATATATTTTTCCATTTCAAGAAATATAAAGAGAGTCCACTCCGTTGAATTCCCCTTCACCAACTCACTCAGCGCCAGTCACTTCTAACATAGGAGTCAAAGTGGGTGATCTGACAAATAGCTTAGATTCAGTGCTAATTCATTGTTACATCAGAATGCAAGGCGTTGGTCACCATTCTGAAAGACAAGTAATGATCTAAACTCTAAAAAAAGCTATAAAATATATTTACTTATTCGAATAAGTACAAAAAAATGATATTTTGAGTGCTAATTGACTATTTCACTGTAGGTAGTGATATTATTTTTTGGTAGAAGGATATTCCTTTTAATTTATTAAAAAGAAGAGAGAAATGTTGGCGATTTAAGTTAAATGCTCAAGAGTAATGGAACACACAACAAATCGTGTTGAGGCCGGTCGTGGCGCAGTGGAACAGCGTCTCACTGGAAATGCGATCGGTTGTGGGTTGATCCCCACTCGGGGGTGTGATTAGGTTTAAATTATTTTCACTTTCTCGCTCTGGTAAAGATTAAGTGCGGCGTTGAGTTCCGCCACTCAACAAGCAATGTCTCAAATTTAGTGGAAAGCGAAGTACGGAGTGTCTTGACACTAGGTTATTTAATATATACGGGATAAAAACGTGAAGCTAAAAAAAACAACAAATCCTGTTTGCAGTTAGGCGCTCTGTGCTCAGTTCTACAGCGTCACGATGGCGTTTCGACAGGTGAAATCATATGTGAACATTTTAAATCGCATGTGAACACGTGAAGTCACATGTGGACCATGATATCCTATGTGGATATATCAAATGGTGTCATATGTAGATGAATGAAATCAGATGATATTAGTTCATATGTGGACCAGTAACATCACACATAAACTATGATGCCTTGTGTGGATGAATGAAATCACATGTGGACCATAATGTTATATGTGGTTGGGTGAAATCACATACAGACCATAGTGTCATGTGTGGATGGGTGAAATCACATGTGTAACATGACGTCATGCGTGAATGGGTGAAATCATATGTGGACAATGGTGTCAGATGTTGACGAGTAAAAACACATGTGAACCAAAATTTCATATAGATTGATTAAAATCACATATGGACCATGAAGTCATCATCTGTGGATGAGTGAAGTCACATGTAGACCATAATGTCATGTATGGATGAGTGAAATCACATGTAGGTCATGGTGTCACATCAAACATTTATAATCTCATTCTACCGGCTCTCGCAAGTTTATGTGAAGTCTTAGTCTTTGTGCTTAAGTAAAAATATGCTTTAAGATAAGGCTGATTTAAGGAGATATAACCGCTATTACGGCAATATATTAAGAGTATTTGTATATCTTAGAAACGAGTACCACTCTCACGGTGTTTGGTCGGATGTAGATGATTTTGTCTAATTTTCTTGCGCCAGAAAATAAAAGTTACAACTTGGTATATAGAGAAACTTTACGAAAGTAACAAATTTTTTTTGAGTGTGACATATGCCTACCTATAACTTAAAATTTTCTATTTATATAGATATGACATGTGTTTGAATGCCATAATATTTTATGTCTTCACTATCGCGCGGACGTAATCGCCGGCGATAGCTAGTATAGCATGTTTTAAGTATATTTTAAGTGGCCATGATTTTAAATGCCTTGCAGAAGTAGCCCAAGCAAAGTCATAAAGAATTATAGTCGAAACGTGTCTGAACACGATGGTTACGAGTTCAAATATGACTGAAAATATTTTATTTTACATTTGTAATATTAAATAGAGTCAATGATATCAGAAACACATCTGTCTCTTGGTTTTAGATACTTTAGGTAGAGAAAATTAAAAAAACTTCTTCGTACAAAACTAGTAAAAATATTTTTTTTTGTTTTTTAGCTTCATGCTTTTATCCCAAGATATTTATTGAAGCCGGTCGTGGCGTAGATAGCGACTGACTGTAAACGCGATCGGTTGTAGGTTCGATTTCCACTCGGGGGAAAATCACTCCCCCATATTTAAATTATTTTCACTTCCTCGTTTGGGTAGAACAAAGTGCGGCGTTGAGTTCTACCACTCAACACGCAATGTGTCAAATCGGCGGAAATCGAAGTACGAAGTGTCTTGACACTAGGTACTTTCTGTCTATCCGGTTTTGCGGGATAAAAGCGTGAAGCTAAGAACAGAAGTTATTATATAACTCAGATCGAAATTGGCTAAAGGCACATTTAAACCTTAATCTTAGTCTAATTATAACCAGACTAGATAAGTACTAAATTTGAGGACGGTAGTTTTCTACGTAATTTCGTATTGAGTAGCGTAACTCCATACTATACTTTAATGTACTGAAACGAGGAAAAAATAAATTTTTATATTGTAAAAAAAATTAAAAACATTTTATATACGACAATATCATTTATATATAAAATATAAAAACAAATAAAAATAATTTATATATATAAGATTTCCCAAGCAGTGATTAGAGCCTACGCACTAAGTATAGAGCCGAATGTAGTCGACTGCGCCATAATGACCTTTCCATATACAAAACGAACCCTTTTTGAACCCTTTAAACCCTTTACCGACCAGACACAACTACACAACGTTATCAGTTAATTAAAATTAAGTTAATTAATAACATAATTAACTCCAGCTACATGAAAAACATTATTATCATTCACAAAAATTATATACACATTTTAACAAAAAGGGAAATATCAAAAATTTAATTTTACCAAAACATAATCAAAATATCCGGTGTACAAGATGCTATCTCACACGGCTGGCTCCAGTCCGAATTTTAATAAACTAGAGTGCCGCTTACAGGAAGCTCAAAATTATGTAATAGCTTCATTTAGTTATAAAATTAATGATACGATCTTTGTAGTTTCAATTCTCTGCTAGAAAAAAAATTATTATATTATCGGAACATACTAACGGCGGCGTTATGTTACGCCCCACTGAATCTTTTATAATTTTAATATTTTGAAATCGATTTTACTAACAGTTCAAATTAAATTAGATTAGCGTTTTTTATAATGTTATATTACTTACTATACGTTCTACAACATCTAGTAATAATAATAGATTTCATTCATGTCAATTGTAGTGGGTTTAAATCAACTAAGCAATCAATGCCTCTGAACAAACGGACAACAAAGAACGGAGTAATTTACTATTTTATATATATATATATATATATATCACATGTTATGTTCCTGTATAAATGTTAATAATCTAGAGTGCTCTTTATAGGAAGGAAGCTTAGATAATGTAAGTGCTTTATTTAGTTCTAAAAATCCTAAAAGCTCAAAATGATTGAAGATTTAATTTAGACTCAATGCAATTTTATAAGGAAACCAGGATAAATGAAAATCTGATATGTTTTTTTCAAACGGGCTTTTAAATACGATCTACAAGCTTTTGTCGTCGCTTTTGTTTCATAAAGATGTATGATGTTTTCTTTTCAATATTTTTTATTAAAATATAAACGAAATTAATAATTTATTAAGTAATATTTTTTTTAAATCATATTTCACACTTACGAGTAGAAAACATTTTTGAAAAACGTATAAAAATTTGAAAGCTACGGGATTCGAACCCGCGCCTCTTGTGAACTTAAACGTTAGGACGGTTGCCAAGAGACATTTTCACATAATCATCAGGTTTTCTTATTCATCATGCATCACCATGCAGGACTAACAGAGAGGAGCTAGTGTCAAGACATTCCTTTGACCGCTTTCTTGTGACATTGGGCTAAGTGGCGGAGCTTAACGACACGTTTCATGTTGTCAGAACAAAGAATGTATTGTAACGGTATATACTTACATACATATTGGAATAAAATATGTCTATAAAAAGCACTAATACACAATATTATATAATAATAGACTATAATAAAATCATTATATATTTAATATAATATGTAATGAACAGATTGCGTTCGTGTAATAAAAGAAGTGGCAGTTGTACATGTAAAAGGGTGGCCGAGCTCGCTTTATCGTGCAGCGATGTCGTTCGTCGTCGGGCCGAGTCGTCTTTCATAAAGATTTTTGACTTAATGTTTAAAGAGATTTCAGGTTACTCCGTCCTGAATGTCAGAACAGTTGCGTGACACATAGGAGGGAGGCAGCATTCGGCGGTCAAGTCAACCTCCTTATGTACTAAAGTACTAACATATATTATGAACAGAAAGACTCGTACCGCATATAAAATAAATATAATATTTGGATTTATGGCGCATATTGGCACGATCTTTTATAAATAAGATTTTAATATATATTGATTCTAATAGATATAACTTGCGACTCTCGACCGTCGGGGTTCGGTGAGCATTATAGCTTAACTATATAATTATAGATAACTGATGCTGGTGGGGCGACCTAATGTTGCTTAGCATCACTGAATTTTCTTGGCTCAGGTGAACTGCTATAGTGACATTGGTTAAGTTATCGCGTCTCGTGCTGATTCGTGTTACGTGAGCGATGTTTGTATGGTGTCAGACGATAATAGGTTAACCTTGCGACACGCGACCATCGGGGTTCAGTGAGCATTATAGCTTACTGAAAACTGATGTCGGTTGGGCAACCCAATATTAATCGGCATCTCTGAGGCTAAAGTTCTTGGCTTAAGTGAACTGCTATGGCGATTTTGGATGATATTATCTTGACTGCTGCTGTTTTGCGTTGCGTCAGCGATATTTGCACGATGTCGAACGTTGATATAACTTATGGTACGCGACTCTCAAGGTTCGGTGAGCTTTATAGCTTACTGATAAGTGATGTCGGTTACGCGATTTGTATCTTCTCTAACGTTGTCTTACGTTGCGCATGCGATACTTGTACGGTGTCGGGAATAATGGTTATGTGAGTTTCGAGGTATGTTTTAGTGGCAACCTCGCGATTAGTACTATTATGTCACGGAATACTGTAATACGTAATGGTGTTCAACTGTTTATCTAGCACCTTGTTTGGTCATAGAACGCATAATGAGACACACGACTGTCAGTGTATGTGCTGTGCGTGAATATAACACAATCAGCCGCCTAGCGATTATGCGTCTGAATTGATATGTGAACCGGAAAAGAATATTGGTCTGGCAGGCCAATCGACGTGTCATCAGTCATTGGTCTCACAAACCAATCTACGGTTTATATTGGTCACACAAACCAATCCGCGACTTACCTTACGTCTTATACACTTAGATCTCACTAACTATCGTAATAGATAACTAATAATTGATCGTCTCCAAAGGTTGTAAGTTTCATATACGTTAACTGGTTTAGAATCACAGTCGGTCGGAATTCAGGGCTAGTGATGGGGTGGGGCCGCTTTGGCTATCTTTTCTCTTACTATGATTACCTCCATTATATGTGGGAGAAAGATAAGACGCACCTTCGATTTTTCCTCGGACGAGCTGTGGATGATCTCAATGGAAAGCTAATGAATGATATTACAAAAATTAAAAATCCTATCTGATGACAAATAAAATAAATACAATAATAATAATAAGTCGATACTATTTGATGGCAAATATGAAATGAAGGAGATTACCTTCTGAAGGCTAATTATATAAATTTAATATATTGCAATTGAAATTTCTTAACACTGTTACCTCTGAACCTCTCAAAAATCTTTAGTTACATACGAATACAACAATATATGGGTCCTTTTCACGTGATATATCACAAGTTAAGGCATGATTTGATAAATGTAGTATTTATATATAATTAATGGGAGGCAAAAAAACATTACAGTATTTATAATAGAAAGATATATGACTATATAATAATAAAATAGTTCTTATTACACCTGTTATTAGATTGTAGGAATGTTTATTTATATGGAACTTTGTTTGCAAAACAAAACCGTGCATATATGTGCTTTCCTTTTAGAACGGTGTTTTTCGAGATTATCACGCTTTTAATGGAAGCATTAGCACTTGGATTATACTTGCACAAGTTTTTAGAGTTTCGTTAAGAATTGTTAATTTAAACAAAACAAAATGACTTTTTTATTGCAGATTCACGCTTTTTCGTACATAGCTGAGTAGTCAGCCTGCTGTCACGAATTGAAACGCGTAACTCAACACCCGCGGTGTTGAGTTACGCGTTTCAATTCGTGTCTTACCAACTGAAATTGAATCCACAACCAACGTGTATACCTAGACGCTGCACTATGATGAAAACAACATTAAGGTAACATGTATTCAAGAAGAATACAGGTGAATTATAGAGGCCTCAAAGGTTACGTAATTAAAACTTCTACGCCTGTGGGGAGAACCTTAATTATAAGTTAAAAGCATTCATAATATAGTATGTAGCGAGTGTTAGATCCAGACGTACAGGTGATAAATAATAATAATAATAATAATAATACTTCGAATGTAGAACAGGTAAGAATATTTTACATGTAAGTTGAGTTCTGCCACTCTACAATGATCGTCTCTCGAATTTGGGCGGAAAATGGAGGACTGAATAAAAGCGTGAAGCTAAAAAAAACATAGAAAAATATTGTGTTACATGTTTTGTGAATTATAATAAATAATTATAACAACAACTGTAATATAAAAGATGTATTTTATTATTAGAAGTTAAAAGAACGTAATAAAAATACACTGAATTAAATATTTAAATCAAATATCAGTATTTATAACCTCTTTCAATTTACAACTTATTTAAAATAAAAAATAAACAAACAAATATATACAGAACATATAACTATAAAACTATAATAATACAGAGTCTATATAGGTTCACAGAACCTATATAGTTATAAATCTAGATTTAGGTTATATTGAATGAATATGAATAGGTTTAGACTTCAGACATGCATGTTGTTCTAGACCAACAATAGGCTAAACTCGTATACGACGCCCGTGGCGACGACGCGCCATAAATTAGAATGGTCAAGTGACATCGGAGCCAGGGGTTGCAAGCATTTCCGCTTCAAATATATTTCATTATTGTGAAAATGTATATAAAATATATATAATATAATATTGAGGACATTGTGGAGCAGTGGAACAGTGTGCGACTGCAAGCGCGATTGGTTATGGGTTCAATTCTCACTCAGATTAATGATTATATTTAACATTTATCGATTACCGGTGGACAGTAGTCAATTGTTTTGACACTAGGTTGTCTCTGCCTATTCTTTCATACCGAATAAATCTTTTTTTAAATTTAATTTTTCCTTTTATAACAAAGTATTATAATTTTATAAGAACTTTGGCTTGAAATTTTTTCAAGTTGAAATATTATCATATGGTTAGAAATAAACTGATTGATATAACAACAGGAAATTTTTCAATACTGTTTCTGTCATACTTATTAGGCATATATGGAAAATATAATTAGAAACCCAATACTTACCAAAATGCATTAGATACTAAATCAACTGAATAAATACTTTAGCCCTTGACGCAATTTTTTGTATAAAATGTCATCCACGTTGTCACTGACAACGCGTATTTTAAACGTCAATCAGGTATTATAGATATAAATATATATTAAATTTTAGTTAAAATATATGTACAATATAATACAGATAATAAAATAATTAAATTTAAAAATAAAAGATTTAACACAAATTATGACGATAAGCACTTTACTTGGCAAGCAAACTCAGGTAATTCAAGTAGTGACACACTCACTTCAAATGTAAACAGTTATAAATAATAATTAGAACGTAACTCAATTAATTAGGGAACCCCGGGGAAGGAGTAGGGTTGATCGTCCCTGAGCCAGACACAGGCCCCTAGCTGTTGTATCATGCAAGTCGATTCTATTAGCATGCATTGTATTGTATACGCAAATAAGAGGGTGGATTAAAATATTTTTAGAATTATTATAGAAAATATAAGAATTTTCTTTTAACAGAAAATATTGTAAACGGATTAATCACGTATTTTTTGGTATTCAAAATGTAAACTGACAGACAAAGAGTCCACTTGTGATCACTGTAAAGTGTTCAAAACGTCGGATTTTCAAAAATATATTTTTGAATACCAAAATTCAATTGGTTGTCAAAATTTAATTGGTTTCATTTAAAATGTGTAAAAATCTTATTGTAAAAATTTTCTTGTCTTTTTTATATATCGTCCATCGTGGCATAGTGGGATAACCTTTGTTTTAACAACATTATTATGAGTTCAATTTTCCGTCGTGGGAATGATTATATTTAATTTAATTTCAATTCTATACATCGTTGCGTTGCCTCTACGTGTAAATTCTTATAAACATACTTGTATTTCTCTATGAAGATTGTTATAAATAAACAACAAAGCCAACTTTAATCTTAAGAATATGAGTCTTTTTTTAGCTTCACGCTTCACGCATAATAGGTTAGACAAAAAGTACATAGTGTTAAGACGCTCCGTAGTTCGTACTTCGCTTTTCAACATTCTGTGTTGTGTGGTGGAACTCAACGTCGTACTGTTACCAGAGCGAGGAAGTGTAAATAATTTTAAGTATGTATAATCAGTCCCCCGAGTCGATCCCACAACTGGTCGTATTTACAGTCAGGTACAAACCCACTGCGCCACGAGCGGCCTCAATAGAAAGTGTTATTTATTAAATATTTGAATACTTTGGAAAACATAACTCATATATATTTACTAAACGCAGCGGGACTCAAACCCCTGTCACTAAGAAACTCGTCCAAGCGCTCTAGCTTCTGAAACCATACGGTATTATCAAGCTACGTCGAAATTCTTATACACTTGTAGCCTGTAGGGTAAAATACATAAAGGCGTAATTTTTCGATATTTCCTCTACAGACATGTTTATTACGTGTTTTTTTATAATTTCACTCTTTTTTTACCGCATAGCTGGGTTAGCTGCCCCCTCGAGGGATTGGTTATATTTAAATTATTTAATTTCTCGCTCTGATAAGGCAAAACGCGGCGTTGAGTTCCGCCACTCAATACACAATGTTTCAAAATCGATGAAGTGTAATGACACTAGGTACTTCCTGTATACATGTTCTCGATTTTAACAAACAAAGCCTTCCTCTATACATTTAAAGAATGTTAACTTAAATCGAGAGCTATATGCGTCACCCATTTGCAACTGCAGGAAGCCAAATCCATGTCATATTTGATGACATAAGAACCAAATTGCGGGCTCACTCGTCACACAAAGCAAGCTATTATCCGTTTTAAAATACCACTGCTACTTGAATAACTTACGACTTGCTACTATTCCTTACTCAAATATATATTAGTAAACCTTATTTTCGTATATTAAACATTATTGGCGTAAGAGAACATTGGTGTTGTGAAATCGATTTGGACAAATTTGAAATTAAAAAATATATATATTTTTCCGTTATGTATGACAAAGCGCAGCGTTGAGTTCGCCTATCAACTTGTTAAGTCTAGATTTCAAGCGGAAAGCAGTCAACGTAGTGTCTTGACACTAGGTTGTCTCTGATTACCCTGTTATGTGGGATAAAGCGTAAAGCTGTTAAACCCACCAATGTATTATTGTGACGGTAAACTTATATTTATAATCTTTTTTTAAAAATGTACAAAGATTGTAATGGGTTAGATTCGAACCTGCGTCTCTTGGAAATCGTCCAAACGCTTTGAACGCATGGCTTAGCTTAAATGATAGACAATATGAAATCGTCAGAAAAACATCACAGATGACGTCTAAATATGAAGGAAAAATAATAAGATTATTATTGTTTTCCCAATACTTAATTATATTTCAGTCAATTGTTAGTTGATACAAAAAATAATTATACCAAACTACCGCCGTCTGTTTCTTAATCACCTCACAAACTGCCTTGATTTCTGCAGATTATACTGAATCTAATCGTCTCAAATATATCTCTTCTGTAAATATTAACACAAATTTTTAAACATACAAAAATTTTCTCATGTCCATAGTCATCGTATACGCAGTACGTGGATACGAAATGGTACAAATGGGTTAGGGTAACACCGTACTGCAATTATGCAATACATTTCGCTATATGGGCACCCTTTTTGAAGCACTCGCGTTGCTTACGTAGCAGCCTCACTCCTTCGTTAGTGGGAATGGAAGGTTCATTTTTTTTAGCTTCACGCTTTTTATCCCGCATAGCAGGGTAGACAGAAGGTACCTAGTACGGAGTGTCAAGACACTCCGTACTTCGCTTCCGACCGAAATCGAAACATTACAATTTAATGTAGTTAAGCTTACAAGACTTATAGAGTTCCGGATTTATAATATATGAACGTCTTATTAGAATATTAACTATTTATTGCAGATATAATAAACCATAGTGGCTGTAATGAAATGTACGTGATAGTTGTCAATTCGAAATCCACTTAGGGATAATAGTGAAGTTCTCTGATAAAAAGCGGAGATTGGAAGCTAAACTAAACCACACACATATATATATATATATATATATATATATATATATATATATATAAACGCAATAATGAGTTTAATTTCTACTAATAAATAATTATATTTATTTTTTTGATAATTCTTGGCTCTAGCTAAAACAGAGTGCGGTGTTAATTTTGCTTCTCACTAAGTAATGTCTCAATTTCGAGCGGCAAGCAATTAACGTCAGCGTTTTGACATTATGTTGTCTTTGACCATCCTATGCGGGATGTTGCGTGAGGTTAAAAAAATTAGCTACCTATTTTATACTAATCTATCGTACACCACCTACAACTATATAACAAACATCGTAGAAAAAAAGTACATACTCTTTCATAGGGTATTAATGTTCATATTAAGATTATTTATTTATAAAACGTTTCCATGGACGTGAAATATTTAAAAAAAAAACATGAAAAATATTAATAAAAAAAAACAAATAATAACTTTTTTCAAAAAAAAATAACGAACGACAGAAAAAACCCCCAAAAACACATATAAACTAACAAAAAACAACACCTAATACAATTTTCTTTATTCCAAAAACAATTCGCTGCATCAAAATCTGCCTCTATACGGCGCATATTTGATTTTTGTTAAAAGCCTCCACTAAAAGCTGGGTTTCGGTCGCCACAAAGGCTGTTTAGTCTGAAACGTTGGTCAAAATTGTTCACAATTTTATTAATACGTCTTAAAGTAATGCACTTTGCGAACGCTCGGCTAATACCAGCACTTAAAATCTCCTAAAGCGCTTCCAGTATAAAGAAGCAAGTTTAATAGCACCAAAGTGTAGATTAAATAGTTGATATATGTGTAGTTAGAAAACATTTTTTGAAAAAACGTATAAAAATTTGAACGCAGCGGGATTCGAACCCGCGCCTCTTGGATACCGTCCAATTGGATACGGTATCCAAGAGGCGCGGGTTCGAATCCCGCTGCGTTCAAATTTTTATACGTTTTTTCAAAAAATGTTTTCTAATCCTAAGTGTGGAATAACACTTTAAAAATAGTAAATATATGTGTAGTTACTTAAAATTTATTAATTTTTTTTTTAGCTTCACGCTTATTCCCACATAGCAGGGTAGACAGAAAGTACCTAGTGTCAAGGCACTCCGTACTCCGCTTTCCACCGAATTCGAGACATTGCGTGTTGAGTGGTGGAACTCAACGCCGCACTTTGTCCTTTACCAGAGCGAGGAAGTGTAATAATTTAAATACACGAGTGATTACTCGTGGGGATCGAACCCACAACCAATCGCGTTTATATTCAGACGCTGTCCCACTGAGCCACAACTGGCCTTATTAAATTTGACATGTTTATGTATTTAAATATTGTGTATATTTATATAGAAATATGTTGAATACAATAAATTTTGGGTTTTAATAAAGGATTTGAGTGTTTGTATTGCATAGTGAAATATATGGAAAATTATTTTTTTATTTCACTAACCAATGGAATTTATGTTAGCTTGATTGTAAATTATATAATTTTAATGGGTAAATTTATTTTTACTATGACCAAAATATATATGTTTAAACATATACGTCTTCATACCTTCCGTTAAGTATCCTTCCGGTATTCAGGAGAAACATATATATACAGTGTTTTCACCAAATGTCAAAATCGTAACTCTATGTAATATAGAATGACAGAACTCCACGCTGTGCTTAGCCTTGCCAGAGATGGTAATGAAAGTGACTTTTGTATATTTTTTGGTCACATTATCTAAGATAATTTTTAAATTATATTCTTAAGTTAAACAAAAGAAAAGGGAACAAAAAAGAAATAATCAACAGTATAAAAAATAATTTAATTGTATGTATTGGATTTACGTTTTAAGTTTTATACAAATTTTATATATTTTATAAATTTTGTGATTTTTTAAAATATATTAAAAATGTTATTATCCCGAACCCACACCTTCTGAAAACCGCCCAAATAATCTGACCACTGAGCTATGCGTTATAAAAAAACAAGTTACTTCAAAATTAAAAAAAAAAATGTTACAATTTATTTATTTTTCAATAATTTTTAAAGGATTGTTACAAATTATATATTTATTGAGGCCGGTTGTGGCACAGTGTGACAGCGTCTGATTGTAAACGCGTTCGGTTTTGGGTTAAATTTCCACTCGGTGGAGTGATTATATTTAAATTATTTTCACTTTCTCGTTCTGGTAAAACAAAGTGTGGCGTTGAGCTCCACCATTCAACACGTAATGGGTCGATTTCGGTGGGAAGCGAAGTATGGAGTGTCTTGACACTAGTGACACACTTGACACGGTGGAGTGATTATATTTAAATTATTTTCACTTTCTCGTTCTGGTAAAACAAAGTGTGGCGTTGAGCTCCACCATTCAACACATAATGGGTCGATTTCGGTGGGAAGCGAAGTATGGAGTGTCTTGACACTAGTGACACACTTGACACGGTGGAGTGATTATATTTAAATTATTTTCACTTTCTCGTTCTGGTAAAACAAAGTGTGGCGTTGAGTTCCACCACTCAACACGCAATCCGGTGGAAAGTGAAGTACGAAGTATCACACTAGGTACTTTCTGTCTACCCTGCTATGGGGACAACAGCGTAAAATTTAAAAAAAATATAACAAAGTTTTTAAGTTCACACTTCGCTTAATGTAGAATACGTCAAAAGAATTTTGTTACACAACTCCCTGGCTCTATCTCGTTATTCGATATAATATTATATCTAGAAATATTACAGAGTGATATGATACTTGAGTATTTGTAAATACCCAACTAATCGAAAAAAACATCCTCAACTGATTTTAATATAAAATAAATCAAGCAAATAAAAATATTGACTTGTTAAAAATCAACAAACAATTCGCTATCTCCTAAATTAGAACCCAGTTGGTACTTCAGCCACAAACCATACTTTAATACCAGGATTATCGTGAGCCGGATGAAACCGGGGAATCCTTAAGATTGCTAGCATCAAAAAGCACTGCAAAAAACTTTAAGCTTTAAACGAATGACTTATAAATATATATAGTATTGCAATAACTTAGTGATTATTTACTCTGTTTACTACTTAGTTTATTAAAGGGAAAAATAATATAATTTAAAATAAATGTATAAAAAGAAACATTTTTTTTTCATATTGTATTTTAAAAGTATGGAGCTTATGTCAACAATGCGCCATTTTGTTTCGGCGACAATTATTGGCTAATAATTTAAAGTTTTTTTTTTAATTTTACAGTTTATCATAGCAGGGTAGTCAGAGACAACCTAGTGTCGAGACACTTTGTTTAATTCTTTCCACTTCGTTTAATTCTTTCGAAATCGAGACATTGTGCGTTGTCCAAAGCCTAGTATCGATATTGATTATATATAATTTCATTACCATGAAGACGTAAATTGTACATCCAATTGGAACTCTACTAACACGTATTCATATAAGTTAAATAAGTTTGTAAATATCGAAATGAAATCGAATATTATATAATTACTATTGCGGGATAAAAAATCTCTTTATTAGCAGTTTATCCTGGCACAGTACACACAAGGCTTCTTAAAGCGTCTAGTGGAAAGGGAGAGTTTCTGCTGGATTTTAGTGAGTCATTCACCGGATATATATATATATATATATATATATATATATATATATATATATATATAAACAATAAAATACCTAGTGAACTACATAAAACCTAACAAAAAAATACAACACAACTATCCTTTCTAAGAATTGAATTCCACTTGACACAAGGAAATAAATAAGAAATCCGCTTCTGAAGACTGCGGACTTCATTTTCTGTAGCGAACTGAATTAATGAGGGGTACTTCTCGCCAGCGGCTAGGCTTAATAAATACGTAATGAGAAACGCCCAAAAACACCTGCCTAGACCACTTTACCACATTCTTTGATAATTTACACTATATACAAGCTCTCAGATTATGATTCCAGCTTTCCTCGAGCGGTATTTTTATACCAATATTAATATTGTAAACAGCTGAAAATGTCTTAGTTGTATATAAGTACTTTTTTTTAAAAGTACATTTTGAAGTTTTTGATTTGACATATTATAGATGACTAGAATTATATATATTACAGATTTCTTTAGTATATTCATGAAAATTCTAGCTAAAAAAGATAAAATAGAAGAACAGACAGATTGTTTACCAAATTTACTATATATATATATATATATATATATATATATATATATATATATATTACTCAATTTGCGTCAACGCTGCATTTTGTCGCACCAGAGTAGTACGGTCACCAGAGTGGTACAATTAGATTACATAAAAACAGCTGCTTCACGCTTTCTCCCATATAGACTCAGTCTGTCACCCAACAGACGGCCTAGTGTCAAGACACTCCGCTTTCCGTTCGTTATCCAGACATTACATTATACAAAAAGATTAGATAGATCGATTTTATAGTATAACTGTATAAGATATGAGGCCTGGCCCGCCTCAAGCACTTAGCAAACAAGGACGGCCTCGCCCCGATGAATGAACTTTTTCATCCCGCCTCAATGTTACCACTCGAATTACTTTTTTCGCTGGAGGCAAGTGAAATCCACCCCTGAAGGTTTTAATGCGTTTTTTTTTTATGGAAACTGTGCAAAGTTAATGTTTGATAGTTCTTTCATTGTTGTTTGCTTAATGTGCAATGAGGCCAACGTGGTTCAGTGGAACACCGTCTGACTGGATTTCGGGTTCGATTTTCACGTGGGGTAATTACTATGTTTTAATTATTTTCGTTTGTTATGATAAAGTAAAGGATTGTAGTTTATATTACAAATATTGTAATTTTTTCGTTGAATATTATACTGTAGTTACTTCCCGGTCCTCTAGGTATATAGAGAAATCCTTATATATATACATATATTGTTTAAATATCTAAATATAGACAAAATGCGGTGCTGACTTCCACCACTCAACACACAACGTCTCGAAATCGGCGGTAACCGATATACAGAGTGTCTTAACACTAGGTACTTAATGTATTATACCCTGTTATGCGGGATAAAAGCGTGAAATTAAAAAAAACACAGAGTGTAGTATTAAGACACTTATTTTTTTTATCACATGATTTTAATTATTGTATACAAATATATATACATACAAGTTTTCAAAACAACAACAAAAAGTATACAAACCACGTGTTATAATATAATACAACAAATTTTCCTCTACGAAGCATCTTCAATTTATCGCATCTTGGTAACATGTAGGTGGATCTCTTGAAATTTTTCGAGATGCTGGATTTTCTCACTGATATATGGATGGCAAAGCCTTTTGTCGGAGCTTCCCTCATTTATGCACAATGTTCCGATAAAACTGTAAAGGATATTATATGTTAAAACAAAATTACTTAATATATTTTAATATTTAGAGTTCATCGTGGCGCAGTGGGATTGGTGCTGGGTTTGATTTCCACTGGCAGGTATGATTATATTTAATATTTATTATCATTTCGGGCGAATAGCTATTAACAAAGTGTTTATACTAAGTTGGGTCTGACTAGTCTACTATGCGGGATAAAGCTTGAAGCTGTTTCTTTATATAATTTATTTTTATTTTTAGGCAAATAAACCAAGGATAGACTTTATTTAAACATTTTTTTTTTAATTTAAACTTCATTTAGCCTATTTTAAAAACTGCATTCGTATCTTTTATTGAGCATACTAGTTATGTGCCTGTGTTTATTCTTAGGGTAAAAAGAAAAATTATAAAAAAAAGTTAAAAAAAATAATTTAAACTCAGCGTAATTCGAACCTGTGCCTCTTGGATATCGTCCAAGCATTCTTATCTTTAAGCTATGCGTTATTTGCTGTTATTAAGAATTTATAGTTATCTGCATTAATTTGTTCGCTTAGTGATGCGTTAACTCTCTTAACTGTTATTTAAAATTCCAGTGTGATCTAATGATTTGATTCAATTCTATGAATATAATTTTAGTATTAGAAATTGTCATTAAGCTGTGCATATATTTTTATCAATGTCATAAAAAAAAATTTTTGATTTTTATTTTCTTTTGCTCGACGTAATTCAACGCAGCGCTGTGTATTATCAGAGCGAGAAAATTAAAATAACCAAAATAATCGAACCCACAACCGATAGTGTTTACAATCAGACACTGTCCTACTACGCCATGACCCGCTGCTTCCTTTTCTTGCTACTACTACTAAGAAATGTTAAAATTGTTCTAGAGTCCGGACACATGGGCAAATTTTGAATCAAATCAGAGGCTAGCTTTTGACTCTCAAAATATATTTCAAAACGATCGTATATAGATTGTTAAACAAATATATTTACACGCAACGTCTCGAATTTGGCGAAAAGCGGAGTACGTAGTGTTTTGACACTACGTAGTTCCTGTGTACCCTGCTATGTGGGTGGAAAAAAGATGTACCAGAATCAATAATGTACTGTAAGAAAGGGATTGCCAATATAGTGCAATGTTTCAAACGTTAGCAGCGTGTTGTTTCTCGTGTACTGAGAAAGCAGGTATGCGTGTTTTGCTCTTTGAAAATACGTGTAACATAATACAACTATATTCACTTGAATTTTATTTTGAAACACTAATGGTTGTAGATTCGACTCCCATTTTGGGGAAATTTATTTATTTATTTATGTGTTAAAGATCATCAACAGAAAATACTTTCATATAAATAAAGGCGATCATAATATGCAATTAATAGTAGATAAATAATTATAACAAAATAGATTTTACTTCTTCGCTCTTCAGCCCACCAAAAAAGAACGTAGTGTCAAGACACTCCATCCTTCTATCCTACTTTTTAATAATTATAACTGATTTCACAAAAAAAATAACTATTGATTATATTCTACTTTTTTAAAGTGTTATTCCACACTTAGGATTAAAAAGTATTTAAAAAACTCTTATATTCGGGATTCAAACCCTAAATCTTAGAAACCGTCCAAATGCGTTAACCGCTAAGCTATGCGTTCAAGGTATCGTTTATTATTCAACAGCAACTTTAAAATTTTAAACTAGAACAATATATATCACAGGGTTTTACCTGTTCTCAAGCAATTTTCGCTAAAATTACCCTCTTAGTATACAAGCGAAATTGCTTCAAAACAAACAGTGGCACTTATCATATAGATAGTATCTCTTATTCCCTGGAAACTTTGGCGTGATGAAACACTACATTTGCATACAATTGCACGTTTAGACGATTTACAGTTTTTGCTAAATAATATATATATATATATATATATATATATATATATATATATATATATATATATATATATATATATATATATATTTGACCAGAGAAATTTATTATATTAAAATTAACAATCTCTTTTTGGGGTCGATCGTGACGCAGAGGGATAGCACCTGACTCTAAATACAATCGGTTGTGCGTTCGATCTCCACTCGGGGGAGTGATTATATTTAAATTATTTTAACTTCCTCGCTCTGGTAAGAGTTGGTAAGTTGAGTTCCACTACTCACCACGCAATGTCTCGGATTCAGTGGAAAGCGAAGTACTATCACAGTCTTGACACTAGGTACTTTCTGTCTACCCGGCTATTGGAGATTAAAGCATGAAGCTAAAAAAAATGATCTCCTAACTTATTAGTGAAAATGGAGCGTTAAACGCTACGATTCTTGCACCTCGTGGCTTTAGGTGATTTTTCCTCCTAATCCTTTAAATTAATACTGTGTTTTCGAGTCAACCGAGGTCGCCTTCCCTTTCGTACGTAACCTTTCCTCCTTTAACGTGCCCAAACTACTTGAGCAATTAAGCCGTTTTTTTTCTATATAAAATGTCCCAGTTTAATTAACCCAATATAATGCATTAGAAATATATTAATTTATAATGCATACCAATAAAATAAATAAAATTGAATTGTTGTATTAGAATACACGCTTTTTATTAAAATCAATTTTTTACAATTTTTATTTGTCTGGAATTTTTATTATTATATCATCTGTCAGTATATCTTATTAGAAGTACGTATATTTTAGAATTAATATTTAAAAATAATAAAATAAAGATCCAGAAATGTCAAATTCCACGCGAACGAAGTCGCTGGTACAGCTAGTATATGTATGTATTTTTTTAGTAAATAAAATAATTAATAAACACAGTACTATGATTTTGCGAAATACTTTTGTACAACATTTACGTTGCTAAGCTCACACATATTTTATGCTCGTGTACGCATATCAGTGGAAATTATTCATTAAATCAATATATATACTTTTTACCCAATAATATTGTATATAAAATAATAAACAATCATATTTTCATACATTATAAAAACATTTGAAAGCATTTTATAATTTACCTAAGGCACAAAAACCATGTAAAATGCCATGCCATATGTCGCACGCCTGAAAATATTCTCACCTTACGATTTAAGAATTCAAATCGGAGTATTTTCAGCACGCTTCAGCTACACACTCACGTGTCGCCATTTCCGTGAGATTTCCTTATGTTTAATATAATAAGTCTTTAATTTCGTAACATTCTGAACGCCACTATTTTTATTTCAGTTTCACTATCCCGCTTAACAGGGTCTGACTGCAAACGCAATCGGTTGTGAGTTCGATTCCCACTTGTGGGCATAATTATTTTTAAATTATCTTCATTTCTCGCTCTGGTAAGACAAACGCGGCGTTACGCCACTCAACACGCAATGTCTCGGATTCGGCGGAAAGCGGAATACGGAGTGTCTTGACACTACATAGGTACTTGCTTATCCATGTCCTGGTCCTTGTCCTTGTTCTTTGCCTACCTTGCTATGTGGAATAAAAGCATGCACCTAAAAAAAAATAATAAATGCAAACATAAAAGCTCCTCTGGATTACACTTTCAGTAGATGATGTTATATATAGCTATATTTAATCAATATAATTTTTATTCCAAAATTATTTCCACAGCAAAATAGTTCATTCCATACTCACCGTACTATCAAATGAAAAAGGACTTAAATTTAATATAATTTATTTTCAATATATTTTATAATAAAGTAAATGTGATCGCATTTACGAATACATTCGATATCTATTTCCGATAAAATAGAACGCGGCGTTGTGTTCCGTCAAACGCGAAATATCTGGATCTCGAAAACTAAGAACATTACAGAGCAGTTTATCTAAATAGAAACTAGGTACTCTCTGATTACCCTGTTAAGTGAAAAAAGCGTTAATATATTACACATCCCGTTTACTATCACTGTCTCTCGCCAGTAGGACCTCAAAATAATAACTATGTAAGTATAATCTTAAACTCCTACATTATACGAAATTGTTTTAGTATTATAATTAATATTTTAATTTGTAATCATTTCATAAGCATCTACTACGTTTGTTCGTTATTCAACAAGGTTAACCCTTACACCGTGTGGAAACGACTCCCGTGGGTGTACGTATAACCCTATTAACAAAGCTAGTATCTGTTTCTTGGTTTTCTTAATATATATATATATATATATATATATATATATATATATATATATAATATCTCTTACCAGAATGTTTTGGCACTAAATTGTCTTAGACTACTCAGCTATGTGGGATAAAATAGTGGCAAAAGGTAGAATCTAAATAAATATCTAGACTATAAGCAATAAGTCACTTTAAAGTTTCATTTAAAAGTCTTAAATATTAATAAAACTTAACTTTACAAACAAACAGAAGTATTTCTTTTCATTTATATAGTGTAATATCTAGTTCAAAGTTACACGGAAGGGGCGTGAAGTTTAGTTAGTATGGCACTCCGGTGTGTAGTTTAGTAGCGTTGTTGACGGAATATTATAACAATAGTGATTTTATGTTTTGTTATACGTATGTTTATTTAATATTCCATGCTACGAGGCGCAGTGGGATAGTCTGAATGTGAACGAGGTTGGTTGTGTGTTCGATTCCCACTCGGGTGAACGATTATATCTAAAATTTGTTTATAACTTCTCAGCTCCACTAAGATAAAACGCGGCGTTGAGTTCGCCACTTAACTATTTTCTACGAGTTCTAGGACTGTAAAAGTTTCATGGCAGTTTTTTCAAATGTGAGATAATCACTATCACGGAACATTGCACAATGAGTCTACTAAGTAAAATTACATGTGGACTAATGATATATGTGGATGAGTAAAATCAAATGTGAACCATGATGTCACATGGGGACCATGACGTTATATGTGAAGGAGTAAAATGACATGTGGACCATGAGTTCATATGTAAATAAGTAAAATCATATGTGAACCATGACGTCATATGTGAAGTAGTAAAATGACATGTGGACCATGTGTGGATGAGCGAAATCACATGTGGACCATGATCTCGTATGTGAAATAGTAAAATCACATATGGACCATGATTTCATGTGTGGATGAGTGAAATCACATGTGAACCATGATGTCATATGTGAAGGAGTAAAATGACTTGTGGACCATGAGTTCATATGTCGATTAGTGAAGTCAAATGTGAAAAAGTGTCATATGTGAACGAATAAAATCACATGTGGTCCATAATGTCATATGTGAAATATTAAAATCACATGTGGACCATGATTTCATGTGTGGATGAGTGAAATCACATGTGAACCATGATGTCATATGTGAAGGAGTAAAATGACTTGTGGACCATGAGTTCATATGTCGATTAGTGAAGTCAAATGTGAAAAAGTGTCATATGTGAACGAATAAAATCACATGTGGTCCATAATGTCATATGTGAAATATTAAAATCACATGTGGACCATGATTTCATGTGGGGATGAGTGAAATCACATGTGAACCATAATGTCATATGTGAACAAGTATAATCAAATATGAACCATGATGTCACATGTGGATGAGTAAAATCACAGGTAGACAGCAATGTAACATAAAAAGGATTAAAATCACACGTGGACCATATGTAATAATATGATTCAAATTTTAATAATTTAATGTACAGATAACAATATTATGTCATGTTGGTCACAATATAAGTGGTCGGTCAGAACAGTTGTCTGTCCGATATCGATGTGTGACTATATTTAAATTATTTTCACTGGTAAGACAAAGTGCGGCGCTGAGTTCCGCCACTCAACACGCATTCTCTTTCTGCTGCGTGAAGCTAAAAAAGAAATTAAACTAAATTCGAGGAAACCAGGAACTTGAACTTGTTTTGATCTACTACTTTGAGAATTGTGCATGTAATAGAGCGGCGGAACCTGAAGATGTCGACCACGTCGTGCGTCATCAGACCGAGTCATTCGCCTTAGAGAGTTTCAGCTATCTTCTGTTTTATTATAATTATCTTCAAGGTTACAAAGATAACATATATAGAAAGAATATTATATATAAGATATAAGAGTAATTAATTTAAATATAACCGTTTCGTCGAGTGGGAATAGAATCCAGACTTAAGGCAACTTACTTGAGGACAATACCTCAAGTAAGTTGCCTTAAGTCTGGATTCTATTCCCACTCGACGAAACGGTTATATTGAAATTAATTACTCTTATATATTTACAGCGTTAAGTTTCACCTCTTATCACTCAATACTGGAGACATAAATAAAACAAAGATAAATTAATATTATAACTGTTTATTGATGAACTGAAATCGAGGGAATGATTATGATGAAAAATCCATTTCCGTTTCTCTGTTCCGGTAAGATAAAGCGAGTTGAGCTTGCCACTTAACACACAATCACTCTAATTCAGTTCAGGCAGTAAGCAACGAACAGAGTGACTTGACACTAGATCCTCTCTAACTACCACTCTGTGCGGGATAAAGCGTGAAGCTTTTCCTTTTTTTTTCTTTTCCCCTTATACTAGTAACATTTTCAAATTGACACAAGTGTCGGACAGCCGATGTCGGTATCAATCGAAGATATTGTGGCCACAGTGAGTATAAAACATTCCGTTTATATACGGGGGACGATTGGTTGTGGTGTACAGTATAAGAATAAGCGTTGAATTGCGTTTTTCTTGTGAAAAATTTTTATTTTTTTTTATTTCAAAAGCGTTTTATCACTTAGAAATATACATACTTAATTTCTTATTTTCATTCGTCGTTTGTAAATATTTATTTCTTTTAGAAATTAACATATCTGCAAAAAAACCCTGCAGCCTATTCAGTATTTAAAAAGTATTTATTCTTAATAATTATTTTTTCATATTTATGTATATACGGTATATGCCAAAATAACATTTTTTTTACAAATTTCGCCTTCTTTTTTTGTTCCAACTAATCTCTGGAACGGCTGGATCTATTTTCATTGGCATATTGCTAATCTAACTAAGAGTAAACAACTTTTATCGCGAAAGTTCAAAATAAAAATCCAGAAATATATCAAGTCACGAGGAGTAGTCATATTGTTAACAATAAATTCATTTAAATTCAAGACATTGCGTGTTGAGTGGTAGAACTCAACACCGTACTTCGTCTTACCAGAAAGTGAAAATAATTTAAGTACTAACCCGAGTCGAAATCCAACCAACAGCCGATCGCATTTACAGTCAGACTCTGTTCCACTGCGCCACGACCGGCCTCATATAAATTATCTACGAATAGAAACAAATTATTTGCCAAATTACTACATTTATCAAAAAAAACACCATTCCCATTATCTGACTGATTGCCTTAAAGGTTCCCAAAATAATACAAGAGTACAAGAAAATACCTTTACATCAAAACGTGAAGAACGAAATAAAAATGAATACTAAAATTGAATTGCAAGTAGACGAATGACATTATCTGCAACCTCAACTGAGCTAAAGAACATGCCATACTCATACAAAGAACATGCCAGACGTAAGTCTTGGAGTTACAATTTTAAACTATCAAAAGTCAAACTCTTACAAACTAAAGCAAAACCAAACAGTCGCCGGACGCGCATAACGAATGTCCAAACACTGAATATCTGATGAACAATTTGCATACGTGAACCGCTTTAAATGTCTATATCGAGAATGGAACATTATTGCCTACAACGAGGCGGCTAGGTAGATACAGACGAGGAGGTAGACGAAGGTAGGTAGGAAGTGTTTCTAGATATTATACTATTTGTAAAGGCTTTATGTTACTTAGAATATGATAATTTGAAAACTGTAGGAAAAGGTCCAAAATTAATAATTTCAATGATTATTGAAGCCATCGTAGCGCAGTGGTTTAGGTAGCATTGTAACCGCGATCGGTTGTGGGTTCGATTCCCACTCGGGGAAGTGATTATATTTAAATTATTCTCACTTCCTCGCTCTGGTAAAAGAAACTGCGGCGTTGGGTTCCACCACTCAACACGTAATATCTGGGTTTCGGTGGAATATTTACACTCGTGTCCATTGAGAATACAATATTTTCAACAGATTAATAATTAAAATAATTTAAATTATATTACTTTTAATAATCATGAAAAGACAATATCTAACACAAAATAAAACAAATTCTAGTTCAAAACGAATACTTTACACGCAGGAAAAACTATATACGAGATACTTTCACGTAGCTATAACGTAAGAAGCCGTGAACACTCATGGGCGGGATAAAAAAGTAATTTTGTTAAAAGTTTAGATAAAGTACTGTAGCTTTAGTTTATTGCTCCCTTTGAGTTAAACCGCTGTTTCCACGTACCCTTTTTGCATACTTTTCAGGGTAACTCTTGCCATTTTTTTTTGTAGGATACATAGAGAAAATATAGAGTCAAGTCATACCAATTTAAATGAATTTTAGCTATATTGGCCGTAGATTGGCGGAACATAACGCTGCATTTAGTTGTTATGAGTTGAGTGAAATATTTAAAAAGTCTTTTTTTTAATATTCTTAATTTAATAAACACTCAGTACTGCATTCTGTCTTTTGCTCGTGTGTCTTTCGCCTAAATTAGATATGGTGCGTGCTTTCGAGCGGACCTCAAAGAGGACCTTCTTACCAAGGCATTGAAATTATAATATTACTAAGTGGAAGTCGAACCCATGACCAATCATGTTATCAATCAGAGTTTGCAGCCATTTCAACGTGCAGTGGCCAACCCAAGAACTGAAATTATATAATGTAATGTAAATTATAAAATGTATTTCCTTACCTTTGGTGAAATAAGTGCAGTGTTGAATCCCGCCACTCAATAATGTCTCAAATTCGGTGGAAAACGGAGTACAGAGTATCTTGACACTAGGTACTTCCTGTCTACCTACAAAAAAAAAACAATAAACTGATATATTTGTTTACATATTAAAAAAAGTTTGAAAGTTTCTTTTTCCTCTACAACTTCTGTAAATATGCTTAATGCCTTATTCACAACATATTAACCTTTAAAGCAAAATCTTAATAAGAAATTTATTAGCATCACGCTTATCAACGCATGACAACTTTGATGAAATTTCCGTTCACTCGTAAGTGACGTTCAGTGACCGGATATTACGGAGCGGCTGACCGAATGAAATGGGTCACAGCCCACCCATTCATTCGTTCGTTCATTCATTTTGATTTTGATTCTGTAGATTGCGTAAGGCAAGATGACGCGGAAACATAGATTCTTTTTGTTATTTTTCACTCTTAAAGATGAAATTCAGTGCTTTTTAAATTAAAATCTGTTTTGTTTGTGTTTTTTTTTATTTTTAAAACGCAATTATTGCTAAGTTTCAATTTATCTGCAGACCGGTCGTGGCGCAGTGGGACAGCGTCTGACTGTAATCGCGATCGGTTGTGGGTTCGATTCCCACCTGTAGGAATGATTTTATTTAAATTATTTCGATTTCCTCACTTTGGTTCGACAAAGCGAAGCGTTGCGTTCAACGCTCAATGTATGAAATTCGGTGGAGAGTGGAATATGGAGTGTTTTGACTCTAGGTACCTTCTGTCTACTCTGCTTTGCGGAATTAAACCATGAAGGTAAAAAAAGTCTGATATAATAAAGTAATAGGTACGAATCGAATTTTCAGTTATATTTATATCTATTGTGTATATCTACGATTTTTCCAATAGATGGACTTTGAGAAATCGACAAAAATAAACTAATGATAACAAAATAACACTTTGCCATCCATGCCGATTGTGGTGCAGTGGGACAGCGTCTGTCTGTAAACGCGATTGGTACCCCGCTATGCGGCATAAAAAAACTTTAAGAATCAGACAGTAAACTATCATACGATAAAAAGAAAGAAAGGGTAAGTATAGTTGATAACGTGACGCTAATTAGTTATCAAAATTTTGTTTTAAAAATTGGCACCTTATGAATATACCATATTTATGGAGGTATATAGAATATATGAACAAAGTAATTTCTAAGCGTTTTTAAAAAAATATCTTTATCTTTAACTTCACGCTTTTATCCAGCATAGCAGGTTAGACAGGAAGTACCTATTATCAAGACTCTACGTACTCCGCCTTTTAACTGAATAATATTTTAAAAGATTAAAAGATTATATATAATTTAATTTATTTTAATGTTTAAGACATAAGGGCACAGGAAACCCATGTCCAGAGTCAATTCAAATGTCCAGTAAAAAGCTACAGACCCCAAATATTCGACATTTCAAGGAATTCAAAATGCCTGAAACAGAAAATTCAATAAATAAAACAATTTAAACGTACCCAGGTATAAAGTAACTGGATAAAGAGCAAGACTTTTGTCCGAGACGCTCCTCTAAGGTGTCAGCTGACATAAAAAATGTGAACCAATTCCACTCGCCGCAGACTACCATGAATATTTACCATTTTACAGGTTCAAAGATCAGTGGAACATCTCATTAAATGTAGATGTGGCACTGCAAGTGTTGACTTAAGTTAAAATTTGACTGTAAGCTTTTTTTTAGATTCCGTTTCATGAAAGGTAAGGCTTCTCTCTGTTCTCTGTTTTTTGCCCAATTTCGTAGTATTGGTAATTGTTTTTTTTTAATTATTTTTTTAATTTCCTTATACACAAACGCGGGTGGAAAATTAAAATACAATGTTAACAAACTAGTTACCTTTTAATACTTTACATACACACTATAGTCTAACCAAAAGTAAAATGAGAAACACTCTATTCTCTACCAAAAATATTATTTTATAACGTTTTTTTTATGTTCTTCACATATAATATAAATGTACTTATAATTAACTAAAATGTATGTTAATATATTTATTACTTTGGAGTAATTTTAATTAATATCACTCCATAATAGGCATATAATTTTTTTTTTTAATTTTATACTTTAAGGTCGTTGTTTAGTTGAAAAACTTCTGGCAGTACACGCCATAGTTGCGAGTCACACTGGGGAGAATCGTTACATTTGAATTCATATCGTATCTCTGCACTGATAAGACTAAGTGCGGCGTTGAGTACCGTCGCATAACATTAAATTAGGACAAAGAGCAGTCTAAAGAATATTTTGTGTTCATATTTTACTTGGACATTCTATTCTATTGTATATAATTTTCACTTAGTCCATGATGAAAAAACGTAACAGCACACCGACGTCGATTGCGCTTACGTTCCAACGGAGTCGTATTTCAGACGAAACGGCCGCGTTACAGATTACGTGCAATTTTCCTTTGCCGCCATTGTATATTCTAAAAAAAAGCTCAGACAATATTAAAAAACATATACATATATATTGTACGTGTATATTCTGATTCATTAGAAAGCTTTTTCTTTGTTGATTGGTGGATCTCAACGCCGCACTTTGTCTTAACCAAAGTGAGAAAGTGAATATAATTTAAATATCATTCCCCCAAGTGGGGATCAAACCCACAATCGATCGCGTTTATAGTCAGACGTTGTCCCACTGCGCCACGACCGTCCAATATACTTATTAAAGGTAAATTATTATTATAACTTTTTAATTAGGTCATCGTGGTGCAATGAGTTGTGGGTTCGATTTTAAGGGGAATGGTATTTGAATGTTATTTACCATTTATTCGCTCAAGTAAGACAAGGCGCGACGTTAAGCTCGACACGTAATGTTTCGATTTCGGGTGGAAAGCAGCCAACGGAGTGTCTTGACATTAGGTGATATTAGGTGGTTCTGACTATCCTACCATATGGAATATAGCATGAATTTTTATTAAAAAAAATTTAATACTTGTACAATTATATTCACGGTCATAATCTCCTAAGAACGAGAGCAGGAAGAGAAAAGAAGGTGTAGCATATGAGTTATCTCTTCAAATACAACGAAGTAATTAAATAAATTATTGTTCATAATAACGACTTTCTCTCTTTTACTTCAAACACTTCCTAAACTAATATTACATGCGCCTAGCAAAAACAAAAAGCAATTTCAATAATATAAATGAAAACGTTATCAGGCGTTTATTTAATCTATATATATATATATATATATATATATATATATATATATACAAACTTTGACGCAACACCTTGTTGAATGTTACTGATTATGAATGAATGAATTTAATTTAAATATCTTTAGCAGTAAAAACTGTTGGAAAATGGTAAAATACTGAGAAAAACATAAAGAAAAGTCGCGCAAATAATCAGTTATTGGTAGCATATTAAACGTAAGCTACAGGCTTTGCTCACACATTAAAGCGACTTCCAAGTATGTCACTCTATTAAAGGGATCATACGTGTGTGTATTATTTATTTTATTAATTCGATACTTTTCTATATGTAAACGCGATCGGTTGTGGGTTCGATTTCCACTTGATGAATGATTATATTTCAATTATTTTAATTTCTTGGTAAATTCTGGTAAAACAATACACGGCGTTGAGTTCCACCATTTAACACGCAATCTTGAATTTGGTGGAAATCGGAGTACGGAATGTCTTAACCATAGCATACATGTCTTCGCTGATATGCCGTCAATTTTCTATTTTAGACAGCGTCTGACTGTAAACGCGACCGGTTGTGGGTTCGATCCCCACTCGGGGGAGTGATTATATTTAAACTATTTTCACTTCCTCGCTCTGGTAAAGACAAAGTGTGGCGTTGAGTTCCACCACTCAACACGCAATGTCTCGACTTCGGTGGAAAGAGAAGTACGGAGTGTCTTGACACTAGGTACTTTCTGTCTACCCTCCTATGCGGGATAAAAGCGTGAAGAAAAAAATTTCAACTATACTACAATAAAATAAAAACAAACATACAAACATTCAAAATTTTTACGTATTATATTATATCATAGTAAATAAATGTATTTCATTTGAAAAAGCTTAAATTTTTAATAATATACATTAGCGTGGTCGAAGGGAGAGCGATGGGTTGCGGGCGGGAATGTAACCGCACGTTAGTTATACACCATACCCCCATTTGTTAGGCGGCTTTTAAATCGAGGCCACTGGATTATCTACAACGGAGTAATGAGCTTGATCTTAAGGAAGATACTCCCTCGATTTATTTTGCAGTAAAAACAAGTTTATAATGTTGGCAATTTTGAAAATTTTGTTTACTTTCAACTGCGGATTTTTTATAGTGAAATTGTTAGCGCTAAACCATGCGTTCTACATCCGGCTCTGTTTAAACTCTTATAGATTTGTTACAATTTGTTATTAGCATCTGTGTGGAGAGATAATTAAAATTTTCTGCTACTCAAAGTGTTATCCATACATAGAATCAGAAAATATATTTGAGCAACTTATAAAAGTCTGAGCACAGCGGAATTCGAACCCGCGCCTTTTGGAAATCGTCCAAGCGCCGCTAAGCCATGTGTGTTACTACCGCCTGCTTCACAATCATTATTCGTTTTTTACAATTTATCTATTCAAAAATACTATTTTAACGTCAGTGTAAAATATTATTATTTTAATTTTTTTTTTAGTTTTAGTATAAAATTTAACTAAATTTAACTCATCACAGACTAGGTCCTATGCCTTTTATTGCTTATTGCTATATATCTTTTATGTAAATGTAATCAACATAGTCGGCTACTTAGGACTAAGATTTATATTTAAGTAATAATTTGTAATTCTCCCTGTGGGGAACGGGGTAGAATACAATCCCCCTCGCTGCTGGGTAGCGTCCCGTAACAGACTGGTATCCCAGTAATTTGGTGGTAAGAGGTTAGTCCTCCGACTGGCTCGCGACCGCTATCATGGCAAAAACTATCCGCCATCCGCCGAACATCGGATTCGATGTCATGTAAACCAGCTTTCCTTATTCCCTCGTCTCCTTGCTTGCTTAGCCAAAGGCTGGCAACGCATCTGCAACTATAATTTTAGCTAGTTTTCTTTATATATATATATATATATATAAATATATATATATATATATATATATATATATATATATATATATATATATGTGTGTGTGTGTGTATATAACCTTAATCTGAGTTTAGGTGTGAAGGATTTGGCGGGAAAAGGTCACGACCGCTATTGTAAATAAAAAATTGCATGCCTCAATTTTTTTATATATTTTTTTAATTTTTTTATACCTATTTTATAAGCGCCACAAACTCTATATTAATTCATCTGTTCTATCTTTTTTAATCATATCTGTATTTATTAATTATATCTTATTTTTAAAATCTGGCACCTGCATTATTATAATTTTAGTTATATTTAAAATTTTGTTCTGAAAATTATCTTTTGTACTGTAGTTTCTTCTTTAGCCTGTTTATTGTTTCAGTTTTTGTACGTCAAGTATCAATCATTTCGTCATGTTTACAAAAGTCAACGCCTCACACCTAACAAGAACTGAATGAAAAAAATGTTTATCGTTTTTTTTTAGCTTCACGCCTGTATCCCGCATAGCAGGGTAGACAGAAAGAACCTCCTTACTACGCTATCCTTCGAACTTGAGACATTGCGTGTTGAGTGGTGGAACTTAACGCCGCTCTTTGTCATTTACCAGAGCGAGGAAGAGAAAATAATGTTTACAGTCAGACGCTGTCCCACTGCGCCACGATCGACCGGATTTTTTAATAACAATATAATAATAATAATAATAAACAAAAAACAAGAAAAGCAAGAATGACGTGAAGCAAGAATTGATATATCGTGTACATACGTTGCAATAATTGAACCTAAATTGAAATATTTTTTTTAATATATTATTAGGCGTCCTCATATATTTATTATATTAAAATTCATACCGTACATTCCTCGAACATTATTCACCATACGTACCACAGCAGAAGGGTAAGTAAAAAACACATGATTTCTCAAAGGGGTGTTTGTCAGCGGGCTTGGGACGCACGAGTCGAGTTTTTGACCGGGATACCTTCGGCGACGTGACACGAATTGCTTGATTGGGCCAAGTTGTAAGCAAAATGCTCGTTTTTATTACCTGGAAAAATGCAAATTTAAATAATAAATATCCAGAAAATCATCTTTTCTAAAATCCCTGATTGTAATTTGTTTTAAATATTTTTTCTTAACAGAAGCTAAATGTCATATAATTCTTAGTATACCTCTAAAGCTATCGTAACTCAGTGGAACAGCGTCTTATTGTAAACGTGATCGGTTGTGGATTGGATTCCCTCTCAAGGGTGTGATTATAATTAAAATATTTCACCTCCAGGCTCTGGTAAGACTGGCTCGGGTGAAAAAAAATCAACGGAGTGTCTAGACACTAAATTGTCTCTGACTACCCTGCTATACTATGTAATAAGGATGAATACATAGTACAAATTATAACAACAATTACCTTGAAAAGAAACTCTAAACATAAAAGATAATATGTGGAGAGCGGAGAACGGAAGTAGATTTTGACTTTGTAGATACTTGCAAACGTCTTTAAAGTATAATTATTGAACGATAATATATTAACCGTTATAAGTGAATATGTTAGTAAAATTGTGTTTTAAATTAACACAAAATTCATTCATTTCCCTGTGAATTTCAAATTTTCAATGTAACTTCAAGAATTATATTTATTATTAATTATTAAAAGGATAAAAATAATTGAATAAAATGAATTTGGAAATAAAAGTAGTGAAGTTTAAATTGCTTTTAAAAGTCATTTACTTGAATTTTATATATATATATATATATATATATATATATATATATATATATATATATATATATATATATTTATATGTATATATACTCATAAAAGTCATATATGAAGCCTATAACTCGCTCCAGTGCGGAGGAGTGTGTTTTTTTGCTTCGATGATTTTCAGCGAGATCTCTTGTTGATCTGAGAACGGCAAATTTTTGGCCAGTACGTGAGCAAATTTTGTAATATTTCAGTTTAGGTTTATCCCTATTCGTTACGCGTTATGTGTTAACATGGACCTTATATAACCATATAATTGTATGTACCTTGAAGAAAAATAATAATTTATATAGAGTGTAGAAAAGAAGCCCAAGTGGCACAGTTGCGCATAATGTGATATTTGGTAGGTTTGATTTTCACTCATAGAAATTGTTATATATTAAGTTTCTATTCATTTTCTAGCTTTAGTAAGATTAATCGCGGCGTTGAGTTCCGCCATTTAATTGTAAAACGGTTTTTAACAATCATTGCATTTGTGTGCTATAAATTCCCTCTACCCTATTATATGCGAGGGATGTTTTAGTATACCTTTTTTGCTTTTAATTATTTTTTTAGCTTAACGCTTTTATCCCGCTTAGCGGGGTAGACAGAAAGTAAAACATAGTGACAAACCACTCTGTACTTCGCTTTCCACCGAATGAGAGACTTTTGAGTACTTGACACTCAATGCCGCACTTTGTCTTACCAGAGCGTGGAAGTGAAAATAATTTATATATAATAATATATAAATGTAATCACACCCTTAAGGGAATCGAACCCACAACCGATCTCGTTTACAGTCAGACGCTATCCCACTGCACCACATTCTGAAATACACCGAAGACTAATCAAGTTCTCTAAAAATACTTTATTCATAGCAAGGTATTCAGCATGGAAGGCTTGAAATCGAGACATTGCGTGTTAAGTGGAAAACTTTGTATTACTTTGTATTGCTTTGCATTACCAGAGCTAAGGACCATATTTAAATATAATTATAATAGTTCACTGAGATAGTGTCTAATGGTTAGCAAGATAAGTTGAGAATTAGAGTCCCAGTCGGCAGGATAATGAAAATTATTTTTTTATAAGACAGTCAGGGAAAGAAAATACAGAACGGAGTTATTTGTTATACGGCAAAAAGTATGAGGCTACTGAGAATATTGAGTGGCGGAACTAAACAACGCGATTAACATTCATATATATATATATATATATATATATATATATATATATATATATATATATATATATATATATATTGTACCTAGAAAATACTTACAATTCAAATTTGTTACAAAATATGAACACATAAATGTCTATAATAACCGAAGCGGGATCTATAAGATTTTCGATCAAAACCACTTCACGCTTGACCGAACGGCTATTAGACTTTAGGCTTTGGCCGGCGATAGTGCCTTTTGCCCGTATACGGTTGGCCTTATTTAAATTTCTTTTTATGTATTAGATATATGAAATCAGAATGAACAGATAAACATAAGTATAGCGAATACTATACGTATATAATTTATTTATTTATGTTTTTGAACATTTGCTGTATATGTGGAAGGTAGGTTAGTGCTGAGTTGTTTTCCGCTTGTTCAGCTCGTGATATATGATTTTGAATGGTGGAACTCAACGCTGTTGTTTTTGTCTCAGTCAGGTATAACATAGTGTCAAGGCACTCCGTTCTCTTTTTTTTTAAAAAACCAGAATATGCAAATCATCAGAATGACGTTTATATCATATACAAACTGTTTTTTTTAATATGCTTCAGATTTCAATTTGAAAGTAACCTAATAGCCTTTAACTTTAACCTTTTGAGTACAAAAGGTTTCTTTTTTTAATTTTTTTATTTATTTAAATTTTGATGGCGTTTTGATAAAAACGTACTTTATATTTAAAATCCTTACTCTACATTGTAGGTTCATTACAGCGCCATCTATATATTTAAAATTGTACTATTTAAACTCTACGACACTTACATTACTTGTTTCGAGAAAATACTAAATAGTTCAGAATGTTAATAATAGATGGCGCTGTATTTAATTTTCTATTCGGATTATATTAAAATAATTTATTTTAAAACATTTTTGAAAAAACATATAAAGATTTGAATGCAGTGGTAATTGAACCCGTGCCTCTTGGACCGTCCAAGCACTCTGACCGTTACGCCATTCGTCATGCGTCTAAGAGGCGCGGGTTTGAATCCCACTGCGTTCAAATTTTTAAACGTTTTTTTCAAAAATATTTTCTAATCCTGTGTCCAGTGTGGAGTAACACTTTAAAAATAGTAAATATTATAATTTATTTTCTTGTTTACAGATTAGAATATAGCAGAGTAGGCAGAGAATTACATTTTGTAGTGTCAGTATAATTTTTTTTAGTCGCCGAGGTTTACGGAAGACTGGATTCATATTCATGGATCCTCGTGGCCTCGACTAGTGGCGTAAGTAGTTTAGTGAACAGATGGCCTACATCTACACCGAGTCCCTAATCAGGAAGATATCCTTAATAGGATTGCTTCATCCAAAAAAAAACCGTGTAAATTAATTCCCGTATCCTGTAGTGACTATCCAAGTGACCAAGTCAAGAATTGAACTTACAATCGTTACGTATATAGACAAATGTGTTCCACTATGCCACTATGGGCTTATATTATGAATTTTTTATTTAATTTAACTTTATTCAAGTTATTTTAATAATATATGGGTAACTTTACAATTGTTAGGACTAGATGCCTAGTTGAAGAGTTATTAATGCGTTGCCTTAGCAACGTGTATGTTACTTTATATAAACGTGGTAGTCTGTGTTACATTTATTTTATTAATTTAATATATTCTTATGCATTATTTTTAAAAAATATATGCTTCCTGCACCCCTTCTCTATATAACTATAACTGTGCCAAATTTCATACTCCTCAGTTCGCGTAATTTTCTAAAAAATGGGTACAAAGATTTTGCTTCATTTATTAATATATAGAAACCTCTTTTAAAAGAGGTAAATTATGTAAAAAAAATAAAATAAAAATCACAAACATATTATCGAGGCTACGAACATATTTACTGCAAATTCTATGTTTTTATATATTAGTCTGTTTTTCTGCCAATACGTATAATTAGCAAGGTGAGCGCCTTAAAAAATGGTTAGCATATGGAAATATGGAAAGAACGGTATATGATGACTACATTCCTCTAGTTTACTTTTTATATAAACTTCTATTTTCTATTTTATGCAGGGCTGGCGATATAGAATTTCTAACATCTACGGAAAATGGAAACGCGGTAAAAAAGAAGTGCAAAATAAAAAATAATAAAAATCGCGGCGTTCAGTTGCGCTACTCAACACGCTGGTACGACTTCCTTCACGAAACTGTCAACTGAGTGTCTTGAGACTAGACTAGAGTCTTTGACATACTAATACAGAAATGTATAATAATTATATATATCTTCAAAAAACAATCATATTGTATTATACCTGTTACTCAAAACCAATGTATACAAAAATGGCAACGAGCAGATAGCGCAGTCTTAATTGGTGCATTCCATCAAGAAAAAAATATTTTAAAGAAACAAAGAATTTAAAAAGGTAAAAGATATATTCGACCGTGACAGGACTCGAACCTGCAATCTTCGGATCCGAAGTCCGACGCCTTATCCATTAGGCCACACGGTCCTTGCGTAATATTGTTGAAATTTACATTTAATAACAATGATTATCGATTTTTCTCATTTTTATTATTAATAAAGAATTTTAACGAATTAACTCGTTGGATTTTTTCAAAAAATTCATTTCTAACCTAAAAAATGTATTTTTGTAACAAAAAAACAATATAAGTATAATTTTAAAAATATACTTACTTATATCATTCTTATTTAAATTTCATGTTTCAAAAACAATTATTAAATATTTTGTTCGTTTTGTTAAACTTAATTTTGTAAGAATATGTAAAATAAATATTATTAAAACAATGTTCAAAGCACCTGTACATAAATATTGAGCAGCGCCATCTATACGCCAGTAGCGGAACTAAGTCGTAACTATGTGTATAAATGTTTTTCAAATTTAAGCATAGATGGCGCTTCTTTCGATTGTTTAAAGTAAAATTATATTTATTTCTATTCCCTGTTGTATTGAAAGGTAATTCTCACTAAATGTGTTTGAACCCTTTTCATGAAGTCCCTGTAATAATTTTGAACTTGCTACTATCATTAGTCTCGATTGTGCATTTTCTGTCTGTACTAAGGTGCCTAATGGACGAGCTTCACGTGATCCATACAACATATGAATAAGTGTAAAAAAAATATTTTATTATTCGAATCTCAAGGAAAATCACTGTCGTCCAATATATAAAAAAAAATAAAATGGCAATCTCTATTAAATTACATGCTTTTTATTTAATTCTATTTAAAAACGTGCCTTTAACAGCTTTAACGCGACCCCTCCATCACTTAGTAGCTAATTAAATTATAAGGTTTTCAAATCTTTTCTTAAATTTATTTAAAAATGGCTGACATTTAAGTAAGGCTTTTTAGAAATTAATAAATAATTGAATTGTATTTTATTAAATAATTGGAAATAATGTAATGTAATAATGTAAAATAATTCCTAATGGCTTGAATGAGACCGATCGTGTTGACACTAGGTACTTTCTGTCTACCCTGCTATGCGGAATAAAAAGCGTAAAGCTAAAAAAAATTGGAAATAATTGTTTCAAAATCCTTTTAGTTACAGGTACTTTGGAAGCAAGGCTTTACCTGAGGGTTTATCTGACACTATAAATATGATTTGAAATTGCTTCATCTATATATTTGCATTTTTTTAGCTTCACACTTTTATCCTGCACAGCAGGGTAAACAGAAAGTACCCAGTGTCAAGACAGTCCGTACTTCACTTTCCACCGAACTCGAGACGCGTGTTGAGTGGTGGAACTCAACGCCGCACTTAGTCGTACTAGAGCGAGGAAGTGAAAGTCATTTAAATATAATCACTCCACCGAGTGGGAATCAAACTCCCAACCGATCACGTTTACAGTCTGTCAGTCAGTCACGACCGGCCTCATTTAGGTTTAACCGAATCAGTTAAAATTTAACTAAACGTTTCAACTTTAAATAAGGTATTGGAGGGTCGGTCGAGAGTCAATTTGTCGTAACCGGGAAACACTCAGACGTGTTCGGATTATAAGAACCACTTGACTGCCCAATTTTGCCATTTTCAAGCACATCTTACCTATTAGGTACCTACGTATTCAAGAAATGTTAGATTTTAAGTAAGTAATATTTTCTTGTATATACCGTTGCCTTGCATATAAATTTGTTAAGCTTATCTTTATATATATATATATATATATATATATATATATATATATATATATATATATAAATATATATATATATATATATATATATATATATATATATATATATATATATACATAAGAACACTTATTTTCAATGTAATAGACCTCGATAGTAATGTTTTTATGTGTGTTTGTACACGCCAATCTCGAAAACGACTTAACCGATTTAAATGAAACTTTCACTATAATATATAATGATTGTTTTATTATAATAACTTCATACATGAAAAAATTTTAATAGTTTAAAATATTTTGTTCGATTAAGTTTCTATATTTTTTTTTTATTTTTTTTTCTAGTTTCACGCTCTTTATCCCGTATAGCAAGGTAGACAGAAAGTAGCTAGTGTCAAGACATTCCGTACTTCACTTTCCACCAAATTCGAGACATTGCATGTTGATTGGTGGAACCCAACGCCATACTTTGTTTTTCCAGAGCGAGGAAGTGAAAATAATTTTACACTGCGCCACGACCGAACTCAAATAAAAATAGTAAATCTGTTAATCATTTTCTAAAGGCCTACCATATACGCGGTTAGAGAGACTATTCCATACAAAATCACTTCACGACACGTCCAAACTGCACGCGTAACTCAACGCCGCTCTACCAAACCAAACTTTAAACGACGCCATACTTTGTGTTACCAGAGTGAGCAATTGAAAAAAATGTTAATATAATCACACCCCCGAGTGGGAATTGAATTTCTTGAGAGTTTAGTTTAGATGAATCACAATTTTACAAATTTTTTGAAAGTTTTTTTTTACTACAAATAGTAACTACTTATTAAATAAGTCCTCTGAAGGGTAACTATTTATTTTTATTTAGATCTATAGCTATAAGTTTAGCGATTTCACGTTTTACCCGGATACCAGGGTAGTCAGTGAGAATGCGCATTTACCGCCCAAAACTAAGATATTGCGTGTTAAGTGACGTAACTCAACACCCCATTCTGTCTTACCGGGACTGGGAAATGAAAAAAAATAAAAAATATTACATATAATTACTCCCTAAATGATAATGGAACTCATACAAAATCGCGTTTACATTTCCACTGCGCCTAGATGGCTCTAAGAAAAAATTAGTTTCATCTTAGAATAATAGATGTCGCTACGTGTTAGTAAATTGTACTAAATACAAAACTCCAAGTAAGCTCTCAATATAAGTATGTAATAGTCAATTATGGCTTGCGAAGGGATTAATATAAAAAAAAAACTTTTTTTTAAAATTAATTCTGTTTTTTTTTTATCTCAGGTCTCAGTTAGACACTAGTCTCCTGCGGTGGATGACGAGGTTGGTGCCTATCTCACCCGTTTCACCAACCTTTATATATATATATATATATATATATATATATATATATATATATATATATATATATATATATATATATATATATATGTATATATGTATATATTAGTAATGCAAAAACACTCATGTATTTTTTATGCATCCTAATGCTACTATGAAATAATAAATCGATGATGACAATTTGTCACACATATGCCCTATTTAACGCCATGAGGCTTGGAGGGTGGTTTAAAATTAGCCATGAGGTTGAAAATAAATATTATAAATATCTTATAGATTGGTTTTATTTCATAAATTCTGTTTTAGCTTCACGCTTTTAGCCTAGCCGGGTAGATAGAAAATAAATAGTGTCAAGACACTCTGTACTTCGCTTTCCACTGAATTTGAGCCATTGCGTGCTGAGTGGTGGAACTCAACGCCAGACTTTGTCTTACCAGAGCGAGGAAGCAAAAAAATAATTTAAATACAATCACTCCCCCGACACTGTCCCACTGCGCCACGACAGGCCTCTTTTTACAAGCAATTTGTTAGGCATTCACTGCCTCTTTTGTACATCATAGGAAATGATTATAGGAGGAATCATTGTATTCAATATCGTACGTCAGAAGAATATACCTTGATACCTCCTTGGAGTCAGACCCCCTGGTCCAAGGAACCGATGAGTGGATGTTGTCAAACCGGACATGAGAGCCAGTGGACTTACAACCGAGGATGCAAAAGACCGTACAAAGTGGAACGGGGTAAGGGGAAGGCCCAGGATAGTTATGGGATAAATGCATGTTATATCTTAAGCAAATTAATTATCTTTATATACGAAGCGCCAAACGTCTTTTGTTTTTTACGTGACCTTCCTCCAATATATATATAGATAAATATATATATATATATATATATATATATATATATATTAAAAAATGAGGTTTCATTTTATTTTAAGTTGGACTCTTGCGGCCTAAGCAGTAAACAAACGGTACGTATGCGTATTGCGTCTTTTGGAATATACAAAGGTAATTTATTTTTTAAAATTAAAATTAATAATTAATTAAAGGTTTTTTTTTGAATTTTAATATAGAAAAATACCAACAAAACATATATAGAAATTTGTCTATGTTTTTAACCAATAAGAACAAAGAGATGAAACAATGCCTCTTTAAATCGGGGCGTGGCTTCCTTTGTCCCGCACAATGGGAAGACAGACCGGGCTTTGTTCGTGTATTGTACCCATTGTGGGTGTACACTGTAGGGTGTGGTCCAGTGATTTTTTTTTTATATCTTTACCTAAGTTCTTGCGATTGGTTGGTGTGGGAGTATGTAATATTTGATTAAATTGGGTTAAAATTATTTTCAAAGGTTATTCTTTTAAAATATATAGAAATATTCAAATTAAAAGTGTATTATTTTGTAAAATATCTAAAACAAATTTAGTATAAAGACTTTGACTTTCTTTTAATCCATCAACAGAGACAATAAAGGAGAAGAGACATCTACTGCTCAAAATTTTGCCTGCACAAACTGAATTAGTTCTGCCACTTTAAGTACAGATCCAGATTTTACTGATTTCTACTGGTACCTACCTGGTCCAGTGTAGGAGGTGCTGGTAATCTGTAACAGACAGACAGACAGCGGTCTCACACATACATATGTATCTAAAAATAGCTAAAATACTCAATAATTTGCAATGTACCTAACCTTCTGTCAATATATGTGAGAGAAAATAATAAAGTTATTATTGTAGTTTTTTGTTTAGCTTCACGCTTTTTATCCCGCATAGTAGGGGAGACAGAAAGTACCTAGTGTCAAGACACTCCGTATATCGCTTTCCACCGAATTCGAGACATTGCGTGTTGAATGGTGGAACTCAACGCCACACTTTGTCTTCACCAGAGCGAAGAAGTGAAAATAATTGTTGTATAATCACTCCTCCGAGTGGGGATCGAACCCACAACCGGTTTTTTCCACTAAGCTAATCGTAAAAAATGAGTAACTCGACCGTTTGTTTGGTAGGATTTCCTTATACATACATTACTTAGCTAGATGTAATACTAAATGAATTTCAAATCTAAGTATATAGAATTTATTAACAAATTATGGGCTTATTGATAAAGTATGATTTTTTTTATTTTATTTTACACTCAAGATAAAAGTTATAACTACTGAGAATGTTTTTCTTTTTTAGCTTCACGCTTTTATCCCGCATAGCAGGGTAGGCAGAAAGTACCTAGTGTCAAGACACTCCGTATATCGCTTTCCACCGAATTCGAGACATTGCGTATTGAGTGGTGAAACTCAACGCCGCACTTTGTCTTACCAGAGCGAAGAAGTGAAAATAATTTAAATATAATCCCTGAAAATAAATGATAATAAATATCTATATTTAATATAAATATTATATTAGAAATACGTATTATTAATTAAAACGCACACCAACACGTGCTTAACATTAGATTTTGTATAAAATAGACGCAGTGGGACAGCGTCTGACTGTAAACACGATCGGTTGTGTGTTCGATCCTCACTCACTCAGAGATTATATACAAAGTGCGGCGTTGAGTTCCACCAGTCACCACGCAATGTATCGAATTCGGTGGAAATCGAAGAACAGACTTGACATTAGGCACTTTCCGTCTACCCAGCTATTAAAGCGTGAAGCTAAAAAAACACAGGTATACGTTGTCAAGGCAACTCTCTTTCTACGTTTCGATCAGTCACTGAGACACAATTGAAAATAAATTAGTAAGTACCTACCAATCCATCTTCCATACACCTTTATCAACAATAAAAAAATAACAAAAAAATATTTAGTTACTTTAAATGTAACATAATTCTAGCAAAAAACGGCCGAGGCCAGTCGTGGCGAAGTGGGACAGCGTCTGACTGTAAAACACGATCGGTTGTGATTTCGATAACCACTTAGGGGAATTATTTAATTATTATTATTTAATTATTTAAATTATATTCATTTCGTCTATTAAGACAAAACACGGCGTTGAGTGCCACGAATCAACACGCAATGCCTCGAATTCGCGAAAAGCGGAGTACGGAGTGTCTTGACACTAAGTACTTCCTATCTACCACGCTATACGGGATACAAGCGTGAAGTTATCTTATATAATTATAGCCAGAAACAGTTGCAAATGTTTACAGAGATAAACCCCAAAATGTATATCACAAGAGGAGGCACAAATATTCATATTGAATCACCAAGTTAAATAAGGAGCAATATAGGTACGGTACAAAGCCGTGCAATAAAACGACCGAGCCAGACATTGTTATCGATCGGGAACGGAACCGACGACAACACCCATGTTAGATAGAGATTTTTAACTATACTACATCCGTATACTTATTTTGTACCGAATAATAATCATTGGAACAATGAATTTTAAATTTGTGGGGTGGCGCAGTGGGACGGCGTGCGACTGGAACGCGTCAAGTTGTGGGTTCGATTTCCATTCAGGAATGATTATATTTAAATTATTTTCGTTTCATCGCTCCGGTAAGGCAAAACGCGGCGTTGAGTTTCGCCATTAAACACACAATGTACCTATTTCATATCTACCCTGCTATATGACATAGAAAGGTGAAGCTAAAAAGGATGACACACGTGTAAATTGTAAACCATATGATTTTAAGTTAGAAATCTGATTGATTATTTAGATATTGGACACTTTTTTGTATTTCGTTTATTAGTTTATTTACACTTTTTTGTATTTCGTTTATTAGTTTATTGTAATTGTTTATAGCGTAGTTTAACGCCGCATTTTCCGTTATATCACTAATTCGTATTCGAACGTAGAGTAATAGTCAGTGAACAGTCTGTATATAGACTAGAATGAGGGATTAACGTCGTTAAAATTGTATTCAAATTTTTGTTGCCTTTACATAATGATAATCGAACTTATGACCAGTGGAACGGAGTGATATATAGTGTGATTGATACCTCTTTTACCCGGACGACTTTCACCTCCTTCGTACATACCCTTCGGAGGGTCCTCATGCTTTTTACGCTATGTTTTCAAAGGTCAACCAAGGTCTCCTCCGACTTCTCGTACCGTTCACCTTTGCTCGTCCAAATAACTTTAGATTAACTCACAATAAAAATTTAATTTGCTAAAAATTATAACTTTATCATAAATTTACTAAAAAATTCAACAGGATCTATAACAAGTATCTATATGAAATCACATTGTGAATTTTCCATTCGGTCCTCCAATCAATAGCTCCCTATATATCCATTGTCGATTTGCTCACAAACCCCTTATAGGTATAATACACTACGGGCATAGTCGTAAGTAAAGTGAATGAGACGTCCGTAACAATTCCATTCCAACCGTCGAATATAAATATTACATGGTTAACGTTCTTACAACTAAATATAATATTATTGTACTTACAATTTTATTAAAATATTGATTTCTATAAATAATATTGTATACTTGAGGAAATTGGAGATTTTTGATGAGAATTAAACCTTCATCCTTTGTCACCAGCTCTTGGCGCTGTTCCGAGCTCATCTTCCTGTAGTGAAATTGGTAATCCATGGAATTTTCAGGTACTTTGCCACATTTTAAAATGAGAGTTTGAGGCGGGTCGTGGTGCAGTGGCACAGCGTCTGACTGTAGACGCAATGGGTTGTCGATTCGATTCCCAGACGGGGCAATGATTATACTTACATTATCCTCACTTCCAAGTATCAGAGAAGGATAAAGCGCAATGGATGGCGGATGGCATTGAGTTCCCGCCACTTAACACAAAGCAGAGTACGGAGTGTCATGACACTAGATACTTCTTGTCTACCCTGCTATGCGGGGTAAAAGCGTGAACGGCGTATACACGAGCAAGAATGCCAGATATTGACTGAAAGGAACAACCTAAAACTGTATATATATCTAGTACTCGTTGTTTTAAATGTATTGCTTGCAGCTTACTAAAATAATACATTCATAAAGAATTTAGACTGACGTTACAGGTTCTAATCTCTGAAACTATGTTTTATTTTTAATTTAAAAATTTAATTATTAAGATCTTGCTTAAGCACCTTATACCAAGAATATATTACCAAGAATTATATATTACCAAGAATCTAGATTAAGAGAATAAGCATTTTCTATGTGTAATTAGCGGCGGATCTCAACGCCGCCCTTTGTCTTACTATATCAGCAAATATGAATCAACCGCATTGCACACCCTAAAATATGTTAAGCAAAGCAAGATTACTAGTAAAAAGATCAAATTACCAAAAAAAAGGGCAAAATATATATGAAAAGCAGAACTTTTATCAAAATATAGAAATAGAATGAATATATACGGGTAGTATATATTGTTATTATACAAGCGGATTTGTCGTCCGTCCGTTAATCCTGGTGTGGGTCAGTAAGCTACACGCTAATGCGGGAATCGATATCGACTGTGACGGTGACAATTGTACAGTAAATGTTTTGAGTTCGCTTTTGTTTGAGGTGATTTTTAGATTTTTTTATATTGATTTTAAATTAACGATTATTCTGGTTTAAAATATATAGTTATTTTTTTTTTAAATTTGCAATAAATTAAAAAACAAAAGATGCGAAGCCATTGGTGAAATATATTATACTGTGAGAATGGACTACTGTAAAGCCTTTAAACGCCGGCTTTTTTTATATAGTAATTTATTTTTATGATCTATGAGTAAAACACTTGCGATTGTTTCAGTTATCGCGAAGATCAAAAATCTTAGTATACCAATTTTTCCATCACAGCGTTGAGTTACGCAACTCAATGTGTTTGATTATGGGCAAAAAATGAAGGCAGAATACCTGGACACTGCGTTCTCTCTTAAGTTACCCTTTTACGCGGGAAATATGTACATACATATATCATCTATGAGCCGTACCCATAACTTCTTCCGCATGGAATTTAATATCGCTGGATCTTTATTCTATTATTCTAAACAAAAAGCCTAATTACATAGGCTATTTGCGAGTGAAAGTTCCATTAAAATCAGTCGAGCACTTCCAGAAATTTGCCGGAAGAAAAAGACAGACAATAAGTGTTATTTTAGTATATCTATACTGTACACATATGTACATATGTACTTAGTAAAAAAAAACGATTATTTTAATATTTCAAACGGACACACATTTATATATTTATATATATTATATTAGGTTTAAATATTAGGTAAATATTTTTTTACTAAATACTAATTCAAGACATTGCATGTTGTGTGGCGGAACTCAGCGCTACACTTTATCTTACGAGAGTGAGAAATTTAACATAATCTAAATATAAACACGGGGAGTGTCCATCGGGAATCAAACCCACAACCGATCGCGTTTACAGTCATACGCTATCACACTAGGCCACCACCTGCCTCTATCATCTAATAGGTAGATATGTGATAGGTATATTACACAGGTATAGTAGGTAGGTATATTATGTTTTAAATATTTTCAGGAAATTTCATTAACCAACGCCTATAGAATGCCAGCAAAGTACACTCATCGACCAAGCACCGTATTATGGACACGACTAGAACAAACCAATTAATTAAAAAGCAAATCTCGAAGAATCTGCGGTTTAATTATTGGCCTATTGAGATGGTTTGACGTTGTGATGTAGGGTTGCCAGTTTATTTATTAAAATTTACAGTTAATAATTTAAAATATATATTTTTTTTATAGGACAGGCAAGGGAAACCCCTGATGAGTCCACGGTTCTGTGTAACACCAGGTGAATTACAGGTGCCGTCGGGGCTATTGGAAGTATCGGAGTGTACTCGGACCCTGGCTAGTGGCTGTCGAGCAGGAGCACTGTTTTAATGGGTAAAAGGGCCGCCTATTTTAGCCGATCCGGAGTCCCACATAGCCTGTCCCGAGTCTCCAATCGGCCAGGTATCCCTAACGCTATTTCTTCACGTTAAATAGACAGGGGAATTACAGGTGTATAGCCTTTAAGATGGGAATAAAGGCGCTCTTTGAAGATATCCATGATGTGTGGAAGAAAGTTTCTGATAAATTGCCACTTATCCAGATGTTATGAATGTTATACTTAATGATTTAGGAGAAAAACTATTGAAAATTTCTTGAAGTCACCATGAGAGTAAACCACGCGTTACCTTAGCAACGAGTACATGTTTAATAAAAAAAGGACCTATATTTTTTTATTTTTTTTAATGTATTATGCGCCAAAAGTTACATCCTTATTATACCTTTTAAAGGAACGAGACGTTTTGTTGACATTCAAAATTTTTATTGCCTTAGCATCGTTTAAGTCACTCTTTTTTTTAGCTTCACGCTTTTATTCCGCCGACTTTGAGTGTTCAGTGGTGGAGCTCAACGCCGCAGTTCGTTTTACCAGGGCGAGGAAGTGGCAATAATATAATCACACCCCCGAATGAGAATCGAATTCACGACCGATCGCGTTACAGTCAATCACTGTCCCACTGTGCCACGACCGACCTTCATTTATAAAACCTATTACAGTACTTAACTCAATAATTGTATAAAAAATTGAAAAAAAATTTTAAAAACCAATAAGTTTAATAAAAATCGGTAGCCCTAAACCCTTATAATAGGCACGTTGTATTCTAATAATTGGCCGGAGCCTGGCCCAATCGAAGTTTTCGCTGCGACAATACCACTGGCAGTCTAATTGCCAATTGATTTAAAACAAATCGTAATACAGCGTTGGCGTAAGAAATGTTTGCCTGAGCGTGAGTAAGTTAGGTATATTTATCGTTCAATGATTTCATGATTGCGAGCGCACTCAAAAATGACGAAGGTAAAACACTTTAAGTGCCCCAACTTGGGACTTTTTTTTTAATTGAATTAATCTAGTATATTTAATTTAATTTTTTTTAATATATAATAGCTTTGCTTAGAATAACTTGTAATGTATATTTTAATCACTTGTTCAATATATTTTACTTTTTTCCATTAAAAAAAATAACCTTTTATTGTAAACAAAATACTGGTCACTATTTTCCTACTGTGTTTTTAACAACAAAACAACAAAATATCAATCTATAATAGATTACCTCACGCTTTTTTTTAGCCCCACGCTTTTATCCCGCATAGCAGGGTAGACAGAAAGTACCTAGTGTCAAGACACTCCGTACTTCGCTTTCCACCGAATTCGAGTAGATTACCTATTTTCAATTACAAAATTATTTTTTTCTTTCAGAACTTAATAAGGTCATTTTATATCACATAATTAACATTTAGGTAAATATATCTGATTCATAAACTAAATAATTAATAAAAAAAAAACTCAACCCGTTAAAAAACCCATTGACAGATCCCCACACTAACCATGGGCCATGGCATTATAAAACAGCATCTGCCTGTTTATTATCGCAATAAAAAAAAATATATATTTATATGAAAGAAGAGGAAGTGATAAAATACTTCAGTAACACCTCAGTTCATTTTTTTTCAAGCTAATGACAATATTATTTGTTGAGAACGTGGCATTTTAAACTTTATTCGTATAGAAATAGGGTTTTATATTGGACTTTATTAGTTTTTATTGGCAGGTTGTTTTGAAAGGTATAAAAAAATATGGAATCATTCATAATGGTGGCAAGGAATTTTGGGATCCCATGGTTTTTTAGGCGTCCGTGACTAAATGTCCTTGTTGGAGCGTTTTGCTGTGATTCAGCGTTTTTCTTTATATAAACTACTTATAGAGCGGCTTCGTTAGCTTTTTTTTACGTGATAAAGCCACATTGATTGATCAATATGATAGTGATGTTACATGCCGACTGGAGATATGGCGAGTGTTTTTATATTATCAATCTGTAATATGAAGCCGATTAAAGCGCAGTGTTAATGCGATTGGTTGTGGGTTCGATTCCCAATCGGGGGAACGTTTATATTTACATTATTTTCAATTTCTCGCTTTGGTAAGATAAATGTCTCAAATTCGGTGTTTTAAATCTGAAAATTTTGATGTATTTGTTAATTTTAATTGATTTCAAAAAAACAGTTTATCAATTTGATATTTATGTATGTAATATTGTTGGAGTTGAGTAATATTTTACTGTGGTGATCCATTTAGGTTTCCAAGCACGTGTGCTTAATTTGGTAAATGTACGTTTGTATGTTTGTTCACGAATTTCTCTTAAACTAAAAGTCCTATCTAGATCTTTTTAATTTAAGTTAGGTGTATTTCAACTTAGCCAACAATAAAAGTTTCACTAAAATCGGTCAAAAAATTACATGTAAGAAAATATAGGTAGGTCGTTGAATAGGTATTATGAAGTCAGTTTATTTTTTTATAAATTAGATATTTTTGCTACTTTTTAAAAGGAATAGGTATAAATATGTAAATCCATATTTAAATGCCATCATGGCGCAGTGGGATAACGTCTGACTGTAAACGAAATTGCTTGTGGATTCGATTCCCACACAGGGAAATTGTAATTAAAGTTAACTATCATTTTTTCGCTCTGGTAAGACAGTGCGTGGCTATGATTTTGGGTGGAAAGTAGTCAACGGAGTGTCTTGACACTAGGTCAAACGCGGTTGAAATAAGCAAATGGAAGAGAGGGACGAAATTCCTCACTTCTATAAGGTCCTCTCCGTCTTACTTTCTATATACAAGAGTATGTATTCTCAAGAACTAAAAATCATGGGAATCGTTTCTTTACCAATACACTGTCTAAAAAACCATCAAATTCTTACTAAAAGGTAATATATAACATATATACATAAATTCAAACTTTTCATGGCCACAATATCTTTACAAGACAAAAAAACTATATATATTAAATAAATAAAATAGGAATGAATATATTTAAATTATATTTATTTCTTCGTTCTGGTAAAACAAAACGCGGCGTTCAATTCCGTAAAAATGGAGTATGGAGTGTCTTAACACTAGGTACTTCCATTCTACCTTACTATACGAGATAAATAACGAAGGCGTATTAAGGCTTTTGTGTGATATTAAACAAAACTTCAAACGAACAATATAATTTCAAAAGCTTTAGAGACAAATACGTAAAATAATTTCATAGCAGATACTCATAACAATCAGTGTAGCACCTAGCGAGCAATGGAAATTTTAAATTTAATTAATAGCAAGTGGCGTCGTCGCCCGATTATATTATTATTACGCAGGCATTGTGCGGGGCCCCTCCCAACACCCCCGCGTGCGGTGGATATCATTTTTTTGCTTGTAGGATTGTTTTTTTTTATAGTACAATAATAATAGTGAAGCGTAAATAGCGCGTTGCTAAGCAACGTTTATATAAACCTATGTTTCAAATATATGATGGTGTGTGAAACGTTTATTTTGTAAATGTTAAATTTTTTTGAAAATAATATTATCATTCTGTACTTCTTCACTATATAAACTATAATTATGTCAAATTTATCACGTCATTTTCGTAAAATGGGGAAAAAATGTTTTTAATTAATTACTTTTAACTATTTTATTAGGTAAAAATAAGTACTTGATTGAGAGATACTATATGAAGAAAAATTGAATTAAACTATCCCATAGGAATTTATCGCATATATTTCAGTGTTGGTTTATATTAATATCATTTTAAATCCCAACATATGGCAGCAGATAGCAGGGTGTAAGAGGTACATATATTATATATATATATATATATATATATATATATATATATATATATATATATATATATATATACTCTAATAGTAATATTGTATATAATATATTTTTGTGTTTGTATTGATCGTTTGTATAAAACATGTAATTTTATTATTTATTAAGAAAGTATTTCCAAAGTTACATTGTTAGACAAAATTTTAAGACACCAGTTGATTTTATCTAGATTTCTTAGAAGATCCAGATTTATTAGTATTAATTCAAATTGATTAATTTAATTGCCAATAAAAAGTAATAAAAAATATCACCCAATCAAATTGACTGACATGACTGACTAATTTGATTTACCAGTCTAACTTAGGCTAGTTGTGATGTAATAAAAAACAGATTATCCACACTCCTCCCAACCTCATAGTCGCATGACTGTAGGGTACATGCCCCCGCCCGAGACGCGTCGCGTTGGGCGCTTTGTTAGGCAAATCCAAGTATCGTTGCCATGTATTATGTAAGTATTACTACAATCGCTCTAGAATAGATATACTCATAGAACGAATTGAATATATTTTGTGAATTGTGATTCGTAAGACGTTGGGGGTTGTGAGAAGACATGATGAGATTTTCTTGGCTGTATTTTCTTTATAACTTGACGCTTTAATCCCGCGTAGCAAGGTAGACAGAAAGTACCTAATGTCAAGACACACCGTACTTCGCTTTCCACCGAATTCGAGACATTACTTGTTGAGTGCTGGAGCTCAACGCCGCACTTTGTCTTACCAGAGTTACAATCAGACGGTGTCTCATTGCGCCAGGACCGACCGCCATTTGATCGGCCTCTAGATGTATTTTGTTATATTTGGAAATTAACGTGTGTTAAACATAAATTTATTTTATCTATAAGTAATAATTGACGAAGAAGATGTGGCGGAGTTGGTTAGATTAAGTACGTAGTTGTAGGATCAATTCCGACTGAGAAATTAGTTTTATTAAGTTATAAGTGTGTTTTTAAACGAAACTATTTTAAACGGATTAATCGTGTATATTTTGGTATTCGATTTATTTATTTATATTTTTGGAAACCTGACGTTTCGAACACTTTACAGAAGTTCGTGGTCACAAGAAGACTTGACTAGCAGTCTACCTGAGCGATTAATCCGTTTAAAATAGTTCCATTAAAAATGTGTAAATATCGCGGAAATCAAAGATCTTATTATAAAGGTGTCTTTTAACTACAAAGAACTTATTTTATTAGATTTCAAATGATTTACTTTACGCTATATATCGCATAACACCCTGCGAGTCGGTAACAACCAAGTATTACGATACTCAGTTAACATCTTTCCGACCGAAAACGACTTGGAACGTCGCGTTTTGTCTTACCAGAGTGAAGAAATAAATATAAATTTTAAATATAAGTATTGCTTAGAATCCACAACCAACGACGTTTACAGTCAAGCATGCTTGCTGTTCCACTGTGCTACGACGTTCAGACGGACGATCCGATCCTCTGATCACTATTAACTTGAATCATTTGTCGAATAGGGTAAAAAATGGAGCATCAGCGAATTATACATATATCTTTAGTATATTAAAAACAGAAACATTTTTTAGAAAAAGAAAATAATTGTGGAAGTGATTTTCCATTTGATATATTATATATTTCTATGCATATATTTTTTTTATATTTTTTAAGGCGGTTTAGTCTTGTGGGACTGGGTGGGATGGTACTCTCACTTGAAGATAATTGAAGTAACAACGAATTAATTATAGAATTATAAAATAAAGATCCAGAGATACTAAATTCCACGTAGACGACGTCACGGTTAATTAACATTATTTACATTACATTGTATGAAGAAATAATTTTCATATGAAATAACTGGTGTATACTTAATAAAAAGTTATTGATTTTTCTATGAGCTTTCCGCCCTATTTGAGATATTGCCTGAGTGGTGGATTTCAACACTGCACTTTGTCTTACCAGAGTGAAGAGTTAAAAAGAGTTTAAATATAATCACTTCCCCGAGTGGGAATCGAACCAACAACCAATCACGTTTACAGTCCAGACGCTGTCACTCTGCGCCACAACCGGTTCGGAATTTGTTGAACGTTTGTTAGAATATAAATTAGCAAGCGGAACTCAATGCCGCGTTTTATCTATACACACTACAAAACCAAAAATATTAGTATCGAACTCACAACCACCGCGCACGACACCGTCACTGCGAAACGACGCTAATATATTATTTCAACAAATAACGTATTCATCGTGAAAAGCTCCATACAAAATAACAATACGCTTTGCAAATTGTACATGATACTCGTGTATAACTCGCCATTGTTAGTTTTGATAATATTCAAGTTTGAGGAACGACTGTAAGGTGTGTGCTCGAAGATAAACAGTTTCTAGATAAAACTTTAAATTATAAAAATACATATTATTTGAGGTTTTTTTAATGTTATTTTTCCACAAAGCCGGATAGTCAGAGAGAACATAGTGTTAAGACACTCTGTTGACAATTGAGTGGTTGGAACTAAAAAAAATAACCATTAACGCTTGACACTACGAAAGGAAATGTCAAAAACGTGGTTTGAACTAAATAACTATTTTTAAGAGAACGATTTTAACTAGATTTTCAGTGTATCTATATATATTGTCATCGTTTTGCTTATATTTAACACTACATGAAAAATTATTAAACATGACTTTAGTTAGAAGCCATCGTGGGCGATTGGTTGTGGATTCAATTCCTAGTCGAAGTAATGATTATATGTAAAATTTAAAATCTTTCCTCAACTCTAGTAAGATAAAACAACATTGAGTTCGCCACTCAACACACAATACGAGATATTGTCGAGAGAATTTAGGGTGAAAAGCGTGAAGCTTTTTATTTGACTAAATTGAATTAGCCACGATTAGAACCAGTGATCATATTAAAGGAATCTTAATTTTTCCTTCCACTAAGCCATTGTGTAGTGTTTACTCAATTCCACATATTCTATTTCCGGGTAGCATTGTGTAACGCGTACCTACTCGTATACGTATAATGAAAGTACCAGTGACGTTATGAAAACGTCTCTAACTGTTTATCGTGCTATTGTGTTCATTATAGACCTTTGTTTGGGATACAGCTAAAAGGAAATGATAACTTGATCTGGAAACTGACTTTACTTACATTTCTTACATTTTTTCGCACTACAGTATACAACGCCGAAACGCCCAAATCCGAGACATTTGATAGGCAGTACTCAACGCCGCGCTTTGTCTAACCAGAGAGAGGTTATGAAGGTAATTTAAATGTAATTATGCTTTCGTTTTGAGGAATTCGAACCCAGAAATAGTTTCATATTGCCCGAAGAGCTATCCAATACGTCGTAAGTGATAACACCTAGCTGGTTTATAGCACCCCATGCATTCGGCCTCATCTTGATATCGCAAACAGACAGCCTATTGTCATTGTATGTAGCGATGTATATCTCGCGTGTGGCAGATTTTAATTATTATCACGCCCCCTATACATTGCTAAGTAGAAGAGATAATGCTTATGGAATAAATTATATTTTGTATTTATTTAATTTGTATAATATAATATGTATAATGCTATTGTGGCGCAGCGGAATGGTAAGTAGCGTGATTTTTGGGTTCAAATCTCAGTTGGGGGATTGATTATATTTAAAAATATGTTTGTTTTTTTCTACGGTGATGAAAAGCAGTGTTAAATATACTTTTTAGAGCAGAATGTTTTAAATTCGGGTGAAAAGTTAACACCGGTAGCTTAGCGGTTAGCTTCCTTGTAAAATAAGACAAAGTAGAAATGACGAGAATAAATAAGAGAAGTATGAGATAATATCAGTTGTGGGTTCAATCTCAATTGTGGGTGTGATTATATTTAAATTATTTTCATTTCCTCGCTGTGGTTATATGAAGCGCGGCGTTGTGTTACGCCACTCAACACACAATGTCTATAAACAATAATTTCAATATTTAAATTAAAGTTATTATTTTATTGAAATCTGCTTACCAGTTTACTTGCAATATCTTAAAAATACGTAACAAGCAAAGAACTAGATATAAAACAAAGCGCGGCGTTGAGTTACGGTATTCAACACGCGACGCGAATTCAGGCGAAACGCAAACAGTATTTTGACACCAAAGCGAGAAGCTGTTCTTTCACAAAACCAGGAGTTTGTAGACAATAAAGAAACTAGAAAAGGGAATGATTTTCAAAAATTTAATTACCAACCCAACTTGAATTCCCATTTCCCTATATTTCATCGTACGTCGTGATAACAATGGCCGCTGTCAATAATCAAACAATGTAATAAATATCAGTTGGAGGGTATAATCTTGAAGAAAGGGCTTTAAACTCTCAGGGGTAAACAACAATAGGTGTTTTTCCTATACTCTGCTTTTGGCATCTGTCAACTTATAAAAATTATGTATATATGTATGTATGTATTGAAAAAGGTTTTATATTTTGTGGAAATTGACAAGGTTTTGGTTTTTCTTATCTGTGGACCGTCTTTATACAAAATAAGAATTTTTTTTTAAATTCGCCGCCACAGATACGCGTTTTACTTGGATACAGATAATCTAGTCTAGGTTTCCTGGTTTTGTTAAGACATAATGAGTCACGGAATAGTAAAACAGCTTTACGCTTTACAGCGGGATTGTCAGAGAGAACGTAGTGTCAAGATATTACGTTGGCTGCTTTCCGCTTGAATTCGAGACACTGACTCTCTCTTCTAGACTGTTTTAATCTTTTAATATTCCATATCTAACTACACTCATCTAGTTCCCTGTGTCGAAAATATATTACTCTATTTTCGACTTAGTGAAGGAGTCCAGTCCAGTTGTTTGTATAAGTTTCTGAAAGAGTCAAATTTACCCTCAACGAAAATTAATATATAGTATAGATTACAATATTTTCTAAATACGATATACATTGTATTAGAAATATATAGATTATATTTAGAAATATATAAAAATTAATTAATCAAATAAATATGTAGATTAATACGGTCTATCTGCGACCACAGGTAAGACACAGTATAGCTAACTCTGCAGTGCGGCGTTGAGTTCCACCACTCTACACTACAGTGTCTTGATACTAGATATTTTCTGTCTAAAAAAAGAGATTCATTTAAATGTATAAAAATCGCAAATATCAAAAATCTTATTAAAACTAATGCTATACCCAAACCCTTCTAGGCGTTTGGCATACAAAAGTAAATAGTAACACAATTCATCGTTGCTATGACTACATGCACTTTACGCGTCACCAAGGCATCTCGTTCTAGGAATTTCGCTCGCATTTGTTAAAATATGAAGAGGATTTTAAATTCAGCTTCTATACAAATCGACATTGTGCCATACATCGGCTGTCAACGGGAGAAATTATGTGTTTTCCCGAAAGTTTCCATCGATTTTCTGGACGTTCGAAATTTATTACTTCTGTTCGGTTTTGTTGGCATTTTCTATTTTGTTGTGATTTTCAACTTACTCTCGATACATTCTATGCGGTTATGTAATTTAGAAACAATGTTCATATTCGGGACAATGTCTGACTTTAAGCGCGATTGGGTGTGGGTTCGATTCCCACTCGGGAAAATGATTGAAAGTTTATTTTTATTTCTTCGAGTCGATTATACCAATCAGCACGCAACGTCTCGATTTCAAGCGGTAAGCTATCAACGATCTGTCTTGACATTAGGCTGTCTCTGCCTACCCTGGAATGCGGGATAAAGCGTGAAGTTACTTTTTATTGCTTATTTCCAAGTTCTATTTACCTACTTTGCAATACTTGACACCAACACTGAGATTGTATTTATTTTGAACTTATAACCATCGAGGTCCGCAAAACAAACAACCACTGTGCCATATAAATAGGCATCAAATAATGCAATTGTATAAAATCATATGAAAATAGCTACTATTTATTATTATTAAAGGTATTCAGATTAGGTTTCCACGTCTTTTGTGGGAGTCATTAGGGCCGACGGTATAACGGCCTCAGAATCCTTTCATTTCATTTAGGTTAATTGCAACGGACATAATAATAGCTTGACAAGTTCGTTCACACCTCGCCTCACTATTTTAATAATTTATAATTGAATTTGTATGATTGTTGTGTATATAGTTGTAAATATGTTTCTGTATTGTTGTAGAGTAAAGTATTGGACGCAAATTCGGATGAAAGTATGATGAGTGGCGGTGCTAAACGCTGTGCCTTGCCTTACAAGAGTAAACAAAATATATTGATATTATTTAATTAATACTCAATTGAGTATCTATTCATAATATAAAATATACCTACGTCGTAGTACTCTGTAGATAGTACATTTGTACGAGTGTTTTTAGCATAAAGAGGTTTCTTAGAGAACCTAGTGTTGATCATCTCTGAATTGAAATGAGGAGCTCAACGCCGCTTTTTGTCTTAATATATAGAGAATATATCGAAGAATAAATATAACGTGTCAGGTTCACATTCAGACACTGTTTCATTATGTATTTACAATCCTCATTAGTTATTATTATTGAAAAAAAATAATGTACAATAACAATTTAGACCACAATCAGTGTCAGCAGTAGCGTACGTTGGACTGTGTCAAAATTAAATTTGACACTAGCTGTCAAACTCGCGATAACATTGCGAGGCGCACGCGCCGCCACGCGTCACGACGTTTGACATCCGACGTGTCAAAGTGTTTTTGTTCTTTAAATTAACTTGGGGTCAAGTGAATGGTGTTAAATTTTAAATGGAAATTGTATTATATTGGGCCATTTTTATTTTCGTTTGTGGTGAATTGATAAAGTATGAAATTAAGCTGTTAGTTTGAGATTTAATCCTATTTGGATTTGAAATAATGTTTCTTAGTTTTTTAGCTGTTGAGTGGCGGAACTCAACTCCGCAGTAGGTTTGTTAATATATATACGAAATTTGAATAGCGTAATTTCAATTGTTAGTTAGTTATAACTAGCAACACTACTGTCAAGCAGTTTTCATCTGTGTAGCAATTGTCCAAAATGATAACAATGTAGATATTGCCGAAAATGATAGCGGAAAAGTAAGGTCAAGTAAAGACTGCCGTCTTAGCACCAGACTGTACAAAGTGTATATCAGGATTCCTTTTAAGGGGCTAGGAGTTGTGCCGCTGCCTCGATCGCTGGACCACCTAAGCTTGGCCTCCATTGAGTAATTAAGGTCTCACCCGGCTGGGTCGTCCATCTAGGCAGCTCAAGGCTCCTTCTCCTCCACCCCCATTAGAAATCCTCATACCCATTCAGTTCACCTTCTCAACAAAGTCTGAGGTAAGGCTTTACCCAGTTACCCATTCATCTTAGTGAGTAATGTAAGTGACTACGGTAAGAGGACACTGTCCTGGTACCGGTCCTGTATCATAAGAGAGAGATGAAGATGACGGGACACAAAACTGCAGCGTTCGGCTTCAACACTGCACTATCACTATGTGGCGTAACTCAACGCTGCGCTTTGTCTTATATGAGCAAATTTAAAATACAGTCAGACCCTCCAATATTTCACGCTGGCCCTAAAAATAAATGTCCATACATTAAATAAATAAAGAGTTTAAAGCAAATGCTATTTATTGGTAATTAATTCTAAAGTGCTTTCAACACTAATTTCCCCACTATTATGCCAACAGCTTTACATGGTATAATCGTAGCAGAAAACTGTAATTACATTGTGAAACAGCACGTGTGAAATGTCAACAGTGTGCTATGTAAGCTACCTTATTATTTACTTGGCGATTTTGCTTTTCGATAATGTTTATTTTATATATTTTTTTTAGTTTCACGTTTTTATTCCACATAGTAAAGTATATAAAGACCTCGTTTCAAGACTCTTACTCTTCGTATTATCTCGAATTCAGCGGAACGTGGAGCATGGAGATAATACATGTTGAGTGGCGAAGTGACGCCACGCTATATTTTATCAGAAAATGAACGAACTGGGATCGAACCCACAACCGATAACGTTTACAGTCAGATGTCCCACGCCACAACCGGCCTTATTTTTATATGTATAAGTCAATTTATTAAATTTATTTATTGACTTATTTATATATATATATATATATATATATATATATATATATATATATATATATATATATATATATATATATATATATATATATATTTTATTTGTTCAGTAGGGAAGCTAAGATCTTCTCTTCAAATATTCGATTCAAATGTTCTCGAAACTGAGATGAAATCCCAAATTATTAAAAATATATGTATGAGACTAAATATATTTTCATTTTGATTTTACGTACGAGTAAATATTTGTTTTTATAAATAATTATTTTAAAATTTAAAACTTGAAGTCTCAAATGTCGCCCTTTTGACTTAAAAAAATGTAGAATTCAAAAATTAAACGAATCCATTTCAAATCAAATAATAAATTCTATATTTTAATTAATTTAATATATCCCGCATAACAGGGTAAACAGAAAGTACCTAGTGTCAAGACACTCCGTTCTCCGCGATCTATTTTAACCATTTAATCACGAATCCTATTGTTGTTGAAAATACTTTTAAAAACCTTGACGTTTCGAATAGTTTACAATAGTCTATGGTCATAGGTATAAAATTCTAATGGTGAAATAAACGTATAAGAGGCAACACTTGGATGTATCAATTATCATCCCGCCTATTAAAAAAATAAATTAAAAAAAAACAACTGACAGCTGTCACATCTATAACATAACAACTTTATACTATAATATATATATTTCATTTGAAATCATAAGGACCCTTTTTATCAATTACAGAGTGTGGCGAGTAAATCAGTGTGTATTTATTAGTCGTTTTAGTGTTTACTGTGAAAACAAGCAAGTCTGCCTCCGACACCGCTCGGTATTTCCCTTCGTTTTATAATAACACGCAGTTACCATTGTTTATATATAGATGATTTAAAAATATTAAATTTATAAAAGCTTAACGGTAGTAAAAATTTGCAATTTAGGCTTAAATGAGCTTTTGTGTGTCTAGAGTTGTATTTAACGAACAGTTAACAGTTTTTTTTTAATTTTGCAGCTTTACGCCATATCCGTATAACAGAGTAGTCAGGGAGACTACCTAGAGATTAAAATATTTTTTGAACACGACAAAGCTCTTCTTGGTCTAAACCAAAAATATTCACATAAAACCAATGCAAAACTTTTAATTCTATTTTTGACTTATTCATATAATTATCAATATTTCCAAACACCCTGTACATTCTCACCTACCATTATAAGAGGGTCGGCTTTGTTTATGTTATTCTACCGTATTCTGTTCAACAAAGGACAGCTCACTGTTTACTTTCTGCCAAATCACTACCCTCTATACCAATGATATGAAATGCGCATATTTTATTTAAAAAAAAACCAAATAACAGGACTCCACATTGCAAAATAGATTCTATTACTCGCGAAATAATTGCATTTTAAAAATGAAAATATTGCTTTAAAGAACTTAAAGAGCAGATATGCTGATAATGACGTTATAAATAAAATAAGCGTGGATCCTAAACTAACATACTTTGAATTGGCACTCCAGAATTAATTTTTATGATGCTGTTTATTTACTCGTTCGTAGACGCTTTTTAGGTTTTTGTTTTGATTGTAAATAATATGTTTAAGTGATGAATGTACAGTTCGTGTATTGAAATGTAAATTTTGTGGAGTTTGTACTAGAAAAGTGATAAGGGGTATAGAGAAGGGTATAAGAGAAGATATTTGATAGCATTGCATAGATTTACCGTGCAAGTACCCCATACTCGGTACAAAGGGCTCATGGTAGAGTTTTAGTAATAAGCTTAGCGAGAAACTATTCCTTGTTTCGTAAGAAAGTTCCTTTACAGATACTTCTCCGATTTGGGACTCGGGACAGGTTTTGTGGGAAAACCTCACGGTGTTCCTACCAGAGTCGAGGACTCTGGTAAGACACACCTTGTATCGTCGTTTGGCGTTGAGTTCCACCACTCAACACGCAATGTCTCCAATTTGATGGAAAGCGAATACCCTGCGGATTTTTTTTTATTGAAAACTACACTTTGAGCAAGCTCAGGCAAGTCAGTTATTTTATCTTATGACTGAATATTGAAACAAAATTAGTATTAAATATTATGCAAAGGTACCAAAACACTTTAGCTTATTTCCGTAATTAAACGCACAGATAAACAGATAAAAATTAAAAATTCTTTGTTTTGGGCTACCAAAATTTTTATTTGTTTCATTATAATTTAACCTTATTTCTTTCCTCTCACATATATTGACGATAGGTTAGGTACATTTCAAATTATTGAGCATTTTAGCTACATATCTATGTGTGAGACTGGTGTCTGTACTAGGAGACCTGTGTTACAGATTACCAGCCACTCCTACACTGTACCAAGATTAATAACGTGAAGCAAAAAATCTATAAAATACCTATTGACGATTTAAAAGAATTTTAGAAGACAGTTAATCCAAAATCAGTTTAAACGCGAATTCGCAGTAGACTAAGCCTTGGTTCGAGTTGGAGTAATATCGCAAGTTATATCCACTTATAATAGCATCCTTAGCTCACAAGTCCACGATTGCGTTTCCTAAGATACCAAAATGGCTAGGAATCCAAACTAATAAGACCGACAAACCTCTTTGATGGGATGAGAACAAAGCGTCGCGGCTCCTCAGAACAATAGAGACTTTTTTCTGCTATGAATATGATTTTCTTTAATAACCATTACACGACTAAAAGGGTCGGTAACTATTGGATTGATTATATTTGACATTAAAAACGCCTGTATTTAAAGGCATAGCAATTACATAATGTGTTGATTTATTGAAAATTTGTCGTCACTCGCAAAATTATTTATTTTTCTATATAAAATTTTTATAGAAAACTTTATGGTTTGAAATCTAACACACCAGAGACAGTCATAGCTAATTCTGCAACAGTCCCGGGTAGTACGCAAGGCAATTGAGAAACAGTTGGCGGTAGATTGATATATTAATTTGTGTATAAACTGACAGATAGATGTCACCTAATCTACTTGTGATCACAGATGGGTCGTATTTTTCAAAATATTTCTTCAAATACCAAAGTAAACGCGAGTAATCCGTTTTCAAGTTTTCTTTTCCTGTTGTAATTATGGGAAATCAAAAAAACAAATTCTTTACCGTAGCAAATTCAAAGTCAGATCTAAAAAGGTAAATTATAATAAATTAGGTAGTAATGTCAACATGTTACAAAATCTGAATGCACTTAGTGATGTAAGGAACTCATTGAAAGAGACTAGGACTTTTTCTACTCAACATGACTTTAAAAGTCTAGATTTAAGCAAACAAAATATAAAATGACAAAAAGAACATTTTTAAATAATAGGCACGGAACATATGTCCTTAGTGTAATAACTGTAATAATAAAATAGTAAAATGTAGGAGATAAAGCCAGATGGGAAGAATATTTTGAAATTTTAGTAATATTTTTTTTGCTTCACGCTTTATCCCGCATAGCAGGGTAGTCATAGACAACCTAGTGTCAAGACACTCCGGTTTCCGCCCGAAATCGAGATAATGTATTTTAATTATCAGAGCGGAGAAAGGAAAATATAAACATTTTCACGAGTGGAAATCGTACTCACAACCAATCTCGTTTACAGTCAGACGCTGGTCCACTGCGCCATCACGGTCTGGGTAATTTTTCTCCACGTTAAAATGGTAAATAAAAAAAACTGAATGCGAATTTTTCGAAGATTTTAATATATGTATGTATTAAGTAATTTTCAATAATTATGTATATATTCTAAGTTTCATTGTACGTTATCACTATACAGAATCAATATTATAAATAATATACACAGTGTACTGTCAACAAAAAATGACAAAAACAAATGTGTTTTTTTTAAATCAATGTACATTTAAAAAAAAACTCATTTGCGATACAACAATAATAATTAACAGATTTTTTTTTAAAAACACAAAAGGAGTATCATTTATGGCATCTTATAAATGCAACGTCGAATTGACTTGAAGACGAAACGTGTTTCAATTAAATTATTATATTTATTCGCTTATAATAGAACGGATCGCTTAAACAAGCTTAGAATCAGTCTAAAAAAGCGAAATAAATTTAATTTTGCAAGAAATATTTAATATTAATAAGTAGATAAGAATCTATACTTAATTCTATGATAAGTATTTACAGTATTTAAATTATAATAATTATTTATTTATGTATTGAGTCGTTGTAAGTTGGACTTTTCCATAATAACTAACAGTTGAAAGTGACTGCAGTATACAATATATGGAGTGTTAAGTTGGTAATGTCATTTTGTTTGTCTTTTTCACCAATTCTGTACACCACTGTGACTTTCACTGTACAGATTCATATTTACAATACAATTTACATTCAATTATTAATAAAAACTACGTTTTAAAAATTAAATTATTATCATTTAAATCTATAAGTCAAACAAAGGAACTTTAGAGAAATCACGATCAATCGTGAACTTAAGAGGGGAGTGAGATATCTCACCAATTTTTTCTCGAAGGGAAGCAATTTATATATATATATATATATATATATATATATATATATATATATATATATATATATATATATATATATATACAAAAAAAAATATAACAATAACCGTAGCAAAATTGCAATTGCATACTTATTTACAGGACAAAAATAAAATTTCAAAATCTAACATATGAAATTCATATTAGAACTCCTTGAATTTAGACCTCAGGTCAGAATATGACTGTTAATGGCCTCCTAAATTCCGGCCCACCTTGTGTGTTTTGTGGGTACTGAGGGTACTGTGGCATGAGGAGGCTGGATGAAGATTGGTAATACGGTAAAGAAGGTGATGGATTGGATCCAGAAGAAGAACTGCCTTCTGGACGATCCTGGGTCTTCTGGGTGTCAGGAGATTCAGCAGGAGATCTTGGAGATAAGCTGGATGCAGAATTGACAGTTGAAGTCAGGCCAGCCATAGCCACTGATGCATCAGAATACATCTTGCTGATGTCCATAGGGTAAGAGCGTTGTTGCTGTTGGTCCATGTACATATAGGCTTTGGATAGAGCTGCTGAGTCCAGATACCCTCGAGATGGATCAGGGTACATGCTGTAGCTCCTGTATTTGTCTTCAATTGAGTATTTTGACATGTCCATTGTAGAGCCAACCTGTAACAATAAATAGATTAGATGTTAATAATATTTCTCTTGTTAATTTTATCCCGCGTAGCAAGGTAGACAGAAAGTACCTAGTGTCAAGACTCCGCATTCGCATTGATTATGTTAATTCAATTTTAAATGGTTATTGGGAATTAGGTTTTGTTAGGTCTATTTCTGTTTCTTTGTTCAGCGGTTGACACGGTCCGTGCTATTCTACTCTATTCTATCAAGATAGATGAAAAAAATGTTTTAAAGGCATAATAGATACAATTAAATGATAAACAATAAAGAAATTACACAATTTTTATTCACATAATATTTTAAGCTTCACGCCTTTATCCCGCATAGCAGGGTAGACAGAAAGAATCCAGCGTCAAGAAGATTTCGCTTTCCACCAAATACCATACATTGCGTGTTGAGTGGTGGAACTCAACGCCGCACTTTGTCTCACCAGAGGGAGGAAGTGAAAAAAATAAAAACAATATTGTCCTTATACATTTTTGAATATTGTGATTCAAACGAATAGTATGGTAATAGAATATAAAGCAAACACGTGAATAGATAGTTCAAAAATTATTGCACTTTAGCAAGCATTTCAAGCTTTATAATAATCTTTAAAAAAATGTATTTAAAATAATCATTTTTAATAAATATACAATATTTTTTTTAAAATAAAGATTTTTTTTTTAAATAAAGATTAGTCAAATAAAGGTCTTTTTTCGACTACACGAGAAATAGATGTACTTGAATGAAACCTTTACAATTAAAGTACCTACAAACAAAAACACGTATATAAATCACTCATAACGAGTAAATATAAACACGTCAGTGTCAAAAATATAGAAAAATCAGAACATCTATTAATTTCTTAAGCCGCTTATACTATTTGTACTACACAAAACCGATCTTTATAGAAAATTGAATGCATTTTACTAAACACACAATACTAAATGAAACTCTATACCATTGTGATACGAATGAAATATACCGGGATAAGTAACAAAGCTCTCGAATAAAGCTTGGAGTTTAAAATTTTTTAATGAAGTCAACAATACAATATTGTTGGGAAAAAGCTTCGCGATTATACTCGTAATATACACAGTGTCTGTTATGTTGTTGTTTAAATGATAACTGATTTAATTTTTATATTTATTTATTTAGATTTTAGATTAGATTAAGTTTGAATATAATAAATTTTCTAGTTAGAAATAGAATTTGGTATTATTCAGTGTAAAAAACACTATTAATATCATAATAACTTCACGCTTTTCAACGTATCAGAGCAGTCAAAAAGAACCTAGTGTCAAGACTTTCCATTCGAAACAGATGTTGCGTATTGAGGCGGAATTCAACGCCGTATTTATGTTGTCTTACCAGAACGATTGTATAGATAATAATTACCGCATAATTAATTTTCGACTGAGAACCGAACATAATAACGAATTGCTTATACAATCCAAAACACTTTTAAAACTTCAAATCATTTCTTCTTAAACATTTGTAAAACTAAATAAACTCGGAGCTTCACGCGTTGTGTTAACGTGTAATTATTTTTAGCTTTACGCTTTTATCCCGCATAGCAGGGTAGACAGAAAGTGTCAAGACACTCCGTACTCCGCTTTCCATCGAATTCGAGACATTACGAATTTAGTGGTGGAATTCAACGCCGCGCTTTGTCTTGTCAGAGCGAGGTAAATAAAATAATTTAAATACAATCTTCGAGCGGGAATCGGACCCACAACCGATCGCGGTTACAATCACACGCTGTTCCACTGCGCCACGACCGGGCTCACCTGTAATATATACAGGCGTTAAATTAGGATTAGTCCGACAGTTCGTTTTACGGTTGGCCCTCGTAGGCTATTTTATTACATGACTTATAATAACTCGTGTGTACCCACCTTGTGGGTACAATTGGAAATATATTTATGTGATATTCTTTACAGAGCAATAAAACAATTTTATTTGTTTATTGGTTTTCGATAGCTTTTTTGATGTAAATAGTGGTTTTCAATATGGCCACGTGAAGAGTTGTTCCCCTGGCTACATTGGAAATCTGGCACTACACCTTGACATCCCTGGTTGAAGGCCAGCAGGTAGAACAAAGTTTAGGTGGAAGGATGTAGGGCTGAAGAATAGGGGTGTGTGTAGTCACTGATGACGGCGTCCTGGACCGAGCAAAGTGTAGGAGAAAAATAGACAAAGCTGACCCCATCGCCACGTGGAACCACAGTTAGGAAGAGAGAAAGAGAATATTTAATCATTAATACGTTAAATAAATGAAACTAGACGTCCCGTTGACACGTTGACAACGCGTTGCCTAGGCAACTTGTATGTCAAACTCATGATAGTTTGTGTTATATTTATTTATAGGCTATATATATACATATATAAATATATACATACATATAACAGTGCACTTCATACTACTCAGTTCGCGCCGTATCCTAAAAAGGGGTACAAAGGTTTTGCTTATCGTATTATTATATAGATGGTCGATATCATTTATGAAAATCCACAATTACGAAAAATGTACACACATGAAGATAATAAAATTTAGCATAGTTAAGGTAAGTTATATAAACAAATAGTTAATAAAACCAAAATGTTTATATCGCACTCAAAATATATGAGATCAATAAAATATATATTACACATATTATCGTGTGAATGTCGTAAACGTTAGTACAAAGTGACATACACTTTTCTACGGTGGCCTATATTTTATTTGTTAAGATATCCAACAGATATTTACGAATGTGTTTAACTAAATAGTAATTTTATTTGACTCTAGCTGCGCTCACGACTTCGTCTGCGAGGAATTTTACATTTCTGTGATCTTTATTTTAATTAATTCTATAGTATAAGAAGCCTTAGCTACTTCTCATTATGTCCAGAAATGTCGAAACGAACAAATAGACGCACAAAAAGACGTAAAATATTTTGGTATTATATTACATGTGTTATCTGCCAGTAAGGATTCCGTCAAAATCAATCAAGCTGTTCCAGGAATATCGGAACAGATAGACAGATATAAATTGATAAACATGATTTTGGTATTACATATACTAATGCGTGTACATATATATATATATCTGACTACTGACTGTAAATGCGACCGGTTGTGGGTTCAATCCCCTCTCGGGGAGTGATTATATTCAAATTATTTTCACTTCCTCGCTCTGGTAAAGACAAAGTGCGGCGTTTAGTTCCATCATTCAACACGCAATGTCTCGACTTTGGTGGAAAGTGAAGTACGGAGTGTCTTGACACTAGGTACTTTCTGTCTACCCTGCTATTCGGTATAAAAGAGTGTAGCTAAAAAAAAGTGGTTATATTAATATTACAAATTGGACTGTCTTAACTCCAATTTTATTTATTTGTATAGATTTGTATATATACTTATATGAACGGACAGTCGTAATAATCATCTTCAACATTAATGAAACAAAAAAAAAAGAAACTAAGAAGTATAAATTTTTAAATGATTTTTTTTTAAATTTCAACCATTCCGTAACCAAGGTGAAAGCGTCCATAGTTACGCACACATTTCATACGTCTCTACAAAAAGTTGCCGACAAAACAAAATATTCACACATTAACAGTGAAAGAGCAATAAACAGTGAATATAAATCATCGATCAAGATAATCGAATAGGAAAATCACAATGGTTCGTTAAAACGTTTCCATACCTGCCCGCGAAAATGCTCAATCACCCTTTTTAATATCAGCTGTGGATAGCGCAGACATGAGTCGAGACAGGCTACCGTTATTATTATTCTATTTAATATAAAAAAAACGCTACAGTCTTACAGTATTAAGGCCATAAGGCAGAGATAATGTTAGATGAGGCCGGTCGCGATCGGTTGTAGCTTCGATTACCGTAGGTTCGATTCTCGGGAGAGTGATTTTATTTAAATTATTTTCATTTCCTCGCTCTGGTAAGACGAAATGCGGCGTTCAATTTGGCCACTCAACACGCAATGTCTCGAATACGACGGAGAGTGAAGTATGGAATGTCTTGACACTAGTACTTTCTGTTTAAGCTACTATGCGGGATATGCGGGATGCCGTGATGATTGCGGGTTCCTTTCCCACTCGAAAAAATAACTATATATTTCCATATGTCTGTATGTATGAAACGACAGAATGTTTGAGAACGAATCTGTCTAACAAAGAAAACATTAGTGGGTGTTTAATCTACCCGCTTAGAACGCAAAGCAATATATATAACATAGTATTTATCTCACAGGAAATGTAAATCTAATATAAAGGTTATTTTTATTTCTATAGTAAATTATATCTAAAGCTTTCATATACAATTTTTTTTCATATATATATGTAAAGGAAAATTATTAATAGGAATTTAATAAATTTCTATAACTCTTGTCTTAACTAAAGTCTGCGTTCCTCTAAATAGTCCACATGTTGATATCGCGTTGAATGGTAGCTGATTATATTGTTTTCTACCGGGTTTAGGGTCCGATTCGACGCGTTAATCTAAAAAGTGCGTTTTCATTATGGTCCGGGAGTCTATTAAGGTGGCACAATGATCCTGATGGATAGGGCTAGGGCAAGGGCGGTATCGATGTATCGATGTAGTGAGTGACACTAGATGGAAGGGCGTGGAACATAAGTTAGCAAGAAATTACGATTATTGCGAGAAATTATCTTGTTTTTTTTTCTTCTTGTGAATTGGATAGAATGATTTGCAAGTATTTTTTGGTGTTAAGTTGCGTGGAGTTAGTTACGTTAAATTTTGTAATAATTGTAATAATATTGGGTTTTTATTTTCACGAATAATAAGACTAGTTATGTATAATAATGTTAGTGTAGTAATCTATGCAGAATGGAATTAACATAGCTCAGATTTTTTTAATTATTTAAACACATATATTTATTATTTTTCAATACATATAAATTTAACGAAGCGGGATTCGAACTCGCATCCCTTGTACAATATCAATGCGCTCTAACCAATTATGACATACTAAAATCTAATCAAGAAAAAAAGCTCGAAAAGCTTTAATTTTATCAACTTAAGATATCAAAACATCTAGATATTTAACACATCAATGTCATCTACAGATTAAACGTCAGGAGGGAAGATCGAGGATACAGGCATGGGGGAGTATAATTGCGCGTTGTGTGTCAAGTAGTGTTTTAATAGATTACGTTTTTATAGGGTTCACTGAATAACATGATTTCCCTTGTATTATCTGATCTTGGCTTCACCTGTCTCTTAAAGAGATATACTCTTTGTCCTCGAAATGCTCAAGTTTTTATTACGGTAAATAGTCTTTTATTTTTCAATATGTATTTACTGTCTATATTTAAAAAGATGTACGGAAAAAGCGTATTTTTAGTACTTAGTGTCAAGACACTTAGTTGGTCGTTTTCAGTCCGAATTTGAGGTATTTCGTGCTGAGTTCAACGCCACGATATGTCTTATCAGAAGAGGAAATGTAAGATATAATCAATTCCTCGAATCCATAACCAATTGCGCCTAGAGTTAAATCAGGTCTTATAAGTATTTTAATTTAAAAACGTTTGTATATAACACGAGCAGGTGTAAAGTACGCAAATTAATAACTTTATCTCCTTCTAGTAGGATAGCCATGAGTTAGCTTCAAATACCGAGTAATTATAATATATTTTGATATTAAAGGTTTGTTTTTTGTTTTTTTTTTGTATTTCCTGAACCAAACACAAAGAACGAAGTAAAAGATTATTTTCATCTATTTTGCCAAATATTTACTTTTAGATACTTTTAAGTTATTAATATGGTTTTTATATTAGCTGAACTTGTATTCGTATATGTATCTATTTATCAATAAAATAAAAATAATTTTTAATTACAATTATTGCCCCGAAATACTTGTAAATATATCAACTTAGCAGGAAGACCAAGAAAAAAGTATTTATTACGCGGTGAATTTTATTTAAAACAAAAGAGTTGTATATCATTTTTACGCGTATCTCATATTCAATGAAGACAAATAAAAAACGGAGAGTTGACTCACTAGATAGAGAGCCAAAATTTTTTTAATTTTTAATAACAACAGTGTCTCTATAAACTATTATTAAGTAAGTGTCATCGCTCAATATATAAAATCGATTTGAATAATATGAATAATAATCATTTACCATTTATAAATGTCATTTAACTAATATTTACATATAAATTAAAAGTTTTACTCGATTTGTGATATTAATTAAAATGTAATTAAAAATCGAATAAAATTTTCATAAATCACTTTTTGTCTCGTATGTTTTATAAATATTATATAATAAAAATAAACATTAATTATTATGTAACAAGTAATAATTTAAAAAAAACGGCTGCGGTTAAAAATAAGTTTTGAAACCCGCCATTTTCTTTTTTTCAGTAATTTCATTATATATTCAGTGACACTTGTTCTCTTAAGATGAGTCTAGCGACGTATCATTTGTTAAAATCGGTTCACGGGTTTAGCAGTTACAAGAGAACAAAGAAACGGACATACGCGGTTAACACATAACCCTCCTTTTGGCTGTCGGGTAAAAATGAGTAATGTACTGATATTCTGTTTCTATTGAGGAGCAAGACATAGCATTCAAACTTACTATTTATGTTAATATTCATATATATCGCATAGTGGTAGAATTGATTGCCTTATTTCATCTAATAAGTGTTCAAATCCGGAACGTATATGCGTTCAAATCGTTTGCAACTGCGAACCAGTTCTTATATTTTTATTGTACTCTTTGTATGCTCGTCATGTTAATATATTTATCATATATATAGAGCATTTTTAATAAAACAAAAACATATTTACTTTAATATTTTTAAAAAATCATAATTTATTCCCGTTGAACGTCGACAGTATATACATATATATACTGTCAACGTTCAACGGAGTGCCTGATACTCAGTTGTTATGTCTATCCCGCTAAGCGGGATAACGCGTGAAGCGGATATTCTAATAATTGTATCACATATGGTCACCCTAACGAATGCTAATCTAAGGAACGACCCTTATCCATTGTTTACAGTTGAGCGGTGAATCGTCACAAAATAATTAGCGGGGGATGGTACCCTTGCGGATTATAGTGTTTGGTGTGAAGATGCTTTAAATTACAGGGTACAGATGGGGTAGAATTATTAAACACATTTTGCTATATTATATATTTGGTACCTTCTGTGTTAGAAGTTACTTATCAGATTTTTTAAAATGTACGCCGGTATTACGCGTTGCCTTGGCAACGTCTAAGTCACTTTATACGAGGGTATATGTAGTGTGTGTGTTATATTGATTTTTATTATTTTTTTACCTTAACGTTTTATTCCGCATAGCAAGTGTAGACAGGAAGTATCTAGTGTCAAGACACTTCGCTCTCCGCCGAATTCAAGACATTGCGTGTTGAGTGGTGGAACACCGCACTTTGTTTTACCAAAGTGACGAAAATAATTTAAATATAATCACTACCCCGAATGGGAATCGAACCTACAACCGATCGCTTTTAAAGTCAGACGCGGTCCCTTAAAAAAAGAAGCTTTTGTAAATATAAAAGAATCAATTTGAAAAACAAATTAAATAAGGTTATTTGAATAAAGCTTTAAAGTCGCAATTATTCTTACGGATAACAAGAATTTGACTTAAAAAGAACATTGTGATTTTTAAAGGTATTATACGTTTATGATTTCCAACTTCACACGTATTATAATTTTTTTATTGAAATATTGTTTTTGTGTTTATTTATATGGGTTTTGTTGAATTAGTTAGTTTGTTAAATTGATATTAAGGAAAGTTTCATATGGAAATTAAATTATTAATATTTTTTTATGTTTCATGCCTTTGTCTCGCATAGCAGGTGTAGGCACGAAGTACCTTGTGTGAGACTTCACACTCCGTACTCCGTTTTCCTCCGAATTCGAGACATTGTGTGTTGAGTGGCGGAATTCAACCCTGCGCTTTGTCTTATAAGTGATTCGTTACTCATTTCTGATTTTATGAACATTTCTAAGTAGTGATTATCCGTTGAATCAAAAGATTGTATCAAAAGATTATCCGTTCTATAGATATGTTACGAAAGCGGTACCCTATGGCTTTATATATGTATGATATTGACAGACGGAATGTAATACATAAAAGAATTGTAACATTTTACGATGCTATTATTTATCAGGCATAGAAGGGTAAGCAGGAAGTACCTAATACCTCAAGACACGCCATACACCGCTTTCTATTGAAAGCATTGCGTGTTGAGAATTCAACGCCGCGCTTTGTCCCCAAGTGGGAATCGAACCCACAACCGATCGCCTTTACAGTCAAACGCTGTCAATATATATTCTTTATGCCTACCCTATATGTCTTTAATTATGACGTGTTTTTGATGATTTGATGGCAGTATAGTCTGAGACATTGTAGAAAGCTGAATAATAAAGTTTTAAAATATAATGTAACACTTTTAACCCGAGTCTCTTTACAAATCCATTAAACAGAAAAGATAAAAATGCAGGTAGTTTGTAAAAAAAAACCAAGTGTGAAAATAAAAAAATAAAATTAATAACCATACCTTTAATTAGTTACGTTCTTTGCCAGTGTCATTTTAATATAAGGTAATTATTGAAATATTTTCTCGTGCGTCACGTTTCGCTAATGCAAAGAGTAAACTCATTCCTAACTTATTACACGCTTGTTATTTTTTTTATAATGGCGCTTAGTGTGAACTTTGTGGGATCACGCTTGCGTTTTTGTATATAATAGTCGAATGTTTTAATTTTAAACAGGTTTTTTTTGAACCTAGTGTCAAGACATTTCTTTCTCGAGTTTTAAGATATTATAATTAAGACATTGATCGTTGTGAGAAACTCAACACTGCGTTATGGCTTACTAGAATGTAGAAATGAAAATAATTAAATGTAATCACACTTCCAAGCGAGAATCGAACCCACAACCACGCCACTAGTGCGCTTTATTGCAATATTTAAATTTGAAGAATTTTTGAAGTTTATAAGAAAAATAATAATATATAATAACTAAAATGTTTATATATTAATTCTGATATCGATAGTAAGGTTTTAATTGTTTTAATAAAATATTTATAGAAAATATGATTAAGGGAGGAATCTAGGTTGTTTGCTTTAAGTCTAGTTATAATACTCTCAGATATAAACTTTCTGCACAAGTTTGATAAATTAGTTCGTAGTTTTATATAAAAACTAACGAATCCTCGCAAATTCGTTTGCGTTGACTAGATTTTTGCTATAATTTTTTTTAAATAAAATATTTTAAATGTACATAACTTTCTTGTTTATGAATTTATTGCAAAAAAATAAACATTTAATGTTGAGGGAAAGTTTTAAATATACAAAAGTGAAAACTGCATTTAAATCGGTTAAGCCGTTTCCAAGACAAGCGCGTACAAACGCACAGACAAATAAATATTACAAAAAAATATTATAATACTTTTTCGTATATACATTCCATGTAAGGACAGCGATAAGTTACATTTTTATTATATATGTAGACTTTGAACTTCATACCATTTCAGATATAGGCCTACCTTTCCACTGTACCACTAAGCTGTTGGATATAATTAAGTTTTAAAAAGCCATTCGTCTTTATTAGTCTCGGTAGTTATTAGCACGATGATTTTAGTATTTCCTGTTTGTTACACGGTGAAAATTAATTTAGTACTTCGGCTCCTTTTAAGTTGAAACCGATAGATTTGTTACTTTAATAAGATAAAATTAATCACATGAAATTTAATTTTAAAAGATGTTTTTTTTTTAATTTAATATATATTTTCCAGCTCGTTTTTATATTTTTTTGTTGTTGTGGTTGTTGTTTTTTTTTTTAGAATTAGTGTGAAACGTTTTTATTCTCAATTCATGATGTGTTAGCCTACTGTAGAGATTTATTTTGTAATCATATATATACAGAGGAGTTTATATAAAATGTACTTAGAGCAAGTTCCTAATAAGTGAAAATGCAGCTTTACGCTTTATCCTACTTAACCATCTTGTTAGAGTTAGGAAATAAGTTTCTTTACATATATAGTCTTTTTACAAGTCGAATCGAACCCATAACCAATGGCGTTTTCATATAGACGCTGTGCCACGATTCCGCCACTATGGTCTAGAAGGCTCTTGTTGAGGCAAAACTTAAATACTTAGATGTGTATTTCTTTAATGTTTTGATTTTGGCGTGTGGCCAGAGAGAACCTAGTGTTAGTACTATCCATCCTCCCTGCTCGCCTGAATTCGATAAATTCAATAATAATACATTAAAATAATCAAAAAATGTGAAAATCGAACTTAAAACTATCGCATTTCTTATGGGATATTTCACAACTGAACATTGATGGTGTGAATATTAAACGTATTTTATTTTAATGCATTTGGCATATTTAAAAATTTAAAAGTTTAGAAAACAAATACTTTTACCAAATGATGCATTGAAAACACATTAAATTTGTCATTCCATTTATGAAGTACACTTTTGTATGACGTGACATTGGGTTGCCTTAGCAACGGATATTGTACGCATCAATAAGTTCTCTAATACATTTTTTAAAAAATAAATACCTGTGCATTAGGCGTTAAAGCTGCCGATATAGCGTTTTGTTGAGCAGCCGCGGCTGCAGCAGCCGCCATGCTTGCACCTAGAGGGCCGTATGCCGCGCCATAGTAGCCTCCCATAGCTTGTGACATCCCACCGCCGGCCATACCTGTGATAACAATGTTTTGATAATCAATTATAAAAGCAATCTACCTGTGACCACGGACTACTGTAAAGTGTTCGAAACGTCAGGTTTCCAAAAATGTATTTACAAATACTAAAATATACGCGATTAATCCGTTTAAAATGGTTTCATTTAGAGAGTGTAAAAATCGTTAAAATCAAAGATCTTATTAGGCATGTATAAACATATTGTGATAACTTTTAGAACAAAGAATGCTACCTTTCCCTATTGTATTATAATGTAGCTTTTGTAAGTCAATAAATAAGCAGCTTCACGTTTTATTTTACATAGAAGGGTAATTGGAGACACTAGGTGAATGTTAAAACACTCTGATTGTCGCTTTCCCGAATTACGTTTTAAAAACTGTAACTAAACACTGCGCTTTGTATTACCAGAGCGGGAAAATTAATTAAGTTAATGGCTAGAATCTAAAACTTAGCTATCAGAAACTTAAGCTCATCAAAAAGAAGCATATTAGCACTGGGTCGAGTATGCCTAACTTGATATGTGAAAAAGATGTCTAAAAATACAAAAAACGAGGAACTATTTAGCGTTATATTGGTGTAAATAAATGAGATAGTGACGCGTTTTCTGAAAGTTGTTTTTGTTTATTGTTTAGCTTTACGCACCGCAGGGTTGACAACGTACCTAGTGTCAGAACACTCCGTATTTCGTTTTTCGCCGCATTCGAGACATTGTGTGATGAATGGTGGTAATCAACGCCGCGCTTTGTCTTACCAGAGCGAAAAAGGAAGAATAAATTCAATATAATCGCTCATCTGAGTAGGAATCGAATTAGCAACCGATCGCGTTTACAGTCAGACGCTGTCATAATGCGCTAAGACCGGCCTCCAATTATTTCGGATAAACGTCAATAATCAATAATATTCAAACTATCACGCACTTTGTTTTAATTTGAGAAAAACACTTATAAAAATTAAAATACTTATTTAACATAAGCCTTTAAACGTTTGAAATCTATCTTGCCACGACCTGCCTCGAAAAGTTAATTTTATTAACTTAACACTATACTCCTACTAAAATACAAACAAACATTAAATTCCACAACCGAAACACACAGTCAACAATTAACTAAGGTACTATTGTCCATCTAACCCCAACTAAGGCGTGTTTAATAAACACCTAAGGAACTGACCGTCGGTTAATAGAACTCGAGGGCCGTCGGATTATTCAGTACAATGAAATAATTAATTGGTCCTCAGATCTGAGCTGCCGGCCATTATGTGCGCTGAATAGACTCAGTCGGTAGGTAGGTGTGGAAAACTAGGTTTGTGTTTTGATTTATGAATACAAATGTGAATTGAAATGTGTTATGGAGGTTATGGATGCTAATGTAATGGAATTAAATTGTTTTAAATATGTCGTTTAAAGTTTGGTTAGGTAGTGCGGCGTTGATCTACGCGTATAGTTTGGACGTGTCGTGGTGTGAAATTACGTATTATATAAGAATATAATTAACAAATTTACTAATAAAGGAAATTTGTTTTGGATTGAATAATAAACTATTTTTAGTTGAGGCCGGTCGTGGTGCAGTGTGACAGTGTCTGACTGTAAATGCGACCGGTTGTGGGTTCGAAACCCACTCAGAGAAGTGATTATATTTAAAATTATTTCCACTTCCTTGCTTTAGTAAAACAAAGTACGGCGTTGAGTTCCACCACTCACAGTCTTGACACTAGGTACTTCCTGTCTACCCTGCTATGCGCAATAAAAAGCGTGAAGATAAAAAAAATTAACTATTAAATCAAATATTGATTTCTTATTTTAAACGTATTAATATATCACCGAAATTAATTTCGAACACATCAAATAAACGTATAATATTTGTCAGCGATATAACAAAATCGACAAACTCAAGGACTTGGCGTTTTAAATAATAAAAAAAAAAATGTATGTAAAACCCTCTTTATGGTGTCACCGGATTCACAATATATATACGTGCGTGAATCTTCAAACGGCAGCAGTATTTTATAGGCGTTGGGTCGTAAATCGCTTAGCACGCCATTGTAAAATATTGCGAAGGGCCGGTGGAGATATATATATATTTTTTTATTATTATATTTATAATTAAATTGGTTGTCATCTCTCGCCGTATTCTGATGTCTTCGCCTGGTATTGGCGTGAATTCGATGAAAATTTCCTCCCTAGAGTTTGTTCAAGAGTTTCATTAATTTCGACTGTACGCTCCCGTTCGCTGGGCGGGCGTGAATTTGATTTTATTTTTTTTTTTTAATATTTTTAACTTCAAGAATGACAGGCGCCGTATGGATTCGTATCGAGTAAATATATGTTGTGTTGTGTGGATATTGAGTTTTTGTTGTTATTAATTAAGCGATATGGGTTTTATTCAAGCGGTAATTCAACTGGTATTAATATTGTAATTGTAACGTAACGTAAGAAATAAGTTTAAGACAACTATAGATTTAGATAACGTAGGTTCTTAAAGGTCTCTACTTATTTAGCAATGTTAAAAAACCGTTTTACAGTAGTCAGAGATAATCAAGTATCAAGACACTCCGTTGACTGTTTTCCACCTGAAAGCCAGACAATGTGTATTGAGTGACGAAACCAACGCCGCGCTCTGTCTTAAAAGGCGAAGGTGTGACAGTAAATATAAAATAACAATGTCCCATTGCGTCACGTTCTACAATAAATATATTAAATTACAATTATTTCCTTCATACAATTGATATATAATATATACATTCATCTTAAGAAACAATAAACTTTTCATTGTATTTAACACGTCTAAGATAAATCCGAAATTACTTATAATTTCAATTGTAACAAAACTTACAGTACAAATTTCGATTTTTAAAGTCAAAGTCAATTTTTTATATAAAATAAGAAGTTAACGTGCTTAATTTTGAACGTTATATGATTTACTACTTGTTGTTTAACTAAAGTTATAGCCTGAGAAGAACAAGCGCATGAAAATTTTTTTTTTATAATTTTTTTAATAGTGTCAATAATACCTTTGAAATAGACTGGATATCTTATGCAAGCTTACTATTTTTCACCAGTTTACTGATTTTTTTTAAAACTTTACGCTTTTTATCCCGCATAGCAGGGTAGACAGAAAGTACCTAGTGTCAAAATACTCCGTACTTTGCTTTCCACCGAATTCAAGCTATTGCGGTTGAGTGGTGGAACTCAACGCCACACTTTAACTTACCTAAGCGAGGAAGTGAAAATAATTTAAAATATAATCATCCCCGAGAAGGGATCGAACCCACAACCGGTCGTGTTTAGACGCTGTCACGACCAGTCACGACTGAGCCACGACCAGCCTCACCTAGGTTCCTTTTACTTAATAAAACACCAAATAATTAAAATCTCCTCCTAAAAGGGAAAAAATAGACATAAAAAAATAAAAAACCTTACGGAAAACCCCTAGTAAGAAACTGTAATTTCCAATACTGGCCACCCCGAGTCTTACAATGCATCCATTTTCGCTCGACCATTCACACCATAATGACCTTTCCATATTATACCTATTAATAAATATAGTCAGGTAGAGTATTGTGCATATCGATTTGGAACGGACTGCTTTAGGGATTTTCGTTGGGCCCTCGTTTTGTTGAATTGAATACGTTAAATTTTACGGAAAAGTAGTCATTCTTCCGTCCGGCCGTCAGCTGTTTTCTTGTAAGGTGATTTTCCAAATGTTAAAAGCATTTTTGCCTATTAATCTTTAGCTGGCAGTTTTTTCAGTTTGTTTTGCATGTTAGAATTTCTCGTAACTATTATACGTAGTAGCGAATATCTACTGAGTGAATGTATGAGTGTGTATTGTGTTTTAAGGTGTTATTCGGACATTAAGGATTATAAGCATATTAGAGAGTAAGACTTAGATCCTTTGGGTACAATAGCTCTGGCCAACTGAGCTAAGGACGTTGTTACTGCACTAAATTAGCTTGAGGAAAATGTGAACAATTTTCTATATTGAAATAATGAGAAGTCAGTTTTTATATATACTCAGTATATATATAAACATTAGAATATTCTGCGTCGTTCTTGCGTTCGTATCGATTATTAATTTATCATCTTAAAAAACATAAATATCTGTATCTGTACCTTATTATATTATGAAACAATAAAGAAAATTGCAGAATTCTGACCTATCTATAGTGGAAACAAAATTTTGCCTTATACCAAAAATCTAATAAGTCAAATTTTACTCTAAAAATTATAGCGGAATAAACAAAAGCTATAGGGCAAAAACAGTAGATTACTAGCCGTTTGAATTTCAAAACAAAAACAACTCAACAATTCCACTCTCTACTCTACTTTCAAGCCTAGCATGAATTTAAATTTGAAAACTTGATCTTTGAAGAACTTTACTTGTTTTACAAAGTGGAAACAGTTATCGTTCTTGCAAAGTCCCGTTTAATTAAAATCAGCCTTTGATGTGGCATTTTTGCGGCATCGTGTATACTACAGTATAGTATAGTATAGTAAATTTAACCCTTTCTTAGGGAAATTAATTGACTTTTTGTTGGTCGTGTATTGTGATCGAAAATTGGGTTTTGCTATTTTCATAGCAGGCTTTTTGAAATTGATGGGCTTCTTCGATTTTTGCCGATAATTTTTTACCTTTCCCAATTATCTTGAATAGAAAGCAAAGAAAATGGAGAGCCTTACTAGATAAATAACTCTTGTCTACTTTAGTAAAACTAATTATGGCCATTATGATGCAGTGGGAAATCATCTAACTCTAATCTTTATTGGTTGTGGGTTCGATTGCCACTAGGGGGAATAAAATGATTAAAAAATATTTTTTTTTTGACTGTGATACGCCTAAACTGTTTTTTAGTCATTGACATTATCTGGTGCACTGAAAGTGGCTAAGTTACTTTCGGCGCAATTGACTGACTTTTCCAGCAGAGTACGCAGTGTCTAGACAGTGGGTATTTTCTGTCTAGTCAGCCATGCGGGATAAGAGCGTGAAGCTAAAAAAAAGATAACCTGTTAATTATTTTTTAAACGTCAAAGTCAAAATAATTTATTAATAAAATATAATATTACATCGATAGATAGATAAGTGACGAAGCGATATTTTCGCCACATTAAAGATACACCCCACTTGTGCCCAAACTCGAAACTAACAAACCGTGGTTAAATTGATCGATTAGCTGTAGTTCTGCAAATCACTGTACAGCGTACTGGTCGAGCTTTGGTTTTACATAGGGATTTGTTATTGAGATTTCGAAATGTTATATTGTTCTCTTTGTTCTCCGCTTTACATATATTTTAGTGATTTTTTTAGCTTCACGCTTTTGTCCCGCATAGGTAGATAGAAAGGAGATACCTAATGTCAAGACACTCTCCAGTCTACTTTCCGTCAAGTTGGAGACATTGAGTGGTGTGTGGTGGAACTCAACGTCACTTTGACTTACCAGAGTGAGGAAATGAAAATAATTTAAATATAATCTCATTTTTCTAGTGCAGGCGCTGTACCTCTTAGTGAATTATAATGTTATAATATTATTTAGTTACTATTATTTTGTTGATTTATATTCAATGGTGGTAAGAGTTACGTTTTAACTTAAACATCATAAGAAATAAACACGACAAGTGTCTTCGTAGTAGTTACGAGCTTATATTACACTCGTAGTAAATATTTTGTATTTTAATTTCTTTATAGACTATCCTTGACGCAGTGTGACAGCGTCTGACTGTAAACGCAACCGTTCGTGGGTTCGATTCCAACTCGGATTATTGATTATATTTAAATTATTATCATTTCTTAGCTCCAGTAAGACTGAGGCACCGCAACTCAAAACAAAATGTCTCGAATTTCTGCGGAAAGTGGAGTACGGAGTCTTGACACTAGGTACTTCCTGTCTACCCTGCGTAAAGCTAAAAAAGTATAGGTGTATTTCTATATAACTATAGAAATAGAATCAAATTTTATAATTATTAAAGCCAATGAAATATATATATATATATATACATATATATATATATATATATATATATATATATATATATATATATATATAAATATATATAAGCCTATATCCTTGTCCCGCTCGTCATATTGATCATTGCATCATTAAGTACAAACTATTTAGTAAAACCGTCAAAACATTGATAAGTTACGTCAAAACGTGAAAGTCATGCATGGTCTTGGGATATCAAGTAAATGACGTCACGCGACCGGAAGTAGCTCAGCTGGGGGTGGGGCTTCCGGCGGCGCACGCGATTGGTCACTTCCTTTCTAGTATTGCCATAATATGCTAATCGTGATGCAGCGATTTATTGGATTATTGTGGATTAAGGGAATTGTAGATTAAGAGAAAAAACAAGACAATTTTTTTAGAAGTTTACTTTTATACAAAACAATGTGTCTTTTAAGCGGTATTATCAATTTATTATAATAAGTGATTATAAAATATACTTGGCGGCGAAAATTTTAGATAATTTCTTCAAGTTGCGCTAAGTGGTCGTGATTTCGATGCTTACGATTCCAAACGCCGTGCTTTGTGTAAGAAGAAAAATATTTTTACCCACTTCTTTCTAAATTGTTAAGGAATTAATATCAACCCTTATTTGACTCTACTCTAGAGGTCATCGTGGCGCAGCGGTCATATGGGTATTCGATGGGTTCGATCCTACTTGGGGAGATGATTATATTTGAATTATTTTCATCTTCTCGTTCTGGTAAGACATAGCACGGCGTTGCGTTCCGCCACTTGATATAAAATGTTGATTCAGGTGGAAAGTGGATAAGGGGGTGTTTTGAAATTAGGTTCTTTCTGCCTTCCTTACCATACATGACAAAACGTGACCTTAATATAGCCACATTATATATTAAAATATATACAGACGTATGGTTCACCCATATTATACGGGGATATCACGCAACTGAGCTATAATTTTGGTTCGGCAATATAATTTAGAAGGTAATTTGAAAGTCACTGACAAAAAAGTATTTAATTTCAGTAGAAAAAAAGGTTTTCTTTATTTCTAATACTCACAATAAAAGATTTTAGACAACTTTTTTAAAAATATGAGATTTGACATACATACAGTTAATACGGAGTTGCAGTGCAAAATACTCAGAGAAAACCAAGATCTAGTCTCACGAACCTAGTGTCAAGACACTCTGTTAATTGCTTTCCGCCCGAAAATCGAGACATTGTATGTCGAGTGGCGAACTCAACGCTGCGTTTTGTCTTACCAGAGTGGAGAAATTGATAGAAATTTTGAATATAATCATTCCTCTGATCTTTTTAAAATAGTAGAACGGTGACTTGTGTCACTATTTTCACTCACTCATTCGTTCACTCATGAATGAGTATTTATGTTAATTTAATAAAATTACATTTTAATTTAACCGAAATGAATATTTTACGTTATTTCAATAACCAATATTTGTGTTTCATTATTTCAGAACGACGCTATGTTTTGTACATACACGTTTTCGTTATGGTTGCGCATTATTAATATATTAATATTTAATTTTATTTATTATTTTAACTTTAGTGTGTTGTATATCTAAATATGTCTAATTGTATAACGAATAAGAAATCTAGCAGGCAGTAAAAGCGAATCTATTATCAAGAAACCCCTTTCTCCGTTTTCCATCTTAATTCGAGATATTATATGTTAAACTGTGGAACTTAACGCCGCCCTTTTTACCTTTTTACCGATTAGAATCGAACCCACAACCAATAACATTTACAATTATATGCTGTCCCAGTGCACCATGATAGCCTCATAGAAGTATGTGTTTTCAATTCCCTTCTGTCATATAACAAAATTCAAAATAGGTCGGATAGAGAAGAACAGATACCCTGTTCTTCTCTATGCTGAATCAAGAAAAAGCATGAAGGTTCTTTTATCAATACTAATATTATAAATGTGAAGTTTCTTTCTGACTGTCTATTACGCGTTGGATGAAATTTGAGATAAAAATACTTAAGGACCCGGGGTCAAACATAGGCCACTTCATTTTCTAAAATCAGCTACTTATAGATTAAAATAGGAGATGAAAGTTTGTTTGCCTGGTATTATGGATTCACGCGGACAAAGACGCGGGCAAAAAGCTAGTTTATTATTAACGCTAATTAACTTGAAATATGGCTAAGTAATGGAATCTTTAAGCTCGAATTTTACCAACATTTTACGGTCAGATTGATGCAAAATAAATGAAGAATTTTGAACAATATAATATATATACAATATATAACCCTTAAGACTTTTACAGACTAAAAAGTCTCATGTCAGAATAAAGGCAACAGTGTTGCTAGAATTGTAGTATATTATGTACTAAAGTATAGAAAATGTCACCATGGCAACATTATAAGTGTTTCTCACTTATAAAACGACTTTATGGCCCATTATTTGTTAATATTTCATTGATTTACACAAATTGGTAGCCTTATTGACGCGTAAAAGACGCGTTCCCTTAACACTTTATGTATATTTTTTTTGTTTTTCGTTTTTTGTCATCGTGGCGCAGTGTGACAACGTCTGACTGTAAACGTGGTTGTGGGTTCGATGTTCAGGGGAAGTGATTATATTTAAATTATTTTAATTTCCTCGCTCTGGCAAGACACAATGCGGCGTTGAGTTACGCTAATCAACACGCAATGTCTCAAATTTCTGTCAAAATCGGTCGAGCTAATCTTTAGATTATCCGAAACAAAAGACAGACAGTGTAATAAAAATGGTAAAAAATAGTATACATATATACCGTGTATACATTTACAACCATTATTTTAATATTACAAACAGAGACGCCAAGTTTATTTATTTATTATGAAACAGTATGCATACACTCGGACGTATAATATTTTCATGGTTCGTAAACTGAAATACATAATGCGCCTATGTTTGTCTCTTTCCCTAGACGATCCCAAAGGAATCTCAGTACGAAAATATATAAAATTTTAATATACAAACGCCCACGTGTCCGGATTTAATACACGCATTTTAATAGTACAGTAGCATCCACAAATGTCACAATAGTTAGAAATTATTTGTTCAGTTGGTTGAAATAATAACGTAATGCCACTAACAGGTTATTTGAAGCGAGGCAGAGCGTGAAACCAAGTATACACTTTACCGTCGAATCGATATTTTACTATGTTTGACTTAATTACAAGTATTTTTCGATATTTTTGATCCAAATTATATGGTTATCAATTTATTTCCGGCTTGTATAGAGAAGAAAAAACTAATTGATAATCTTTTTTTTAGCTTCACGCTTTTATCCCACATAGCAGGGTAGACAGAGAGTATCTAGTGTCAAAATATTCCGTACTTCGATTTCGGAACTAAACGCAGCACTTTATCTTACCAGCGCGAGGATGCGAAAATAATTTCACAACTCACAACCGATTGCGTTCACAGTCAGATGCTGTCGCACAGCGTCACGACCGATCTAAATTGTAATCTATTAAAAGAATAAAATAAATATTAGAAAACACTAGGGATTCATACTATTTTTTCAAGTATATTACGCGTATTTGGGGGCTTTTAGTAATTAAAATAACAGATAAGCTAGTAGTATTTAGACATGGTGTATATAGTTTAAATTGTACACGGTCAGTAGTATAGTATGTTTAAAAGGGCCCCTTTAGTCTACACTAATCACAAGACAGCCACTACTTTGAGCTCCTCTCTGCAACGCAACTCTCACCAACACGGTCATTCCATGGAATTCTAAGGAATTTCTTCTCTCAACTCTGGTTTAATGATAAAATTCCATTAATTTAATTTGGATAGAACGGAAAGAGAATATTTAAATAAATTGAGTTTCCTATGTACCCCAGTAGAATTAAAATAATTTATTTTTTCAAAAATTCATTTAAATATAAATATAGCTCTTAGTTCTAAATACCCGATTTTAATTATATGGAAGTAAGAGCTAAATAACAATAAATAAAAAAACAGATACAGACTCAATCTGTAGTAGATATTAAAGGTTTTCGTATAAGTTGTCTTTTTTTCGGGTCGTTTATTCTAACTTCATCTATCAAATATATAATAATGTACAGCCCTACGTTGAAAATAAAACTGCTGTGCACGCATCTGTGTAAACCCGGCCAAGTTAGCCTCGAGAACAATGCGATAGAAATTACAACCGTAGAGTTTGTTTGTTTTCAAATTGTAATTAGCATAATTATATTGGTATTCTTTGCTTTGTAGTTGGGTAATGTTTTTGATATGATGTCGATTCAGTATTGTTTTACATTGAAATATTTTTAAGCTTTTATATGGCGTGTACGCCACGTGTTGTGTACGTCATGGTTTCAAGTAAAGTAAAAGTATGGTTAGATCTTTGTTTTTTTTAGCTTCACGCTTTTCATCCTGCATAGCAGTGTAGACAGAAAGTACCTAGTGTCACCCTACTTCACTTTCCACCGAATTTGAGACATTGCGTGTTGAGTGGTGGAACTCAACGCCGCATTTTATATATAATATAAATATAATTTTAAATATAATCACTCTCCGAGTGGGGATCGAATCCATAACCAGTCGCGTTAACAGCCAGACGCTGTCACACTGCGCCACGACCGGCCTTGTTTATTTGGCGATATATAATGTCTTTTATTTGAATGGCCAACTGATTTTTAATTAAGGAATGCCACCCCAATCCACTTGTGGCTGAGGTCTACTGTAAGGTGTTCGAAAGTTCGGGATTTCAAAACTGTAATTACGTATATCGAAATATACGCAATTAATGATGTTAATATAGGTTCATTTAAAAATATGGCTTACTATAAGAGCTATCTCTAAGTAAAGCTAAGCTGAGATTCCTTGGCTACGTTTTTCAGAGAAAAACTTGTAGGATAGAAAATAGAGTGTTCTCTGTGAACAATGGAAAATCACAGCATATTATGAATCTATTTAAACAATATCGCTTTGTTATATTTTAGGTATATTAACAGCTTTGAAATGAAGCTCATAGAAGATTTTAAGTCATATTAATAAGATTTATGTATCTAGGTTAATATTATCTCTCAGTAGTAGAATTATAATAAAAATAACGATATGCATAAATAGTTTTGACTAATACACGCCATTGTAGCTCAAATGACATATGGGTGACTGAACGTGCAGTTGTCAGTTTAAATCCACATCGGATATTATGGATATATAAAATATTTGCATTACTTAATTCCGATGACATAAAGTTTAGCAGAGTAGAGTAGAAAGTACATAGTGTCCGGACACTCTGTATCCCGCTTTCCATAGATAAGATAGAATTCGAGATATTGCATCTTGAGTGGCGCAACTCAACGTCGTACTTTGTCTTACCAGAGCTCAGAAGTGAAAAACGATAACATTTACAGTCAGACAGAGGTATATATACAACATGTATTTCTATATATGCTATCTTTCACACTTTATCCCGCATAACATGGTAGCGAGCGAGGATCTAGTGTCAGGATACTCCGCTCCCAAAATTTTCTTTTACTTAAAATGAATTTAATATGCATTTTAATTTTATACGCATTAATTAGTCAGAGTTGTGACCAGACCCTCCAATTGGAAGGCGGAGACTTAAGTGTGTCGCCACGTGGCCGCCGCGTGTCCCGACCCTTTAACTCATAGGGACCCATTCGGACTTTATGGATTTCTGGCGACATACTCATAAGTCATTGATTTTTTTTATGCTTATTTAACGATTTTTATGCTTCAAGATATTTTGTCAACAAAGTAGGCGAGTATAGTTAAGATGTTTAAATATTTAACTAATCGTTTTGGATTCACATGTGACTAGAATAATTAATTCTATTTATTTGAATATTTTTGTCTCCCGTTCAGGTTACATCAAGTATGGTATTTAAATTTTCTACGCTTAGGTTATGACAAAGCGTGGCGTTGAGCTCTGCCGTTCAACATGCAATTTAGAATGTGAGCACAAAAGTCTCACGCCGCGTTATATCTGAAAATATCTATTCGGAAGCTTACTATATATAATTAATATGCTCATATACATTAGTTTTACAAGCGTTTACTCCCTGCGGTCTAAGCGTGGGCGTGGCTAACACGTGTTGGTGTGTAGCTACCCTTAAATAAGGGTCGTGTCACACCAAATAGCTTTTAACTTAATTGCCACCGCGGGTTTATGGTGGAATAAATGTAGGGTGATTAAACATTGGTATGGGATTGTAAACGTTTTATAGATTTCAAACGTTTAAAGGCTTATCTTATATAAATAAGTATTTTCATTTTTGTAAGTGTTTTCCTCAAACTAAAACAAAGTATTCCATGATATTTTGAATATAATAAAATATTGACGTTTATCTGAAATAATAAATGGCTGTATATTCGTATGTTTTTTGCTAACAAAAAATAAATAACAAGACCGTTTGATTATTCATTTCTTATTAGCAAATAAATTTAAGAATTCTACTAGTCTGTAACCAAGAAGCAATCTGATTAAAATAGATTCGTTTAAAATAATATACTTACTACTTTGAAAATGATAGTTTTTTTAATAAAGACGTAAAGTATACAAAAAAAAATTGAAACATAGTTTTACAGTACAAAAGCTATCGTGGCGTTGTGGGATACCGTCTGTCTGTAAACGCGATTGTGAGTTCGATTTAAACTCAGGGGAAAGATTTTATTTTAATTATATCCATTTCATCGCTCTAGCAGGACAAAAAACAAGGGCAAGCAGTCAAAGGACTGTCTTGTGACTATTGGTTGTCTCTACCTAACCTGATAAACGGATAAAGCGTGAAGCTGTTTAATTTCACGATATGATAACATATATCAACAACAAATTTAAAGCATTTCCTTAGAAAATCAACAGAGTATAAAAGCTCTCGAATATCCTACAAGAATCTTTGTTCCAGAAGCTTTTTAAGTTCGGACCCGATTACTTACACAACATTAGTAATACCACAAAGCACAAACACCCCTCCAAACCCCGTAATGTGTATGTAAAAAGCGGGATCTTTCAATAAACATAATCGCGTGTCAGTATAACCTTAGGAGAGAAATTTGACGCACCCCCTTTACAAGGGTTAGTTTTCCCATTGTGTGTTTCACTTTGACAGCGAAAACTGTCAAACGCAGCCTAGTTTTAAACTACGCTTTTCATATTTCTTTGGAACAGGCGGTAGGGGTCAGGGCTTTAGTTTGGTATCTTATTATTGTGAATTTTTTGATATTGAATTGTGATATAGGTTAGTATTAACATTTTTTAATATGAATAAAAATCATACAACCCTACGGTATGAGTAGGTTAGTGTCAAAACAATCCCTTTCCAATTTTCCGTCAATTTCATATTAAATATTACCGGAGTAGGCATCGAAGTCATGAACATTAATGTTAACAGACAGACGCTGTCACTGTGCTACTAGGGTCTTACAGAAAAATAGTAAAGGCACAATAGATTATTCTTCATTCAGTACAAAATTATTAGATACACTTTTCTATAGAACGGGAGATGAAGAAAAGGTGACCAAAGAAACTCGGCGAGTTTAAAAGCATTTTCCAATTCGATCTTTCTTAAATCTATATTGAAGCTTAGATTTTAAACCTAAACTAGATTTTGTACTAGCCTATTATTATAAGCATATTTGGTCATCGAGGTGCAGTGGGCTAGTGTGTGACTGTAAACGCCATTGGTTGTGAGTTCAATTCCCACTCAGGGGAATGATTATATTTAAAATTCATTCAAGTAATTAATTCAAGTCTGGTAAGATGGAGCGTGGCGTTGAGTTCCACTACTTAGCACGCAATGTCTTTTTCGATGTATTTAGGCAGTAAGTGGTGAACAGAGTGTCTTTACATTCGATCGTCTTTGACTTATTCTATGCGGGATAAAGCCTTAAGATATTATTTTGGGTGTATAGTTTTCTTTTGTTACTTTTCTCTGATTAGTAGGGATAAGTAGTAGTCTGTATCTTTTTATTTATCGTTAAGTAACAGCTGCCTGAGATTATATAATTAAGGTATAATAAGTAATTACTAAAATAATCCAAAATATTTTATTTGCCATTTTTTGTTTGAAAAATTACTTTATTGATACAGTTATATGATGTTTCAATATTTTCCTACACAGTAGAATTGATATTTTAAACAAAACATAAAGGTCCATGGGGGATACCATGGGTTTGCGTGAGAAATCTGAAAACGTACAGTACTTTGTTTTATCAGCATTATGCAAAATCGGGAGAGCATAGTCTACGATTTAACTTAGTGCCAAGATTGTCCGTTCTGTTTGATTTTAAAATAGCTTTATTAGCACTATCTTGACAACACTTTGTGTGTTAGACGTAACTAAACGCCGTGTTTTGTAAAACAAGGGAAACGAGATTATAATGCATCCTATCCGTAACTATTGGCTATACATTGAAATATTACGCAGGATTATACTTTTAGTTTTAACCAGTTTTTTATCCCATATAACAAGGTATAAAAATATCTAGTTTTAAAACACTCTGTTTTAGGCACTGTTTATATCAAAATGAAATACAAAATATAAACTGAATAGCAAACCCAATACGAGCCTATTAGTATGTACTTACATTGATTAAAAAAACCTGCCTTTTCAACAATAATAAAGTTTATTGTGGAGGATTTTTTACAACTTGCCCACAATTCTTAGTCTAAGAGTCACGGAAAAAAATCGTGACCATAGGTGTTTTTGTCGCGGGGCGAGTGACCGGTGTGCTGCCTTTACTTCCTTTCAAGTACTTGAAATACAAGTAAAATATATTATATTTATTTTACTGCATTAGCTCTTAATAAATAATACTCGTTAAATTATTTTTTAAAAAGAAAATAGCTGCATAGCAGGATAAACAGGAAGTATTGCCGTTCATCGTGTTGAGTGGCGGAATTCAACGCCGCGCTTTGCCTTACCAGAGCAAGGAAATGAAAATAATTTATATATAATCGTTGTCCGAGTGGGAATCGAACCGACAAGCATTCATGTTTGCGTCAGACGCTGTCCCACTGCGCCAGAACGGATCATAGTGGAAATTAAATATTTTTTTTTTAAATATGTACATAGAAAATTCGTGAATTAGCCGTAAAAAATTAGGAAGAAATAAACTATATACGTTAAGTAACCATAGATGATATTAAGAAAATTGAAAAAATATTTTCACTGTGTCAAAAACTATTGTTGTAAAAAAATCAAAGTACAATAAATAAACTTTAATCTGACAATTTGCCTAATGAAATGTTATTTTGCACTTTTAATAATCAAATTATCAGTAAGCGTTTGTATAAATATTATTTTGACAAACTACATAAACGAAAAAAACCTTAAAAATTCGAAGCGTATAATATATGATTTTTAATTTTTTTTTCGCTTCACGCTTTTATCCTGCATAGCAGGGTAGACAGTAAGTACCTAGTGTCAAGACACTGTACTTCGCTTTCCGACGAATTCGAAAAATTACGTGTTAAGTGGTGGAACTCAACGCTGCATTTTGTCTTTACCAGAGCGAGGATGTGAAATTGATTTAAATATAATCACTCCCCTGAGTGGGGAACCCACAACTGATCGCGTTTACAGACAGACATACTCACATATTTTTTATTTAGAATCATTAAACTAAACGGAACCCCTTTTATGTAAGCAATCGATAACATCGGATATTAAGTAAAATGTTACTTACTTATTATATGTAAGTGTAAATATACGCTACTCTATTGTATATTTCGATAACCATAGATGTCTGAAACCTCTTTTGTATGAATGTTAGGTTAGGTAAATATAACTATTTAAAAATATAAATAAATGTGACAGTATATAGGAGTTAAATCTATAAACAACTGATATTTAATAAAATGGCGGATAAGTTTAAAAAAAAAGGTATAGAGAACAAATTTCTCACTCCATGTTACATTTTAAAAGAAACGTTATTATAGTAGTGAGTACCAGCAACTTGGTTTGCATGCATTGATCCTTGCTATAATTATATCGAATAAAATATTTTAAATGAATTGAAATAATTAAGTATTAAGCAAAGGTTGGCCAATATACAATCATGAAAACAGCATTTAAATTGGTCGAGTCGTTTCCGAGATTAGCACGCACAAACATACAGAGAAATAAATAAAATTATTTTACATTTTACATATTGATAATCCTATTTACCTATTTAAATAAAGAACATTTTTTTCCCCAATAACAAAAATTATAATGCTTTTTTAATAACGTAAGTGACGTAATAGAATTTACAAACTATTGTTAAGAATTACCATTTAACTTTTTTCGTAAGTAAAAGAAACAAAATACAACACTATTTTTAAAATTAATACACGTAATTGAGATTATTAATTATTGTCATTTCTATGCTTTGATAAACGAGAGCGCGGCGTTAAGTTCCACTCAATATAAAATTTTGAGAGGAAAACTGAAAACTGAGTACTAACGCTAACTTGTCTATGATTACCCTGACATATTGTAGAAATCAGAAAATTGATATATCAAAATCTCAACTAATTAATAAAAAAAGAGGCCAGTGGCGCAGTACGAGAGCGTCCGACTGTAAACGCGATCAGTTGTGACTTCGATTTCCACTCGGGGTAGTAATTATATATAAATTATTTTGACTTCCTCGCTCTGGTAAGACAAGGCACGACGTTGAGTGACGGAACTTAACGTCGCAATGTCTCGAATTCAGCGGAAAGCAAAGTACAGAGTGTCTTGACTCTTGGTACTTTCTGTCTACCCTATGCGGAGTGTGAAGCTAATAAAAAAATAATAAATATTTAAATATTTAATGTAGCGCAACTATTCAAGTCGGTTTCAAACGCAGCACAGCCATTATATAATCAGTACCGTTATGCTTGAATCGATGACATTGGAGTTTGTCGCATCTTTTGATACAAATTTTGTAATACTTTTTATTTTGGATTCATCTGTTTTTGTTAAGAAGAAATAAAATATCCATAGTAATTACAGCGTACACCTTTTAATCTAATTCGTAATTAGGTAAATAGGATATTAACAAGTTTATATTTAAAATGTTAGTCTTTAATACACCTTTACACGTTTAAAAGGTAAAGAGAATCTAGTGTCAAGACACTCAGTTTATTGTGTATGGAGTGGTGAAACTCAATGCACTTTGTCTAGCTAGAACTGAAAAATGTATTAAGACATTAGGTTGACTGTTATATAAATATATCGTTTTCCCGGATCTAAGGGTGGGGATCTTACCCACAAATGTTACGTTTAGAGTCAGACAATTGTCACACTTTGCCACGAGGGCGTCTATATTTAATTACCAAGTTAAACGAAATATATCCTTTAAAAAAATAGTGGAAAGTGAAGTGCGGAGTGTCTTGACACTAGGTTCTACCTGTCCCTGTGGGATGAAAGCGTGAAGCTATAAATATATATATTTTTGTCAAAAATATACCTTTTAACGCGAAAATTAAAAGAATTCACTAATATATACCTCTTTAAGCTTTTAGTAGTATGAAGAGGCAAGTTAGACATTAATTTATGGCCCGCCGCTAACTTAGTAGTAAGATTTACAGCCTTTGTGCTACGATATTCGTAACAGGAAAACCCTAATAAATTCTTGCATTCTTCTATAAAAAAACATATAGAAACTGTAGAAAAACTAAAACTAACTAAGTTTTTTGATACTTTGCCGTATTTGTGGGATTTGCATAAATATTGTTAATGATCTTCGGTATTAAGTATTATTTAATGGCGGGATTTAGATGGAATATTGTATAATTTTCCTTATATTTTAGTAGGACAATATATTATAAGCGCGACTGATTCTGGGTTTAAATCAAAGTTTAAATCGAAATAATTTTTATTTTCCACCTAGTAACAATTCACGGCGTTTAGTTACGCCTGTTAAGTAACAGTCTCGACACTAGGTTCTCACCAACTTCCTATCATATGGGGAAAAGCGTGACAATGTTGCCCTAACCCTAAAACTTACTACCTAAATTATCCAATATAAGTAAATTTAGATAGAAGAAGCTTATGCAAGCACTTTTCGAGCAAACTATCGCTTTATGACACCTAATGACGGGGCACAAGCGCTTTATGTTTGTTTTGTTAGTGCGTGCAAACATTGTATTTGGATGATACTATGGACTTTGAATATATATTCTATATATACGTAACTTGATAAGGGCTAAAAATTTGTTTCATAAATGTAATTAATGATTAAGTGTTAATAATTCTTATTATTAATAAGATCTTTGATTTTCGCGATTTTCATACATTTTTAAACGGATCAATTGTGTATATTTTGGTATTCAGATATACATTTTTGGAAACCTGACGTTTCGAAGTCTATCTGTGACCAAGAACTTCTGTAAAGTGTTAGAAACGTCAGGTTACCAAAAATGTATTTTCGAATACCAAAATATACGCGGTTAAGCCGTTTAAAAAAGTTTCATTTAAAATTCTTATTATAAGCATACTGCAAACGGATGATCTTTTGTTTGAATGTATTTTTCGATTCTGAGCGGAAACCAGAGAACGTAGTGTCTTGACACTACATTTTCTCGGACTAGCCTGCTATGCGGGATAGAGCGAGAAGCTACTTTTTTCATTATTTACTAGGAATTATATAAAATGTAAAGGATTGCTTATATGATTTTTCAATTTGTGTTCCTTTTGCCTTTTTTTAAATTTATATTATTATTAAATACGTATGGTTAGGTCATAACAAATATTTTCTTGTATATGGTACATCAGTTTTAACTTCATTATATAACTCGCGTTTTTTCTCTCATAGTAAGATATAACCTAGTGTCCATAAATTCCGTCAATAATTTTCATCGAATCCGAAATATTGTGTGGCAAGAGGCATAGTTCAACGCCGCGCTTTTTCTTACCAGAGTGAGGCATCAAACTCCCAACCAATACCTTTTCTTGACGCAGAAAAATTATATCTTTTATACAATACTCTTGGTGCTTGTGTTTTAGATCTAGATCCATATAAACGTATTTTCAGCCTAAAAAATGCTAGTACCAAATGTATCAAATAAAAACTTACCAGCTCTCAAAGCATCCATAGGAACACTAGGGTATGGTATGGAGTAGGGATAGCCCTCTTTCCTCAACGTCTTAGGTTTCCTCCTAGGCCGGTATTTGTAGTCTGGGTGTTCTTTCATATGCATCGCCCGGAGTCGTTTAGCTTCATCTATGAACGGTCTTTTCTCGTCCTCTGTCAGTAATTTCCATTCGGCACCTGTAAAGTAAGTAAATTTAATAAATTGGGAAGGAATTACTTAATATTGGAAATTATATTGATTTAGGCTCTCATGGTGCAATGGGACAGCGAAGTAACTTGCGAACGAAGCAAAGTACTTGACACTAGTCAAGACACTCCGTACTTCGCTTTCCACCGAATTCGAGATAGCATGTTGAGTGGTGAAACTCAACGCCGCACTTTGTTTTAACACGGCGATCAAGTGAAAATAATTTTAAATATAATCACTCCCCCGAGTAGGGATCCAATCCACAACCGATCACGTTTACAGTCTGACGCTGTCCCACTGCGTCATAGCCGGCTTCTTAACGTCAAAACGTTTGTACTAAGTATAAATATAAAAATCTCATGAAACTACTAATAGTTTGTCCGTTTGTTACGTTTAAATAACCTAAACATTGTAAATCTAAACATTGTAAAGGATTAAATAAAATTTAATATTGAAATTATTGTAGCCACACAAACCACACAGGTTATTCTGATCAAAGTACTTTATACCAAATCGATTATCCAATAGCCAGTAACTCAAACAGGTACCAATGTACCGACCAACCAATATTAATTTAGCCACAAACAAAATTCCACAACACACTGCAGCTAACTTAACTCCGGTCCAAACTATAATAACATTGAAAACAAAATACAGAAAAGTAATTTGCCCTAACCATTCCTTTTCAGAAACAATACCATTGATCGATACAATATAATCGAAACGAGCGACTTGTCTCCCGACGATTCAAGGGACCAACCCTTTTGTCCGCCCGCTTTATGGAAGGCAGTATGCGTTCCGAGGAGGGGCGCTACCGGCCATTCAAAGGCAAGACAATTGTGAATCAGCCGAGTATAAAAGAGAAAACAATGTAGGTACATTGAAAACCGGGACCAGCTCCCGTCCCGTTCTCGCGTACCAAAATTCCTATAGCGAAATATATACCTATAGGTTTATACAGTAACGTACCGCCTAATGACGAATTTGCGCTTTTCATTCCGCTACACAAGTTTTTCCCGTTTTCATTATTCGATAGGGAGACAGTTGCCATTGTTAGATAAGAATCGTCTATTTATTATAGAATCTGTCGCGGTGATACTGATACGATTTTGTAATTTCCTTTAAAATTGTATGTTATTTGCTATACATATATATATATATAGGGTCGGTCGTAGAGCAGTGTGATAGTGTCTGTATGTAAACGCGATCGATTCCCACTCGGGGGAGTGATTATATTTAAATTATTTTCACTTTCTCGCTATGGTGAGACAAAACGCGGCGTTGAGCTCCGCCACTCAATACGCAATGTCTCGATTGCGGCGGAAAACAAAGTACGGAGTTTCTTGACACTAGATACTTTCTGTCTATCCTATGCGGGATAAAAGCGTGAAGCTTCAAAATGCTACACTTTTTGGGCAATATACTGAGGTATTTAATATTTAAAGAAATTTGTATAGAATTATAATAATTTATTATTTTTTATCAACACGACTTTTATAATTTACTAAATTTACTATCAAGAAGTCGCAATATCGATGCATTTCTTCGTTCTGGTAGATAACTAAATACAGCGTTGAGTTCCACCACTGAACAGGTTATCAAATCAGGTCAGATCGTTATCAGGTTTCAAAATTAGATGGAAAATTAAGAACTAAGTATCACACTACGTTCTACTATCTACTATATATCTAATCGTTACTGACAGTGAAATAAATAAATAAATAAATATATTTTTAACATCAAAAGGGTTAAACATTTCAACCCACATAATCTCAATAACCTAACACCCACGTACAGTCTCACGTACTCGACCCATTCCATAGAAAGCTCAAAGCTTAAAGCTACAAATATTTTTAATTTAATTAACAATTAAATATCGCACGTGTCGAGTGTTGCCACTCTACTGTAATTATTTCCTACATCCCACCTCTTGTGCAATGGTTAGTTTGAGGAATGACGTTATGCAATATACACGTACTTACATATAGGATTATTATTAAATATTGCATCTTGTTGAAGGCTGAGCAGTGGAATATTTGACCGGAAATACGATTCGTGGGTTGGATTCTGACTTGGGGGAGTTTATAGTTAAATTTTAATTTCAATGGTTCACTCTGGTAAGACGCGGAATCGAGTTTACCACTCAGTAGACTATGTCTAGATTTCGGGCGGAAAGTAGTCAATAGAATGTCTTGACATTAGGCTGTCTCTGACCACCTTGCGGGACAAAGCGTGAAGCTATATTTTTTTTTGTATTTAGTGATTAATTATTTATTTCAGAGTATGCATATCGTAGATTAAATATGTTAAAACCTTGATTTTTAAAATTATTACAATAATCTATTTGGCTTTAGCGTGTCAATATAAAAAAAAATTAACCTAATACAACTTCTTTTATTTTTATTGTTGTATCAAGACATTTCAATTTTTTCTATATATTGATTACATTTTAATTCAGTTTTAAAATTAAACACATACTGCAAATTTAATCAATCACTTTAAAATTATCAACTAAGTATTTTACATGTTATCGATATTATACATTCATTCACACTGATATCTAAATATAACCATATCAACCCCAAGACAAAGACAAAGAAAGTGAGCCGAAAGAAAATTCCACTGACTACAAAGCGCATAGCGAGCGTTCCATCTGCGACTATAATTCCGCGCATAAGTGTGCCATTTCCATTACAAACACATCAAGATCTATGTTTTACATCACATTGTTGTCGACAATCGTACAAACAAAAACGTGAAACAAAAAAAAACGTATGTAACACACTCACGTAGTCACAATGGTGAACGCGACAAAAGAGTTTCCTCTCTCTTGTATTAAAACGTCCATTGTGTTCGGAATCGGACGAAAATGCTCTTCATTAAGCTGAAAGCTTGTGTGCCTTACAATGGAAGGGGGGAGGGGGGAGGGAATCCCCCAACAAAGACTTACCACCCTTTCGTCCGGAAAATTGAAATGTTAAGACGTTATTTAGGTCATGATTTTATTAAATGTATAATAGATTTTTTTTTCGGGCGACGTCTCCTGTCACCCATTTAGTTGCGTTCGCATTGATTACGTTAATTCAATTTTAAATGGTTATTGGGAATTGGGTTTTGTTAGGTCTATTTCTGTTTCTTTGTTCGGCGGTTGACACGGTCCGTGCTATTCTACTCTATTCTATCAAGATAGATGAAAAAAATGTTTTAAAGGCATAATAGATGATTTAGTATACAAGTAAATGATAGACAATAAATTACACAATTTTTATTCACATAATATTTTAAGCTTCACGCCTTTATCCCGCATAGCAGGGTAGACAGAAAGAATCTAGTGTAAGAAAATTTCGCTTTCCACCGAATTCCAGACATTGCGTGTTGAGTGGTGGAATCTAAAAGCCGCACTTTGTCTAACCAAGGCAAAGAAAGAAGTGAATATAATTTAAATATTACCGCGCCTCATTGGCGTCCTTATGTTATAATTATATACAAATATCTATTAAAAGATGAAAATTATTAACTAAATATCAAGTCAATATCTTGAACTTACATTGAAATACACATACAACAATCTTCAATACTAATATAAACAAACAAAACAAAAGCCAAGTACAATATGAAAGGCACTGCCCTACACCCAGGCCGATGACTTCACAGTAACTTCAGATGTCTATTGTTTAAATAAGTTTATATTACGTGTTTATTATGAAACTGATGAATAGATCTAATATGGTATTGTATGTTTTCCATTAAAGATTTTACAGTATTTGTCAAGTTAATTTTAGGACTGTATTGAGGTAACTTAGATTATTTATATTACTTATATATGCGACTTTGTCCGTGGAATTTCACAGTTCTGGATATTTGTTTTATAATTATATCGCCTAAGTTACTTCTAGTTACATTAGCTATTTGCCAGTGAAACCCTGTCAAAATTGGTCAAGCTGTTTCAGAGATTGGCCGGATCAAACAAACAGACGGGTAAAGATTGTAAGTAATGCTGGCATTAGCAGCGTTTAGACATATATGTATAAGCGTTTAGTTAAGTGGTTATTTTAATATTACAAACAGACACTCTAATATAATTTATTTTTATATAGAAATATCTTACAAAATATTCTATTAGCATTTATAAGCAATCTATTTACATTAAATATCAGTTTGTGAAAGGGATATATGTTCCTTTTCCATTTTTATATCTCATAACATATCCCGTTATCACAATCTATTCCAATTTTTAAAATATTCAGTGCTAATTATCTATACATATAATAAAACTGTAGAATGGTTAAAAAAATATGTAGTAGGGGGTGTTATACTGAAACCAAAAATGTGATTAAAAATTTTTTTGGCTTGTCTATCTGTCTCTTTGTTAAGGCATCACGTAAAAATTTGCTGTTCGATTACAATGAAATTTTGTATAATTATATTTCAACATCCTGGGCATCACACTGGGTACTTTTTATCTCGGAAAGCTAAAAAAGAAACTTAAATTTGTATCTCAATCAATAGACATGACTACTGTAGTAAGCGCAAATAATAAGTTAGCTGTATGTTACTTCACCCGTAATGGAATTTACTAACTTTAGGGCTTGGGTTTAACGCGGGCAGGTGAAAGAACGTAATAGCTAGTTGTGGCCGCTGGTTAATAACAAGTATAACACATTATACCCATCCAGACCGATTAAATCAATGTTTTTTTTAAACCAACTCCCATCATGAAGCCCTATAGAACATCTATACTATATTAATAATGTAAATTTACAGTAAATTTTAATTTTCACACACTCTCCTATTTAATTTCACTTAATAATTTAAATTTAAAATAAAATATAAACTATACAGTACAATGCGCTGTCAATGTGAACGGGGACAAAAGGCTGTAGTAATTAAACAAGGGCAAACAAGCGGCCCTTTTAACAACAATAAGTTAACAACAGTATTTTTGTAGCCTGCCCCTGACAGCCTGCGCCGACGTGATAAGCCTCCCCACGTTCGTACGCCGTAACAGTACTGCCAACAGAGTAGCTGGCGAAAATGGTATCAAGTGTACGTATTATTATACGTAATATATTGTATTTATTTTTAATTGATTATAAAGTGGTAATAGTTTATGGAAACAGCTTCACGCTCAGTTTCAACTGTTATTTTCATAATAATAGGTGAAGCAAAGAATGGTCGTAAAATGTAAGGAGTATGAAATTGCAATTCAGTGCAAAATACTAGAACTATTTAAAAATATGCTTATACATATAAAATAATTGTAATACACACTACCACACATGTTTATATTAAGTGACATACACGTTGCTAAGGCAACGTGTTGTTAACGCGTCTCTATCTAGTTATTATAATTGGACCAAATCTATAAGTAATCCTGTTAACTTATTTATGTGTGTATTATCTATATCATCTAAGCTGACAATTTCTATATTGTAATTTTAACGTACGTAGTAGTCTTATATCAACATCCTACTCAAGAGCCATATGCAATAATTTTACTACGTTAATACAAGTAAGTACAACAATATGTACACAGCAATGTCTTATGCGAATCTTATTCAAAATATATTATGATCAATTACAAAACTGCGTTTTAAAGACTTACATTACTACTTTGTTACTGGATAGAACGTTAATAATATTTCTGATGATCACTTTTCGTGATAAGTCTGCCTTTTACTACCTGTTATCATAAGCAAAATTGTTAATATGTTTATGTATATGTCATTTACAATAAAGAGTTTAAGTATTATTATTATTTTATTTCTATTGTGAAATATTGCCTTCGTGTAGTGATTTCATACAAAAATTTTTATTAACTTTACTCAAATACGTAAAAAAAGAATGAAATAATTAATGTAAGTTAAAACATTAATTAAATAAGAACATTTGTTCTAATAAATGAAAACGATACCATTTCCAATTTTAACATCATTGACGAATGAAGACCTTAGTGTTTTGTTGCAATGCTTGCTTCGTGCAGTTAAATTACCTTTTTATTTTGTCTGTGCACAATTAACTTTTTCTTCTATTTTCAGTGACTCATAGTAACATTATTTTGATAAAAAAAATTTTTTCATGAAATAAATATGATTTTTGTATCTAACACCTCTCTTATGAGATTATTGAGTTTGTTTATTTTTTTTTAATAATATAATCTACGTAGTCTCTATAAAAAGGTTGATTTGATCATATTTAAAACTTTACAATCTAAATTTATTACATACTAAAGTGTATTATTCTGATGAAGCGTAAAAGCGAGGTAAGTTTAAAAAAATATATTTTTTTTCTATTAGAAGCATCAAACGTACTGTTGTCCAACCAATTTTAAATATTAGTTACTTTAAACCGAAAAAAAGTCAACCATAAGAGAATACATTCAGTATCAGTTACCGAAATAAAAGTTCAATTATTAAAAGCTTCCCGTTCCAGTACAAAAAGCTCCACCACTATAGCGCGTTTAATAGATTCCTTCCATACAATACATAGTTATTTTGTTGAAAAAAAAAATTAACTTTAGAGATAGTACCATGGTTTCTTTATAGAATTATACACGGAGACGCCATTGGGCATGCCTGTATACCATACTGAATCATAGCCAATGGCCGAAGAAGTGGGGTTTAATTATCAACAACAAAAAAAAACCGGGAGCTATCGAAACAAAAAATAATAGTACATAGGCGGGCGAGGAAAATCGACGTAAATTGGAATTCGACATGTGTTTGTAACTGGCTGGGAGTAATTTAGGTTTGTGATGCAATCTTGTGGATGTATTAAAAGTTGAAAGTTTTAATATATAATTAGTATGGTGTTTTTCTCATGTTTCACGTTTTGTTCCTGGCACGTTGGATTGGTTGTTAGTTTAGGTTTTTGGTCGAAGGTATGATTATATGAATACTGTAGGGGTTTTCAAAAAGCAAGAGATCCCACGAAGACCTATATGATGATAGATTGATGAAAGAAACACACAGAGAATCATTTGAAGTCAAATTCTCTTTGTTTTTTTGAAGCTTCATAACTTAGCAGGATAATTTAAAAAAAAATAGAACCAAGACATTTCGTTGTACAACTTCTGGCCTCCGCTTGATTTCGAAACATGCTATATGTGGCGGAATACAACACCGCGTTTTGTCTTAACTGAGTGGGAAGAAGAAAATAATATAGATATAATTATATCTTTGAGTTAAACCAATTTATCAAAATGATAGCCTTACCTACTGATAAGACTAAGATATTCAAGAATATATATTTTGATTAATCTCACTATAAACGCGATATATCTGACGTAAGGGTTGCCGGCGTCGATAAATGAAAAGCAATTACACGAACTACAATCGCCGCCCTCGCCTTAATTAATATTAACTACGAGACGCCCCTAACAGTTGGCAGTACAATTGAGGTAAGGCAAATGCAACAGACAGCGATGGAAATACGATACACACGGTCTTTTAATTCTTAGAACAATTATTTGTATGACATATGGTTTTTTGAGACATGAAATCTATTTTCTGAGATATGGCAGGCTATTTCGTTTAAGAACTGGGAACTGGGAAGCTCTATGAATGTGTAACCAATAAGCCAATATGGCTTTCCCCAGCTTGATTTAGTTATTATAACCTAAAAACGAATATTGCTTATATAATAAATTTCTTGCATACTTTTGTTAGTAATTATTTTTAAGCGAAGTCGAAGTACACATATTCTCATTTGTTTAATATTTTTCTATTTTTTTAAGAAATAAAAATTATACCTTATAATTCCATACTTTGTGTTAGATTGATTCTATTTTATGATTGTTTTTCTTGTAAAATTTAAACTGCTTAAAGCTGCTAAAGCTATTAACACTAACAGAAATCCTAGTGTCTCTATGCATTCCAAGAGTCGAGGATTTACTGTTATATATTATATGATTACATTTTTATATTATACTGTTTTAATTGATAAATTCACCATTAGTTCTCTACAGTACAAATTTCAGATTTCTGGGACGAATCGTTTTAGATGTGTGTCGTTTGTCTATCACTTAATAAGTAATATATATATATATATATATATATATATATATATATATATATATATATATATATATATATATATATATATATATATATATATATATATATATATATTAAAATATTTATATAAAAATATATAAAAAATTGCAGGTAATTACTTAAAAAAAATGAAAAAAAACCATCCCTCTTTCCTAAACCAAAATTACTCACCATTTCCAACGACCATGAGTCTCGCTTAGTAAAAAGATACGGCTTTGAATTCAATACCTTTGTACCATCGACATTTGTTGGGCGACAGTACATTACGATTGCAATTGGTTTCGTAAACAAAACGCGTTTTGTTTGCAATTTATTAATGCCAATAAACAATGAAGTTTATATCGACAGGTATTCATCTATGGATGTTCGTGTAATAAATTGTTTGTACGAGATGACATCTGTGCTTTTTTTTATAATTGACGCTTTTATTTCCTGATATTGGGGTTCCTTTAGGAATTAAAAAATGCTATTTAATACTTTCTGGATTGGTTAGTTTAAATGATTATTTAGCTTCACGCTTGTATCCCGTATAGCAGGGTAGACAGAAAGTATCTAGTGTCATGACACTTCGTACTTCGCTTTCCACCGATTTTAAGATATTGTGTGTAGGCGGGCGGAACTCAATGCCGCACTTTTTCTTACCAGAGCGGGAAAGGGATTATAATTTAAGTATAATCTCTGTGGGAATAGAACCCACAACCGATCGCGTTTACAGTTTAAGGTTTAAGTTTAAGTTACAGTTTTTAAGGTTACAGTTTAAGGTTTAAATCCGATTATATTATTTAACTTTTTAATAGATAATGGTTATAATATAAAGATTATAAAACCATTATTGGGTGAGACAGCCTATACGATATTAGTTTTATGTTCGATTCCCACTTGGGCAATATATATTATATATTAAAATTATTTTCTTCGCTGTGGTTAGACACAGTGCGGCGTTGAGTTCCGCAGCAAAATGCAAAGTGGCTTTAGATTAGATTCTTTAAACTTATCGAACTGAATAGAAGTTAAAAAAATAGCATTGAAATAAAGTTTTTATTCATACATTAAAGTATATAGTACAAGCACAGAAGCAGAATTTCAGTCAGCTGGACATATAAAACTGAAGTAAGCTACAAAAGAGGTGTATTTACCAAAAAATCCTATATAGGACAGTCCCCATCCCTATTTCAGTGTACCTACTGTAATTTCTGCCAACAAGCGTCCCCATTCACCCAAAAGACATTGTATGCATAAAACATGCGAAGTTTGAACGAGACAATATAGCCCACTCGCCCCAACTCCGTTCGTTAGAAACACAATACCTCACCTACAGTTGGAAACGAAGATGTTTCGAAAAGGTTTTTCTTGTGATGTTTTTGTTACTTGTTATTATTAGTGGACGTCTGACTGTAAATACATTGGATGTGGTTTTATTCACATTCGAGGGAATAATATAAATTCTTTTTATTTTCTAGTAAGACAAAACACGGCGTTAAGTTGCGCGAAACAACACGCTATGTCTCGAATTCGAGCGGAGATCGGAGAACGTAGTGTTCTGACACTAGGTTCTCTTTGCTAACACTTAAATATTTAATAACGTAATTATTTAATAGAAATTGAAATTTTAGTTTACATATTTATTGGTATATGAGTACAATGATAATAGAAAGTCTACAATATCTAATTAAAATGTAAAAGAGGCGTAAAAAAATAAACATAATTAGTCAATATTTTACCTAAATGTTACCTAAATATTTGTGACCTTTAAAATACTTTACCTAACCACAACCTAACGCATGTACTAATTTTCTTTTTTAGGGCAAATCCATTCTTTCTATATCCAAAAGCGAAAAGCCCTAAAGCGTCGTTACATTAAACAGAAACTAACCACAAAGGCCAAATCATATATACATAAGACGAAAAACAGTACAGTAAAAAGAGTAAACATAGAGTCTTCTCTCACCGTCACCGCCAGAATGGCGAGCGGCGGGTTTTTTTTTTCCATTTCCATACACTTCCTTTCCTGTTCGTCCCTTTTCTGAATATTTTTAAAAATCCTGTTAGACTGGATTTTGCTTACTTTTGGCTGTTGATTAATTCGGTGGCCGGTACCCCGCTGTGTCGCTTCTGCCGGTTGATTGCGTTGTTTTTTTTTTGGTTGCGAGCAAACTTTTTTTGTGTGCATTTTCAGAGCGAGCTTTGCAAGAAATTTGTCTATTATGCTCTATATAGGTACCTATAGTGTATTTTTAACATTCATTCAACGATTAGAAGGTTAGTTGGAGTGAATAATAAGTTTTTATGTTATTCGATGTTTAAGATCGTCTACATATAAAAAAGCGGCTTCACGCTTTATTACACTCAGTAACAATCAGAGAAGACCTAATGTCTAGACACTCTGTTTAATGCTTTCCGCTCGAAATCGAGACATTGCGTGTTGAGTGGGGAGCTCAACGCCGCGCTTTGTCTTACCAAAGAGAAATTGAACTAGAAATATATGAAAATATCGTTCAATTAAGAGAAACAGATGGCAAACCTCAATTTACATTACTATTATTAAAGGATCAAGCCCCGAGGCCGTGTAGGACAAAGGTGAGATGTGAATGATCAATTTGCAATCAAAATGAAGCTTTCGTTAAGTACATATAACCCACTATTGTTGGGTTAAATTAAGCCAATTTATGAAGATTCACTTAGTTCATCTATAGTTATTATTTATTGATTTTTTCTATATTTACATATATTTTATAAAACGCGAGGTGGTCTATTTAAATCTAGTGCTAAGACACTCAATTTTCGGTGTCTAATTAGATATCGAGTGTTGAGATGAGTTTGTCTTACCAGATAGAGAAGCCATTGTGGCCCAGTGGGATAGCTAAGAAGCGATTGTTTGTAGATTCGATTCCCACATGGTTAAATAATTGTATTTAATTTTTTCTTAAATTCTCTGCTCTGGTGAGACAAAGCACGGCGTCGTTCGCCACACAGCACACAATATCTTAATTTTAAACAGACAGAAGTCACCGGAGTGTCATGACACTAGATTATCTCTGGCAACCGTATCGGCTATACGAGATAAAGCGTCCAGTTGACACAAAGTATTTGCTAGAAAATTGACAATGATAACAAACAAATTTGTTCAAATTGTTAAAATCGCGGCCTCGCCATGATGTCACCTACTTCAATACTAAGTTTCAAAAGAAGCGTTAAATAATTTAAAGGACGAAGTAGCGAATACACGGCAAGGTAATGAATTTTCATGTATTGATTTTATTATAGCTTGCTAGTTCAAAGTCATTACAGAAGATACTTTTATAAGTCCTTTAGAACCATTAGAAAATATTTTAAGAGTAAAATTTTTTTTCGAAAAACAAATAAGCATTATTATAAGACAGCTACACGTTTTATCCCACACAGCAGGGAAGTCAGAGACAACTCAGTGTCCAGACACCATATAAGAGATAGGTAGAAAATCAACATTATATAAGGAACTGGTAGCTTTGTATCTAGATATGTATATCAGCTACAATAGGGCCCGGTTGCTTGACAATTTATATAGGGTTTATATAGGAAAAACTGATTTCGAGGCTGTTTTATTTTGTTTTAGAACATTATATTATTACAATATTTAATACTTCACGCTTTAGGCAGAAAGTGCCTAGTGTCAAGACACTTCGTACTTCGCTTTCCACCGAATTCAAGATATTGCGTGTTGGGTGGTGGAACTCAACGCCGCTCTTTGTCTTTACCAGAACGACAAAGTGAAAATAATTTAAATATAATCACTCCCCCGAGTGGGGATCGAACCCACAACCGATCGCATTTACAGTCAGACGCTGTCACACTGCGCCACGACCGGCCTCGCAATAAATATTTAATAAATTATCTAAATATAAATAAATCAACGTAAAATATCACTTTCAACGTAATCCGCTTAAAATAGTTTAGTATACATATATGTAAAAATCGAAAAAAAATCGATAAAATCGACGTTAACTAAAAATTGACTAACAAATATATTTAAATCTACTTACCCAAGCGTTTGGATATCTCCGAATTGTGCATCTTCGGGTTATCTTGCGCTATTTTCCGCCTCTGCAGTCTCGACCACACCATGAAAGCGTTCATAGGTCGCTTTATGTGTTCTTCCTGTGATTTCTTTTGGTGAGACTGTCCATTCATGGCGGATATCGCGCCCATAGTACCTATCGCTCCCATGGCCGACATATGGCCGATGGGAAAGTGGCCCATCGTGCTACCGTAGCCGGTCCTGTCGCACATCGCACCAGCGGCACTGTAAAAGAATTACATTTAAGTACTGATTTTATATAAAATAATAACATAATTTACAATAATAATAAAATTATAATAAAATTCTTTATTGTAAATAACAGATAGCCAAAGGCTGCCTATACTAAAAGTGATGACTTACAGGCAACCATTAAGGAATAGTGTATTTATTAAAATTATTATTTGATAGAAACCAGTTATTCTGATCTTATATAGCTCATAAGATTTTGTTACCTATAAAAATACAGACAGATCTCTTAAAATCTATTTTTATATATTTAAACAACTACACCATATATATAGACCAAAAGCCAACTCACGAGAAATCCACGTATTTTATGACAGGTTGCATCTCAAAATATTAATATAAATAAATGACATATAATTAATATATTTTTATCAGAACGCTTTACTCCGTACAGCCTTGAGATGAGTAGCGGAACTCAACCCCGCGGTTTGTCTTACCATAAAAGGTAGAGACACAAACACAACCCATTGCCTTAACAGTCAAACACTATCCATGCGCCTATATACCATCAACGGTATATTCTAAATAAAAAACTATGATTAATTTTGTACAATGTCAATTTAAAGGCCATAAAAGATAGGAACCAGGCGGATGACGTCCTCCACCATAGCGGTTATGACCTTTTCCCGCCCAAATGCCTCACACCTAAACCCAGATTAAATCTTCATTATTTAAAAATATGTTTAGTTTTATATGTTCACTATGAAATATAATTTATATAAATGTCAAAAATTCGCTTAAATTTAAATATAGATCTTTAGTTCTAAGTAACTGATTATAATTATATGTAAATTAAAAATAAATAAATATTAAGGCAGAAAAATCTACGGACACAGTCTGTAGTGCATTAAATTTTATATTAAAAAAAAATATAACCATTCAACAAAAAAAAGGCATTATTTAAACCTGTATCACATTTTTCTTGCAAACACGTGCGTGGACCGACTTTTAATATCAACGACAATTACTGTGATCATAAAAGTGGAAAATATTAATATCATACGCATTAGGGGGTTCGTTACAAATTGGCTGCTTATGACACGGGCCCAATTCTTGTCTGCCATTGGTCCGATTCACCCCAACGACTTACCTTGCCTTAATCTCGCTAAGTGAAAAGTTCTAAGATCTTTGGTTGTAAAGTGTAATTTAATTGAAGGAAAATGCCAATAATTATGTATATTTGTACATATATATACAAAATTTGTATAATTTTATATGTATACTTTACTTTTTATTGTAATTAATTGTTTTTTATTATAAACAGACTCCCACTCGGAGGAATTATTATATTTAAAATTTATTTCTATTTCTCCGCTCTGATAAGACAGAAAACGGAGTTAAGAACGGCATTCAACACGCAATGTGGCGTGATAAACTGATATCTATAGTACTTCTTGATATACTACAACATTTGAACTGCATGTGCCTAATCACTATCTTAGCAAACTTATAACACTTTGTTTTAGCTTAGAAATGAAAATAAATAAATAAATTCAATCATTCCCCAGAATGGGAATCGAATCCACAACCAAACGTCTTAACACAGATACTGTCCTATTACGCCATCTAACGGCATCTAATAGTTATTTCAATTCTCTTTTATGGCTATCAAAATATATTCAATAATTAATTTCTTTGTTAAAAAGATAAAAACATTTGTTAGAGATCGCATTTGAAAATTTTAAAACTAATATTATTTATTTAATGTTTACAAGCTTAACATATTTTATTAAATAAATTGTTAGTTAATCGCGTATATTTTGGTATTCGAAAATATATTTTTGGACACCTGACGTTTCGAACACTTTACAGTAGTCCGTGGTCACAGGTAGACTGAGTCTTAGTCTACCTGTGACCACGGACTACTGTAAAGTGTTCGAAACGTCAGGTGTCCAAAAATATATTTTCAAATACCAAAATATACGCGATTAATCCGGTTAAATAGTTTCATTTAAAATTGTTTGTTATTATATATAATTTATAATTATTTATATGTTATTTAACTTCACGCTTTATCACGCATAGCAGGGTAGTAAGAGACATCTTAATGTCATAACACTCCTTTGACTGACAGCTGGCAGCGGTCTTACTAGAGTGGAGAAATAAAAAAAAACAAATGAATCCGAATGGAATCAAACCAACAACCAGTCGCATTTACAGTCAGACATTATCCCACTGTGCCATATCGCAAAAACACTGTTTTTTTCTTTGGCAAATTTTATTGTGGTTGCAAATAATCGACATAATTCCATATCCATCGCCAGTAACCAGCAAAGATAAACTATTAAATTTTACCCAATTTTCCAATACATTTTTGAATTTTATTCGTTTTTATTAAAGTAGCTATATATTTTACAAGAAAATAGAGCTCGTTTTAAACAAATATTAACAAAACAAAAGTTATTTCAACAAAAAGCTTTAAGCTTCCATTACCTAGAACATTCGACTTCGAATAACAACTACATACACAATTTCATTTTTACTTGCATCTCTTGATGTTTTCTACTTAGACATAATGAATTCACTTTGTCAACCCCAAAAGTAAGTAATTAGGATTTCCGATTGGAACAGAATACGACATAATTTGCGGATATAATATATTAATATTATTCCTATTTTCACAGTGTGGTAAGACATAACGCGGTGTTAAATTCCGCCACAATCCATGCGTTATATCTATAATACACATCTCATAAAGAACGGTTATACACACAACTTTAAAATAAAGCGATACGCGCAAATCGAATTCGCTACCTTTGATCAACAACGAAACAGTTATTTCATTAGTTATAAATTAAACCATAATTTAATAATTACCAAATTTAAACGTTATTCCATCAATTACAAAACCACAGTTTAAATCCAAATCGGCGTACCGCTAAATTAGATTAATATACTTGTATACGAATTGAAAATGTAACGTTACTAACTACTATTTAACGAGAACGGCTTCAAATCCCCCTAGAGGGGTAATAAAAGCTTTATTATATTGACATTTGGGTTACTTGCTTGGTAAATTTTAACAGTGGATTAAAGTAGATGTTTTAGACTTGTTTATATTTTAAATAAATCTATTTTAAGCAGATTAATTGCGTATATGTTTGTATTAGAAAATATAATTTTGAAACTAGACATGTTGAGATAGTAGAAGAATAGACGATCTGGTGATTACGTTATCACCAACAAACTTGTTATCTAATAGTAAATAATAAAATTTTAAAGCGGCCACATGGCGTAGTGACCGACTAACTGTAAACTTAAGTTAGTTATGGGTTCGTTTCCCACTTACGAGTTTTTTTTTGTTTCCCCATATAAAACAAAACTCGGCGTTAACTTGCGGCGAGAAGCGGAAATCAGGGTGTCTTTATTGGTGCCTAGCTCTTTTGTATGTATTTAACACTATATTAGTAAAAAAACAATGAATAAAATTCAATTTTAGTATAATACCATAGTGATGTAAAAGCTTTATTACAACAATCTATTTCCTTTAACGACTCCCCGTCTTAAGTTTTCCAAGAATTATGTATTTGGGTCAAAAAGGTACGTAATGTTTGTTCACCCAATATGTCAATATTTGTCACCTGCCTCCTGTTATTCTATTCTAGGATGGTGGGTAACGTTGCTGTGAATATTCCGTATGTATTTGTGTTTTTAGTTAAATATGAAATTATTTTACTATGAAATTTAGCTTTTCAATATAAAAGCAAATATATATAAAATAAATACGGTAAAGAAACTCAGTTTAAGGGAAGAATAGATAATCCATATAGATAAATTGGGTACGTCTGTTTGTAATATTAAAAAAGATGATTTTATATCAAAATAACATTTTTTTTACGATTTTTATATATCTGTGTTTTTATTTGTTATAGAACTGATTTTTAAGTGACTTCTACTGGCAGATAACTGATATAATAAGGAGTAACTTAGCAACGTGTATGTCAAACACATGGTAGTGTGTTACATTTATTTTATAAATTGAATACATTTTTATGCATTATTTTCAAAATATTAGCATTTTGCATTCCTTTATCGCTTTATTTTCATAAAAACGGGTACAAAAATTTTCTATCACGTATTAATATATTGATATATCTAATAAGACAGTTATCTGCTATTTTAGTACTAACAAAACTAATAGAGCTTATTTAATATATATGTTTCTTATAATTGCAAGCAAAATATATTATCAGTTATAATTAAGAATAAACCGAATAACTTTGTTTGAGTCAACTTGGAGTATGACGAATTTTAATGATAAAATATCTAACTGCTATTATATACGGAATATGTTTGCTATATGTTTTGTTCATGATTTCTTATCCAAAGGAACCCTGTACAAAGACGATAAATATAGTCAAAAGCTCGTAAAGCTCCAAAGCTTTCATAGTTTGTTCTATAAGAAATAAGGCACGTAACGATTTCACAGTAGTCCGTCAACCCCTGTTCAAACATTTATATAGTGGCGTAAGACCAAGTTTAGATATATGCTTGCTTTAGATATATTTTTGATATATTTTTGCTTTTAGACAATATTTGAAAAATTCTATAATGAGGTCATTTTATATTATGTCTACACGCAATAGAAGTGGATTTAATTTTACTCGTGGAAATGGTTATATATTATTTTTATATCATAATATTATTTTTTGTATGACGAACCACGGCGTTGGGTTCCGCCAATGAACACACAATATTTCAAAATTGGGCAGGAAAAGATCATTTCAAGATCAGCAGACTGGATCATTTTCTTAAAATGTAGAAGGCTCGTGAAATAAGGCAGTTTTAGATATAATTATATTTATCTGTATGTCATTTCTTATTAGTAAATTTTTAAAAATTGAAAAATGTTGTAAATGCCTTGATGTTGTATTATCTATCTAAACATTTTTAAAATCTGAAAGAAACTATTAAGTTTTAATATTTAATTCCCCTAAAAGTGCTTTATCCTTGTGCTGTGCGAACAATTTAAATCAATGTATTACGTATACTTATTTAAAATAAAAACACAACCCCGAATTGAATTTGGATCTGTTATTGTCGTTTCCAAACATACATACCAAATCTACCTAATACCTATTAAAAATGATGAATGAATTTGTTACTCTTTCACGCAAAAGTCTTTTACAAATATATACGAGGGAGGTCCTAGTGTCAAGACACTTCGTACTCCGCTTTCCGCCGACTTCGAGGCACTGCGTGTTGAGCGATGAAACCCAAAACCAAGTGTTTTCGTATAAAAACAAAGAAATGAAACTAAAAAAAATCCTCCGAGAGGGATCGAACCCACAACCGAGCACGTTTACAGTCAGATACTATCCCACTGCGCCACGATCGGCTTTTTTACAGATTTTACATAGTTTGTCCATATTATAATTATCTAGACCGCACATTTTGAATGAAACTCATTACATAAATGTTCGAAAAGTTGAGTTTTCAAGAATATTAAATACCAGACGAGGAAATAAAAATATTAAAAAAAAATAAGTCTACTAAGTCAAATATAAATTATAATTCTGACTGGTATATTCATATAAGTAAATATCTATCTAATCTAGTCGGAAAAGAAAATCACTACAAATTGTGAACTAAACGACCAGTACACTTCAAATAAGCTACTGGCTTACTGTTTCTACAACGCCGACGTATCTTTGTCTAAGCAATTAGCAACTTCGAAATACCAGAGGTAATATGAGATTGGTAATTTTTTTGTTATTATTAGTTTAAGTCATTCGAGTCTGTTAGGGAGATCATCGTTTTCTTTGTGGTTTGTACGCCGCATGTGATCTTAATAAGTAGGTTTGTTAGTCGGGATTTCTTGATAAATTTTTCATTTTTTTTTAAACAAAAATTCTACTAGGAATATAATTTCTTATATTCTTATATAAAAAAATCTTAAAAAAAACAATATGATATTGTACTATATATAACTAAATAAGGCGTTAAAGGTGCCGTGAGTTTTGAAAAATACCTTTTGTGAAACATTTCAAACTCAGTGGTAATATATTGCTTTTGTTTTTCTTCTCTAGTAAGAAAAAGCACGGTGTTAGAATCCGCCACTTAATACATAATGTATGATATACAGATGTTAAGTGGTAAATTCTCTCTAACTAGGGTAGAGGGACACAAAAACCCTCTTTACATATCAATCAATATGAAAGATAAATAGAAAATATCGTTAATTGAATGCGCATACGCATGTCGGTGTGCAACTAAAAAATTGTTTTAACACCAAATCTTCAATGACCCGTTCTTGTAATTGACCAATGAGGTACTAATTATTTGACGCCATGTGTCAAAAATTGTTACTTAACGTCAAATGTGACGTGACGTGCGATCGTATATATATTTGTATTGGTATATTTGCATGACAAGTAGTACCAACCTAATAAAAAAACATATTAACATATTTTTTGAATGTTGATTGCTTTTTTTATTTATTTTTTTTTTGTAATATCATAACATTAGATCAAGTGAGAATTGAACTGACTACTATCGTGTGATAATTCGAAGGCATACAAAAGAAATGTTAATATAAGTTTACAATACAGAATTATGAGGCCATTATGGTGTAGTTGGACATCGCACGGTAAACGCGACTATGGGTTTGATTCCCACTTGATGGTATAGTTATTTTAAAATATTTAATTGAAACGTCTTGATTTTTAGCGAAAAGGGAAGAACGGAGTGTTTTTATATTTATCAATACAAGCCATGTTACCTAAGAGTACACACTATACTAACGTAGGTACATATAACTACTTTTAAGTGGCTATAAATGTATCATACACGAGAGAATGATCATATAAAACATGACATTCACCCTTACTTTAAGTAAGCAGGCTACGGCAATGACCTTTAAGCGAAATAGTCAGAGAACCTAATCAAGACACTCCGTTCTCCGATGTCTCTCAGAATACGAGACACTATATTAAGTAGCGGAACTCAACGCCGCGCTTTGTTAACAGCACAGAGAATAATCAATACCAGAACAACATGTAACAATAGCTTTCCTTCCTACTCTATAAAATATAAGAAAAATCAGTTGAATTTAATCGCGATTAGCAAACACAACACGTATCAAACTTAGGTCCGTCGGTACTTCAAAGCCTAACAGACATCGTAAAGCTGTAAAAATAACAGCGATTTACAATACCTATTATAATACATCAATTGTACCACCAATACAACTTAACACTAATTGGCTGTAAAAGACTGATTCTGAGCATATTTTTGTCCTTTTTCTCTGTTTATGTTCGCTTCGATTTAAGTAATTTTTTTAGAGATGTTTCAAGTGTATATAATAAGAATTTTTTGTGTAAATATATATTAATATCCATCTATATATATGTAATAGGTAGGTGGCAATTTGTCGCGAAAATGTAAAAATGGCAAAGATTATTAGATATTACTCGAGTCTCAAGGCAGAAAGAACCTAATTTTACTCACTGAAGACCGAAAACTGAAGAAATGTGTTTTTAATGGCTTTATAAAAGCATATATATTTACTCCGCATTGGAATTGAATTGACAACCATTTTGAAGAGGCAATAAGCTAGACTATTGCGCTACAATGGTGCCTGATTTTTTAATTTTTAATCTGACACAGATAATTAATTTCTTGTTAACCTCTTTAAATAAATTAATTAGAATTGTAGCCTATGTGTTATTCGAATACATTCAAACTTTCGTATATACAGTAATTGCCTTATTATTCAAAATTTCAAGGACATATAAGTATTGATCATTAATACATGTTAAAAATATATTTAGTAAAATATCTTATACGTAAATCTTCTTATAAGTTAAAAATATTAATTTCAAATGATAAACAAATAATTTTCTATACATATCAAAAATAATATTTTATAGTAGGTATCAAATTTACGCTATATCTCGTATAGCAGATACAATCTAGTGTCAAGACACTCCGTTGGCTGATTTCCGCCCGAAATAAAGATTTTGCGCGTTGTCTTTTTGTTTAATACTTCTTAGTATCACTATTGAGGATATTTTGAAAGAATTTAAAGATTTTTTTGTACTAAGTAGTTAATTAACTTGATTATTAAAGTGAAATGTACGAAGAATATTTTTTTATTAAAGCCATATCTGAACCGCCGATATAGAAAAGGTGTAAATAATAAAAAACAATTTAATACAAAGGTTTGAAAAATATTGATATAATTTTATATGGAGATTTATCTAATTAGACAAAGTACGATGTTAAGTTACGCCAATTAGCCAGCAACGCAATATAAATTCATCAAAGGTAGCGAACGGAGTTACTTATCTATAGATTCTAATTTATAATAATAAAAAAGAACGATAATCATAAAGAAATATTTATAAAATAATCGATATAACTATTATATTTTGACATTCATAGTATTGTAACCACGGCACATCACTATTGTAAGAATAATAAGTGATTAATAAGAATTATAATATATCCGCATATAAACAATATTTTTAAAAGCTAGAAAGAAATATCAGAAATGGATGAAAGATCGCTTCTCCTACTTTGTTCTCAAATTGATCGTTTTATTTAACTAAGACAGAGACAATAAAGTTATTTAAGGGGAAATCCTAGAAATTGGAACTCCCAAGCAAAAAATAAAAACCATCACGGCATCATATCAAGGAAAAACACAATAATATTTAAATATAACACCAGATAATGTTTAAAATTGCAATAATCGTGTAAATTATTTTATAACGTATAAAACCAAACGCCTAAAGCCTTTTAGGTTCTTTATAGGACCATAATGCAATATAAAACAATCCCTGAATTGCCTGTAATTGCTTTCTAATAACGTAATATTGTATACCATAAAGAACCCTTACACCTGTGATTACTTAGTTACATAATGTTTTGTGAATAATAAGATTGTTTTTTCTTATAAGAATGTTTGTGAATGATTCTAATATAGATTCTACTGAATTTAGTAAACAGATTCTAAATGGACTTTTTATAATGTTTATTTTAGTGTTTTATAAGGTAATTAACGAGAAATAATTCAATTTTTATCTAAAACGTCAAGAAACTACGCTCATAAATATAATTAAATTAATTGACTTATATATAGAAATACTGATAAAAAGATATTTAATATAGGATTTCAAAAGTATAAAAAAAAACTTTTTAGGCGTAGCACAAGAAACTTAAAAGAAAGTTCGTTGACCGGCACAAATCACTCACCTTATCAAGTGACCGCTGGCACGTTGATGCAAATCTAGATCCACTTTGCCTTCTTGAAACACCGTTATAGGAAAAACACTTGTTTTTTTTATATCAAAACAACATAATTTTTGTTAAAACACGCTTAGATCGCGATGCGGCCTTACGTACGCCGCTTGGTACAATGGCGACAATCATAGACGACTGCGGTGACGGAGCGCTAACAAATCGAATGATAAACGGACTCGCCTCAGCCAATCAGATCGCAGCAAAACGCCCACAAATCCGAATCCAGCACTCTGATTGGCCAAGCAACTGCCATTGCCTTACGGATGTTATTATGCAGAAGACGACCAACTGTTCGAAATTCAAAATAATTTAAGCGTACACAATTGCATTGCGTCGCTTGGCTTTTTGTTTTTATTGGCGTTCGATAATGGTTTCTGTTATTGGCTTGACTAAACTACTTGTGACATTGCTTGTAAAATGCGAAGAGTTTTATCAAAATATGATAAGCTATTGATTTCCGTTTTCTGTAAATGTTATATATTATTGTAACTGGAGTAGATTCAGCATATTATGGTTTTTGGTTCAAATCTGAGATACGATTTCTTTATATTTAAGTTTTTAATTTAAGAAAGACAGGATTAATTATGCTTCAAAATTAAAATAATATAATTTCTTTACAGTTAGTATGGAAAAAATGTTTCTTAGTAAATACCTCTCCTGGTATTTAGTATGGATGAACGATCTTTTTAAGATATATCTGCTATCTAAACGTTTACATTCATTAATGGTGACAACGTGTAACAAAGATTATTTTTTTAGCTTCACGCTTTTACCCTGCATGGTAGACAGAAAGTAGCTAGAGTCAAGACACTCCGTAATGCGCTTTCCACCGCATTCGAGACATTGCGTATTGAGTGTTGGAACTCAACGCCGCCCTTTTCTTTACCAGAACGAGGAAGTGAAAATAATTTAAATGTAATCGCTCCCCCGAGTGTGGATCGAACTCATAACCGAACCCTTTTACAGTAAGACGCTGTCACACTGCGCCACTACCGGCCTCAATTATTAGTATACAAAAAAATATTTTCTTTGTGCTTGTTTTATTTAACGTACTGGATGTCGTATTCCAAAGCTTCGTTGTATTGGACTTTTATCTGTAATATTAATACTATAAGCGTCCCCTAACGAGATTCGAACCTATGACTTTCAGACGAAAAAGGAGACGTTACTGAGTATTGATTTACACTGTTAAACTAAATAATATTGATTCATTCAGTTTATCGACATGTTAAGTTATTACATAGATATTAGTTCGTTCACATTTAACTTTGAAATATGAGCCATGAACTGATACTTTAGCTTCACGCTTTCATCCCGCATAGCAGTGTTGACAGAAAGTAAATAGTGTTAAGACACTCTGTACTTCGCTTTCTACAGAATTCAAGACATTACGTGTTGAGTGGTGGAACTCAACGTCGCATTGTATCTTTACAAGAGCGACGAAGTGTAAATAATTTAAATATAATTATATCGAATGAGGATCGAACTCACAACAGATCGCGTTGACAGTCAGACTCTATCCCACTGCGTCATGACCGGCCTCAATCTGATACTTAGTACGTAATATATATCATACAGGATAAAAATATGTTTTAAATACATGATTGTATACATATATGTTAGTAACTTAATATCCAGTATGTTTTGACACGATTATACTGACTATTTGAGTTGTAATACACTCATTATTTCCATTATAAAGTAGATTCATACAATTGTATACAAAGTTCACTTGGATATTGTTAATTTTGTCGGACACATAGTGTCTATGTATTCATAACATTATATTAGGCTTTCACTATAAAAATGATTAGAATTATATTTAAATGTATATAAAGAGGTTTCTAATGTGCATATCTATTAAGGTATTTTTATTTATTTTAATATTAGAAACGAAATAAGTAATAAAAGCTTAAAGTAAAGAAGTAAATATATTAAATTAATAATGAATCTTTAAATATAATAAATAACACATGGCATACCGGTCACGGTTTTCATGAGTCACGGGTTTGAATCTGCTGCTTTTCGAATGCGTTTAGCTTTTTTAAGCTTTCTAAATTTATTTTTTTAATCCTCAGTGTGGAGTAACATTTTAAAAATAATGAACGTTACGTTCTAAACACAGTGGTTGTGGGTTTGTTCTTTACTCAGTATAATGACTATAATTAAGTTATATGAACTTCTACTTAGAGAAAGTTCAAATACAGAGTTGAGTTACGCTGCTCAATATATAATTAATTTATAATTAAAAGAAGGAGAACAGAGTGTTTTAATATTATAGTATATAAAACAAATTTGGTAAATATAATAAATATATAGTAAATATAAGCAAATTGAATAAAAGGATGAAGTGGAAAGAAAATAATAAGAAACAATAGTACGTTGGTTACAGCTTTGTAGCTAAAACCAAAGTAAGAACTTGGGCGTAACAAGCTCGAATGAATTTCCACGTAATGGTATATGAACGAATAGGTTGATAAGCTTGGATTTTTTATTTTTACTAGCTTCACGTATTTACCCCGCATAGCAGAGTAAACAGAAAATATCTTGTGTCCAGACACTCCGTACTCTGCTTTCCATTAAATTCGATACGTTGTATGTTGACTTCCGCTCAACATGCAATCAACGCCGTTCTTTGTCTTGCCAGTGCGAGGAATTATAGATAATTAAAATTTAATCATTCATTTAAGTGGGAATCGACCCACAGCCGATCGCGTTAACAGTCTGTCCCACTGCGCCACGGCCTCATTCGCTTAGATTGTATTCAATTAAGAAGAACACCTTTTAAAAATGTGTATAAATCTATATATTTCAAATATTTTATCAAAGTGTTACATACATATTATTTACTAAAAATCACTTACATTAGAAACATCAATCACTTCCTAAATAGTTATTGATAAATCAGATCATAATTCATGAGAAGTCAACTGAAATAAGTGTTCATATTAACATGTAAATTTATTTATCTCTTACACTTTCAACAAGCGAATTTGTAACGGTCTGTTAATTCAACAAATGAATTTAAATTACAGTAGCAAAACGATAAAATACCTGCAAATACACGCGTTATAATGTACCTACAATGTATCGTCTTGTATAAGCTTAGATAGTCATATGTAAAAATCATTTAGTTTATATTTAAATTTCTTTTATAGCAACACATGTACCGATACGAATGTATGAATGGATATTTTTTTTATTGACGATAAAAATTCTATGCAATTTGTGTGAAGCGCTTTGTGATTTGCAAACACCAGGGCGCGATCCAATGCCCTCGTGTCTAAAAATTCATATTTAACATTTCAATTATAGCTATCGACCCTGCCAATAAAAAACTTACCATATTATAGTCAATTTTTATTTAAATCACAATATAGCTATGAATGACTTATATTATGCCCAAATTTTGTATCGATTTCCAATTTGCATGTTTTTTTTGTTCGATTATTGGATCATATTTTTGTATGATGGACGTATGTTAATTTTTTCTTTAAGATCTTCATTGTATCCTTAACCGTTGGGTTATTGCTTCTCTCAGACGAGATCGATACTAGTATGTTATTCTTTAATTTAGTATCAGTTGCATTTTCTATACATGTGAAAATGCTGTTCTTTTGTGACAATACTTGACCTTTTAACGGTCTTCTTGATAGGATGCGATATTTTTTTTTTTTATTTATTTATTTTCTGTGTGAGAAAATTATAATGAGAATTCTTGTGGTGATCTGTCGTGGCGAAGTCTGTAGAACAAAGTTTGACTATAAACGCACTGGTTGTGGGTTTGATTCGCACTTGGGGGAATGGTTAAATTTAAATTATTATATATTATAGTTGGGCAATAGGCGGTGTTGAATTTTACCACTGAACGCGTAATGTCTTGAACTTGAGCGGAACACTACGTTCTGTACTGCCTATTGGGATAAAATGTGAGGCTAAGAAATAATTGATAATATTAATATTAATTTAAAGACAATTGCTTTACATTGAAAAGTACTAGAATGTGAGCCTACATTATTTGTAATCTTTCTAAGGGCTTTCAAGTATCGATTTTAACCTTACTTTGTTTGAAGAAATATTTAATAAAAATTCTAAATATTAACAGTTTTGATTGAATTATATTTTAATAGATTACATAATACTACTATTATTACTTAAATAGTTATTGAATTGCACACTAAAGAATAGTTATTAAAAATTAAACTTCATTTATTAAAAACGTATCAATTTTATTTGTAAAATATAAGATGCTGCCAATAACTAAATGTATATTAAGTTATAATTGTATGCGTAACCTTGCCATATTGTTATCCCCATTGTCGGTTACAAAGCGACCAATAAAAATCCATAAAATTTACATATATTTGTGAATTACAACATGAATTCAATTGTAAATTTTCTTTATGCTAATCTGTCCAATCGATTTGAGAATTTGTAACGCTTTACACCCATTATTTCCTACAAATCCGTTACATTGATATTTAAATGCAAATAAATATAATTTTTGATTTAAACATAATCGATATTGGCAATGGTTCCCTATTGTATGAATAGGCGTGAGCTAGTGACGCGAAATTAATAGATTTTCTTCGATTGTACCCATTTTTTTTATTATTATTGTATTAATGCGTGTAATATACTTTGCATATGTCATTCTTGACTATTTTATTAGGCTCTGATTTATGAATATTTAAACATATAAACCTTTTGAAAATATTTATAATGAACAAGATGTGATTGAAATTACAATAGTTTCACAAAATGCAGCGTTAAATTCCGCTATTTATAAAATGATGAGCACTTTCCGGCCTCTTCGGCCTCTCTTGTGTTGTCTTGGCCCTTGCTATCAAGGGCTCGAGTCCAATTCGAATCCAGAGTGAACGGATGATATTTTAAAAATGTCAATAAAATAAAATTTGAATGTGAAATTTTAGATTTTTTAAAATTAATATAGATACTTGTTTTACTAAAAGTTTTATAATTTACAAAATTTTAATACTTCGCTTCAGTTTCGCTAGTCAACACACAATAACTTGACGGAAAGCACAGTATGGAGTGTTTTGACACTAGGTGCCTCTTGTCTACCTTTGGGTAATAGCATACAGCTAAAAAAATTGTTATAGATTTTTATATATCATTACATATAAATAATTTTTTTAAAATAATTTTAAGAATTAATAATGAAGTTTTCTTCCTAATATTTACGCCATTTCGAGCGTTAGAGCGAAAACCTAGTGTCAAATAGCTCTGTGCGTCGCTTTCAAGCCGTAATCCAGAACTGCAGTGGCGGAGGTCAACACCGCATTTTGTTTTACCAAAGCTGAGACATGAAAATAATATTCAGTTCTACGATTTTATATAGAAATTGGCTAGCGGAGAAATTTACCACTGAATTTTCTAAAGGTGTGCTTAAAACGCGGAAAACACTTATAAATAGAAAAAAAAACAAAATAATAATAATAGACATGACCATTATTTAGTAAGACAGTGTTTACTTTTCTCACCCTAGTGATGTGCAACCATCGGTTGTCGATGCGAGTGGTCATGTCATCGAGAGTGCGTGCAATTGATGCATAATCTGTAATTCTATCGAGTGCTTTTTATCTGATTGTTGATTTATTGATTCAACTATTAGTTGTTTGGAAAAGAGAGATTTCGAATGAGAAACGCTGTAATAAGTTCAGTATTAATTTTCAGTATGACGTTTCCTTTGTACATTTAAATGTTGTTGATTTTTTTTTTATATTTAAAACGTGAAATTTTTAAATATGTTGTATTTTTTTGATTTAATATAGCGTTACGAAGTAATAATTTATATCAGATAGGTATTTAAAATCGCTTTGTTTATAAAAGAGAAGGTATTTGCCTCTTTTATATTTTTACTAAGTACATTTAATTAATTTATTAGTAAAAAGAAAACAGATAGCACTATATGGCCGGTCGTGGCGCAGTGGGACAGCATCTGACTGTAACGTGATCGGTTGTGGGTTCGATCCCCACTCGGGGGAGTGATTATATTTAAATTATTTTCACTTCCTCGCTCTGGCAAGACAAAGTGCGGCGTTGAGTTCCTCCACTCAACACACAATGTCTCGAATTCGGTGGAAAGTGAAGTACGGAGTGTCTTGACACTAGGCACTTTCTGTCTACCCTGCTACGCGGGATAAAGGCGTGAAAAAAAAATAGGATAGCACTAAAATTATAATTATAAAATAATCGTATATACGTATATATTATGAAACCGATCACATCACTCGTCCAGCATCCACACGAGTGAATATCTAATTCAATTAACAAATAACAAAGTCAGTATAACGAAGCTGGTTTTTGCCGCAAACAATTTTATTCATATTCGTATTACTGTGCCCCCCTCGTATTAAATACCTTTTGATTGTCGATAGAGCGTAAGATCCGTCCCTTAATCTCTGTTGATCATTTAACGTGTCCGATTGTGGGATTTCGCGAATCGTACGGTTTAAGTCAGGAGTTTGTTGAAAATTTTAACATTTTACATGTATTTTTTTAATATTAATTACTTATCTACATGTGAGTAAATAGTATGTAATAGCAAAGAATGTGGCGGATCTCAACGCCGCGCCGTTTGCTTAAAGAAGACAGATCAAACATCTATATAACGAGTGTAGTAACTATTTGTCATGTCTAAGACGTTTTTACCCTATCTATATATATTTATATTTTACTAAAAAAACGATAAATATTCATAATTTATGCGTATTAGTTAACTAACACCTAATAGTCGCTTTAACGTATTCTTTGTAAAACATTGCAATATAATATCGCTATATACACAAAACAAAAAACTATTTCACCGCTACCGCTTATAAATTGTACGTACAAACCAAAATCTCACTGCGAAGGTGGAAATAATGAAACCTTATTACTTTTTTTATCGTTCTCACAAGCAAAATTGAATTTTAATACGACGCAATAAAATTTAAAATACAATAATATGTGCTCGCCAATACTTATTTGCTTAGGTGCAATGATATCTTGGAATCGGTAGCAAGCTATTGAAAATGTTTAATCCGGCAGAACTAAGTGGGTGCTCAGCAAAACCAGAACTTAGATGAGATCTGCACATTTAATTTAGCTTCTGTTTAACGTTGGGCTAATATGGAGCCTCTTATATGGGAAGTCTGTGCAATTCTTCTTTGTTGTATTTGTCGAATGTAATTATTATATAAGTACACCTATATATAAATAGAGGCATTCGTAGCGCAGTGGATTGGCGTCTGACTATAAATGCTATTGGTGGGAGGTTCGATTCCTAGTTAAGGGAATGATTATATTTAATATTTGTATTCATTTCTCTGCTCTGGTAAGATAAAACGCATTGTAAAGTTCACCATTTAACACCATTTAACGGTCGGAATTCAGTCAAAGGAGTGTCTTGATACGAGGTAATCTCTGACTACCCTGCTTTGTGGGATAAAGTTGGAAACTGCTTTTTTAATAAACTATTTATATATATAAGTAGGTATATTGTGTATTATTAATTCAATTTTCAAATGAATATTAATTTATATGTCCATATAAATGATAATTTTTTCAAAATATCAAACATCCCTGAAGAAAATTACAATTGTGTTACTAATAGGAATGTAATAAAAAGAAGGCAAATATTTTTTTACTCTCTCGGAAGTTAAAGAACTGTTACTTTATTATCTTTTACTCATAAAAAATGTATAACTTCGAAGAAATTTTTTTTTTTCGTATTATAAATTTAAATATTCAAAATTGAAATATTAATTTTATTTTGGTGTACGATAAAACTTCTAAGTCAATGAAATACCTAATCTAAGTTATTAAGAACGAGCTGTGCTCGAAAATTCGTTTGTGTGGATTTAAACATCTCTTGATCATTTTTTGTTAATTCTAAATACAAATTAATCCTTATTACATTAGCTTTCTGCCTGTGAAAGTCCTGTCAAAATCGGTCAAGCCATTCCAGAGGTTAGCCGAAACAAACATATAGACATACAGGCAAAAAGTTATTTTGGTATATCTACCGCGTATATATATATATATATATATATATATATATATATATATATATATATATATATATATATATATATATATATATATGTATATATATATATATATATATATATATATATATATACATATATATATACATACATACAAATTATTTATTTAAAGTGTATACTTCGCCGACACACTTCCAGGAACATCTTCAGGAAGCGGTCAAAGAAAAACATAATAACTTGAGCATCTGTCTTCAAACTCAATTCAAGATTACCGTTAAGTTTTCACAAGCTTAAACCCATCTGCCACTTAATAATAAATAAAGTACTGAAGAAATCTCACTTAACAAAACACTAACTTAGCAAACACGCGAATAATTAAAACCCTTTGTATACCTTTCACGCAATCCTTACTGTAAATCCCTAGCACATGGCTATTGACTATTACGAATAGGTACTTAGTAGAAAAAAAAATCAATAGTATCATCGGCAAAGATCACACTTTCTTCCGTTTAAGTGGGTAATAAATACAAATATATAAACTTAAATCCCGTATTTCAATGTGCAAAGTAGAATAAGCCTTACACTCTCTGAATAAAGTCACTATTCAACCGGAAGTCGTTTAAATGGTCAGTCTATACCGGATGTGGAAAAAAACTGGTTGTGTTTAAGTCGTATTAGCAAGATAACAATCTGATTCAAAATGCAGATTTTGCTTTTAGACAAGCCTGAGTGCGGTTAGTCTTTGTGTTTAAAAAAAACATACAGATTTCGGTATTTGTAACGTTTAAACACGTTTTGTAAATGCATGTAACTACATGAAATCATTGAGAGGATTATCGACATACTGTTATAAGTTCCCACAGATTTCCCAGTTGATGTTTCAATTTAGTATGTTGTGATCATGGTAGCTAAGTTACGTGGGTTGAATTCCCATTCAGGGGAGGATTTTTATTTTTTCGCTCTAACGAGACTATATCGCGGCGTTGAGTTTCGCCGTTTGCAATGTTATGTATTAAACCGAAACGTGGCGAACAGAGTGTATCGACAAAAGGTTATCTTTGATTTTTAGTAGCTAGCTAATAAATAAATATTACTAAAGCGGCCTTGTAATACGAAAAATTTAGAACAGAGTGATGCATTTTCTCTACCCAATCGATCTACAAGATAAAGAAGAAATATATAAACCCATTCTGACACTGGACTAAACAAAAATCATTTTAATAAATGAAAGCAATTGTACTTTACATAATAATACTAAGCCTAAACGTGTGCTTCCTTCAGTTATGGCTTCCGCTTTAATGACGATTGACCATTTTGTTAAAAACCTTTGAGAAATTCCGCTTTTATACAATTTTAGCCTTTTAAAAGCTCACCTGGAAACGCTTTATGCGGGATGCATAGATGGATCTGGGTAAATTAACGCGGTACAGTGGGACAGTTGTGTATTCGATTTTTATTCGTAGAAATGATTATATTTTAAAAATTATTTTTATTTTTCCGCTCTGGTAAGATAAGACTTTGACCATTGAGTGACCACTCAATATATGATGTCTCAAATTCAGACGGAATGTACTCAACAAGGTGTCTAGACACTAGGTTGTCCCTGACTACCCTGGAACCGGTACCTACCTACCTGCTATAATATTTGAACAATGATTATAAGGTGTTTGTTAAAATTTTCGAGAAATATATTAAGATAATATATAAAATGACAGTCTTGAATAGTACAAGCTAACTACACTACTGTTTCATAAAGTTATGTTATACCAACTGGATAGCAAAATATCATAAGAGATGCTATAATTCATGTTGAATATTTAAATATACATGCATTGTGGCGCAGTGGAACAGCCTCTGACTGTAATCACGATGTCAGTGAGTTTGATGCTCGGTGAGCAGAATGATATTTTTTTATTTGCCCGCTCTGGTAAACCAAAGAGCGGTGTTGAGATCTGTGATTTAACACCAATACTTCCGATAATGGAGTGATTTGCCATTATTTCTATCTCAATACTTTGCTATGCGAGAAAGAGAGTACAATAGTAAAATAATAAATTATAATTATATTACATATAATAATTGCCATATTTTAACTATTGTGTTTTTTTAGAAAAAATTAAATAAATTATAAATAAGCATAAGCATTCCACCTATCTATTCCCACCAGTGGGAATTGAACCCGAAAACAATCGCGTTTACAATTCCTATTCCAATGCAACACGTTATTCTCTAACTGCTCTGTTATTAGCTAAATTTTAACACAGAAAAGTACAGGTTCATATCCTACTGTCGAATTTTTAATATGATTTTACTTACTCAAAATTGTTCGTATTACAATTCACAATGACCTACCACTATCTATACAATCGTTATTGTATTTCATTGATCTGTCATCGCTAGATATCAGCTGCACAGTACTTTCTCACGGAATGCGACGCGCGACCTGTCACGCTGATCTTAGGATTTTACGCATATAGCATAGGGTTGGCTTGTATACAATTTTTAAGTTATTCTGATTGTTTTATTAATTTTTTTATTGAATTATCTATGTTAAATTAAAAAAAAACAATGATTACATCTTAAAATTAAAAAAAATATATGAAAAAATAGTACTTATTCACAAAATTTTAGTAAAATAAGAGATCGACGGGAAATTTAATGAAAAATTCATTATTTTCAACTATCATTAACTTCTTATAATATTTATAATCATTAACCACATTAAGAAGTTTCTAAAACTATCATTATACTTATTATTAATTTCATATAACTGAATTTTTTAGTAGACAACCCTATTTTTACAAAACCGGAAGTACAGGGGTGTGAGTATGACCTCAACTCAATGTACCCTCAAATTCTATTTTTCTCTCACATCGTCCACACATACGTATCTATATAGAGCATGACAAACACACATACAAACAAACGCATTGCAAAAAAAATGCAATAAATATTTTACAATTGTATTTAAAAGGGTTTTAAATTTAATATCAGATCGATTGGGGTCGTTTTGTTCATTGGAAATGAAGCTTTTTCTATATATGTCTTCGAATCTATCCACACAATGGTTATTTGTCGTTAATTTCACGATTGTTATGGGGATTTCGATGGGATTGTTGAATGGAATGGATAAAAAATCTTCTCAAGATAACATTATAAAAAACGGGGCGCGGGTTCGAATCTTGCTGCGTACTAATTTTTATACGATTTTCTTATCTTAAATATAGATTATTACTTACATACTTTTATACCCATCCATTCTTTAACTCTTCTCCTTTCACTTCCATCCCAAGGCCGGCGACGCATCTACAACTAATGTTGTAGATGTCTATGGGCGTAAGTGACCACTTACTATCAAGTGGTCCGTCCGCCCGTTTATCTCCTTTCTCAATATAAAAAAAACTAAGAACAGTAAAAAAATTATATTGCGTAGTTTCCAACACGATTGCAAAATTAAACAAAATTAATTTTATCATTCAATAGATTTTAAATCATACAAAACGGATTCAACCTAAAATGCAATTCGTTCGTAAATTTTTATTACAGTTTGAAGTATAGACAAAGATATTATATTGGATCCTCTTAAAATATTTATTTTTTTTAATTTATTTTTGTAGCGGCAACAGAAATACATAATCTTTGAAACTTTCAACTATCACAGTTTTTGAGATACAGATGTTAGAGGGACAGACAAACAGACCGATGAACTGCGAAGTTTGAGAGCGAATAAATGGAAATAATTTAAATATAATCATTCCCCCGAATAGGAAACGAACCGACGCGTCACGAACATCCTCATTAGACCATAAACAACAACTCTGCTAAACTTCATACTCCACCGTCTGTTTAATTTTCGTGATTAAAATCTTAAAATAAACACTAAAAAAACTAATATAAGCAACAAGCGCGGCGTTAAGCTCACCAATCGACATGCAATGTCTCGATTTCAAAAACATTCAGAATGTCTTGACATGGGATAATAAAATAAGTACTTAAATACACTAAGTATATACAATTATTATTGAATTAAATAAAATTAATTTTAACCTGTCGATTATAAAAGATCCTAAATCGAGGTCGTAAATTATCGATATATAATTATCGATATATATTTAAAAGGTTTAAATATATTTGAGCATATAGCGACCATGAGTTTGTATAACATTTAAAATTAAATATGCAAAATATTATTTGCTAATAAATATTGTAATATTTCTTATATACGTTATTAACGATGTAAAGTCGAAACGCTGTGAATAGTAAAGTGTAGACCCCGGTATTAAGCCCAGCGAATGGCGAAGATAAACGCTGCGTTTTGTCTTACCAGAGCTAGTTTAAAAATAAATAAAATTGTTAATATTTTATGTTTGTATGTCACTTTGAACGATTATATTTATTAAAAGATATAAACAGGTTGGTAATAAATAAAATACCCTTATAATGTTATATAAAAATTTTATATAAAAGTATACAATTTAATGTAAAATACTCTAAAAAAGTTACTTACATATTTATATAGTCGAAATCCTATTTGTTGCAATTCACACATTTTGTCGCGTAGTTATAGAAGGCAGTCAGAGATATCAAGACACTGCCAATTTTCACCCGCAATTAAGACTGCTTGTTAAGTGGCGGAGCTCAACGCCTTTAATCTTACCAGAGCAAAGAAATGAACAAATATTCATAATCATTAATGAGAATGACGATCAAATTAGGTTATTAATAACAATTATAAATCCTTGCCTCGCGTAGATACTATATATTTTACCTGTCATGCAATATATAATAGTTAAAATATAGTTGCATACAGACATACATAAATATTTATATGTATATATATATATATCGTAATAATTTAAAAAACGCTTCTGTTTCTACTAACCCAGTCGCATATAATTAGTGAGATATCAATATGTAAATCTCAATAGTTATTAGCTAGCCAGAATATATAATTTATTTAAAATACATTTATTCAAAAACACTTTGCATCGACCAGCCAGAGGTGAACAATAATAATAAATAATTTAACATAAATTTTGAATTATATTGACGTGTTTATGTCAATCTATAGTGCTCATTTGTTTTTGAGAACGTCGTGGCTCAGTGGCAGTGGTTGTGGATTCAAATCTTATTTGTATATAAATGTTTTCTTCGCCATTTTGGTAAGTTTTGGTTTAAAAGAATAAGGTCTACTTATTTGCTTTATTTCATTGTTTCAGCTTCATTCTGCAGCAGGGTAAGCGGAAAGAGTCTAGTGTCAAAACACTCCGTTCTCTTATAATTGGATAACAATAAGATTTAATTTGTATTTTTTAGCTTCACGATTTTATCCCGCATAGCTGGATAGACACAGAATCGCACTTTGTCTCACCAGGGCGAGGAAGTGAAAATAATTAAAATATAATCACTTCCTCGAGTGGGGATCGAACCTACAACCGATCGCATTTACAGTCAGACGCTGTCCCACTGCGCCACGACTAGTTAGTAGTTATATATATATATATATATATATATATATATATATATATATATATATATATATATATATATATATATATATATTATATAAAAGCTTTTATATAGTATTAGATTAGTTTGTTAGAGCTTTTTAAATGTTTAACTGCATATAAGCTCCGTTAAGACAGAGCGCGGCTTTGAGTTCAGCATTCTACACGCAAAGTCTTAATTTTGAGCGGAAAGCAGTAAACGTAGTGTCTGGAATCAATTTGCTTCTGACTACCCTGCTATGATAAAGAGTGAAGGTTTTTTTTTAATTTAACTAAACAAGTAAAGGACTCAAATTTGTCGAATTAAAATCAAACAGCCAACTTCACTGAGTTATAACAGTATTAAAATAAACCGGAAGTCATTTTCTATGAATAAATTCGCAATAAATATCTTTATATTTATCTCATATAATTATGTTTCGTCCCTCTTATTCTCTGTTCATTAGATAAAGACATAAAATGGAGTCAAAGGGTGACTTTTATTACCCTTAATGGTTTAAGATTTGAGCTAATATTAGGGTACAGTGGGCGTAACGTACGTCAACTCTATAATAAATTGGATATAACATATTGTTAAAAGAATTATAACTGGCTGAGGCCAATGGCGCAGTGCAGAGAGCGTCTGATTGTACGCGTCTGTAAACGCGAACGGCTGTGAGTTCGATTCCCAGTCAGGGGAATTAATATATTTAAAACTAAAATTATTTAATTATTCGCTCCACGACAAAAAGACAAAGACGTAAGACAAAGCACGGCGTTCCGCCACTCAACACGCAATGTCTCGAATTCTGCAGCAAGCGGAGTACGGAGTGTCTTCACACTAAATACCTCCTTTCTAACCTGCTATGCGGGATAAAAAAACTATACTAAATATACTTCAAATGGTTATTTTAAGGTCCGTCAGAGGAAATCTAGTGTCATGACACTTTTCTTATAGCTCAAAAATGCGCTTTGTCTATGTTTGGAGATATAAGACGATTTTAATATAATTTTTCCTCTAAATGGGAATCGAACCGATAACCAATCATGTTTACACTCAGACGTTGTACCACTGGGCCAAGAGGGCTTCGAAGAAAATCGACGCAAATAATTGCTTGTAGAGTTGTAAGTCGTTAGAATATTCTAAGAACTGGTTCTAAAATGATCAATTTTGTTTCTATTCAAAGAATTTCTGAGTTACTTTGACTGAAGATATTAAATCTTAGTTTGTATATTGTGGGTAGTTTCTATAATAAAATCTTTTATATTTATAATAAAAATAATATAAAGAGAAAAATAAAATAATCCATTTTATCAGGAATATTTTTATACTAGGTTGAGGCCGGTCGTGGTGCAGTTGGAGTCTGTAAACACAATCGGTTTTAGGTTCGATTCTTACTTGGGGGAGTAATTATATTTAAATTATTTTCACTTTATCGCTCTGGTAAGACAACGTGCGACGTTGTGTTCTACCACCTAACCCGCAATGTCTCGAATTCGGTTGAAAGCGAAGTTAGGAGAGTCTTGACACCAGGTACTGACTGACTGTCCTTGCTATGCGGGATTAAAAGCGTGAAGCTAAAAAAGTACTGGAAGTGCTCGCGACTTCGTCGGTGTGAGAATACTTTAAAAGAAACGATAATATTATGATTTGTCTACATGGAACTTTTGTTTTAAATTTTAAGTTTAATTTTAATTTAAAAAAAACAGTATTTTAAAACATTTTTTTAATTATGTTTATAATAAAATATAAAACGTATTAATTTGCGTAGAGTATATTTTACTGTTCGACAATACATAAGTAAATCAACCTGTGACCAGAGACTACTTAAAACTTTACAAAACGTTGTATTTTCAAAAATATTAAAAAAAATTCAAAAAAAAATTTTTGAAAATTTTTAAAAAATTTTTCTATATAAATATCTTATATAAATAAATTTATTTATTTTATTGCGAAATTCATAGATCTTATTATAGCAATTTTCCAAACAAAATATTTTGAATTGGAAAACAAACAAGAAACTTCAAAAAACAGTATTTTAAAGCAAGCTTTTAATTATGTTTATAATAAAATATAAAACGTATTAATTAGCGTAGAGTATATTTTATTATTCGACAATACATAGACAAATCAACCTGTAAAATACAGTGGTGAAAACTTCATTAAAGTCGGGCAAGCCGTTTTGGGTATTGGCATGTATCGCAAACGCATCGCATCGTATATAAGGAAACGATATGATTGGCAAACGCACAAATAAACAGACAAACATAAAAATATTGTTTTTGGGTTCTATTTTATTGATAAATGTCTTCAATAAGAGTTTTTTATATATCTTCCATGTACAGATTTCTATTAGCTAGATTTCAATTATATGTATAGATGTATATATTCCATACGTTATCTTACAGTTTGAATTTGAACCCACTATAACAGCATCAGATTTACACTTTCACTGGATGATTACGGCTTATTAATACTAATTTGCCATAAGCGTCAAGGTACAATAAACGTGTGTTAAGTGGTCATAAACGATAATAACAACATGTAGAACGTTAGGAATAATGGATATATAGAAATATAGTTTTATTGGTGTATTTTAACGCCGCGTTAATAGGATATATAGAAATATAGTTTTATTGGTGTATTTTAACGCCGCGTTTTGTATTGCTACAGTAACTACACTAAAAAATGAAACAATGCTATCCACATTGATGTGTTTTATAAATGAATCATTACAATTTTTAATAATGAAAATAAATGGGCAATAGCTATAAAAATAACTATATCATTTTAAGGATAAAAAAAACATTTTTTTTTTAATTTTAAAACGTCATATAACAGAAGTACCAACATAATTTATTTAAGTACTGTGATTTGTCACAGTACTTAAATAAATTATGGTGGTACTTCTGTCGTCGTCAAAAGATATGCATTTATAGTCTATATAAAATTGTCATACATTAATATATTAAAACTAATTGAGTTGTAAAACTTTATATAATTTTCACCACAATTATGTATTTTTTACGTTTTCGGTATAAAATAGTAGCGGTTTCAGGAATTGATGGAGTTTCAGTTATACTTTGTAAAGCATTGGCGTTATATTTTTATACAAAATAAATATATAATTTAATATCGTTCTAAATTATTAGAAGTGACGTCATTATGGCACAGTGATTAAATGTCAAATTATACATAACGGTAGTACGTTTGATTCGACATCAAAGAATATTTACACATTCCTATATCATAGATTTTGCCTCATATACATATGTCTCTGAGAAATTTCTACATCTAACACTGAAACGTGTTCCGTATCTTTTTCTATGATATTTATTTCTTTACTTATAACCCAAAAAAATATGCAATTTATAAATATTCATTACGTATATATATTTTGACAAGCCGAGTTTAATGATACACAGAATAAAATACTATACACTATAAAAGTACGCCACTAAGAAAGGAGGGGACACAAACCGTGTCTAATTAAATTGCTTTACACAATATGATAATAATAAATAAAAGTTTATTTATAGGACGCGTTTTAAATTTGCTTCACTTATAAGTTGTATGGGAAATATGGTCAGCGGTATTAACGGTGATTTGGTAGTTAAAGGGGCGAGGACAGTGGGGTTATGGAACATGACGAGGTAAGATTAAAATTATTTAAGTTTTATTATTTATTGTTTTATTAAATGTTTTCTATATATATATATATAACAACACGTTGCCTTAGCAACGTGTATATCACTTTATATAAACGTGTATACCAAACACGTGGTAGTGTGTGTAGCATTTATTTTATTAATTTAATATATTTATGTGCATTATTCTTAAAAAAATATTAGCATTCTATATTCCTTCTCTATATAAACTATAACTATGCCAAATTTCATACATCCCAGTTTGCGTTATTTTCTTAAAAGGGTATACAAAGATTTCGCTTCACGTATTTATATATAGATAGTGAACTTCGTTTAATTCCGTAATCTATTTATATTCTAACTTGTCTTCACGTTCGTAAGTCGTAATTAATCGGCTTTCGATGACGTATATGACATATTAATAATATGACGTGCTCTTTGAATTAACACAGAATAAAACAACATCACCTATATTAGGTAAGTATAGAGTTAACAATTGTTAATCGAATGATTACTGACTCTGAGTGCCAAGGAGTTTGTAGGTATAATACATAATAAATATTATTCTTTGATGGTTTTTAGAAGTTTTATCAGTTGTTCTATGACCGCAGTACATATTCTGTACTTAGTGGCTAGGGAACTGTGTTTCGTATAGAACCAAAACATATAAATTTTATCCGTGCATCTAAAGTAAATAGAAGTATTACTAACTGTTAGCATTTTTTTTTCAGCTTATTATCGCAGAGATATCTTAATATTCTATAACTAACCCGCCATGCGGAAAAAAGTGGTACCGTTTTGCTTCATATTTGTCGGCATTGCCATTTCCGGTAAGGTTTCCCGAAGGTTGTATTTTCGTGGGCAAAAAAGGCGATTTAGTGTAGATGTATAGCAAGTACTAAGTTAATTAGAGGGATACATTTAATTGGTTCGTTTCTTTTCTCCGTTTGATTAGAACATATCACGGTGTTGAGTTCCATCAATCAACACATAGTCACAATTTTGGTAGGCGAGCGGAGATCAGAGTGTCTTGACACTAGATTCTCTCCAGCCATCCTGCTAGGTGGAAAAAGCTTGAAATATCAAACAAAACGAACAATCCGACAGTAATTTAATTGTATTTCATTTCACAATTGACTGTGTTTTCTGTTTTTTGAGCTCGATCCCTGTATCATTTATAACAAAGTTGACCGATCCAAGTGGCCGGTTATATATTGAATAAATACGAATATAGTATATACAAAATTGTAAAGTCACTATGGACGTTCCCACGTACGGGAGCAAGGAATAAAAACCGCCTCCGACCCACTCCTAATAAAATTCTAAATAAAGGAGCGATCTTGCGACGCAGGTGATCGTAGACTGGGCAAAATATGAGATAATTCTCATAATGCTCCTATAATGATAAGTGTTTTAAAGAAAATTTAATGTAAGTAATTTTCAAAATTCTAATCACTCTGTTTTTTTCTTTTGGCTCATATGGGATCGTTGTTTGTTTTATATCAGATGACATGTTACTACGTTAAAGCTTCACGCTTTTATCCAGCATAGCAGGGTTGACAGGAAGTACCTAGTGAAAACACACTTAGTACTCCGCTTTCCGTCGGATTCGAGATATTGCATGTTGAGTGGCATAACTCAACGCCGCGCTTTTTCTTATCAAAGCGACGAAATTAAACAATTTAAATATAATCATTCTCGCGCTTACACTCAGACTCTATGCCACTGTTTCACAACCGGCCTGTACCTTTTTTATTGAATAAAACTAACAAATTAATATATAGAAAATTATTAATTATTTACAATAAAAAGTATATTAAGCCTGGCCGCCATATAAAGGAAACATTGTACAGATTCATCTAAGTTTTACATCTACACTGTATCAGTTAATACACGATATATTCAAAAAATATCATTCCTCATATATAAAAAGTAAAAAAAATAAGCTATAAACCCTATGGATAGCACTCCATAATGACGTGGGTTAGCGCGGGCGGCCAGAACAAACAAAATATAATGTCAGACCGATATGGCGTAACTTGTATTTTGAAATTGACCTTCATGGCACAGTTGAAAGATATCTCCATTGAAAACGAATGCTACGGGTTCAATTATCGTTTGGGGAAATTTGATATTTGTATTAAATAATGTGTTTGTCGGTGTTTCTGCCTAACTTTCACGTAAACAGATTACGGGAAAACAATTATACATATATACTATATTTTTAATAATTTCAAAAGTCATAATTACATTGAAATGCATAAAAAGGTAAAATAAATAAACTACTTGATAATTACAAAAATTAGTGTACATATTTAATTAACACGTAGAAATATATTTCTTGAAATAAAATCAAAATTTTTGGGTTAGACCACTTTGTTAACATTTCCATTACTATCTATATTTTTTTTACTGTTTCATTCTAAAGCGTGAGTTATAAAGTGTAACGTGGGCTGGCCAAGCTGCAGGTAGGAGCCGGGGTGTCTACGCAACCAGACAGACCGGCACCACTCGGCATTCAAAATATGTGAATGATTTGTATTGTTCACTCAAGTGAGGGTGAGGCCATCGTAGCGCAGTGGGACATCGTCTGATGGTAAACGACTGGTTGTGTGTTCGATTCTAACTCGAGGGTATTTAAAATTTTTATTACTTTCTTCGCTCTGGTAAGACAAGATCTGGTGAGTCTCAATTTCAGGCAGGAAGTAGTCACTAAGCACCCTGTTAAGCGGAGTATAGCGTGAAGTTGCTTATTTTTAAATAGTTATTTATGTTATGAATTGTAAACAAATATTTTGTAAGTTGAATAAAAAGAGTACGTTTTTTTAAATAGAATTATAATATTCCGGTGCCATTGGGTTCCAGTGGGACAGTTCTTAATTATATACATGATTGGTTGTGGGATCGATCTCCATTAACTTCTCCGCTTTTATAAAACAAACCGCGGAGTTGAGCAACTCTGAACACTATTATCAGTTGACTGTGGGCTCTTCGTAACCATCTGGGATCTAAGGGAGAACAACCGTGAAACTAAATCAAAAATATAATTCTTAGAATAAATTTTTGTTTTAAACCATCCACCCGAAGTCATTATTGAATGATTATTAATACATTAAATGTTATATTAATTTAAAAGGGAAATATGCTTTAATAGAGCTCGATAAATCGTAATCAAATTACGCAAACAGATGGACGTGGTGACTTCTTTGACCTCGCATATGGTATTTGTATGACACATGTACTAATAAAAGGTGCTTATATTTTGAAATATTTAGCTGTTTCTGATAAATATAAAAGTAGATAACTATTTAAATTTGAAGTAGAAAAAAACGGCGTTAAGATCCACCATCTTCCATGAAATGATATAATGATACAATTTTTTTTACCTCTCTTTTATGCAGTCCGAGGAATTCGGAATAGTGGTTATGTTTTATATAGAGAAGTAGTATACATATGTATGCTAATATTTTCAAAAAAATAATCTATAATATATAAACGCACTGTGCGTTTGATATTAAAATATTTTAATGAAACATACCTACCACGTTGTTAAGGTTACATGAATTTTACGTGTCGACCTGGTACCATTGATTTGGCTGAATAATGGAGAGTAGAGTTTTAACACTATTTCCTATTGTAATATATCTAATACAATATACAGTAGAGATTCGATTTACTGGAAAAATCCACGTCGATAAGCATTCTGATACTCGGAAATCCGGATACTTTAGCACATTTTTAATGTTATGTAATTATAAAAACAAAAAGCAAAATATTAATTATTATTAACAATTAACGTTTATTAAAGCTTTAGGAAAAAGTCATTTTACCTGCTTTAATTTAATAAAATGAAAACTACGAACTTAATTTATGAGAATACACAACGCGAGTACGTCTAACTGAGGTCCGGATAAACGAGTTTCTACCGTACTAAAACTGTAGTACTTCTCACAAGTAACCCTATTACGTCCAAACAAATCGCACATTAAAACGGCTACTTTCTAATTAAAATACAAAAAAAAAATGACCGATATTCATACTTCAAAAATCACTTTGAAGATTCACTGGACACCAAAGACACCGGCACCGGAACAGTCAAGGGCCCTCACACATTGAGGGGGCCAGTTTGTTCCGAAAATACTTTATGCTTTTGCATAGAGATCAAAAGGCGAATGTGAAAAGACCCTCCACTCCACTCGTGCAGTTTGGCTTTGAAATCACTGTACAAGCGCCATTGAACTGCTTGTACATTCTAATTCTAGTTCTATTTGTAATTTATTGCTAAAATGGAATTAAACGCTCGTTTTTTTTGTTCCGTTACGTATACTTTATTCGTTATAACATTACGTACTTACTAGATGTTCTGATAATGCGTTGCCTTAGCAACGTGTATGTCACTTTATATAAACGTGTATGTCAAACACGTGGTTGTGTGTGTTACATTTGTTTTATTCATTTAATATATTTTTATGCATTATTTAAAAAAAATCCTCCTTCTTTATATAAACTATAACTGTACCAACCAAATTTAATATTTTTATATAAAGCATAGTGCCTCTAAGTATTCCTTAAGAGAATCCTTTTATTAGTTATATACTGTTAAGCTTGACGCTTTATACCGTGTAGCAGAGCAGTCAGAGACAACCTTGTCTTAAGACGCTCCGTTGGTGGCTTTCCATGCAAAAATGGCGTTGGCGAGTGGCGGAACACACAACACCGCGCTTTGTCTTAAAATTGTATTTACAGCCAGACACTATCCCACTGCACTACAATATTTGTATATAATACAAGTATTATCTTGGGCAGTAGTGGGCAAACATTTATAAAAGTGGGCCAAAACATTTAAGAAATATCACATGTAAGCCAGTATCAGGTAAAAATATATTTTGTATTGAAAATTTTAATTATACGTAATTATATTACTTCCTCGTACTCCCTTTCCGCACTCTGCAACTCACAGATCGAATAAAATAATCTTCTACGGTAGTTTTAATTCATTTACCCGTCCATTATTCTGCTTATTTCTTTTACGTCTCCTTAGTCCAGAAGACCAACAACACTTTCGCGGGCTGAAGATGGCTCACGGGCCGTACTTTTCCCATTTCATCTAACGAATAAGTATTTAAAACTAAAAAAAAAAACTTAAGCTATACTAAAAATTAACATCCAATCCTCCTTTGTTACTCACAATATTCTCTATACATATTACTTTACATATTATTTAGTTCCTCAAAAACCTGCCAACAATTCCCGTACAAAAATATCCACCCACCTAACAATGGCTGTGTACCATTGAATATTCTAATGTAAACCTGTTTTATTTGTTCTTCTATCTCACTTACATCAATAGCATTGAACAGAGAGGGGGAATCAACTTTAATTTTGTCTTTTACCTTCCTTATAAAATCAGAAAAAGATATACTTAAAATATTGGTCCGGGCGTTCGTTCGTCACGGTCGAACGCCTCCGTCCAAGGGGTGATGTAGATAGGCGAACGATAAACAGCGGTACATTAAATTATTTCGGTGCGTTTGATGCTTAAACAATCTTGATATTAATAAGAATGTTTTTATGAGTTATGGCAGTTGGCCATAGAGGTTTAAAATATGCTCAGGTTTTTAAATACCGTAGTGGAATAGAAATATTGTGGTTTATACATTTTTGTTGTCAATTGATTTTGGTACTGTACTGTACGTAGCTTGAACCTTGTCTCTCGCATAGCAGGGTAGACAGGAAGTACCTAGTGTCAAGATGATTCGAGACATTGTTTATTATGTGGCGGAACTCAACGCCAGTGGCGATTGTAGTCTTTTATAATGAAACAGGCGTCGGTAATAAATAATAAAGCATAGAAAAAATAATACTTAGGATCATATTAATGTATAATTTTTTTACGTGTGAATTGCCTAGTATCTAGTTTTATTAGTATATTAAATTTAGTTTTATTAGTTTATTTAATTAAGATAAAGCTCGGCGTTGAGCTCTGCCAGTCAACAGTGTCTCAAATTCGGCGGATAGTGGAGTACAGAGTGTATTGACACTAGGTACTACCTGCGTACCCTGATTTGTGGGATAAAAGCGTGAAGCTAAGGAATTGCATTTACTTTGAATATAATATAATTATTTAAATTTAGAAAAGGTAAACCGATGGGAGTCGAAATTTATGGACACCACGCTACTGATTCCTGTTTAAATATATTCATCTATACATAAATTATTATACAATCAGAAAATAAAATTGCTGTAAAAATATATTAAAGTTAACTTTTGTATATCAATAAAAGATTTGAACAATTCGCTGTTTCGCTCTGTTCTTCAGATTTCACTGTTATAAGTATTTCAAAAAATTATCGAACCTGTTACTCAAAATCTATTTATTATAATTTACTCGTCTAACAAACTAACCAAAACCAAAGGAAAAAGCGTAAGCCGTCACCATGATATGACGAATGCGTACACATTCTTTTGCGGAGATATGAATGAGGGCCCAACACTAATGCCAGACATTATGGAACCGTCCATTCACCCAAACAAATGTTCTAAAACGCCAAGCGTTATTTATCTATACCGACGTGTGTCTTATATTAAAACACGAACAATGACACTGTATTGTTGAAGGAAAAAATGCTTAAGAAAATTTATGTCCTGCAAGTTGAAAAAAATGCTTCAATGAAAGGCAAAATCTGAGGCGACGTTTGTCTTGGAGTTTGACAATTTGTATGCCGATTTTTGGGTGTTCGTTTTTATACTAGTCAATTGATCGAATGCTGTCTCAATTTTGATAGTGTTTTGTTTATGTTTACAATATATAATCACTCCCCCGAGTGGGGATCGAACCTACAACCGGTCGCGCTTACACTCAGACGCTGTCCCACTGTGCCACGACCGGTGCATATTAAAAACATATTATATATAAGAACAAGATAAAATATGAAAGTAAAAAAAATATTAATATCAATTTAAATCTTCTAAAGTAGAAGGAGAATAGAACTCCCAACCATTGCATGCAGTGCGTCAGGTACGCTTCCCCTGCGCCCGGACGGTCTTACACATGACATTACTTTGTGTTCCTTTTACTACTTAAAATAAAACAAAACAAAACGTTATATATATATTTTTAGCTTTCATTATCTGTCATGGCACAGTGGTACAGAGTATGACTGTTAAAACGACGGCTGTGAATTCGATTCCCACTCCGGGTGATTATATCTAAATACTGAAGGACTAAATACGTTAAGTTCAGGCACTCAACTGTCACTAGGTTTTCTATACCTACTTTACAATGAGTGACATGGCGTAAAGTATATTATTATTTTCTAATCTTGATTTGTTCAGGATAGTTAGAGAACCTATTAGTGCGGTCTATTTTCCATTTTGCATACAAAATTGAGAAGTGGTGTATTGAGTGGCGGAGCTCAACGCCGGATTTTAACCAACGGGACGCTACATTTTTTTACTATAACAACTCTAAATAACCTCCAAAAATACAAAAAAAAATACTCTACTATACACTGACACGGAAAATATATATAAAAAAACCCCTTCCTAATTGCTGTGCCGATAAAAATGTAACAACCACGAGATATATAATTTTTTAAAAGGATCCACCAGCAAAAGCTAGTCTTTAATATAACAGTAAACAGACGTCATTGTCGACAGTTTCATTGTTGAGATATGAGTTTGAAAATTGAAATTTAATGGAAATATCAAACGGAGCTCGGCAGTTCTTTGGTCGTATCTGGAATAAAGCATCTGAATTGTAATGAATCATTTCGTATTCATCCATTTTACTTGAGGAATATTAAACTTTGTATATAAGTATTGTATTATGTTTATTAAGGCCGTTTTGGCTCAGTGGGACGGTTTCACTTTTGGCGATTGGTTGTGAGTTCGGTTCGCGCTCGTGTAAACGCAAATTGCGGCGTTGAGTTCCACTATACAATACATAATGTCGAAAATTCGGGCAGAAAGCGTAAATCAGTTGAGTAAAATTAAAAAAACAATTATCTATGAACATAATAAGTTTATTATTTTTTTTATTATAATTACACGAACGTCTATGTAAGAAATATTTCTACAATTCGTTGCTATTGGAACTATTAAATAACTCAATGTTAATAAAGTATAAAATTTTAAATATGCTTCTAGGCCATTTGCAGTTATAAAGATAATAAAACCATGGACGGTGGACAGTCAGTATGTAAATACTGTGTTATATTTTCTTATAGGAAATAACGTAAGGATATATATATTTTTTTATTTATTATTATTTAGCTGCGTGAAAATTTATCCCGTGTATATTCGGATAGACAAAGATAACCTAGTGTCAAGACAGTTGATTGACTGACTGCGCGCTGAGTGGCGAACTCAACGCCGCGCTTTGTCTGACCAGAGCATAGAAATGATAATAAAATACTTTTCTATTTTATTATTTATAAACCTAACTAAAGTAAAGATTTATATCACAATAATATTTCTTAATATAATATTTTACACCACTTTTGATATATGTATGCATACAAGATGTTTATATGTTGATAAATTAACTTATTTATACATTTCTTTTCATATATAAATATGAGATTATTTTATTAGATAAAAAATCCACACTTTATTTCACATTACAGGTTAGTCAGAGAGAACCTAATGTTAAATCGCTGACCAAGACTGAAAGCCAAAAAAAATTTTTTTTTAAATGAAACTAATTTAACGGATTAATCACGTATACTTTGGATTTTGTAAATACATTTTTGAAAACCCGACGTTTCGAACACTTTACAGTAGTCCGTGGTCATACGTAGCCATCAACCTGTGACTATGGATCCGTTTAAAATAGTTTTATTTAAAAATGTATAAAAATCTCGAAAAACCCAAAACCTTATTTAAAATACATTAAATACAATATACGAACTACAAACCGTTTTGTACGCTATTGTCTTATTTAAAACATTACAGCAATTCATTTACATCATCCAAATAATTGAAATATTAAATAATTTTACACGTACAAATTGTTTTTTTTAATGTACCCATTAAAATACTTGGTGCTGAAAATATTGTATAAAACCGTGACTGTAAGGACGATGGGTATAGTTCACTCCAAGATGGCTTCTAGTTTACTGTTTGTATTAGCTGCTGTTACAGTGGCAGCAGCGGTGTCACTTCCTTACCATTCTGAAGAACTCATAGTTCAATTCGAGGAGTTTATAAAAATACATAATAAAAAATATGATAGTGATATTGAAAAGGCCTTCAGATTTGGCATTTTCTTAAAAACATTGGATTTTATTGATCATTTAAATAAGATCAGTGAAAACGCCACGTATGGTAAGATTTTATATTTTTTGCATATGTTTATTGTATTTTTTTCTAGCTTCACGCTTTTATCCCGCATAGCAGGCTAGACTGAAAGTACCAGTAGTGTGAAGATACTCCGTACTTCGCTTTCCGGTGAATTTGAGACATTGCGTGTTTAGTGGCGGGAGCTCAACGCCGTCCTTTGCGCTTTGTCCTACTCTGATATGTGGAAGCGAAGGTAATTTAGATATGATCATTCCCCCGAGGAGGAGTCGAGCCAACAACAATATCGGGCCTTCTTAGCAGTCATATAGTGCAAGAAAATTGATTTATAAAATTTGTAATTTGCCAATTTCTTTGGCAAAATTGGTAATGTAAGCGTGCCTTCCAAAAATATGGTCATAAGGTGACTTGAACCCTATGATCGTATTTAGCAAGGCACACCTAACTTAGGGTTATTGATCTATTGTGCTTCTTTTCTGTCTAAGGTAAGAGAGTAACTGCGCTAGTCACTTATCATTATTCGTGCTAAGTAGTTTCTTTTCACTTGAAAGAATAAATAAAAACAATTAAATTGTTTCAAATTCTTTAATCATACATTTTTATTTAGCTTCACGCTTTTTATCCCACATAGCAGGACAGACCGAATTCTAGACATTGCGAGTTGAGTGGTAGAACGCCGCACATTGTCTTTACCAGGGCGAGGAAGTGAAAGTAATTTAAAGATAATCACTCCCCCGAGTGGGGATCGAACCCACAACCGATCGCGTTTACAGTAAGACTATGTCTCTCTGTCTCTAACTCTATCATCATAAATAATTCTTTCTAATTTATATTAAAGGTATAACACAATTCACGGATTTGACTGATGAAGAATTTAAAAGATGGAATACCGGGTTGATGCAATCAAGTTTCGGAGAAGGTTGTCAACCATACTCAGGAGTTAGTGATGTAAACCTTACAGAAACAAATTTCGATTGGCGTGATAGCGGGGTTGTTAGTTCGCCGAAGCAGCAAGGCGGTTGTGGATCTTGCTGGGCGTTCAGTGTCATGGGTGCGTATATCCTTTGCATTTCAAGAAACTACCAGATTCAATATATGGAAACTATTATTATAATGGTATCACATGTTTTTATCCTATTAAGCTTTACACACGAAGTACCTGGTGTCACGACACTCTGTGCTCCAATTTCCGCCGAATTCGAAACATAGCGCCGAACTGAACTCAACGCCGTACCTTGTCTTACCACAGCGGGGAAATTAAAATAACTTAATTATAATCATTTCCCGAGTGGGAATCGAGCCATCAACCGATCGCGTTTACAGTCAGACGCTGTCCCACTTCGCCACGAGCGGCCCCAATCACATGTATAATATAAACAAATTAACTTCCAGGAAATGTGGAGAGCATTAACGCGATTAAAACAAAGAATTTGGTTTCACTTTCGGAGCAACAACTAGTGGATTGTGATACAACATCGAATGGATGCGTCAGTGGATTTATACAAAATGGATTGAGGTAATATATTCGCGTACTATTTGAGGTTTTGCTTGTTCTTTACTTATGATTTTAACTTTTTTTTAATATTATATTTTAGTTACTTAGTGTCTAACGGTGCCATGTTAGATGCCGACTATCCGTATGTTGAACATCAGGGCAGCTGTCAATATGACCAATCCAAAGTTTCTATTAAAGTAAGCAATTGCTATTCAATTAGCGTGTCGGAGGATGAGTTAGCTCAAAAATTGCAAGAATTGGGTCCATTGTCAATAGGTGAAATATGTTTTTTTTTAATTTATTTAAAGCGACGATTCGTTATCTTTATTGAACGCGTTCTTTTTCTTGCTTTTCAATTATAGTATTTATTATAATTACTCATGTTACATGAGGCCGGTCGTGGCGCGGTGGGACAGCGTCTGACTGTCAGGAGTATAATAATATTTAAAGTATTTTCACTTCCTCGCTCTGGTAAGACAAAGTGCGGTGTTAAGTTCCACCACTCAATATGTAATGTCTCGAATTCGGCGGAAAGCGAAGTACGGAGTGTCTTGCCACTAAGTACTTTTTGTCTACCCGGCTATGCGAGACAAAAGCGTGAAGCTAAAAAAAATGTTACACAACATATCAAGTTGGATTACTCTATCTACTAGGTAGTTTCTTTCAAATTATTTACAATTAAATTTGGAAATATAATTAAATATTAAAAATTTCATAGTTAATAATATAATAATAATATACATTTTTATAATTGCAGCTATTGATTCAAGCTTGATACAACATTTTAATGGTGGTATAGTAAGAGGCCCAACTTGTAAAGGTTCAAAGCTTGATCACGCTGTTCTACTAATAGGCTTTGGGGAAGGTGAATATGGTCTTATATATTTTATTCAAAATTATTTATTGAAACTTATATAGCTATTGAGAATTACAATCGGAACTAGAACATTAATTTATAAAATAAGAATTAAATTCAAATCAAATATAGTTTACCAATAACGATGTTAACATGAGCTATGTTTGAGTTGGGACATACTCGTGTATCGATCAAGTGAAATGGCATATTGAGGCCGGTCGTGGCGCAGGCGGACCAGCGTATGACTGTCAACGATTATATATAAAAAAATATTGTCACTTCCTCGCTCTGGCAAGACACGCACACGCAATGTCTCAAATCCGGTGGAAAGCGAAGTACGGAGTGTCATGACACTAAGTACTTTCTGTCTACCCAGCTATGTGGGATAAAAAGCGTGAAGCTAAAAAAAAATAGCAAATGTATTAGAGAGAAGTGATTTTATTGTTATAATTTTCCCCTTTACAATTTAGTTAGCACCTAATCAGAATAACCTAAAGTTTATGTCTATTAATAATTTAATTAAAACAGATAATGGCGAGAAATACTGGATACTGAAAAACTCGTGGGGCGAAGGGTGGGGTGACCAGGGTTTCTTCAAAATGGATAGAGGAATCAACTGCTGTTTAATAGCCGGGGGTCCCGCATATACCGCTGTAATATAAGTTGTTTCGAATTCATTTTCAATATTATCTTCTAAACTTTATGTTTGCAATTATATATTTTATTAAAGAATAAATATACATATATATATGAATATTTTGGAGTTTTTATTATTTTGATGGCTCAAATGGCTCTCTGTTATATTAGAAGTAGTTCTAGCGATACATCGCTAGATATGTCGCTAATGTACACATTAAGATATAGGTAGGCTAGTAGAACAGAATCCAATGATGCCAGATCTTTGTTACTCAGTGTATGTATAGCAGAGTGTTCAAAATATTAACTGAAATACCTAACTGTTTTTTTTCCATTTCTCGTAATAATATAAGAAAACAGGTTATTATTCATAGTGAAATGATGAGAATATAGAATTAAAAGTTAAAGAATATGGGACAAAGGAACTATAAACAATTGTATGAAACGATCCAGCTTTGATAAGAATCCTTATCAAAATCATGAATTAATTTAGCTGAATTAATTAAAATAAATATTTTAAAAGGGAAAAAGTTTATTATTTAGGCTTCATCTATTCATTGAGATACGTCTAAGTGGTAACTTTATCAGAAAAAAAAATATAAAAAAAACAATAGTAATTCGCTCTAACTCAAACGGGAAATGGAATTTCATATTAAAAATATCTATATCTACAACTATAAAGGTGTTGTACGCTATAACATCGTTTAAAACACTTGTCAATATCTGCAAATTCGTTTTGTGCTGACTATATGATTCTTAACTTACGTATTAAAGCCTTCCTCCTTTACTACATTACTCCGGGTACTATTAGTACTCCGGGATCTTATTATCAAGTATGCAAGCAACTTTTGACCCTGATGATCCATGGTGATGGTCCATGGGTTTATTAGAATCACATTTACAGTCGGACCCAGATGTTCAATTATCATATGTAAATGTTGTATTTTCTATTATCATATAATTTGTCTGAATTATTATTATTCTCCATCACATGTTTTAGATCTTTAATTTTTGTAAACATTAATACATTAAAAAGTTGGGGATGAAGTAAAACTCAAGATGTCACATTTTACAAATGAATTAAGTATATATATATATATATATATATATATATATATATATACATATATATATATATATATATATATATATATATATATATATATATATATATATATATATATTCTACTCAGACCTAATAGATACATAACACAAGAAGTTTTACTTTAAATTATCCATTACATTAATTATCCATAAAATTATCCATACATGAGCTTATGAACAGATAAATAGACTTATAATGATTTTTTCAAAATTATTATTTATCCGTTTATCCGATTTTTAATCTATTATTGCTTTTATCTCCCCGTATATATGTTTCTTGTACAATCAAACTTTTTTTTTCTCTTTTATTATGGTTAAGATTACAGTAATTTATTTCTCTCATCCAAATAACTGAAATAATATTAAATAATATTACACGCATAAAAGTGTCATGTAATGTACCCATTAAAATACTTGGTGCTAAATAAAGTATATAAAACCGTGACTGTAAGGACGATGGGTATAGTTCACTCCAAGATGGCTTCTAGTTTACTGTTTGTATTAGCTGCTGTTACAGTGGCAGCAGCGGTGTCACTTCCTTACCATTCTGAAGAACTCATAGTTCAATTCGAGGAGTTTATAAAAATACATAATAAAGAATATGAGAGTGATATTGAAAAAGCCTTTAGATTTGGCATTTTCTTAAAGACATTGGACTTTATTGATCATTTAAATAAGCACAGTGACCACGCAAGATTTGGTAAGATTGTACTATCTTTATCGTAGGCCTAAGGATTCTTGATCCTTTCACTGGTTCGTCCTGGTCACGGCTGGTCTCTATTATGAGACTGACGTTTCCAAGCAAACCAAACTCTGCAGACCCTCTCCTTGTCATTAACATGTGACATCATTTAAGTATGACCTCTTATTGTATGCAAATAAATGTGTAAAAATATGTACTTTTTTCATAGTAACATACTTAACACAAATCATATTATCAGGCCGCATTATGTGCATTATTTCAACTGATTTTTATTATGTGATTTTAAATTATTGAATAATTAGTCTGGAGTGGAATCGAAATATAACTTTACAGGCACCAACAACTTTAAGGTCGATAATATATCCGCTTAATCTATTATTACTGTAATATATGTCTACATTATGTTTTACTTATTGATCCATAAGTAACTGTTAGTTATCGCTTATCATGAGGCCTTTACTTTTGAGAAAAATTAATAAAATTATTTGTATTTCTTTATATATGTATATACAATTATACTTAATTTTATTTAAGGCATAACACAATTTACGGATTTGATTGATGAAGAATTTACTAACAGAAACACCGGATCAATGCAACCAGATTTCGGAAATGATTGTGAAAACGTAACAGAAATTGGTGACATTAATGTGACGGAAACGCATTTCGATTGGCGTGATAGAGGTGTTGTTGGTCCAGTAAAGAATCAGGGCAACTTTAACTATGGTTACGGATCAGCATTTAGTGTCATCGGTGAGTTTATTATGACCAATTCGATCCATTACATAAAAACTGTAACAATTCAAAATTAAATTTACTATTTGAGGCTGGTCGTGGCGCAGTGGGACAGTGTAGAACGTAAGCGCAATCGGTTGTGGGTTCGATCCCCACTCGGATCCTCGTTCTGGTAAAGACAAAGTGCGGCGTTCAGCTCCACCACTCAACACGCAATATCTCGAATTCGGTGGAAAGCGAAGTACGAAGTGTCTTCACACTAGATACTTTCGGTCTACCCTGTTATGCGGGATAAAAGCGTGAAGCTAAAGAAAAATCACTATTTATAATTAGTTTATAATTAAATAAAGTGGTTTTATCCTAATATTTCACCTATACTGTACGAAGATAGCAAACAAGCGTACCATCTCATTTTGTTAGCCTTACCTTGAAATAGGAAATATCTTTAAGATATACACTGCTATTATAACAAATATATAATAATAAATAAATTATAATAACATTACATGGATTTAAAACTATACTTCCAGGTAATGTGGAGAGCGTTAACGCGATTAAAACAAAGAATATGGTTTCATTATCGGAGCAGCAATTGTTAGACTGTGCAATGACTTACGGTCCATCCATCGATAAATTAATAGTACAATCTCTAAGGTAATTCTCATGCTAACAATATTTTTGCTTGGTTTTTGCTTCAAAATTGATTATTAAATTTCCCGCATAGCAGGGTAATCAGAGACAGCCTGGTGTCAAGATACTGTTGATATTATATTTCAAAAAATATTATTTTTCAGTTATTTAGTGTCACATGGTTCCATACCTGATATTTATTATCCATATCTGGGATTTACGAGCATATGTCTTTATAAAAAGTCTAAAGTGTCTGTCAAAATAAACAAGTGTTACTCAATTAAGGTACCGGAAGACGCTTTAGCTCAAAAATTGCAGGAAATGGGTCCACTGGCATTAGGTACCCCATGTTTTCTTTTTATTACATGCTTTTATTTGTTTATCTATATACGTAAATATTTGTTGTTTGAGTTAAATTTTGCAACTTAAAATTTGAAACAGACATCTAAAACCGATGGAGCTGAAATTGTGTAATTATTAATAGCATTAATCATTGAGGCCGGTCTTGGCGCTGTGGGACAACGTCTGACTGTAAACGCCAATCGCGTTTACGTTATGGATTCGATCCCGACTCAAGGGAGTGATTATATTTAAAATTATTTTCATTTCCTCGCTCTGGTAAAACAAACTGCGGCGTTGAGTTTCACCACTTAGCACGCAATGTCTCGAATTCGGTGGAATACGGAGTGCCTTGATACTAGGTATTTTCTGTCTACCATGCTATGCGGGATAAAAGCGTGAAGCTAAAAATAAAAATTAATTGTTCCTATATAACAATGTAAGAATTTGGGTACATTGCGTACTGTACATAGTACGCAATGTCTTCCAAGTCGATTACAATAATAAGATCTTTGATTTTCACGATTTTTATACATTTTAAATGAAAATTATTACTATTTTAAAAAGATTAATTTAATAATAATAAATATTGTAATAAAAATACTTATGTGAAGTATGTAAAACATGCCTACACTTCTCATAGTTATATATTCTATAAAAGTATTGTTTTCAGGTGTTGATTCAAATGCGATAAAGTTTTATTACGGTGGTATAATGAAGGACGCGTATTGCAAGGGCTCTGCTATTAACCATGCTGTTCTTCTAGTAGGCTTTGGTGAAGGTGAATTTTCTTTTACATATGTAATTCTATATTAAAACAAGTTACAAAAAATGTAAATTTAAAATCATATTATAACTAAATATCAACATATCATTGTCAATTTACATTATCATATGCTCATGTATCAAAATATCTCAGCTGTTATCTTTAGTAATTGTCTAATTTCTTAGTATGGAATAATTTCATTTAAACAGAGGACGGTGTGCCGTATTGGACCTTCAAAAACTCATGGGGTCCAGATTGGGGTGAAGAGGGATACTTTAGAATGCAAAGAGGCGTCAACTGTTGCCTCATGACCGACGCTCCGGCAGGAACCGCCGCGTAGTTTGGGTTCTTTCGAATTCGTTTTTAAAAATGCTCTTTAAACCCTTCAAATGCAATAATATATTTTTATTGAAAATAAATATATACAATATATATTAAACTATCGTTTTTATTATTATGACGTGACTCAAAAATATTTTTGTGTTATCAGTAGTACAGGTCATTAGCATCATCAGGCAAAGACATCAAGGAAATTTAGAATGATTTTACTGATATTTTAATTATTATGTACTGTATCAACTCTCTTGGGTAAGCTTAATCTCACATTGAATAATAAACTACTTTAAAAAAACACTGTGCAAAATTCGGTCAAGCAGAATGCAAGAGGGATCCAAGAGGTTATTGTAGGAGGTCCAATGATGACCTAAACCTTCAGGTTTAGGTCATCATTGGACCTCAATCACCCTTCAGGGTGTACGGTCTTTTTCCTCAGGTCTTTTTCCTCAGCATGATCACAGAAAAATTATACTAATCAGCTTAATTTTTAATAATTTTTGTTAACAGTATTCATATTTAGAAGTAATATCAAATATATTTCAATAATAAGCAAATTATGGTAACGTATGTTATGAATAACACAAAATTAAAGAACTTATAAAAAAGATATTATCATATAATAAAATTATATTTAGGTTTAGGTTTAAAGAAGTTTATTTCCAAAAAGAACACAGTTCGCTTACAAAGGAAATTTTAAAATTATAACTACAATTAAGATATTACAAATAATAAATAAAACTATAGTGTAGTTGTAGTAGTAGTAAAAATAAAACAGTAGTGATATTAAACAGTATCAGTGAAATCATCTAATATATGGGTTCTTAATCGTTTTTTAAATATTTGAATATATTTACAAATTCTCGACTTCTTATCATGGCAGATATGAAAAAATCCACAGATAATCTGATCTGCTACTGGGAAAGTTTAAAACCAATATTAAAACAATATTATAAAAAAAAGTATATTATTTTAATTAAGAATACTGTACTGATAGTGATATTTGGAATTAAATGTAGATGGTCTTTTAGGATACTAATTATTGTCAGGAACTCATTGTGAAACTATATATAAAAGAGCAACTGTTGAGTTTCCCGCTAACTCTCCTCAGCAAGTCTGCCTTTCGAGCCTGTATATTAGCATGTTAACAGCCTATTTGCTTAAAGTACATTTTGATTTTGATCTACTACTGCCCTGACCTGTAATTATATTAAATGATCTCAAGCTATACAATATTTATTACTATAAGCAATATGAATAACCTATTTACTTAAGAAATTTGTATGATTTACTCAAAAAATACTTTCGTATGGAAGAGTTTCCTTCTGACTCTGCTTGAGCTATATGAATCAAAACAATGAACAGTACTTAACAGTATAATTCTAATGCATAAATACAAGAGAATACATTTTAATAAAATGTAAATAAGGACTATTTAAAGTAACAAATCTCAAATAAGATCAATATATATGTACATTGTACAACTTTGGGAATAAAATAATTCATAAATCAGCAATAATTGTAATATGTTTGCTTAACCATACATTCGCACTTCAGCTCATAGCGTAAACATTATATTTTTCCTTTTCATCTAGATAAATAATAGAATTTATATCAACGTCTTAAACTTGCCTATTCGATGCCTATCCTCTACTCAATCGTGCTCCTAAATAAATTGACGCAATAAATATCTCGACTTGAGTCCTTTTATTTTTAGCAGCGGAAGTGGTCATAGAAGTCTTTACGCTTTATCCATAGCGCAATAGTCAGAGAAAACGGAGTGCCATAGACTACGATTCCTCCTTCTTTCCCCTTATCCACGGTCCTCATAGTTTTTACGTGGCCTTTCTATTCTATAGAAATCTGATTAGCTTAAATAATATCCATTTGGGTGTTAAATTTATATTTATATTAATTTTACCTATTTTAACACTATTTACTGGTTGATGGTCTACGATCTTAAGATCCTACAAAAAGCAATCGATTTTAAATGAAACTATTTTAAACGGAATAATCACGTATATTTTGGTATTCGAAAATACATTTTTGGAAATCTGACGTTTCGAGCACTTCACAGTAGTCCATGATCACAAGTAGATGTGATGGCATTCGTCTGTCGGTTGATACAAAAATTAATTATATCAATCTATCGCCATATGTTTCTTAATAGCCTCGCGTACTGCCCTGGATTCTTGCAGAATGAGCTGATTGTAAATGTGGCATTCGTAATTTTACTGAGAAATTTAAAAATATCGTCAAATATCGCTTTAGAATCGAATGAGAAACACTGTCCCAATGCATCATGATGGCTTTAAGGTGGTTTTCTCGTATTTAGTTTACTATAAACAATTATTTATTCTTAACAGATTAAAATCTAAATCATAAATAGTTAAATATTTGTTTTTGAACTAATACGTTAGATTTCACTAGTTAGTATTTAGTTAATATTATTATTATTTGCCGACAACGTTCGTTTAATTAATATATCTTGTTTTCATTATTACATCACCAATAAAAATCCCAGCAAAATTAATTTATCCGTTCCAGAGATTAGCCGGAACAAATAGACAGATGTACAAACCAATCCTGTAAATACTGTTATTTTATATATGTACTGTGTAATGTTTACATAAGCATTTAGTAAAAATCGTTATTTTTTAAATATTAGAAACTCAAACTCCAAATTTTTGTTTTCGAAAAAATCGATTTTTTCACGTTTTTATCCCGTATGGCAGGGTAGACAGAAAGTACCTAGTGTCAATACAATCCGTACTTGGCTTTCCACCGAATTCGAGATATTGCGATTTGAGTGGTGGAACTCAACGCCGCGCTTTGTCTTTTACCAAAGCGAGGAAGTCAAAATAATTTAAGTACAATCACTTCCCCGAGTGGGGATCGAATCCACAACCGATCGCATTTACAGTCACACGCTGTTCCATTGCGCCACGACCGTTATTAAGTATTTTTTAATACCATAAATTAAACTATGAACGAATGATATAAAATCTCCTTATTAATAAAATTTTCCGATAGATGGAAAACTTTTGAAGGTTTATAGAAATACTTGAAATAACATAAATGTTTTTTATGTAATAAAAATAACTGTATACAAAATAATGTTAATTTCGCATAAAAATGACATTTAATTTGCGTGTTTTAAATATTTTAAACTGAAAATATTATATAAAAATCTACGCCATAACAGTTGGTCATAGTATCCAATCTAAAAATGGTTTCTAACATTCTATTTCTATTGGGCGCTGCCTTAACAGTAACAGCTAAATCGTTACCATATGGTTCTGAAACCGCCATTGCTCAATTCAAAGATTTTGTCAAAACCCACGATAAGCACTATGAGAATGAACTTGAAGAAGCCTTTAGGTTTGGTATATTCTTGAAGAACTTGGATTTTATCGACCATTTAAATAAACACAGCGATCACGCCCAATTTGGTAAGAATCGTACATTTAGCTATTTTATAATTAAAAACCGTTTAACACACCATATCTTAGCATTGGTAACAGACTAGAACGGTCTTAAACATAGTGATAGATGGCGTGGAAAATATCGCCTATATTTCAATCAATTTATGTTTCTACTTTTAATAATTATTATTATTTCATTTGTTCCAAGGGATAACACGATTTGCGGATATGACTTATAAAGAAATTAACTTGTGGAATACTGGATCGATGAAACCGAATTTAGGACTTGGATGTCAACCAAATTCAGATGTTGGTGATATCAACGTGACTGATACTCAATTTGATTGGCGTTCCAAAGGCGTTGTCAGTCCCGTTAAGAACCAAGGCCAATGCGGATCCTGTTGGGCGTTCAGCACTATCGGTAAATAGTTTACTTCTTTTATAGCAATAAATTAATTATTTATATTGATTAAAATATTATGTCAAACATTAGAATTTTTTTCAAATAATGAGTGATATTATTATACGTCGGAGGAACTAATTTCCTTTCCAGTAAATTTTAATATTAATTCTGAAACTATATTTATGTTGGGAGGAGCGAGAAACAAAGTTAGGGCATCATTCAGTTATTAATATGTAGTTTTACGATTTCATTATTTTTCGCAGGAAATGTGGAAAGTGTTCATGCTATAAAAACAGGGAGTTTGGTAACACTTTCAGAACAACAATTAGTAGATTGTGATACTTCGTCTTACGGTTGTAATGGAGGATACCCAGAAAGTGCTCTTGGGTAAAAATAATATACTATTTCATATTTTTCTTTTTTCTTATTAACAATATATTAAAAGTTATTATTTTTTAGCTACTTGACATCGAAAGGCTCTATGTCTGAAGCTGATTATCCATATACCTTTACTGCCGGAAATTGTCAATACTCACAGTCTAAAGTTTCTGTCCACATCAATAATTGTTATAAACTGAACGTACAGGAAGACGGCTTCGCTCAGAAATTACAGAAATTTGGCCCACTATCTATACGTAATTTTTTATTATACCTAATTTTTGTTGTTGACAAACATGAACAGGCTTAGCCGTAACGCATTTGGTCTGCTATGCAAGAACAAAGATTGAAGATGTTTTAAATAAAAAAAAAACAAGATACTTAGTACACAAAATATATTGATGTTGTTTTCTGTTTCAGTTTAAAGCATTTTCATCCGATAGAAAACTGTTTTTAGTAAAATTTTTATTGACCTAAATAGGGCTCTGCTCCTCCATCTTCGGATCTTAATATTAATATTTTTAATCATTGTTACAGTCGTTGATGCAACCATTCTACCAAGTTATAATGGCGGTATATTATCTGGTAACAGCTGTCAGGGATCGCAACTCGACCATGCTGTGCTTCTAGTAGGCTACGGTGAAGGTAACTAGGAGTGAATTTACAACTCTGTATTTATCTTGCCATGTTCGCGCTTTATCCTGTATAGCAGGGTAGTCAGAGAAAATATAGTGTCAAGACACTCTGTTTACTGCTCTCCATCTGTAATCGAGGCATTGTGTGTTGAGTGGACCGCTCAATTTGCTTTATCTATTACATATGTTAGCAGTTTATTATTAGAGGAATTCTCATCCTTTCTAATAATGATTTGTTTTACCATAAACGATTTCCGTAGCGCACAATGATTTTTTTTAAAATAGAAAAGATTTAGGAAGAAAACTTTATGAAATTTCTTTGTTCAGAGGGTGGTGTAAAATATTGGATCGTCAAAAACTCATGGGACACAACATGGGGTGAACAAGGGTACTTCAGAATGGAAAGAGGAGTTAACTGTCTGATCGTTGCCAATAGCCCACCGGTGACCGCTGCTTAAGAATTGTATCATTTTGATCGTTTCTTTGTCATGTTTTGTTTTAAATCATATATGTATATCCAAATGTAAATAAATATATTGAAATGTAAACAATTATTTAATTTGATATTTATAATTTAAAAAAAATGGCTATCATTTTTAAGATCCTTTTAATAAATAATGAAGAAGAGCAATATTTTCTTAAAAATATTTTTTTATAGTAAATATGTTGAAATAATATTATAATTATTACTCTCGCATTATAATGTATAAAGGATTGTTTATCGATACAAAATATATTTATTATAACAATAAAATTGTATAACAAGTATATCTGTCAACCATATCACTATAAAAAAAATATTTTTTTTAAATTTCGAAAACTGCCTTAAAAAGGCATTTTTAAATATCGCAATATTTTTAATAACAATGATGCATAATTTGACTTTCAGTTATACTGAAGTCAGTTCATTACTAGATGCAAAAATAGATATAATTTTTTTAAAGATACTTTGTCTTCTATTTTTATTTATATTAAACTACACATTTAATTTCAATTAGTTATTATATACGAGGAAAAATAAGAAAGGCCCTAAAATCAGTCCTTGTGGCACACCCATCCGTAAATAGCATCTGGGTGGTTACACTAAATACAGCAACATGCTTAATCTTTCATAAAAATTATAAAAAAAATATAATTGCGCTCTGTGATTTCTTTCAGGAGTCGTATATGTACTTAAGGGCCACAGCGCCTACATCTACTGTAAATCAGCCTTTAGTAAAACCTTACTTTTATTGCATTATTAAAAATGTCATTGTCGTTAAATTAGTTTCTTAACTGATTAATAACTTTTTTTTGAATTTTTTATAAAGTAATGGCAATACAGATTTACAGATGCTCGGAACATTACTTTCTCCACTTTTAAACAATGGCCCCCTATCTGTTTTCCATAAGGTCAGGGAAAATACCCTTGTCCACACAATCACCAAATATCATGGTGCGTTGATGTGCAGTGTGAGATACGAAAGAGCTTAGTAGCTTTACTGATATAAATCATAGATAATGTTATTTTTTACATTGGCACTTTTAAATGTTTAACTTCTTCTGGTATCACATGTTCAAAAATTAAATTAGTATTACATATGCATCTATTTTAAATAATTTTAATAATTTTAAATAATTTTAACTTTTCCGGGAACGTTTTTTATACTATTGTTTCAATAGATTGTTTTTTTTAATTAATTAGATACAGTTTCAGTGGTAATAAATAAAATAAAATTATACAACAATTTTAATTATGTTTTATTAATGATTATTTGTATGTATTATGATGGAGAAAAAAATATTGAAGACTTTAATTTTCATACATACTTTCTATTACCAGCCAGTTAATGCAGACTTTATTACCAGCCAGCCGCTTCCTCCCTGAGCACCACTGCCTCGCAAAAGGATCTGCCGCTACCCACGACCATGTTATGGCTTCACCACGGCTGACATGGAGAGGTCATGCTTTATGACGCAGTGTAAGATACTCCCACGCTCGGCAAATTTCCAGTGCACGTTGGGCCATCTCCTCGAAACACTCGTCACTGTGATTTCAACAAGCGATCCTACACAGTTACCTCCCGAAACTGGTACCTATGTGTAATATTACACGAACCATTTGAAGTCATTTTTAACTGTCTTATAAGTAAAAAGCCTGTTACACTTAAACGTCATATTTGGCTCGCATACCAAGACTCGCAACATAAATATGTGTTCCAAATTCCATAAACACACATTATTTGGTTAGTTAGATATAAACATCCAACAATAAGAAAGAAAAATAAAAATTTGGAATTCAGATTAGGTGAATACAAACGAAAAAATCAGAAACTAGTAAATTTTCATAATTTCATTATATATTTTTAATAATAGTTAGGAACTTACCTGTAATTAATTATTTATTGCTAATTTAGTTTGAAACAAGAACCCATTTACTAATATTTAATATACAATAATTTTGATATTTCATCAAAAACATAAATTTGTAATGAGAGCCAAGTTCAATAACAATTTAAAATACATTTTCTTCTTATACCTTAAGTTAATATAGTAAGGCTGGCTAATTGGCAAATCAAGGTTTCAGCCTGAATAAGATTAATATGCTGGATTATGACCTATTGGTTCTTTAGGTTCTTAAGCAAGATAGCTTAAATATTAATATGTGTGTATGAAAAAGGATATTTATTTATCATTTTTTTTTGGCGTGAGGAGATCGCGTTATGGATACCTGCCCAGTTGGGTACTCAGGGGTGGATATAAGACGCCTCGTTTACCCACTACACCCCGATCCTCCCGTATAAGTATAAGAAATATCCAAAACAATTTCTACGAAACAAAATTCTTTCTACAACAATTATACGCCAGTTAAGAGGCGACTTGCTTGATACGTTCTTCTTGGTCATTTAACAATGCAGTGCTGTTTGGGAAGTATGTGGTATTTGCTAGTATTTGAATCAAAATATGCAGATAAAATGACGATTCTAATACTTTCACTATTATCTCTTAATATTTAATAATATTCCAAATATTTTACATTTAAATCATTGTTCAGTTTAACAAATTACTGAAATTCTAAAAACTTACCAAACGCCAATAAAACGAATACTTACAATACTTTAACCGGTTAAAGTGGTATAAAAAGACTGACAGAGTTTTCAACCATGAATCCTGTTAGTGTTAGGCCCAACATGAGTCTTCGTGCGATCTTCTTTTTAGCTGCTGTTATTACATTGGCATTAGCTAAAACTTTGCCTCAAGACTCAACGCTTGTTTCTCAGTTTGAAGAATTTATTAAAGAATACGATAAAGAATATGCAAATGAAATTGAAAAGGCTATGAGATTTGGGATATTCGTAAAGAGTTTAGATTACATCGATCATTTAAACAAACACAGTACGACAGCAACATTTGGTAAGTTTAAAAGTAATATTATATACTTTTTACAACATTCAGATAATTATTATTAAAGATTTTATAATTATATACACTCTTATGTAAATTTTTCAAGGAATAACACAATTCGCTGATATAACCAAGGATGAATTTTTGAGAGAGTATACCGGATACAGACATCTCGGTGACGATGATGACTGCAAAACAATCAGTGAAAATAATAATAGCACAACTGATAAGAATTTCGATTGGCGTAAACGTGGAGTTGTTTCTCCAGTGAAGAACCAAAGATCTTGCGGATCGTGTTGGGCATTTAGTGCAATTGGTATATATTCTTCAACACTTCGTTGCAAATTAATTTATAATTTAAAAAATATATATTTACAGGTAAAAAAAATTATTCATAAATATATTTAATTTACAGGAAATATGGAAAGTGTTAACGCAATTAAGTCCGGCAAGTTGGTCGAATTGTCGGAACAACAATTAGTAGATTGTGACCAGAATTCAAGTGGCTGCCAAGGAGGCCTTATGACATTCGCTTTGTCGTAAGATACTTGCACATTTAATTTGTAGTCTTCTCTCTCAATAGTCTATGAGGACTATCGTTATACAGTTTGACACATTTGACGTAATCAAAATCGAATCAAAGAATATCATAAAGGTGATCATTTTTTTTCTTTCAGATATTTGAAATCTCACGGAGCTGTATCTGAAGCTAGCTACCCGTACGAAGGGCGCGATGGCAGCTGTAGATATGACAAGTCTAAGGTTGTTGTAACACCAAAAGATTGTGTCAAGCTAAACGTAAGTGAAGATGGCTATGCTCAAAAACTGCAGCAATTGGGCCCACTGTCTATAGGTGAGTTGGATTGTTAAGATCGCTCAATTCACGATTTTTACGTTTTAAATGAAACTAATATAAATGGAATATTTGTGTATATTTTGGTATACGAAAATACATTTTCTTTCTCAATAAAACTTAAGAATTGTAAACTTTAAAATATATTTAAAAAAATATTATTAATAAAAATTAAAATAATTTTATTAATTAGTTAAAATAACATTTAATAACACAAGTATGTATATGTTTGGTCTGTAATCGTACCGACCATATATCTTTTGCTTATATCATACCACTCTAGTTCGGAAACCACATCGGTAGTTAGTAAGTAATAAAATTTGTTTTCTTATACAACCCCATGGTTTAAATATCTAAATATCTAATAATTATTAATAATTATAGTAAAAACAACCATCACTGACTTATTTAGATATTTAAACCATGGGGTTGTATAAGAAAACAAATTTTTAGTAGAAGAAATTTTTAGTAAAAGAATCAATGTATGGAAATGTGTCGTAGTGCTAACACTATGGACACAGTTCCATACATTGATTTTTTTTCTTATTATTTTTCTTATACAATTTAAACTCATAGAGATCCTAGTGTCTGTGTTCAGGATTTATAATTAGTAGGCTTTGTCAATGATAATTAAATAGTTAGTATATTAACTTTAATAGAAAGTGAATATTGTCTTGTTTAAATTCTAGCGGTTGATGCCTCAGCTCTTATGAAATACAATGGTGGTATAATAACAGAAAACTGTGAGGGATTACAAGTAAATCACGGTGTACTACTAGTCGGTTTTGGTGAAGGTAACTTATTGTACATGTTTTTTTCTCGTCTATGAAATGATAATAATTTTGTATGAGGCATATGATATAAATATTTAAGTAACAGTTATCTGTCTCATGGAAATAGGCTTGAATTATGTTCAAGTATATTTCCATGCTGAATTAATTTTCAATGTATAATGATATATAAAAATTGAACAAACTTTTTGAATGACTTGGACTATTGATGACAGTTCATACTTCCATATATATTCCTTCTATAAATATATAAAAATGTGACATAGCTCTTTTGATTTTGATTTAAACTGTATGTTTTTTTAAATAAAATATGTTTTAAATGTTATTTTTAGAGTGCGGCACACAGTATTGGATAGTAAAGAACTCATGGGGTGCCAAATGGGGTGAAAGTGGTTACTTCAGGATGAAAAGAGGAGTCAACTGCCTCCTAGTTACGCAAGCGCCACCAGTGTCCGCGGTGCTATAAATTATTATTTTTCAAATGTTTTCTTGTTATTTCCTTACAAATAAATAAATATTGAATAAACGTATTATTGAAAAAGCTTAGGTTTTTCATTATATTCAGCAAATGTGTATGTTAATAAAAACAGGTACATCAAAAATAATTAACTTTGCAATATTTATACCAGCCCTTAATTGGTAAGATTCCAAGACATATAAATATAAGATCAAAAATTAGAATAATTTCTTTGGTATGAAATAGACCCATAAATAGTTAATAGTTTTTAAATAATTGAATCAGCTGATGAAGCAAGCCGAGACGGATGTAACAGAAGATGAATGAGCTTTTAGATGTGATGCATGAGAGAGATTTGGACATTATCATCATCACTTCATTCTGGGGATAGAAGGAATGATCTTGTTAGTGATGTATGCACCAGTATCCTCAGCTCTATTAAGTTAACTAGAGAAGTTCTGGGAAAGTCTAAGATAAGTTCTAGGTAGTGTAAAAAGAATGAAATAATTATAGTTTGTAGTTATTTAAAGGGATGTGTCGGAACCACAAGAGTTGGTTACAAACTTATGCTAGACAAGTATGACGATAAGAGAGTAAATAAGGCTGGTAAGCTCCTATTGGGATTATGTAAAAAGAAGGATTTGTTTGTAGCAAAAGCGATGTTTGACCACAAACAAATTCACATGTATACGTGGGAACGAATGAAAGAGAAAGCATGATTGATCTATTCAATAGGATCAGCGTAATCACAAACAAGTTATGGACACGCGTGTGTATAGGGGTGCCGACTTGGCAACAGACCATTATCTAGTGGGCTAGAATAAAGAGTCTGTTTGCAGGTTGGCATAACCACACGAGGTGTCCAAGCTTCGAGGTGAATAACAGCATAAGAAGTTGGAACCTTCAAGATCCACCAGTTAGAGAATAATATAAAGACGGGTTTCCAAAAATCTTAGGAGTTGAATGATTGAGCAGAGGTGTGTAGTATCGGAAAAAGCGGTTTTAGTAAAGAAAGGAAGAGAGCCTGGTATTCATATTCCATAAAGCCTTGAGTCAGGCAAAAGCACCTAATGGAAGTACTGATAAATATGAAGCTTAATGTAGTAGGCGAAATCAGTATAAAAGATGTAGGAAATGTTATACGAAGTCTGAAATCTGGTAAGGCAGCAGAAACAGATGAAGTTACTGTAGAGATTGTCAAATATGGTGGGACTGGCAATTTGAAAACGGGGGCATCCCGGATGAGGCCGGTGAGGCGCAGTCCACGTGCCTTTTTATAAAGATAAAAATTCACCGATAGACTGTGCAAGCTATAAAGCTACCAGTTTGATTACCTTGAGAAGAATATAAGAAAGATCCGAATGGCTTTTGTGGGAGGCCCATGGAAGATTTTGTCTCTGTATGATTTCGGAAAAGGTTTTGGCTGTAAACCAGAAATTTTTTTGAGCTTTTATAGATTTATAAAAGGCATTTGACAGGGTTGTAAGAAAGAAATTATGGAGATACTACCCTGGAACAGTGTTAACGGACTCCTACTGCTAATTAGTGCCACCCTCCAGTGAATCCGTCACACATCACAAGTATCTGGACAAGCATCCGTGCCCTGTCAGGACCTGCGTAAAGCAGTAGGCCATGACTCCCTGACGCCTTGTCAACCACAGCCGGAACACTGAACGAACTGCCTCGAATGTCTTCAGGCCGGCAGAAGGAGTTGTAAGCCGGGGCTTCTAGCAAAGGTGTTTCATCCTAATTTATTTAAGCTAACAATTGTGACTCTGCTGAGGTCAGTTTTGGTGCAATCAAGTTACTGATCCTAGCCTAGTCAGTGGAACACCAAAAACTGTAGTACTTACATCAAAGGGGCTCCAACAATATAACAAACTCATTAGTATAAAAAACCCGTTAGTATCTGAGAGTAATTAATTATCTAGTCCTTTTTTTTAGCTTCACGCTTTTATCCCGCATAGCAGGGTAGACAGAAAGTACCTAGTATCAAAACACTCCGTACTTCCCTTTCCACCGAATCCAAGACATTGCGTGTTGAGTGGTGGAACTCAACGCCGTACTTTTCTTTTTTACCATATTTAATAATTTAATATAATCAGTCCCCCAAATGGAGATCGAACCGACAACTCCTCGCGTATACAGTCAGACGCTGTCCCACTGCGACACGACCGGCCTCATTTAGGTCTTTGTGAACATTTATTTTTGATATCATTATATTATATTCTCTAACTCATATTGGATATTTTATTAAAGTTACCTATATTTCTATATCGAGGTATTGTCACAATTTGTAGCATATTTATCTACCTGTACTTTGTCTACCCGTGACCATAGACTGCTATAAATTTTTCAAAACATCGGAGTTTCAAGAATGTGTTTTATAGTACCAGAACATAAATAAGTTCAAACGTGAGAAAAAATCACAAAAATCAAAATTTTTATTAATGATTATAATGCAATGCTATTGTTGTCAAAAGGAAGGAGTTATGGATGTACGATTTTATTATAAAATGTTTCTTCCGTCGTTTATACAGAAAAGTTTTACTATTCTTACTTAGAAACAAGTGGTGGCAAGTGAGTGGTATGTTCACATGATACAAATATTTCACTCTTTACATATTCCACATTTATTAGAGAAATAGTTATAAAAATACCAAACTTTAATAAAAACGTAATAAATGGAATATTTCGAATACTTAAGCGTTATAATGAGGTATAAAAACTGTGAAATGATATTATAAGACTAAGTCAGTGGTAAATAAAATGAGTGCTCGTGTGTTCTTCTTATTAGCTACTGTTGTTACATTAGCATTAGCTAACACATTTTCGCAAGACTCCATGATTTATTCTCAGTTTGAAGAATTTATAACGAAATACGATAAAAAATATGCAAATGATATAGAAAAGGCCATGAGATTCGGGATTTATCTAAAGGGTTTAGATTTTATTGACCACTTAAACAAACGTAGTAAGAAAGCAAAATTTGGTAAGCTTGACAGTACTATTATTATTTTAGCATATTTTGGCTACAAGAAGAAATACATATATTATATTACGTCTCCAAGAAGTCGGTCGTAGCGCAGTGACACAGCGTCTGACTGTAATGTTAATGTCAATTCTCCGTTCTAGTAAGACAAGTGTGACGTTGAGTTCGCCGCTTAGCAGGAAATCGGTCTCAATTTTAGGTGAAAGACAGTCAAGGGCGTTCGCTATCGACCTCGAATAGCCGAGACAACGAATGCCCTTTTTTCTATTTATTACATTTACTTCTAGGAATAACAAAATTCGCTGATTTAACCAGAGAAGAATTATTGAAGTGGAATGGATACAGAAAGCCCCGTGATGACATAGATACTTGTAAAGAAATAAAAGATGCTGATAATATTGATGTTGTTAGTCCAACTGACAAAGAATTCGACTGGCGTAAAAAAGGAGCTGTGTCCCGAGTAAAAAATCAAGGAAATTGCGGATCGTGTTGGGCATTTAGTGCAATTGGTAGATTTTTTTAATTTTTTATAGAAAAAAAAAACAAGCAGAAGGGCCACTTGGTCGGTAAGTGGTAACCTTCGTCCATGGACATCTACATTATTAGAGTTGTAGATGCGTTGCCGACCTTAGAGAGGAAGTGTAAGGAGATGAGGGAATGGATGGGTGGAAATTACGATTTGCTTTGTACTCTGTGTTAAAATTTTATAATTAAAAGCCAACCCGTGGAATATATATATTGTGTAAATTTCATAACTTATATATCAATATATGTGTAAATTTCATAACTTTCAGGAAATATGGAAGGAGTTCACGCTATTAAGACTGGCAAAATGGTAGAGTTATCGGCCCAACAACTGATAGATTGTGATGATGAATCAATGGGATGTCATGGAGGTTACATGTCATACGCCCTCTCGTAAGTTACTTGTATATTCATTTATAAGATTGTTGTAATGTCCATATAAATAAATAAGTGTTCATTTTTACCATGTTATTTATGTTGTAGCTAAAAACTTGATTTGTGTTGACTTGTAGTTTGGCATTTGTTTCCGACCGGTCGCGGGGCAGCATCAAATTATTTTCATTTCCTTGCTCTGGTAAACCAAAACGCGACGTTGAGTCCCCACTCAACAAGCAGTCTCATATTGGGCGGAAAGCGGAGAACGAAAATTTTAGAAAAGGAAAATTAAGAAATTGGAAAGAAATGTGATATATATTGTTTAAGATATTTGAAAACTCAAGGAGCTATGTCTGATGATGACTATCCTTATCTTGAAAACCAAGTTTGGTGTAGATATAATGAGTCTAAAGTTGTTGTAACGCCAAAGGATTGTTATGTGCTGAAACTAAGTGAAGATGCCTATGCCCAAAAACTTCGAGAAATGGGTCCACTGTCTATAGGTAAAGTTATTTGTATTTTTTTAGCTTCACGTTTTTATCTTACATAACAGGATAGACATGAAGTCGTTAGTGCCGCGACGCTACGTACTCCGCATTTCGCCGTATTCGAGACATTGCGTCTAGAGTGGCGAAACTCAACGCCGTGATTCGTCTCACCAGGGCGAGAAAATGAAAATAATTAAATATAATCATTCACCCGAGTAAGAATCGAATCGTGAGTGAGTTCGTTAAAGGAACTCTAAAGTATTGCTTCTGGACATATACCTCGCCACTCTAATTTCAATCAAATTTAAAAATAAGACTATCGTCTTCAGCCAATCGCAGTCCACTGCTGGACATAGGCCTCCCCAAGCTTGCGCCAAACATCCCGGTCCTCCGCAACCCTCATCCAGCCCGCTCCGGTAACCTTGCGTATGTCGTCAGTCCAGCGGGTCCTACACTACGTTTGCCAAGACGCGGTCTCCACTCCAGACTATATATATACTTATATTTAATTTTTTTTTGTTTTAATTTTAGGGATCGATGGCGCTATTCTTGGCGGTTTTTATTTTGGTGGTATACTAACTGATGACGATTGTACAAATAATTTTGCAATAAACCACGGAGTACTTTTAGTAGGATATGGTGAAGGTAATTATTTTTCACTCTTATGAAAAAAATGATATGAAACAACATTTGATGTAAAATATTAAATTAAATTATAGAGGTTCGTGTTATTTTTGGATATTGTTCTATCTAATTGAGTACCTGAGCTTTTCAATGTCTCAACCTTCGGGTACCATATGTGGACGTTGACGTGATGTCTACGATCGAAATGTAGACAAGAGAGCCCCTCCTTAATACGCATTAACTAGCTCTTTACCTAACCAAAATAATGAGATCCTATTAATGCTACCTTAAAAATATCTTCTAGAAATTGTTATACAACAATACAAGTACAAAATACGCCGGCCGGTCGTGGCACTGTAAACGCGATAGGTTGTGAGTTCGCTTCCCAGTCGGTGAAGTGATTATATTTAAATCATTTTCACTTCTTCGATCTGGTAAGACTGTAAGGATGCGTTGAGTTCCACCACTCAACACGCAATGTCTCGATTTCTGCGGAAAAGTCTGCGAAAAAAAGAAGTACGGAGTGTTTTGACACTAGGCACTTTCTGTCTACCGTGCTTAAAGCTCAAAAAATATAATTCTAATTTGTTCGTTGGTAGTTTCCAAGTATGTAGCAATCAGGATAAAGTGTAGCATCACCTTTGCTTTTTTATACATAAACTATAATAATATATCTAACACACACACACATATATATATATATATATATATATATATATATATATATATATATATATATATATATATATCTAACACACACACATATACACATATACATATACATATATATATTTATTTAATTGTAAAATAAATATAGCCAAATTATTTATCTGCCAGTGAAAGTCCCGTCAAAACCGTTACCAGAGATCATCCAAAACAAACAGACAAACAGACCGATAACATTTAAAAAAATATATATTCTTTGTGTATTTACATATATGATTATTACATTATTATATGATATTATGCATATGATTATTACATTTATAATAGCGATCTGACGTTATGAGCAAGCTCCAATTTTATATTTTGATGTGTGTGTGTGTGTTTTTCTAATAAGAAAAATTCAAAATTTAACATCATTTTTTTTCTTTTTTTTGAAATTGTATTTTTTTTAAATATTATTTTTCTTTCGTTTTTTTGAAATTGTATTTTTTTGAAATTGTATTTTTTTTAAATATTTTTTTTCTTTCCTGCATATGTATAGAGGATGGAATAAAGTATTGGATAGTAAAGAACTCGTGGGGCGCGGATTGGGGTGAAGATGGATACTTCAGAATGGAAAGAGGAGTTAACTGTCTTCTAATGACAGAAATGACGGCCACCGCTGTATTGTAAATGGATCTGAAATTCTTAGTTACCCTTATCATTTCACAGCAAATAATAAAAACGTTAGTTAAAATTAAGTATTTTTCTTAGTATCAAAAACATAAGGGACATATTATTAACATAAGGAACCTTCCATAAATTTACGTCACACGAATCACGTCAGTTTTGACGCCTCCCCCCTCCCTGTCACATGAGGTTTACTTTGTGACCACTGTTGTCAAGTAACGTCACACCTTGTCGACCCCGTCCCTCCCCCTTAACGTGTGACGTAATTTATGGACTCTCTTATTTTTGTATGTCACGGACCCATCCTCCATCGTTCCTCTCTTATCACTTCCGGTTTCACCACCTTAACTAGTTTTTTCTATCTTTGCTCTAACATTCTAGTAAGCTTAGTGTCATTTTAATTTTACCAATTACTATTGGTAGCTCTCAGTTCTCTTTTTTGTGTGAAATCAATTGATTGTTACTTGGCGTAACTTAACGTTGCGCTTATTTTCATAAGCTGGTGAGTTCTTAAAAATGTGTAGATGTTAGCAGATAAAGTAAGTGACAGGCAGATATTTAAAAATGTGCAGGAAAAATCATTATAAAATTTCTTTAAAAAAATCTTATTGGAACTCAACACCGCACTTTGTCTTTTAACAGAACGAGGAAGTGAAAATAATTTAAATATAATCATTCCTCCGAGTGGAGATCGAACCCACAACTAATCGCGTTTATAGACAGACGATGTCCCACTGCGCCACGACCGGCCTTTTACTATTTATTGATGGATATATTTTATTAGACACGGAACCAATTAGAAAGGAAAATAAAAACAATCCTAATTAAATGTACTACTGTGTCAAATTTAAAGACCGTATAAAAATTTGAACGCAGCGGGATTATAACCCGCGCCTCATGGAAACCGTCCAATCACTCTGACCGCTAAGCCATGTGTTCTACTACCAGACTGCGACGAAATTCTAATACATTTTTGTATCAACGTAAATAATTTGTAATGTGGTCCGATCCCAATAAAAATGTTTTCTAGTCCTAAGTGTGGAATAACACTTTGAAAATAGTAAAGTACTAATGTATCATTATTTTTTCATTTTAAAAATATATTTAATTCACGTCCGAAACTCCTTTTCTTCTGATGGATCTGGCTTCTTCTGAAAACAACAATGCCCTATATAGTGGAATACCATATTATAATTATGGCACTAAAATAATAGATGATGGGGAAAGACCTCGGTTGGCCTAACACAGTGTCAATGATACTGGAGGAAGGTCATGTACAAAGCACAAGGACCCACCAAGTCCGAAAAGCGACAGAAGTATGCAGGTGGCGTTTTCTCTGACTGCCCAACAAGCTAGATAGATATAAAGCGTTAAGTTAAAATAATAATATTATAAATTTAATTACATAGAAAAATGATTTCAAAATATTTTTGAACTCTAAGGAATTACGTGAGAAATAACAAAAACTGACATCTCATATAAAAAATATATATTTTTAACTACTTTAAATCTATAAGCTAGGAGCAAAACCAGCAAGTACGTGAGAACTGTTTGAAGTCTACGAAGGGCGGACCTAAGTTAATCTTGGATTGAGTTGTATCATTGTGTAAGGGATCTAATCAATTGCTTTTATTGATTGGCGCTGAGGATTTAACGCTTGATATCAATAATTCTATAGACTGCTGTTTCGATAGAGAACTAAAGGTATTATTATGTATTATATATGAATTAAAGGGCCTTTTGATATATTATGGACATTTTAAATGATATTCTTTTTATTTTAATAACGTTAAGGTTTATCTCTTGTCTAAGATATATTATATATCACAATTACTGTATTATATATAACGAGTGATAGAAAAATTTTAAAATGAGGACTTTTTACAAAATCTATCTATAAGTGAAAGAAGTGTAGGAAGCTAATATGTCAAATATGAATTATTTTAAGTTAATAAAATATATATTACTCGTACACAAGTTTCTCGCTAAGTATATGTAAGTAATAAGCTGTATTGATCAAGTCTTCGATAACTGTGAAATAAATCAAAGCGCGGCGTTGAGTTCCGCCACTTGCCAATTAAAAGCGCTAAAAACTCTTTGATAATTAGAGAACGGAACTCAACAGTCGGCTCTTGCTACTTTACCTGTGAATAAGACGCGTGAATATAAAAAAAAATTACAATACCATCCATTCATACTATTTGTAACCTTATAGTAAGTAGCCATGCCGGCTACATCAAGACCGTAGCAAGCCTAATCCCACTTAAGACGTTTTCTTATAACAATCAACTGTTTATTTCACGGAAAAGAGCGCACAAAGAAATTATTCCAACAATGGTTGCAATGGTGCCTCACTGTCTGGAAATATTCATTAATAGTCTACCATGCCAACGTTTTTTTATATTTAGCTGCCTGTAAGACGCCTTTGTGGCGCACTCGAGATATTTGTAGCTGAATATCTTAGAGCAAGCTCAAATCTCTAAATTTATTTATTATTTATATCCTATTTATTTATATTCTTTTTATTCTTCACGCTTTATCCCGTATAGCAGGAGAGTCAGAGAGAATCGAGTGTGAAGACATCATTATTTTTCGCTCTCCACCCCAATTCGAGACATTGTATGTCAAATGGCGTAACTTAACGCCACGATTTGTCTATAGACAGAGCGTTACTACGAAATCAGAATTTATTTTTTTATTATTTAACACAATATTTAATAACATTTAATGATTCAGTTATACGAAAATCGATGATAACCATCCGAGCTTTCCAAGAAAAATATTTATTTAAAACGAGTAGCAAATTTCATTGAAGTGGACTTCACTCGAATTAGAAAATTGTGAATTAGATCTAAATAAATTTAATTAAATATTTTATTCGACATGATTATATAAAATTTAGCGGTTTGCCTGCGGCCTCGTATCCAATAACTACACTATTATATATATATATATATATATATATATATATATATATATATATATATATATATATATATATATATATTTTCCTGATAGTGTGAATCGGCTTTAACAAACTCAATATGACATTAAGCGTCAGTGACGTTTTGCCAAAGATAATATGGCTATGATTTTGTCTGTCGGCATGATTAGAATTCAATTTTATATATATATATATATATATATATATATATATATATATATATATATATATATATATATATATATATATATAATTTTTTATGTTTCAAGATTCAGATAAAGTTTCAATTGAATACCCTTTGACGAAATTATTAATATTAAATTTAGAAAGTACTGTTCAAAAAGCTATTCGAGTCGCTTATTACCATTTCTGAGTAAAACGTCTATAATGGCTTCAATAAGCTTTATTAATAAATACATAGTAAAAGTACTTTGATTCATTTTATATTTTATAAAGAGTAAATCATTATTAATACGTGAAGGATAAATTTTGGACGGTTTTTAAAGAAGATGAAGCGGACGGAGGAGTATAAAATTTGGCAGTTTATATAGAGAAGAAGAGAGATTGGTCGTGGCGCAGTGGGACAGTCTGACTGTAAATGCGACCGGTTGTGGGTTTGATCCCCACTCAGGGGAGTGATTTTATTAAAATTATTTTCACTTCTTCGCTCTGGCAAAAACAAAGTGCGGTGTAGAGTTCTACCACTCAAAAAGCAATATCACGAATTCGGCGGAAAGCGAAGTACGGAGTATCTTGCAACTGAGTACTTTCTGTATATCCTGCTTTGCGGGATAAAAGCGTGAAACTAAAAAAAAACCTCTATTTTGGCTTTCTCATTATAATCCACAAATTCGTAGAAAATTAAAATACCATTTAACATGGAGTCTTCATATTATGAATGAATATATAATTCGGATTACTAACTACAGAAGCAACAATATATTGCTTACAATGAATTTTCTCAGCGGCTGTTCAAACGACTTGAACATAATCAATCTTGAACTTTAAGACGTTAGAAATAAGGCGTTTGTTATTTTTCTTACTAAATCCACTGTTGTAAATATTTGTGAATGAATTTAAACCTGGTAAGGATCAAGATGTGCATTTATCCATTCATTATATTATTCTAATCACTAGCGGTATCCGTAAATGCACATCCATTCATTTATGTTAGAATAGAATTGTTCATATAGTATTGTATTTAAATTTTAGTTAGTTTCATTCATTTTTTTACGCTCTTCGTGTAATACCTTTTCTTTATTAAACGTTTCTCGTTTATCATTTCTTCATTTAGAAGTGCTTATGATTTGTTTGTTTGAATAATGTGTATGTGAGGTAGCTGGATTTGAAGCTGTATTCTCTAAGTTAAATAATCCAGTAATTACTGATTATTTTTAAATAAAAATTAACAACGTTTTGCTCCGATAGGGATGTATATATTGACATACTAATTTATATTTGAAAATAAATATTAAATATTAAAATAAATATTAAAAAAAAAACCTTTTAAAAACAGCCTGTTTCTTAGTGTATTCTAGTGTACAAATCATGCCCTTTTATATAAGATGGATTATGGAAAATTTTATAATCAGCCATTTTGCTGTGGCGGCCATTTTAGATTAATAACAATGTTGATATATAATTTCATTGTCACCACGCTTCTATCTAGCATAGCAGGATAGACAAGTACGTAGTGTCAAGGCACTCTGTATTTCGCTGAATTCATCAGCAGAGAGTCTTAATCCAAATTTGAACTCAATCGGACATTGAGAAATGGGTCAAAATTAAATACGGCATTACTTTAAGTGATTATTAGCTTATATATTTTGTATTATATATTTTGAGGTCGGTCGTGGCGCAGTGGGATAGCGTCTGACTGTAAACACGATCAGTTGCGGGTCGATTCCCCATCGAGGGAGTGACTAAATTTAGATTAATTTCACTTCCTCGCTTTCATAAGTCAAAGTAAGGCATTCCACTCACCACGTCAATCACAATGTCTCGAATTCGGTGGAAAGTGAAGTACGGAGTGTCTTGATACTATATATTTTCTGTCTACCCTGCTATGCGGGATATAAAGCGTGAAGCTAGAAAAATTATAACTGTAATTAACAAAAAACATGTTATATTTGTTTGATTTCAACGTAATAACTTGAAAGCAAAGTATGGATAGAATAGATATCTTAACGAAGATGATAACTAGAAAATTATGAATGTCTATAAAATAATGAATTATTAAATATATAATTTTTTTAACTCCTTTTGATGATTACGATACGTACGATACGTATAGAGGATTTTTACAATGGGCTAATTCAAAATTTACGAAAGAAAAAAAAGATATTTTTCTATATTGTTGATTGAAGTGTATGAAAGTAATAAAAAACCTTATTATTGCGAGCTGCTACTGTTTCATACATACAGTTATATAATAACATATGCGTTGTCATAGCAACGCGAGTTTTACGTGTTATTTAGACTAAACGTGTAAACCCGCTAGCTATCGTTCTTAACCTTAGTTCAAAATTATAACCATATGGAATTATCTCTTGGAAAATGTAACGGACTTGAAAAAAATATAACACCTGAACAGAACTTAACAGTATTGATACCCAAATATTTTATTACAATAAGAAGCATCTGTCAGCCATTTTAAGTGACCATCTTTTATCACTAATTCACTGAATGTGTTGAATGTCGCATCGACTTCCGGTGTTTGAACGTTTTAATTGTGCAAAATCCACGAAACTGACCGGAAATTGAAATGAAAAAATATATTGTGAATAAGTATTTAGCCTCGTCTCGTGCGTACAATTTGTATAGGTTTTGTTAATATAAATGTACAATATTACAATATACCAAATTCATGTTCTATGACCTTTTAGGTGTAATTACTTGAAAATGTTGTATGAAATGATTATTCTATTTTCGAATTATTTGTTGAATTCTGTATTCCCATTTAAGTTTATTTTTTTAGTTTCACGTTTTTATCCCGCATAGTGTCAAGACACTCCGTATTTCACTGTCTACCGAATTCGAGACATTGCGTTTTAAGTGGTGGAACTCAACGCCGCATTTTATCTTTTCCGAGCCAGAAACTGAAAGTAATTTAATTTAAATAACTTCCCGAGTCGGAATCACACCGGAACCCACAACCGATCGCGTTTACAGTCAGACACTGTCACATTGCGCCACAGACTGTTTATTTATATAATGCAATAATGACTTTCTGTTACTCTACTTTACTTGTTAATTATAAAATCATTTAAAAAGCCTAAAGCTTTACTAGAACTTTATTTAACATGAAATTTATCATACTATAACCTCACTAGTTATTTTCCATCAATTTCCTATGTGTGTTCTCCATACAACGCGACGTTGGCTAAGTTGTTGGTGTCCAAGTGACAAGATAGAAACACCATAATTAAAGTTAATTGAAATTAACTGGTGATATAACAATAATTAAATGTAGTCTAAACAAGAAACGTTAAAGATTAAAGTGACTTTTGTTTTGTTTGAGTATGTTTTAAATAACTTATTAAAATAATAGTTAAGTCAAATATTGATACTTTTTGCAGCAAATTTTTCCCACAGTATCTTTGGTCAGCGTCGAAATTATTCAAAGATATTGGGTTCCGTAGAATAATATATTAAATTTTAGTTTTTTTTCTTTGTATTGTTTTTAGATATATGTCAAAGAATACAAGGTTGCTTTTTATGTTTTTATTTTATTAATTAAACAAATAATAAAATTACTGGACCGAATGGAAGAATACTATTACAGTTCCAAGCCTTGCGTCTAGGTTATTGTCATAATATTAAGATCTTTAAATTGAAAATATTTTAAACGGACTGATCTACTTGTAACCATCTACTACTGTGAAGTGTTCAAAAAGTCGGGTTTTCAGAAATGTATTTTCGAATACCAAAATATACGCGATTAATCCATTTGTCTTCATAATATATGTGTTTTGTGTTTGCGATAAAACACACCTTACTTTAATATTTAATTATTATATAATACATTTATATAAAATACAAATGTAGGGTATAATAAATAATTTTTTAAATATAGATTTCTTAGATTTAATTGGGGAATACAATGTGTTATTGGTATATTAACAACTATTTCCATAAATCACACTGACTCAAGAATTTGAGATAAAATAAAAAAAAACCGGATATAACAAGTATTTTTATTGCTCCAAATTTGTAGAGACATCAAACTTTCAAAGCTTAAATGGTAAAAAGCTCAGTAAGTAACTCTATGTAGCGTTACACAATGACAATAGTGTCATGTACCAAATTGCAGATATAATCTCATACCGGATGTCTCGCGTTCTCTACAAACAAAGAATATGTGGAGACAGATACACATTATAATAAATCGTGTTAGTAGGTGGAACAGAGGTGGGGTAGAGTCGTCGATAAATATTATACAAATATTAAAATGAAGCTGCTTCACGTATTAGCAGAAAAGTCAGAAGCAACTTAGTGTATCAAGACACGGCATGTGGAGTGGCGATATCAACACTGAGTACTTTACCAGAGCGGAAAAATGACAATATTTTTTAAAAATAATGATTCCTTTGAGTGGAAATCCAACCCACTTCAATTGATAAACTTATAAGATATTTAAATTGCCTTATATATATATATATATATATATATATATATATATATATATATATATATGTGTGTGTGTGTGTGTGTGTGTATGTATAAATTAAAAGTATTTTTAATATATATTGCAAAAAATTAATATATATAACGAAATCTCCACTCTACCATGTCCTAATACGCAAACGCACGGAAGATGTTCATAATTTCATAATATTAAAATGTTTCGCATTGATCTCTACAACAATGTGTCGAACAATCGCAACAATAGGTGTACCTAACAATGACACTATGGAAAACATTTGAAATGACACTCAAACCGTGCACTTGAAACGTCAAAACTGCCAAATTAACTAAACTACTAAATTCAAGCTTATGCGTTTAGAATAAAGTTGATAATTGAGTGTTAAGTTTTTTTTTTATTAAATAAGATGAAAACTATAGAAGTGCCTACAATTTTAGAATATAAAAGAAGCTAAGGATGGACGCTTTGTGTCCATTATGGCGGGTGTGCGAACACAATGGCGTGTCGTGTTTAGGAAATTTTGGACGATTTTTGGCTTTTTGAAACGGGTTGCACCTTGTTACAGGGATGGATCTGAGAAAATATTAATTTAGTTATTTTTTAAAAATTTATTCTCTACATTTAGTAACGTATTACTGTGTTATGAACATTTTCCAGCTTGTAACAGTAAGCAACTAAAGAATTATTATTTATTTAATATATCTATTACATTCTTTATATATATATATATATATATAAATATATATATATATATATATATATATATATATATAAATAATTTTGAATAAATATTTATTTCAAAATAACCCAAAAATCCATCCCTGTCCAAATTAGTGCTAGCAGCAGGGTGGTATATTTTCAGAGAGCTGTCACACCACAAAGCGTATAGCGGAGATACATCAATATAGTAAAAGCAGTTGCACAGTCGGTCGGTACGCGACACGGGAGCGGGCGCGGGCATGCGCAAATTTCACCGAACATTAGCCGGACAATACGTGCGTAGACTGAACAAAAAAAAACCATCTGAATGAGACCCATTGTCTCGCCCGTTGAATACTTGTATGACATTTCTCTTTGCTTTAGTTAGTTTTGGTATTTTCACGTTTTTTTTTTCAAGTGTTATTCACACTAAAGATAAAAATATATTTTAGAAACGTGTAATTATTTGAACGTGGCGGGATTCAAACCAGTGTCTCTTGGAAACTGAGCAATCCTCCTGTTTGTATTGGATGTCATTTTGTTACATTTGCAATAGGTACATTTATACGTAATTAATTTCATAGATTTAGTGTACAATGAAGACACTTCATACTTGAATTTTAGCTCGAAGTCGAAAACAGCGTTTTGTGTAACTCAAGGCCGCGCGCGAGATATTAGAATATCTCTCAAAATCAACCAATTTAGGTTATTTACTTCAAACTGTGACTCAAACCCACAACCAATTACGTTTTCAGTTAAACTATTCTACTCCGCCACAATAGGATTTTTATTAATAATTTTAAAATATATACTAAATATATATTTTTTTAAATTTTCTTTAAAACACCATACACCTTTCTATCATTAGACGCAATTAGCTTTATTATAACCCCTTTAACAATATGTAACATTATTTTAAACAATTTGTTGAAAATATATTGTCTAGATTACAATACGTATAAGTATTCCCATTGAAAAGACATATGTATCGCTTCAGGTTACAGCGGCCGTTTTAAGTTATGAGTGTCTTATAAAATGATATTTTAGACACAATAATGGGTTATATTAAAAAAAATTAAGGCCATCATTGCGCAATGGAACAACGTCTGACTGTAAATACGATCGGTTATGAGTTTGATTCCAATACGGGGCAAGGATTATATATAAATTATTTTCAGATTTTGGGCGTAAAGTAGTCAACGAAGTGTCTTGACACTAGATTGTCTCTGCCTACAACTTCTTGTATGGAAATTTTGATTTAGTAAACAAAAACAAGTTATTTTACTTATTTAGATTACATTGTGAAAAACATAAACACTGGAATTATATTTGAAATATTTTTATTTTTCTGCTCTGGAAAGACAAAGTGTGACATTGCAGCTCTATCACGCAATACATATTGCTTCAAATTCAGACAAAAAATGGAGTGTCTTCTCATGAAATTCTCTCTAAATATTGTGTTGTTGAAATTCATTATTTTAACAATTTTTTTTATTTGTTCGTGAGGAAGTCTATTACGGATACTCACTTGATTTCTTCGTCTTACGTGGGACTTGGTACCAGCGAAGGCTCTCCTTACCACCCACTAAACCCTCACGATGCTCCTACTCAATCACTCTTTTTCCCTGTGAGGGGACGGGGTCGAATACAAATCCCGTCCGCTGGTAGCGTCCCGTAAGAGGCGGATATTTCAGTCATTTGAAGTCAGAAGGTTATTCCTCCGACTTGCTCGTGACCACCATCAGGTGGTCCTTCTACTCGTTTGCCTCTTTATTCTATAAAAAACACCTGCACGCTGACCTAGCTGGCTACCTGGGCCAGGAGACTAGGCGATTACCTTCCTTCCCTCTGAACGACTAACAACAGGTCAATTAAATCTAGGTATTTATGGAAGTAACATATAGCTTTCAGCTTGTACCTTGGAACAGGTAAATCTGAAGACATTTCGTAGCGCACTTCGCATGTAATATAATGCAAAATACTCTTTTGTTACTATTTCCAACGCCATATGCTTCTCTTTGTCCGTTAAATTTTTCCCTCCAGGTATGTTCTGTTTTTCAAATTCATTTCAATAATAAATTATTTATTTAGGTTATTATGAATACTGTTTTAGAGTGTAAACAAGACGTCGTGGCGCAGTGGGACAGCGTCTGACTGTAAACGCGACTAATTGTGGGTTCGAATGTCACTCGGGGAAATGATTATATTTCAAATATTTTTATTTCCTTGCTCTGGTAAGACAAAATGTGACGTTGAATTTCGCCCACTGAACACACAATGTCTCGAATTCGGTATTCGACGATAAGCGAAACTCAACGTCAAGGCGGTAACGGAGTGTCTTGACACTAGGTACTTCATATCTACCCCGTTATGCGGGAAGAAGCGTGAAGGTAAAAAAAATTGCTGATATACAAAATGTAGATATTTTATTTAACATATAGGCATATAGGGTAATCATAGTAGGCATAGGCATACAGGGTAGGGTAGTCATGGAAAGTTGAAAATTGGTATAAATGTTTCTTGGAACGGTAGGGGGGTACTAAAAGAGAACTTCTCAAAATAGAATAGCGGAATTTAACACCGCGCTTGGCCTTACTAGGGCGAACCACAACCATGACATAATATAGTTAATATCATATAATACTAAAAAGCATACAAATTAACGCGATATCTCAAAAACAGTCGTAAAAAATGATAAAATTTACATTATTATTTCTATCGATACGTATTCTTCGCATTCTATGCGTACAAAAGTGACCGATACCAACGCTACAAAGATTATATACAAAATTGTTTCTTATACTGTAGATTTTAAGTTTCAAATTCTATTGAAAACAAATAGTTTATGATTCCATCGATCGTATGGAGGATTTAGTTTATAAATAACGCACAAATGAGACTCGTTGGTCGGACTGCTAATCCTGATTTAGTGAGGTGCCTGTGGCGGCGCGGGACGTATACTTATTGGTAACTAAAAAACAAAAAACACAGTAGAAACTAATGTTAAATATTAATATATTATTTTTTATATATTGAATATAGGTGATGTGTAAAATACTTTATGTAATTTTATTTTTTTTGTATGTAAAAAAATATTGCAATTGAAATTGTTTTCATTTGCTCGCTCTGGTGAAAACAAAGTGCGGCGTGGAGTTCCACCACTCAACACGCAATGTCTCGAATTCGGTGGAAAGTGAAGTACGGAGCGTCTTGAGAGTAGGTGCATTCTGTCTACCCTGTTATGCGGGATAAAAGCGACAAGCTAAAAAAAAATAGTAAAGCAAAGTGCGGCGTTGAGCTCACACTCAATATACAATATCTCGATTTCGGGCTAAAAACAGTACATTGAGACAATCTAATGTCTATATAGACATTAGGTTGTCTGTGGTTATAATAGTGTCATAATATGAATCCGGTATCCTTGCAAGGACAGCCAGTATGGGTAGAAAATCAGCTTCACTCCCCTTACCATTGTAGTCTGAGATAACCTATATCCTTAAGTACCAAAACACTCTAACTCTAAATTAATTGATTAATTTATTCATTCATTCATTCATTGAGCGGAACTCAACACCGCACTTTGTCTTATTAGAATATTTGTAACAAGGATAGTTAAAAACAGAGTGTTACGAACACTAGGTTCTCTCTAACTACCCACCTATCTAAAAAAAGGTAACATCAAAAAGAGCCTAGAAATTTTATATATATATAAAACTCCATATATCAAAAATTATTTGTGATAAACCTCGCGACACTAAAAGGCAGTTAATTATTTATTTTGTTTAAACATGTCCACACAAATCAATGTGTCGTATGCATTTTATATTGTTATTGATTACGTATTGTAATCGGTCGACTAAGAACTTAAGACTTGTGTTCCACATATATATATTTTATATCTTTACTTATGACTGTCAGTTTGACTGTAAACCTGATGGTCCTGGTACTGAATTCGATTTCCAATCAGGAAAATTAATATATTTAAATCATTTTCATTTATACGCTCTAGTAAGACAGAGCGCGGTGTTAAATTACGCTGCTCGCTTAGCTAAGTGTCCAATTTTTTATAAGGACAAAATAAATAACTAAAATTATTTCTTATTATTAAATAAGAAATAATTTTAGTTATTTATTTTGTCCTTATAAAAAATTCAAAGTATGTATTTATTTAAAATAAGTGAACTTGAAATATGTTAACATATTATATAGTTAATTTAAAAATGAAAGAAGCAATAGATTACAGACTTCTAAGGAATGTCTAGAATTGCAATAATCCTTAGTATACAAAGGACATTAACCTTGACTTATTATTAAATAAATAGAGATACTTAAACTAAAAATACCTAAAAACAAAAAAAAACGCTTCAGGCTTGCATACCGCATAGCAGGGTAGACAGGAAGTACCTAGTATCAATTCACTCCGTACTCCACTTTCCGCTGAATTGAAAATATTGCGTGTTGAGGTGGAGGAACTCAATATTTTTAACGACTTAATTAAGTACGATAACTTGTAAAAAGGTTGGTAGACCTGTTGACGCATAAACAGGCGATGCTTTAGCCATATATATGTTTAAGATATACATATATATGTATAACACATAGTGTGCGTTAAATTTATATAATTAATTCATTATATTTATATTTTTTTTACTTTCAATATATAAAAATAATAATCTTCCTGCCTGTAAACTTTAAGTAAACTAAATTTAATACCTCTGCATAATTTTGGTCAAAAGAAACGGAAAGGTCATTTTGACATATATTTAAAAATATAGCTTAACTATTTCAGTGTTTCACAACCCCAAGCCTAGGACATAAGTTAGGATTTCGCTGCGCTGTTTGCGCCTCACTGAAGGCGCGGAGGCGTATAACGTGATACTAAAGTACGACACGTTTCGAGTTCAAACATTTTATTATTGTTTATTTGATTGCCGATTACTCTGGACTTGAATGGAATGGAAATGAATTATTATCATTTACCTATAGTTATAATAAATGTATATTTAGTTTTAATTTTCAACAAGTCAGTTGTAAATTATTAAATAATTAAAATTTCATATACTAATTTAAAAATATACATATATAAGATAGGTTATTGAGGATGCTCAAAATAAAACACAAATTGTTTCTCTGAAAATACAAAGAAACGACATTTAAAGTTCACTAATATCGCCTCCTCTATTATATCTCTTTATTTTCTTACAAAATCAAAGTCCAAAATAATCTAAACATTCTCTGTCATTCAACTGACTTTCAGATACAGATCATAAACGCGCGGAGCGCAGCAAATTTGGAATAATGAAATGTCACTTCACTACACATATATATCGTGTACTGTCTAAAAGGCACAGGTTCAAATCCTTATTTTTCAAGAGAGTACAAATCACTAAAAAACAACACTTAACTGCGTCCACGAAAAAAAAATTCAAAATTATTCAAATATATTCTTGACCGGCCATACTTTCTCATAGCGCGTATCCCCAAGCCATATATCTATATTAATTATACATTCATACACAATGTAAACATAGGGCTTTGTTGCCGTACTTCTATTCCTTTCAGATCCTTACCCACCATGCAAACTACAGTATAATGGGCTAATTATGCCTTATGCTAATTTTATTACTCAATTTTTGTATATTGCGTATAATTTAAGTGATTTTTTTTGGTGTCTTGTAAGGGAACGCGTGAGATTTAATGTTCAGTGACTTTATAGCGGATTACGGTCACACAAGCTAAGATGACATTCCTACATGGTAAAAGTGCTTTCAAATTGAAACTTCTTTAAGAACAGATAACAACCCTTCGTTTATTTTGAGTTATGTAGTCAAATTATAATATAATGAAAAGAGGGTTGAGATACTTGTTCTTTCTACGTTTTCCGACGTTTTTTTGGGTTAGATAGGAAGTCAGGTTTACTTAGAATATTTTTTTTTAGCTTCACGCTTTTATCCCGTGTAGCAGGATAGATAGAAAGTATCTAGTGTTAAGACACTCTGTACTTCTCGATACTTCCGTTGAATAGTGGAACTCAACGCATCACTTTGTCTTGCCAGAGTGAGGAAGTGGCAATAATTTAAATATAATCACTCCGTCGAGCGAGGATCTAACCCACAACCGATCGCGTTTACAGTCAGACGCTGTCCCACTGCGCCACGACTGGCATCAGCTTAAAATAATTTGCTTTTCTTAGAATTTGATGGTTTTGTAAATTTTATTTAGTATTTTAGATTGCACAAGAATTCATTCCTTTTCAGCCCCAAATCAAGACATTGTCTGTTAAGTAGGAAACTCGTCACCATATTTCGTCTTGGCAGAGCGAAAGTATGGAAATTAAAAAGGATATCCCGAAGCGAGTGGCGTTGATAGTAGTTGATAGATACACGTTATCCTGATAGGTAAAAACTCCTCTGTTCTAAATATATTAAAACTGTATTTTAAAGAATTCAAACCTGAAATCTGATTACGTCAACTAAGTAAAAATATTTTTATAATTAAACAAAAAAATTCTATATTTTTTTATGGATAATATCAAAAACTGGATATACTAGACTTAGTAGAAGTGGCATAAACACTAAATCATATAGCCTATATATGTATGTCTATATACAAAAAAATCTTTAAAAATTCTAAAATCCACGCAAACAAAGCCATGGGAAGAAACTATTAAAATAATATAAGGGTAAAATTTAAAGCATTTTTCTCACAATAACCTATTATTTGGCGATTATATAAGTTTTAGAGGAAGTATGTATATCTATGGGCGGGTAGCACCGTATGGGTCCTGCCCAGCGTGAACGTGAAACATTCTCAAGACTGTAGACATTACCTACTAATTATAACTTCTTGTATTAACGAGAAAGGAAATTATTTTCGAATACCAAAATATACGCGATTAATCCATTTAAAATAATTTCATATATATCAGTTCGTTAACACATAGAAGTTTTAAGGTAATCCGATAAAATTAATCAACCCTTTCTAAATCGTAAAAAATCTTAGAAATAGTTATAAATTGAATTTACAAAGAAATGAATCGCAAGAAAGAAAATTGCAATGTAAAGGCGTCGGAAATAGAAATACGTTTCTATTTACGGCACCTTTGAAAATGGCATGCCTCTTTATGAAGCCTAAAGGAATTTATAATAGGTATATGTAGGTATGGCTAGAGTTACGTATACTTGTGTATACAGGAATTATAGCCCGCAACTTAATTTACGTGAACTATAATATATAAAAAAATAAAGCCGTGTCCGGTCGTGGATTCGATTCCCACTCGGGGGTGTGATTATATTTAAAATTATTTTCACTTCCTCGCTATGGTACGACAAGGTGCTGCATTGAGTTTGATCACTCAACACGTAATGTTTCGAATTCGGTGCAAAGCGAAGTACGGAGTGTCCATAATGACCTCTGAATTACACCCGTAAGGAATAAAAGGCACGCCCTCTTGAACTGATAGCCTAAGTGTACCTCCATGTCTATATAAATTCACACACAATATTTTTATACGGATTTTAGACAAATTGCCAATTCTCATACACTTGTGAAAAATAATTAATAACAAAGAACATTCGTGTGAACAGGCGGTACTACGATGGGCGGGCAACGCAGCGTGATCTGCTCCTAGTTCCGCCCTATACCAGCACATTCCCACAGACGTGCGAATCTATGAATGAAGTCACTATAATAACAATAATTATGATTTTAAATACTTATGTATGTTAGTTTAAATTATTATTGAGTAGATAATTGTTAATATTACCACAATTAAGGTGGCGCAGTTAAACGCCGTGTGATTGTAACTTAAACACTAGTCATTGTAGGTTCAACTCCTACTGTATAGAATGATAATATTTTATATTTACAAATTATTTCCATTTCTCCGCTCAGGTTCCACAGAGCGCGGCGTTGAATTACTTAACATATATTTTTTTGAATTTAGGTCAAAATTGATGAACGGAGTGTCTTAATACTAGGTTCTCTTTTGTAACCCGTACGTTTCGGTATTCCCAAATAAAATGTAAAAATCCGACCTTTCAAAGAAATTACAAAAATGGATCTAAAAAGTAGTTCCAAATAGTTATCCTTAACTACACAATTTGTTACTTAACCGAGTGTTAAAATACTTTAATATTTAATTCACTTAAAAAAATTAAAATCAAATTCATTTAATAATGTATAACAATGTTACGTACACTATCACCGCAGGGTACCACCCTTCAAATACCAAAGTGGGCAGAACTGTCTTGCTGAGCCAGGGTACTGGGTTCAAATACTTCGATTTGTCAGAAGAAAGGGCGGAAAGTGTCACGCCCCATCTTAGATTATGATATAATAAATATTGTGAGAAAAATTTAGAATTCCTGCGGGTATAATTGATATTTTTAAAAGGGGTTTATATTCGTATGAATAAATGTGAAATGCTTATATGTTACTTCACAGTATTTTTTTTTTTCAATATGAACTCAATTGTGTGAATTTATCAACAATAGTCAAATTAATTTTAGCCTATATTAATGTATGAATAAAATATTATAATTAAAAAAATAAGAGATTTACGCTTGGGGATAAAGCATAGCTGCGTAGTCAAAGGCAGCCTAGTGTCAAGACATTTCGTTGACTCTTCAGCCCGAAATCGAGACATTGCTGCGTGGTGAACGGAACGCCGCTTTTTGTCTTACCAGTGCGAAAGAAATGAAAATATTTATTTTAAATATAATCATTCTCTGAATAGGAAATAAACAGCATATGCTAATGTAGATTAATAAAAAAATACTACACACACTACAAAATGTTTCATATATATACTACTGTATAAAGTAACATTAGCGTTGCTAAGGTTACGCGTATTTAGTACATATAATTATGTAAACATACGTACTCGTATTTCTAAATGATATACCCCACAAGTCACTTTTATTGAATCATACACTTCACTTTGTACAAGTGTATTGCGATTATCGTCGTTATAAATGTATAAATATGTAATGTTTTAAATAGTAATATGAAAGTGACACTGCAAGCTTAAACACACAATACGAGAACCCCACAGCTACATCCGGCATCTTCACACACAATGGACCAAATTGATCAGCCTTTGCCTCTAAAGATTCAGGTGTCAAAAAATTAAAAAAAAACCATTCAACACCGTCAACGCATCTTTTTTATAAGAAAAGAAAAAGAAAAAGAAAAAGATTGTAATAAAAGAAACGCACGCAATCTTCGAATTATACATTTTTGACAATGATTTTTGTTATTTTAGGATGTGTGCTACCGGGTTGTGGGGTATTATTTCAAATCGATTGATTTAATCTCTTATATATATATTTTTTTTATAGTTTAACGCTTTTTATCCCGCATAGCAGAGTAGACAGAGAGTGCATAGTGTCAAGACACTCCGTACTTCACTTTCCACCGAATTCGAGACATTACGTGTTGAGTGTTGGAATTCAAAGCCGCATTTTGTTTTTCCAGAGCGAGAAATTGAAAATAATTTTAAATATAATTACTCGCGTGAGTGGGGATCGAACCCTCAACCGATCGCATTTACAGTTAGATGCTGTCCTACTGTGCCATTACCAGCCTCTCTTATTTTTAAAGTTTTTTGCATAAGAAATAAATATTCGTTTCTAATAAAAAATATTTTAATTTTTTTAGCTTCACGCTTTTATCCTGCATAGCAGGGACAGACGGTACCAAGTATTAAGATCTTATTAAGATCTTAGACAGTATCTTGGCTTTCCGCCGAATTCGAGTCGTTGAGTGGCAGAACTCATAGCCGCACTTTGTCTTACCAAAGCGAGGAAGTGAAGATACTTTGAACATAATCACTCTCCTGAGTGGAAATCGAATCTACAGGCGATCGAGTTTGCAGTCAGACGCAATTTCTCTGCGCCACGACCGGCTTTTTAATTTATGATTCTCATATAAGCTTTAGTTGTACCGAAGAGCATATCAGTCCGCATAATGTTCGTAGAAAGGTATCTTAATATTTTATTTCGAGTATGAATACATACTTAGATTTTTAGATAGTTTAAAATATTAATATTAATATTGAGGCCGATCGTTATGCAGTGGTCAGCGTCTGACTGTAACCGCAATCGGTTGTGAGTTCGATCCCTACTCGCGGGAGTGATTATATTTAAAGTATTTTCACTTTCTCGCTCTGATAAGACAACGTGCGGCGTTGAGTTCCACGCAATGTCTCTGAACTTTTTTTAAATTTAATGAAATAATTTTTTAAACTATCCAAAAAATAACTACAAAACTTCCCAAAAACAAGTCATAAATACCCAAAATACCCTAAAACAAAAAAAAATCACTCAAATTCAAAAATACAAATGAAATATTAAAAATTCCAGCCCACTTCGATAGCATTGGGCGAGCGGACAGCCAACATGGCTGTCGGTGACACGCTTTGTTCACACAGAAAAGGGCTATTTTTTATCTTTTTCTTCCTTTTATCTTTCGTCTTCCCGACCACAATGGCGGCCGCTATTTAAAGAACTCAGATCAATTATATTTGTCGCGCACCATCTTTTATTATGTTTGAAGTAGACTATAAAATTGTATTATTTATTAAATGTAAAGATAATTTGGCATGAATATAACAAGTATTGTGGGACGCGGTTTATTCATTATATGTAAGTGATTTTTGGTATGAATGTTTGTGTATTCGAAGGTAACGCTGAAATACATGCGGAAATATATGGTATGGATTATAAAAAAAGTCTTTAAAGGATAAGTAGTAAGAGAAAAATATTTATTAGTATATTTTTCTTTGTACAGAAAATAAATAAATTTCAATAATAATGTATATAACATGCGAATATGAAATATATATTAAAACAAGCTTTCTTAACACACACATATATATATATATATATATATATATATATATATATATATATATATATATATATATAGATATATATATATATATATATATATATATATATATATATATATATAAATACAAACAAACAGAAAATTCACGAGATACGAAGAAATCCATAAATGAATGATTCTTACCAACATCCATTCATACTTAAAATACTCGCATGTTACCAATAAGATGTTATTGACCAAACAAAATGCACGAAGGCAATGTGGCCAAACCAGATATACCAACGACACGCTCATAATTGTTAATGTTTGTATAACAGGCTATTCAATATACAGAAGCCGAAAGACTTAAAAATACAAAGGTAAGAAATTTCATCTTTACTTGTCTTCTCAAACAAAGCTCTTGAGTGGGCAAACCGTGAATAGACCAGGTTAGTCAAAAACTAAATATTATCACGTGCACTTTGAGTTGAGCTGTACATTTTAAACAATGGGGTAACGATGAATGGTTACTATTACAAATGTATAATTGTGGAAATTATCATATATATTATAAGTTATATATATATATATATATATATATATATATATATATATATACAGTATAGTACGAGTACAAATATATTAAATTGTCTCTTTACTTGGATGAAATAAAAAATAAAGATTATATTTGAACATTAATTTGATAATTCCTTTATAGATCACATTAAAAAACATATGTTTTGCTATTTTGAAGCCAGCTTATAGATTAAATGCTATTTCCTTTTCGGCTGTTCGTTCTCAATTGATCATATTAGTTATAACACTAAAAATATTTAAAATAATCTACCAAATTACTATATATATTGTCCCATAACAACACTTCATAAAAAAATCAATATAATTTTTAATATCACACGTGCAAAGTCATCAGAAGATATCAAAGGGTCGAATGTGCCCGGAGCGTTCGTTACTTGAGACAATTCCAGTTTCGCGAATTCCAACGCCCATTGTCCCATACAATATGAGGTGAACAATATCTTTATTGTCATAAATAGCCATTAGCTCTGAAAATGACGGGTTATGAGCGGCTGGAAGAAGCAAAGTTTTGGCATTATACGTTTTTTTGTTGTGAATGTCCTCGGGGCGATCGGGACCCACAATGCCACCGTGAAACGTATTTATAACTGATATATACGGGTATGAATAAAGAATAGGAACCATTATGTGGATAACAATTGGCGACCTTGGTACAATTTGGAGATTAGATTTGTTAGGGCTCGGACGTCGTTACGATAATTGATAAACTGTTCACCTTTCATATGGTGGATTGCATCAAGATGTTTCTGGTATACAAATACAAAAACACCGATTTATTACACAAGAACCTAAAAACTTAAAAAGCGACTTAATTAAATATTATATTTGTCCGCTCATACTTAAATAAATTTTGGTAAATTTGGTTTGGTTGTCCCTATATTCGTATATTCGCTAAGCAACCTTCCCTCCATTTTTCAAGCATCATTGAGAATACGGGGTGATCGTATGTCAAAATTTAGGTTTCTATAACTTGTTGATTTAGATATGCATTGTATATTAGTCACTCGTATACATAATTATATATATTTTGGTGTTTCTCTCCAAGTCCAAGGTCTGATTCGACTTAAGGCTCAAAATAAGTATATTTACAACTTATTTATGTTGTTAGCATCTCTGTAGAGAGATTTTTACAAATTTCTACTACTTAAAGATTATTAAGAAATAATCGTTTAACAAGAGAGATTGCTATTTTATTTTAATATTTACTATTTTTAAAGTAAAAATAGTAAATATATAAGTATATTTATATTGATAATATAATTTGTAAGTAATCAAAAAGGAGTTATCATTGAATAACCAGTTAATTTGTAACTTATATATATATATATATATATATATATATATATATATATATATATATATATATATATATATATATATAACTATATGTCTGTTTTAACTGGCTAATTTATGAAACTGGACCAAACTGATTTTGATTTGATTTCAGTGGTAGATAGCCAATGTAATAAAAAGTGATTTAAGCTACTTTTATTGAAGAATAGATAGAATTATAGTATTGTAAAATAAAGATCCAGAGATGTTAAATTTACCTTTCATTTCTTCGCTCTGGTAAGAAAGCGCGGCGTTGTGTTTCGCCACTCAACACGCAACATTTTAAATTCAGCGGAAAGCGGAGTACAGAGTGTCTTGACACTAGGTAATTTCTCTGTATCTTGCTTTGCGCGACGCTACATACATACACATATTTTCTATTACACATACCTATTCTATTTTCATTTTAATTCTACTTATCGTCCAATAGGATTAGCATTAAGCTTTTTTTTTTCTTAAACAATACGTGACAATCGTGAGAATATCTTTGTCGCATTGTATGAGAAACGCAAGCTATTCATTCGAGGCGTTAGAACGGAAAAATTAACTCAAGCGATGTGTTACATTTATTTAGCAAATTAAATATAAATAGATAATAGCTGGATGTAAAGAATTTCAATTATAAAAGAATACTCGATGTACTTGTGGTAAAGGGTTGGCTTTGGTCGTTTCTTGTCTTACTGATATTGATCAGATCTTGCTATCTTGTTTTGATATTGTCATTGTTATTGATTTATTATGTTAGAATACAGTAAAATAACTATTAGGGTTGTAAAAACATTTCTGACTGACATTTTTTTGTATCAAATCCGTACCAAATCAAAGAATGTATAAGAATTTATTTTCCAATAATATTTTTTAACTTATTTTATATAATTCAACATTGTGTTCTGTTTTTCTTATTATTTATTTTTTAATTTAATTCAAAATTTGACATTTTTCCTAAAAAAATGTGGTGTTCCATATGTGATATGAATATAGTTCTTTATTATTAATCAACGACTTATTGGCGCACTATACTTTTTATTTTAATTATATAAAATATTAAAAATAACTGTAAAATTAATTAATTTTATTTTTTTCTTGTTAATGAATCTTGTTAATGAACTTGCAAAATTTAGTTGAAAGTTTTTAGAAATTGATAGGGTTCCAATGTACTACATATTTTTCTATATAATGTACTAATTATTACATATTTTTCTGCCATCCATCAAGTATGAGTGTCAAATCACTCTGTAATATTAAAATACAATATACAATTAAAAAAGTAACGCAAAGTGGCGTTAAATTTTATTTTAATTAAGATTAACCTCACACTTTATAAAAGTAGTTATAGGCTTGAAATTATTAAGAATTGCTCTGGGATAATAATTTTTCTATGTGTATTTTATTATTTTACCGTTTCACTGAAAACATTTTGTCGTACAACCATCTATGACCATTGTGAGGAAGGTGCGGATTCGGATCCCGCTTCACTTAAAAATTTTATACGTTTAAAAAAATTGGTAAATAGTTTGGTATAATTCAATAAAATATATTACCTCGTAGAAATTATAAAAAAGCAGAAACATTACATATATACGAATTAAAAAATTAATATTACTTGAACATCTTGAATCGAAAAAAAAAATCTTAAGACGTCAACCACTCAAAACTAAAGCTTGTGTAACAAAAAAAATATCTCGACTCCCAATTACTTTGAACTTTTGAGTGTCATTATAGACTTGGTATGACATTAATTGTACAATTATTACGAACCGTTATACTATCGAACGGTAGTTAGTTTCTTTGTTGCTTTTGATGATTGGCACGTGGTCGCTGTAACGAATGAAAGGAGCACTCAACCACTCATTATCGTTTAATAGTTTTGCTTTTTTAAAATCTTAACTTACACAGTGGGCACAACTTCATACAAATCCGAGCTTTTCCACTTAAGCTTTTATACCTACATCTTTAGATGTTAGTTTAAATGCACGAGATATATTTGTATAGGCAATGAAAGCTTCGTTATTTTTGATGGTTGGAGTATCTCAGAGGAAATAGCCTCGAATCGCTTGTTCGTATTCAACGTGTATAATTATTCTGTCATTTGTTTGTCTTGTATGGTCATGAAATTGTATTATCATATATTTAAAGTGTGTTGTGGGATTTAATATTCTTGATTTTAATATTGACAGTAGTGAATGTTCACTTTGGTTTAAGAGAAATGATTTTGATTCTGTTTTCATACGTGTTATCGTCATTTCTGTAAAAAAATCTGTATATTTTTTCTTTTTTTTAATTTAATATAATTATAACAGTATAAATCCTTACTGCAACTGAAAAATAAATAGACAGATAATCAATGAAAGGGTTGCCAGTAATAGAACTGATCTATTACTGGCAACCCTTTCATTGTTTTTAATCTAATAAGAGTTATCCCAATTGTAATAAAATTCTAGAAGTTAAGTGTAACTCTGCTATATAGATAATTTCTAGTCAAATAAATATTCTAATAAAAGATTAACTATTTATTTATTTATTTTATTTATTTATTTGTGCAACATAGGCCCACTTGTATGTACGTGTACATGAGGCCAGTCGTGGCGCAGTGGGACAAGGTCTGACTGTAAACGCGATCGGTTGTGGGTTTGATTAGGGGGAGTATTTATATTTAAATTATTTTCACTTACTTGCTCTGTTAGAACTAAGTGCACCTTTGAGTTCCACCACTCAACACGCAATGTCTCGAATTCGATGGAAAGCAAAGTACGGAGTGTCTTGACACTAGGCACTTACTTTCTATCCTGCTATGCGGGTTAAAAGCGTGAAGCAACTAACTATGTACATAAATTCATCATTTAATATGGCATAAAACTTTATTTTATACAAACATAATAAAATATATCGTATAATGGCGCCAAACTTTGATTATTTGAAATTAACTTAGTTTAATTTGAAAACATCTAGTTAGCAGAATAGAATAAAAAATCGACTATATTTTAAGTTCATTCTTTAGTTCTTATAAACGCAATGAAAGTCAAGAATCATACAAACTTACTTATAACATATAAAAGCATTAAAATTCCAAAGGCATGTTGATCTAGAAGCTATTTCAAAGTTCACTGTGCGTTGGCTATTCATTTCAAGCATTTATACACTGACAACCGGCCCTAATACCACTGTTATATAAAAAAAGATCAATAGAATACCCCTCATAACCGAAATCATAGGATTGTATACGAAGCATTGTAACTAGTTTTTGTTGGGTATCGCCAGACAGACCGACGCCTGCGCAGGCGCAAGGAATCGAGAACGATTTCGATGTAAATTCTTAAGACATTATGGATGAGAAGTTATTCATTTTATACATTTTCTAGGATAAATTGTTTTGAGTTTTTTTTTTCATTTGTGTATTATCTGTGTGTTGATTACACAATTTGTTAAGAAATAGTTTGTATGTATTATTTAAATTAGCTTATTTAAATAATTATTTGGAAAATATGATTAAGTTATTTAAAGATTTCATGCAAATGAGTGAATATATTTAAAATGTCAGCATAATATATATTGAAATCTATCATATATGAACATTTTGACTAAATTAAAAGAATTTATAAAGAAATAAAATTCCTAAGAAGCGATTCCGAAATATGTAAAGGGCTGTACAACTTAACAGGTGTTTTAATTTAAAATAACAACTAACTAAAACAAGCTTTAATAAAATTAAACGTACAACTAAATTGCAATCAAAAATCTATTTTAATAAAGTTCAATTTGGAAGTAGCTTTTGTTCATATAAAAGCTCAAGCTTAAAAGCTCGGTGTACGTTGTTCTGTCAACTTAACGCCATTTTGTTTTTATTTGTCAGATATATACATGTGTTTTTTTCTATGATGTGTCGGACATTCCATTTGATTAATAAGAGCCTAACTTGATCATATCAAGATAAAACGCTTTGTGATTTCTTAATAGACCGCGTCGTTTTGTTGATACTTTTTTTTGTATTAATTAAAAAATTTAAGTGTTTTTTTTCTTCTGGATACAGTGACGTCATTATTACTTACACATTTTTAAATTTGTAACGACATTCTTGTGATTCTTTTGTGCTGTTAGCATGTTGTCATCGTGTATTCTCTTTTATAGCAATAATAATTTTTAATCTATTATGTTTAGGTCGTTGTGGGTTTGATATACGTATACTCTGCCTTTGGAAACACAGAGTACGGTGTTTATCTCCGCTACTAAATATACAATGTCTTAGAATTTGATGGTTAATGGAAAACAGTATCAAAACTTCACATCCTCTCTTTCCACCCCGCATATGAGATCTAAATAAATAATATCTTCCATGGTACTATTAACAATTGTAAAGAAATATAATTAATTATACTTATTACTTCGCTACAATGAACACACTACATATTATAAGGTATTAAGTTATTAAACTTATAATATAAACAGGAAGTAAAATATAAAGGAAGCGGCATTTCATATATATTCCAAAACGGAAATCCCATAATATAATATTCTAAAACTATTATTTTCAATAATTCACAACGCTTCAGTTGATTTGCGCAAAGGCACCGATAAATCTAATAATACACATCTATTATTATCAACAAAAAATATGAGAAATATATAAAAATAAGGTAAACTATGGATTATGGTGGTGTTTGATGTTTTCATTTAAAAAAAAAACGAGCTTTTGAAAATTAAGCTTTCGGTCAAATGAAATAAAGCTTTTTCCTATAGACATATTGTATTTCTATATCATTAGGCAAGTAGCATCGGATCGTTTAATTCCAAACGATTTGGCATTACAAGTTTGCAAGCGTTCAATTGCTTTACACTATATAGATGTAGTTCTTTTTTTTCTATATTTTGTTATTATACAATCCATTGTCAAGTCTATGGGATATCTTTTACGGAGCTTTGGTGTTAAGTGGCGTGGAATGTATAACAGTACTAATGTAGCCATTATTATAAATCATAGTTTTGTTAATATTAATTTATGAAACTACTTTTCATTTAATATTTACTTATAATATATAAAAAATTGTATTGAGTTTTTTTTATTTGCTTTATTTTGTAAAATTGACATTATTATTAGTGTATTAAATGAATTTGTTAGAAACTGAATTATATATATATATATATATATATATATATATATATATATATATATATATATATATATATATATATATATATATATATATATATATATATATATATATATATATATATATATATATATATATATATATATATATATATATATATATATATATATAATTCAGTTTCTAACAAATGCATTTAATACACTAATAATAATGTCAATTTTGTATTAAATGCATTTGTTAGAAACTGAATTATATATATATATATATATATATATATATATATATATATATATATTGTTCAAATTGTATTATTAAGGTAGATTTCAATAAAAAAGTTATTTAAAATGATTATCATTTATTTTAAATAAATTACATAATTATTTATATGTCAATATTGTGCCTCTTAGGAGTTACCACCAGATCGGAAAGCAGTTCCTGCTGAGAAGAGCTGGCGAGAAACTCAACAGTAGAGTATCTCAACAAAACATATTACGTAATTTACTTAGTTACACAATAATATAAAACAGGTATCCATATTAGATTACACCCATAACATATGAAATACTATATAACATATTTAAATAATATTTTAAAATTACAATTATATAGAATTTTAAATGAAACTATTTTAACCGGATTAATCGCGTATATTTTGGTATTCGAAAATACATTTTGGACACCTTATTTTCGAATACCAAAATATACGCGATTAATCCGGTTAAAATAGTTTCATTTAAAATGTATAGAAATCACGAAAATCAAAGATCTTATTTTTTATATATAATATCAACGCCACGTTACTTAACCTTCAGACGGACTCCAGTCTCAACCAATAATGAATATATTTTGCACAATATTAGTACCCTTTTGTGTGTTTTTACAATGAGTTAAACCACTTTCTCAATAAAGTAACTTAACAATAAAAATATTAAATTATACATTTATATTAATACTTAAATATTTTTGTGTGTGTCTAATACATACTTTTATATTTCGTCAAAACCATAGAGACTTCAACTTTATAAATGAATATATAATGGTTGATGTATTATAATTCAATATATTTATTAAATATATTTATATTGGAAGATTTATAAAGCAAAAATAAGCGGTAGGAGAGGTCGGGGTAGACCTCTGTTGACCTTCGAAAACACAGTATCAATGATACTGGAGGAAGGTCACGTAAAAAGCATGAGAACCCCCTGAAGGGCATGCATGAAGAGGTTGATGACTGTGGACGAGGCGAAAGAGGCTGAGTGAGTTAGCTCATTCAATCTGTTACTTTAAGTAAGTATTGTTATTCAGCTTAACGCTTTATCCCTCATAGTAAGAGACACATTAAGACACCGTTGACCGTATTCTAGCCGAAATCGAGACATTGCTCGCTGACTGGCGAAATCAACGCTGCGCTTTGTCTTACTAGAGCGGAGAAATGTAAATGAATTCAAAATAAAATCAAATCCCCGACTGGGAATTGAACATACAACTAGTCATATTTAACAAACACTATACCACAGCACCACTACGGTCTCTATATAGTATAATTTGTAACTTTTAAATATAAAATAATTTGATTTAAGCTATATCTATACATTTGCATGCCAAGAATCAGTGATCATGTTGGAAGCAAGGAAAATTTTGTGAAATTAATATTTAAAAAAAAATATTTTTAGAAATATGCCTTTTTTCAATAGTATATTGTAATCTACAAATTAAATACTATCATTTGATACTCTTATTTGGTAGGCTGTGTAAAATTTTATAATCCGCCATTTTGTTGCGGCGGCCATTTTAGATGAACAACTATATCGATTATGTTTAAATTTATTGTCATCAGAACTGAAGTCCAGATCTTAATTTCAGCTCAATCGCGACTGGGTTGTGGCCGAGCTTACAAGATTTCTAACTAACTAACAAAGCAAGTTAAATAATGCTTGTAAAAAAATACTGTATATATAATATTGTACCATATCCACAATACGAATTCATACAAAAATAACTTTATTACTCATACATTTCTGTCTTCGAGTAATGACAACTGGAAAGCTGATTTTCGTACGTACGATTACTTTAATACTACGCTTCTAATAAAGTTTGTATGATAACATACATTTTACTGGGTTTTTCAAAGGTTTCTTCATAATTTTATCTAATTAATATATACTAAAATTTTTTACATACTTATTATTAGGCGATACAAGCTAATATTTAAATATTTAGTGTTTTTCATACTCATAACATTCCCAGCTGGAACGACTACCGCTTTACGCTAAAAAAAGAACAATAATGTGTTAAGAATCCTTTAAAAACACGCGAATATATCTATGTCTACCATAAAAATGACCCAAACCGCGTCATTATACAGTCGGCAAGTAAAAGATATTTCATATGACGCTGTAAAGGAGTTTACACATACGTAAAACTTTTTTTTAATTCGCGTTTTTTCTCCATAACAAGGCTTGGATTGGCAAGGAATGGACAAGGACTGAAATTGGTTAATATTTAGAGGTAAAGTTAATTAGTGCTTAAGTATATATATTTTCTATTTAAAATTATTATAACTAATATATTTTTACAATTAGGAATTTAAAAGAAATTCATTTATATATACTCAGACTATCGTGGCATAGTAAGCCAACATCTTTATGGAAACGTGATTGGTTGTGGGTTCGATTCCCATTCGGGAGAATGATTATTATTAAACTGTATTTACATTTTTACACCATGGTAAGACAAATCGCGGTGTTCGTCATGAAATTTTGGGTGGAAAGCAGTGAACGGAGTGTCTTAACACCAGATTGTCTCTGACAACCATATCGTGCAGTATAAAACGTATATATACATTCATACAATATCCAAAAAATAATTGACTATAGCTAAAATGATAAGGTTGCCACGAATATAAGGAAATATATTAATGGTACTTACTGTATGAATTAAATTTATAATTTCTAAACACACAGTATATCTAAATTCTATAGATAATTATTTTATACAATTTCATAACCAGTGTACAATAACCACGAGGCGAGCTCAGCAGGACACTAACCGCCGCCAGAATCGCATAAATTCAACATTTGTCACGGCATTAACACTCAAAAAGGGGTTTTATCATGTCACCCCCGCATCCGGTGATCGGACACTATTTCACTATACTATTTTTAGTGTCACGCTTTTATCCCGCATAGCAGGATAGACAGAAAGTATTTAGTGTTAAGACACTCCGTACTTCGCTTTCCGGCGAATTCGATACATTACGTGTTGATTGGCGCAATTCAACGCCACGCTTTGTATTACCAGAGCTTTTTATTATACTTCAAATAGGTAAGTTGATATAAGCTTAAAGCTTTTAGATAATTGAGGACGGCTTAAACAACTGACAATTTTGAAATTTGGTTAGTAGAGAGAGCTTGGGCAATGGAGGTTAATGTTAATGTATATTTTTAAGGGCCCCTTAAGTCTACACTTAGGTCGAATGTCTCAGGTACTGTTTTAAGCTTCTGTCTTTGAAAAGCAATAGAGCCAGCATCCGCCCGGTGAACTCATGAAGTACTAAGAAGGTTCCTATATTTTAAATACATAATCGGTAATGATCAGTTTCGATGCTATAGGGCAGAATTAATCACAAAATATTTTAAAAAGAAATTGAATATAAAAGTGAATAAATTTATAATATTTTTATTATTTTGCCTAATTTTTAAAAACTATTGATTATATATAGTTGACAATACAATTATAAATAATTAATAAAAGGAGAACGGAGAGATGTATTGTTTGGTTCTTTATTTACTTACAAAGTGTGTCTACGTAAGAAATTTTTTTAATGCTATTTTGGCTTACTCTCACCGTTCCAATTACTTGAAAATACTGTACATATCCAGATCTGACTATGATATAATTTTTCCTATCATAACCCATTGTTTGTAATTTTCTAATTACTATGCTATTAAATTGACAAATAAAATTGAAGCTTTTAAAAGAAACTTTTAAACAGATTAATATTGTACATTTTGGTATTTGAAAATACATTTTTGACCTTGCACTACCTGTAACCAAGGACTACCATAAAGTGTTCAAAACATCAGATTCTCAAAAATATATTTTCTAATACCAAAATATACTTTTAAATTGTATCATTTAAAATGTTTAACACTGTTTAAAAATGACGATTAAAGTATTGAAGCTGTTACTAAAGCAGTGGTGAGGTATTCCAGTCATCCCACTGAGCCCAAACAGTAAACCAATCAAGAGAAAAATACGCAATATTCTTTAAGCAGTCTTAAAATCACAGCAGGATACGTAATAAATCTCATATCGAATGGAAGAACAAAACAACAATTTCGTTGACATCTATGTATTTGCCGCTTATTAAATGTTGTCACATTGAAAATATAAATCCTTATATTTTATATATTAAGGTTTAGAAGTCATTATGTGAAATGTATGGATATTTTTGTATCGAATTCGGTGGCGAAGATTTTATGGGACCAATTCTTAGTTTAATTTAATTTTGAGCCTGATTTTAAGGTAGCGTTGCTTGCATTTATGTATATATGTATATATGTATATATGTATGTATGTATGTAAGTATGTATGTTTGTATGTATGTATGAATGTATGTATGTATGTATATGTATATTTTCTCAGTTTTTTCTCGAATGATTATTTATTATAGTATTAATTATTCTTTATTACTGTAATTATTTATTAAAAAAAATTAAATCCTTTTTTGTATATTATGAAATATATTTCAAATTATCTAGGCTTCGCTTGTAAATAAAATCTGTCAAATTCTGGTAATAAAATAGACTAAGTCAGTTCTTAAAGGTTTCTTTCGTAATTTTTTTTTAGTCAAACTCGTTTTATATAATAAACTATATATCTATAACATATGCAGTTAAGTTAGCTAGATCTTTTTGACGATGTATTTTTTTCTTATTGACATAACTTTGCAATAATGAATATATTACTTTTTTAGTTTAGATTTTAAAAATTCAAGTGTTAACCGAATGTAGAGCCCACGAGTTCTTCCTCGTGAAAATTCTAACAATTCTAGATTTTTATTTTATAGCAAAAGTCTCCTCAAAATCAGTCCAGCAGTTTCAGATATTAACCGGACTAAAACGACAAGTAGAAAGACAAATATTGTAAAACTTGTTATAATGTGATATTGTCAACAGACACTCCCACTGAATCAGCAGTTACCTTACAAAGAAAATAACGCAAATAAAATTTTGATATCACGGTGTTTTTTTTTATAATGTTAAATTTATTAAACTAACCGCTAGATCTGTACTTCTTTTTCTTTATTGCCTTATTGTTATATTATTTATATAGTAATAAGGTTTATATTTGAGCGAGTTATTAATTAAGACGTAACTGTAAAGGACTTATGGCGTAGTCACAGAGCTTTTGAACGATCCAATAAATGCCAGTTCAAATTTATATATAGAATAAGACATTATTTGATATATATATATATATATATATATATATATATATATATATATATATATATATATATATATATTTATTCATACATACATATATATTCTGAAAATGTTTTCTCTATTCTAAACATGTAAATAATATTAAAAAATATTTCTTAAGTAAAACACCACCTGGGGTCTTCTGCCTGTGGTAGGTATCTTCCGACAAATTACCGTCACAACCTGAAGCGTAGAACAAAACTCGCCGTCCCAATTTCTCACGCGTCAATTTAAACGTGGTAGACTGACATTAACGCGGTGGCCAAACTAAATCCGGTATTGTTTCTATTCAACATATCAATGTATAACAAATTAATTAAATAATAAACTAAATAGAAATACGTAATAATTAAATTATTTTCACGACATCCTGGTCATCGGATTTTAAAATTAAAAAAAAAAAAACAAAAAATCTTTTTTAAATATAAAATGGTACATTTTGCACGTTGTTATTGATTTGTTAAAATAAATGTCCATATAAGAATATTGACATTTATTTCTTATAGCTTGGAACCACCGGCGACCATTCGCTTGAAATTTAATAGTTGCTCTTTAAAACATAATTCTAAGACTTAGCGCGGCGTTAAAGTCTGCGTACGTATAATGAAGGAACGTATAGGTTGTCTGCCTACCACATAATGCGTGAAAAATTGTAAATTTGAGTAATACTCAATTATATAAAAAAATAACTTGTAACAACTTAATAGATTAAAAGAAATCTAGCTTTTATATATTTAATTGATATAAATATCTAGTTTTTTTATATATTTACTTAATATAAGATTGTTATTTAATTTAGTCGAGCAGAGTCGATACCTTCATGGGCGGAATGTTAATTGAACGAGATGTTATCTCATAATAACTCATTGTACCACAGAACACATTACCGCGCTACCGGCCTTTTGCCTTCTGTAATCGTACAAACGGAAAAAAAATGCGTTTTATATTTATGTTATTGAGAACATTGTTTTAGGATTTAAATTAAGAAATTGTAAAATTGTTGGCACACAGAAACATTAATTAGTAATAATTATTTCTTCTTTTTCAATTTTAGGGTCTGCCTTCCAACTCAACTTCTTTCATTTTGCGCGACGTGCAATATACTTTGCGATTAATCTAATGTAAAGAAAGTACTTAATAAATTAATTTGGTACATATGGTATTAGTAACAATATCATATTTATATATTTACAATATCATATAAATATACCATTTTAAATAAAACTATTTTAAACGGATTAATCGCGTATATTTTGGTATTCAAAAATACATTTTTGGGAAACCTGACGTTTCGCACACTTTAAAGCTTTATACTTTTTAAAATATACGCGATTAATTTTATTAATAATAGTATTATTTAAAATGTGTAAAAATTGCGAAAATCAGAGATCTTATAATATATACCGATTCAATTCATTAAATCTGAAAAAGAATAATTTTTTTAACCATTTACTGTATTCTACGAGTTTACACGAATGAAGTAGTATAAACGTTAGGACAGATGATCTCTTTATACAGGGGGAGTGCAAAACTCAATATTTTTTATAGTTACGCGTTATAAACACATTAAATATATATATTTTTTAGCTTCACACTTGTATCTCGCATAGCAGGGTAGACAAAAAGTATCTGGTATCAAGACACTCCATACTTCGCTTTTCGCCGAATTTAAGACATTGAGTGTTGAGTGGCGGAACTCAACGTCGAACTTTGTCTTACCAGAGTGAGGAAGTGGGAATAATTTATATTTTTTAAAAACTGATGCATGTACATTATACACGTTGCTATGGTAACAGATATTTTACGCATCAACGAAGCTTCTGCCTCACTCGCCGATATGGCAGATGCCTTAAGATACATCATATTTAGTACAATTATGTAATAGTATTTGAACATTTTTAAATAAAAGGGCTTTCCAAGTTAGTTCCAAGTAGTTCCAAGGTAGCTAGATTGAAATAACACTTTAAAAATAAAAAAATGAATTTTGTCTCAAATTCTTTCATACAAAGAGACGGAGAGATTTCATTAATTCACTTTACCAGAAATATTTTGTTAAGGAACCCCAAAAAAAATCCAAATATTTTATTATATGTATATATCAAATATATGATCATTTAACTACCTTTATATCCTCAAATTTTATATTTGATTCAAATTGAATTCTAACCAATCTATGATAATAAAATTTATTATGGTGTTCAGTCAAATGTTTTCTACGTACAAACTTACATAAATGCATATATATACATATATATAATGGTACTGGAATAACAAAACGTTTCACAATTTTATAGGTGCTACTGTGGTACCTATAAAACAGGTGGAATGATATATGGAGCCAATTAGACCTGTCGTAAGTTTGCGGGCTCCTAATGACGGGCTACTGGCGGTGGTGCCACGGTCTAGAAATCTGATAAAAGTGACATATTTATATATATATATATATATATATATATATATATATATATATATATATATATATATATATATATATATATATATATATGTATATATTTTTGTTTGTACGTTTGTTTGTTTATTTTTTTGTTATGTTTACAAGTGCTTTTTTTTAGGTGTTAAACCAATTTAATATTTAAAAGTATTTTTTTTCTCCATACGAAAGTATTTTGTTTGATTTTTCAAATACTGTAACAGTTGTAAGATTTCATGTAAAAAGTAGATCAGAAAAGAAGGCATTTTTTATCATACTATGAATTCACTGTGGTATCCATTGCAGGAATTGGGTTGCAGGAAAAGGATCTGGGAACAGTGCCTAGGACTCAATGTTAGGCTTAATGCATTTTAAAAGCAAAAAAATTACAACTCATTCAAACCATACGCATGTAAACTTAAAAAAATCTTTTTCTAGATTTTTTTAATAAATTTAACTTAATAATTACTTAATTATTATTTACAATTTCCGTCAATCAAAAACTGTCAATGTCAGTTACAATAGATCAAGGTAGTATATAAACTCATCTAGCCTAAAATGTGGTAGTTCAAGCTATAAAAATAAAAAAAATGCTTGAAAATTAAAGCTAGTATTTAATTATCATAATATTATGTTTGTAGAAAAAACATCCTACAAGGGCGATCAATAAGGAGGCATTTGAAATTAAACTCAATATGCCTTCAAACACCTACCTAACCACCATTAACTTGAATATATTTTGATTCGAAGTGAACAGATTGGGAGTTCCACATATACCAGCCGAGAATCGGGTAGCTATTATAAAAATATATTCATAGGATTAATAAAAAAAATACAATATTTTTTAAAAAAATTTTTTAACATATTCATATCTATTTTAATTCTCTTCATAACTCTATGGTTTTCTTAGACGCGTTTACAACATCATAAACGGTTTTTAATTAAGGACCCGAATCACACGATCATCGTATCGCCTAAGGTGATTTACGGCCCCTTTCTCGTTCCAATTAGCACACTGCTCTCTTTATTCACATATTGTAGATATATTTTAGTAAATGAGACAAATAACTGTTGAATGTTTATTATATGATTGGGAATATATTATTAAATTCTGTTTGAGTTCACAGGATTGATTTTTGATAAATATGTACGAATGAAATAAACCATTGTGGCACAGTCTTAGTGTATGTCACTACTTGTGATGGTTTTGGAATCGATTCTCGACGGCCAAAAGAAGCGGCTTCACGCTTTATCTCATATAATGGGTTACTACTTCGTTCGCCGTTACACCGAATTTGAGATATTGGTTAAGTTAATTAACGGAACTCAACGCCGCCTTTTGTCGCAGCAAAGCGGATAAATGAAAATAATAAAACAAAATATTTCTGCGAGTTGGAATCGAATCTACAATAAAGTGTACCTTATTATATACAATTTTATGCGTTTATACTTATAAGTATTATTTTATTATTTCTAGAAAATTCTAACAATGTGCTAGAAACAAACCAATGCTCCCTCTGGAGACCACTAATATATATATAAATTCAAGGCTTTTTAAAACATAAATCTTACTATGTTAATACGTTTAATAAATAAAATATCGATTTCCCATTAATATTCTCGAATGCAATACTATTGAATATAAATTAAAAAATTTCTATAAAATATGTTTATTAATTTTTATCTGTGGTTCTTTGATTTAACACGGATTACGAGTATATCAAATCAACTTGTATAGCTGAATGTAGGCCAGACCCTGGTGGTACAGTGGGACAGTGTACAGTACACAAGATTGGTAGTGGGTGCGATTCCCACGCAGGGCAATAATCATATTTTAATATATAAATTTTTTCGCTCTGTAAAGACAAAGCGCGGCGTTGAGTTTTATTATTATTATTAAACAAGCAATGTCTTGAGCGGAAAGTGGTGAATGGAGTGTCTTGATACTAAATTCACTCTGACTACCAAATGTGTATATAAAGTTGATTTTAAGATTATTTGTATTGTAACTGTATATAACAAGGAAAATATAATGATCAATTTCAACTATTTTCTTTACTCATCTATTTTGGTTTGAGTGACCAGATCCAATGCTGTACTATGTCAAACTATACTGAAAGCCATCTTAAGAAAGCTTAGTTAAGGAAACTATGAAATACTTACTTTAAAAAGTATATTTATATATATATATATATATATATATATATATATATATATATATATATATATATATATATATATATATATATATATATATCTTTAATATTATTTTTTAAATATCTATAACATATCTATAATTCTTACGTTACATGAAAGTAAACATAATAATTACATATTCCATTCTTAATAGGTGTTATAATATTATTTAAATTATTTCATTTTATCGCTCTGATAAGACTGAGTTACACAAATGCAAATGGATGGTCTAGACACTCAGATCCCTTATTTACAAATATATAGAGTTGAGTTACGTTGTGTTGAAAAGTAAACGTACATGACTCAAATTGGCTAGAAAAAGATGCGATTCAGGGTAATGATATTTTTTAGCTTCACGCTTTAATCCCGCATAGAGGACAGTCATTAGTTATTTTACATTACACCGAATCCGAGACATTGTGCGTTGAGTGGTGGAACTCAACGCCGTACTTTGTCTTACCAGAGCGAGGAAGTCAAAATAATTTAAATATAATCACTCCCCTAAGTGGGGATCGAATCCATAACCGATCATGCTTACGTCAGGCGCTATCCCACAGCGCCACGACTGATATATATTACCATTTATATTACGGTTTAATAATTAAGTAAACGGATGCTATTCAAATTCCACTAAGACATTTTTGTTAGCGTCGCGTTCCGTTGCATTGCGATGTGTCCGTTTTCCTTTTTTTATTAATAAATACATTTAATAACAATAAATGCAAGAATTGGTACACCTATATACAGCGTCTGACTGTAATCGCGGTCGGTTGTGGGTTCGATCCCCACTCGGGGGAGTGATTATATTTAAATTATTTTTACTTCCTCGCTCTGGTATAGACAAAGAGCGGCGTTGTGTTCCACCACTCAACACGCAATGTCTCGAATTCGGTGAAAATCCAAGTATGGAGTGTCTTGACACTAGACACTTTCTGCCTACCCTGTTGAGTGGTGGAATTGAACTCCGCATTTTGCCTTACGACAGCGAGGAATTGAAAATAATTTAAATATAATCACTCCCCCGAGTGGGGATCGAACCCACAACCGATCGCGTTTAGAGTATATATATATATATATATATATATATATATATATATATATATATATATATATATATATATATATATATATAATAAGGACACGGTAATGTTTACGCTTGTCAAATCCAGTCCAACTTTGTACCATAAAACTGACTCGAGACTATGAATAACTAATTATAAACCTATCAATGAAGGACGTTCTGCGGTTTTAAAAGGATTCAAGGTGTTTTATGATTTTTGCAGGTAACCGACGCTTTACAGCTTGTAGATAAATTTATATATATATATATATATATATATGTATTATTTCTTAAATTGTTCTTATATAAAGGACTTAGTGTTTTTTTTTACATTAATTTCTTTGTATTGGCTAGAGTGTGGCGTTGAGTTCCGCAACTCGACACGCAATGTATGTCTGGTGGAAAGTACATTTTTAGATTTTGAATTGTATGGAATCTTTTTTACTCACTATTTGGATTAACTTTTTTAAATTTAATAAAAAAATATAATTAAACTTCTCCGCGGAGATTTAACTCACAACCTTCACGTTAACAGATAGTGTATAATTTAAAATATAAGAATATCAACATAGCTAAATATTGCATAAATAAACGATCAGAGTAATTAGGCGATTACCAAGAAGCACGGGTTCGAATCCCGCTGCGTTTAATTTTTTTAAACGTTTCCCAAAAATGTTGTAATAACACGATTTATAAATATTAAAATAATAATATCTAATATAATCTATAATGATTTCCAAATTAACTGGACAAGGATCTCTAAATGTACCAAAGCACTGCCGACCGCTTTGTCAACCTCATCTTTATCGGTACATCTTAAAAGCCACATCGCTAACAATAAGTGAATCTAAAAATAAGTTCCTTATCATTTATCAAACGTAAAGTTTATCTAAAACGATACATTTAACGTCGTTCTTTTTGTTGTTTTAATAGAAATTGTGATATATTTATTTAAATGTTTTTTATTTGTGTTTAAATGAGTATTAAAGACACATCGTTCCGGCATTTTTTAATTATATAATATTAGAACAAACATATATTTTCTTTTTAATTTTTATTTTAGCTTCACGCTTCTGCGCTCTATCCGCTCTTTCCGCTTAATTGAAGACATTGCGTGTTGAGTGGCGGAACTCAACGCCGCACTTCGTATTACCAGATCGAGGCAATGGAAGTACTTTAAATACAATCATTACTCCGATGGGAGTCGACCTCACAAACGACGAGCTTTAAAGTCAGACGCTGTCCCACTGCGCCACGACCGGCCTTTCAAACAAACATCCATAACGTATTATCCTTAAGAAATATAATTATATACAGTAATAGTTGCCTATACCTATATATACCTATGATGCACTTAATCATTGTAACTGCATTTTTGTATTTGTTTACGATTTTAAAAACACCATTTATTCATATAATCTGAAATGCTTTTTATATAATGTTCTTTTCGTAATTTATTAAATTTAACAACTTTATTTTTAAATTGGCTTATACATAAAAGTAACACCTTTATTAAAAAGAAGTCAGTATTAACTAAACATATCTATCTCGATATAAAATATTATTTTATTTAATGTAAGTCGTACTAGCGGAACTCCCATTTAAGCAGATCAAAGTGAGCCGCATCGTCGTTCGTACCCACCATAGTGTCAATTTTCGTAAATATTTTGCGGCGATCGTAACACAAATGTTTTAATACAATTTGTCAGTTTGATCAAAGTATACAAAACAATACAAACTTTTACGGTATCTACAAGTGAGATTCAAACTTAGATTACTTAATCTTTTAAAATATGAAATTTTGACGTTTTTATTGGACGATGAGTGTTAGAAAAGCTTTGTGCAGATCAATAGCAAAAGATGATGACGATAACACGTAGTGGAATATTCGACATCACAACTTAAATATGATGTTTAATGTAATTTAATTTTATATGTAAATAAAAAATTCCGTTTGAAATAGTCCTTATCCTTAAGCAGGTTGTGGTTACACTTAAAAGAAATTCATCAAACAGAATGGATGAACGAATGAAAAGGTGTTAAATAACAACATATTGGTATATTCATATCCGTATATTCGTTAAATGCCGTTCGACGGTGGGACAGCAGCGTCTGATTGTAAACGCAGTTGTGGATTCGATTCCCACTCGGGATAATAATTATATTTCCATTTCCTTGCTCTGGTATGACAAAACGCGGCGTTTAGTTCCATCACGCAACACACTGTCTCGAATTCGGTGGAAAGCGGATAATAGAGTATCTTGACACTAGGTACTTCCTGTCTACCCTGCTATGCCGGATAAAACCGTTAAACTAGTCCAAATCAACAAAATTTTATTACAATTGATATTTCACCTACAGGATGTTTTGTGAACATGATCATTGTGGCCCTTTTGAATACAGATCGAGCGGCGGCGATGCTTCAAAATATACTTTAACACAGTACAATACTTGCATCATTGCTTTCTCGCTTTAACTGTCCTTATTCCAAAAGGGATAGAGTCGAAATCTTGTTAAAATTTCACATTGTTAGTAGTAAAAAGACATAATAATGTTATTTGATTCTTTGAAACGTGTGGGATGATCAGTCTATTTTGTGTTAAGACGCAGCATAAAATTGTTTTCATAGTAACATAAATAGGCAAGTCTGAATTCATTGTTATTCTATTTAAACACGAATGCGTATAAAGAAATTAAACGGTACATTTGTGGAGCTTTCACGTAAATAATGCTTTAAGAAATACTTGAGATTATAATAAAACTAAATATTATAATAACTGCAAGTGAAATTTTAGTTAACTAAAGGAATGCGATGGTTTTATTTAAGAATCATAAAGTGAATCGATTGATTTAGTAGAGGTAGCCCCTAAAGCCGTTATGCCGACGGGACCGCATTCCCGAGATATCACGGGCAGACGGACCGACGCCAGAGTACTCACACATGTAAATGACCTCCTTGTAGGTTAAAGCTTTCGAAATGAAAACTTTTTTGATATATAATGTTTCTTTAAGGTGTATGATTCATCCTTATCTGGTGTTTAGATAGAAATAGATGTTTCTATTTAGATAAGACGTTACAGTGATTAATATGAAAATTGTTTAACAATAATAGTAAAAGATAATAGGATCTTTGATTTTCTTGATTTTTACACATTTTTAATGAAACTATTTTAAACGGATTAATCGCGTATATTTTGGTATTCGAAAATACATTTCTGGACACTTGACTGATACCACACGTACTTGTTCTTATTACATGCAAAAGTAATAAAAAAAAAACAATAAATATTGAAAAACATTTTTGAAAAAACGTATAAAAATTTGAACGCAGTGGGATTTTTATTAATTTTTATACGTTTTTTCAAAAATGTTTTCTTATCCTAAGTGTGGAATAACACTTTAAAAATAGTAAACAATAAATATTGATTCTATAATTACCTAAACAGTTGCTTAAACATTTTAACCAACCGAAACAGTACCAACAAGGTGCTTTCAAAAACAACAAATACATATAAAACAAACAATTTGTGGCCAAAAACAGTTCCCGTAGGTACACCTGTAAAAAATATAATAGAATAATGGCTTTCACCACATACAGAAACACTGTAACTAAGCAGAAGCTGCTCTTTGTACATTACAATGGGTTGTAAATTTATTTACGAAAAAAAATGTGTATTTTATGGAATTTTGTGTATACCAAAAATTGTAAAAACAAGGTGTTTAAGGTAAGACCCCCCGCGGAATAACGATAAATACGCGGTACTGTGAAATTGTCCATTTGCATTGAAACTATTTCTAACTTCAAATAGTGTATGAAATTGTTAGAATTTGTATGCTTCTGTCTAAAATTTTGTCGGATCCATTCCGGTGACAGGCAAAGAAAACTTAGAAAACTGTAAATTTAGCAAGATTAACATTACTTGAGGTTGGTCGTGGCGCAGTGTGACAGCGTTTAAGTGCAACCGCGATCGGTTGTGGGTTCGATCCCCATTCGGTTAAGTGATTATATTTAAATTATTTCCACTTTCTTGCTCTGGTAAGACAAAGTGTGGCGTTGTTTTCCACAACACAACACGCAATGTCTTGAATATTGCCTACCTTGCTAAGCGGGATATTATGTCTCAGTTTTTTGAAAAACCTAAAAAAGAATTAAATTTGCTTTTCCCGACTTACACTTATATCGATTTTTCATATAAATTATAATTTATGACAAAAGCTAAAGAAAAACAAAGTGATTTATTACTAAACTTTCATAGTTCTTACAAAGTGGATAAAGTTATCGACCACGGTCTATATCAGTGATATGAATTATCAGAACAAAAGCTCCAGAGTCAACGCCACATACAACTGATGTAAACTCATTTGTATAACAATCTTCTTTCTTTAATATGAGCCAAGAAATGCTTTAAGCTGTCTAAGCTCAAATTTGTATAGCATAAATTTTGCTTGCCATATATTTATTTGTATTTTTCACCCGTAACGGATCATTACCATGTATTGTTACATAATTTCACGCGTTTGGCGACACTGTGGGCGCTTCGGTTCAGAATTTAGCGGGAACTGAGTATAAAGGATTCTGAATAAGGGCGCATATTGTTAGTCGTTTTAGTATTTTAAGTGTTTCCTTTGCATTTGCGAAATAATGCACAACGTTGGACATCCACTGTGACCGATTGTCATCTTATTTAAAACAATGCACTTTTGTGTGGTACCCAGCTTTTGTGGCGATTGTAAATCTAAACTTTGATTTTTTTATGACCTAACTAACCATATAATCATATTTTGTTGGTTTCTAAGTAATTTTCGTTGCAATGTGATATATACAGATAAAATGTATTGTATCAAAATGCAGTTCAGAATCTGTTTCAGATCTTGACAAATTTTTTTCTATATTCTATATCATATCCTTATTTTATCTTAGATAGTGAGAAGGTATTATGTTAAAACACTCCGTTCATCTATAACGTTAATACGCGTCAATGGAACTTAAAGATTTGGTTATTATGACAATACTTGTTAATGGAACCTTGAGATATGTTTTATGGAACTAGAAATTTCTTAAAAATATCGATTACAATATTTAGATTACAAAATGTTGTATCCGAGTAACAGACTCAAGGAATTTAGGTATTGATGCTAAATAGAAATGTGATAAATTAAAATTTATAGCATTTTATACGGTTTCATTTGGTAATAATCGTTACATTGCAAGCTGCATTCTCAAATTATATCTATTATATGCATTTGGTACTAAATTAGAAACGGAAGCAGGTGTTTCTAATATTACTTCGACTGAGAGAATCATATCTATAACATACTTTTGGGCAATTAAAAATTATATATAAGACACTTTTGGGAATTTTTTTAAATAATTACGTTTTAGTCTTATATTTTGGAAAGCAAATATGTCGTAACCCAGTGGCACAGTGTCCGACTGTAAACGCGATCATCGGTTGAGGGTTCAATTCACACCTCAGAAGAGTGATTATATTTTAACTTATTGTCACTTTCTCGCTCTGGTAAGATAAATGGCGTTAAGATGCTGATGTTGAGCGGTGGTCAACACGTAATGTCTGGAATTCGGTGGAAAGCGATATACGGAATGTATATATATATATATATATATATATATATATACACATAAATTGAAATATAACCATATAGCTTTGTTGGCTACAGCTTAATGCAACCAGCTCGTAAGCCCTAATCTTGGACAACATTTTAATAAGCATTACTCATATATTTAAAAGGCGACGTGTCCCAACAATCCTTTTGTTACGGCGAAAAGAAAACGCATTTTATATTAACAGAGGGTGCTGTTTATTTGAATAAAATAAATTTTATTCCATAAGGAATTACATACAAGTAAATCTCTAAAACGACAATGAAGTTTAACAAGCAGGAATAAAATATCGACTTTTGAACCGACCAGTTAAATGGAACACCTGTGAAATGTTATAAAAGCCTTATGGCGTTGTAATAAACGGGGTTTAGGGTGTATTTAATAAGTGTGAAGGTCAACATAATTTGGTCGTACTTTCTATAGAACTAAGGTTTTTCGTATAATCGACAGCGGGAATTGGAAATATGGGACGACTCTCGGGAAAACTGTTGCAGGTGATAATGATGTGGTTTTTTTTAGATTTTCTTTCCCTTTTTTGTTTTGAATATGAAAAAAACACGTCTGTGCTTAAATGCACATTTTATGTCAAAATCGAACTGCTTGAGAGCATAGTAAGGTATATATGTAAGTATGTTTTTAATGAAACATTTGCATTTTATTAAATAGATAAATTATATTTTTGTACAAAATAGAAACACACCAACCATAACATGACGTTATCATTTTGAAATACAAAGAAGTCCTTGTACGCCATATTATAGTCTGGCCATTACGCTTTATCATCTCTCTTACAATCTCCTGTAATTATAGGTCAATGTATAAAAACTGTCACCTGACCGAAATATTTCCCAATGTTCACATTTTCTCCCTTATATAACCTAAGCTAGGTAGAGATAACCACCATGTTCTCTTCCAGGTTGAACTTATGACCAGGTAAGACACCTCGTTCTCTACATATTAATATCACTTTTTACAAGTCCTGTTTCGAAGATTCTTTCTTCAATAAGAACTTATTAGCAAGGTAAAGGCTTTACGCTTTTATGCCATATAGCACTACCCCGAGTGGGAATCTAACCCACAACCGATCGCGTTTACAGTCAGATTGTGTCTCACTGGGCCACGATCGACCTCAAATTCTGTTTTTATATGTATTTTTTTATTTATATATATTTTTTTATATTGGCTTTATATGCAAAACATGTATAGGTATATCCCATCCATTGAGAATGAGATTCGAACCTTTAAACATAATTTCCAAACACATCTTAACTACACCACGCTGGTGTACATATTTAAATTAAATTAAATTGTATAATCGAAGTTAATGAATTCCATTATCACGGTATAAGAGTGGAAAGGGTTTTCCGACATCACTATAAGAAATATCCCTGACAATAACATGACCTTTTCTCCTACAGACTTTCGGGATCAATATACTTACGTTAATGTCGGTGATTTTAATACTACGTTTTAGTTTTTCTGATTATAAAAATAAGAGAGGACGGAGTGTCTTGACACTAGGTCCTCTATTCCTGTTTTAATTCTGTATTGGCCCACTTCCTGTTGTTCTATTTTTATTGAATATTTTCATAAATGTGAACATGATGTTCATTGCCAGAAAATTATTAAGAACTAAATACATATATTAAGCGTGTTCGTTTAAGTTCCTTAGACATGCATAGCTGTGAAACAGAATTGGTAGTTAATCAAAATTCAACTACATAAATAGTCTACGTTTATCATTTATATGTATATATAAATTTTGATATAATTCATCGAAAAATATAAGTAAACAGATATGGTCCTTAAAATATTTAATTCTATATAATAAATATATTTTAATAATCACGAGTATATTAAAGTTTGTTCGCTCTAAATAATTTTTTTTTCATATTTTATATAGTAGTAAACTATACGATATTAACGCGAATACAAGATTTTCAAGTAGATTTCTGATAGAATCAACACGCGGCCTCCGTGGAGTGCTGTCGCGATTTTGATAATGTTTTTCCCCTTATAAGAAACCGCGTTTGAATACGAAGTGAAATTTAGTTTACCAAAGTTGCCCTTCGATTTCAAAGTTATATATTGTGACTATAAAGGTTAGTTTGATACGCGCCTTTGTTAACAAACTTTTATTTATCGTCCCACATTTATATTTAACAAGTATTGAATTACAGAAAATTTTGGGGATATTGGGAAATGATAAAGTATGAAGGGCTTTTTGACTATTTCAGAAAAATAATGAAATACTTATATTTTTATATTAGTTTAAGTATTTTCCTATGTGAAAAATATTAAGCAGCCGATCGTAACGAAGTGGGACAGGGTCTAAATGTAAACATTTGTGTGTGCGTGTGTGTGTGTGTGTGTGAATCCCACTCGAGGGAATGATAATATTTAAATTATTTCCATTTTCTCGCTCTGGTAAGATAAAGTGCGGCGTTGGTCACACTCAAATCGGAGTATGGAGTGTCTTGACACTATGCACTTCTTGTCTACTTTGCTATGACAACAATGCGAATGAGAAAATTATTAAATTTTTTTCTTATATTTTATATATAAAAGTGCGGGGCACTTGTTATATTTAATTTTAACAAATTGTATAAAAAATAAACCAGCCGTCTTAACTTACTTGTTTTAACGAAACTTACACCCATCGTTCATTTGCAACTAACTATATTAGAATCATTCCAAAGAACCCAACACTACAGTCTTCCCTTCATTGCCAAAATAGCATAACGTTCCCACAATATATCAATATCAAATTGAAACAAACACGTTTCCTAACAACTTTAATAGAAAAACACTTGACTTCTACCACACGTGGAGTTTATATGGAACCTGACAATTTTAATACAAGCACCAAATAATAACTCCTGTTATACTGGTTGTATAATCATTGTGAATGAATTATAACGCAGAAATCGTTATCACGTAGGCTGAGACGTCGTTACAAACAATAAAAGTAATTTTTACGACTCCAACCCTTGGGTTAATAAATTAAAAAGCTAAAAGGGCTTAAACAATACCACTTCAGTCTTGGAACTGAGATTTGTCACCCTCAGCTTGGTTAGGGATATGCTATACCTAGTAAGGGAAGTAACAAATTATTTTATTAGATATATTTAGATGAAAATTAGTTTTGTATTAGAAACAAGTGTATTTTTTTACAATTATGGAGGTTTTTTTGAGTTTTTTGTTTTACTTTATTCTCTTGATAATTGAAAAATATAGTTAAATAAGTGAGATAGATATATAAAAATCCTCATACCTTGCTGGATATTTGTATACATTGTTTTAGCTTTACACTTTATCTCATATAGCGAGGTAAACAGAGAAAACCCAATGTCAGGTCACTCCGATCACCGTTTTCCACCTTGGTATAAAAAAATATTTAAAATTATTTTTTTTTTAAACTTTTTAAGACGCCAAAAAAAAAATTCTCCAACGTTTCAACCCTATTCAGCAAGGGTTGCAACTGATTGGGTGCGTACACAAGTTCCGTCGAGTATCCCAAATTAATTTTTGAGAACAAAATCCATTAGCGAATGATATTCTTTTTTTACTTTCATTATCAAGGGTACCCATAATTTACGCTTTAACCGATGGGGCGGCAAACGCACGCTAGTTACTGACTTTTACGACCAGCCGCTCAAAACTTGCTGCACCTCTACATGCCTGGAAATAAGGCTCAAAATGCATTGCGCAACAATTTGTAATGTTATTTTTATGGTACATAAACGTTTCTTGTCAACTATATGATTTATACCATCCAATTGTCTATAGAAAGCGTGTAAAGAGAATATTTCTATTTGAAGCCATGGTTTTTTTTTCATAGTTTTATGTATGTAAAGGTTTACATTTAATTTGGTATTGTTATGTGGCATTTATAGCTCGCATGAGAAAAGGGTGTTCCTACGGGACACAATGAGCGTTCTGTAATTCTCCTTTATTCTCGCAAATTATTGATTGTAAATATTGTTATATTGACAGTGTATTTGTTAATGCTTTGTATTGATTGTCTAACGTGGCGCAGTAGTTAAAAACCTGAATCATTCCTATGATAGTCGGTTCAAATGAGTTAAAAAAAAAACATCTTTACATTACATCAGGCATAATAGGGTTGTCAGAGAGAATCTAGTATCAAAACACTCCGTTGAAACTTGAATGCTTAAATTATTCTGTGTCTAATCCATCGGAGAAATTGAAACTATTGATTACAATTATTTCTCCAATTGGGAATCAAACCCAAAACCCTCAAACCTCAAACCCGATGAGAATATTTCAAAAGTTTCACGCTTTTATATGCTAGATGACGAAACTCAATGCCTCTCTTTGTTTAATCCGGTACTAGGAATTAATAAAAAAAAATTAAAAATGAACATTTTTCAAAACGAGAATCGAACCCATCACGTAGCTAATCATCAAACGGAGAGATATATCACTTCTCTCTACAAATACATTTATAAATTACAATATACCAAACTACACCAGCCGCACATTGTTTCGCATCAGCTGTGCACATGAAATCGCTATACAAAAGCATTATTTTGTATTCATATGGGATAATCCATAATGTACGATCAAAATAACTATAAAAATACAATGAGCTTAACAGTGTGCGTACTGAGCGGGACGTATAGAGGTTTTAGTCTATTACGGTTTATATGGCAATTGATTTCTATACACGTTGCATTATATGGCTTTGTCTGTGTGTTTTTTTTTTAATTTAATTCCTCAAGGTATATCGTTTTGTGTCTTATATTGTTTTAAGATATATTTTTTAATTTTAAACGCCTAATTCAAAGAGATTTGAATTCCCTGTCATCGGTTCAATCGGGTATGCTTGTACTGAATCACTATGGTAAGCAAATTTAATTTTTTTTTTTCATTTTTTTATATAGAAAATAATTATTATGGTTTATTAAATAAAATAGGGGTGAAGGTAATGATAATAGAATATCTCTCTTTTTTTCATATATTTTTATTGTATTTATAGGATATTTACTCAATTACGGTTATGAGTTCAATTCCTGTTCAAGAGTACGATTACATTTAAATTAATTTCATTTTCTCACTCAACTTTGACAAACTGCGGCGTTGAATACCGGCTTTCTCGTAGTGCAAAAACATAGTAAACGGAGATTGTGTCTGTTTGAGGTCTTGGAATAATAATAATTAATACTTTATTTTTTTATTAATACTATGGACATATGTCCATATCTTTTGATATATTAATTTATTTTTTTATTATTAAATTTCTTATATAATTTAAAACGCTCAAAGTTATAAGAAACATAGGGAACCAGAATGTCTAGAAAAATATTTAAAATTAAAAATAACTAAAACATTATATCTACTCTACGAAGTACGAAAAACACATTAAAATATATAAGTTAAATAAAAAAATTGCAACATAATTTTAAATTGTTTTTAAATAGCAAAATTTATTGCTTACAAATAATAAACGGAGCTTTCAATACATTTGGTTGTTTGGATTTTGATTTTAAAATGGCCGCCTTTTGTCATCTATTAATAGAGTATAACAATTGGTATAATCCTATTGCGTTTGTATTTTCAAATATAATTATTTATGTCAGGCCGGTCGTCGCGCAGTGAGACAGCGTCTGACTGTAAACGCGATCGGTTGTGGGTTCTATTCCCACTCGGGGAGTGATTATATGGGGTTTCCCAATAAGAACGATATATTTTGAAATTGAAATATGTAATATATGTTCGAATTTCGTGCTCAATTATTATTTGATAGGAAATTGCTTTATTGGATAGGAAATTTTATGCTATTTATGATTTAAACAAAATATCGTTCAAATGACCGCCACGACGTTTTTTCCACTGGTGAATACGATCGGTCCAATTTTCGATGACTCGGTGCAGCACATTGCCACTATAGTCGCTCGAAGGTTGCGTTCAAGGTCTTGAATCGTAGCTGATTTATTGGCATACACTTGAGACTTAACATACCCCCACAAAAAATAGTCCAAGGGTGTTAAGTCGCATGATCTTGGTGGCCAATTGTGAGGACCGTTGCGAAAAATAACAGACTCACAAAACTTATCACGCAATAAATCCATTGTGACGGCCGCAGTATGGCATGTTGCACCATCTTGCTGAAAACAAATGTCGTTCGCATCGATTTCATACACTTCAGGAAAAAAAAATCGTTCAACATGTCACGATAACGGCCGCCATTGACAGTAACAGTACGGCTTTCGTCGTTTTTGAAAAAGCACGGGCCAATTATTTCACCGTACCATAATCCGCACCAAACAGTCAATTTTTCAGGTTGTAATGGTGTTTCATGAACCACTCTTGGATTTGACTCACTCCAGTAACCACAATTCTGTTTGTTCACATAACCATCGAGCCAAAAGTGAGCCTCATCTGAAAAAATGATTTTCCTATGAAATTCGGTGTCCGTTTCCATTATTTCGCACAATCAGCAAATTCACGACGTAATCGATGGTCTGCTGTCTTGAGTTCTTGTGCCAACACAATCTTGTATGGATGTAGGCCAAGATCAATACGTAAAATTCGCCAGGTTGTCATTCTGGATAAGCCCAATTCTTGTGCACGTCGTGGAACGGAAACATTTTGATTAGGTTATGTTAAACAACCAAGATGGCGGCTGTGAGCTATCAAAATCCTATCATCCCTATTGAGAAACACTGTATTTAAATTTTCACTTCCTCGCTATGATAAGACAAAGTGCGGCGTTGAGCTCCGCCACTCAACAGGTATTTTAAGTAAAACGAAAACGGCGAAAAGTACGGAGTGTGTTGACACTATATACCTTCTACCCTGTTATGCGAGATGAAAACTGCTGAGCCTGAAGCTAACAAAAAGATATAAAAGTTTATCCAGCTGTCTTGACGACTGTGTAGTTTAGATTCCCTATATCTTCTGCAAATAGGGGGTTAAAAAAACATTCTTAGAAAATATATTAAAATTTAAGCATTTGGATTCGAACCCAAGACTAAAATGGGTCAAGATTCGTGTACTACGTCTGTAAAGTGTAAAATGTAGTGACTTGATACTGCTATGGAATAAAGCGTGAAGCTAAGAGAAAAAATATTTAAACTATTTTCTTATTATTCTTTACGTATCGAATATTATCCGGTTTGTAGTGTCGCTCAAAATTCTAACCTGTATTACCAAATACAAGTCAACGTTTAGATATTTAAATTACACCTAAAATGTTTTAAACTGAATAATATTTTGGTATTCGAAAATATATTTTTGTAAATCTGACGTATCGAAATACTTTACAGTAGTCCGTGGTCACAGATAAGCTGATCAGTCCGTCTGTACTTCTGGCCACAGACATTTAAAATGTGTTAAAATCGCAATAATTAAACATCTTACCATCTTTAGTTTCATTACCAGACATGCAATGTCTGGAATTGAGACAGTAAGCGTTGTACAGGTGCCTGGAATGTGGAGAACTGGACACTATGTTCTAATTATCGGTCTTGATATATGGAGAAATCGAAAATGTTTATTTTGTGGCATATTAATATATATTTATAATAAAATTGTTATTAGAAACGTATTACATGCAGCATATGGAACTTCAAAAAGTACCCTCTAATCTTCCTTACAAATTTTAAGCTGGTACTACATGCGATACACGATTAATATTACGTTAACTAATATTAGTATAAAAAAAATAATATTATATTAAATATAATTATTTTAAAACAGATTATTTTAAAGGAAAACACGTTTTAAAAAATTACATCCCGCTTAGAGAGGTAGACAATGGAGTGTCTTGACACTAGGTACTTCCAGTTTACCCTGCTATGCGGGATAACAGCGTGAAGCTAAAAAATAAAAATAAAAAACACTTAATTTAACAGGAAATCGAATGCCTAACTTCCGGTCTCGTAATCCACTGGGCCAGTAGATAACTTTTTGTCGACGATCCATGTAGCCCCGCAGCTGCCACCTTATCGCTCCATCTAAATCTGTACTTAGCAAAAATACTTATTTATCTTAAATACAATCGGGATCTTGCGTAATCTGTTCTTTGTGTTTGCACGTTTGTTTGTCAATTCTGGGGTCGCTCCTGCAATTAGTTTCACTTGGGGTGTGAAATGTATATGTTTTGATGATTTTTTTGGTATTTATTTTTTAATATTGATATTAAGAAATATATAGTAAATAGTTATAATTATTTATAGAACATTATTTATTAATATATATGTAGGCCCTGTAATTTGAGGCCAGTCGTGACGCAGTGTAACAGCGTCTGACTGTAAACGCGATCGGTGGTGGGTTCGATCCCCACTCGAGGAGGTGCAAACAGCCCAAGTACAGCAAATTCGAATATTAGCGGCCGGTTGTGGCGTAGTGGGACAATGTTTGAGTGTAAATGCGATCGGTTGTGCGTTCGATTCCCACTCGAGGAAATGATTACATTTAAAATATTGTTATGGTAAGACAAAACGCGATGTTGAACTCCGAACGCAATGTCTCGAATTTGGCAGATGGTGGTGTATGGAGTGCAAAGACGCTAGGTACGTCCTGTCTATCCCTGCTACGTGGGATAAAATCTTTATATAAAGTCAGTTAAATCAAGATGGCAATTTATAAAATAAATAAATAAATAAATATAAATACGTCAATACAAATGTCATCTCACCAACTTTGAGCCCTGCCAGTGACACCCCTAATTGATTGTCTTCCTTTTTCTCCTCTGGCTCTAAGATATTTAAAATTTGCTAAACTTCAGCGAAGTTATGATTGGTTCAAATTTCCATAAATAAGTTAAAATCAATCTGTATTCAATTTTAAAGTAAAAATACATGATTATGAAATATAGTTGAGACTATTGTATTGGGGCCCTCGTGGCGTAGTGGAAGGGCGTCTGAATGTAAACGCGTGGGTTCGTACGTGAGTTCAATTAGCACTGGGGAAAACGATTATATTTAAATATTCCCATTTCTTACTTAGATAGCATAAAACGCAGTGTTAAGTTCAGTAATTTAACATATATTGTCTAGAATTCGAATGGAAGGCGGCGAACGGAATTTATTGACACATTTTTCACTCTGACTATGTTTAGGTATGTTTGAATTTAATAAGCTTACTTTTTTAGCTTCACGCTTTTACCCGCATAGCAGGGTAGACAAAAAGCACCTAGTGTCAAGACACTCCGTACTTCGCTTGAGTGGTGGAACTCAAAGCCACACTTGGTCTTTAACAGAGCGTGAAAGTGAAAATGATTTAAATTTAATCACTCCCACGAGTGGGGATCGAACCCATAACCGATCACGCTTACAGTCAGCTATCGAACTGCGCCAGCCTGCAACCAGCCTAAGCTTACTTCCTTTTATATATATATATATATATATATATATATGTCTTTATATATACAACTATTTTTACAAATACAATGAAACATTTTCTGAAAATTCCATAACATATTTAGCAGGATTCGAATCCGCATCGCTATATCTTCGTAGAACGCATGGCTTAATTGGCAATCAGAGAAAATCTACTGTCAAGGATTTAGCCGAATTAACGACATTTCGTGAGTGAGTGAGTGGCAAACTCAACGCTGTTCTTCGTTTTATCAGAGTGGAGAAAGGAATATATATATTTATATATATATATATATATATATATATATATATATATATAATCACATTTAAAATTATTCGCTGTACCGCTGCGCCACAATGGCCTGAAATAATATCAATTTTACATAATAAAAGATGCTGGCATTTGTCTGTGCGTTAACTAAAACTCATTTCCTACTATTCGTAAAACATAACCGTAATATTTATATTGCATTCATTTACGTTTGTTGTCACCAAAAGATTTGTCACGCGTCCTGATTTCTTTAAAACGGTCTTTTCGTGGTGCCGAAGCAGCGGGATCTTACCAACCAGGGCAGTTTCATTTGAACTAAATATACAGAATAGTATACAATAGAAAATAACTGCACAATATGTTCCGGTAACCGAGCTATCAATAAATACATTTAATTTTAAACTTTCATACCATTATTTTAGTACAATACGGAATAATCCTTCGCGCCCATAATGTCTGGGAGACAATAGGCCAGTCATAAAACAACAGTACCATAATAACAATCGCTAAGCAGAAACTATAGATATCTTTTTTTAAATGCCTTTCCATTGTGAGGATGTCATTAAAATTAACTAAAATGTACGCGGCGAAAGCTTTGGCCGTCAAGATTTCGAAAGCACCTAACGCATTATCAGATATGAAAAGACAAAAATCAACTTTATATTGTCAATGATAAAGTTCTTTTTAAATTATCAGGGTTTACAACTAATAAAGTCACATTAAATCCTTTTGTCTAAACAATTACTTGTATTGTAGTGATACATTCATTTGTGTTTCTTGTTCTATAGATGCCAGTTTTTGTTGGGTGTTCGTACCGCATCATAAATCACTATCAACTCCTACAATTGTATAGAATATTTTGAGCTTTAATACTATAGTATTGAAGAATGTTAGTCATACAAACAACACCTCGCACGCTTCCAAATACTGTATGGATGTGTCCATTCTAAATGAACATGAAGATGTTTTTATAAACGATAAGTTTCTAACAGTTTTTCATTGTGTATTCGCGTTAGACGCTGGTCGGTAAATGAAATTAGTACCCATTATATTTATAGTATCGGTAAATTATGTTGTTAGAAATCTTTACGTACTGATGCAGGCAGAGGAGTATAAAATATCATGGTTAAAGGTTTATTAAAAACGTATTAGAATTACACTAACATATTTGTATAAAATAACATATAGGCGTACGTGGCGCAGTGGGACAGCGTCTGACTGTAAACGTGGGTTGTGGGTTCGATCCCCATTTAGGGAAGTCATTATATTCAAATTATTTTCATTTCCTCGCCCTGGTAAAAGACATTGCAGCATTGAGTTCCACCACTCAACACACAATGTCTCGAATTCGGTGGAAAGCGAAGTACGGAGTGTCTTGACATTAGGTACTTTCTGTCAAACCTGCTATGCAGAAAAAAAGCGTGAAGCTAAAAGAAATTAAAATATGAATAAGTTTATTTGGAAAAGTATTATATAATAAAGTCTGACTGTAAAGGCGATGGTTGTGAGATCAAATCCCACAAGAACATATTTAAAATGAGGTATCTTCATATTTTAACTCTAATATTCTCAAGTCTTGTTATTCTGAAAGTGAACTGTGAATCCTCAAAAGGAGCGCTTATTCCCTTAAAGACTGACATTGACTGGTCTCTACTTAAGACTGGCATTGCAATTATAGCTTCCATGATGTCACAAGGGACTGTGAGAGTTAGTGATCACTCACTTGCCTGTCGTACAAAAAAAAGTGTCTTAACACTAGGTTGTTACCGTTTACTCTAATATATGGGGAAAAGTGTGAAACGCATTTACCCACTTGTACCAAATTTATTTCATAATCATTTTCACTTGTGAATTAAAAAATTTGACCACACGGAAGTCTAAACGAATTTCAAACGGCCTGCACACTTTTCAAGTCAAATGGTATTTGCTTTTATCTATTGTATAGATAGCTGATGGAGATGTGATGTGAATAGATTCTTAAGAAACGCAAAATACAAGAGTCAGATTATTAGTTAATCATCTATTGAAGCGTGTAATCAGATGTATTGAAATATTAACATTCACGATGTAGATATATTTATAAAATAATATATACATTTGTAAAATACAGCTATTTTTTAAAATATGAAAGCGCTTTTAACCAATCGATCGTCTTCAAAACCCTTAGTCCATGTCAAATAAGTCGAGCGGCTGAAATTGTAATTAACAAAAGGCAACTCTCGATTAAATAATTGAAAAAAAATCCTGCATAATTTATTATAAAATGTTTTGTAATCAAGAAATACTTGATTGTTTTCACTTTTCAAACAAAAAGTTTCATTGTAATAAACACTTTGTCAACATCAAAAAAAAAAACAAAATTTACGCATTCTAACACGCCATTGTGCCGTATTAAGTAATGCAAACTTTAAAACACAATATGAAATATTTTCCGAAGAAAAAGTTTAGAACTTTTTTTTTTTTAATTTCAACTTCTCCGTTCCATTAAAACATTTTTCTTTCTTTGTCTCTTGCTTAACTGTTGCTTCATTATTGCGTAAATTTGTTTGCAATTTTACTTGCAAAACTTTTTTTATCTGTATTTTGAATGACTTCTTCGTGAATTGAAAAATTTAGGAATGTCTATGAAATATATAAATATATATATAAATATATATAAATATATAAACATATAAAAAAATAAATATATAAATATATATAAATGTTTGAAATGATTTTAAAAAAATTTGTGAAATAGCTGCAACCAAGTGGCCTTCGCCCTCTTTTCAATTACTTATTCTTTCAACTGATTTCCTTTAAAGAAAAGGTATCAGTATTTTTATTTACAATATAATATATTTAAGATAAAATATTTTAAGAATGACACAATCACTGTGGCTTCGATCCCCACTCGTGGGTGTGATTACATTTAAAAAATTTTTCACGGCGTTGAGTTCCACCACTCAACACGCAATGTCTCGAATTCGGTGGAAAAAAAGTACACTAGGTTCTTTTTGAATACCCTAAAGAAATAAAAGAAGAAAAAAACATAAATAATAATAATCAATATTAAATTCATTTAAGATTGTAGAAACAGTGTACATATGTAGGTTTGTCATGTTAAATTAATTTATTCTTTAGTAATTAGTAGGAATTTGATTTATTTTTGTATAGCACAATGTTACAAATATTTTATTTTTTAATATACTGTATATCTTGCTTAAAAAGTAAATAAATAAATAAAATCAGTAGAAATGGTAACAGCCTGCTATACAAAACTGGTCGTGGCGCTGTGTGACAGTGTCTGACTGTAAACATGACCGGTTGTGAGTTCGATCCCCACTCGGGGGAGTGATTATATTTAAATTATTTTCACTTCCTCGCTCTAGTGAAGACAAAGTGCGGCGTTGAGTTCCACCACTCAACACGCAATATCTCAACTTCGAAAAAATGTAATACACAAATTGTAATAATAGTACATTTAGTTACATTTATTTGATAAGGCACAACTATGTAAGTAAATCAACGCATGGATTCCCCATTTTTACAGTAAAAGCCACCACTTGCTTTCCTCCTCGACGCCTTAAACGCTAATCGCTGTGAAGATCAATTGCCTTTCCAAGTCTTTTGTTCCAAGTCGACGGTGCAGGCGCACTTAGCGAACTCTCAAAGAACCCTACGCACAATCTTACAATTAGAACAGTTCACGCACACAAAAATATCATTTACCGCATTCAACAGAAGATACAAAGTCGCGTGAACAATCTTTGTCGGCTTAGATAAGCTCACAGATTGAGAAGTGCCTGCCTTAATTAGAAGTTCGTCTGTCAAGTCTGGATAATACTCGCTTTACCAATTACTTTATGGTAACCTTGTACAATTTTAACGAGATTCTGCCTTTTTGGCATTTCTGTGGTGTCAAAGCGTGGTGACGGTGAAACAATTTGGTTGCAGCCATTCAACTCTGTATGTTTATATATAAGTGTTTATTTTTCCGCAAAAGCAATTAATGTCTGGCTGATGAAAGACACTTGCTGTTTACAAGTATCGGTGTTTTAATGGTTTTAGCTTTTTTCTGCTAATTAAGCTCGGCTCTGATGATTCAAAGCTTTATTTTGTTTATTTCAATTTGAGTTAAACACTTGTGTCTTAATTATACAAATTTATAATATCTAAATGAAATCTAACATATGTTGAATAAAAGTAAAGTACCAATAATATTTCTTTGGACTCTGTACTTGATATCTTTAAAACACAATAAAAATTTCGCCCAAAATTTAATGCAATAAAATAAAAAAAAAATAAACAGCTTCGAGCTTTAAGCTCTTTATTACACCCAAACAAAAACTAAGTATAAAATGTTTACAATATTAAATTTAAACTAAATTTCAATACAAAAAACAACCAAATAAATAGCCATTAGGCATTTTTAAATTATTAAAAACGTGACCACGTCAAATAATATGAAAGGGAAACTGCGCTCCACCGATCAAAACGATGCATGGCTAATTAATAGTATAATAAATTAGTACTAACCAAAAGTCGGGTTCACTTGTGTAAAAAAAATTATGAGTGAAAAGGTAATTAACGCGACCTCGCTGTTTATGTCAATATTTTTAGTTTAAGACACCCCCTTTAAGTGTGCGGATGCAAGAATACAGATGGTGTGCACAGTATGAAAATTTTTATAGACATACTGAGGCCGGTAGTGGTGCAGTGGGAGAGTGTCTGTTTGTAAACGTGATGGGTTGTGGGTTCGATCCCCACTTGGGGCTCGCTCTGGTAAAGACAAAGTTCGGCGTTGAGTTCCACCACTCAACACGCAATGTTTCGATTTCGGTGGAAAGCGAAGTACGATGTGTCTTGACACTAGGTACTTTCTACACTGCTATGCGGGATAATATGCGTGAAGCTATAGTAGATATAATTTAATCAATACTTTTTTTTTCAAACTGTAAACACTGTTAATAATTTTACCGTTTTGATTAAAGCTTTAAGTTTTTTCCTAAATATGTAGTAGATATATGCCTTTTTCCGTAAAGCAGAGAATCAAGTGGCAAAACACTCCGTTCTCTATTTTTCGGTCGATTTTGGTTTTAATTTTTATTTTAATTATGAAAAATAAATTATCATAATTTTATAGATTTCGTGTGGCAACTCAACAACTAAGTAGTTTTCTGATAACGACTTGATAGTTTCCATAGAAATTAACACTTACATAACGTATCACTAAATTTTATACATCTACCCTCAAAAATATTTAAAAAAAGAACCAAAAATCAAAACATACCACATCAACAGTCGCCCACATCCACAACTAACAACTACTCGACATCATAATTGCATAAGGCGTAAGAGCAAGCGTCGGCAGAAACGCTAACTAATTGCTATTGAAAAAAGGTGAAATACCGGCTGAAAACATTTCCCGGCCACCTTTGATGTTTTTTTCTAAAAACCCCCCGGCCTTTGCGTGGGCTTGATAAGCCACACTACATAAAAAAGTCGTTAATAAGGCACTTTTACTTTACTAGGTGTGACGTTGTATAAAGATGAGTGACGTTTTGTGCATCGCGTCGAGAATGTTTTCTTTTAACGCGTTTAGCTGATTATTGGGGTGAGTGCATATATCGTGTTTATGCTGTTTAAATTGTACATAAGGAAGCTAAATAAAGTATTTTTTTTTATTTATAAGTACAGGTTGGGGGTGGTTGTTTATTTACTTATTATCGTACATAAATGATTTATATATAAAGCAATTTATCTATATAGGTATATACAATACTCGTCTGTTTGTCATCGATATGAACTCATAGACAAAGATCATTGTAACATAGATAGTTAAAATTTGCCATATAGATAAAATATCTCTTATTTTATCTATATGGCAAATTTTCGGGAGAAAATAATATGGCTAGGACCTAGGAATATTTACTAGCGAGATTTTACACCTAAAAATCCTATCTAAAGATGTAGATATTCTTTTAAAATTTTCAAATGCAGTTTATTTTACCTGTTCAGACATAAGCCGACGCGGTATTGTAGTATATAGGTAGGACGTAGTATCTAGGTAGGACGCGGTATAGACACTTTCGCAGTAATTGTAGAAGACTACAAAAAGGATATATTCCAATTTAGCTAATTTAATCTAAACAATATTATATAATTCCTCGAAACTAAGCTAATACTATATTTATATACTTAATTCCATTACAAATTTATAAAAACATATTGAAAAAACTGACAAGTATTTATCAATTTTATGCGATTTCCTACAAAACGAAGTGATTCAGTTAGAAACAACATTGAATCAAGACTTTCCGTTATCAATTTTCCACAGACAGACAAACAATACATTAGCAATACTCTATACAAGCAGATGCCAATAATGACAATTATGAACTAAACCAGTACAAGCAATCTCTAACAATTTCTTTATTACATAACACGTAACACTATACTATTCTGCTTATCTGATAAACATATATATATATATATATATAGAAAAAAACCAGTCAATTAATGTGTACGTAACGACAACGACCAGATAAAAAATGTAACAATAGTTCTAACACCTAGCGTTTGTAAGACGGATGCCGGTCACACCCCCGCATTGTTAATAGCGCCCACGATTCTAATTATGTATACCTGCTTAAGCTACCAACAGCGTTGATGACATTTACAGCAACGACACGACCACGACACGATTACGTCTAGACGATTTAACCTTTATATAATAATCAATATTAATAGCTAAAGTGATTATGGAAATTATATTATGAAAATTATAATTGGGAGCATGTTTTTAAATTAATGTTTTGAAAAAATAAACGTATCGTCTCCGTGTCGTGTACACACAACAATATCCAATACTTGTTCCACACAATGACACATTGTTTTGTGCCGAGAACTTCTGTTGAATAATTATAATAGTTTTGTTCCCTTTGTACTGCTAGCTGTATAATTATTCTAAAACATCCGATGACCACATTCGACGCTGTTCTGGGCTCACGACTCTGTAACGTATGTAAACTGATCGCCTTTACGTCGTATTCGCACAACTCAATCAATGGTTGTATAGGAACATATCTTTAATGTGTAGCTTCACGCTTTTATCCCGTATAGCAGGATAGAGAGAAAGTATCTAGTGTCAAGATATTCCGTACTTCACTTTAGTTTAGTTCGATCTTAATAGAATGGTTATTATTCGTTTTTTATTACTTTTTCACTAAACCTTTGTTTTATTTCAAATATTATTTTAGTTTAGTAATTTTAAGTATTATATTTGTATAGGAACATACTTCTAAAGTGTAGCTTCACGCTTTTATCCCGCATAGCAGGATAGACAGAGAGTATCTAGTGTCAAGACATTCCGTACTTCGCTTTCAAGCGAATTCGAGACATTGCGTGTTGGGTGGTAGAACTCAACACCACACTTTGTCTTTTTTACCAGAGCGGGGAAGTGAAAATAATTTAAATGCAATCACTCCCCCGAGTAGGGATCGAACCCACAACCGATCGCGTTTACGGCCACGGCCGGCTGCGTCTATTGTGTTAATATGAAAAATATTCATTTTTTGCTTCAACTATGTGCAATCTGTTAGCATGATAATATTTTCATGAAAAGTGGTTCAAAATCTAAACCACATTCTTGTCTTTATTCATATATAGATAATAAAAATAATCAATAAATAAATAAAAACATTATAGTAAAAGTATAAAATAAAAAAAGATGTAAAGTAGTTTTCTTTTTCAAAAACTTTCAAATGTAATACACCTTAATTTATTATTCACTAAATACTCTAATAAATGTTTTTGTTTTTAATATAGAGTTCTCTAGTTCATGTAAAATATCTACCGAAAAAAAATAAGCAAATAATAATTTCTCAGGAAAATCTTCAGGAAGAAAAACGTTAAAATCATTTCACAACTCCCACCGATCCCACATTAGGTTTTCCATAATTAACGTTAATTATCAACATATAGCTTTGTATAGAGAGAAGTAAATTAGATTTGTCTTCACCAAGAATAACACAATCTCGGTCAATTTAAAAAAAAATGGATATTTAATAAAATTTATAATAATATTTTTATACAGTTGAACTCGCAATAGGTTATTACTTTTGAGACTAACAAATAAAAATAAAATATATTTGTAAATAACTGTCAAATCCATAGCAAATTGTCAACAGGACAAAACACTACATCCGCCTCATTCACCATCACCAAAACACTGCAAACAATTACACAGAATGTATGAAACAATTAACATGAAAATATCTATACAATATCATAGACTAAATCGGACAAGTAAATGTGTAAAAACTAAAAGAAATTAAACATTAGAGAGCGCCGCCACCTTTGTTTCCTCGTTGGCGCGCCACCGACACCGCCCGAATTAATTACACCTAATTGAATTTCGAATTGAAACGATGACATTTAAATTTTGGCGGTACCAAATCACTCGGTAGTGATGTGCCACAATAAAATCGATTTCCACAATCGGGACCGCCCGCGGCTGTGCATAATACGTTCTAAAATCGGCCGACAACATCGAATAGATCTATGTGTAATGAGAATTATCTATATTGCTCCCGTTGGTCTGTAGGTAGTTATTATAGAACCGTTAACAACATTCTTTAGCTTCTATTCTTTTGGGTGATATTGTTGTTAGCCCTTTTTGTTCGTTTCGTAATCATTTAGTTGATTAGTTGGTTTACTTGCAGAAATTATTTTATTTATTTAATATATTTAATAATATATTTTATTTATTTGATAAATCATTTAATATATTATATTTATTTATTATTTATTTATTATCTTTATATATATGTAAGTCCAAGAACAATTATAATCAGTTATTTGTGTATATCTCATACAATTGATATACAATTTTAATTTATCAATACATTAATAAAATTTTAACTGTTACAGAACAACTTAGCAATATTTCCTTCTACATTTTCAATTAAATTTTTTTTCTTTATATGCGTCTGCAATATTTCAAAGAATTACAAAGAATCCAGTGCAAAGCTTGTCTACTTATTAATAAAAAAACATCAAATTTAAATTTAAAAACAATAATGGACAGAATTTTAAAATTTGAACTTAAATTTAAAATAATTAATGTAATATCACATAGATAATGTATAACAAAGGTATAAAAAGTTTACAGTTGGCTGGCTCCTTCCCCAGTCTGTGTTACTCCAGTAGTCAGCCACGTGGGGACTCCCCGCAGCGTCTCTGATTGCCGACGAGTGCCGCTTCACGCTGGACATCACTAGTAAAAGGTAATTTAACTATATTATAATTGTTCACTGTTTAATATATTGTTAGATATTTTGTTAATGCAGATAATAAATTTGTTTTGTTTTTTTTTAATATCCGTAAAAAATGCAGCAAGTTATTGCTCGGCGTTAAGTTCTGCAGTAAAATATAGAAAACGTTTTATTTCTAAATTATATGCTTGAATGAGCGTAAGTTACAATGAATATATTATAAAGAAATAGAGAATAAATAACAATGAAATAAAAAATCTGTAAAAACGATGAGACATTTTTTTGTTTAATTTTTTATTTTTTGTTTTAGGCTTTATCTCTCATAGCAGGACAGTCAGAGAAAATCTAGTGTCAAGACACTCCGTTAAATGTTTTCCGCCCAAAATCAACATTGCGTGTTCAGTGGCGGAACTCAACGCCGTGCTTTTAACGTACGTTTACATATTATACGTAATTTTAAAACAAGCATAGTCGCAAGCCAATGGTACTCTTATATGTATTACAAAATCTCTAAACACTTTCTTACAAACCAATGGAACGAACACACAAATTGTGCTATAATTCGCGTGAAATTAGCCATCTGGTTTTGCCACTTATTAATTATTCGAAATAACACATCAGAATAAACATGCAAGTCATTGGACTATTCCTAATAGTCCGGCGAGGTACGTGTTAAGGAAATTATGACCGTTTTTTCTATTAAGTATAGTATAGTATAGTATAGTATAGTATAGTATAGTATAGCATATAGTATTGTATATTTCTGTTAAATATAGTGTAGAATAATAAAATAACTAGAATGTAGGTAATATTCGAAGTTATAAAGGCGAAGTGGGATAATATCTGACTTGTAACGCTATTGACTTTTATCCAAAACACTCCATTGAGTGCTAGCGAATTTCCTAGTTTTACTATGAAATATAATCATTCCCTTCACTGGGAATCGAACCTATAACTAGTTGTGTTAACAGTTGCGCTGTACCACTGCGCCACGATGGTGTTAATGCGATCGATTGTAGATGCAATATCCAATTGGTAGAATGGTTCAAACAAATTATTTTCAAATCTGCTGAGATATATTTTTGTGAAAGGTAAAAAACGTTTTTTCTTACTACTTTGCTACGCGAGTAAAATGTGACGAATTGAAGGTGTAAGAGAAAGTTCCCTTATCTTAATATTTTTATTAGGGTGAGTACACTATTATCTAGATGTAGATATGCTTCACGCTTTATCCCGCATAACATGGTAGCCACAGACAATCTAGTGTCAAGACACTCCTTTGACTGGATTCCGTCTAAAATCGAGACCGTGCGTGCGTGTTGAGTGGCAAACTCAGGGATTCAATATTTTTTAATAAATTTCATGCTAAAGAAATTTACCTATTTTCATAATTAATTTGTTGCTTATAATAAGGAAAACTAACAAAAACCTAATAAAAATTAAGTCATTATTCTAATCGTCTATCACTTCGAAAAATATGCAAACGTTGATAAACTCTTTTTTTTACTATATTTGAAAATTTTATCATTATAGATTTATATTTGTTTCAGTATGGATAGACATACCGTGACATTAAATACCGTCACTTAACACGCAATGTCTAAAATTCATACATAAAGCAGCGTTCACACCTTTTAAACTAGGTTCATTCTGACAACCCTTTAAGTTAAAAGCTCTTTAATAAAGCTTTAAGGTAAAAAAAACTAATAAATATTAACATTGTAGATGCAAATATTGCATATTATTTCAAAAAACTTCAACCTTTCTCTAATAAGTTCGTAACTAAAAGCTTCTAATCGACTCATCGTATAGGACTCAAAAGATGTCCAAATGCTCGCTGTTTTGATTTCAAGCAGAAGGGAAACAGTTATTAAATATTTACTTTTATATTAATTAATTCATTTTTTTTAGCTTTACGCTTTTATCCCGCATAGCAGGGTACACAGAAAGTACCTAGTGTCAAGACACTCCGTGCTCCGCTTGTCGCTTACTTTGCAATCTTACCGGGAGAGAAAATGGAAATAATTTAAATATAGTTATTCCTTCGAGTCGAAATCGAACTCACAACCAATCGATTGATAAAACTTGGAGTCGGATAAACAATATGTTTTTTTTAGCTTCACGCTTTTTATCCCACATAGCAGGGTACACAATAAGTACCTAGTGTCAAGACACTCCGTACTTCGCTTTCAAATGAATTCGAGACATTGCGTTGTGTTGAGTGTCCACCAGTCAATGCCGCACTTTGTCTTACGAGAGCGTGTGAAAGTAATTTAAATATAATCACTCTCCCATATGGGAGTCGAACCCACAAGCGATCGCGTTTATAGTCAGACGCTGTCCTGGCGCACATAAGTACTATTTTTTGAATTGAAATTTTTTATTTTTTGTACTGTTAAGCTGTATACAAATCCATATCACGGGAAGTAATTAAATTAAGGCGATTTTAATATATTATGTTAAACAATAATATTCATTTATCATTTGCATTAAAACCTTCCATATCTCCATGGGTTTTCCATTGGTTAAATATATATATATATATATATATATATATATATATATATATATATATATATATATATTTGCTCAAGTAAAGCTTTACGTTTCATACATAATGAAATAGTGCATAAAGCCGTCCAACAGATAGTCCATCACATTGAAACATCGAAACCTAATTTCCTGTCTCAGATACAGCGTCCATGCCTCTAAGCCTAAAGACAAATACATTGAACCTAACCAACCTAACCAGAACTACCACCCTCCTCCCAATAACACTTCAAACCGCAAGCGTTGAGGAAATTAGATAGATTGTGCGGATCACTTTACACTGGTCGCCAGTAGTATTGAAATAGTAAAGGAGGGTTGAAAACTATGGTCGGTGTAAATTCGTTTCTAAGGGAATATGTGATGACGTATGTCGTAGTTGTGACGTATCAAAGTACTGGATACCGTCTATTTGGTGTTAAATGCAAAGTCTATTGGTTTAAGTTAATTATAATTGTAACACTAACTCGGCGCAGTGGAACAAAATTTCAATTTAAATGCGATTGGTCGTGGGTTTGATATATTTAATTTTTACCTCATTTTTCGGTTCTGATAGAAAAAAAACGCAACGTGGATACTCCCACTTAACACGCAATACCTTGATTTCGGATGGAAGATAAACGTAAACTGACTTCTCATTTTAATTCCAAACATCGTCTAGATGTATAATAAATAGACAAAGTAAGCCTGATGGTAAGTCAGTCTAGTATTCACTTTTCGTTTTTTTTGCCATTATGTATCAGCACCGCAACTTAACACCGTGTTTTACCAAACAAGTACTAGATATCAAATCATTACCAGATATTCCGTACGAATTTTCTTTCTAAACCAAGGCAAGGACTCAAAAACTCGTTAAAACCACTCACGTGTCCAACCAAGCCACATTAGATACTTAAATGAGAAAAAAAAACAAATGAAAGTACGCAAAACAGTGCAATTCTTAATTTGTACCAAGCCTTAGAAAAACTTCATAGTGAGTACTTTAGATCTGAAGTTGTTCGTAGAAACCTCAGTTAGAGAGGCACAAAGTTTAAGATTTTTTACCATTAATACTTTTCCTGTTAATTTCGGTTTTTATTCAAGAGCTTTTTTTCGACGTTTTTTTTCGGTTTTAAGTTTTATTCGGCATCCACCTGCCATTACAAAGTTTATGCCTTCGCTCGTTCAAACCGTTAACGTAACTTCTATGTTTCAATGTAAATTGTAAAGTCTGCGTACATTTCAAAACGTTTGTTCAAAAATAAGAACAAAGAAATAGTTTGATTGAATTGTTTATATATACTTCTATTATATTTGATAATATTTTAGTTGTTTCTTTTCAGATCTGAAATCGAGACATTACATATATAGAGTCGGAACTCAACGCCGCGCGTTGTATTACTGGAAAACTGTAATTAAAATAATATATTAAATACATTTCTCCAAGTGGAGGTGTCTACAGCCAGATGTTTTACTGCGGTACAGTTTCTGATTGATATTTTGATTAGATTTATAATATTTATTTTCCCTTGTCGATATTGTGAGATAAAATTGGTATGCATTGAGCATTTATGCATCTTAAAAATAAACTGAAAAATATAATAGATCCTGGGTTCGAATGATCCTTATTGTCTATTTAAGTTTTCCATATCCATTGAAACAGTTTAAATTTTGCTTTGGACTTGCTGTGTCCGTGACTTTGTCTGCGTGGAATTTAACATCTCTGGATTTTTATTTCATAATTCTAAAATAAAAGTGGCTTAAATTACTTCTTAACACCGTAGCTATCTGACAGGTACAGTTCTATCAAAATCAGTTCAGCTGTCTTAGAGTTCACCGGAACAAACAGACAGATAGACAGACAAACAATTGTCAAAAACGTAATTCTTAGAAAATGCTATTTAGTACAACCGGTTTTTTTTAATATTACTAACAGACACTTCAATTACAGTTTTACGTATTTATATAGATTACTTAAGAGTTAATAATCTTACTTAAAGCATTATTACATAACAGATTATTCAAAACAATAAAAACATAGTCCAATCACAATGAAATTTTGTAACGGTTTTATATTTACACGATACGTAATCAGAAAAAAAAACAAAAACGCAAAGAACAAGGTATAGTTAGCAAAAAAAAAATATTTCTTACATTTTTTTTTGGGGAATGCAAAATACTATTCAGATGGTGACTTCAAAATAAAATTGCCCCGTTCAAATAAAGATGGTATCACCTATAGTTATTCCACCATTGTTTCCCCATCAAGATGTGCCAGTGTACACAAAGGTTATAGAAGAAAGGTGAACTCTGTTCTATTTTGCAACAATAAGAATGCGCTGTCAATCAAAATTGTGACACATAAGAATAATACTGTAAGAATCTAGCGTCTTTAACTTTTTAGGAGAAATAACGGCCAGGGCTCTATTGGGATTTATTTTAGGGTGAGCAGAGAACATAGTGACTCTCCTATATTCCTTTATGAGTAGTATCAACAGCGCTTTACTGAAGGAGATAATTACTTGTGTTTAAGATTAGAAATACTGAAAGGTATCCATATTAAGTGGTTTATTAGATAATTTTAAATTAATACGAATGCTGTTTTAAAAAAGCTCTTGTGATTATTATTTTATCTTATCAGTCAAGGAATTAAACTTTTTATATTCTGCTACACTTAAAACTTTTGTGTCTAAGAAAATTATTTTGTGAATGTAATAATAATATTGTAAAAAGCTGTCAACTTTAACTTTTTGGGTAAGATAACGGTCAGAGTTCTATTGAGATTTATTTTACCCAATTCTAGTAATTTTCAGGATATACAGATAGCTCAGTGACTTATCACTCGCCTATCATTTTGCTCTTTGGGTAGTACAAACAATGCCGTAACTAGAAAATTTCTTACAATTGCATTTAGAAATACTAGCAAGCATATATATTAGGTAATTTTAAAAGTAATATGAAAGCCGTTTTGAAATAACACTTTTGATTATTATATAATCCACAGTTAAAAATAATACTTTACAAATTCCGCAACTCATCTTTGAAACTTTAAAACCGGTGCCCAATATAATAATTTTACGAACCAAATTACTAGACGTAAGCACATTGTAACACAGCTAATCCTTTACACACAAGTAAGTTAAACAACAACGAACAACCAGACAATGTTGGGCCAAATATTATTCATATGCTACCTCATCAACAGCTCATCTAGTTCGGACTTGAAGAATTACGCAATATCACTCTCTTACAACAATACTTCGTTAACTTAGCTCTTTGCATAAAATTATCTCACGAGTCCTATGATATGGAGAATCACAAATAAAAAACAACCTTTTTCATATTAGAAATAAAGTTGAAAATTTAAAAGCATTATTAAAAATAGTATCTTCATCTATGTTTACATATACCACGTATAAATCTTTGAGTAGTCACAAAGAGAACAAACGGCTCTCACCTCGCTGTAGTAATATGTTAATTTATATTTAATATAATAAATTCGTGTGTGAATAGAAATGTCCGGGGACAAACATATTGTAATGTACAATGGCAGCAACCTTCAATTGCGTTAATCCATTTTATGGCGTGTCACGAGCACATTTTTTTGAACGAAAGTATGGTTAGCATATAAATTATATTGCCGAAATAATAAAAAATATAAACCACCAAGAAACCTAATTAATATAATATAATAATTTCAAGTTTTTTTTGCCGTGTTTCTTAGACTAACTTAACTTAACAGAAGTTAAGTTTTAGTATAAAAGAATAAGAAACCAAAAAATATATATTTAAAACAAACCATATAAATATATATATAGAAAATGTCTTAGTAAATTATATATAATATATATAAATAAATTTAATTATATACACATAATATATTTAACATGCTGTCCGTACGTACGGCCTAAGTTTTCTTACATTCTGGTCCCCTAAATCATTTTTAATTGTCATAGAAATAGTAGCATCGATGTAAATTAGGTCCTAGGGTAGATTAGCACTCTGAATCGCTGTAATTAGAAGATTTATATGCAAAGCCTCGTTTGTGGTGCACTTTATGTTATCAGAATAACGTCTAATGCTAGTTTGAGTGGGCTTTTGTTAGCCAAATTTGTGGGTCACTCCCATTGCTACAGATTTATGACGCGTAATGATTTAATAAATATGTGATAAAGGATTATATTTATGGGTTTTGCTCATTCCCAGGAAAAGAAACCGTTGGTCAGCATCTGCTTGGGTTTGCTTAGTGTACTAAGATCATGTTACTATATTCAAAAAGTGTGAAGTGAAAGCTAAGGAAAGTAGATTAGGTTAGTGTTTATATAGATGTTAAAACATAAAAATAAGAAACCAAAAAATATATATTTAAAACAAACCATATAAATATATATATAGAAAATGTCTTAGTAAATTATATATAATATATATAAATAAATTTAATTATATACACGAAGGTTTAAGATGTTAAAACATAAAAATATAACGCGTTAAATGTACTGTTAAATGTTGAAGTCGGTTGTGACGTAGTGGGACAGTGAAACTGTAAACACGACCGGTTGTGGATTTGATTCCCACTCGGGGGAGTGATTATATTTCCACTTCCTCGCTCTGGAAAGACGTAGTGCGGCGTTGAGTTCCACCACTAAACACGCAATGTCCCAAATTCTGTGGAAAGCGAAGTACGGAGTGTACGGAGCTGTGCGGGACAAAAAGCGTGAAGCTAAAAAAATGTATGGAGATATAAGATAAAAGAGCATGAGATGTTAAGTTTGTTAAAAAAAGTGATCATTTCTAACACTTGTTTATTAAATTGCGTAAACAAATTGACTCAGGTGCGACAAAGCGCGGCGTTAGGATCCGTCACTCAACACGCAATATCTGGAATTGGGCGTAAAACGGAGTACCAAATACTTGACACTAGGTACTTCCTGCCTACCCTGCTACACAGAACTTCTATCACGTCAACACAAATAAAATATTTTTTAAATTTTACCCAGAAAATTACACAAATATGAGATCATTTAAATACGATTAAGTAACATAATCATGCATACAATTTTTTAAAATCATTTGATTTTCCATCAATTACTTAAAAAAAACAACACCTTTAACTGAACTTGCGACCTCCGTCCCCATTACGTATACCATAAAACCATACAATACTAAACACAAACACGTATTAAAAATAATAATAAACGCACAATACATCTATTTCTATACACACTATAGCAAATCGGACAATTAATTCGCCAATAAAATTAAACAACCACTTGTGAGGGCGTCGGTTATCCCGTTCAGAGGGGATTAGGGATTTATTACTTGCACTGTACAGTGTAATTGTATAGTACATATTGGGCTTTACGTTTAAACAATTTTGCATAAGCTCCTTTCGAACGTTTTTAAGCTTTATTCTTTGTTTGTTATTGTTTTATTAAACAATTTGAGCTTTTTACGAAGCTCGATTTTTTTGTGTTATTTATGGACTGTCATGATCTATCTATGAGTAGGTGCTGAGTGTGAGTTCGATTTCTCCTAAGAATTTTTTATAACTTCACTCTTTTATCCCGCATAGCAGGGTAGACAGAAAGTACCTGGTGTCAACACACTCCGTAAAGAGCGAGGAAGTGAAAATAATTTAAATGTAATCACTTCCCCGAGTGGGGATCGAACCCACAACCGATCGCGTTTACAGTCAGCTGTTACACTACGACACTACCTAAGTTAATGTTTAATACATAAAGATATTTTTGCTTCTTCAGTTAGGCCTTTTTGCGTATAGTACTGTATTGACATCAGTTGTCTATCGCGTAACTGTAGTGTTTGGCGCTCCGTTATCTCTGACCATCTTGTCAGGGATACATCGTGAAGGTAAAAACAATATATAAAAAAATACCATCATCAGCCCCTTTACTTCTCTTTCTTTCCAATCCTATAAATTCTATATATTTTAAACATATAAGCACTATATTTCTAATATGTAAATGAGATATAAATGATAATAAGGAAAAAAACAAAATAACCCAATCTGTAGTCATTTAATATTAAAAAAAAAACAATCAAATTTATCTCAAATTAGTACTTACTGAAACACAGTGATCTTAGCTTTTAAAATTTTACGTACACCAAGCAACGCCACGGCCAAAAACCAGTGCGTGGACATTGTAAATAAACAAATTGAATAACTCAATACTGTAACACAACACTTATCCTAATCGACCCTTAAACAAGCGAAAGCAACGTAAAAATCTGAAGAGCTATCGAGATGGGATTTAATTTTCACCCTCCATAGATTACTGGTCCCGGCGGACCACCCTTCTGTGCCAGTGCTAATATAACATGAATAATTGAAAACGCAAAAATCTATCAAATTATTTTGTTTTGTTTTGTTTAACTTTAATAATTTGATTTGATTTATTTATAGAGGGCCTTGTCGGGGTGGGGGATGGTTTCTGAGTGTAAACGCGGTGGATATGAGTTCAATTCTTCGTTCTAATGAAGTGTTCTATATAAACTATCTCCGCCATAGTTAGATAAAGACCGGCGTTGGGTTCCGCTACTTAACCACAGTGTTGGAGTTAGTCAAAATGTCTTAGCATTAGGTAGGATGCCTTTACTGTTGCTGTTATATGCGAACAAAATCGTGAATCTTTACCAGTAAGTCTATTAGTACAAATAAGGGATATTATTTATTTTTTAAATATCCTTAAAATAAATATACTTGAAAATAAATGTAATTGTATATTTATTTTTTAAATGAAAAAAAATTCTTATGCATAATAAATAAAATATTAATTTTCCATATTCTTTTGTAGTAATTTGTTGCTAATATATAAAAAAAATATAATAAATTATAGAATATTATTAAGCCCAGAAGATCATAATTATAAAAAAATTATAACATAATACGTGAAAATATAAATTGTCATATCGATGGTATCGATCGTGGCGCGGTGGAACAACGTCTAATTGTAAAAGCGATCGGTTTTGGGTTCGATCCCCATTTGATTACTTTGAAGGAGTGATTATTTTGAAATTATATTCACTTCTCCACTTGAGTTCCACCGCTCAACACGCCATGTCTCGAATACGGTGGAAAGGGAATTACAGATTGTCTTAACACTAGGTACTTTCTGTATACCCTGCTATGAAGGATACAAGCGTGAATCTAAAAAAAATACACTATAGAAAAAAACACAATAACCAATAAAAAAAAGTCTAATTCACCATCAGAAAATTTAAAAAATGGCCCAAATTATCACGCATTCCATTCACTCGTATACTCATACAATAGGTACAATATATCGTTCCTATCTATTCTATCCGTCACCACACTGCTAATATAAAATGACACAATGTTTAAACCATGGGAGGGTCTAAAACCATTATGTATGGCAACTTAAGCTATATCAATACAAACAATATGCTTCGGGCTTCGTTAGCCCCGCGAGTGTCTATGGGGTGCCATGGGGTTTTCTGATTTGTAACGTATGTTGAAAGTTATGGCCATCAGAGTGCAGTCGAACGATTTGATTTGATATTTGTGGGTTTGAATTCTCTGAGGAATATTTTAGACATTGTGTGGTTTGGGTTCTAACTAAACTCTTTCCTAACCTAACTAGTTAGATACTGGATATAAAAAAAGCTTAAGGCTTTTAAATAAATATATACGAGTAGACCATCGTCATAATTGTGAATTAAAAATATATTTGAAAGAAATTATATTTTCAAAAGTGACAAGTTGCGGCGTTGTGTACCGTCATTGAACATTATAAATAAATAATTACATTAAAATACAGCAGCTTCACGCTTTATCTCGCATCTCAGACAAGTCAGAGACAGCCGTGTTCAGGCACTCCGTTAGCTGCTTTCCGGCCGAAATCCAGACATGTTGAGTGGGAAGACAACGCCGTGGTTTGTCTGATCTGAGCGAGGATATGAAAATACAGTACGGCGCTGTCCCACTGGGCCACGGCCAGCCGTTATTTTTCTACGTTTCTACGTTTTCATTTTCTACGTTTATTATATAATTATTTTTATTATTTGTTGGCTAAATTACAATTAATTGCAATTAATGAACAATATGTTTGAAGAAGCGAAAATTGGAAATTAAATTTAATAAGATTATAAACAAATTTCCAACAAAAACACATGATAACAAAACCATGAAACACTTTATTCTTTCCTTCTACTACGTCATCAATTCTGTATCAACCAATAAAAATAAAGGTCATTAGTTCAAACCATTAAGAAAAGTAGAACATCAGGAACAAGCTAAATAGACGAAATTAGACAAAATATTGTTTCTATACAAATTAGCATTTACGAGTAATGTACATACATACATACATACATATATTCAGTCGTTTAAAAATAATTGTCGACATGTTAAAAAAATGACCAAGTACCGTTTTGTTTCAGTTAATACAATGAAATGAAAAATGGTAGTCACGATGTTCTGCCTTTGTCCTATTCCACTTATTAGGGCAACTACCGTAGCAGAAGTTGACTTATGTTGTTTTTACTTGTTACATTACTACTGACAGAAGCTTGAACGTTTAGCGTACACTGTTGTACGAAAAATTAAGACATTATGGACCGTAAGATGGGTTGATAGATTTGCTACTAGTATTATACTTGGTATATACTCCTGATTAATGCTTAAAAGAGTCCAAACATATTATTTAATGTATGATCTATATTATAGATACTTATATAGATAGGTAAGATGAGATCATAGTAGTGCAGTTAACGCGATTGGTTGTGAGTTCGATTCCCACTCAGTGGAATTATTATAAAACACGAATGACTAGAACAGTTATATTTTATTTGCAAAGTTCTTATTATTTTATTTATTTAAAGAATTATTTTTTTTTAATTTTAAACATATATTACATAAATTTGATATTAACGTATGACCTAAACAGGTAGACGCGACCAAATTGAAAGAGGCGCGCGTTCGAATCTCGTTTCGTTAAAACTTTTAGATATTTTTTACATAAATCTTTCACCACAACTTAAAGGCAAATATTTATACTAATTCGACAACAAAATCATTTGTAACTACCAAAAATGAATTTCACATTATTATAAATATATATACATATAAATATGCCAATAATTACGTATTCGAACAACGTGTCGATACAATTTAAATGACAATAATACCGAGCGTGTACCAAACGCCATTGTTATACAAGCGCTGGTCAGCCTTTGGAATCTTCGTTCATTGTAGATCGACTTACATTAGAGACGCCACTCTTTACTGACTTTGAAAATTAATGAGCAACTTTGTTCCATCTAGTCACTCCTGTAGATGCATTGTTTGGCTGCTGATGTCTTCACTAAACTAAACTAAACTAAACCATACTACTATACTATAGTATACTATATTATTCTATTCTATTCTATATTGTGTGTAACGTGTATTGTTATTTCTAATGCAATTGTCTCGATTTCCATTTTGTTATTTACATTTGTTATAAAACCTTGGAGAGTGGTTTTTGTGTTTGATCAATATTTGGTTTTTATATTTTATTGTTATGAAGATAAAGCGGCGTTAAGATCCGCCACCAAACTAGCAATTGATATTGGATTCTCAGTGTCTATCTTTATATACAAAAAAAACCACATAGACAACGTACTGTATGATAATTTGGACAGTTCTCTTCCAAGCATGATGTCTCGGAAGAGTCAAGAAGAAAGTCAGTTAGATTTAAAAAATGTTTTTCATATTTTTGACCACAAAACCACCCTCACCGTGCGATTTACTTAAAAATTTGGGAACTTATCCAGATATCAGCTATTGTATTTTCACAGCAAACCTTGCCATTCTCGCCAGCATTAACTTCAAACGACTTACAGTTACTATCTTTTTGAATTTGAAGCCGGTCTTGGCGCAGTGTGACAGCATCTGTCTGTAAACGCAATCGGTTGCGGGCTCGATTCCCGGTCGGAGCAATGATTATATTTAAATTATTCTCATTTCCTCCCTCTGGCAAGCGCGGCGTACAGTTCCGCCACTCAACACGCAACGTCTCGAATTCCGCGGAAAGCGGAGTACGAAGTGTCTTGATACTAGGTACCTCCTGTCTACCCTGCTATGTAGAATAAAAGCGGGAAGCAATTTTTTCAAAAATCTGCCTTTTTACTTACAGAAATACTCTATATATATTGTTTGAAACAGATTTCTCCCATTTCAACTCTCTATAAAATTTATATTATGTATGTTTATTTTTTTTACATCGCTAACTTTACTCAGCTCCATAATAACTATGTAAAGCGTGTATGAAATTGTTGAATGAAAAAAAAAATTAATCGTTCTTCATACATTGAACAATGCATGAATCAATTCACCGTTCTAATATTTTTTGCACATCCCATTGTTATTTACAAAGGGGGGATCAAAAGTGACGTCATGAATATAAAATTAAATCCCTTCTAGACACCAACGCGGAGCGACAGGATCAATTGTTGGGAATAGCGGGTATAGTGTAGCCGTAGAGATGAATCATAATTGTATACGAAACTGAACTGATTTAAATCTAATGATTTAATTTTATGCATCTTAATATTTTCTTGTATTTAACGTGTGAAATAAAAAAAAATGTAAGCGTTTTTACGCATACGGTGAAATTTTGCAAAGTGTTTATATATTACGTTGCTAATGTTATACTTTTCTTACTCGTTGTATCTAGTAATTTATTATTAGGCAAAATTGTCGAGAATTATTAATGTTTCAATCGCGGCGTTGAGTTCCACCATTTTAACGCGTCCCGAATTTGGCGGAAAGCAGAGCAAGGAATGTCTTGACACTGGGTTCTTCCTGTTCTCAATGCATATCCTGCTATGCGGGATAAAAGCGTGAAGCTATTAATAATTAAATATGTATGTGTATATGTATATGTATATGTATATGTATATGTATATGTATATGTATATGTATATGTATATGTATATGTATATATATATATATATATATATATATATATATATATATATATATATATATGTATATATATTGTATACATAATAAGTTACTTAATTCATATAAAAAACATGTTATACATTAATAATCTGGATATAAAATAAAAAATCTTCATCAAATATTAAATAAATCTCTATAAAAACCTACTCTGTGCAAAATCAAAATCGCCAAACAATACCTTTACTTTCATTGTACAGTATTATGAAACAATTGTATAGGGTAACACATGACCAGTGGGATAGGCCTTACACGATTTTATTTTGCCAAGTCAACTACTAACATATGTATAAGTTCAAAGTTCTTGTTAAAATGGTGTGCTATTTAGTTCCTGTGGACAGATTAACGTGTTATTAGGGGTGCTTGGGATCGTTTTGGCTTGTTTAGAAGTTATTATAATGTAGAGAACGGAGTGTCTTATTCCTATGGTCTGTTTGTCCATCCATCCTAGTTCTCTTTTTATAATCTTTTTTTTATTTTTATTTTTTTGCGTTTTTTTGTAATAATTACTATAGCATACTAGCTCTGCCTGCAATTTAGTCAATATAAAATTTGCAAATCTACATTTTCTTATATAATAAAAATATCCTAACTTGCTCCATATTACATTATTTATCTGTCTGTATGTATTTATCTGTGTGATTAATCAAAACACATTTCATTTTGGTATACAAGAATTTATGGTTAAGCATTTCTGGACAATCTTGTTTATATACTTTGAATATAATTATTAAATATATTGTACGTATATGGTATGTAATGAATTCTTCATTTATTTTTATTCTACCAAAGCGAAGAAAATAAAATTATTTTGATTATAACAATTATAGAACCGACATGCATTCCGTGTTCAAGACATTTTGTTCTCTAAATAATAACTAAGGCCGGTCATGGCGCTGTGGGACAGCGTCTGACTGTAAACGCGGTCGGTTGTGGGTTCAATCCCCCCTCGGGGGAGTTATATTTAAAATATTTTCACGTCCTCGCTTTGGTAAAAAGATAAAGTGCGGCGTTGAGTTCTACCACTCAACACGCATTGCCTTGAATTCGGTGGAGAGCGAAATACTGAGTGTCTTGACACTAGGTACTTTCTGTCTACCCTAAAAATAACTGATAAATTATATTTAGTAATACATGTTTTCATATCGAAGATAATTAATTCCTCAAAAATACATTTTTTTCTACCAAACTAAATCAGGCTTAAAATTAAACGTACAGTAGCTTAATAAATATAAAAATAATAAGATCTTTGAATTTCGCGATTTTTGCATATTTTAAATGAAACTATTTAAACGGATTAAGCATTTTAGTATTCTAAAATACATTTCTGAGAATCTGACGTCTACCTGTGGTTTCCTTGTAACCATGGTAGCATATCATTTTATTATTGAATACCAAAATATACGCGATTAATCCGTTTAAAATACTTCTTTAAATTAAATAGTCCTTTAGAAACTATAAAAATAATAACTATATAATTCAATGAACCGCTAACTGGGATTCGAATGCATATACCTCGCATGTCAACATCCAATATATCGCAAAATGCTAATCCACGCTGCAAGGCGTCACGGTATAAACGTGTAAATCCATCATAAAACCAATGGTTTTCCCGCTGGGTTTTGTTCAAGACAGTTTATTGCTTTTCAACTTTTTGAATGTACGTTTATCATATGACGGTTGTGGGTTCAAATTAGGAAAGGTAATTTAAGGGAAGTTAGCAATTATGAGCTTCAGTACAAGAATTTACTTGTCTTTTACATTAAGCTTTCTTTCAGTCTTATACATGTAGCAAAAATATTATTATCTCGTAAAGCAGGGTAGACAGAAAGTACCTAGTGTAAAGACACTCCGTACTTCGTATTCCACCGAATTTGAGACTGTGTGTTGAGTGGTGGAACTCAACGCCGCACTTTGTCTTTACTTTGAAGCCGGTCGTGGCGAAGTGGGACAGCGTCTGAATGTAAACGCGATCTGTTGTGGGTTCGATCCCCATTTGAGGGGGTATAATAATTAAAATATAATATTTAAATTATTTTCACTTCCTCGCTCTGGTAAAATATTGTTATAAATAAATATTTCAAGAAAAATTTAGTTCACTGTTTATCCCGCATATCAGGGTAGTCAGAGACAACCTAGTGTCAAGACACTCCGGTCACTGCTTTTCCCATGAAAAGGCTTCATTTCATCATTCCCTCGAGAGAGAATCGAACCCACAACTAATCTTATTAATAATAAACATCGTAACAATAATATTGAAAAAGCCTAATAAATAGATATATTTTTGTAATCAAATTTTTAATTTAGTTTAGTTATTGTCAGTTACACCTTATCTATATGGCAGAACAAACAGAGAAAACCTGACTGACAAAACGCTAAGATCTTCCATTAGAAAAAGATGGCGAAACTCAACGCCGTAAGAATAAGCCATCAAGATTAGTTACCGGCCAGTAAGATTTTACTAACTTACTGAGACTGACCAGTTTCTTTTCAAAAACATTAGAATTTTTGTAAAATAATAAACCCCCAACTTAAAACAGTATATATTACACTTAACTACACAAATATAATGTAATGGTCAAACCAAAAATGTAATCTCGTGCCATGTCATAATAAATCCTGTGAAAAATACTTTAGTTTTACAGCCCCTACTTTACGCTTGTCAGGTATCAATAGAACACTAGAGTTTAGTTGAAAATTATAATTTTCAAGAGTGTCTAACTGTTGACGTAACGGTTTTGGGTTCGATTCCTATTCAGGGGATGATTATAATTATATTGTTCAATTTCCCGGCTATGTCATGACAAGACGCGGTGTTGAATTCTGCCTCTCAACGTTTAATGTTTAAATTTGAGTGGAAAGCATATCGTTAACACTAGATCTACCGACCCAACTATAATTTGAACGCTTTACTATCAACAAGGTATATGATAGTAAAGCGTTCAAATCTTACACTTTAATGAATCAGTATATATTAAGAACTAGAAGAGAAACATTTCCAAAACTTAACTTGAAATAGACACTTACGTTTAGTAGCAAGTAAGTTGGAAAACGTAAAAAGATTTTGCAACGCAGCGGGATTCGAACCCACGCCTCTTGACTAGTTTCATGGCGTAACATGGTTAACATGGATTCAAATCCCGCTACGTTAAATTTTTGATGCTTTTTCAAAAAAAAATTCAAATCCCAAGTGTGGAATAACACTTTTAAAAAAAAATAGTTAAATATTCTTATTACTATCAACATTCAAAATATAAAATTCTTAACAATTCCAGTTTACTTTTTGAATATCCATACAAACTAAAACGATACACAACATGCAAAAACCACAATATAATATTTGCATATAAAATATAGTACACTAAATCATATAAACTCCAACCAAACACATCTTTGTTTTCCACAATACGATGCGATCTCATTGCTTTGTGGTCGAAACCCTTTCAAAATCATCTTCCAATACCACATCTTGTGCAGTTACTCTGAGAAATACAAGCCAATTCGGACTTTATGGATGGGAATACATGAAAACTATATATTTAACCCAATGTATCACCATATTGGTCTCAGGTTATACGCCCTGAGTTAAATGAAGCCGTACGTCAAGAGCGGTGGGCTAAGAACGAATGACTTAGTTTATGTGAGGATATATCAATATGCTTACGAGGCCCAGCCTCCATTTGTTTCGACAACACAATACAGTATAAAAAGTTTTAAAGCTCTAATTAGTAAGACGTGGGGGCTGTCGAAATATTTTGCCTAATCGAATAGTGTAAGTTCTGTTTAGAATGTATGTATGTAAACTTTTTAAAACTACCTACATACGTAGTAGAACGCATGGCTTAGCGGTCACAGCGCATTGACAGTTTCCAAGAGGCGCGGGTTCGATTCCCGCTGTGTTCAAAATTTTGTACGTTTTTTAAATATTTTACTTTTCTTTTTTTCTTAAATCCTGTGAAAAATATGTGTGACTTAATGGAATATGGATTCCACTTTTGCCACCCACCATATTTTGAAAACTTTTTGGCAAGTCTAAGGTTTTATAATTTAGAAACCAAGTACATATATATGATAGATATTTACTATCTGTAATTAAAATAAAAGTTAAAAACAAATTTACCATACAGTAGTCGGGGACGGGCACAATGGACGAATTATTACGTTGAATTGTTTTCTCTTTTCTAGTAAGACAAAGCGCGGCGTTGAGTTCCGTCACATAGCAAAGCACAATATTACTTTAACGACTGCTAGATAGGAAAATATAAAATAAAATAAAATAAAACAAGAAGCTACTAAGATTATCAAGTTACTCAAGAAATGTACAGAACCACAATGATATATCATTTAAAAACACAATCAACCTAACATTTTCATATGTTATTTGGAAATCACAATATTAAACTTTGAATCTATTTTAACAAAGCAAATGCCCAAAGTATTATTATATTATATATAATTAAATTATTTATGAGTACTTAACTGGAACTGTCTACCTAACTCAAGGCTCAAACACAAAAACCGTCAAATAAGTTCTAAATCAGATCTGCGGCACCTTTTCATAATGTGAATATTTATTTTTACAAATATTTATAACAAGAAAAATTAAACAATCTACAATTTTAATATATACTTACTGTAATTTTGTTTGTTCGTGTTGGTAGAACTTATAAATGAACCAATAATACGTTTTTATAACTAATATAAAATGTAGAAAAGAATCATTTCTCTTCAATCAATCGTGTACGTAGGTACATATTTATATATATATATATATATATATATATATATATATATATATATATATATATATATATATCAAAATTTCTGTGAATTAACCAGGCAATAAACTAAGGACTAATGATGTATTTCTACCTTCCCAGATCAAAGCTCAGTAAAGATAAGAAAGTTAACATATCCTGCATGTAGCCTTTCGTTTTTATGCCACATTGAAGAGTAGACAGGAAGTATCAAGCGCCGAATTCGAGACACTGGGTGTCGAGTGGCGGAACTCAACGCCACTTTGTCTTACCAGAGCAAGGTGATAAAAATATTTTAAACATAATCACTCCCCCGAGGGGCAATCGGAGTAGTGATTGTTCCTTTGGGGGATGCGGTAGAATACAATTTCCCCCCACTGCTGGGTAGCGCCTCGTACAAGACAGATACTTGGTGGCAGGAGGTTAATCCTCTGACTGGCTCGCGACCACTATCATGACAAACACGATCTGCAAAATATTGGTGATGTGTTCCTATTCGTTGTCTCGTAAGCCAGCTTTCCCAATTCCCACCCATCCTTTCCGTCTTCTCCTATCACTTCCATACCAAGGTCAGCAAGGCATTTACAATTCCAACGTTGTAGATGTCCTTGAGTCCTTGATAAAAACTATAAGTATTATATATAAATAAGTAAGAAAACCCATCGTTCAATCTTGTATGTCTGTATGTAAGTATAAAAGCAGAGTCACACCGCACATTTGTTCGTTCACAGGCGTCGCGTCTTGATCAGTTTCGCTATTTATCTGCTATTGTTTCGTCTACATAAACTTCGCGTTTTACGATTCATCTTAACTGCTTAGTGCCAATAAACGATGGTTAGTTTTGAGAAAATTAAGTTTTTTACTTTTACGGACTCACGTATGGCTTTGTTTGTGGTATTTCTTTTTTTTTATTTATGTTTTAGAGCTTGTTTATATATATATATATATATATATATATATATATATATATAAAGGTAGACAGGAAGTACTTTGTGTCAAGACACTCTGTATTTCACTTTCCGCCAAATTCGAATTCAAGTTATTGCGTGTTAAGTGGCGGAATTCAACGCCTCGTTATATCTCACCAGGGCTATGAATTGAAAATAATTTAAATATAGCCCCTTGCCCGAGTGGAAATCGAACCTACAACCGGTCACGTTTACAGTCAGACGCTGTACCATTCAACCAATGGACGATATACACAAAGAGTGCCATTTTTGTTTAAATACTAGCATAGAATACCTAAGTTCCTTAGTGTTCGCTTGCGACTACAAATATTTTCATTGACAAACCACATAAATAAAACGTATCATAGTATTATTTCCTCATATCAATGTGGTTATATATGTTTGTATACGTATATCTATATATTGAAACGTAAAATATAATCTTTGTTCCCTTTATTCAAAATCACACAACAGAGGAGTATTTAATTTGGCACATTTATAGTTTATATAGAGAAAGAATGTTGAACATATATATATATATATATATATATATATATATATATATATACCTTGCTAGCATAACGCGTTGTCAACGTGTCAACGGGGACACTAGCATTATTAACTATATCAAATATTTATAGCAGAAAATATTAATAACGTAAAAGTTTCTTAACTCAAAGTTCTAATATAGTTATTACAATGTCATCTGTATTTCCATATAAACAATCTTAAAGGAATTCACGTAATCTTAAGATGTTAGAATGCTAATTAGCATTGTTAAAACTGAATATCAAAGTATGTATATATTTTTAAATTAATAAATAATATATATTTATATATATATATATATATATATATATATATATATATATATAAAGGCTTCTCATTTTAACCCTAAAGCGGTACTCAGAACACACCGATCAACCGAGATCTCTTTATATCTCATACCACTCATTTGCTTCATATGTCTTTCTTACTATTCGTTCTTTAGTCGAAGAAGTCTTGACGTGCTTTTTTTTTGTTTAGCTTCACGCTTTTATCCCTCGTAGATGGCCGCACTTTGTCTTACCAGAGCGAAGAAGTGAAAATAATTTAAATATAATCACTCCCCCGAGTGGGGATCGATCCTACAACCGATCGCGTTACAGTCAGACGCTGTCCCACTGCGCCACAACCGGCCTCAATTTATTTATTTTTTTTGAAAACAATTTTTTTTAAGTAACTCATGTATGATAATAGGTATAGCTATATATGCTAAGACTATCAAAGAGGTGTCTATTCAAATACTGTTGTTTCAAATTAAGTACTTTGATAATCGATAAAGGTAGAACTCATGGATTAGCGGTCATAGGGCTTGGATGGCTTTCTAAAAGAGCGCGTATTCGAACCCCGCTGTGTTCAAATTTTTGTACGGTTTTTAATTCTAAGTGTAGAATAACATTTTAAAAATAATAATATAGTAATATAAAAATCATTCTATCTTGCAAAACGATAATTTATTAATAATCTTTGGGTAGCAGAAATTTGTAAAAATCTCTCTACAGAGATGCTAAGAACGTAAATAAGTTGTACCAAAACCTATAGGAATTTCGACACAACCGGTAGCAGAACGCATGGCTTAGCGCTCAGAACGCTTGTTCAAATTTTTATACGTTTTTTTTTAAATATTTAATATTTATAAAAATATTTAATAATATAAATAGCGATTAACGCTCCGTCCTCTCCGACTAAAACAATCATAGCTTGAATAACGCTTTAAAATAATGTAGGGAAAATCTCATCGATATTCAAAAGAAACCAGGACAAGTGGCTAGTATGAAATATTTCTATTACGTTTGTACATACAAAAACCAAATAACGACGTATTATCGTTCCTTTGTAAGAGAACAAACACCGCTATGACAGTGTCAAATTCGAGGCGACTTCGTGATTTCCTTTTTTGTTGCCTTCCAAACTACTAGCGTGATTTACACGCCTCATTTATGTAAAGATGATGTATTTTGTATATTTAAATGTATATATAATAAGTTTTAAATGAAACTATTTTAACCGGATTAATCGCGTATATTTTGGTATTCGAATACCAAAATATACGCGATTAATCCGGTTAAAATAGTTTCATTCAAAATGTATAAAAATCGCGAAAATCAAAGATCTTATTATATAATAAGTATCGACTTCGAGTTATCTTAATACAACAGCTTCACGTTTTATCCGGCATAGCAGCAAGATGAGACCCTCTAGTGTCAAGACACTCCGCTGAGTTTTCCGTACGAAATATAGACATCACGTGTTGAGTGGCGAACTCAACGCCGCGAACTGTGTTACCAGAGCAGAGAAATGAAAGTAAATTTTGAATATAATCATTTAGTGTAGTAATTTTTGTTTTGTTATCGAAATCACAACCAATCTTATTTACAGTCTGGCGCAATGCCACTGGGCATAAAATTACTATATAAACCTAGGAAAAAAAATTAAAGATTATTTATTTTTTCTTTTCTTAAAGCAGATACTTATAAAAACATTTTCAAACGCAATTCAAACTTCGATTTAGAGATGTTAAATGCCGACAGAAAAATGTAATGTTTTCTCGCATCCTTTACTTCTCTAATAACGTCAACATATAAATAGATATATTTTAGTTATATTGGTAATGTGAGCATACAATACGTTATATTAAGACACTACGTGTAAATTTAGTAGATTGTATTTTGACAAAATATTCTATAATTAATTATCCCTAATTCCTAGAGAAAAAATCAAACCCAGAACCATTACGTTTACGTTATTACACTGTACCACTACGGCTTCATATACATTTATTTTTAGCTTCACGCTTATATCTCAATGCACCTCAGAGCAGAGTAGACAGAAAGTACCCCGTGTCAAGACACTTCGTTATTAGCCCAATTCGAGATCGAATTCGCGTGTTGAATGGCGGAATTCAACGCTGCAATTTGTCTTATAAGAGCGAGAAAGTAGAAATAATTTGTTTATAATCAATTCCCCAAGTGTGAATCAAACCCACAACCAATCGTGTTTACAGTCAGACGCTGTCCCACTGCGCCACTACCATCTCTATACAATTTCATAGTTATAAATAAGCTATTCTTGTTAATATAGTGGTAGTTTCAGTAGCAATAAAGAGTGGGACAGACAGATCCACGTGGGTGCAAAGTGGACGCACTATACACATCACGTTTGTTTAAGTAATGGACACTGCCAGGAACATTGAGAGCAGGTTACTGAAAGACGTAGAGCATTTACTATCAAAAAAATTATAAATCTATGAAAAAATATAATTTTTATCTTCAATTTTCTTATAGGTAACGAGAGTGGAAGAAAAATGTATGCAAGAAAAGAAAATTAGGATTCCATATAATTCATCGTTCGAATGTCCTTCTTGCAGCAGTTATTTGTTCTAGACTGAATAGCAGTTGCGTTCCAAGTTTAGACTTAAGGGGTTTGTTAGGATATTTTTATTTACAAAACAATACAATTAGTGAGAGAAAAGTTATTGAATATGATAAATAGTAACCTAGTGTAGATAACAAAACTATATAACATCACTTTCTCCTCGTCGTTCAAACGTGCCCTTCGGGGAACCCTCATGCTTTTTATGTGCCTTTTCTCCAATATTATCGATACTGTGTTTTCGAAGATCAACCAAAGTCCCTCTTATACTGATCACCTTTGCTTCTTTCCTTTTTCTTTAAGGAATCATTCTGTATCCAGACCATCTGAGCACGCTCTTCTTCATTTTCATAAGACATTCTCGCTTACGCTTGCCATTATTTATATATCTTTGGTATATACAGTTAGCTAAACACAAAGAAGTATGCAGAGACGTAGCGTTTGGCACTTCATTCTCTCTGTCTACTCTGCCAGAGATATCATCTAAAAAAAAAACAAAAAAAATATATAATACACTCTATTCCTTTCAAGTTGTTCATACAGTACGTACTATAGCGTGTCGTTCTATATTTTCTCGAACTACCCTTCTAAGAAACGTCACACACCAACTAAGTAGGGCCATGATCACTGTTTGACCAAATTAACACTTTTAAACAATCTCCACTAAAGAATTTCTCGATGTTGAATAAACATCACTAGCAGTAGTAGATTTTATATTGGTGTTAATTTTCTTAACTATGTATTATATATACATAATAGAGTATTTAAAATGACGTCAAATAGACTCAAACTATCAAGACTTGGCACTTTGCCATCAAGGTTCAGTCGAAATTTTTACTGTAAACGATGGTTGTGAGTTTGAAACGTACTTGGGGGAACGATTTCGTCTAAAGATAAGTAAGTCCACCTTTCTTAACTAACATCTTTGATATTATTTCAAAGTACAATTAATAATAAAGACATTAAATTTGCATCTCTGAGCTGTGTTGTTTTTAGCTTCACGCTTTTATCCCGTATAGCAGGGTAGATATTGTCAAGTCTATCCATACTCTATCTTATATGCGAAACTGAACGCCACGACATGTATTGCCAGAGCGGGGAAATAAAAATAATTCAAATTTAATCGAATCCACACTGTCCTACTGTATCACGACCAGTCTCTTACAACAAAATTTAATTATTTATTTTAAGAAAATCCTTTAAGAAAGTACTCATGAAATAAAACGTAAAATAATAAACCACTAGGTCATAGAGATTGTCAATTATATAAATAAACGTAATAATTGATACAAACCAGAAAAAAATTTAGTGTGTTTTACTTTTTTAAAGTGTTATTCCATACACTTATGGTTTTAGAACACATTTTTTTTGAAAACGTATAAAAATTGAACGCAGCGGGATCTAAACCCGGGCCTCTTGGAAACCGTCCAAGCGCTCTGACCACTGAGCTATTCGTACTACCGGCTGCATCGAAATCCTTATACGTTTTGTTACAACTTATATATGTCCAAATTATACATGTTTTTAAAAAATGTGAACCTGGTATATCATCGTATAATTTTGTATCAACTAAATAACTGCTATGCCATAGGGATGACTCAAAGAAATCTCACGTAGATATATCTGGTAACATAACGAAGTCCACTAAATAAATAAACTCAGTCACTTCTAATTACAACTTCAAACATAAAATTGGGCCAGCTCTAAGCATCGGTAGCTTGTGTTAAAAAATGTATAAGTTAATACAAATAGCAAAGTATTGTAGTTTCTGAGAAACTTGTTTTGAAATACATTTTTTTAAAGACAACGATACAGAGGTATGGCGGAACTCAACGCCGCGTTTTGATTTAATAAATCAACGTTATAAATAGTTAAACGTTAGATAATAGATGTTATTTTTTGTGGTACGGATCCTTACTGTGTTACTGCCCAAGTCAATGAAATAATTTTATTTAAGACAAATTATATACATGCATAATTTTTTGAACATCACATAATTTTCCAAAGTTAACGCCTCACACCAGTAAACGGTGTTAAGTTCCGCCACGTGACTTATCTATCTAGAAGTGCCCATGATACTGTGGGATATTAAATTTTAAATTAATAAGTACATTTAAAATATAGTTTATTTATATATAAAAAAACATGTATGCATACAACAAGTCAAGCAGGACGTTGCGATGGCCAGCTTGTCAATCACCGCTAATAATAGCTGACGTTCCCGTCAAAAGTTGTACCAAATCCTATCGGGGCGTTGACCCAAACTAACTATGTAGACCAAAATCCTTCAATTATCCATCACAGGGGTGATCTAACAAAACATTACTTTTCTAAAACTCAAGAAATACATTGTAAGTAAAATAAACTATCATATAATATCAATAATGTATTCACACACGCACGGACATATGTATTTTAAATACCTATTATGGGGAACCAGTTAATAAAATTTAATTTTGGGGAAGGGTTCAGGTGGGCTTTGTTGGCCACTGTTTCATAAGAATCCTGATTGAAATTCCCATGCATGTAACAATGGTGTATCGATTTGTAGGGAAGAGGGAAACACTTAGATAGTAAATCGTTATGACGTGTATTTATACTGTTTCTGACAGGAGCGTGACGTGTTTTGTTAACGTTTGAATACTTAAATAGATTTGTATTAACGTTCTTACACTTTGTGTATTAAGTTTGAATGAAATGTGACTTGGAAATTGTTTAAAATATTTAGTGTATATTTTTAAACACTCTTTAAGTTGAATTCTAGTATTAATAAAGTATATTTAAAAATTTCACTCCGTATTTCGTGTTCAAATTTGAAACATTGCGTGTCGATTGCGCACTTTGTCTTACCAGAGTGAGGAAGTGAAAATAATTTTTGAATATATTTACTCCCCTCACTGGGGATCGAATCCACAATAAAGTACGAAATATTTTGACACTAGGTTCTTACTGACTACCCTGCCATGCTAGATAAACGCGTGAAGCTATAAATAAATAAATATTTCTCTTTGTTCTGCTATATCTAATGTTAGTTACTTGTTATAACCGTGACTTAGTATGATAATCTCTCCTGAATCTATAAAAATATAAATCAGCTTGGAACCTAAAAGAATTACAATATCATTATTCGATTTTATATTAAATATTTAAGTTACTAAAACCTTAATTTATTAACAATTATTAATTTGTAAGAAATTCACCTTTTTTAAAACGAATTAGTAAAAATTTTACTTCTATAGGTACACACGTTAGGTAAGACACTAGGTGCTTCTTGTCCTGAACGAAACCCAGCTCCTTAGCAATTATTAATATCTCCACCTTCTCACCACTGAGCCTTTGGCGATATCGAAAAACATATTAAAAGGATTCAATCATACCTTTTGCTGGGAAAACGCCATAAAATACAACTATCACATGCTTAGACGTCCATAACTCATCTCATTGTGGCGAAGTTATTAAACGGGACTTCAATCAATTTTTACGATGCGATCTCTCGTAAAAGTATTTAACTGTTTGTTTGCACGTAATATTAACGATAGCTATTATCGATATATAGGAATGTTGCCTTTAAACCCTGAATGATAAAATCCTCCATTTACTCAGACGTAATTACTCGTGTGTAGCGTTTGTATTACATTAATTGTTATGAACATTAGCTATAGTGTAGAATTACTGACTGTGCTGACGGTGGTTTTGGGTTTGTTTCTTGTGGCTGGGATTTGGTAAGACAATATGTCACAGATATACTGTACATGTTCCAGTTTCAAATTATTATAGAGAAAAAGTACGTAATGTCAAGACACTCTATACTCCGCTTTCCGTTGAGATGCGGAACTCAACGCCTAACATTGTTTATTTATTTTTATTTTCTCCGCTCTGGTAAGACAAAGCGCGGCGTTAAGCTCGCCACTCAATTAACGGAGTGTTTTGGCGCTAGGTTGTTTCTGACCACTCTGTTATATAGGAGAAATGCAAATTATAGAAGTATTTATAAAAAAAATAAAATCTACTGTACGTACCTGTACGTTAATGTGTAATTCCAGCCAACTACTGAGCTTGGTTAATCGCAATCAATTACTATAAAAGTCTAAAATATATTAAAATATATATACATCTCCACGCGTTCACTCGATAACACGAAACAAAGCACAAGGACAGTTTCCGAAAAGCGCGGGTTTGAATCCTGTAGCGTGCAATTTTTAAAACATTCAAAAAACATATTTCCTACATTTTTCATTATATACGAGAAAATCCATAACGATTGAGAAGATTTCATTATTGTCATAGAAAAGATATTAAATTAATATAATGTCATTGACCCGAACAATGGTATCGAAGATATCAAATCATATACGTAAGCGAATAAGCTGACCCCAGAACGAACCCGCACCCTCGCCCTCCATTGTCCGCACCAGACTATCTAGTTTAAATAATAACTTGTCATCTAACCAACAATGGTTGAATGAAAGAGAATTTTCAATTTTGCAATATTATTAGAAGTTATCTATGAGGCGCAGTGGGACGGTGCCTGATTGTAATACGATCGGTTGTGGGTTCGATGCCCACTCGTCGAAATGATTTTATTTAAATTATTTTCATTTTCTCACTATGATAACACAAAACGCGACGTTAAGTTCCACCACTCAACACATAATGTCTGGAATTCGGCAGAGAGCGAAGTACGGAGTGTCTTGACACTAAAAAAAGTTAAATTTAAAAATGCTTGAGTATATTTATTTTTAGTATCTATTTTAATTTCTATGCTTTTTCATTTCAGTTCTAACGTGGAGTTGATTTTCTTCATTCAACACGCAATATCTCAATTACAAGCGGAAGACGGCGAACAGAGTGTCTGAACACTACTTGATAGTCACTCTGACTACATTGCTATATGGAATAACGCATGAAGTTGATTTCTTTAAGATAATATAAGTAATATTATAAATATTATAAGCGATAAAATTAAAATTAATGACATTTATTTCACTTTATTTTAATTTTAAATTAATTTAATTTAATAATGGAAATTTGCATCTCTCCGCTCTGGAAAGACAGAATACGGCAGAAACTCAGACCAAAAGTGAGGGCGAATGGAGTGTTTTCACACAAGATTCTCTCTGACTACCCTCTGTGCTTATTAAGCAGAATAAAGCATGAAGTTACGTTTTTAATTAATAACAATATCCTATAAGTTATAATAATTAACATATATACATATATCGCATACATCTGGTACGGAGATATCGCCTTAAACCGTTTTCACTGATCAATGATTGACAGCGGCACAATGGGGCACTCTTTATGACCCTCCTGCGAGACGTTTTCTTATCAATATCAAGATTACGTACCATTCCAATGTAAAATATCTTAAGTGACATTCAACTTATAACGACAACGTTCTACATTGACTAAACGCGTATACAATATAGAACTTTGTCGCAATACGTTCAGAGGGCGGTTATTTCAAAGACATACGCCAGTGTGTGACAAGTAAATGATATGAAACGTTATTATTGCTTGAGGAATATCTCTCTAATGACGCCCGTTTTGAATCAGATAATGGTTTCTTGTTTTATTTTAACTTGGATCATTGTCCGGTGGTGTACTGCATTGTGTATGAGACAGAGGCAATTTGTTATAAGTAATCTACTGTGCTTTTCGTTCGCGATTATTTTAAGAGATTCTTTTTTTTTGTATAAAAAAGTTACTTTTTTTGTTTGTTTTTTTTTATGAGTAAATACGGGTAACTTAAATTATATTTTTATTTTTAAAGCATATTTTAATATAGATATAGCATATTTTATGCGTTTTTTTAAAAAAAACACAAGAAGGTCATGTCTTGAGGACCTTTCGATATTCTTCTCTTACTATAATTCCCTGTACGGATATCCAGTATTTTTTGTTCAGTTATCTCATTTTAGGCTTTGATATATATTATTATAATGATTTTATTAAGTGATTGAAAATAAATAAATAAATAAATATAGTATATAAGTGTATGTTTTAACAATAAAGTATATTCAAACAATTTTATATCGAAGCCGGTCGTGGTGCAGTGAAACAGGTTGTGACTGTAAACGCGATCGGCTGATGTGATTATATATAAAATTATTATCACTTCCTTGATAAGAAGACAATGTGCGGCGTTGAGTTCCGCCAATCAACACACAATATCGTGAATTTGGCGGAAGGCAAAGTACGGAGTGTCACAACACTAGGTACTTTCAGTCTACCCTGCTATATGGGATAAAAGCGTGTAGCTAAAAAAATATGTTACATAAAATACATCATTTATATATATATATATATATATATATATATATATATATATATATATATATATATATATATATATCTCTACATATATATATCTACATACAAATTCAAAATTTCCTATACATTGTGACAATATTCAAATTTGGGTTACAAAACATAAACGTTGATCATTCTATTGTCATCTTTGTTCTTTCAAGACAAACCACACACGACTGAAAAAAAACCTACAGTAACTCCATTCAAACGCGGATGTCAAAAGCGTTTCCACATTTCATGTCAATCGTATTAGAGCTAATTTTTAGAGAAAAATGAGAAAAATCCAAACAATTTTACACATACTGATACTAAAGTCCTTAAATTAAACGTGGTAAAGTTAAAAATGGTGTAATTTATAGTTTCCAAGGTGTGTTTGGGCAATTAGTGTCAAAGAAATGGCCATTATTGATGCGGTTATATAAGCTTGGACACCGACGTATTGTCTTGTTTGCTAGATTATTTTGAAGAGCGTTTGAAATTTGTGAAAGAACTTATTGTACAATGTTAGCGTTTGGCAGTCAAGCCCTCAATTTATCAGTGGTTTAATTTTTTTTACAAGTATTCAGCTCTTGTATTAGGCAATTGGTTAAATAACTATACATTTTGTGTATATGATGATAAACGAGTGTATTTTATTTTAAAACATGGTCTCGAAAACTCATTTAAATAGATATCAATAGGTAGCCATAGTATTCAAACGCATTTGCTTTAAATATGCCGTTAATAAAGAAGGAACTCCTATGGAATCACCATCGTATTACAGTAAGACTTTTGCTCTAAGTATAGGCTCAAGGGACCCTCTAAACTATATATATATATATATTCTTTATTGCACATTTACAGTTTTAGAGTAATTTTACATAATATAATTTGCTTACAAAGGCTTATTTCTATGAGAAATCTCTTCCAGCCAACCCATTGTTAAAAGAGATATAGGTGTAAATTAGTAGGTAGTATATATATATATATATATATATATATATATATATATATATATATATATATATATATAGCAAAACATAATTGAAAGAATAATATCAATTAAATATAATAATAAATAAATACATATTTATAATTGTACATAAATACATTTATATACTCATTTATATTATACATTCATACATATATACATATATAATTATATACAACTATTTGAAATTAAAAAACATGATAGCTCAAGACAAGTTCTGATCTTTCAGTAAATTATAAAGAGATTTCGATGTTATACCTGGTCAGTCCGTTAGTCCTTCGCGCTTTCATCCCGCATAGCAGGGTAGACAGAAAGTACCTAGTGTCAAGACACTCCGTATTTCTTATTTACTTTTAAATGAAAACCATAATTTCATCATTTTCTTCAATATCACTTGTGAACAACGTAAATCATGTTTCTTAAAGCCACGACTTTTGTATATTGATTTACATATAATTTACAAAATTACTTAAACAGTTAGCGGAAGTATTATAATATTCTTGTTATGAGAATCACGTAATGTTTTTTTTTACAATAACAAAATTGAACTGGAATGAAGCTGTCCATTATTGTGACGTATTTTCTCGTATATCGTAGTACTATTTGCCCTTTAATTGATAAATTAAACATTAATTCCACCTTTACATACAAAATTCATGTCGATACACATGTATGTAGTATCTAAGTTCTATGATTTTCGCGATTTTTACACATTTTAAATGAAACTATTTTAAACGGATTAATCACGTATATTTTGATATTCGAAAATACATTTTTGGACACCTGAAGTTTCGAACACTTTACAGTAGCCCGTGGTCACAGGTAGACTGAAGTGGTAGTCATCTATCGGTTGATACAAAATTAATTATATGAATCTACCACCATCTGTTTGTTGTCTGTACCAAAATATACGCGATTAATCCGTTTAAAATAGTTTCATTTATTGTAAATATTATACTTTAAATGAAACTATTTTTCTATTTATTAATTTAATATACCTCTAATGCTCACCTTTTTATTCAATCAACTATTTATATTTATAAATAAAATAAAAAATGTTTTAACATCACATTCTAATGGAACTACCCACTTAAAATAACATTTAATTTGTTTATAACTTCACGCTTTATTCCACATACAGAGATAACCTAGTGTCAAGACACTCCATTGACTGCTTTCCACTCGAAATCGAGACATTTTATGCTGAGTGGTGAATCCAACGCCGCGGCTTATCTTACCACAAAATATACTTTAATTTCTCCCTCTCTCATAAAACAAATGACATTGTTAAAATATTTAAAACCGCCAATACGAAGTGTTATAATAAAATTGCCAAGTAAATACTCTTATTAAATTTGCAATACGTAATCTCCGTGAATAGCTCTCAACTCTAAACATATTCAAAATGACTCTTTAGACAATCAATCTTAGACCCTTTTTAGGTAAAGGTTGACACACACTGACTGGGAATAATATAGTTTTTAAAATAATCCAATACCTTCATGTCTGGACGTTCATACATTGGTATATATTTATATATATATACATATATATATATATATATATATATATATATATTTATATACATATATATATGTATATATGTATATATATATATATATATATATATATATATATATGTATATATAGTCTTGTCTGACCGCTAAAATATCTTCGTAACGAGTCCAAAGATCTTTAAAGTTTACTTACCGTATATTTTTAATTATTATAAATTATCATGTTTGATTAGACTAATAACTACTTTAAATTTGGACTTAATTATATAAATCTTTACATTACCACCTTAAAAAAAATATAAAAAAGTCTCAAGATATACGCATAACCACTTAATGTGAAATGTACAGATGTTAGCGATTTAAGGGTTAAACTGGCAAGTCACGGGTCCAGTCCCGGGGGATGATCCGCTACGCGTAGCCCTCGATTAGGATCGACGCTGTGAAATTGTTGAGAACTTAATGCTATGGAAACTTTGAACAGCCTTGTTGCTTGTTTAGATATTTCCGGTTGATTTATATTCACTTACTAACATAAAAATTAAAAATTGACATTACGTAACGGGAAAAGAGAACGGAACGATATGCTAGTATATTCAATTATAATGTTATTTCTTTAATACAGTATTAAGAAAAACCGAGCCAAACTGCGATTTTAAGTTCCGCAACTTACTAAGTCACGGCCCTGAAAAATGGAGAACGAAGTGTCATGACACTGTATTCTCTCTGTCTACGAGAAAACAAAGAAAACTTTGAAATAACCTTAAAACATTACAATTTTTTTAATTCGAAAATTTTACAAAAAAAATATCAGTAGAAAAATAATTGAATTATTATGATACGAATATGATACATATATATTTGTTAGAATAATGAATAAATTAAAGAACTAATTTTTATTAACGAAATACGTTACCTACACCCAATTGGGGAAGGATTAGAACAGGCTGTAAGGGACTCCTGACATCTTCCGGATAACCATTAAACACGGTGCTCCATCTCAACCGCCACCACCATGTTACGAGAACCTCAATCTTCCATGAGCCCGATGGCTGAGAAGAGAGAAGAAAAGGCAATTACAATTTTACAAGCATATATCTAACAACAATTGTATACGAAGTTACATATCTATCAAAGATATCACAGTCGCAGTCAAAGACTTCCCCTCAGACCAAAATTAGGGTATCACTTACTAAACGGATGCGGCAACTTGAAAAATAACTAAAAACTCATCTTAAATCCAATTTTTTTAATCAAATTTAAACCTAATTTTATTGGGATAAGCTTCCTTTCATTCTATAGCTCGTGTAACACAGAAGCCACTTGAAGACCGGAAAGCACCGTCAGTTTTCGCGCTCCACCGACTCTCTATACATCCAAATGTATTATATATAATACATATCATATTAATATAATAATAAATACAAAAGAATTTGATAAATAATGCTAGATGAAATTAACAAAGGATGAAAAAATGTACTTTACATTGAAAAGGTTTGGAGTGGCCATTTGTTTCTTATTAGATATAATAAAATATATTGTTTGCCTGTTATTTTTTACAGCTCTTGAAACCAGTTACTTACAATACATGCCTGTACTGTAGAATTGTATAATCGAAGTTACAAAGTGATCCTTCCGACCGATTTCGGTCATGGTGACCACCTCGCTCCAATTCAAGCTTGCGTTCATATGCTCGAAGATGGCTTAGGCTCCCGATCTTTATTATATAGGAGGCACGCAATATATATATGGAATATTATATTTTTTGGAATATTATATTTTTTTCTTTCAGCTTCAAATATAATCTCATATAGTTTCGTTTGGTATAGAGTATCGTTTTTTTTTCACTCTAAGTAAGATAATGTGCGGCGTTGAGTTCCGCCACTTAACGAGCTATAACTTGAATTTGGACAAAAAGCAGCGAAGCTTGAAGAACCTTAACCTGTTTCATTTTTTTAGTACGAATCGAACCCGCAGTAATCGTGTGAATAAGTCCACACCGTTCCACTGCGCCATCATGGCATCAAATAAGAAGGGAATAATATTTCCTTTATCTTTTCAGGAATTAATAATTTCCTTAAATTGATCTATTAGTATATTTATATAAAAGCAATTTTATATAAATAAAATATATTATTATGCTTTCACCTTTGACACAAAAAAGAGAATCAAAACTCAAAGAGAAATCATTTTATCTAATAAAAAGTTGGAGGAGAAAAAATCTTCATAATATTAGTTAGTGTAGGCGGAATATTATACTCGTACAAAGTCTAGGCCACTTGTGGGAAATTGAAAAATATTAATTTTTCTTATACAGCTTGTATAATTTCTACATAAAAGTATACATATGTATGAATCAAACGAACAATCAAAATCTTTTGCATGAAAGGTGTTAAGCAGACAGAAAGACAGACACAAAAATTATATTTTCAGCTCTTTTATTATTATGATGTTAGTTTATGGTTTGATAATTTCCATCGCTATTCTAAGACAAAATACAGCGTTAGACACAACTACTTAACGCCTATTTATAGACATTAAGTGAATATTGTACAACGAAGTGTCTAAACACTAGACCTACTGTACTATATGTAGAAGATGTACGGAAGTATTAAATTGTAACTTTTTTAGAATTAGAGCATTGTACTTGGAAACAGAGAAAAAATCATATAAAGAGAGATTTTTTACATTCATAAGTTACTGGAAATTTCATGATTATATAAAATCTAATGGGAAATAATTAAAAAAATCTAAGTAGTGTACCTATATAATAATGTAGATATATATAGAATATGACTATAAACGCGATTGGTAGTGAGTTCGATTCCCACTCAGGTAAATGATTGTTTATATTTAAAATATATTTTCATTTCTCTGCTTTGGTAAGACGAAGCGCGGCGTTCGCTCGAGATCGCTACTAAACACCCAATGCATTGATATCTGGCGGAAAGTAGTCAACGAAGTGTCTAGACACTCTATTGATTTGGACTATCCTACTATACGGGATAAAGGGTAAAGTAAATTTTATAAGTACATATTTCAAATGTTTTATAACACTTTTATCTATTTTAATCAAATTTACTTCTAAATAACAAACCGCTTTGTACATTATATGTATGTACCCACATACTTGTAGCGAGTGTGTCACCACAATACATGACCTACTTTTATCACTTGAGATTTATATTATACAGCGACAAGAAGTAGCTTTCAAATTATGTTTGCTATGGATGCTATGAATGGCACAAAGATTGAGGCCATCGTGACGTAGTAGAACAGTCTGACTGTAAACACAATTGGTTGTGGGATCCATTCTGACTTTTGGGATGATTTTTTCCGCTTTGGTGAAACAAAGCGTGGCGTTGATTTCGACCACTTGCAGGTAATATCTTATATTCGGGCGGCGAAGAGAGTGTTTTGACACTAGATCCGCTCTACTGTTACCCTACTATGCGACATAAACTAGAAAGACTTCGTCGTGGTAAAATTGGATAGTCTTAACACAACGGTCATGCTTCATTGACATTGATTAGGATGATTATAACAAAGCGCGGCGTTAAGTTCTGTTATTATAAGGTTCCGCAATACAATATATTTTAAATTTGCGGAGTACAGGACACAAAATTTTTTTATTTAACACTAGGCAGAGAGCAACACTAGGCTCAAATTAGAGAGTATAATTATAAAAAACTCTTCGCCTGCATGGCAGGGTAGTGACTACCTAGTGTCAAGACACTCTGTTTTGTGTTTTCTACATAAAACTGAGACATCGAAATCTTTAGCGGATCCCATATATAATCATTCCCCCCAAAAGAAGGTCGAACTCCGTAATCACGTTAACAAACATATGCTACTCCTGTACCAACACAGTCTCAATTATTAAAACCAAAAATATTAAAACCATATTTAATTTCATAGAAGGTTGACAATCCCTGATCTCCTAAGTCTCGTTATATTTAGTGGCACTCGGAGCCCTTGAGGACAAACTGCACGGAAGAAAACACACCGTTAGCGATGCTAATGGTAATCGATTAAATTGTTTATACCTATTGATGGTTTTTTCCGTAATATTTATATGCCATTTGTTTTGATTTAGCGTTCTAGTAGGTATTATGGGATTTATTGCACTGATAATATTGAGGTCGTTCATGGCGTAGTGGGAGAGCGTCTGAGTGTAAACACGATCGGTTATGGGTTCAATTCCACTCGGAGGAGGATTATATTTAAGTTATTTTCACTTCCTCGCTCTGGTAAGAAAAAGTGTGGCGTGGAATTCCATCACTCAACACGCAATGTCTCGATGGTGGAAAGTGAAGTTCGGAGTGTCTTAACACTAGGTACTTTCTGTCTACCCTCCAATGCCGGATAAAAAGCGTGAGGATTAAAAAATAATGAGGATACCGTGGCACAGTGGAACACTATACGTTTGTTTACATACGTGGTGATTTTATGTTCGATTCTCATTTGAAGTAAAAGATTATATTTAATTTGTTACATATTCCAACTCTGGTAAGAGATAGCGGAGTTCCGTAATTTATTAGTCATTGTCGATAATTTAGGCATAAAGTGGAAAACGGAGTGTTTTGACACTACTACGTAAAGATGCTTCGTTAGATTGATATTTTTATATTATGTTGATAGTTTAAACGGAATTTAAAAGCCTTTTTTAATTATATATATATATATATATATATATATATATATATATATATATATATATATTCCAAAAAATATATCAAGAACTTTACAAATAATATAATTATTAGTCAAAGAAAATTTTGTATTACAGCATTCTCCACTGTCCCCTGGACATTAAAATTACGTGTTAAATGGCGGAACTTAACGCCGCAACTTAACATATACCATGACAGACACAATCACTCCAACCGAGAATCGTATCCGCCACATTCAATTCCCATTTCACTAACAAAAACCGCATAAAAGAACATTAGCAACGGCAATTTTATAATGATACTCACTGGCAAATTTATTAAATCCCTACAAAACCGAAATTGACAAGCAAACAACTAAACAACGGAGGGTACGTACATCATAATTGATATGCAAATTAATCCATCCTCAAACAGAGGGTTCTCGATGTGTGAAACTCGCAATAAAATAACCGATTATGCTTTTGAATGTGTATTACTTGCTTTTTATTTTATTACACTTATATGGAGTGACAGTGTTCATTGTGGCGGTGGTCGCCGGTTCGGTCCGCACGAGCCGGCCTTTTATTAGTTTGGTTATTGTAAAAGTACTTTTTATTAATAAAATTGCGTGTATATAATATTTTTTTGTGTTTTATTTGTTGTTAAGTATTTTTATGATGGGGCAATGGGGCAGCGACTTGACTGTAAACGCAATCGGTTGTGGATTCGATTTCCATTCGGGGAATGATTATATTTAAATTATTTTGATTTCTTCACTCTAGAAAAGACAAAGCGCTGCGTTGAGCTCCGCCACTCAATACACAATATCATAGATTTGCCGGAAACCGATGTATGGAGTGTCTTAACACTAGGTACTTCCTGTCCACCTGTCGTCCAGAAATAGTTATATTTTATTTATATAAAACTAGATAACGTCACCTTTGAACAGTGACTTAAAGGGTGATTGTTATGAGTTCGATTACTTAAAATAGAAATAAATATTTGTAAATTTAATATTAGATTTGTCTTTATATGTATGTAACAATTGAAATAACCTGAAAGAATTTAAATTAATTTCTAAAATAAAATTAGATAGAAGTTTTTGTATCTTAGGGTAAAATAATTTCATATTTTGTGATCATATTCTTTTAAAAAAAACACTAACTAATACATAATACGTTACGTATTTATAAAATAATTAAACAATAATATACACGCTTTAGTAAAATCAATGGAATAACAAAGAGAAAACACAAATAAAACGATATGCCCAACAAACTGCTGCTGTAACCATTGTAACCGATACGTAATTCACAAAGAAATCACTTGAAAGGCGAACAAAAAGAAAAAAAATAATTTTTCTAATACGCATATTTCTCATACAAATGAAATAATACCACCACTCGAAACACATTAGCTTTTAGAGTGTTGAAAAGAAAAACAAAATTAATGGTTGTGTGTAATTCGCAATAAAAATGCCACATGCGTGCAAATATGAGACTAGGGGGGGGGGACAATTATAACAAATTAATATGGTACAGTCGCCCTTAAAACTCGAGTAGAGATTTGCGTTCAATGAGTGTTTCCTTTGTTGGTTATTCTTATTGCGTTCCATACAAAATCAATCTTATTCCTTGTTATGAGAATTTTATATTTAATAAAAAAAAGCTCGGGTCGGTTACGGTGTTTCATCTATGCAAAAGCACATCAAGGGTCAAAACGGTGTCGCGTATCAGAATTTATACCTTACAACGAAGCTTTAAAGCACGTTATGATATCTCAACGTAAAGTCACTTGAATATTAAAAGTCTTGGTAATTATTCAGGAATCCATCCATCATTAATCACTGGGGGTTGCAAGCGCTGTAAAAATTATTATAGAAAAGATAAATTAGGAGATTTGCTCGCTGGTGACATTTATTTCGCGGCGGCGCACGTGGTTTTTGTAACAATCTGATATATTGTTAGAGTTATATATTGCTTAACTATTAGCGGAACTATAGAGCTTTGTTATGTAAAAGAATTGGAAATTATTAACTTTATACCGAATGGATGTGTAGATGTTAATAAAGGAGAATTGTTTGGAATTTTTATAGTGTATTATTTATGTTGAAATCTATTAATAAATGTTATACGCTTGTCTTTTATGACGTACGTATACATAAATAGTAATATTTTATATAATAATTTAATTAAATATCTGCATTTTTTAAAAAGAAGTAGGTATTTACTATCGTCTGGCTGTCAACGTGATTGGTTGTGGGTTCGATTTCCACTCGGTGGAATGACTATATTTACTACTAATTTTAATTTCTCCGCTCTGGTAAGATACAGCAAGGCCGGTAGTGGCGTAGTATTGAGCACAGGAGGGATTATATATAAAACTTATTTTCACCTCCTCGCTCTGGTGAGACAAAATGCGGTGTTGAGTTCCACCACTTAATAAGCAATGTGTTTTGTTCTGTTTACTCTACTATGCGGGATAAAAGGCGTGAAGCTAAAAAAATCGAAAAAGCTAAAAAAGCTCGATTTCAGGCGGAGAGCCCGTTGACGGCCTTGACTCTAGATTGTCTCTGACTAAGTCTATAGTCACATTATTTATTCCTGATTCAGATTTTTAGGCGTTTTGTAAAAAGCAAAACAAAACAATTATTAATAATAAATATATATACATTATATGTAACTACGTATATATATATATATATATATATATATATATATATATATATATATATATATATATATATATATATATATATATATATATATATATATATATATATATCATAAAACTAAGATTAAATTGAGGAAGCCAGAGCTTAACAGTACAATTCTCTTGGTACGACGATACCAGCGACGTGTGGCAGTCACCCGAAACCTACACGCATTTCTGTATATAAAACATATACTTATTGACTCGCCTGTGTGTCACATAAGGGATTGTTTAGTAGGTTTTTTATTAACTTCACGCTCTATCCCGCATAGCAGGATAGTCAGAGACTACATAGTTTCAAGATGCATTGATTGCCATTCACCCTAACTCAAGACATTGCGTGTTGCAAAGTGAATGATAATATTTTCAAACGTATTCACTTTCCAGTGGGAATTGAACCCAGAACCGATCGTGTCTACATTCATTTACTAGCCTACTGTATCACAATTGCCTAATGTATTATAATAGAAAACATACATAAATGTGTATAAGTATTATATATCATATTATAATTCGAGGCCTGTTCTACCCCGCTAGGGATAAAGCGTGAAGCTATATTGATGTGGCGAGTTAATGCGAGAATAAACGGGCTAGTTTAAAGATTGCAGTAGTATACAACCATACTCTGTCTATTTGTGATATAATAGATATATGTAGTAACAAATAAACAAACATATAGAAAATCTGCACGTATAATAATAATATTAATGAATAGGCAAGTTGTGTTGTTTTTAAATATTGTTAAAATATTTTTTAAATATTTAAATTTTAGCGATCTTTACACATTTTACAAGTGTATATTTTAGTATTCGAAAATATATTTTTTGAAAACCCGACGTTTTAAACACTTTAAACTTTCCGTAGTCGCAGGTAGACTGAAATTCGTCTGTCTGTTTATAAAAAAATATTTATATGAAATTACCAGCCGATACTGACTCTTGCAGAATGAGCTGACCGCATCTTTCTCTCTTATGTAGTGGACTTAAGTTGCAAAGTTTTTATAAGCGAATGCCAGATGGAAGAAAACAAATTTCAAACAAATAAATTCTTTCTATTGAAATTAGTATATTTTTTATTTCTTTAACCTCCAGATCATTCTAGAAATGCATGTGTATATCTATTCTCTTTAACGAGGATATGAGGTTTATTATACAAATGTATAGTTTAAATTTTGTAGAAGGTAACCTTACATAATAGATTATTTTTTAGAGTTATGTTTTTATCCTGCGTAGTGTAGACAGGAAGTACCTAGTGTTAAGATACTCCGTATTCCGCTTTCCGCTGAATTAAACACATTCTGCGTTGAGTGGTGGAAATCAACGCCATGCTTTGTCTTGACCGTGACCAGAGCGAGGAAATGAATGAATAATTGAATAATTTTAAATACAATCAATCCCCCGAGTGGTAATCGAACCCACAACCGATCACGTTTACAGTCAAACGCTGTTACACTGCGCCACGATCGGTCTTACTACTTAATAGATAAAGCTTACAATATTATATAGTTAGAGCCAGTACATAAACCTGAAAGGTCACGCAAAGTAAGGAAATCATATAAGTAGCAATCAATTGAAGTACGTAATATTATCCAATCTTTGAACTATTGTTTTAACTTTACTCGTGACCATTCGAAGTGATGGTAAGCGACCTTTGCCCCGATATTATGTAGAGTTCACGTCATTGTTCAATTGAAAAGTTACTATAATGTGTAAAGTTTACTATACTCTCTAACGAATAATATATTTGATATATTTTACCGTATCTTATATTGAGCAATCAAAGCCCTACCAATTTTGAGATACTGTGCTTGTGCGGAACTCAACGCCGTACATAATTGTACCAGAGTGATTAATAAAAATAATTATTTTATCGAGTTCAACCTACGGTTACGTAGTTTACATTTAAATGATGTCCCACAATGCTACAAAGGCTTGAGCTTTAACTCAACAGTACATTGATATAATTAAAATAAAATGTATGTATAATAAGATCTTTGATTTTCGCGATTTTTATACATTTTAAATGAAACTATTTAACCGGATTAATCGCGTATATTTTGGTATTCAAAACGTCAGGTGTCCAAAAATGTATTTTCGAATACCAAAATATACGCGATTAATCCGGTTAAATAGTTTCATTTAAAATAAAATGTATGTAGTAACAGAGAACCCGGTGTAAAACCACTCTGTTTCCAGCGTTTCACCGTAAGTAGTTTTAGCAAGCTTATTGGCGGAACTTAACACCGCGTTTTGTCTTTTTCACCGAGCTAGAAATGTATTCACAACCAACCAAGACGTTTATAGTCATACTAATATATAAGTAACTTTTGATCATTGCAACTTGTGAAATTATTTTGTTTTCTTATGTTTTCGAACATTACCGAGATAATAAATTGGCAACACGTTTATAACACTCAGTATTACTGTTATTATGAATAAATTACAATTTTAAAAGGGAAAACGAAATTATCTAATAGACATTGAATTATAACAATCCACACCTTACTTTATGCATTTTTTTTAGGGTCACGCTTTTATCCCACACAGCAACGTAGTCAGGAAGTCCCAAGACAAGTAGAGCCAAGACACTCTGCGTTACGAGTTTAGAAAAATAATAAGAATATAATCATTCGCCCGAGTGGGAATCGAACCCACAACCATTCACATTTACAATCATATGCCACCAATAAATAATGTATAAATGTTTATTATTGACACGTAAAATAGTGGTAGCCTTGGTAACGTGTATGTCACTTTTTTAAAAAGATATATATATATATATATATATATATATATATATATATATATATATATATATATATATATATATATATATATATATATATGTGTAAAATGTATATTTCACATATACACCTTAGTGGTATGACAAGAAATTTCTGTTTTCTCAAATAGGTACATCAATACAAATGAGAGGCCTGTCGTGGCGCAGTGGGACCGGTTGTATGTTCGATCCCCATTCGGAGGTGTGATTATATTTAAATTATTAGCACTTCCTCGCTCTGGTAAGACAAAGTGCGGTGTTGAGTTCCGCCACTCAACATGCATGCAATATCTCGAATTTAGCGAAAATCGGAGTACGGAGTGTCTTAATATATATAAATGAGAATTGCAGGATTCGATCCCGCAAACTCTCGCGTTTTTTTTATACTACCCCTAAAGTAAGACGCCAACATATTTTCGTTGAACACAAAAATTCACTCAAATATCGTATATAATAAAAGAAATGGTAATACAAAATCAACGGTCTTGAATTCAGAGCACAATTCCTCTCGAAATAAGGGTTTGAATACAAGAAATTTACAATACAGTAAAATGTATATTTCATCTGTTATTTGTACAACTCTTTCTAATATACGTGGAGTATGATTTCTTAAAGAATAAATTATATACATCACGTTTACTTGTGAATGTATTTTTTTTTAGCTTTATACTTTACCCTTAACCATATAGACAGAGAGAGCTGCGACGCTGCCAAGTGTCAAAACATTGGCTAAATTCGACTCATTGTGTATTGCGTGGAGGATTTCAACGACGCACTTTGTCTTAACATATTGGCAAAGTAAAGCAGCATCACGCGCTAACATTCATTGCAGCGTGTGTTAATAACCTAGTGTTAAGACACTTATTTGGCTGCTTACCAAAAATCGAGACATTGCGGGGTAAGTGGGGAACGCCGCGCTTTGTTGCGTTTTATTTTAAAAAGAAATCTCAACATATACAAAAATTTATTTAAATTTCTTACAACATTCTATTAAACAATCGGAGAACCAGCCATTTCATCATATAAAAACTATATATAAAAGAGTCTGTCTGTTTAATGAAGAGCATAAAAAGCTACCCGTTTTTGCCTAACAGTATATTAAGCCAAAACGTGTTTAATTAATTTTGACAACAATTTCATATGAATATATCATTTATCATTTGGTTACATGGAATGTTACGGAGTTTACTTCCTAAGACGTTTGGTTTTCTGCGGGTTTTGTTGCAGTGTATTGATTGTATACGATTTTTTAAATAATATAGTAAATTATAAAGAATGAGATATAAATATTCACATGTAAAGTTAAAGTGTCAAGTTTGCACAGTATTGAGTTTCGCCAATCAACACGCAATATCTCAAATTCGGCGGAATGCTGAGTACAGAATGTCTTGACACTAGGTACTTCCGGTCGACTAGAAAAAAAAAGTAAAGGCAGTAAGTCAAAAATCGCAGTGAGAAGCACTGCGATTTTTTGACTTACTGTAGAAAATTTCATAATTAGAATGTAAAGAAACAAGCGTACACACACCTCTTCTTCTTCTTATTTCTCTAATTTAATTTTTTGGGATAGGACTTTCTCATTCTTCTGCATCAAGAAACAGACCTGAGTTGTCGACACAGACAGTTGGGTTTGTTTAAGACATCTGGCTATGTTCTACCACCAGTCACATTTGAAGAGAACCAATATACAATATTTTTGACGGAGAGTTCTCTCTGACTACCCTGCTGTACAGGATAAAGAGTGAAGCTGTTGTTTTTATATAATATGTACCGAAACCTGTAGCCACGTTCTGTGAAATTTCAACATCTCAAATTTAGACAAAAATCAGAGAACGGAGTGTCTTAACATTACATTCTCTCTGACTACATATATACAGGAAAATGATTATATAGTATAGTATAGTAGTATATATAAAATTACCATGCATTTTTTAACCAAAAGTTTCATGAATGTATGACGTCATACAGCAATTAAAAAGGCAATTAATCATTATCAAGGTTGCATTATAAAATGATAACATAATAGAGTGTTTGAATAGTTCATAATGAATCTTTTCATACAGACACAAACATGTATGGGCTTAAATAGAAATCTTTATAGTAAGTATTTATGCTTGTACGTGAATTGATAATTAGCTGTTTGTAATGAAAAAAAACTAGTGTTATTTTGAGATGATTATATGTGTGTGTTTGTGCAAGTTTAAGCTGTAAAGTAATATTTATATATAACTTTACAGCTTATTTGCTGTTTTTTATTTGAAAGGAGTATTTCTTAAGTAGATATATGTACATGGCTTACGGAAGTCCGGATTTTACCACTATCCATATAGGTCCTGAAAAAAATATTTAGTTCAGTTATTTAGGAAAAGTTCAGGTAACTTATATGGGTAATTGGCATGGGTGGTCTTCGACCACAGTATATCACCCAAGTTTAAGGAATTGATACTCTTATACAATAGTGAATGTTGCCAGCAATGTCTCGACACACTATGGCGTTAAACAGGCTGACAACGACAGTAACATATTCATTCGAGGTAGCTTTGAAAGACCAAGCGGATAAGCTCTAAGAATGTCACTTGAGACCGGGAAATATGACTGCATGTCGTAATGGAGGATATAAGAACCAATGTATTGAATGCCGAGGGTATTGTACGCCGTACGAAACACAAGAGATTGAGACGGAAGTCATGTTTTGACTAGCAATATGAAGTAGGAGAAAATATAAATATATTTTTTTTTAGCTTCGCGCTTTTATCCTGCATAACAGGGTAGACAGAAAGTACCTAGTTTGTAGTGTAGTATATAAGCAGATTACACTTGATATTGAGGAGCAGTAATAAATTTATCTTCAAACCTAAAAGATCTATATTATTTACCTAGTCCCGTCCTTACATGGCGACCCTGCCATTTAAGGTTCGGTTTCGGGTTCTAACGAAGTGCAGTAAAACAATATGATGTCGCTCTGTGTAACATTGGACATTCGTGTATTTAATTGTTCGAACGTGAGTAGCGTCGTTTTACAAAATGGGCAAAGAACAAAGTAAAGAAGAAATTGTGATTGCACAAAATGCCGCCGGAGGCGTGAATTCAGCCGACGTGGAGCTAATACACCAAAATCAGAAAGTAACGAATAAAATTTTGGGTATTTTTCTTTTACTTTTAATTTTGGGGGCAAAGTTCGCCGTATATAAATTATATAAACGCTGCCACATAAACTGGATGCGTCAGGAGATGGCCAGAAGCGCTTTCAGACGTTTGAGCATCAGGCGTGAACCAAAGGCTGAAGAAAGAAATCAGGAACGTGTCGTTTAGCCTGGAGCCGCATCAATAGCCCTGCCTTGCCCTGCTCATAGAAAAGTAAGAGTGTAAAAGTGTGTCATCAGCAAAGGTGTTGTGGTATTATAGACAATAGAGATATTCATATTTTATCATTATTTTTAAGTGAATATTTTTAAGTCTATTTTTTTTTTGTTATATTTCTGTACTAAGTATTATATTATGTTTCTTAAGATTTAAATGGATCATATATTAGATATAAAATATCAAATTGAAAATATAAAAATAAATTTAATTAAACTAAGTAAAGGAAAAAGAACTAAAAAGTTGCTAGAACAGAAATATTTAGAGGCAAAATGTTTATATGACGAATATATAAAATATCGTGACGAGTTAAACTTTAATGCATCTAAAGGGTATATAAAAAGCAAGAGATAAATTATTTATTAGTTGCTTGCGAGGAAATTGAATCGTTTTATCAAAAAATCCAAACATTTTGTTTAGTTAGTGACCAAGATTTTAGCACCATGACTGATTTTGACATGAAAACTGCTACTTCTCTTCTACCTATTATGACAGGAGATGAAGAAGTTACTAAAAAATTAATAGATTGTATAGAATTCTATAGCCAAACCATTAGGAAAGAACATGAGCAGTTACTTATTTCTTTTGTCCTTAAAACTCGTTTAACTAAACATGCCAAATTACGTTTGTTATCTAACTATGAATCTTCCACAGAACTTATTGCCGACATGAAAATAATCTGTTGACTAAGCAGTCAGCCACGGCACTACAAATAGAAATGTTAAAATCTAAACAAGGTTCGCAGAGTATAGAGGAATTTGGTAAGAAACTTGAGGATTTAGTTGTTGAATTGACTATTTCCCAAGCTAACGGTGACGATAATGCGTTTAAAATATTGAGACCCGTAAACGAAAACATAGCAATACAGCGATTCACCGAAGGTTTGAGAAACAGTCGATTAAGTACTATTTTAGCGGCCCGCAACTACTCAGAGCTGAAAGATGTCATAAGAGCAGCCAAAGACGAGGAACTGTCGCGTCAAGGCTCTTTTACTTCAGCTGAAACAATTTTCACAACTCAACGTCAAGGTAGGTACCGAACATCTCATAGGGTGCATAGTAGAGGTCGAGTATTAAACAATACACGCCAACATTACACGCCAAATCGTTCATTTAGACCGATGCTAAATCAAACATCTAGTTTATACCACCGAGGAAACAGTAGAGGATTCACAAGTAATTCTCGAGGACGCGGACATAATTTTGAACGGGCTGTATCGCGAGGTAGATATAATAACAATATAAAATGGCATGGGTATCTTATAAATCAGGCCCAAATCGATGGACAGGATAGTACTTCGGAAAATAGCCAAAACTTAGAGTTTTTTCGATCCTAACTTTATTCTAGCATGCAATACGTATAATAATTTCGTAGAGTTTATAATATTAGGTACCAAATATAGAATGCTAGTTGATACGGGCGCCTCGATGTCAGTGATTAAATACGATGTAATAAGAGATAGGAATATGCCAATACATCCCGAACGCGGAGCCGTAAATGGTATTGGTGGCACCTCTTACACCGAGGGCTATGTTTACATACCGTTTACCTTATATGGAATAGAATTCAAACATAAGTTTTATGTCTTACAGAATTTGCCTTGTATTCAAGACGGTTTAATCGGACACGAATTTTTAACTAATTATAATTGTGTATTAAATTACGAAAATAATACATTTACTTTAAATAGCTTCGACAAACCAATTACGCTCTCTTTAGGTTTAGGGAAATCAGGTAAAAATACATTTATAAAGGTACCTCCGAGGTGTGAAAAGTTTTTTCAAGTTGATTCTTATTTGAATGAATCGTGTGTTATATTTCCGAGAGCATTGTGTGAAGGTGTATTTATCGCGGGAAGTATCTGTCAACCCAAAGAGGGAAAAATATTTATTCAAATTTTAAATACTCGCGAAACAGAAGTTAATCTTAGTTATTTTAGGCCTGAAATCGATTTATTATCGAATTATAATATCTGTTCGTTTAACAAAGAAAATTTGGACGGAGAAAGAGTTCGGAAATTATTGTCATTAATTAAATTGAATCATTTAAACAAAGAAGAAAGTATTAGTATACAAAATATTTGTGCGAAATATGCTGACGTATTTTTCTTGCCAGGAGACAAGTTAGGTACATGTAATCTTTACGAACAAAATATACAATTAAAAGCTAATACGAATCCGGTCTATACTAAGCAATATAGATTACCGTTTTCTCAACGTGCTGAAATAGAAAAACAAGTAAATAAAATGTTAGCCAATGATATTATCGAACCCGCTAACAGCGAATGGTCTAGCCCAGTACTATTAGTACCTAAAAAATCAGAAGACAATAATAGAAGCTGGCGTTTAGTGATAGATTTTAGAAAATTAAATGATTGTATAATGCATGACAAATTTCCCCTTCCGAATATAAGTGATATATTAGACTCACTTTCAGGAGCTATTTATTTTTCTCAATTAGATTTAACACAAGCTTATTATCAAACGAAGCTAAATGCTGACAGTAGGAAATATACCGCATTCACAACACCGTCTGGCCAGTATCAAATGACCCGTATGCCTATGGGTTTGAAAACTAGCCCTGGTTCATTTTCACGCTTAATGACAGTAGCAATGTCGGGACTTAATTACGATAAATGTTTTGTATATTTGGATAATTTAATTTGTTTCGGTAGAAATTTAGATAGTCATAATAAAAATTTGTTAGATATTTTGGCAAGGCTTAGAAAAGTTAATTTAAAATTAAATCCTGATAAGTGCGATTTTCTTCGAAAAGAAATTTTATATCTCGGACACGTGGTGTCAGCGGACGGCATTAAACCAGATCCAGAAAAAATTAAGGCATTAATTAATTATCCGGTTCCTAAAAACGTAGACGAGATCAAACGATTTGTAGCCTTTGCGAACTATTATCGAAAGTTTATTCCGAATTTCGCTCAGATATGTATTCCATTAAATGATTTGTGTCGTAAAAATGTAACATTTAATTGGGATAAAAACTGTCAAAAATCATTTAGTACTTTAAAAGAAATGTTACTGAGCCCTCCAATATTACAGTATCCTATTTTCGATTATAACAACACATTTATATTACAGACAGACGCCTCAGGGTATGCAATAGGTTCAATTTTATGTAATGCTGATCGTCGACCAATAGCTTACGCCAGTCGTAGTTTAAATAAAGCTGAACGTATATATCCAACGATTGAGAAAGAGCTTTTAGCGATTGTTTGGTCAGTTAAATATTTTAGACCGTATCTCTATGGACGAAAGTTCATTATAGAAACGGATCATAGACCCTTAATATTTTTATACAATATGACAGATCCTTCGAGTAGATTGTTAAAATTTCGGCTAATACTTGAAGAGTATGATTTTAAGGTTATTTATGTGAAAGGATGTGATAATGTAGCTGCAGATGCATTGTCACGCATAGAAATTAGTAGTGAAGAATTAAAGGCGATGAATGATCATATTTTGTCAGTACTTACAAGGACACAAAAGAAGAAGCTTGATGAAAAACCTTGTAATTCTACTTCGGTTTCTAATATTTCTACTGACGATTGGACTGATCACCCAAGAGTTGTAGAGATGTTAAAACTACCGAAGGATTACACGGAGTTGGTATTTGTGAATGAAGAAGAATGGAAAAAGGTTAAAAAATGCGTATCATTAGAGCGTGGTGATTATGCATACTCGTCGTCAAATCGTACAATTTTTGTGAAACTGTTTACCCAATCCCAGTGTACACGAGCTGTCTCTGTGAGGGAAATGGAATCATTTTGTATCGATTTAAAAATAAATACGTTATATGTAATAAAAGATGAGAATAACTTTAAAATTATTAAAGAGCTAGCTCAGGTTATAAACAAATTGCGTAAGTGGTCCGGACCCCGTTTATGCGTAATTAAAGGAGTTACAAAAATTATAGACGACGATATGAAAAGAGTGATATTAAACGATTATCATATCCTGCCTACTAGCGGACACGCAGGAATAAGACGTATGTTAAATAACATTCGTAAAAAATATTTTTGGCCAGGATTAGAGCATGATGTTAAGCTTTTTGTAAAGAAATGTAGTAAATGTCAACGTTATAAATATTTAAATACCATAAAAGAACCTATGACCATAACGGATTGTGGAAATTCAGCTTTTGATAAGATTTATTTAGACTTAGTAGGTCCATTGACAAGAGATAATAAATATAATTACATTTTAACGCTTCAATGCGACCTCACCAAATATGTCGAGGCATATCCGATAGCAGGTAAGGATGCGCGTACAGTAGCTACAAGTCTAGTAAATAATTTTATACTTAGATATGGCATTCCTCGGCAGATCGTGACCGATAGAGGAACTGAATTTATAAATTCTACAATGGAAGAGGTTTGTAAAATTTTAAATATAAGTCAATTACAGTCTACAGCCTTCCACCATCAGACCTTAGGATCACTTGAAAATAGTCATAAACATTTAACATTTTATTTGAGAATGCAAGTTAACAGTCATAGTCAGGAATGGAGTTCATGGATTCCTTACTGGTGTTTTTCGTATAACACTTCTGTACACTCGAGTACAAAATTTACTCCATACGAATTAGTATTTGGCAAACAATGTAACTTACCAAGTAATCTTAGATCGACAATAGATCCAATTTACAATTTTGATAATTATGCAATAGAACTCAAATACCGGTTACAAAAATCACAAAATGATGCTAAAACAAATCTTATAAATTGTAAAACTTTAAGAAAAATAAAATATGATACAAGTATAAACCCAGTTGAATATAAACAAGGAGACTTAGTATTAGTTAAAAATGAAAATTTTAGCAAACTTGATCCATTATATTTAGGCCCATATACAGTTGTTAAAGATTTGTCACCGAATGTTGTAATTTTAGTCAATGGTAAAGAAAAAACTGTTCATAAAAATAGGACAAGACTTTATGTTGAATGATCATTAAATATATTGTTTAAGACTTGTGATTATGACTGTACTAAGTACATATGATGATGATATTTGATATTACATTTCAGCACTGCATTATTATACCTTTGTTTACATATTTGTTTTATTTTGTTTAATTATTATATTCAATTTAATCTTACTTTTTCATATTGTATTTTGATAAAAAAAATGTTGTTGTATCCAACATTTTTTTTTTTGTTTGGTAGGGCATGTAGTGTAGTATATAAGCAGATTACACTTGATATTGAGGAGCAGTAATAAATTTATCTTCAAACCTAAAAGATCTATATTATTTACCTAGTCCCGTCCTTACAAGTTTCAAGACACTCCGTACTTCGCTTTCCACCGAATTCGAGACTCCACGTGGTGGAACTCAACGCCGCACTTTGTCTTTACCAGAGCGAGGAACTGAAATAATTTAAATATAATCACTCCCCCGAGTGGGAATCGAACCCACAACAACAGACAGACGTTAGACGCTGTCACACTGCGCCATTTATATTTAATATTTTTATATTAATATTAAAAGTACATGTGCTCTGCTATATTATTAGAGTTTTGGAAAGGCCTGTGTTTCACCAAATTCCCCCCCCCCCCCTGAGATAAAGAAAATAAAAAAAAAAACAAAACTTAGTCATTTTAAATGAATTTAAAAATTTTAGAGGCTACAGCCAAAAACACTCAAGTCAAAACAGCCCTTCTTTGAAACGCTAACTTTGAACCATTGTTCACCTGCAAATTAATGATTTATTCAGATGTTTTCAAATTTAATTGGAACCATTACGTTTACTGTCTAAGCCAATGAATTATAATGTCTTGCTACTTTTAAAATGTTATTCCACACTTAGGATTAGAAAACATTTTTTAAAAACCTATAAAAATTAGAAACGCAGCGGGATTCGAAGGCGCAGGTTTTGAATTCCGCTGCGTTCAAATTTTATATATATATTTTACAAATGAATTATAATGACCTCATTATTAAGACCTAAAGATTGTGAGGTTAAATTCTGCAATAAATAAAAAAAAACGACGTTATGTTGCGCCACAAATCAGAAACGATATCGAAAAAACCAATTTTAAACTATATTTATCACCAAATTCATTTGAAATAGACAATAATAAAAGCCCAACTAAAATAAAATAATAGAACAGAATAGGATAGAATGAAATAAAACAATTGTATTGAATTGCAAAACCCTGGAAGCTGGGCGTAATTATTAAATTGAAAACGCAAGTTCGTACAATCGGGGCAAGGGGTGGACGAGCCGGCTCCCATTCAGAGTCACCTACCTTATTAATAAACGAAGAGCAAAATGACAATACCTTGGCCTTTTTCATTTGATTTTTATTATAATATTACTCATATTATGTAAGTATTTACTGCAAATATGATCGGTGTGGGTTCTATTCCCACTTGAAGGAATTATTGTATATAAAGTTTGTTTTCTTTTCACAGCTGTGGTAAGACAAAGCGCAGCGTTAAGTGCGGAGTGTCTAGACACTAGGTTGTCCTGACTATGCTTTGCGGGATAAAATGTGAAGTTATTTCTTTATTTACATCTTTATAAGCATTAGTAATCCAATTCTTTTTTGATTTTAGGCACAATTTCTTTTATTATATGTTTCTTAACAACTTCACCCTTTAATGGTATGCTTAGTAATAAATTCTTTTATTTCGCTTCACGCTTAGCAGGGTAGACATAAAGTACCTGGTGTCAAGACACTCCGTACTTCGCTTTCCACCGAATTCGAGACATTGCGTGTTGAATGGTGGAACTCAACGCTGTACTTTGTTATCAGAGCGAGAATATAATCACTACTCCGAGTGGGGATCGAACCCACAAACGTGATTGTTTGCACTCAGGCGCTGTGCCACTGTGCCACGACCGGTCTCCGTCTAAATATGTCCACCTTATGCCGCTCTTGGTGAATTTGGCGCTTATTTTGTATATAACCATTCCCGCGAGTAAATGTAACATTACACACAAATAAAAACAATATTTTAGGTGAATCCATAAAACGGTTATTTTTAAACTGTCTGGGTCGGATTCAAACCTGCACTTCCTAACTGCACCTCATTTGCCTCACAATCGAAGCCTTTTATATAAATCTTTTTAGGTTTTATCGTTAATATATATATATATATCAAATATTACTTTACATTTGTCCAAGATATACTCGTTAGTTCTAATATGAATGTCTAGATATATAGCCAGTAAAAAACACAGTTAAAATCTAAAAAAGTAACTATTACAAAGAAAGAAACTATTTTAAAATTATTTATTATTCCCGTATAGTTTGGTATTCTAAAATTCATATTTGGATACTTACCAGCAGTCCTTGATCGCAGTGTCTATTTCATTTAAATACTACAAAAATGGCAAAAATCAAATATCTTATTAAAATAACTGAAACCAAATCATTCCAAACTATTAAGACTTCAAATAACTTAACAATTACAGTAACTTGAAAAACAAAAAATCATTTACATATTATTCTCATACATATGAGAAATTTAATCAAAAATTAATATTTTTTTTATAATTAAATTATCACAAAATTTATACAGAACTAGTAAATATAAAGGAGTTTAATTTCGAAGGTGTTATAAAAAGTGTCGAATAAAGCTGTCCTTCTGTAAGTACCAGTTGCGCCATCTATCGAGCTTTCGCATCCCACTTAGCTTAGACTCGTGAAGTAATCCGTACTAAATAATTATGGTATTGTAACAAACACTCATTTTTTATATTATATATATATATATATATATATATATATATATATATATATATATATATATATATATATATATATATATATATATATATATATAGAGAGAGAGAGAGAGAGAGAGATTACAGATTCTTAATATAAATTGTTTTTTCCTTATTGTTATTATAATTATTTGTCTTGTAGGTTGATTTTAATATTTTTTTAGAACTAATTTTAAATATACAAGTGATAAAAGCTCTCAAAAGCTTCATTTAAAGGAGTTATTTAAAATATTGTTTCCTAATTTATTTATAACTGGCCTGTTAATACTAATTATCATCGTTTTAAAATCTGCTTTTAACTATTTAGAGTATCTACTTTACCTTTCTTTATTAATATTCACAATTCTCTAGAATAATTATAAGTAGACAGGAAAAACCTACTAATATTGTATTTTAGCTTCACGCTTTTATCCCGCATAGTAGGGTAGACAGACACTTCGTACTTCGCTTTCCACCGAATTTGAGACATTGCGTGTTGAGTGGTGGAACTCAACGCCGCACTTTGTCTAATATGAGAATCCATAATGCAGCTTGTAGCTATATTGACTTATCCAGATGGATTTTTTATATTTATTCGACAAGTTCTCCCGCGGATAATATTGAAGGTAGAGTGAATGTTTTATTATAAAAGATATATGTTTGCGTAAAATTAAATTCAATTTTTTTTTTGCTTTAGTAAAATTATAAAGTAATTTCAACAACACTACATTTATCCAATATTTTTGTTAGGATATTCAATCCACGCTTATTAGATTATATATATATATATATATATATATATATAAATATATATATATATATATATATATATATTACAACTCAAAGTTAAAAATCTGTATCAATGATTTGTTTTTAAGTGATCTGTCTTATATATTTTATCACCAAAGACTTTTAGATTAAAGTAGAATTTTCAGTATAAAAAAATATATAAGTATATTTTTTTTTTGAAAAATAAATTAATATATTTAAATTAAGCAAATATTCAAAGTTTGTATGGTTATATTATGCAACAACTTTCTAGAAGTGTTTAAATGCCGTCGGACGCGAGTAAACTTCGAAGAACTGAAATTTAAACGATTTTAAATTATCTTTACTATGTTTAATTTATTGTTTTTTATTTATTTATTACATTACTGTTTATAGATAATTATTAATTTAAATATTTATTTCTTCACAATAATTATTTAAAAAATAACTCAATGTCTAACTTTAAACATATAACTTACTCAACTTAATAAAAAAAAAAGATATATGTCATGTATTTTAATGTCATTATTTGTTTCCAAATTCAAAAAGACACCAAAAATATTTTTTTATATGTTATATTATGTTTTAAAAAATATATGGATCAATATTAACTGAAACCTCTTTGGATTTCGCTATTCGTTCAGGACAAAAACAACACAAAGTAAAAAAAAACGAAGTGTGTAAAATAAAAACAAATTTTGTTTATTCGTATGGCGTTAACAAAACCTTCCATCAAATTCTATAATACATCGTTGGTACCGACATCGATTCAGAACTATAAACTAATATTTACATTTTGATAGCCACTTACAATTTCACTTACAATTATATCGACTAATTTACAATTACTCCAAGTAAATCTACACTGGCAATAAATTAATTATTCATTGTGAACCGAAGTGAGGCGAGCAATCATCCGGCCACTAAGAACGACTCGAGTAAACTTAACACGTTAACATACTAGAGTGAGAAAAAAAAAAACAGCATTCACATGGGGAACTATAGCTACACGTGACTGACGCCTACGTACATTAATTAATCTCTTTTTGGTACCGATCTCACTGCACTAAATAAACAATTGTATCTTAAACATCTGAAGACGCGCGAAAACAAATAAAAATCACAGTCTATTAAACGTAATACGACTCCCGCTAGCGGGACTACGTCTCAACATATATACAAGCACTGATATCAAACACACCGGATTTACAATATTCAACTAAGCGTAAGTCTAAAAACAATAAATAATGTCCCAATTTGATCGTCTTTAACACTTCACTGCCATACCCTAAAAGATTGATGTCCTTCAAGGAAGGCACGTTGGTCTTCAATATATGACGGAGACCGGCCGTCTTAGCTGGTCGTCGTGTGGGCTGTGCTGCGTCGGCGTCACCGGCGACACCGGCGACGACGGAGCCGCACCGTACTGGTGGAACAGGGGTGAGGAGAAGTGCTTGGGTGGAGCGGCCGGCTGTGTGTATAGTGAAGAGTAGAATGATGACACCACGGCAGCGGCCGAAGACGCCGTCGGCAGCTTCTCGGTGGCCGGAGCCATCAACTTTGAGAATTGCAGATGATCTAACTGATGTGGGAAGTACGGCGGCACAGCTGGATACGGCAGAGCATCTAACGGCCCCACAGTGGGTGCTGGGCCCGCGAAGTATGGCAGCGGGAAACTCGGGAAGGCTCCAGCGCCGGGAGCTGAGCCGGGAGTGGGCGGTTTGGGCTTCCTCCTCGGCCTGTACTTGTAGTCGGGATGCTCCTTCATATGCAGAGCGCGGAGCCGCTTAGCTTCATCGATGAACGGTCTCTTCTGCATTTCGGTCAACAGCTTCCATTCAGCACCGAGACGCTTCGATATTTCCGAATTATGCATCTTCGGATTATCCTTAGCGATTTGCCGGCGCTGGAGCCTCGACCAGACCATGAAAGCGTTCATCGGTCTCTTGATATGGCCCTCCGATTGCGGAGACGAGGCGGGCAGCGGCTGCGGCGCGCTCGGGTACTCCGGGAGCATACCGGGGTGCATCGAAAACGCGTACGGGTGATGACTTAGTGTCGACATATTGGCAAATAAAATAAACACTGCGTTCTGTTAGAACATTAGCTACTATGGCACAATGGTGAATGAGCACAGACGAGAGACTGTGTCGCGTCGGACTCGGGCGGTAGACTGATGGTGCGTCGCCGTGTCCGTGTGGGTCTGGCGGCGGGGGGCGCGGTCGAGGCGGCGTGGCCCCCGCCAATGGGTAGCCCGCGACAACATCTCGAGCCCCTCCTCGCCGTGTAGCGTCGTCTCTATCCTACCTCGCACACTTCGCGTTCCCTACTTGTCGCACCAATACCCCTCGGTACTGCGGAGCGTACAGCTGTTTAGAGCCATATCACAAGCTCTCTTATGCATGATATAACCGCTGTAATAGAACTCGCTCTTAAATTTACCTTTATGTTTAAGTTTTATTTCTTTATACATAAAAATATTTTAATATTTTTTATTGAATACGTTATATATGACGTAGATTATACTAGGCACGATGTCTACTTCTATTAACACCATGTCGTCTGTCGTGACTCGATCGTATGAAAGAAATACAGCTTTAAAATCCAAATAGTACTTACATAGGCTATATATATGAATGATAAGTATTTAATAAACCATAAATAATAAAGTACCGCACGCTGTATCTAACTTATACATTAGTATAGGGTCCTCAAAGGAAATGGACAAACTGCCACGTGGCAAATATTTCAATATATATAGCTAATTTACTTTAGTATGCCTGTTATTATATTAAGATTAAGTATATCATTGTATATATATAAAGAATATATATAATAATATATATTACGTATATGAAAAATAAACAACAAAATATTACTTTCAGTAAAACAAATTTGTTCTTCAATTAACAAGTAGAAATTCAAACAGTAAATACATATTAATAATAAATATATCTGTATTAAAATTCGTCTCATCCATCGTGGCCTAGCAGAACAAGATCCAGCTGTATAAATGGGAATACTGTGGGTTCGATCCGCAAAAGGTATGAATATACATGTTTAAAAATTATTTTCATTTCTCCGCTATAAAAAAGTGTAGGGGCTATCAAATCACTCAACACTCAATGTGTCGATTTCAGGCGGAAAATATTCAACGGAGTGTCTTGACACTAGGTTATCTACCCTACATCTAACTAACTACCCTGCTGTGAGCTAAAAGGTAAAAAAATGTTTTTATTTAGCTTATTTTAAGAATAATAAACCTTATGAATACGTAAATATGTGTTTTATAAGGACTAACGAAGTGTCTGAAAATATAAACTCAAATAAAAACTCATATAAATACTAGACTTATATTACTATGGAACAAAGCGTAAAAATAATTAAATAACATATTTTTAATAAATTTTTTTTAGCTAGCATAAATTAACTGCTTCAAACCTTTGAAAGGACATATGGACGAAATATTCATATTTTTTAGCCACACGCTTTATCCCTCATAACATAGTAGTCAGAGAAAACGTAGAGTCAAGAAACTCCATTGACTCCTTTCCGGCCGAAGTCAAGACATTTCGTTGTAAGTGGCGAGCTTATCGCTTCGCCTTATCTTTCCAGAGAGAAGAAATGTAAATATTTTTTGAATATAATTATTCCCCTCACTCTTACAGTCGGACACTGTCCCACTGCACCACGATGCCTGAATCTATATTTATATTTAATATATTATAATATGTATTATTTGCTTTTAGTCCTACAACTAATGCTTAAATATTAAAGTAGACAGATTCAAGATATCAGAGGAATTTACAACGCGCTTTTTTCACATAAAAGGCCAAATAAAGAAAACCTTCTCTCAAGACACTCCGGTCTCTATATTCCGCCTGTATACAAAACATTTCATGTCGAGTAGCTAAGCCTAACACTTATGTAGTACCAGAGCGGGCAAAAATAACAATATTCCCTATAAAATCGAAATATAATTAATTATTCCATGTTTTTCCTTCACAATTTATTCTAAATTAGACAGAAAATTAGACAATTTTCGAGGCTTTTAAACACTACTTATTTTAACTCATATTTGCCAACTTAAAATGATTGCATATAAAGTGATTCATATAAGTAAATACTAAGCCACGTCTTAACAGATGAGAGGACGCCTATATATCCATTTAAACTTTATTTTGAAACGAATTTGAACTTTCTCCCCTAAGTCAACCACGTTAGAAATATACCTTAGTAAGTACCTCTTAAAAAATTTTTTTATATATTTTTAATAATTCCTTTGTATACATTATATATTTTTATTAGTATTTAGTGCTTATACACTCTACCTTTTGTTAGAGGCGTCAGACACGCTTTATCACTGTTGATCATTTGTGCCACAAAAACAATCGAATACTAACGGAATGGTCACCATAAAAATATTAGAAACTATCATAAAAATATTACTTCAATACTGTTTTTGTTGAAGAAAACTCTATAATTCTATACATAGAGTTTAAAATCTGATATCATACTCTACTATTGTGTACCAACGCTTCTTACTTCTAAGAAGCCCCTTTTATACGAATAATAAAATAATAATTATAGGAATCTCTTGTAAGTTTTATTGCTTGCGAAACGTTATTGTCATTATATTGTTGATAGTTTTAATTGCCTTAACTTGCCAAATATATTTAAGCTCTAATACTAAATGTACAATGGGAGAAAATTAATTTATTGTTTAATTTAATAAATAAGTAGAGTTTTTGTGCTATTGTTTTGATGTAACGATAATTTGAAGCCATCTTCGCTCAGTATATAGCGTATAATGGTTGGGTGGTTATGGGTTCGATTTCCAGTCGATAGTCGCTCAGGTAAGACAGAACGGCGTTATGATCCGGCAGAATAGAGTGTTACGAGACATTTTAAAATTTTTTTCTGGCTTTTGTATAACTAAAATGATTTTTTTATTTTATTTTTAGCATATATTTCCCCCATTATTATAAGTAATTTCACGATTTTAAACCTCTATCATTATAATCAATACTATATATCTCATTCTTAGAATAAACTTAGCAATGGAAAGAATTCTTTAAATAATTAACTAAAGAACATATCTATTGTTTTAAATTACCTTACAATTACACATCATAAAATTATTTTTTTCTATACAAATGGTCCAAATCTCTCTCTTGAATCCAAAAGCAAAATAGCTCTTCATTCTTCTTACATATAATACTATAACGCTACTCATAGCGCCATCTACCTGTTATAATACAAACAATCATTTATACATCTATGTTAAGTTTATTTCAATATTTTTTATTGTTTAAAAAATATATTCACAATAAAATATTTTTTTCGCACTTATGTAATGTTTGTTTCAAAATGTTGTAATTTAAAGATCTAACCTGAGCATTTTTTTATAGGAAAAAGAGGCAAAAAGGAGTTCGTCGGCCTTGGGAAGGAAGTGAAAGGAGATGAGGGAATGGATGGGTGGGAATAGGGAAAGCTGGCTTACATGACGTCAAACCAGAACACATCAAAAGATATTTGAATCGTTATTGTCATGATAGTAGCCGCGAGTCAGTGGGATGACTAACCTCCTACCACCAAATTACTACGATAGCCGCCTCTTAAGGGGCGCTACCCAACAACAGAGTATTCTACCCCGTCCTCCCACAAGAAGAATGGACTTTACTAAGTCATAAATTGAAAATATTTAAATTAGAAGCTCTTAACAGAAAGAAAAGCATATAGCGACTATGTGTTCTACTAGATAGTTAACTTTTGCAACCAAATAAGCGATGTCGGTAAAATTTCGAGACGTAGAGAGAAAAGAATGTCAAAGAATTCTTTTTATTTATATTAAATGTGATATTTTTTTATAAAAATTTATTGTTATGCTCTTTCATTTTTATTCTGTTTAAGTATATCGCACTAAGCTTAAGAATGTACTGGCAACGCCATCTAGTTACACTTTAGGTAATAGAAAATGATAAATCAATAGGATATCAACAGTTAACCCTATCTATATAGGCGCAGTAAAAAAGTATTTAGAGTACTCTCAATTAGTACCATTTTACGTTTGAACGAGTTCAAATGTTTCGAGAAACTTTGCGTGTTGAGTGGTGGAACTCAACGCCGCACGTCGTCCTACCAGACCAGGGAAGGGAATCGAACCCAAAACCGATCGCGTTTATAGTCAGACGCTGATGGGAGGACTTTTTTATTATAACAATCTGTCAAGCGCCACGGGCATAGATTCCAAGAATTATTTCTAATGGTTTTTCCCTTTATGAATATGGTGCCGACAACTAATAAGCAGTTTCAGTTTTTTTCTTTCGCTTGGGTTTTTTTTTGATTTCTAATCAAAACTTAGACGAATGTTAATATTTAATGGAAATTTTGCTACATATGATTTAGATAGGCAAAGACAGAAGAAGAATGAAATAAAGATGAATGCAGTAGAGATGCGATCTCTTCGTCGGATATGCGGAGTCAGTTTAGTTGACCGTATATGCAGCGAGGAGATAGCAGAATGACAGATGTAAGCGTGAATGTCACAGTAAGCATGAAGGGATGAAAGAATGCCAAGAAAGATTTATCAAGTAAAGGAGAGTAGTACAAGAGTTCGAATGAGACCTCGGTTGACCTTCAAAAACACACTATCATGATACACATATATATGACACATATGAAGGAAGGTCACGTAAAAAGCGTGGGGACCACCCGAAGGGCATGCATGAAGAGGATAATGACTGTGGACGAGGCGAAAGAGGTATGCAGGGACCGTAGCGTTTGGCGCTCCGTCCTCCCTGACTACCCCGCGAGGGAAAAGCGTGCAGCTAAATAGAAATAAAGCAAAAATATATAAACAAAGACCAACATTTTATCCTAGGCAGTATTTCTAGGGCAAATAAACATAAAAGCTGAGTCTCTTAAGCAGTACATAAAGACACTCAAATGTCTCATCTTATTAAAATAATCTTAATAAGATAAAACATTACAAGTAACATTGCAAGTGCCGGTCGTGGCGTACGGGGACAGCGTTTGACTGTAAAAGCGATAGATTGTGGGTTCAATTTCCACTCGAGAGAGTGATCATATTTAAATTATTTTCACTTCCTCGTTCTAGTAAGACAAAGTGCGGCTTTGAGTTCCACCACTGGACATGCAATATCTCAAATTCGGTGAAAAGCGAAGTACAGAGTGTCTTGACACTAATTACTTTCTGTCTAGCCTGCTATGCGGGGTAAAAGCTAGACGATAAAAAAAATACAAATAGATAAAGTATTTTTTAATATATATATATATATATATATATATATATATATATATATATATATATATATATATATATATATAAATATGTGTATATATATTTAATAACTCCATGTTCAAAGTAAAAATAACAAGTTAATGTGCTAATGTGTATGTTTTTATGTAATAATTCTATATTTTGTAAATCCTGTTTGTTTTCTCAATTTAAATAGAATTAATAAAAAGGGATTATATAAGTAATAAATGAAAGGTATAGAGTATAGAGTAGAGTATAGATTAGAGTATAGAGTAGATTATAGAGTAGAGTATAGAGTAGAGAAGAGTAAAGAGTATATATGACGTTTCCACACGGAAACTTTACACACGTATCACTAAATCCATTAACAAATAGTGATGTGAAAAATAAAAAAGTTGTCAGTAATAAAATGTTAAAATGTAATAAAACAAAGTCTAAACAGTTGTCAGTGATGTCAAACAATAATTATAATAAGTATCTTACCCTATATACATATATATATATATATATATATATATATATATATATATATATATATATATATATATATTTATATATATATATATATCATATTTATTTAAAATTTATATAGTTCCTAAAGTGGGTATCAAAGCCACAACTAACTGCATTTACAGTCAGACACTATCCCGCTGCGCTTAAGTGACCTTTCTCTTTTTCATAGTGTTTAATCACATCTTCGAATGTGTAACAAAGATTAAAAAAAATATTTTTGTAGTTGTACAAGTCGGGTGAGACCGCAGTTGACCTAAAGAAGGTCAAGTAAGAAACATAAAATCATCAAACATGACAAGTATGGAGACGCTAATGACTGAGGACGAGGCGAAAGAAGTACGCGGGGACCGTGGCGTTCGGCGCTGAGTTCCATCTGACTACCCAGCAAGGGTAATTTAAAAAAAAACAAGACAGTCGTGTGCCGATTTTACTATTATATTATAAAGTAGACTTAAGTGCAACCATAAAATAATTAAAATAAAACAGGTAAAAATAAAGATTCGTTCTTTAGAATTCATTAAAATTAACAATGTCCTTTGTAAGTTTGTGCCGTGAAGCAATTTGCTTTTTTATTTTTTTGACTAAAAAATTAAGAAATTTCTTAATAATGTTTAAAACTTGTTGTTGACGTTGTCGTTCCGTCGCAATACATTTGTGGCATTGTGAGCGGCTTCAAGACTGTTCCATCATAGGGTAGACCGAGAACCTAGTGTCCAGGCACTTTTTTTTCTGTACCTCCCGAAATCGAGACATTGCATGTTGAGTGTCGGAACTTAACACCACGGTTTTCTTTTTTTAGCTTCGCTTTCCACCGAATTCGAGACATTGCCTGTCGAGTGGTAGAACTCAACGCCGCACTTTGTCTTTACCAGAACGCAGAAGGGAAAATAATTTAAATATTATCACTCCCCCGAATGAAGATCGAACCCACAACCGTTTACAGTCAGACGCTGTCCCACTGCGCCACGACCGGCCTCAGCCGTGGTTTTCGTTGTAAATATATTACATGTAATTGAACAGGGCCGGCTTACCGGTCAGGGCAGTTAAAACATTGCCATTAAAATTATAAAAATATAGAAAAAAATAAATTATAAGATACTTATATATTTCTTTACAGATTCTAAAATCATTTTAAAGTAATAATTAAGGTTCTTAAGTGTTAGTATAAAATCTGAAAAAAAAAATTGTTGTTTGAATTAAAAAAAATCTATACGTCGTCACGTTTCTTTATAAAAAGAGCAGTTTCACTCTTTATCCCACATAGCAGGGTAGTGAGAGAACACCTTGTATGACACTCCCGCCCGAAATTGAGATATTGACTCACGAAATTAATAAGAATGATTTAATTCATACCTTTTACTTATTAAGTATGTTTTATCTATATCTAATTAAACTATATATATTGTTATCATTCGCTACTTAACCCACAAAAGTCAGAAGTAAACGGTAAACGGATATCAACGAAGACACTGAAAACTCAAAAAAATATATATATATTAATCCCAAAAACATTTGTAATACAGTCACCCCCAAAACAAACAACTTCTAAACCAAACACATATATACACGGACACACATATATGTAAATCCATACACAAAAACAAAAGTCATTAAAAATAATTAATGATGAAAACTAAAAACCCTGTCTTTCGTGCTGTCACTAGTAAAAAAAAAAAAAAAAAGAACCACGCTATATAATAAAAAAAAAATATAATATAATAACATTATAGTATTATAGTTCTCGCACCTAATTACTTACGGCGCACAATACGCTAGGCGTCGTCGCTCCAGCGGGGGCATGGCAGCCAAGAGCTAGTTGATGTTCTCGACAAAAGCCGCCGCAACCTTATTCGCCCTATCTTCCTATTTTAATTTACTCAAATTTCCCATGACACCTTGCTATGTAGAGATATACCATTAATTTTTCTCTCTCCAGCCCAGTACTCCCATGTTTTTTTTTTGAATATTCATATAAAATATATATTATATATATATTAGAATTTTAGTTTTTTGTTCAATTTCGTTGGGTTGCTGCTTATATTTAATGTTATTACGGCATGTAGGTCATATAGAGGCTTTTATGTGTGTTATTTTTAATTTTAAATTTAAAATTAGCTACTTGGTAAGTTGGAAAATGTTGTCGTGTTTGTAAATATAGTTTTTCGTTGCTAATATCATTGTGGAAGTATATTCCAATGTGTATCTTTAGTTTTGATAATACCCAATTGATTATTTTATTTTTTAAATAATATTTAAATTTATGCAAAATATAACTAAAATAACTATATCTTTTGCTATATTCTAATCTAATAATTATTCTAAAACCACTAATTTATTTAGATGTACATTTTACTCGTGTTCTTGTATTAAAGACATGGAAAAATATATATATGGAATACAGAGTGTCGTGACACTAGACACTTCCTGTCAACCCTGCTATGCGTGAAAAAGCATGAAGCTAAAAAAACTAATCAATAATTGCGATTATCATATTGAAAAACTTAACTAATTCCTCAAAATACAAAATAAAATCTAAAAAAAAATAATTAAAAAAAAAATAATTTAAAAAAACATAAAACCGAGTTCAACGTTGTCACCAGGCCTTCCTATATGAAGGGTTCTATTATTTTTCAGCAGAATGCACTCGGTTAATGCCCACCAATGATAATACGTATTGTGAGGCTCGTCTCGCGGGCAATCTCAATAATGTATACATTGTTACTCAAGTCTATTAAATATTATCTAATTAAGGTAATGCTGGTAACGTTATCGGATAATTAAAATATATATATGTATGTAAAATTATAATTTTGTAATATTTGTATTGGATTTTAGTGAAAAAAATGTCTTTGGGAGATGGTTAATGGTTCAAATTACGAATAAGTGAAGTTTATATTTGGCACTTTCAGGCATTATCCCGCATAACAAGATAGTCTTAGTGTCAAATCAGCCAAAATCGAGACATTTTATGTTGAATAGCTTAATTTAGCGCCGCGTACTGTTCTATCAGAAAGGAAAAATGGAAAATAAATATACAATCATACCCCCGAGTGCATATAGAACCCATAACCAATTGCCTTGACAGTCAAAAGCTGTCCTACTGCGCCAAGATGACCTTAAAATTTATATCTACGCCAATAGATATTATGATTTTATTTAAATACAACAGAAGCTGGTAGTAGCGCAGTGGCAGCTTCAATTCTCACTTGGGGGAATGATTATTGTAAAATTATTTGCATTTTCTCGCTCTAGCAAGACAAAGCTCGACGTTGAGTACCGCCACTCAACACACAATTTCTCAAATGTGATAGAAAGCGGAGTACGGAGTGTCTTGACACTAGATACTTTTTGTTTACCCCGCTATGCGGGATAAAAGCAAGCAGCTAAAAATATGTATATATAACGTTAGAAGTCACCCAAAAAGTATGTTATATCAAAAAATTTAGAATATAAAGTCATCAAATATATCATTGCGTATCTTATCTCTTTTTTTTTTCAACATGAAATATCCATTTCCCAACAATAACAAAGCTTAAAATGGCAATGTAGTTTTAACAGACAAAAGCCCCTTTTCTATATACATAAAGGACTATATTATTACATATAATAGGCATTTTGCCTAAAATCTTTGACAACGCTCAATAATTTAATAACAACTAATAAAATAATAAATATTTCTAATACAAAAACACTAGCATCCTTATGGTGGCAATAAAAGTATTTGTTTCCACATAACGGTTTACTTTTTAAACCATCAATTTAATATGAAACTAAACAGTTGACGGTAAAGTTCAAATTTCAACTGACGTTTTGTGCCCATTATAATTGCCCTCGTCCATTTTATAATTACTATTTTGTTTTTATCGAGAAACTGTTGAAATTACCGTTTTATGATGGCGAGGTAAAAACAGCTAAAGTTCTTAGCCTTCGAGTTCTAATATTTGGAATTGGTAGTAAGGATGCGATAAATAAAAAAAAATAGTTATTTTCTCTTTATTAATTTTGATACAAAGTATGGTATTGAATTGTGGTAAATTTTCCATCAAAATATAATAGAAGATAAGAGCTTAACGCCGCACGTTGTCTTACGGGAACGGACAAATGAATATAAATTTTGAATATAACAATACTCCCGTTTGAGATTTGAACCCACAACTAATCGCGTTTACAGTCAGACATTGTCCCACTGTGCCACGGCAGAAGACAACCATGATTGTAGGTTTGAAACGAATCGAAGAGTGTAATATATATTTATATTATTATAATTTATCCATTCGAGAAAGATAAATGTGGTGTTTAGTTCCGCCACTTAACGTAACCTGTTAATATATACGCAACATATTCGTGCATCAATGAAATCTTATATCGAACAAGTAGATTAACGAAAACGTTATTCCTTTCCATAACAAGGTTGAGCCTGATCCATTTCAAAGTCAACCAAACAATATTTTTAACGAAGTGTACCACACGCTACACATCGAATACAGCGAACAATCGTGAATACCAGCGATGAGCTGCGCTTCTTATACTTCACGAGTATTTAAATTTTTACGAAAATTTTCTAATTAACCCGCGAACACAATACCAGTGAGCCACACATAAACAACACCGAGGGTGACAAGAAATGTTAATAGTACTTCCTTTAATTATATACAACTATTAAAAATATACCATTTTATACCTTAACATAGAAACAATAAGGTTTAAAATCGTAACCGCAATTGAAAGACTAACTAAAATCTATTTTTAAATTACTTTAAACTCTATATTTGTTGTTATAAAGTTTAAATTTCTATAGCAAGCAGTTTCAAAGTTGCACAGGGTTGTCACAAACAAGTTCATTATGCACTTAGACAATTAGTGTATGCCCGCGGCCGCCTTGTCATTGTAGGCCCTGGGCCCTTCCGTTGTACCTTCCTAGACCCTACCACCTATTTGATTATGCTCATTAGGGAACGAAAGCATTTGAAAGGCAAGCTTATAGATAGGGCGTGATACTGTTTTAGTTTTAATATTGTCTGGAATATAATGGATTGTGGAGATGAGATGTGTGCTAATATGGATTTTTTTTGTATTAAATATATTTTAGATGAAAAGTTAAAATTATACATATATCATATATGTGTAAATTTACTTTTGTTTAAAGTATAGAGTCACAAGCTAGTATTAGTATGTAACTCGAAATAAAAAGGTAGATCTCGATTATAAAAAAATGTGATGTCAAAAAAAAAACTATTCTAATCGCCTATTTTTTTAAAAACGTTACATTACAGAAATGTTCTTGAAGAATCGAACCTACTATAATCACCTGATCAGATTTACTATCATTTTTTTATCTACCATGATGTTTAAACAAAATCTGAAATAATATAAAAGAAGTTATTTTGAAGATACCAGACGCAATACCTGAGCAATACAAATTCAACATAGAAATATTATTTCGGATATTTCTATGAGAAGTCCCAATTTTCTAGCCCGTAGTAAAATGCACGCTAGATGCGCATCCGGTGTCCATCGTATCTATCCATGCGAAATCCGGATACAACCAGCGTCGGAACCGCCCCAAACCGGTTATAACCGGACAAATCCGGTTAACGGATCAGTGCTTGGCTTTGGGTAAGCAACGTGTGCGGTCACGCTTAGACATGTTAGATATTCGTAATAATTTATCAAAGTTACTTATAAACTCTACATGTTTGAAGCTTTTGGTATTTTCATTTCTGATGTACTAATCCATAATATTATATATTTTTACAATGTGTTTTAAGAATAAGTTAAACAGAAGGAAGTCTTGGTAACATACTTAAACAAAGAGAAAACCCATGAATTTCTCAAATGTACTAGAATAGCAGTATTGTAAGTCTTATAGAGGTAACAACACCTCCATAACAGTCACAATACTGACATTTTTAAACGGAACATTCCAAATGTTTTCAAAGATTATTTCATAAAAAAAAATCAAAAACATATATAAATTCAATTTCGACAGTATTTCAATTTGCCAGTATTTTACCATGTTTACCTAAATTCCGCCCCAAATTCCCATCAAACGCTAAGCAGCTAACACACGTGCACGCCCGCCCAGACCGCCTCCTAACTAATCACCACGCTAATTTATAGCTTATTTATCAACAAATCGAACACTACAATACGTTCGCTACACAATTGACTGTTTTCACACACCTCTGATTATAGTCCAAAGCCACTGGGCGCGGTTGCATTATACATGGATTTTGACAGCTAAATTGTATAGATACGCCTTCAGGATACAGTTGTGACGTGTCCAATAAATACTGTACTAAATGTACGTTCTGTTCTAAATACAGTGAAATAGTAATTATTGTCACTCACCAGTTATTTTAAAAGAAAATGGAGATTATTTTAATGTTCATAAATTAGTTATTAATTTTGTTTTCAGGATGACTCTTTTATCCGGCATAGGCATGGTGTCAAGACACTCCGTATTCCACTTTTAGCCAAATTCGTGACATTGCGTGTTGATTGCGATTAAAATAACAAGAATGTTTACATTCTTCATGTAATTAGGCTATTACAAGCACTTTCGAATAATCAATTAACATAAGTGTCAATATTGTCAGTCCCACTAATAGCTACCACCAGCTTGGAAGGCAGTTCTGTTGAAATGAGCTGACGAGAAACTCAACAGTTGTTCTTTTCAAATATAATCATTTCTCCGAGAGGGAGCAAAAAAACAATATTATTTAATATATAATAATGCGTTATTAGAAAATAAGTGTATTACTTATTAAACAATTTAAATAATTACTACTACTACGTGTTTGAAACTCATTTTTTTTCATTAAACGTAAATATTTTAATCGTCAACTGGTTCGCTATTCCCGAAAGTGTTATTTGAACTTAGAACCATCGTGTTCAGTTATTACTTACGTCATAACTGTGCCACCTTGAAATTTTTAATAGGTTTTTTTAAAAACTAGAACTACACGACTGAATTTCCTATTTTCTGCCGACCCTCCGTGCCCTGAACCTCAAAGTCCTCTATGAGGTCGCTTTTATTGGTAAGAGAATTTATATACCTTCAAAATAAATATATACTTGTGGCTTTAAACATTATAAACAATAAAGCTTCTTTATAATAAAGTTTGTTCTTTCTAAAATTAAATATTGTAAAATGAATATCATACAATTATAATGTCTGAAATAAATATAGATTAATCAGTAAATTACGCCTAGACATAATCAGGAAAAGGCTATATTAAGTCTAATCAAATAATATTATCAATTTTCTAGTAGCTAGTGCAATGGATTTGCGTCTACAGAGTTGAAACAAATCGTTAGGCTCGTGATCGTCGCCGCGCGCCGGTAATGAGAATTACAGGCTTTAGATCACTCAGCTTTTGACTTCCCATGCCTTTATTAGTTCCGCAAATAAGTATAGTTAATGTGAAATTCTTGAAATAAGTTAATTAAATGAAAAATATATTGTTTATAATATAAAAACTCTTTGTCACTCGCCCAATTTTGTGGTTTGGACAGAAAATCGACAATGGAATGTCTTGACACTAGGTTGTCTTTAAGTTATAAGGATAAATGATATATTTTATATACCAAGATGAAATATTAAAAATGATTAAAATTAGCTTTTTTTTAATACAGACCGGAAATGCATTAGGTATTTAAGTAAACCATGAAGCATTATGAAGATTTCTAATAAAAATTCAGATATTTCAACTATAGTAAAGGGATATTGTGCTTTTTGTAATATATTTTTATAATTAAATTAATTACATACGATTTATTGTCCTAAAATACTTTAGGAAATAAACATATTTTTGTATTGAAACCACCTTAAACATATGACGCTTATATTTTTAAAAAAGAATAAAAATTAAAAAACGGTGGGATTCAAATCCGCAGGCGTTGTTTGTTGTTGAAAACCGTCCAAACGCTCTGACCGCTAAACCATACGTTTTAAACTCGATTGCGTTGAAATGATTACACGCTTATTTTAACTTATTTTTCTTGTTAATATCTTCGCTACACATAGATTATTTCTAAGTAACAATCGGTAGGTAAGATATAATGCTATTTATTTAATATTTTACAATATTTTAAATATTATTTCATACGTAGTGCGATCAATGGGACTGGAGCTGACTGAAAACACGATCGTTTGTGGGTTCGATTCCCACTCAGGGGAGATTATATTTAAATTATTTTCACTTCTTCGATCTGGTATGGCGAAGTGTGGCGTTGAGTTCCACCATTCACACTCAATATCTCGAATTCGTTGAATCGTGCAGAAGTACGGAGTGTCTTGACACTAAAAATCAATTGACATTTAGGATAAGAAAATATTTTTTAAAAAGTTTAAAAACATGATCCTTGCATTTCCATTAAGGATTGCTCACAGTAGTGTTATTGTTTTGTTTTAGTTTCACGCTTTTATCCATAGCTTGGTAGACAGAAAGTATCCATTGTTAAGACACTTCGTACTCTGCTTTCCGCCGAGTTTGAGACATTGCGTGCTGAGTCGCGGAACTTAACGCTGCGCGTTGTCTTTCCAGAGCGAGGAAATCAAAATGATTTAAATGTAATCATTTCCCTGAGCTGGAATCGAACCCACAACTAGTTGCGTTTACAGTGACAATAATGATTTCGCCAAAAATATGTTTTATATAAAAGTATAGACTTTTCTTAGGCGTTGCTTCTTCAGACTTTAGACTAATTCTAAGACTTATTCATACCATCTTTATAATATTATATAAAATATTTTTTGAGTTACAAGTTCCTATAGCTAAGCTCAACACGTATATGAAGAAATAAAACTGATGCGTCTGTTTGTAATAATAAAATAATCGCAGTTTACTATGTGCATACACGGTATATATAGCAAAATAATCATATTTAAAAGTTTTATCTGTCTGCCTATCTGCTTGTTCCTGCTAATCTCTTTAACGGCTGGACCGATTATAATGGGACTTTCACTGGCAGATAGTTTGTTGTAACAGGTAACTTAGGCTACTTTTTTTAGAATTATAAAATAAAGATCTAGATATGTTAAATTCTACGCCGCCTTCATGTAAATAAATGTAAATTATAATTCGTTTCGTTTCATTATGTTGGTACAAAATGCCTATACAATGATACCAACATTGACTAGATAGATATTTTTAATTTAGATATTGTGACAATAAAAAAAGAAATAAACTTAAGTTTCCAACACTAGTTGAGATTGAGATAAACCAAGTAATCAAGTTTTTTATTCAAATTCAATAGAATAAAAACGACTTGCCGTTTTTACTTCATATCTACTTAATTTACTTGTCAAATCACAGATTATACAAAGACAGTTTTAAATAAAGCAATTATAAGGAAACTTTTAAATTTTTTTTAACCTAACTTCACTTCGTCAACTAATTTAATTTTACACTTTTTGAGGCAACTTTACTTGTATTAGGAAATAAACTGGAATTTGATATACTAAATATTATTTACTTTATAATTTGATACCGATACCTAATATATGACTATATATATATATAACTTATTTGACAATTTAATTTGATTGCGTGTAAAGCGGCGGAACTAAACACCGCATTATATCTCAAACAAGGAATAACTTAAATTCAAACGCTGCTCCATCGCTCCATAGCATAATAGACTCAAATAATAGAACTAAATATAAACACAAAATCATTATATAACAAATTCCTATAGAAAATAACGCTCCAACATCAATAGGCTTACAATTTCGACTAGAAATAAGCAATAAGAAAAATCAAGTACTAACAGAAAACATTCAACGCGTTTGTTTCCATACAAAAAAAACTTACTGACCTACAAAGATAACGCTCCAACCAGTCCGAAACAGTAGCTCCTTAATCTATAAAACCATCTAACTGAGTTTACAAACAAAAATCAGAGTCTTATCAGATTGTGTTAAGCAAAAACAATGCTTAAGTCGAGTGGTTCTCATAACGTTAGGGGGCATTCGAGTGCCCAAGTACGTATACAAAGTACGTACGGTAATCGATATATATATATTTTATAAAACGATACCTGTACTTTGATGACGTTAGCCGAGTTTATTCACACGTACGTTTTCAATGAGGGGATTTTTTTTGTTTTTTTTTGTAATTAAAAACTTAGCGAGCGGTGAAGTTGTTAAAGTTTTGTGTTTTCTTGATTGTCGTAGATTCGATTCTTTCCTTCACGCTTTTTTAGCTTCACGCTTTTATCCCGCATAGCAGGGTAGGCAGAAAGTACCTAGTGTCAAAACACTCCGTACTTCGCTTTCCACTGAAGTTGAGACATTGCGTGTTGAGTGGTGGAACTCAACGCCGCACTTTGTCTTTACCAGAGCGAGGAAGTGAAAATAATTTAAATATAATCACTCCCCCGAGTGGGGATCGAATCCACAACCGGTCGCGTCAGACACTGTCACACTGCGCCACTGTCACACGACCACGGCCTCCAGATTTTTTCCGGAGTAGATTTGAATTGTAATAAGAAAAAAATGATTTCATATAATAATTTAATATTGCAATGGTTAAATATACAAAAAACGGAAAGATTTAATAAATAATAAAGATATTTTTATTAAATGTATTTTTTTATATTAATATATATATATATATATATATATATATATATATAAACGAACTACAGCCATGTACTCCGACCTACACTTTTCGCCTGAATCCGACACATTAGGTTACTTTGCAGATCTTAACGCTTACTCAGAAAGAGTAATTAAAACATAATTACTTTACCATTCGTACTAACAACCAGACGCTGTTTTGCACAGCTATGTATTTAAAATTAAACATTTTTTATACAAATAATTTATATATTACTTTTTTTAATATTAAAATAAAACAAGGAAAAGCATACATCGATATCAATACAAATGTAAACGTAGCAGAAAATGTAAACGAAATAAGACACTTTGACATTACATCCAGAGATAAAAACTTCGAATTGTGTTCAGAGGACTGAGAGGCGGAAACGGCTTTGTCAGTTTTTATGTCCGTCCATAGTTTATGTATGGATAATATTATTATTTTAACTGGTGTAAAGTGACAGCAGTTTAATACCATCTAAATGTAAACACGTTTAATTGGGTTCGATTCCCGCTCGAGGAAAAACTGGTATAACAAAGCGTGGCGCTGAATTGGCGTTAAATTTTTGGCGGCAAGCTGTCAACGCATTTTAACACTAGGTTATCTATGAGATTATCTATGATCTATGATATGGTCTAATTAGCACGCCGCACTATAACTAACTAGGTAATTATTTATAAACATAAGTAAATATTTATTATTTCTAAAGTGTTATTGTTTAATATTATGTGTGCTACACTTAGGATTAGAAAACATTTTTGAAAAAACGTTCAAATTTGAACGCAGCGGGATTAGAACCCATGGCTTAGGGGTCAGAGTGCTTGGACGTTATCCAAGAGGCGCGGGTTCGAATCCCGCTGCGTTCAAATTTTTATACGTTGTTTCAAAAATGATTTATAAGTATATACAATTTTTTAACAATTCTGACCATCATATTCTCTTAGATACCAGAATGATTTAACACATATAAATTTATAAAATAATTTTACATAAATCATAAATATCTCTTCCCATTTATCAAATATTTGACTACGAGAAAAGTATCATCATTTTACAACTCAAATAGCAAGGCAATCAGAAAAACAATGATTATGTAAGCGTAAATAAACGTATAAATCAACTTATTTCATATAAAAAGAAATCATTGTTTAATGCAAATATGCCCAAATAATGCAAATATGCCCATCCAATATAACAACATACGGTAATAAATACTCATATTTCATATATTCATTGAATGTAATACAAGAAAAAAAATAATAAATAAGAATTAAAATAGAACGTTTTAACTTTTATTAAGGCTAACACTTTCAACACTCAAATACGACCTGAACTCGGTTCTCAAGAAAGCAATTCCAAAATAACTGGGGTGTATTGCATTACTTATTAAAATCATTTCAAAAGCGTAATAAATATATTAATAGCGCAAAGTTGAATATCGACTTGAAAACACTTGAGGTACTTGGAAAAACATTTTTGAAATACTGCCCGTTATGCGTGAAACAATAGAGGATGCAAGTAGGGATTGTGAAACAAAAAAGGCGCGATTACATCTTCAAGTGGTTTGTAGAGCCCGCGGTTTCTCATGGGGCGATGTTTTGGTAGTAACGCTGAAGGGAGCCGTTGGTGCTAGGGTGTGTATGAATATAGGAAAAAAACGAAACAAAAATCAAAAAATTACGTATCCATATATAATGAGGTTGATTGAGGCCGATCGTGGTGCAGTGGCTGTCCCACTGACTGTAAACGAGACCGGTCGTGGGTTCGATTCCCACTCGGGAGAATGATTAAAAATTATTTTCATTCTATCGGTCTGGTAAGACAAAGCGCAGCGATGAGTTTCACCATTCAACACGCAATGTCTCAAATTAAAGCGAAAGCGGAGTACGGAGCATCTTGACACTAGGTACTTCCTGTATACCCTGCACGGGATAATAAGCATGGAGCTAAAAAAATGTCTATAAACCAACATATTGCGGTATTAAATGCTCTCCTATGTATATTAAAACAATAGTAAGTTGTACTAACTAGAAAACTCGTACCGTAGAGTGTTTAATCCCTCTGCACTATTTCTCCATAGTAAAAAGGTATAATTTTGGTAAAAAGAAGTTCAAATTTATCTTCAAATTCATCAATAAATGACTATTCTTATTTTTTTGACTTGATTAAAACTGTCAATTACAACGTACAAACTCAAAAATTCCATTTAGTAAAATAATTTTACCTAAAAAGTATATTGCCCAAAAAGTATAAATGCACCAATTTTAATATACAAAATTTATCACTTCACTATAGTTTATAATGTATAATATATAACTATAGTTTATAATATATAATAAAAAAAAGAATGTGTGTAAAATACAAAAAAAAATTAAAAACTTTTTGTACCCTAGTACTGGTTTCATAATACAATATTATCCTTAAAGTTTTAAAAGTAGTGTCACATGACAGTAGAGCCCGCGGCGATCGGCTCCCACGGGTGTGGCGCTTTGAGTGCGAATTAGCGCTCAATTACGCGAATGATTCGATTTGCGCACCGCCCTGGACACTGATCGGGAAAGATCGGAAGATGGGAACGGCCCATCGGTATTTTAAGAGGAAATCTACTTAGAGGTATATTTATATTCACGTATAACACAATTTGCGAATTAAGCAGTGCATATAAAAAAACTTTTTATTCTTGCGATGGACAAATTTATATCAAGACACTAAGTTCTCCGCTTTCCGTTCGAAAAAGAGACATTGCTTACTGATTTATGAGCCCGATGCTTTACTTTATCTTGCCAAAATGTAAAAATGAAACTAAATATACAAAATTATATATACAACTGGGAACCAAAACCATATTCTAGATACCAATTAGTATGTAAACCTGTAGTTTTCTGCACGATTTGAACCCGCGCTTCTTGGACACTGTCCAAGCGCTCTTACCGCTAACCTGTGCGTTCTACATCCAGCTGCATAGAATTTTTTTATAGGTTTTTTGCAATTTACCTATGTTAGCTTCTTTCTGTAGAAAGATTTTTACTAATTTCTGCTACCCAAAGATTATTTCTAAGGAATAATCGTTTGGCAAGAGAGAAATATATTTTATTATATACATTAGTTTTTTTTAAGTTTTATCCATAGTAATGATTAGAAAACATGTTTAAACACTTGTAATTAGAAAACGTTTTTGAGAGCCTTATAACAAAATGTTTTCTGCTTATTTCACAATGTTTTCTTTCTATAACATATTTTGTGGTACAATAAACAATATATATAATCAAGCAATAAGGCCAGTCGTGGCGAAGTGGGACAGCGTCTGACTGTAAACGCGATCGGTTGTGAGTTAGATACCCACTCAGTGAGAGAGTGATTATATTCAAAATATTTTCACTTCCTCGCTCTGGTAAAGACAAAGCGCAGTGTTGGATTCCACCAATCAACGCGCCATATCTCGAATTCCGTGGAAAGCGAAGTACGGAGTGTCTTGACACTAGGTAATTTCTGTTTTTCTGCTATGCAGGATGAAAGCGTGAAGCTTAAAACAAATCAAGACATAAAAGAACAAAATAGTAAACACATCCAATATATTTTTTTTTGTTCTTACGCCTGTTGTACACATCATAGCAATCACTTGAAAATGCAATATTATCTTCTGTCATTCACGTACTGTTATTTTCTAATTTAAGCCACTCGATTATTTCACCAAAAACACGAAGCTAGCTAATTTTAATTCTGTACAAACGCAAAAAGTCATACCCGCAATTATTTGCGACGAGTCCGTGTAAAAAGTTTGCTAAAAAAAGTTATTAAATGTGACAGATCTGTTGTTGCAGATAAATTAACTAACTATGGACAATGCTAAGTGGGAAACAATATATCAGCTATGGATTCCGTACATTTTATTTTGTTATTTGTACAAATTTGTCCTGTATTATGCCCGTAATTTGTCCAAAATAGGCGAAAAGTGTCCAACTGGTTGATTAGCTACGAATATACCTATAGGATCTGTGAACCGTTAAAACATGCTTAATTTTAATTTAGCTTTAGTAACCTTAGTATTGACACTGAATTATAAATTAGTTACATATTCAATTTGAAGAAAAGAATGAAAAATGTCTTTTTGCATAAGAAAACAATGTTATATTGCATTTATTGAAATTATTTTAAACGGATACGATACGGATAAAGTACGGGAGTGTCTTCCCACTTGATATTTTCTATGTCTAACCGGATAATATACTTTTTTTTTATAGCTTCACGCTTTTATCCCGCATAGTAGGGTAGACAGAAAGTATCTAGCGTCAAGACACTCCATACTTCGCTTTCCACCGGATCCGAGACATTGCGTGTTAAGTGGTGGAACTCAACGCCGCACTTTGTCTTTAACCGGAGCGAGGAAGTGAAAATAATTTAAATATAATCACTCCCCCGAATGGAGATCGAATCCCCAACCAATCGCGTTTACAGTTAGACGCTGTCTCAGTGCGCTACGACCGGCCTCTATAATATAAGTATGCGATTAATCCGTTTAAAACACTTTATAAAATTATAATTAATATCTTTTATTTTCACGATTGTAAAAATTGCTAAAAACAAAGATATTTATTATTTTAATATTTACTATTTTTAAAATATTATTCCACACTTAGGATTAGAAAACATCTTTGAAAAAACGTATAAAAAATTTTGAACGCAGCGGGATTCGAACCCGCGCCGCTTGGACGGTATCCAAGAGGCGCGGGTTCGAATCCCGCTGCGTTCAAAGTTTTTATACGTTTTTTCAAAGATATTTATTATTATTTGCAAATATTGTTAAAACCCTCGTGCTAGTTTAATTAAATCGGTATATGATATTTCATACCATTCATATTGAAACTTGAACTCATTCATTAAATATTTTTTTTTATAATACAATACCTAGTTGATACGAGATAATGATTTTTCTATTTACGTTCCTATAATAAGAATTTGTTCATCTTTTTTATACAGTTACTATATTTTTTACTAGTCCATTTTTATTAGTTTCACCCGTACCTCTACCTAGATAGATATACCTAAAATCTAGATATTATAACAAATATAATAATAAGATTTTATTAATAAGATATTAATAAGATTTTCTTGAAAATGAAAATAATTATTTTGTATCAGCCAACAGACAAATGCCACCCCAGTCTGTCTGAGACCGCGGACTACTGTAAAGCGTTCTAAGCTTCGGATCGTTAAAAATAATTATATTAATTTATATTATATTAATTTGTAATTTGCCATGCCATTAATCCGTTTTATATAGATTCAATTAAAACAATTCATAATTACATTAAAAATGATAATGTACTCTTTTCTCATGCAGCTTCAGAAAATATGTTAAGATAGTACGTGACTTCCAGCCAGTTAAACGGCGGAACTCAACGCCGCGCCTCTAATTACTATTTTTTTTGTTAGAATCGAGTCAGATCTTATCTATGGAACCTTAAAACCATAACATTTTAAGCTTAGTCATGGCTCTTAGAAAGGTAAGTTGATAAAATGAATAAACGGACAAGTGACACTTTTTGTAGCGCCCGTTAAAATCCTATTATACTTCTTTAACTAAAACGTTTAGTAAAAACTACCGTCCACAGTTTCTAGTTTAAATTGTTTCACATAAAAAGTTATTTTATAGTATAGGCGACTCCATTTATTTTTTTTTCTACCATGTAATTTGTAGCACGCATGTATAAAAAACAATTAAACCTCTATGACAAGAACAAGAAAAATGTTTTAGTTACACCCTTTTTTGCAGTTAGCTGAGATTTTGTGATTATAGCGAATTTACGCTTTTATTACGCTTCACTTGTATGTATGTTTGTGATGGAGTTACACTGGATTTTGACCTACTTCAAATGGATATAATTAATTTACAGTTATACCAATATGATAATTTAATTATTTTTTGGCAAGTTTTCGGAAATTAAAATATAATTTTCAATAAATTGGAGTAAAAAGTGAAAAAAATTAATTGATTAAAATAGTTTATAAAAACGCTTCAAAGCACATCTAAACAAAAATTTTTTTTTCAATGAATAAAAGCTGTTTTTCAAAAAAATTATATATTTATTGGAAAAAAAGCCTTTGTTCATTGTTATTACTTCTTTATATTGAAGATTATTCTTTAATTTATTTTTATTTTTAATCTGTATTATATTTTTATTATCAATAATGTTAACACCATGTGGACGTATGATTTGTTTAGTATTGTTTTTCGTAACATTTAGTACTGACTGATAACGTCAATGTTCTGGGTTCGATTCCAACTTGAGGGTCTTATTACATTTTAAATATTACACGTACACATTTCACGGCTGTTTAAACAAATCGCGGCGTTTTACTCCACTACATGGAAAAAGACGTGAAGTTACAATTATTTACATTTTTTAACTGACTCAGAAAATGTAGTTCTATGTATCGATACATCTATCTACCAAATTTCACACAATTATGTTCAGACATTTTTGTGTAATCTGGTAAGAATAATCAACAGATTATTATAAAATATAAAATTTTAATGATTTATTCTTAAAAAAAATGTAAAAATTACATTTTTGTTCATGTAAAACGCTTTTAAATATTATAAGACCATTATGAATTACTTCTTGTATGTCAATTTAGATTGATCAAACTAAGAACATTCTTTTTTTTTCTATAATTTTTATTTTAATAAGTGAAATGCGGCGTTAAGTTCCGCCATTTTAAATATAGCTTAATACAAAGTTCACTGTACCCTGCTTACGAAAGAAATAAAAAAATAAATTTCCAAAATAATACATTTTAACTTAAGGCCCAAAGATAAAAAGATTTCAGCAATCAAAACAAAAATATAACCCAAAAATTTCACGTATATTCATTCATTTCGGACAAAACGCAAAAAGGCTCTTTATATTCATTCATCTATTATCTCATACAAACATATTCTGTACTTTGGTTTATATGTTGTAGGGAATAAGGGTGTTGTGTACACAATGGGCAATGTTGACAATGACCGCTTTCAGTAGGCGGATGCAGGTTTTTTGACAAATGACCAGCTGTGATTTGTCTTGTGTAGGGCGGATTTGTAAAAGACTAAGTTAGAAATAAGTTATTTTTTAATATCTAACTAGTTTATAATCGAGAATTCTAAGTAGAAAAATATATTACAATTGGATTAATATGTCACAATTAATTGAAAGTAAAGTGATAAAAAAAATACAAGAGTTCTGTAGACCCTGCAATATTATCTTTGATATGGCTCGAAAGTCACCTTAGTATCACTATTTAATCTATAAGGACTTCCTATGATAGAAAGTAACCTAGAACGACTCACAGAGTAGAATTGCAGAGTAGTACAAGGTTAACAGGTCCAAATATTCATATTTGAAAAATATATACTAGATTATAGATTATAACCGCAATTGCTTGTGGTTTTGATTAGCACCAGGGAAAATGATTTTACTTAATTATTAAATTATCTTATTTAAAATATATTTTCATATCTCCCCTCTGGTAAGACAAAAAGCAGTCATTCAACACGTAATTTCGGTTGAAAAGCAGCAAGCAAACAGAGTGTCTTATCAAAAAAAATATATATATATATATATATATATATATATATATATATATATATATATATATATATATATATATGTATATATATATATATATATAAAGTTATACATTTAATCACATTTTTCTTACAATTTGTCGTATCTGACCTAAAACTCTATGCTCCAGGGCGGGCCCAGCGGTCATAAAGGATGTTATGATATGACGTCACTCTCCACCGCTCACGTACATTTCCGCCGCCTAATGCCTTCACAACATTAATATTATGGATTATTTTCACTTTTGCCCTTTTCCCAGCTCTTTTATGGTTTAATCGGCGGGAAGCTTTTATATTTTCTTTTCACGCACGACGCTGTAATATCCAACAAATAGTTAGAGTTAATCATAATAAATTGATACGTTTGAAGCTAAAAAAAGTAATAATTGAGCTAAAATGATGAATTGCATTTATTGTTCTTAATATTAAACTTATAAACCTACTTTTAATTTAAAAAAATATAATAAATGAAAAGAATTGTAATGGAAAAACAGTATATATATATATATATATATATATATATATATATATATATATATATATATATAAAATTTATTCATTCCAATACAATTCTAATAATGTCTCATAAGAAACTATTTTAATATATATTTTTACGTAAGAATAAATTAAAAACTTTCAAATAAACGTTACACAAACAGGAGTGTAAGAATTTCTAAAGAGTCTTATTGAACACGATGGTTATAGATTTGAAACATTACTTTCATTTAAAAATATTTTCGACTAATCTCGTTAGACTTACCGCGGCGTTAAACTCCGCTCTTTGAGCCGCAAACAATACATTTTAATAAATTATTTCCGTATATTGAACAATGAGCAGCAAACGCGTGGCCATTTAATATAAAATATTATATCAAAAATAAATAACGCAAATAATATCAAGCGGTGGTAACAAGAGAAGCTTTTTTTAATACAATAATCAATTAAGAGGCACTCAAAGCTCTCAAGAAACTAACTTTTCAATACACTAAGTAAAAGTTCTACAATGGGCTATTTAGCTCGCACTGTGGAATAAAACCGTCATTATCTGAAACGCTTTAACCGACCCCCTTTATACCGCCTCGATCACTTAGCGAATGAATGAGAGACAAAGTTGCTTCTAACTCAATCAAAGAATTGCAAGGATTGTGGAACCGATTTTTATACCTACGATGAGAAATTATTAAATTATGTATTTTTATTTTTTTTATGTCCTTTATTTATTATAGCTTCACGATTTTCTCAAAAGCAGGGTAGACAGGAAGTACCTAGTGTCAAAATACTGTGTATTCCGCTTTTCGTCAAATTCGAGACATTGTGTGTTGAGTGGTGGAACTCAACGCTGCGCTTTGTTTCACCAGAACGAGGAAATGATAATATATATTTTTTAAATATTACCATGCGCCACTAGCGACATATTCTAATATTAATTAAATAAATTTCTTTTTTCTATTTTTCCAACAATCTTGTAATACCTATTTTTAGCCTTTAACCTTATTCATTTCAAAAATGTTTATAATATAATACAAGACAAGCTAATTTTTTTATAAATATATTTCATGTATGAAATTTGGACGTTCAATTTACTATTACAAAAATAACAGCTTAACGCGATGTAGCAAGATTCAAACCTGTGTATCTCGGAGGAAATCTTAAACCTTCTGAGCATACTAGCTAATTGAACTAAAAAAAAAAATTTGGATTGTTATATGCTTATTACAGCCATTTACCAACAGAGTTGCCAATAACAAAAATACAAGCAATTTGCTTCAAGTGAAATAATATATTTTATAATAATAATTAGTAGAAATTAATAAAATAAATAGAAAATATTATTATAATGTCGACTCGATGGAGTTTCTATTCTTCCGATAACTTACTCAGTACTTCGAAGCGATAAAGTGACCGCACAACGGCTAAAGAAATTTGCATTCTGCCTTTAACACAAATTGTTAGTATATTAATTGTTTTTATAGTCGTATTTAGTTTATATAAAATTGTATAATGAACTTGAAAATAAATTATAAATTGTATATAGGAAACATTTATGAAAAAACGTATAAAAATTTGAGCGCAGCGGGATTCGAACCCGCGCCTCTTGGATACCGTCCAAGCGCTCTGACCGCTAAGCCACGCGTTCTACTACCAGCTGCGTCGAAATTCTTATACGTTTTTGTTACAACTTATTTATGTTGTTAGCACCTGCGTTCAAATTTTTATACGTTTTTTCATAAATGTTTTCTAATCCTAAGTGTGGAATAACACTTTAAAAATAGTAAATATTGTATATAAGACTTTGTATATAAAAAGAAGATTTTTTTTTGAAATATCAAAATAGATATGTTATATTAATAATTATATATAGGTTTTAACGAGAACCAAACGTATAACGTATATAACGTAACGGCTTCAAATCCCGAATCGCACACGAACATTACACAAGGACGTGAACGAAATTTACACAAGTTAAAAAAAAATGAAAACGTTCAAGGCGTCAAAACATGCTGGGCTAATTGAAAAGCCCAATGAACACGAGTGTACACGCAGTTTGTTTAAACATCTGCCATGGTGGGGTGCGCTGTTTGCGCGGGAGTCACTTGGGATGTTCGAATTACGTTCATCATATGTTATATATTGTTTGGTGTTTTAATTGAATGGTGGCGATATGATTGATTCTTTAAATATGGTGTTTTTTTATAGTATTCTAAAAATTTCCTAATGTTTAATTTCATTTCCACGGTTGTAAAATATGTCGTTGATATCGTAGTAGACTAAAAACACTAAATTATTATTATATTAAAATAAAACACAAAATTAAATTATATTAAAATGTCATAAAGTAGACAGTACTTTTTCGGGCATAGCAGGGTAGACAGGAAGTACGTAATATCAAGACACTTCGTAGTCCGCTTTCCGCGAATTTTCAGACATTACGTGTTGGATAGCGGAACCTGACGCTGCGTTTAGTCCTACCAAAGCGAGATTAAGGCTTGTAGTACCTTTACTTTAATACCTTTAGCCTCAAAATTAAATGAAAACAAGATTTAAGCTGTCATGTTATTCAATAAAAATAATTTATCACTTATAATTTTTTTTATAGCTTTACACTCTTATCCCGCATAGCAGGATAGATAGAAAGTCCCTAGTATCGAGACGCTACGTACTACGCTTTCCAACGAATTCTAGATATTGCGTGTTGACTGGTAAACTCAACGCTGTACTTTGTCTTACCACAGCGAGAAAGTGAAAATAATTTAAATAATATACTCACTCCCCCGAGTGGGAATCGAACCCACAACCGATCGAGTTTACAGTCAGATGCTGTCCCACTGCACTACGGCTGGAATCACAATAATTTTGACTAAAATATATAATATTGTTTTTTTTTCATACTCTTAGAAATTTTCTCTTAATACTTTCCGGAAGTTTTCTCTTAATACTCTCTAATATTTCTGAAGGAACTTCGATGCCAAAATTAAGGTGTTTCGTCTATAAGTCACTCAGGTAAAGACAAATATATATATATATATATATATATATATATATATATATATATATATATATATATTACTGTTTTTACTTGTAGTCACCTCAGTCTTGTAAAGAACCGGCGCAAGAGAATCAAGTAACAGAACCGTTAGTCCATATATCAATACGTAGGTAAAGGTCGGTCGTGGTGCAATGGAACAGCGTCTGACTGCAAACGCGATCGGTTGTAGGTTCGATCCCCATTCGGGGGAGTGATTATATTTAAATTATTTTCACTTCCTCGCTCTGGTTAACAACAACGTCGCCTTAAACGGGAATCGAACCGGGACGGTTCGATTCCCAATGACTATATTTAAACTCTTTGCCTTTTTTCGCTCAGATAAGACAATGCGTGACGTTGAGTTCCACCACCCAACAGCGTAGTGCGGAGTGTCTAGATACTAGAAGGAGAAGAAGTTCTACATTCTAGAACTTTCTAAAACTAAAAAAAAAAATAATAATACATAGATATAACATACATTAATAATACAATAAACACTATAATTCTCTATAATAAATTATAAGGAAAAGTAAACAAATATGATGCAGTATTATCTCCTGTTACGTATCATTTGACGCGGGCAATATGTATCCGTTCACATTACACGATGTCCATCTCGCTACACCCTCTATTGTGAAACATACTTAGGCCATTATTAGGGGGAAATTCTTATATTTTATTTGCTAACTTTATTTTGTACGTAACTGACAAATTGTCTTTGATGGGCCTTTTATGTAAATGTAAGTGATTTTATTTTTATACGATAAATGGTTGAAGTAGTTTAACGATACGGGTAATGTAACATGAATGTTAATAGAATATTTTTTTTTGTGTTGTTGTATGAATAGCTTGTAGTTATCTTTGTGTAGTACTAATCAGATATTAGATACAAAGGTTCTAGGTTCGATTCCTTATCGAGGCAATATGTATGTATGTTTTGGTCACCATATTATATTTTAATATCAAACTATATTACCGTTTGAGAGACTCTTGACAAACGAATACTGAGAACCGTCGGACTGTAAACACGATCAGTCGTGGATTCGATTCGCTCTTGGGGGAATGATTATATTTAAATTATTTACATTTTCTCGCTCTGGTAAGACAAAGCGCGGCATTGAGTTCCGACTCAATGTCTTGAATACGGCGTAAAGCGAAGTGCAGAGTGTCTTGACACTAAGTACTGACACTTCCCGTCTACACTGCTATGCGAGATAAAAGCGTGAAGTTAAAAAAAACCACCGAGATACTAACGTATACTTGTATTTGGAATTATAATTTAATAATTTAAATGTCTATACTAAATTCATTAATTAATACACCATGTATACCAAAAACTGTTATACTTATCTATAATTTAAACCAAATCGTATTAAAATATATTTAAGACTATGAAGACAGTGAAATAGTCCTATTCACTAAGAAACAATAATTGCAATACGTATCATAACAGTTACATATAATGGTGAATATACTTTTTGTTACAACATTATTTCACACAAAACCAGAGTATGAAGTGAAAAGTTTGAATTTAACGTTCTAGATAGCAAACACTGTAGTTATTCTACCCTTACAATGTAGAACAACTTGTATTTTTACATTTATTCCACCTTTCAACTTACTGTCTCTACAAGTCTGTACACGTAAAATCCAAACACTGAAAAGAGCATTCACAATTTCAAAAGTAAATGTAAAGCTTTGGAACAGTGGCATATGGCAAAAGGGCACCTTTCACAAGGGAAGTCGTTATGAATGTGCACGTTAAATATGACGTATAACAGGCAAAGTTGATCGTTTCCAAATATTGTACAGCCAAAAGCTTAGATTTAAAATTTTTACTAGATATTTCTTATTATTTTTTAAAATGCAGCTTTAACCTTTTTCTAATATATACATAATTATAACCAAAAGTTAGTTAGAAGTCATATGAACTTATAATAGTAGTTATAATATTGTATGTATAAGCTTCACGCTTTATCTTAGCAGGATAGTCAGAGAACACGGAGCACCAAGCGCTACTGTCTCTGTATACTTCTATCGCCTCGTCCACAATCCTTACCTCGTTCATGAATGCCTGAGGATTCCTCGTAAGCAAATAGTGGGAATAATGTAATAAAAAAAAACAATTAAACATGATTTAATATTTAAAAGCATTTTATAGTTATCTAAAAAAATAATTTATCCTAAAAACACAATTAAAAATAAACACCTAAATTAAAAATATTATAGATTTAAATAATTTACAAACAGTTTAAGTGAGTCATTAATGACACTTCTCGTTTTACAGTATGCCTATATACATATATGAAGATCGTTATATCTTTGGCAAGTTGCTTTAAAATCAACCGAAAAGTCGTGAATTATATAGTTTTTGGGTTTTTATAAAAAAAAAAACATTTAATAATAAATTTCCAATTATTTGTACATAAAAGATTTTAAATATAAAAATTAATTATTTTTTTATATAATGAAGTAGAAAGAAGAATCTTTTATTCTTCTTTCTATTCGTTCTTTTTCTTCTAAACTTTAAATTTATCCATTAGGTCAATACTTGCTTATTTGCCTGGTATTTTTTTATTTTTCTCTTCGGTATCAGTGGTCTATTTAGTCATTTGTATTAAATACACGGTAAACTATGACATTTCCATTTTAAGCTATATTTAGTTATTATTATTTACTATTTTTTGTATATATATATATATATATATATTATAAAAAAGCAATTTATGTCATACTATATTAAATTAGCTTCCATAGATAGTTATATATATATATATATATATATATATATATATATATATATATATATATATATATATATATATATATATATATGTAACTTTTGGAATAAATATATTATGGCTATAATAATATATTTAAATGATATAGTTTTATATGCTCTTCTTCTTCCTGGCATTTATCACAGCCCTCCCCAAGGTCTGTCTTCTCAATCAACCCACTCCTACTATTTTATACTAATTCAATCTATAGGCAGCAAGTGGAGAATAAAAATTTAGACGGCTAACCTAGAAATACAGACGGAACTACATTTTGCACCTTCATTTGACACTTGCAATAAACACTGTATTATACTGTTACGAATAAAATATTATAATTTCTAAAAATTCAAACGAATGTGAACTTAAATAAGCATTAGTTTTGTACCTCAATAATGTTCCATCAACAGTATTTTTGGCCTTAATTTCATCAAGTGTGCCATTGTGCCATCTTCAACAGATCCTCGTTTAAATCGACAGAAAGCTAAGAAACCCGCGTCCCAGAACATAACAAAAAGCTACAAAACACCTAAAACTTGAAGAACACGAACACTAGAATGCTTCCAGTGCCTCCTATACATCTTCGCACGTCCTATTTACCGTATACAACTTTTGGCCCATTTGCGACTGGCTTGAATGTACATAGATCAGAACGGCCATTATAACTTAGGTAATTCTTGAAATAGCTCTCTCCTTTATTGCATTTTAGCAGAGTTTAAATTCGCTTAACATATATAAACCCAACTGATTTGGATATTTGGTTGGAGCATACGCAGGAAAAAGCTGGAATCTGAGAACGATTCATCCATCATTCATTCTTCGTGTTCGGTGTGAAAGACGCCGTGACGATTATGTCGTTCGCTTAGGTGTGACAACTATTACATGCACACCCAAGGACCCTTAAACCTTAGACGTAAGCTCTATTTTGCTTTACACTAGATTATAATTAATTTTGTAGTACTTTAGACACTTTTGTGCATGCACCGGGATTCAAAATATAACGTAGTGTAATGTTTTTACAATATTTCACCTTAATACATATATTTTAGAGGTCAAAATTCAATAAAATCGCTTCAATTTTGCAGCATTTTGATATGTGAATGAGACGTAACTAAGCCTTGATAATACTCGAGTTATTGGAGTGTTTGGAATGACAACGGCGTAAGGGTGTCTTAGGGGTTGGGAATACGGGTGGTAGTGGCTTGCGAAGACTGCAAGGTATATGGATGGAGATACTGACTGGTCATTGTTTGTAAATGATTCGCTAGCAATACACTACAGCGATGCGAGTACGGTTTTGACAACGCATGTATCATATCGATCTAAACGGGCAAACTTTCATCATGGACGTAGATATATATTATAGATATTGGTTCTGATAGTCAATTATTTTTTTATTTCATGCTCTTGCTTCACCTTTTTATCCCGCATAGCAGGATACAGAGACTAGTGTCAAGACACTCCGTACTCCGCTTTCCGTCGAATTCCAGATATTTCGTGTTGAGTGGCAGAATTCAACGCCGTGTTTTGTCTTACCAGAGCGAGGAAAATGAAAATAATTGCAATACTTATTAGACTTTAAATACTTACTAGATATAAAAATATTTGTTATTTGCAGTTCCGTCTGTGTGTGTGTGTGTGTGTGTATGAAAACAAACGTGAGCAGTATGAAAAGTAGAAAGCGACGTTGGTTGACTTTTGAAAACACATGATACTGGAGGAAGTTCACGTAAAAACATGGAATTCCCTCAAAAATCAAGTATGTAGAGATTAATGACTGTGGACGACGCTTCAGAAGTATGCAGGGCGTTTGATGCTCCGTTCCCTCTGGCTACCCTGCTAGGCATTAAGCATAAAGCTAAAATAAAAAAAACACTTCATGACAGTTGAGGCCGGTCGTGGCGCAGTGGAACAGCGTCTGACTATAACGCAATCGGTTGTGGGTTCGATCCCCACTCGGGGGAGTGATTATGTTTAAATTATTTTCACTTTACTTTCGCTCTGGCAATGTCTCTAATTCAGTGGAAAGCGGAGTACGGAGTATCTTGACTCTAGGTACTTTCTGTCTACCCTGCTATGCGGGATAAAAGCGTGAAGCTACAAAAAAAAACTTCATGACAGTCGAAGTAGAAGAGAGTAATACAACAGTAATTTTTTTATGCACCCATCCGCAGTACTTCAGTCCTATGATATAATTAAATAATTTAATTTATCTTATTTCTAAGTCAATTGTCATAATATCTATTCATTATATTAATACTAAAAGGGTTAAACTTTGTATCCCTTTTTAACACCTTTAGTATAAAAAGGCTAAAAAGTGTGTCAAAAATAACTATGTATTTGACAGTTTACTTTAAAGTGACCAACACGTCAACGTCAACTAGATAGGTAGGTATATATATTTTAAGTTTTCCACAGCAAGCAAAAGTTATTTCTCAATCAAAGACAAAAAAAACATCTTCGACTTCTTATTGCTTCAGTTTGAAACGTTTTAAATTTTTTTTTAACACAGATATCTCAAAATATTTCCTTCCTGTCTCTTATTTTTTAAATAAACGTGATTTATACTTATTTTCAGACTTACTAAACCATTTCATATTGAACGACTTAAGGCATAGAAGAGTTAAATTATTCGATACGCTTGTAATTACGTTACTTACTGTTAGTGAGTATTGACATTATGGTTGCAGATATTACCACTTATAAAATATTACCTATTCTTTAATTATTTGTCTCAATTCTGTTTAAATATTTATTATATCTGCAATATTATTTTCTTCTATTTCACGTTTATCCGCTGAAGCTCTATCTGCTGTTCAAATTTGGCTTGTCTTTGAATCTTTTCTTGTTATGTGGCGGAATATAACGCCGCAGTCTGTCTTACTAGATTGAAGAAATGAAATAATAAATTAAATATTATCATTCCCCTGAGTGAGAATCGATATTTTAATTGATTTCGGTTACAATCACAATGACCTCTAGAGCAAAGATTTTATGAAAAGCGATGATCTATATATATATATATATATATATATATATATATATGACTTTATTGGAAGAACATAAGGAAAAAATAGAGAGATTTATTATCTAAATAATAAAATATAATATATGTCAATCTTTGAATTATCTATATTTTTCCATTACAAACAGTTAATTCTATTATTTTAAATTTCTATCATTCAGTTATCTTATGAGGGTTGATGTATGAATCTGGAAATAATAGCAAGGTAGTCATAGATAACCTAGTGTCAAGACACTCTGTTGCTATCATATATATTACGTTCCAAGTGGCGAACTCTATTATTTCATATATAAAAAAATATTGACTAAAACTATACAAGGAAAAATAAGTAATAACAACTTAATATAGCTACTTATACCAAGTTAGAATAACTGCTATTAGAGCAAAACTTGTGTTTTTTACACGCAAGAGGGGGTGGATTTTAGGGAGACAATTTAATTAAACTCGTCAGATTTCACGCTCACGAATTCGTTGTGAGCCACGTTTATGCGAAATCCAATCTTGGTAATTACTGATTTTGATTCACGTGTCAATTGGTTTGTTACATTTTCATATTAACGCCTGGTTGGTATTTAATAATTAATATGAGGGTTGGCACTTTATGTGATTAATTTTATGTTTTACATATAATATAATATTGTTGTACTTAGGTAATAACTGTTCGAGTTATTATTTATAACTGTAAACTATACCGTCCGGGAGCTTAGTTGGGTGAAAGGGTATTTTAACATAATTATATAGCAAAAAATCGCTGAAAGGAGTGATTTTTTTTCACGTTTACTGCGATATTCATATACGGCTCGCGTAAAGTAACAATTTCTTACTAGGTACTTTACCCTTTAATTCCGCGTGTGGAGTGGCGGAATTTCCGTTTTCCCAGAGCAAGGAAATAAAAATAATTTAAATATAACCAGTCGGAATCGAATCTGTAACCAATCCCGTTGACAATGATGTAGTCCCACTGCGATGGCTTCTAGTAGAATAAATTATCAAACAGAGAAACAAAGCGTATAAAACTACAAATTTTTTTGGGGTCGTAATAGATTTTAGTAACATTTTATTAAATTAAAAAAATATCAGAAACAGTAGTATAGATGTATGAAAAGTTGTTTTTTTTATTATTCTTATAATAATTAGAAATTTTGAATTTCAACCAGCTCCTTTAAGAATTAACAATGTTGAAATTTTATTATTTCGTGTTTTCAAATTAAAAAAATATACAATAAACAGTATAAAATAATATAAATAAATTTATATTCTTCACACACAACACGCAGTGTCTCAATTCTACAGTAACAAGCAGTCAACGGAGTGTCTTGAAACCAGATTGTCTCTAATTACCTCACTGTACGGGATATTATATCTCACTTTTACAAGACCCAAAACTTCACAAATGACATTCCCCCAATCTAAGACTCAATTATAACATCATTCCATTCACCAAACAAATCTAACAAACACTGCAATCCTTGAGTATTATCAATTTAGAACCCTATGGTATCAAAACCGTCACGTCATCTGACGCACATTATTCCTGCAGCTTCCGACGTGCCGTTGTGCAAATCATCGGTGAACGATCTTTTAATCCTGAAAGCGAGTGACAGAATCCAACTGGAAAATATTTTGGTCTTCTACTTAATGATGTTGAATTCCGATTATTTTGATATACTTATGATATTATTGATTGGTACTATTTTTTTGGCAATGGAACTGTAATTTGAATATTATTTTAATGTTAAAATAATATATAAGTTTGAGTCGCGATCGGTTGGGGGTTCGATGTCCGCTCGGGGGAGTGATTATATTTAAATTATTTTCACTTCCTCGCTGTGGTAAAGATAAAGTGCGGCGTTGAGTTCCACCGCTCAATACGCAATGTTTCGAATTCGGTGGAAAGCGAAGTACTAAGTGTCTTGACACTAGTTACCTTCTGTCTACCCTGCTATGCGGAATTTATTTCGGTATAAAAGATATATTTTTAGCTTCACGCTTATGCGTGAAACTAAAAAAATGTCTTTTATACCTTGTTACTTATACTCAGAGATATCATTTAATAGTTGACTGCTACAAAATCAGTATAGGTATATATTTCCACTACATTAATGTCAGTTAAACTCTAATAACGCATCAGACGACGGATGTATGTATCACTAGCGGGTTTCATTAATTAAATGATATCATTCGCCAATATGAAATAAACTACACAAAAGACCATACAAAAAAGTAACAAAATTAAATATTTACGTTTATTTATATATTAAAAAAAACAATTTAACAAACAAAATGCATAATAATTAATTAATTAAATATTTACTTAACATGATAAACTTTGGTATTAGATTTTAACTAACTATACTAAATTAAAGGGACTACAATGTAACGAATATTTTCTATACATATGTATATGGGACTTAGGAAACTTCATAACAATTATTATTTTATTAACATTATATGATCTTACATACATTCCTGTATATTTACTGAACACTAAACGGATAGTGGTATGATATCCTAGCAACATCTTCGGGCACATAATGCAGGTTGGGATAGGCTTTAATCATCATTTGCTGGTTGACTACAGCAAAGGGTCGAGAGGATATACTGTCAATGGATGGCAGAGGCCTTAGATCGATACTGGGCAAAGTCTCTTCTTTACTCCTCATAGGCGACATGAAAGGAGGCTGAGATATTGGCACTGAGTAACTAATTACATTATTGTACATGTATTGGGGATCTGAATAGTTCGCTGGTATTTGATAGTTGGGCTCAACTCGTGGTTCAATTTCTATGAAGGTCTCCCTCGTGCTGTAAAGAGCTGGGTTTCCGTATGTCGTGTCCAGCCTGTTCTTTCGACGGGGACGGTATTTGTAGTCCGGATAATCGTGCATATGCTTGAGTCTCAGCCTTTTCGCTTCGTCTATAAACGGCCTTTTCTCCGTCTCGTCCAAGCTCTTCCATTCCAAGCCGAGTCGCTTTGAAATTTCCGAATTATGTAACTTGGGATTCATCATCGATATTTTCTTCCTTTGCAGCCGCGACCACACCATAAAGGCGTTCATCGGTCGCTTGATGTGGTACGGATTGGAATTTCTCGGAAGTTTTGGCAGTTTTGATGGTGAGGACTCCAGTTGGTACGCCATCACGATTTCCCAATTAAGTTACAAGCAACATGACATAGTTAGAAACTCGGTTTTGCAAAACTAATACATCACAGTCTCGTATTGCACATTGGCATTGCATAGATTACAACAAATGGGTCGATTTATCTAACAATTGAGATCGCGCAAAAGCTATCAAGTCCGCGACCGAGCCAGCACTGATGACCGGTTCCGAAGCCGACTGCTTTGAACGCTGTCATTAGGCCAACAATGGTCAGCGCACAATGGTAACGACAATTTTCCATGTATTATTTGCCGTTGAATAAAGAGCGGCGACAATGCATTGATTGCTCACAAATTGTCAAATGATACTGCTGTATGTTTTGTATGAGGCGCGCCTGCGAGTGATCTATTAAACAATCTCCGCTGTATTCTTGTACGACCGGCGAATTACCCAATGGCCAATGCGAAGATACCTCTTGCGATAATATACTAAAGATATTCTACTTGAAAACGAATTCTGATCGGAATTAAAAAAAATGCTTCCTGTTTATGAGAACCTTATTTCCTTTCTAATATACTTTCATGTTATGTGGAATTCTAAGTTACTTATCTTCATATATACTACACAATCAACATTTGAACATTGAAATCTTAGGAAAATTTCAAAGTATCCCAATTTTCTTCTAGACATTCTGTAGCGAGATGGAATACTGTAGCTACAAACTTGGTGTACAATAAAATATATTTACGTACATTTTTATTAACTAACTTATCATATTATATAGGAGGATCAAGAGAGTGCTAACTGTACATGGCAGTTTGTTTTTTTTAGCTGCATGCTTCATTCCGCATAGCCGGAAGGCAAAGTAGATGATTATTAAACACTGAATTTTCAAATGCTTAGATTTACAATTTAAAATAGATACTTTTTTATCGTTTAAAAAAAGTAGATTCCCGCATAGCAGGCTAGTCAGTGACAATATTAGACAAGTAATATGACAGTGTTAAGACACTCCGTTGACTGCTTTTCGCTTGCAATCGAGACATTGTATGTTGAGTGGCGAATTCAACGCCGCGCTTTCACGCTTTTTCTAGAATTTCAATGAAGGCAGAGAAAACTTAGTGTAAGGACTTCGTTTAATTTTTTTTTATTTAACCTTTAAAAACGGTGCTCACCTTTTGTTATCAGAGCGAAGAAATAATTTAAATATAATCACCTAAGTGAAAATCGAACACACAACCACTCACGTTTACAGTCAGACGCTGTGTCATCGAGACAAGATGGCTTCATGTTAGAATCTGTTTCTTTAAATCTGAATCAGAATTGTCTAAAAATTAAAATTATATAGTGAGGATATAAGTAAAGCCGGCCGTGTCGTAGTGGGACAGCAGCTGACTGTAAAGTCGATCGGTTGTGGTTAGAATCTCACTCGAAGGAATGATTATGTTTAAATTGTTTTCATTTCATTGTTTTCATATTTGTAAGGTAAGACAAAGCGCGGCGTTGAATTCCGCGAATCAACACGCAATACATAGAACTCTACGGAAAGTGGACTATAGAGTGTCGCTATCCTTGAAAAAATAATCTAACTTAAAACAAACCTACAATTTAGTTACTTGGCACATAAATTAGCATCTATTAAAATCTCATATAAAACACAAATCTATAGGTGTTTTCGCAATTGAAATGTAGATTGGGTGCATTATGAACTGATATAAAGGTATAGCGAGGTGTGGCTAAATCTTCACCCATAATGCAGCATTGACTATCAAACAGGGGTGATAAACCTTTTCTAATATGTTAATATTTTAAAATGGTATTCCTAAAAAAAAATTCAATAGAAATATATACACGAATGAAGCAGGACTTAAACTGGCGCCTCTTGAAAACCACCCAAGCGTGCTGACCACTAATTTACGCGGTTTACATCCTGTTACGCTGAAATTACTTCGACAGTCCCATGTTACAATTTTGAGAATCAATTTTTGGCATTTTAGAATTATAATATAAGTATTGATTGTTAGAATACTTTGTATTTTACTTTCATATTAAACTAACTTTATAATTATATATGTAATGGTCTCCTCATGCCCAGATCGAGATAACAGAGTCTTAAAACACTCGGTTCTCCGTGTTCCTCGTTGTGAGAGACATTACGTGTTGCGTTGCGTAACTTAGCTCTTCGTTTTATCTTATTCAAGGGAATAAAAATAATTTAATTATTATCTTTCTCCTAATGGAAGTTAAACCCACTATTTTTAACACTCAGGCGTAGTTCCATAAGTTCTTGTTTAATAAATAAGCTTTGCTTTGCATTAGAGTGGAAAGAATGTAGCGAGAATTGACATAGTTACCATATTACGCTTATTTAATCCGAAAAAACATCATCTACATATGTACTATTTTTAAAGTGTTATTCCACACTTAGGATTAGAAAACATTTTTGAAAAAACGTATAAAATTTTTTTGAACGCATGGCTTAGCGGTCAGAGCGCTTGGACGGTATCCAAGAGGCGCGGGTTCGAATCCCGTTGCGTTCAAATTTTTATACGTTTTTTCAAAAATATCATCTACATAGTTGGACTGCTCCTATATTAAACAATTCAAACTAGATTTCATTTGTCTGTTCCAATAACGTTGTTTTATATGATGATATAGAATGGAAGTAAAAATAAATAATATATTTAAATTCATGTATCGTGACATAATGGGAAAGCGTCTGTTGTGAACACCATTGGTTGTAAGTTCGATTCCCACTCAGAGTAATTACTATATTTAAAATTAATTTTCATTTCTCCTCTCAGGTCATGTCAGGTCTTATACACCAAGCGCGCTGTTAAGTTCACCCCTCCCGTGAATGTCCCAATTTCAAGCATAAAGCAGTCAACGGAATGTCTAGACACTAGGTTCTCTCTGATTACATAAAGTGGAATAGAGCTTGAAAATATAAAAAAAATTACATGCACAAAAAAGGTTACGCTTCCCTTTTTTTAGACTATACACTGTATATCACCAATTGTTACTGTAGGCTTGGTTGTTACAAATAACTTACCCAGTATTAAGTAACTGACGGTTTTGTGTGCAATAGTGTATACTAGCACTAAATAACGCTTTATATTATAGTATAAACCTGTCATAAATACACCGGATGTAAATATTATTACCTACTTCATGTATAACCGGGCTTTTAGTTTGCTATTTAGAGCCGTATGCAAAATCAAAATCGAAAATACTTATTATTTATATAGACTTCTTCGTATATAGATTGTTACTTTAAAAGTTAAAAGGCTTCGTGGTAATAAATTTCAGTCAAGGATCAGGAAATTTGGTAAAAAAATATTTTTCTCTATTTCTCGCTACAAAATCATTTTTTTATCTAGTAGTTAATTCGGTTGATATTATAGTGTTGTCTATGATGTGTTAAAATCGCAAAAACGAAAGTCACATTGATTCATATATTTAATATGAACTAATTTTACTTACAAAATTGCACATATGACGAATATAATATTTTTCCAATTCGTATGTAAAATGCAATTATTTAATTAATATCATATGTAAATGTGAGTTACATTATTAAATAATCTAATATTGTTTATTTAGAAAGAAAAATACGTAATTATTATTTTAAACTATTAATAAGTAAACAATAGTTCGATCCCACTCGGGGGAATGATTATATTTAAATTATTTTCAGTTCCTCGCTTTGTTAAGATAAAGTGCGGTGTTGAGTTTCACCACTCAATATCTTGAATTCGGTGGAAAGCGAAGTACGGAGTGTCGACACTACTTTCTGTCTACCCTGCTATGCGGGAAAAAAGCGTAAATCTAAAAAAAAATAGCAAAAAATAAAGTACATTGACATAATTAATTTTAATCATAAAATTATGTTTTCTAATTCTTCAAATATAAACTGCTAGCGACATCTATTTTTAAGCACTGACATTATGTCAAAACACGATCGTTGTAGAAGATGGAGCTCTGCCATCTATTGTAATGTTTTTAAACTATTTACTATGGAAATATGATAGGTTGACCTTTACAGCGCTAGCTGTCGTCTTTCTTTAATTACTTTATATGCCCAATAGATGGCAATACTGTACGCTAGTCAAATTTTATTACAACTATGAAACAAACCGCATTCGATTAGTTTAATTATTTTTTAGCTTCACGGTTTTTATCCCGCATAGCAGGGTAGACAGGAAGTACCTAGTGTCAACACACTCCGTATTTCACTTTCCACCGAATTCAAGATATTGTGTGTTGAGTGGTGGAAATCAACGCTGCACTTTGCCTTTACCAGAGCAAGGAAGTGAATATAAATTATATATAAACACTCCCCCGAGTGGGGATCGAACCCACAACCGGACGTGTTTACAGTCAGACACTGTCACTCTGCGCCACGACCGGCCTTGATTTTTATTTAATAATATATTATCCATAATTAAAAAACAAACTATATATTTTAAAATACAATACCTTACTTTTTTCTTTTTGCGTGAAGAATGCGTGCGTGAAGAATCTCGAATATGCGGGATAAAAGTCTTACGCAAAAGGGTAGATGGAAAGTAACTAGTGTAAAGACACTTCGTAACTTGCTTTCCACCGAATTTGAGACGATGCGTGTTGAGTGGTGGAACTCAACGCCGAAGTGAATATAATTTAAATATCATCATTCCCCTGATTGGGAATCAAAATCAAAACCATCGCGTTTACAGACCCACTCTGTCTCACTGTACCACTATGGCCAAAATAATAATTATTTATAACATTTTTTTTCTTATTCCGGAAGTTTTAGATTTAAAACTATATTCGTTTTCTTTTCATTTTTCAAATAATTTAAGTACAAAAGTGAGCTATAAAAAAACTTATAAAAAAGTTATAAAGTTATAAATTATATTTATACTCTTTTTACAGGAAGTGAGTTTCAAATGTTAAAACACATCATCCTCTGTTGCATATGATATAATCATTAAGTACTGGCAAATGTAACCAAATATTTTCCAAATAATTAATAAATAATCCGTACAATTTATTAATTAAAAAAACAACATATTTGGTAATTAATTTTTAGTAATAGCAATAAAAGACACTTCTTTTTCATTATAGGCTCAGCCCTATAACGCCCACCGTTAGCCATAGGCCTCTTCCAAGGTTTTGTACGACGATCGATTCTGTGCTTCCAGCTTCCAGCAGTTACCCGCGACCTTGACCAGATCGTCGATCCACCTGCGGGGGATTCCCAACTATCTCACAATACAATTAGGTATTCAATAAATATATTTGAAAAAATATTTTACTGATCACATTCCATTTTATTTACCGGTGCTCTTGACATCTCTTTATTTAATAAATCTAAAAGTAGTAAATAGTAGTAGTACAAATTGGTCTAAAATGGTAAAAAAATGATAAATATTGATATATGTACCGGGGTTGTACATAATAAAGAAAAATTAATATATTATTTTGTTTGATCCATATATAAAAAAAACATAAATAAGTCATAATGGTGCAGTGAGATTCTTGGTATATTTGTGATATTTATAGAACTAACCCATTTGGAGAAATATATTTATAATTAATTTACTCAGTTCCGGTCAAGATAAAGTGTGGCGTTGAGTACACCACTCAACACGTAATGTCGCAATTTTGAGGTAGAAAGCAGTCAGCCGAGTGTCTAGACAGTAGGTTGTCTCTGACATACTTTTCACCTTCACGCTTTATCCCGCATAGCAGTACCCTGCTATCCTGGATAAAGTTTAGTAAACATTTAATAGGCAGAAAATTGAGTGCCCTGTATTTAGAAATTAGGTCCTCTGACTACCCTATCATACGATGGTATGAGACGCTAAGGACGTTTTCTTAGCTATAAACGCACAAAAATCACTGTATATATGTAGAGAAAATTGTCAACTATATTTTCTTGGCAAGGATTCAGTAATAAATCTCAATAAACGTAAATAGATGCACAGCCTCACGGCGGACCGTTTGAAAACATAAAACTGAGGCTTAAAACCCGCAATAACAATAAGTTACAGCTTATCACTTGCTCATACTGTGCGATTTTTTCATAAAAGTTTTTTTTTTAATATATATTTTACGTTTATAAAAAAATCCAGGTATTTATAAATTAATTATATTTTACAAAGAAATAAACTACAATTATTTGTCTTTAAGATTAAAACACCTCATTATTACTAGAAGAATATATATTTATAAATATTACATAACTCAAAATAACGTTTGTTCTGGCAAATCTCTGAAACAGTTGCACCGATTTTGATGGTACTTTCACTGGCAAGTAGATGATATAATATGAAGTCACTTCGGCAACTTTTATTTTAGAAGATGTCAAGTTCCACGTAGACGAAAGCGCAAATATAGAGTATTGCTAGCTAGTTTTAAATACAATTATTAGACTTTAAATATACCTTTGTATTAAGCTATTATATTAATATATGTAAAGTAGACTATTATAAGTTAATAATATTTAGCTCAACATCTACATTTTATTTAGACTCTACATCTTAATTAAAATACTGAAATCGTATCGCACGGTGTAAACAGACGCATTCCTCCGGCGACAGTGGCGCGGTCGCTTTTTGTATTTCACATTATAGCTTTATAGGATCTTATTTTCATAAATATGGCGGCTTAAATACCCCCTTTATGTCGGCGGTGATTTACAAACAGCCGTGTTACTGCAAGTTTACGAGAATGAATAAATTCACAAGCATTTATTAAGGTTTAGTTTTGATTTGATTCAAATGGTGGAAATCTTGAAGCTTGAATATTAACTTTTGACATTTAATGTTCTTTAAAGATATATTTGTATGAAATATATTTTTATATATAACAATTAGTGGTACGAGAGGTCGGGGGAGACCTCGGTTGACATTCGAAAATACAGTATCAATGATAATGGGGAAAGGTCACGGAAAAAGCATTAGGACTCACCGAAGGACGTGTATAACGAGGTCGATGACTGTGGACGAGGCGTAAGAGGTATGCAGACCATAGCGTTTGGCGTTCAGTCCTCTCTGACTATCCGGCAAGGGATAAAGGGATAAAACAAAAGAAAAACGTAGTAAATAAATTAAAATTTAATACATGTAATGTATTAACACAGGTATTATGTAATTTCTCATACTTTGTGCTACGCAAAGTAGGGTAATATGTCTATGTGTAGCCTGTACATATTATGTAAGTTTCTATATGGCATTGTAGAAACAAGTAGGCTTGGCCAATTTTGATGATTCGTACGCATGGCGCAGTGGGACAGCATCTGACTGTAAACGCGATCGGTTGTGGGATCAATCCCCTCTCAGGGGAGTGATATTTAAATAATTTTCACTTCCTCGCTCTGGTAAAAAAGACAATGTGCGGCGTTGAGTTGAACCACTCAACACGCAATGTCTCGAATTCGGTGGAAAGCGAAGTACGGAGAGTTTTGACACTAGGTAGTTTCTGTCTACCCTGCTATGCGGGAGTAAGCGTGAAGCTAAAACAAAAATTTAACAACAACGACCAGTCCTCATATTGTCGAAATGAAAAAAAACGACGTACTTTCCTTTGTCATTTTTCATTTTATTTAACAGTTTAGTAAATATAACGATTTAAACTTAAATACAAAAAGGACTAATCCCTCATTGGGTACTTTGTACTTTTTTCAAAGCTTGTCTCCTATTAGACGGAGTAAGGTGAGATCTTAGTCATATTTTAACTGTGAATATCAATACTTACATAAAACCATATAGTTTGCTAGTACATAATATAGATATTATTTTTTTTATTAATTATCTAAAGATAAAATCGAAAATATTGAAAATTTCAAAACAAGTTTAGTGCTGTTGATTACTCTTTCAATTTTATCCATATTTGAAATTATCCAAGTTTGAGAAATGACGTGTCGGCGGATCGTGTAAGCGAAGTTTAACACCGCAACGTATCTCACAACACATGCTTGCAGTGTTGAGCTCCGCCTACACCCAAACGAAAATATAATATATAATTATAAGGATTCCCTCGAGTAGAGATCGAACCCATAACCTGTCCTTTTTAAGTCACGATGACCTTAAAAGATATTTGTTATTTTTTTAATATTATATAAAATATTGTAAAATAATAACAAACAAATAAATACAAATGCAAAGTAGAATAGAATGAAATGTCACCCTCGCGCCGATAATAACGCTCAAGTCATATTTTACACGGTATTTTAATGTGAAGCCGGTCTGAAGATTACTTTGAAAATTCTATAATTTTAAGACATTAAGAACTCCAACTCGGGGGAATGATTATATTTTAAATTATTTTCATTATCTCGCTAAGCTAAGACAAACTATGGCGTTGAATTCCGCAATTCAACACCTAATGTCTTGAAATCGGCCGGAAGCGGAGTACGGAGTGTCTTGACCCTAGGTACTTCCTGTCTACGCTTCTAAACGGGATAAAAGCGTAAAGCTAAAAAAATGTATTGTAATTGTATGTGAAATAAAAGGTATTGAGCATAAAATTGTATTGAAGCTAAAAAAAACACCGACCTTAGAAGATCACGCGCAACTTATAGCATATTTTTTCATATTATATCACTTTAGTAGTCGAAAGCGATTTATTTTTGTGAGAGTTAAGTACAAATTTTTAACAATACATACATACATTTCAATAATACATTTTTTTTTAGCTTCACGCTTATATCCCGCATAGCAGGGTAGACAGAAAGTACCTAGTGTCAAGACACTCTACTTCGCTTTCCATCGAATTCGAATTCGAGAATTCGATCGAGTGGTGGTTCTCAACGCCGCACTTTCTCTTTTTACCAGAGCGAGGAAGTGAAAATAATTTAAATATAATCACTCCCTCGAGTGGGGATCGAACCCGCAACCGATCGAGTTTACAGTCAGACGCTGTCCCACTGCGCCACGATCGGCTTCTATGCATATATATATGTTGAATTCGGTGGAAAACGAAGTACGGGTGTCTTGACACTAGATACTTTCTATCTACCCTGCTATGCAGGACAAAAAGGTCACCCCTTTTTGTTTTGGGATACAAAAATAAACTCATAAGAAAGGCACGGACGTGAAAAGTCAATAAATATAAGGTGAGGTAAAATTAATTTTAAATTTTTAAACCAAGAGAATTTTTTTTATATATACCTATGAAGGTGAGAAAAGTGAAATATATATATATATATATATATATATATATATATAGATATATATATATATATATATATATATATATATATATATATATATATATATTTATATATAATTTTAGTAGAAAGAATTAGAAGAAATTAAAATTTGTACCCATATTTTGAATCTGTGATTCGTGCCAGTATCACTAGAATAGCGAGAAAATATTTTAATATATACCTTTTAGTTCCTTTTAAAAGTTAATTTGATAGTTTAATTATTATTTTAATTCAAACTATATTGATAATATCTTAAGACACATCTTCACATGTAAACACCTTGTGCGACAGAATTCCCGCCTCCTTTATGCCTCTATTGACGCGATATTTTTATATCCTCCGTTCAATACAAGGCGCCCGCTTTGTGCGAGATCCTCTGCTTTCTTATTCACTTATAATATATAAAGAAAGCAAATTTCCCATATATATTGTGCGAGATTTGAAACCCACTTCTTTTGATAGTCGATAAATGATTTTTACTAAAACTATAATAAAATAGTAACATTAAAACATGTATTATAGTAAGGGCGGTGGTTATGAGTTCGATTCTTATTTAAGAACATAATTATATATAAGACTAAGCGTGGCGTTGGTTGGCTGCTCAACACATAATGTCTAAATATTGAACATTGTTTGTTGAGTGTTGAACTAATTGCGTATATTTGAATATTTGAAATACATTTTTGAATATCCGACTTTACGAACACTTTACTTTAGACTGAAATGACATTCGTCTATGGGTTGATAAAAAATATTATACCAAGTATTTTCAGAAAAGTGTTTTCGAATACCAAAATATACTCAATTAATCCGTTTAAAATATTTTCATTTAAATTCTATAAAAATTACATTTATCTATTATCATTGTTTTAAGTCAAAGTTAAAATCAAACTCAAATAATTTTATTCAAAATAAGATGTTAAGTTAAATAATTTCCCTACAGTTCACTAAAATTATTGGCTCAGATCTGAGAAAAACCGGCGTGAGAAACTCACGTCCTTTTCGATACGTAGCACGCTACGCGAAAGACCTACGATGTAGCTTTATTTTCCTTTCTTTGGATTGTTAAAGTTTAAAATCTTTAACAATCCGAAGAATGTTATATCGTTTTACCAAATATATAAATATATATATATATATATATATATACTAACTAAATGGATATGGATGGATGGATTTTGTAGGAAAATTAATAAGCTAAGGGAAAATCCATTATTGACATAAGAAATAAGACTAAATTTTAACTTAAATCATTAACTAAAACTCTAACTATTAAAGTAATATAAAAGCTTTGCTATATGGAAAAAATCTAGGCTGTAAAAAAAGGTAAGTATATATATATATATATATATATATATATATATATATATATATATATATATAAAAAAATGTAGGATTTCATTCAAAAGTAATAAATACTGTGCGACTAGACCACGTCGAAATACATCGGTAACGCAGTTTGTGTAACAATGTTAGGCTGTCGGCCGTGACACGCCAAACACCAATTGCGAGCCGGTATCGCCCGTTCATATAAAAATTGGCTTAAAATGTACATCGTGGCTTTTATATGACACTTCGAAATTATTATATCTATATTTTACACGTTTACACAAAAGGTTTAATTATATATTTTATTTGTAACTTCACGTTTTTCTCTATCAGAGAAAACCCAGCGATAAAACACTCCATTCTCGAGTTTTCACAAGAAATTCAAATATTGCGTGTAGAATGTCGGGGATAAACGCTGGGATTTTCCTCAACAAAATTGTTGAAACTGGAAGGTCACGTAAAAAGCATGAGGATTCCCCGAAGGGCGTGGGCGCTGCGTTCTACTAACCCGATAGTGATAAAGCGTGAACAACCACTTGCCTTAATAGTTAGACGACATTGCATTCTCTAATATACTTAATTATATTATACTGAAATTGGTAAATATTGTATCTACATATATAAGTCTTAATATGCAAAACAACATCATGGCGTTGAAGGAAAGAACAAAAAATATTTAATAATTAATTCTATATTTTATAAGGAGAGTTAGAGAGAGAGACGAGTGTGAAAAAAAAATAAAAAAGAATTTTTGGAGGTAATTTTTTGTATTACCTCCAAAAATTCTCGACAACAAACTAAAACTTTAACATACCTAAATATAAAGTCATATTCAATATGTCTTCATAACAGACAATATATTATACTGCTAAATTAAAAAGTCTTATCTTCAAACTAATAATAATCTAAAATATACTTTAAAACATTAACATAAAGCATATTTTTGTTTGCACAGTTCTTGTTGTGTAGAAGTTCAAGGGTGAAAACGCTTGCGGCGAGGCAACAGAGCGGCAAAATGGTACATAACATGATATTGTGGCAGAACACGCTGGGATGGACACGCCGAATTGTTTTATTTACAATATAACTATAATAGCAAAGCCAGATTGTATATGTAAACGACGCCTGGCCTTTAAACGCGGTTGGTAGCGGCTTCGATTCTTATTCGGGGTATTCAGCCACTCACATGCAATGTATCGCTTTCAAAGAAAAACTTGCAGAACAGAGTCTTTTGACACTAATTTTAGTCGGAATTTAGTATAAGTACGGATGGTAATGTCGCACTATGACTTATCAGAGCGAGAAAACGTAAATAATTGTAATATAACTAAATTCCCTTGACTGTGACTTGAACCCAACACCAGTTTACAGTCTAGCGCTATCACTACGCCACTATATTCTCATATATATATGAAAATAAATAAATTTCTCATCAAAAACGTATTACTAATTAGTTAGAATAAAATAAATTTAACTCTACTGAGGTGTCAGCTAAAACTACATCAAATCCCTTTCAACCCTGAATGGACAGTCCATTAGTAACTAAGGGATGATTGTCTGAAGGCTTCAGACGTGACTAATTCATATTCATGTACCAAACCGCAGCCATTCTACACTGATTGCCTTATTTTGTTTACAATAATACGTATAGATAAATAACATTAAAAATGATAACACAACGTTAGAGATATATCACCCAACATGCAAAGAAGATGTATAGTAATATAAGAATTTTGTTTACTTAGAATGTGTCTATTTTTATGAATTTTGTATACTTAAAGAAATAATTTATAATAAGCATTTAATAATTTCGACACAGGTACACAAGACCGTATGGCTCAATTAATTAGACTCCTTGAAGGCTTCTGAAGAGGACCAAATTCGAATCCTGCTACATTTTAATGGTTTAAACGTCGTCCAAAATGTACACTTATTATATGTGGGTATTATTGCAGTAGGAAAATAGACTGCACCCAAAAGGCAAAGTGTGTCAAGAGGTGGAAAATGGAGAATAAAGTGTCACGTGTCACTGAATTTACTTTATCAATTTTATAAATTTTCAGACATATAAATAATAAAATTAAATAATTCATACACTTAGATGACTTGAATATATAATATCATCTATTTGTAATAAAAATCAGAACAGATAACATTAAAAATTATTATTTTATTATTTATTATTTGAATATTATTTTATTTATTTATATTGTTTCTTGATTGATTTGCCTGAAATGTACTTTAATTAAAAAAAAAATAATATTTTTTCTCAATTATTGCATATTACACATTACTATTTATATGTATTTATTTTTTAATACTTCTTACTTAAAGCTGAAATATATATGAAAATAAAAAAAATATAAAACATATTATACATATATAATATTAAATGTAACACAATCATACATACAAACCTTACACACGTTAAACAAAAAACAAAATTAACCAAACCCAAAATCGAACTCCAATTATCCTTCATTCAATCAAAGGATGCGGTTTAAAAAAAGAAATTTAATCTCTCTAATAAACATGCTAACAAGACCACGCAACACCTGTTGTAGTAAGCGAGACGTTTACCAAGCGAGACGTTTTCTCGACCAATCAGGGGCCAGCGTCCGCCCATGCTCGCTCCCGATTGGCTGCTTCCAAAGCGAGGGGGGTTGGCGAGAGGAGGGGGGGAGAGCACGGTCTAAGCGTTAACATGACACTGTCAAGAAAACCGCCGCATCGAGCTTTCGCGAGCTTTTCACTTGCGCGCTTGGACACGACTTTTGGATTATATTATAAAAATTATAAATATTACTGGTTTCTTATAGTTTTATTCTTATGTAATTATACAAAATAAATAGAAAAAGTGATAATTTATCTTATTTTTTTTTGTTAAAAACTTATATAATATAAATATAATTTTTAATAGAGACAATGTTGAATTTGAGTGGAAGAAAACAAAAATAAAATTAAAAAGTTTTATTTAAGCTTTGTATTTAAATTGGCATTACATCTAAATATGTCACTAGGAAAACAACCGTCTGATCACATAAAGCGACCTATGAACGCCTTTATGGTGTGGTCGAGGGGACAACGACGGAAAATGGCCCAGGATAATCCGAAAATGCACAATTCAGAAATATCTAAACGTCTTGGCGCCGAGTGGAAGTTACTTTCTGAGATGGAGAAACGACCTTTTATCGATGAAGCGAAGCGATTAAGGTTAGTTCTAATTTATTACTAAGTTAATAAACTCACCAACTACTAAATTGATAGATATTAATAATGTATATTTTGAATATTTTAAAAGACTTTTAATAATTTACTGATTATATTAATTTAGCCGAGAAAATTATAGTTTAATAATAAAATTCTATTTTTTTTCTTATACTAAACATATTAGCTGTTGAGTGGCAAAAAATTTTGGTAGTAAAATTGTACCAGAAAATAAATAATAGAGCTAGAGCAAAGATCGATTACGCCCTTTTCAAATTATTTAACAAGCTAAATAAATAAATATCAGTCAATCCATATTGTCTTACAGCAATTTTATATACACCCCAATATGAATTATTATTATTATTGAGGGTCACAACCCTTAAAGCTTAGTTAATTTAAAATTAAAGCCAACCCTTAGGATAATAGTCGTAAGATATTTTTTAGATTTTTTTTTTGGCATTTTAAGAAGTATAAAAAAATACATTTTTTTAATGGGTTATCGCCAATAACATACACTTTGTGTTCCTTGATATGCATTAAAAACAAGCGGCCTGTATAATATTGAGCAATATATAATGTAAAATTTCTATGCTTCTAAACCAGGTATTATAAGTATTTACGTAGGGTATTAAAGGTGTTTACGTTAAACTTCACTTCTTCTTGATTAGAAAATTATTTTATTTTCAATACAAGTTCGTTATGAATTATTATAAACAGGAGTTTTGGTTATCTTCATAAATGTAGAAGAAATCAGAGTATGGTCTTTTAAAACCTGTAAGCTACAGTAGCTGCGGTAAATATGAAACTTCACTGTACTTTTTCGTTTTTTTTTTTTAATTATTTATATGTTTTTTTATTAAAAAATGAATTTAAGTAGTATAGTAGTTCAGTATTAAACTATTTTTTAAATATATTTTTTTAAATTTTATTTTAAAGATTATTTTATTTATTACTAGATATTTAAGCGGATCTAATCTTTAATCAACTATTTCTTCTATATTGTAGTTTCTTTTATATTTTATTTTAGAAAATACCTAATGAATTTAAATTATATTTTGAATACGACTATTTGGCTATTTGCTTTGAAATTAATATAAACTTTTGTATATATTCTTTTCAGCATAGTAAAAAATATATTGGAATCAGAAGATAAAATCTATCAACCCTATCGTCTTTAATTATTAAACATTTAATATATAATCATTTATAGATATGTAATTTAATTCATAATATCACTATTATAATTAAAAAAAAAGAATTATAATTTTTAAATGTTATAAAAAACCAACTGCACACCCATCTTCCAAGACAACACACAAAAACTCCAACAAACAGATTAAATAGAAATTTACAACAACAAAAAAAAAAGATAATTAAACACACCACGCAGGTTACATATTTAATTAAATTCTTTATATGAATTTTAATTTCTTATCAAAACCAACAGAATGAAGAAAATAAAGGCACCTGTTAGTTATCAGCTAGACAAAAAGTTGTTGGATTACTTTGCTACAGTGTGGATATGGGATGAACAGAACAAAGCAAATACGCTGACGGATGTTGACGCGTTATCTTAATTTAATGTTTGAACTCACTATACAATTAAAATTTGTTTTTTTTGTTCTTAAGACGTTTTCTCACTAATTAAATAGTGAAATTAGTGATGTTATTGCTTTTTTTTTTATTTTAGTGTTATTTACATACATGAGGCCGATATGAGGCAATGGTTAGTTTGACTGTAAACGCGATCAATTGTAGGTTCTATATTTTAAAATTTATTTTATTTCACGTTAAGTTTGAGACTCAGCACGGAATGTCTCGATTTCGGGCGGAAAACAGACAACGGAATGTCTTGACCTAGTGTCTTGGCCTTGTCTCTGATAACCCCGCTAGGCAGGATAAATCGTGAAGCTGTTTCTTTTCAAAAATTACATTCTTTACGTATATTAAAGACCATGGTGACGCAATGGTATAGTTTCTAGCTGTCAACGAGAATGGTTATGGGTTCGATCTCCATATACACTATATAGAATATTAATGTTTAAGTTATTTTCCTTTCTCTGCTCTGGTACAAACGCCTTCACTTCCTCCATTCAACGGTAGTAGCTCGATTTCGGACGGACACGTGGACAGTAGAAGAGAGTGTCTTGACACTTGATTTTCTACCACCAAACATCAAGACACTCCGTCTTTTCTCCGAAATTGCCAACATATACGCTACTAACAAAAGTTGTGTAGCAATCAACGGAGTGTCTTGACTAGATTGTCTGTGATAGTGAATTCTGATGTAGCTCACTGAAAACGTATGCATTATTTACGAGGGCAATGTCTTTTATATAGTATTTTTTTATTCTTTCACTATTTATATCTATATTTATATTTTAGTTACATTACTATTTGGAAATATTTCATAATGGCCTCCTCATAGAATTGATGTGCCTTAATTTGTTACTTAAAATTTGTAAATTTGTAACAAGTATATTTCCAAATTATATTAATATATGAATATATGAATATTCATATATATATATATATATATATATATATATGTATATATATATATATATATATATATATATATATATATGTATATATATATATATACATATATATATATATATATTATAATTACATAGACGCATACATAGACACTTATAAAAGTGTGTATGTGTATAATTGTCATAGTATAAATGCACGTGCGAGTAAAAAGGAAATTGCTATAAGCAATAAGACCGTCTTTGTATACATTTTATATTTGTAGTTTACAAAGTATCTAATGTGAAGACACTCCGTACTTTGCTTTCCACCGAATTTGAGATATTGAATGTTGAGTGGTGGAACTCAACGCCGCATTTTGTCGTATCAGAGCGAGGAAGTGAAAATAATTTAAATATAATCACTCTCCCGAGTGGAAGTGATAAAATATGGCAGAAGCGTGAAGCTAACAAAAAAAGTACTGTTTCTTAGTCAACAATATTACATAACAACATAGTTTATACGTTTTTTTAAAAATGTTTTCTAATCCTAAGTGTGGAATAACACTTTAAAAATAGTAAATATTGAAATAAAATAGCAATCTCTCTTGTTAAACGATTATTTCTTAATAATCTCTAAGTAGTAGAAATTTGTAAAAATCTCTCTACAGAGATGCTAACAACATAAATAAGTTGTAACAAAACGTATAAGAATTTCGACGAAGGTGGTAGTAGAACGCATTGCTTAGCAGTCAGAGCGCTTGGACGGTATTCAAGAGGCGTGCGTTCGAATCCTACTGCGTTTAAATTTTTATACGTTTTTTCAAAAATGTTATCACTGTTTATCTATTTTTGACTTAGAGTGTAGCTATCTATCTCACTCCTAATTATTGCTTTATTCAACCTTGAGCGTCTGATTGTGGAACAAGCACATAGTTTAACCGCATCCGTTCTCAAAACCCATCCTACTAAATATTTGAAATACATAAAAGCTCATTTATTTACTGCATTTGTCAAATATATCGCATAATTCATTAGAATGAAATTATTTTCTATCTTAGATGGTATATAAGTTATTAAAGTTCTTTTCATACTTGAGTAGAATTTTTGCCTTATATACATACATACATATATACAGTATACAACTGTACAATGTGTTAATTATATACGGAAGTAACTATATCTAGTCTGTAAATATAAATAAAATTGGAGTGTCTGTTTGTATTATTAAAATAACCGGGTTTTACTAAATACATATACACGTACCAATATTTTTACAAAATTTTCTCTTTGTTTATCCCGGTTAATCTCTAGAACGGCAGGCCTGATTTGAGCGGCATTTTCACTAGCAGATATGTAATACGGAGTGATTTAGGCTATTTTTATATTACAATTATAAAGTAAATATAAAATTAAAAAATTATAATAAAAATAAGAAAATATTTTAAAAAAACGTATAAAAATTTGAACGCAGCGGGATTTGAATCTGCGCGGTTTGGAAACCGTCCAAGTGATCTGACGTACTCAAGTACTCAAATACTTTTAGATAATCAATACCATCAGTCCTAATCGTCTTTAAAGAAGTGAATAAAAATTCTCTCAGATCACCTACTCATACATACAAAACTAATCTGGCCATTCAGAAAGTAAAATGGGACGATTTAATTAAAAAGAGAAACGTTGCAGATCTAATTACATTAAACTCAACATATATTATATACTTAACTAGATGTGCTCGCGAATTTCTCCGCTTGGAATTTAACAACTCCCGATTTTTATTATATAATTCTGAAACAAAATTAGCCTCGTTTCATTAGTTACGCCAGTGAAAGTCACATCAATAACGGTCCAGCCGTCACAAAGATAAGCCGGATTAAATCTATAATATAATAATATATAAATCCTGAATAGAATGTAACCACATAATATTTGCAACAAAGTTTTATTTATATGAAGGCAGAAAACATTTAAATTTAAGGGCAAAACCTTAATCTCTTTTGGCTATCATTTCCTTATAATCAAAAAATCAATGTTTCAAATTTCGGCGAAAATTGAAGTACTAGGTACTTCCTGTCTACCCTGGTATGGGGGATAAAAGCGTTTTTTTTAAGCGTGAAGCGAAAAAAATATATTAAAACCAACGTGGTGAGCCTCACTTCCGTGATCGACAGTCAAACACTTGCCCTATGTACAATCACTTTATAATAGTGCGAGTGGTGGTAGTCATTTTCACATACTCTACTGAATAAGTAACACTCACAAGGCGCTGAATAAAATTTCTTATCTTTTTTTATTTCCCTTTGATTTGGTATCTGATGGAAATCAAATATCTCATTCTAGATGTTTTTTTTAATAGTGTTGCCTTATAAAATTTTGTTTTTATAAAAGCAGAAAACACATAAAATCTTATGATTGTAGGATTGATGTATAATTGTCACTAAATTCGGACACACGTGCAAATTTTGGCCAAAAGTCCACAAAAATGGATGATCTAATCAGAATAGTTGAAGAAGTTGACCCATATATATAGATATAGGTGAGTCTAATAAAAAAATTAAAACAAAAAGGTAATAACATTTGTACGTACTAATTGAGTACCCTTATAACAAATCAATCTAAAAAGACTCCGAAGACAATTATCTGGTTGCATTGTAATAATATCTAGTATTGTTGGGGCGACGCGTTATCGGGGCGCGCCAGGGCTATAAAAACAAGCTTATGTCTCCAGTCTAGCTCTTTGTAAAAGATATCCGGATATACGCGGGCGTTTGCGTTTACGTTTGTGTTTGTTGTTGGAATATAGATTCAGATTTTGGATAGTTTTAATATTCGAATTTGTTCTGACCTATTTTCTTATGCAGATTTTCTGTAAAAAATAGTTATACGCTTATAAAAAGTTATAATATTTTATATATTAATATCTCGAATATATGAAATTTGGAAGGAATCAAACAAATTAAAACAAGGACCTATTGAAGAGGTCGTCTCTACTCTTTATAGCAACTTCAAAACTTCTATTTTCTAATTTCCTTGCAGTGTATCGGATATTCTCCACTCGTCAACCTTAAAAAAGTAATAACTAGGGATCAATAACAGGATTGCAAGATTTTATGGACGCCATAAGTCCATGGTTTACCAAAACACATAAAAAAAAATTTCTAATCCTAAGTGTGGAATGGCACTTAAAAAATAGTAAAATCTTTAATGAATAGAATGAATTGTTTCTTATAAATAATCTTTAGGTTGCGGAAATTCAGAAAGTTAAAATAAATAGCAGCCGGATATAGAACGCATGGCATAGTGGTCAAAGCGCTTGGACGGTATCGAAGAGGCATATGTTCGAATCCTGCTACGTTCAAATTTTCGTAAGTTTTCAATAGTCATAATTCTCACTGATATTATAATAAATAAAAGAATTTAATTGTATCCTCTCGTCGTACTTCTTATTCGGAGCTTGCCTATATAGTATCTATGTATATGTAATAATTATCTATCTCTATCTTAATAAATTGTTTTGTTAAATTGCATAATACACCAAGCAAAATTTATTTACAATCCGGATAAAAGCAAAAACAAAACAAAATTTTCAAATATTCTTAGCTTTTTAATGAAACAAGTAAATTTTTATATATTTAACGATTTTTGTTTTATTATAATTTTCTTCCAGCTTCATGCTTTATCCCATAGCAAGTTAATCAAAGACAATCTAGCGACAAGACACTCTGTTGACACAATGCGTGTTAAATAGCGGAATTTAACGCCGATCTTTGTCTTACCAGAGCGGGAATATGAATGTATTTTTAAACCACGAAAACCTAGCGTCAAGACACTCTGTTGACACAATGCGTGTTAAATAGCGGAACTTAACGCCGATCTTTGTCTTACCAGAGCGGAAGAATGAAAGTATTTTTTAATATAACCACTTCTCCTAATGGGAATTAAACCTACTACCAATCACGTTTACATCAAGACGTTGTACCACTGCGCTACGTTGACCTAAAGCTATTCTCCCGCTCTACAAAATTCTTTCTTAGACTCCAATCGAATAATAGCTAGCGGCGTTCTGAAGTTAATTTGGCGACAGTGTTTGTTTCCCCTAATAGAACGCTCTGTTCGCTTTAATGCATCGCTATTTTACTATATATAGGTACTTAAGGTCAAGATAAAAAAAATGTATTTTATAACTTACACTTATAACTTCATGTATAACCTTTATATGTATGACATGATCTGTATCTATGTATCTGGCCATGTTATGTTTTTTTTTAATTTTTTGGTAGTCATTAAAAATATTCTAGTTTCTATGGATTTTGCTTACACTAAGTGTTGACTTTTATTAATTGGGGCTTATCGGTTATTTCAGCTCCGAGAACTAGCATCTTAGCCGTTTTAGCGTGATTGGCGTTTTAGCAGTGGGACAGCGTCTTACTGTAAACGCAATCGGTTGTGGGTTCGATCCCCACTTGGGGGATTGATAATATTTTAAATATTTTCACTTCCTCGCGCTGATAAGACAAAGTGCGACGTTGAGTGCACTTAATGCACAATATTTCGAATTCGGTGGAAAGCGAAGTACGGAGTGTTTTGACACTAGGTACTTTCTGTCTACTCTATATAGCTTAGAAATTTAAAAATCACACTTGTGAATGATTAAACTAAAAATTAAAAATAATTCTATATTAATGTTCTTTAGAAATTTTATTAAAAACGAAATATATATACATATGTCTTATATGACAAAGTGTGGTGTTGAATTTTCCGCTCTACACGTATGGACAAAAAGCAGTCAACGGAGTGTCTTGACACTAGGGTGTATCTCTCCAGTTATGATTGGATAAAGTTAAAAAATGAAATAATTTTTCTTTAATCAATATAACTAAAATCAATATAAGTCAACTACAAAGAGGTTTAACCTTTGGACCCTGGCTTACTGACTTCTAATACATAGGCCAGTTGAATTATGTTTATTAATTAATTTAATTACATTTAATTTAATTTAATTTAATTAATTAATTACATCAAAATTTCTATTTCATATCATTCATACGCTTTTTCTGGATTATTATAAATATTTCTCATATGTTATACATAACTAAACTAAAACTGAGATAAAATTATCTGTAAGTTCTCAAGGGAATGATTAAATTTAAATTATCTTCATTTCACCGCTCTAACATGACAAAATGACAAAACACAGCGTTAAAATCCGCCACGTAACGTCTCTATTTTTGGCGCTAATTGTAAAACGGAGTATATCTATAGCTATATAAGTCAATACAAACTACTTAAAACCCAGTACATTCCCACAATTGCGGGCCATATTATCTTTTGCCCTGGACAATGGCTAGTAAGTAGCTGGGGGCGGCCAGAACTTAATTTCGACGTGTTGACTTCACTATCGGTCAACACTCACACAATATATGTAAGGCGCGGTTGTTTATTCATAGTTATTTTTTATCGTCTATTTGATCGATATGCGATCGCAAACACCGTCTTCGTTTTATCTACGAAATTTGTCCGGACAAATGATAATATAAAAGCCGTTTTGTAATGTTCAATTTATTTTTGCTGGAGATACCTTTATAGTTTGTATTGAATTTCAATTTTACGTCTTATTATTCATAGAATGATAGTCAGAGAGAATCTAGTGTCAAGACACTCCGATCACCACTTACAAAGAATAGCATTTGTTAAATTTATTACTGATATAATCAATCACGCTAAAACGGCTAAGAATGTATTCGTTCCTAACTTGGATTATTCGTTGGCGATTTTTTTTAGTATCTTAATATATTCTTTATATAAGCAGATAGATTTAAATTCTATTATATAATTCTAACTGCTCTTTTCTCTTCTCTTTGCCCATTTGGATACATCAGATACCAGTTCTCGGAGCTAAAACAATAAACATAACACACGACATTTAATATAAGCAAAAACCGTAAAAACTAGAATATTTTCAATGGGAATTTTATTCGAATAAATGATAATCATTTCAGATTATTAAAGTACATTGTATGATAATAATATTTATTCGATTCTAAATCGATATCATTTTAGTTTTATTTAATCTGTTAACACAGCAAAGAATGATTAAAAAAGAAAAATATGGTCTATAGGCATATTTGTACCGGATATACACAGTACATCGCCTTTAAATACAAATCAAACACAATTCACCTCTAAAAAACCTCCAATAAAACCAATATGTACCAACAATATCACACAGACCTTTCATATCGAGAATCATATCGTGCGGTTTACTTTAGTCGATTACGTCTACGCTTATAAAAAAATATTTGATAAAATTATCTTCGCTCATCTCTAGCCTTTACGGTGTAGGTAAAAGATAATGAATCAATTTGTATTTCTGTTGCTTTTGTAGAGAAACACTCCACCTCTTAATTTTTTTTTGTAGAGAAAGACTCTACCTCTTAATTTTTCGTTTTATCTTGCATAGCAGGGTATACAGAGATAACCTCCATTCGCTGCTTTCCGCAAGAATTTGCGACATGCGCGTTGAGGGCAGTTGTATAATTTTTTTTAGCTTCACGCTTTTATCCCGCATAGCAGGGTAGACGAGAAGTACCTAGTGTCAAGACACTCTGTAATCTGCTTTCCGTCGAAATTGACACATTGCGTGTTGAGTGGTGAAACTTTACGCCGCGTCTATCAGAGCGAGAAAGTAAAAATAACTTAAAGATAATCTCCCCGAGTAGAAATCGAACTCACAACCGATCGCGTTTACAGTCAGCCATTGTCCCACTGCGCCACGATCGAGCCAGATAATTAATATTTTCAAATATAATTATTTTTTTTGTAACAAGTACTCAGCTCTATATAAAATAAAATAGATGTATTTTTACACAAGTATGTTAAATATAGTGGACAAGTGTAGACTAAATGTTTTACAAATCAGAAGTACTGTGGCACTTAAAAACAATAAAAACTTGAAAGGCACGATTTTTGACCAAAAAGAACAAATCTACACTGTACATAACTTATAATTGGTTTTAATATTTTTGAAGTGTATTTCCACACTTAGGATTAGAAAATATTTTTGGAAAAACCTAAATTTAAACAGCAATCTCTCTTATTAAATGATTATTTCTTAATATTTGAGTAGCAGAAATTTGTAAAAATTTCTCTACAGAAATGGTAACAAAATAAATAAGTTATAACGAACGTATAAGAATTTCGACGAGGCGCGGGTTCGAATTCCGCTGCGTTCAAATTTTTATACGTTTTTTTCAAATATGTTGTATAAATTGTTATCAAAATACAATTTTTACCCTTTGCCACCTCTTTCAACCCTTTAAGACTTTAATTTGAAGAAATCGCCTGCAGTCGTTCTCTGCAGAATTTAAATTCTATCGTTCACAGTCTGATCTAGGGGTTGGTGAATCAATCAATCGAAATATTACTTTTCATATGAGTTAAAATACCTTATATATATAAAAAAATATTGTAATTTATTATTGATTTCGCTTATATTTATAACATTTTAGTCAAATCACTGTGTACATTTTGCAGGCATTATTATAGACTAGAAGACTAGAATTATAAAATATATATATTTTTAAAATAACTATAGAATTTAGTATGTAATTAAACCTTTTTTAATATTTTCTTGATGTTGAAAGAATTAAAAATAAAACACTGGAGGCCACTAGCGCCCCGTTTGGACCAAAATCGAAAACAACTCCGAATATATATATTTATATATTCGGGATAAGTCGGTTATATATTATCCCTTAAATAGAAAATGAACACACAACTACCGCCAATTCAAAATACAAAATTCACCATAATAGCGTCTTAAAAAAGCTCAATGGATAATTTCATGGGTTTCGAAGGCTTACATAAAATACATAAAACCAAAAACATAGATAAAAGGAAGATATGTTTTTTTCTCAATATTCTTTTTTCCTTATCATCGTTTATTTGTCAGCAAACAGTAATGATAGAATTGATAGTGACGGTCATCGACCCCAGTTTTTTTTTGTTAAACTTTAAAACGTTTTTATATTGATACGCCTTGTTATGAATGAAATATAAAAGCTTCATAACTTATTTTTAGATATACAGATATTTTTAAAATAAAGAAAACTTTAATATACATAAATTAATACTATATTTATTTTAAGACGCCATAGTGGCATAGTGGGACATCGTCTGACAATATACGCGAGTGGTTGGGATACGATTTGCACTCGGTAAAATGATTGCAAGAATCCAGGTCAGTATACGAGGCAATTAAGAAACAGATGATGGTAGATTGATATAATTAATTTTTGTATCAACTGACAGACGAATGCCACCACAGTCTACCCGCAAGTGCGACCACGGACTACTGTAATGTGTTTGAAAAAATGTATTTTCGAACACCAAAATATACGCGAATAAAATATTTTCATTAAATTTTGATTTTATTTAAAATAAATTTTATATTTCTCCGCCCTAGTAAAACAAACCGCGGCGTCATGTTTGCCAATCTCGGGCGTCTCACGCAATGTCTGGATTTTGGGCGGAAAGTTGTTTACTGAATGTCTTGACACTAGATCGTGAACTTGACACTAGGACACTAGGCTTGACACTATCTTGCTGGACAATGCGTGAAGCTGCTTTTTGTGAGTTTAATTTTCACTCAGAAAATATTTTGCTTTATATTTAAAATATTTTTTATTATTAAAAAAATATATAAAAAATGGAAAATACTGTCCAATATCATAAGATCTCTTGCTTGTATTGTACTTAACAAACATGGGTTACGTTTTGGGGTATACTTTCTAAAAAATTTCCAAATCGTCGATAACTAGTATCTCAAATTTAAAAAAAAACATACATATCTAATATATTTATTTTTTATGTTTGAGAAACTAAAACTGTTAAAGACTTACACTTAGGTATAGAAAATATGAAAATGTGCCATGAATCTCGTTTCTTCAGCCCAAACAGATACCAGCTATGGCAAGAAGAAATATTCTTCTCTGCAAGAAATTCTCATCAATTTTCACATAGACCAATAATTTCTACATCAAAAGAATAATAATTTTACTCAAAAGATCGCTTGAGATAGTTGTAAAATTTAGGTTTTGTTACCATTTCCCTGTTACCGTATCTTTTTTCTATATTAACAATTAACATTTTCTATAATTACATTGTACATATATGCAGATTATCCAAATTCAGTACAAATCCATACCAAAATGAAAGCTCGTTCAGCAAACAACGTTCAAAAACCTCATACGAACTATCATCCCTTGGTCCATTCGAATAATTACAATCGACTCGCTGACAATCGCGATTCCATCACAAAGCTGGCATAATCGGACGCTCTGTCGACTGTTGCCCGGCACGAAATGACCTAACTCACTAAAAATATATACAAAATTGATCTATAATAGCGTGTGTTAAGGTTTAAAGTAGGTTGTGAGATTTCGATGATATACACAGTGTGGGAATAACAATCGATTGTCACGGGTACAATGCAATAATCCGCGTATTGTTGAATTGACATTGTTGTTTTAAGGGCGGCGGGCGTTCGCGACAATTGTATGCTTTATTGCATAAATAATAATGTTATTTTGCCCAGTGAAGTTTCATTGTGGCTCTCTGTTGCTAAACTTATTCGCAAACGCGATTACAATACGTATGAAAGTATTGTAAGCTATACAAATTGAGATGTGATTCGGCGTTTTGAATAGGCTTGGGTGTTGGTGAATTGTGTTGAGATAATAAAATATATTTAAAACAGCTTCTTGTTTTCTAAATTAAATTATTTTAAACCGATTAATCGTGTGTATTTTGGTATACGAAAATATATATTTGGAAATCTGACGTTTCGAACACTTTACAGTAGTCTGTGGTCACCGGTGGACTGTATGCCCTTTTTCCTATTGTCATAATCAAAACTCCCTGTTTTCCCTCTAAATTCGAGATATTTCTAATCGAAAAGTTAAACTATCAGATTATATAATAAAAATAATAAAATTATTCATTCAATTATAGTGATCAAACTCACTGGCACCATCATCTTCCTTGATTAGAGAGTATTGTGTAATACAACAACATGCTATTTTTGGCACAGAAGAAGTAAGAAAGAAAAAATAAACTTTGCTTAAACTCTAGAAAAACGCAAATATTATACTTTATAAACATTTAATTTCACTCCAAGCCGGTCAGTAGAACAACGTCTGGCTGTAAACGCGATCGGTAATGCGTTCAATTCTCACTTGTGTGAATAGTTATATTTAAATTATTTTTTTAAAAAATTACTTTTATTTTTTCGTTTTGATAAGACAAAGCGCTGCGTTAAGTCTCGCTACATAACACGCAATGTCTCAAATTCGGCGGAAAGCGGAGTACGCAGTGTCTTGATAATAGATACTTCCTGTCTACCCTGGTACTAGGGATAAAAAGCGTGAAGCTAAAAAAACTTTTCACTGAGATCCGTATCGCATTAGAACCAACAATGATCGTATGCAATCGGGCACCTAAAATATTTTTTTTATTCTTTTCCTTCTCTTCTTTTATACAGAGCTCTTCATATGAAAGAACATCCAGACTACAAATACAGACCGCGGCGGAAACCAAAAGCGCTAATCAAGAAAGAGCCTAAATTCAGTTTCAACATTTCCGGTCTAATGGCGCCAGTACCCCGACTGGTAACGCCGCTACCTCAACCAGTGCCACAACTTCCGGTCCCACACCACTTGTTACAGGATAAACCGGATTTAGGAAGAGCTTTGTTCCCACCACTACCATATCCGTTTTACCCTTTCAAGATACCGTCTGATGATGGGAAGTTGGCTGCTGAGCTCGCCCATTTACAGGTAAAAATATTTTTAAAAATATTTATTTTGGTAATCTGAAAATCTTTTTGTTTATTTACTTAAAAAATATATATATTTTGATATATTTTAATACAAATGTTATATGTGTTGGGAGTAGGTGTATATAAAGTAGTTAAATAGTAACGATTAAATACTCGTTATTACTTAACTACTTTATCGAAGTATTAGTTAAAGGAAGAAAATTTGATTTTCTAGTTAAACTTGATAATTTTTTTCAAGAACTTAGTATATCTTATGAGTTTTGGACATTTTTTGAAGCATTAAAGAAAAATATATTCTCAGTTTTTAGCCTCACGCTTTTTATCCCGCATAGCACCCTGTCAGATAGAAAGTACCTACAGTCAAAACACGTAGGGTAGACAAAAAGTACGGAGGCACTCCACTTTCCACCGAATTCGAGACATTGCAGGTTGAGTGGTGAAACTCAACGCCACACTTAGTCTTCACCAGAGCGAGGAAGTGAAAATAATTGAAATATAATCACTCCCCCGAGTGAGGATCGAACCTACAACAATCGCGTTAAAAGTTAAGCGACCGGCATCACTTTTCTTATTCTCATTTTTTGAGTAATATACTCACATTTATAAGCTCAGCCTAGCCATAAACAGATATTTTAGAAATGGAACAACCAAGTAAATCCATACTATTTATAAAACGTACACAGATTTTAAATCGCTATTATATTCGCAGGCACTTTACGGCGGAGCGCTATACAGTTCAGCGTTGTACAACAGCGCTTTATCACCGTGTGGTTGTCCCCCACGGCGGTCCCCATCACCACCACCAGATGTCAAACGTCCAGTAGCCTATGTCCTGATGAAGAGTGACGAGGAGCCGCCTCAGCATGTCATATGAAGGCCGGTACCGCTTCCGGCGCGGCCCTACCCGCACTGGGAGCAACCCTCAACGTCCACAGAAAGGGATAGCACCCCGGATAGTATATGAGACTGAGTGCCAGTGATTTGTTATGGATTATTAATTCTGTTTTTAACATAGTGCCATAGTATAACGAATTTCTTAAATATATTATTATTTGTTTAGTAGTTTTAAGTTTTTGGATGCGACGCTTGTTCCAATAAGAGTCTAGTGTCTGCTCTTAACGACTTTAAAATAATATAAACAATAAAACGCTTTTAAAACATGTTTGTATTAACTAAAAACTAAATCTACGAATTGATTTCACTTGTAATAGAAAATGAAATATGATGTAAATATTAATTAATATTAGATTTTAAAATTTACTATACGATTGAAAGATAGTCTTCCTTACTATAACCCATTAGATTTTTATGTTCTGGCGCACTTTGGAGAAGAAACAGCAAGTATCTATGTGACATAAACTGTACACTATTTTCCATCAAAGTAGAGCAATTAAGATACTCTTAGTAGTATCTTTCAATCACTGATATTTCTTTAACATCAGAGAAATGGAAATATTTATGATATAAACCCTCCCTCAATTGTGATTTGAACCCAAACCAGTCGCATAATATCAGGTACCCCATAAAGTGCTTTTTAAAGCATTATTATTATATAATATAATTTTGTATTATAATTGTAAATATAAAAGATATCTACTTACTTGTAACATAGTCCTGTGCAATTCCAGTAACTAGTGCAATGTATATTCTTGAGGTAACTCGAATAGATAACATATCATAGTTTTTATCAAAACTTAGAAACACATTAGTTAGGGAAAAATATTGTTGTCAATTTATATGTAATAATTTGTTCGGCTTCGTAGACAGCGCTAACTCCTATAATTTAAACTGCAAAATAAAGAAAGAAGGAATTCTTTGACTTATCATGCATTCACCGTGCAGATACTCATACATTGTAGAGAGAGCTCGGAGCAGTGTTGGCAGTACAAGCAACAGCTATAGCCCATGTGTAGACTTCAGGAGCCTATAAGATATCCTCTGAAATTGATTTTAACTAATTATATTTTTGTTACCTTTTAATTGAAACTTGTCCGTCCGTGGTCCCAAACAGATACACGGACTACTGTAAATTGTTCAAAATGTTGCGTTTTTTCAAAAATGTAGTTTCAAATATAAAAATATACGCGATTAATACATTTAAAATAATTTCATTTGAAATGAATAAAAATTGCGAAACTCAAATATCTTATTATAGTTACCTTTCTATAACTACCCGCATGTTGTATGTGAGCAGTAAAAATACGCTCCGTTCTCCTCATCTCTCCGTTCTCTCTATTTGTAGATAACAAACACATGCATTTGAAAATTAAAACAGGACGTATCACATATGGGGTTAGCGACTTAGAATATTTTGATGAATTGTAGAGTTTCTTGGGACTGAAAGTGAATTTCTCTCTGGAAGTTATTTCATTTGGTGAAAATCCTTCAATTCACATTAAAACACAAACTTGTCATAATGGTTGTCTGCCTTTAAAACTATTATATATTATTTTTTGCATAAACAATGTAAAAGAAAGTTAACGTTTTACATTTATAAAACACATAATCGACGGCTTAAAGAGTAAACCTGTAATGCCATATTAAGTAAATTATCAGAAGCTTTGGAAATTTTGGAAGTCAAGAGTAAACTCAACATATATTTTGTGATTAAAAAAAATAAATTTTAAATTAAAAAAAACATTAAAACCTGTACTTTTTTAATTGATTGATTAGTAGCACTCAATGCCGACGATTAGTGACTTTGAGAAATTCACACAACGTTCCTTGTTTTTATTCATTTGTTAAATATTTTTACTATAAATAAAGTTGAATTTTAAGAAAAAATTGAAAATAAAATATTATTTTCAGTCTGAAACTCATATTTTTGTATAGAACTCTACTATTACGTTAGATTTTGTTGTTTTTAATTGTTTAATATATCAATGTATAAGAGAGCGTAGTATGACAAGTAATAATAAGCATTTGGATGTTTATAGTTATTTTCTTTACTATGGGCTATATTTAGTTTTTTTTTTCCTAAGTAAAAATATGCATTACTTTAAAATAATACCACCATCAATATACGTTTTTCTAAGCATTATTTACTTAATTTTGTAAATTCTAAAAGCACAGAACAATCGCTTCTTCTATTTTTTATACATATGTATATGTTTTTCAGAAGAAATCGAGACATTCATTCATTCATACTCGGAAACAACTTAGCATCATGACACTTTGTTGACTGGTTTCCGCCCGAAATTCGCGCACTCAGTAGCTATTTTAAGATCAAGACATATTAAATGTCTCACTAGAGCGACTGGAAATTGAACCCACAACTAATCGTTTTTATAGTCAGACGATGTAACACTACGCTACATTGGTTGTCAACTGTCTCCAAATATACTAAATTCTGAAATAAATTAATTTAAACTCAGCTAATAAAATTATTAGTAATTAAATGTTGAACGAGGCCTTTGTAGCGCAGTGGCTGACCAGCGATTGGTTGTGGGATCGATTTACACTCGGTTAACGATTATATTTCAAATTCTCATATCTCCGCTTCGGTAAAATAAAGTGCGGCGTTGAGTTCGCCACTCAACACGAAATGTCTCGATTTCGGGTAGAAAACAATCAACGTAATGTCTTGACCCTAAGTTTTCTCTGACTATACGCAATAAAGCTTAAAGCTGCACCATTTGTTTGTTCTTACACCATTATTAGAATATTCCATATCTTTATCTTGAACCTATGAAATTTATTATTATATGTATAGTATTATTTCTTCAGCAATTTGTATTATACCTAATTATAACTTCTTTTTTAAGATTTTAAGTATTGTTTTGTTATTCTTTATTGTTAGCGAGAATTTGTACTGGCTCAACATATGATAACTCTACATAGAGTTAATTAAAACGCCATGGTTTAAGTTTTATACTTTTTGTACCAAATTTTAAGTTTTCATTAAAAGATTATTACCACAAGCTGTTTTTTTTCTTATAATACAAACAACATTTAGAGAATCTGATTTATAATGTCCTTAAAGGGAAAAGTAGTGAAAATAGTCTCCATCTATTAGTAATATAAGAGATTGTTGAATTATTTATGTTTTTTTGGAAAGCTCAAATATTTTTGGCATACTCTACTTTCGGTTTATTTTATATTAAATTTTCCAATTATAAACCTTACAACAATTTCACCTATAATAATTTATTTCTTGCGTTTTCACCAACTTAAAATAAAAAATATATTAATATAGATATATATGTACATAGGTATATTAAACATCATATCTAAGTATATGATATAAAATGATACTCAGTGTTTTTTTTAGTTCTGTAAGGTATTTTTTTACTGAGAGCCTATTTACATTACCTAATTTTTTACCTATCTATATAAAATAATGTATCTAAAACCAAAACAAAGTGATAATTTTTTTTAACTGTTTATATATTTACTAGGAAGCCAACGTTACATATTATAATTACATATATATATATATACATAGCATGTCTCAAGAAAAGGTTATCTTATCAAAAATAAAACTCACCTACCACTTGATAAAATAAACAGTAACTAAAAATAAATACATGAATTACAAAGGAACAAAATATTCTTATATAAATAAATTAAAGAAAAAAAACAAAATAAAACTGTAAAAAAGTCGTTATTATAACCTTTTATAAAATAACTTCATTGTTTTTTAAGGCCAAAAAATGTTTTTATTTATTTATATATTTATATATTTATTTTCTACAAAGCCAACATTATATAATATAATTACATTTTTGTATACATTTTATATTACATATTATTGTTATATAATACTTATATATTTATTAAGGCTATCTTAACATATTCAAAATAAAACTCTACTTGAAACAACTTATTAGAAATAAAAATACAAAAAAAACAATAACTACAACTAAAAATAAATTCAGGAATTGTACAAACAGACAAAGAAATCTTATAAAATTAAAAAAAAATCAAATTAAAGTGCCAAAAAATTGTTATTATAACTTTTTTTAAAATAACTTCTTTGTTATTTATTATGTAAAATTAAATACTGTTAACAGAGAGCGACATGTGCACGCTAAGTGAGAGCAACTGAAGAGGCCCTCAAGTAGTCAGCGACGTTGAAACAACGGGGAAGTAATCCACACTCGGTTATTGAATAAACACTGTACGATATGACAGATGTTCGGATTAAATATATATAATCTATAAAGAAAAGTTTTTTTTTTATTTTTATAAAGTATTAATATGTCATTTATGTAGGTAGTTTTAATTATTAAGGAATCTGGCTAAGTTTGATTTATAAAGCTAATTATAACTATGATATGATAAGAGGCCGGTCGTGGCGCAGTGTGACAGTGTCTGACTGTAAACGCGATCGGTTCTGGGTTCGATCCCCACTCGGGGAAGTGATTATATTTAAAATTATTTTCACTTCTTCGCTCTGGTAGGACAAAGTATGACGTTGAGTTCCTCCACTCAACACACACTGTCTCGAATTCGGTGGAAAGCAAAGTACGGAGTGTCTTGACACTAGGTACTTTCTGTCTACCCTGCTATGCGGGATAAAAGTGTGAAGCTATAGACTCGATTAATCCGTTTAAAATAGTTTCATTTAAAATGTGTAAAAAAAGGGCGAAAATCATAGATCTTATTATAGTTTTACTTATCTACAAATTATATAATATTATATATTCATATAAAAAAAGAAATAAATGACTAACTTTGCATACGAGCTTCGTCCGCGTGGAATTTAACTTCTTTGAATCTTTTATATTATACTCTTTAAGTAAGAGAACCCAACTTACGCCTTATTACATCAGCTATCTGCCAGTGAATGTTCCGTCAAAACCGTTTTAGCTGTGCCATAGGTTAGCCGTAACAAGTAGACAGACAGATAGAAAATAAATGTAAAAAATGTTATTTTGTTTGAGTACTAATTTTGTAAAAATTTTATAAAAATCAATTATTTTCTTGTATAATATAGATTGTAATTAAAAAAACAACATCATTATTAAAAAGAAAAATAAACTAAAACAAATATTCAATACAACAATAAATATTCTCTATAATAAAATCAAAGTCACTTGAGTTCTCATCAAAATTTTATTGTTCCCGATAAAAAAAAACAATAATCGCAGCTTATGTAGTGCTCAGTCTCGTTTAGCGCGATTAGCGACGCCCGCGGCAGTGAGCACCCTATTGTAGGGTGACCATGGTGCACATATATACAAATGTACAACATTTTTTTTAGCTTAACGCCTTTATCCCGCATAGCAGGAAAGGCATCAAGACACTCCGTACTTCACTTTCTGCCGAATTCGTGACTATGCGTGTTGGTGGAGTGACAGAACTGAAAGCCGCGTTTTATCTTAACAAAGCGAGGAAATGGAAATAATTTGAATATAATCCTTTCCCCGAGTAAGGATCGAACCCACACCCGATCACGTTTAGGAGCCAGATACGATCCCATTACGCCTCGACCTCAGATCACAGTTTATTATCATATCATATTGCATTTTTTATCTTTATACAAATGTTACTTTGAAAGGTAGGCAGGAATAAATATCTAAATATTACGAATATTTTAAGTTCCGAATGGCTGTAAACGTGAACGGCTCAGTTCAATTCTCAGTCACTGGAATGAGATCTTATTTTAATTATTTTCATTTCTTCGTTATAATATCATGACAATTAATTCTGTCTAATTAGCCTGCCATGCGGAGAAAGGGGTGAAGCTAGATAGCTAGATATTATAGAATATTTCGAGCTAATTGAAATGACATCTTTCGTTTTATACAATTGGTTCATCCCCATTGCTAATCACCTCCAGTAAGAAGTTATGATAAAGAAGCAACTTTCAGACCATTCAAGCATTTTGACAAATTAAGTGATATATAAAAAATTTCGCTTCAAATTCTAATAATTACAAGAACGAAATTTTTTTTAATTTTAGGGTGTTGGTCGCAATTTTTAATAGTTATACCACTCAGAACTCAATGTCTCTATCAATGTCTCTATTTAGAAAGTAAAGGCGTAAAATTTGATATAATGGTGAAATTTATATTTTCAACGAACGGTTGATGTCCCAATAACAGTAAAAACATGGTCACCATACATTGCTCCCTTCAAACAAACACCCTTTAGCGACTAATTGTAGAGGTGGTGAGCGATCTCTTTTATTACAATGTGGGATCCCGGGACAACCTGATTTATATATTTTCTTAAAATATATAAGTCTAAAATTAATACATATATTATATTGTCATACATATGTAAGAAATACTTTCAAGTATTTACATATTAATAGGTTTTGTGCTTTAGAAGAATAAGTTGATCGTGATTTTTTTATAATTATGGACAAAAACTGTACTGACTTACTTACTTACTTACTATCTGTTTTATGTAGTTTTGGGAATTACTTACTTTGTGATTGTTTGTATGAAATTTAACATTTGTGAAATTTAACACCTCTGGATTATTCTTCTCTGGAAAATTATCTTTGTATGTATGAGTAAAAATGACGTTAAAATCATTTCTACTTATAGATCAACGGCATAGAGTTGTCTTATATATATTACAAAAGTATTATATATATATATATATATATATATATATATATATATATATAAATTATAATACTTTTGTAACTGGTTATGATGGCGCTTTTTGTGTATGCTCTGTGGATTGATGAAATATTATATTATTAGTTACTTTTTGCGTGATTAACGTACAAATGAACAGACAGACAAACAAAAATTTGATCGGGGAGTTTTAGCTTCTATTACCTACATATATATAATCATGTCCAATGTAAATTTTTGCTAAATATTTCATGTACAGAATTGACTTTTCCAATTTTTTTATATAAATAAAATTATAAATATCAACCCTCGGCACATTGACGAATAAAAAAATGATAACGAAACGCCAGAGCGTCCCTATAAAATTTATTTCAACGTAAAACTTATTATTTATAATGTCATTCAGTCGAGGCGAAGATTAAAAAATAAAACAGTAAACACCGAGTAAATCTGGTAACACTGCTATAATTGAAATTGCCCGCGGTCACAGACGGACAAATTGAAATTTACACCGTAACAACGTTAACATCTGTTTATAATAATATTTCAAACACTATATTTCATCGGTCAATTAATTACAATCAAATACAAACAGTTTATATTATTTATAACTCTACCGCGGTGCTTTTTGGCACTGTCTTTGAGTCTCGATGGATATCTGTTCAATATCTATTAGGGAAAACAGTTATATTCTCTTTACCGTAGTTCACCTAGACTATGCACGGCGTTAAGTTATGCAATACATATATGCAAAATAAATGAAAGATAAAAATAAGAATATGTAGAGTCGAATGTCTTAGCACTAAGTCAAAAGTGTAAGTGTATATATGTATATATATATATATATATATATATATATATATATATATATATATATATGTATATATATATATATGTATATATATATATATATATATATATATATATATATATATATATATATATATATATATGTATAAGTGTTTATATATACTTAGAATTTAATGCTTTATGCACTTCTCTGCATTCTCTTACAATATGTTTTATTTTGGTGGTTGCCTTAAAAAGATTGCTTTTAACAATAAGGCCGCCATTGCCCATGTATGTTTTTTTTTGTAAAAAATATTTTACGTATCGTATTTTGTTTATGTGCAATAAAGTATTAATAATTAATTAATAAATTTGGCACAGTTATAGTTTATATAGAAAAGGAGTGCGGAATGCTAATATATTAAAGACATAATGCTTAAAAATATATTGTAACATACAGGTTGCTAGGGCAACGCGTCAAAGTATCAACGGTACCTCTAGTTCATAAAATTACTTCAAATTCGTTCCTCTATATTATTTAACAAATTTACATTTTAACTCAAAAACCCTTTTTAGAATTGCTTAAAATCACATTTCCCCATCCTAAAATATGAGTGGTCCAGGTAGAATCAAAGAATATATTACAGTGCTCTATATATATATATATATATATATATATATATATATATATATATATATATCATCGGTTTATTTTTATTATTATATATTAACAGAAAATAAATTACATAAAAAAATCTTATAATATGATTGTTTTAATACATCCATGACCAATCAGATATTAAAAACGTTTGTGTATATATATACATATGTTTAATATTAATACACACAATATGATAGAGTAATGTGAAACAATTTGAACAATTTCATGTAAATCTGAATCGCGGATGTACTCGCACGTCCACAATGACTGTGATTTAGTTCGATCGCTGTCATTTGGCCGCTTACCCGAATATTGGACGTTCAGTATGGATTTTATGATTGACCATCTTTGTATGAAGGATGGCATATTGTTTTTCATATTGTAAATAATGTTATATGTCAAAACCATCATGGCACAGTGAGACAGCTGCTGATGGTCAATGGAGTGGTTGGGGGTTAGGTTTGATATAGGGGTGATGAGTATAAGAATTTGAACTATTTATGTATTAACGTTCTTAGGGTTAACATTTAGACCAAACGTATAAAGAATAAAAAGATATAGCGGTTTTTTTTGCATTTTGGAGAATAATCTTGATTTATATATAATTGTTATTATTATGCTATTCAATACATTTACGTAAGGTCATATAAAGCGATCATACCTAACGTCATATAAAAACCAGGCTCTTTGTAAGTTGTATTAACCGGTACCTAAATGTAATTTTAGTTTTAATTGTATTTAAATATTGAATGAAATTAATTAATCATATCAATTTCAGATTAGATATCTCATTTTATTATATAAAAAAATTGTAACTCTTACATTTGAATAGAGCAACTGCTGAGTTACTCGCTGGCTTTTTACAACATAACTTTCTTCCGAATCTACATATTTATTGGACGATTTAAAAATGTTTGCGATAGGAAATTTATATTTGAATTGATAGGAATAATTAGAAATTTTAAATATATTAGTAAAATCCAAGATATATAATATGAATTCTTATTTAAAACAGGCAATAAGCTACCAAGTTATTATTTTTTTACTGCTTCCTGCTTTATCCCACATAATAGAAAAATAGTGTTAAGATACACTGTTGATTGTTTTCTACTCTAAAATATAGCAGTAGTGAACTTAACGCCGCACTTTGTTTTAGCAAAGCAGAGAAATGAAAATATTTTTTTATTATAATCATTCTTCTAAGTAGCAATGGCACCCATAACCATTTGCATTTAGTCAGTCAGTATCGTACTGTACCACGATAGCCTACACTATATTATTTAATATACAAACAAACATAAAAGCAAAATTTCGACATAAATATACAAAGATGTACTTATTCAACAAAACCCTTTTCTATTATGAAAAGAAAGTGAAAATATTTAGTTATAGGCATTCAACCGCTGCCGCCATAGTCCGCTCGGGGCTCGGGGCGCGGCCGGCCCACAAACAAATAGGACTCACTCAACAAAGTAACTCCAGATACGTATAGTGATTGAAAGAAGAAACGTGACATGGTAGAGCAATTTTAGTTTTATTGTTTGTTATCTATGTAAAAGGTCAATTATAAATACTGTTTGTTAGTATAATGCGACTTGATTGGTTCTAAATTCGATTCTCATTCGGGGGCTAGACTACATTTCAAATTACTTGTTGGGCTCTGGCAAGACAAAGCATGGCGTTAAGTTCCGCCATTCCATACGCAATTTTCACGGAAGGTGGAGAATAAAGTGTATTGTCACTACGTTATTTTCGAACACCTTGCTATCCGGGATAACATTTGTACATATTTATTTATTCTATTATATGTGGAAAAGCTCTTTTAAAAGCTCAATACCTAAGTACAATCAAAGAAAACCATCCAATTTATAATACATCCAAAAACTCCCGAAAACATCTATAGACATACATACATACATACATACATATGAAATTTGTTTGCAAAATACTCGCAGTAATCAGAGTCGATATCGTACGCCGGTCACGCCCGGCGTCGCAACACAAAGGAGTTAAATTTGCACGCCGCGGCCCGTTTACGCGACATCTCGCATTCATCGCATTCATACTGTGTATGCGAAAAATTGCCATTATGGACCGCCCCGGGCGCGATGACACCTTTGTTGAATAGATTTTTGTTGTCGGTGTTTGGGGGTTTGATAGCTTGATTGAGGCAAATGTTATTGGAGATAAGTCATATATTAATGCCGTTATGGCACAGTGGTTAATGATTGTAAACGCGATTGGTTGTGGGTTTGATTTCCGTATGGAATGGTTATATTTTAACGTTTGGCATATATTCACTGTAGTAATATAAAACGCGGTGTTGCAATCCGATATTTAACAAAGATTATATCGAGTTCGGGCAGATAGTGGCAATCGGAGTGTCTTGACAAGTTTTCTCTGACTACCTTCCTAAGCGGGAAAAAGCTCAAAGTTATTAAAAAATAAAATATACATATATGTATATATATATATATATATATATATATATATATATATATATATATATATATATATATATATATATATATATATATATATATATATATATATATATATATATATATATATATATATATATATATATATATATATATTATAAACCTTAATTATAGGTATATATATTTTTTACAGCTTCACGCTTTGTTCCGCGTAGAAGAGACAACCTGGTGTCATGACATTCCGTTGCTACCCGTCCGAACTTGTACTTAGAGTGAAAATAAAACTTAAAAGAAATACTTAAATATATAAATATATTTAAAAACCATTTAAACTATAATTTTATTATTTTATTAAAGCAAAAAATATATTCTTAACATGCTTTGTAAATAATTACCTCTATTAACGCCATACTGTGCCGAACCGCACCGCCATTGTTGAAAGCTCTCCCGTACTCTACCATGTTTACATTTCCATAGATTAATTAATTATAATAGTTAGTATTGTGACTGCAAATTAACTATCACGTTAACGTTATAACGAAAACTTTATGAAAATTAAATGTATACATTATTGTACTATATATTGACGTCTTTTTTCTTCATAGCAGGAACCCAGTGCCAAATCATACAATTTTAAAATCAAAATTAGACACTATGTATTGACTCGCGTAACTCAACACTACAATTTTAACTAGATTAATTACTAGATTAGAACAAATAATATTTTAAGACAGTACACCACACAACCCAGAAAAATAGCCAGCTTCAGATTAAGTCAGAGACAACCTTGTATCAAGACATTACGTTGACTGCTTTCCGCCCAAAATCGAGACATTGCGTGTTGATTGGTGAACTCAACGCCGCGCTTTGTCTTACGAGAGTAGAGAGAAGTTAATAATATATTTAAAGGATTACTTTGCAAATAATTATCAACAAACACCGTTTGTCTCATTCAATATGAACTGAATTGGAACTACAAAAATCTTTTGATAACTTTTATTTGCTCTTACGTCTACAATAATCTTTGGAAAGGAAGCGGTTGACGATCCGACGCGATAGTGTCACAAAGAAGCTTATTTCCGCTCCAACTCTGGATATAAAAGACCACATTACATTTTCAATCACAAAAGGATATTTTAAACGAATCTAAACCTTATTTTTATAATAATAAGATAGTAAATAATTCAAGGTTTACAGTAATACTTTGTTAGGTGTAGCAGTGAAAATAAAAACTGAACAAATACAGCGATAACGTTTTTGTAAGGGCGCTAGGTCGAGTCAATAACTATTGTAAGTTGATCTTACTAAATTATTACAATTCAATTTTAATGCCTCACCATTTAAAGTCTCTACGAGGATTGTATTTTGTTAGATAAATATTAACTTCTGTGGCTTGGCCAAAATGTCCAGAATACTAAATATATTAATTCTATTTGCTATAGAAGAAAACAACAAATTTATTTATTTTTTCCAGTTAATTATTAAAATGAATTTCGGAATTTGTTGACCTTGAAATAAACTGAGAGTGAAAAACGCAGTATCTTATTTAACATTCTCTTTGCTTTACATGATACATTAGTTCTATACAAATTAAATTATAAAATATAAATTACGAAAATTTATTTAAGCGTAGATACACACACACACACACACACACACACACACACACACATATATATATATATATATATATATAAAACAATTACAATTTCATATTTAGGTATAAATACCTACCTACGTCTCGATACACGAATGCACATCTGCATTACAATTCATTGTAAGCGAGCGAATAGCAAAAACCAACGTGGGGCGATAACACAGACAATGGACTCTAGTGTACTTAACAATGGTTCGTTTGTGACAATTCTTCGCATAATGGCGGGGCGCGAAACGCTATAATTCAATAAACTCGCCTTTATTATCAATTGTGGGTGTGATTAAATTACATTTCAATGTTTTGTTACCTCTGCTTAGTGTTTGCTCTTTGATTGTTTTTTTTTGTAAGTAGCTAATTTTTGATGTTTTTTTTTGTAGTGAAATTGTAATATATTATATCTTCACGCTTTTATCCCGTATAGTAGGGTAGACTGAAAGTACCTACCGTCAACAGTCAGTACTTCGATTTCCACCGAATTCGAGATATTGCGTGTTGAGAGGCAAAACTCAAGGGAATCTCGAATGTCGGAATCGAACCCACAACCGACCGGTGTTTACGGTCAAACGCTGTCCCACTGCACCACGACCGGCCTAAAATGTTGAGTTTATAAAGGAGCTTTATATTGATTTATTATTCTTTTTTACTATATTATAAAGATAATAAGAAGAGACATTACTTCTTGGACGAATATTTCCTAGCTTTATTTGAATATGAAGTAGTAAAACCTAACAGCCATATCTCAATTATATTCCCTTTACTATTTGATATAATTAATATTATAGAGAAAACTTACAGTATTGCCTTCGCTAAAACAGCATAATCTTGGAAAATGTCTAAGTACATAAGATCGCGCTGAAAACAGCCTCACACTTTCTTCCTTAAGGTTAGGCAGACAGAACCTCAGTGTCCAGAAATTTCATAAAAGATCACTCCATTATTATACTGTCCCATTAAAACGCAGATTACTTATATGTTTACCTAATTCCTTATTTAATTGCTCTTTATAAAAAGATACTCATATTATGCTTAAACCCGAAAAAATACATATAATATAATAAGTATATAAATTAAACAAAATAAATACAAAGAGGAGATTTTGCACACAAATATATATGAACTAGATGTCCCGTTGACGCGTTGCCTTAGCAACGTGTATGTAAACGTGTAAGTCAAACACATGGTAGTATGTGTTATATTTATTTTTTTTTGTCTTTCTCTATATAAATTATAACTGTGCCAAATTTCACACTCCTATAAAGGGCACAAAGGCCTTGCTTCACGTATTAGTGTATAGATATAATAAATTATCTCATAATTTTTGGAACGATTGTTCAAACATATAGATATAGATAATATACAACTAAGTAGAAAACACAACACGATGTGGACATACTTTTTTAATTCATTCATAGGATTCTTCAAAGCCATCTGGGAGAGCTTTACGGGTATGTTCAGATGGGCCTTTTCATATGCACCAAACCGTGCCGGTCACTTTATACGACGCTATTCAGCGTGATACAACGATGTGGGGAAATACTAGAATTGGCAAGACGTATTATATAATACTTTATTTAAATATTTAGTTTTTGAGGCCGGTCGTGGCGCAGCGGGACATCGTCTGTAAGTAAACGCGATCGGTTGTAGGTTCGATTCCTACGAGGGAAGTGATTATATTTAAATTACATTCACTTCGTCGCTCTGATATGATAAAGCACGGTGTTGAGTCCCACCACTTAACACGCAATGTCTCGAATTCAGTAGAAAGCGAAGTACAGAGTGTATTGAAACTAGGTACTTTCTGTCTACCCTGCTATGCGGCATTAAAGCGTGAAGATGAAAAAATATAATATATATATATATATATATATATATATATATATATATATACATATAGATAATATGAATATATATTTAGTTTTAGGAATGTAACCTTACCTTATTTTCTACTAAGTTTTCTTTACCTATTTCTATAAAAGAACCTTAACAGGTTAATGTTTCTGCTGTGGCTTTTAATGGGCCTAGATGACTAGTTGGTTATAAATTATATTAATAATTATATTTAAATTTTATTATCCTTTCTCCGCTTTGGTAAGACAAAACACGGCGTTGAGATCGCCACTCAACGGGCAGCAAACAGTCGACGGAGTGTCTTGACACTAGGGTTGTTTCCAATTACCCTGTAATATTTTTTTAAATTTCTGTTTGTTCGTAAAATATGACAAAAATACTAATAAACAAAAGAAATATGGACATATAACAAAAAAAAACTTGATATCTTTGTCGATGTTACAACGAGATGTACCGAGTATGAGCGCGACTTTTATACGCTCATCCGATTAGGATCGTATGCTTATAAGCTCGGGCTTTGTGACAGTCGGCCGGCGGCGTGGCAAGCGCCTTCAAAGAGAATAGCAATATTTCAATATTCAATATTGTAAACCTATGTATATGATTATATTTTACAAGAGCTGATTTTTTGTAAATTTCATTAAATTAAAGACCATCGTGAAGCGTTAAAAGCGTTATTATACAGAAAAATGAATTTTTAACGGAAGAAATAAGGCAATCATTTGAATCGTGTCGGAAAAATCCGTGTTTTAAAAAATATGTACACTAATTCTCTTTTTGGCTCTCTTTTATAACTAATTGGTAGCTATGGCCTGATTAAAGATTTTCACACAAAAAGGCCGTTCGTAGCACAGAGGGACAGCGTTTGACTGCAAACGTGATCGGTTGTGAGTTTGTTTCCCCCTCTGGTAGTACAAAGCGTGACGTTGAGTACCGCCGCTAAACACGCAATGTTTTGAATCATAGTATGGAATGTTTTGACACTAGGTACTTTAAAAATAAAACATAATGATAAGGATAAAAAACGTGAAGCAAAAAAAAATTACAAAATTATTTAACAATTTTTTTTACCAATAAACAAAGAAATAATATCGATTTCATACACCTCGTCCATAAAAATCAAACACTACCATTATACGCTACCCATTCGAGTCACAATAATTTACGTTATCTGCTCCTAATAAAAATATAACACACGAATTATTCGGCCAACATTTATCACATGCACCGAACCGTACCAAATTGAAGCTCCAAGCGCGAAAGGTTGATTTACTGGAGATTGAAAGCAAAGAATCGATTGAATTGAAATGAAATTTATAAGTAAACGTTTATGCGGAACGATCAGCGACGGCTCGGGCTGATGGATACGCTCCCAGTTTATGATGCCAATAGTAATTTTATTTTAAATGTTATTTACGACTCTAATATGATTTGTGATAATAATAAACATCGTCTAGACTGATTTACCAAAAAAATGAAAACCGCAGTCTTTGTTTCTTTTTAAGACAATCTTTCGCTTTTTTAGTTTGTTATTGACTAAAGAATCACGTTAGTAGTTAATAATCGATTTCTATAAGTCAATAATCGATTTCTATAAGTCAATAATCGATTTCTATAAGTCAGTAATCGATGTCTCATATATGTATTTTCTCTTAATTTGGTTGTCAGATTCAAAATTAAAAGTAAAATCTATCTATCTAATATTGAACATATTAGATAGATAGATTTTACTGCTTTGGTAAGTTACAAAATGCCAGTTATTAAAAGAATACAATTGTATTTTTATTTTTAAATTTAGTATCAGATTTTTTGGGGCTCAAATTCTAAATCATATGTTTTATCTGAATGAACGGAAGAGAGAGAATAGTGACAATAAACGGTTCTCCGCATTCCTCTAGAATTCTATACATTGCGTATTTAGTGATCAAATTCATTGTCATGGTTAGTCTTACCAGCAGCGATATTAGAAAAAATAATTATAACACACAATCGTCGCCTTTACGTTCCGACGCTGTCCCACAGCGTAACAATGGCCTCGACTTAAACTTAACATATCTTAATTTCGAACTACATATTTAATAGTCACTTTAAAAAAAACTATCCTAAAGACAATATTTGTTTTACAAATTAATTAAAGAAAAAGATATCAAGGGATTCATCAATGACCACAACCTTATTTCTTTCCTAACTTATGAACTCCCAAATCAAAAATAATATAATAAGACTTACTAACCAACAATTAACACACAATACTTTGATTGTATATTGTGTTCAATTTAGTTCATATACTGTTATCCAGAATGAACTTAGGGCATCCACATAAGCCCGACAGGGTCATAATTCAATATGGGGCAGGCCATTTAATTTATAGTCAGGCACAATTTAGACCAGACCAAGCCGTCTAAGCCTCGAAGGCAAATTAAATGACGGGGCAGTTGCAAAGAAAATGCAATCACCGGTATATTCGCTGATGCAAATCCGAATTTCCGAGTCACTGTGCCCCGCTATTCCTTACGCTAATAAAACGTGCACCAAACGTAGATGCTGTTTCGCCCGTTGATGAACGCCAAATGACGTTATGACAGCGCACGCCGCCATTTAACGCCTATTTGGTTCCAATTTCAAATATTCCGCGCTCCCCTCCGGACAGTGTCATAAATGACACTTTGTTTTTTTTTATATACATATATATTTTAAATATGTTGTACGTATTTACGCTTTATGCCTTACCTTTTAATTTAAATCGCGTTTTTAATTAAAATTTTCGCCGTACTCATCAAACTTTGCGCATAAGCTCCTCCACACGGGATTTTCATCAAAACGATATTTGGATAGACCAGCTTTGAATAGACACAAATAAGAATAAAACGTTGTTGCTTGCTGCGGTCAGAAAAAGAAAGGGAAGAAATAGATACGGCCGAAATGGTTAGGGTGAACCATATACTACTACTCACAGTGAGCTAAATCAATTTTAGAATTGAATTTATCAAAGTCTGTGTGATTATTGAATGTAATTAAAAAAAAATTGTAAAATGTTTAATAAATTTGATATGAGATACATTCTCATACACTCCTTGTATTTTTAATGTAATATACCTAATAAACTGATTATTGTTTATTTTTACTTCCTCGCTCTGGTAAAGACAAAGTGCGGCGTTGAGTTACACCACTCAACACACAATGTCTCCACTTCAGTGGAAAGTGAAGTACGGAGTGTCTTGATACTTTCTGTCAACCCTGCTATTGCTATGCGGGATAGAAGCGTGAAGCTAAATAAATAACTAATTATTTGTAATATAGTAATATACATATATTTTTTTATATATTTTTTTTGATATATTAAGCGTTTTATGGGACAGATAGAAAAATTTTAGAATGAATCACTCATTTCTCTATTTTGTATGTTTAGAGAGTTTCTTTATTATTTAAATATACTTCGAACTTTCATACTCGTTTAATTTTCAGTTCAACTTCCATTATAGTGTTGGGGTAAGGTTTCCGTATTGGTTTTTAGTACTTTGCTCGATCTAAGACGTGTTTGTTGGGGACCCCTAATACCTTTTTGTTCATTAAAACTACATCTTCCCATTTATTTTAGTGTATCTACTGATCTTTGACTAAGGGCGTTAAGCTCTCAGTTTAATTATTCTTTTTTTTAACTTCACGCTTGAATTCGAGATATTGCGTGTAGAGTGGTGGAACTCAACGCTACGCTTTGTCTTACCAGAGCGAGAAAGTGAAAATAATTTTAAATCCTCAATTAATAACAATCTTGTGTTAAATTAGTAAAGTTGTAAATACATAAAAAAAGGACAAACACAATATTATTGTCAAACATTGCCTATAGTTGTTTGTTCGCTGCACTATGCCACAGTCGATACGAATATCCGTTCTGCCATTTTAGAGCGCTGGCGACCGGAAACCTGAGGATATTCAGTTTCGCGCGCCTTTCTGCCTTCCATGACAGTTTTCAATATTTTACTCTTATTTATTGCCTTTATTTATGTTCCACATTCTTCGTCGGCAAGCGGCCCGTGGATATTTTAGGAGAATTTTTATTATGTTGACCTTTTTGTCAATTGAAATCAAGTTAAATATGACTAGGTTAGAATTAGGTACTGGCTACATTGAATTTATTTACTTTTTATACTTTTTCTTCCATTAAACGTATGAACTCTATCTTCTTCTGTGCGAGTAGCCGGAAACTTATTAACTTTGCAAATTGATTAATTAAAAGGAGTTTAGTATAAAATAGATGTAATATAGATTAAAACCAGATATCAGTTACCCATTGGCAGGCAAACAACGGGCCATTGGGTCTACGATGACGACAATATGCTTATTCAAACTACACTAACTTATTTTTTTAAAAAATATATTTATTATCATTAAAAAAAAAAATTTTGGTGTTGACTTCCGCCACGTGTTAAACGCGTGTTAAACGCAATGTCTCGAACTCGGCGGAAAGCCCTGGGATAAAAGAAGTTCAAAAAATATATATTAATTTTTTTTTTATTTAGTTAAATATATATTGAATTATTCTTCTCTTGGTAGAAAAAAATCGATGAATCAACTTAATGATCGGCAAACTTTTGTAAAATTTATACAAAATTAACGCTATATTACGGATTTACATTCAATATGGTTTAGAAAAGGAGTTTAATACAATATATAATACAAGTGGGTTTAGAAGATTCTAACAAATATCTTTAAAGTTACGCAAAGGCGTTATTGCCTTTGAAAAATCTCTGACTGATTTCCAATGTTGTAGGTTCGAAACCTACTCCGGAGAGTCTTTATACCAATATAAATTATTAGTATTTATAAAAAGCGCGGCGTTGAGTTCCACTACTTTAATAATATCTTAAAATTAGAAATGCGGAGAATGAATTATCTCGACATTAGAATCTCATCACCTACCCTACTGTTATAGAAAAACAAAAAGGAGTTTCTTTTTAATTTAATCATTAAATATTTTCTAAGCAAAGATAATTATTTACGCTCTAACATTTCTTCGAAATTGTGTATTTGCCAAATACAATCTCAATCAAACCAATATAATAATAAATTAAACGAGTAATTTAAAGAAGTAAACAGCGCCAGAATCAAAATTAATGGGATTAAAAAGTTGATTGTGGAATAAATTGCTTGCAAATGCCTTGTGCCGATAGACCCCGAGCGTGTCAACAGGCTTTCGGTAAAGTGTGAGAAATAAAACGTTTTCTATACAAGCGGTATATTGTGGGTTTGCTTTTTAACATTTAAGCTTTTTATTAAGAGTATCTAGTGTCAAGACACTCCGTACTCTGGATACCTTCGAACTCGAGACACTACTTGTTGAAAGCTGTTGAAAAATCAACGCCACGCTCTATCTTACCAGAACAAGGAAATGAAAATAATCTCAACTTTATTCATTCCCCCGAGTAGGAATCGAATCCACAACCGATCATGTTTACAGTCAGATACTGTCTCACAGCGCTAACGCCGACCTCAAGCTTTTAGATTTTTTGTAAGTTTTTTTTAAATTTTATACATTTAAAAACAACCCCACAATTGTGTGGTACAATTGACAATGTCATCGTTATCTAATATCCAAAGCTCATCTTAGCTTGTTTTTATATATACAAATAAAAAACGATTCATTGCGTTATGGAATACTACGAATCCAAATAATAATAATGAAATTAATTAAAACAGATTTGATTTTAAAATCCACTATTTTCTTTTTACAATAATTCTATATATTTCAATTATAAATATAGTAATTTTATATTAAATTCGTATCATTTGTCAAAATTGGTTCACGGGTTTAACAGTTACAAGGGAACGAAGAAAGGGACATACATGTAACATTAACATACATTTTAATAATATCACCCCCTTTTGTCAGTTGGGTAAAAAAAAAGAACTAAAACTTAGTAGCAAAACACTCCTCCAATTTCCTCCGAATTTAAGGCATTAGTGGACTTTAACACTGCGTTTTATCTGACCAGAGTATAGAAATAAAAATAATACAAATACATATTTATTAAAAAAAACTTCTAAAGGCACATTAAATAAACCAGTTATAATCTAGCTAGATATGTTTAAAACTTAAAAAAAAACTATTTCCACCAGTTAACATTTAACACCGCAACCCCAAACAATTATCTCACCCGCAAAGTAAATACGCCGCCCTAACAAAGCGTATAATTTTCCGTCTGTTTGTCCGTTGATCTTAGATTAAGTGATAAATAAATACTTGACGTTATTCGTAGCGAGTCTAATCCATGGCCGTTACAAATTGAATGGTGTAACAATGGATTATATTTTATATAAGTACTATAGATATGTATGGTATTGTAATTTTTTTTAGCTTCACGTTTTTATCCCGGGTATACAGGAAGTATCTAGTGTCAAGACACTCCGTATTTCGTTTTCCGCTGTATTCGAGCCATTTTGTATTGAGTGGCGAAACTCAACGCTGCCCTTTGTCCTGCCAGAGAGGGGTAAATTAAAATCATTTTAAATATAGTCACTCCCCTGAGTGGGAGTGGGAATCCAACCCACAACCGACCGTGTTTACAGTCAGATGCCGTCCATTGCGCCACGATCGGCCTCATCATTATATCCCGCGTAATAAATTTATTTTATAAACTAATTATAAATCCTGGACTCTCTTAGGAAATACATAGAGACTAAAGTCTCTATAAGCCTTAAGTAATTGATTTATTTAAGAAATAGTAGTAAAAAAAAACAAATTTTATGGATCATGTGTCCGTAGTGTGTAAATAAGAAAAATTTAAAAAACGTGATAGATTATTTTTTATACAATACTTATGTATTGCAAGGATTTCTCAGAGAGGATGTTCGTATTCTTATAATATTGAATTTCTGAATAAAAATGCTTTTTTGACTTACAATTAACTAACTTAATAAGAAATAAAATATTACATTAATATATAATAACAAAATTAACTTAATTAACAAGAAATAATTTAAAAATATAAAAACGGTGCTCAAAAACAATCCAAACTCCATTCCAGTATAAAACGCTAACGTACATAACCGCTCTCGAGAATAAGGAGTAATAAGCAGTTTTCTTTCGCGCCAAAATTGTCTTCCATAATAGCGGAGGCAAGATACCGCTCCCGCCATAAAAAGAGATAAACGACCGTTCTCTCTATTATTTTTGCTCTTTAACAATAGCAATGTGTGCATGTACATTCGTCCCGCTCTAACTTAAGGGGCAATCTCGCTCACTCAGCCACTGCAGAAAAACAAAAAATTGTCGCGCTCCCACCCTCGGCCACTAATGTGCGGGGTGAGGATGGCGCGCCTCCTTTGTAATTTACTTGAAAAACCTAATATGTGTCAATTAAAATTTTATTAAAATCCCAATTTTGCCACTCGAGTATGTTAATATTTTAATAAACATTTTATCAAGCGTCTAGTTCATTATTAGGCACTTTATTACGATGTTATTTCATTTAAAATTAATATAAGGTGGTACGGTGAGCTGCTTGCGAGTAAAAATAACTTGATATTGACATTAAGGCTTCAATATTGAATACAGTGATATTAAAAATATAAAAGTAGTTGTATTTTTTATTAAAAATGTTATTAACACAATTTTATAAAACTATAATACGTTATAAATAATAAGTACAATAAAAATTTAAATTAATTAAATTCATAATATCTATATTTTAATTAAGTTAACTATACAAACTATATACAACATCATATTAAAAAGATATAAAAAAATTACTATAAAAAAATGGTGGCCATTTCGTGTAGAAACGACATTGTGTTGGCAGAATGGCTTTGTGCTGTAGCCTTTGTGACAAAGGCGCGGTATTTTGGCGGGAGAAAAAGGCGGGCGCGTTATCAGCGAGTGCCATTATGGCGGCTTATCAGAGCAAGCTTCCGAGACTTCGCCCCTTTTTCTTTAACGGTCACGTCTGGGCGGCTCAGGTGAAGATAGTGTTACGTGTTTTGTTTTTCGCTTTCTTAATATTCGTATTTTATTTATAAGTTGTGTGTTTTTTGAGTGTTTTTATTTTATGAGTGATATCGTTAAGTTTGCTATTACGGTGTTTTTAAGACATGGACGCCATCTTGGTACAGTTAGAATGTGTTTGACTGGACGGTTGTGGATTTTTTATAAAGACTAGCGACCTGTTAATGACTTTGGCTGCGACAACTACAATATTATATTTCAATATATAAAAATCTAGTTATGATTAAATTACTTAAGAGGCCGGTCGTGGCGCAGTGGGACAGCGTCTGACTGTAAACGCGATCGGTAGTGGATTCGATCCCCACTCGGGGGAGTGATTATATTTAAATTTTTTCACTTGCTCGCTCTGATAAAGACAAAGACCGGCGTTGAGTTCCACCACTCAACACGCAATGTCTCGAATTCGGTGGAAAGCGAAGTACGGAGTATGTTGACACTAGGTACTTCCTGTCTAACCTGCTATGCGGGATAAAAGCGTGAAGCTAAAAAGAAAAAAAGAAAGAAACTTAAATCACTGAGAGATTCAATCGGGTCTACTGTACCCCTTGACGAAATTATTAATATAGATGTTAGTCTTATTATAGCAGTAGGTTTACATATAGATGTTAATATTAAACAGTTCAAGGTTTCTATGTGTCCCCTGAAAATAGCAACCAATGCGTAAACATTAAAAAAAATGACATTAAAATGACATTTTGTTATGTTGATTCTATAAAATGATAAAATTCTAAAATGACTTCCATTCTTCGTATATAACTGAATATCTTTAACTAACTGGTTACTTAATACACCATTGAAGCTATGAAAATGAAATATAAAAGTACTTCCAATAAACAAGCGGTAGGGCGAATGGGGGCGGCGATGAATGAGCTAATTAGGCGAGTCGAAAGAAAACGCGAAGAAAAGCTGAGAAAACTCGGGAAAAACAAGAATACTTCACGCGTTACAGATATGGACTGTGATTGCTGGTAATAATCATATTTTTATTATAACTTTTTTAGTAGCTCTTTGGGCGAATGTCATTTTTTTATTACTATTTTCTACCAACATTAAATTAAATGTATAAAATATATTATTTATAAAAAAAGCAAAATAAAAAAAAATAATATATATATAAATGCAAAAGGTCACGTATTACTAAATGTCAGGAACTGCTAGGAGTTTCAAATTTTGTATGAAGGTTCTCTTTAGAACGAAGGCTCGCTAAAACGGGACATTATAAATTTCTTTACTGCAAGAGATAGGAGTATAAAATTATATGTGGAAGATCTTTTTAAGACGTAGGTGAAAACTATGTCTTTATATACTACAGAATATACAGACATAGTATGTATATACTATAGGATATTTAAAAAACGATCCTAAGAGGTTGTTTTTGTGGGTTGAAAGTTTGTATTAAACTTCTTTACTACAAATGCTTTTTGACAAAATTTTACGAGGGTAAAATTTTGCTTGGTAGTTTTTTTAAAACGGGGCGTTATAAATTTCGACTCCAAACCAAATTGGTGCATATGTATATATTTTGTGAGAACAATGTTATCTCAGTGGATACTTAGGTGATCCACCTCCTAATCCTCTTAATATCTTAGGTCTAATACCCAGTCGCACTCTAATGTATTCTTCCAAGCGAATGCTATGTATAACACTATTCTAAAGGTAAAGGAAAACATCGTGAGAAAACAGACTCACTCATCACCTTTCAAAGAAATGCCAAATAAATCAATATGGATTAGCCGCTATAAGGCCTAAGCACTCCCTATAGGTGTAGGCTCGGGCTCTGCTAGCAGTGGGTGGTTAGCGGGCTAAATCACCATTACCAAATATTTTGTACGACTTTATTTATAGTACAAGAGTTCACTAATGCTACGCTGTAAATGAGGTGCCGATTGTCAAAGTTAGATTCAACCTTTCACTGTTTATTAGATTTATTTTTATATTAGTGACCGAGTAAGAGCGAATACAGTTATTTCATTCTTTCGTCCGCCCGCGTTCTTCCTTACTTCATAAACTTTGATGCGGATAAGAAAAACCACATGTGGACCATGCTGGCACGTATGGATGGGTGAAATCACATGAGAAACGTGATGTCATATGTGAATGGGTGAAATCACATGTGGACCATGTTGTCATATGTGAATAAGAAAAACACATGTGGACCGTGATTTCATATGTGGATGAGTAAAATGACATGTGGAACATGATGTCCTATGTGGATAAGTCAAATCACATGTATACCATAGTAGCATATGTGGTTAAGTAGAATCATATGTCAAAATATGTGGACCACTTTGTATATGTAGATGAGTGTAATTACAAGTGGGCCATTATATTTTGTGTGGATGGGTGGACTCACATGTGGGCCATGATGTCATATACGAACGAGTAAAATCACATGTGGACCATGACGTCATATGAGGACGAGTAAAATCACACGTGGACCATAATGTCATATGTGAATAAATCAAATCACATATGGACCATAGTGGCTTGTATGGAGGAGTAAGATCATATGTGAACCACGATGACATATGTGGATGAGTGAAATCACATGTGGATCTTTATATCATTTATGGATGGGTGACATCACATGTGGGTCATGGTGTCACATGTGGATGAGTAAAATCAAATGTGGACCATGATGCCATATGTGGACAAGTAAAATCATATATGGGCCATGATGTTATATGTGGATGAATTTAATCACATGTGGACCGTGATGTCATGTGTGGACGACTGGAATCACATGTGAACGACAATGGCATATGTGGATGAGTGAAATCACAAGTGGACCATAGTATCATGTGTGGACGATTAAAATCATATGTGGACCACGATGTCATATGTGGATGAGTGAAATCACATGTGGACCTTAATACCATGTGTGGTGAAGTAAAATCATATGTACACCATGGCGTCATATGTGGATGAGTTCAATCACATGTGGAGCAAGATATCATGTATGGATGACTTAAATCACATGTGGACCATGATGGCATGTGTGGATGAGTAAATTTTATGTAGACCATTATATCATGTGTGGATATGTAAAATCATATGTGGATGAGTGAAATCACATGTGTACCATGAAGCCATGTGTGGATAAGTAAAATCATATGTGGACCACGATGACATATGTGGATGAGTGAAATCACATGTGGATCTTTATATCATGTATGGATGGGTGACATCACATGTGGGTCATGGTGTCACATGTGGATGAGTAAAATCACATGTGGACCATGATGCCATATGTGGACAAGTAAAATCAAATGTGGGCCATGATGTTATATGTGGATGAATTTAATCACATGTGGACCGTGATGACATGTGTGGACGACAGGAATCACATGTGAACGACATTGGCATATGTGGATGAGTGAAATCACATGTAGACCATAGTAGTATGTGTGGACGATTAAAATCATATGTGGACCACGATGTCATATGTGGATGAGTGAAATCACATGTGTACCATGAAGCCATGTGTGGATAAGCAAAATCATATGTGGACCATGATGTCATATGTGGATGACTGAAATCACATGTGGACCATGGTGGCATATGTGAATGAGGAAATTATATGTGGACCATAATGTCATGTGTGGATATGTGAAATCACATTAGACCGTGATGCCGTGGGAAATCACATGTGGATCATTATGTCATAAGTCGATGTATGAAATCACATGTTCATACAGCCTGTCCAAGGTGACATGAAACTTGGAAGTAGAAGAAGATATTCGGTGAAAACGACTATTACGACAGGGTGAGATCATAAAGCTAAAGAATGTCGTGAGTTTATATGAATTCCTATAAATATTGTTTATGTAACGTATTATAAATTTTGGTAAAGCCTGTGATTTAAACAAGAACGCGGGGAGGTGGTAATAAAGAAATACCTCTAGTATAGTGAGCAGTATCTAAGTTACTAAAGCAAATTGCTAATACAATTATTTTACTCACCCACATGTGACATCACGGTGTATGTATATATATATATATATATATATATATATATATATATATATATATATATATAAGCAAATGTACTGTCGTAGCGCGTCGTAGGACTGTAGCGGTTTTAAAATCTTTACGAGATATGAACGTAGAGCAAATTAAACTTTGATGTGTTCAAATATAATACTTTTTATAAATCTATTATTATCAATCAATAACATACATACATATATGTAATACACTGTTGTACGATGTCAATATTATACGACGTGTCTTCCATTATGGAGCTTTATGCCAGCAGAGTACAAAACACTTGTACAGTTATATTGTAAAGAATAGTAAAACGGTATAACCTACTAAATAGCATGTTATAAATAGATTACGTTAAAACTCTGCAACCTTCACTTAAAAGAAAATTGGTTAATATAAATATTAGCACAATATGAAGTTAGGAGTAATTATTTAGAAAAAGAAACAGATGCCTTACAATTATACCTAATATGAAAATATATCTAAATATAGTAAATAGATTTCTTTATAAATAATATAATTAATTATTATTATATAATTTTATTATAGCACCTTAATATATGTTATATTTACGAAAACCAAATAATTGTTTTAGGAATATTTATTTCAATCCATCCCTGTACCAAGACAGCGTCCGTGTCCTCCACAGTGAATGGCCCGCTAACAAACTCTTTCACAAAAATATAATAATTACTTTAAGTCGAATAAAAACCGCTTTCACTGCCCGCTACGGACAAGGCCCCTAATTTCACCTTCGCACCCACTCAGTGTTCTTTTGAGCTGAACAATCAATTGTTTTGTTGTTAATAAATAAAGGTTATCAGAGCGCAGTGGGTCAATGTCTTACTGTAAACGCGATTGGTTGCGGGTTCGATTTTCTGCATTATTTCGCTCTATTGAAATAAAACGTGACGTTCAGTTTCACCATTCAACATTAAATGTTCTATTACAGGTGAAAAACGGAGAACGAAGTATAATATCACCTAGGTTCTTTAATATGGCAAGCTGTTAGCAAATTAAAAGAAAGAGAATTTAAACCTCAAATAAGTGTGTTTTAATTGAGTATTTTAACACTTTATATCATAGCTATAAGTGAAATTGTTCGCATCACAAAATATTGTCTTAAAAGTCCAATATCTTGAATTTGAGTGGACAGTAAAGTACATATAAAGAGGAATTTCTTGACTCTACCTGCTCTTTGCCTACCCTGTAAGATTAATATCTGAATACTGATAATTACCTATACTAACATAGTCTTATTTACAATTACCGAAGTGGAAATGGAAAATGTAATATGATATGTTTAGTTACATTTCCAAAGGCAAAAGCTTATTAATTGGAATTATAATTGAAATATAATCATAATATAAAAAGAAACGTTAAGGAGAGGCCATACTAGAGCAGTGGAACAGTGCCTTACTGAAATCACGATTAGTCATGGGTTCGATTCCCATTCAGGTGAATGATTACATTCAAAATTTATTGTCATTTTTCCATTCTGGCATGACTAAAACTGGCGCCGAGTTCACAAGAAAGCAGCCAACGAAATGTTTTGATACTCAGTTATCCCCTGCTATATGGGATAAAACGTAAAGCTGATTTTTTATAATATAATTACAATAATATAACTAAATAAAACTTATATAAAAACAAAAAAATAAATAAATAAAAAATCACTTATCGAACCATACTATATAGCCTATAGCTATATTAAAAGTTAAATATAAAATTCAAATGGAGTTTTGAATGCGCTTCATTTAGACACTTCATAGCAAAGTAGTCAAGTAATGTTTGCTATTATAATATTGTACGTAGGAAGTTCCAACCAAAGTCGCTTGCTCTTCCGGTATTAAAAATTTATATTAACACAAAAAGTTTGCGATTTTTTTATATATGTATATATATATATATTTATATCTGGAAATTTTCTTATCTCGGATTTATTAAGATTGAAATACTTTTTTTTATTGGTATATTAATAGTTAATGACGTTGTAAACGAGATATAGGTTGTTTTGATGATCACTGGTTCGAATATCTGTATACTAACGACATTATGAGAAACATATTTTTTTATCAGTGTTAAATTTTCAGGCCTTAATGGTTCAGTGGTGCTTTGTACTTTCGCTGTGTATGAATACGATTCCAGTTAATTTATTTTCTTTCTCATAATTAATAATATCTGGATATTGGATGTAAAATTAAATTCCCAATCAAGAGGCTGAATTTATGTAAGTAGTTTTATTTATTAAAGAATATAGCTAAGTTTAATTTAAAAAGTTAATTATTACTATGATATGATAAGAGGCCGGTCGTGGCGCAGTGTGACAGCGTCTGACTGTAAACGCGATCGGTTGTGGGTACGACCTCACTCGGTGAAATGATTATATTTAAATTGTTTCCAGTTCCTCGCTCTGGTAAAGATAAAGAGCGGCGTTGAGTTCCACCTCTCAACACGCAATATCTTGAATTCGATGTAAAGCGAAGTACGGAGTGTGTTGATAGTAGGTACTTTCTGTCTACCCTGCAATACTGGATAAAAGGGTAAAGCTAAAATATATAAATATACATCAACTAATATTGAGAAAGCCGTTGTATACAAGCATTACAATATTAAAGCAGTATTTACAGAAATATTAGAAAATTCTCTTATATTTTACTCTACGGCGATAAAATTTCTATAATTTAACACAAATTACAATTAGAACAACACTTTGAAAGCTTCCAAGTCGATATTCACACAATTTACAATAAATCAAGCGCAATCATTTGGTGTATCAGTATCAGGAGATGGTATCTCGTTCAATCTCCTGTGAGCCGTCGCACCATAATTACAGAGGTACGCGATGTAAGGCGAAGTGTTAAAGTTTGCTCATCAACTGAACACTAATTACCTTTACTAATTTCTTTGGTTTTCGCGACTGTAAGTGTCTATGAGTGCTTATTTTTTTAATTTTGCATAGAGAACGCTTTTAAACCCTTTTTATATAGAAAAAATCAATTACACTGTACATGATACTATGTGTTTGTCTATTAATATGTCAGGCAGTGCATGCTGCTAAGGTTAAAAATCTATTTTACAATTCAATAAGACTTTGAATAAAATATAAAATAAACTATAATATATATTTAATGTTATTTTATATAATGAGGATTTTTTTAGCTTCACGCTTTTATCTCGTATAGCAATGTATATAGAAAATACCTAGTGTCCAGACACTTCGCACTTCGCTTTCCACCGAATTTGGGACATTGCGTGCTAATTGGTGGAACTCAACGCTGCAATTTATCTTTAACCAGAGCAAGGAAGTGAAAATAATTTAAATATAATCACTCCCCCGAATGGGGATCGACCCCATAACCGATCGCGTTTTCAGTCAGACGCTGGACCACTGCGCCACTACCGGTCAGCAATGAGGATATATGATAGGAAATCTTATGATACTTGATATACATAGCCAAATAAAGCCGTAGCCGCCATAACTGAGACCTACCTGTGACCATGGACTGCAACAAAGTGTTCGAAGCGTCGGGTATTCAAAAATGTCTTTTCGAAAAAATACGCGATTAATCCGTTGAAATTAGTTTCATTTAAAATGTATAAATATCCATAATATAAGTCCCATAGTAGTATAATACCATGTCAGTCCTAAACTATAAGAAAATGGCGCTTAACAAAAGTAATTCAGTATCATAGGCTTTTTGTAGACAAATTAAAACCGGAAGTTAAGTTAACAAATTAAAATCGGAAGTTAAGACTGTCGTGACGCCGTGAATATAGTACTATTATAAAGTAATTTACAATAATATAAATCTGAAGCCACTGATTCGCAGAGGTACAATCTCTTAATGTAAAGCCGATTTGCGGGTTCGATTTCTATTCAGGGTAATAATTAAAAACTAATATCATTTCCCCTCTTTAGTAAGACATTGGATTCGCTACTTAAAACGCAATGTCTCTATTTTGGACGGAAAATAGTCAACAGAGTGTCAGGACACTATACGAGATAAAGCCTGAAGGTGATATGGCAAATATATTATAAAAAAACGTATAATAATAAATTCTTCTAGTAATTAAAATTAATCTCAAAACTCATGTAAATTATCTTGCTGTCTAGTTATTTGGTTAGATAATCATGTTTTATTGAAAAACTTCTCAGCGCCTGATTAAGTTTAGTTAACAACTTGTACAATAATTTAGATTGAGCGATGAAACACCGCCGGCGTGCAGTCGCGACTCGCGGATTGCGGGTCGCGAACAGTGCGAGTTGGTAGCCGTCTCCCTAGATGTGTCTTAAGAGTTTTAGTATAAAATGCAATTTTTTTTATTTTAGTGCTCCTTAATTTAGTGATTAGTGATTTTTCACTGTTTTCTCCGAATTTTTTATTTGATTAAATATTTTTTTTTGTACAATTTTGACTCGGAGAGTTCTTTTACAAATCATTCAGCTGTTGTCGTCTACGTAGCAAAATAATATTACGGTAGAATCGAACCCCTAACTATGTCATACAATCATATTTTATCCTGCACAACTAATGTTAAAAATACACCCAATCTGTATATCCAAAAAATTTTATTTTGCGTATAATCAGGCAAATTTTTTTTACTCAAAATTTGTTAACTTAATTAGATCCACTTGTTTTTGTCCAACGGAATTAAATTTATACAAGTTACTTTATTTCCGATAATAAATGCAATTTTAATTAAAATTTTTTTTCTTATCTTTATCTTAAGCCCTATGTACCTCTATATTTTAGTTTGTTTTTTGTTTTCACAATTTTATTAACTGACAACTCATAATCAAGACATTTCAAGTAGATTGAGGAACTTAACGCCGTGGTACGTTTTACTACAATCAAAACATTTTTTTAATATAATCGTTCCAGCGAGTCGTCGCCACAACCAATCACGATTTCAGTCAGATCCTAACCCATTGCACCATGATGATATACGTATCGGTACCACATCCAGTACACATCTATCTTTAACGTAACGTCTCAAAGTTGCGTCGGGTGAACCGTTAATAGATTAACACGTAGTAATGAGTTGCTAATGAATTAAGAAGAGCTCGCGCGTTCCGCTGTTGCCGCGAGATAAACTTGAATCATGCTCTTAATATCCGACGTGTAATATGTTTGGGTTCAAGTAGTGACTTAATGTGTTTTTTCTTAATACTTCTAATATATATATAGAATATGGATCAAGTAAATTTTCTTATATTATAACTATTTGTTGTTTTGTTTGAATATTTACCTGATGTAATAAGGCATAAGAGATAATTTATATTTTAAACGGATCAATCGCGTATATTTTGGTATTCTTTGGTTTAAAATGGGTAAAAATCGCGACAATCAAAGATATTATTGGGTAATTTGTACGCGGTACAAGTAAGCGCGAGATCTACACTTGTAATATTGAAATATGTTGGTAATCTCCTGAAAGATCTCGGCCTATCTAGAACTATCATTCATTTCCAATACGTTTTCACGTTCTCAAGTATATTTTCAAATTTGGTTAGGTAGAGAGAGCTCGCTGCACAAGTCTTGGGACGCGGTCAGATCCTTCTGGTAGTGGTACACTAGAACGAAGCTGCGGAACGGGCAAGAGAGGCTTCTAATATTGCTACCCACCGCAGAAGACCAGGCCGGAGGGTGGCATCCGATCATCATCATAACCGACCAGAATGTCAGCTTGGGAAGACCGATCGCCTATAAAATGTATTTTAAAAGAGCTCATTAATCCTACATTTGGATTTCGAATTCCAGTTATTGTTAAGAGCGCCACTGTCTCCACTATGGGAGGAGTATCTGCACAGTGAATCCATGAATTGAGAGGGAGTTTCTCCTCTTTTATTATATATTTTTTTAACTTTTTCATTATTTAAAATTAGAATTACGAGTTCTCAGAGATTACTGTCTACATATTCCATGGAAGTCTGGTTTTTAATTACTTATAAGTCAATTTACTGTGCCTGTTAGTTGTGGGTTCGATACTAACTTGAGGGACAATTTTGTATCTTGTGTGATATACAAGCTAGTTGCTCTTTTTAAATTTAATTTTACAGTAAGTATATTGTCGAGGCCGATCGTGTTGCAGTGGGACAGCGTTTGACTGTAAACGCGATCGGTTGTGGGTTTGATTCCCATTCGGGGGAGTGATTATATTTAAATAACTTTCACGTTGACACTCTAGTAAGACAGCGCGGTGTTGATTTCCACCACTCAACACGGTGGAAAGCGAAGTATGGAGTGCCTTGACACTAGGTACTTTTTGTCTACCCTGCTATACGGGATAAAAATGTAAAGCTAAAAAAAAGTATACAATTGTGATTAGCCTCCCAAATGAGTTAACTTCACGCATTAACATCAGTATCTGTATTCTTGGGGCAGAATAATATACTTTCCCTAATAAAATAGATTTAATCTTGAGTTTAAATTATTCAAGTAACTCTGTAAGTATTTATGGATTTATAAACCTTCTATATAGTCCATTTTAATTAATTAAAACAATTTGATTACATTATAGAGTAGGGGGTTCAAATCCTGAACTTGAAATTTTATTAATTCCTCTTATTTTTGATATATGTTTATTTTAAGATATATATAAATAAATAAAATAACAACATCAACAAAACCATTTTATTTAACAACTCATTTCAAAATACTTAAAATAATAACATTTTTAATTTAAATTGACAATCGTTAAGTACTTAAGTATTGTAAGATAATTAGATTATGGAGACCATCGGAGCGCAGTGGGAAGGCGTCTGACTGTAAACTCGATTAGGTGAGGATACGATTTTCACTCGACAATATATATATTTAAATTATTTTTATTTTTTCAATTTTTCAAGTCTAATAAATACGTAGTGTTCTGCCACTCAACACGCAATGTCTACATTTCGAGCGATCTCTTTTTTTGTCGACCCTACTTTACGAGATAAAGAGTGAAGCCACTCATTTCAAGTTATTATCAATAAAAACCCATAAACACAAGATAGAAGAAGAAAAATGATAAAATTATAACAAAAAAACCACAAGCAAAGTCACTGAAAACATATTATTATATAAATATTTTAATACAATTTAAATAATAATATATATAACACATACATACATACAAACATACATATATACATACATATACATATAGATATTTACATGAACGTAGCACCAAATACAATACAACTTCAAAAGCGTTGATGAAATAATATAAATAAGCTCACTTTATTTTTTTTTATTAAAAAAATAATTACTATACCTAAAATTGAACCTACACCTACTATATTTATTTATTATACAACATATTTTAGAAAAAACGTATAAAAATTTGAACGCAGCGGGATTCGAACCCGCGCCTCTTGGATACCGTCTAACCGTCTTGGACGGTATCCAAGAGGCGCGGGTTCAAATCCCGCTGCGTTCAAATTTTTATACGTTTTTTCTAAAATGTTTTCTAATCCTAAGTGTGGAATAACTCTTTAAAAATAGTAAATATTATACAACATTATACTTATTTTAAGCCATTTTTTTGATAATATAAAGATAATATTCATTATAGTTTATCACTTCCCCATTCAACGCTTTGCTTACTTGAGGACCTTCAAACTTATATTATTTTGTTTTTACGCAAAGAAAAATTAAGACAGAAATTTTTGTTTATTTTAAATGAAACAATTTTAAAAGTATTACTGTAAAGTGTTCGAAACGTATGGGCTTACAAAAAAATGTATTTTCCAATACCAAAATATACGCGATTAATCCCTTTAAAGTAGTTCCACTTATTAAAATGTTGGAAACTCACAAAAAAAATATTATAAAATTTTATTTTCAATAAGTAGAAAATTTCTTAATGACAAGCCCAAAGTTATTTATAGTTGTAAGTTCTATCTATAGCGAAATGCGATACACATATAGGGTGTTCCACGTGAAGCAAACCACTAAATATAAAATATAAAAAAATTAAACCAATTTCAACCTATATTTTCTATCGCAATTTATTACTAGACCGATTTTAATAAAACTTATTAACTTGAAGAAACATCTCTAGACGTGACTATTGTTGGATATAAGTAAATTTATAGATGAATGTATTTAATTTAAGTGAATTCTAGATACGGCCACGAGTGGTGTGTTGGTCGACGTCTGTTTGTTTTTTCTTTCTAATAAAGTCTATTTGACAGAAATCTTATTCAATTTCATTGAAAATGCCTAATAAATGATTTATAGTTTAAGAGAAATTCTGAAAACTGGATGGAGTTCATATCGACACACCACTAGCGACTTTTTTATTTTAGAATTTCTATATAAGTCGTGGCCCATTGGGACAGCGTCTGACCTGATCGGTTGTGGGTTTGATCCCCACTCGAGAAGTGATTATATTTAAATTATTTTCACTTCGTCGCTCTGGTAAGACAAAGTGCAGCGGTGAGTTCCACCACTCAAGACGCAATGTCTCAAATTCGGTGGAAAGCGAAGTACGTAGTGTCTTGACACTAGGTACTTTCTGTCTACCCTGCTATAAAAAGCTAAAAAAATATAACTATAATATATCACAAATCTTCTTTAAGCTGTCGGTTTAACGTGAAAAGCCCCGTATATATGTATGTATCTTTATCCTTTCGTATCTTTATATAAAGATATATTTTTCCGTCAGTTTAAACGTAAAAAAGCAATGTTAATGAGCGGGCTCAAAGTGGAGAACTGAGTCACTTATCACTAACAATTATAATAAGACGTTTGAATTTCGCGATTTGTACACATTATAAATGAAACTTTTTTAAACGGATCAATCGCGTATATTTTGGTGTACACCTACGAACTACTTACTGGTAAATGTTTGCAACGTGAAGTATGCAAAAATGTATTTTAGAATACCAAAATATACGCGATTAATCCGTTTAAAATAGTTTCATTTAAAACTTTTCAATACCCAGCCCTTACATTCCAATTGCATCAAATTGTATGGAATGTTTCATTGTACCAACAACAAAAAAAATTATAAATAATCATTACGCTAAAGTAACTTTTTGTTTTTGCATTATTTGGGATATTAGCTTCTCTTCGGGCGATAACGTCTCCCCTCTAAACCGTTTATATCTGAAAAAAAAATACAATATTTTTACTATTGTAGCGATGTGTATAAAATTACCAAGTCACTGACAGATTATGTCCAGAAATAATTAGTGAACGTCAAAGTCAACGTCAAAGTCAACGTCAAAGTCAACATCAAAGTCAACGTCAAAGTCAAAAGAAAACACAAAGTCACATAATTTAATTAAATACAAAATAAATTACATACACAATTAATGCAAAGGTAATGCCTCAGACCTCAGCGGGTCTTTGTCTCTTTTTTTACTAGACAAAAATTAAGACAATATTTACTATTTTTAAAATGTTATTCCACACTTAGGATTAGAAAATATTTTTGAAAAAACATATAAAAATTTGAACGCAGCGGGATTCAAACCCGCGACTCTTGGATACCGTCCGGATTCTACTACCAGCTGCGTCGAAATTCTTTTACGTTTATCACAACTTATTTATGTTGTTAGCATTTATGTTGTTAGAGAGATTTTTACAAATTTCTAGTACTTAAAGATTATTAAGAAATAATCGTTTAAAAAGAGAGATTGCTATTTTAGATTAGCGGACAGAGCGCTTGGACAGTATCCAAGAGGCGCGGGATCGAATCCCGCTACTTTCAAATTTTAATAGTGGTAATGACACCATTGAAATAGATTGGAGCGAGCATTTAATTCTCAAGGCGCGTTATTATTAATGAAATCGATAATATGGTAATAGTCTTTCAACACGCAAACGTTTTTTTCATATTTTTTTTAAATTATCAAACATTCAAGGGAGAAGGCTCGAGTTGGACGTGGTAATGAAGATTAAATAATTACTTATTAGAAATTACATTAAATAACTTGAATTTTTACATAAAACGTAATAAAAAAATAAATATTAAATATAATAATAATTTATAAATAATAATATTTATAGCATTTTGTCATATATACATTTTAATAGCAAATAGATTGGTCAAAAATTGTCATATAGTTTGAAGGTACTTATTTGCTTTGTTATCAAAATATAGTGAATTTACGTGGGTAAGATGTCAATATGTATGACAAACACAGTTCATGTTCTGCTAGGTGCTAATACAGTATTTAATATGAATTCCAGTGTTTTATTTACATTAAATACATAATACTAATATTATTAATTAAAAAAAATTAAAAATCTCACATCATATCGAAGAATAACTTTTGCTCTTTGGACAAGGACGGTTTAGTTTCCTCTAGCGCGTTGAAAACATCTTCTTTCTCAACCACGACCGACTCCAGGTTCTTATCGCCGTTGCTTACCTAAAATGTTTAATATATACAAAACATGCCAGGTGAATTTATTGAAAAATCAACTTTCATTATTTAAATGAAACTATTTTAAACGGATTAAACGCGTATATTTCGGTATTTAAAAATATATTTTTGGAAATCTGAAGTTTCGAACACTTTACAGTAGCCCGTGATTACAGGTAGAGTCTAGTTAAAATAGTTTCATTTAAAATGTGTAGAAATCGCGAAAATCAAAGATCTTATTACATTATTTTTTTTAATATTTTTTTTAGCTTCACGCTTTTATCCGGCATAGCAGGGTAGACAGAAACTACCTACTGTCAAGAAACTCCGTACTTCACTTTCCACCGAATTCGAGACAATGCGTGTTGGGTGGTGGAAGTCAACGGTGCGCTTTGTCTTTACCAGGCGAGGAAGTGAAAATAATTTAAATATAATCACTCTCCTTAGTGGGGATTGAACCCCACAACCGATTGCGTTCACAGTCAGACGCTGTCCCACTGCGCCACGACCGGCTTTGATTTTAAATGATATTTACTATTTTAATATATATTAATAATTCTATTTGTTACTTGTGCAATAAAAGGAGGGCAAGTAAAACTATAGCCGGTTGACAACGCAGTGCTTTATTCAACCTAACCTTGTTACAATCCCTTATATTGCTGGACGCGGCCACGCACACATGTATATACTTAATAACATATGTAAGACTGAATTATATTTAAAAAAATCATTTACATATATACAGCTCCACGCTTTATCCCGTACAGTAGGGTAGTCAGAGGCAACCTAGTGTCAAGACAGTCGGTTGTCTACTTTTTGTCCAAAATCGAGACATTATGTATTCTATGACGAAGTCAATTCTGTATTTGGCCTTACTAGAGCGGAGAAATTAAAATATGTTTATTAATATAATCATTCCCCCAAATGGGATTGAACCCAAAACCAATGACATGGTATCCCACCGCGCCACGGAAGCCTCATTTAAAATAATAATTACACTTACCAATAGCTTCTCTAACTTTCCCAATTGAGCAGTGACTAGTAAAGACTTGAGGTCGGCCGGAGAGAACCCCTCCGTTCTCTCCGCCAGCTCCTGGAGGTCCACATCATCAGATATGGACACACTCTGGCTGAGAGTGTTCAGGACTTCGTAACGACCTTTCTGTATGAAAAAAAAAGAATTTTAAAAACACATTGAAAATAAATTTTAATAATTTGCTCATTTTGTTTTGAAATATAAATTATTTTACCATTTTGGTTTATAAAAATAGTAGTCCGTGGTCACAGTAGACTATAAGCTATCTACCGAATACCAGAATATACGGAATTAATCCAATTAAAATAGTTAATCCATTTAATACATAAAAATCGTGAAAATTATTATTATACTTTAATATTACCAACTTTTTTTAAGTTAAACATTTTCAATATTATTTTGATAACGAATATAAAAGAATTATTTTAATCTATAAGGCCGGTCGTGGCGCAGTGGGACAGCGTATGACTCTAAACGCTATCGGTTGTGGGTTCGATCCCCACTAGTGTCAGTGATTATATTTAAATTATTTTCATTTCCTCGCTCTGGTATAGACAAAATGCGGCGTTGAGTTCCATCACTGAACACGAAATGTCTCAAATTCGGTGGAAAGCGAAGTACGGAGTGTCTTGACACTAGGTACTTTCTATCTAACCTACTATGCGAGATAAAAGCGTGAAGTATTAAAAAATAAATAATAATCTATACTATAGTAAAAAAGTAATAAAGTATGTATGTACATTAAATATATTTCCTAAAAATTGATTGGGGCGATACTAAAACACTATTGGAATACAATTCAATCATTATCAGGAAAAATGACTGCTTATCAATTTGTATGTAAACGTTAATATTTAAAACTACTACGCAAGATGCAGTGAAGAATGAAAGTGATAAGTATGAAGCTAAAAAACACACACTACCTGTGACTACGGACTACTGTAAAGTGATCGAAACGTCAGGTTTCCAAAAATATATTTTTGAATACCAAAACATACGCGATTAATCCGTTTAAAATAGTTTCATTTAAAAACCTACCTGATCAGGTAAAGCACAGTACACGTGTATCTCCAGCCTGCCAGGTCTCAATAAAGCTGGGTCTACCAAATCAGGGCGGGACGTGGCGGCTACTACAGGGCCTAGGGCTCCGCCCTCAGCGCCATCGAGCCGAGCTAGCAACTGGTTGACCACTCGGTCAGTAACTCCGGTGGAATCATGGCCACGTCTGAATGGATTAAAATATGTTTAATAATGATTGTTAATTAAAAGCTCCATGCGATAGACACACACACACACACACACACACACATACACACACACAAATAAACACATACATACTTATACCTAATTATAAAACGTTATTTTAGACTGTTCCAAGTTTGATACTGGCACTAGGTTAAGAGCGAGGCATCCCAAGTATAGAAATTACATTTTGGGATCGTCTCACACATATTACTGTATGTTCTGGGAAATAAAGCAATTTTTTTTTATATAATACGGGATAAGGCCATATAGCAGGGTAAGTAGTCTGAATCTAGAAAAAAATATGTTGTTTAAACGTGTTTAAACGTTTTATAAGGGGGTATAATAAATAATATACGGAGGGCTAGGGCTCCGCCCTTAGCACCATCCAGGCGAGAAAGAAGGTCATCTTCTTGTTGTTTGTGTGTTTGGTAATTATACCGGTTATGCATGAAATATATTTAAATGATTTGGAAAAAAAAAGGTTTTTTGAAAGAACAAACAAGAATTCAAACCTGCAGCTCATGAAATCTGTCCAAACTCGCTATCCAATTAACCTATATATTTAGATCGTATCTAGCCAGAACTAGTCAAAATTCTTATAAAGAGATTTTAATAAGGAAAATAATTGATAACAAGCGTGCAAAAATTTCAGCGTAGCTGGATAAGAACGTATTAACAAAGCTTAACGTAATTAGCCAATCGAGGCCGGTCATGGCGCAGTGCGACAGTGTTCGACTGTAATCGTCATCGGTTATGAGTTCAACTGCCACTCGGTGCGATGAATATATTTAATTCCTGTTCATTTCTTCGCTCTGGTAAGACAAAGCGCCGCGTTGAGTTCCGCCTCTCAAGATGCAATATCTCCAATTCGGCGGAAAATGGAATACGGAGTGGAGAGAAACACTAGGTACCTACGTCGTAAGTCTCTGCTATGTGGGATAAAAGCTTAACAAAAATAACTAAATTAACTGAATCCATTTTTTAAGGTTCACGCTTTTTACCCCGCATAGCAGGGTAGACAGAAAGTACCTAGTGTCAAGACACTCCGCACTTCGCTTTCCACCGAATTCGAGACAATGCGTGTTGAGTGGTGGGGCTCAACCCCGCACTTTGCCAAACAGAGCCAGAAAGTGAAAATAATTTAAATATAATCACTCCCCCAAGTTCGAATCGAACCCACAACCGACCGCGTTTATAGTCAGACCTAGTGCCACTGCGACACGATCGGCCTTAACTACTTAACAAGTAGCTACTAAATTATTTATTTTTATATAAAAATGTATAAATCATATTAATAACTAGCCGTGCCCGTGACTTCGTCTAATAAAAAAAATAAAATTTCCGGATCTTTATTTTATAATGCTCTAATAAAAAAAAATAGATTAAGTTACTCCTTATTGCTATCTGGCATTCAAAGCCCCGCCAAAATTAGCCAAAACAAATAAACAGACAGGCAAAAAATGTAAAAATTTTATATATATATATATATATATATATATATATATATATATATATATATATATATATATATATATATATATATAATTAACATTTTTATATATTACAAACAGACACTCCATATTCATTTATTTGTATAGATAATTAGCTAAAATCAAAGCATAATTACTTACAATACATAACTTACTTGGGCGCGAGACTGTCGAACTCGTCGAAGAACAAAATGCAGGGACGCTGCATATCTGCCCTATAAAACAAATTAAACTACATTCATATTTTTTTTTAATTAATTTCACGCCTTTTCCCATAGCATAGCAGGGTGGACAGAAAGAACCTAGTGTCAAGACAATCCGTAATTCGCTTTCCACTGAATTCGAGACGTATACACGTTACAGTATTTTAGAGAACAAGGTTCAAATCCTACAATTCTTAAATTGTAGATTGTCGAGATTTGTCGAGTTTTATTATAATCATATATATTTTTTTATTTTTATTGAAAGAAACTTAAAATGTTTAGAATATAATATATTAATATTATATAATTATAATAAATAAACGCATGCTAAAATAAGGGTTATTTTAGTATGCGTTTATTAATATATACTTTAAATGATATTCAAAGCATTACTAAATTTTCTTAAACATATTTCAAAAACTAAGAAAAACTAAAGTAATTTTATATTTATTATCATAAAAATAAAATTATAAAAATATATTATTGCATTACTTACTTATCAAAAACATCCCTAACGGCCTTCTCGCTCTGTCCTATATACTTTGATAACAGCTCGGGTCCCTTCACCGTTATCAGTTTCATATTAGATAAGCGAGCTAAGCACGAGCCTATGTGCGATTTGCCCGTACCCGGCGGCCCGTAGAGGAGTATACCAGCTGATTGTGATGGAAATAGACCTGGGTACTGCAAATATGGGGAAATTACATTTTTTTTTAGCTACACGCTTTTTATCCCGTATAGCAAAGTAGATTAAAAGTACCTAGTGTCAATACACTCCGTACCTCGCTTTCTACCGAATTCAAGACATTGTGTGTTGAGTCGTGAAACTCAACGCCGCACTTTGTCTTACCAGAGCAAGGAAGTGAAAATTGTTTAAATATAATCACTCCCCCGAGTAGGCATCGAACCCACAACCGACCGCGTTATACCCAGACGCTGTCCCACAACGTCACGAACGTAGCTACGTTTTGGACTATATCTATATTTTAGAATTAAAATCATTATGTAAGATGACTTCCTACTTCTACATTAATACATCTGTTTTTTAACTTCACGTCTTTATCCCATATAGCAGAGCAGACAAGAAGTATATGTACCTATTGCAAGACACTTCGTACAGAAGGTGGTTTCCAAATTCAAAATATTGTGAATTAAGGAGTGCTGAAACTCAACGCCGCGCTCTGTCTTACCAGAGCCAGGAACTGAAAATAATTTAAACACAATCATTTCCCCGAATGAGAATCGAACCCACAACCGATCGCGTTAACAGTCAGACATTCTCCCACTGCGTCATGACTGGTGAATCGTTTCATACATATTATCACATGTTACTCTTAAATTTATATAATTTTAAACTTTATCGCTGTCATTTTTCAGTGGGACAGCGTCTAAATGTAAACGCAATGATTATGGGTTCAATTCCCGTTCGGGGGATATTATGTTTAAATTACATTAATTTGCCCATTTATACAAGACACAGTGCAGGATTAGCAGCCAACTCTCAACATACAATGTCTGGAAATGCGAAAATTAAAGAACAGAGTGTCTCAACACTGGGCTCTTTCTATCTACCTTATACCTATGTATGCCAGGGAAGCGTGAATCTATACAATATTAGAGTGGGACAACGTCTGACTGTAAACGCGATCTGTTGTGAGTTCGATCCCCATTCGGGGGAGTGATTATATTTAAATTAAAGTCGAAAGCGAAATACGGAGTGTCTTGACACTAGGTACTTTATATTTACCCTGCTACGCGATATAAAAGCGTGAAGCCAAAAAAAATATGGAGGTGATAAATTTATTCACCCTCATACATGTATTGTTACTTTGCGGTAAAAAAAATCATAAATAATGGGGAAACGTTCAAAAACAATAACATAAGTATAGTTTTATACATTAGTCGGAGTTGAATCCATATCTTAAAAGACACACATCCCGTTTGCATTTAAACTAGAGAAAATACACTAATATTAATGTACAATAATATATTTCAAACAAATTACTAACCATAATAGAGGCTGACTGAAAACGTGATTGGTTGTAAGTTCGATTCCCACTCGAAGAAAAGATTATATTTATTTTTTTTCCATATCTCCGCTCTGGTATGAAAAAGCGCGGCGTTGAATTCCACTCAACACGCTATATCTCGATTCCCGACAGTCAACGGAATGTCTTGGCACTAGGTTGTCTCTGAAAAGCCTACTATGCGTGTTAGAGGGTGAAGTTAAAAAATACCATTATAGGCCAGAAGATAGCTTCAGTAATTTTCTGTTTCACGTCTTGCATGCCGCCCAGCTCGCCCCAGATGTCGAAACAACGGGACTTCTCCTCGTCTTTGGATAACTCTTCTATGAGACGAGGCTTTTCTGATTGATTTCCTTCTAAAAGGAAAATAGGAAATATTATTCAGTTACAATTTCTTGTTTTTTTGATAGGATTAAAGACATATTTAATGTATTTTTATATTATTTTCGGAGTTATATTCCGCACTAAGGATTTGTAAACATTTTATAAAATATGGTACAAAAATTTGAATGCAGGGGAATTCGAACCAGCGCTTCTTAGTAACGCTTTGACAACCCTCAGCAGCTCTGAGCTATGCGATGCTATATTTTATATCCAGCCGCGCCTAGATTCTTTTACGCTTTTTGCATCGTTATTTACGATGTTAGCATCTCTGTAGAGAGATTTTTACAATTTTCTACTACACAAATATATTTTCTAAGTAATAATCGTTTGAAAAGAGAAAATTTTATTTTATTAAACAAGTTACTATTTTTAAAGTGTTATTTATTCCACATTATAGTTACAAATATAATTTTTTACATAAAAGTATGACAAGTTCTTGTTTTTATCCGTTTTTTAATAAACTATTAACTTTTAGTCATCTTTTTTTCATTCATTCATTCAATCAGACCTATTTAGGTTCATTCATTAATCTATTATCAACATACGTATGAAATTTACGACTCTTTTATTGTCTTCCGATCCGAAATTAATAAAAAACCACAATATTATAATTTATTAGCAAAAACATTAAAAAAAACATACATTGAAATGATTTTTACTTACTATTCTTTTTAATAGCTTTAAATATTTTCTTATTCAAATAATCGACGATCTCTCTCACATTACAACCAGTGGTGTCCATAGCGAGACGTGTGACGTCATCGTCCTCCACTAGGAACGACTCGCGGATTTTGTCGTTTATCAAATGTTTGAATAACTCCGCTCTTTCTTCCTTGAAACATATAAATTAATATATTGAAAATAATCTAACGATATCATACATTTTTATAAATTACAGATTAAAAATTAATTAAACTTATAATAACCGAAATTGCAATAAATTGAGTGTTTAATAAAATCCTAGTAAAAACTTAAAATAAACCAAAAGGCATATGTTTAGTAAAACTAAATGCAGAGGCCATTGTGAACAGTGGGACATCTTCTGTAAGCGGAGTTGATTGTGGGTTCGATTCCCACTCGGAACATAATTATAATTTAAATGTAATTTCATTTTTGCATCCTCATAAGACGGAACGGCGTTGAGTTCGCCACTCAGCAACGCAATGTCTTATATTCGGACGGATAGTATTAAACAGAGTGTCTTGACACTCTAGTTGTCTCTAAATGAGGGAACGAAAACAAGCTAATTACAATGCCTTACAGAATGATACACTAACTTTCTGTTAGGTTTACTAATAAATCATTAATTTCGCGGTCAGTCAAATCTATGGGTTATTTTAATATTATCGACAGCAAAAAAAAATACTAAATTTTTAACTATTTTCTAAGCATTTCTTATAAAGCAAGAATAGTTTCGCTGAGATCTATATTTTTATACGTGGTATGTGACAAAAACTAACTATATTTATGTAGAATTTCTTCTGAATACCAAGAATCCGACTAAAACCGTCTAATGACATTTTAAAATCCGTATAATCCATAAAAATCTAAAATTTTTACCTGTTTCAACTCAGGTATAGCAAAATGCGCAGTAAACAGCGGTCTGCCATTGAATTGTCTTAACACTGGATGGAGGGTTTTCATACTTAGTGACGTCATCAACACACAAACACCCGCACACGTTTGTAGCATTTGCTTTATAACCACTGCCAACCTGTAAAAGTGTTTTTTTTATTAAAAAAAAAGTAATTTTTGTTATTATATTTAACATGTTGTGGCATACAGCATTGCTGTTTCCTTAGAAAATTCCTAAACCGTTAATTTCGACTGGGCCAGATACGTAAATAATAATAAATTATTATTATTATTAACATATACTATGTAAAACATTGTAAATGCATTTAGGTAAGTTACAGTAAGGCAAAATAATATATGTATGAAAAAAAAAATAATTTAAATTAATCGTTTACAATGAAACAAATGACAACTTGAATTCTTTACTTAAATTTGTATAGCAAGCGACTATGAAATATATGCACAAATACTTTGACTGGAAAAAAACCAAAAAGGTTTAGTATAATACACTTTCTTTATATATTCAAACCTAGAATATTGCAAACACGTAGACACTATATTGTGTGTGTTGGTTTTAAAACGTTTAAAACTAGGTTTACACATAAGTTTTATTCTCACTTGGAGCCACAAATATATAACGTTGCAAACAAAGATCTAAATATTTTTTCTGTTAATAACAAGATATGTAAAGGTGAAACTCGTTAATTATTTACTGAATTTATCCTATGAGGATACTGAAAGACTTTTGTGTTTATAAAAGCTGTGTACGTAATTATGTGCGCTCCTTCCCATACACACCCATACATACACACACATTCACACACACAATCAAATTCACTCATTTATTTTTAATTATTTCTTATTTTTGTCTTTTTTTCTTCTTTTAGTTTGTATATTAAGTAAAATTTTGGACCATTTAATTTTAAAGACAGCTATAGTATTATTGTAATAAATTTAAGGGGTTGGTGCGATATCCGTTAGTGCTATATTACACATTGTCCGAATTGCAAAAAAGTACTACCATTTGTATTGCCAATCGTCAACCAATTGCCAACAAACATTCACTTCAACTTTAAAACATAAATTATATAAACACCACGCGTCATATTCAAACTTTAACCGTTACCTATATTCAAATGCAACTAGTTATCCAATTTATTAAAATAACTTGAATTAAATATGATAAATTGTAAGCGATTTCAATTAACCTGCTCAGGTAACACAGGTTAGATAATGCGCGGTGTTGTGTTCCGCCATTCAAAACGCAATACCTTGAAATCAGAGGGAAAGCAACAAAAAAAACGGAGTATCATGACACTAAATTTTCTCTATGCTAATTCTAAAACATGTCTTTTTATTATAATAAACGATTTAAAAGTTATTTTTCTTTCATTAATCTGTTTTTATTTCCAATTTAATAATCAATGTACAACAAGGCACAAACCTTTGATAATATGCAATATCCTGAGGAGAAGCGCCTTCAGTATTAGCTGGCACCAATGCGTCCACATCATCACATATCAACACCGAGGGGCTGTGCTCTTGACACATGAGAATTGCCCTACCAATCACTTCAGTCACATCCTTGCGTCCCTTTAATGATCTACAGTGTAGTATGTAACACCATAAAGTCAGTTCTTTCTGTATTGTGTGGCATATTGATGATTTGCCTGAGCCACTTTGACCTGAAATATTTTATATGTAACTATTGAAGTAATGATTGAGAATTTAATTATAAAATATTTTACCATGTGTTTACAATAATTGAGAAAATGCAATCGTTTTATAATGATATATATTTAATTAAGATGCAAGATATTTTTCCCTATGAAAATAAGGGACTAATATACAAATATATATATTTTATATTTATATTTATTTTAGCTTTACGCTTCCCGCATAGCAGGGTAGACAAAAGGTACCTAGTGTCAAAACACTCCTTATTACAATATCGACCAAATTCGAGACAATGCGTATTAAGTGGTGGAACTCAACGCCGCACTTTGTCTTACCAGAGTGAGGAAGTGAAAATGATTTAAATATCATCGCTCCCGCGAGTGCGGATCGAACCCACAACCGCCACGACCGGCCTCCTAATTATTATATTTAAAAATCAATGTTTATATTTAAAAAATATATATCACCTAAAAAATTATACTACACAAAATCACTTACCAGTTATAAGTATATTACTTTTAATTTCCGACATGCCTTTGAAACTTGCTTCCCTTTGCACTTCAAAATGTATATGAGATAATATTTTCTCAACTAAACTCTGCATACATTTGATAGTTCTACAGTAATTTTTGTAATCATATTCTAGTTTAGAGGACACAACTTTAGGCATTTCTAAGTCCGAGTCACTCAGACATTTTGCTGCAACCGAGCAATGTCTAAATGATTCAGAATTAAGCATTGTATATTTCAAAGTTTCAGGTCTCAATTTAAATTTAAGGAAACCATTACTTATATGTACATTTTGCTTGACCATACCATCGTTTATAAGAAACTTTTTGCCTGAATGTGTACTTTCTACGACACATTTCTTAAATTTCTCTATAATATCAATTTCTGTTTGTATTTTCTCTGAATATGTGACAACATCAATATGTTCTGGTTGTTCTACCTTATCACCTAATATATTAAATATTATCTTCATTCCATTCTCTATATTAATTATTACATTCAACGACTTAGGTATCAGCACTGTTGGTATGTTCTCATTATAGACCTCTCTACATAAACTTCTGTACACTACATTATCAATAGGCACAATTTCAACACACAAACCCTCAAATTGATTACTATATTCCTCTAATTCTTCAACATTTTCCTTTATAACAGATGGAATTCTGTTCATAGTGCCTAATATAATCACAAGATTCTTTAGCTTAGCATCTATTAGATCCTCGTGGATGAACACCGTGTAGGGATGTATCAAATTCTTTTTACCGTCACTATCAATAGGTAGAGCTCTTAAAACTAACCTTTGTTGTGTATTAAGATAAGGTTGAAGCATGCCCTTATTGATAATGCCAATATTATTAAATTTACTGTTGGTTTCTTTTGGTGCATGTACATATGTATTAGTAAGGCTTCCTTTGTAGCTATTAAAAGCATCTATTTTGACAATTATCCTACTGTGATTGACTAACAAACCCGTTTGCTTGGGTGTAAACACAATGGGTAAGGAAGTTGAAATCCAAACTATTGCTTTTTGGTTTGCAACAACTAGTCTTAGTTGATCTAATATTCTTAGCTGTAATATTTCAGCATTATGCTCCTACAATAAAATATATATATATATATAATAATAACACAACTTTAAAATTATTATTTATTTAAGTTTTAATTTAAGTGTTAGATTCATACCAATATTTCTTGGTCATCTGGACTATCAGTGTCAATATATAACTCATCTAATATCTTTACATCTCCATAGGGGGCGACAAAGACCTCTGACCCTTCTTCAAAACCTAATAACTTACTGTAAATGGGGTTGCAAGCTATATAACCTTCTTGGACACTATTGTTAAAAACAACCCAAAGAAGTATTTGTTTTTCTTTAGACAGAACTTGAACGCATAGAGACTAAAAAAAGAAGAAAACATTCAGATAATTTTCACCATCACTATAAATTGTTTATATATAAGTTAGGTAAATAAAGAGTGATAGAAATATAACCTGGAAAATGAAATATTATCTTTTATTTCTACAGGTTACGTTTTCTAAATTAATAACAATAATATTATAGCCATACCTGTTCATTATTGGAACTATACTTTGGACTTATATAGGCAAAACACGACCTTTCGTGAGTATACGAAACTTTCAGCCTTACACCACCGAACATTTTAAAATTAGTAAAAAAATACAAACTTTAACCCATTTACCCAACTCAACGTTTGAAAAATGTATTGTTAAAACATTTATTTAATTTAAAATATAAAATAAATAATCTTTATTCGGATAAAAACTGATAAAATGATAATATAAATTTTGACTTTGACAGTGACATTAACATATGCTCCTTTGAAAACGTTTCATTTTTTCCTAGTAAATAAAAATATTGTATTATTTTATTATTTATTTGTTTTTATTTTGACAATTTTGAAGCAAATTAAAATTTAATGAGAAATATTATCTTGTAAACTCTATATAATAATGCTTTAAATTTTATTTAAAATATTAATAGAATTTTATGTAGCAGGCGTTTTCAATTTATAAGCAATTAAAACAAATAGCCACATCTTTTTACTAATTAGGGGCAGTTTTATAAGTTGATCTTATAAAAGGTTTAGTGATGTAAAATACAATTTATACAGACATTATAAACAATAAAAAGGTATTTTTATTACTTCTTCTCCTATTTCGTGATAACGGTATTCGTGTAACGAAACTACAACATAAGCTCCTTGCCATTGGCCAATCACTCACCAATGGAAATTTAAAGCAGCGAGCAACGGTTTTTGTAGATAGCTCTGTCGGATTGCGAGTTGAAATAACGAAAATTCAGACATCATTTAACTTTACAATTTTTAAAACTTATCTTGTGTTAACTAAAATTATTAATAACTATCCAAAAGCGGCTGCTGCCGTCTGGACATTGTGAGTAGTTTTATTTGTGTATATGTTATAATGACGCTGGTTACGGGCAGACCTTCAGTTGTTTTGCCTCCATTTTTGGTCGTTATTGCATGACTATTTCAAACATTTTTTCTGTATTTTAATAGTTTAGAAGTACTGTTATCAATTATTTTATTGTGTGATAAGTGCCGCGATTTAAGTACACGTGACAGTATTAAATTATTTTCAGTTAGCTACAATGGCGCCAACAAGGTTGGCATCAAAGCCGATCGGCGTCAATGAGAACCTTAACGGCATCTTAAGCCATGGTATCACGACAAGGAGTAAGCAATTAGCATCTCTGAAGAGTTATAAAGACAGCCTAAAGGCGCCAAATAAGAGAAAAGCTGATAGTCCTCTAAAAGACATGACTGCTAAACGGGCGGCGTTCGGGGACATCACCAATGCCTTTAATAAATCCTGCGCAAATAATGATAAAGACAAAGGCATGGGGTTGAAAAAAGTTACAATTGAAAGCAAAATACTGCCTACTGTTAAGGTTAACATTTTACGCTATTACTTGCTACCTAATAATTTTCGTGGAGGGTATTTTTACTTTAATAAACATACCTCTTTTTACATATAGTAACGCCTTTTTCGAAATAAAGAATTAATAAATTATGCAGCGAATTAAAATTGCAATGTTTTGACCAAATCAGTGTGCTGTCTGGGTCATTGAACTTTCCCTCCAAAACATAATGTGTTCCTTGGCTCTATTTAATTGACTATTGTATATCTTTCTGCTATCTCTAATGTCCTTATTATTAGAATATATTCAGTATAATGATTTTGTGTATATTTTCAATATTTGTCACAATATTTGCAAATTTTCATAAAAAAATATATTTTATGAATACAGTATAAACATAATTAGTTATAAAGGCTTGCAGTAGTCACAAAAGGGTCTTATATACTATACTTTAACCTATCACAGTCTACTACTGAATTTAGGCCTTATTCATATAGCGCCAACCAACTTATTTACTATGTTTCATTATTTCCTTATAATAAATGAGTTGAATGTGTTTTCTTAATATTAAATATATTAAAATACATAATAATTTAACTGATTATTTTAGAACATCAAAGCCCAAACAACACTCAATGGTAAGACATCAAAAACTAAACAGTTGCAAAAAGCAGCAACTAACGCCTTAGAATCAGTTCAGAAACACTTTGCCAAAGATCCTCCAAAACCAGTCGCGACTAGAGCCCAGAATGGCATTCTCAAAAACATTGAAAGAAAGGACAAATCCCTTGGTAAAGAAAATCAAAATCAAAGCCAGAGTTCTGCCAAGTCGACTAGAAGTGATATGTCGGGTGAACCGTCTCTCTATATGACTGCTTTGGAGAATATGTAAGTATTTTTAATTTTTATTTTCCGCAGGTATTTTCGAATATTTTTTGTTATAATATAATAATCAATGAGAGTAAAAATACTCTAATGTTTATTTTAGTAGCAAACATGTTTATATGGATATTATATTTATATGATTGTGAACTGTGTGGTTGGTATACCTGTAACAGAGTGTAAGACCAATCCAAAAGACTTATCAATTAAAATATAACAAGAAAATATGTGAACAAAATCATTTGTACACATTATTGTAATGTGTTTTAAATAATGTTTATATTTTAATTTGTATCAGATTGTATTGATTTTTGTTTTAAATACATATTGCTACATTAAAAGCAATTTTATATATACAGGAGTTCACTAACTTTGAATATTAAGTCAGATTTTTTATATGTAGCTTGTTTTCCATGTAATACAGTTTGGTCATTTTTTTTTATCCTACATGCTTTGCTTATCTGGTTGATAGAATCTAATGATTTAAGGACTTCTTTGATGTCTGTTAAAATATTGGTAGATTTTTTCCTTTTTTTTCTTCATTTTTTTTCATTATTATACATTTAATATTATCTATATTTATTACTAATCTTTTTTTTTTCATTTCAAGTTACGACTTACACATGAAAACTTTTCACAAATGAAGCCATAAAGGCAAAGTGCGTTAAAATTAAGTTTTTAACTTTAAAGCACTTTTTCCATTTATTAGCAGCTAAACGATTTATTACGGTTAGCAGAGTTGGCGGAGTTAGTTGACGCTTGCTTTTAACATTTGGATATTCGGAATTTCTTTCGCTAGCAACGTGGTTGAAGCATGTCTCAAAAGACGTGATAAGTAGTTGTAAATTGAAAAGTCCCTTAAAATTAAGTTTCTAATCTAAAATATGAATATTTGACCCGTTTAATTATAAAAAGCGCGGCGTTGAGTTTCACCACTCGATACACAATGTATCGATTTTGGGCGGCAATTAAAGAGCGGAGGGTCTTGATTACCACGTTCTCTATAATATCTCTTTTAAACATTAGAAGACGTAGAACTGTAAATTATAATAATAAATAAGTTTATCTATACAAATAAATGTAATATTCAGTAATGTTACAATATCAGCGTTTTCACTAAATGCATATGTATACTCTACATTGTATACATACCTACATATGCAAGAAAATCTTTTTTGTCTTTCTGTCTTGTTTGTTCTGGCTAATCTCTTAATCGAATGCAAAAGATTTTGAAGGGAGTTTCATTTTAGAATTATAAAATCCATTTATATTAAAGTCCACGCGGACAAAGTCACTGGCACTGCTAGTATTACACATAAAAATGCTACTAAAAGTACATTAATGTAGGTACACACATAAACGTTGCGTCAACAAATATATATATATATATATATATATATATATATATATATATATATATATATATATATATATATATATATATATATAGGATTTTTTCAGTTAGGTTTTTTTATATCTTCACGCTTTTATCTCGCATAACAGGGTAGACGGAAGGTACCTATTCTCAAGACACTCCGTACTTCACTTTCCAACGAATTCGAGACATTGTGTGTTGCGTGGTGAAACGCCGCACTTACCAGAGCGAGGAAGTGATAATAATATAAATATAATCACTCCCTGTTTATATTTAAAGACGCTGTCTTGACACTAGGTACTTTCTGTCTACCCTGCTATGCGGGATAAAAGCGTGAAGCGTAAAAAAAATCACTGTCCCGAGTGGGAATCGAACCAACAGCCTTTCGAGTTTGCAGTCAGACGCTGTCCCACTGTGCCACAACCGGCCTCAATAACGTATATATATTTTTTTAACAAAAAGTAGTTACTTTATATTCCAAACTTAGTAGGCAATAATTAATGCAGTTCCAAGTATAAACTACATATTAAAAAAACGCGTATGTAATGTTTTTGAAAATCGTATGAATTTTTATTTTAATATTTAGTTTTTCTTGATATTTTTTTTTGTTGTAAGTACAAGTATTATTAAATGTGGATTTCGAATTTATGACCTCCATGTACTACACTTCGACACTTGACCCACTATAGTATACTATCCACGACTTATTATTTTAAACATATTTTTTTTACTATTAATATACAATGTGTTTGTTTTCCACATGTTAATATTAATATAACATACATATACATTATTGACCTTACAATTATCATAAAAATTATTATAGCAGTCCAAACGATGCAACAAAAGAAGAATATAAAGTGATAAGCGAGAAGCTGGACAAGGTCAACTTGGACGACTCCATCAACAGGTCCCTGGATGAAGAGACGGACACGCCCCACCAGGTGCCGGACGGTGTGGCCGACTTTGACAAGGAGAACTGGAACGATACCTTCCAAGTTTCCAATTATTCTATGGATATATTCAATTATTTGAAGAGTAGGGAGGTGAGTTGGCATTGTTAAGGTTTATTTTGATATGTGAATTAATTATGCAATAGGCCAGGCTTATGTAGAAGCAAATAAAAAGTTAGTGTTTTTACTGCTTGTCGTTTTTATGTTCGTTTTTAGGTGTTGTTTTGATGAAATTCTTGCGTTCGATTTACCATTTATTAAATAGTGTGTTTTAAATTAAAAAAAAATGGTTTTAGTTGTTTTTAGTCACAGTGACCACACTATGAGCAACTTCTTTTTGTGTTAAGACGTTACGCTTTTCTATCGGGTTGATTTTTCTATCGGGTCGTTTTTATAGAAGGTTTATTTGTTTATTTAATAAGACTTACCAATAATTGTTACAATATAAGCGTGCAAATTTATAACAAACAAAAAAAATGTATATCTAGTTCAATTATAGGTACCACGTACTGTGAAGGTTGATTTCAGGTATTTAAAAACCATTGCAAGTTGCTTGGTTTGACTTTTTTAACTATTGTCTCAAAATGCTCTATTATATTCGCTAGCATATCTTTACGGTATTCATCTATTTTTTCATTGCCTATCTATTTTCTCTAACAAAACATAAAAAAAAATGTTTTAATTTTTTATTTACATGTTGACGCTATGTTGTGACATGTTGGTGCTATGATTAGATGTTATTGTAAACGCAATAGTTACGGGTTCAATCCCCGGTCAAGGAAGTGATTCTTAAATTTCTAAGACGAGGCGCGGCATTGAGTTCCTCTACTAGTATACACGCAATGTTATGAAAATTTAGAATACAGTCTTAACCCTAAATTTTCGGCGATTTTATTATAAAAAAATATAAATACTAATAATAAACTTATTTCAGCGATTATTCATCATCGACGACTATCTGATACGTATGAAAGGTATCACATCATGGATGCGAGCACTCCTGGTTGATTGGATGGTGGAAGTTCAAGAAAGTTTTGAACTGAATCATGAGACTTTATACCTGGCCGTGAAGCTGGTGGACCTATACCTGACAAAATCCAGCAAGACCCTGCCGGAGAAGGATCAGCTGACCAAGGAAGAATTGCAGCTGCTCGGGGCTTCGGCTTTGTTTATAGCTTCCAAGTTTGATGTAAGTGGTTGATAGACTTTTTGTTACATAATGTGGGTTTTGAGTTGGTATATAAAGGAAGTTTTTACTTAATGACTTTTTCAAGAAATTATGGAATAAGTAGAAGTAGGGTAGGGTAGTAGTGTCGTTTAACTATAAACACTTGAGTTTGGGTTCGATTAGCACTCTAAGGCGTTCTTATATTTAAATTATTTTAATGTTTTTGCTATGTTAAGACAAAGTGCAATGTCTTGAATTTGGGCAGAGTTGATTTTAGAGTGTCTTGACACTATTATCTGATTCTCTTTTGACTAAGCTTCTATTCAAAATTTAGCATGAAGTTAAAAAAAAAAAATATTTACAATACAATTGCTTCATAAAATATATTTAAAATACAATAATGCTTCAGTAAAAACATTCACTTTGTTACAATTGAAATTTAGGTCACAACTGCTTTGGTCATTAGTTCAATGTCAGATAAGACTTTGTCATACCAAACATTTTAGAGTGCCGTTTGCACACTCAATAAAATAAATATATTTTTAAGAGAATAGTTTCAACGGATATAACGGAGCCGTTATTTCGCAGTGGTGCACCATGTGATTATAAAGGCTAACGCGGTTGTGGGTTCGATTCTCACTCTGAAGAATGATTATATTTAGAATTTATTTTCTCTCCTCTGGTCTGGACAAAGTGCGGCGTTGAGTATGCCATAGTCAACTGAATGTCTTGACACTAGATTGTCTCTGATATCGTGACATTGTAAAAAAAAAGCTTAGATTGATTCTTTTAATTTTATGTATCCCACAACTTTTTTTTTACATTGATACTCAATATATTTATACTAACTGTGCTGAGAATTATTATAGGTAAAATATGTAAATTTAGTTTAGTAAGTATTATAAATTTTATTAGTAGAAAATAATTTGTCTTTTTAATTTTCAGGAGCGAATCCCTCCCCTAGTTGACGATTTCCTGTACATATGCGATGGTGCGTACACCCTCAGCCAGCTGCTCAAGATGGAGATGAACATCCTGCGTGTTATTGACTTTGATCTCGGAGCACCTTTGTCCTACCGTTTTCTTCGGAGATATGCTAGGGTTAGTTACAAGTTGTTTAACTTTTGTGATGCGGTGCTAAGTTACGCCACTAAAAACGCCGTATCTGAAAAAGGTGGAAAGTCGAAACCAGTATCGTTTGAGTTTTGTTCTGTCTGCGAAACAGATGAATTTTATTTAATTAGGAATCAGTCGTGTTGATGGAGTGTCTTGACGCTAGGTTGTCTTTGCTTCCCTGCTGTGCGAGATAAAACGGGAAGCTGCTTTTATTTTATTATTGTCTACTTAGTACTTTGCATGTGTATTCAATGAATTTACCACATTAAGTGTGGAATCAAATATTCTTTACTGAAATAATATCTTTTTTATTTAATTTATTGTAAAAATTATTTTATTTATAAATTAATAAATAACATTAATAAAGTTTTAGTTAGGTTTAAGATATCTTAATAGAATTCATAATTAATTTGAAGTTACACTTTAAAAGAAATGCTGTGTATCAAATCGTTTTTTATATTATTATTCTTCCCCAGTGCGCCCGAGTTTCCATGCCGACGCTGACGCTGGCCCGTTTCGTGCTGGAGCAGTGTCTGCTGGAGTACGGGCTGCTGACGTACTCCGATAGCAAGATGGCGGCCGCGGCGCTCTACATCGCACTCCGGATGAAATCTCTTGGCAGCTGGACACCCACTTTGCAGTATTATACAGGTGACTATCTCTTTTTGAACCAATGAAAACTTTACTTTTCTAACACTTTACATTTATCATACGCAATTAATCCATTCAAAATAGTTTCGTTTAATAAGTATAAAAACCGCGAAAATCAAAAATTGTATTATCTATGTATATAATAAACCATTATATAATAAACATTTTAAATTTTAAAGGAAACATGGTCTCGGGTAGAGTTTACCTGTGACCACGGACTACTTACTGTAAAGTGTTTGAAACCTCAGGTGTCCATAAATGTATTTTCGAATACCAAAATATACACCATTAATCCGTTTAAAAAAAATTCATTTAAAATACAATTAATTGATTGTTTATATTTAATTATAAATATTTCCTTCCATTGAGTCTTCGACACTGACAACTTGTCATGCAATATTAAATTACAGATTAAGATGGTTTATTGTAAATATTTTTAATTTATTCACTCATAAGTTTAAATTATTTATATCGATCTGGTATAAAAGTTTGGTTGGACGTAAACAAAAATATCAATTATTTCTTCAGTTGGGGCTTAATGAGACTTATGATGACATTTTTTTAGTCTTAAGCTGACACACCCCTATTAATATTTGTTTGGCATCTGGATCCGGACCTAAACAGATTATCAAATCCCTGATGAATTTGTTTATTTATTTAAACTTTAATACAACAGTGTTCTGATAACATTTTTTATAGTATATTTATATAAAAAATGAATAAAGCAGTATGTGGTGCATATCATTACATTTATATGTTTCCCAAAAGAAGTTTTCTTATAGAATAAAACAATTTACTAAGGTTTTCTTTTTTATATTAACACAAATGTATAATAAAATTTCAGGTTACACCCTTAAAGAAATCCTGCCCATAGCGCTCGCACAGAACGCCGCACTCCACAAAAAGCCCAAATCTGCCATCAGCACCGTACGGAACAAATATTCACATACAATATTCTTCGAAGTAGCCAAAGTACCACTCGTAGACGACTCGGTGTTGAGCAGTTGAAATATTTAGATGTAATGTTTGAAGGTGAGTGCAAATTATATGTATTTTTGTCATATAAGGCTTAAGATACACTTACTTATTATATAGTACCACACACAGAATGGTCAATTAATTGAACATGATTTTAATCCTCATTAAATGATCTATTAAAAAGAAAATTGATATTTTAGTTTGAATTTAGACATTTGCAATAGTATACGAGAGCCACAGACCAAAGAATGTATAGATAAGACGGACAATGCCAATAGTAATTTTAAATACATTATTTTTTGTAATGTCAATTTTGTTTTTAATAGCTCTATATGTTATTTGTCGACGATTTTTGTAGTGAAATTATATATTATTTTCTTATTGTTATTTATTTATATATTATATGTATATATGTATATATATATGTTAATTTTCATGGGGTTATGGAAAATGTTATTATCGTTTCCAAGTATTGTGCGTAACTTAAGCCTTATAATTGTTAAAATTGTTCCAATGTAAAATAGTTTATATTTAAATTGTTAAGACAAATTAAAGGTTTTCTTTTTTCACTGCTACTGTTAATTTAATTGACTTATACATTTTTTTTTGTATGGGAAATTTTTAGTGTAATGTTGGTATGTATGTGAATGAGTTGATAAGTTTATTTTTTGATTACATACTAATTTGTTTATATCGTTTTCATTAACACTGATGTTTTTTTTTCATTCTTTTATTGTAATTATTTTAACCTTTAAAATATATATTTAATATTGATTTTAAATATACTAATAATGTTTTTTTTTTTTTACTATTATTTATTAATCGGTACAGTTAAATTATAATGGCTTGACAACTCATTTACATAATACACGAAAAATGTATTTTCGTCATAAAAATATGTCTTTGTTGGATTTAGTAACATGTAAAAGTAATGCCGCCTGGCCATCGACTTAGGTGAAATTCTCATTCGGTTCTAGAACAATTTAGTTTAGTGTGTGTGTGCGCGTGTTTGTATGTATGTATGTGTGAGTGAGTGTGTGTGTGTGTGTGAGCGTGTGTGTGTTAACGTTTAACGTTTATTATTTACATATGAACATTTGTTGTTAACTCACTCGTACTTATGTACTATGACACTTGGTAGTTTATGATTTTAATATTTGAATTGCTATTTTAGTAACGGCCATTTAAATTAAAGACTGATTTGACGTGTCAAAACGTGTTTGTAAGGTGACGTTTGTATTGCCCACTGATGTATAATAAGCCATTATAAGGCGTGTTCCACAGATTAGGACACTATAAAATAATATTATTTTAAAATGTTTTCAGTTTCATGTATTGTTTATTATTTTTAATTTCTTATTCCATTTTTTCTTTATGGTAATATGTTTGTTTGAAATAATAAATAATATATGCGAATTTGGTATAATTTGAAATAATGTTATTTTATATATTTTTTGTACCACCAAAAAGACTTGAGGCGTTTATCCTCCAAGCGGAGATAGAAACTAAGTTTCTAATCGCATATCTCCAGTAGTTTTGTTTGAATATATAAATAAAGCCAAATCCTCACTACCCCAACCTCAATAGTTTACATTCCGATACAATCGGTACCTGCCATGAGTTGCTTTACTATAGTCGCTCAAGTTTTAATAGTGTTTGTGTTGTTGTGAGTTCAACGCGGTCGCAATCGAGTGTCGAGCGCTCATGGTGGTCACGATTCTTGTAGTAAATGTCTTCCTATAGTCAATTATAGGATAGTGTCAACTAATTAAGCGATACTTTTAAGTTTGATTAGGCGCTGTCAAAAAAATAGATTTTACATGTTTTTATAATCATTTTCTGTCATTGTAAAAGCCAATTGATTTTGACGTTAATTTAAAAAAAAAACAAATTAAAAATCTAATTTGACAGCGGCTGATATTGTATAAAGTAATTTAATTTTGTCTCCGTGCACTGTACCACTTTGCCTGCAGACCGCAGAGCAATAGGCTTATATTTAGAAATTAATTTATTATCTATGGATTTGCATTTAATTATATAATTAATAATAACATAAGAAAACCAAAACGCTTATTTCTATTTAAGTTAATTGCGACTGTTATTATTGTGTATGAATATTGATTTGCCATTTTCTTTTCAATTTTAACTTCCGGTTTTGCTAATGCCACTGATATAAACAGCAAAGAGATAATTTTACAATTTTTTTTTTATAAATCAATATTATAGATAATATTCATAGAAAATAATAATTGTGCTTTTGCGGTAAACAGGTATTGTATTTTTATTATATAAACAAACGCAAATATTTGTAACTTTTTGTATGTAAGGTAGCGGCAGACAACTCGCTTCCGACAGTGTTACTTTTTTATCTGCGATTTGCTATACTTTTAATTATAATTAATAATAATATTATTATAATGAATGGATTTTTTTTGTATCGTTTTAATTAATTTACAGTATATTTGATTATTGTGCACATTTCGTGTGTTTTGTAATTTATCACATTTCTTTAAAGAGTACAAAATATTTGGAATGTTATTATATAAATAATGTTGTTCGTTTTGTGGTAAGGTTTTAGATTAATTACATGTTTTTTTTTTAATTCTTATCGTCTAATTATACAAACAAGGTACATGTAAACTGATGTAAATAAAAGTGATTTTGGTTTGGTAACTCTTTTTTTTTTGAATCTGATGAATCGAATGAAAACAATGTATATAGATATATTCCATGTTGTGATTTAATCACACTGTTAAATAATGCTACGTCTTTATGACGTACAATACAAAAATTACAAAACTGTCTACATATATATTTATATATATATATATATATATATATATATATATATATATATATAAAAATATGTATATATATATATAAATATGTATATATATATATATAAATATGTATATAGATATGATATTTGATAAGCCAATGGTAGCTCCAGGAGATATACATTTTAAGTTTCCCATTAATAATGCTTATAGTGCTTATTTAAATTATTTGTATATTTGAATGTGCTATGTTTTTGTATGACACAGCATTTCCCATACTTATTGTTAATTGAACCTTATATCTACCATCGGTTGTCGAGTCTTGTGCAAACAGACTATCATCCGGAGCTTTTATTATTAACTTAAAAGTTTAACTAAAAATGCATTCCTTAAATGTTAATACAAATGTATTTGAGGTAACGAACAAATTCATTCGCCATCAAACTCGCCAGTACAATGAAGTAAAGGTGAAATAATTACATTTTGAAATAAATCATTAATTATAAAAAGAATCCATTGAATGTTGCGTTAGTTAGTATACAATTGTCCATCTTTGATATGACTCGGTAGTGGTGTAGTATTCAAATAGTGCAGGTTGTGGGTTCGATAATTGTTTTTGTAAATAATAATAGAAAAATAATTTCAATAGCAAGAATTCATACTTTAAATAACATTGTTTATTATATAAATACAAAATTCAACATAAAAACCAATCAGATATAATTATATGTAGAGAATGGAGTTTTGACATTAGATTCTCTCTGCCTGGGGAAAGAAAAGCAGGCTCCACACTTTTTCCCACACAGCACGGAAATCAGAAATAACCTAGTGTCAAGACATTCCGCTGCTTTACGTTCGAATTCAACACTTTGCGTTTCAAGTGGCGTAATTCAACGCCGCATTTTATTATCTTATCAGAACGGAAACATATGATAATTTAAATATTTTTTCAGTGGAAAAATCATATCAAAGATAATGTGCAGTACCCTGTACTAGTGATAATAGTATTGGCAAGTTATTTATATAAATAATAATTAATATTAATTAAAAAAAAAACATTCAATGGACTACCAATATGGTACAACCGAAAGCATATTCAAAGTGAATAATGAACACAAACTAATGATATATCTGATGATTTGTCTCGGGATTAATTTTCTTTATAGTCAAAATGTCTATGAAATTTAATCTGTGGGGTTTTGTGATTTTGTCAAAGATGTCTTTTTCTTTAAATGTTATGCTTTATTTTATTTGTCGAATTAATTTACATTGTTTTAATTTTTTTGGAATTTATATATAGTAGTACCTTTTGTTGTCTATAGTTCTTTTTAGTCTTGCCTTTGTACAAATAACGAATGTCAGTTTGTATTATATATTATATTTTTAAAATAAAATTGAAGTGTCTGTTTGTAATATTAAATTTTTACTAAATTCGTTTTTACGTATATGCCAAAATATTTTTTTTACAATTTTTATATGCCAGCTTGTTCCAACTAATCTCTTTTATTGACAGATAACTAATGTCAATAACGAGTAACTTGGCGTACTTTTATTTTAGAGATATAAAATAAAAATATCTAGAGATTTTAGATTTCACGCGGAATACGTCTAGAACTATTGGCTAGTTAATATTATATCAATAACAACTATAAAATTATTTATTTTAATCAAATATTAATAAAAAAAACACCTTTGACAAACATACAGTTTGAATGGAGCTGCCAAATTTAAAAAAGAAAAAACAACCTAATTACAAACAAGATAACATTGCAACTATGAAACTTATTACAAAACGAGGCGGGAATTGAAGGAGGTTACCTCCAAAATGGGTTTACACGAGCGGCTATTATCACTTACACTACACTATATACAGGCGTTGTTTACATAACGCTATTATAATATATTTACAATAAAGTTTTGGATGCTTTGGCTATTTAAAGGGCGCTCGCTTTAACCTATGCCTACGCTATGATAATACAAGTTCACTATTAGGAACTAACGCCATAGGCTACGTTATGCACCTTGACGGGGACTATGTAAATACATATCATGTATGTACGTCTGCTTGTATGCGTTAAACCCGTCAATTCTAATTAGGCATCAATAATTTTATATTTGGTACCTATAAATTGCAATTAACATTTTAATTGTTATTAGTCTCACGTATGTATAACACAAGTCACTAACTGACACTTGTCCGTGTTGATTGATATATACTTGTCTTGACCTGCGACTTTGGCTTCCAGCCCGACTAGTTATCATCAAGGGAAACCGAACACCTGAATAAACATTTTCTACCAGTCCAGTAGAAATTCATACAAAAAAAAAACTATATTGTAGCACTTTTAAAATGTCCCACTTTCTTCAATCAACACCACATCCTATTAGCTCGGGTTTGACGATTTATGGTTTTCGGTATCATGGGATTCGTTCATCGGCTGTACCCTTGGAGAAACAGGTCTGAAGGTGCATTCTGAGGAGTCAGAGTCTGGCGTTCCAGGAGTTGAAGGCGTCAGCCTGTCAGTGCACATTCTCTTGGAAATCGAGGAGTCTCCATCATCACACCGTCTCTTGCCAACGAGGACGTTGGGTCGCACCGGGCTGAAGGAGGACGCGCGTAACGCTATGGGGGATAGACTCCGCCGCGTTGTGAATTTACGTGTGGGAGACGGTGACACTACTGGCGAGAACCTGGAAGTGAAAATTATTAATAAGGCACTTTTATATTAACATTTTTCGTCTAGTCTAGTTTAGTCTAGATCTTTACATATTTTGTATTAGACTATTTTAAAAGGATTAATTGCGTATATATTGTTTAGTAATCGAAAATGAATTATTGAAATCTTGACACTTATGTATAAAGTAACACGATATTTTAAACGTCAACGTCAACGTCAAGAAAGATCAACCGGATTATTATATTTCGTTTTTTTTTGTTAATCCATTAAATAAACGACAGTGGTGTGTAACGAGTGAGAGGCTTTTTTTGTATTGGAAAGATTGCGTGCTGTGTGTCACACTGATGCCCCACTGTGCCACTATGGACTTCGACGAAACGCATACTTATATTTTTCGTTGTTTATTTAAATTATTTCCTAAACTTCGCGCAGTTTCTAGTGTATCGAATAAATAACAATAAGTTTATCTTCACGCTTTTCTTCTTAATTTTTCACGCAGTTCGCAACTTTACGCAAGTTATATATATATATATATATATATATATATATATATATATATATATATATATATATATATATATATATATATATATATTTCAAATTCGAGCAATCACCGTGATTTGTATTTACCATGATTCTGAATGATTTCATTCATTTTTATGAAACCATTGGCGCAAACACGGTCGGCTGAAGGGATGCTCACTAGTGAAAAAATAATATTTAAATAATTCTCATATATTCGCTCTTATTAGAAGAATCGAGACGTTAAGTTGTATCACTCAAAGCTTGTTGGGTGGAAAATAGAAAACGGAGTGTATTGACACTACTTTCTCACCGACTATTGTTATGCGGTAAAAGCATGTAGCTTTATGCTTCACGCTTTTATCCCGCATAGCAGGGCAGGATATAGACAGAATAGAAGTACCTAGTGTTAATACACTCCGTACCCCGCTTCCCGCCGAATTGAAAATATTGTGCATTGAGTGGCGGAACACAACGCTGCGCCAGAGTATAAAGCGATGACTAAGGTATTTTCGCCTACCTTATATTGCTAGACGCACATCAATGTACATACAAACAATATAAAACAACGCTTAGAAACAAATATCATTATCAATTATCATTTGTACATAGATGATGTAACTCATAAATAAAAAGTCATAACCTCTATTTTACTCGATATATAAATTATTTATTGACATTATATAAATATATTTAAGATATTAAACTATCCGTCTGTGTTTGTAATGCTTGGATTATTGAAGTAAAGGCACAAACCAATCTGTTTAAGACAATCTTAGAAATGACTAAGCCGATTTTCGACATGATATTCGTAAACAAAAATGGTATTTATTAACATTTAGTATAATAGATGATTATAAAAGAATGATTATAAAATGTATATTTAAAATTATATTTTTGCATATTGCAAAGCCAAAGCCTTCAGAGTTCTTGCTTAGCATAAAGTATTTAATAATGTTTGCACAATATAATTCAAACTATTTTCAATGGATTAATTTATTTTTATAGCTTCACGCTTTTTATCCTGCATAGCAGGGTAGACAGATAGAACGTAGTGTTAAAACACTCTGCACTTCGCTTTCAACCGAATTCGAGACGTTGCATGTTGAGTGGTGGAACTTAACGCCGTACACGGATTAATCGCGTATAAAAATAATATGACTTTTGATAATTTTTTAAAATATATTTTAAGGTTTTGCACGTATAATATTAGATGACAATTCATTCCATAATTCGCTTGCACGGTGAAAAAATATTCATAAAGGAATACTTTATTTTAAAATAATCGCATATATTTGGATATTAAAAAATACATTTTTAAAAACCCGACCTGACAATAGTTGATAGTGACAGTTGGTCCACAGACTACTCCAAGGTCTTAACTTTCCATTATTGTAAAGTGTTCGATATGTCAGATTCCGAATACCAAAATACATATACGTCATTAATCTGTTTAAATTAGTTTAATTTAAAAAGATAACATAGTATCTCTTCAATTTATATAGTTTCCACAATCAAATCTTGACTTGATGGTAACGCCTCGGAATTTTTTAAAACCGGTGTGTTGAAGAAAAAAGTCAAAGAATTATAAACAAATTGATAAAATTATTTTTGAAATAGGTTAAAAGAATAACAATTTCGTACCTAGGCACTCTAGTGGGCGAGTTGGCCAGTCCACCGACCAGCGTCAAGTCCTCGTAAGACTGTCCCATTTGCATGGCGGTGTGCACTTCCCTCTCGTGGGCGACCTCGCGGGTGTTGCTCACGTCCGCGCACTCCTCCGCCCTCAGCTGGTTGACCCGAGGTGTTAGTCTACGACCGCATGTACTCTGAAATTGGGGAAATCTCTATATATAAGCACACTCTCTCTCTCTCTCTCTCTCTATATATATATATATATATATATATATATATATATATATATATGTATTGTTCGTTTTACAATGACTAGAGCTGAATACGGAGAGCAGTGTCACGGCACTAAAGTTTCTCTGTTTACCTTGGTATACGGGAATACGTACTACTCTTTTACCAGCCTTTCCCCGGGCTAGATAAAAACAAATAGGTAATCTCAAATTCTTCAAGCTTGAAGTAAAATTGAGAGCTATATTTGACATATGTACATAGTGTAATACTGACTTGAAGGCTGGCAGGTATATTGACAGCGGCTGACAGTGGACTGCAGCTGATACTGTTGCTGCGAGTGCGCGGGAGACTGTTGTTGGTGAACATGCCGAAGAATGTCGTACTTCTGGAACAAGTTGCTTACCATATAGACAGAATTGACATAGGTTTATAAAAAAAAAAGTATTATATATACTTAAAGTACATAAATACGTACTTTACGTATTTATATATAATATGTTGTTTGATTTTCACGATTTTTGCACATTTTAAATGATCGCGTATATTTTGATATTCGAAAACACATTTTTGGAAACCTGACGTTTCTTTACAGTAGTCCGTGGTCACAAGTAGACCTTTATCAAATACCAAAATATACGCGATTAATCCGTGTAAAATAATAATATTTATTTTTAGATTTGATATATCTAAATTTTTGAATTTGTCTACATTAAATTTTATTATTATTAAGTTGATAGCTATCTGCAATTACAAAATAAATATTATAAATAGTTTAGTACAATGTTAAATTTATATACATTTTTTTACAGAATTTTTCATTAGTTTAAAAAAATCTTTTCAATTTATAATTTAAATAAATATTTTACTCATGATTATATTTAAATTATTTTCACTTCCTCGCTCTGGTAAAGACAAAGAGCGGCGTTGGGTTCCACCACCCAAAACGCAATGTCTCGAATTCGGTGGAAAGCGAAGTATGGAGTGTCTTGACACTAGGTACTTTCTGCCTACCCTGCTATACGGGATAAAAGCATTAGGCTAAAAAAAAATTTTACTCATTAATAATTTTTCATGTACACAATTACTTACTTTTAATTATTAGTTAACCCAACAACAATATAGGAAAGTTTAGAATATTTTTGAATTTATCTATGTTTCAATTACTTTCAATAAAATAGAAAATATGTTCATGTTGCAGTTATAGAAACTATAAAAAATGTTTCTGAGCAATCTCGAGTGGTCTTATCAAAACCAGTTAACATTTTTAGTGACTTTTTGTTTAAAATATTTTGTGCTTTATTATGTTTGTAACCATTTTCATATAAAAATATAACATTTCTATTGAATATTAGATAATAACATTTAGATATTATTGTCATAAATTATATGACATTCCGCAGCAAGCCTAAGAACAGGCTCAGTTCCACGGTTATCTATTGCCGACCATAGTATAATATTAAGAATTAACTAACATTTGTTCGCTCTGCTTAGTTTAATTTTTATCATAAATCAAAGAAGCCATGATAGTGCATAATAGTAACAGAAATGGACTGTATATAAAATAATTACTGTGGATTTAATTTCCAATGAAGATAATGATTATTTTTGCATTATTTTTATTTCCTCACTTTCCATATTAAATAACTCAAAATAGAACATATAGTGGTGGATAAGGTCTTAACAAGTTTTAAGGTTTTCTCTGCCTACACATGCTTTATATGGGAGATGTGTAAACTTCAATTAAAAAGATATATAACATTGAAACCAAATTTCATTTTCTGGTGCAAAAATACTGTAATTTATGCATATTATGTCTATCACCTAGCGAGTAATGGTATATTTTAATATATATATATATATAAAAGCATCCCACTTTATCTCGTAAAGCAGGGTAGTAAGCGACAACCTAGTGTCAACTCTGTTAATTATTTCAATTTTCTGTTCGAAAACCAACTCAACACCATACTTTGTCTTAATAGAATAGAGAAATGAAACTATATATTTTTTAAATATAATCGTCCCCCAACTGGGAATCAAACCCACAACCAATCATGTTTACAGTCGGATGCTCCCCCACTGCACCATGCTGGCCTTTTATATATATTGATAATTAATTCTGCAAATAGATTCAAATTTAAGTTTCTTTATCCATACAATTAATATTACAACAGACACATATCTTAATATACAGTACATTATCAAACACAACAGCAGAGCATATTCAATGGCTATTAATATTAGTTAATTTTTTTTAACATGAATTAAAGTTTAATTTTTAAAAGCCTATATTATCCTCTATCTTTAACATATTAATGATGTAAAGACTTAATGACACATAAAAACCCAACCATCCATATGAATGGATCAAAAAAAAAAATTTAAATATAATATTAACATAAATGAGATTTGAACATACAACTATTACATACAACATTCAAACAACCACTGCTCTATAAGGATGTAAAAGTAGAAATTATTTATTCTTATAATGTATATTATTAACTGTTTACATTACTAAGATCCTTGAATTTCGCGATTTTTATACATTTTAAATGAAACTATTTTAACCGGATTAATCGCATATATTTTAGTATTTAAAAATACATTTTGGACACCTGAACACTTTACAGTAGTCCATGGTCACAGGTAGACTCTACCTGAGTTTGTAACTGACCGAAGTACTAGACTACTGTAGTGTTCAAAATGTCAAGTGTCCAAAATGGATTTTTGAATACCAAAATAATAATCCGGTTAAAATAGTTTCATTTAAAATGTTTAAATTACTGTTTTGTTTTGTCGTAAATCCAACTTACTTGACAATTGAAATTTAAAACCAGTGCTAATTTATTATATTGTGTTTGATAATCACTGTTGTAATTGAGATTATGTTAACAAGGGGGTATATAAAAAGCAAGATTTGTAAATGGTATTGCCATTAGTCAAAAAAAAATTCTTAAATATTTTTATGCACTTTGAAATTTTCTATATCAATGTCTAATATATTTAATTACAATAAGGCTTAATAAGTTTTTTAATTACAATAAGACTTAATAATTTTATTTGAGTTTGTTATATTTAATTACAATAAGGCTTAATAATTTTATTTGAGTTTGTTCATTTATTGAAAGTCACCAAAATTGTCTATAAGGCTTTTAATATGTTTTATTGTATTTTAATCACCATATTTTGGTTTTTAACCATTTAATAAAAAATAACTTAAACCATGAAAGAAATGATAGCACATCAAAAAATTTCATTATTTTGATTTTTCAATATATGCAATAGTTGTATTTTACTGACTTTACAAATATGGTAAAATTGTATTGTCATGTTACAGTTTTAAGATAATATCTTATTCAATTGGATTATAAATCAAGATTTCAGTATATTATCTGCTTGTTTGTGTTCAATAAAGATTTTTACTAAAACAGTATACATACCTAAATACAGTAGGTATATCACTAAATACTATCTAGGCTACTCTGTAAGCATTCAGCAAACATTATAACTAGTTTTATGTTATTCTCACCTTACTGATATCACACTATCATTTGTATCAAAACAAAAAAGTTTTCAAAACATTTTTGCTGTATTAAATTTATTATGAAAATATATATTCAACATGCATCTATGAGTGTGAAATATAGTTCTAAATGCGTGCACGGCACCCACTGACGACCTCAGCAGCTGTCAAAAATAGGCAGGTACGTAGCGACAACCGCATCGGGGCCCGTGGGAGGCGTGTCGATTGATCTAGGCATTACCTGGGGGCCGTGTTTGTCGTAGGCGAAGTGGCCGCCGTAGACGCCGCTTCATTGATAAGAGGTGCGCTACTGCACCTTTTTAGTAAGTTAGGAGTATCCACATCCATTATCTTTCAGCCAACATTCATCAACTGACGTATCGTGTAGTTATATGCATAAGAACTGCCGATACGAATAGCGCTCTACGATAGTGTTTATGTAACACTGTAAGTGCACTTGGAGACGATCTAATATATGAAGTATACTACTATAATGACTACATTAATATTACTTTTAACGCGAAAATAAAAACATAACGTAAAATAAAATGAAAATACGCTACTCGGAAAGCTAAAAAGAGGCTCGAAGCTGACCTGTCAAACCGCCGCAATAGAAACGTTCGAAAAAGTGTAAATAACTTTAGAATATGTAGCGTTCCAGTTATGGCTCTTTTTTAAAAACAATTATATAGTTTTTTTTTAAACGATATTATATAAAATAAACTATATTATTTTACTTTAAATTTAAGCATATAGTTCCAAAATAACGAAATATTATAATACAATTACCTTTTTAAACCACTTGCAAAATATTTAATCTTTTAAATAACATTCGTGACAGGCAAAAGCGTCAAACGAATCGTTTGCCATTATTGTAAACAATTTCAATTCCAAATTAATATTTTGTTTCCGAGAGGTGCAAATGATTCGGGACGTTTTTTTAGATAAGATAAGCCCTCATTTTGATTGTGATGTTAAGAAACGAGACTCATGTATTTGCGAAGAAGGTGTAATTAAAAAAATAATTTAACATGTATTTTGTATATTTAAGTATGAAAAATAAAATATTGTCAAGTATAGTATAATAATATTAATTAATATACTTAATTGTAATTTTCAGCACAATTTTAAAATATCTGATAGCGGCTCCGCTAGCTGTCGTTTTTTATTGCGAATGGTTTGTATACATTATACAGCCGCTATTTTGGCAAGGACTTGAATGTAAACATCCATCAAAATGTACGAAGGTTCTGTTTATAGCAGACCCTCAAATACAGGGAGAGCAGGCGGTACTTCCTCCTCTTAGCACACTATTTAATTGGGATAGCGACAGGTATTTGTGAATAAAGGGCATAAGCCTTTTATTATAAATAATTTATAATAAAATAATTATTATAAATAATTTATCTAACGAAAATTCACTCTCTAACAGACTTTGCTTATTAAGTCTCAAAAATTTACTTGCAATATAATCTTTGAAAATAATAAAAAATACAAATAATAAAAAAGTGTATAAACAGATATAATTAAAATGTACACCTTTTTTACAAAAGTATTTTTTATTTCAGATATTTGCGGTCAACATTTTCAATAGCAATAAGACATTTCAATCCAGATGTACTAGTGTACCTAGGGGACTTGATGGATGAGGGCTCTATTGCCACTATGACTGAGTTTCACAGTTATGTGCTGAGGCTAGCTGATATATTTAATGTGTATTATCCTGTAGTTGTAAGTATTTTATCTGTGTATGTTGTAAATTATCATAATGTATTTTTTTTAGCTTCACACTTTTTGTCCCGCATGGCAGGGTAGACATAAAGTACCTAGTGTCAAAACACTCCGCACTCTGTTTTCCACCAAATTCGAGACAATGCGTATTGAGTGGTGGAATTCAATGATGAACTTTGTGTTATTAGAGCGAGAAAATGCAAATAATTTAAATATAATCACTGCCCTGAGTGGGGATCGAACCCACAAATGATCGCGTTTACAGTCAGACACTGTTTTCCAGCACCACTACTGGCCTCCTTAATGTAATGCAATTAAAATGTTTATATAAATATATATATATATATATATATATATATATATAAATATATATATATATATATATATATATATATATATATAAATATATATATATATATATATATATATATATATATATATATATAAATATATATATATATATATATATATATATATATATATAAATATATATATATATATATATATATATATATATATATATACACTAATACAAAATAAATATATTTTTTTAAATTTCAGCAAGTATGGCTACCCGGCGACAATGATATAGGTGGTGAAAATGAACCCATAAGGCATGATAAAGTGGCCGCATTTAATGAAATTTTTAATCAACCATCAGTAATTAGTTATAAAAATGTCACTTTTTATAAAATTAACTCTGTTATGTATAAAGTGCCTACGGGACCAGATGATCCAGATTTGAATGTAAAAATAGGTGTTTCTCACTATCCAGTTGCATCTAAAGGTGTTTTTGGGAAACAGGTGAGATTTTATTAATATTGCTAATTTTAAATTTACTTTCTTTATACTTTTTTTATAACTTCACACTCTTATCCTGCATAGCACAGTAGAAAGGAAGTATGTAGTGTAAAGCCACTCCATACTCCACTTTACACCAAACTCAAGACATTGGGTGAGAAAATGAAAATAATTTAAATATAATCATTCCCCTGAGTAGGGTTGAACCTATAAGTGATCGCATTTACAGTCAGATACCGTCCCACTGTGCCACAACCAGCCTCGATTTTTTATTGTTTGTAAAAAATAATAATTGAGGCCGGTCGTAGCGCAATGTGATAGCGTCTGACTGTAAACGCGATCGGTTGTGGGTTCGATCCCCACTCGGGGCAGTGATTATATTCAAATTATTTTAATTTCCTCGCTCTGGTAAAGACAAAGAGCGGCGTTGAGTTCCACCACCCAACACGGAATGTCTCGAATTCGGTGGAAAGCGAAGTACGGAGTGTCTTGACACTAGACACTTTCTGTCTACCCTGCTATGTAGGATAAAAGCGTGAAGCTAAAAAAAATATTAATTTTATTAGAAACACACTTAGGTGTATGATGAAATATAAATATAGTGTGATTTTCGATACCTGCAATCTTATACTATTTTTAGAATAATTTTTTTTCTTTTATAGTCTCATTCTTTTTATATATTGAGAGAGAAAGACAAATAATATGTAGTGTCAAGACACTCTACCCTTTACTTTGGGCTAAACTAAGACATCGTGTGAATCAGCAAAACTCAACGATACACCTTGTCTTAGCAATTAAAAAAAAAATTATAATTATTTTCCCTGTTGCAGATTGAACCTGTAACCACTCACGTAATTATTTTTTTTTTCCAGGTGAATAAAGCGATACACGCTGATATATACTTCTGTGCACATGAACATTTATCAAAATTTGTCCGACAAAAAAAGACTTTTGAGTCAAAAGAGACACATCTATTCCAATACAAAGATCCCATATTAAATATTGAATTGGACAGTGATTGGTTGTATGAAATATTTGTACCGACATGCTCATATAGAATGGGGACTAATAAAATCGGATATGGGGCAGCTATAGTGGGTAAGCTGTTGAGATATTATTATTGAAAGATTTTTTTTTTAGCTTCACGCTTTTATCCCGCATAGCAGGGTAGACAGAAAGTACCTAGTGTCAAGACACTCCGTATTTCGCTTTCCACCGAATTAGAGACATTGCGTGTTGAGTGGTGGAACTCAACGCCGCACTTTGTCTTTTACCAGAGCGAGAAAGTGAAAATAATGTAAATATAATCACTTCCCCCTAGTGGGGATCGAACCCACAACCGATCCCGTTTAAAGTCAGACGCTGTCCCACTGCGCCACGACCGGCCTCTAGATTTTTCTTGTAATATTATTTATTTCCATTTATATGTGGTGAAGAAGTCTTCAAATTATTTGTCAGATAATGATATATGATAATATAAACGCGATCACTTGTGGGTTCAATTCCCATTCGAGGATATGATTATATTTGAATTATTTTCATTTCGTTGTTCTGGCTATGATAGTGGTATTGAATGAAGCGCGGCGTTGAGTTCCGCCACTCAACATGCAATGTCTCATATTTGGCGGAAACCGCAGTACAGAGTATAATGTACTGAGCGGTCTAAAAAAGTATAAATGAAATATAATCGTTTCCTTTGTTGTGGATTTTAAGAAATATCTATTAATATTAATTTACATTGATCTTTAAGTGCAGTAAGAAGGCATTTGACTGATAACGCGATTGGTTGTGGGTTCGATCGTCACTCGACAGAAACATTATATTTAATTTTTTTTATTTACTCAAGACAAAAAGCAAATTTATAATCCAGCACTCAGTACTGTAAGCAATAAAAAGATATTTAATTAATTTAAATGTCTTTTTTTTTTCAGAAAATCAACATGTAAAGTACACCGTGTTTTGGTCTCCACAAAGATTTTCCAGTTTGTTTGCATATTTATTTATATCAATAGCCATGTTCTTATATATTTTTGTATTTTGCTGTATGCGTTTGCTCTCTCGACAGACACTTGTCAAAAGTGAAGATATACTACCTCTTTTACATAGAAGTTAGATGGATTATTTTTTTAATTGTTTATGATGTTTTTTGTTCAATAAATTATATTGATAGTATTTTTTTATCTGTATGTTGATTGTTTTCTTTTTTTTTATTTCTATGGCATAAATGTGAGCGGTCTTTTGGTTGTCTAAAAATACGTCATCGTTATTTAATGTAATAATATTCTATAAAATGTAATACTCAAAATTGTATTCGAATTTTTTGCCTTTAACTGGCAATATTATGGCCGGGCTAGGAATATTTCGGAAATGAGCTTGTATATATTCTCGAGAGAAACTGTAAAGGCGATTCTGCTCTTAAACGAGCAACTAGGGTTCCGCAGGGGCCACTCCGCTGTCCACCAAGTGCATCAGCTAGTAGAGCACATAGCCAGATTTAATATTAGAAATGGTGCCCGCAGCTCCACTGCGGCTATTTTTCTCGATACAAAAGCGTTCGATAAAGGTTGCCACAGCGACTTGATCCACAACTGCGTAATGCCTCCCTCCCTATCTCACCAACAGATATATCAGATTCAAAGTGGAAAGTACACTCGTCTCTTCCCGCTTAATTCGCGCCGGAGTCCCCCAGAGCTCCACGCTCTCTCCTATTCTGTATGCGTTGTACACCAGTGACATACCTAAAGTAGACAATGTCCACCTGGCTATGTACGCCGATGACACCGCCCTCTATACTACTTCCCGCCACTCCTTCATTATTTTCGAGAGACCCCAAGCGTAAGCTGACATTGTATAAAACCTGCATTAGGCCCGTCCGTACTTACGCTAGTGTTGCGTTCGCGCACACAGAACAAGTGGTCCAAAATAGATTTTTACGAATCGCATTGGGTTCCCTCTGGTATTTCGACCCCCTTACGGTAGCCAACGGCAAAATTGTAGGTAGAAAACACTCCTCCCACACACTATACACCCAACGCCGTCGACGGAAACGACGGCGTAGTCCAGCTTAACTAATGGCACGTCCGCGCGTTTGCGCGGCCGGGTCCAACGTTTAGGGACTGTTAGGCTCCCTTAGAATGGTCTAAAATTCCCCTAGTCGCGACTTCACGCCGCGGCTGGTTTGTGTAGAGTAGGGAAAATACCCAGCCCGCTCGCCGACCGCAAGCCGAGGTTCGAGCCCTGCAGGACGCCCTTACTGTCGTCAAAAGCATTTTATTCATTGACAGAAAAAAAATTTAAAGGCGATTGTTTGTGGGTTCGGTTCCCACTCATATTTAAAATTTAGATAGTAAGACAAAGCGCGACGTTGAATTCGCTACTCACTGCAACTGCAAGACAACGGAGAGTAGAAAGCTGGTATATTTTATTGGTATTAATTAACTAATTGTATTTAAATCACTGTTAGTATTTATATATATATATATATATATATATATATATATATATATATATATATATATATATATATATACATATATATATATATGTAACCTAAAAATTTACAAAGTATATTATTATATATAAATTGGTATGTATGTTTTTTTTGTTTTATTGACTTTCGATAATTTAAGCCGTTGTGTAATGGTCTCCCATTACACAACGGCTTAATTAATTAATTATATGATTTTGATGAATTATTATAGGATTTTAATATTATTGATTTAGAATTAAAAAAAATATATAATGTATAATTTTGACATTAACAAATCTTTAGACACCTAAATTTGTATCTCTGTACTCTTGAAATTCATTTTGTTTCATATCCTAGTACTTAGTACTGCTATTCCAGATTATACAAAATTTTATATGGAAAACAAAGGTGTAAAATATATTACTGAAAAATTTTGATGAGAGAATATTTAAGTAGTAAATAGATGTAAATGCATTCTGTGTATTCATAGGAATAATATGCCAATATAAAGACTGTGTAGGACCGTAGATGATAGATACCATTATAGACGCAGGGACCATTTTGTTTAGTTTAATTTTATATACACTAGCTGACAATATCATTGGAATTTGTAATAAGTCTTTACTGTACCCTAAAATAATTTTTAAATGGTAGAAAATAAACAACATGTATATCAGAAAATAAATTAAGTTTTATTTATTTTTACACCCTATATTGTACCTTTATATTATAATACTACAAAAGGCTTTTATTAAATAGGAGAGAATTTTTGTTTATAATGTCTTTCCAAATTTTATTTTATTATTTTTGCTATAAAAATAGCTAGTTAAACAATTACATATGTACTCATAATTTTAAATAAAAATAAACATTTTACGTTATACATAAGTAAAAAACTTGCTCTATATTATAAACAATATAGTATATAAATTTTTTTTTTGACTTCACGCTTTTCCCGCATAGCAGGGTAGACAGAAAGATACCTAGTGTCAACACTCTCCGTACTTCGCTTTCCATCGAATTCGAGACTCGAGACATTGTGTATTGAGTGGTGAAACTCAACGCCGCTCTTTGTCTTTTACCAGAGCGAGGAAGCGAAAATTTATTAATAATAATCATTCCCCCGAGTGGGGATCGAACCCACAACCGATCGCGTTTACAGTCAGACGCTGTCACACTGCACCACAACCGGCCTCAGTATATTGAATAAAACAATATATTTAAATTCATTTCACTTTTTTATTCGCTTTATGAAGTTTTTTATCCAGAAAAATAGTAATACAAATTGTGAAAATCATATAACAATTTAAAATAACAAATGTTGCGAGCGGAGGCAGTAGCAATGTTTTAAAATATAAATTTATGTTACCAGTAAAAACATTGCATATTAAAAAATATATTAAACCATTATTATTAATTACTTGCAAAATGAAGGGTACCTCATAAGTGATTTCTCTTGTCTTCTTCGAGTATATAATTTCAATTATATATATGAATAACAAACCAAATACTAATACTGTACACAAATAAGAACAATAGCCAGCATTTGCTAATGTCCGTGATGCTGGTTTATATATATTAACAATGTATGAAATAATAAATAATATTACATTTATTACTAAAAGCCTTTTAACTAAACAGTATCTTATCATTGTATTATTGACTAGCAGCTGCCTTAAATAGGCAGCGAATAAATAAAGACATATATAACCTAAGTTTGAGGTGATGCCTTCTCTGTTTGCTTCTACAAAGTTGATTCTTGGTTGATCGTTAAAAACCCAGTCTTGTAATCCTTGATGTAATAAAATTTCATGAGAAAATATTGCTAGTATACTTAAAACTAAAGCATTGTTTGTGATTAATAGCAAAATACTCGATAGTAATTTGCATACTGCAAGGGTAAAGAAGAAATTCCAATGAACACCATATTCACTTATATGTTCATGGTAGTCTAATTGTTTAATAGTGAAGTATCTCACTACACCAAGACACAAAAGTGTTAAAATAAACTTTGTATTACCTTTTAAAACTGCTATGTAATTATTTTTATTTACATTTTTGTGAACAAGTCCACTTATTAGCACAAATAATCCAACCCCTGTATCCATCAAACTGAAACCATATTTCTCCGTTTTCGCTAAATGCCTTGGAAAGTCAACAAAATCAACTGCCAAAATACAAAATCCAGTTATAAGGTAAGTTAGGCTCCGTAGACATGATATGGACTTTATTCTATCATTATTATATATATTTTTACTGTTCAGTTTGTCAATAATATGTGATTGATCATATTTTTTTATGACTTCAGACAGTAAGATTACAAAAGCTCCAATATTTAGATGATAAATATAATCTGACAAAAATGTGTGAGCCATTATCATAGTTAAGATAATTATGAAATATTCTTTTAGATAATTAGTCGATTCTCTTCTTTGCTGGATCGCACAAAACAATGTACATTGTAAAGTGAAGAATACGCAGAAAAAGGTATGCAATGCCGTCGACCCATGGTTGTTTTGCATGAAAGATTCGTGGTACACTTTGTATTCAGATGAATTCATGTTTCAGTATTTGTTATTTAATTTCAAATATAAGTTCATGTACTAAAGTGTCCTTAAAATATTAAGCATTTAATAAAGATATTTTAAATAACATTTTATATATTATAAACTAATAACAATATTAACACTTTAATCTCATTGCGATAATAATGATTTTTAAATTTATAGATAATTTTAAATGTCAAAAGTTATTTATTAGACGGAAATGTCAAAAACCGAAGCCTTTGACCTCTACCGTTGAATGGAACGTAATATAAGAAAGTCTAAAGTAAATAGGTATATCGTAAATGTTAACTTTTTTATTTTTTATTATATATGAGATATAATCATGCAATTAGTCTTATGACTAGGAACAGATGTGTTGGGTAGATTCATGTCTTTTTTTGGATACATTCCCCGTTGGTCTTTCTCTTATCAGGTAACTGTCTACTATGACAGTAACTTACTGTACCTAATATGTAATGTCTTTTTAATAGATTTGCGGTCATTGGTAACGTAAGTTGTTCAGCTAATTTATTTGAATGATTTTCAAGCCTTTTTTTGTACCTATTACAAGGGTTCAGTACTTCCTCTTTTACGGTGGGTATGGTTATTTGGTCATATATTTCTTTAATTCTTACGTAAACCATGGACAGTTTGAGATTTGTTTCAGGATGTAATTCTGATTTCTTTGAATTATATTTATATTAGAGATACACGCAGATCCCTATTGTTGAATAGCGTATGTCCCTGGATTTGAGGATTGTCTTATAAATAAGAAGTTTGTTATCAATTGAAAGTTTCGAGTTTTTCCGAGTAGACATTTATATTTTAGCATAATTTCATGTCTTTTTGCTTGAATATGAGGTTTCCGTATCAATTTGCTATCTAAATGCACTCCAAGGTATTTGACTGCTTTTTCTGGCAATTCCTGATTATTTATTTTGACTCTAGAACATTCTAGGTTTACTTGCATTGGTTTTGCTACACTTACTGTTAATCTCCATTTTTTGAAAATATTGAGATTCATTCAGTCTATTTTGAAGGATTCTAGATGTTTCTTTATGAGCTTTATTGCTAGTTAGGCAGTTTCATCAGCAAATGTTGCTATAATTACACTATACATAGAGGACTGGGCCCAATACAGACCCTTGAAGGACACTAGAAGCATGTATTGATGTACATCCCATATTCGTCTTCTCTAACCTGAAAGATCTTCTCTGAAAGATATAATATTAAGAGCTCATAAAATGTGAGCGGTAAGATGTACTTAATTTTAAAAAGTAATCCTCGATACCACACTTTGTCAAACGCCATTTGTACATCGAGAAATGCTGAAGAACAATATTGTTTTTTCTTCTAGAGCAATTCATATAACTCTACAGACTATGTACTTATTCAATAATTGCGTGTTCTTTACGAAATCGGTTTTCGTGGTGATCAGGTATAATATGGCTTTTGTTGACAGCTTTAAGTAATCTATTTAGTGCAATTCTTTCAAAAACTTTTGAAGGCAGTGGTAACAAGCTTATAAGTCTGTACGAGCTTATTTCATTTGGTGGTTTGCCGGGTTTATCATGATCAATTGTGAAACTTTCCATAGTGTTGGTGAAATAGCCAATTCAGAGAATGCTGTTAAAGAGAGAGCATTTTCAGGTGTTTTTATCGCTTTATTTGGAAATTCTTTAAGAACATTTTTATGAATTAAGTCAAAGCTTGGAGCCTTCTTATTTTCAGTGGATTGTATGACATTTAATATTTCTTGTAATTTTACAGGTTAAAGATGAAGATCAAGTTGGAAGTCCTGACTAAGTACATCATCTATATCTCTATCATAAAAAATTTCTTATTGTCGTTAGGCTGGTATACGGATGTGAGATGATTAGCGAAGGTATCAGATTTTTGCTGTTTTGAACATGCCAAATATTTCCACATATTCGAAGAGGAAGTTTTGAGCTAATTAGTTTGTTACTATTCTTGCCAGCTCGCCATAAAAAATAATCGGTAGCTCGTGTGGCAGTCAAAGATTCTATATGTGTCTCGATTGTGGTATTATTGATATTTTTGATTGCCTCTTTAAGATCTTTCATAGGCCTGTAGTGTATCTTCGTATCATCTGGAAGTTCAGTAGTGTGCCACTTCCGGGGCAGTCTTCTTTGACTAAGATTTGTTCTTTTATTACTTCAGAAACATAATTCTGACGCGGTAGTTCGATTTCTTTAGGAGTAGACTTCCAGCATGCCATTTGGATGATTTGGGTAAATGATAACACAACTCTGTCAATATCATCTTCCTTTTTGAGGGCTACTTCCTTACTTATTTAGATTTTCATCTGTTATATCTCGACAGGATTGCTAATCTGTATTTTTGTTGTACAAACACAACTGTTTCTTTATTTTTAGCACCTCTGTGCTGACCGTCAAGATGCTTGGAATACAATTTGAAGAGACATCGAGGCATGAATCTACGTCATGCCTACGCCACGAGCAATATCATCTTGGTAGTTGGTCGTCTAAATTTGGTAAACTTTAATGTTAAATTAAAGATTACATGCAAACTCACTTATGAAATGTTGTTTATTTGAAGGTAATATTAAATATATCGCATATAGTGAATGGTAAGAAAATAGAGTAAAAAATTAAATATATTCGTCAACTTTTAAAATATGATTTCGTCACTTTAATTTTTAATTTAAATATTTTTATCATATTAACAGAAAATCTAACAAAAATCTTAATATAATCATTTCATTTTTTTAAATATATATTCTAATCAGATGTACCAAAGTGCTTTTTTATTTAATTAGCTATGTGTTCCAAATTAATTTATATATGTAAAATGCAAGATATGTAAAAATTTAAAATGTCACTTCAAGAGTTACAATCTTATTGTTATTTAATTAGATGTGAATTATTTCAAACGTCAAAAGTTTTTTTAAATAAAATACCTTAGGTATATATTGAATATTTTTTATTCTCTTATAATATTTAACACAAGGACTAGCTTACAACTAATTTGTAACTTATTACAACAGATTATTGTACAGTATAAATAAATTCTTTAACATTACACTTAAATAATGAATTTCGGGACCTATCACGCAATATAGGCATCAAAACTATTACACACAAAACATAAAATTGGTCAAGGACAAACACAGTATGTAGTAACAGTTATTTGGCAGATTACAAAGCTGAGCTAGAATACTGTACGCAAGAATTAAATAATATTATTCCCTAATATTAGTTGTCGAAGTCGAAGGGGCGTTGAGGGCGTCTCTGGACTAAAGGTATGTTGACTTCTTCCGCGGACCGGAACACTTGCGGTGCGTATTGGAGTCGAGCCGGTCTTCCTTGTTGAGCGGGAGGAGGTCTGCGTGGTTCTTCCTCCTGTTAAATTTTAAAATTTTATTAATTTTTTAATAAATTTATTTAGGAAAGGTTGGGCCATTAGAGATCTTAGAACTTGTTACTATCATCTCCAGTTATACACAATTCTTTAAGTAAAAGTTTCATTTGTCACGTGCTACCGCCACAGTGTATGTTAATGCCTGAATTCTACTACCAAGCACACCATTGACCAACTATTTATTTTCTCAATGGATCAAATTCAGAAAGTAATGTCATTTTACGAGGTGGTTTGATACAACTTAGGCGTATATTAACACGTAAACTCACCTCTTCTTCTTCCTCCTGTTCGAAACGGTCATCCCTGTACACTTCAGCGGGATAGAATCTGTCGGAGTACTTGAGAGACACATTAGGCTTTCTTTGGACCTCCTCTTCGTTGATGGGACGATAGAGGTAATCATTGACGAAGTGGTATTTTTGAGATTTCTGGCAGATGTTGTCATGTGTAGGCGGCATGCAAATCAAATGGACCTGAAAAAGTTGAAAAAATGTCGTTTATAGGCATTTGATTATATTTTATGAATAGTTTTTAGTATTTATACTAATACTAATTATAATATTTACTATTTTTAAAGTGTTATTCCACACTTAGGATTAGAAAACATTTTTTGAAAAAAAACGTATAAAAATTCAAATTTTTATAGGTTTTTTTAAAAATATATATATAATTATTCATATTACCCGAAACTCGTTAAATTTGCTTTTTAAACAATCTTTTTGTAGTTTAACATCTTAAAATATGTTGCAAACCTTTTCTGTATGAATTAATATAATTTTATTTAGTCGCTTTTATGTATACAGTTGTAATAAAATATATAAAAATAATAACCTGATGGAAAGTAAATCCGTCGGGACAGATCCATGAATGCTTAACATTGTCCTGACAGTAATGGAACACCTCGCAGTTCAGTTCCTGGTCGGCGTAGTATCCGGTGTTCTTGCTAACACAATTGAATTTAGACTGTTGCAATAATTGGGAAAGACGGTCTGGCTCTTCCTTCTCCTCCTCTTCTTCTTCCAAGAGTTGTTGCTGGACTTTGGATGGACGATTTTCTTGAGGCTGTTAAAAATTTATATATTAATGGTATGTTTAAAATGTTCATATTATGTATTATGTGGGAATAATGCCAGTAATAATGGGAATTTTGATGATTTAAATGATTATAGTCCCAATTATTTTCATTCTAAGCTTTGGTAAAAGCAAACAGGCAATTAAACAAAAATACTGAAAAAATCTTGAAGCTACTAAAAAAAGTATCACAATTATAACTTGTATTTACCTTCCTATGAGGCGCCCTGACTGGTTGCCTCTGTTCTTCCACATATACTTGTTGTCTGGCAGGCACATCATATTCTTGCTGTTCTTGTTGCGGTCTCTGTTGGTACCCAGCAAGCTCAGCTAACGAGGGTGTGGGCCGGAAGCCGCTTGGAAGTGTGTTCGAATAACCAGCTTGGTTGTACGCACGTGGTCTGAGGTTGCGTGTTTCCTGGTAAAGTAAAGAATATTGGAATTATTATATTGTCAGCAACGCTTCATAGCGTGTCGCGTCCATCTGTACCATTTACAATATATGGCAAACATCGCGTGCGGCTCTCTATTCTGCTTGGCGTTGGGAATGGAAACATCTCGATACTCTTAGGATATAATGTGCTCGTTACACATTGTGTAATTAAATTGAGATTGTGATTAGTGTGTAATTTTGTGTATTGTAATTAGTCGATCTCGTACATAAATGTATTCTTTTTGACATCGTAAAAATGTAATCGATTGAGTAGAATTGTTTTCTTAAGTTATTTCCATTCCGTAATCTAACAATATTATTCTTTTTTAGCTTCACGTTTTTTATCCCGTTTAGCAGGGTTTTCGCTTTCCATCGAATTCGAGACATTGTGTTTTGAGTAGCGGAACTTAACGCCGCGCCTAGTCTTACCAGAGCGAGGAAATGAAAATAATTTAAATATAATTATTCCCTCGAGTGGAAATTGAACCACAACAGATCGCGTTCAGAGTCAGACACTGTCCCAACGCGCCACGACCTGCTCCAATATATCAATATTATCTTATTGGCGTTAATTTATGAGTTTAGTGGCATAACCATTATTATCATTATCTACTTATTGTTTCAGACTAAGACTTAGGAAAACTTTAAAAAATGATTAATATAAAAAATAATTATTTCTTTTTTTTAGCTTTACGCTTTTTATCCCGCATAACTCAACGCCGCACTTTGTCTTACTAATTTTAAATATAAAGAAGTGAAAATAATTTTAAATATAATCACTCCCTCGAGTGGGGATCGAACCCATAACCGATCGCGTTTACAGTCAGACGCTGTCACACAGCGCCACGACCGGCCTCTATTAATTTGATTTCTTAATATATATTAGAGGTTTAAAATTATATCACATTACATAAAATTACAAAATATATGTAGGTAGCTTTCATTGTAAGAATAAAAACCAGTACATCCCACATACTCTTGTATGTGGTACGGTAATTAAAGATCATAAATTATTATGAAATTCGTAGTCTCATTGAAATATAACGCTAGAATAATCCTTAACATTTAAAAAAATACATAAATATATTATATTTATATATTTTTATTACTTAAAACATAAAATCAAATTTTAAACCGTGCCGAAATGGGTGGAATGAAAATTCATTTTCAATTCACTGGCTCGGGTATGACAATGCGCGGCGTTGAGTTCGCTTTGTGTCTATTCTGAGCGGAACTCTATTGGCTAACGGAGTGTCTTGACACTCGGTTGCCTCTGACTACCTGCTGCTGCTGCTACTGCTGGCTGCTTTGTTCGTTTAAATATATCTTCATGTTATAAAAGATAGTGTACTTGAGGTAAACAGTTCAACCTCCTTCAAATAACAAAGAGAACCTAGTGTTAAGACACTCCTCGATCAATTTCTGTCCGAAATCAATACATTAGGTAATGAATGGCGTAACTGAACTCCACGAACAAAACAAAAAAAAACGATTCTTTGAATGGGATTCGAAAGTACATTCATATTTACAGTCAGACGGTAAATCACTGTGCCATACATAATTTGCTATAAAATATTATTTCCTTTAAAGTATTACCTTGAATAATGATTATTTTTTAATATATTTAAATCTTATTTAATGAGACAAATAAAAGATCAAACGGATAATAAACAATAGCTGTTATTTTGATTTCTTATAATGTTAAGAGGTTTTATAACTTCGCGTAAAGGTCGAGGTTTTTTGGATTTGTTCCAATTTATTAAATATCATTTGCTCACTACAAAGTAACAAATAAAAGCTGAAATTTTTTTTTTAAATTTTAGCCCAATAATAATATATAATTAACTCTTTACTTATATAATTGACATAAACGTTTTATGTCAGTTTACACAATCACATATTATATCAAACATATTCTTCTCACGCTTTTTATCGCACATGGCAGGGAAGACAGAAAGTGCCTAGTATCGAGACACTCCTTTCTCCGCTTTACACTGAATTCGAGACATTGCGTGTTGAGTGGTTAAACTCAAACTTTATTCTATTAATTTAATATATTTCTAATATATTATAACATTTAAGCTATAAACCTCCTATATCTTCTCCATATAAACTATAAATGTGCCAAATTTCGTACGCCTCTTTTTCATAATTTAAAAAAAAAGTCATTAATTTACTTATTAATATAATGATACTTTGAAGGGTTAGTTAAACGGTACAAAAACGTCAAACAAAACTTAGTGTACAAATAATAATTGTGAAATGCCTATTGAATAACAGATTTCAATACTATGGCGGTTCCATAACACGGGACACAATGGCGGTCGTGTACCCACTGGGGGGACGTGAAAAAATATCTACCGATTGAAATGTTTACATTGTATATTTACTTATTGCAACTGTTCGTGCGTGACGGTAGGGCTGATTTTTCTTATACTATTAGATACATATGTTTTACATTTTTATACTGACGCGTTACCATTTTTTTCGTACAGGAAAAAATACAATAACTAATTTAAATATTCATCGATATTCATCAAGTCCATCGTGGTTCAGTGGTATACTATCTGACTGTAAACGTGATTGGTTTAGGGTTGGATCTCATTCGGAGGAATGTTTATATTTCCAGTAAAACTAGGCGCGGCTTTTCAGTGTGCCCTCAACACGCTGTCTCGATATCGGACGGAAAGCAATCAACGTAGTACCTTGATACTAGGTTGTCGCTGACTATGGAATTAAGCGTGAAGCTGCTTTTTTACATTAATAATTTTATACGAATCTCGATAAAGATTTATCGATTTTTTAAAAAAAAATCTAAATTATTAAATATTTATAATATAAAATTGTTATTTATAGCATAGTTATTATTGACATACTATTCAACATATTCATGTTATTTAACAACGTTTAAATAAAGTAAATACTCGCCTAGTATTTTCCCACGCGATGACATTAATGTGTTTCTTTTTTATACCTACTAAGAGCATGCAGCTTAACATGTAGCGCCATTATGTAATATTGTTACAAGAATATGCATATTGATTTAGTCTAAGGAATATTTTCTTAGACTATTATGTAAATATTTTCCCATGCCTTAGGTGCAGTATGTTAAACACTGTATAATTTTAGGTATAACTTAAGAGTATACCCATGTATAGAGAATTTTTTATAACCTAGATCTTTGATCGTTCGTGATCTACAAAATATAAGCGATTAATCCGTTGAAAATAATTAAATTAGCAAAATAAATAAATTAGTACTTATTCTATTGTCATCAGATTTGGACTAGTCTGCTATTTATATTTACAGCTAATGTAGTCTGTTACTATTAAAATCACTTTGTTCCGATATATATATATACACATATATATATATATATATATATATATATATATATATATATATGTATATATATATATATATTTAACAAGATAAATTAAAGATCAGATGAATAATACACAATATCTGTTATTTTGATTTCTTATAATGTTAAGAGGTATAATTTCACTTGAAGGTCAGGGCTTTCTGGATTTGTTCCAATTTATTTTAATAGCATATCGTTGAGTGGCGGAACTCAACGCCCCCCTTTGTCTTACTATAACGAGGAAGTGAAAATAATTTAAATATAATCACTTTTCTGAATGGGAATCGAACTCACAACCGCGCATTTACAATCATACGATGTCACAATGCACCAAGACGGGCCTAAAAATATTATATAATATTAAAGGTTGGAAATCAAAATATCAGTTTAATAAAACAAAATACATATATATATATATATATATATATATATATATATATATATATATATATATATATATATATATATATATATGTATATATATATATATATTTAACGAGATAAATTAAAGATCAGATGAATAATACACAATATCTGTTATTTTGATTTGTTATAATGTTAAGTGGTACAATTTCACTTAAATGTCATGGCTTTCTGGATTTGTTCCAATTTATTTTAATAGCATATCGTTGAGTGGCGGAACTCAACGCCCCCCTTTGTCTTACTATAACGAGGAAGTGAAAATAATTTAAATATAATCACTTTTCTGAATGGGAATCGAACTCACAACCGCGCATTTACAATCATACGATGTCACAATGCACCAAGACGGGCCTAAAAATATTATATAATATTAAAGGTTGGAAATCAAAATATCAGTTTAATAAAACAAAATACATATATATATATATATATATATATATATATATATATATATATATATATATATATATATATATGTATATATATATATATTTAACGAGATAAATTAAAGATCAGATGAATAATACACAATATCTGTTATTTTGATTTGTTATAATGTTAAGTGGTACAATTTCACTTAAATGTCATGGCTTTCTGGATTTGTTCCAATTTATTTTAATAGCATATCGTTGAGTGGCGGAACTCAACGCCCCCCTTTGTCTTACTATAACGAGGAAGTGAAAATAATTTAAATATAATCACTTTTCTGAATGGGAATCGAACTCACAACCGCGCATTTACAATCATACGATGTCACAATGCACCAAGACGGGCCTAAAAATATTATATAATATTAAAGGTTGGAAATCAAAATATCAGTTTAATAAAACAAAAATAAACAGTAAGAACGTCGCGTCGGTACAATGAAAGCAGTTCTAGCTTTCAATCTCATAAATTGACAAAAAATACAAGAGCAACTAACGAACTCAACTTTCGCTACTTGTAACGGTGATACAAAAATTTCATTCTCGATATTATTTGTATCGATTCTTATACATTATATCGTTTTCTTGTTTTTGTTAGTAATTAATGAACTAATGAGAGGGATTTGTTTGTTTTAAGCTTGACCCTTTTATGCCGTATAACAGACAAGGATAGACAGGAAGAATATTGTGGGAACTAAGACACAGTGTACTTCGTTTTACACCGTGTTGAGTGGCGGAACTTAACGTCGCGTTTAGTTTTGTCTGTTTGTTTGATTGTATTGTTAAATTAATTTACAGTCAGTAGCTGTCCTGCTGACTGCCTCACGACCGGCCTTAATTATTTATTAATATACTGTTATTCTCATAAATTTTCTGTAGATGACTGTCCTATTGATAGACAGGACCTAGGCACTTATTTCTTTCTTTAATAACAAATTAGCTTGTACCATATGTATTATAAACGAACGGATTCGAACCCACGACGATGATTGAATTTAAGACTTCCTCAAACATAATATTATGTAAGAAACAAGGTAACTTTAGGTCAAATAAGTTATGTTAGAACAGTACAGATAATACCTCTAAGTTTCATTATCTTGCATCAGATAATCATTACGGGGAATGAAAGTAAAACGTTATCGCTGCAGGTGCGGTCTGCCGGTAGTATAGCAATTATGGAAATTCCTTATAGCTTCACGCTTTTTATATATACCCCGCGTAGCAGGGTAGACAGGAAGTACCTAGTGTCAAGACATTCCGTAACCCATTTTAGTCTGAATTCAAGACACGAATGAGTTCCGCCACGGTATACGAGATCGCTTTGGCGGAATTCAACGAAACGGATTGTCTTATCAAAGCGAAGAAACGAAGTGCTCACAGTGGGAATCGAACCCACAACGAATCGCGTTTACAGCTGACCCACTGTACCACGACCGGCCTCATACTTTTTAACATTGCGCTATTATACAAGATTATAACTACTTTAAATAATAGACGCATTGTTAGATTACTGTATTGCATGTAAATTGAACAATACTCAGGTTAATTTTTTTTAAGGGAAACGTGATAATATATAATATTTAATTTTATTTAACGATACTAAAATAAAATTATATTTATTGCTTTAAGCAACTACACTGATAGATTTTTCTCAAAATCCCTGACTAATCGTATATCTACGGTTTCTGGTACTGGCAGCCTCGGTGATGAGTAAAATATACATTCACTTAACAGCGTGTATGTTGTTTTAATATTTAATATTATTTTAATATATTTCCAATGCACTCATTAAAATCACAAAATTATATATTTTCTGCATTTACTCTCCATATAAACTATAACAATGCTAACTTTAGTAATCTGCGTTTGCATTTCATAAAGAAGTTACCATGTTTTTTCTTTTCATTATTAATATATTAATCATTACCAGTATATACTTAAAAAACCAATACCTCTTGATCTAATGCCAGTTCTTCATCTTCCTCCACGCCTGCATCAGGCACGTCATCTTCCTCTTCAGACGCGACCGCAACTCCGAGGAGCAGCAACGCTAAGAATAAACTCCACCTGCAACAAAATATATTGATAATTTTAAAATCAAGATAAATATATTATGTTAATATGTGAATTGTTGAGCTCTTTAAAAGAAGTCATCCCTTTATTGGTAATAAACGTGATTGTAGCGCGTTGAGAGGCGGAATTTAACGCCGCGCTATGTATTACCAGAACGGAGAAATAGAAATAATTTAATTTAGATAATTTGACCGAAAAAGTATCGAATTTTTACGTATCTCGATTCCCTCTTGGATAACATAGCAATAACTTTGACGTTTTTATCGCGTCATAAAAGAGTTTGCCGCCTGAATTCAAAATATGTACTGAAGGGCGGAACTCAACGCCGCACTGTGAGTGTATATTTGTTTTGTTGAGCGGCGAAATTAAAATAACATGAAATCAATACATATTAAACACATATAGATAGAAGTAATTAATATAGAAAGTGAGTGCAACAGGAAAGTAGAAGGCATAAGGAATTGTCAAATATTGAGCATTGTAGCAGCTTCGGTCAAATGCGGTAATAGCGTTACGTGCTTGGAATCAACTTTCTACTGTTGTTGAAATGCATTCATAGATAGTAGATATCTAATATATAAAGAGATTAGATAATGTGTAACACCACTCGTAAACTGCGTAAACTGCAGTACCTGCAGGTCTTATTAAATTTAGATTATAATATTTTTAAAGGGGCCGGTCGTGGTGTTGGGATTACGTATGAGTGTAAACGCGATCGGTTGTGGGTCCCACTCAAGGTGTGATTAATGATCAATGATTATTTTCAATTAAACACTCTGGTAAGACAATATCTAGAATTTGGCGGAAAACGGAGTACGGAGTGTCTTGACACTATTTGGTATTTCATGTCCACTCTTTATGTGGGATAAAAGCGTGAAAATAAATTAATTAAAAGTTTAATCTACTCAGTTTTCCAGGGCAATAAGGCGTATTGAGTGGTGGAACTTAACGCCGCGTCTCCATTAATTTATTTAGACATATTCTCTAAGGTGTTGCATTCAATGCACTCCAATTGCAATGTTCATTAACGTTTAGCGGTTCTCTTATTTGCAACTGTATCGTAACCGGCGACTGTGACCGCAGCAGTAATGCTTTATGTATCGCTTGCTATAAAATTTGCTATTGCGACGGCGAACTACGAAAAGAGGTTTCCTAATTACGCTTTAACCCTTTTATTTTTAAAGAGGTTTTTATACTCTGATTTTAATCTATACTTATTTTTGTAGGATTCTTTAGTAATATAGCGTTTCTAATTTAATACAAATATCTGATATAATTGATATGTCAACTTATTTATAATTAAAATGTCGAGACATTACGTGTTGATTTGCGGAACTCAATGCCGCGCTTTGTTTGACCAGAACCAGGACACAAAAATAGTATAAAATACCATTCCTCTGAGCGGTAATTGAACCCCAGTTCAGTTGTGTTTACAGACAGATGGTGTCCCATTGCGCCATGACCGACCTCTTAAATAATTTAAGTTCATCAATTTATCGATTATCTATCAATTTATCAAACTAGGCACTACATTTCAATTAAAATCTACATATATATGTTAAAAAAAAGAAAAATCACATTAAATTCTCCGAACGCGACCACAACCAAGCAATAACTTTTATAGCTTTTCGTATATAGCGCAATGGTACAAGACCAGAGCATCAATGTGGGTTATAATGCAATACAAGATTGACTAGTTGGTAGCCGACTCATGGGTGTGGCATGGTATTTACTTACCTATAATTAGGTCTGAAGAAAGTTGTTATATAATATATATATATCATAAATTTATCATACATGGTAAAGTGACAGAATGGCCGTTAGCAACTTGGCCTGTGAAACTTTTTGTAACGTTTTGTTATTGATGTTCCAGTCTTCGGTAATAGCGTGACCTTTTATTTCCTTTCTCGTGAACTGTGTATCATAATCAGAAAGATTCTTGTAAATCCATCCGGTAGTTACGGAGATAAGCGCATTTGAACATACAAATTTTTATATATTTTATATATAAATTTATGGTAGACGAGGTTCCACTGCCGTTAGATGGTGTGTCAATGTGTTTCTTTGTAGTATGAGCGTTCTCTTTTTGCAAAACTGCCTAAACTAAATATTAATTAAAATACTGAAAAATATCAAAAATAACACAATTTTTTCTTACTATAATTGTTATAGCAAAAATATAAGATTAGAATGAAAATCATATACTTATATAACGTCATAAAATCGATGACGTTGCAATATTTCCTTATATTGATGAATTGATAGATAATTGCTTTTGGCTTTGAATCCAATTCGGTTTAGACATTAAACATATATTGTTATTTCTCCGCTAAAGCAAGACACACCGCGGCGTTGAGTCTCCTAATCATCACGCAATGTCTGTATTTCCGGCTTAAAGCAGTTAACGGAGTGTATTAACACTAGATTTTCTCCTAATATACTGCTATGTAGGAAAGTGTGAAGCTAATAGATAAATACAGGTGTAGTTAATAAAAATATATTCAAACATATAGATTGTGGCACAATATTTAGTTAATCACAATTAAATCTGAAGGAAGTTATTACTACTATTTTAAATCATTTAAAATTTGATGCGTCCACATCGTTTTATTTATACAACTGGCTGTAAGAGTATTAAAAATTACGCAATCGCCTCTAGAAATTGTTTTTTTTAGCTTGAAAAGGAGATACGCGTTACGTAAACACAGATGATAAGCTGTTTAATTTGTTGACTTGCATATTCTCGCTTTTCCTTGGTAATAAACAGTGAGTTTCTTGTGAATTTTAACTGGTTTTGTATTTATGTAGAATTTTTTTATAGATTACCACTTAGTACTTACTGCTTCTGCCCAATTATGATTGGAAAAATAAGTTGTATTGTTTATTTTTTGGTTAATTATTTTTATAATATAAACAGATTAAAATCTTTACAATGATGAACGAACTACGGAGTGCCTTGACACTATCTCAGACTAGCATGCCACGTGGAATAAGTGTGGGAATAATATAAAAAATAAATACTCACGGTTTATACCTATATATTACTAGCGCTTGGACGGTATCCAAGAGGCGCGGGTTCGAATCCCGCTGCGTTCAAAATTTTTATACGATTTTTCAAAAAATGTTTTCTAATCCTAAGTGTTGAATAACATTTTAAAAATAGTAAATACCTATATATTAGTTTTATCTATATCAGTTGAGTTTTTGAGTTACAAACGAACATCGATACGTTACAATTTTTTCATACTTAAAATATTTCTTAGAAACATAAATAGAATAATTGGATATTTCACTTATAATAATTATATATTTATTTTATTCTCTTTTTTATAAATATTAAGAACACCAACCACTGAGGAACGATCGACCACGAACACTCTACACTCTTCGAATTCAACAACGAAGAAGAAGAAACGCACCAATTTCCGTTCTTGTGAAATTAGGCTATTTATTACGTGAATATTAACGACCATATAAATTATACTTAGAATTATATCATATTTTAAACGAATTTCTAAGTTATTTATAAGTAATAACTAAATTAAATTGTATAATATTTTTCGTTAAGAAATGTTCATTTTTAATTACTTTATATATTGGTAATTTATGTAACTGACACTGTGCCTAGATATGACTCTACTATTACGTTTGTTTTTGGTAATTTATATTCCGGAAACTTGTGATTTTCTAAACATTTGCTGTACTTTTAATTTTATGAGAATATAGTATTAAAGATTCTATTTTAATTATTGAAGTAATTGACTTGCGGAACTCAACGCCGTTCTTTGTCTTAACACAGCGGTGATGTGCCAAACATTACGGGTAAATCATACATATTATAAAACTTTTAAATATTGAAGCGTTTACTTCATAATTATCATTTTGATTTTTTTCTCGAATGATATAGCCATAAATTATATATTAATAACCATTTACAGACATATTGGGTAGAAATGAAACGTAAGAGAAACTACAAATACACACACACACACACACACACACACACGCACACACATATATATATACTGTAACATGACTTGATTTTAAATCAAATATTTTTCTTAAATATTTAGACAGTATCTACCGTATATAAATACTTTATTAATCTATAATACATTTTCATGCTTTCTCTGTTAAAATTAAAGAATCGTGAAACAATCTTGCGTGCACTAATTGTTACCGTACCGGACTTGACCGCGTCGCGCTACTCGCGGCCACTGGCGCGAGACGAGCCAGTGTTAGATAAACTTAATTTTAAGCTATTAAACTATTTCTCATATTAAATGAAATTGTTTTTGATATTTTCCTATCTATCCTTAAATCTTATTACATAATTGTAGATAAAAATATAGATATTTTTTAATTTTTTTACCTTTTGCTAAGTAAAAATGCCTCTTTTCTAATAATTACCACCAAAAGCCAACAAATATGTGAATTGAAGGTTAATTATCATGAAAATTATGACGAACTCATACTTTTTTGAGATATTAATCATATTTTTTTAGCAGGGTAAACAGAAAGTGCCTAGTGTCAAAACACTTCGTACTTAGCTTTCCACTGAATTCGAGACATTGCGTGTTGAGTGGTGGAACTCCACGCTGAACGTTGTCTTTACCAGAACGAGAAAGTGGAAATAATTTAAATATAATCTCTCCCCCAAGTGGGGATCGAACCGATCGCGCTTACAGTCAGATGCTGTCCCACTGCGCCATGAGCGGCCTCATATTATTACATAAGTTACAATATTACAATAAATAATAAAACCAGTCAAATTTATATTCACTCTATCTTTAAACATAAATACTCTTACAAATAAGCTAAGACTCAATTTGTGCCTCTAGGCTCCGTCACATTCGTCCCAAATAACTTGGAATGCCGTATATTAATTAAACATGGGTTACAAAACATCATCAGTGTGTGCATTATATATATATATATATATATATATATATATATATATATATATATATATATATATATATATATACACAATATACTTAGGTGTAGTCAATAATCTTTGTTACAATTATACTTGTACAGTGTTTTTTATAACGCCTTCAGTTATTTAATTCATGGCAGTAATTATCTGTGATTAGTTTTTCTAATGGTTTTCAATTTAAGCATTTAATTAATCATGGCAAATAGTCATGTCCCCACTTTGGGCATTTTGGTTTTAGAGTTAAATAAAACATTCTACAGATTGATGATTTATTTTCATTTCTTATCTCTGTTAAGACAAGATGTGGCGTTGAATTCACCATTCAATACGTAATGTCAAGATTTCTGAAAACAGCCAACAGAGTGTCTTGACATTGGCCTGATGTGAGAAGTTGCTTTATTTTCTACTGTTCAAACCTTAGTATGTATAGCTAGCTTTATCTGTCATGAGAAGTAATTAAAGATTTTTGTTACCAAGAAGACCTTAGGTTTATCTAATATAATATATTAATATATTAAATAATAGACATTTATTAAAATAAAATATAAGTAAATAAAGAGATTATATATAAAATAAGATTAGTTGTAGTAAAATATTTTTAAAAATATACTCTATATTTCAAAAATATATTTTCGTATACCATTTACCACAAGATTAATTCGTTTGAAATAGTTACATTTAAAATGTGTAAAACCCGTGAAAACCTTAATAAATATTGACTCATGTTAATTATTTGTTAAATATCCATATTATTATTTCGTAAATGAATTGTAAATAATTTATATGCAATAATAAATACAAAAATAAAATATAAACGAGAACCGTGCAATAATTAAAAAAAAAGTATCAACTCAACCTGATCAATTGTCATTCAGTTCTTATGAAATGTGCCTCTAGTAATACTTATAAATTAAAATTTTACGAAATAAGCTATAAAAACATATAAAAATAGATATAGTAAAAACTATGAAAATATTTTTAAATGGCCATTTTTTTTTAAACGAATAGGCAAATTGGATCCAGTGTATTGCTCAAAACTAATCATAGTGAGCGACCTCGAGTTGACAATGAAATGTGCAACGTTAAGATAAGAAAATTGTTTAAGGCAGATCAACTGATCACCGTGTAATAAGGTAATTTAAGTTACCGGCGCCATTATTTCAACATCTCTAAACTAATTTATTGAAAAAAAACAACAACAAGCTTAAGAATATTTTATCGTTACCCTTCTTTTACTGGAAAAGTCTGCAAGTAAAGCCAGTCAAAATATTGCCTCACTCTCTGGAAAGAAGTAGACTGAACTAGCGTTGAAATTTTTTTTTTCTTTAAATGATTGATAGCTAGATAAATAAAATTAGTCAAAGTGGTATATAGTTTTAAAGCATTATTGCATGCATTTCAAGACGTTGGGGTCTTGGCAGTATGAATAGATAGAGATATAATAAGATCTTTGATTATTCTGATTTTTAAATTTAAATAAAACTACATATTTCAAACGGCTTAATCGCGTATATTTTGGTATTTGAAAATACATTTTTGTAAACCTGACGTCTTGAACATTTTGCAGTAATCCGTGGTCACAGGTAGACTATATAGATATAAATATTTCGCTTAAGAATACCGGTACCTTCGACTATTACAATTTCTCATGTGGTTTTTATGTATTTTTATAATATGAAAGTAAAAATTGCTACATTTTCAAATTTGATACTTAATTATTGAAAACCTCGAAACGATTTGAATTTTTTTGATATATAGATATTTATAAATAGATCTACAAAAACTATATTAGTACGTAAAAATAAGGAAATCCTTTTACTAAACGTTTTACTCTACAATACGTAAATGTAACAATGACTCATTCGACAGTCGACCTTTAGGTTTTATAAATACTAATAATACCTTAATGTTTGTTTAATAAAATTTACATATTTTAAATTGGGATTTAATAGGTATTTTTTTTAAATTTTACTATTCTTAAAGTGTAATTCCACACTTAGGATTCTCTACAAATATGCTAACAACACAAATAAGTTACAACAAACGTATAAGATTTTCGTCACAGCTGGTAGTAGAACACATGGCTTAGCGGTCAGAGCGCTTGGACGGTATCCAAAAGGCGCGGGTTCGAATCCCACTGCGTTATATATATATATATATATATATATATATATATATATATTTTAAATGTACTACAATTAAAACTAAGGTAAATGTATGTAACTTCTTTATATCTATTGAGTTATGAAGACCAAAGAGAAGTAAATAATTACGTACAATGGTTGCGAGTTCAAATCTAATTTAGGGGTAAAATTTATAATAATATATTTTTTTCAGTTTTTTAACAGCACTGAGCACTGTTTTTTGTTGCCTGTAAGGAAAAATGGGATAAACATACCCTAGACCTAACAGAATATTAATAACTCATAGAAAAATCTAATTAGTGTTGCCATTTTCAAAGTGATAAATAAAGATGAATATCAAAATAAATCAAAACAAAAGGTCAATAACGTCTCACCTTCTTCAAAATGTTTGTGGACGATTGTGTTAATGTTTGTTGAACTATAAAAATGATTTCCTTACTTTAATTAACTATAATTAATATTATATATATATATATATATATATATATATATATATATATATATATATATATATATATATATATATATATATATTATATACGGGTTTTTACATTATCGTCCGTTTGTAACCAATGCGTGTTGGGATATTGTCATAGTAAGGATACTCTATAAATTGTTTCCAATGATTTCTAATTTAATATAATACCAAGTTAAATTAAAAATAATGCCAAGTTAAATTGTTTTTTAGGTTCATCACATCACAGGGAGAATGGCCTTGTGTGGCAGCGTCTGATTGTAAATACGATTGGTAGGTTGTAGGTTTGATTCTCACTCGGGGGCTTAATTAAATTTCAAATTTATATTAATTTCTCGGCTCTAGTAAAACGCAATATTACGTTTGTTATTCAACACGTGACGTCTGGATTTCCGGTGGAAAGCAGTCAAGGGAGTGTTTTTCCTTGGCCAATCTACTATGGGGAATTATGGGTGAAGCCGCTTACAATGCATTTTGTAAAACGCGCGAAAAACCGAAATTTGTAAATAGTATTAAAGCCAGCATTTCTTCAAGTAGGAAAACCGTTGTCATGAAAATATCATATACCCTATATAATATATAATTATATTACAAGAATTTTGTAATATTATAAGTAATTTAAACTATCCTAACTTACAGAATACATAGAAACAATTTACATAATAAAACAAATAAAATTATAAGTAATATCGAAAGAAACATAAAATTAACAAAAGACAGATGTAGATAATAAAGTAGCAAAAAATTGAGCATAGATAATAAAAAGTATATATTTTCATTGATTTCATACTAAAAATAACATGTATTAAAGTGCTTAGTCACACTATCAGCAGAGCCCGGCTGCAAGTGAGCGAGTATCGCGTGCTGATGCGACATTATCTCGAGATTTCACTTTCCACCGTTACATAACGCGTGACGTTGGTTTTCTTCGGGAAACGGCCTATAACTTCATATTAACTTAGTACTTCATGTTAATTGAAACTTAAATCTACAAGTTAAAAATCACCTTCGATTAAATAATAAAATGGCAATAATATACAAAAAAAAAACAATTATTTTACTATAGAATGTTTTTAATGACTTATTATGAAAGGGAAACAATAAAAACTGGCAACTAACAATTTATAGTTATAATTACTTACAAAGGCGGACAAAAAACTATGTAAATAGAAATGATTTCTATTATATATTGTTAGGTAAGTTTAGAAATCTAGTCAGAGCGTTAAATCTGCATTGAAAATTATTTTGCATGAAGGTTGTTCTCAAGAAACTTATCTCAATGAAGACATTGACATCATTTTGTATCGTACAGTACCGGTTTTTAGTACAAAGCTTTTGTCGTTTCTACATACGTGAATTCAATACATTGTGACGTAGTTGGTAAGTGCCAGACAGCACATATGAAGTGGGTTCATATCCCTGATTAATGTCAGCCTATAGGTTTATAAATATAGAAATAGTAACCTTGGTCTGGTTATACAAAGTTAAATTCAGTTTATCCCACTAAAAAATATAATGATTTTTTTTTTACATTACATACTCTTTTCTTTAGGAGTGAAGAAATTTCATATATAAAAGATTCAGAGATCCGTTGTCGTATTCTCGAATTAGAACTTAAGCTGTCACCAAGGTCACATTTGTTAGACAGAATTCGTCTAAAGATAAATGTGTTGTTAACTTTCAATGAACTATAATTTATTGTCGTGCGTGTTGGGTAACGGCCCTCGATTCGACTTGGTAATAGTCAACTCGATAATCGAATGACATGTACTCGCAAATGCGTCTCTATCGAATCGTAAGGTTGAGTTGTGCAAGATCATGAATATATCCATTGTCTTATTAATTTGTAGAATTAGATGAAGGTTGTCAACGTTTTGATTTTTATTATTGTTATTTGAACATTGTATTATAATACTTCACTATTTGTATCGCACAGCAGTCAATAGTCAGAAACGCAGTGTCTAGACACTAGGGTGTGTCATGACACTACGCTTACATCTTTCCGAAGGAAATCGAAAATTAAAAGCTTGGTCTTACTAATGTAGAAAAAATTAAATAAAAATATTTTCTTAAGTATCATCATTTCCGTGTGGGAATCGAACTCTCAACGCAAATGCTCTATAACTTTACTTTTTCCAAAAAAAAAAACATAAAACATTTTCTGATTTTTAACACCCTATGTAATACAGTATAACACCTTACATAGAGTAAAAATCATAATTCCAGATATAAACAGTTACGAAAGTTACATATTTAAATATTGCATGTATACAAAATTACCGGAAAACAAAACAACGGATATACTTATTTGTTTATCTTATATACAACATAATAAGATCACGAATCCAATCATTGCTGGTAATCCTAGAAATCTATATCTATTATTGAATGATTCAAGGAATAATTCTCTTTAACTATAATATTTTTTATCAATTAGATTGATAATTATTATTTAGATGTCGAATTGTGACTCAGAGGGATGATTTTAAATTTATTTCTCCGTCCTGGGCAAGCAAAATGTTGCGTTTAGTTTCGCCACTCAGCATGCAATATCTTAGATTTGAATGGAACGTGGATAATAGAATAGCGTTTTTTTATTATAACAAAATAATTAATTTTTAATCTTCATGTGTTCCATTTTGTCTAGACCTAATTTGCTTGTAGAAATAATTATATGGGTATTCATTTGAATATTTAATTACGAATGTTAGATTTTAATACTATATTTGTATAAAAATATTACTTAGAGTTGTAAAACTGAAAAAAAATCAAAAATAATCTTTCTATCGGATATGAATCTTATAAATGACTATAGTCTAGACTCTACCCACACAGACCGAAGAAAAAACTTTTTTCTGTATAACGTTCTTTTTAAGCAAGAATTTACATAAAAAAACAGGTTTATATCGAAAAAGTCACCGGAAAAACATAATAATACAATTAAAATGATTTAACATATTATGCGTTTCGTTATAACATTGTTTATTTAATTGAAACACCGGCTAATTGGTTCCTACACGCCACGCGCTATCGTGAGGTAGAGTTCCAACAAAAACTATAATTGCACGAACGATTGGTGTATTTAATAATTTCCTTCCCAGGAATTGAAAGCATTGATTTATTTGTAATTAGGTGGATTTTACATGTTTTTTTTTCTTCAAATAATTTATTTAAAGAATTGGACACAATTCATTTATTCATCTTGTTTCCTGCAGAAATGAATTGGTTGTTATTTTTTTTGGAAGCCATAGTGAAAGCTTTAATAGTAAACAATGTTTGTTTTTTTTAGCTTTACGCTTTTATCCCGCAAAGCAGGATAGAAAAAAAGTGCCTAGTGTTAAGACACTCCGTACATCGCTTTCCACCGAATTCGAGACATTGTTTATGTTTCATTTTTACATTTTTACATGTACAGTGTTACAAATTTATATTTAATGCTGTACTTTTTTTAGTAAGATTCATAAATTGTTCATACTAAAATATTTCATATTTTACTACGTTTAAAGTGTTATACTTAGGATTAAAAATTTTTTTTGGGAAAACGTATAAAATTTGAACGCAGCGGGATTCGAACCCGAACATTCTTGAAACCGTCCTACCGTGGTTGTTATATTTTCATTTTACCGCTGTTCTCGCATAGCGGGGTAAGAAAAGTGTACCTTGTGTAACTTGAAGCAAAATTGGATAAGCATTATATATTAAGTAGTGAACATCAACGTCGCGTTTTGTCTGACCAAAGCCGTAAAAATCAGTTAAATATAATCGTTTTCTCCAGTGATGATCGACAACGATCATGATTATAGATAAACGTTACTGCGTCACGATAAAAAGTCCACATTAAATGGGATTATGTAACCTAATAATATTAAATTTAATATTGGATTAATAGTTTAAATAAAGATTACCTAGACGATATATCCTCTATCCATTATATCCAATATAACTAACTAAACTACCTACAAACATCGTATACATCTTAAGATCCGCTAACTTTATACATATAATTTTAGCTTTAAATAATATTATTTAAAGTTTAAAGTTGAACAATATTATAAATTTGTTAGTTTCTCGCTACTAATCGTATTTAGGTACAGTAGGTTATGTGCTTGATGTGTTGAAACGCGCATTGCCCACCTGCGGCTTCGTGTGAAAACTGGACGCGGTATAAGCGATAAGAGAGGTAATAATATAGCCTTTAGAAATAAATTGAAATTACAATCTTGAAATATTAATAATATTAATCATTTGGTATAAATTATATTTCGAAAAAAAATTATAATTATAACATTGTCAAAAAAATTCTAAGTTTTTTGTCTCACTATTAAATAATGTAGCTTTATGCAAAGTATGAATAATTATTTTTTCTATTGGGTAATCTTAAAACTCATTTTTTTCTATTAAAGACATTGTTCAACTGTAAGTACTGTAACATAAGTAAGTATATTGAAAATTAATATCAATATCAATATCAATATTTGCAAAGTAAACCACATACAAACGGTGTGTATTCACGTGTGACATTTAAACCACAAGCGTATCACGTTCCCGGGTGATAATAGTCCGGTGTCAAGTAGAAAACAGTGGAAGTTGAGCATTCCAATTATAATATAACAACGAACACGATATACTTAATTATTATAACATATGAACATGCAAGGACTGATTTTATAATAGACTTTTTACAAACTTTATTTCACTAGTATATATGAATATATTCGTTTATTTATATATTTTATTATGTTATTGTGGCCTTAATTTGTTTTAAATTATTATTTATTACTAATTTAGAGCAACCATTAAATTAAAAAAAAATTGAAATATTTACTAAAGGACAAGTGTTTTGACATTAGGTTCTCTATAACCAGTTTATTATTTTAAGTTAAAAAGTATTTTTTTTTGCACTTAGTTCAATTCGCGAACATTAATGTATATATTCGACAAAATCAAAATATTAATTATATTAAATTATAAAAACGCTTATGGCCTTATAATTTCAACTTTTTATCTCCAACAGATTTTTCATGCGAGTGTTATATTCTCAGTCTCGTGGACTAGGACAGGTGTATTGCGTAACGATGTGATTAAATCACGCGTATACGCTTATGTTAATACTTTGAAATACGTTACCTCGTTATTTGTAGCTTATTTGGACTAAGACATTTATGTACGATGATTTTCCAATAAAATAAGCAAGACTTAACCATAAATTTCTATATTTGCGAATCTCTTTTTTAAACATTTTTAAATTTTAGCTAAATGTTATTTCTTTTAATTATATAAAATATTTTGGATATTATTGCATATTTTATATAGAGAATTATTTATAAAATGTATTTTTTTTAACTTCATGCTTTTATACAGCATAGAGCAGGGTAAACAGGAAGTATCTAGAGTTAAGGCACTTTTAAGACGAATTTGATACATTCGACACTAGAGCAAGAGAGAGCGAGCATAATCATTCTCGCGAGTAAAACCTACAACCGTTCGTGTTTTCAGATAAATACGAATATTATATTCAAATATTAAATTATATACTTATCCACATACATAAATATATAAATGCGCGTGCGCCTCGAACTCGTTGAACTCTTTTACACGGCCAGAATGTATAAACTGTTTTTTTACTACTTCCAACCATCGGAGCTGAATATAAATATAATGATCGAATAAAAAATAAAAATAAACCATTGTAATTGCCGTTTGAATCTAACTTGCAACACTTAACAGCCGTTATATCGATTTAAATAGAACTTTCACTTATAGATAATCGGACATTCATTGTGCATTGGAAATTAAATTAGAATTACTTTCATCTCGTGTTATTTATTATAAGTGTAACATTATAAAAAAGAAGTAATTTGCTTTATTATAATTTATGATTTATATATTATATTACTGATGATGATATTTAAATGATTGTTTCATGATTTATATTTATATTTTATATGTTTTAATGTTTTGTTTTATAATTTCAAATACTGTAAGAGAATGTGATGTTAAAGATTTTACACTATACTATATATGATTTGTATGAGAAAAAATCTTTACGCATTATGCAACCCTTTAAAAATATCAGAAGAAGTAAAAATGAAATAATTTTAATTATGATATTCTGTTTTTTATAATACGAATAATAATATTAACATTCTATTAAAATCGATGTTAACGTGCGTCATACAAAGAACTCTTGCATTTATGTGTTTTCTCTATGAAAATGTATATTTTCAAAATTACTCAACAACATTCTGTTTAATTATCATAGTAATGACTCTACATATACAATTTAAATATTTAAAATTTTTATTTTTAAAATAATAATAATAGGTAGTGTATGAATAACTATATAAATATAATTTAAAAAATTTGGATGTCTTATTTTATATAGTACAGTTACTTAGATTCCTTATAAAAGGGTTTAAATTTAGTCGCTATATATGAAGCTGTAATATTTTAATTAGATTAATTATTCGATTAAAATAATAATTATTTTATTAATATTTAAAACTTCTTTTCTAAATATATCTTGGGAAAGCCTTATCTATATATTATACTTTAAACTAACTGCTTTATTATACATATATTATTAATACAGATAATTATAGAAACATATACGAATCGTATATGTAGTATGTAGATTTCAATACTATGTTTGAGTAGAAAGCGATGTATTTTATAGTCAGAGCAAATTAAATAGGATAAGTTAACTTAAATATTTATTTGCCAATATCATTTTATTGCGTTAATACCGAACTGTACACGTTTTACAGATATAATAGATCAGTATAGATTTTTCACAAAGGATCTATTACCACGAATGCTTAAATATCCAAATATCTACGTAATGAGCAATAAGAAGATCTAATAACAAAATTAAGAGCAAACTCAAAGCAATAAATGTTTCAAAACAAACGTAAAACGAAGTGTAACAAGAATTCCATTATTACAAAATTATTGAACATAAAACCACGGAGCGAAAAGGAATATAATTACCTAATTTCCATTTTTTTGCACAAAAATACACCACACAGTTCTCGATATCAGTTACAATGTCCGAGTACACGGCTCGCGGGGAGGAACTGCGCCGCTCGGGCTTTCACCCTCATTTATAAGCGACGCCGGAGCGCTAGAAGAAATGCAACCGTTTGGCAACATTACGCGAATTCGAGCGATCCGAAAAAATATTCTACACTAACAGATGGTAGAAGGTTCGTCCGTTGCAACTAATAAAAACAAAACAATAAAACCAAAAAACAGTAAAAGTCTTGATTAATATGTAAAAATGATTTTAATTGAAATAGAAGTGTTTTCACTGTTTTATTAGTGTTAGTTATAATATTACATGATTTATTTCGAATAAATAACAAAAATAACCATTTTTATTTTGTGAGTAATTTTTAAGTTGTTTTTTGTATTTTTGCTTAATATTAAAATATCCTGTTAGTTAAAGGAAGTGTTTATTAATTGTAAATACATATACATAAATATAATTTTTAAATTAGTAATAGTCTTAAATATTTCCTTAAGGAATATTTAATATTTCACACCATATAAATTTACGGGCAGTTATCGATTACTTATTAATCGAAAATTGTAATTTCTTTACATTTATAGTTATTAAGGTTCTTTTATTGACTATAATATTTACTTTATCAGTGTCTGGTTTGTAAATTTGATTGGTAGTAGGTTCGATACCCAGGCAAGATAATGATGTAAGACAAAGCGCGGCATTGATTCGAAGAACGTAGAATAATTCAATTTCTCGTAGAAATTGGAGTGGCAACTGTTCAGAGTGTCTTGATACTCCTTACACATAAATCCTCTCTGACTACTCTGCGACTATGCGGGGAAGGTTGTGAAGGTGGAAGAAAACTAAATAAAATACAACATGTTCTGTGAGTTAGCTTAGAGAATGTAGTAAAAGACCACTCCGTTCTTTATTTCGTTTGTCTTAATTAAAATTATATATAGTAACAATGTGCAAATTTTTTTTGTACCACCTCACTAGAAAGTAAGATTGACGCTAGCCTGTGTCAAGGTATAATTATATCTTGATGCTATGTACTTACTCAAGATATCGTCCACAAAGTTTTTTAAAGTTTATTAAATCTATATATCTTATTTAAGATATAATATTATTTTGACAAAATTTATAATTTGAAAAAAAATTTGGGACAATTTTTGTGTAAATAAAACGGACGGTGAAAATGAATTTTGATGTAAACAAAGCTTTTACAGTCATACAGCCCATAAAACCTTATTAATATATAGATGAAATACATATAACACACTCCAGCACCTCTTCTACCTTTATGTTGCTATGGAAACGCGTATTTTACACATCAACGAAACTTCTAGTATATGTTTAGAAGAAGCACCAAAAAAATATAAAATAATTTTATTATTCAAACAGATAATAATAAAGTGACTTCCAAATTGGAAAGTGTTTAATAGAATTAGTCTTATTCAATAAATAATATTATATAATACCATCTTAAATAGGCAGCTGTGAACTAATGAAATTATTTTGCAGTGTGAAATTTGAGGCTGATTTTATTTTATGCTTCCAAATGTCATTTTACGGCTTATTGTAGTGCAGTTTTACGTTCACTAAATTAAAAAAAAAAAGAAAATATGAAATTTGTTCCGTATTGTGGTTAAAATATTCTTAGTAATGTTATATGTTGAAAAAATTCATGAAATAGCGTTACTTATAAATACACATATATGTGTGTATATATATATATATATATATATATATATATATATATATATATATATATATATTAAAAATGTTGCAATGTTTCGAATTTTAGTACGAAATTTCTCGAAATTGTCACTTTCTGTCTTCTGTATTTATATTGTATGTATAATATATTGTATTATTTTTGTATGACAATCATACTGAATATGATTTACCTGATTTACAATATTCCCTTTTTTTATATATTTTAGCTTCGCACTTTATCTCTGGCGGGTTAGTCAGAGAGCACGGAGCGCCAAACGCTACGGTCCCTGCATACCTTTCGCCACGTCCATAACCTTGCACTCCGTTCTTTCTTCTTCTCCTCGGATTAATGATTAAACACTGTTTTAAAAACATAAAGCTGTACATAGAATAAAAAACAGGGGTGTTAAAAACTTCTCGCTCTATTTCACTCCCATCCCGATTAATGCGAGTACCGCGCAATTTCGTTCCAAAAACAGCAAATGAAAAAAGGACATGCATGAAGAAGATAATAAATAAGAGGACTGTGGACGAGGCGAAAGATGTATGCAGGGACCGTAGCGTTTGGCGCTCCGTGCCCTCTGACTACCCCGCTAGGGATAAAGCGTGAAGCTAAAATATATATATATATATATATATATAACTTAATATGCTTATTTAGCATTTTTTCAATTTAACTAAATCTGTTTTTTAGCTTCACGCTTTATCTCTTACGGGTTAGTCAGAAAGAACGGAGCGCCAAACATTAACATCATGATATTTTTCAACATAAGTCTAAAAAAAAAGAAAGGGGCTTATTTAGTTTTACGTTTATGTACGAATTTGAATGAAACACATTTTATTAAATGCTACAATATACATGAATATAAATTTAACCTGAACATATATTTTTTAGTTATACACAAACATAATTTAAACTAAAAAAATAAAAGAACAAATATAATTTAAACTAATATTCACTGAGTTGAATTCTCCATATTGCGTATAATTCTTATTTTATTGTCAAAATAAATATATTCTTTATATATCAATACTGAAACTTGAATAACTAATCATTTTAATACAACCCAATTATCCGAAAAGTGTCAAGATCCAAAAATGGCACAAAATAATTATTTATAACTTTTGAAGTTATAAATTGTAACAAATTGACTTTGCCTTTTAAGATAAATCTAGTTAAAATTTAAAAAAAAAATTAGAGCCTTAATAAAAAAATTGTTTATTATTATTGTTTGGTTAGGTATGTAGGCATTTTATTGTACAGATGTGACAAGTACAGAATACAGTAACCGTATCGTAAAGTTTTATTTTATAAGTACAGATAGAGTATCCTAATAAAATTCTTATAACTGTCACCTATACACATATACCATTAAATACATAATGTCTCGAATTCGGTAGTATGAAGTATTTATACGCTAGATACTTTCTGTCTACATTGCTATGGAAATAAAAGCGTGAAGCTAAAAATATAATTTATACTTAAAAAAATAAAACCTTTACCTTACTAAGTGACTTAAAAATAACGTACATCCAATACTACTAGATTTGAAAACTGTAATTTGGCACCTATGTTATATGGAGAGTGTGGAGGAGTACTCAGAGAGGATCTCAGGAAATATCCACGGGAATGGTATATACCGAGAATTTTCGTGTTATAATTGATGCAAACGATATTGCGGGCTATATCTAGTATAATAATAAAAGATATTGGGTTAAATGGAAAACGGTGTATGTATCATAGGGCACTTCTCGATACAAATCTCGATTTGATAAGCCTATAAGAGTATCTTATAAGAATGATGTAATTATGTTATTGTAAACATCATTTAGTTTACGATTTTTTATAAATAGAAACCGGAAATGGAAACCTAATTTATTTTATTTAAATGCGCAAAAATCAGCAATATTACCTAAAAACCAGTCCCATCTATTATTTATCGAAATTGTTTCCTTTCCGAAAGTGCCTTTAGCGATTATTGGCACGAAGTTTACCTCATTTTGCAAGCACGACTATAAAGAAATCAAACGTATATTTTAAATTATATTTCACAATAAAATTTAACTAAAATTATAAAATATTTTTAAGCTAGGTGTGTATGTATGACTATTTCGATATATCTGACATAATATTATTACAATCTAGAATGAATGTCGCAATCTAAGTGTATTATAAATATATATTATATATCTACTTATATGTTGTATGAAAATATTTTTGAAAATGATTATGGGTTGAAATCCAAATTCAGGGATTCTTTTAAATATTTTATGCGGTTTTTTGGTTCGATTAGACCATGTGTAACGCGCAATGTACTTATGTCTATTCAAAAACAGATAATACTTACTGTATCTTATATTTAGTCTTCTTCTTCCTAGCATTTCTGCCAGCTTAGCCAGGATCTGCGTTCTAAATTAACCTACTACACTTTGTAAGGTCTTTGGCATCTTCGGTGGTAAGTCCATTGGCTCTCATATCTTGTTTCACGACATCCAGCCATCGCTTCCTTGGGCGTCCGGGGGGTTTAACTCTACGGACAAACATATCAAGGTATATTCGTCCGACAAAGCTCTCAGGCCTCTGCAGCATGGGTGGTATTCTGCGGTCGCAGACCACACCTGTGAACTCACACCATTTGGCCCAAGCAGCGCTGATAGAGGCATGGATGTCGTGATCAATGCCCACAGACTCATGCACGATGGATCTAAGGTACCTGAACTTGTCCGACTTAACGGCTGGTTCAGGACCTATACTGATAGTGCTAGAGTCCGGGCTCCCGCAAACCATGTACTCGGTCTTCGATAAATTTGAGTTAAGACCGCCGTTCTCAAGCACACCCATTCAGACGTTCACTCTCTGCTCCAGCTTAACCCGGCTCTGGTCAATGAGTGCTACATCATCGGCGTACATCATCAGCTTAGCTTAGGGAGCTTAGTCTTGGGTATAAGTCGAGACAGTATCCAGCACAATACTGAACAAGAACGGGCTAAGAGCCAAGCCTTGGTGAACCCCTACCGTAATCGGGAAAGGTTTCGTGTCGCCAACAGCAGTCCTAACCATTAAAGCGGAATCACGGTACATATCTCTGATAATTTCAATATAGGCCCTCATTCAGGGATCCCTTTTGATCGCAATGCTCGCCAGATGCATTGACGACGTACACATTCAAAGGCCGCAGAGATCTTTTTTTCCCTGTCCTGCCTCCATCAAAATTCAGAGGGCAAAAATCGCATCCATGGTACCCAATCCTTGCTGAAATCCATATTAACACCCAGAGAAAGTACACTCTCGGCGAAGCCTGATCACGCGCTCAAAGACCTTTATGGTGCGACTCATAATCTTAATGTCTCTATAACTATCACAATCTTGAACACTGCCCCTGCCTTTGTAAATAGCGTTGTAACCGCTATACCGCCATTGACGTGGCATTATTTCAGTGTTAAAGACATGGTTAAAAAGTTCAATAAGCACGAGCACACTAAGAGAGCTTAATGATTTCCACGCTTCGATCGGAATGTAGTCAGGTCCCACCGCTTTCCGATTCTTCATGCGTTGAAGACAATTTCGAGTTTCGTCAGGTGCTGTTGGAGTAACAAGTCCGAGATTAGGAGGTGGTTCAGTCGGAAGACTGCATGGATGCTGAATATTCAGCAACTCCTTGAAGTAGCAACTCCATCCCTCCTTCACAGAGTCATGGTTACACAGCAGTGTGCCCTGGGAGTCTTTGATGCAAAGACATTTTGCGATGTCCTGCGTCGTTTTATCGATAGCACATGCCAATTTGTAAATGAGCTTCTGCACTCCACAGTTTCTAGTGACAACTTTTCACTTCGGGCTGCTATATAACCTAATCAGTCTCCAGGAGAGCCAGTTGTATGCCACTCCTTAAAAGCAGTCTTCTTTCCACGTATCACCTTCTGCACTTTGTCATTTCTGACCACCATGCCGCATTGCCGCATCCAGAGGGTGTCCTACCAAATATCTCTACCGACATTTGGTCTTGGGCATACGGGTATGCGACCCCAGATCCTCGAGCCACCACTATCATATTTCTATTCAATATATGAAAGTAGTGTTCTGTTACCATCGCCTCCCCTGATTTCCTAACCACTCTCCCCTTTTGTTTCGCTTTTCCTTCCCTGGTATTACCCACTATATGGGGTTTGGAGGTCAGATGGCAATTGCTCCATTAAAACCACTCTACGCCAATCAAATCCACCGTAAAAAAGGGAAGCTGGGCATGGCTAGGGTGTCGCCGTTTGACGACGCGCAGGCAAATCACCTTAAACCTGTGACAAGTGGGCAAGGGCTACCGTGTCACGAACGGCTAAAGACGCAAGTACCCAGAGGGAAACTCCGTTTTGCAACGTGGAATATTGGCTATTTAACCAGACGATGCAGAGAATTCGCAGATGTACTCATGAGACTTCGGGTCCAGTGTGCTTTCCTACTGCAATCGCGCTGTTGACGCAACAAGTCCCGTAACATCGGACAGGGTTACCAGCTTATATACACTGGGTCGCCTTCAGGCAAGGCTGGCGTAGCGGTAGTGCTATCTGAAGAGCTTAGGAATGGTCTCCTTAAAGTTGACCGTCGCTGCCACCGCCTAATGCGGGTGAGGGTACGGATATTACGGATAGTGTAATTACTAACTTAATCAGTACCTACTTAATCAGTACCATGGCCGATAAGGAGTCATTTTCGGAGCAGATTTTTTGTAGAGGTTCTACGTGCTATACAGGCTGCCGAAGTATTTATAATTTGGGGGGGGGGGGGGGGGAATTGAACAGTCACGTAGGTAAGGCTGCAGACGTATGAACGTGTTGACAGTGGTTATGGTTATGGTAGTCACAATACAGAGGGAGAAAATATTCTAAGACCCTGTACTGTGTCTGACTTGTGAATACGTTCTTCCTAAAGAATCCTGAGCACCTTATCACATATAAGAACGGATCCCACTCAACTCAAATACATTATCTGCTGACCAGACAGTGTCATATAAGCAGGGTGTCGAACTGTAAAGTCATTCCGGGTGAAAGCCTGACCAGGGTATATTATATCTTATACTTAGCATTAATTATATTATAAATATAATATTAATATATAGATGAACTAAATTTTATACATATATATATATATATATATATATATATATATATATATATCGTATCGTATCGTCAGCCAATTGCAGTCCACTGCTGGACATAGGCCTCCCCAAGTTTGCGCCAAACATCCCGGTCCTCCGCAACCCTCATCCAGCCCGCTCCGGCAACCTTGCGTATGTCGTCAGTCCAGCGGGCCAGAGGGCGTCCTACACTACGTTTGCCAAGACGCGGTCTCCACTCCAGGACTCGTCTGCTCCAACGGCCATCGGTCCTGCGACAGACGTGACCGGCCCATTGCCACTTCAGCTTACTGATTATATATATATATATATATATATATATATATATATATATATATATATATATATATATATATATATATATGTTGATAATAACTACTAATATATTAAATTTAGTGTTTGACGTTCATAAATATATCTTCACATTCGATAACTAATGTTTTAATCAAATGGAGCTCATGATCACTGATGACCTCTTTATTTTTTTACAGCTTCACCTTCATCCTGCTTAGCTGGGTAGTAAGAGACAACCTGGTGTTAACATACTTCTGTTACTGCTTCCCATCCTAAATCGAGACATTGCGTGTTGGGTGGCGAGCTCAACGCTGTGCTTTTTCTTTACATAGAAAAAAATAATAATTTAAAACATAATCATACCTCCGAGTGCAATTAAATTCACAACTAACCGCGTTTACAATCAGAAGCTGACCACTTTAATGAAATGTGAAATAAAAACAATAACGTGAACTGTTGACTGTGTATGATGACGAAGCTGGCTCACAGGCTCGTCGTCCTGTGAAAATGGACATTTACTTATATGTTAAAAACAGTGAGATAGCGAATAAGAAATGGTGTTTATTAGAAATTTTCCCTTCAGCGTCAGTATACCACGTATTATTAAAGTACAAAACTCCGGAATACCAATGATTCCATAGTCGAGTTTGCGTATTAAAGTCGACATAGCGCTTATGTTTTCCTAACAGATGCGTCTACTTGATGATGAATCCGAATATGAAAAGTTTGAAAAAATAGTAAAAGTAAAAACAGTAATATTAAAATTAAAGATAAGGAGGATAATGACGGACCAGGTTAGTGACGATGAAGTTAAGAAAGCTTTAATAAAGAACGGTCAGCTGTTACCTAAGCCCTACTGTCTCACAGGTAACACTAGGCATTTCAAGTTGTTTTTGTTCCAGTAAGCTAAAGTGATATTTTGTGACAGATTATGGCGATTGTAACCATCTAATGAGTGGAGTCTGCATTTTTTTTAGCTTCACACTTTTATCCCGCATAGCAGGGTAGGCAGAAAGTACCTAGTGTCAAGACACTCCGTACTTCGCTTTCCACCGAATTCGAGACATTGCGTGTTGGGTGGTGGAACTCAATGCCGTTCTTTGTCTTTACCAGAGCGAGGATGTGAAAATAATTGAAATATATACACTCTCCTGAGTGGGAATCGAACCCACAACCGGTCGCGTTTACAGTCAGACGCTGTCATACTGCGCCACGACCGGCCTCTGCATTATTAAATATTACAATTTACTTAAAAACTAAAGAAATATAATACTGTTGTTATAAAATTGCTATTTTTTATTTTCAGGAAAATCACGACACAAATTTTAATGAATATTTTTAAAGTTAAATATGTCGATAGATTATTTATTTTTATTTTTAAATATATTTGGTGAAGCATATTGACTGCTCTTTTTGCAGTTTTCAATATTATAGAGACATGTGCAACACGGACAGAAATATAGCCGCAAGAATCTCGCCATTTTAGATTTTATACTAGTCTCAGATCCACATTCAGGATCTTTTGAAAAATTATCTTTGCAACTAAAACAATCATATATTTTAAGTTCATTTGTATCTAAGACGCTACGTGAGCTGTACTTTTGTTCGTCAGATTGTGCATGTACGTGATGCTCCCACGATGTTAACGGTAGTAAAAACTCTTCATTTAAACTTTGCTTTGAGGGCGGCTGTGATTTGAAAACAAGTGTTGCCAAATTAACCATAGAGAAGCTGTTACGGTGGTGGAGACCGTCTCCCAAAACAATATCACCCTTTTTGTCTTTCTTGTCTTTTTCAGAGCATAACTTCATTCTTAGTACAGTAACGTCGGAGTCGCTCGGCCATGATATCACATCGGGCATGTCATGTTTTCGTTTCTTGTACCGTAACTTTTTACTTTTTTTCTTGCCTTGTTCTACTTTTACTCTGGATAACCCAGTTTCTAAGCTTTTAGCAAAGCCAGCTGATAAGCTGCTATCATTATCTGAAGGTATATTAAAAGCGACTTGCCGAATGTTACCGTTAGCTTTTTGAATATCTATGATGTCTTCGATTTTTCTTATTTGAGTTTGTTTTGATTCGATATCAAGATCCATCGTAATAATTTTTATGTCAACAATACCAAATATTTTTTATAATAAATTTTAATTATTTATATCAGGTTGGCCTAATGACATTATCAGTCATTTTCTTGTGTGTTTAATAATATTTGCCAGTAGTCACGTCTACATTTATTATATATTACAGATACTGCGTCTATGGGAGTGCTAAGTAACGTTCATTATCAATATTTATTGAATGGTTTAAATAAACAAAATTATATAACTAACTTATATTTTTTAGTAATAATTGATATTAATTGTTTTAAAAATTGTTATTAAACTATTTATTTCCTTATTCATATTTTTTTCCCACCTAATAATAATATTTATATTCACGGCATAAATTTCCGAACTTGACATTAGGGAAATACAAAATGTCATCATATTGTCATTCCCGAGAGGAGAATGGTGTAATCTTTTCGCTTGGTTAATTTTTCTTTTTCTTACAATGGAATCAACTAATCCAGATACTGATGGTAGTGATAAATGTGCCATTAATGGGGACTGCTCACCTACTTTAAATAATGACTCCATAATCTTAAATCACACGAAAAACATTGACGACATCTCTACGCCTTCAAAATTGAAATTCGATGACGGTATTGTAAACAACTATTATTAATTTAATGACTTCCTTTTCTGTACCTTTTAAATTGAAAAATACTACGATACTAATAAATTGACAGTTATATTGCTTCCTTTTATTAATCATTAAATTAAACTTCCTCTCACTTCCATTTTTGTTTATTTAGACGTTGTGATCGAGGACCCTGATGTCACCGACAAACGAATGAAATTGGAAATATGTCTTGTAAATCCAGATATCGTCAGTCTAGAGCAATTGCAATATTTTGCTAAAAGCAAACATGGTTTAATTTCTGGTAAGTTTTTATTTAACTGTTTTTTTAGTATATTATGATCATATAACATATGTCGTGTCATTCAACTTTCATTTTTGTATGTAAATTTATCATCATAGATGAATTTTAAATTAGATAATGTATCCATTTACAGTTTTGATGTGTTAGTCACTGAGTGACTGACAATAATAATAATATTAACATAAAGTTTGTTCAATTTTAATAGTACACTATTTTTAAAGTGTTATTCCACAAAAAAATGTATTCATTCAATTTATTAATTTATAGATGAATTTAGAAGAAAGATATGGCCATTATTAGTAGGCGTAACGAAAGAGGAGATGACAGAGCCACCTTCACTCGATGAACTATCTACTCACCCTGAGTATAATCAGGTTAATCTTTTATTTTTTTCCAAAAAATGCAATATAACTCTAACAAATTATATAATATACAAATATATTTAAAATTCATCGGAAATAGTTAACTAATTAATTTTTGAAGGCTTATTTTATTTGTGCATCATTTATTGTCTTAATTTATTTAATTTATCTTCTCTGCTCAGAAAAGACAAATTGTACCAATCAATATGCAATGTCTTGATTTCACATGAAAAGCAGTTAACAGAGTGTCTTGACACTAGATTTTCTCTGTCTTCCCTGTTATACAGTATGAAGCTGTTTAATTTTTTCTAAAGAGCATTATTTGTATTAAAAACTATTTATTATTATCATTCATATTTATATTGTGAATATACAAAGATATAATATTATAAATATTCCATGTTTTAAGGTGGTATTAGACGTCAATAGATCATTGAAGAGGTTTCCGCCAGGCATTCCATATGAGCAAAGAGTGGCTCTTCAGGACCAGCTCACAGTTCTTATACTTAGGGTCATCATAAAATATCCACATTTAAAATATTATCAAGTAAGTTATAATAAAGCACCATTTTTATTATAGAAATTTTAGGGATTTTTTGAAATCCAACATTCAATAATCCAGTGTCTATATTTATTCTTTCTGCATATATGTCAAGCTTAAAGAAATATATTTGAAAAAACTTATATTAATAAACTAATAAAATGATAATTAGTAACCATTCCTTAAGCATTATTTAAAAAAAAACTATTAAACTTAAGTAATCTCTGAATTGAAAATTATTAAATAATATATATTAACATTAATCCCATTGGATTACCTTTTGTAAACCTCAAATTTGAAGATTATGAGGCCGGTCATGGCGCAGTGGGACAGCGTCTGACTGTAAATGCGATTGGGTTTTTGGGAATTGGATTCAATCCCCACTCTGGAAATTTATTATATTTAAATTATTTTCATTACCTCGCTCTGCTAAAGACAAAGTGCGGGGTTGAGTTCCACCACTCAACACGCAATGTCTCGAATTCTATGAAGCAAGTGTCTTGACACTAGGTACTTTCTGTCTATTGCTATCCGGGATAAAAGAGTGAATCTAACAAGTTATAAAACCAAAAATATGTAAAATTTTAATTGAGCATTCGAGCAGGTAGGCAGAGAGAACATAGTGTCAAGACACTCCAGTCTCCACATTCCGCCCCTTCAAGAAACTAAACAGTGGCACCATATCATCTCGAAAAACGAGAGTGAGGAAACGAAAATAATTTTAAATATGACTATTCCACTGATCGAGAACCGAATCCACAACTGATCATGCTTATAGTTGCACATGGCCCCACAGTATATAAATATCTAATATATATAAATAGTATATTTGTGGCTTTATTTACAAGTGCTTGTTTGTTATCTCTCATGATAACTGTAATAATTAATTGTGTATGTCAGATGTCATATAAAACGATATTGTATATATCTATTACTAGATAATTAATTCATTTAATATCTTTAAATCTTATTAAATTAAAAATGCATAAATAGAAATATTTTATTTAAAAAAATATTTTTGTTTTTCTGTAGCCCTTTGTAGTAGAGTGGTTGTGACTGTACTAAGGGTTGGTCGTGGGTTTGATTTAGTTATCGTATCTTGAAAGTTGAGATTAAATTCTCTCTGATTAATCTGCTATGGAGACATAGAATTCGGTATTATTTTAATATGATAATTTTAACATTTTTTTTTATTTGCAATTGTTTATGTTTATTGTTGAATTATAGACTATAACACTTTAATTAAAATGTGTGTGTGTGTATTACATAAAGTGAGGATTTTTGTAACATATTTGTTTTTCACACAAAAAACGTTTAAAAAATTGCAAGGACCGGATTCGAAACCGCGCCTTTTGGTAATTGTCCAAGCGTTCCGACATCATTTCGATGCAACCGGATATCGAACGCTTGGTTTAGCGGTTATAAAAATTTGGACCAAGAGGCACGGGTTAGAATCCCGTTGCGTTCAAATTATTACATGTTTCTTAAAAATATTTTCCAATCTTAGTTACGGAATAACAGTTTAAAAATACTAACAGTATATATTATTAAATAGGCTTATTCAACAATATTTTTTTATCCCATCAACTCAAGAAATAGAATACGTTTCTTATATAATATCGAGGCCAGTCGTGGCACAGTGGTACAACGTCTGACTGTAAACGCGATCGGTTGTGAGTTCGATTCTCACTCAGGGGAGTGATTATATTTAAATTATGTTCACTTTTGCGCCCTGGTAAGACAAACTGCTGCGTTGATTTGACACTAGGTACTTACTGTCTTCTGATGCTAAAAAAAATATTATCTTATCAGGGCTACCACGACGTAGCGATAACGCTTTTGCTAGTATGTGGTGACAAAGCCTCGTTCCCGCTCCTCTGCCGGCTGTCCTACGGGCCTAGGGCTCCGCTGGCGCCCTTCATGCAAACAACCATGCAGCCAACGCAACACCTCCTTAATTATATGCTGCCGGTACTCAGGCGAGGAGATTATAGGTTGGCCGAGTGCTTGGATAAGTAAGTCGATTTTAAAACTATTCCTGTTTATATCCTTTTCTTTGGATAATAATAGTATTGATGTTACATGTAGAATGTTGGATTACATTAACTAATACAGAGTATGTTAGCTTCAAATGATAAATACATAATGTTCCTTAGAAAAAAAAACATTGCATTTAATATAATAATTTATGTTTGGACCGCGTCTGATTGTTGACACCGTCAATTGTGGGTTCGATTCCCATTCGGGGTAATAATTATACTTAAATTATTTTCATTTCCTCGCTTTGGAAAGACAACGCGCGGTGTTCAGTTTTGCCAATCAACAAGCAATGTATTTTAACTCTAGTCTTTATTCTCGACATAAGGTACTTCTTGTCTGTTGCAATGCGGGATAAAAACGTATAATGAAAAAAAAAAAAACATTTTTTTATATTAAATTTTGTATATTTATAATATATTATTTTAGTAATCTTAGTGTAGTGGGAAAGAAAAGTCTGAAAAGAGAGTTGCAGGTTAGATTTCCACTTGCAGGATTAAATTATATTTAAATTATTTTCATTCTTTGCTTAAAGATTTGTATACATTTTGAATTAACCTGAATTTCAAACGGATTAATCGCGTGTATTTTGGTATCTGATGCCACCTGAGTCTGCCACCTGTGATTACAAACTACTGTAGCGTTCGAAACGTAAGATTTTCAAAAAAATATTATTGAATACCAAAATGTACGCGATTAAATCGTTTAAAATAGTATAATTTAAATTAAAAAAAGAACCGTATTTTATTTCACAGGTCGGGTGTGGGCACGATGTTCGCCCTGCCCTGGTACCTCACCTGGTTCGGGCACAGTCTGAACCGGTACTCCGACGTGGTGCGCCTCTACGACTACTTCCTGTGCGCGCCGCCGCTGTTCCCGGTGTACGTGACGGCCGCCATCGTGCTGCAGAGGGCGGCCGAGGTGTACTCCTGTGAATGTGACATGGCGATGATGCATTGTTTGCTATCTAGGGTGAGCCACATATTTATATATGTTTTATCCCGCATAGCAGGGTAGACGGGATGTACCTAGTGTCAGGACTCTCTGTACTCTGTTTTGCACTCAAATGGAGAAATTGAATGTTGAATGTCAGAACTCAACCCCGCATTGTGTCTTAACAGAGAGAGGAAGTGAAAATAATTTAAACATAATCACTTCCCCGAGTGGGAATTGAACCTACAACCGATTATATTTTCAGTCAGATGCAGCTCCACTACGACCAGTCCCGAATATATTGTAATGATTTATAAGTAAACGGAGGAAATCAGGGTCGGATTGAGGATAAAAATGTTTTTGAATGAATTTTGTAATTGAAATACACGCTTGAATCAGTTTTGTTATATATATATATATTTATATATATATATATATATATATTTATATATATATATATATATATATATATATATATATATATATATAGTGATGTGCTCGGTTTGTTTTAACATTAGAAGTGCTGGCTATTGGATCATACTCTTTTTTTGTAGCTTCACTCTTTTATCCCGCATAGCAGGGAAGACAGGAAGTACCTAGTGTCAAGACACTCCGTACTTCGCTTTCCATCGAATTTGAGACCTTGCGTGTTGAGTGGTGTAACGCAACGCCGCACTTTGTCTTTTACCAGATCGAGAAAGTGAAAATAATTTAAATATAATCACACCCCCGAGTGGGGATCGAACCCACAACCGATCGCGTTTACAGTCAGACGCTGTGGCGCTACGACCGGTCTCTACTCTTATTTAATAAAATTTCGTACTGTATCTGATTGACGGTTGACGGTTTTCTAGAGGCGGAGGTTCGATTCCCACTACGTTAAAATTTTTGTACGTTTACTCAAACGGTTTTTTTTATTATTGTTGCTTTTTATATTTTCAGTTACCTGATGACTTACCCTTTGAAGACATTCTGGTGACGGCGCAGAAATTGTACGAAGATAACGACCCAACCGACCTCGAGGACGAAGTGGCCGACTTGGAGAGGCGAGAGTGAGTTGAAATACTATTTTGTAACGATTAAATGTATTTTTACTTTTTATTTTATAATAATTTATCGATTAATATAGCAGTTTGTACTGTTGTGGAGATGTTGAGATGTTTTTGTGTTCCCCCTACCAAAGCGGAGAAATAAAAAAAGAATAATATATACAATTATCCCCTCGAATGGAATCGAACCCACAGCCAATCTAGTTTACAGTGAGACGTTGTCGCACTTCCACGGTGATCTCAAATTATATGATACATTATTTATTTACTATATTATAGAGAAAAACAACGAAAACTCGACGAGGAGCGCATGCGGCGGCGCGCTGCGGGGCGCGGCGCAGTGCGGCGCGGGGGAGCGGGCGGGGCCGGCGGGGGCGTGGCCTGGCTGTGGGGCGTGGTCTCGCGCCGGCCCGCGCGCCGCGCCGCCTTCGCGCTCACGGCGGCGTTAATCGCCGTCTATGTGTACTACCGGCCGGAGATGTTCAGGTAGCGCTATGGATATCAGTTTGTCTTGTTCCGGATTTAATTGTTCAATCATTGTATTGTGATCACCGCCCATTTTACCGGTTTCATTATAATATTTTAATAGTCGCAAAGTTTGTGGCATTGTAGTTCTCGAAACGGATGGTCCGGTTTTTTTTTTCATATAAAAGCCAGCTTCTTTCTAGTTATTTAATAGGTTAAAAATAGATCTGGCATTTTGAAAAGTATCGATTATTTTTCAAAAAAAAAATGAAACTTTTTTGACTTGATTTTATTTTTTTTATTTAGGCATAATTTTTTTATTTCACTTATATCTTGTTTGTATACACTTGGTACAACGATATCTCTTTCTGTCAACCTGGACTCTTTTTTCAACACATGCAAATTGTGATTTTATAAAACACGGTCACCGACACAATCACTAATATAATATTGATGTTAGTGACTTGTTAGTGACTAATATAGTCACTGAAGTGGAACGAATAGTGACTAATATTATTTTAAGGTTTCCCTTTTTAATTTTTAAAACTCAGAATATGAAGTTGTTATAAATCATATCTATATATTAAAAGCTATACAACATTCATAGTTTCATTAAATTCTGTCCAGCCACTACTAAAATACGTACAAACGGCTTAACAGAAAGACAAAAGTTGCAAAAAATCATAGATTTTATTTATAAATTTTTTATTACTGTATGGGATGTAAATACAAGAGATATTTTTTTTTTAATAAAAATATTCAATGTACAGACACGACATTTTTATTGTTTTATTATACTTTAGATATATAATATATACTAATCTTAACGGAAATAATAATGTTATATATAAAAAAACCTTTATTTTTGTTTTTAATATCAACCAATCAAACATACAAATATATATGTATGTATATATAATTTTATTTAAATATGAATGTCAGTTTTAATCAACTAAGTATATATTATATTTCCTTCACTTGTTATTTATAAACACTTTAATTAAGTTACATTTTCAATGAGGCGGTATCACTTAATACATGAACAGAAGGGACAAACGAACTGATAAACGCTTATTGATTTAGAAATGCGAATATATTGTTATAATACATGTATGAGTATTTAAAAAAATACTATTGTAGTCTAGGAGACTGTGTTATAAATAATGTCAATTTTGCTGATCGTCTCCTAGACTATAATTTTTATTATGGAGTTAAAATATTAATTATATAATAGAGAATGCACTATTACGGCATTGTTTTTACTTATTATTATTAGATTTAAATATGTTAATAGCTTGAAGCTACTTCAGCCACCTGCCTTCAGTAGTGGCTTATATAGGGTGTTTAAGGAATAGTCTAGTCTGGTTTATAAGAGATATGGCTATATATGTACTCGTGGGAAGATTATTAAGACTAAAACGCGGTGTTGAGTTACGCTACTCAAGAGAACCGAGCTAAAACTGCTTGTTCGAAAATTTAGTTTTGCTTAAAATTTCAGTTTTATCATTAGTTATATTTACTCGGGGAAATTATATAATGGTAAGACAAAATGCGGCGTTGACTTACGCCGCTCAACACGGAATTTTGATTTTTTTTTAATTATTTGAAATCTTTGTGCATTACAATATCTCCTGTATTTGAATCAGGCTCATTCATAACTGATAAGTTTAAATTAATTTATATTGTAGGGATAGTATATTATGTTATATTATGGATATGGTATGGAATTAATATTTTAAGAATAATTGAAACAAATATGGCGTAGAAATATTTAAGTTACAGAACTGAGTTTCTTTTTTCAACTTGTTTTTACTTTATATAATTGCAAAGTTATTTTTGTCAGAAAGAAAGTGGTGTAACTCTTAAATTTTAATTTGTTAGAAAATCACAATAGTTATTGAGAGTAGGCTTTTTATGATCAATTTTTAAGAAAATTTTGAGTTATGTCACTTGTATTGTGAGATTGGGATTAGATATTAGCTAGTATTATTATAGTTTAGTGTATTTGTGGCATTAATGGTTATTAATTAAAAATAAGCACAATTAAAATTCTAAATGGATTCTATATAAAATTGTATTTAGTGGGATTTGAAGCTGCTTCTCTTGTTGTCTGTCCAAACGGTATGACTAGGGATTGCAATACCGCGGAATTCAGAGAGATTTTTCACTTTATATGTATTACTCTGATAATATTATTATTTAAAAAAAATATTTCTTTAGATATTTTATATGAAATTCAAAAATTTCAATTAATTTTGTTTTATATTAAAGAAAAATGATTTTAGTTATTTATTATAAAAAAAGATTTTTATATATTTTAGTAACGTAAAGAATAAAAAAAATAGCATTAATAAAAGGTTAACAAAACCTACGGAGCACATCTCCATAGTAATTACGAAAAACTATTAATTTTTTTTTTGATTATTTTTTTTCTCTTATTTAAACTTGCCTGTCTTAAAACATTTTGAAAAATTGCAATCCCTACCTTCTCAACTAGAATCTTATTCCACTGTAGAAAAAGTTTTTTGAACGATTAAAGAAGTAGGTTCGAATTCTGCCAAATTCAATATGTCTAGTGTTTACGTTATTATGAAAAAAAAACATTTTAATTTAAGCTTGTCTTGACTATTCGTGTACTTTGATCTCTAATCCATTAACAGACATACCTACTTGTAGATTTTAAATTTTAATATTCAAATGAAGTTTTTATTTATTTTTTCATATATGTGTATATAGGATGAGTTTATAAAATTGTGATATTTCATTCGAAATTATTGTAAGTATTGTTCATTCGTTCATTCCTTTTTTTTAGTTCATTCTTAGATCCTTTATTATTTATATTTCGTTTAAGTTGTAAGTGGTTTGTGTATGACCTAGAATTAAATGTTTCTAGTTGAAGTCGACTGAACGATAATGCTATGAAATGCTTAATATAATATATATTTAGTTTTCCAAATATATATGTCTACCAGTTTGAAGTAGATAGTCTCAAAATAATGTAATTACTGTACACCTAATGCTCACTCAGAAACTTAAATTAGCGTTTAATATACTTTAAACTGGTTTGGTTTGAGTAAATTGAATGCAATTTAAATAATATACCATATATGTATATTTTTATGTTCGGTTGGGGAATATTAAAGTGTTAGCATTTATTCTTGATTAGTTGAAGTTGTATTTTTAATTTTGTACGTTAATTTCAAAATTAAAAATGCAAAACGTCACTGTTTAAGGTCTAGGGCACAATAATTGTTTTTTTTATAATCTATGCTTAAGTAAAATTCATTTGTCATTTGTTATATTTTAATTTCATATGTAAATATATGTTTATTACAATAATATTATGGTAAGTTATTAAGTGTATTAATATTTAAGGGTTTTTTTTTTAATTTTGTTGAAGCGAACGATTTGTGATTAAATGATCTTAAATGTATGGATGTTTAGACGGCACCTTAATAATGTTATATGAATATATAGCGTGATTATCTTTTTAAAATTCTTTTATTTTACAATTTATTATATATTTATGTTTGTATTATTTGTATTTTCTGAGATTTTTATTTTATATATTTCAAGACATATTAAATGGACTGATGAAGGTAATTTTCGTTGTTATATAGTTCTATGTATGTTTAATTTAAGATTATATATCTATATTGTTAAAATCCGTAAGAAACATTTCTAGCTAAAATGTTTATTGAAAAATATATATTAAAAAAAAACAATCGTAACACAATAAGAACTTGTATTTATTTGTAATAAAGTATAAACAATTCTTCACAATAATTTAAATTCTTCGCTATTGTAAAATTATTTTATACATTTAGTCGTTTCGCCCTCTTTTTTTTTAATATTTTAACAAAAACCAATTATTATAAAATTGTCGAAATTTAAATTTTCTAAGGGATAAAAGTAATCCATGCCTTCCTATGTTCTCTAAAGCCCATCTGGCAAAGTGAAATAAATATCAACAAAAAAAAAAAATTTTCAACGATATACAATTAATTTCTTATTAATCAACTTAGCCAATCATACTTCTATGCCAATTATGTCAAATATCAAGGCTTTTCATATGTTTGAATTATTTTAAGTGTGTTTTTCGAAGTGAATCCTCTTTATATATATTTATTTTGCTTAATATCTATCTAATTTTGCTTCATTTGACCATTCCCTGTAAAGTTGTAAATCGTGGATCGTTTTTTGACGATGTCATACAGAAGTGGAAAGTATTTACATATATTTTTATTTATTTTAATATATATGACGTCAGGGCTGTGCTTTTTCTATCCCAATGTTTTTTTTAATATATGATTTAAATCGATGTATAATATACTTAGCGCTTTACCAAGCATGTAATAATTGATTTAGTGGTTAGACAGACAGTTCGATAATTTATATTGAAATATATAGTAATAATATATATAAACTATATTTAAACTTTGCAATGAAAATTCTAGATTTATAATCTTTTAAATATTTCTTATTTAATTGATATTAATTTGACCAAGCTTCACGCTTTATCCTGCATGATGGTAGACGGAGAAAACCTAATGTCAAGGCACTATGTTCTCCGCTTTCGACTTGAATTCGAGATGTTTGTGAGTGAACTCAACGTCGCGCTTCACCTTACCAGAGCCCCCGCTCTGGTAAGATGAATGAAAATAATTTTTAATATAATCCCAGTCTCCCAGTGAAAATCGAACCCACAACTGTACGTGTTTACCTTCAGATGCTGATCCACTAGGCCACGGTAGATTCTTTTACAATTTACTCTATATAATTACCCCTTAATGAGATAGTCAAATGAACTGAAAAAAAACCTATTTTAATATTATCAATTGAATATATTCTACAAATATTTTTTTAAATAATATAATAATGAGAATGTATTTAATTAAATGTATAAATAATACATTTATTTATTTGTACAAAATGTTTATATATTTTCTATATATGTGTACAAATATTTTGAAATATCATACATTTTGGATTAGAAAACGTTTTAGAAAAAACGTATACAAATTTGAACGCAGCGGGATTCGAACCCGCGCCTCTTGGATACCGTCCAAAAGGCGCGGGTTCGAATCCCGCTGCGTTCAAATTTTTATAAAATGTTTTTTCTAAAATGTTTTCTAATCCTAATTGTGGAATAACACTTTAAAAGTAGTAAATATCATACATTTTAATATTATTGTATACTTTACAGGACACACGAAGACAGCAATGAGTTGTAATTGGATAATAAAATAACTTTTATTTTTTTTATTTTATTTGTTATTATTTAGGATAATTAAAGAAAAAAACAAAGCATACACTATATTTTTATTAACTTTACAATTATTTATTCATTATATATCTTTAAAGATGTTACATTGAGACTCAAATGATCACAGCCGTATGGTAATATAACAATGCTGAGGAAAATTCCAAATATGTTCTATTTTCACTTTATTAAAATGTGTTTTAAATATTTTTTTTATTAAGACGCTATTAAGTTTTGTTAGCATTCACAAAAGAATTTACAATTTAATGGAAGAAATATATTATTTAGTATGACGAAAAAAATTTTTTTCTAACTATTTATTCATAAAATATACATATGATTAAATCCACGTTATTGAATATATATATATATATATATATATATATATATATATATATATATATAGATAGATAGATAGATAAATATTGCATTTTCTAATGGACAGCAAGACTAGTATTTTTGACTTTAACATTTTTTTATTAATATTAAATATTATCCTACAGAAAGAAATAATTAAACATTCTAAATACTGAGCATTTTTTTATTCACTACATTTTTTTTCTTTAATAGAGAGCTCTCATTCACATATACAAAAAAGAAACTAATTGACTAAAAAATTAAAACAATAAAACATTACTTCTGTTACTATATTACTCTGTGAATAATTCATAAAAATAAAATATATTATTCATTAACGACACTACAACTTGTAATTACTCTGTACTTATTTAATAATTAACGTTACTATAATATATTATTAACAGGGAAAATATTTTAATTTTATTTTTTTAATGTACAGTGAAATGGCAAGAACTGATAAATTTACATCTTAAAAAAATCTATTAAAATTAAATTATTAAAGATTATTGACATTAAATATTACAACCACTTTTAAAGCATTAATTAAAAATAAAATAAAAAGTAAATACCCTAGTGTCAAGACAGGCCGTTGTCTGAGAGTTGGAAGCGAATCCAAAACCAGCTCTATACAATCAGACGCTGACCCACTGCGCCATGAAGGCATCATGTAATTTCTGATTCAATATCTTTTAGCTGTAAAACTTTTTTATTTTAGTATTTTTTTAAATAATTCGATATAAATAATAATTACACTGTATTACAATACTTAGTTAAAACATTCATTTGGTTTATATTTATTTCATAGAATTGTTTTAATATCACCAATTTAAGATTTATTAATATTTTATTCAATTATATTTTATTTAATTCAATTATAATCGCTACTATTATGCACTATAGAATATTTTAAAACACTTGAAAAAAATCATTAAATTATTAAAATTCGTGATAAAAGTAACAAGATATGAACCTACACCCCTCCGATAACAATTTTGAGTATTCTTAAAGAAAAAATAAACCTCCTTTCAGTCATTTTTCAATACAGATGTAATATAATCAATCACTCTTTGATCGTGTAAAATCTTTATGTGTTCAGCGTTTTTCAGTGGTACAGTTTTGATTGGGCGGCCGTTGAGTGTGTATTGGTGTTTTTTATTATAATAATTATGTTCATTATTATTTATATTGTAATTAATATCATTTTCATTAGTGTATTTGTAATAGTAGTAGGATTTGTCGGGGAGGTCTGGGGAGTCCGAGAGGTCTAGCGAGTCTGGAAGGTCTGGGTAGTGGGGGTGGTAGGGCTTCGCCCATTTTTCGCAGGCGCTCAGGGAGCGCAGGTTAACAGTGCCGTCGCCGTCGCCGGTGGCCAGTGTGGGAGTGCCGTCCAGCCACGTGCCCGGCTTGTACACTAATCTGGAATACGTTTTTATTTAAATAGTTTTAGTGATTTAGAATGAAAAATAAAGTTAAAAATTAAATAATATTAATTATATGTATTGTAATTTCGTTTGTTAAGCGGTTTCATTATTAAAGTTTTCATTGTGAAAAAAAAATTTTTTTTCTGGTAATAAAATATTTTATATAAATGTGTATATCAAACACATAGTAGTGTGTGTTACATCTGTTTTGTTAATTCAATATATTTCCATGCTATATAAACCATAACTGTGCCAAATTTCATACTCCTTAGTTCGCATTATTTTTGTAAAAGGTGTACAAAGCTTTTGCTATATGTATTATATAATGTATAAATATTTACTTCTCCACTGTAGAAATATTGTATCCGTATATGCAGTGTAGCTCGACGCCCGGGGCGCTGAAGTCCTGCGAGTACTTTATCGTGTCCTTGCGCATCTCCCAAGCGTTAGGTAGTTCCATATCACTGGAAAATTTTAAAGGTGTTTAATAAATCGTGCGATTATTAAAAAAAAAACTTTTTCATAGTGTATCTATAAATTCGGGTGGATTGTGCAATCCGCCATTTTGTTGCGGCGGCCATTTTAAATTAACAATGAAATTGATTATATATAATTTCCTTGTAATCAGAAGTGAAATTGTATTCCAAATTTCAGCTTAATCGGACCCAGTGATATGGATCAAATTATACTTGCAAGATTTTAGACACACTAACTAATTGACACGGCGAGTTAAATAAATGCTTGTAAAAAGATTACGCTTTTTGATATTTTGCGAGGTTTTTTTTTAGCTTCACGCTTTATCCCTTGGGGGTACTCAGAAAGTATGGAGAGCCAAACGCTGCGGTCCCTACATACCTCTTTCGCCTCGTCCACAGTCATCAACCTCTTCATACTTTTTACGTGACCTTCCTCCAGTATCATTGATACTGTGTTTTCGAAGGTCAACCGAGGTCTCCCCCGACATAAGTATCGCTCACCTTTGCTTTATAAATCTTCCTTACCATTCTTTAACCACTCATTCTATCCACGTATCCAAACTACCTGAGCACGTTCTTCTACTAATACATTCACGCCTACACATACACCTGCCATTACGCGAATATTTTCGCTTCATATACGATCAGCTAAACCGATTCTACATATACAATAAAGAGAGCATATTTCCACAGTATTCATCGACTTTGCGAGGTTGATAGTGGAAAGTCAACCGCTTTTCTATTTACAGCATATTTAGTAAACCTCTATTCTATAAATATAGGTTGGTATATTCTATTTTACTTAAATACAAACAAACCCGTGCCCATCTCGTTTAATCGATCACGTGAAAATTGTGCCACTATGGAGTCCGGTATAACTACTACTAAACTACATGGACGAAAGTAATATGTTCTTTGTTTTGATATAAGCAGTTCTATTCATAAATTAATATTTAAACATATAAATAAATAATAAGCTATAAAATTTAGGTTCTTAAATTTATGATTAAAATTTATTTTATTATATAGGAAAGCTGTATGACCATTCAAGAATATACTATACGGAGTTAAGTACTATACATGGTCATTCGGAAGGCTAGCAGTCTAGCTAGCATCCGTTGTAAACCTATTGTAAAATTATATTTGAAAAGAGATACTTCCGAGCTGGTGGTCGCTTCTAGCGGGACTGACAATACTGACATTTTCGTGTTAATTAACGATTCTTAACTATTTTGTAATAGAATATTTATGATATGATTTTTGAATATGTATTAAATTTTGTCTTTTATTATTTACTTATATAAAATGTAACATTTCTATGTTAAGTGATCAATATTTAATCGTAATTAATTTGCTCTAATTATAAAAAAAACTTTATATTCACACATCTCCCGCACAATGATAAACCACTATGTATCTACAGACTCAATTTCTCGACTCTTAGAGACGCGGAACCTAATGGCGCATCTAATTTATAAGCTCCTTAGCTTGCTAGCTTTTAAACTATTAAAGAAAATACAGTACCCACATTGAATTGGATTGGACCTAGCTTGATGTTTATTCCTTTTTTATTTTTTCAAGATTTGAACCTACATCATAACATAATATCGTATTAAAAATAATAAACAAAAAATCTTACGTAAACAGTTTCTGCATATCACCGATAGTGTAATTGAACTTGTCCGTCTGCACCAACACCTCCGAGGGCTTCCAGAAGTTGGGTGAGGGCAGGAGCCACGCTAGTGAGGGACAGGTGATCTGTTCTGCCCTCATTGTACTCTGACTTAGCATTAGTGAGCCCAGATCGTCACCTGGGGGATGAAACATAAGGGTTTTCATACTAAGCAGCTTTATGCATATAGTTGGGTAACCAGAGACAACATTATATTTTTTTCTTTTTTTTTATTAAAATGTATTGTAATATACAGGTATTCGGCCATTACTTTTGTTCCCATATATTTTTTATTATGTTTAACTTAAAAAAAGATATCTTTAGGTTTTTGCCACTAGCAGCAATCCCGATATATAGATATAACAAAAATCCCGATATTTAAATTATTATCACTTCCTCGCTTTGGTAAGACAGGGTGCGGCGTTGAGTTCCATCACTCAACACTCAATGTCCCAAATTTGATGGAACGCGAAGTACATAGTATTTTGACACCAGGTACTTTCTGTTTACACTGCTGTGTGGAATAAAAAAAAGCGTGAAGCTAAAAAAGCCCAATATATCTAGTTTTTGTAAATTCTACACTTCGCAGGTAACATAACCTAACCTACATGTCAAATTCTAACTTTCTTCCTTCAGTATATACTTCAAGTTTGCTAGTCAACTCAATAACGCAATAATTGTATATATACAAACATAAATAATAACACACGAGTATGTATTAACGTAATAAATAAATAAGGAATGTTGCAACTTTATCGCTTAAGAATGATTGACGTTTTTATGTTCTTTACCATTTTAAAAAATAGATCTCTATTTAAATAGATTTTTAATGTAATTAAATAAAATTAGCGTAAAGATACGTCTTTCATGAGAGAACATATAGTTTGACGTTTTTTTATCCCCCATACCTGCTGGTTAGACACCGAATTCGAGACATTGCGTGTTGAATTTTGGAATTCAACGCCGCACTTTGTCTTTCCAGAGCGAGGAAGTGAAAAAAAAAATTAATTACAATCACTCCCTCGAGTGGGAATTGAGCCCACAACCGATTATGTTTAAAGTTAGACGCTGTCCCACTGCGCCATGATGCGGCTTTTAAATATTGCAATAATTTGTACCTATATATGCAAAAAATATGTTCTGGCTGAAAACCTTATGCATATAACATATTTAACATATTTTTTTATTTACTACTAATAGAATAGTATAAAAATAATTATTCTTTAAAAATATTTTCCCGTTTTAATAGCCTCATACGTATCATATTGTCAAGACATTTTACTGTCCAATGCATTTCCCAATTCGATTTTGTCTGTTGAGTGGCGAAGTAAACTCTTAGAAACCCGCAACATGTTTTTTTTTATATTTTAAATAAATGTTCTCGGGGGAGTGATTATATTTAAATTAATTCACTTCCTCGCTCTAGTAAGACAAAGTGTGGCGATGAGTTCCGCCACTCAAAGTCTGGAATCCGTCAGAAAGTGACGTACAGAGTGTCTTGACACTAGGTACTTTCTGTTTACCCTGTTATGCGGGATAAAGGCGTGAAGCTGATTGAAAATTGTGTAAACATATAGATTGCTTCGAATGGGATCGAAGCCAAAAATCACAACCATAATGTGCGTAGACACACCTTGTTTTACTGTGCCACTATTTATTCCAAAAAAAAATTAGAAATCCTTTCAAATAGAATTATAGTTCTTTTTCCTTTTAATATCACAAATCGCTAAGTCACAGTGACTGTTGTTATTTGAAAGACTACTTTACAAGGAAAAATGTCACGTTTTAATTTTACTTCACTACGAGTATAATGGTTGCATTTTTAACCTCACAATAAAACAATAGATTGGTAATTTAAAAGAATATTGTGGTTTATGATGACTTAATATAACATATAAACAAATATTATAATTCTTATATATATCTTTGGGTTTTTTTTAATTAAACACAGATCATTTTTATAAAACGTATAAGAATGTGAATGCAACGGGATTCAAACCCGCACCTCTTGGATACTGTCCAAGCGCTCCAACCGCGTGCGCCATGCGTTCTACTACCAGCTGCGTCGAAACTCTTATACGTTTTGTTACAACTTATTTACGTTGTTAGCATATCTGTATCTGATCTTTACAAATTTCCGCTACGTAATTAAATTATTACAAGTCACTTGGGAAAAAGTTACATTTTTATACATTAAATTAATTGTTTTGAAATAATCATAACAAATAAAAGAAATCATTGGTAAGAGATAGTACTATTTATTTTAATATTTTTAAAGTGTTATTTCCTAGTTATACTCAGGATTAGAAAACATTTTAAAAAATATATTAAAATAAATAATTTTTTTTAAGCAATCGAGGCGGAGTGAGTTCGATTCCCACTAAAGAGAATGATTGTAATGAATATTTGTTTTCATTTCTCCGCACTGGTAAGACAAAGCGCGGCGTTCTAATCGCCATTCAACATGTAACATCTCAATTTCGGGCGGAAAACCATCCACGGAGCTTCTCGACACTAGGTTATCTCTGATTAACCTGATTTAAGGGAAAAGCGTGATACTTTCTTGTATGAAACAGAATACAGTTACTTTGATTTGGGTCCTACATTGGTGTTTTAGGTGGCGGAACTAAACGCCGCTATTTATCATATTATACTGGACACAAATTTATGATTATTAAAATCTATTTCAGGAAGGAAATTTTAGGGATTACATAGGAATTGCCATTTAAATATTTGTGAATATCAAAAAAAATAGCCGTGTGTAGTATTTTATTAGAACTGATTAAAAACGTTCAAGGACCTCAATAGATTATTTTTATATGTTATTATAAATTTTATAATAGATAAAGATTATTGCGATAATTGAAGTTTTTGTCACCGATATTTATTGTTTACAATTTACGAGCCTCCGTCTTCTCATCTCGTTAAAATACGTGAAAGATAGACATATTAACGTAGTAATATGAATTAACTTCATCTCAAGAGAGCGTTACTATATTGATAAATATAGTTATATACAATTTTTGTAGCTTCACGCTTTTATCCCAAATAGCAGGGTAGACAGAAAGTATCTAGTGTCAAATTCGAGACATTGCGTGTTGAGTGGTGGAGCTCAACGCTGCACTTTGTCTTACCAGAGCGAGGAAGTGAAAATTATTTTAATATAATCACTCCCCCGAGGGGGTATCGAACCCATAACCTATCGCGTTACAGTCAGACGCTGTCCCACTGAGCCACGACCGACTTCGCATATATATTTATAGTGCATACAAACAAACCGACGGACGGAGACGGGCTTATTAGAAATACTATATATTTTGGAGAACATATGTAAATAAAAAAATATTAAATTTTATTTTCCGCTACATTAAAAAAACGGTTTTTGTTTGCAATTTCTAATCTAGATTTCATCTAGACGAAATCGAAGTACAAAACAATATGCGAGCCTATTAATATTTTAAATTCCATACCATAATGAGTATAAATTGAATACATAATGGTACTATAGTAATGTAGTCCGCAATGTTTTTTCCTTATTTTTTACCATACTTATATTAAAAAATATATACATTTATATTGTAAGACAGGATAATATAAGTGGTTTTTACAATTCGCTAGTACAAAGTTATAGTTATGGTGTTTTCGTGTGTTTATCATAGGACCGAATAGATAAACCGTTCATGTTCGTACTTGCAGAACAAATATCTATTTGCATTAATAATTGGTAAGAGTTAATTTCAACAAGCAATGTCTCGAATTTGGCGAAAAGCAAAGTACGGAGTCTAGGACACTAGATCTTTCTCGTGTCTCCTGACACTAGGTACTTTCAGTTTACCCTGCTATGCCCGATAAAAGCATGAAGCCAAAAAAAGAGTTAATTTGCTGGCGATAGAAGAAGGCGTAAGTAATTAAACTAGTTAAATGTATTATATTTAAATTCATTTCTATCATCTGTTTTGAAGGTGGAAGGTGTTTTGGAGCTTGAACAGTGCCAGAGGTGGCCAGTCGTGGCGCGGTGTTTCAGCGTCTGACTGTAAGCGGGATCGGTTGTGAGTTCGATTCCTACTCGGAGGAGTCATTATATTTAAATTATTTTCACTTCCTCTCGCTGATAAAGACAAAGTGCGGCGCTAAGTTCCGCCATTCAACACGCAATGTCTCGAAGTCGGCGGAACGCCGAAGTACGGAGTGTCTTGCTATGCGGGATAAAGAGCTAATAAAAAAACAGCACCAGAGATAACCGTTAATATGCATTTTAAATGTCCCTCAAGATTCCATTTCCCAGTACTAGGCAATTCTTCGAGCTACAGAGAACTACACAGGAGGAGCTACTCCGAATTTGGACGACTTTAATAGATTTATTATTCAAATTGGGAATTAATTAGACAATGGCCACTATATGATGAGTGCTAGTTACAGACATAGAGGTTTTTTAATGGTTGATTGTTTTATATCATTATATATGAATAATGTATACATGTATTTTATACACATGTCACTGTCCACATAAATGAGATTGTTGACATGTATTTTCCCCTGGAGCGTAAGAAAGCATTAAGTGAGATATTTCTGAAGTAACGCAATAAAACGATGAATTGTGGAAAACTATATTGCTGGCTAAAGTCATTAGTATGTTATATAATCTTTTAATTCATTAACGTTATTTAAACATAAAAACATATTCTATCAGAACATCTTTCAGAAAATAAGTGATTTTTCGATTTTCTTCTAATTTAGAAACAATATGTGCTAAACAAAGGAATTAATAAGAGAAGAAAAGTACGGCCAACTACCTAATCCTGTTGCACAGAGAGGAGCTGGGCGAATTCATGCATGCCTGCGACTAGCAATAGCGGAAGGTAGGCTTTAGTAGCCTTTTAAAATCTTTTAAAATGATGTAACTAAATTTAAAAATAATCTACGACAGTTGCCTTGGGAATATAGTATATTTTGACATTAAATGAATTCCAAATATTTAACAATAAATTAAGTTTTTGATGGGTTGAAATATTTTAGTAGATTATATTAATAGTTTTCTAACAAATACAAAATAAGCTATTAAAATTATGAAAATTTTGATGTTTTTGAAATTTTAAAGGGAAACTGATATCATATATTTGGTAAAATTCAAGCAGAAACAAGAATTTCATACAAAATTTCATCACAAAAGTATTACAATATATATAAATTGTAATATTTTATTTAATTATTATTTAAACTGTGACTTACCAATAGCAAACACTTTGAGAGCTTTTACCGCTCCACCCCATGGTGTGGACAAGGAGATCATACGTCTTATATACTGATCTTTCCAACTCTGACTTTGCAGTCTGAGAAAATGTGTTCCCATGGAACCACCCATACTGTGCACTAACAGTGTTACAGCCGATTTATTATTCATATTATATGTTTCTTCCACTAGTGTTTTTAATTTTACAAAGAATTCTGCATTTTCATCTAAATGTAAAAAAAAATAAAATCTATTAACATAATATTATTTATTAATTAATTATAATATCCTCTTTGTCAGTAAATAATTTAAATATATTTTTCTGTTTTTGAAACATGATAATTGTTTTTGAAAGATGATTAATACAGAATATACATTCATAATATAATATTTACTTACTCGGCGCTCTTCTGAAGTCATATGGAGCTCCTCTTAATGATACATTCCTCACATATCCTGTTTTTACTAAAGCATCACCTATAGTATTAAAATATGCTCCGGCAGAATCATGAGATGGATCCAACCATTCGACAGGCTCTGAATTTCCCCAACCTGGCACTCTGATTTCAACTCCAGTTGGGTCTTTAGTTGTTCTGGTAACATTATCGTAATCTAGTTTTAAGTTATCTACCCAACAATCAATTACAAATGGTACTAATAATTCCAAATTTAGCCAAATATTATAAAAATCTTCAGAGGTCTTAGCACATATGTAATGTACTACACTCGTTTTATTAATTTTGGCTTCCAATTGACTCCCCCCATCGCCTGGTACTAAAAAACAATATTCAACATAACAATCATAAAAACAATGCATGAGCAGCTATTAATCTTATTTATTTAATAACTTGAGCATCATATTAATTTTTTTGTAAGTGGCTTAAATAATTTTTATATAATAACAATGTATGTACAGTACATATTATTTAGTGTTAAAACATAATAAATATACAAGTTCACTTATTCTAGAACGGCCATAGTTCATAAATAATAAAAATAATGCAATTAGTACTTACTAAAAATAACCGGCGACAATCCCAAGGAGTTTCGAGCCACTAAATTGAAGGCTAATACTATTATTAGAAAACACTTAATGTTCTCCATATTTATTAAATTTATTAATATATAGTTGGTGTACGCGTCTGTCGGGTGCAAGCAACAACGTTTATTTACGATTTCCGCTTTTTTACGCAATATTTAACGCTGCCGCGTCTCAGCTGTGACGTTAAAATCATACGATATGAGTTGACTCGTCTTCAATGATTTGATAACGACCGTCAGCTTCGCAACAAACAGCTGAGAAACATGTTTACAATTTATAATAATAAAATAACATTGTTTTCATATTAATTACATATATATCTGCAAGTCGCGATTAAAACCATTGAGGTAAATTGAACTTTTAACGTTCCATTTTTCACGATTGCGTATCCATATGTCAGACTGTTATACTAATAGTAATTATTAAACATGTTGTTAAAAATAAAAGAAAATAAACATTTAATAAATAATGCTGAAAAATAAAAGTGTAATATTAAGTTAAAAATAAGATAAAAAAGACGAATAAATATTCAAGTTTAGCAAACATAACCGTAAAATGGAGTAATTTGTTTCTGACGATTGACTTGTTATGTTCTGAAACAATTAGTTACAATGATGACGTAAAAATAACATTTTTTGTTAATGCTTCTTCTAATTTTGCGAACTTCAAGCGTAATATTATAAGTGTTTTATAAGAAAATTTAATTTTCTTTTATAAAATTTCTACATAATAGCAATACTGCTTAAATCGCGCGCAAGCGCGAAGGCTTTGCTGTGAAAGTCAAAAAATGATTAAAAAATAGACTAGGAATTTGTTAACTTTATCGTATAAACATTAGATTTAAGTAGAAACTGATCACATAAACACGATAAAATGTTAGGGAATAAATTAAACGGGGGATCAAGAAGAGGCGAATTTTGCCTTTTTGTTAAATATTGAAATGTTTCTGCAGGTACAAATTGCATGTAAAATCGATAGTTTCAGTTACGAACGTTCATTTTATATTTAGTTTCTTTTTTTGTAGGGTCGCGTTATAATTGTTTGGTTGTCTTGGCTTATTGGAGGTATTTGTGGCGTTGTTATTTTGTTAATTATCATATGTTACTGCCGCCTAATGCCGCGCCATCAGAAATCTTTTGGTAAATATACTATCGTCTAAATAAGTTGCACTCGTTTTAATATACGAAGTACGTTGATATAATGTTTTTTTTTTCAGATGAACAATATCTTAAAGAGCATTATACTATAAAAGAGGGTCATGGATACACTAATCAAGAAAACTATCGAATAAAACATACAGAGGTATTGTGTTCATTTTTTTTCAATCTTTTATTTAACTCAACTTATTTTTAAGTAGGTGTATTCGTTCTATCAGATGAATTCAAAGGAATTACAAAATTTAATTATATTTATTTTTCGCATTAATAAGACAAAGCGCATTCAGTTCCGCCACGAAACCTCGATATCGTGGAAATGGCGACTGGTCCTGGTTACACTAGATAACCACGATCTCCACTAACCTTGCAAAAACTTGTAAACCTGAAAAAAAAAATTACAGTATTCCTAACATTAATATCTTAATATTTTGGGTAATCCCAACTAAATATATTAAAATTCTCAATTAAATACCATAAAGGTGCAAGTACAGCGACACGCGCGCCCCGCGAGCTACGCGGGCGACGCGGAGTGCCGTCGCGGGCGCGAGCGCGAGGGGCGCGAGGGGCGGGAGGGGCGCGAGTCCCGCCACTGCTACGTGAACCGCGTGCCCGACGAACACGAGCACGGGACTCGCGATCACGTGTACGCCTCGAGTGGCAGTAGGTGTTGTTTACGATTTTCACCCCTTTATTCGAAAATCCGGATAATCGAAAAATATTTCAGATTTATATTTTAGTATTTAATGACATTTACATATGTCTAGACAAAACGATATATAAAAATTACGTTCTACAATTATAATGAAGGACATACCTAATGAGAACGTAATTTACGATTATAGTTATATATTTTAAATCAGTAGTGGCGTGAGTCCGGATTGTCGGATTGTCGGATGTTCTAATAATCGGGGTTCAGATAATGGTGTAGAAGGTGTAGCGATGTTTTTAAAACAGCCTTTTCTTATTTTGTCTTGGTTTTTGGGTTTTAAACAACCGCTTAAAACTTTTAAAATATTTTTAAAAATGTCGCAATTCGTGGCACTTCTATTTATTATTATTGTTCCTTGATAAATTAAGTATAGAGATCGTTTTTTTTTAAATATAATCTTTTCTTCTAGCAATATTTGTACGTATTATGATAATGTGACTCGATATACGTTATAACTATATCGTATCGGCGCTATATATTTACAGGAATGAGCTATGAATATCCTCTCCAATATTTTATACATACATATTCACGATACGTTTTATATATCAAAAGCATGGATTCCTTTATATTAAAACACTTATATATTTATTTATAATCAGTGCTAGACGAAATGGAGGGTGCTGCAAGTATTGACGCTTTGAAAACCAGGTCCTTGCCTGCTTTCCTACGTCCCAAGCCTCGGCCACTCTCCACCGAGGATGATCTGCACCAGTTATATGCAAAAGTAAGAATTACATTACTTAATATCGTCAGCTTAGAGTGAAACTTACTCCATATTTAGTAAATTATCAAAAAATGTAACAAGATTCTTAAAAAATATATCTATATTATATAAATTTTTACTCATACACTTAATAATAATAATACTCTTTTAATATTTACTATTTTGAAAGTGTTATTCAACACTTATGATTAGAAAACATTTTAAAAATTTGAAAGGAACGGGATTCGAACCATCGCCTCCTGGATATGTCCAAGTGCACTGACCACTAAGCCATGCTTCAACTATCAGCTGCGTCGAACTTCTTATACGTTTTGTTACAACTTATTTATGTTGTTAGCATCTCTGTAGAGAGATTTTTACAAATTTCTACTACTTAAAGATTATTAAGAAATAATCGTTTAACAAGAGAGATTGCTATTTTATTTTAATATTTACTATTTTTAAACTGTTATTCCACACTTACGATTAGAAAACATTTTTGAAAAAACGTATTAAAATTTGAACGCATCGGGATTCGAACCCGCGCCTCTTGGATACCGTACGTGGATGAAACGCATGGATTAGCGGTCAGAGCGCTTGGACGGTATCCAAGAGGGGCGGGTTCGAATCCCGCTGTGTTCAAATTTTAATACGTTTTTAAAAATGTAATATATACTCTTTTCTTTTCAAAACCAAAATTTAACATAAGAATATTTGTGGTTGACATTATTATTTTAATTGAAAACGTACTGGCTGTTTTTCTCAATGGTGTATTTTTTACACCTTGTAATGGTGTAAAAGTCGTAATAAAAATTGAGCAAGTTCACACACTAAGCCAACGATATTTTTTTCATAGTATAATTTCCTCTACTTTCTTATCATATACATTGATCAAAATTAAATATTATAATTGTCTATTTGTGCTTATATTTGTGTGTGCAAATGTACATATATTTGGTATATGAATAGTATGAAACACATATATTTTATTAACTAAAAGAAAGTGAAGCTTTTTTAACAACAAACAAACAAACAAACAAACAAAAAAAATCAACGTAGATGGAGTAACCGTATGGCCTAGTGGTCAGAATTACCAAGAGGCGCAAATTCCAACTCTGCTATGTTCAACTTTCTAAAAAAACCAGAGCTATTTCTCATTTTAAATGTATATATTGCGCTTTAAAAAATACTAAAAATAGAACAAATATATATATTTTTTTAAACAAATCGTTCTCGAAAAGGTGAATTTAAGTAAAAAATACAAGAACCGCATGCGCAGCGAGCACGCCGCCATCATCGCGCTCAGCAAGTCCCACAGCCAGTTCTTTGACGCTGACGCCGTCATCGTGTACGACCAGCGCACGGCGCTGTGAACCCGTTACCATAGTCACACTGCTGCTAGTGCTTCTACTCAACTACTTGTTGCTTGCATTCATTTTTAGACGTACACAGGTACATGTGTTGAATGAAGCTATTTAAATTTTTAAGAAGGCTTATATATGATATAGTTATATGTTATTTTTATTTTTTTATTGTTGCTCTATGCATTCTTGGCAAATTTTCAAAGAAATTAATTTTATATGGCTAAGGAAGTAAAATACAAAATAATTTTATCGCTGAAGAGGTTTCCATTCTTTGAGTAGTTTATAGAAGGAAATAATCAAAACGTTGAAGGAAATAATCAAAATGTGCTGTGGACCCCAAATTATTTATATTTATTTCGGTTAAATAGTTTCATTTAATTCATATGTTGTTTATTATATAGCTATATAAAATTTTAACATTAGTTGGCAGAGCTAGGAAAGTATCGATATTTACGTGAAATCGAACCTAGGACCTATCTATGCGTTTTCGTACTATCAGAAGATAGTAAAGTGATGGTAAAAATTGAGACTGTTTGTGACTTATTTGAAAAATAATTGTCTCATTCAAATTGTTATATAATAAATAATCTTTTTAGCTTGTTGGACGGAATATGAACTCGTGACCTCCTCGGTATATTGACATGACCAAATTAGATAAATTATGTACGGAGGACCAAGTTGATAAGAAATGCTTAAAAATGTGGATTCCTTAGTCAAAATAAATGTTGATTTTTTTTTTAATTTATCAATGTATGAACTTATCGTATTTAATAGAAAGCATCTTGTCTAATCGCCCGAGACAATATATAAGCGAATTGTTTACAGTAGCGCTAGGTAGCCAATTCCTGCCATAATATCTTCTTCTTTAAAATACACTTTAGGAATGAGATGTTGACTTGATTTTGAAATCTTGGTATTTAAAAAAACCTAGTTGTAACTTCTAATGTTTTTTGGTATGGACTTTAAGATTTCGACTTTTTTCTAATACAAATTTATATTAGAATGTTATAAATATTTAACGTACAGTTCGGCTGAGTTCCACTCAACATGCAATGTCTCGATTTCAGACACTCTGTACTCCACAGAGTGTCTTGACACTAAATTTACTCTGACTCTGTCAATGCTAAGGGCTTGACTATTTTAAAATTCGTTAATTAATATTTTAGTATATTAGTATATTACAATATTAATTGCCGGTCGTGGCGCAGTGGGACAGCGTCTGAGTGTAAACGCGATCGGTTGTGGGTTTGATCCCCACTCGGGGAGTGATTATATTTAAATTATTTTCACTTCCTCGCTCTGGCAAAGACAAAGTGCGGCGTTAAGTTCTATCACTCAACACGCAATGTGTCGAATTTGGTGAAAAGCGAAGTAAGGTGTGTCTTGACACTACTTTCTGCCTATCCTGCTATGCGGGATAAAAGCGTGAAGCTAAAAAAAATAAATAAAAGTAACTTATAAACTCATATTACATTGTTGAGTTATTGAGATAAGTGGTTCTAAGTGGGAAACAAAGCTTATTAAATATTAAATGAAATTTGGTTACCTATATATTTATATAGAGGCCGGTCATGGCGCAGTGTGACAGAGTCGGACTGTAAACGCGATGGGTGTGCGTTTGATTGTATTTAAATTATTGTCAGTTCCTCGCTCTGGTAAGACAAAGTGCGGCGTTGAGATCCGCCACTCACCACGCAATGTCTCGAATTCAGCGGATAGCGAAGTAATGCGGAATAAGAGCGTGAACAAAAAAATAATATGTTGAATAAATAAGTTATTTTCATAGTCACGTAAAATATTAAGATTTTCGTTTAAGTCAACATCTTTGTAACATATCATATAAGGTTTACATATATACAAAAAAAAAAGATAACGAAGAATCTGTCTGTCAATTTGTTTCTAGCAAAACACAATTACAGTAATTGTCTAATTGAATTTTAAAATTTTAATATTAAAATGGTACTTTTAAAAAAATTGGCATTAATGTGATTTTTGATCATGTGATATACTCGTATCGTATGTATGTAATTAAAAACGAAATTGTGGCCTAATACTAAGTATTTGTAGGATTTTTCCATCCGTCGCGTATTTGAAAACCCCATGTATATATATATAAAAAAAAGTTTTCTACTGTATTTGTTAGGCTAAAATTTATATGACGGTAGTTTCCTTCCGCCAAGATTGAGTTGAATTGTAAAAAAATCAACATCATGATCAGAAAGAACCTAGTGTCGAGACACTCCTTTCTCCGCTTATCATCAATATGTTGAATTGCTTTTTTTTTGTTTTTTTCTACGAATGGAATTAACTAAAATGTCAATTAAAGAAAAATAAAATGGTCAATATTTTATTAAACATCTATTAGTTAGTGACTTAACATTTATATAAATAGTTAATGAAATATCTTCATTAGCGTTGAGTTCCGCCACTTATCGTCACTCAGGTCGGCGGAGTGTCTAGACACTAGGTTCTTTCTGGTTATCTTGCTATGTTGGAAAAAGTAAAAAGTTGCTAAAAAGTAAATAGTTACGCCGATCGTGGCGCAATGTAACAGCGTCTGACTCTAAATACGATCGGTTGTGGGTTCGAGTCCCATGCGGGAGAGTGAGTATATGATTTAAATATTTTCACTTCCCCGCTCTGTTAGGACAAAGTGCGGCGTTGAATTCCACCACTCAACACGCAATGTCTCGAATCCGGTGGAGAGCGAAGTACTTTCTGCCCATCCTTGCTATACAGGATAAAAGCGTGAAGCTAAAAAACAAAACAGTTTATTTATTATTATTAACTTTGAAGGAAACGCCGTCTTACTTGGCTTGACTAAATGTTGACAGATTTTATTCATTGTAATACATAGTTGTAAATCATAGCTAGTTCAATTGTAAGGTTTTGTAAAGGTTTACGCGCCCTCCCTGTGTAAGAGTGAGGGCGGTTTGACGAATTTTGTACTGTAAAATTGCTTAGTTAAATGTTAAATGTTGCCATGTTGTACCATTATTTATTAATATAAAGGAGACGTATAAAAAAACAAAGTGAAACTAATAAAAGTGAGAAGTGAGTGAACGGAAAGGAGGAAAAATGGGAGGAACCTAGAGGAACGAGAACGAGAACTCTTGGGAACTTTCACTTTCCACTTTTTGGACAGTTTCCAAGAGATGCGGGTTTGAATCCCGCCACGTTCACATTTTTATACGTTTCACAAATGCTATTTTGATAGGTTAGATTGAATTAGATGTTATTAACATACGCTAGATGCAGCTCAATTCACTTGAAAACATATTTATAGCTAACTAAAGCCTCTTCTATTAGCTGACCGTATAGAATATTAAAGATGTACTCAAAATATTATAAATGAAACTATTTTAAATGGATTAATCGCTGATAAAAACCCGGCATTTGAACACTTTACAGTAGTCCGTGGTCACAAATAGACCTGTCTGTCTATCTGTATACCAAAATATACGCGATTGATCCGTTTAAAATAGTTTCATTAAAAAATAGGTAAAAATGGGAAAAATATAAGATTATAATAGTCAATATATTTTAATGGGTAACGTGATTTAATAAACGTGTCCCCCTATAGCTTTATTTATAGTAAATTTTTTACGTGTTGCCATATTAATAAATTTATTTTATATTTAGTTTAATATATTTTATTTATTGAATAGCTTATATGTGTATGTTAATGTCAAAATGTTATTTCTAAAGGTTGGTGAGTGTTTGCAGATTTTTCCATTTGTTGTTTGTTTCAAATATTTTACGTTATGTTATTGTTCTTTACTTGGCTGTAGGGTCGTAACTAGGGTTGAGTGTAAGATAAGGCTTTAGCACCTACTTTTAGGGCGGAAATATAGTTTAGGGCGGTTTTTGAAATGGTAAATTATATTAAAACCAATTGAATAATTATTACATAATAAAATAAATATATGAAACTTAACTATAATTATCCTTTTCTATTCATTAGTTACTTAATGAATAACAAATTGACAATTAAATTATTGTACAGGCTTAAATTTTTTTTTATCTCTTAGTTACGGCCCTGCTTAGCCATACATTCTACACATACGTTGAGTAGAAAAATGAAAACATTTTTATATAGTTGTATTTTAAAGCGCTTCTTACATACGTTGCACTTACGGTCCAGTTTTAGTGAAATAGACATTTTGAAATGCAAAAAAAAAAATAATTCTAGAAGCTCGGAGCAGTGTCTAAACAGGCGAGTTGCGACTCTAGTGTAAGTGTTAGAAGTGCCCTTTTAATACATTAACGCTCTCTACTATCCAAGCCATTTTCAATACACAAATAAATCTAGGAACCTACAAAGACACCCTTGAATGTTCAAAACGTAAGCTGATGATGGATTAATATGAATGGATAAATGCAGAATTCGAACCCGCGCTTATTGGAAATCACGATTTAGCATTTGAACGATTTCAAAGAAGTGCATATTCGAAACCCTCTAGATTCAAATTATTATACCTTTTCTAAAAATATTTCCATATCCTAAAATCTGAAATAACAATTTAAAATATTAAAATAATACCATTTTAAATTGGATTTTAAATATTTGTATCTTAGTAAGAATCGTTTTAAAATCAAATATGGATAGCTTTACAGTACAGATACGTCAACATCGCAAGCCGATGTAATCTGTCAATAAACGTAAGCTCAAACCCAGCTCCAGCTCCGGCATTAGTCTCTTTAGCGACTAGCGCCGCCATTTCTATCTATGTTAACGAATTTTATCAGTGTACCACTTGTACTTGTACATGGTTTTTGTAATGAAATAAACATTTATATATAAAAGTTGTTTTATTTTATAATAAAATATGAATAAATTACATATTTGAAGAATTTTTCTTGTTGTTGGTATTTATATATATATATAATTTTTTTTAGTATATAGCACTCTGGTATAAACATAATTAAATTCTGTGTAAAAGTTTTAAATAAACTAGACTAGAACTCTTTAGGTTTAAACGATCGTAAATTAGTATCATTTCGACGTTGTATTAATATAAAGAGAGTGATTGAGTTCGACCACAAAGCAAGCAATATCTAAAATTCAGACGAATGTTACAACCCTTCCAAAATGACAGAGCTCGATACTAGCTTTTCTCAGACTACCTTCCAATGTGAGAAATTAAAGAAAAATACATACAAACATGTTTAATGGAGTAACAGAAATATACATACTGAACTTTCATTTACAGTAATGAAACCTAATATCTAATTAATTACCGCAATATATATATATATATACACATATATATATATATATATATATATATATATATATATATATATATATATAAATATAAGAAAAGAAATTAAATGTGTATTGTAACTACCCTACTATTAAAATATAAAAGGGTAAAGCTATAATAAATATATAAATTAATTAATAGTCCGGAAGCTAGCCAGCGTGGGGTAGGTCTTCAGCCGCAGCAGCTCCAGCTCCGTCTGCAGCAGCACGATGCGCGTGTGGTTGCCCTGCACTTGGCGGATGAGCTGACTGCGCTCCACTAGCGTCTCCATACTGGAGGGATAAGAAACTTATATACGAGAAAAAATATGGCATTTGTTATTATTATTATTATTTTTAGCTTCACACTTTCATCCCGCGTAGCAGGTAGACAGAAAGTACCCAGTGTCAAGACACTGTACTTTGCTTTCCACCGAATTCGAGGCATTGTGTGTTGAATGGTCGAACTCAACTCACCGCATTTTACCTTCTGGTGAAAATAACTGTAAATATAATCACTCTAACGAATAGGGATCGAACCCACAACCGATCACGTTTACAGTCAGACGCTATCTCACTGCGCCACGATCGGTTTCAGCCTTATAGGAATCGGTCTCTTATAACTTTAACTCAAATTAAACACTATAACCGGAATACTAAAATAAAGTAAACTGTATTCTAGAATACTCGAATTGTGTATGAGTGGTTACAGGACAGACTTAGGCAAGTCAGTGATACGTGAATAATTCCATTGAAATAGTTACAATTAAAATATTATAAGGCTATTCTTTTTTATAGACAAAAGCAAACTAGCAAAAGGACCACGTTATGGTAAGTGATCACCTTCGCCCATAAACATCCACAACATTAGAGTTGTGGATGCGTTGTCGGCCTTCAGATGGAAGTAAAAGGAGACAGTGTAGTGGCCTCGGCAACCAGAACTATCGGAACCATCACCCTCTGGGAGTAAGGAAAGGTCCTACATGACATCGACCTGAACACATCACCAAATATTTGGCAAGTCCTTTTTGTCATAGTTGTGGACGCGAACCAGTCGGAGGACTAACCTCCTACCACCAAGTCACCGGAATACTCGCCTCTTACGGGACGTTACAGGGAAATCTCTCACAGGGAAAATATGTATTGAATGATGTTTTATAGTCATATTCTTTTACATAGTAGAGGCGTATTATGTAAATATTATAATGTGTCTGGATGTTTTATTAATAAATTATTACAGAGAATTTGAGTATACCTATATGATTTTAAATATTTTATTATCTAATGTTATTTGAAGGAATAAACCATTTTATAATGGTTTATTGTATTGTGTTAATGTATTGCGACTATTTTTTAATTATTTGGTAGGAGTGGGGGGTCACTGTACCTAAATTTACATTTTGGTATTGTGACCCCCCACTCCTATCAAATAATAAAAAAAGAGACGCAACACAATACCACACATTTGTCAACATATATAATAAATATATATTTTTTAACACAAAAAAATGGCACATTACACATTACCCAAGTATCATTTAGAAAAATTCACATAACTGGCAATATGTTATTACCGTTTTTTGAATATCCTCCGAATACGAATGGGCTCGAGCGGGTCCTCGTGGAGCTTCTTCTCAGAGACTTTTACATTTAGTGTCACTATCAGCTTTTCCAGTTGCTGCGCTCGACCTTCCAATTCAATGATTTTCACCTATAATAGATAATAAAACATATTTTATTTTTATTTCATATACAAATAAAAATTCCTTTCATAAAAAGCGAGTGCCCGTCGACGCGTTAACAATGCGTTGCCTTAGCAACGTGCTTGACACTTTATATAAACGTGTATATCGAATACATGATAGGGTGCCTTACATTTATTTTAATATGTTCCTTATGAAAATTATTAAATAAAATACTTATTAGAATACTGCACTCTTCCTTGCACTTTTCATAATTTTCGAAAAAAGGGATACATTCTTGAAAAAAGTATAAAAATTTGAACGTAGCGTGATTTGAACACGCGCCTCTTGGATACCGTCCAAGTCCTGACCGCTAAGTCATGCGTTCTACATCTGCCTGCGTAGAAATTCTTATACGTTTGTTACAATTTATTCATGTTGCTAGCATCGCTGTAGAAAAAAAATAACACTTTAAAAATAGTAAAATGTACCCCTTATGGATACAATTTTTTGCTTTTCGTAATAATATAATTATAGATAGTCTTATTATACGATTTATTAGAGTATCAGGCGTACACTGATATATAAAGTGAATTACAATGCAAGGAAAAGTGCATTTTACGCGTTGGTTATTATTTTTGAATATTTTTTTACAGCTGCACGCTTTATCCCGCATAGCAGAGTACCAGCACACAACCTAGCGTCAAAAAAATCCATTTGATTTGATTGTTTTCCGCCCGAAACAACACATTGAGTGTTGAGTGGAAAATTCAGCTCCGCACTTTGTCTTACCGGAGAGGAAAAATGATAAAAAAAATGAATTAGTAAAAATATATAATTTTAATTGATACATTAGTAACGTAACGGCCTCATGGTCGTGTTTACCTCCATCTCTTCAACTTTCCGTATTTGCTCGCTGAGCAACTTGTTGACAGACGTTTTGGAAGCTTCCATTTCCTTCTCCATCTTGACGTAGTCCTGCTCGTCGGTGTAACCGAGCTCCTTATTCTTTAGGTAACTTTGCAGTTCTTTAGGTACCTAATTTTAATATTTGTTATTATTTATACATTTTACGTTTAATGGAGGCCGGCCGTGTCGCTTTCTGACACCGTCTGACTGTAAACGCGATCGGTTGTGGATTCGATCCCCACTCGGGGGAGTGATTATATTTAAATTATTTTCACTTCCTCGCTCTGGTGAGACAAAGTGCGGCGTTGAATTCAATCACTCAACACGCAATGTCTCGAATTTGGTGGAAGGCCAAGTACGGAGTGTCTTAACACTAGGTACTTTCTGTGTACCCTGTTATTAGGGATGAGAGCGTAAAGCTAATATAAAAAACATAAGTTAAATAACCACACACATGGACGTCAATTAACATTTAACACTATTTAAAGATCAGGTCATAATACCAGTTATGATGGAAGACATTTTAATATTTATTTTCAATTTGTGTAAAAAAATAACATCACCTTTAGCCTTTGATACGAGTATAGCTCTTGTTCCATATGACGCAGCTTCATCTTCATCTGGGCGTGTTCCCATTCTTTCGACAAAATACCTTTACGGAACTCTACTTGCTTTTTCATCATTTTTAATTTCCAATCACCCACTTTCTACATATAATAAAAAAATATATATAAATCAAATAATGTGTAATTACACGTTAATAATTTATTTTTGGAGACCGAATTAGAACCAACTACCATTATCAAATCTGTGTAGACTCGCACAGTCGTACTGCGTCACGACGGTCTTTTGTAAATTATTTTATAATTAACTAAAAGAACATACATATATCCTCCGTTCTCACGGAGATTTTAAGCGTATTATTTTAAAGCGGTCGCAAAGCTTTACATATGAGCGTCCATACCTGCACACAACCATAAAAACACCCACACAAACACACTACACACACACACACATACATTTTATTTATTTTATATTAATATGTAATATTGTTAGTATTGTTTACTTATTTGAAATTATTGTATTCTGAAGAAAGGCGATAATGACTATAACACAATATTTACTATTTTTAAAGTGTTATTCCACACTTAGGATTAGAAAACATTTTAGAAAAAACGTATAAACATTTTGAACGCAGCGGAATTCGAACCCGCGCCTCTTGGATACCGTCCAAGCGCTCTGACCGCTAAGCCATGCGTTCTACTACCAGCTGCGTCAAAATTCTTATACGTTTTGTTACAACTTATTTACGTTGTTAGCATCTCTGTAGAGAGATTTATACAAATTTCTACTACTTAAAGATTATTAAGAAATAATCGTTTAACAAGAGAGATTGCTATTTTATTTCAATATTTACTATTTTCAACGTGTTATTCCACACTTAGGATTAGAAAACATTTTAGAAAAAACGTATAAAAATTTTGAACGCAGCGGGATTCGAACCCGCGCCTCTTGGATACCGTCCAAGTACTATAACACAGTTATAAACTATAATAACCATTATCGTACCGTATTTTTCTTTTAAAAATATGCTTAGTTCCAATAAAGATTGTTATTTAAAAAGAAAAGAATTTACAGAATCATACCAATATAACTTCATTGACTTTGTCAATCTCTTCGCGAGGGATGAGAGTGGCGTCCTCATAGTCCTCCATGTGCCCTGTCGTTATAATCTCGACCTGCCCCGCTGGCAACACTAACTGAAATTAAATATGATTATTTTTTACATGAGTAGAGTAATGTCACTGTTTAATGTATTTGGTGCTTTACGCTTTTCCTCGCATAGCGGTAAGGTGAAGCCTACACGTACTAGGTAATTTATAAAGTACAGCCACCCTTTGTTATTGTTTTATTATAATAGTATAAGGGAATTATTTTAAAGACCTCAATGTTACTAATAAACAATAGAAAATTTGTAAATTCACTTGAAAATAATATATAACAGAGTTTTTGGCGTCGGTTCTTCTCAGGTATAACTAAGGCATTAACTTCAGTGGTGAACGATTGAGCTTTGATTTTAATATAGATAATAATTCAACACATATGTACTTTCTTGTAATATAACAATTCAAGTGCACGTTGTAGTGTATTGGGATAGAGTATGACCGAGCGAGATAGGTCGTGGGTTTTTTTTAAATAATTTAAAATTTAATAATTTCCAAGCTCCATTAAGACCTGGTACCATAACCCAATTTCAGAAGGAAAGTAGCGAACGGGTCGTCTCGACTGGGTTATCTCCGACTACCCTGCCATGCGCGATAAAGTGTGAAGCTGTATGTTTTCAGAGTGTAGACAATCGCTCCCACCTGTATGGTGTTGTTGCGCGCGCTGAGCTCCACGTGGCGGCGGTGCTGCGCGAGCAGGTCGGCGGTGCGCGCGAGGCGCAGGCGGCGCGCGCTCGCCGCGCCGCGCCACGCCGCGCCCGCCGCCTCCGCGTACGACATCTCTTGCGCCAGCGCCCGCATCTTAGCGACGCGGAGACATTACAGTTTGACACTTGTTGTTATTACATTTTACCATCCTACCCGCACATAACACAGAAGGGGGATTAGATACTCACTCGAATCTCGTTTTCGATTTTACTACGACGCAGTTTACACATGGTGACCCACAGGCCCTCGTCCATTACCGGTGGCATGTTGCTTATTTGGTCCAAAGCTTCGACCCTAAAAGAATTACGTATTATTACTAATTATTATTTTGACATCTACATATATTTATATGTTAGCTACATTATAAAAAATACATTTTTTAAGTATAGTAATTGCTTAGAATTAAATGAATTTACAATACGAAAGCCCATCGCGTGGCATAAAGAAGTTCAAATAATGTCTGGAATCTGAGACACAAATGTAGATTTAAAAGAGATCCGTTTTAAATTAACGCTCGCTATACAGACAGAGGTGGCAGTGACTAACATATCATTAAAGTCCTGACTTTAAAGTCAAAGTCAAATCATTTTACTCAAAATAAGAAGTTACATGCTTCATTTTTTTGAACGTCAAATATTTTACCAGCAGTTCACTAAAGTTAATGCCTCAGACCTGAAAAGAACCGACAAAAGAAACTCAGTGTGACTACTTTATTTCTAAAGTAATTGCTATATACAGATTTATGGCTGACAGTGATACTTTGGGAATAGCCTGGGGCCAGCATTTTATTCCCAAGGCGTGTTATCATTTATAAAATCTTTAATTAGCTAATAACCATTAACACACAAACGACTTTTCATAACCTTTTTTTAAATTGTGATATGGAACAATCTTGGACGTTTTCTGGGTTCCTACTGTAAAAGCGTATACACTGAACCATGAATGAGTTATTGACTCGTTGTAATCAAGTCACAGGGGTAATCAGTTTATTCTTATTTCTAGTATTAATATTATGAGTTCGGGCGATTTTTGTAAAATCATTAATATTTTTCTTAACATACATTACATTAACAAATATGAATTGAGAAGCAACAGTTAGTATATTAATTTCTTTAAATTTTGTTCTTAATGATTCTTTCGGGCTTAAGTTACAGATTGCACGAATAGCTCGATTTTGAACCGAACAAAGTTCAAGTTAATTGCAGCTGCATTACCCCAAAGTAAAATGCCATAGGACCGAATACTATGAAAGTAGCTAACATAAACAAGGCGAGCCTTGTCTACGTCTGTTAATGATCTTATTTTCGTAACCGTGAATATGAGGTCCCCTCTGTAGCTTGGAGTCAATGGTGATACCGAGAAATATCATAGTATCGACAGGACCCAAATACGTTTTGTCGTCTTCTCATTTTAATTGAAGTATCGTCAGCAAATAATACTATCTTATGGCTCTTTCCACCTAGATACGGTAGGTCGTTTATGTATATTAAAAAGAGGAAAGGACCAAGAATAGACCCCCGTGGAACCCCCATACTGACTAACGACCCTGGAGATTTCTTGTCATTTATATCAATCTTCTGAATCCTGTTAGTTTAATAAGAGGTCAGAAAATTGAGTGCGCGTCCTATTATGCCATAATTGTGTAGCTTCTGGACCAAAGTGGAGTGCTGAACGCAATCAAATGCCTTGATAAGTTACAGAATGTGCCCAGAGCATCCTGCGATTTCTCCCAGGCCTCATAAATACTCTTAAGAAGCTCGACTCCGGCATTGGTGGTGGAACGGCCTTTAGTGAAGCCATGTTTATCATGCATAAGATTATGTAAATCGAAATGCAATAATAACTGATTTAAAAATATTATTTCAAAAATTTTTCTAACTGAGGGTAGTACAGATACAGGTCAAAAATTGTTGGGATCAGACGTACTACCCGATATTTAAATCAAATATCGGTATGACTTTACTGAATATCATTAGGTCAGGAAACACACCACCCTGTAAACAATTATTAAATAAAGTAGCGAGGTGGGGAGCAATAGCATCTAGTTATATTAACTAATTAGCTTAACAGAAATACCTTTTCTTGATACCTAGGGACTAAAATGTTTTAACAATGTCTCTTGAGTTGACTGACTTAAATTTAAAATCTATATTACGCTCTAGTACACACTCCTTAAGTAACGATTCGGCGACAGTTGCCGAACATATAAGTGTTTTAGTTGTGCAGATTGGAATACCAGCGAAGAATTTTTCAAATGCAAATGCAAGCAACCTCTAGATCCGAGCTGGTTATACAATTGTCTACTTTTAATTGAAATCCAAAGTTACGATTCTCGCCCCTCCAGTCTCACGATTAATTATATTCCATGTAATTTTAAATTTATCAGAAGAATTTCTAATTTTATTTTTAATGTGTAAACATATTGCTATGGAACATACTTTTGTAAACAACTTGAAATAGTTTCTAATATAATTTTCAAATGACTCTTTATGGTTATATGTTTATTCACTATAAAGTTCATATAACCTTAGTCTACTCTTATATATTCCCACAGTCACCCAATCATTAAATCCTCCTGGAATTGATTGTTTTAAAATTACAAATAGCATAAAACTCATTTTTAATAACATTAAAAAACTTACTAAATAATGTATTAGGATTATTATTGTTTTTTTTTAGCTTCACGCTTTTATTCCGCATAGCAAGGTAGAGAGAAAGTACCTAGTGTCAACACACTCCGTACTTCACTTTCCACCGAATTCGAGACATTGCGTGTTAAGTGGTGGAACTTAACGCCGCTTTCTGTCTTTACCAGAGCGAGGAATTGAAAATAATTTAAATGTAATCACTTCCTCGAGTAGGGATCGAACCCACAACCGATCACGTTTACAGTCAGACGCTGTTACACTGCACCACGACCGGCCTCAATTTATTATTGTAACTTACATATTTAAGTTTTGCTATTATATTACTTCGAAACTTCTCTATATTGTCAGTGTTATGTGTCATTGGTACTCAGACAATTACATGATCTGTATTAATTTTGTTGTTACAAAAATAAAAGGAAGCCAACTGTCCGCTGTGATCACAATTTAACGTGTTAATTATGCTTTTTTTATCTTGTTAACGCCATTTAGAACTATTTGTTAAGCAATAACTGTTAGTTAGCTCATGACATCTATTTTTTCTATTTAAAAATGAATGCCTGTATTTAAAATTATATATTGGACGTACAGCCTAACTATATCACTACGAATATATATCAAATTTATTTCTTTGCTTTATATATTTGAATATGTTATTATATTTTTAATATTCCGTTTTCTCCTCTCCATATCTCTTTCCAGCCCATTTTATCTAGATTAAATATACACTTTGTAAAGATATTATCAATATACGTAGCAGTACAGTTAGCAATTCTTGTCGGTTCCAGAAATAAATTAGCTAGGTTATACGACTTTAGTAAAGACCTACATGTGGTATTGGTGACTGTGTTATCTAGTAAATTTATATTGAAGTCACCACATACAACTTTAAAATTTTCTAAGATCCAGATAATTTTACAAGTACCTGTTCTAAAATAACTTCAAAATGTTCACACAACCCAGTGGGAGACCGATACTCAAGATCGGCGCATGCCATTTCAATACTTTGCTCAATAGTACAACTACAGCCATATCTTTACATTTTTTAAACTTATAAGAATTATCCAAAATTATTATTAAGGGCCACCGCGAATGGCTTTTTCTGAACATACTAACTACTTGGTGATTATTAAAATTAAAAATGGCCTAGGAGTTTCAAACCCAGTGGTCTGCAACACAAAGTACATGAATATTATTGCATTTAAGGTAAAATTCAATTTTTTAGCGTTTCGTTAAGCACACCTTGAATATTTTGATGTACCAAGTTTGTATCATTATCAAAACAAATTGCATTTTTATTGCTAGAGACTGCCTCTATTGTCTTATTATTTAATTTAAATTTATTTAAATTTATTATTTATATAAAATAACATATATAATATATGATAATATATTACTGTATGGGAACTGAAACTCATACAAATCCATTTATTTGTATTAATATAAATATAAAATTTAGTTTACCCTTTAAAATACTCAACGCAGTCTACATGGAGGAGCACAGGACGGACTCCAGTGAGCACGGCGTTCGCCAGATCGTAGAGCACGACTGGAATCATTGTGGCTCTCTGGTACCATTTCGGTCTTTTCCTAAATAACCAAATAAATTAAATTTAATACATTTACAAAAAAAGTAGTCTGTAATACATGATTTGGAATTTTAAGTATTTAGTTGTAGTAATTAAAAACTGCAAAACAAAATTGATGCTTTTTTTATAGATAAAGGAGGCAAACTAGAAGGGCCACCCGATGATAAGTGGTTACTTTCGCCCATGGACATCCTCAACATTAGAGTTCTGGATGCGTTGCCAGCCTTAGGAAGGAAGTGAAAGGAGATAGAGTAGTGGCCTTGGCAGCCAGAACTGTCGGAATCACCAGACTTTGAGGGAAAGGATAAATAAAGCTGGCTTACATGACATCGAGCCGGAATCACTAAATATTTGGCGGTTCGGTCATGACAGTGATCGCGAACCAGTCGGAAGACTAACCTCCTACTTACAACATTACTGAGATATCCGCCTCTTACGGGACGCTATCCAACAGTGGTGGGGAATTGTATTCTACCCCATTTACTCACAGGGAAAAATAGTCAAGATACTTTTATCAATCCATTGTTAACAAGGAGCTATAAAAACTTAAGTGGGAAACATCCTTACAATAAATAATACAAAAACTACACATCCAAATGTGTTTTATTATTTTTTAAGGACAAAATCGGCTTTTTCTATATCTGCAGTACTTTTATATCAAGGAATTTATGTAACTTTATTTTTATCGTTTAGTGTTCAACCCCTAAACTGAAATTGAACGATATTTTTTTATACATATACGTATGACCACATCAAGCCACGATTTAACAAGGTTATTGTTAAATTATATCTTAAAACGCATCTCAAAGTGCTACTTCAATACAATTTCATCTTAAAATTAATTAATTATAATTAATATCTCCCCCTCGTATACAAACTTACTTAAAAAACTTATAACACTGATCCACAATAATAGGCGACAGATCAGCGAAATGGTTCTTGAAAGTGCGATCCAAGTACTTGTCTTTTGTGGCAAGGTTGTCGTACGCCGACTGGCATTCATCACTTTGCTCTTGTATTAGATTGAGCTCACGTTGCAAAACTTCCAGTTCACCCTCAAATTTTTTTATATCATACCTGAAATTAGTGTAGAAGGGGTATAAAAATTCACAAATAACATCCTGATAATACCACCACTCAACGTGCAATGTCGCTAAATTAGGTACCTCCAGTTTACCCTGCGATGTACAAAAAGTGTGAAGCTAGAAAAGTACCACAATAACTGCTTGCCAAATACTAAAAAATAAAAGACCACTGTGACGCAGCGCTATAGAATCTCGTTTTGAAATTATGGTTATGAGTTTGATACCCATTCGTAGATTATGCTTAAATTAACCTTTATTTCTCGTCTATTGTAAGACAGTAAGACAAATCGCAGTACTGTCGCGTGGAAAGGGGAAAATAGAGTGACACACCAAACTCTTTCTACGTGCATGATACTGCCCACCTCATTTCTTCCAACTTCTCGGCCATTTCCACACGGTCTAAATTAGTTCTGCGCAGACGCATTAGATTCAAGTTTTCTTGTCCAATAACAGAATCAACTTTCAACTTTGTCAACCACGTTTCCTTTACCTAATTGAATATATAAAGATATATTTGTACATTTCATTTTTTTTTAGTTATAATCACTCTAACTGGAATATTTCTTGAAAAAGTAAAAGTATCTTAATATGTAAGGAGGCCACTGTAAACGCGATCGGTTGTGGGTTCGATCCCCACTCGAGGAAGAGATTACATTTAAATTATTTTCACTTCCTTGCTCTGGTAAAGATAAAGAGCGGCGTTGAGTTTCACCACTTAACACGCAACGTCTCGAATTCGGTGGAAAGTGAAGTACGGTGTGTGTTGACACTAGGTACTTTCTGTCTACTCTGCTATGCGGAATAAAAGCGTGAAGCTTAAAAAGAAATATGTAAGGAATAAAATTTGTAGGGCTCTCTATAGACTACAAAATTCAAGGGAGGCTGAACGTTGCGCAGTGTGACAGCGTCAAACTGTAAACGCGATTAGTTGTGAGCTTGATTCCCGTTCAGGGGAATGATAATATTTAAATTATTTTCATTTTTTTTGTTCTGTTAAGGCAAAGCGCAAAGTTCAATTTCTCCACCCAAAACGCAATGTTTCGAATTCGTCATAAACTGGTGTTCAGAGTTATTTAACACAAGGTACTTCATGTCGGGATACTTTTTCAGCACCATGCTTTTACCCACAACAACATAACAGGATAGATAAAAAATATACATAATAAAAGAGTCGATACTTTTACCTTGTTATTAAATTTCACAATCCCTTCGTTAAGAATTTGCGATAGCTTGGCGTATTCAGCGTGAAGCATTTTCCTGTATTTGTCCCGTTCCTCATTCCTGAACGCGACTTTAGCCTCATAATCAAACACCAAACGCAGATCATCTTCATTAAAATTTTCAGGATCCTTTTCCAACTGTTGACAGAGGTCTTAATAATAATATAATTTAATTGTGTGTATCTCTGAAATATATTTAATATTATATTGAAACCATCACGGCTCAGTGAACGTAACGTTTATTTTAACGCGTTTACAATGTTGTGGGTTCGGTCTCCATTATGGAGAAAGTTAATAGATAAGTCACATCGCTTGAAAGTTTGTCCCAGTAATGCTGGGATTTATATAAAAAAAATGTATATAAACATGTATGCATGTTGTACTATGACGTCACATTGTCACAAGTACTGTTTTACTTCTAAATCGAAAACTTTATAGCGTATCGAAATAATTCTTGTGAATTTTTTTTTGACAGAGAATATGGAGAGATAATAATCCAAATTAGGTAACATTCTTCATTATATTTGATCTATTTCATTTCTCCATCCTGCCAAAACACAAAATATGTCGAATTTATTGAGAACGGGTATCATACTGGGTCCTCTCAGACGACTCGTTCAATATATCTAAGTGTCCTGTTACTTGTCTATTTAAACAGCAAATATTCACCATACAAAGCGGTTTCGGTATGGGTTTCTTGATCTCCTCGTGCCACAGCTTCTCCAGCACGCCGTCCATCATGTACATGAGCGCGCGCTCTTTGAAGTCATCTTTGGGCTTCGGCTCCGGCGGGGGGATGACCACTTGACTCGGACTTATGTAGGGCTCAATACTGCACTGCGCGAGGTTTATCACAGGTTAGCAATTATTAATATATAGTTTATTTAATTATTACATTAACGAATCAATCGGAATTGAATTTATGATAATCAGTACAAGTCTGAAGTGGAAAATTATTTACATGTTTTTTATCTTCTCGTTTTATCCCTTGGGGACAGTCAGAAAGACGGAGCGCCAAACGCTAAAGTCCATACATACCTCTTTCGCCTCGTCCACAGTCATTATCCTCTATATACATGCCCTTCAGGGGTCCACATACTGTTTACTCAAAGGTCAACCGAGGTCTCCCCCGACCTCTCGTACCAAAATTACTTAAAAACCACTATGTAATTACTTAAAAACTATCTTTGCTTTTAACATCAAAATGTCATTATATTTGCATTATTTACTATATTTTTTTATGTTATGTATACCTCCTCAGGTTCAACTTTGACTAGCTTGTTGGGTTGCTCTTCCTGTCGCCAATCGGGATTGCGAATCTCAATAGCCAAATGGTGAAAACTTCCACGTAAATCCGATAGTTTGTTCAGTTCTACCAAAAATAGTATCACAAGTATGAGTTAAATATGAGGTTACGTATATAAAAAAAAAATATATATATATATATATATATATATATATATATATATATATATATATATATATATATATATGATTCAAAATTTGACTAGGTTGCGCCTGGTCGTATAAAGAAGAATTTAGACATAGTAAATTGTCACATTTTTTATTACACAAATAAATTAATATTTTCAAAGTACTATCCATACTATTAATACAACAGGAAAGTATTTTCGGAAATATATAACATTTGAAAAAAAAATGATCACAAGCGTATATATTTTCTTAGGCGTTTAAGAAAACGTAGGATAGGACACCCTGCAGAATGATGGACAGGCAATTCAAAGAAGGTGGTATGTGGCGGAAGGCGGATGCGCGTATACCCAGGACCTGGACGGGTAGCGCTCTATGAGGAAGGCCTACATTCAGCAGTACATGGAGATAGGCTGAAGAATTAACGAGAAGAAGTAGACGCTTTCTAACAAGTACTCTCTTACCATCTATTATAAATCGAAGGCGAGCGTTTCTCTCCTCCACGAGATGAACTTCGCGTTTCTTCTGAGTCATCAAGTCGTCGAATTGCTTATTAAACCACAATCGCATGTTTTGAACATTTAGCTAAAATAAAAAAAAGTTTTTTTTATAAAAAATAGAGATTTGATATCTATAATTTGATTTCTTTAAGGTTAAACTATAACTATTCGTAATAATTATTTTTTCGAATCCTTGATCAACTATTGCGTCACAGTATGCAACATATGGCAAAAAATAATTTCAATTATCTTTTAGTACATTATGACAAAAAGAATTAAAAGTCAATTTGTAAACATTTATAATTCAAGCATTATTTTGCATAGCCGTGAGGTAAACTAGAGACAAACTAGAGGTAATTGAATTGAGACATTCCGTTGACTGTTTTTCGCCTGAAATCGAAACAAATTCTCAACAAAACGAAAAAAAGAACTCTCCACCAGTGACGTTTACAGACTTTACCACATAATTCATAATTAAAATTTATATTATAATTCATAATAAATAACAATAATAGACAATTCAAAATCAGCAACGAACATACAAAAAAAATAATTGCAGCCAATCTAAGGCCTAATATTTGATAAATATATATAACCAACACCTACTTTAACAATATGTTGCAACCAATTCATCTGGAGAAAGCTAAACGCCATCGTCTGCTGTATCATGAACGGCGGCACGTCGATGTAGCGGTGCGCGTTGGAGCCCGACAGCACGTAGGGCTCCCCCGCCTCCGACTCGTCTGGTGTGAGCTCTTCTATCATTTGACTCTCCAAGCTTTTATGTACTTCCTTCACTGAAATGACCGATTGTGGGGCCATTCTGCTAACAACGGCTGATCTGTTGATGTAGAATGACTTTGTAGTTTGGATGTCACCTGAACAGATTTTCAGCACTAGATACACGTAACATGCTTACTATACTAAAATATTAAACATAATAGAGCGGAGCGCCCGCCACTATGGTCCCTACATACTTATTTTGCCTCGTCCACATTCATTAACATCTCCATGCCTCCATGCATGGTATCCTCATGTTATTTACGAGACCTTCCGACCGAGGTCTCCCCCGACCTGTCCTACTCACCATATTAATATATTATTACAATAACTCAAATACTTCTCAATAACTTCATCCTTTAAATGCTGATTTCTTTTTAAATACAAATGAACATTTTGTTAAATAAATTATTTGACCCTCATATAGAAATATGAGAATGCAATAAAGAATATGATTAATAAAGAATTATTGTAAGAAAATATACTTTTTTATATAAAAACTGAGATACAAAATACCAAAAATTTGGTTTATATTCTATAGACATGTCTCACATTAAGTATTAAATATATAACATAACAGTATATAGCGCTTACGGTAAAGGGTTGTCCTCCAGACTGGTCTTCTTGGCGGGCTCCTCCCACGGCCTGAACACGTTGGAATCGTTCTCCATCTCGACGGCGCGCAGCGCCTCTATCTGTTGCAACTCGGGCCACTTGTCGCGTTGAGTTGGTAGCACTGCGTAATTTTCTACCTAGAATCATAACAAAAAAATATTGTTATCAAACAATATTTAAACCTGGTTAACAAATTATAATCGGTTGTAGGTTCGATTCCCACTCGAAGAAATGATTATATATTTTTATACATTTCCTTGATCGACGCCCGGCGTTAAATTCCGCCAGACAACACGCAATGTTACAAATTTGGGCGGAAAGCTTTCGTTTCCCACTCACGAGCGCAATATTACAGATTACGTCAGAGTTTGTCCATTTAGCCAGGTAAATAAAAAAAAAAGAATTATAAGTAGATAGTTTTGAAATAAGAATACCTGATAATGACTAAATATGGCAAACAACTTGACTCTCGGGGCGAGCATGGTGTCCCAGCATTGTTGCTTTATCCACGCCGTCACTTTGTCCTGAGCCCGAATACGGGCTTCTGTCTCTAAACGGATTCGTTCACGTTCTTTCTCCGCCTTGTATCAAATGTGAATGAAGTAGTCGTTTTAATTTCGACAGTATGGCAATAATTTAAAAAAAATATAAACACTTGAGAAGGGAAACAAAGAATATATATATATATATATATATATATATATATATATATATATATATATGTATATATATATATATATATATACATATATATATATATATATATATACATATATATATATATATATATATATATATATATATATATATTCTTTGTTTCCCTTCTTTCTTTCTATATTTAATTTCTAATAGAATTTATTGTCTATATATTATATTAATGAGATTACGCGTAGAAATTTGACAAAATTGCAAATGTGACCAATATGTATTTATTTGACCAATATGTTTTTGTAGTATCCACAGCAGACTAAGAAAATAATCCTAAAACTGAAATACATATACGAACGAAATCGCAAGCACATTTAGTCTTACATAATAAATAGATAGATATATCTATCTGCCATGTGAAGGTATTAAAAATCACCTGTTTTTTTTCCTTCTACTTCAGTTACAGTACTTACTAACTATCCTCGCTATTTAAAAGGGGCGAAAGGGTGAGTTGATTAATTTAATTTAGTTTTTTTTTAAATTAGTTATAAATTAAAACTTTTGTAAGCTTATATATGTTTATGTGAAAAATTATGTAAATTTTTTTATATGGCTATATGCTCAGTAAAAATTTTGAAACTTGGCTGCCTTTTCATTTTCACGTATTTCTAATATATTTTATGGATCGTATATATTTATGTGATTACAGATATCAAAATCACCTGTTTTATCCTCTCCTTTTTATGTTCCACGTGTAAATTGAACTCGGACAGCGAGAGCTGGTGCAGAGGACGTTCTGAGAGGTTCTCCTCGAGTAACTCCACCAGCCGCGACTGTATCGATTCGAAAGACTTTACCACTTCCTCCCGTTGCTTCTTGTAATCCATCGCTTCTTCCTTCACTTTCTTGTCTTCTAGCAGGTCTAAGTAGTTCTCTGTGTTTGAAAACAAAAAAAGGAAATTAAGTTAAGTGAAATATGTACGTGATAAGGCTAAGGCTCAAATGGACTCTGAACGTGGATTCGATTTCACCACATCAAAATATATCAATTATTTTTTAACTTTACGCTTTTATTCCGCATAGCAGGGTGCAGAGAAAGTACGTAGTGTCAAGACACTCCGTACTTTGCTTTCCACCGAATTCGAGACATTGCATATTAAGTGGTGGAACTCAACGCCGATTATTGTCTTTACCAGAACAAGGAAGGGAAATCAATTTAACACAACCGATTGCATTTACAGTCAGACGCTGTCCCACTGCGACAAGGCCAGCCTCAAGTGTTTATGTACAGTTATGTGTAATTAACAAAAGTGGGTAGAAGTGGGTAGGTAACGCGTCTGACTGTAAATACGATGGTTGTGGGTTCGATTCTCACATGAGTGATTATATTTAAATTATTTTCACTTCCTCATTCTAATAAGACAAATTGTAACTTTGAGTTCCGCCACTCAATGCAACACAATGTCTCGAGTCCGGCGGAAAGTGGAGTTTGGAGTGTCTCGACACTAGATACTTCCTGTCTACCCTGCTACGCGGGATAAAAGCGAGAAGCTAAAAAAGATTTAAAAAATAGAACCAGTAACAACGTAGACTCACTATCACTTTTACTAATGATGCTAATAGTGTTATTAGCCCTCTCAAACATGTGCGCGTCGGGCGCCACGAGTTTCAAGTCGCGACGTTCATTCAGTTTGTGCAAAAAATGAACGGCGAGTGTGTTGTTGTTGGCGAGGGACACTATGTATCGGTTGTCCGCATCGATCACCGCCTGCTTGACCCCGCTCTCGTAGCGGTGGGTCACGATCAGTTGGAGATCTGGCATTAATGAATGCGGGACAATTAATGGATTTAAGCATATTTTGTTACAGCGTTAAACAAACGAGGATTGCGTGTTCAATTACATCACAGCAGGAATTCAAACCTGCGACTCTTGGATACTGTCCACGCGCTCTGACCGCTAAGTCATACGTACTACATCCGTCTGGATAGTAATTCTTGTACGTTTATTACAATTTATTTTTGTTGTTAGCATCTTTGTTGAGTCTTTACTGCCATTTGAACTTACTGTTGCCCGGCAAGGCATAAGAGAAATTACTAAATGTTTTATTATTTTCAAAGTGGTTTAAACAATATTTTATAATTTTTAGAGTAGAATAATTTTATTATTTATACTTTAATAATTGTAAAATATTTAGGGAATGATTATATTAAAAATTATTTTAATTTGTCAGTACTGATGCGATAATTCATTGAGTTAGGTTCCCCTCCATATGCAATATCTTAAATTCAGGGTGAAAATTGGATAACAGACTTCTTATCAAAGGTCATGACATTGCTAAATATTTTTTGTAATTAATATTCAAAATTCTTCACCATATTTCTCAGGAGCGGTCGGCTGCCGCAATATAACAGTACCGTCAGCACCGAACGTGAGTAAAGCGTTAGTGTTGATAAACGCCACGAAATGTTTCAGATTATGCCCCGTTTCTATAATAGGGCCCATTTTTACGGACACCGTCACACCTTTCTGTAATTATAAAAAAAAATATATTTTAGTAATATAATACTTTAAAGAAAAGATGTTGCTATGACGTTATACTTAATTCAAAGATTCATAAAAAATTACTAATATACTCGGAATTTCATTTAAAAAAAACGTATAAAAATTTGAACACAGTGGGATACGATTCCGCGTCTCTTGAAAACCGTCTAAGCGGTCTAACCGCTATGCCATGTGTTCTACTACCGGCTGCGCCAGAATTATTATACGTAAAGTGTGAAGAGATTTTTACAATTTTTTATACGTTTTTGTTTTCTAAATCTATGTTTGGAATAACACTTTACAAATAGTAAAATATGTACTCTAAATTTATTTTTATTTAAACCAAGCGCGACATCGGGTGGCCGTCGGAATATGGATTTATTAATAACCAAGGCCAAAAAAGTTGTTTAGTTCACCTCCCCAGAAAGTCTCAGCACGTGCATTTGAGAAGTAAGGTGAGGCACGGCGAGCGCGGCGCCGCGCGTCTTCAGCGGTACCAGCAGGGCGTACGGGCCCGCCATCTTACCCGCAAACTTGTTATCCTTCCCAGTCTCCGCGTTGATGCAAATTATGCGTTCACCTTTATCAAACATTTAACGATTATAGAGGTAGTTTTGTAATTAGTGAGAAATTAATAATAAAAATATGAAAAAATAATTTTGTTAAATTAAATAGACCGGTCGTAGTGTAGCGGGACAGCGAGTCGTGGTTCCCATTCCCGCTTAGTGAATAATTATATTTAAATTGTTTTTATTTCTTCGCCCTTGTAAGACAAAACGTTGAGTTCCGCCAATCAACAAGCAATGCCTCAAATTTCGGCGGATAGCGGAAGACGGAATTTCTCGACACTTGGTACTTCCTGTCTACCCTACTATGCGGGATAAAGCGTGAAGGAAAAAAGTTCGTTAAAAGATTAGAAATAATAAATACGTAGAGACCATGGTGGCGCAGTGAGACGGCCAAGTGTAAACGGCGATGGTTGTGAGTTTGATTTCCATTTATACAATGATGAAGTGAGAAATGCGGAGATGAGAAAGGTAAAAGTATTTTATTTTTTTATCGCCCGTCTTGTTACCAGCTTCTGCATACCCTGCTCGGCTGCAAAGGACGTGAAATGAAAAAATAACATACATAATATATTTATGACACTACCAATTACATATGTTTTAAGGCAGTATCAGGAATTAATACTATATTTCTATGAATTTACATTTTAGTGCATTTAATTTATTATAACAAACCTATAGCATATTTATCAGAGAACAACACTAGACTGAAAACTCTGACACAATCGCCCACTTGCATCAGGAAGCAGTCTGCGAGCCCACGTCCTAATTCCGTATACCTCACTAAATACAGCCCAAAATCTTTTGTTAGCTGAAAATTGAACAGAACCATGAATTTCTAAATTAGCTTCATAAAATGAAAACGTTGGATGAGGCCGGTCGTGGCTCAGTGTGACAGCGTCTGACTGTAAACGCGATCGGTTGTGGGTTCGATCCCCACTCGGGCAAGTGATTATATTTAAATTATTTTCACTTCCTCGCTCTGGTAAAGACAAAGAGCGGCGTTGAGTTCCACCACCCAACACGCATTGTCTCGAATTCGGTGGAAAGCGAAGTACGGAGTGTGTTGACACTAGGTACTTTCTGTCTACCCTGCTATGCGGAATAAAAGCGTGAAGCTTAAAAAAACAAAATAATCCTGCCCTTCCGTAAAAATACTATATGTATTAAAATTCTCCCTATATCAGGTTGATTTGTTGGTCTATTAATTAAAACCACAAAATATTGGTGCTGACACGCGCAACTCTCAAAGGAGAGAACAATAAAAAGAATAAAAAGAAAGAAACAATAATCGACGGTAGACAAACATAAAAGTCATACCCAAAAGAGTGTCAGATGTTTGAACACCATATACCATTAGGGTACTAAGTTAGAATCTTAGTTTGCTTATCACCTTACTTAGTTATTAGAACAGACAAAGACAAATATACCTTCAGTATAAAAATATGTCCAGCCGACATCGCAGCGGCAACCAGCTCTTTGCCCGTTGGAGAGAACACTACGCGGGACACAATCTGATGCGTCAGACACATGTTGCTCACTCTCTGCAAGCCTTCCTCTAAACTGAACGTGTATAAAGCTATCCCGTAGTTGTGGCCCACTTCTCCGAATACCGCCAGCAACGGGTCGACTGGACTTGCTTCGAAGGAAACGTCGTCACCGTTTACATATTTTACAAGCACCTGTATAATAAACGATTTATTTATAATTATATAGATAAGTCTGGTCTGACTGTAAATGCGATCGGTTGTGGGTTCATTCCCCACTCATTGCTTATATTCAAATTATTTTTACTGTCTCGGTCTGGTAAGACAAATAGCGGCGTTGGGTTCCACCACTCAACACGCAATGTCTCGAATTCAGTGGAAACCGAGGTACAGAGTGTCTTTACACTACGTATTTTCCGTCTACCTTGCTATGCGGGATAAAAGGCATGTAGCTGAAAAAAAAATGACTAGATAAAAAAGTGTATCTCAATTAGCTAGATATCTTGGGTGGTTTACAAGAGATGCAGCTTGATTCTTTCCTTGACCATGGAACTATATGTAGATATAGTAACATTTGAATCCAAAAGGCCTGAATGCAGCCACACGCCATGAGGTCGGCTTGCATTTTACTTTAGGAGAGTTCGTTTCAGTTCAATGTAAAGACTATGTCACTGTTAATTGAAAACATATTACTAGATATTTTTTTTTTACTTTTCAAACACTCACCAGTTTTGCAGATATCGCTTCGTATATACATAAAACGCCTACGTTGTTTATCGTAGCAATGTATGCGTAATCCGGTGCTATTAGTTGAATTTTCTTAATGTTCCTAAGAAAACATAACCAGTTGTTATTACATCAATTCTTTTGTTGTATGTTTACATTCCGCCTCTCACTATAAGCTCAAGGTCCATTTCCTGTTTATTTTAATAAAAGTACATTGAGCGTTTGGAGACAATACAATAGATTTCGTGTAATCCGGCTGAGACTACATTACAAACATAATAAACGCAACAAAGAACGGTCGCAGCGCAGTGGGACAGCGTCTGACTGTAAATCCGATTAGGCTCGGGCTCGATTCCAATACGGGTTACTAATTATATTTCAATTAGTGTCATTTCCTCTCTCTGGTAAGGCAAAACGCGGCGTTGAGTTCCATCACTCAACACGCAATGTCTCAAAAAACAGTAGAAAGTGGAGTACAGAGTGTCTTCACACTAGCTATTATCCAATACCCGGAATAAAAGCGTAAAACTAAAAAAAAAACTATAATTAAGATTTATATCTAAAACTATCGTATTTGGTCGACCACTATGCTCACACCATCATATTAAATATTTATAAATATTAATATGATCCGAAAAAAAAGGAACTTAATATAATATTTTCATGAACCTTTGTTTAAACGTAAATAATTTCACTTCAATCTTATCTTCAGATTCGCCTGTTATTTTATAGACAAAACCTTTGCTCGTCCATATGACTGCTATATCTGATGTCGAATTGGAAATGAGACGCTCCACTACATCATCTGGTGTGTACTTCCAAACCACTTGCCACTTGTGTTCAGCCTTTTTGAGTGACTAGCAAAGAAAAAGAAGCTTAATATATACTTTATCAATTTATTAAATAAATAACGTTTCAAATGTGTATGTCAATCGTGTTATAATAAATAATTACTAATACATACTTGCCTGTTAAATAGAAAAATATTTTTTTTCTATAATTTAATCATAATTCAAAAACATACCCTTAAACACTGATCTGGACCGTATATCAATATACCATTGGCAAAGGAGCACATATGTGGCGTCTGAGTACCTCCGATATTTTCGGACCAGTCTAGATTGGTTACCATTCCTATACCATCAGAGAGTAGCTGCAAATCAAACATGTTTCTTTCACTTGGTAAATAAATTTAAAATGTTCAGAGGTGACACTGCGCAAAATCTTTTAAAACAGTCGAGAGCATTTCTATCCGATATTCACTACGGACATCTCATACTAGATGAGTTGTGAGTTAGAATTACTTGTTTAGTTGCTTTTACTATTTTTTGTTTTCGTTATATATGTTTCAGTATTAATATCTGCTAATTGAATGCGGAATATATAATTTGTATACTTATTTAGAGAATAAAACTCCTAATACAAATGATAAGTGTGCCTTTGTGTATCTTTCAATGTGTTAGAAATGCTAAATGATTTAAAGTATAATATAGATATATAATTAAACTAACACTATACAAGTTAGCTTTTTCATCAACAGCATACAACTGCCCTTCATTACTCCAGCATGTCGCTACAAGCTTGGGGTCCGAAACCTCCCAGCCCTTGGCCTCTTCCTTCGTACGTTTCATGACGAAGCAGCGCTTGTAACACTGTGCCACCTCCCACACCGTGAGACCCTCGCCCCAGCACTGGCTTATCATCATGTGAGTGCGGCTAGCCCTGTTTCATTTGGCATTGTTAAACTTAATGATTCGCTCAGTGGAGAAAAAATCAACTTTGAAATTTTTAAAAATGAAATTTTCAAAAAATTAAATTCGGAACATAACGCCGCGCTAATTTCGCCAGAGAGGGGAAATCAAAGTAAATTGAATCCGATTGAGAATCATTATCCGAGTGGGATTCGACTCCACAACCAATTGCGTTTACAGTCAAACGCTATCCGACTGTGCCACGACGACCAGACAAATGTTTTTTATGGGACAGGCAGAGCAGACGAGCGCGCTGGTTACCTGATAGTAAGTGATCACCGCCGCCTACGGCTCCGCATAAAAGAAGGGAGGTACTGGTGCGTTGCCCGTATTAACTACCCGTATGGTCAACAAAGGGATTTTGGTGGAGATGAATATACACAATATATTCCATACATTTCTAGGTATTTATTATAATGATAAAATAAAACAATGCGTTGATTATGTTTTGTTTTATAATAAAAAGCGGTAGTTGACAACTTTAGTTATGTTATGTTAATTCTTACTTGTAAATCTGCGTCCGACGCACCACACCGGTGGGAATGGATATGAGGCGCTGGTGCGTGCGCCAGCTCCATATAGATATATGGTAATTGGGGAAACCGCTGAATGCCGCTATTAGATCAGATTCCATCATACACAGACCCTTGTAGCGATTTACCTCAAGATCTGTATTCATAATAAAATCAAGAAAAGACTACGTTATAATATACTTTATATTATATTTAGTTTTACTATTATAATTTCTAAATGCTAAGTACGTACCTGTTAAAGTAGCTAAAATAGTAAATATAGGATAATTCACAATTAATATCCGAGGGTTCCTATTTTTTTCTGTAAACGCAAACATATGGGATCGATGGCCTGAAATTTTTATAATTAAATAAAAGATATAATTTTATATCACAATAAATCTATTTAAATAAGTAACAATTCGAAATATTTATTTTAAATATAGTACCTTATCAGTCGACTAGAGACTAACAGTCATGCGGCAATATAACAGTCTATGCAATTTGAATGGGCTCAGATCATATTTAAAAGAAGTTCTTACAACGTGCCATCATGTGATCCTTTCGTCCTATCAAAAATTATCCTATTTTCCCAATTAAATGGGAATTTGAGAAGAAATATACAGTATCGATAGCTTACCCGCAATGGTATCGACACCATCACCTACGCCTTCGTGGTTAGCAACGTAGACCAACTCCATGTTGGTTTTAAAATTAAAAAATATTATATAGATATCATGAGCCACGGCACACACATCCTTACCAACAAATGTAAGGTTACTCAGTTTTTGCGGAATGGTCCACCTGTAACAGTAGCAAATATATTAATGATAAATTTTAAATAATATAAATTTAAATTATGTATAATTTCTTTTATACATATATTTATTTATATTATTATTTATATATATATTTTTTTGTATAATTTTTATTATACACTTAACAATACTACTACAAAGAGTACACTGGTGATAAACTAGTATTACTTTACCTGGTTTTTGGCCGGTATGTTTCGGATTGCTCTGTTTTATCTTCTTCAGGCATTATTATTACAAATTACAAATTAAATAAAATATTTAATTTACTATAATTTGCACGACACTAAAACCTAACAAATAATCGTTGCTAAGGAATCTATTGCTTGTTTTTTAATGTCTAAATATGTATCTTTAGAAATAGGTTATACTAAAAATTTATTTAATTTTTACATTGAAATATAATTTATTTTAAATTTCTTCCTGGAATTAACTGCTTATATAAAGCTAAAGTAGAAATATATTTTTAAAATTAATATCATAATATTAAAAATATAATTGCAATATTATTATTGTAATACATCTTTCATAAGCAAAAGTATTTATTAGAAGTAGGTATTAATTTAAGCATTCAATATGTGATATTAATACATGATACATTTTACGCAACAGTAAAGTTCATTTTTGTAATGTATGTAATATACAGTGTTATAGTTTTTTGAAATAATTTGTCTTAAATAATTAATATTATTTTGATTATATATATAAATAAGTACTTTTTTAAATTTAGCTTATAATAAATATATTTTTGACAGTTAAATATATTTTGATTCTCTTACGTATAATGTAACGTAATAGGCGCGATCTATAGACCTGTCAAAACTAAGCAATGGCAGTGATTGCAAATAAAATGATAAGAAATATTTATTAGAAATGTTAACGTGCACGAAGTGTTTACGATTATATTTTCATATTTAAAATGTGAGATTTATCAGTAAACTAAATAATTCACAATGTAAGGCTATTCCATTGCATTTCTCATGTTTATTGTATGATGGGATGACACATAAAGAGTTTATTATTGTGTTGTGTATTGTAGGAATTTCACCGGATCGCTGAATCCGGTGGCAGAGAGATGGAACTCCTCGTCAATAGATTTCGCCGAGATAACTATGGACAGGAACTTTGCGCTGTTGCTAGTGTCCCTAATATCATCTATACTATGGGTAGTTTATATAACGTACTACAACAGCCGTGTCCTCGGCTATATACTAACAAGACTCATTAACAAATTTTATTTCCAAGATGAAAATTTTAAAATTGGTAAGTAGAATTTAAAATGTCTCTATATTAATTAAAGAGAGACTTAAAGTTTTCAGTTCAGAACATAAGACATTACAATAGATTTGAACACAAAAGAAGAACTTTGAACTTATACTATATACATAAATATACAAGTACTTATAATTTAGAGTGATAATTAACAAATTTATTTATATATGTTTCTAAAATATGCAATATTGGTACTATAAATCTTTAATCAACATTGTAGCCTTGTATATATGTATAAGTTGAAGGTTATTATGTTTTTTTCATTTGATCAATGCTGTGGGAGTTTTTAAAATTAGATGAGATTAGAACTTCTTTTTTACTATGTTAATCTGAACCAAAAAATATGTATGTTAGTATTACTGTGTTTAATAATAAAAACTTTTCATTTAGAATATAGAAACTATAAAGTTTAAATAGAAATATTAAGATATTGAAATCTGTGATTTAATTGAACTTGATTAAAAATGAAAAGAAATTGCTGTTTTTTTTCTTAAATATAATCTAACTCCATAATGATATATTATGTATAATTTAACTTCATAATGGCCTAAAAAATTTTTAATAGTCTATTGACAGACTTCATTTTGCTGATAGCATGTCCAAAAGCCATAAATTAAGACAACAATGTCTTGCTTAATACATGTGTTAGCGGCCAATATGGGTTAATCATCAATTTAAATGTTGCTCTGATATAAAAGTTAAGAAAAACATACATTGAATTGAAAATCTATAAAAGCTAGTTGCTATTTTTTTTAATTACCATTCAGATATATGTATATCTGAATGGTAATTAAAAAAAATAGCATTTTTGGATTGTGGATTCATTTAGTATTAGACTTTAAATATAAATTGTTAAATGAAAACTATTCTATCTTTTAAGGTAGAAAAGAGACATTTCTTTTAAGAAACAGCATAATTGTGTAACTTTTCAAATATACAAATGTATAAATAATATAAGAAGGATATATATTTTCTAAAAGCAACAAGTATCTACCCTCTATTGTTGATTACACATAACTTTACATAAACACTTTAGACCGGTTGTGGCACAGTGGGACAATGTCTGACTGTAACATAGTCAGTTGTGGGTTCGATCCCTTTGGGGGACTGATTATGTTTAAATTATTTTCACTTCCTCGCTCTGGTAAAAGATTAAGTGCGGCGTTGAGTTCGATCATTCAACATATAATGCCTCAAATTCAGTGGAAAGTGGAGTATGGAGTGTCTTGATGGTACTTTCTGTCAAACTTGCTATGCGGAATAAACACCGTGAAGCTAAAAAAATAAAACCTGGTTGTGATGCAGTGGGACAGCATCTGACTGTAAACGATCAGGTGTGGGTTTGATTCCCACTGGGGCTAATGATTATATTTAAATTGTTATTTCTTTTCTCTGGTAAGAGAAAGTACTGCATTGAGTTCTCCCACTCAATGTGTAATGTCATGAATTCGGCGGAAAGCAGATTATGGAGTATCTTGTGTGTTCTCTCTGCTGTGAGGCAAAAACCAGAAAATGAACCTGTTTTGTTAGTTATATCATTGACAATAATTACATATATGTTTTCACTCATTTATGTAATACCCTTTTTTTGCAGGGTCTTTTACACTTAATGCTCTCTCAGGAAAAATAATGTTTCGTGATATTGTTTATATTAATTATGATTACACACTTCGTATTCAAGATGGCTATCTAATATTTAGATGGTGGCGTTCATATGTACCCAAAGATGTTGCTGAAGGTAAGAAAATGTTAATTTCAAAATAATTTAAATTTTTTTTTTAAATTTTTTATTATCAATTGTCATTTTTTATCTTTTCTAGATTTATCACATTCAGATACCCGTCTCTCCATAATGTTAAATGGGTTTGAATTACATTTCTACAATAGATGCGATCTGTATGCCGAACTTGAAAAAATTTTTGGCCTCGATCCTTTTATCAAGCAGCAGCACGATGACGACGATTCTGCCGACCGCGATAAAGCAATGAATGATGCGAACGAGAAACGACGAAGAGCTCAAGACACTGTCAGGTCGGAGGCGGCTATGGCACGGACTTGGCGCGACCTTATACCCGTTATAAAAATCGATATATGCACTGGTCGTGTAGTGTTTGGTAATCGATTAGTGCCCACAACGTTATCTATCAGTGTTGAAGAAGCTCACTTAATGTACAGTACTAAACCTCCCGCCTCGAGTTTGGACCATCTGATGCATTTCGTTAAGGCAAAAGCTGAGAATTGTAAAGTAATGTTAGCGCCTAGTCCAAATTATACGGCCATGGTCGATGAACCCCCAAGGTACATGGGTGAAGGTTTTGTCATCATGAGCTCGAACTACATCGAAGTTTATTTCTATATGGATGAACCTGGCTTGGTCCCAGAACAACCTGTTTTACTTCAACTGGCTAATGGCGACGTCGTAGAATCTGCTCCGCCAATATGGGGTGTGGATATTAAATGTGGCAAAGGAACGGATTTCAGCTATGGGCCGTGGGCGGATAGACAGAGAGACCATCTTTTCAAATTCTTTTTTCCACCCAATTATAAAAATTTGGAAGTCACCCCACAACCAAAACCAGGTGATCGAAGACAGATGCAATCTTTTGATATACGATTATCGACCCTGAATGAAGCCACAATAGATATTTTATTTACAAAAATTAAAGAGACTAATGCTGTCCACATTAATATAGGCGCGGGGTCATACCTTGAAGTAACATTGCCGTGGATTGTGCTTCAAGATGGATATACAACTAAAATAACTGGTCAGTTGCTGCATTTGGAAGCGACCACAAGTCTTCAATATAGGAGCTTAGCGGAGAGTGAAACATTAGAGTATACAGTGAAATGTCACTATCCTTTAGTATGGAACCATCATCAGTGTTGGCAGTTGTCACTGACTGGGTGTAAGGCAACTGCACACTTTGTGTATACTCATATAGATTTCTTCCAAGATCTCACAAACGATTGGTCAAGTAAAGCGCGTCCAGACATTCTCCACTTTGTGCCATACACGTGGAAAATATCTCTACTCCTAAAAGAATGTGAAGTCGTAACACTCAGCAATCAATATAATTGGATAGATTGCAGTTCAACTAATCAAGAAAATAATCACGTCGCATTTTGCGGTGATTTGCTGGATGTGTCCTTCGATTTGCCTTTCATAGATTTCTTACCGGATGTCATACCTTTAAAAATTTGGGTGCAAGGTGAAGCTGTGGATATGAGTTTATATTTACCAGAAGTCAATACATCAAGATTGCTCCTTTTGTCTATCGATAAGAATATGAAACTTGTTCCTTGCAGACTTAAATCATCAAAATGGCGAAGAAAATGCGTGAAAACTCAAGGTTGGGTGGACTGTTGGTCTGTGCCCATAGTGGCGCTAAGTGTGAGGTATAATTATCATCCTATTCCTCCGCTAGGACCGGAGCCTCAAGCGGACATCACTACACCGGAAAAAGAGGAAATTTTACTGTCTCCAATGAGGATACCAAGAATGAGGAAGCAGCCACAAATCAACTGGGCATTAGATGGCAATAATTTCGATCGAACGACTCTTGCACCAGATAAAGTAACTGTCGAATTAGAAGTAGGTCCTTCTATTCTTCTCGCATACGGAACTATAATTACAAGTTTTATGAATTTGTTAGAAAATATATTTGGCGAAGATCAATCCTTCACAGATATGCAAAAGAGCCCCAACGTTGAGACATATTACTGGTCAAGTGAGGTCAATCCCACCAAATTGAACGATAGAAGTAGTGTTAATCAGCATACTGAAATATCAATTGATGATAACAGTGATTCAAGTAAAGGACCATTTGATCCACGTCGGTGCAGGCCCTTGGATGTTAATGTTTCTATCATTATCCACGACATTCAGGCGCATTTGGTGAAAAATTGCAGTGAAAACGAGCCGCCTTGCCCTGTCGTGCTCATTGAAAGGTTTGGTTTTGAAATGGATAAGAGCTTTAGAGAAACCAAATTACAACTCCTATTGAGCCCATCCATATTAGTGTCTTCAAACAGTCCGTCACGATCAAATTCAAATGGGGTCAATAATTCAAGCGCCCTTCAACAAGGACACTTGATGCTTTCATCGTTTCAACTAAGGGGCAATGGTTTCTTTAGCGATACTAATATATCAGTTGAAGAAGAGACTATAGAGTATGCCTGGATGATGGAACTCCAGTTGGGGCAACTGACAGGTCGTTTAACCTTGCCTCAGCTATATCAAATCATATCATCGTTAGAAACATTTTTGCTTCTCATATGTGATAACGAAAATGAATTAACACCACCAAATACTGCCAAACAATGCCATCACGGACTGAACAATGTTTTGTGTCCAGAAACGGATCTCACTCTTAAATACCGATGCCCCACGCCTAATGAAATTAAATATCGAATGATCCGTGTAGCGATCGATCTTATCGATCTGTACATTGCGGATACAAATACAACTTTACAATCGTGGATATCCCCGATAAGGTTATCTTTTTGTAATTTGCACGGATCTGGATTCGGTACTGGAATTACTGGATTACTACCAAATATAAAACTCGCTCTCTATACGCAAACCAACATGCAATCAAACACACACCACCATTCGAGCGGAAGCAATGGTAGTCAAAACAAAGTACCCGAAAATGACAATTGGGTCGGCGTGGGTTCCATGTCCTTGGGCCCTCTGCTCATAGAAGCAGCCTCATCACTACCACAAAGCCCTCGAAATTTGCATTTGGTACAGCAGAAGTTTTTGAAGCTGCACGATGAGAAGTTTAAAAGGTTATGGTTTCTCTGGCCAAATGAAGGCAAAAGTACACAATGTGGCTGCACGGGTGGTTGTGCTTTCTTCGGTTCTAATCGAAACGGCGCTAACTTTTTGAAACCAAGTCCCTCAGACTTGCACGAGGGTATTAACATAGCAATATTCAACGTAATAGAAACTTCTCCTGGTGAGTATGGTTACGGCCAAAGCTTACTTCACTCTGGACAGTTGGTATTTCACACGCCGCCATATAATAGTTTGAATGTTTGCCTACAACCGACAAATGTATCCACCTTAATTCCTTCACCTTTGCCACAAAATCTTAGCAAATCTCCGCAAAGCGTCGAAAGGCGAAGCCTGACAAGAAGATTTTCTTACACTAGTATGAGCAAAGGAAGTAATAATGTTTTGGTGTCGAGCACTAAAAGTGATGTCCCTTACGCCCGGTTAGTAGATTCATCCGTACCTCTCGGTAGTTCAAAAATTGACAGTGACTCCAAGCTTAATAAGACCATTTTGAACATACCTCAGATGGAGAGCAGCGTATCTGATTCTAAACTAGCTCTTAGTTGTGGAATTAAAGATAGTACAAATGTTATCGTTAGGAAGCCGGTGCCACCAGAGAGCGACCAGTTCGTCGCACCAAAAGTTCCGCCTAGGAGCGTCGCCGTTTCAGATTCCCATTATTCATTGAATTCTCAGCCCCATGCAGAAGAAGCTGTAATACATGAAGTTCAACGCACAATATCTATAACAAGTGAAAATCATTCAGAGGCGTTCTTCTCAGCAGACGAAGACATGTTCCCAAGTCGTTCATCAAGTTTAAAACACTCCTTCGGGAGCCGACGCAGCAATCCGAAAGAACAACAGTCTTATACAGTTGGCGAGAGTGGTAATGACAAATGGATTCATATGGTGCCAAGATCAGAAATGATAGATGGCCCCGACACGATAAGCAATCTCAGTGCGGGTGTTCAGCCAGATTCTGAAAGTGGGTCCGTATCGTCCAACTCCTTTATATCCGCTATTTCCTCACAAGAAGATATGACTCTAGTAAATCTACACATGCAAACCAATAAGCCCATAGTAGATTCTCCCTTACTAATGTCAAGTTACATTAACAATTTACCACAATATAGATGTTGTAATTGGAACACTTGCTCTTTGCCTACTGGCAGTGACGTGTTCACGTTGCCTCTGTTTAAGAGAGCTGACGACGGATCTCTCGTATATGTTGGACAGAAATATTTACCTACATTTGAATCTACTGGAAAAGTGCAAACTTTAAAGTTGATTTCCAAGAAAGATGGTCACTCTAGTCAAAACCAGCACGGCCCATACTCTAACTTAACGCCACATTTCAACTCACAAATCAAAGCACATCCGTATCCACAGGCATGGTGGGATCTGCAGCAGAATGTACAGGACAATCAGGAGAACACTACAGACAAAAGCTCAACGTCGACAGTGACGACGACAAGTGACACCAAAAACGGATTGTTCGTTAAGTTGCGTGGGGAAATCGACGTTATGTTAACGCCGCTCGTATTAGAAAGTACTCAAAAGTTTGTCGAATCCTTAACCCCAGTGTTAGCGAATATTCATCCTATAACGGTCATCAACCATTTGCGTTTGCTTTGCATCTCGTCAGTCGAGTCTGCGAATATATTAAAACAAAAGCAGTATGTACTAAATTGGCTGCCTCAGATGCAGGCTCGCAATGAATCCAGCGTTATAATTGAAAAAGACGACAAATGTAAGCTTGCGACGATACCACACTCCAATGTCTACGAAGAGACGATTTGTGACCAACTTCAGGCGACGGTCACTGTGCCTAAAGTGAATATTGTATTCATTCAGTCATCCGTCGTCGAAGACATGATATCGTTTTCAGCTCTCGATAATATTCAAGATTTGACGTGTGTTTCTTTGTTTGGGGTGTCTGTGGAGAATATCGTAGCAAAATACACCAGTTCAAGAAAAACATTGGAGTCAGTACAATTATACTACCGACCGACTCTCCGAGCTCTAGGCAGTAAAAAGTCGTTTGGAATTATGAAAGGACCTAGAGCGTTGATATCTGCTCAGTCTTCGGGCTCGGGTAGAAAACGAGGACCGGAGAAAGGGGAGCCGGTCTACATAGAGACGTCACAACAGCAATGTGAAGATGCTACTGTCGTATTAAATATTGGTAAGTCATTGTGACATTCGAATGTATTTTTTTTTATACATATAGTATTTTTTTATTAGCCTGTACTCATCCTAAATGTTAAAACATATAAAATCATCAGATCGTCCTAAGTGATAACTCTATTGTTTATAATATTACTATAAATAATAAATAAATAAGTACAATTTGAAAAGATTTTTGAAAAAACGTATAAAAATTTAAACGCAGCGGAATTCGAACCTGTGCCTCTTGGATACCGTAGAAAAACGTATAAAAATTTTCATAAATGTTTTCTAATCCTATCCTATTAAACGATTATTTCTTAATAAACTTTAAGCAGTAGAAATTTGTAAAAACCTCTCTACAGGAATGCTAACAATAACATAAATAAGTTGTAACAAACGTATAAGGATTTCTACGTAACTGGTGGAACGCATGGCTTAGCGGTCAAAGCGCTTGGACGGTATCTAAGAGGCGCGGGTTTGAATCCCGCTGCGTTCAAATTTTTATACTTTTATCAAAAATATTTTCTAATCCTATGTGTGGTACTTTAAAAATAGTAAAAAGTTAAATTTGATTAAAGGTAAAGTTCATGGGCAGTTAAGAAGAATACGTAACGAATCCTCACAACTAAAGGACGCTACGATAACTGGTATACCTTGCCAGCACTCTAAGGTGTCGTTCAAATTCATTAGAGCCGATGCCTGTCCTAAAGGATGTGATACCGTGGTAAATTATCTTTTCCTATTATTTTTTTGTTCATTAGAAACTTTTAGATTATCTGTATACTTTTTTATTTATTAGGGTTGTCAAAATGGAGCACCTGAAGTGCAGAAAGAGAATTCCATTGGCTACATTATGTTCGAATGTGGTGTCGAAGGTGTATCCATCAAAGTGTCTAAACACTCTCAATCACACAAACCGAACGAAGAGAAAAAACCAGTACGCACCGATAGTGAGAGTTGTAGAGAATCAGTGAAGTCGGCCGAAGAATTGAAACCGGATAAGGAGAAAACCAAAGGCATACGGACTTCGGGTATAGAGGAGCTGTTCAGGAAAAGGGAGTCCAGTTCAAAGCCTAGTACGCCTAATTTAGGTAACGCTCAGCCTCCTCCCGTGCCCCCTGAGGCCACTACTCCTGGACCCGATGAGCCCTCTAATGACAGCACGGCGACGGTAGTGCCTGTGAAGGACAGCGGGAACACATCGTCTTGCTCGATCGACTTGAAAGTTGTGTGGTTTAACTTCGCCGCACCTCCTCGGACACCTATTACTAAGAAAATTGATTATACCAGGTAGCCTTGTTTTACTTGTCACGTTTGTTGTTTTGTTGTCTTTGCTTTACTTGTGATGTATTCAGTCTTGTCGCGAATCGCGGGTTCGAATCCTGTTGTATTTTAATTTATCTACATTTTGCAAATATGAAACAGACTGGACTGGAACCTACTAAGCACGGCGTCGCCCGCCATCAACGCGTGGATGAACCCGTGCAACCGTCTGGGCATCCGCGTGGTGGCGCTGTACCGCGCGCGCGCGCGCCGCCTCGCCGCCACCGCCGCCAGCCTCATGGCCTCCGCACTCGACAGGGCGCCCAATCACACTTTACCTAAGGTGATATCAATAAAATTATGCCTTTAAATAATATTATAAGTCTTAAGATGTATATGGAAATGAAACGCAATGTATATTTTACATTTATATAAAATCCTTAGGATGATATACATATATATAAAATTACACTAAACTTTCGTTAAAATAACACTAATATCCTGGCACAGAAGACTGAAATGAGTCATGAAACATATTAAGTTTAGGTTTACACCTTTTAAATATTGCTTTGTTAGAAGGATATAAATTGAAATTTAGATGTCCGTTTGTCTATAATATTCTCACATACAAACAGAGGATGAGGATATGTTAGTATGAAGGGCGTATTCAAAAAGCAATGGTAACGGTTTGAACCGGCCACAGAGTCGGTACGGGCGCCACACGCCGATGGGCAAGCAGCTGCGCGAGGAGCCGTCGCTGCAGCTGTGCGCCGTGCTGCTGCGCTACGCGCTGCAGGCGGACGCGGCCGCCGTGCAGGCTGACCTCGCCGAGAGGCACCTGCCCTCGCTCTCCACCTTGAGACAGGTCTGCCCTCGTTATGAATACTTTATTTGTTATATTCCAGAGACATTTTGGAATTTACTAACAGCTGATGTCATTTTTGTATATGCTTTTTGGCAAAGGCTTTTAATCTGACAATATACGCTTGTCGTTCGGTAAATGCAGTTGAATAATAAAAAACGGAGCGATACGTCTTTATTCTTTTTCTACATATGACAATTTCTACGGAAGCAGCAGCAGCAGTCGTGAAATAAATAAATCCTAATTAATTATCCATACTAATATTGTAAATGCGAAAGTTACTGTCTATCTGTCTGTGTGTTATGTCAGCACGTTCAAACTGTTCAACTAATTTTGATAAAATTTCATATTATGCGAAGATTCATATTAAGTACAAGTACTTAATGTTTAATTTCTATGAGGCGGTGAGGTGAGGTAAACAGAGGCTATTATATATATATATTTACCCTGGTTTTTTTAGTTTTTCCAGGAATTATGTTGACACGGGTCGACAATGATTTTATAAGCCAAAAACAATATGGAGAATATCGTTTATTTCATATTTAAATAATAATTATTTTTGCGACACTTTAAAACAAGTATTTTATATTTTAGGGTGTCATCGTCCTTACTCGTCAATGGAAGAATATTCTGTATACACCTCTACTACTGGAGCATAACTACAAGAGTAAAGTCATGAAACCTCTTAATGTCACCTTTGCACTGCCTGAGCTGCTTGAGGTATTGTATACGTATATTTTTAGAAGGTAGTTGATAAATAATTGAAAAATAACTTTTTTTGTTGAACACAACATTAAAAATATTTAGTGTTAGACAACTTTACGCTTTATCTTGCATAAGAGGTTAGTCATAGTCAATCTAGTGTCAAGACACTCTGTTGCTTATTTTTTTGTCGAAATCTACACATTATCTAGTAGGGAACTCAACGCCGGGCTTTGTAGCAGAACGGAAAAATGACATTTTTTTAAAGTATAATCATTCCCGGAGTGAGAATCGAACCCATAATAATCAATCGCGTTTACAGTTTAACTCTGCGCTACCTTTAGACAGCTAATTGATTTAAATAAGTAGCATATCCTATAACTTAAGTCTGCATCAAATACTTGAAAATGATATATACTATTTTTTTTAATAAAAAAATGCAAAGGCTTTGTCTTTTTGCTTTTGTCTTATTTTATAGATTTTTTTTTTTATTTAGGACTCTGTGGAAGGCTGGCAAGAGTATCAATTTGACAACGAAGGTCTGGATGAGAACTGCCTCCTTTTGAACATGGATGTGGAGAAATTGGACACTCAAATACCGAGTAAGGCCCTACTTGTTATGAATATATATAGTTATTGTTATTTATATATATTAGGTTATATATATATTTGTTTTTTGTTGTTTGTCAGTCGGTATATGAATATGGTGTTTGTTGAAAATGAATTATAAAATTTGTAGAATTATTAAAAATCGAATTAATAAAAAATTCTTCATAATATAAATAGTTAAACAGTGTATGTCTGTATTGTAATAAAAAAAAAACAGGTACATATCGAGGAGATCGTTTTTAAATAAATCTTTGTATATTCAAATGCTTCAACTATTTTTAATTTTCTTCTAGTGGACTGCGTATTTGAAAAGATTACATGTAAAAATTTGATGTATTACACAAATAGTACGGGTTCAAATCCCACATAAAAATATAAGTAAAATTCTATATATTATTTTGAAATATATACATAAATACAATAAGAATATCTTTTACCAAATTGATATAATTAATATAATTTACAAAGTGAGCACAGCGACGGCGACGTCGCGGCCGCACTCGTACCCGTCCACGCCGCCGTCCGGTGCGTACAACGACACGCCACGCCGATAACGCCTCTATTCCGCTTCTTATAAGTGTTGTTTTTGTTTGCATTGTGCATTTGCGTTTGTGTCCTACATATGACCTAGTGCTCTTAATAACGGCTTTAGTGTGATATTTTGAGTGTGAGCTTTGTGGTATTCCCTAGCGGACCCGTTGATAAGTAAAATACGCGTTGCCTTAGCAACGTGTATGTCACTTTATACAGAAGTGTGTGTCAAGCACTTGCCTGTATCTGTGTATGTGTGTATAATATTTTTTTTATTAATTTCATTAATTTCTCTATCTATTATTCTATCTGTGCATTTTGGTAAAATATATATTGGTTTCTTGCACATTTCTACTGTGCCAAATAACATATATTTTCAATGATCCGTATCAGTATGATTTTCGCAAAATGCCGTCTGAAATTTATTTCAAAAAGCATGCAAAATTATTTTAAATATAAAGTGTTATTTTGCGTTTTTTTCGTATCATGCATTTATGGCTTTGGTTTACAATGTGTTTATTGTTAGCGTCTCTTATGTATGTCATCGATAACTTTTAAATTACTGAACCGATTTTAATCAAATTTCACATGTATTATACTATATCTTAATAGTGTATAGATTTATTTTGACTATGGATTCTTCCAACCAATACTTAAATTTTATAAATTAATGAGAGAAAAAAAATCATTGTTTTGTCCACTAAGTTCGTTTACGACATTAGATAAAAAAATCCAAAAAATATAATTAATACACATAAAAAGTGCTTACACTAAAATAATTTACAGAATATTAAATAATTATTTCATTTTTTTTTAATTAAAATAAAATCTTTGGTTTCTGACTGGATTGATCGCGTGCATGCATAATGTTAGCCCCCCTTGACTATTGCTACTGTAAGGTGTTTGAAACGGCCAATAGAAGTCGCAAATTTTTTATTTGTCGGAAACACGCAAATATATGCGTTTCATTTCGCTAAAATACTTTCGTTTAATACTAATTTAATATAAAACTATTATAAAAACAGATTATTCACGTATACTTTGGTGTGCGAAAATACATCTTTGAAAATCTGACACTTTACTGTAGACCGTAGTTACAGATGGACTGAAGTGGCATTTATCTGTTGCACTAAACGTCACGTGTCCAAAAAATGTATTTTCGAATACCAAGATATACGCAATAATTCTTTTAAAATAGTTTCATTTAAAATGTGTAATAATATTGAAAATCACAGATAATATAATCTATTAGATTAATACTTTTTTTTAAATAATTTTCGTTTATTACCTATACGTGTTATTGCACTTTCTTCATATATAAAGTTTGCCACTGAAGTGTCATTAGATTTATGTTAAGCCTGAAACTGCACTGATAAATGCAATGTAGATTTATTTGCACTCTTTTTTTTCTGTATTGGATTTTTGATTTTACTCGTAACTTGTATTTCGCATTGCTTACTTTTTTTGTCATATTTCATTATATAATGTTATATTATTTTAGTTATTATTAAATATTTCTTTCTGAATTAATTTATATATTCAGCAAGCTTGTGCCACTTCTAGAAACTAGAGTCATATTATTTATTTCTGTAATATCAAAACTTTTATTTATATTCTATCTTCTACTCATATCCATGTTTCATCTCAAAATAATATTCAATAGAGAATTATGATATTATTAATGGAATATTTTTAACATGTGTGTTATTTTAAAAATGTATGAAAACTCGCCCCTTTCAAATATTTGTACGTTTCTATATAATTTACCAATTTTAATATTTTGTGCGTGCGTTTGATTTCTTATGAATATACTGTAAACATAATTTTATATACAGTGCGAGCGGCGCAGAGCAGCCGCGCGAGCCTAGTGTTCCCGTCGCTGCCTTTCTCCACCAGAAAGACCCCTTTCCAGGACGATGCTATTGCAAGTGAGTTTTTATTATCATGTATTTGATAATTTCTAATGTGCTCTCATTAAGGTTATATTGTACTACTGTATATTAGTAGTTTTATAACTCAAAAATTATCGAATTTAACATAGTTTTATATTCAAATGTTATATGTATTCACTTAGGACTATGTCAAATTCGATAATCAATGATTTACGACTCTATGGTATTATTAGTGCTATATGTTATATGATGTAACACCATAATGTATTTTTCTGACCAGACCAATTTAAATCTTTTTTAGCTTCACGCTTTTATCCCGCATAGCAGGGTAGGCAGAATGTACCTATTGTGAAGACACCGTACTTCGCTTTCCACTGAATTCGAGACATTGCGTATTGAGTGATGGAACTCAACGCCGCACTTTGTCTTTACCAGAGCGAGGAAGTGAAAATAATTGAAATATAAATATTAACCCGAGTGGAGATCGAACCCACAACCTATCGTTTACAGTCAGACTCTGTCCCACTGTGCCACGACTGGCCTCATTTTTTTAATACAATTTTTCTGACTATTTTATTTATAATATCTTAAATATAGTTGATTGAAGCTTGTAAGTTGTATTAATTATATAGTTTTTTTTCTAATTATTTTCCCTTTATATACAAAACAAAAATCGTATTTGCGAAACAAGTCGAGATATAAGAACAGCTAATGTATCAGAATTTACTGGATAATGGTTCAGGTGTCACCAAATAATTATAATTTTATGGTAAATAATTTTAATAATACTTTTTTTTTCAATTTATTTAAATTATAAATACTTTAACTTGCATGATTATAACAATTGTTTTCCATTCGCGACTAGATTACGGTACTCTGAAGGAGGACCTGCCGACAGTGGGTTCGAACCCGTCGCTGTACTCGCAGGGCAGCCACGACAACATCGCCAACGACCGCGCCCGCGAGGACCTGTACCAGTGGATGGCCAAACAGGAGCCTATTAAAGTGGTCAGTATTACTCTTTATTTTTTATAAGAAAGATAATAAAAAAGATAAAAAAAATATAATATTTTTTGCTATATTGGTTTGATTGCTGTTTTATCAGTTTGTTCAAAACAATCACTAAAACTTCTAGATGGTTTTGTAAAAAACTTCTCCCAGGGCTTGGATGTCTTGATTTTCCTCATCAGTATATCTGATGTAATTTTAACATATAATAAATAAAGGCCGGTCGTGGTGCAGTGGGACAGCGTTTGACTGTACACGCGATCGGTTATGAGTTTGATCCTCACTCGAGGGAAGGAAGTGAAAATAATTTAAATATAATCACTTTATATTTAAATTATTTTCGCTTGTTCATTCTGGTAAAGACAAAGTGCGACGTTGAGTTCCACCACACAACTACTACACAATCTCTTCAATTCAGTGGAAAGAGAAGTGCGAAGTGTCTTGACACTACGTATTTTCTGTCTACCCTGTTATAAAAGCGTGAAGCTACAAAAACTATAATGATTTTCTTAGCAAAAGTAATTTATTTTGGAAAAGTATTTGACATACAAAAGTGTGCACAATGAGTATGACCCACAATGGCTGTGAACGCTCGCAGGAGGCCAAGAGCAAGAAGCCGATGATCCCGGCGGGCGCCATGAACCCGCGCGCGGTGGCGGCGCTGCCCGCCTGCAGCCTGTACCCGCTGCAGGGCTCGCTCATGCTGCTGGACGCGCACCTCGTGTTCCAGCCCTTCCTGGCGGCGCTGGGCGTGTCGCCGCACCAGGTGGCGCACGGTATGCACACTCCTTTACTTTGTTACACTAGCGGCCAGCCCGCTGCTTCGCCTGCGAGAACTATGAAAGAAAAATTATCACAGAACTATACCGAAACTTTAAAATTGGCCTTAGGAACTCGATGATGTTTTGCTGAAGAAAACATGATGACTGCAATTTGTCTGTCAGCACTATTAGCTTTTAACAAAATAATCGACAATTCCAATTTACAGAATATATATTTTGGATTCGAATCTTTTTATCTTTGATTCGAATCTCTTTATATCTTAATATTCCATGATTAAATGAAACTTTCAATCGCATCCACCGTACTTCTTGACAAAATTATTAATATAAATATCAAATATTGTCCAGCTCCAAACATGTTTAAATTATTTGCACACATTTAATTTAATGTTAATTTTTTTATCCATTAAACTTTAAATAAACATTATTGTGAAATTATATTCTTATTAAATAATGTCACTTTTTTATATAAGTAACCTTTTCCTGTAAAAATATTAATAAAATAAATATCTTCTTAGGAGAATCAAAAGGCAAAGGTGTGGGAGCGGAAGCTGGATCCGGTTTAGAGTCTCTTGGGTCCAAGCTCTCCCTACTGGCGTGGGTCGACATGTTCCGAATAGATATCGTGGTGGGAGAGCTGGCTAGAGACAGGCGGCACCAGACCAAGAGTAAGGGTGAGGCTTTTTGGTTCCGTTTCTCTATTCATAATAAATATACTAGTTTTCAATAATTCTATACAAATACAAAACAAACAAACAGTCTCTTTATGACACACACAAAAAAACTTACAAAAATATATGTATTAGAACATGTATATATAATAGAAATTTATTAAAATATTTATATTAGATGCAAAATCATTAATTTTATAATTCTAAAAGCCATTATGTCTATCGGAGTTAAGTATTATTATTTTATTTATAATTGTTTATATTTTACCTGAATATCTTTCAGGTACCCCGCCCCAAACCGACATACCATCAGAGACGCCCGCTTTTCTCTGTGAGAAAATTTCCATAGACGTGGACTTGAAGAAAGTGGCCGACATGGCGGTCGACGATCTCATACAGAGGCAAAACGTGCTGTACATATCCAGGGGGCAGCTGAAAAAGCATATCAGTACTATGCTCAATTTTAATATAAGCATACGGTTTATATCGCAGCAGGTTAGTATTACAATATATTTAATACGACATGGGTACCTTGCAAAAGCGTGGTTATTGCCACCTTAAAGGTATAACACGGGGCATAGGGTGGTGATCACTCACCATCAGGTGACCCACACGCTCGTTTGCTTTGCTTGTCCTATATAAAAAAAAAGAGTAAGAAATTAGTTATATTTTATGCAGCTTCTTAGCATGGTTTTCTTTCATGTAAGAGTTGTCTAAGAAGTTTTAGGTGATAACTAAATGACGATGGACTGTAAACGCAGTTGGTTGTAGTTTCTATTCTCACTTGAGGGAATGATTACATTTTAAAAAATAAATAATATTTTCTTTTCTCTCCCCTCTTAAGACAAAGCGCGGTGTTGAGTACAGCACTCATCACGCAATGTCAACATTTTGGGCAGTCAGCGAAGTGTCTTGACATTATATTTTGTCTGACTACATAGCTAAGTGCAATAAAGAGTGTAACTGATTTTTAAATAGATAAAAAACTAAAAATTCTATACATATTCTGTACATAGTAAATATTAAAGTATCATAATGGTAATGTGAGCAGGTGAACATGCCGCTGCTACGTCTCTTGCATCAGATCAGTAACATGTACCAGAACGTGAAGGACACTCAGTGCGAGCTGCGCACGCAGACCAGCTCCTCGAGGCGACACAACAAACATCCTTCAGGTAATCAATTTTATATAAAATACACTTTAATGTACACAATATTTTAGTTTACATTTTTAAGAAAATCTGTTTTTTTTTTGTTTTTTACTTATTTTAATGAAGAAATAATTCACGTATAATATATTAAAAGCATTTATTTTCGTGATATTAATTTATTGTTCGTTATATTTTTTGGTAAAAAAAATAAGCAAGAGAAATGATTGAATTTTGTAGATAAGAGGTGTAAATTAAAAGGGGTGGCAATATACAATTTACCCGAAAAGTACCCTAAACTACTTCTTATTATACCAACTATCGGCCAGTGTAAGTGCTGTCAAAATCGATATAGCCGTTCCAGAGATTAGCCGGAACAAATGGACAGACACCACAAATATAAAAACTGTTGTATTTGTTTACTAAAAACGGTTATTTTAATATAACAAGCGAATGCCGTTAGTCTTTAGTAAAACGTGAAGTGACTAATTGGTCCCCGGCGTCTGTTGCCAGTGTCGGATTTCCGCGAGACGGTGGTGAGCACGTCGTCGCTGGACAAGGACAGCCAGTACGCGGCGCTGGCGGCGCTGGAGCCCAAGTGGGAGGCGCCGCCGCCGCCCGCGCCGCGCCCGCGCCCGCAGTCCTTCGCGCAGAAGCTGCGCTCCACCGGCAAGACCGTCAAGGGCAAGCTCGGTGGGTACTCTGCATACGTGTCTGCATCAAGTCACTCTTATTAATATGCGCTATTATTATTATTATATAACATGTATTTATTAGATAGCGCCTGACTGTAAAGGCGGTTGGTTGTGGGTTTAAATCGAGCAATCAGAAAAACCATTATATTTAAGATTTATTTTCCATTTCTTTGCTTTGGTAAGGTGTTAAGATTGCCAACCGACACGCAATGTCTAGATATTAGAAAAAAAAGCAGTCAACAGAGAGTTTTGACACTAAGTTATCTCTAACTACTCTTTTATGCTACATAAAGTGTAAAGCAGGAAAAAAAAAAAATGTAACTAAGTTGTTTTACACTATCTCTTCTCTGCTTACACTTTGTATGAGATATCATTAATACTTGTACACACATACACACACACACGCACACACAAAATGTCATATTATAGTTCTATACTATTGCTCTATGATACATATATTGATCTATACATGATATACATATGTATATCATGTACAGAACTATACTATGTTTTGTACCTTTATATATTTATATGTATATACAATTATACAATACTAATGTTGTAATAAGGGTCCCGTCTACATTACTGTAGCGTCGCAAGTCCCAGGCACTGCTCCGGGCTTCTGTCTCAACAACGATGGTGACTTCATTGAATGATAAGGAGTTTCTTCTTTCCACAGGCTACAGTTCACTCAACGAAGGCGCCCACACACCAATGTTCACAACAACCACCCAAGCCGCACCTCCTGTACCTCCCGTCCCTCCTCCACCAGCACCGGCCTCCGCCCCCTCAGCGGGTGCGCTGGCGCCACGCTGCTGGCGCACAGTATATCTACTGTTGGATCTATACGCGAACATGCCAGATGCTGATACTATTACTCATAGGTATGTGGTGTTTTAGGTTTGGCTAGGTTAGGTTATGTTCCCCGTCGCCAGAGCTCCTGGATGATTGGGGTTCCAGTGGCCTCGGTTAGTGGTGATCAAGGAGGAGTACCCTGAGGTTGAGGGTAAACGGAAGGCCTACATCTACAACACTGGAGTACCACATAATCTTTCTCAAATCCCTATCGGGAAGTTATCCGTAATGGGTTACATTCAAAAATCTTTATATTTAAAGTATGTACCTATAGTACGTACTTAAGAAAGACAAAATATATGTAATTTTTAATATTGATACTTTTAATATTTATTTTCATTCTAAGTATAATTTATTTTATATTATACGTATATAAAAATTATTTTAAAAGTATTCCCTGATTGTAACGAAATATATTTTAACAAGTTTTAAAGATGATTTTGCTAACAGACAATGCTCCTACTACACCAGGTTCTCGGTGTCGACGGAGCTGCCGGAGGCGTACCGCGGGCGCGCGCGGCCCAGCTCGCGCGAGCAGAACGCGAGCAACTCCTCGTCCAGCGCCACCGGCATGGGCATCGTAGTGGTGGGCGGCGCCAGGTGAGCACGACGTTCTTAATTATATGTCTATTACACACATAGTAATGTCGTTCAAAATATTAAATTATATTTTGATTAATAAATGTATCAATGCAATGTAAACTTTGAATTGTGCCATTCTATTTTAATTAATTTTTAAATTTGAAAAAAAATAATAATTAGATCTTACAATAAGAATTTTTATTTTAATTTATTTCCCGGTTGAGGTAAGACAAATTGTGGAGTTTGGTTTCACCATTCACTGCACACTGTCACAGCGGTCTCTTGTAAAAAAGTAGATTGTATTGGCGTTAGGCTATTTCTGACAATCTTTCAATATATAAACAAAAGCTTCGAACCTGAGTTCGAAGAAAGAGAAATAGTTTACAATATACAATAGAAAGATTTTTTGTGGTATTAATAATATTTTAGTAAAAGACAAACGTTAACGTGTCAGGATCCACCGCACGCGGCTGCTGGCGTCGCTGTCGGGCCTGAAGCTGGAGGCGGAGATCACGTCGCTGCAGGCGTCGCTGTCGGCGTCGCGCGCGCGCCAGTGGGCGCTCGGCGGCAACCTGGGCCGCACCGCCATCGTGCTGCTGGAGGGCGCCGCGCCCGCGCCCGCCGGCCCCGCGCACCAGTGCGTACTCTGTCATGCGCGGCGTCGCTGCGGCGCGGGCGCGCGCTGACCCGTGTGGTGTCTGCTCCGCAGGACGGTGGTGCGCGTGAGCGTGGGCAAGTCGCAGGCGCTGTACTCGTGGGAGCGCGGCCGCGCGGGCGCCACGGCGCTGGCGGCGGTGGGGCCGGTGCGCGTGGACCTGCCGCAGCACCCCGTGGCGCTGCACGGCGTCATGACGCGCTCCAGCAGGCAGCTGTCCTCCACGCTGCAGGTAACCCACTCCGACCGCAACGCGACGCGACCGCCATCCGTACTATGTTGTATCTTAAAAAACAATATTTTAAAACAATTAACCTCAGGAATTGGGAGTGACCCGCACGTCTTCTCGCCTGTCCCGAGGCGGCGGGCTGGGCGCGGCTGAGGAGGACGAGGAGGGCAGCCCGCCCCCCGCGCCGCGCCCGCCGCCCCCCGCGCCGCCCCGCCCCGACCCGCTGCTACAGCCGCTGCAGCTACAATTTTCTATTATGCTACAGGTATGTGCTATTAATTAATTAATTATTCATATTTAATTAATTAATGGTAAATAAATGTTATGTGTTAAAGTATTTAATGTACTGTTTTATTTGTTTTTGTATTTTTTTTTCATTTGTATGGCAAGCTGTTTGTCAACATTTCAAATGTAATAATGTGCATCTATGCATTTTTTTAAATATTTTTATACATATAATTTAATTGTATTATTTAAATCCTATTGGAATCTATTCAGCCCGGTTACCCTGAGCTATACGTTCTGGAACACCAAGCGTTTGAAGTTTTTCTGGTCTCCCATGTCCAGTAAGTAGGCTTAGATAATCTGTGCTTACATTTCTAACAGAGGTGTTAATAGGGAGATTTAATTTAGTGTTTGATTGTTACACATTAAGGGAGATGGTCCCTTTTATTGTGTCAAAGACGATAATCATTGGGATTTTTATGGGTAAAAATTCCACCTGACCAAATTCCAAATTCGATCTAAGGTATCGCTGGAAAATTGCCTCTGCGTTAAAAAGAGTAATACCCTCTTTTGCTTATAATATAAGATTGCATAATATGCAACTGCATATTTGCATGTGTAAATGTGAACATACCTATGTGTATTCTAGAAACTGTTTCCAAGGTATTTAAATATACGTAATTCTACGTGTTTGTGTTCATGGCAGAGTCTCAGTATAACGGCCGCGCTGCTGCCGTCCCTGCAGGCGCAGTACAAGATGGAGCAGGTGCAGAGCACGGGCGTGACGGCGGCGCGCGCCAAGTTCACCGTCGACCTGCCGCAGCACTCCCTCAGCTTTGTTACTAAACTGCAGGTCAGCTCGGTGGTGCGACACCTGTATACAAACAAACTTTATCAACATGCAACTCTAACTTGGGGGGAGTGATGATAATTATTATTTTCATTTCTTAACTTTAACACGCAATGATAATTTTAATGACATTTCGATTTTCGTTGTATAATTTTTTATATATAGTTTATAAAAATTAATATAACATTGTCAATTTCAAATTAAACTATTTTAAACGTAATATCGTATATAATGGTATTCATGGCATTTGTCTGTTGGTTGATACAAAAATTAATTATTAATATTAATTTGTAAATAATATGTTAGAAAGATTTTATTTAAAACGTTTAAAAATCCCGAAAATATAACTTAAATATGGAGATACACAACAGGTAACTGAAGCCAACATCCCGGCAGCGGCGTCGGTGGCGCTGCCCGCCGTGAAGTGCCGCGCGCGCGTGCTGGACTGCGAGCCGCACGACCACCGCGACGCGCATAACGACTGCGACCCGGATGCCTCCAGGGGTGAGATGGGGCGGGCGACGTATGAATAATGATAAGAAGCTTTTGCTCGAGTATTTTTTCGATATAAATACAAATAAATGATCATTATTGCTTTTTTTAGTGTCCTTTTCTTGAAACTATGATTTTTACATATATTACAGTCTAAAAAAGATCCAAATATGTTCTCCTTTAATCAATAGTAGATAGGATTTTTTTTCGTTTTTTTTTTCTGTCTAGCGCCAAACGCTACGGTGTAGTTACTTAAGTATGTATATATAATAAGTATATCTAGTTGTAAGAAAACATGTACATCTGTGGAAAATTCACTTTAATTATTTAGTATATATGTTAATTCTATCTAAGGGAAATGTATTGGAAACAAAATGGGAGAAAGGTTCGGTTTTGTAGTATATGAATAAATCGTACCTTTAGAATAAAAGTAACTCAACTCGAAACGTATCGAATTTGACATAGTTCTATGTTCAAACATAACATTTCAATATAGAACTATGTCACATTCATTTTTATTGTACATTTTGAATCGAGTCATTTTAATGTTAAAGGTGCGAAATAATAAATATGTTTTAATAAAATAAAATACCTAGAGAAGAAGTAGCTCGGTCGTGACGCAGTGTGACAGTCTGGGCAGTAATCGCGATCGGTTGTAAGTTCGATTCTCACTCGGAGGAATAATTATATTTAAATTATTTTCATTTCCTCGCTTTGGTGAGACAAAAAGAAGCGTTGAGTCCCGCCACTCAATTCGCTATATTTCGAATTCGGCGGAAAGCGAAATACGGAGTGTCTTGACGCTAGGTAATTCCGGTCTACTCTGATATGTGGGTTAAAAGAGTGAAGCTAAAAAATATGTTTGCATGTGTTTTGACAGCGGAGCCCGAGGGCGTGGTGCTGCGCGCGGGGCGGTACCTCTCCGCGACGGCGGACATCGGACTGTTCGAGCACACGCTTTCAACCGACTTGCTCAACCACCTCGTGTTCGTGCAGAAAGTGTTCATGAAGGTTAGTTACGGACTATACTATAAATGTCATATTTGAAATCATTGTTCATATTTTAGACATTTATCAAATATCCAAATGATCTTTGGGAATTGCGATTTCTAGATATTTTAAATGAAATTATTTTAAACGGATTATTTGGTATATGTTTTGTAATTCGAAAAAATTTTTATTTTTTTTTTAATTATTTTTGAAGCCGGTTGTGGCGTAGCGAGACAGCGTCTGACTCTAAAGGCGATCGGTTGTGGGTTCGATTCCCACTCGGGGGAGCTAGCTCGATTTTATTTAAATTATTTTCACTTCTTCGCTCTGGTGAAGACAAATTGCGGTGTTGAGTTCCACCACTCAACACGCAATTTCTTGAATTCTTAACACTAGGTACCTTTTGTCTACTGTGCAGGATAAAAGCGTGATTCTATAAAAAATATTTCTTTTAATATATTTTTTTGAATTAGGAGGTAAATGAAGTTGTGCAAAAGGTGTACGGTGGTGAGAAACCAGTGCCGCTGTGGAATGAAGAGGAAGCGTCTTCGTCTGCCTTCAGTAGAATATTGTTCTCGTTACTGATCAGAATCAAGGTTTTATTATTTATTACAGGGATATTTAATATGAATATGATGCACAGTTTGTATTATTTATTTATGGTTATTAAAGACACATTTGTTAAAAGTATTCTATGAACACACGACTTAACGTACAAAAATGTTAGCAATAATGGAAGATTTTAGCGGAATTTAGATATACGTGGAAGAACCATGTGCATTTTATGTATTATTTATTTCTACCCTATTTTAAAAATATTTAAACTCTCAAATATCTTTAAACATAAGTTTAATTAAGTCGTTTTAATATATTTTTTTATATTGCATTACAAAAGAAAAACATATAACATTCTTGAAAAAACTATGTTAAAGTGTTATTCCACACGTTTTTTATCCGTCCCGCGGCGACAGCGCATCCAGCTGACGGCGACGACGCCCAGCAACTGCGCGGTGCGGCTGGAGACGGGCGCCGTGGAGCTGGAGCTGTCCAACCGCGTGCAGAACGTGCCGCAGCCCGCCGAGCCGCACGGCCTGCGCCTCTTCGCGCGCGCGCAGGTGCGGAGAGACGGACAGTAGAGAACGGCGTGACTCTTGTGGGATAATGTACACACTGGACTATTTGATCGACCGATCAATTATTCTCAATCTAGTACATGCAGTGTCTACAGTCTACTAATAAATAAATAAATGAAGATTAATATAAGTTTTTTTAGCTTCACGCTTTTATCCTGCATAGCAAGGTAGACAGGAAGTAACTGGTATCAAGACACTCCGTAGTTCGCTTTCCACCGATTTCGAAACATTGCGCGTTGAGTGGTGGAACTCAACACCGCGCTTTATTTTACCAAAGCGAAGTATTGAAAATAACTTTTAATATAATCACTCCCCCGAATGGGAAACAATACCACAACCAATAGCGTTTACAGTCAGACGTTATCCCACTGCGCCACAATCGGTCTCTTATTTATTTATTCATTCAGTTTAATATAACATATTTAATGGTATATTTAAAATTCTCAATGACACCATGATCTACATTTTTAACTACGGCGCGTAGATCTTTCTTCTAAGTAGAAATATTGTCTAGAACCTTCCCCGCTAAAGTTACACACTGGTCGACTACTTCACGTTTTAATAATTATTATTTAAAAATATGTATGCAATATAATAAGATCTTTGATTTTCGCGATTTTTATACATTTTAAATGAAACTATTTTAAATGGATTAATCGCGTATATTTTGGTATTTGAAAATACATTTATTGGATACCTGACGTTTCGAACACTTTACAGTAGACCGTGGTCACAGGTAGACTGACAGTCGACAGAATATACGCGATTAATCCGGTTAAATAATTTCATTTCTTTATACTATTCCAAAGGTGGACGTGAAACTAAGTTTGGGACAACTAATAAAGAACGCGATGTTCGAAGAAGCTGAGCCGGAGTTCCAGCAATATGCATTCTTTAAAACTAGAATATGTAAGTGTGAACATTCCAACTGTTATTATATAATTCTTATTTTAGATTTGCACTTTCTCGATAGAGTGAACCTAGTTTTACAATACCCCACTCACTCTGCGTTTTTCTGCCCGAGTCCGATAAGGTACGTATTGAGTAGCGGAGCTCAACACCGCACTTCGCGTCACCAAAGTGAGGAAATGAAAATAATTTAATTCTAATCACACTCCTGAGTGAAAATAGAACCTTTATTTTTAATAGTCAAACGTTCTCCCACTGCGCCACAATGGCTTATATTAAATAATATTATAAAATAAACTAACAAATAAGAAAAAATACTATATACTAACAATTTTTATTCTTTTTTTGTATCTAGGGTTGAATACAAAATCTTTATATTAGTCATGTAGGTTCGATTCTCACTTAGAGGAAAAATTGTATTTAATTTTGTTTTTAATTTTTTCGCTCTCACACAAAAAAAAGTCAACAGAGTGTCTTGACACTAGGTTGTCTCTCACTATCCTGCTATATTTTTGTATCATTAAATCCCAGCAATGCGCAACGCGTTCCAAGACGAAATTGTATGCGAGGAGGACAAAGAGGTCGTCCTCATTACACTGAAGCGGCCTCTCATCTTCATAATGCCGGTGGCGGTCGACAAGGCGATACTGGTGTGGCTCAACTACAAAAACGCATACGAATACTGGAACGAGAAAAGGATGAGCCTCAACAAAGAAGTGCTGACGGCTACACAACAAGTGTTCGAGAAGGTTAGTGGTCGTAAGACGGTGGTCATGGGTTTTGATTCAGTTTTGGGTTTTCGCGTGTTTGTTATTTGTTGTCACTATAGGTGATGCTATTTTTTTTTACTTCTTGACAAAGTTTAGTATTTATTACCTGTAATATTAATTGTCTCAAATATGGACAGTTTAATATTTCACATTTTCCTGATATGTTTATAAGGAAAACAATAAATGGCAATTTTATTATTTTTATTATTATTAACCTACTTTATTGTACACCACTAATATTAAAGAGAATAGAAGATAAATAAGAATAAAACACAAACAAGTAAAAGTCTTATATATCAACTGTTCTTGTCAGTATGAGCAACATTAAGAAAAAAAATCTAATGTATTTTTTTATTGTAAAAGAAATCTGTAATTCATATCAATGTTTAAGATAAGTGTTATATTAATAATAATTTTAAGGTACAATTAACATCGAACATAGCGACCCCACACCTGAGCACTCTGTTCCTGCAACTGAATGTGGACGACATTGGTATATGCTTGCCCTTAAACCAACCGCCTATGGTGAGTATATATATATATATTTGTGTGTGTATATATATATATATATATATATATATATATATATATATATATATATATATATTTGTGTGTGTAGTACTCATTATCTTGTTGGTTCTGTTTATCATTTCACACGCATACATTCGTAACGTACAGACGAGTGCAAAATGCGTTTCCATATTTTTATTTTTTTATAATTAGTTATGCCTCGAGATAAAAATAAAAGACAAAGTGGAAAGATGATGATGATGATGATCAGGGACACAAGCGGCGGCCATTATTAAAATAGTAAACAATATTGTTAAGAAAATAATTTCTTCAAATTCTAGTTTGTGTTATCCTGATACCCTCAACACATTCGAGTCTGGCTAATTTTCTAATTCTGAGTGCCGTAATATAATAAAAGTCTAAAACTTTATATATAAGTCTAAAACTTTATATATATCACTTATTTGTCCATATGTTGGGTGTATAAAGTAACAATATTTCAACACGATGGCGGGTTCTTTAGAACATACAGAACAATAAAAACATATATTTCATTAAGTGTCCTTTTAAACTGAAGATAAATGAAATAATAATAATAATAATGTTTTTTTAATATATTATTGTTATTTTAATCATAAAAAATATATTTTGTTCAAAAATGTTTCTCTTACAATGTTAAAGACTCGCTGGGGCGGCGGCTGCGGCGGCTGCGGGCGCTACGAGGCGGAGTCGCGCGGCGCCGTGGTGGTGACGCTGGAGAGCACCAGCATCTCGGCGTGCAGCTCGGGCGCGCTGGTCAGCAAGGGCCGCTTCGTGGGGCTGTGCCTGCGCTTCGCGGACGACTTCGAGGCCACGCTGGACGACTGGAAGCCCGCGCCCGGCGAGGCCTGCGTCAACGTGTGCTGCGTCTCCGAGGGCACCTACGAGGTCTGCAGCCGCACCACCGCCGCCAAGCACCACGGTCGGTTCATTTCTATAATCAAACAAATAATCGTTAGTGTTACGTGAGCCCCTGGCGAGAGTAAACTGTATTACTGTCTCCATTAAGTGTGAATTTTGGATACATGCTTTTGAAAGTTTTGCTTATTATGTGATAATGCTTTAGATGATAAGTCATGGTGACGTAATGTGTGATATTTTTTATTTATTTACATGTATATATATATATATATATATATATATATATATATATATATATATATTTCTTTTTTGGTACAGAAAATGCAAAGTGGTTCCTGAACGTGTCGTGGCAAATGGAGGGCGTAGATATACACTTAGACGTGAATGTGGGCAAACAGTTGTCTGCATTGGGACATACTTTGACTATGCTAACCGGTTAGTTCAAAATAGTAATAATTAAATATTAATAATAAATGTTAATTATTAGTATGACTTCGGATGAGTAAATATGATATTTTTCTTTTTCGTATTATAGTTTTTAAATATATACAATTAGAGTAATTATTAAATTATTCTTTTTACTAGGTTTCGAAGAGGAAGATCCACTAAAAATGGATTACGAGAGTGATCTGGAAGACGAGGCCGACAACAGCAAGGATTCGCAGGTATGTATAGCTATTGTTATTTACGCAGTATGCAAGTCGAAGGGCCGTGTTGTATCCGCGCGTGTCGCAGGAGAGCATCGTGTTCCGGCGCAGCATGAAGTACGCGTCGCAGCTGCCCGCCTTCGTGTTCGACCCGGCGCTGGACGCGCGCGCGCGCTGCAAGCTCATCGAGCGCGAGATGACGGAGCAGGCGCGCGTCATCAGCGACCTGCGCGCGCTCGGCGCCTCGCACGCCACCGTGGAGCACGAGCTGCGGCGCCTCGGCGACCTGGAGGCGCTCGCCTTCAAGGACTTCCGCAGGTACGCACACATATACACGTCGAAAATTGCAGTTGTAGAGTTTACCATTTATCTCGCCTTGGTGGGTTTTGAATTTTTATTAGAAACGTTAGAGAAATTTAAATTTGAAATCGCGGAGATGACAATTAGGAATTTATTGTTATTTAAAATATTTCAAAACTTTGGTATATTTTCAGGAAAAATATAAATTCGGTAACTTTGTTTTTTTTTCTAACTATAGAAGTAATAAATTGTGAATAATCGAGTTGAGAAGGTTGTCATTTTTTAGCTTCATGCTTTTTGTCACGCATAGCAGGGTAGACGAAGGAAAGAAAGTGCCTAATGTCACGACATTCGGTACTTCGCTTTCTCGAGACATTGCATTCGAGACATTGTCGTCACTGTCAATTAAATATTTGAAACACAGAGTTCCGTTGATTATTTCGAGTAATGAAAGCATTGTGAATCAAGAAAAGGGGAACAAAATATTTTTTTGATATATGGAGGTTCTCAACTTACTGTATATGCATAATATATATAATAATTATTTTTTTTTTTACAATATTTTATACTACAATGTGTGACACCCCTCAGGGACATGATCCAGAAGCTGCGTCGTCAGAGCGTGCGCGCGTCCTCCATCACCAAGGGCAAGCTGGGGCTGGGCTCCAACCGCTCGCACTCCTTCGTGTCGGCGCCTGCACATCACGATTTGGACCAGTCAGTATTACATACTAAAAGCAGCTTCACACTTGATCACGCACAACAGGATAGTCAACGACAAAGTCATGGTCAAGACAATCCGTTGTTTGCTCTTCGCTTGAAATCGATACATTCGAAATACATCGACACATTCGATATATTCGTGCTTTGTTTTACCAGTTTTACCTCGAGTGAAAATCGAATCCACAATCATTCTATGCATTCAGACAGTGCTTGCTACTGCGCTATGAAACTCTTATAAATATAACTAAAAATAATCTAATATTTAAAATACTAAATTATACAAAATTATAATAAATTTTTAAATATCGTGTTAAATGAATCAAAACCTACAAATCACAACACCGTAATTTGTCTTATATAATGGAAATAATTTAATAGACATCCCAATTCGATTTCCCAAGTGTTGTTGTTTTTGTAACATGCAAACTGATTCTATTCAAAATTTTATTTAGCTTCTCGTTTCTTATTATCAGAAAATAATACTCAATAAATCCAATAACTTAATTATGTTAGCAGATTTTCAATTTATAAAATTTTTTTCTTGTCTATATTGCAACTTTGTCAATGTATTCCAGGGTACCAGAGCCGCTTAGCGGTATGAGCGGACTGAGCGGACTGGGCGGACTAGGCGGACTGGGCGGTTTAGGCGGACTTGGACTGGGCATGTGCGTGGGCGAGGCGGGCGAGTCGGGCGAGACGCTGCTGCTGGCGGACGACGACACGCGCCTCGCTGACATCATTGAGGGCGCCTCGTGGAGCTCCGCTGATAGCGACCCGCTTACTGGTTCGTCCTTTATATGCTTCGTTGGCGTTTATTTTTTTTTTATAAAAAATGTATTTTAAAATGTTAGACATTTTTTCTGTGTTTTCTATTCTGACTTTATAACATGAATGTTGTCAAAAAATTTGTCCTAGTATAGCGAGATAGCAAAAGTATATTTAGGTATATTTCTTACAGTTTTTTATTTTAACTATTTTTTTTAACACATGAAATCTTCCAAAGATACTCATTCAAGAAACTATTTTTTTTAGCTTCACGCTTATCGTGCATAGCAGGGTAGACGAAAGTGCCTAGTGTCAAGACACTCCGTATTTGGTTTTCCACCGAATTCACATTGCGTGTTGAATGGTTTATAGTGAGGCCGGTCGTGGCGCAGTGGAACAGCGTCTGACTGTAACCGCGAAACTAATTTGATTAATCAGTTTATAAGTTGTTAATGCATCTTTTAATTCAGAGTAATAACTTTGAGTTAGAAAGGGTATAGAAGTATAATTTGTATATATTTGCTACTTTGACAACCATTGCTTATGGTTGCTTATGGGTACTTCTAAATGTTTTGCGTCACTGTATTCAGAATATCAATTATCACATATCCTGTAGAGCAGAATTTAAGCTTACAATTTACTTTATATAATAATTACATACTTCTATGTCTGTCGGATAGGTTTAAATAAATTTATCATTAGTAGATATTTTTAAGATTCTTTATAGATTATAGAATAGATCGAAGTGGCCCGAAAAAAATATTTGTAATTTTAACTACTGCAATAAGGGTAATAAATAAATAAATAATTAATATTAATATTAATAAAAAAGTTTGTTCATTATATAATTTTGATAAATTAAAATTATATTCATTATTAGAAAATAATATTAAATTGAAAAAATTCCACAGGCGTCCCCAGCGGCACGGGTCCGTCCCGCTCGTGCTCGCTGCGCGGGGCGCGCGGCTCGGAGGCGCGCGACGCGCGTGAGGCGCGCGAGGGGCGCGAGGGCCGCGCGCGCGTCACGTTTCAGGGCGGCGTGCAGCGGCAGAGCTCGCTGCCGGCGCCGTGGCCGCCCTCAATGCACGCGCACGAAGCTGATGATGTCGAGAATGGGTGCGTAGAATGTGGCTTTGTTATATCTAAATTTGAATGTTTTTTATTTAAACAGATTGTTAGAAGCATCCATCCGGGCAAGCCATCGTGGCGCAGTGGGGTAGCTTTTGAGTAAATGCGATTGGTTGTGGGTTCGATTTCCACTCGGGGTATGATTATATTTAAAATTTATTTTCACATCTTTGTAAATAGTGGTGTAGTAAGATAAAGCGTAGTGTTGAGTTCCGCCAACATGCCATGTTTCGATTTCGAGTGAAAAGCAGTCAATAGAGTGTTTTGACACTAAATTGTCTCTGACTGCCCTGCTATGCGGGATAAAACGCGAAGCAGCAACAACTCACTCAAATCTTCAATTAACATAAAATTGTATAGTATTATTGTTCGTCCTATCGGAAACCATCGGCGTGAATAGGTTCTGTAAAGATTTCAAGTGTATTTTTACGGATTTATATTAAACGACAATAATTTAATGTATTATTTGCGTATTTATATTGACAGGTCTCCACCAGAAGCACCAGGGCCAAGTCAACCAGAAAGCAAGCAGAGTAAGGCGAAAACTGCGGAACCCAACATCGATTTCGAGCTGGACGTGAAAGTGCACATCAACAGCGGGAAGTGCGTGCTGCACACTAAGGACGTCGCCGGGCACGACGAGATGAAGATGTAGGTCTCCTTGTGTACTATAGTAGACGCGATCACAAGTTACATATATTTTACAATTAGGATTAATAATTGAAGATAGTGAACGAATGGTTTAGTAGTTAGAACGCATACGTTTGAATTACCAAGAAGCGCAGGTTCGACTACCGATGCATACATTTTTTATGTTTTCTAAAATTATTTGTGGCTTTAACAATGCCTATATCACTGTATACTATTGTTATTTTTATTTTGCGACATTTTGATGTTGTTAGTGTAAAGAGGGAATAAAGAAGGGAATAATCTAACAATAGGTTTCTTACTTCATTAAAGTGTCTGACGTTTGTGTAAATAAGATATCTTGGACGGTATCCAAGAGTCGCGGGTTCGAATCCCGCTGCGTTCAAATTTTTATACGTTTTTTCAAAAATGTTTTCTTATCCTAAGTGTGGAATAACACTTTAAAAATAGTAAATAATAAGATAACATATTAATTTTTATTTAATGATAAAATGAATTCTTAGTAAATGTTTGTAAACTATATATGCTTAAAGTTAAATCATTCTTGTACTTTAAAAATATTTTATTTATTATAAGTTGTATAAGTACCTGCACAGGTACGCTATAACCTATATATGTATAATACGCGTGTCGTGTGACAGCGGCAGCAGCAGCAGGTCGCGCGTGGGCCGCTCGGCGTCGGGCGGGCTGGACGCGCGGCGCGCGCGCCTGCCGCCGCCGCCCGACGTCACCGTGTTCCAGGTGCCCGGCCTGCAGCTCAAGGTACTGCTGCGGCCGCATGCCGAGTGCCATATTCACATATTGTATTATTATATGATATCCATTCCTCTAAGATAATCAAGAAATCTTTTTTTTTGCTTCTACTGTTCCCTGTTAACACTTATGTGTCGAATGTCTTCCAGGCGCTCATACAAGATATTGACATTGAAGGGCTTTTAGAATAATTGGAAATATGAAATTGTTGCAAATTATCATTATATTTTATTATTATAATATTTTTTATAGTAATTTATATACAATATTTGTATTAATTATAATTTTTTTTTATAATTTATTTCGTAATTAATTTGTATAATATCTATTCAAACAGGTACACTACGAATCTAAAACCCTACCAGAAGAATCGGTTTCACCACAAACTGTGCCCAACATACCGTTAAATCCCAATCGCAAGGTGGGCACGAAAAAAGCGGCTCTTTTCGCCTGGATCACATTACAGAGTATACCTGAAGAGACAATCATCAGCCCTCATATACTGGAGTTCTTGGAACAAACTCTTGAACCCATACCGACGAAAGCGTCGTTTGCAGCGCCTACTCCTGGTAAGATATTTTGATTATTTCTTTTGTTATTTTAATAATTAGAAGTGGATGTGAAGTGACATATAATTAAATTCTACTTTATACTAGAGGCGTGTTGATACATACACAATAAAATTATTAAATGAATTATAATATATAAAAATTCCAGATACTATTAAAAGATTACTTTATAAACATTTTCTATAAATATTTGTATACTTAGTTACGGATTTCATTTTCTATGGATCTTATATGTGTATCTATAAGTAGGTTGTTGGTAACGTTACATACAAAAATAACTTAGAAAAATAAACTCTTTTTTAATCATTCATCCATTTTAGACATCACTTATCTAAGTTTTAACAAAGGAAGCATCAGTTAACGAAAACTTAATTATGATTATTACGTATAGTTTACAATAGATATTATTTTAATGACTGTTTACAAATTTATTAAGATATAAATGAATAAAACAGAATCAGAATCGCGCAACCGCAATAGCTCGGGTGTGGGCGGCGTGGGCGGCGCGGGCGCGGGCGAGGGCGGCGACGGCGACGCGGCGGGGGGTGGCGCAGAGGGCGCGGAGGGCGGCGCGTCCTACGGCCAATACGTGTACGCGTCATTCCCCGTGGACGTCATAGTGCACTTCCACACGCGCCCGTCTGCGTTCCGCTTCAGCTGCCTGCCCGCGTCGCGTGTGGAGTGTCTCTTACAACTGCCCAGCTTGCAGATTGTGTTCAGTTCAAAGAGAGCTACGGATGAGTTAGTGGTTTTTTAATAGTTTTTTTTTATTTAGTTTTAGTTAACTAATAAAATAAAATAATTAATAACGAACATCACCTTTTTATTTTTTTTAACTTCTGGAAATTTTAAAACAATCTTTAATCCAGGGAGATGGCAGAGCCGGCGATAGCCATGGGCGGTCTCAGCGTGACAGGTTGCTTGGCGGACTTCTCCGTGTACATCTTCCACCCTTATGGCGGGAAAAAGTCCAGCTTGAAAGAGGCACAGTGGTCGCCCCTCGCTGACACGGAGAGAAAGGATTCCCTCTCGATTAATGTGGAGTTTGTGAAATTCCACCTGTCCAGGTTCAGGAAATTAGATTTTCAAAGTGATCAAGACCATTCGAAAGCGACTGTTAGATTTTCCAGTAAGTTTTATTTACTATATGTAAGTATAGTAATTGTGGCCGGTCGTGACGCAGTTGTACAACGTCTGACGTGACTGTGACTGTAAACGCGATCAGTCGTGAGTTCGATTCCCACTTTTGTTATGATTATATTTCAATTATTTTTATTTTCTCTCTTAAAGCGCGGCGTTGAGTTCAGTTACATATTACTCTATATCTTGAATTCAGCGTAAAGCAGAGTACGGAGTTTTTTTACACCGAGTACTTCCTGTCTACCGTGCTATGCGTGAAGCTTTGCCAGTGTCTTATTTGTTATTGATGAAATAAAAGGCAATTGAGATGATAGATGTGTATTGCAGTGTATTATAAATTGACAGTATTTAATTAATGCGATATTACAATGCAAAGCTTGGATGGTGACTGAATACCGGACACAATGCTTTATTAACTTAGTATGTACCATATCGAATATCGATCTATTTTTAGGTGCCAAATATGAATATTATATATATATATATATATATATATATATATATATATATATATATATATATATATATATATATATATAGATATATATATATTTGTTTCTAACATAACATAATATGTATGTAGGCACAAAGCTAAAAGAAAATATTTTTAAAGAACTAAAATTATTGTATCAATACAATATCTATGAAACGTCGAGAACGTCGTCAGTATTAAAGGTTCCAAATGTAGTGTCGTAACACGTAGTGTCGCCCGCAGCCATCGTGGACGTGGGCTCGGCTTGGTTCAAGTACGACATGCGTCGCCTGAGCGAGATCCTGGCGTTCCCGCGCGCGTGGTACCGCCGCAGCATCGTGCGCCGCCTGTTCCTGGGGGACGTCAGCCTGCAGCATCAGCACCAGCAGCACGCGCATAGGTAGATACACTGCGACCCTGCCAAACTTAATTAAAATTGAATTTTCGCTCAACGCGCGGGTTCGATATCCCGCTGCATTGATATTTTTTATACGTTTTTAAAGATGTCTTTTTAATTATGTGTGGCGTAACAGTTTAGGTATACTAAATTAATATAGTATTGTATATGTAGCTTTTTATCAATAGGATCAATTTTGTATTTAATAAAAAATAATAATATTTATTATTATTATAACTTTAGTTCGACCGGCAACAACGTGCCAGTGTCCCCGGTACTGCCGCAAAGAGAGAAGACTAAGACTGCCGAACCACAGAGGTCTAAAGGTAAATCTTAGCTTAAGCAATGTTGTATTTCAGTATTCCATTTATTAAATGAGAAATAAAATATGTGTTATTGTTTTTACGTGTGCTTGAAAATTCTCTTAGAATTTCATAAATAGATTTTTGTTGTTTTTTTCACTTGTATTTCATGGTAAGTTGAATAAATTGATACAATTCACCTGGTGATACAGCAGAGAGCAAGGCGGGCGGCGCCGCGTGGGAGACGCTGGTGCTTTTCGCGGTGAACTTCGAGCGTCTCAACGTGCACATGAACATGGGCAACGTCATGGGCAACGTCAGCTGGCAATCGCGCTCGCTGGGCGCCTGGGGCCGCCTCAGCATCGGCAGCGCGCGCCGCCGCCAGGTGGCCGGCCGCGTGGCGCTGGGCGGCGCCGCGCTAGAGGCACGCGGCGGCATCGTGGGCGGTGCCATCGCTCTGGGCGGCGCGCGTCTGCACGCGCTGCTGCAGCAGGAACCGCCTGCGCACGTGGCGGCGGCGCGCCTGGCCGCGCTCGAACTGCGCCTGGACTACATGGGCGCGCCGGCGCTGCTGGCGCGTCTGAGTCGACCCGATGCGGTGCTCCGCGACCGCTGGCACGCGGCGCGCCCGGCGCACCCGGCGCTGCCGGCGCGCACGCTGGCGCACGGCACGCTCACTTGGCAGCAGCTGCAGATCCTGATGAGCCGCAGCACCACGCCCGACCTGCTCAAGATGCAGCTCAAGCTGGAGGAGTTCTTCACGCATCAGTTCAAGTCCGGCAAGCGGGTGTTCTCGTCGCTGCACTCCACGCACCATAACGGGCAGGGGTACGCGCATCGGACTAAGGATAAGAGAGATCGTAAGTATTGTAGATCATTGTATTATATATTGTTTTTTATTATATTATATAATAATTTCTAAGTGAAAAATAAAACTAAATTTTAATAAATTTAAAATAGTATCAAGGTATTTAATTAAAAGCAATTTTCTCGAGCATATGGCGAATAGAAACTATCTACATAATCGAAATAGCGTTTTAAATGATTGGAATAATACAATCATTGAATAATCCGCTATGTACACGCTACTATTATTACTATTATTACCTTACAGAAACATCATCAGCAACAGCTGGCAGTAGTAGTGGTGGGGGCGCTGGTGGTGGTGGTGAAAACGCACCACTAGTGGAGTTGCGTCACCACCGACACTGGCAGCGCGTGCTGCAGCTGGTGGCGAGCGCACCACCGCACCTATACCAACAGACTCATGGTACGCGACCTTGGAAATAAAATTTACATAAGAAAATAATAATTTCGAGTAGTGAAAAAAAGTGAGCTTTTTTTGATTGTGTCCCATAGAGCGAAACTGAACGCCGCATATATGTACTTATATTCTATTGTATATGTGAAATAATGTTTTCAATGAAGTCGTAGGTTAACGAGGAAAGTCAAGTGGTAATTATAGTTTTGACTTTGTAAGTGGAGCTAAGATTGACGGATTTTAAAATGTCTTTATTGGTATGTTAAGTACAATATGGTTATTTTAATTTTACAATAACATACTTACAATAATAGTACGATTATTTCTTATAGACTAAAAGAACGTTTTTTCTAAAATAAAGCTACTATATAAAACATATTTTACCTTAGCTAAATATATATATATATATATATATATATATATATATACACACACATATATATATATATATATATATATAAAGATACATACTGCTGAAACAATAAGTTAAGGAAATAAATAAATAAATAAATAATTATAATAATAATAAATGGAGCAATGGAGCAATGCTTAATATCACAATAGTAAGGATTAGTCTGTTTAAGGTAGGAAGAAGCCGTTTATAAACTAAATAATAATTTTATATACATCTTTTATTTTATATATAACATATTTTTTAAAAAACTCATCCACCGCGCTCCAAACATGACTCGCTACGTCAAAATTGTTGTTTATTAAAACTCTTATTAACTTGTTAACATTTTTTTCCATTAAATGAGAATCGAACCTGTGATATCTTCTAAGTAATATTTTTTTTAGCTTCACGGTATTATGCCGCATAGCACGGTAGACTGAAAGTATCTAGTGTCAAAACACTCCGTATTTCGCTTTCCACCGAAGTCGAGACAATGGGTGTTGTATGGTGGAACTCAACGCCGCACTTTATCTTTACCAGAGCGAGAAAGTGAAAATAATTTAAATATAATCACTCCCCCGATTGGGGATCGAACCCACAACTGGTCGCGTTTACAGTCAGACGCTGTCACACTGCGCCACGACCGGCCTCAAGTAATATATAATTGCCAATATTCATAGGTGGTACAGTGCTGGGAGGTACATTAGAGCTGCAAGGCTCCAACATCTCGCTGGCCTGCTTCCACGGTAACAGCTTGAAAGCCAAATCGTGGGCGCTGTTCAGCTTAAAGGATCCATGTATCAGTTTTGCCACTGAAGCTCAGCAAATACAAAATGATGAAGGTTGCCATTTTATATTGTTTTTTTTTAATATTTTATAATCATTATCACAATCATCTATATTGTTCATTAATTCATTTCAAGTCACGTTTCATACATTTTTATACATCAAATTAATTAATTCGTATTGCAATTTCTTTAATTATTTGTTATATTACAATGTTACCAATATAAAATAAAACAAGTTACAGGACAATGTGAATAGCAATGAATTCTTTATATCTATAATAATAAATATAGCTATGATATGATATCGCGATTAACGATTTTTTTTTAACTTAGACCTTAATTAAGCAAGGGTAATTGTAGAGATTGTCGATTTGAAACTAGTATTATGAATTGTATTTTACATTATAATATTTTATTTAAAAAGTAAATTAGCATACAGTCATAAAGGTAGTTTACTTCTTAAATAAAATAAGGTAAGTTTAATGTGGCATTTAATGGATATTTTTTTTAAATTTCTGTTACAATAATTATGTATTTTATTAAGAGTTGACTAAAAAGATATTGATAAATGTTTTAAAGCGTTATTCTACTACTTACTACTTCTCTAAAAATTTAAAAAAAAATTGTGAAATTTCAAATTTTTATATATTATAAAAATTTGAACGCAGCGCGATTCGAAACCGCGCCTCTGGAAATCGTCTCGCCGCTCTGATCGCTATTTCAATGCAGCCGTATGTAGAATGCATGGTTTAACGGTCAGAACGCTTGGACGGGGAACAGTAGGCGCGGGTTCCAATCCCGCTACCATAAACTAATACATTTTTCAAAAATATTTTCACATATAAATATTATTGATGTTCATTTAATGTTATATAGTACAGATTTAGCACAAAATGTCATCTAAACATAAATAATAAAATTAATCCGCACACCCATCAACAGTCGACTTCACTAAACGTAACTTAACTCTCACCAGGTTCCCCAGAGGTCCACGCGGTACAAACGCTAACAGCCAGTCTGGGCGGCGCCGCGGGCACCGGCGAGGGCGCGTCGGGCGGTGCGGGCGGGGCGGGCGGCGCGGGCGCGGGCGGCGCGCGGTGCGTGGGCGGCGCGGGCCACCAGTCGCTGGGCACGGTGTGCCGCATGACGCGCACGGTGCTGTTCCCGCCGCAGTTCAAGACGCTGCACGAGTGGTTCCATTACGCGTTCGCTGATAGTGAGATTGATGGTGATTGATTGTTATTTTTTTATATTTTAAGTTGAAAATTGTATAAAGCTTAAAGTATTTTATGTCTTTAGTTAAAGTAAAGACTAATTGATTTTTTTATTAATTTTCTATCTTTTTATTCTTTCTTAATTGTTCAATATTTACTTAAGTGTCAATTTTGGGTGTAAAATCTTTTTAATAAATTAAACAAAAAATTAGGCGTTCCATTCTATATTTATTTGTTTATGTAATGTCTTAAAAAAATTAAGAAAATAAAATATATTTGAAATCATTAACTTATATTATATGTATAACGTCTACAGTACCTATATAATAACACCCTACAATTTATTCTATAATTAAAGAAATCTATTTAATAATATTCCTTAATCTCTCCTCTTAGCCATCGACCAGTTCCCGTCGCTCGAACGCGAGAACACCGGCACCACGGGTAGCACCAGTAGTGCAGGTAGTACGGGCGCAAGCACTACCGCAGGCGCGGGTTCGGTTCCCGCTTCGAGCACGATGAAGGCGGCCGCGCAGCATACACGAGAAGTCATCTTCGCACTGCCTGCATTGCAAATGCATCTCAGGACCAGTCATCTTCAGAAATCACATCCGCCCACTGAGAATGGTGTGTTTTCAATTTTATTAAAAAAAAATTAGTTAACCTATTTTTTAACGCATAGTAAAAAATAATGATAAAATATCTCAATATTTGCTCTTAATTTGAAATTACGACATTATGTATTGTATGACGTAACTCAACGCCGTACTTTGTCTTACCAAAAGAAAAAAATTAGCGGGAATCGATGTCACATCCAATTTCATTTAGAGTCAGGCCCCATAATTTTAATGCTTTAAAATACTTTACATGTATTATTTTCTATTTTTAACCTCAGATGAGAAGCCAGTAGTGGAGTGCAGTTTCATAACGGAGTTCGAGGACCACATCTTCGTGTCGGTGGACGCCGAGGCCTTCCTCTTCCTACACGATCTCATATCATCTTACATTAAGGAAAAAGAGAGATTTGTAAGAGCTCAATTATTTTCATGTTTTTAATGTCGGACGATATTTAATTAATTATTTAAAGGTTAACCCAAGACTTCTTCGAGTCACGTCGAAACTCTTATAATTATATTTTTCTTCTTTTTCCAATTTTCCCTTTTTTTTTCAAAAATTAACGCCTTTTTGCGCCATTCGTCCATACTATGAGGCGCTCAATTCAGTGAATTAATAGTTAATTTTAAATAAAATTTCAGAGCATATATCTTCATAAATAATATTGTAATCAAATATCCATTTATCAATGCACACACAACCATATTAAAAAGCTAGCGATATATATATATATATATATATATATATATATATATATATATATATATATATATATATATATATATTTATATATATATATATATATATATATATATATATATATATATATTTCGGGTATAGTACAGGGTCTAACTGTGACCATGGACCACTCGGGTCGAGTTTCAATTTCAAAAAAATGTATTTTCGAATACCAAAATATACGCAATTAAACCGTTTAAAATAGTTTCATATAAAATGTCAAATTTATATAGTTTAAGATTATAATGTAACAATAAATATATAATATGGCAGATGCCGGGGCGCGCGGGCGGCGCGGAGGCGCCCGTAGCGGCGCCGCAGGACTACCGCGATTACCGCTGCCTCACCTGGCACCTCGAGCCCACTGTCAGGTACCAATTCTGTCCCATTCGTTTGTACTACTAATTTCGGACGCAAAGCAGTAAACGGAATGTCTTGACACTAGGTTATCTGCTGTTTTTTTTATAAATACAATTATTCCCTAAAGTAAAATCTGAGTTCAAAACTATCAAATATTTAGCTTCACGCTTTTATGCCGCATAGCAGGATAGACATTAAGTACCTAGTGTCAAGACGCTCAGTACTCCGTTTCCTACCAAATTCGAGACAACGCATGTTGAATGGCGAAATTCAACGCCGCGCTTTGCTCTACCAGAGCGAACAAATAACAGTAATTCAAATCACTCATCCGAGTGGAAATCGAACCCACAACAGTCAGCGTACCGTCCCACTGCGCTAAATATCTCTGTACATCTAATACTAATATAAACATTTCCATATTTCTTTTAAACAGGCTGCTATCCTGGGCCGGTAAGTCGATAGAGCCCTACGGCGTGGACTACATCTTGCAGAAGCTGGGTTTTAGCCACGCTCGCACCACCATCCCCAAGTGGCTGCAACGCGGGACACTCGACCCCGTTGATAAGCTCCTGGCCTTAGTATTATTGAGACTAGTTACCCTTGTGCCGAGTAAAACCCCCAACCCCTAGATATTGACCCCTGAATCTTGTATGTATTGGAAACTGTTGTCTTGTAAAGGCTTTATCACCCCTGTGCCAGTTTAATTCCTTACCCATAACCAACATTGACCCCCATTGACGTTGACCCCCTGAATCCTGACCATTTCCAAGAAGTCTTTTTGTCCAATTTGTATGGACACTTCAAATAGATATATAATATAAATTATTAATTCGCTCTTGTACTAAATTAATTATAGAATTCCCGATTCAAGATATCTTCCAGAAAGTTATGCTGAGTGTAAAATAAATGTGTACTTTTGATATTTATGAGGCGATTAACTCATATGAACTGTTAGTAAAATAATTTCTTATATATCGGAATTTCTTATTATGACAAAAGTTGATACCATTAAGTTGTGTTTAGTTGCTCTATGTATTTAATTTGAGATTGAATGAATTGATTTATATCTAATTAAATATTTCTTGTAGATGGCAATAATAAGTTTATTTATAATTGTTAATAACACAATTTAAATTTTATTTATATAAAAAAAAACAATTTAAATTAATCATAACTTTATTACTATGGACTAAGGTGTTATTTTGCTTAATAAAAAGTTTTTATAATTTAATCTAACGACTAAAACGTCTCCCTTTTTTTTAAATTACGTAAGTGTTACGATTTAAATAGACAAAAGTAAAGAGAGAAAGGAGAAAATAATTTAATATACATTTGAACGTGAATGACCAATTTTGGTAGACATCTAGAATGTACGGAAAAGGTATACATTGTCTCCATATCTGATATTAGAAATTGTTTATTTCAATTATTTATTAGTTTCTTTTTATCATTTATTTTACAATTTTTATAATATATTAAATATCTAATCTCTTAATCTTTGAGAATTATCATAAAATTATTATATAATCCCATAGAAATGTGTAGTTCTTTTATAACGAACGGTAGCAAAGGCTTCGTAGCTGTTGCTTGAGACGAGCAATTTATAAATAATTAATTAAAGTCACAAATAAACTAAATTTTATTAATTTAGAGATAAAAAAATTATAAGTAAAATTTTATATTTGTATTTTTTTTTAATTATTTTATTTTATTCAAGTACAAAATGTGTGAACATTATTTTCTATTGTTTACTATATAAGTATACAGCATGTTGTAAAATATACAGTTCGAGTATTTTATACAGAGTGTTCTTTTGTTGTTTTTTTTTATTATTTTCGTTTTACTTTGGGATATTGAGAAATAATAAAAGCAATTTTATATTGTTCAATTAATATTGAAATGAAGCTATAAAAAAATATAAAGACTTAATTTAGCAATAAATTAGTTACTAAATGCCATGAATATAATTTATATTATCTGTATTAAGTTTTGTACTGTTAAGTAATATTAAAATATATTTCATATGAATTAATGTAAATCTTATTTTTTTATTTCCCAATATAAAAATACTCGGACTGAATATTTTCTGTTTAAAAAAAATGTATAATTTTGTAGAAATGTTTTTCATTGTGATGATAATGACTGTTAGTTTAGTTTCGGTGTAGGAGCGTCTGGTTGAGGCCTATTTTACGTTTTCCATATGTTAAGTCCACTTTTAAAGTATATAAGTAGATAGTAGCCAGTTTGTAACGAATATAAGTCGATCGGTTGAACTATATTTTAAATGAAAGTTTTTTTAATGGATTAATCCCCTATATTTTGGTATTCGAAAATAGATTTTTAGAAAAATGACGTTTGGAACACTTTACAATAGTCCGTGGGCACGGGTAGACTGAGATGGTATTCGCCGGTTACACTATATTCAATATTAAGGGAGAACGGAGTGTTTTGACACCTTTTTGGTAGGCAGAGGGAGGCATTCTCATTCATTCCTTAGTATACTATTAAAATAGTGTATATATTTTTTTATTTTTTAAATTCTCATAGCTTAATAATTTCGATAGTTTTGGGTTCAAATACTACAGACAGTTTTACAGTTGATAGTAATATAGGTTATTTCCTTATTGTATCGAACGTTCGAAGTTCACAGTAAGCAGGAAAGTATAGTTAACCGATCTACTAAATTTAAACGTTTTATAGTTAAAAGATAAAACCACAAACATATTATAATGCAATATTCATTCATTCATTGATTTATTATAAATATTGAAAATTTAAGTAACGCATATGTTATTTAATGTGACCAAAAAATTTTATAATTCTATTTTTATTGTGTATATTTGAAAGCAATTTTTGTATGAAAATGTTATATTATTTCAATTTAATCTTGAAGTTAAATTTTTGTATTTAGTTTGATTATTTATAATTATATTTATATATATAGTTTAGTTTAGGGGTAGAGTTTAGAGCTTCGGAGTTGTATTGGTGTATGATATATATTTTATTACGGAACATGATTTGTACATAATGAATGTGATATCAATAAAATTTATGAATACATATAAATATAGTTTTTTTTTTATGTATACATGGTGTAAATCATAGATAAGTGGAAACGGGATTACATTATAGATAAAAAATGTCGATAAAGTACTATTCGTAGACTTGGAACTTGTAAAATTATCACAGGATGTCAACTATTCCGACATTTTTTTTAAATCTTTATTATATAGATAACAATTTTTTTTCACATTTTTCTAATAACTGTCACGACTTCGTCTATCATCCGTTTTTTATCATTGATTTCTGGAAGACCTGTACATATATTTTAAAAATATATTTTTCGCCATATATCTAAAGACAACCCAGAGTAACACTCTCGTTTTACTTTCACACTGATTCCAGACATTGTAAGATGAGCGTTTTTCGCTGCTACGCTTTATCTTGCCAGAGCGGAGAAATGAGAATTTTTGGGATACTTTATCCCGCACTAGAGGGCACTTTAACAACTTTCTGTGAAGGCACTCCGTTCCTCTCGTCCAAAATGGCGGAATTCAACGTCCTCTTTCGGCTTACTAATGCGGGGGAAAAAAACCAATTTGAATATAATTATTCCCGAGTAGAGATAACACACAAAATCAGTTAATTTTTCACATATTTTGTACGGCCAAAATAAAACATATTCACAATAGCTGCAAAATAATTTATTACAAGAAACACGAACAATGATGATTGCAAATATAACAAATATAGCAACAGCTTGCGTATATTAAAAGGTTTTTTTTGCATATTATAATATTTATACTCAATTATTCAATCTTTAAATCCATACTACAAAGCTTTTAATTTGATTTTTATTAAATATACTTAAAGGCATGATCATGTATTTAATTTAATGTAAATTATGTTTGATTTTTTTTATTTTTAAGTGTTATTGTAAATAAAAATAATAAAATATAATTTTTATTCCATTTAAAAATATATAATTAAAACTATTTTATTCCCTTAATAAAAGCAAAGCTTTGCTAATGTGATTATAATTAACTTCATAATCTATGTACATACATAAAGGCAGAAGCTAGGCTAAATACAAAATATAGATATATAATAATTACAATTGCAAATATATATATATATATATATATATATATATATATATATATATATATAAAACATGTATAATATGTGAACTTAAGAAAATAAAGATTAATTATACATTTCTTTTATTAAAATTCCAAAACCTAATGTTATACACGCAGAGTTGCATACATATATAAAATCGTTAAAACAAACAAAAAAAATCGTTAAAACAAATAAAAACATTTATATCTGGAAACTTCTAAATGCCGTTTGAAAGACCTTTCATTTCCTATTCAAAATGCATACATTATAAATGGGTTAAAAAAACCTTATTTAAAGCAATTTTTTAAATGAACACCAAGACACACTGTATCTAAATATTATTATAAAACTATTTTATTCGTATAAAATGTAATTATTTCAAATAAATTAATCGCATATATATACGTATATATATATATATATATATATATATATATATATATATATATATATATATATATATATATATATATATATATATATATATATTGCTTATTCGAAAATATGTTTTAAAAAACCCGACGTCACCACAAGTAGTAGTAGGGCATGTGGCTACCAAAACTCGATTAAACCGGTTAAAATTTAAAAAACTGATCGCGATAGAAAATGATTTTTTTGATTTGAACCCACGACCTATCTAATCAACAGGCACTATTTATGTAAATCTTTACCTCGGTCTACCTGTGACCACGGACTACTGTGTTCCAAACGTCAGGTTTCCAAAAATGTATTTTCGAATACCAAAATATACGCGATAAATCCGCTTAAAATAGTTTCATTTAAAAAGTGTAAAATTCACGTAAATCGAATATCTTATTAAAATAACAATGTTTACACGCCAGTTGCCATAGTAACAAGCCGTGTACTTTCGTCTCTTCTTCTGCGGCATGAATTATACGTATATATAAATGTTTATATACAACATGACAAAAAAAACATGTTTGTATAGACTAACCATGCTATCAGTTACTAGAGCATAAGTGGACCGATACTGACTGACTGACTGACTGACTGACTAAAAAAGGTGAAACTTGGCTTGAAAATGTATGCCCCTTGGATATTATAAGAGAGGATTCCGTGAAATTCCAATGGGAACGGGAATTATGGCATTTTCGATCCAAAAGACAAACCCATGTTGACGATTGTGCTTTTTACAACATAACTATAACTCTGTGTAGCTTTTCACTTCATTGGGCAAAGCAGGGTAGTCGGAGACAGTCTAGTGTCGAGACACTCCGTCGAGTGCTTTCTGCTCATAGTGTGAGTGGGGAACTTAACGCTGTAATTCTAATTGATTATGAAAATTGGCAAAAGTATGGCGAGATGTTCTAAGCTAATTGTACTCTTAGGGGTAGATAGTTTTGAAATATATAAAAAGTGGAAAACTTTATAAAATGTATGTGCATTATTCTTTTACAGGTAAAGGCTTTGATTTTATTGTATAATTATTATTTGATATATATATATATATATATATATATATATATATATATATATATCTCAGTAGTTTTTATAACTCGAAAAGCCATGGAGAATATATCAAAATACTACGATATAACTTAATAAAGTCTATTTGTCTATTTGTTTAATGTTAATATTATGTGATTTTCGCTATTATAAAGGAAAACCACCATAAAATTATTAATAAACAGAAAAACAACGTAACTTTGTAAAACATAGTTTTGACGTTCACCTAGTCCCTTGCATTCTGAATCACGTGATAAATTAAAAAAAAATATTCAGTAAAAACAACCAATTTGGAACAATTACATAAATTGACAAGACAAAGCTAATAGCAGTATGATTTATATCTCTAGTGGAACGAGATGTATACAGGGTGTTTGACAAAGAAAATATAATTTAAAAAGTTATCGAATTTGAATAAAAATGCGAGATATCCGACATTGACATAAGCTTTTAAGACTTAGATAAAAGAGAGAGTCTAGTTGATGGAAACATTTTGAGTAAAATCGTACTCCACTGTAGGTATGACAGTTTGAACGAACTTGAGGAACACTATGAGATACGAATGGACTCCCAGCTCTCCGCCGCTCTCCGTTACGGTTTCTATGATCTTCTTCATTACTTCTGCGTGTCTGAAATTAATGAACAGCTTCCTTATTATAAAATTACTATAAGAATGATGTTTTTTTTATCTTTTTGTTTGGCTTCATGCTTTTATCCCGCATAGCAGGGTAGACAGAAGGTACCTAGTGTCAAGACACTCGGTACTTCGCTTTCCGCCGTAGTTGAGACATTGCGTGTAGAGTAGTGGAACTCAACGCCGCACTTAGATTTTACCAGAGCGAGGAAATGAAAATAATTTATATATAATCAGTCCCCCCAGTGGTGATCGAACCCACAAACGGTGGCGTTTACAGTCAGACGCTGTCACACTACGCCACGTCAAGCCTCTGTAGTAATGATTATTGACCATATTAAGTAAACTCACATTATAGAATATTTTACTATTTTTAAACTGTTATAAAACTACTCTAATGGTCAAGAAATATTAAGGTATTATTCCACGCCGTTAAGTTCCGCCTCACACAGTCGAGAACGTACTGCGAACGTGAGTATGAACGGAGCCTTTCATAATCACAACCATTTTCCCAGTGTAATGGAAAGCAACGCGTTTCGTTATGCGCTTTGAGATCAATTCTACTGCATCACGATAGCGTGTCGACAGGGAAACTCGTAGGTGAGCTCTTAATATCGCATATGAACCACGTAAAAACATATATGGATCATGATTTCATGTGTGGATGACTGAAATCACATGTGGACCATGATGTCATATGTAAATGAATCAAATCACATGTGGACCATGATGTCATATGTAAATGAATCAAATCACATGTGGACCATGGTGTCATGTGTGGATGACTGAAATCACATGTGGACCATGATGTCATATGTAAATGAATCAAATCACATGTGGGCCATGGTGTCATGTGCGGATGACTGGAATCACATGTGGACCATGGTGTCATGTGTGGATGACTGGAATCACATGTGGACCATGGTGTCATGTGTAGATGACTGAAATCACATGTGGTCCATGTGTCATGTGTGGATGATAGAAATCACATGTGGGCCATGGTGTCATGTGCGGATGACTGGAATCACATGTGGACCATGGAGTCATGTGTGGATGACTGGAATCACATGTGGACCATGGTGTCATGTGTGGATGACTGAAATCACATGTGGACCATGGTGTCATGTGTAGATGACTGAAATCATATGTGGATCATGATGTCATATGTAAATGAATGAAATCATATGTGGACCATGGTGTCATGTGTGGATGACTGAAAGCACGTGTGGACCGTGTGTCATGTGTGGATGATAGAAATCACATGTGGACCATGGTGTCATGTGTGGATGACTGGAATCACATGTGGACCATGGAGTCATGTGTGGATGACTGGAATCACATGTGGACCATGATGTCATGTGTGGATGACTGAAACCACGTGTGGACCGTGTGTCATGTGTGGATGATAGAAATCACATGTGAACCATGGTGTCATGTGTGGATGACTGGAATCACATGTGGACCATGGAGTCATGTGTGGATGACTGAAAGCACGTGTGGACCGTGTGTCATGTGTGGATGATAGAAATCACATGTGGACCATGTGTCATGTGTCGATGATAGAAATCACATGTGGACCATGGTGTCATGTGTGGATGACTGAAAGCACGTGTGGACCGTGTGTCATGTGTGGATGATAAAAATCACATGTGGACCATGGTGTCATGTGTGGATGACTGAAATCATATGTGGAACATGGTGTCATGTGTAGATGACTGTAATCAGATGTGGACCATGGAGTCATGTGTGGATGACTGAAAGCACGTGTGGACCGTGTGTCATGTGTGGATGATAGAAATCACATGTGGGTCATGGTGTCATGTGTGGATGACTGGAATCACATGTGAACCATTGTGTCATGTGTGAATCACTGAAATCATATGTGGATCATGGTGTCATGTGTAGATGAGTGAAACCACGTGTGGTCCATGTGTCATGTGTCGATGATAGAAATCACATGTGGACCATGGTGTCATGTGAGGATGACTGGAATCACATGTGGACCATGGTGTCATGTGTGGATGACTGGAATCACACGTAGACCATGTTGTCATGTGTGGATGACTGAAATCATATGTGGAACATGGTGTCATGTGTAGATGACTGAAATCATATGTGGATCATGATGTCATATGTAAATGAATGAAATCATATGTGGACCATGGTGTCATGTGTGGATGACTGAAAGCACGTGTGGACCGTGTGTCATGTGTGGATGATAGAAATCACATGTGGACCATGGTGTCATGTGTGGATGACTGGAATCACATGTGGACCATGGAGTCATGTGTGGATGACTGGAATCACATGTGGACCATGATGTCATGTGTGGATGACTGAAACCACGTGTGGACCGTGTGTCATGTGTGGATGATAGAAATCACATGTGGACCATGGTGTCATGTGTGGATGACTGGAATCACATGTGAACCATTGTGTCATGTGTGAATCACTGGAATCACACGTAGACCATGTTGTCATGTGTGGATGACTGAAATCATATGTGGAACATGGTGTCATGTGTAGATGACTGAAATCATATGTGGATCATGATGTCATATGTAAATGAATGAAATCATATGTGGACCATGGTGTCATGTGTGGATGACTGAAAGCACCTGTGTGGACCGTGTGTCATGTGTGGATGATAAAAATCACATGTGGACCATGGTGTCATGTGTGGATGACTGGAATCACATGTGGACCATGGTGTCATGTGTGGATGACTGGAATCACATGTGGACCCTGGAGTCATGTGTGGATGACTGAAACCACGTGTGGTCCATGTGTCATGTGTGGATGATAGAAATCACATGTGGACCATGGTGTCATGTGAGGATGACTGGAATCACATGTGGATCATGGTGTCATGTGTGGATGACTGGAATCACACGTAGACCATGTTGTCATGTGTGGATGACTGAAATCATATGTGGAACATGGTGTCATGTGTAGATGACTGAAATCATATGTGGATCATGATGTCATATGTAAATGAATGAAATCATATGTGGACCATGGTGTCATGTGTGGATGACTGAAAGCACGTGTGGACCGTGTGTCATGTGTGGATGATAGAAATCATATGTGGACCATGGTGTCATGTGTGGATGACTGAAACCACGTGTGGTCCACGTGTGGTCCGTGTATCATGTGTGGATGATAGAAATCACATGTGGACCATGGTGTCATGTGTGGATGACTGGAATCACATGTGGACCATGGAGTCATGTGTGGATGACTGGAATCACATGTGGACCATGATGTCATGTGTGGATGACTGAAACCACGTGTGGCCCACGTTTGGACCGTGTGTCATGTGTGGATGATAGAAATCATATGTGGACCATGGTGTCATGTGTGGATGACTGGAATCACATGTGGACCATGGAGTCATGTGTGGATGACTGGAATCACATGTGGACCATGATGTCATGTGTGGATGACTGAAACCACGTGTGGACCGTGTGTCATGTGTGGATGACTGGAATCACATGTGAACCATTGTGTCATGTGTGAATCACTGAAATCATATGTGGATCATGGTGTCATGTGTAGATGAGTGAATGTATGAAATTCTCAGGACTCTCACAAGTTTGTATAAAGCCTTTTGCTTTATGTGCCTAAGAGGTAACATACTTGAAATATAGGGCCGATTCAAGGAAATATAGCAGCTTAATCAACAATATATTAAAAATATCCGTACCCTCACGGTCAGTTGTGCTTGATGGGATGTAGATAATTTCGCCTAATTTACTGGCGTCTGATAATACAAGTCTAATCCTATTGCAATACATGGTTTATTGCCCATAGCAGGATAATCAGAGAGAATTTAGTGTCAAGACGCTCCGCTTTCCACCCGAAATCGAGACAGCGTATTGGGTGGCGGAACTCAACGCTGCGCTTTGGCTTACTAGAGCGGCGAAATGAAAATAATTTAAATATGATGCTTACATCGAGTGTTAAACTTAAAAGCAATCTCATTGAAAGTTTGAATATTATTTTTTAACCTGCAAGGGTGTACAGACGCCATGCTGGCCCCAGACACATGGGGGTGAGCCTCCATGGTCACAGTCTTCTTTGCGTGGTCTTGAGATACGTCTTCGTACATAGCGTCTACGCTTAGCAGGTGACGGTCCTGATGAGAAATGATAATGTACAAAACATAAGAGGAGAAAAGGGAACAGGAGAAATGACGAAGAAGAGAATTGTAGAAAAAAAATTGCATTAAGTTATATGTGTTATAAAGGTATCTCTATAAGAAACCTTTTCCAGAAAATTCATTTTCATGGAAATTAAATTTTTAACACGATTTTATTGGCTTCATGCTATTAACACATATATTACACAGTCAGTCAGAGGCAACCTAATGACAACCTTTGCGCCCGAAAATGGGACATGACGTGACATGAGTATTGAAAATCAAAACATAACACTTACAGTAGTCTGTGGTCACAAATTGACTGATCCGTGGTCAGTCGACCTGTGACCACGGACTACTGTAAAGTGTTCGAAACGTCAGGTGTCCAAAATGTATTTTCGAATACTAAAATATACGCGATTAATCCGGTTAAAATAGTTTCATTTAAAATCAAAACAATTTAAATATAATCATTCCCCCAAATGGCAATCGAATTCACGACCGACCAACCGACCGCCATTACAGTCAGTCGGGCCACACAGTATACATTATATAGATATCACTTTTTCTTCCTCACCTCATCATATCCAATGAGCCACAAGCGCGGTGTCTGATAATACTTGTCATAGGTGATGTGGAGGTCGTAGGTTCTGGTCCGGACGATCTCATCACCATCCTTCTGTCTCTTCTCTTTGGGCTTCGACTCCTTGCGCGTTGTCAACGCTGTCGACTGTTTATTTAATGCTATAGACAATTATTGTTTGGTATTTTATGATATAAATATATGTATGTATGTTAGTTAGTTGGTTAGTTTTTTTCTTTACTTTTATATTTTAGGGTAATCAGAGAGAGAATTTCGTGTCACAACGCTGCGGTTGACAATGTCCACCTCCACATTTTACACGTTCCGTGACTAACGGTACTTAACGCCGCCCAAAATTATATCTAAAATTTAACAAAACTTTCCAAATAATAATAAACACTTGTATATTTTTTATATTTATAACGTCTACATTAATCTTAATACTAGTATTTGAATTACAAAAAGAAATTCATTTTTTACACTGTAAATGCCATTTAACTTACTGGATCTACTTCATCCAGCAGCCCCGACTCCTGGAACTGTTCCATATCCTCGGCCTCACCGTCGTCGTCGTCAGCGTCGTCCTCGTGGTCTCCGTCCCCCTCACCCTCACTGTCACCAGTCTCCGCCGCTTCTAGTGTCATTTCACATACCTACGAAGACGATTATATATATATATATATATATATATATATATATATATATATATATATATATATATATATATATATATACGTGAAAATAAAATAACGTGTGTGCAACCTCGATGTAACGAAATAATATGGACTTAGGCAAGAATTATTTATAGCAAGTAATTTTTTTTTTAATTTTACACGTCATCCCTAGCGGAGTAGGGGGCCATCCATAAAATAAGGTGAACATGAATTTCATCCATAAAATAAGGTGAACATTTTTTGACCCTTCTCCTTTTCTTGTCACAGCTAGTCCTTTATGAATGACTACCTTTGTCAGGCAATGTCACACTTCATCGACTCCCCCCCCCCCCCCCCCCCTCTTAACGTGTCACGTAATTTCTAGATGACTCTAATTAAAAAAAATAGGAAACATGAAAGAAACATGTGAAAGATTCAAAGTTGTAGAGTAAATTAAGCTTATCGTATTTGTAAGGAAGAAATACGCAAAATGTGAGGCCTCAGCGAGAATGTCATAGAAAGGATGAAGAAGAACGTGCTCAAGTGGTTTGAGGACCTCCAGAAAATGAGTTATGAAAAAAAATGGTAAAAAAGACGTATGAACGGGCAACACATCGATTGACCTTCGAAGAGACATTATCGATGTTACTGGAGGAAGTCACGGAAAAAGCAACAGAACCCTTCGAATGTATGAAGCGATTAATGACTGTGGACGAACAAGTATATAAGGACCGTAGCTTTTGGTCCATCGTTCTTTCTGACTACCCAACAATAATTTGTAATGTGTATATACGTTTTTAGCTGCTACACGCTATATCCCGCGTAGCAAGATAATCAGAAGTAAAGTAGGGTTAAGACTCTATGAGAAAAGAACTCTTTGCGTATTGAGTGACAAACGTAACTGGATAGAATGCAGTGCTTTAGTCCGAACACTTGGACTGATTGCAATAAGGGGCCAGTCCAAAACTTGCTATGTTCAATTTTTTTATGTTTTCTTAAAATGTTTATCTTATCCTAAGTGTCTAAATAACACTATAAAAAATTGAATAAATTTTATAAACTAAAATATTTATGTTGAAACATTGTAAAGGTTATTTTTTGCAATCGATAAACATTGTAAATCTGGAGAAAAATCTATAGGCATGCAAATGAAGTCGGGGAAACAGCTAGTTCAAAGATAAATAAGTTACTGACACTATCCATAGTACAATAGTAGAGTCCACAAGGCCACTTCACAATGTGTATAAAAAATGTCATGTTTTTGTTATCAAACAGCAGTGCTGATAAGAATGTACCAAAATATTTTTAAAAGCTGTATGACATCTTGTTTTGGTCTCATATTCTAATAATATTCAACATAGATGTGATATAAAAATAATATTTGATAAATATAAATAGATTTTTTTTGTCTTTCTTTTTACAGCTTAAATCTTAATTCTGTATAGCAGTATAGTTAGAGACAACCTAATGTCAAGACTTTCCACCTGAAATAGAGACATTGTGTGCTTTGTCTAACTAGAGTAGAGAAATTAAATATTTTTTGAATACAATCAGCGGAGAAATCAGCCATCGTTTCACTGCATCATTCCACAATGGCCTCATTGATTTTAATAATTGTTAAAAAGATTGTAAATTCTCTTTCTTTTAAAACAATATTATTCTAAGTTAAGTCAAACATCCATTCTCTTTGTGATAACAAACTGAAATAATAAAAACTATTACTCAAAAAAAAATAAATTGGAAATTGAACCTTTGACCATGACAAAACAGCTAGGCTCTAATCCCATTGAACTATAATAGGGTTACAGTAAATAAATTGTTATTGCATAATTCTTATTTATAACTTACCTTTTCTTCCACAGTAGGGGAGCCGGGAGATTCGTAATGGTGTGTATCAACCCATCCTCCATCCTCATCCTGTTCATCTTCAATCACTTTTTCATTATCTTCACAATATTCAATCTGAAAATAAATCATTTTAAATAACCTATTTAAAACTGTTAAAACATACAATAAATGCACTTTTTCTGTTTTTATTTCTATTAAAAATTAACAGTTACACTAAACCAAATTAAAGAATACATAAATACAATGCTTTTAATTAGATTACTGTTAAGCATATAAATAAATTTTACCTCAAACAAGACTTACTTGTTTGCAGCGTCTATAGCAAGGCACATTTCTAGTTATAAGAAACTGTTTATCCGGTGGTAGGTAAGGTCTAATTTTAGATTCCTCCCCCTTTGCCCATTGCCAGGTGGGACAATGGTGTACTAAGTGGTCACCAGCGGCAACAAACTCTTCTGGAGTTAATACTCCAGTTTCATGGAATTTTGATTCCTACACATTAAATTAAAGAAAACTATATAATATATATAACTTTATTGCACTATAGATATACATAATTCATTAGATAATTATCTTCAGGATAACAAAGACATAATAAATCACAATAATAATGTCAACAAAACAGTTAAGTATAGCTATGTTTACTCGTTATAACTCTTAACCTCATAAATACATTATATAATTAATTTTGAAACAATGTTTCTATTTATTCAGCTAAATTTTGTACCTTGAGTACAGGAGTTAAGTATCCCGCAACCCCTAGGGCGGTCCCTTTCACGGTATTTATAACACTTTGCATGTTTAAATATGTGGTGAAAAATAAATGACTTGATAAAAACGCTACTTTGCCGCAATTTATGTAATAACTACGATTTTACACAAAGCCGGACAAAGCAATCGAATTGAGATCTACCCTAAGGACAATGATATTTAAAATTATGTCAAAAGTTAAAACTTTAAATGTCAATTTGACAGCAACCTGGTTATCATAATTTATAGAGAAAATTTAATTTGAAAATAAAATTAATAAATGTTAAATTTAAGTTATTTACTTAAATGATAAAGGTAGTTAGTAATTTGAATTCAATTATATTTAACTAGGTAGCCAAATGACCAATTAATACGAGAAAAAGTGCCATTGATATATTATAGATTTCTTAACAGTTTTTTTGTTATTGTGTGGCTATGAATAGGCGTAGGTTTTGAAATAATTTTATTTCAGAATTTTATTCTTAAAATATTTTATATTGACCGTTTACAGATACAAAATATTTTTACAACAGTAGAAATTGTCAATTAGTAAACGTCAAACTCAAACTACAAACGTCTTTATCTATTTCGCTCGAGATTTCCGTCAAATTTGCACAATAATTCAGTGTTCAATAAAGTGTTTTAAGGGTCAAATAATGAAAATTAGTTTCTCATTATTGATATTAAAGAGTAACATTTAATTTTTATACAACAATGGATGATGTATTGGACGAAATAGTATCCTCAGAGGATTTACAAGTAAGTTACGTGAGGTCATTACCGTGACTCATTGTAATGCATTATTTTGTTGTTATATTGCGTTTTTCTTTTAGAAATTCGAGAAAATTTTCCATGAACAACTTCATCAAGGAAATGTGACACCTAAAGCGCAGTTTGAATATGCATGGTGCTTGGTTCGAAGCAAATATGCTACCGATATACGAAAGGTCAGTTATAGTTTTCTATTAACGATAACAAACTACATTTTAGGCGTAAATTATAAATCACTTACTGAGTTTTTTAATGATTTTTAATACATATAAATTTTATTACCACTAAAAAAACTATGGAAGTCGTGTTTAAAAAAACTTGAAGTAGTTTTTATATTCTATTCATAAAATATTAAAGTTATTACTTATATAAGGTAATATAAATACTTAAGGACATTACTGTAATATTATTTTCTAAGACTCAATACTTTGAAGACGAAATGTTTTGTAATTTTTATATGTGTAAAATACCAACTTATTTTTACAATTAAATATATATCTAAACATAAATTTTTACTTGACCAACATATGTAAATTTTCACAGATTTTCATATACAGACTGAGTATTTTATATTAAGGTTAGTCCATGATAACTCAGTGTCAAAACACTTGGTTGACCGCTCACCAACTAAATTGATAAATTACATGTTAAGTAACTAACTCAATGCCATATCCCATATTAATATTATGTAATAATTTAAATAAAAAATTAAGTAAATAATGTTACAATCATTAAATATGGAATAATTTTCTTTCCAGGGTATCCTTCTTCTTAAAGAACTTTTTAATTCTCATGCAGACGGCAAAAGAGACTACCTATTCTATCTTGCTATTGGAAATGCTAGAATTAAAGAGTACAACAAGGCTTTGCATTATGTGAAAGCATTCCTAGAAATTGAACCTGCAAATCAACAAGTGTTGGCTTTAGAGGTAAGTTTATCACTAATTTTTAACATTATATTAAAGTAATTAACACATACATTATGTGTACCTTGGAAAAAAACAATTATATAATACAAAGTTCCTGTAATTAAAAAAACTGAACTGAATTTAACATATAATAATATTTATTGTAATTATGTACTACAATTTGGAATAGGAAATTAAAATGGGAAAGTAAATAATTTTTAATTTTACTTTAAGTCTTGAGGAAGTTTCACTGTTAACACAATCATTGTAGGTTTCATTTTCTTCAGGAGAATAATTATATTTGAATTTGATTTAATTTAATAGGAAAAAATGTAAATTAAGGTGATGAGGTCTGCCACTCGACAAGCAATTTTTAGCAATGGTTTTTAACAATTTGTAGCAATTCAATTCAATAGATCTATTGTTTATCTGATTGGAAATCTACTAAAAATATAGTACATAAGATACATGTTTTCAATGAAACTATTTTAAATGGATTAATCATGTATATTTTGGTATTTGAACTACATTTTTGGGAAACCTGACGTTTCAAACACTTTACAGTAGTCCACGTGGCCACTGGTAGAAGTATAATATTATACCATAATCATTACATAATATGATCTCATGCAAATCATATAGTGTTGGAAGATTTTTTTTGCCTTGATTGATAGTATAGTATTTATTATGTACTCTTATGTTCTTTTTATTATGTTTATACTGAATTGAATTCAACCATTGCTAATAATTGTTTATTGAGTGGCAAGTATAAACATCTGATTTTACATTTTTTATTATTAAAGCAAGGAAATTAAATCAAATTCAAATATAATTATTCTCCTGACGGGAATGAAAGCTATAATGATTGTTTCTATATACAAGTTAGAAAATGTCAAAACATATGATAAAATGATTCTCATTATATACAAAGACCCCTTTCTAAAACTAAATTCATAAATTTCCCTAATTAATTAGCTGTTTAAAATGTATAAAACACAACAACTAGCCGAGTGAAATGATAATGAGAATATACATTTAATATGAGATATTGTTTTGTCTTCATGACTATGAAAGCATTTGTGTTTTTTTTTCACTTATATCTATGACTCTGACACAAAGCCAATTTTGTTAGTTTTGTGATTTTTACACATTTTAAATGAAATTATTTTTAAATGAATTAATTTGAATTATCCATTTAATATAGTTTCATTTACAAAGCCAATTTTTAGTACATGCAATTTTTGTGCAATATTTGTTTTCTATATATATATATATATATATATATATATATATATATATATATATATATATATATATATATATATATGTATATATATGTATATATATGTATATATGTATATATATATATATACATATATATATATATATATATATATATATATATATATATATATATATATATATATATATATATATATATATATATATATATATATATATATATGTATATGTATATATATGTATATGATATAACATATAACATTCCTGTTGACTGATGATCCTAGGCAACATACATCTATACACACACAAATGTGTATTAAACCAATGGTAGTAAAATACACACAGTATTTTATTTGTTTAATTTATTTTTATTGAAAAATATTAAAATTTTACTCTTTGAATATAAACATCTACATATACATAAATATGCTACTTGTTTGACATCTATTATTGTTATACCAACAATCTAGACACTTAGACTTATTTTTTTTTAAATAAAGTAACTTCACTGTTTGTCCCACATAGCAGGATAGTCGCTATAAACAATGTGTTAAGACACTTCATAGTTTTATGACTTTCTTGATGATAAATGTATTGAAAGGTTTAAGATTAAAGTTGACAAGGCAAAGAAATGTATATACATTACTTTATATACATTAAAATATTATTAATAGAAACAGACCGAGGCGGGTCTTGGCGCAGTGTGACAACGTCTGACTGTAAATGCGACCGGTTGTGGGTTTGATCCCCACTTGGGGGAGTGATTATATTTAAATTATTTTCACTCACTCTGGTAAAGGCAAAGTTTTGAGTCTTCCATATTTCATTTTATATATTTTTTTGTGCAGCCTGAGTCTGTACGTTTTTCGTTATTGATATTTATTTCTCATTGGCATATAATTACTATCAGCTACTTAGAACTAAGATCCATATTTAAATCTAAGTGAATTTTTGACAAACTTGAATTCTACGCATTTTCTACTTTAGATACATTAAGAGACACTTTATTTCACCTGATATAATTTAATACTGAATTTTGTTTATAAATTCTAAATCAAGACGCAACCTTACTACAGAGTACTTGTTGCAACAGGGTAGGCAGACTGTAGGCTTGTCTTCTCTGTTCTCAACTCAACCTTCTTGGGGAGGTTTGCCCTGAGAGCTATAATTTAGAGGTTTTCAAGCGTCGAGTGTACAGACACCTTCTGGATTGAGGCCGGCAAAGCCTCTAATGTTGTAGATGTCCATGGGCGAAAGTAACCACTTACCATCAGGTGGTTCTTCAGCTCATTTCTTTCTTTTTTCTTTATAAAAAAAAAACAATTTGTGGTAAATTATTTGAAGTTAAAAAAAGCATGTAACTTCTTATGAAATTATTTAACTGAATTTGATTTAATTTGTCTTTCAATTAAGTACAGATTCGATTGGCGTCTGACTCTATACTTTGGCTTTATCTATTTATATATTATTACATTTATCTTTTGCGTTATTTTTATGTGAGTTTTTTTTTATATATATATTTTTCTATTATTTCCAGCGTCAAATCAACAAGCGTATGGAGAAAGAGGGTCTCCTGGGTATGGCGGTGGCCGGCGGCGCCGTCCTCGCCATCGGCGGCCTCGTGGGACTCGGCATAGCTCTTGCTAGTAGCAAGAAATAGCATTTAGCTTTCTTGTAAGTTATTTTTTTAAATTGTATTTTGTACGGGGTTTATAAAATTTATCTTTAAAGTAAGTTTAATAATTTACATTGGTATTGTATATATATATATGTATATTGGTTTATATTTATGTGTTACGTCAATGTTAACAAAATATATTAACGGTTTTTTCAAAATATATTAACGGTTTATTAACTTTTTTATCGTGTCAGTCTAGGCTGTGTTATTTTAAAAAATAGGTAGAACCATATATCTACAAGCCTGTTAAAGTTATTTGAATAAATATCTCTATAGAGATGTTAACAGCATAAATAAGTTGTAATAAACATATAAGAAATTGAGGCCGCCGGATGTAGAAACCATGGCTCAGCGATCAAAACTCTTGGACGGTTTCCAAGAGATGCGGGTTCGTTAAAGAAACGACGGAACTAAACGTCGCGCGTTATCTGAGATATCCACGAGTGCGTTTCGAATTTGCAACCAATTGGATTAACATTCCCCTCGTGCGAAAATTTATATTAGTTTAGTCGATATTTTTTTAAATATATATTTTTTATTATTACAGAATGAACGCTGTAATAGGCGTTCATTATCTTCTGACAAAGAAGAGAAGTGAGAGAGACGAGTAATGGGGAATGCTTCATATAAAGACACCATAGATTTATTATTGTACAAATTGTAGATCACCTGATGGAGGCTTTTAGGCTTTCAATTTAAATTATTTATTCGTTATTTAAAAAAAATGTTTAACCTTTATTAATAAATTATTGATATATATTTTCTTTGTTTTGAAATTAATCTTATAAAATTCTTATGCTGCTTTTTGGTATTATTATGGAATTCACTATGGATGTTCATTTTAATTGCAACTATTTTGGTTTTACATATATATTGGAAAAAGTAGACCATTGACTACTGTAAAGTTTTCCAAATATATATATATATATATATATATATATATATATATATATATATATATATATATATATATATATACATATTAATTAATAAGTCAAAATTTCTAACTTGTCAGGGCAACCATTTTAATTTTCATTTTAATTAATTTAATAAAATTGATTTATTGACTTAGTTATTTATTTAACTTTTAAATATAGCAACCCCGTTGCCTGTTGTGATTTAAAAAAATGCGGATATATAATTTTATTTGAAGTGTGGAAAAATCGCGAAAACCAAAGTTATTATTGTTATTCAAAATTAAAAAAGAAAAAATTATTATTATTAAGAATTGATATAATGTGTGTGTTTATTAATAAAGTTTGAAATTCGGCACAATATTATAAATAATTTATCTGTGTATTGCAAGTTCTTAAGGTGATTTCACACTGTGGTTATATTTTTTTTAATGTCATAATTACAATATAGCTTAAAGGCTTAAGGTCTTATCATTTAAATGCGATACGAATTGAAATATACTTTTTTTTTAAATATTACTAATACATTTGTATGTTCTTGCTGTATGAGCTACTAGAACTAGGTTTTACAGTGAGAAGAGTTTGTCCTAAATGTTACGAATCGGTACTCGGTAATAAGTTGTAATAAAACGTATAAGAATTTCGACGCAGCTGGTAATAGAATGCATGGCTTGGATAGTTTCCAAGAGGTGCGGATTCGAATCCTGCTGCGTTTAAATTTTTATAAGTTTTTAAAAATGTTTTCTAATCTTAAGTGTGGAATAACACTTTAAAAATAGTGAATTAATAGGTATATGTTATGATTTTTGAATGCGATATCTTGTGAGCTGTTACAGTAGTGGATATCACTTTTGCATGTATATTGTAGACGCACCTTTTGATATAATTGCTTAACTATGTAATGCTTAGATGTGTTTAGAATAAATATTTAATTTTCACTTGTGTATATATATATATATATATATATATATATATATATATATATATATATATATATATCTAAGAGTAGACAAGTGTTCGCTGTGAATAATTTATTTAAAATATTTTCTGTTAAAATAAAATATCTTGAATTTTAAAACAATTATTTTTATTATCTTGTTTATTATGATAGTGAAGCAGCATACATCTAGTATACTAAAGTACAATGGCAGAGGCGTGGCATTGATTTAAATTAAAAGATAAACTTAATTTCTTAAGAGTATTAACATCTGAGAACATTGTTTTTTTTTTCTTCTAATATATATATTTTTTGATCATGGCAACACATTACATAACAACGCCACAATAATGGTAGATAAATAAAAGTTACACTTATCATTTAAATAATTTTCTCTTTAATAAACGACACTGAAAATATGTTTTTTTTTTAGTACCGAACTAAAGTGTTTACAACAATATTGGAAGTCTATAGGAAAATAACAACCTGTTTTTTTTTGATGTTTTGTTCTAAAACTACTAAGTACGCATTTAAAACATATTTTGTGCTCTCTAACAAAATATATGTAATTTCAAGTCCGTTCCATTCACTCGACATGATTTACTAAATATTCAATTCAAAATTTAAATTATTTTCATAGACACTAACGAGTCTCGTCTACAAAAAACAATATTGTGAGTATATTCTGAATCTTTTGTCAATAACATCGTTTAATGTTATTCGTTTAATTTATTGCTTACACGACAAAAGACGCACAATAACGGATATTTCCGGTACATGGGAAGTCTTACACCATTAATGAGGTATAGTCGGGTGACTAAAATAATCAAGAATTACTAATACCGAACTTTGAAAGTTCAAAAAGGTAACTAAAAATACTTTTTACACAAATAATAGCATGATGATCGACTTAAAGTCCTAATTATCATAATATTCACTGGTATATAATATAAGTATCAACAACGTGGAGGCGGTAACGGGAGGTGCGCGGAAATATGTTCAGCGTTTAACAACATATTTAATTTTTTTAAATCAGAAATTTTTAAATAACGTTCACATTCCACTCACAAAATAGCCTCATTTATTACAATATATTCCCACGTAACTCCATCGCCGTCTTATATATGTATTTTAAATTGTGGTATGCAAAGTGTCTGAAAAAATATATATATATGTTATATGTATATCTTAATCACAATCTGGTAACTGTCTATTGTAGAGTGTACAGTGCTTCAACTATGACCTGAATATAGTCTAAATAAAGTCAATCTTCTATAACGTAATGAGAAAAATAAGCACACTTCTAAACAATCAAAACTTATGTACAGTAAAAAATAATTACTTACTATGGCAACACCGTAACTGTCAACAAGATTATTGTTTACGCAAACCAAACGACGCAACCCGTCAAATCTCACTAACACGCTAAAAATAATCAATCAACCCGTAATCTTAAACTAGAATATTATGTATATGTAGACATAGTATGTACGTTATTACAATAGTTCGCCGTGACCGCCCACTGACATCTGTCAAATTTGACATATTGAATGTAGTGTTGCGACACGACAAATCAAAGAAAATGTTCATATATAGGGTAAATAATCGAAAGTGGGATATTATACTTCCGGTGTTGTACCATATGTAATATTTGCTATAACAACTCCCTTATTAAATCTAAACGTTTTTAAATATAATATGATGTAACCGATGGTGTCAACACCGCAAATATAAAATCTTTAACTTGTTCCACATAAAAAAGTTAAAATTCTATTGCTCTATACTTATATTTAAATAAAGTGATTTCTAACATTCGGGAAGTAAATATTTGTGTCTTGCTTATCCTTACCTTACAGTATACTAAATAACTATAACATTGTACTCTAAAAAATATGTATAATTATCGAAGGCTAATAATGAGATTGTAATCACAGTATTCATTATTCCAGCATCGAGCCGAGCAGATGGCGGTCGGCCGCCATCCGCTGTAAGTATATAGTATATATACACGTACGAAGGCAACATCAAGGTATACTTTATTTATTGCTTTTATTTGTTTATTATGTACTTTACATATCACCACGTGTTCACAAGTTACAACGCGTCGCTTTAATCAATTTGCTTCCACCCTTGAAAAATCAGTCTCAAGGTAGAGATGTCGAATTTAACGTTTAATTCACACAATAACGTTTCAAAATATCCGCGAGTCGCGGCTCTTTGTACGCACATCGATAAATATAACTTTAAGCTCTGGTATGTTTGTTCGTATACAAAGATATCTTGTTTCTCCTAAATATAGGTGCATCTTTCAATATAAGGTATATTACTCTACGGTAGTGACAGTCTAATTCATCTCTAGTGAGTGCGCTCTCTATAAAAATAAAACGGTAAGACTACGGGCGGCGCGCGGCGCTCTCCGCCGCCGGCGCGCGACGACTCGCTTTACATTACCTACCATATACTCTATATAGTATAAATGCAATCTGCAAAACGCATAAAACAACAGTTATTATATCTATAAATTGTATAAAATATTAAATAAAATCTATTGAAGTGAGGTAGATGGATGGAATTTCACAATTTGTGTGGATTTTTTTATTACAACGTTGCCGTATTGGCCCGAATGTTGAGGTAGTTGGATGGAGTTACTATGCGGGGCCCGGGCGCGGGCGCTCGCATACGATAAGTTACTACTCACTAGTTATTTACTACTAAACAATCTCACAAGTGACGAGTCGGTACAGCTAGCGTGACGTCCGAGGCGACACGGTTAATGGCACCACGATACACGGGTCAACAACGAATCGTTCAAATTGAATCAGCTAATGACGTAACTTAACACTCAAGCACCGTTTCATAAACCATCAACAAAACATTCTCTTAACAGTTTCCCTTGCAACTAACTTACGCGGCGAGGTTTATATTATTTCATGAGGACGCCGTCTTATTGTGCTCGTCCTCGGAGTAGTCGCCCTCGTCCTGGCCGCTGTGCTCCAGCTCCTCGGAGTTTACCCTCCGGTCATCGTCATTGTATCCCTTGTTATAATAGTCCTTGTTCATATCTTTGTCCAGGTCCTGTTTGTCGGTTTCCGCTTCGCTGATGCTGTCGTTCCTTTGCCTCTCCTTGCCAAGGTCTAATGGCTCATCGGAGTCCCGCATGATGTCCGGTTTGCTCATGTTCTCTGTGTACTGCCTCTGCATTTGTTTCAGGAAGCGCTGGTGCGCGAGGGTGGTGGGAGGAGGAGGGAGTGATCCCATTTGAGGTGAAGGCTCGTCATAAGTTTTCCTATCCATATGCATGGCATTCATTTGTGCAAGCTTCGCTGCGTTCATTCCTAGAAAGGGAGATTCTGATTAATATTAATTTTGGTAATTTTTCAAACGCTAATTTACATTTAAAATGAAATTATTTTAAACGGATCAATCGTTTATATTTTGGTATACGAAAATACATGTTTGGAAACCTGACGTTCCAAACATTTAACAAGAGTCTGTGTGACCACGGATTTTCAGAAATGTATTTTCGAATACCAAAATATACGTGATTAATCGATTTAAAATTGTTTTAATTTACTTATTTAAACATATAAAGTATATAAATTTAGAGCTCACCAAAAACATTTTCGCCTATATACTGCAGGTAGGTGTCCAGTATCGCGGACCCTCCCCCGAAGCCTGGCGGGTAGTCGTCGTGCTTCATGCCAGATAACGCGTGAGGTAAACTCTCCACAGCTTTGGCCGTGACCGCGCGCACTGCCGGCACTTTTGTTATAGTTGTGTTTGTCAAGTTGTTTATATCTGAAATTGTTTGAAATATATATAAATTTGTTCATATTTATTACTTCTTTTATGTTTATAATTTTCGATTGAATATTAGTTTTGCTAGAACGAAAGAAAATACTTAGAGATTTGTTACCGCCATATTTTTGACGTCTATACCTTAAATACTTATTAAGAAAAAAGAAGAAAGAATGTTTCAAACATTTGATTTTTTCTATGAGGTCGGCATTGTCGATCGGTTGTAAGTACGATTCCCATTCAGGGGAATGATTATAATTGAATTATATCCATTTCTTCGCTCTAGTAAGACAAAGCGCGGTGTTTAGTTCCGATTGGACACTTCTTGGATACTAGTGTGAAGCTGAATAATAAATTTTCTCTATAAATATAATAAACAAAAAAAAATGTCCAGAACTGCCCAGCAATAGCTGTTATACATTTTGCTTATACATACAAGCGAAAATTTTTATTCATAATTTTTTTTTTCAAATTAAAAAAAAATACCGTTTTTACTTAATCTATGAAGTAATTATAAAACGTACAAAACGTAACCTTACAAAAAATTACCGAAACAACAAAAAAAAGATTATTATGCTTGTTTTTATATTATTAATATGTCAATATTAAGAGGAATGTCAAAAAAAACATAAAAAACATACGGATACTATTAAAACAAATATAAATGAAAGGCGGAATAATATAACATAAAATAATAACAATATGTTTATGTAAATTTACATCGAAATTAGAAAAAATGTAAACAGTAATTAGTAGAATAGAAATATGTAGAATACAATTCAATATACAGTTCTATACTTACGTGGCGGTGATACTGGCAAGGAGTCCTGGTACTTGGACTGGCTGAGATCGTCGTCGTTATCGCCGCACAGCGAGCTGTTCTCAGATGCGGCGGACTTGGCATCTAGTTTTATATCAGAGCGACGCGGGCCGGTCGGCGACGCGCGAGCCCGGAGCTGCTCGGGAGATACTTTGACACCGGCTTTGGCTAGTAACCTGGAATTTTAATTGGATTAAACTTTGTATGATGGAATCATCCATATTCGAAACCATTCCGTTTTTAATGGCGGAACTAAACGCCACACTCTGAATCAACAAAGCAAGGAAAATGAAAATAAATTAATTTTTCATCGTGTTTAGTTAAATACTCTGTTTTTTTAATGTTTCATATATCACTCACTGGCTAGCAAGTTCTGGGTCGAAGCGCGTGGGCATCTGCAGTACAGGCAGGTCCTTGGTGGAGATGCCCCGGTGTTGCCGCGACATGTGCGAGTGTAACGAGTTCCGTGACTTGGCCACTGTTCCGCAGAGCACGCATCTGTTTATATGATCATTAAAATATTATTTAGCTTCACAAATATATATATATATATATATATATATATATATATATATATATATATATATATATAAAATAATAGACATATTCATGCGATTTTAGTGTCTTGATCGTTCATGGAGTGACGTGACACTGAAATTCTTGAAACGTTGAAAGTGCTACAAATATAAAAAAAAAGAATCTCACCGGTATCCAGGACACACAGTGTGTTTGTCTTCAAGATGCGTTCTCAGCGTATGCGCAGATCTGTATATCTTTCCACACTTTGGACAAGGTCTTGGGTCGGTCGCTCTAACACGCAGTAGGTCTTGGGTGCGACGACAACCTCCTGGCAATAAAAAAATATGAAATTAGATGTTGAAATATAAACAAAAAAAAAACGTTTTTATGTTTTAATACGTTTCTTACCTGATCATTTTATGTTAATCAACTTTGATATTATGGAACAAGTTAGTTATAAGAAAATGCAAGATGTCTACTTCGTAGTTTTATTGTTTATGTTTCATATAAGCAGACATTTTTTTTATTTTCGGGTAAAAATTAAATTATTACGTATATATCGTATCACTAATACAAATCGCCACTAGAATCGTTTACTCACAATGAACATTTGGTTACTGAGATGACTAAATTACATTTTACGCTTACATATATTTATAATATAATGATTACGACGTTGCCTCACAGGCGTCAGGAACAATTTTAACTACACGCTAATTTTTTTACCAATATTCTTTTATTCGTTTTCGAGATCCATTTGCCTTCCTATCGCATATATTTTGGAGGCGTACGGTGGGCGACACAGCCGCTTGTGGCGTGGGTGTACGCTAGCAGTCTTTGAACGAAGGCCTATTGTTGCATATACTTTAGTTACAAACAACTGTGCGCCCAATTATTCTATTTATTGTTTATATAGTAACTTTCAGAGTCGAAGAGTTTAAAAAAAATGTTTTTTTTTTAGAATATATGTAAGTTCGAAAAATGAGGTTTTTGATGGGCTGATTTTTAAAAATTAACTCATTATGGATTTAGACTTTGGCTATAAAAGACGTCACTTAATTAACATTGTGTTTTTTTACGTAATCTAAAAATATATAGTTTATTATATTGTTTGGTGTATTTTCCTTGTATTTCATTCATAAGAAAATATATGCGAATGGAATATGTACATTTTATTCGTGTACAATAAATCCTTGTATTCTACTATGACTAGATATGTTTTTGATCGTGCTCTCTGCCTACAGGGCGCTAAACGAATAAAAAATAAACACCTATGTTTTGTGAACGTATAACTATTGCGTTAAAAGGCATTCGATTCCATTAAAATCTATCTCGTATTGTCTTATCTATGGTCGAAAATATACACATAGGACAGCCGGCGGCACAGACACACGTGATCTTTTCTAGGCACTTCGTAAACCTGACTCTACTAGAGACTATCAACAGTTTTCTTAAATGTTAGCTATTTAAACTAATGAGCCAAAACTAAATTTTATTGTTTCTAAAGCTAATATTTTCTCCATATATCTGTGCCACTTGCCGCTTACATTTACACCAAACAGTGGAGTGAAGACGTCCTGATCGTTACAGTGTTAAATAAAACGTATTACAAAAATAAGGACAGTATAAAGCAATTACAATAAATTGTGCGATCAAGTTGAGTAATACAAAAACAAAGTGAATATTATAATACAGTATAAATCAGGACAGTAACTAGAACGGAAGACTAACCAGTAATGACAGTACAAACACAAATATTCATAAATACATAGAAGTAATAGCAACAATGGAAGTCAGACACATTCGGAAAGGAGAGAATGGTCGTACCGTTTAGTTGCACTCCGTAATCTATCAATGGCACCAATCATCACAAGTCATAATGCGCTTTACAAAACTAAGGCTTGAGGTACCCTGCAGCCCAGCCGCTCCTTGGACTATAATATATTAGGAAAGATTTTTTTACAATAAAATCTCTTTACTCATGACGTCCTCGTGTCGCTCGCGGGCGTCGCAAGTGGCTCGCTGCAGCGTTCCCCAAGTTATACTTAAATAATATCAGTCTATACTACTACAAAAATAATTTTCAGTCGATTTACCCTACTGGTTTATATATCGTTTACGTACGTAATATTACTGCTGAATATGAAAAATGCATTGTGGAGATCATTGATTTCTGGGTTTCTCAGTAACATATAAAAGCCCCCACTCGCAGTTCCGATTCACAGCCGTTTTAGCTAGTTTAGCCGAATGGCGAACGAGTTGCCATCTGCGGCTTTTCGATTTACGAGCTTCGCTAAGCGTTAGTTGGCCCACCCGCAACTCCATTTTAATGTTTTCATTTTCTCCCATTGGCGGCGATGCTTTATCCGCATGTGGTTCCGAACGGAGTTGGGATGCGCGAAGTACCGCGCGCATGTGGCGACGGGACAGACTGGACTGTCCCGCGGGTAGTGCGCCTCCAGGTGTCTGCGCGCCAACGCCAGCGAGTCCAAGCTCATGAAGCACAACGGGCACTGGAGCCGTTCGCCGAACACCGCCTTCTTGGCCGATTCGTTCCCCTCCAGGTACTTAAGCAACTCGCTCCCTCCATCCTTCCCCTCGACGAAATCGCCCGTCGCCGGCTTTGCCAACGCGTCCCGCGCCGCGGCATCTGCAATGCCGACAGCACCAAATTACTCTACGTTATGAACGGTTGGCAAATCCGACGACCGGCGCTAACTATCCTAACGACGTTCACAATAAACGGTCTAAAAATATTACGATATATCATATATAATATATTGGTAAAGAGTCCGATACGCGTTCCCTAAGGGTCCGTCGTCATTGGCACTAGTACCGCGGGCGCGCTCACCACCAGGCGTGGGGCGGCGGGGGCGTGGCGGGGGGCGCGGGGGGCGGCTCGGCCGCGCGCCGTCTCTAAGAGTTCTGTCGCTGGCGGATGCCGTGGGCCTGCAGCTGGTGGTTGATGAGGTAGTGCTTCGTTTTGCACTTCTTGCCGCAGTGCTGGCAAGGGAACCACTGGTCGCGGTCGGTCTGCGAGTGCACATTGAGCATATGCTGGCGCAGGTTGGAGGTGGAGGAGTAGACGCGGCCGCAGAGCGGACACTGCGGCCGGTAGCCCAGGGCCGCCCCGCCCGCGAGAGCCGCCCCTGTAACACAGAGGCGGCGGTTAGAACAAGCGAGTCGCTTAAGCGCTACTGTAGGTGTGTCGGTCGGGGTCGGGGGCGGGGTCGCGCCGGCTCCTCTGCTTGACGCCGTGTATGGAGTTCATGTGTATCTGCATGTACTGGCGCGTCTTGAAGCGCTTGCCGCACACGGGGCAGGGGTGCGACAGGTCGCGCGCGGCGTGCACGTTGAGGATGTGCTGCTTGAGGTTGCTATTGTTGCTGTAGAGCTTGCCGCACTCGGGGCAGGCGGGCCTGGCGGGCTCGGAGGCCGAGGCGCCGGGGAGGCCGGGGAGGCCGGGGAAGGCGCCTCCTGGGGCAGACGACTCGCTTTCAGTTCGCCCTAGTTGTCACTCGCACACAGTACTCGCCAACTCTGCGTATGGCTTTCGATACGATACGTTCACATTCGACATGACTTCCATTATCGCTATTAATATCGGATTCTCGATTTAGGGGACATTTGTTTAATTGTTCAGTTTAATGATAGGTCGTTCGGTTACTTACTAGATATTTAATTGTTAGTGTAATTGAATACGCTACGTGTACGCGACTCGGTAATGTATAATTAATGACACACAATGTTCATTAACTATGAGCTGGCAATCGTTAGCTTTATTTGTTACAAGCTATCTGTTCTGGTCGAATCTAATTGCATTTATATCGATAGATGTCTAATTAATTATTGTCATTACTGAGTCACTTGGTGGGAATGTTAGTGCGGTAAGAGATGGTACTCACCGAAATTATCTGGTATTCCTGAGGGTCCAGGCAAGCCGGGGAATCCTGTAATGTTAAAATAAGTGTTAATTTATTTCACTTTATTATTTTTATAACAAAAAAACATCAGTATGATATTGTTATAAGCTTTACGTAAGTGACCTGGTAAGTTGAGAAGTCCGGGGAAGTTATGCGGCAGTGCTCCGTTGGTGTTTGCCATTGTAGCGGGGTCGTCGTAGTCCACCGGTTCCTGCTTGGCTCGGTCACCCTCAGTGTCGCTTGCGCCCGCGTCTGATGAAGATTCTTCTCCGTCACCTGACTGTTTATAAGATAAATATTATTTAACTACAAAATTGTACAAAGTAAATAAATATGTTTGTAATTACATGATTGAAAATATTGGGATAATTTTCCTATTTCATCTTACCAAGTTGTTAGAGACTCCTGACAGATGTGGATTTTGTGCATTTTCAAGAGCTTGGCTGAAGAGGGCCAGTTCGTGGCCGTTTGTGCTCATCCTCTCCGGACTCGCGCCCTGCGCCGCTAGTAGCTGTTCCGTCCTACACCAGTTACGTAAATAACTAATAAGTAACAAAGTTATTAAAAGTTGAAATTAAAAAAAAAATATTTAAACATATCTCATAATTAAAACATATTTATTTAGTCATTCAAGTTATTTTCTCAACAAATTATTAATAGTAAATCAAATAATAGATGATTCGATGTGATTTCTAGCAAAAGTACAAAGGAATTACTACGTCAAGTTCATTTACCTATTGGCAAAATGGTATTTGGTGTTTTAAACCTGTTCCATTCGAGTTTACGTCATTCTTTGTGTGATTAACATTTTTTATGTTCGAGTTTCTAATATTTAACACAGATCCTTATAGAAAGTTGACAATTTTTCTGCGCCATTACCGATTAGTGAATCAGCGAGACAATTCGCGCAAACCATTATAGGAGTTGCCTAAATCCAGCGACGCGCCGATTTAATGACACTATATGGCAATACCAATTTGAATTCTAATTTCTATCTATAGATGGTCTTTTACAATTATTGTACCGTTTTGATGACGCCACCTTTTGCGAAAATAATTTATTATTTACATCATCTCAATTTAGAGGATTTTTAGCGTTAATATATCATATAAATAATAGAAAAAATAATTCAATAGTAGCAACCTGGTCTTCATCTGTGCTTGGTAGAGATCTGAGGAGCGAGCTCGTTTGGGTGGTGGAGTGCAGGGCGCGCCCTCGTCGGGACGTCGCGCGCGGCGCCCTTCGCGGGGCTGCGGCTCTCTACCCTCGCGGGAGCCCCCACTGCCTGTCTCCGTCCAGGATGATGCTGACTAAACGTTTAATATAAAATATCAATCAGAAAATAGTATTATGGAGTTTGTTTATTAGAAATATCTGAACGTAGTATGAACTAGAATCCTTCTAATCGAGTATATTTTGGTATTCGAAAATATAATTTTGAAAATTCGAAGTTTTGTACACTTTGTTGTATCACTAATAGATGATTTTCAAATAATAAAATATATGCGATTATTATATTTAAAATAGTTTCATTAAAAAATGATAAAAATCGAATATCAAATGTCTTATTATAGACGAAGGGTTAGATTTGAGTGTCTTTAATCAAAAATATATATCTATACTTGATAGATGCTAGTAACTTCTTTACAATTTAACTACACATTTTCTAAATTGGCTAGAATTAAGTATAAAAAAAATATGTAATATATGAAACAATTAAATAAAGTTTTTTTTTTCTGATAGTTATCCTATTTTTTTTAATTTCTTACTTTACTTACCGGTGAAGCTTTCTGGTCGAGAGTGGGCAAAGGCGCTGGTGGAGGAACATCAGTTAACCCTCGGACTTGTAGAAGTTGAGCGGCTCTTAGGAACTCTTTTAGTTGCTCTTGTCCAATGTGGACTTCACCCTGATACATAAACCTGGAACATATTTGATAATGTATATTTCTTATATCCCACTCAAAAATCGCCGAAATATTATATATGTTATTTCTACTTTCTTTGAGTGGGCTGACGAAATGTAGTTGTTTGAGCCGATTCTAAAGAAACTGCGTGTCCAAGTGCGGAACTTAACGCCAATAGTCTAAGACCATTTCTTTTAACTATATATGCATTACTCCGATTATTTTAAATAAAAAAACCATTGATTACGATTCTTAGAAGTCTTATTTGTTATGTATTATGCAAATTAAGTGACAATATTTGGCAAACTATATATTTTTAGTGTTTCCGCCCAAATACCATTTTCAAATGTCATCAATTCTCGATAAATTAATATATAATAACCTCACTCATGTGAATTAGGTATATGCGTTTTGGACTTTTACATACTTTATTAGACTTTTTTGGCGGCTTTTTTGTTTTACACTACCTCATTATCTATACTCAGTAACAGTTAGCTTGATCTTTTTGATAACTATTAAAATTTACGGATAACACTTGAATATATAGGGACTTTTGTGTTATGTGTTTTTGTTTTATATTCTTACAATTATTGAAATCATTATATTAAGAAAATTATACGTATTACAAAGTTATATCGATTGGAAAAATTTACATATGTCAAGATCAAGCTAACTTGTACAGGGTGTATACAGGGTGTGTTTGTCATTATACGTGATGTCGTTCGTAACTTTGCAATAGAAATTTTTATATAAAATTACAAAACTTATTACTTTGCGAGTGATTTTAATTATTTTTTTTTTCATATAAATACCTTAATAAACTCTCCATATCCTTGTCGTGAACATCACGAAGTATTACAATGGGATGTTGGCACGGGTTGGCTTTGAGTAGTCTTCTGAAATATGGACTGCATGCTGATAGCACCACCTACAGGGAAATTTAGATAGCAGGGCGATCTTCTTCATTTAGACGTCAGTTTAATGATTGTTTATGAGAGTAGTCATTTTTTTAAGCCTCACGCTTTTATCCCGCATAGTAGGGTAGACAGAAAGTACCTAGTGCCAACACACTTCGTACTTCGCTTTCCACCGAATTCGAGACATTGTTGAGTGGTGGAACTCTACGCCGCACTTTGTCTTACCAGAGCGAGGAAGTGTAAATAATTTAAATAAAATCACTCCCCCGAGTGGGAATCGAACCCACTACCGAACGCGTTTACAGTCAGGTGCTGCCACATTGCGCCACTATAATCTCATATGTCATTTATAATGTAAATATACTTTTTAAATGAAACTATTTTAAACGGATTAATAGCGTATATTTTGATATTGGAAAATACATTTTTGGAAACCTGACGTTTCGACGTTTTGTCTGTGGTCACAGGTAGATCTGATAGTTAGGAATGTGTTTTTGATTAATAAAATATACGAAATTAATCCGATTAAAATAGTTGCATTTAAAATGTGTAAAAGTTACGAAAATCATAGATCTTATTAGGTCAATATACAATATCGTACGAGTAGTCAGTAGTATATAGACAAAACTAGAATAAAACATTCCAAAGAATTTCCAGAAATATAATTTGTAAAGATCTTTTATCTTGTTATAGTTATTTATACCTTATGTGCTGTAAACGTTGCGCCGGCGCATGCCAATGTGACGTCCACAAAGTCCTCCTCGTCCCTCAGCCGGCGGAAGGAGGACACCATCGCCGAGTGGAAGTCATTCCACCGCAGCGAGTACTGCTGCTCTCCTGCGGCGCCTGTATGCAACCGAGCTGTTAGACGCCCGTGTTAATTTTTGATATTATTTATATATATACTATAAAAATGGTTTTGTTTACGCAATTTTGGCGTTTTTTTTTTGGTCTCAATTTGGCTTATGGTTATGAGTTAAATTCCTTTCTTTCTTAAATCTATGGATTCAATTTTTCTACTCAGATAAGTTAAAGCATTCAGATCTTATTATCTTATAGATGAGAAATTAAATGAAATAAAAATATTTTTATTTTACACTGATTAAAATATTCATAGGAAAATAAAAAATAATATAAGGTAGCGGCAATAAGCGGCCTTATCGCTTAGAGAGCGATATCTTTCAGACTTTGGGGTAGAGGAGAGTAGAGTATAATCTAAACATATAAATACATAGATATATACATAGAAAATATGCACTGGACGTGCTATAATCACAATTATTTTAATTAATTGTGGAATGTTCCAGAAGGTGTGTAGCATTCAGATATTTGAAGATGCAAAGTAATAAAACGAATTTGTTTCAGAAATAGTTTTGATGTTTTAGCTTACAAATTTTAAATCAATATATTTTCTGTTTCTTTTTTAGCTTCACGCTTTTTATCCCGCACAGCAGGTTAGACAGAAAGTACTTAATGTCAAGACACTGTACTTTCCACCGAATTCGAGACATTGTGTGTTGAGTGGTGGATCGCAACGCCGAACTTTGCCTTTGCCAGAACCAGAGCGTGGAAGTGAAAATAATCAATAATTATATTGAAAAAGAATTAATCTCTACTTAAATATCTACTGTGTTTCGTATTTGGAATATGTTTATAAAAATAGGCCTTACATGCAAGTATAAGATCGTTCTTATATCTTTTTTTTAGCTTCTCACTTTTATCCCACATAGCATGGTAGATAGAAATTACCTAGTGTCGAGACACTCCGTACTTCACTTTCCATCGAATTTGAGACAGCGTGTTGAGTGGTGGATCTCAACGCCGGACTTTGTCTTACCAAAGCGAGGAAGTGAAAATAATTTAAATATAATCACTACCCCGAGTAGGGATCGAACCTACAACCGATCGTGTTTACAGTCAGAGGCTGTCATTATGTCTATTTATGTCTTTTAATTGTAAATAAGATGGTTTTCGAATGTGAAATAAGAAAACACGTCACGTGACGGAATTCTCTTAAATAAAATTGATATAAAATCATCTTTGCAATAGTAAAGTAGTAGAATCTAAATGATCGATTGTTTATTTTAACTTTAAAGTTTGAGTAGTTTTGTAAAAAATAATATATAAAAGTAAATTTTAATGTGAAAAAATGATTTTTTTATTTATTATTGGTTGTTTATTTTAATATAATAGTTTGAATATTTTAAATATATTAATAACGAATATTTAGCTTAGCGGTCAGAGCGCTTGGACGGTATCCAAAGAAGCGTGTTCGAATCCCGCTGCGTTCAAATTTTTATACGTTTTTTCAAAAACTTTTAAAAATAGTAAATATGTAAAAATATTTTTTAAAAAAAACCAATATGTCAAACAGCGCTGTAAACCGCGGTCTCAAGTGGATTCAGCCTAGACTGGTCACAATAAATAAATCATGATTTATAAAAATGTATATATTATATTGCATATAGATTGCACAAATCTAATAAATAATTATAAAAAATTTGAAATTATTTTTTATTACCAGAATCTATCTAAATCGACATAGAAATTTAATTGGAATTCGTTTCCTTTTACTAAAGATACGCAAAGTTTATTCCTCTCCTACTTAGACAAGAAGAGAAACTCTGTTTTTTATACAATTTATAAACCACGGAATTCTAACAGTTTCTATATAAAGTAAGATTTCAATATACGTTCAACATTTCGCACTTGTTACAAATCCAATATATTCTATTAAAAATCCCCTGGGACATATTGTTTATCGAAGGGTATTAATTTAAATTTTGTTTTTTTTTACACCTTTCTTGTGTGATATATGTACTGTATATAGTAAGTTTGTTAGTTCGAATATTTTCTATGTTGTTTATTATGACTCGTTCTGTTCTAGGACTTATCTTAGTCGTAGGCCAAAAATTTGGGACCTAGTTTAAAAATATACAGATTATAATAAATTGGAATTGGATTTTGCAGGTTATTGGGGACTCAGCGGGTCCCTTGTGGTTTTGAGATATGCACAAGTTAAGCTTCATTTAAAACTACGCATATGGTTTTCCTATTTTCATTTTCCGGAAATTATTGACGGAAATAATATTTTGAGGCCGGTCGTGGTGCAGTGGGACATCGTCCGACTGTAAACGCGATCGGTTGTGGGTTTGATCCCCACTCTGGGGAATGATTATATTTAAATTATTTTCACTTCCTCGCTCTGGTAAAGACAAAGTGCGACGTTGAGTTCCGCCAATCAACACGCAATATCTCGAATTCGGTGGAAAGCGAAGTAGGGAGTGTATTGACACTGGGTACTTTCTGTCTACCCTGCTATGCGGGATAAAAGCGTAAAGCTAAAAAAAAATTAACGGAAATGTCAATGTTATATTGTTTCCATAGAGAAAAAAGAATGAGGATGGTAATAATATACTATAGTCTTTTTTTTAACAAACTACTGTGTACAGTATTAGTTTTAAAATATCTATTCGTTTAAAATGGAATATTTAATAGATTTTAATATTCAAAAATATATTTTTGAAAAATCGACTTTTTGAACACTTTACAGTAAATTGGTGGACTGCTTGTGACCGCGCTCCACCTTCATTTAAAATATGTAAATATCGCGATTTGAGACCTTATTATGTTAGTTTCTTATTATTATATTAGTTGAAATCGTATTTCACATCTATAATGTTAACACACAGTACTTATTCCTACAAGTTTAAAGGTATACATCTAGAATTATAGAATAATTTCACCTTCAAACACCTTGGAGTAAATTCCAATGTACTTTATTGACCTTTCAGTTTAATTCAACAACGCAAAATTTCATGAAATAAAATCAATCCAAAGTTTTGAATTTGAAATGTATTTGAATGTATAAATTATTTATAAAGTTGGAATTACTTATCGGGTACTTGCACTGGCGTCCGGAGCGATACGGTATCGATTTATAGTACAGTATACAGAATACACTTGAGGCAGAGACCGCAGAGGGTCTTGTAGAGATATATTTTAGGTCTTAGAATATTTCAGATTCAGGGCACATGAAAATATTAATACTTAAATATAATAAGCAGCAGACAACAAGAAATTACAATATTTACTATTTTTAAAGTGTTATTCCACACTTAGGATTAGAAAACATTTTAGAAGAAACGTATAAAAATTTAAACGCATTCGAACCCGGGCCTCTTGGATACCGTCCAAGAGACGCGGTATCCAAGAGGCGCGGGTTCGAATCCCGCTGCGTTCAAATTTTTATACGTTTTTTCTAAAATGTTTTCTAACAACAAATTTCATTATAATTAGTCAGTCAATCAGGATTATTAGGGTCTCCATGAAGTTGGGACACTGAGCGTGTTCCCGTGTAGTATGGTACGGTATGGTAAAGGCAGAACTGATTTTTGTAAATTATAATTTCTAATTTATGTTTATAATAACAGAGGCAACCTAATTGGGAATAATTTTTATTTTAAAAAGTTAGTGTAAAGATGGGCTCGAGAAGACACGATATCTCAGTTTGAACTGAAAGCTCTCTGGTTATTATGATAATTAAAAAATATATATTCTAGGCTTTATATGTCTTGTTACGAATTATTATATAATAATACTTTGATTTTAATTTTGTTTATAGGTATTTACAATGTGTACGGAACCATTATGAGTATATAAGTATATTAGGTATATTGCAGTTACGTGAATTTATATTTAAGAAAACGTTTTTTCTTAAGATATTAAGTAAACTAAACTTAGAAAAAAGAAGTAGTGACAATTAAAAAAAAATACGAAACTGCTTACAATGTACACTTAGCTGATACACTTAGCTGATAGCCCAATTAAGTCACATCAGTCTACCTGTGACCACGGACTACTGTAAAGTGTTCGAAACGTCGGGTGTCCAAAAATGTATTTTCGAATACCAAAATATACGCGATTAATTCGTTTAAAATAGTTTCATTTAAAATTAAGTGACATTTTAAAAAGGCTGTGGTACACGACTGGGTGTTTGGACAAACTGAGAAATATAACTATTAGCAATTCTCTCCCGTGATTTAATTATAACGAGATCGTTATTAATTGAGTTCGTTAACATTTAGTGTGAATGCACGCTTTCGTCTATCCCCCTATCCCCCTGTGGACCGCACCGCGCCGCGCCATACCACGCCGCGCCGCGGCTAATGCAAAAAGTACTTTAAAATTTCAATTGTTTATATTAATTATATTTTAATTTATCTTTTCACTTCGAATTTAGTGACAGATATATATAAAAGGTAGTGATAAATCACTACTCTTTTTGTATGTTTATATACTGCGTGTTAACTTTTGCCATATTTTGTCTGAATAAATAATTGTAAGGATTTTAGCTTATCTTTGAGTTATGTCATTATTTCTATGTGAATATTTTTCTATTGTATTTCACCAAAACATAGAAGAACTTGATGAATAAAATAAGATAAGGCTTTTAATAATAAATAGTTAACTGTTTTTATATAATATAAAACATAGAAATTTGGTTCTCAGTTAAATATATATGACTACAATTGGTGTTGATTAGTTTGAGTTACCTGTTAAACAGGTAAAGTGTGGAGCTGCTCTTATCGTATTATTTTATAATTCTATCGTTCTATATAGCGTCTTAATATTGATTAAGGAAATCCGTTCTCTACTTATTAATTATATATTTAAAGCAATTACTAACTAAATGTATGAAACTTGATGTTTGTTAATCATTCAAAAATATTGTACGGAATTCAAGTCAATATTTACTGAGAGAAACATAATTATTTTATTTTTCACGGCAAAAGCCTGAGTAGGTTGTTTACAATAATATGGAAAATAAAGAAAATTCTAAGATTTTTTTCTAATATAAATAGATATTAGTACATTCGTAAAGTAATTTTACACAGCAAATGTAAAGTGTTTCACACTTTCCGTCTGCCGCACTCGCCGTCAACCCCTCAGACCCTTCATTGATTTAACTTGTTTACTATAACCACATACTACGTCTTTAAGGGAGACCTTATTTTACTGATGCAGATATATATTTAATATTGATAATATTATTTTAAATTATATTGAAATATTCAGATTTAAACTATTTTAAACGGATTAATTGCTGGATATATTTTGGTATTTGAAAATATATTTTTGGAAACCTGACGTTTCGAACACTTTGCAGTAGTCCGTGGTCTGTGGTCACAAGTAGACTCTATCTTCTATATATTTTATTGTATTTAAACTATTTTGAGTCTAATCTCAGTTAGTGTGTAGGTAAAGAACTCATAAGTAATTAGTTATATATTAAAATATTATTAATATAAAAATAATTCAATCACTAACAATCACAATAAAATCAGCACATAAATATAAAATCGGACAAATCTAAGATTAAAAAAAAAACGATAAAGGAAATACATTTAAAGAACGAGAAAAATATCGCACTTTGAAATAAAAGCGTCGTCATTAAAGCTAGCCTCCGTCCCGGGGTCCTGGGATGATCCGACCCCCGGCCGGAGGGTGAGGAGGGCTGAACGAACTCATGTACCGTACGACAACGGCCACCGTACGCCATACAGATTGTACTGTTGGTAAACAATTGCGTATGAGCGATACGCAACGCACTTTTAATTTCATTGTCAGATGGAACTCGTCGGACGGCTGTTGAGAGCGGTCCCCATTGATGTGGACGTAACTTTCGATTATCCCCGAACGTATCAATGACATGTTAATGGCTGTTATTTTTTTTTGGTTCTTCTTGTACTCATATTTTTGTATGTATATGGAATGTTAGTTGATTATTGGATTCATACTTGTTATAGTGTATCAACTTAAACGCAGGTGTATGTGTAACTAAATTTGTATGTTTTTTTTTGTATTTTTTGCGTCACGATTTTGCGTATACTGTAGCGTAACTTAACCTCGCATTTATTATAATTGGATTGGTTAAAAGAAATTCAAATAAAAATAAAAAAACAGTTACTAACTAATATTTCACAAGGAGTTCCGATTTTTGATTATAATTTCAATTTTAAATTATGAATGGTTTTCTTTTCGATGAACGAGAGAAAACGAATACTTATAAGCAGCTGGTCCCGGTTTAAACATTTCACAAACTTGAATTGGTAAATGGTGAATGTGTAAAATATTTATGTAAAGTACGCGGCACCAGGGTTTTTGGGCACATAACGCATACAATGTACAAATATATATATATATATATATATATAAAAGCTATTATTTAATAAGACGCTTCGATCTTCTAATGGACGCTCTGACTAGATAAAGTGACTTTTCCTATTACTTTCTGTATATATATATATATATATATATATATATATATATATATATATATATATATATATATATATATATATATATATATATTATTTCTGCATATATTTATATTTTACACTTACTGTTTGTTACAAACACAATGATTAATACGATGGGCAGTTACTCACCGGTCTCGGTCGCCATGGCCGGCTGTTCGCAGGGCGGCACGGTGTCGGGGCGTGCGCGCGCGCTATACAGGTCTCCCGCGCATTCCACGCGACCCCCTAGCCCCGCCACTTTAGCGATTGTCACTTCTGCCGATTTTTATGTTCTATGACCCTACTGGGCTTAAAGCTTTGGTTTTTTTGTTTGCCTGCAATGAAAGTTCTTGTTAGGTGGTTTCCGGTTTTTTTTTGTTTTGATGGAAAACGGAGATCGCGAGAGTGAAGAGCGGCGGTTTTTTTTGAGAGTGTCCAGTATTTAATGCAACTTATTCGTAATAAATGTTGAAATTTGTTGAATTTTTGTTAAGATGGGCAATTGATGATAGTTTAATTACACTTTATTATTTATTAATTAACACTAAGTAGTATAATTTGAAATAATTTCAAAATCATTGTTTAAAATTTATATTTATTTTGTTAACATTTTAATATATATATTATTATAATGAAATCCAATTTAAATATAATTAAATATTAAATTCCGTTAACTTTAGCACTATCCTTTAAACAATACTTACAATCAAATCAAAAACAAACATAAGTGCACTAAATTGCATAACACAATACAATTTCAAACATGATATGCAGTTGCAGGTATTTATTTATGGTTCGATCAATTTACAAGTGATTTAGGTAATAGCTCAATTTCGTGGTCAATTAATAAATAATTATTGCGTGTTATTGTCGGTCGCAACGAAAAATCCATTCGCGTACTATCCACGTGACGCAGGAAATGAAAATTCAACACAACACAGGCTTGAAACGGACACTTGAGCAAAAATCGAGCACGGGCCGGTCGGCGATCGCGCGGGGTGTTAATTTAGGGCCGATGCAACGATCGATGGCGCGCCCTGCATCGCACAATAAGGGAGGAGCGGCCAGATAGAAATCAATACGATGTCCATCATCGCTTGCACCCTCCCCCGCCGTGCCGCCTGCGCCTTGCACCCGGGAAATGCATTTTCCGCGATACAACCGCTCTTCACCCGACTCGCTTCCGGTATACAAACGGACGGGGGTTCGCGTTCGGGTTGTACATATAAAAAAAATCGTACAATATATTTTACGTGACGTCCGGCAACGAATGCACCTCGCTGTTTTTGTTTGTTGTGCGGGAACGGGAACGCGCGTGCTATCGATGGCGCGTCACGCGGGCGACTGTCGCCCCGCCACTGGGCCGAGAATAAACAGCGGGGTGGTGGGGGGGTGTGCGGGGGTCAGGAGGGTGGTGGCGGGGGACAGTGCGCGGGGGGTCGCGGGGGCGGGGCGGTGCAGCCTGCACGCCCACCGGCCGCCCGCACCGGTGGCCGGACATACGGCCGCTGCGGAGCGTCGCGGATGCACTCGGTACCCGGTACTCGGTACCCGGTGGCCGGTAGCCGGTACCCGGTAGCCTTTCGCATTGAGTTTTTGCTAATAAGCTTTTATGCAATATAAGATTGATATTTTTTTATTTGATTTCCATACTTTTCGATAAGGTTATCTACATTGTATAAATATAAAATATATGATTTTATTATTAATATTTTAAAGATTTTCCTTTACGAGCTAACTAAAAAATTTATAAATCTAGTGCTATTTTTATCTAGTACTATATGTAATATTATTTTTAATATAATTTTTAATAAAGCTAAAAATCTATAAATTAGCTGTTTAATGTACTTTTCTGTAAATCAATAAAATAAATATATAATTCTCTATTTAGTTATTGTTATTTTTGTTCATTTTTAAATTAAAAAAAAATCTTTTCAACCATTAAACTTTACTTTATTCTAATAAACATATTTTATAGAAAAAAAATCTATATTTTAAATGATTATTACGAAAAAAAAATTATATTATTAATTATATACAATTCTGTATATTTACATCATTTTTATATTATACATTATAATAACCAGTAAAGCATTTATTATTAAACGATCCATACCAAAAAAAAACACATAAAATACCATCTATTTTAAGTATTCACACCCAACAATGGCACAGTGGTTACAAAACAAAACAGAAATGATCTGTAGAGGCCGGCCAATAATTCGTCAAAGAGGGCCGTAAATCTCAGAGGGTGGGTGACTCGGGGTGGCGTTACGTAACATCAGGAAGTGCGGATTAGGAATCAATAGTGCCCATAATGATAGTTGTAACGTAATAGATGTTGCTGCGCCGTTCGCTGCGCGCTACCACTGGGTAACTGGGTTTTTTTTAGGGTACCTTTAGTATTGAGTGATCGGTTGTGGGTTCGATTCTCTTTGGGTGTAATATTTAATTCTTTTTAATTTTCCAATCTGTTGTGACTTATATTTTAATTTATTTGAATTATATGGGGTTAGTTTGAAGTGCATTTTTGGGGTAAATTCAGCAGTTTTTTGTTTATATTTAAGAATAGTTTAGTGGCATTAAAGTGTATGTAAATACGATTAGTGGTAGGACAGATGAAGATATGCTGATATATAAGCGCGGGGTTGGGTTTCGCAATTCAATTCGCATTATATGATCGATTTTTTGGATAGAAGTATGATTTAGAATATCTGAATAGTAAAATTGTAGTTAATTTGACTTTCTCTTTGTTGTGAGAGTAAAAAAATATATATTTTTTTTTTAATATTTTTTATTATAAAACTTGTTTATCTAATTGGTTTTGTAATTTAAGAAATTTTTTTGCAAACAAAACTTTTTTATCTACTTTTATTATAAAAAATAGAAAACTTAAAAATCAATGCAAATTATAATCTTTATAAGGAAATGTACGATATATTTTTTTTTGATTTTAAGGGATATGCTATGATAAGCATGTTCTCTAAATACACTTAACATACAGAGTATCTGGACACTATGCACTTCTTGTCTACCCTGCTAAGCCGGATAAAGGGTGAAACTGAAAGAAAAAACACTCCCTAAATGGAATTGAACCCACAATCGCCAACTAAACTCAAAAATTCGTCATCTATTAATATATGTTAATTACAAGCGTAAATAAGTATTATCTATATAGTAAGCATTCCACCCCAGCATCCCCCGCTAGGACCCCCTTTCATTGCCTGCGGTCATCCGTCATCGTGTCGAGCTCCGCATCTAGTTTGTTTTGTATGAGAGTGAATCAGAATGTTAGTTGTATATTGAAAAGATCTTTGATTTTTACATATATTTTTAACGGATTAATCGCGTATATTTTGGTATTAGAACATACATTTTTGGAAACGTTTCGAACAGTACAGTAGTTCGTAGTCACATGTAGAATGAAGTGGTATTTGTCTGTCGGTTGATACAAAAATTAATTATATCAATCGTTTAAAATGGTTTCATTTAAAATATTATTTTATATATTATTTTATTTGTAAATTATTAAAGATTTCAATATTAACATATTAGTTGTATATTTTTTTTCTTTTTAGCTTCACGCTTTTATCCCGCATAGCAGGGTAGACAGAAAGTACCTAGTATCAAGACACTCCGTACTTCGCTTTCCACCGAAGTCGAGACATTGTGTGTTGAGTGGTGGAAGTCAACGCCGCACTTTGTCTTTACCAGAGCGAGGAAGTGGAAATAATTTAAATATAATCACTCCCCCGAGTGGGGATCGAACCCATAACCGGTCGCGTTTACAGTCAGACGCTGTCACACTGCGCCACAACCGGCGTCATAAATTTAACAGTTAGTTATAAAATATAACATTATGTGTAGTGGTGTTATTTATTATTTATTTATAATATTCTTAAAATTAAACAAGCAGCTTCACGCTATCCCGGACAGCAGGATAGTCATGGCCAACATAGTGTCAAGACACTCGGTTGATTGCTTTACGTTTACAATCAAGACATTCAAGACATTGCGTGTTGAGTGTCGAACTCAACACCGCGTTTTGTCATGAAATTCATCATTTGAAATTACATGCATCTAGTATTATTATAAGAGCTTAGTTATAAGAAAACTTCCCTACTATTTCTTTAGTAGAAAGTTTTAAACTAGAATAAAATAGTTTTTTTTATTATATAAATATTTTTAACAAAACTATGGAAAAACGTATTAAAAAAACCTTAGTTAACATAGAATCCCTGTTATAACCTAGTTAGTGTACCTCAATCTCTTCTTGAAGTCAATTTTCATTAAAATCTTCAAATGTCATAACTTTTGTCATCTAATATAGTTTTTTTACTGCATTCACATCGATAAGCACTTGCAAATCTAAGTATTATCTCCATAATAAATCTCCTGGAGTCCCCCCCGACCCCTCGTTGCCTCCTGTCGTCGTTCACGGTCATCCGTCATGGTACACCCCCCGTTTGAAATAGCTTTTGTGTTACTTTAAAGTAAAGATACCTGTTAAATCTTTAAAGCTAGGCATAGTTTTGTTTTAATTTATATGTAAAGTTTTATCAAAATCTGTTTAGTTATTTACATATCGTTATTAATGCGAGTGTATCTTGTAAACAAAAGTGCTAATGAATTCAATTTCTGATGCAAAATATTTTTAAATACTGGCTATAGTCGAATGTTCGAAATATAGACATTGTGAGGTGAGTGGCCGAACACAACAAGGGAGAGGAGCTCAGAGCAGTGTCTGGATTCTGCTACCCAGGTGTACATTTACAGGGATATTAACTCTTTCTACTCACCGTATTTCTCTCTCTTCCTTACTTCGATTACTTGCTCCTATTGTTACTACATATGTTACAGGCAACTAGAAATTACTTTACGCATTGTCTGCGCCTCAGTGTCATTCGAATTTATCTATTTATATTTTTGTTTTAATGTTATTTATTATTAACCTCTTTTCTCTTTAAGCTTTAGATAATTTCTGTATTTTTTTACTATATTTAAATGAATAACAAACAAGATATTTTAAAAATGTACCCCCGAAAATTGCATAAAGGAAGTAATTATCAACTTAATCAAGTGTCTAAAAAAAACTGAACACAATATCACCCCGGGGCGATCCGTCACGAAGCCGGTGCCGATGACAAACCCCCCTGTCATTAAACTTACGAGTGCTTTAAAAACCACCCTTGTCATTTTCTTCTTTCTATATTTTATATTTTATTTGCGTAAAAATATTATAACATAATATATGTACTTCACTTTTGTTTTCTTGTATTTAGGAATACCAAAATATACGTAATTAATCCGTTTAAAACAGTTTCATTTAAAATGTGTAAAAATCGCGAATATCAAAGATCTTTTTATGTTCTTCACTATTGATATTATATTGCATTATACTCGTATTTGAACAGCTTTACTCATGTTTCCATCAGAACTTAAAAAATAGTGTCATGATACTCTGCTCACCACTCTCTGCTCAGAATCGAAACATTGCATTGACGGAATTCTTTATTGGAATTTTGTTTTATCAAAGTGCAGTAATGTAATTAATTTAACAATTACAGGAAGGATTGAACCCACTACCCATTATGTTTATAGTTATACGTTATACCACTGTACCACGATGGTTTTTTAATAGATCATAGGTTTAAGTAAATTTTATGTAAAATCTGTATAAAATAATTTGTATATCATTTTTTTTATTTTTACAGAGTACGTTAATACGTTGTAAAATTAAATATACATTGGTAAGACAAAACACGTCGTCGAGCTTGCAAATGAATACAACAACGTTTCGATATCAGGCGAAAATCAGTCAGACACTACGTCTTGACAAAAGTTTGCCTCTGACTAACCTGTTATGCGGGATAAAACGTGAAACGGGATAAAACGTAATATCTAATACTCCATTGTAGGTACATACTCCAATTAATATAGAATTTTTGTATATAGAAATTATTGACAAATTACGTTTTTAAAAATTTCGATTACAAGAAGTCTTGTTTTTTATTTCAGCTTTACATACTTTGTAGCGCTTGTTAGATTCTATGTGTTGATTTAATAGATTTGGGACTTGCGCTTAGCTTCACGCTTTTATATATAGCAGGTTAGACACAAAGTACCTAATGTCAAGACACTCTGTACTTCGCTTTCCACCGAATTCGAGACATTGCGTGTTTTGTAGTGGAACTCAAAACCGCTCTTTGTCTTTACCAGAGCGAGGAAGTGAAAATAATTTAAATATAATCACTGGGTGGGGATCGAACCCACAACCGATCGCGTTTACAGTCAGACGCTGTCACACTGCGCCACGATCGGCCTCATTTAAGATTAAGATTTTCATCGGCAGACATACACTCAGATTTTTTTTTATATTTAATTAATTTATTCTTAGTAGATATAATTTATGTGTTAAAAAGGTTATAAGGGAACCACTTAAGTCTGGATTCGCCAAAACGTAGATGCTTGTAGTTCGTATGCCCTTAAGGTCACGGTCACCGCAACATCGTCCCAACCGGACCCAGCTCATTATTAGAATTTACACTTTAAACATTTCACTTTGAGTGAGATTAGGTTCTTCCCCTCTTGGTAGTTCAAATACTTTTTAATTTTCTATGAAATTTTTCTATGACATGGGTTTGTAGTAAGTATATAATATTTTTTACTTCTGATAAAGGCAGTGTGTTAAGTGAAGGAACATGGATTGGACGATTCGTTGTGGATCCGATTCCCGGACGAAGTATCCGGGGATCGGTAAGACAAAGTGCGGCGTTGAGTTCGCCATTCAACACGCTTTGTATCAATAGAGTCTTTTTATTACGGCTAGGTTAACGATTGAAACTATGAGCAACATTTCAAAGTTTTTGTATGAGAATTTGTAATGTTTGTGCAATATTTGTGCAATAATTGTGCAATTTTGCAATAATGACGAGAAAGTGAGTAAGAAAGAGAAGACTTTATACAAAAATATATGTTAAACAGATGACAGATAATTTATTTTATTTATTTTATTTACAACAGATGATTTTGGTAATAAATATTTATTTTACTAAGTTAATGTAATTCTGATGCATTGTTATGAAAAAATATTAATTTTTCGCTCTTGTCCTGTATATAAACTGTATCTTAACACTTTTTATCCCGCATATCAGGGTAGACATGAAATACTTAGTGTCAAGACACTCCGTATTTCGCTTTACGCTGAATTCGAGACATGGTGTGTTGAGTGGCGGAACTCAACACGCAATAAATAAACTAGTTACAGCGCCAATCTCTATACACATTCGTTCTCATAATTGTAAACACACGTGGTTTTGTTCCGTTATTTATTTATTTTTATGAAGCAATTGGGATTTCCCGATGACGTCGTTCATTTTAAGCAAAAGTGATACATATAGTTGCTAAATGGTAAGTAAAAGAGAAAGGAAGTCTTGTTACTTTAACGTGAAATTACGCACGCAGGCACTCGCTACGTGAATCACGATTTATGAAGGTGAGGCAAGTGCCTTGTGAATCATTTATTGAAAGCTTGGTTTTAAGGAAACCTTATTTAATTCTTTATATATTAAAATATATATATTTTTTCACATTTTTCCTGCAGGGTAGAAAGAATTTAGTGTCATGAAAATTAGTCATCCGTTTTCCACTCTAAATTAAGGCATTCTGTGTTGGGAAGCGGAACATAACGCTGCGGGTTCTCGCAAACCAATTTCGTTAAGTCATATGCCATTCCACTACACCACGGCTTTAATATAATAATTCACTTATTATAACTAAGAAGTTATTCCCGTACCCGAAATAGGATTTGAACGCAATATCATCGCGTGCAGTCCGGCTTTTGTAAGTTGCGACATCGCAGGCGAGCTTTTGTATAGCTAAGATATCACCGATATTATTCAAAAAGTAAACCTTATTTTTACTTATCGCTTTTTTATCATCTATCATCAATTAGGTATATATTGTAATGTTAAAGTTGAGGCCACTGAGGCACAGTGGGACAGCCTCTAACTGTTAGTGTGTTGAGAGATTATATTTAAATTATTTTCAATTTATCGCCGTGGTAAGATCAAATGCGGCGTTGAGTTCCAACATTCAATTTGCAATGTATAGATTTTTAGTGGTAAGTGGCAAACGAAGTGTATTAACGCTACGTTATATCTAACTATCCTATTATGCAGAAAAGCAGTGAATAGTTTATTTTGTAACAAAATCACAACCGAACGCCCAGGCCACATTGTGTGTTTTAATGTACACATGTAAATTGCAACGTCAGATGCACTCTACTGGCGATATTGTTCCATTATTCCATAGATTTGATGGGTTATAATGGTGGTGAGGGGAGTCAGGGGCAGTGAGGGACGTCACGACCCACCCTCATTGCAGCTAATGCCAAAATAATTTATATTATATTTAGTTCAAACATTAATTAACAGTTTTAGACATTCCGTTTTTTGTCGGATTTTCAGACATTGCAAGTGAAGTTGCGGAACTCAACGCCGAATTTTGTCTTTACTTAATATATATTAATTTCTTCAAGTACAGGTCAATCCCACCAACCTACTGCGTTTATAATCACACACACTTATATAGACATTGTCTTACAATTTATTTTTAATTTTCAGAAAGCCTATTTTTGGGCCTTTTACATATGTATTCATTTTCCAAGTCTTTATATATGTTTATCTTCTTTAGAAAAAATTGAGAGATAAGACACTCTGTCATCTGTCATACATTTCGCTGCATTTTGTTTTGGATTTGCGTAACTTAACACCACATCTAGCACTTTCTTCAAGTAAACCCAAAACATATAATACACATATGTAATTAATATAATATAAATATTTCCTTAAATGGGCTTTGAACGTGTAACTACACACACGCATTAAATTGCGTTACCAACTAATTTCCGCCATCGCTCCATTCGAAATGACAGTGGCTTATTGTTTTTTTTCAGCGTAGCGCCGCGACGACGCGCAACGCGTAAACAAAACAATTAATCGGGAATTGCAAACAATATCAAAAACAACACTATGAAAGAATTTGCTTTCGGGTATTTTGTTGTTTTGTTAAAATTTCCTAATTTTAGTTACTGAGTTGGAGGCGAAAATGGCGCAGTGGGAAGCGTCTGACTGTAAATGCTGTTGGTTGTCGGTTCGATTCCTACTCGGGACATATTCTTATTATATCCTATTTTAACCACTGGAAAGACAAAGCATGGCGTTGAGTGTGCCACTCAACACGACGTATTTTGATTCTAGGTGGAAAGCAGTACACGGAGTGTTAAACACTAGGTCGTCTCTCACTAACTAGAATGCTGTTTTTCCTAGTTATTAATAAACTATTAACTTATTTATTTTTTTCATCTTAGGAAAACCAATATTGTACTGTAATCGAGATTCAAGACAGGATAAACTAAGTGCAAATTCTTTTATTCAAAAAAGAAGATACACGGGCAAAACCACCACTATGGTAAGTTAAGTTCGTTGCTGAAGCGTTGGTATAAATTCACGACCTATCTAGAGCGGAGAACGGAATGTCTTGACAATCGGTTGTTGCAGCTTACTGTGTTGAATAAGGAAATAAATTATTAAAAACAAATAGTAGCTTCATAGTTTACTTAAATATATATTATAATAATTACAAATGTGGCTCCTTTTAATGACAATTAACTATATTTTTAATAGTCCTATGGATTTTACTGGTATCCGCACTCTCATACTTATATAGGTAGGTATCGTCATCGGCGCTGTTCTTGCCGTATGATCCTCTTTGCTGGATATAGGCTTCCCTTAAAGATTTCTATGATGAACAGACTAACTCTATCCACGTCCAGTGACTTCCGGTCACATTGATCAGATAATCGCTTGACCTGGTAGGATACATGACCACTGGACGTCATTATAGGCATGTATCAGATGACTTTCAATATAATTAAAATGTTTTAATTTAACAACGTTTACACATTTTAAATAAAATTATTTTAAAAGGATTATTTGCGTATATTTTGGTATTCGAAAATATATTTTTAAAAACCGGACGTTTCCAACACTACAGTAGTCCGTGAGCACGTTCAGTCTAATTGTGACCACTGTAAACTTCTGGATTGCAAAAGTATATTTTCAAATACCAATATGTACGGGATTAATCCGTTTAATAATATAGGATTATTTTAATAATAATAATAGGATTTATTTAAATTTAACAAAACATATAGTATACATTTTTGAAAAAAGGTATAAAAATTTGAACGCAGCGGGATTCGAACCCGCGCCATTTTTTCAAAAATGTTTTCTAATCCTAAGTGTGGAATAACATTTTAAAAATCTTAAATATTAAAACATATAGTATACCTACAGTGTAGACCTTCAGTGTATTATTATACATACATAGATACTAATTACGCACATACGGACATGTATGCAAACATTAGTATTTGAACAGGGTGGTATTAGCTTTCTATTATTTGAAAGCAATATCAGACGGGCTGTCTGGCTGTCTGTATGTAACGCTTTAGTGGCGGTGGTGGCGAGGGTGGCCAACACTGTTTAATGCAACAATTACAAAAACTATTTATAATACAGATTAATAATTATAGGATTTTTGCAGTTTTTTTTTATAAAGAAAAAGGAGGCAAACGAACTGAACAGCTACCTAGAGGTAAGTGGTGACCTTCGCCCATGGATATTTAAAAAATTGGAGTTTTGCATTGCCAGCCGTGAGATGGATGGGAAAGGATGGGTGGGGGAATAGGTAAAGCTGGTTTTACGCATATTATAATGTTAACAGGGCCCGCGACTTTATTCGCGTAGGATCTAACATGTCTAGATCTTTATTTTATAATTCTAAAATAAAATTAACCTTAGTTACTCCTTATTATATTTGCGAATGAAAGCCCGATCGGAATCGGTCCACTCGTTCCAGAGATCAGCCGGAACAGATAGATAGGCAGACGGACAAAATTTGTAGCAATTGTTATTCTGCTATATGTGTGTGTATACATGAGCAGTTAGTAAGAAACTGATTTTAATATTACAAACAAACACTCTAATTTTATTTATTTATGTAGGTAATTTTAAAAAGCCTTGTATCAAGACAACAAAATTTAGACATTGTGGCTTGCCAGAGTATAGGAATGCAAAAGCATCTAAAATATAATTATCATCCCAAGCGGGAATCGAATTCATAACTTATCGCCAAACAAAGTTTTATTAACTTAATAAGAACGTACCTCAAAACAATATTCTTATCATTTCTTCAACTCATTTCTTCAACATTTTTTGGTGGTTTCAAAGAGGTGCGAGTTCGAGTACCGTTGCATTCAATTTTTTATACGAATTCCAAAATTGTTTTTATATACTTGTCATAGTTTACAATGAATCTATTATTATGAGGCCGATCGTGGCGCAGTGGGACGACTGACTGTAAACATTGTGGGTGGGGACACAGTGGGTTCCATTTCCACTCGGGGGGATGTTTATATTTTAATTAAAAGCGGAGTACGGAGTGTCTTGACACTAGTTACTTAAATAAAGGTGTGGAGCTAAAAAAAAGTGAAATTATTAAAATATTATCAATATCGGTGACCATTATAGTGAGTATTTTCCTTCTAAACAAACACCGTTACCGATGCGCCTTACCCTATATCTATATCTATATCTATATAGCGGGGTAGTCACCACCCCACCCGAGATGGATCTCCAAATGTATTGCCATTGATAATATTAAAGAATAAGTGAAAATATTTTGTTCTTTTTTATCGAACATATATATTGACAAGTTATTTTACACCTTACGAGTTACAGAGAAATTCCGTTTTTAATAACAATCTGGTGGAAAAAATTGTGTAAATAAACCAGTAAAAACATCTACATAATCACATTCACGCTTTTATTCCGCCTAGCAGGGTAGACAGAAAGTACCTAGTGTCAAAACACTACGTACTTCGCTTTCCACCAAAGTCGAGTACCCGACATAGTGTGTTGAGTGGTGGAACTCAACGCCGCACTTTGTCTTTACCAGAGCGAGGAAGTAAAAATAATTTAAATATAGTCACTCCCCCGAGTGAGTATCGAACCTATAGCCACGACCGGTTTATTATATATTATTATATATAATAAACCATTATCATATTTAAATGTACTATAATAATATTATGTGTGGAATTACTTTTAATTACTAATAAGAAATGTATAGATATAAAGCATGAGGACCCCTGAAAGGGTTTATATGAAGAACGACTGGACGAGGCGAATGAATATGCAGGGACAGTAGCGTTCGGCGCTCCTTCTTTTCTACCCCGCAAGAGATAAAGCGTGAAGCTAAAAAAATGTATTAATATATGTCTATGTTAGAAGTGGAAACCATGTAAAAAGAAGCGAAGGTTAGATGTTGTGAAACAGGACTTGAGAGCCAATGGATTAAACACCGATAATGTCACCAAAGTAGGGGTGTTAAAGTTGAAAGGGGGGGACCCTAGCTAAGACCCAAAAAGAAATATGTAATTACTTTAAAAACTCATCGTGATGTTCACTCGAGAAGTTAAAAATTGTAAAATTATATTTAAAGAGCAATTGTTGAGATTATCAATGCGAACCGGTGGTTTTTATACGACTGACGATACTGACACTTTGTGCACCGAACATGATTGTATGCCTGTTTAAAAGATTATTGGTATTTTATTTCTGATAGAAAGATTGAACTGACAACCATTGTGATCAATTACATTTTGTGTTAACTGCGCTACTGCAGCGTCGATTCTATATTAAAAAAAAATAATAGATAAAAAAAATGTTACGTGTAAATTTAAGTAAGATATAATTATTAATATTAAATATATAAATGAGACCATCGTGGCGCAGTCTGACTGAAAACAAAATTGGTCGTGGGTTCGATTCCCCCTCAGGGGAATGAGTATACTTAAAAATATATATATTCCTTTCTTCGCTCTAGTATGACAAAGTGAAAAGCAGTCACCGAATGTCTTGACACTACTTTGTCACTACGTTATCACTACCACTATCACGTTGACTACTCTGTTATACAAGTAATAAGTATAAAACGTAAAGCTCCTAGAACGTTAATATTGTTCTAAACATAATAATATATATTATGATCTAAAACCAAACGTACGATCAGTTTTCCGATGCGTCTCACCCTCCTTTTAAGAGGGTGGTCAATTCCACCCCTTTTACTCTTACTGTATGGGAAACTAAACACATCCGTATACAGTGTGTGTCTATGTATGTAGGTGTCATTATATTAATACGCGAAGGAAAATTTTGTACCCCTTTTTACGAAAATTATGCGGTCGGAGGAGTATGGAATTTGGCAGATGTGACACGTGGGCTAAGAAATGCGGGAAGTCAATAATTAAAAAAAATGCTTTAGAAATATATTCAATTAAAAAAAATAAAATATTACACACACTGTTGCCATGTGTTTGACATAAACTGTTGTGTAAAGTGAATTTTACACGTTGCGAAGACTTACTTTGCTATGCAATGCAATGGTTATTTAAAAATGTCAATTTCATATATATTAATATTTTCGTTTCTTTGTTTTATTTCAGTAAAAGACGTTGAATTCATCAAATTATGCACAATGCTATTAAAACACTTTTTTTTAGATTCACGCTTTTATCCCGTATAGAAAGGTAAAGAGAAAGTATCTAGTATTAAGACATTTCGTACTTCGCTTTCCACCGAATTCGATACATTTGCGTGTTGAGTGGTGGAACTCATTGCTGCACTTTGTCTTTACCAGAGTGAGCAAGTGAAAATAATCACTCCCCCGAGTGAGGATCGAGCCCGCAACCGATAGCGCTCACAGTCAGGCTCAGTACCACTGCGCCACGACCGGCCTCAAAAAAAAGGAAGTCGGTTAAAAATAATATAATCTAGGATCACGGCACTCTACGTAAATATAAAGGAATTGTCGTTCATTCGATATCTTTCTTTGAAAGTATTTCGCGGCCGCACTTCCGGTCACCCCGTCCCCGTCTAAATATAGAGGCGGTCACCCCCGTGATGAGATCAAATTTGTATGCGTTAGCGACAGTCGGTCGCTATCAGTATTTCTGGTTATATCATTGATAAGCAGACATATCCGGGTATTAACATTAACTTCAATTCTATACAAATAAAATTTATCAATTCAAACCATCCTGAGCCAACCATTCGGGAGTATGTTACTTCTTCAAGCCGGATAAACACATCTTATTGTTATAATAACACTGCCTTTCTTGCTTCACTATTGAATTAAATCTAGTCAGCTTCACACTTTACACACTTTAGAGACACTTCTGCATAAAATAGTAAATTTTAATAATAATTTAAAAAATGCTTTTTACTTATTTAATATTATTTTTGTGTACGAAAATATTCAAATTCTTTGTAATAAAAAATGAAAGAAACTGGACTTGAACCGGCACCTCTTGGAATCCACTCAAGCGTTCAAGCCAATTAAACTATACGTTTTTATAGCACTACGTCGAAATTCTTGTACGGTTGTTCTAACTTTAGTAAGTATCATAGTTGAGAGATGTTTGGAAAAAAAGCAAAATGAGGATTTTTAGTTGAAATTCTATCACTATTTTCATGACTTATTATACTGTTAAGTTTGTCGAGTAAAAATATAATAATAATTTTTTTTTTATATATTTCTTGTATTTCCGTTACCCCATAACATTACCTGCACTACCGAAGGATCGATACATAGTTAATTCGGGCTTTAATAAGACCAAATACAAGCTGTAATTTAGTTCCACGCTTAGGGTAATTGCGAACAAGGTACGGGGTCACGCAGTGCGAGTAATTACACAATTTAAGGGCCAATGATGTAAAGCGTAGCGTGCGCTCTCTTACAACTAAACGAATTCGGGTTCTTTGGGTATTAGGAAAAACTGTCTCTCTGCTTGAAAAGGAATGATTTTGACAGTCCGAGAGTGACAGTGACAGATAAGACTAAGTGTCAATTTTTACGCAATGTTGCCAGGTTTTTTCGTTGCAACTTGCAATTTTACGCTAAATGTATTTTTTTTAGCTTCACGCTTTTTCTCTCGCATTGCAGGTTAGACAGAAAGTGCCTAGTGTCAAGACACTTCGTACTTCGCTTTCCACCGAATTCGAGACATTGCGTGTTGAGTGGTGGAACTCAACGCCGCATATTGTCTTACCAGAGTGAAGACGTGGAAATAACTTAAATATAATCACACCTCCGAGTGGGGTCGAAGCCACAAGCGAGCGCATTTACAGTCGGACGCTGTCCCACTGCGCTACGACCGGCCTCTTGTAATAAATATAATTAAAATTAAATTTTTAATTGTACCCACTGATTTATCAATGTTTTTAAAAGAAATTAACCCTTACTGCGTTAAAGGATAGTTTTTAAGAAGTTCTTTGTAACTGACAAGCTTTTGTCGAATTTAAACATATTTTCTTTAGCTTCACGCTTTTTTATCCCGCATAGCAGGGTAGACAGAAAGTACCTAAAGTCAAGACACTACGTACTTCGCTTTCCACCGAATTCGAGAGATTGCGTGTTGAGTGATAGAACTCAACGCCGGATTTTGTCTCACCAGAACGAGAAAGTGAAAATAATTTAAATATAATCACTTCCCCGAGTTGAGATCGAACCCACAAGATATTAAATATTTGAAGATATCAAACAAAAAAGTTAAACATAGTGGCATTTTTAAGCAAACTCTAATTTTTATTTTTTTTTTGTATTTAAATCCAATACAAAAATACTGGGCCCTTACAAAACATAAACAAAGTGTATAGTCGCGTGACGTTAGCATTACGCGCCACAGATTGCCCGACATGACTTCTATTTGCTTCCGCTAGTAAATTGCCTTGCGATTGCCTGCATGGAAAATATTTCACCTTACCCCATTGAATGAATTTATACAGATGCTTGTTAAAATTGATTATTTATATATATATATATATATATATATATATATATATATATATATATATATATATATAAGTAAGCTTTTGTTAAGTACCTAATTATTATTATTTTTGTTATTTTAATTTATTTTCATTTAACTCACTTTAAAAAAAATCCAAATTTCTAGTTAGCCTGATATCATGGTTATTAAATATCATTTGTACGTGATAATAGTCTAATAAAATAACAGTTATATATTCAATATAATTAATTAAATCACTTATAACTATATCGTTCAAAATTAATTAATCTTGTTTTTGATGACAATATTTGTCCTTTTATATCACGCTTTGACGCTTTGTGCCGCACAGCAGGGTAGTTGAGACAAACTAGTGTCAAAACACTCTGTTGGTTGCGTTTCACGCAAAATCCAGACTTTGCGTGTTGAGTACTGATTTCAATGCTGCGCTTTGTCTTACCAGTGAGCAAACTCGGACAGGAAATCGAACCCATATTCTGTCACGTTCACAATCAGACATTTTCCCACAGCGCCACGATAGCCTTATTTACAATCTGGAATCTATGCAGAGGTAAAAAAAATCAAAGCAAAACTTTAAATAATCACTAACTCAGTGGTCATAAGTGTATTACACAAAAAGTAGTTGATTTATTAGAGAGCCCCAATTACTAACGGGTTGTATATCAAAGCGAGGGTCATCGGATATTTGAGATAGTTCCAAACAGATCGTCGAATCGCTTTGTGTTTGTGCAACATTATATATCAGCAAAATACAATTATTCTAGGTGTCCGGGATGAGCCTGATTAGTGACGGTCAGGTGGGTGCGGTCGATACCCACCCCCGGGGTAGTTACCCTGCAATAAACAGGGGGATGATAGCCTCAACTTAAGTATTGATTCGCGCGAAACGTGATTTGTACGCACTCTGGAGTTACTATGACGTTAACGATTACTTCCGTTACATTGCCGCTTATTTCCGTTTCGGCGTTCTGTTTCCATACTCGCCGGTAAATGGTTAGTGAACATGACGATGTTTTGTTTGTTTTGTATGTAAGTGTGAAGATTTTTGGTGGTTCCTAGTGAGCCGCGGTCAATAGGCCTCAGCCGCACCTTGTCTCATAACGCAGTGCCGTCACGACATCTAGCGAGTTATCGTTGGTAGTCAATGTTTTATACTCTAAGTGCTTGGTCAGTGGGCGCTGCCTTAATTGAGGTGATATTATTCAAATGACGCCCGTTATTAGTGCTTTATTGAAGAACTGATTTATGTATTGCCAAGCTTTTCCATTTCATTTACAATTATTATGTTTAAATACAAATCTTTAGTTCTAATCAGCCAATTATAATTATATGTAAATAAAAATTAATAATAATAAAAGAAAAAAGGTACGGACTCAGTCTGTAGTGTATTAAATTTTATATTAAATAAAAAAAATGTTATATATTGTGAGGTATGATGCTTAGATGTCTTTAAGTTTAAATATAGAAAAATGTTCTTTGCCTTAATATTATTTTGGGCCCCGATCCCCGAAAGTGTTAAACGTTTTTGTTAAACAAAATAAATAAGTTGTAACAAAAACGTATAAGAAGTTCGACAGAATTCGGCAGCTGGTAGTAGAACGCATGGTTTAGCGGTCAGAGCGCTTTGACGGTATCCAAGAGGCGCGGGTTCGCATCTCGCTGCGTTCAAAAAAAAACAAATTTTTATACGTTTTTTCAAAAATGTTTACTTAATTATTGTTAATTCCAAATATTCTCCTGGATTTGATAAGTTAGACAGTTAGTTAGTAAAAATTGTAGTGATTCTGTTCTCCACTCTTTATCCGTTAAGGCTTAACTACACGCTTCTTAAAAATTTTGAAAAAGATAACCCCCCTGACTAAGATTCGAACACAAGTCCATTCAATTTACTTAGACGACCGAATTGAGGCTTTACGCTTCATTCTAAATAATAGATTAATAAAGGAAAAGTTTATAACATTGCGTGTAGTGTTGCGGAACTCAACGACGCGCTTTGTCTTACCAACACAGAGAAAGAAAGTAATAAGAGGACGTTCTATTTAATTATATAAGTTTACAAACTAACGGTAAATTACTATATCAATGTTAATAGATACAATCAAATGAGAAGAAACACTTGCAAATAGAACATAATAATCAATGTTTGAATCCATTAAAAGTATATCACAACCAGTTATTTTGTTAAATATGTAAATAAAACTCAACATATAATTACATCGTTAATGTACCAGTCTCGCTAATGAGATGGCCGAAAATATGTAAGGGCGTGTGCGCATCTATTGGAATAAAATGCAATAATATTTTAATGTGGAACTTTCCGATTTCCAATCGGTTGAACGATCAGACTTTACTTGTTTTCATTACGGATTTCTGGTGGGACAAAATGCGGCGTTGAGCTCCGCCAATCAACACGAAATGTCTCGAATTCGTGAGCAAAATGGAGAATCGTGTGTTTTAACACAATGTGCTATGCGAGAAAACGTTGTGGTTTGTCTTAGCAGTGTGGGAAGGTGAATGTTAACTAAATACAAACCTCCTCACGATTGGTATTCACAATCCTTGTGCTTAGTTAAACTTAGTTCCACTGCGCTACAATGGTTTTAATAATGGTCAATGATTAATTGAGACCGATCGTGGCGCAGTGTGACAGTGTCTGATTTTAAACGCGATAAGTTGTTACTTCGATTCCCAATCGGGGGAATAATTATATTTAAATAATTATCATTCCCTCGCTCTGGTACGCTAAAGGGCGGCGTTAAGCTCCACCACTCAACACGCAATGTCTTGAATTCGGCGGAAAGCGGATTACGGAGCGTCTTGACACTAGCTCCCTCTCTACCCAGCAATGCAAGATTGATATATAACGAACATAAATTAAAAAAAAGACGATATATATGTACTAAGATTACGTACTTTTTTAGTTAATTTTAATCGAACTTAAGTGTGTAAGCGGCTTGTAGCTAATGTTTTAAATAAATATTTTTTTTGTGAAAGGCACGTCGGCATCTGCTCGTCTATTAGTCTAGCCGTTGAAGAATGCGATCGTTGATGTCCAAACATAAATGTGTTATGGAAATCTGCAAATATAACCAATTATAATATAGACACCCTCGTGGCACAGTGCGACTGTGTCTGACTGCAAACACGATTGGTAGTAGATTCTATTATCACTCAGGGGGAATGTCTATATAGAGCATTTATTTCGCTCAGCACTGGTAAGATAAATCGCGGCGTTGAGTTCGCCATGCAAATACAGATGTTTCAATTTTAAGTCGAAAAGCGATCAACGGAGAGTCTTGACACTATGTTGTTTCTGACTATCCTGCTATAGGATACCTAAAGTTATGTTACAAATAAAATGTCGAACTCTATAGTCTATTTTATGAGAAGATCCAGACCGAGTTAATTAAGATTAGTTTTAATATATAGTATCTAATTTTTAGCTTTAATCGTTGAGGTGGAAGATATGATTTGGGAATTCTGCCAAAGTAAGTTAAAGACCATCGACAATCGTATGATTGAAAAGATCGTTGATTGTGGGTTCGATTTCTATTCACTGCAAAATCGTAAAATTCCATTTCTTTTTTCATTTATCCACGTAAATAATGCATATCGGTAAGTTAAAAGAGAATTCAGTTCAGTTCTTTATGTATGAAGAGGAAAAAGAAAGTGTAGACCAAAACATATTGTTATGACGTTTTTTTTAACTACCCACATATGTTTTAAAAACAGAAAAAGGTTATATCCCCTTTGAAAGATGGCGTGTTTTGTTTTAAATTTTATTTTAATTTTGTTACTTTAACTCGTAAATCAAATAAATGTACAAAGAAGAAAAAAAGGCTATATATAAAAAAATATTTACTATTAATATTTAGGAAAGAATCAATTCAAAACAAAAATTTAAAACTTTAAACCATAGACGAAAGACATGAATACATAATAACAAAAAAATATTATATTCAACGTCATATAACCGTTTTGAATATAGTAATTTTCGTCTAGAAAAACACAAATTAAATATATCAAGAGCTATTAAGTTATACATTGATTCGTTCTCTAATCGGTAGCGGTAACACAGGAGTATGAAACAGTTAGACTAGACGGGAGATTTAAATAAGAGAATCAATTGACGCCAGCGTGGAATATTCATTTGAAATCAATAAAAAATACCATTGAGGTTATGCACTATGGGGCAATTTTTGACTGTAAACGCAGTTGGTTTTGAGTTCGATTCCCGCTCAGTGAATTTTGTATTTAAAAAAGTCAGCTTCACGCTTTTTCCCACGCAAGTTAGTCAGAATTAACCTAGTGTCAAGTCACTCCGTTGACTGCTTTTCGCCTCAAAAACCAGACTTTTTGAGAGGCGGTCTTTACAGACCGGAAAGACTAGAGGAAATAAAAATAAATTGTTTTTATAATCACTCTCTTAGTCTTACAATCAGACGCTGTCTTCCATTTATATTCAAATTATTTCCATTATCCCGTTCTGTTAAAACAAAACATAGCATTGAGTTTTGCCTCAAAACATACAATATCTCGAAGAGTGAAGGACGGAGTGTCTTGACACTAGGCTATGTCTGACAAAATGTCGTAAAAATAAACAGGAAGTAAAGAGGTCGATCGCTAACTTATTCTACACGATTATAAATAAAACTAAATAATCTACAATAATAGTTAGAGCGGTCTCGAACAGATCGAGCGCGTTTCTTTTTTTCTTCATATAGCACCGGAAACATTATGTTTTTAATGAAGTTTAATTGGACATATATATTTTTCATTTCATCGTACTACTTTATTGGTATTTCTGTCGCGTAACGGTAATCGATGCCTACGACGCTACTATCGTAACTTACTATACTTTCTAACGTTTTTCTTTGTATTTTTGGATTTTCAACTATAGATTGACTATATGCTGTTAATTTCATATTTAATTATGTTAAGAAAAGCTAAATCCATTTTAATAATAAAGAATATTTAATATTGATTTCTATTAAAATGGATGATTTCCTGTTTCGATAAATAGATTAAGGTTTTCTTGATAAAAAAATCGATTTGATATTCGAAATATTTGATATATGTGAAAATTAAAAAATGAATTTTCAAATCAATATATTTAATATAAACACAGCAATAAGCCCGTCTAAGACAAGTCTCAATAACTTTAGTACTCTACGCTAGAGACTATAGTAAGGAAATAGTATCTCATTTGGTCGACTCAACTGGTTTTGTTTAAAATCGTATTTTAATTTTATAAGCACATTTTAATGAAACAATGCACGGTAAGATTTAGGAGAACGGAGAGTCTTGTCAATTGGTTCTCTCTTACATAAAGGTGTAAAGTTGCCATTACAATGATTGTATATATTAAGTATAGTAAATATTTACCCTAAATGGTAATAGAACCGAAAACTTCCGGCTTAGAATGTATAGCCACGTATAACATCTAGACTAGACGAAATTTAATATGTTATTATATATAATAAAATTCATATTCTTGATAAATTCACTTTATATCACCATTTTATGCAAAACGCGAAACTTGCAAGATAAAGTGGTCTAAATTATCTTATGTTATTTAATAATTGGATAAAACATAGAGTTCTTGTATATTTATGACGAATATAATCTTTATTTGTAAATATACAAATGTATAAAATGTGAATTTTTGAAAGTCCAAAAGCATTAAATGGTTTTTGTTTGCTGAAAATCACATAGATTTTTTTTTAACTTCACGTTTTTTATCCCGCATAGCAGGGTAGACAAAAAGTACCTAGTGTCAAGACACTCCGTACTTCACTTTCCACCGAATTCGAGACGTTGCGTATTGAGTGGTGGAACTCAACGCCGTACTTTGTCTTTGCCAGAGCGGGGAAGTGATAATAATTTGAATATAATCACTTCCCCGAGTGGGGATCGAACCCACAATCGATCGCGTTATAGTCAGACGCTGTTCCACTGCGCCACAACCGGCCTCAACATTGATAATGTTCTTATTTTCTTCTACTTGCCGTCTGCAAGATCACTTGTTTGGACTCTATGTTCTATGCCATTGTACCAACTTCCATTATATTAAGTATAAGTGTACTGTATTTTTTCCAGTCACTTAGTAATTTCAGGAAATTCTATATTGTATTTAATGTATCTTTACATGCACCATGTTCCTACATGTAAAATTTTTACTTTCAAGTATTGTTTCAGAGTTGTTCAGGAAGTGAATGAAAAATTTGATGTATGTGTGTACAAGTTAGTTATTTTATTTTTAAATTTCTTTACTCTTTACCTCATATAAAGCGCAGTGTTTAGTTCCGACAGTGAACTCTCGCTTTTAGACAAAATGTACTGAGTTTTTTGACACTAAGTTTTCTCGGATGACGCCGCTATGTGGGATAAAATCTGTAAAAGGAAATTTATTAAGCCAGATCATTGAAGACAAAACGCGGCGTTAAGTTCTACCACTCAACATGTAATGTCTTGAATTCAGTGGAAAGCAAAATACGGAGTGTCTTGACACTAAGTACAGAAGTTCAAAAATCTAACCTGCTTTGCGAGATAAAAGCGTGAAGCTAACTTGGCTTTCAACAATGCCTTCAAAACGAACCAGCTGAAGAACAATGTAAAGAAAAACTATATATATATATATATATATATATATATATATATATATATATATATATTTATATATATATATATATTTATATATATATATATATATTTATATATACATATATATATCAAAAATATAATATTAATTTAAAATAAACGTACACAACGGATTCCTAAAACGTTATATGATGAGCCCAAATTAATAGCGACCAGTACGACTGCGCAATAAAGCGGAATGGAATAAATTATTCCATCTCGTGTGATTGCGATATATTGAATCGTAAAGAGCTGAGTAGTTTAGTAATTAAATAATCTTGAAGATGACACGATGTTTTGCATTGTATTGAACCGGATGTAGGTATATATATATATATATATATATATATATATTGTTTGTATACCCGATGGTTGTCGATTCAATTCGCATTTCGGGTCACTATATTCTAGTATTAACTTATTATGAGGGAAAAGATTGAGAGGGAGAGCCCAGAATATAAAAGTTAGATTTACATTTTAATATAAACACAAGTTTCCTTATTAATATAAGTGATGTGGTTGAAGATATACAATATTGAATTTAAAAGTAAGTGTAATATAATATGAAAAATTATTTTGAGGCCGGTCGTGGCGCAGTGTAACAGCGTTTGACTGTAAACGCGATCGGTTGTGAGTTCGATTTCCACTCGGGGGAGTGATTATATTTAAAATTATTTACACTTCCTCGTTCTGGTACGAAAAATGGTGCGGAATTGAGTTACTTCAATGTCTTGAATTCGATGGAAAGCGAAGTACGGAGTGTCTTGACACTAGGTACTTTCTGTCTACCCTGCTATGCGGGATAATATTACTAAGCATAACAATAAAATCAGTACAGTGTTATTTTATTTTATTTATTTATTTAATACTAAATTAAACCAAAACAAATTAATATTAAATACGAAAAGGAAATATAAATAACCACGCAACCCTTACAATATAATAAACATAAAAATTTACATTTTATATATTATATTAAGGCTTATTTGTATCATTACAGGTTGTGAGTTCGATTTTCATTTACAGAATGATTATATTTAAATAATTGTATTTCACTGCTCTCGTGAAGCAAATAAGGCAAAGCGCGCCGCTTCGACGCTTAACACTCAGTGTCTCGAATACATTGGGAAGGCGGCGAACGGAGTGTCTTGACACTGGGATCTCCTTGGTTATAATAGTCAGTGTAATGAAGAAGTAGGCAGTGAAGTTTTTATTTTATATTAATAAATAAATACATGTTGAAGCTTTAAGCTGGAATTACTATATATTTAACCTTACATGTAAATTTTCATCGTAATAAATTTCAGTTTACAGAATATCTTAAATGTACAAAGGGAATTGGACATTATAATTTTAAATTATCAATAAATTATTGTACGCTACTGAGCGCTACGTTGTAAAAAAAATATATCGAAAATATCCATCTATTATATTTATTATATTTTCATTATCCCGTTAGAAGGGTGTACATGAAGTACGTAGTGTCAAGACACTCAGTACTCCGTTATCTTCTTTTAAAGTTAATAAATAAATCGGATAAAATTAGTGAGGCCGATCGTAGCTGTACTGTACTGACTGTAAAAGCGATTGGTTGTGGGTTCGATTCCCACGTGGGACAATGATTATATTTAAAGTTATGTTCATTGCTCCGCTCTGGTATAACAAAACGCGGCGTTGAGTTCCGCCACTCAAGACGCAATCTCTCAAATTTGGGGGAAAGCGGAGTACGGAGTACTTCTACTTCTTGATACTAGGTACTTCCTGTCTATCCTAATATGCGGGATGAAAGCGTGAAACTAAAAAAATAGTTGTCTAGTCTAAAAAATAAAGACTTACGAAAAGTAAGTCTTTATTTTGTTTTAATAAACCATAATTAAATACAGAGTCCATCGTAGCGCAGTGAACAGTGCTTGAAGCAAACGTATTTGATTGTGAGTTTTATTCCCACTCGAGACAACATATTTCTAAGTACCGCCAATAAATGCACAATGTCTTGATTTTGGGCGGAAAATGGGGAATGGAAAATGGACTTGATACTTGCTAATAATACGAGTAAATATATATATATATATATATATATATATATATATATATATATATATATATATATATATATATATATATATATATATATTTATATACTCGTATTATTATTTTTTATTTACTTTTGTACGTAAATCATACAGTTCTCTTGGAATGACATTTTGCTATCATAAAGTGAATCTGAGCGATAGTTCAGTAGGGCCGGCACGCTACCCAGCCCTAAGGGGGAAGGGTACGTGATATATAGCATCATTACTCCCTGAGACAGTGACTAAAAGCCTCCGATCTGATGGTGGTCGATGGTGGAGTAATCGTGTTTATTTAAATTTTTCCATTAAACTAACTTTGCTTAGATTAAAATTAAATTGATTTATTTATTTATAAAAAAAGTTTTATTTTTTTGTATTTCATTGTAATGTAATGAAAATTTATTGGACTGTACACATGATAATGGGTTCGATTTCCTAATGGGAGAATGGTACATTAAAAAAAGGAAAAAGCTAATATAATTTAGTGGGCAAAATAAATAATTATCACTATGCAAATGTTTGTCTTCGATCAGAATCGAAGCCACGACCACAAGTCACTAAATAATTAAGCCAACAAGTTGCCTATTTTCAGGTAAACCACTTTTAGGAAATAGCATCTAGAGGTCACTCTTGTTTCTACTTACTCTTCAGACAGAAATATCGTCTTAAAAACAAAAATATTGCTTATAAACATAAATATTTGAAAATTTTTTTATCAAAATATGTATAAAAAAATAGAAAACAAAAAAAAAATACATAATAATCTACACCAATTAACGCCAATTAATCAATAACACATTAATATCATGACAAATAACATTTATCCATCAGGTTTCATTAACGCGGGGGCGCCACCGACGGCCGGCGTCCGGGCGCCATTCCCGATCAATAGCCGCCGAGCACCCCCGAGCCCCCGCGAGCGCTTCCGAATGCGCCCGATCTCCCCCGATCGTTTCCCGCACATGACAAATGTCAGTGATATGCCCTGCAGTTTTCGGGGCCCGTGAAAATTTAAGAAAAAGTGCAATTTTTGAACTATTCCGCTATAAATTGTGTTAGATGAACGTTGTTTTTGTTGTTTCCTATCGTGATTCGTTGTTCAGTGTATAGTGTAAGTATATTTAAGTTACGCCTTTTGTTTATGTCCCTTTAATATGAATGTCAGTTTAATGTGAAGGTGAGTAAATAAACTGTACGTTGATATAAAATTATGGCTACATTTATACATATATAGATAAATATTATTATTTTAAGTATAACGTGTTGTTCTAGAAAAAAAATCAATGTTTTTGATGCATCACAGGTACTATTTCTTTTATAGATTGACAGATAAATGGATAACGTTTGTATATATAGAAAAACGAAGAGAAAATTAAGAAATGAGCTTATGTTAATAATTCCCCATTCAAATATGTGTAATTTTAATGAATTTTCCATTTGAAAAGGTGTATTTTTACAATAATCACGTTAAGTAGTCGCTAACGCGCATGCCCGGTACAGGTGCTTTGCGTCACCCGTGTTTGACAATAATTATGGTTTTAAAAAGCAAAATGCTGCTCGTTTATATGAAAATAATCCTCTTACTAATTAGTTAATGCTTATAAATTATTTACATGTAAAATCTCTTTGAGAAATTAGTTACCGCTTGGGAATTTCCGAATGTTTAGTTTTATTGCATAGTAATTATATAAATAAATGCGTTTTATATTAACAAAAATGTTGTAATCTTAAATGTTTGTATGAAAGTGAGTTATAAAAATGTCGCATAACACGAAAATTTGTAACGCGATACTCTGCAGGTCTTTCGACCTTGACCGGCACTCGTGCAGTGGATGCAGTAGTTTTCCGCCAACATAATTTGATCTTCAAAATGTTATCAAATTTCCCGCTTTCCCCTTAAATTTTGCGATCGGGCGGGGCGCGGGAGGTCTATGTTATTGGTTGTCACTGTGACACCTGACAGGTGGGAGCGAGAAACGGCCCGTTTCGTTAAGACGTTTTAGGGATTTGTTTTATTTTTGTTCTTTATTGATATTATTTTTTTAATTATTATGACTTTAAAACATCATATATAAAAGAAAACCTTATTAATAACATAATTATTAAAATATTCGTGTGTAAATATTTAAAAACATTTCAGCTTAACAAGTAGGCTGAGAGAACATTACGTGTTAAATGGCGAAATTTAACGCCGCGTTTCGGCTTACTAGAGTAGGTCACCAAAAAAAGTATAAACATAGACATGACAAGTGAGGATCGAACTGACAACCATTTCATTTATAATCAGATTTTATCACTGTACCAGGGTGTCAAAGAGATTTTATTGTAGTATTTTTTCTTGATAAACTAGTCAATAGATAATGTAATCTCAAAGCAATCCTGCTCTTTATTGGCATATCTTACCTTGTTCGCTATGTACGTACATTTTTTTTAGCTTCACGCTTTTATCCCGCATAGCAGAGTAGACAGAAAGTACTTAGTGTCAAGACACTCCATATTTCATTCAGTCATAATCCAATATTATTTTAATACTTTTTATCGTAAACAATTGATATTAGGATTTATAAAGCAAAGGTATGAGAGGGTGGGGGAGACCAGGGTTGACCTTCGACAACACAGTATCAATGATACTGGAGTAAGGACACTTAAAAAGCAAGAGCCCCTCCGAAGGCAATGTATGAAGAGTTGATGACTGTGGATGAGGCGAAAAAGGTATACAGGGACCGTAGCGTTTGGCGCTCCGTCCCGACTGATTATCCTGCAAGGGATAAAGCGTGAAGCTAAAAAATAAAAAAAACGACTGGTTTTTTCTGATTAAATAAAAAAAATTACCTCACTGTTACTTATTTCACCTTAGACCTATTGTCAATTTGTAACGCTGACCGCCTTACTGCAAACATACTTTGAATAGTATTAGAAAAGTTCATATTTGGCTTATGATAATCAAATTGTATTTAAATATTTAATACGAGTTTTATTGGATATATTGTTGAATAAGTTATTTGTTTTTTTTTTGTATTAGATATGACATTTTTCATACGTCAAGTTAAGAGCGGCGTTGAATTCCGCCACAATTTTAAATTCCCATGGACAGTGGAAAACGGAGTGTCATAATACTCCATTTTCTGTTTTCCGTTTTAAACACGTTTTCTCGCAAACTACATTTAAGAAAATTTTAAATGCAAATACACATGCAAATACAAAAATGTATGCAATTAACCCTTTTAAAAATCGCATAAATAATAAGATATTATAATATAGAATGTAATGTATCGGAGCGAACGGATTGTCTTAATAAAGACACCTCGTCCATAGCTTCTTGTCTATGTTTCGCCTAAAACCAGAATATACCTAATTTAGTCAAATAGTCCCCCGATTAGGCATCGAATCCTCTACCTATTCAAGTGACCCGCTGACCACACCACAAAGGCGTAATAAGCCGTTCATCTAATAGAATCAAACATATAACTATGACGTTTAATCAGAAATTAATCACTGTACAACGATGGTGTTAATTCACATCAAAAATTCCAAACAATCGGGGGGGTCATAGGTTTGAAACAGGAAAAACAAACAAAACACAAAGTCCGCTTTCACATATTCAATATACATTGCGAAGAAAGTAAACTTTAGGCCAAAGTTAAAGATAAATACGTAAAAATAATTTATAAAGGTAATTCAACGGGACGGGTGCAAAGGTTAACGGCTGTTACATTTGAAAGTTGTTTGTCCGGGTGTGTATTTGTGCATGTCAACGCTATACCATGTCGTGTATTGGTGGGGACGTTATTTATTATTAATATAGTATATATCTTTTTGTTTAAATTATTTATTATTGATTGTGTTGTGATTTTTGGTTTTGAGTGTAATAAAATAAATTTTATAATTGTAAAATAAAGGTAGACTAAGTTACTTCTTGTTATATCAGCTGCCTTCCCGTCAAAATTGGTAAACCGTGCTAGATCTTAGAAGGAACAAAGGGACATATATATATATATATATATATATATATATATATATATATATAAACATTATGTTAACAATAAAAATGTATTAAAACAAAAGTACACTAAAAATCTATCTCGAAAATTAATGAAATATTTTTAACGATCTGATACAAAATCATATATTTAGTTCAGTTATTGTAATTCAATGTGTCTCCTAGTGTTTAGACGACGTTTTTATAGAAGCTAATTATATTATAATTCATTTTTTTTTAATTATGGCAATTAAAACTTGATAATTTAATAGAGATAATTAAAAATATCAATTAAATGTTGCTACAACGTTGTGATTTTTATTTAAGTACTATATTAATTTAAGGATAACCTACAAACATTGACATTAAGCCGGGGTAAACCCAAAACAATCATAGCAAGTCATATATTCAAATTTACTAGCACAATGTCCCAGACCTTCTGACTGACTGACAATTTTTTTTATTTTAAAATAAACTATTTAAACTACGTACATCATGGATTAATGTTAAATATTCGATTCATATTGTTCTGTTATTCTAAGGTTATATAAGGTTATATAGGCGTCAGAAGTCCCTTTATATTAATATATACTTATATATATATATATATATATATATATATATATATATATATATATATATATATTAATATAAAGGGACTTCTATATAGGCGATGTCACTTTATATAAACGTGTATGTCAAACACGTGGTAGTGTGTGTTACATTTAATTTATTAATTTAACATATTTCATTGGAACATTTTAAAATGATACTAGCATTCTTCACTCCTTCTCTGTATAAACTATAACTGTGCCAAATTTTATACTCCTCAGTTCCAATCATATTCATGAAAAAAGTATAAATATTTAGCTCTAGATAAGATCTTATCATTTGTTTTTTTAATATTATTTGTATCAATAAAGAATTTTTGAAATGAAACGTCTATAAAGTATTCGAAAAGTATGGTTATACAGAATTTATCTATACGTGAAGCAAAATTCTTGTACCATATTTTACGGAAATTACACGAACAGAGGAGTATGAAATTTGGTACAATTATAATTTATATAGAGATGGAGTGCGGAATGCTTATATTGATTTAAAATAATTTAATAAACATATATTAAATTAATAAAATAAACATGTACGTTTATATAATGTGAAATACGCGTTGCTAAGATACAACAATGTCTATTATACCCTCAAATGTCAAAGTATGCACGACTAATTTGTAAGCTTTCAGGAAGTTATAGTTATAAGTTTAATTCAATACTGATTTACAATTATTGTTTTGAGTTTTAAATCTCATTCATTTTGAAGTTACAGGGTGTTTAACTGAAATTTCAGTTAACTAACTAATATGTAGTGTTTTTTCAGCGCGCTGGCGCGTTACCGGGCATGCGCCGCGTAGCATGAGCGGTGCTCGCGCGCACGAGCCCCGCGACCCGCCGCGCCACCACCGCTCCCACCCGCACCAAAACCAGGTAATGTATATATATAAAAGAAAATTATAAATATTTAAGAAAAACAAAATTTCAAGAGATCCTAGTGTCGAGATATTCTGCTCTCCGCTTTCTGTGTGACATGAATGAGACTGCGTGTTGTGGCGGAACTCAACGTCGTTTTTGTCTTACCAGAGTAAAAAATAATGTTAAGTATAAGTACATATATATATTGATTGTTTTATGTCTATTATATATAGTAAATATATATTTTTTTATATTTAACGAATGTCAAAATTTAATTATTTTTTATAATAAGACAAAGACGTGACGTTGAGTTCTAACTTGAGACACAATGTCACGAAATAGTACAGAACGGAGAGTCTTAACACTAAATTCTATTTTCTACTGCTATATTTAAAATATATAAACACCTAACTATATTCACGTGTTCACTACCTACCTAATACCTATGTGTTGGTGTTTAACGCATATGTGTTTTAATGATAATTGAAATTTAAAAAAAAAACTGCTAAAATTGTTTTTTTTTTAATATGTATATACTCGTATATAACAATGATTTAATTTTTGAAATTTTTTATACGTTTTTTTTTGTTCAAAAATGTTTTCTAATACTAAGTGTGGAATAACACTTTAAATATAGTAAAAACGAACAATGATTTCATCGCAACCCGTTAGCCGGCGAGCGTGCCATATCCATTCTAATTGCAAAATATAAGCCAATCTGTTCGTAGTAACAATTAGTTATTAATGCGAGGAATAACAATTTTTTTTTTTAATTATATAAACGGTCATTTTGCGCCACCCACACTCGTTATAACGTTTTAAGGAGTCGTGCGTGTTTGTTTATATGTTTAATATATAGGGATTGTTTTTAATTTATTTAGTTTTGTTTTAGCTTCACTCTTTGTATTCCTTATTGCAGGGTAGGCAGAAAGTACCTAGTGTCAAGACACTCCGTATTACTCCCCCGAGTGGGGATCGAACCCACAACCGGTCGCGTTTACAATCATACGCTGTCACTCTGCGCCACCAGTGCATCACATTGGATCACATTTACCAAGAATGTATTTTCGAATACCAAAATATACGCCATTAATCCGTTTAAAATAGTTACATTTTAAATGTGTAAAAATCGTGAAAATTATAGATCTCGTCGATCGTGAAAATTATATAATTTGGGTTTTTAAAAAATTATTTCCGAATACAGAAATATCGCGTATATTAATTTAAATTTACTTTCATTTTAAAAAAATCACATTCTATCTATGAACTATACATTTGGTTTTTAAATGCGTCTATAATTTATGAAAGCAAAGAAAATAAATAGAAAATATATTATAATTTGCTCGAGAAGGAAGAAATTTTTTAAAATATAACTGTAAATCTATTAAATACACCATTGTGTAAGCCAAGTTATTTATAAAGTGACCTTTAATCTTGATTGAGGCATCGCCTTAACGATCAAATATAATTATTCCGTTACGTGCTAAAGTCTTTCTTGAAGATTTAAACTCCCCTTTATTACAGTAGTACAGCGTTTGATTTTAAAGGCTTTGTGAAATGATTGTGAGTTCGATTCCCACTTGGGAAATGATTATATTTTAAATGTCTTCACTCAGATGAGACAAAACAGGTGGTTGGTTCGGTCAACGGAGTGTTTTGACACTAGTTTGTCTCTGACTACCCTTCAATGCCTGTTTTTTTACATAATAACTTGTAACAATCGCAATAAAGTAAATCTTAAAATAACCATTTCACTCCTATTATCCTTATGCTTTACACCTTCTTATCTATTCGAATTAATGAATTAAACTTACAAGATTATTACATAGATAAACACATGAGGCAAGTCAAACTGCTTAAAATAAACCTTTTCAGGCTTAAAACTATATAATTGAAATAAAAAAACTATTATATTTTAATATTTTAAAATGTTTTGAACGCAACGGGATTCGAACCCGCGCCTATTCGAAACCACTACACCTTTATTTTCATTTTATTTACTTACCTTTTTTTCTTACTCACTTAAGATAACAAAATTCACTAGAAACGTAACACTAGAGTAGTGACAAATCACTATGATTTTGAATCGTTCACTTTAAAACACTTAACAGAGTGTAAGTAAGGTAGAATTTTAATAGGTTTTTTTTGTCTATAAGAATCGTAATTAAAGTTTGCCTGGAATGATATATGTATAGAGATTACATTTTTATTGGTTATCTTGGAAGCGCTTATCTTCTGGTATGCGGTCATACTCGTGCATAACTCATGTACCGGTCGCTGTAAACGTCGGATTTGTTAACTTCCAATTGTGAAAGTTTTTTACTTATCTATTGAATATAAAGTCTTGTTTTGTTTCTTTATAGAAAATGTTTATCGGAATTTATATATAATAATACATAGTGTTATGATATATACTGAGTGTACTTAGTTTAACGCCAAATTTGAGACATAACGTGTTTAGTGGCGAAACTCAACGCCGTGTTTTGTCTCACCAGAGCGAGGAAATGGAAAATGATTAAATATAATCATTTTACGGCAACTCCATTTGCAAGAAGTAATAATTTATTAGAATTTTGTATTGAATTTAAAAATATATTAAATTTCTTCTAGAAGCAATTTGGTATAATTATTTGAAAGGTAAGATTGTATAATATGTCAAAGATCTCTTACCAATTAAGCTTGAACAATAATTTAAACATAAACTATTCAATTCTAACAACATTGATTGTTTAGAATAGGAACTAAATAAATTTTCCTCAATTAAATCTAGTGAGACAAAGCGCGGCGTTGAGCTCCGCCATCTATAAAATCGCCTAGAGTCTTCACTTTAGATTGTTTTACACTAGTTCTATCCGACCCTGCTTTGCGGGATAAAGATGAAAGGAAATTAAAAAAAAAGTCTTGAAGATCCGTTGATTTTATGAATGAACAGCCTTAGAACATTATGAATCTTTATTGAGTCATCTGACACGTTTACACCGTAACGATTTAGCTTCGGCGATTGACCTTTTACTGGGGGCGCTTGTGTCTAATCTATATTATATGTGTAATATTTCCAAATTAACATGGAGAAAATATAAAACGAGGATATAAACGAAAGGTAAGTGGTACGAGAGGTCGGGGGAGACCACAGTTGACCTTCGAAAACACAGCATCTTAGATACTGGAGGAAGGTCACGTAAAAGGCACGAGGACCTCCCGAAGGGAGTGTTTGAAGAGGATAATGACTGTGGACGAGACGAAAGAGGTATGCAAGGGACCGTAACGTTTGGCGCTCTGTCCCGTCTGACTATCCTGCAAGGGATAAGCAGGAGGTATCTGGTGTCAAGTCACTCCGTACTTCGCTTTACGCCGTATTCGAGAAATTGCGTGGTGACTGGCGGAATTTAACGTCGACTTTGTCTTACCAGAGCGCAGAAATCACAATGATTAAAATATAATCATTCCACCGAGTGGGAATCGAACCCACGACCGATCGCGTTTACAGTCAGACGCTGTTCCACTGCGCCGCGACTGGCCTTTATATTATATTTTCTTGAAAGTTTCGCTGTAGATCATCTATATAATCTCTGATTACATATGTACCTATTCGAAGAGGGCAGCTTTCAGGGTATTTCTCGAAGCCCGTACGGCACCCAGACGCTCCGTTCTTTACATTTTGCGGGAAATAAAAACACTGCATGTCATATGGCGTAGCTTAACGCCAAATTTTATCTTATTAAGGTGAAGAAATAAAAATAATTTATGTATTATTATCATATTTAAATTCTTTTCCCAACTTGCCTGAGCGGGAATCGAATCCGTAAATAATCGCGATTACAGTCAGACCTATCCCACTGCTTCATTTTCTTGCTTTGGTAAGACGAAATATCGGCATTGAGTTCCACCACTTAACATACCATATATTGTATTCAGAGAGAAAGTAGAAAACGTAGTGTTTTGACACTAAGTTCTCTTTACCCATCTGGCTTATTAGAAGAATAGTAAAACTGTTTTTTTTTCTATTATTCCCATGTTAAAATACATTAAATATATTTTAAAAATTCACACTTATAAAACATAACTTCAAAGTAAGCGTTTGCCTCCAGTTATTTTTAAGACTGTGCACATATTTGTACTCGCATAGAGGCCGCACTGTGAGTGTCCCATCTTCGCTCTTCAGCCTGCAAATAGATCTGGGTCGTGCAGTCTGTCTATCTGACCTGGTTTAATAATTTGCTCTTTTATACTTGGACGCTATATAAATGACTACATTTGTTGCTTTTATGTATCATGCCCCTTTTAGAAATTAGCGCGATTCGAATAATTAGTCAGTGGGCTGGAGGTCGTTTAATGTCGTTGATACTGTGGTTAACTTTGTTTTATCCCGAATAGCAGGATAGACAGAAAGCACCTAGTGTCAAGATACTCCGTACTTCGCTTTCAACCGAATTCGAGACATTGTGTGTTGAGTAGTAGAACTCAACGCCGCATTTTGTGTTACCAGAGCGAGGAAGTGAAAATAACTTAAATATAATCACTCCCTCGAATGGGAATCGAACCTACAAATGATCGTTTACAGTTGACGCTGTCACATTGCGCCACATCCTGCCAATAATATATAGTGAATAATTAGTTTTTTTTAAATCATATGAACGAGTTTTAAATTGGGTGAAACTTGAAGAAAGGAGAGTTTGGACACCAGATTTTCTCTGGCTAACGTAATATATGCGAGAGATGATTAAAATAATAAAAAAGAATGTGTAATAATTCGTCCACAAATTATTTAATTAATGTTAGTTATTAATTTGCTTTTATGCGTTTTTAAGATGTGTAATAAAAATACTATTGCATTTGCTTTTTGACTTTTCCATACAGACAGTCATATCACCGACCTGAGTCCAATCAGACCAAGCAAATTAAAATAGTTTTAATTATCAAATTTACCTTGAAAAGGAATCGAACCCAAAAACACTTGCAGGTACAAACAAATACGTATACTACCTATCTATACTTAAATTAGTTACATTGCTCGATTAATAAAAAGGCCGATAGTGGCGTGGCGATAGTGGGACACGTCTGATTGTAAACGCGATCAGTTGTGGATTCGATTCCCATCCGAGACAATGATTATATTTACATTATTGAGATATACTCGCTCTGTTAAGCCAAAGCGCGGCCATGATTTCCGACACTCAACACTAACTGTCTCGAATTAAGCGGAAACCAAAGTGGAAAGCGGAAAGCGGAGTGTCTTGACAGATACTTCATATCTACCCTGTTAAGCGAAATAAAAGCGTAAAGCTAATTTAAAAAAAAATACTACTTAAAAAAGTACTTTTTTTCTCAAAGACCTCTTCCAGTCCAGTCGATACCGCTAACAGCGCGATTATAAAACTAAGAATGAAAGGGATAAAACAAAACATTCACATGGCATTATCTAGGCTTTAAGGTCTAAAATTGTACAGGTAGAATAAAATATATTCAGTATAGAGTAAGAAGCGTGTTGTTTTAATTTGGCCGGCGGGCGGGGGGCGTGGCCGCGCCTTTCCCCGAAACACCAAGGCCGCCTGACCGACAGTTATCAGTTATACATTTGTGCATTATGCGCGGGAGCAACTAATGAGAGGCTAAAATATAAGTTTATTATGAAACGGCTGACTTGATTTTTGTTTGTTTGTTTGTAAAAAATAACAGTTCTTGTATAGATTTCTGGTTAGTTTGGACGGTTTTAGTTTAATTTACCGTTTGATGTGCTCACGGGGAAAATGCATGGATTCTGTCGAATTTTTATGTTTTGTTTTGATTTCCTTTAATAATAATGAAGTTAAAAAATATATATATATATATATATATATATATATATATATATATATATATATATATATATATATATATATATATATATAGCATCAGAATTACTAAAGTCTGGTAAGGCAATACGCGGTGTTTAGCCCCGCCATGCAACCCGCAACTAGCAAAAACTTAAAGGTTTTAAGCAAATTTAAGCGGAAAACGGAGTACCTTATCACGAGCGAGCCACAAATATAACGCAACCTACAACCAATATATATATATATATATATATATATATATATATATATATATATATATATATATATATATATATATATATTTGGCCACTATAAATAGATTGTAATCCGAATTAAATCCTTTGTATCAGATCCGTTACAATTCCAACTATTATAACCGATTGACTTTTTGCCCTCCGTTACGTAAGAATAACGAGCATAACTGTGTCGACACTGGGAACCGAACTCGCATACCACGTCGCCGCCGCCGGTATTATTCAGTAGTTTCTGAGAAAAATCGGTGTATAATAAATTTTGGGGCACCGCAGCCTCATTATGCCGTACAGCCTACATTCCAACCGCCTTACAATTTGCCGTATAAAAAGTTTGCTTTGTTTCGACTATTGTCTTACTGGGCGACGCATTGGGCGAGAATAGAGGAGGCATTAGAAACGGTATCGTGAAAAAAGATTAACTTGTTGATCGTATTGTTTGTTTTTCAGTTGACCCGCTTATGTTTGTGAGTGTTGTTTATTAATGAGAATGGTTGATTTTTAATGATATTTTTGTATATAAAATAATGAAATTAATCAATTAAATATAAAAAGTAATAATCCATTTGAATTTCATTTAAAAAAAACCATATTAAAAGACATAGATATATTTTACGCTTTATTCCGAATAGGGAAGTAAGAGACTACCTAGTGTCAAGACATTCCGTTAACTTTTCACCTGAAATTGAGATCTTTTTCTCCCATTTCCATGACCTAATAAATAATTTCCAAACACGTGAAATGAAGATAAACTAACTTATTTCACTCGATTCTCCCCATAATGTCTGTATTATAAAACGCCTTCTTTATATATATATATATATATATATATATATATATATATATATATCATACGTAGCGTCTGTCCATCTTCCTTACACATGGAATCAAACTCGTTCAATCTTCGACACTCGCCCAGAGAAACCAAATAAAACCATTCAGTCTTTATTCTTAGCATTTCCTAAGTCAATTATGCTCTAACGTGGCCGCTTTTAGACGTTTTTTCGAAACCCGAATGTTTTACCGCTATTAGTTATGGTATGTAGGTAAATATTTTTATTAAGAAGTGATGTAGGGGTGATCGTTTTCCTTATACCAGTGTCTTTGTTGAAGCGTAAGACACAGGTTACCTTGGCAACCTATAAATATGTATACACATAGTAGTAGAGCTAGAGGCTATGCAGACGCATCTGCCGCGCTGATTGTAAACGCGACGGTTGCACGATCACGTACCAGTCGTGGTAGTCGCTTCGCTTCGGTATAACAAAATACGGCGTTTAGTTCCGTTACGCAATGTTTTCAATTCATGTGGAAAATACAGAACGGAGTGTCTTGGCACAAGATCTTTGTGGCTTAAAGCGTGAAGTTGATAGAAAGAAAAAACTGGTATAGGTTATGATTTTCCTTATACTATTGACAACGATTACGCGTAAAATAGGCGTTACCTTAACAACACACAAATAAGTACGTCAAACACATTTTCTTAGATTCACGCTTTTATCCATTTATATATTTTATTGCAGGGTAGACAGAAAGTACCTAGTGTCAAGACACTTCGTACTTCGCTTTCCATCGAATTCAAGACATTGAGTGGTGGATCTCAACGCCGCACTTAGTCTTACCAGAGCAGCGACAAAGTGAAAATAATTTAAATATAATCCCTCCCCGAGTGGGGATCGAAACCACAACCGATCGAGTTTACAGTCAGACGCTGTCCCACTGCGCCACGACTGGCCCTAATATATTATAATAAAAATATTTTTCCATATTAACTAGGGTATATTTAACACACATCTGCCAGCATTTGTCGTGAAAATGGGTAAATGTTTATCCTTTAAGTATTAACATATTTTTTTTTCATATTTTCACGATTAATAGGATTTAATAAAAAAAATAATGCATTTTTTACTATGTACGAACATAAATGCGTTTATGCGTATCATATTAGTATATAGCTACATTCATTTCCCCGCACTAGTGAGGCACTCTTCGAGAAATGGTTCGATTTATGAACGATAATCGATTTCAGGTCGATTCGGACAGCGTCTGTGATTATATTTAAATTATTTTCACATCCTTGCTTTTGTAAAAACAATGTGCGGCGTTGAGTTCCACCACTCAACATGGAATGTCTCGAATTCGGTGGAAAGCGAAGTACGGAGTGTCTTGACACTAGGTACTTTCAAATATCACAAATATTATTAAATAAAATAAGTAACACAACATTATGGAGTAATACCGTTACCTAGAACAAACGAAGTCTGTAGCAGATGACGTCTGTTATATTTAAAAGCTTAAAGTAAAGCCTTTGATTTTTTACGGCAATCCCTAATAGATATACACATTTCTAATGCTATTCCGTTGAACTCGACGAAAATGGCAATGGAAAGAATAAAAAGGCATAAAATAAGTGAACGCGGCTGTAAAGGTGCCCACACACGGTCTAATGAGCTACGGAGATTTATAGCCAATAAATATCGTTAGCATCTTACGAGTGACCAAAATTGTATTGAGAATTATGTTCACTTTAATACTTATAACTGAATTTGTCAATGTTAATATGTACGTAGGTTTTTTACTTTTATAATTTTGTTAGTTTTTTTTTAATATTTAAAATTTGCTTTAACACCGCGCTTTGTCTTACTAGAGCGGGGTAAAGAAATAATTAGAGCATTAACACCTCTGCGTCATGACGACCTCAATGTGTGATCTGCAGCTTTCAGGTTCCATTGAATTAGAGACTTAGAGACATTGCGTGTTGAGTGGCGGAACTCTACACCGCGCTTTTTCTTACCGGAGCTAGGAAATGAAAGTAATTTAATTTTAATCATACCCCTGAGTGGGAATGGAACCCACAATCGATCGTATTTACAGTCAGACGCTGTCCCACTGCGCCACGACCGACTTCGCCTTTTTATTATTTACTATAATAAAGATACATTAATCAAATTGTGTTAAAGTAGACTAATTACATTTAAAAGCTATCAAATTACAGTATATTGTAATAAATTTGGATTTGCTTTTAAAGGTTAACAAATAAATTTCTAACACGATTTTACATATATTAAAGGGGATTATGTTCGACAGGTATAGGCCACAATATACTTAAAAATGACTTGATTTTATTAAGTTATTATGAACTTGGTCGTGGGTTTGATTTTTTAGATAACTAATTTTAGGTAAATTATTTTTTTTTTAAACTAACATGTCTTCAGTATAAGTTTTGTATAATAACTTTGTGTCTACTATCAAGCTGATACGTATTTTATAACGATTAACTTAACGCTGCGATTTGTAATTGCATTATTTAAGTCTTTACTTTTATCTCAAGCAGGAATCGAAGTCACAACTATTATCATACACTTTCCAGTTTTTAGTATATATATATATATATATATATAAAAATATATCTTCTTATCCGTACACTTAAATGACAGGTCTAGGAACTTCTACGTTTTATTGCTTTGGCAAAATTCACGCGGAATATTAACATCCGCTAAATAATGATTTGCGTTTGTGTATGAAATTAAGTTATTTATGTTTCCTCTATATAAAATATCTACCCCCCCGTTTATATTTGCATATAATTTATTGACAGCTTGCTGTTCTGGAGTTACGACGGCGTTAGGATGTGTTATGTAATTGCAGCTTCAAGCTTCTAAGTCGTGGGAATTATTTTCTTAAAGTTAAAACATATTAATAATAATTTGTGAGGCCATAGATCGGTGGCAACGTTTGACTGTAAGCGCGTTTGGTTGAGGGTTCGATCACCATTTGGATTTTATTGTTCTGATAAGACAAATGGCGGCGTTTAGTTTAGTTGTATGACAAATTGTGTCTGGATTTCGAGGGGAGAAAGGAGTTTCCAGACATTAGGTTGTCTCTGACTACTCTCCTATGTAAAAATAAACATAAAGCTGTTTTTTTTAATTAATAAATAATATCATATATTTTAAGTTGTCTATATCAAGTATTTTAAAGCTTGTATGATAATGCGTGGTATTGGGTTTCCTGGGCAAAGAGCGGTGAATGTAATTAAGTTGAAAATATTTTTAAAAACGTACAAAAATTTGAAGCTGGATTCGAATACCATACATATCGTGGGTTCGAATCCCATTGCGTTCAAAAAAATTAACTTTTTTAAAACATATGCTAATCCTAACTGTGGAATAACACTTTAAAAATAATAAAAAAATTAAAATTCAGTTCAGTTCAGTTGAGTTCTTTAATAATGACAGTAAAAAAATTAATATCGATATATATATTGAGATTATGTTTAACTCTTATATATAATAGAAGATAGGTTAAGTGAGTTTGTTTGTAAACACGTTCTATTACTTGGTCCTTTACTTTGCTCTGCGTGAACATTTCGTTATATGTACTTGTATGATTTAATAGCTTAATTATATCACTTTTGATATTAATGTCAATATATATTAACAAATCGTAATTAGCCTGTCTGTCTGTATTTAAGTATATTTTGTATTTTATTTACTATATGGTAATATTTACTATTTTTAAAGTGTTATTCCACACTTAGGATTAGAAAACATTTTTGAAAAAAAAAAACGTATAAAAATTTGAATTCACTGGGATTTGAACCCGCGCCTCTTGGATACCGTCCACCGGATACTGTGTTGGATGGTATCCAAGAGGCGCGGGTTCAAATCCCGCTGTGTTCAAATTTTTATATGTTTTTTTTCAAAAGTTTTTAGTATATGATAGTTCTAAGAGAAGAAGAGAATGAAGGATCCTTTTGTAATCTATTATTATAAGTAAAATTTTATTATTATTATAAGGATCATTAATTAGGTTCTAGTTATAGGTACTTGATATGACCCCGGGTAGTCCCGTTGATGGGTAAGTTTGCTTTACGTACGCGTTGCCTTAGCAACCTTTTTCAGCTTATACGGAAGTGTATGAAACAAGTGCAAGTGTGTGTATCTTGTGTTTGTAGGTGCAAGGTATCAACACAACAACACAACCGAATAACAAGTTGTGTAGCTACTGTTTGGCGTAATTTAACGCTGCGTTTTGTCATATCGGAGTTTAAGTTTCTATTAAGTCGTCTTTTCAAAGGATCGCATATTTACGTGCTAAATGATTTCTAATACATATTTAATATAGATTAGTTTTGTAGTTTCCCATACTTTACTAATATGATTTCATTTCGAGGGATGCGAGGTACCTAATGCTTGTATCTATATATATGTAATAAAATACATAGAAAATATATCATAAAGAAAATATATATTTTTTTACCGGACGTCGTTCTAAGTACCCTTTAAGTAGCATTTTCCTAGAGACTGTAATTTGTTACTCCCGCATACTCCTAACTAATGTTAGATTACATAACTGCCTCGTCGTAAGTCGAGTTTTAAAGATCATATGTAACAAAGGAGGGAAATAATAGCTAAAAAGAAAGGTAGGTGTTAAATAATAATATTATTATTTAATTGAAATTGATAGGAACGAATGTTGTCCTCTTAATTCTACATACAAGAAGTCCCGTTGACGCGTTGACAACGCGTTGCCATAGTAACGTGTACGTCACTTTATACTAAAGTGTGTGTCAGACACATGGTAGTGTTTGTAACATTTGTTTTCTAAATTAAATATATTCCTATGCCTTATGAAGAGTGGCAAATTTCATACTACTGAGTTCGCGTTATTTTCGTAAAAACAGGTAGGGACAAACAATATTATCTATTTGTAAATATATAAATAAATAAAGCCGGGCGTGGTGCTGTGTAGCGTCTGAATGTAAATGCGATCGGTTGTGGATTCGGATCCCACTTGGGGGAATGATTATATTTAAATTATTTTCATTTCCACGCTGTTGTAAGACTAAGTGCGCCGTTGAATTCCGTCACTTAACTCGATTTCAATGGAAATACGGAGTACGGAGTGTCTTGACACTGGGCACTTCCTGTCCATCTTGATGCAGGATAAACGCGTGAAGCTAAAAAGAAAACAATATCAAATAATCATCCAAAACGAGATATCGTCATTCAATGGAATCAGATCTCAAAATACACAAACGCATACGGCTTAGAGCTTTGTTTTTTTACTTTACGGCTATTTTGGAAGCACTTCGGCGCGTTCAGTACAGACGCGGGACATTTCACATACGCCTTTGATGTTAATTGAATGTGGAGTGAATTTTCTAATGAGTTTTGCCTTAATTGTATCAGTTTTGGTGCTTTCGAGATGAAAGCTGCCATTTGTTGCGTATGTACGCAGAGCTTTGAGCTTAATTTTGATTTATAAATCTATTGGATTTGTTTTACTCATATTTTCTTTTATTTTGATTTGAAACGCTTATGATAGATAGAATGAGAGAATAGATTTAAAAACCATGCGTGTACTATAGAGTATAGAGGAGTGATATAGGTGTAAATTTACGATTAGATATATATTAGAATTTCATAATAAATTTAGTTTTTTTTTTGTCATATACTAATCAATATTGGGTGAATTTTTCCCCTAGACCTTGACTTATAATATAACCACTAGAACTATTTGATAACAAAGGTAAAATTCAAAGAGGCCTCTTGGCCCTCTTTCATACCTCTCTTTAAACGCGTACAGTACCCAATGCTAAATCTCACACACATTTATTATGGATATGCTATTGATACTGTGGTAGTACAGTGAGGCAGCGTCTGATTCATTGTTTGTGGGTTCCATTCCCTCAGGGAATTTAGAGGACTCAAAGAAATGATTTTATTAAATAAAAATAAATTTTATTTTGATTTCTTCGCTCTGGTAAGATAAAGCGTGGCGTTGTGTTGACATCTCAACAAAGCAGTCAACGGAACACCTTGACAATAGCTGATCTCTAACTACCCTGTAATATGTATCTCTATACTTTTTTTTCCCTAAAAATCATCATTCAAATTAGTTACAAATCCAATAATAAATAATTTTGTTTTGGTATTTATTATCATTCATTTTTATAGCTAATAAAAAATTGCCTGTTTTTGTTTCAAAAAAGAAAGTATATATTTCTACACTACATATAAATTTTAATATTATGCAGATTGATCTTACGTCCATGTCAATTCAAGACGACAAGGCACAAAAGGCGTTTGACTATCAAATATTTTGTTATCTCTCGTTCTTAATAAATATATAAATGTGTGAATTATAATAATATCTCAATTAGATATCAAGAATGCGAAACGTTTTTATATTTCCGACGCACAGTGATCGACACATTTTGTCATTTTAAACTAACTTTCCACTATAAATCTTAAATTTATTATATAAACGGTCATAGGCGTCTTGCAGTCTGCTCCATCGGATGAAATCATTTTTTTTTTATTATTATTATTATTGGCAATATTTTTTTTATATATATAATTTAAATGAGAACAATATTTTGATTAACAAATTTATGTTAAATTTATGATTCTGAAATGAATTAATATATATTATAATCAAAAAAGTACCTCTAGTTTTTGCCATATAGCGGAGTAGTCAAAGTAAACCTAGTGTTAGAATTTTCAAATAAAACACTTGATAAGCAGAACTCAGGGCAGCTTCTGTATCTTAACGCAGCGAAGAAATAAAAATAATTTAAATATTCACATCTTCTTGATCTAGGAGTTGAACTCACAACCAAACGCGCCACTTCCACCAGACGACGACGTTCAAACCAGACGTTCCACTGAGCTACAGCGTCCTTAACTAAATGGTTTTGTATATAAGTAACGCCAATAGTAAAAATTTCAAAATAAGATTTTTATTTACATCTGGAGGACAAAATAATAATTCATAAGATATAAACATGATATTGGATTATAATTAACGTATTAAGCCTCTAAGTATTTCAAAGCAGCCAGAGAGAAATTAGTGTTCAGACACTCCGTTCTTTATCTTCATTTTATTATAATTGAACTGAATAATCCTCAATAATAAATTTAACCTAAAACTCAATTTTTTCATAAATGAATAAAAAAACCACTAATATTAGAAGTATGTACATACAAACAAATGCCACCCAAAATAAATCTTCGAGCTATCGAAACTAGAAAGGTGCGTTTGGACATAAATCTAGTAGAAAACAAAATAAAATCGGATCCGTATCGAGTTACGTATCTGCGAATCGAGTCATGAATTATTCATGCGGTATACAGAATCAATGGGCTCGCTGGCCGTTAATCGATTGTTGCCAGTGTTTATGCTAGAAATTTTTGAAATCGCAAATATATATATAAAATTGTAGGTATATGATAAATACCATTCCCCATGCTGCGTCCGTATATGTCAGTAAATTGGTGGCAGGAAGTCCGACTCTCCGACCTTCGACTGGCTCGCGACCACTATCATGATGTATACCGGCTTGATGTCATGTACGCCAACTTTTCCTTTTCCCACCCATCTTTCCCTCATCTCCTCTTACCTCATTCTAAGGTCGGCAACGCCAATGCTGTAAATGTCCACGGGCGTTACCACTTCCCAATAGGTGGCCCTTCTGCTCGTTTGTACTCTTTTTCTATTAAAAAAGGTACAGTATAATAAAATTAAAGCCTAATGTTAGATAGAATCAAGCCGTTTTTATAAGGCAGAGCTATTAAATTATTATTTTTTTAATATAACTAGCAGATATGCCCGTGGATATACAAAAATCGACAGCTATATTAGTTTAAGAGATTGCGTCCGCAAATTCGTTTATAAGAACTTTATAATTATTTCCATCTTGTGCTGTAAAACGTGTAATCAAATTTCTATTTGTTCCCGTAAGAAATTCGGGATTTTTTCTCTCAGCTTACCCTAAGGAATATATATGGGAAATTTCAGCTTTTTCTAGTGTACTCTTTTGTAGTGTTGGCTGGGAGCTTTCTGTCAGTCACGCTTGTGGACTAAAGAAAAAGTTACCTTATATTGATGATTGATAAAGATTACGATTGCTTGCAACTTAGTAACAAGTGTTAAATTAATAATTTTGTTTTTTACAACTTCAAGTTAAGCCTTTTAATATCTAATGAGATGTGTACTGCGGTATAACGATGTAGAACGTTCTCTAAGAGGATACCTTAGAGGTTCGCGTCTGCGGTACAATTCGTATCAGAATTACTTCCTTCCGGTGAAGTGAAAATTAAATTCTTCAGGTAAAGCATCGACACTGTGAATGTTGCTTTTCTTAGGCATTTGCTGCCACAATACTAGCAAGTATCGCAAGTAATTGCCACAATACTAGCAAGTATCGCAAGAAATTAAGAAGATGTTATTGTGTACATCAATATCAATATGGATCAAATGGTTTGAAATATGAAAAAATAACTTTATTATTTATCTTGCATTGCATAGTTAGAGAGAATTTAGTGACAAGACACTCAGTTCGTTTATCTCTATCCGAATTTGTTCGTTTGGTGTTTTAAATGACGGAATTAAACACCGCATTTTATCTGATCAGAACGGGGAATTATAAATACAATAATATTTTGAAATTATATACTTTTTTTGTATTGGCTACGGATCTGATTACCCAAAACAGAATGCTAATATGCAAATATTTTGAAATGTTATGAGGCCTGCACAGAACGGGGGCATTTTGCCAATTTTAAATTTAAAATTAACATAATTTAAGCCATAAATGTTGATTAAAGCGGATTTTTTTATTGACCGTAGAGCCTGAGTTCATGAAGATGTGCAATAGAAAGTGTTATACAGGAAATATAAACTTTTGAATTAATATATTATTTTGAGTGGTCTTATTAGTATGGTTAATATGTATAATATACGAGTGAGATACCGTTAACTAAATTGATTTGGGCAATATTTTGTTATATTAATTAATTATATTAATTCTTTATATGGAAAACATCCTATTGAGTGTATAATATTATTAAGGTAATACTCGTGTATAAGCGACATGATTATAAATCAGTTTTTTTCCTCAGTGGTAGCCAGAACCTAGTGACTAGACACTCTGCTTTTAATGAAAATAATTGAAACTTTTCAAAATTTGATTTGTTTATGTATCATATAGTTGTATAAAAATAAAGTAAAGAATTTATAAAATTGCACTGAGCATATGGTAATCAGAGACAGCCTAGTGTCAAGACACTCAAGTTGACTGATTATATGACTGAGTAAAGTATATTAGATATAGTAGAAGCCGGTCGTGGTGCAGCAGGACACCGACGTACGAGGAAATGAATATATTTAAATGATTTTCATTTCCGCGCTGCAAAAGACATAGCGAGGCGTTGAGTTCCGCCACTCAACGCAAAATCGGCGGAAAACGGAGTACGGACTCGTTACTTTGGTTTCTTTAAAGAAGTCCTAAATGTTTTTAATGCTAATATAAGTATGTATACAGTAAAATATGTTTAGTTTCATATGTTTAATATTGATAATAATTTATATAAATGTACCTCGTAGAATTTTTTTTTTCAAAAATTTCGCTTCTAAGTAGATCTTAGTTCTAAATAGCCGACTATAATTACATTTAAATGAGTGCTATAAATTTTATTAAAAAAATACATAATGCTAATTCGGAGAACAGAGTGTTTTACCACTAAAGCAACAGAAGCTTATGATAAAAACAAAACATTCAAACAATACCGCGTTCAGTTGTCAGTGTAATAAATAAAAAAAAATCTTTTCCGCTCTACGTAAGAGACGTTGGTACTCTATAAGGAAAGTTTTCTTTTGTATTACCTTCATGAGGTGTTAAAATATTTTATTACTCTGCCATTGCTGGTGAATTTATTGTTTTTTAAGCCTTTCTTTTCACGTATAGGCCAAAGCAATACTAAACAGTGCTTTTCAACATGAAAATACAAATTAAATTTTATATTTTTATAGGTAAACAGGAAGTGCCTAGTGTAAAGACACTCCGTACTTCGCTTTCCGTCAAAATCGAGACATTGCGTGTTAGTGGCAGAACTCAACGATGCGTGTTTTATCTTACCAGAGCGGGGAAACAAAAATAATTTAAATATAATCATTTCCCCAAGAGGAGATTGATCCCACGACCTATCGCGTTGACAGTCAGACGCTGTCCCACTGCGCCACGACCGGCCTCTTTAATAATTTGTATGACACAAATTGTTTTCTTTTTGTTTTCATACAAAAATCGCCTTCGTTCTTATTAATCGAGAATTAACATTATTTGATTACTAGCGTAACACAACGCCGTGTTTGAAATATAATAATAGCGTGATGTTGACCAAGAAAATATATTTAATAAAATTTAATCAGGAGCGAGCACGTGCTCTCACATGGAAGGTCCGCCGGGAAGTGGGTCACCGTGCCCTTGGCGTAAGCAAAACAACCAGTGACGCGTCGTCCTTGGGCCACGGGCTTATTCTTTAGGGTTGTCAATATGTTGCGATTTAAGAAATATATATTTTAAATAATATATTGTTTTTCCCTCTGGTAAGACAAAGCACGGTGTAGAGTTTCGCCACTCAACACGCAATTTCACGAATTCAGTTTAAAGCGGAGTACAGAGTGTCTAGACAGGCTAGGTACTTTCTGACTACCCACAAGTGTGAAGCTAAAAAAAAAAAACGAATTGCGGGTAATTACAGAAAATTTAATGTCAAGAAGAGAAGTAAGGGTAATTTTCTTTCTCTTTCATAATATTTCGACACGAGATATGTACAAATAGTGTAAAATATTAAAAAAATCTTTTTAATGGATAATATCACTTTAAACATAATACATAAGGTTAAAGAAACTTTTTTGGATTATTTTTTTCTTGAAAAGGTATCAAATTCACATTCATCGTGAGTGCAGTCAGATTTCTTACGTTACGTTATGATAGAGACCATTGACATGAGTTAAATATGTTTATAAATTATACGTGGATATATATATATATATATATATATATATATATATATATATATATATATATATATACGTTTAAAAGTACTTTAAACAACTTCATTAATCTAATAACACGCCCAGGTTTCAAGTAAATTGTAAAACTGTAGGTATATTTTATTTATTCTTATTGGGTCACCTCTGCGCCGGCGCATGCTACAGACAGACAGGTGCAGTGCACACTGCAAATGCGCCTTTTGTTCCACCTTTATAGTAATAATGCATTTATTATACGTTTTATTTCGAATTCATTATTTTTTTATACAATTTATATGAATAAATCTGATCTTATATAAATATTTTAGACTTTGATCTTTTTTAAAGCTTTTCGTTTATAACATGGTTGTATAAATGTATATATATTCCCTTTATCTCTTAGGACAACGTGCGGCGTACAGTTCCGCCATTCAACTCACAATGATACTTTAATGTATGGAAAATAGTGCTAAATAGTTCTCCTATATTTACTTTATTTTAATTATATACGAACATTGAATTATTACGAAACATTGAAAATATTTTAACGCCATAGCGACTCAGTTGTTGAATCGATAATCCTACGGGATTTGAATCCACCATTAATCAATGATGTCCTTAATATTTTATAAACGCATCTTTATATATTTACAGCGTCGCTCTTTAGCCTTAGTCAAAGATAACTGACTACTTTCCGGCCAAAATCGAAACATTGCGTGTGGAACGGCGAACTGAACGCCGCACTCTGCCTTACTAGAGCAAAAGGACAAAATGTAAATAAATATTATTTTTTATATATTTATAATGTTTCCCCCGCCTGGGAATTGAACCCAATAATCACGTTGACAGCTAGCCTGATGTTCTCTATATTAACGCACGAAAAGGTTTTATATGCCTTTTTGGAATATTATTATCAGGTCTGCGGTCACCTTCTATAGTGTATTAGACAGGTGTACGTGATTGTAGTGGATCGGTGCGGATTTTTTTGGTCCTGTACGACTAATTTATGCGCGCAGCTTTGCTTGCCGGCGATATATATGGGACGTAAAAATATGTGTATTAATTTAATACATATATATATATATATATATATATATATATATATATATATATATTTGCTATGTATAATTTTTTTTTGTTTTAAGAAAAGAAGCTCTGACTTTTGGTGTACAGACAGATAGATCATCAGGTGTAAATATATTGTATTAATATTAATAATTAGTTTGCAATACCAAGTTAGTGCTTATGTACAGCGTTTGACTGTAAACGAAATCGGTTACGGGTTCAATTCCCGCTTGGGAAAATGAATATGTAAATTATTTTTATTTCCTTGCTCTAGTAAGATAAAGCGCGGCGTTGAGTCTCGCCATTTAATACACTATGTGTGGAATTTTGGGGATAGCGGATTACGGAATGTCTTGACACTAGGCACTTCTCTACTCCCTGCCATGCAGTATAAAAGCAGGAAGCTAAATAAAGTTATAATCAAGTAAAACTTAAAAAACACTTTGAAATAATTTATCTTTATTAAAAATAGTCCTTTTGTTAAAATTAGGCTAATGTGAAAAATAACTTGCAATATTTTACTAAATCTACGTTTTTAGAGTAACCTAAATGCACAAACATAAAGATTGTGCCATTTTCTATATAAAATAATAGATTTATACAAGCAAACCCTTAGCAAAACCCTAGTACATACCAATTTTATACCGAATAATAATATATAAAAAAAAATATTTTTTTTGACCAACTTAACAGTTTAAATATTTGCATGTCATTCAGCTTTAAACCCGATAAAGGAATTAATCAAGAAACCAAGATAACACTGCTGGTGCATTCAGTAGTACTCTACTTTACAATTATATAAGGTGGGGAGCTTCAAGCTTTATCCCATATATCAGGGTAGTCACAGTCAGCCTAGTGTCATAGTCGCTTTATTGTTTTCTACTAGGATTTTAGGCGGAGCTTAACTCCGCGTTTAATCTTACCAGAGCAGAAAATTAATAAAATGTATTTAATAAATCACCAATCAAATAATGTACCGCCGCTCAGTAGATTACTTGAGAATCATATATGGTGGACTTTTCTCTTTATCCCGTATATCAGGGTAGTGACAGTCAATCAGTTTACCTCTTTCCAATGGAATTCAAAGCATTGCGTGTTTAGGCGGAATTCAACTCGGCGTTTAATCTTACCAGTCGGGTAAATCAATTTAATAAATCATGTTTACAACTTTAATATGTATATATATATATATATATATATATATATATATATATACTTTATATTTACGCATACCTTAATACGTAGGTTTCTCAAAGAAATTATGAGAAATCGTATTCATTAAGACATTAAAAGGATTAATGTATGTATTTGCATGCCATCCGCGTAATTAATGATATCATTTATTACAGTCATGTAACAATATTTTTTATATGTAGTTTTATACAATATAAATAATCACCGCGATATGGTGTTTGTACTTTGTATCTATGTTTAATACGATTTTATTGTTTGTTTGTGTGTTGTTTTGTGTTTCTACCTTTTTTTAAGATAGATTTTATGTATATATTTAGTATATAATGTTGTCTATTTAAATAAATAAAATCTAAATCAATATAAAGAGTGGCGTTGAGTTCCGCCGTTCATTTTGGTATTGTCTTGAATACAGACAGATAGTGCAGAATCTTTTATCCTGCGTAGCAAAGTAGACAGAAAGTACTTAGTGCCAAGACACTCCGTACTTCACTTACCACCGAATTTGAGACATTGTATGTTGAGTAGTGGAACTCAAGGCCACACTTCATCTTTAACAGAGCAATATAATCACTTCCCCGAGTGGGGATCGAACCCACGACCGATCACATTTACTAATAAATATTATTCTTTTATGTATAAATATAATAAGTATAGGAAGCTCTCCTAAAGTTAAATACCGTCTTTCTTTCCCCAAGCCTACACACACTGCTGAAAAGCTTAGGGTGGAATACTCTTTCTGCTGATACTTGAGAATGTAGGAACTATGAAAATAAATATTGTTAGGTTTGCGCTTTATATCGGATAACAGCTTTTCCATTAGTTCGAATTCAAGATATGGGATGAAGAGCGGTGGAACTTAACGCCGCCTTGTACCTTATCAGAGTGTAGAAGTGAGAATCGTTAGAGTAACCATTCCGAATGGGCATCGAACCCAGAACCAATCCAATGTATAGACAGACACTGTGATGGTGTCCTTGTAAAAGTTATAATGATTATAATATAATTTTAACAGAAGTCACGAAAATAAATTATAGGTACTTTATAAAACTAAATATTGTAATAAAGTATGCTGGTATTTATCAATTGAAGGTAAAAGCGCGTGAGAATGTGTGTTTTTGTATGTTTAATTATGGATAAGACTTATGTTATTAATATATATTTACAGTTATATATTTAGGATACGCTTTATGCCACATACCAGGGTAATCAGATACAACCAAGTGTCGAGACACTCCGTTCACCAAAAATCAAAATAGAGACATTACGTGTTGAATGGTGAACTCAACGCCGCGATTGGTATTACCAGAGTGGTTTTAACGTGTTTTTAAAGTTTAAATTAAAAAATATATATTGAGTTTTCCTTCTTCATATAAAATTAAAATATGTCAAATTTCATAGTCTATTGGTATCTTAAGCTTTTTTGGGTTTTATTCCAAGGTCCATAGTTAATATTAACATAACACTAAATAGGTATGTGTATATGATGTTGTACATGGTGGTGCAGCGAGACAACGTCTGACTGTAAACGCGATCGGTAATGGGTTCGATTACCACTCGGGGGAGTGATGGTATTTATATTATTTTCTATTACTCGCTGTGGTAAGACAAAGCACTGCGTTGAGTTCCGTTACTGAACAGGCAATGTCTCGAATTCGCTATAAAGCGGAGTGTCTTGACACTAGGTACTTAGGTAAGATTAAAGCGTGTAGGTAAAAAAATATTCATTTTACATGTACTTTTCATAAAACACATGTTTCACCTTAGCAGCGAGTGAGCGATGACACACGTTGCTAAGGTTACACAAATCTTACGCCAAGAAACCCAAGAGACCACTGTGAGCACAAAAACTCGGACACGCCTTAATAAGTTCATCTAAAGCTTCTAATAAAATATCATGCGACAATGACGAACTTTTAACCATATTTATTAAAATTCGCTTATACTTCTTATTTTTTATGCAATAAGAGTTATTTTCGAATAAATTTATTTTATATAAGTATATTTTAGTAACGAATAAATAATTTGGGTGGAAAGATTTGTACGATAAGACGGTACCTGAGATCTGAGTACTTATTTAGGGTTGACAGTTTTAAATTGTTTTTTATTTATTTTTTGTTTTTTTTTTCTAAATTTATGAATTTATAAGTGTCTCATATTTTATACGAGTTAAGTAATTTGAAAATAATTACTCATCTATATACTTTTAATATAATAGATTTTGCCTTAAAAATCTGACTTTTGTAACCAGCCTGAGGAAAAATAAATTTTTTCTTCTTTCAAAAAAACATTTATAAGCGTTTTCTAATAGTTTTAATAATTTGAACGTAGGTACATATGTTAGTAAATCAACTTATGACTCCTAGATAGGAGGGATGACCTAGAGGTGGGGGTTTGATTTCCGCTGCGTTCAAATTTATTATACGTTTTTTAAATTGTTTTTTCTCATCCCAAGTGTGTGAATAACACTTTAAAAAATATAAAAATGCAAAATTTTTTATTCTGCAATATTACATAAAAACTCAAGGTAAATTTCTACGACTCCGATCTGATAGGGAGAAATAAAGACACTGTACAAGGCTTCCCACCAAATTTGAGAGATTGCGTGTTGAGTGGCAGAACTCAACGCCGTGATTTTTCTAACCAAAGGCTATTAAGTCGGAATCCAAGTCCATCCAGTCCAACCAATAATCGGTCGTGTTTACATTCAGACGAGGTTCAACTGCGCCACGATCGGCCTCAACAAGATTTTTAATATTTTATAATTATTCACATATAAAATTAAATTTATGTCAAAATAAACTATAATTGTATTCAGAGTACCCTATTGCCAAAATGATCTGTACCAAACATTAAGATTCCCCTCACACTGCCGTCACCACCGCTGCCGTGATTTTAATGTTTTCATTTATCCGCTTATTATTATCGCCCACGTCCGACGCCCGTCGCTTTGTTTGTACAAAAAATTCATTTGATTTATATTTATATATATATATATATATATATATATATATATATACACCAGGTAACTCAGAGATAATCTAGTGTCAAGACACTCCGTTGGCTGCTTTTCGCTCCCAAATCGTTACATTGAGAGCTGAATGGCGAAATCTACGTCACGATTATCAGCGAAGAAATGTAATTTAATTTTTATATAGTGTTTAGTCACTCCACTCTCCGTGTATATGTAAGATTGTTAGAAACACTCTCGAGGCTATCGTGGTGCCGGAAAGCGTCTGATTGTAAACGCGATTGGTTGCTTATTCGAATCTTACTCGGAGAAAGATATATTTAAAAAAAAATATGCCACTGCTTTAAAGCTTAAATTATTGCCTTTCCCCCCATCTTCTTCATATGAATTGTAGTTACATCAATTTTCATACATCGGTCCGCCTACTTTTCGTAAATACATAGATTAAAATTAAAAAGCTTTTACTTCATATGCTCTCAGAGGCAGCGTGTGGTAATCCACAAAGGTGGTTCTTTGCCATACGCCAATATCATAATTGCAAATATCTATATCTTTCTAGCGCATGCGTACTAGGTTATAATATAAGAGGTGCAATATTTTTGATTCAATTTAATAATTAAATTAATTCGAAAACAATAATATCTTTCAATTCTATATATTTACATAATTTAGCTGTTTGTATTTAATAACATATAAGTAACTAAATAATTTATCGTTATTCATTTTTTTAGTTCCACGCTGTATCTCTTGCATACCTCTTACACCTCGTCTTAACTCATTAAGCTCTTCATACACGCTCTTCGAGGGGTCCTCATGCTTTTTACGTGACCTTCCTCCAGTGTCTTTGATATAGGGTTTTTGAAGGTCACCAGAGGTCTTATCTGACCTCTTGTACCGCTCACCCTTTCTTCTTGCTTCTTGATTCTTACGTAATAAATCATCATTCTCAATGATTATTATGAAAAATATATATGTATATTTTTTTATAATAACGTACGTATATATAAATACAAAATGACTTTCTGCACATTCACAATATCCACGTGAGGTATGCCTTGAAATATTTTTTTAAAAAAATATAACAAACGACCATACCGTATGTATCCACCTGACGCGTCCCCGCATCCCGCAGGTATGGTAAGGTAATAATATCATATCGCCTTACATTATCTATCTTTTGTTGTATTGGAACGAATATGGATGGACAGGCAGATTTAATGTAGATTTTTTTAAACCTACATTTTTTATATAGCGCGTGAGATAGCGATTGTGGGTTCGATTCCCATTTGGAGGTTTATTTTCTTTTCTTTGCTCTGATAAAGCGTAGCGTTGAGTTTCGCTATTAGATAAATTATGCGTTTTTTAGCTTCACGCTTTTATCCCGCAAAGCGGAGTGGACAGGATTTATCTAGTATCAGGACACTCGCTGTACTTCGCTTTCCGCTGAATTCGTGACATTATATGTTGAGTGGCGGAGCTCAACGCCACGCTTGTGTCTTAATAGAGCGTGGAAACTAAAATAGTTTAAATATAATCCTTGAGTGGGAATCGAACTCACAACCGATCACGGTTACAGTCAGACGGTGTCACTGCGCTACGACCAGCCTCAATTATTATTGTAGGTCAATAAACAATTATTAAAGCGTTTTCAATACATTTTCTCTATTGGGAAAATTGCAGGCGGGTCTAAGCGCAAGGGGAGAGCGTCTGACAGTAAACGCGTTTGAACAAACAATCTCTCAACTGGCAATTGTTTATATTTAAAAGTATTTTCATTGCTCCGCTCTGGTAAGTCAATGCGCGGCGTTGAGCTCTGCCACTCAACACGTAATGTCTCAAATTCTACGTAAGTCTAGTAGTTTTTAAATGAGTATACTTTCTAAGCTTTAATCTTTTTCTCAGTGCTTTTTTTTTAGCTTCACGCTTTTTATCCCGCATAGCAGGGTAAACAGAAAGTAATAGTGTCAAGACACTCCGTACTTTGCTTTCCACCGAATTCGGCATTGCGTGTGGAGTGATGGAACTCAACGCCGCTCTTTGTCTTTACCAGAGCGAGGAAGTGAAAATAATTTAAATATAATCACTCTACCGAGTGGGGATCGAACCCACAACCGATCGCTTTTAGTCAGTCGCTATCCCACTGCGTCGCGACCGGCCTCAATTAATGTAACTTATTTTTCTTTGTTTTATTAAATAATAAGGTATTGGTTAAATATTTTTTTTAAATTATATTATTAATATAAAAGTATTGTTTTTTCAATATCTTTCGCTTTTTAGATTTAGTTTTAAAATAAAAAAAAAACAAAAATTATCCACCAGTGACATATCCACTATATTCCTAACGTCGCTTCATGCATCGCCAATACACTTTCGTTTGTATGAACAAATCTGTTGCAAGTGTAGGTTTTTTTTTTTCAATACATTTATCTTTACGGTCAATGTTGCATTGTGTCATCCAAAGAACTTAAAAAAATATATATAAAACATCGCTTGAGCGTTACGTTGTGGTTTGGAGTATTGTCAGTTTACTTTTTGCTAATCTTATTATGATGCTGTTGTTGTATTTGATAGATTTATTGGCTGTGTAATAAATTTTTTTGACTGTAAACGCGGTTGTGAGTTCGATTCCCATTTGGGAAAATTATTGTGTTTAAAATTTATCTTCATTTCTTCGCTCTGGTAATACAAAGCGCGACGTTGAGTTCCCCATTCAACACACAATGTCTCGTTTTCTGGCGGAAAGCAGTAAACGGAGTGTCTTCACACTATGTTACCTCTGACTGCTATGCTATACGTTAGGTTTCCAAAAATGTATTTTCGAATACCAAAATATACGCGATTAATCTGTTTCATTTATAATTTTTATCATTCACTTTATAAATAAAAAAAAATAATTTAATCCTTATTACATGAGCTATGTGACAATGTAAGTCCCGTAAAAACCAATCCAGCAGTTCCAGATATTAGCCATAACAGACTAACAAATAGACAGACGGAAATTGTAAAAAATATTATTTTGGTATATGTACTGAGTATACATGCATGTATATAGTATATAGTAAAATGTGTTTAATTTAACTTTACAAACAGACACTCTAATTTTCTATAAACATTTCGTATTATATATAAACGGGAAAAATTAACATAATTTTAAAAATGCAAAATATAATACTTTCATAATTTTTAATTTAACTGAACAAAACGATGAAAATTTCGATTTTATTCATTCCCACAAGTCCGAATCGAACCCGCTATCACAACGAGATCCCACTGCGCCACTATGGCGTTAGGCAATACTTTGAAAAATCTATAAATATTTGAAGATATCATAATATACAATATGAGTATGTAATTCATATTAATAGCATAATGTCATGCGATACAAAGTACTTAAAATAGAAAGTAGGTAGCTAGTTTGTATGGAAAGCGAATATTATAACTATAAATAAATAAATTCATTTGGTCGTTATGGTAATGAGCTAATAATTTTATATCTTGGACATGGTAATGTGCCCTTAAAAAAATATTTACACGTGAAAAAAAAAACACTTATAATGGTATTTATTAGTTGAGTTAATAAGGCTATCGGAGCACAGTGGAACAGCGTTTCAATGCGATTGGTTGTGGGTTCGATTCTCACTGCAGATGGTACTGAGTACTGTTTATTCAAATATATTTTCATTTCTTTGCTCCGGTAAGAGGTAACGGCGGAGTTGAGTTTGCCACTCCACACGCAATGTCTTGATATAGGGCGGAAAGCTGTCAACGGAGTGTCTTGACACTAGATTGTCTTTGATTACTCTGTTATGTGAGATAAAACGTGTAGCTGTAGAAAGATATATTAGAATATATAATAATATTCTTTATGTTTCTAAATAATAGTGGAAACTATATAATTTAGAAGGGTTATGATCAGCATTTTTTTCATACTTTTAACGTAGGCAGAGAATTTGGCCAATTGACACTTAGTTTTATTGTGTTTGAGTTTTCATGTATTCTTGCACCATTATAGGCATTAGAGGCCATCGTGGCTTAGTGGGATAGGGTCTGACTTTAATAGACATTGGTTCTAGGTTCGATCTCTAAATTGAAATTTATATAGGTACGTATTTTTCATCAGAGCTTATACTGATGTTTCTTGTTATTCTAATAAAGCTTTTCTTTAAGTTATTAATATTTAAATATTAAAAAATTCTCATGTGTTTTCCATACACTTTTGTATAAAATGACACGTAAACGTTGCTAAGGTAACGTATTAGTTTACTCGTTAGCCATTCTAAGATAAGAAACGAAGTGGAGCTTAGCAAGTCATAATATTATTTTTATACGAATTTCCATACAAATATTATAAATACGAAAGTAACTCTGTCTGTCAGTCTGTCTGTGACGTCATTATGGTCAAACTGCTTAGCTAATTATGATAGAATTCCATAAAGTGATAATTTAGGGTCTTATATTCTAATAAATGTAGGCTATTTTGTTCTTTAACTAGTCGAATATTTTGGTATTAGAAAATATATTTTTAAAACCCGACGTTATGAATACTTTACTTTAGTCTATGGCTAAAGCTAGACTGTATACCAAAATACACGCATATATATATATATATATATATATATATATATATATATATATATATATATATATTTACAAGCCATTTACCTAATGGATACTTTATGGGTTCACCGATTAAAGATGAACAATATTTATAACATAATGTTTAATTCCTCGCATATCTCTTCTTTAATCGTGTAGTGAAATTCCGCAATATTAAAACTTTCTTTTTAGGCCAAAAAAGGCAAATTAGAGTGATTAAGATGGCGTCCACTCATCAGTTAGATAATCTCGGCGTATTTTTTTTATTCCGCCGTCAGTTTGAGCTTATTTACCGGCAATTAACCGAAATGTTGTGAATACATTATGAGTTGAGTTAGGGTTGTGATCCATAAACTAATGCTATAATATATTTAGAACGCCTTTGTTAAATTTATATTGGTATTTTTCTGATGAAAAAAAAATTAAATGAATAAGTTTATAAGAGGATTAATGTATATATATATATTAATAAGGCCCTTCGTGAGAGAGCATACTGTATACGTTGTGAATTCTATGCCCACTTGCGAAAATAATTGTATTAAAATTATTTTCATTTTCTCGGTCCGGTAAGACAAAACCCGTAGAGTTCCGCCACACAAATACAGAGTGTCTTGACACTAGGTACTTTATTAATAACACAATTCAATATTAATTAACTATAAGTAAATAAATGAACGAAATAATTTGAGTAATAAATGAAAAAATAAATGAATTTACCTTACCTACCATATACTATCAAATATATATTATCAAAATTTTTATAGCATTAGTTAGCGCTATATTCGCATAGCACAAGGTTCTAAGCCTAACCCACGGTGGTACATTAGCGCGAACATTGAGCACATCTCCACTAGAGATGATACTCGTGATGTCGCCGGTCGCCATAAATTACGGATATTCAAATAATTCGATACGAATTCGGTACAGCAATTAACAAAAACCGGTTCGTGGTAGTGATGTACGTAATTTTTTTATGTTTAGTAACGTAGGAAAGAGGGCGAACGTGGCATAGTGGGGGTTTCTTGGTAAATGGTTGTGAGTTCGACTTATTTAAAAATATATATATATATATATATATATATATATATATATATATATATATATATATATATATATATATATATATATATATATATATATATATTTAAGTATTTTCTATGAAATTATTACACATTTAATGCTTTGTGTTAATAGGCAGTGGACTTTAATTGATTCAGGTCGAAAATATACATATAACGTTGATGTTTTTAGAAACATATAAAGAAACGAAATTTGAGCTTTTGTTTTAAATATTACAATATAGGTACATGGTATATATAGCAAAATGTTTTATTTTTTATTTTGTCTGCCTGTCTTTGCGTTTGTTTCGGCTAATCTCTGAAACGGATCGAACGCTCGATTTTAATAGGACATTCAATGGCGAAAAAGATAGCTGATATAATAAGTAGTAACCTAGGTTAATTTTGTTTTAGAACTATAAATTGAAGGTTAAAATTGCATAAAACGAGAATGTATTAATATGCATACTAAAATGCATTTCAATTAAGATTTAAAAAAAAAATATTGCTTTTATTTTAAAACAAGTTATTTTTATGGAAAAAAAATATCGATATCAACACGTTACTATTTAATAAAAATTATATATTTCTAGCCAATGCGAGTAATGATACCGATGTACCTACAATGATTTACCAAAGTGTGGGCATGGCCAGTTTTATCGATTTATTTATATCGTATTCGTACCGGTTCCGTTCCGTGTCACCGCACTCTGTTAGCTTCTATTCTCTTAGTTATGTACCTATTGGATTGTGTGATATATTTCAATTGGTTGTCTACGTCTGTACGTTATTTTTTAAATTACGTTTATATTTTTATTGGAAATTACCAGATTACCAGCTATTTGATAAATATTTCTCAGCCCTGTTACGACAAAGCGTGGCGTTGAGTTCCGCCACTCAATACACAATGTATCTATACGTACAAAACGAAATATCTTGACATTAAGTTCGTCTTTATATGTTGGATGCGGTAATAAAATAAATATTAAAAATAAAGTAAAACCTCGTGTAGGATTCGAAAGGATAACCATTACCGTCACACTGTTGTACTACCAACGTGTCACATGTTATACTTGTTTGTAAAGAACTAAAAATTGTGCTCATTTAAAATTAATTTCTATTGTAAAAATGAAAATCGAAAAGCAGGTAGCATTGTAGTTAGACACGACCTAGTGTCAAGATCCTTCGTTGACTGTTTCCTATCTGAAATTAAGACATTGCGTGTGGAGTGGTGAACTCAACGCTGCATATTGTCTTACCAGAGCGCTCTAGTGCGCAAGTAATGGTTATATTTAATAATCATTTGGAATGGGTATAGAACCCGCACCCAATTTTTTACAGTCGGTAGCTGTCTATTCCATGTCGAAAATGTTATTATTAGTGATAAGAATTTATCAAAACGCTTTATGGAAATAGACAGTAACATTTTGATGTACAAAACAAAATGGCGTACAAACATTAACGAGTTTCTCTAAAACATTATTTTATGTGGATGTGACTTTCAAGCTTTGAAATTATTTTATATTTATATTTGACAATTGCGTCACTACGGACTGGTCCATAATGTTACTGATGTTAATTGGTTTTTTTTTTAAATTTAAGTAAGTCTTAAAATAAAATTGTTTTTTTTTTCAAACGTTTACTTATATATAAATTTGTTATATGTGTGTTTGTTTGTTAAATTTATATCTTTTGTTTAACTTGGTCCCAAATTGAACGTATTAAATGAACAGGACTTAGTGTTACGATATTTTGTGAGTGGAACTTTCCGCAAATAATTTACTTTCTTATATAATGAGTAATGGTACTCAACGCCGCGCGCTAGCTTTGAAAAAGAATCAATTACACTTGATGTCAAACCTACAACAATGGTGATATAATCTGGTATCGCACCACTGAGCCACCATAGATAGCGTATTATACTATAAGTAAATATAAAATCTTTTAAAATAAACAATATTTGTCTAAAAATGATAAATTTAAATAATAAATTAGAGCAAACAAATCAAACGCGGATACATGTGACCTAGTTTCGAATAAATATATTATAGTTTAGAGGTCGGCACAATCCAATATCCTTTTTTGGTTCAAGCCTCTTCTTACAACATTTAAATATAGCTTGATATATATTATATACGAATATAACGATAGGTATATTTAAATAATTACTTTTTTTGGCTTCACGATTTTATATATAACAGTTTAGACTGAAAGTACCTAGCGTCAAGACACTCTGTACTTCGCTTTTCACCGAATTCGAGACATTGCAGGTTGAGTGGTGGAACTCAACGCCGCACTTTGTCTTACTAAAGCGAGGAAGCGAAAATAATTTTAAATATAATCACTCCCCCGAATGGGAATTGAACCCACAACTGATTTTTTGCAGTCACACGCTGTCCCACTGCGATACGATTGACTTCTTAAATAATGTAGAAAATATATACCACTAGGGCATTTAAATATCAATATTTAAAATAATAATTACATATTAATAAGATAAGTATTCCATTCAAGTATACTACAGTGATGTTAATATGCGGAATTAACGAGCTAATTATTGTCATATAAGCTATATTTCAAAATCGCAACTATTGAGTTTCCCAACTATTGAGTTGGCTCATCTCAGCAGAACTGCCTACCGAGTCGCTAGCTTCCTGCTATACTATACTGACAATACTGACATTTTATGTTGACTGACGATACAAAAGTGCTTGTTATCGTTGCTTATTTGAATAGAGAATATTATGATTTTAATTTTTGATTGTAATATTATCGTAGAGCAAGTGTCTCACGGTATACTCGATGTTTGTGATGTATAAGCAGTTCAAATATAATCAGTTTGCTGTTTTGATAAAGCGCGGCGTTGGGTTCCGCCACTCTAACCGTAATATCGAATACTTCAAAAGACATCAAAAGGAGTAAAAACTTTGTTACATTAATTCACATCCACACCAGAATCCAATAAAAATGCAAATATTTTGAAACAATTCCATCTTCTAACAGTATATCACGCACACAGTTGATTGGCACGCCCACGTTTAATATTATTATATACCGGAAACATATATTTTGTTATTTGAATCACTATCAAAACTTGCCCGATTTGAGGTTTATTACTTTAAACTGGATATGCCTAGTGTTTTAGTAGAATTTCTTTTATATTGACAGTTGAGGGTTCGAATACCGAGTAATTACTTTATATTGTGGGTAAGCGTTAAGATTTAGTAAAAAGAAGAGCTTTATTCCATATGGCAGGGTTAGAGACCTAACCTACTATTTTTTTATGAAAAAGCCAAGGCAAGTGAGCGTGCATGTCATCTAATGGTAAATGATCACCGTCGCACACAGCCCCGTGTAACACCATGGGAGCTACAGAAGCGTTGCTGGCGTTTATGTCATATCGACATGGAAACACCTGACCTGGTAGACCGTTCCATAGTTGTGTGGTAAGTGGAAGGAATTTCCTACAAAAGATTCCACACAGTAGTAGAATAAAGATTCCACACGTATCCAGATGGTAGGGATGATATTTTAGTCTGTTACGTACTGTGCTTTTGGAAAATTCAGCGGCAGGAACCAGCTCAAACGGTTCTCCAGAACACTTCCCGTGTTATATGCGATAGAGAATGCACAAAGAGTATACTTCTTTACCCAGTGTCAAAGTATAAAGCGGTTTACAAATTATTTGGTCCCCAACAATTCGTAGCTCTACGCTTATTATCCCCCATAGTAGGGTAGATAGAAAATACCTAGTGTCAAGACACCCCGTACTTCTCTTACCACCTGATTTGAGACATTGCGTGTTGAGTAGTGAAACTCAACGCCGCACTTTTTCTTTACCAGAGCGAGGAAGTGAAAATAATTTAAAAATAACCATTGTCCCGAGTGGGGATCGAACCCACAACCGATAGCGTTAACAGTCAGACGCTGTCCCAAAAAAACTGCGTTACGAGCGGCCTCAAATAAAATTCTTAGTATAACAACCTAATATTAATACACTCTGGCATACTGTATGCTATGGATATCATTAGATATCGTATTAATTTCAAATTAGTTTAATATGATATATACATGTACCATGTATTCTTAAAATAGACATTATATACTCTTACTCGCAGTTTTGTTTAATTTATCCCTTTCATATTAAAATACATTATTATTTTATAGGATAAAACGGATTTTAACGCAGTTTTCATTAAACACGGAGACATATGAGTAAAATTATAAATTTTAACAAAGTTTCTGATCTACTGAAGAACGTGGGCGGGCGCAAATCAACATAGATATAGTCGTGCAGTTCACGCTGAAAAAGAGAAAAAAAAGGCAATGGAAAAAGGCAATGGAATGTCTAGACACTAGGTTGCCTCTGGTGACTCTGCTATGCGGGATAAAGCGTGAAGTTGCAATAACATGTTCAGGAATTTAGTTAAGCAAAAATATCAATAATAAGCAATCTTGAAAAATTTTTAAAGAAATAAATTGATTGCGTTGATTGGTTTTACAACTTTCCATATTAAAGTTAACAAAGCTGCACTAGACTTTTTCGTTATTTTAAATATTGAGTTGATTATAGATGTTAGTCATGAGTAAAATTACATTTTAAATGTATTTTATGTTTAATAATATTTTTTTAACAGTAATTTGTATTTGTGAGATTTTATGCATATAAAGTCTTTATAGAGAAGCTCAATTATACTCAGTATTCTACGATTTTTCTTATTTTTCTTCTCTCGTTTCGGTTCGGTTCTCGTACAGTTTGGGAGTGGAGCGAGTTACATGGGACCTTGGGGCGCGCCCAGTAGGACACTAGCAAGTCTCTCGCGCAGTTTTCTTTTTATTAACAATAATAGCCTCGTTGACGTCTACAATATCCACTGCTTGATGCTACATAATTGTGTGTGTTTTTTTATTTTTTTTTATTTTCATTGCATTCCTTAAGAGTTTTCATATCATTTATTAGTTAAAAAATTTGTACGGTTACCAAAAGACAATATTTTGGGCCCCACCATGTTTTAATTTTAAAACATATCGAATAATTTTTCTATAGCTTTATAAATATTTTCGAAATAAACCTTTTTTTTATTCAAATAAGATTTCAATGGAAAATATTTGACAGTTACGTTATATCAATTACAACATAGTAAGAGTCAGAGAATCATAGTAAAAAAAGAATAGTCAGAGATAACCTAGTGTCAATACACTCTGTTTTCTGCTTTCCTTCCGAATTCGGGACATTGCGTGTTAAGGAGTGAGCGAGTTTCCCAAGAGCGGAAATAAACCCACAACCATTCGCATTTTAAGCCAGACGTTGAACCACTTAGCTATGATGGATAACAAATTCAAACGGAGAAAAACAACATCAACGTAAAGCAATACAACAAAAAGTATTGTACAAACTCTTACTCGAGCTCTCTCTAAATGTAGAGTGCAGGACGATTGTTTCGCCGCCCTGTAATGGCGCCCGTAAATCTCTTCGTTTACGGCCGACCGTCGCTGACCGTAAAACTACGCACTAGGGATGGCTATTTTAACTTTTTCATTAATTTGTCATAAATGCTCTTAAAATACTTTAGTATATATCATATATATTTTTACATTTACTGAATAAGCGTGACATAAAGTTCGCTATTCAACACGCAATATCTCGGTATAGGGCGAAATATATTCAAGGGAGTGTCTTGACACTAGGTCGTTTCTGACTAATCTGCTATGCGGAATAAAGCGTGAAACTGCTTTGCTTTATATATTGATTAATATTATAACAGAATGATGTTCAGTTTTATAGTTGACTGTAAACGCGATTGGTTATGAATGTGATTCCCACTTGCTAGAACTGTTCTATCTAAATTGCTTCTAATCATCGTTACGTTCCGTTTTGTATCCACTCACAATATTGTGCACAGCTTAGAATCCACGGTTTGTTTTTCTAAACTATTCTTTTAAATACCAAAATAAAACGCGAATAATTCATTTTCAAGTAGTTTTATTTCGAATATTTTTTTAAATCACAAAAACTACAGTATTATGTAAAAAATAGTTTCTAAGTATTAATTCACCGTTTAATTTTTATTTTCATGTTTATTTTATAATAGTTTTATAAGAAAATAAATAATAATTTTAATTGAAAACATAGTTTTGACAACCCTGGCTATACAAACGTTGTCTATACTGTACAAGTAGAGGTTCAGTCGAAATAGCTCTATTTGCTTAATTGTAGCCAGCTTTTAAAACAATGAGAAGATTTAAACGGTTAACATAAAATATATATTTTTAATTCTTATAATAAAGTAAATTTAATTTATTAAAATATTTATTTTAATATTATATGTCAGTTATTTTCATTTTCTTTCTTTGGTTATGGTAAAGCACGGCGTCAGGTTCCGCCACTCAACACATAATGTCTCGAATTCGTATGAAAAGCGGAGAATGGAGTGTCTTAACACTGCATTCTCTGTAACTATCCTGTCAAGCGGGATTAAGTTGGAAGCTATGAAGTAAAAATAGATGAGAAAATTAACAACAAAGCTAATACCGTGATAGTTGTAGATTCTCATTTGGGGAAATATTTATTCGTTCTCTTTTCTCCACTTTGGTTACATAAAACGCGGTGTTAAGTGCCGCAAATTGTCACATAATACCTCGAATAAATTTAAATTGAAGCCAACTACTGTGTTTATTCACACTAGGTTTTATCTGCTTATTATGTTATTACCAGTAACCAGTATTATAGCAAGTACAGTAAGTAAATGTAAAATGAAGAATGAAAGAAAGATGAATGCTGTATAGATCTCTTTACGAGATTTAAAAAAAATCTATATATTAAAAATCAATTTCTTACGTATGCCTTAGCATTCCATGGGGATCTCATCTCTTTCCCAAAAGAGTAACGGAGCAGTGCGTGCGAATCGTGATCCAAGTCTAGGCTAGAGAGGCACTTTTAAAATGCACGTAAACAGCGTCCATTGATTGTGCTCCGTCTCTACTTTACAACCTTCTCTATATTTTAGTTAACAAATCTTTTATTAGACAGTTGATATTCTACACAATTTAGTATTAAATGATTTCATATAAAAACTCTGCCTAACTTATTTTGCTATAGATTCCTTTTTTGAATACTTGTTAAGAACACATATCATAGGTATGTATAAAAAAAATATTTTCTGGATATTACAGTCAGGTAAATAATTTAATGTAAAATTATATATATATAAAAAACTTTTCTTACTTCTAATTCTAATGGTTTTTAATATGATATATTTTATTTGTTATATGTAGATAACGAAATATATATATATATATATATATATATATATAACTTGTTTGACCTAGAACTAGCAAGTAGTTTCTAGATGCTTCTAGATGCTACACTATCACACACTACGATGCTTTCAACTGCCATCTATAGTCACTGCTCACTTAGTCACTTAGTTTCATTAGATATAATAAAATTTACAATTACAGGATGCAATAATAAACTTTCGAGCTTAAAATACTGTAAATAAATGGAAAACTCATTTTGAAGCCGGTTTTAATAAAAAAAATTAAAAGCTGGTTTGGAAAAATAAGAGTTTTGGAAATTTTATTCAACATTTTTTGTAACAAGTATTCAAATAAAATAGTTTCGTATGAAATTATGACGTATAGTTTAATTGTCAAAAAATATTTTCTTAATCGATTGCTAGAACACTTTAGCTACAGCTACAAGCAACAGTAGCAAGTCGGTCTTTGGGGACGGCTTTTATAAATATTTTAGGATTTTGAAAGGTTCTTTATTAATTTAACTATATATTTGTTAAATTAAATTTTATTTCATTTCTATTAAAAACAATAAAGCTACAAACAGACCTACTTTCAGGTAGAGTTAGTTATTTTTTTTTAATATATATAATGTTGTAACAGACAGATAGACAAACTTTTAGATACTTCCCAGCATCGCAGTGTGTGTTGGGCTCCCCACTTAAGTTAGGGTGTACAGGGTGGCGAGCGGCGGCGGGGCTCGGCGGGCCGCGCGCTCTCCGACCCAGATCTTCAGAGCAGACTGAATCCAGATATCAGCAACTACTGGGTATGTTCTTATATGTTTATTTATTATGTTCGGAATAAAAATTGCTTATGTTGACCTTAAATATAGGTGTATTTTTCTTTTTTTCTTTATTCGGACTATTAACACAGCTCTTCCTAATATAACAGAGTAGAAAGAGCCCAAGTGATACGATATGCATGAATCAATGACACGCAATATTAATTTCAGGGTGGAAAGAAGTCAACGGAGTGTCTTGACACTAAGTTGTCTCCAACTACCCTGCTATGCGGGTTAAAGCGTGAATCGGCTTCATATGTTAATTGATATTAGTAATAAAGTTATAGAAAATGGCAAGTTGTGGCGTAGGAACGTAAAGCTTATGGCTTTAGCTATGTGTTTTTAATGAGAATCTGATTTTGCTATTTTCAGTACTGTTAAAAGGTTTTGTTTTGGTTAATAATACAACATAAGTGATTTTTAATTCCCATCTATTTTACATACATCTCATTGTTGTCATAGTATAATGTACGTATATATATATATATATATATATATATATATATATATATATATATAGCGATGAAAAGCTTTCATAGTTGCACTGCACTGCCCGTAGAGTAGAACTTATTGTATGATGCTATAGTACGATCGTGTATATTTTGGTATTTGTAAACTCTTTTTTTAATATAAACATCTTCATCGAGAATTGAACCAGCAACTAATGGCGTTAACGGTCAGACGTTTATCCCACTGCGCTACGATGGCCTTACCTCGGGTTTTCAAAAATATATTTTCGAATACCAAAATATATGAGATCAATTTGTTTAAATTGTTTCATATAATGTTATATATACATGAAATTATTTTAAATATATATTATTATGATTATTTAAATTAATGTTGTATTCGTATATTGAATGTGCTTTACAAGATATTTTGTTCTGTTTTTTAGTATTTCTATCTCAGGTAGTACGGAGGGAACATAGAGTTAAGAACAGTCTCTATTTTAGTCCAACTTTGAGACGTTCTTCATTGAGTAGCGGAACTTAACGCCGCATGTTTTCCGTAGCAGCAACAAAATCCCACCAATCCACAACCGAGTGGCGCAGTCAGTCAGTCATCATTTAGTTTTGTCAGTCACTTTTATAAATATAATAATATATTAAAAGGTTTACAGAATATTTAGTTACATGTTAGACGTACAACATATTGTAGAGCTGAGGTGAATGAACAATTTATTAATATACTACATTAACATTTAATAGGAGGTCGCGTTCGTCGTCTAGTGTGGATTGGAAAAACAATTTTGTTTGTCACTATTTTATTACATGTAAGGTATTTAATGGTTATAATTCACACAAATGTTCGTTCATTATCGATTTTTATTTATTCCAAAGCATTCTTTTCTGTTTTGTTGCGATTTTTTAAGCGGTTAATATGTTTATATTGGTTTTGTATGTATATATATATATATATATATATATATATATATATATATATATATATATATATATATATATATATATATATATATATATGTCAAGTTTTTAGAAATATATGTATATACAATGAATGTATTTGGCAAACTCTATTTTTTAAATCTATAATTATTTCTTAACAAATAAATGAATAAAATTTGTTTTCTAATGAAATACACATTTTTGCTTTAAATATAAACTTCCTGAAGTCACTGAATATTCCAAGTTCCAACTTTTACGTGTATACGTGTTGCATATTTTAACGTAATAAGTGATTACAATTTTATCAAATAGCATGATGTAATATAATATGAAACGTAAAATACTCCGCTCTAGAATTATGTCAAATATATATACAATTACATTTTCATATCTAGAATTCAGTGGAAAGCGGAGAATGGAGTGTTTTGACACTGTACTTCTTGTCAACAAATGAAATCAAAGTATGGAATGTCTTAATATTTGCTCCTCTAGAACCCAGCTATACAAGAAAAGTATGAATCTACAAGGAAAAACGATTCGCATCCGCAAAATCGTCTAACAAGTAATCAAATAACGTGTATCATCTATTAATATATTCACAATACAAGCTCGTAATTAATAGAGCAAGACCTGTAGGCGTCTGTCCTTAAACTTTAAGACAAAGACTGTTTAAATTACCAAAAAATTATATATTTTATTACTCTACCTTGTGATATTTAAAATGATCTCTACATATATGTAAATAAGGCCCACTCGGCTCATTACCCGCCGTCCGCTGGATAATTTATTGAACATTGCGCAGACGCAAGTTCCCAGACATTTATTCTAATATAATTCGTATATCGAAATGCCGAATGGCTTTAATAGAAATCACTGACATTGTTTATGTTAGTGTACCGTCTGTGGAGCGCTTCTCAAAGTGTATTTTTTTAATAAAATTTGTAAATATATTAATAAATATTATTTTGAGTGATTTAAACTTTTTATATTTTACAATATGATAAAATTGAAATTTTGCTTTATACAAATGGGACAAGAACTTTCGAATTGTCAATATAAAAATGTCAGTATTGTCAGATCTAAAAGCGGCTCGAATGCCAGTTCTGTCAGTGGCCTATATTCTTAATATATTTTATGATATATGTTTTTTAATAGTCAAATACATGTTATGGCTTCTAATTAAATGAAGGTCGTGTTTATATTTCAAATTTTAATAAATTGTAATATTTCTGAGTTGCCAAAAAGCTGAGGAACTAAAAGTAAGAAATCGAATAAAAATATTTCCTTTGATATAGAAATAAAAGAAATATATTTAAATAATTTGTAAAATAATTACATTTAGCAATAATTTGAGATATTGACTATATATTAATTTAACACGAATCATAAAAAATAATGTCCTAATTAAAAATGAATTATACATTTGAGATGAAAAAAATATTTGGAGGTCATCGTGCGATATAGTACCTAACTCGATTTCTACTCGGCGACATCATTTCGCCGAATTAGTGAGTCAACACGCGGTGTTGAATTCCGCCACTCGACAATCAATGTATCGAACTCTCTTTGACTGTTACCGTGGAAATGTATGAAGAAAATAAAGAAAAAACCTTTTACACACATAAATTTGTTATATTATTACTATGCAAGCCACGCTACGGTGTAGGCGTGCTACGTAACCCACTTAAGATGTTAGCAAAGTTTTAGAAGCGCTACCAGCACTCTCATCTCTCGTGTTTTATGGCGTATTATGCTATAATAATATTTTTTACTTAGCACATTTGTTTATAGTCGTTCGTTTTTGTGTGTGTGCGAGTAAGTATGTCAATGTGTGCGTGATGCGCGGGCGCAGCTCATCTATAATGGTATGGATGTAGGTATTAATGTAGTATTGAAATGATATCTTGTTCTTGTAAATTGAGATTTTCATTGGAATCTAATGTGAAAGGAGCTTGATGTATTTGTATTTGCTGCATTAAATAATCTATATTAATTGTTAGAGATATAAAATAGGCCTTAATACTTTTTAGTTTAATTTAAAAAAATAAATTATATTAAGTAATGAGGTCATCGTGGCGCATTAGAACACCGTCTGTGGTAGGTTCGATTCTTACTCGGTGAAGTGATTATGTTCAAAAATTTTTTTTATGGCAAACCAAAGCACGGCGTTGAGTTCGCCACTTAATATCTTGACACTAGATGGTCTCTGACTATCTTGCTGTGCGGGATAAAGTGCGAAGCTACTTTTTTAGTACTACTTAATTTACTATAATTTATATATAGCAAAGTCCGTAGCGAAATTGATGATAAATCAAAAAATATATAAGACAAAAATATCTAAAATATATAACATATCATACTCATAATCACAATTTTATTCAATTAAATAAACTAAAAACCTCAACTTATACCCGTTTCGACTAAAATACGCATTAAAGTATGAACATACAAACATACATATAAACACATACATACATCACACAAGAAACAACGCCGTATCTAATAACGAACAAAAATTTTATGTTCCTTCTCAGTAAAGCGTTTAAATATGACTTTTTTTTTAAACTATTTGTTAATAGAAATGAGTTTCGCGTTTATAATGGCGGATCTTTACGGGCCAATTAGTATGAAGAAATACATACGGTTTGAACGTCTTTTGTTACTAAGATTTACGACGAAGTGGGTTAGTGGTTCAAATAACTATATAATGAGATTGCGAATATTACAAAGTTCAATTAAGATTATTGTTGTTTTTTGCTTACATAAATAGATATTGCGATAACCGCTCTGTTTGCGAAACGCCAAATCTTGCTATTTATTCGCAAATTGGAGATGGCGATGTTACGTGGTTTTACAATTTTAGTAAACGTGTATTTAAAAATTTATTATTTTGATCATTTGAATATGGGCCGTTTGATTTCTTGTACGCTGGTTTATTTCGATATGTTAATGTATGAAGGTACTCGGACTACTTCTGTAGTAATCTAAACGAGTGGAAGGGTCGGTTAATATTTTTCGTTTCTTTTCTTCGGTAGGACAAAGCGCGGTGTTGAGTTCCGCCATATATCTCAGTCCAACTTTATGGTAGCGGAATTTTAATGAGGTATTACGTTTCCTAAGGATTGATAAATATAAATATATAAGCATTATGATGGTCCTCTATAACATACCTGCGTAATAAATAGGTGAGTAAGTATAATAAAAAAAAATAGATCATAGTATTAACAAAGACTATGTTTTTCCGTAATCACGGTGGTTGTGGGTTCGATTCCCGCTCGGGAATTACCCTAAATATTACCATTAGGTAATATTTTAAATTTATTTACATTTGTCTGCTCTGATAAACAAATTACGGCAATGAGTTCACCATTCACTCGCAATATCTCGATTTGGGGCGGAAAGCAGTCAACGTAGTGTCTTGACATTGGCATGACTCTCTAGGTAGTCAATAGGGTCTCTAACTTACCGATATTTGGTAGAAAATTAAAAACTAAGTGTTTTAATTTAACGATGTCTCTGGCCACTCTGATATTTAAAACATATGCATATGAATATATATGTAACTGCAAGTAAATGTTTTATATAATAGCAACGTGTGAACGTATCATCTCGATCGATAAATAACGATCGTTATAATTTCTTTTCATTTTACACTACATATAGAGAAGCATCGTTCAACCTGTTTATTTGCTTGCTTTTCAATGGACTGACAATACTGACAGTTGGTCAGTCATAAACTTAATAAAATAAAATAACACATACCTTAGTGTATGACACTTTCGTGTTCCACTTTGAGTCCGAATTCGATACATTATATGTTCATTGGCGAAACTCAACGCCGCGCTTTGTTTTATATAAGTAAAATCAGACATATCGTCAGCTTTTATAGTTAGTATTTGATAGATTAGTATTTTTTTTTTATATTTTTAAATTTTTAAGTAATTTACAAAATTTACAATTAATTAAAGTTTAATTGTCATTAAGTAACAGAACACGGAGGTCCGTGTGTCTAGTATAAACAACATTTACAAAAGATAATCTCTGTGTAATAGGCATTCAACAATCAATTAAAAATGTTCTCGGCTATACTTAGAAAGATATAAATTATAAAATGCTGTTTTATAGGAGACCACACGCGAAGACACTGTACGTATTAGAAATTAGGGAATCATTAATTCATTAGGCTACTTTCTCGACTATCAACTGATGATGCTTTTAATCAGACGTTATGGTTTTGTTTTGATTAAATTTAAGATATTACCATCTTTCTATATATTAATATGTGGAGGGAAATTTTTGTTTTTTTTTTTAGGTAATTATGGGGGAGGGGATTGTTATTGCCATAGTTCGAGACGTGTGGAATGAGTAGATGATTTTTTTTTAGTTTACGCTTTTATCCCGTATAGCAGGGTAGGTAGAAAGTACCTAGTGTCAACACACTCCGTACTTCGCTTTCCACCGAATTCGAGACATTGCGTGTTGGGTGGTGGAACTCAACGCCGCTCTTTGTCATTACCAGAGCGACGAAGTGAAAATAATATAAATATAATCACTACCAGTCAGACGCTGTCACACTGCGCCACGACCGGCCTTTTTGTTTGTTATTATTAAAATGGTTGAATGTTTAATTTGCGTTTTCTCGCTCTGGTAAGACAAAGTGCGGCGTTGAGTGAAGTACGGAGTGTCTTGACATTAGGTACTTTTTGTTTCATTGTTATTTGAGATGACAGCATACTGAAATAGGTATAATGTGAGTTTTCAATATTAAAATTTGAATTTATAAATACTGCTGGAAATACGATAGATTGTAATCGGTTCTCCGCTCTGGTAAAACAAAGCGCGGCGTTGAGTTCCGCCACTCAGCGTGGATAGAATGGAATTCAGGTGGAAAGTAGTTACAGGTTTCTTGACACTTTGTGGAAAAAGCGTGAAGTTGATAATAAGAGTTGAAAGATTTGTTACTTAAGTTAGATAGTAAAAATATAAACAAAATTATATAAAAAATTACATTTAAAATATAAAAGCCTAAACAGGCATCAAACCTACATCCATTGATTTATTAATCCACCACTGAGCTAAAGTTCAGTTACAAGCTTTATTCCGCATAGCAGGTAATTCAGAGACCAGACGAGTCAATGCGCGTTGAATGGAGAATTCAACTCCGATATGAAAATATTTTCTTTTCTTCGAGTGGGAATCAAACCCACTACAAATCGTGTTTACAGTCAAATAATCCCACTGTGCCACGAAGACCCCAAATTATCATCTTATTTAATTCTATATTACTTAATAATTACAAATAATGTGAACGTAACCTAATCAACGTGAGAAACGAGAAATTCCATACAGTTGTGAAAATTGATCGGTGATAATGCTAATCAAGTAAGATGTTCAATTACGAATATTTTATGTGTGTTACATTCCTTATACGTAATGTCCATGGAAGTGTGTCGTGAGTTTAATTTTACACAAAAATTTAGATTTTCTATATCCCATTCACGCGTAAACATCGCGTTGCCTTAGCAACGTGTATGTTACTTTATATAAACGCAGATGTCAAACTGTTGCTTTGAAATTAATTTAATTCCTTTTTTATTAGCTTCAAGGTTTTATTCTGCATAGCAGGGTAGACAGGTAGTACCTAGTGTCAAGACACTCCATACTCCACTTTTCGCCGAATTCGAGAGTTGAGTGGCAGAACTTAACGCCACGCTTTGTCTTATCAGAGCGAAGAAATGAATATAATTTTAAATATAATCACTGCCCTAAATGAGAAACAACCCACAACCAGTCGCATTTACAGTCAAACGCTGTCCCACTACGCCACGACTGGCCTCTGTTAGTCTAATGCATGTTTTATACATTATTTTGAAAATATTTTAGTACTCTGCCATCCTTCTGTATATAATTTATAACTGCGCTAAATTTCATACCCCATCGTGCTTTTAACTTTTGTAATAAGATTAATTTTTATTCAAATTTTCATAAAGTATACAAGTAGGTTCGGTTAAGTACAAAGATATTGAAGTATATTTAAAATGCATTGAATGTTTTTCTCTTCTTGCATGCATGTTGATATATGTATATATTACGATGTTAAGCAACAATAACAATAGGTGTTTGTGGGTTTGTTTCTGGGTTTAATATGGTCCAAATTAACCATCTACCACGGTGTATCGTCTGACTACGTGTAACGCTATAATTATGGGTTCCATTTCCATTCGAAGGCATAATAATATTTATTTTTTTCATTTCATCCGACATTTGATGCGACGAATCGCGGTGTTGAGTTCCGGCAGTTATCACTTAATGCCTGCAAGGAATACAGTGTATTGAGACATTAGTTGCTTGGGTCTATGTATACTGCAATACCGCAAGCTGATTTTTATAAATATGTACATTTTACTGTTTCTTAACTATTGTTCCATACTTAATATTAGAAAACATATTTAAAAAACCTATAAAAAATTGAACGAAGCGGGATTCGAACACGCGCCTCTCGGAAACCGTCCAAGTCCTCTGACCGCTAAGCCATACGTTCTACTATCATTCATTTGCGTCGAAATGTATCTTATATGTTTTATTACAACGTATTAACGTCAAATATTCTCCAATTATATATATATATATATATATATATATATATATATAGTATAATTTCGTTATATGTATTTTATCGCCGCATAATGTACAAACGCTTGTTAAACTCAAATGACAAAGTCGAAAGTGTGAAAGTTTTTACACTAACTATAAAACAAGTCGCCTCTATCTCCCAACTTACCTTCATATATTACCAAATTTATTACACAACTTTTTATTATACATTTTAACGATTCTAATTTTACTATAAAAATTTTATATACGCCTAGTCGCCTAGTTAGGTTAATTAGCTTGGAAGAGTAATGTACGATCTGTGGTAAGCCTTTTTATATGGGGGTTCTGTATGGCATTTCATGTATTGGCAGGTGGTAGTGGATTCTATTATTTGGAATTATTTTATTTAGCTTGAAAATGTTCGTTTTTTTGTTGCAAATTGTGCTTAATATATAATTTCGTTTTTTTCTTAATAAATTTGCTTGTAATATATAAAAAAAATATATTTTTCAGATTATACGATATTGTAAAAACTGGACTGGACCAACCTGGTCCAGTTAAATTTGATTATAATTATTATTATTATTAATTCGGTGAAAATTGGAGTACGAAGTGTCTTGACACTAAGTACTCTGCTATGTGGGATAAAGAGCGTTAAGATATTACCGGACTAAGGAGCTAGGTTTTAAATAATTTTCAAATAATCTTATACTATATTTAGTTAAATTATAAAAATATTACAAGTCTAATTGCGCCTAATGATCTTAATAAATGTTTTTTTAAATGCCAATAAAGTCACTTGTATACCCAACAAACTTCAAACTAAACCATGTTAATTTTAGCTCATGTACATATGTAGACTGTATTACACGTTAGATCCACCGAAATTAATTTTTTACTACATAATATTTACAATAGTCGCACTCTTCCGTACAATTATCTTTTAGTATTACCGGATCTTGGGTATTTTGAACTGCGGCGTTGTATTCCGCCAACTAACAAATAATATTTTAAAATTAAATTAAACCAAAAAATAGAAAATATTTCTCCTAAATACAGGAAAAAAATAGATAATCCGTCTGCAAACCAAGGTCTGGTCTCCTAACCTACTAAACCCCAAAATCTCACACATGCCTACATACGCGCGCAACACCAAACAATTTTAATAACCCATTATCAGATAGATTGTTAGGATATAAACAGAGCCGATGTTTATTGCACTATAATAACATGAAGTGCCTTTTTATTTGCTCCCGAAGCGTTTATCTTCGGATCTTTTATATTTCACCCAATAGATATGTATGTTTCCATTGTAATGAGTGGTTTTATTGTCGAATACTTAAATGTTACGTTTATGAACTGTTCGGGGAACTACACTAATATCGTTATCTGTGGATACATCTGTATTGGCCTCCACTGATCGTTTGTGACGTCACTCTATGTTTTCTCTTCTTTTGAATAATTTAGCTTTTCCTATCGTCCAATGGGATGTCTGACTGTGAGCTCGATTGGTTATGGGTTCGATTTACAATCGAGGTTCTATATATTTTAATGATATTCATTCCGCTTTGGTAAGACAGAACGCGGCGTTTAGTTCTGCTACTTAACATGCAATGTCTGGAACTTGGGCAAAAAGCGGCGTACGGACTTTTTGATACTATGTATTCACTGACTGTCCCGCTATTTGGGATAAAGCGGGATAAGGCTGTAGTAAAATAATAATAAAATCAGTGATTTATTGACTTTGGGTGTATTCCAATCTTAGTTTGTTTCTGTAGATGATTAAAACTTTGAGGTTTATATTTAAAACACTTATCTTATTGAAAAATATATATATATAAAAAAAATTAAGCCTGTAATTTGTGCTACATTAGATGTTTATTGTTATATGGTGGAAAATTTTTATAACTTATAGCCTACATGTTATTCTAATGTACCTATAAACTTAAATCAGTTACTGTCACGTTCCATACATTGGTTTAGCAGTTTTTTAAACAAACATTCTCATAAGCTCCCGAATTTATAATGTTAGTAGGATTTTTAGACACAAATATATGTTTATAATATAATTTTTTTTTACCTTTATTCTTTTTATCCCGCCTAGCATAGTGGACAGAAAGTTCCTTGTGTCAAGACACTCCGTATTTCGCTTTGCACCGAATTTGAGACATTGCGTGTTTATTGGTGGTACTCAATGCCGCACTTTGTTTTACCAGAGCGAGGAAGTGAAAATAATTTAAATATAATCACGCCCCCGAATGGGGATCAAACCCACAACAGTCAGACGCTGTCCCGCTGCGCTACGACTGGCCTCAATATATTTATTAACTAAATACAAAATATATTAATTTTTTTTCTATGAAATTAAATAAAAAAAAATAATTTAAATTCAACTAAATAGTTCCAGTACATAAAAACAAGAGCTTCTTCACAAAAAAGCTCGTAATTTGGACGTGTTTATTAAAAAAAAAATTGGTAAATTAGTGATCAATATAATAGAATTTCTCCAAAAGTAGAAAAGTAGCCAATACACGGCCATAAACAAAACGATTCACATACCGCGGAGCGCATGTAACTCGTTCCTCGACAAATTATTCTTAATATACTAAATATGTAGCTTGGAGCAGCATTGCCATTTAAATATGAAATATGATGATATATTGCAATTTTTATCTCCATTTCTCGCTTTGGCTAGACACTGCATGGATTTCATCACTCAATAATGTCTCGATTTCGGACAGGGAGAAGTCTACGGAGTGTCTTGACACTAGGTTGCCGTTGAATATTCTGACATGTGAGATAAAGCGTTAAGCTGCAGAAATGTATACAAACAGTTAATCTTTTAAAACCAGTGGCCTCGTCACAGCTTCGTCGCTTAGCAACGTGTACAACACTATACAAAAGTGAATGCCTTGCGTATGGTAGTGTATGATTTTTTTAATATCAATTTTAATATATAAATCACATAAACTTATAAACAAAACAAATTGACATAGCTGTTATCTATATCTAAGCTATATCATGTTCAAAGTAATATTTCCAGTTTTCGAATAATTCGTATGTATGTATGTATGTATGTATGTGCTTTATAAGAAGATTCTTGTTTCGGGCACATCTCGTTATTTCTGTTTTATTATATGAATACGTAATGTTATGGCCGCGATGGCACGTTGCGACATCGCCAATTGCCGAACTTAACGCTTGCTACGGTAAATTGTCAAAGAGTATCTGCTGTTAAGGTAATTAATTATGTTTTCGCTTTATGAGCCAATTGATTGATTATTTGTGACCTGAAATTCAGATATAGGTGGCAGAGTAATACGCCGCACTTTGTTTTCAGAGAAGACAGAGCGTGAATTGAAAATAATTTTCTAAAAACATTGCGCCGTGTACGCATTTTATAAACACTGGCCCTTTTGTCTGATGACCTTCGCTGTTTTAAATGAAATTATTTTAACGAGATTAATCGTGTTTATTTTGGTATTCGTAAACACATTTTTGGACACCTGACGTTTCGAACACTTTACAGTAGTCACAGGTCACAGGTAGACTCATTGTGTGTATTTTTGAATACCAAAATATACGCGATTAATCCGGTCAATATTTAAAATGTGTAAAAATCGCGTAGACCTTCGCTCTCTTTACCGCTAGTCTCTCTTTCTTATATAACGAAAATTAAAAGGTTAAAACATTTCATTTGACAGTTGCAGATTTTGATGTCAAAACGTACAAAATATACATATAACATACACAAAAAAAAATTAAAACATATTTTATTTCATGTTTTGATGAAGACCTAGACAACATGACCTATGTTACGAAAATATATACCTTGTGCAAACCAAATGGTATTGATTTGCGTAATTTTTTTTGTATGCATCATTCATACAATACATAAATGATCTGAATTCGCACTGTATTATTGACTAGTAATAGATTTTCGATGTTTTTGTCATTTTAAATATGGCCATGACCTCTTATATAAAAAAAAAACTGTTTTTTTTTTCAACCATTTCACACGTTGCTAGGTAAATCGTTTTATAAATAAATATTAGTGATGGAAAATATAGTGACAGTACTCTCCGTTTGTTTTTCGTATATACAAACGCAATAACTTGATAATACCGAATCGCTCGCAGTATGTATTCTATAATCATATTATAACATTCCTTGGTACTCGACATACATAGTTACTATGGTTCGAATGGAAAGGATAATGCCAAAATCCATTATAAAACGCAAAAAAAAAATATTCAATAGACTGTCACATCTACAAATCCGTTGATCTCTATCGCCATTAGAATTGAATTTGATAAGTAGTTATGTGGCATATGCTTGTTTATGAGAATCCCGTATCTTTATTATTCAAATGCCCCGCTCGAACCGGTCCACGTTAAAAATAATTGCGTCGGTGTACTTCATTTTATAAAACTTTGGTGTAATACGTTTATTGTACGTATATATGTATGTATGAATGTATGTTATTATCGGAAAACCACCATGGCGCAGTGAGACGACGTAGCAGTGTAAAATACGACTGGTTGTGAGTTCGATGTTTTTAGCTTCACGCTTTAATCCCGCATAGCAGGAAGTATTTAGTGTTAAGACACTCCATACTTCGCTTTCCACCGAATTCAAGATATTGCCTGTTGTGAGCAAAAATTTAAATCTAATTAACACTAGTAAAATAGAGATTAGTCTTGGCGCAGATTAGTCTTGGGACATCGTTGAGGGTTCAATTCCCACTCGTGGCGATTATATTTAATTTATCATCACTTCCTCGCTCTGGTAAGACAAAGTGCGGCGTTGAGATCCACCACTCAACTCGCAATGTCTCGAATTCGATGGAAAGTGAAGTATGGAGTGTCTTGTCACTAGGTATTTTCTGTTTATATTGCCATGCCGAATATAAACTGTGTTAGAAAAAAAAGTAACACACAATTTCTACTGACAAGTAAAATCGCTTTGAAAATGTAAAAATTTTATAAAAACAAATTTCACGAAATATTTACGATCGTTTACTATTTCAAGTGAAATTAGACAAAAAGATGGTAAACTACTTTAAACGAGTTTTACTCAGTACATATACATTATATATCAATTGATTTAAATATTCAACAAATGACAATAAGGTGGACTAAATATTATAACATTAAAAAAAAAATCTTAGTGTAAATCCATAGCTCTGTATACTCTATTCGCTTTGGGAATCATGTTATTGTAAATCCCATAGAGGTCATACTTATTTCACACATAAATTAATTGCAGGTAGATTTTATACATTACGGCCATAAAATAAAATAGGATTCGAACACGGATGTTAGTAGGTCGTGCGAATTCGCGCAAACGCTTCCTGATAGCCTTATACGGAACAAACGAAATAATGTGCATTGCTCATCTACCTGTATACATACATACATACATACATACAACTCGAATAGTCGGCCGTGGCGCAGTGGGACAGCGTGTGACTATAAAAACGATTGGGTGTGGGATCGATTCTCACTCGTTGGATTGATTATGTTTAAATTATGCTGCATTTCATCACTCTGGTAAGACAAAGTGCGGCGATCAGTTCCACCACTCAACAAGTAATGTCTAGAATTTATTAAAAAGCGAAGTTCGAAGTGTCTTGACACTAAGTATTTTCTGCCCCTGTTATATGGGATAAAAATATATATATTGCATATAAATATATCTCATAATAAAAAATAAAAGCCTTTACACATTGGGAGCGTCTGATTGTAAACGCTATTGGTTATGGGTTCGATTTCCGTTACTCGTCACGTTCACGTCACGTCTATATAAGTATATATATATATATACACACACACACACACACACACACACACATATATATATATATATATATATATATATATATATATATATTTGATTTCGGACTTGAAGCAGTCAAAGGAGTGTCTTGACACTGGGTTGTCTGTTATTACTCTGCTGTGTAAGATGAAGCGTGAGGTTTTAAAAAAACTTGTAATAATTTATTCTAGTATATAGCATTCGATCTCAGGACATGATTTTAGCTTCAATTCCAATTCGGGGGAATTAATGCACATAATAAAGTCTTTAGTTTTTGAGATTTTATCCTCTCTAACCCATTTTAAATATAACTATTTTAACCGAATTAGTCTTTTATATTTAGCCTGTATTTTACAAAGTCACCGGTAGACTATTTGAGACCATGGGCTATTGTAAAGTCGAGTCGTCTAAAATGTATTATTAATTTAAAATATATTGATTGATTTTTTTTATGTTTACGCTTTTTTACGCATAGCAGGGTAGAAAGTACTTAGTGCCAATACACTCCGTACTTCGCTTTCCACTGAATCGGAATCATTGCGTGTTGAAAAGTGGTGAAGCTAAACGCCTCACTTTGTTTTCCAGAGCGAGCAAGTGGGGATCGAACCCACAACCAATCGCTTTTACAGTCAGACGCTGTCCCAGCGCGCCATGACCAGCCTCTATATAAAAATATTGATGTTTATTAGAATTATGTGTATTTAATATAACTCGATTCTGCTATAAATATATGTAATTTTATTATACTGAACGAGAAAAGTGAGGTTCAGAGTGTAGTTAGGCTTTTACTTTATCCCTGTCAACTCCTTAGAATTCAGGTGATATGCGAAAATTCACTAAACACTGAATGTAAACTAGAAATAATATTTCAAAGGAAAAAATATTATTAATAAATGGTATTTCCATACAAAAAATTTTGAATGTAGCAGGAAAAAAATAAACACGATAAAAAATACATTTATATTGCAATGTACTGCTTAATAAGTATTGGACCAGTGAAATGAAACCTTTTTTTTCAACATTCCCTTACTGGTATTCAAACTCAGAACCACCTAGTACAACGACTAGGTCTTTATTCTCTTTTAGCTTCACACTTTATCAGGGAAGGCAGAGAGAACCTAATATCACGAAAATCTATTCGCCCCTTATCACCCGGTTTCGAAACGTTTTAGAAGCGTAACTCAACGCCGCATTTTGTCTGAAATGAATGAAAATAATTTAAAAAATATGAATTTAGTTATATTATAAACAGGCAGGAATTACTTTTCTATAGAAAATTGTATATTATTTTTCAAGTTAGCCATGCTACAATCAGAATAGTCATATAAATATTCAAAAAAACCATGAAAAATCACAACTAGATAAATATTGTTATATTAGCACATTAGTATGCGGTAGCCGGCCCGTCCCACGGATGCTCCGATTTTGATAATATTATTGCGATTATGATTTCGTATTGATCTCAATCTCGATGACTCAATATTCTTATATGTACAATATGAAAAGCAGTTCTAATACATGATGTTTTGTGAGAGGTAATGTTACGCCCACTTCGTTTACATTTCGGTTATTTTTTTTTTAAATGTACGTGTGGGCTTGTTTATTACTTATATACTTGTTAGAATTTACTGTTTTAAACTTGTTATTCCACATTTAGGATTAGAAAACATTTTTGAAAAAAACGTATAAAAATTTGAACGCAGCGGGATTCGAACCCGCGCCTCTTGGATACCGTCTAAGCGCTCTGATCAATGCTAAGCCATGCGTTCTACTACCAGCTGCGTCAAAATTCTTATGCTTTCTAGAATTCCATAAAAAGTACAACGCACGGGTATATATATATATATATATATATATATATATATATATATATATATATATATATATATATATATATATATATACTAAATATATTTTAGTATTCAATAAAACTAAAATAAGTATTAAAATAACCTAAAATAAATCAAAAACACAAGTATTTCATAACAATAATCAACATTAACAGTCTACATGTGTTTCTATGAAGCTCCGCTTGGAACATAAACCAATGAATTATGTATACATACATACCAATAAACGTCCATGACACATTTATTGGGCTTTTAATTAATACAATGAAGAAAACTCTCTATAACACCTTGTGTTGTGGGAAATAATTTTAATTGAATTACTTTAAACGGATTAATCGCGTATATTTTGGTATTGGAAAAAGAAAATTTTGGAAAAATGTCGTTTACATTATTTACAGTAGTAAATAAACCGTGGTAACGGGTAGACTCTCTCCTATATATCATCTATCAATCAGCAACCCCTTTAAATTAGTTTCATTTAAATTGTATAAAAATCGCGATCAATGTTCTTATTATGTGGGAAAATTTTTAGCACCACTTTTATCTCGCATACCAGGGTAGTGAGAGGCAACCTAGTGTCAAGACACTCCGTTGATCGCACTGCCCCAGGATAACTCCATAATTTTAAAACACTTTTATGTAATAGTTATAAATGATCGATTGTGGCGCAGTGTGACAGTGTCTGACTGTGAACGCGACCGGTTGTGGGTTCGATCCCCACTTGGGGAAGTGATTATATTTAAAATTATTTTGACTTCCTTGCTCTGGTCAGATAAAGTGCGGCGTTGAGTTCCACCCTATCAACACAGAATGTCTTGAATTCGGTGGAAAGCGAAGTACGACGTGTCTTGACATTAGATTATTTCTGTTTAAAAAAAAACAAAATTAATAGACGTGTAAAATAAATCCGTATTATATATTTTTTAATTATGATGAAGTTATTGATACATTTTTGTTCTTATCAATCTTCTATGTACTCTATTATACCGTTATTACTTAGATCTCACCACGTGGAATCGTATATTTCAAATTATTTTCATTTCTACGGTCAGATAAGACAATACATGGTGTTGTGTACATCCACTTGCCAAAGGCCTATAATGTCGAAAAATGGACAACGGAATGTCTTGACACCACGTTGTCTCTGACTATCCTGTTGCGGCATAAATCGGAAAACGTAAAAATATATACGGGATAGACTTGAATTAAGTCGGTAAGGATTTTAGATTTACTTGTTAATAAAATTTATTGTACATATTATCCAATTAACGTAGCACAGTTTTGAATAGATTCTAATAATATAAGATATTTGATTGATTACGATTAAAATGTAGTACAAAAAAGGAATTATTATAAGTAAAAAGAAAACTGGTAAAGTCTTCATAAAATAAAAAAACTTCTGAGGCCGCTCGTATCCGACTGGGATAGCTTTTGACTGTAAACGCGATCGGTTGATCGTTTCATTCCCACTAAAGTTAATGATTATATGTAATTTCATTTCATTTCATTCACTCTGGTAAGAGAACGTGTGACGTTAAGATCCGCCACTCAACACACAACATATAGTTTGACGGAAAGCGGAATACGTAGTGTATTGACACTAGTTACTTCCTGTCTACCCTGCTATCCATATATATTTATATATAGATATAATTCCATCCTTTGCCAATGTGTGATCAATATATATATGAAAAATGTATTAGTAGCTTTTTCTCAAGATCTTTGCTAATTAAGTGTCATCGGGTGCCGTTTAACGCCGCACTATATCCAATCAAACGAATACGTATCAGAAAAGAACATACACACATTTTTTTTATTCACAATAATAATAATAAAAAATATCACAAATCTATTTACTAGGAGAGAGATATCAAAATGGCTAATTTATTTCTTTCTAATTAGTACTTAAAACTATATATTATGTTTAGAGAGGAAGTCTTGAGTTGTAAAAAAGTAATTTATACACATTATTTTTTTATCTTTTTAAAAAATTTATGGAAAGTGCGATTTATTTGGAGTCACTTGGTTTTTTTTTCAATACTAAATTTATTTTTATTCTTATATACTATAAATTTCTTATTTTCACTTCCACGCTCTAGTAAGACAAAGTGTGGCGTGGAGTTCCACCATTGAACACGCATGATAAATTAGAAGTACTTAAAATTATTTTCAATTTTCCACTCTGCTAAGAAAAATCTTTTTTTTAACCTTCATGCTATACCCCTTGTGGGGTAGTCAAGTTTCTGTATACCTCTTTCGCCTCGTCCACAGTCATCAACCTCTTGATACATGCCCTTCGGGAGGTCCTCATGCTTTTTACGTGATCTTCCTCTGGTATCATTGATACTGTGTTTTCGAAAGTCAACCGAGGTCTCCCCCGACCTCTCGCATTGCTCACCTTTGCTTCTTAAATCTTTCTTATCGTTATTATACGTGCCATGTAAGATGTCTTGAATTCTTCCTGAAAGCTGTAAATAGGATTTTTCATATAAATTTATCTACTCCAATAGTTGAGTGGCTAAATTCAATACCTCATCCTGACTTACCGGATTGAGGAAGTGAAAATAATTTATACATAATAACCCCCTCGAGTGGGAATCGAATCCACAACCGATCGCGTTTACAGTAAGACGCTGTCCCACTGCGCCACGGCCGGCCTTATCAAGATTTGCAATAAGTATGGAAATGAAAACTGCTAATGTCTCTGCATTGAATAGCTTTATGTGTTTTATTAGGACGTTGTATATCATTTAAATATTTACGATACATTTTAAATTAATATCGTAAAACTAATGTATGCTAAAAAAATTAAAATAATCGAATCGAATAGGAACATCCTTATGACTCAGTGGTAAAATGTGGCCTATAAGTGTTTGTAGGTTTAATTTACTTAAATTTTCATCTTATAAAATATATATCAGAAATATAGAGTGGTCTAAAGAAATAGATATAATAGATATATGCTAATTATCGCGAGCAACTTTGTGTGAGCTTTTTGATTCAACGTAGCTACTTACTTTTCCTTTAAAAAAATGCAAAATTCGAGATTTATACACCTGGTATATTAGCTGTGCGTTTTCTATCGTATATAAGCCAAAATATATCCACTAAGTACATGTTCCACCACTCAACACGCAATGTCTTGAATTCGTCACATGCAGAGTGTCTTGTCACTAGGCCTTGTCACTTTCTGTCTACTCTGCCATACGGTATAAAAGCGTGAAGCTAAAAAATATCATCTGAATTTCCAATTTTTTTTCCTACTAAGCATAGAACCTACTACCTATTTTCGGTTTGTGTCTCAACATACACATTTCGAATTTGAAGCGTACCAAGTGAATTTTTCTATACATATATTTTAAGTAAATTTATATTTTAAGTAATCATATTTTTAATTTATTGCCTCATTCTCAACTGGTTTCAATTACGATTAATGCTTTTTACATTAAATTAAACATTAAGACCCGCGGCTTATCTATGTACCGGCAATATCAGACATACGTATTTATGAGTGTTCATCTATTTTTTTAATATGCATAGTAAGTAAAGGAAATTATTGTAGGTTAAATTCCCACTCACAAATTATTATATTTAAATTCGAGTTCGCTACTCAGCTGTCTTTGATTTTGAGCGGAGACTTGTGAACGCAGTGTCTTGACACTAGATTCTCTTTGAGCACTCTGCTATACGGGGTAAAGCATGAAGTAAAAAAAATGATATTCTGGTAAGATGAGGCGCCACATTGGACTCCGCTAGTCAACGAGCAATGTCTCTAATTCGAGTAAAGATTCTTTTACTATTATTTTCTCTTTACATGTTCTAATTGATCAAATATTTCAATGTAAAAAATATTTTAGCTTGTGCTTGATTATACAAATTGCAGCGTTAGGTTCCGTCATATCAGCTAATTTCTATGAAATGGATGGAAAGCATTAAACCAGCGAATGTCTATTCTTATCCCATAAAGAACTAGGGATATGTCATAAATAAAAAATCAAGGTTATTATATTCTTCAAAGTAAAAATATGTAACATCTAATGCTGACTTGCTCTTGAGTGATATCTGTACGAAATCGTGACGAGCTCAATGCCAGAGCGAAGAACATAAAAATAACTTTTAAATATAATTATTATTACAAGTGGGAATCGAACCCGCAACTAATCCCATTTACAGTCAAAGGCTGTTCCACTGCGCAACAATGGCTCAGAGAAGAATCCGGGATAGATGGTGGTGGTGGTGGTGGTATTTCGTTCTTAGGCACACAGTATCAATTCATTTCAATATGCTTGCATCTTATCTCTCAATCTAATCTAATAGTCGCTTTATGTTAAGAATTGATAAAAATTGTTCATTTCACAAAGGAATTATCGTAACAACCTCATTATTTAATGGTGACCTTTTTAAATCAGGTGCATGTTATATTTATTAACGCTTTGATACAAAACTAGTGAACGCCCGCAATTTTGTCGAAGAAAATACTTAAAAATGGTATAACTTACTTATTTATAAGCTGACTGAAATAAAGCCAACACCAAATGTTAAGGAAAACTGTATTGAAAAAGGTTTCCGAGATAAACGTGCAAAGACGAACAGATAAAAAAAATTGAAAATTATTATGTTGGGTTCTGGTATTTGAAAGAGATGAAAAAAGAATAGAATACTAGAGAACCCTTCTCTACAACGATTTTGGAACAAGTGAATGAGGTGGTATGTCTGGGAAGTATGTTTAGTAGAGATGGAAGATACGAAATGGATGTGGAAAGGCGTATTGCTGCCGGTAACAGGGTTAATGGTGTTCTTGCTGCATTGATGCGACGGCAACACGTCAGCGTACCTGCACGTGTTGCCGTTCACAATGCAGTACTGATACCGACGTTGTTATACGGCAGGGAAACGTGGGTGTGTCAAAAGAAGAATGAAAGAAAGATGAATGCGCTCTCTTCGCCAGAAATGCGTAATTAGTTTAGTTGACCGTATACGTAGCGAAGAGATCCGCAGAATCACAGGCGTAAACGTGAATTTTATAGTGAGAATGAAGAAGAACGTGCTCAGGTGGCTTGGACTCATCGACAGGATGAGTGATGAAAGAATAGTTAGGAAGATTTATAAAGCAATGATGAGCGGTACAAAAGGTCGGGGGAGACCTCGGTTGACCTTCCAAATCACAGTATCAATGATACTGGAGGAAGGTCACGTAAATAGCATGAGGACTTCCCGAAGGGCATGTATGAGGTTGATGACTGTGGACGAGGCGATAAAGGTTTGCAGAGACCATAGCGTTTTTCATCCGTCCTCTCTGACGACCCCACAAGGGATAAAGCGTAAAGCTAAAAAAAATCGGGTTTTCTTACAATAATCAATGCCCCCAATATAAAGTTTCTCTGGTACATCCTCCATGAACAGACATCAGTTACATTTTGAATATAAATGTAGTCTTGAATGATATTTCGATCAAATGCAAAAGCTATAAAACTTGAAATTTAAATACATTGCCTAAGATACAAATATTAATATATACATCGCTTCATAATTTCGTTATGTAATAATAATAATACTTAAAATACTAACTCATGCTAGTGGCGTAATCTAGATGTCAAGACTACATTCTCCAAGTTCGAATTATTGCACACTGTGTGACGGAACTCAACGCCGAGCTCTGTCTTAACAGTATAGGGGAAAACACAGTTTAAACATGTAGTGTAAAAGTTTATACGTGTAAAGTAGGGATACCTGCACGCTTTTATCCTGCATAGCAGGATAGACAGGACCTACTGTCAAAACACCTCGTACACTGTTTTCTTTGAGAGGCGAAACTCAATGCCACGCTTTGTCTTACCAGAGATCGGCGTTTACAACGTTGACTGATTATATTTAATCTGTCAACATTATACTGAAAAGTTTATTAATATAATATATTATTTGGGCTATCGTGATTGTAAACGTAACTGGTTATGGGTTCGATTCTCACTCAGGGGATGATTATGTTTAAAATTATTTACAATTATTGCTCTGCTAAGATATAACGCGGCGTTGATTTTGACAGTCAACATACAATGTATCGTTTCCAGGTGAAAAACAGTCAACGAGTGTCTTGACACTAGGTGGTCTCTGACTACCCTGCTATACGAGGTAAAGTGAGAAGCCTAGCGGTATAAAGAAACACTTAACGACTAAAGTATTAATTCTATTCTTTATATCTATTGTTTCATAAAACAAAAATATTTAATAATATTTTAAATGAAACTATTTTAAACGGATTAATCGCGTATATTTTGGTATTGTCCGTGGTCACAGGTACAGTGAGAGTACCTGTGACCACGGACTATTGTAAAGTAATACACACGTCAGATTTCCAAAAATGTATTTTTGAATACCAAAATGTACGCGATTAATCCGTTAAAAATAATTTCAAATCAATAATCGTATTAATTTCAACATACCTAACAATATACATATAATATTTTCTATGTCCGATCTTCATATTAGAAACTAATATAATTTTATGGACAAACTGACATTTAGAGATTCAATTAATGAAAATAGTCGATCTATAAGGCAAGTAGATCATATATCGACTTATTCGATTTATAGTATTAGTATAGAATCGGCCTTTCACCGGACTTTCATATTTATTGTAAGAGATCCATCTTCATTGTGACCCTGGTTTATATAAATGGTGTTTTTATATAGTAATTAAAGCCTGTCTTCCACTAGTTTAGAAAAAAATATTTTTACAGCTTTTATAGGCTGTTTTTAATTTATCGAATTTTACTACAATCTTTTTACACATGTATGCTAATAAATAATTATTAAAATAACATCAATTATAGTTATATTATAGCCTAAAAGCGGAGAAATTAATCACTGAACCTGATACTTCCGGTTAAGTGCAAAAACTCCCCGTTTTCTGCTTTTAGAAACGCGTAGTGACTGAACTCAATACCGCGTTTTAATTTCTAAGAAAATTATCATAATGGATATCAAACCAATAATCATCAAATATACTGTCATACATATCAACCACTAAACCATTACGGTGTAAAATTTCTCAATGAAAAACAACAATTCATAGCTTGTCTTTACGTCAATGCATGGTTTAATTTACTCTGTCAGCTTGATATATTTCCATCTTCTTAACATATAAAACCTCTCTCTTGATATATTGATCATGATTTACTAATTAATATAAAATCAACTTAGAGGCCTTTTATGATACGCAATATATATATATATTTAAATATTTTAAAACGAGATTGTGAAATATGGTTTATTTAGTTTACTTTAAAGTGTTTGTTTGCAGTTTTTTGGCACACGTATAGCGTTAGACTGTTAACGGTGAATTAATTATAGTTATTAGGCTGACATTTTTAATTTTAGCCTTTTCTAATATATTTTTTTAATATTCAACCTCTAATTGTATAGAGATAAACTTCTCGCTTTTTCTCGCTCTGAAAAGTAGTCCGAGGCAATATTATTAATATCGATAAAGTATTAGTTGTATATACACTTGGATATAGAGAAAAACAAGTATAGAAAACTTGTCACCATAAGAACGGGACTCGAACCCGCGAGTCTTAGTCATCGCTCTAGTACTCTGCCCTCTAAGCCATATGTTCTATATCCAGCAAGTAAAAGTGCAGCGTTCGTGTACCAAAAAAGTGCATCTAGTGTCAAGACACTCCGTATTTTACTTTACACACTGTACGAAACACTATAACGGTTTCTTCTCATATATATTATACAACCATATTTCAAGTAATTAGAATAATATACAAACTAATATAGAGTAATCATTTCGATTTCCTGTTTTCTCATAAATAAATCATTTTTAATCGTCTTTTACTCGTCTTTTTATATTACCAAATATATTGCGTATTAACTGCAGTGATCTTTTAAATTTTAAAAAAATAGAAGGGCCATCAATTTATATCTGTGTTCTTTTGCATGTGTAAAGTACGCAATGGCAGAACGTTATGGAAGGTAGGTAAATAGGGTACTAATCTTATTATTAAGTTAAAAGTTCCTTTTGTTTAAATAATAAAAACAATATTCACTTTTTAAAAAAGCGCTAGCATATCGTACCTTGAGGTAGGATGCAGGAGGCAGGCAAGACACTTGTAGCTCGAGTGGAGGTGGAGTTGGAGGTGGAGGTGGAGGTGGACTATGGAGCTTTTAGGGTATGTGGATCGGTAATCACCAACCATCGGGTAAACCCGGCCGTCGTGGCGCAGTGGGACAGCATCTGACTGTAAACGCGATCAGTTATAGATCCTCACTCGGGGGAGTGATTATATTTAAAGTATTTTCATTTCCTCGCTCTGGTAGTACAAAGTGCGGCGTTGAGTTCCACCACTTAACACGCGATGTCTCGAATTGGGTGGAAAGCGAAGATCGAAGTCTCTTGACACTAAGTACTTTTTGTTTACCCTGCTATGCGGGATAAGAGCGTGAAACTAAATAACAAAATAATAAACCAGGTTAACTACAGCTTCATCAACCTTGTACAGACCAAAAAAACCCTTAGATTAGAATCGAATTTGTAACCAATCAATTTTGTTGGTATAGCACTCCTACTACTTTTCACTCCCCCGAGTAAGAATCGCACCCACAACTGATCGCCTTTACAGTCAGACGCTGTCCCACTGCGCCAGAACCAGCTTCAAGTTACAGATAACATGACAAAAACATATTATTTTTACATACTAAAGAGTAAAGTATTATACATTACGCTACCTCAGATGCGTCTCTTTTAACACTAGTCACAATACTTCCTATTCTACGTTTAATTATTTCAACTGTAAAACTTAAAATTCCTAAGTTTTCCGTTCTCCTAATACTTTCAGAAAATTCTTTTCTTAGTTAGTATCAATACATTTTTGTATTTATTCATGAATTATAATTATATTAAATAATACAATTAGAACATTTAACATACATTTGTTAATATAATAAAATAACTGATTATATGTTTGTTACTATAGACAACGCTTACGATCTTATTGTGAGAGAAATTTACAAAACATTTAATTACAAACAAAATTTTTATGTATATATATATATATATATATATATATATATATATATATATATATATATATATATATATATATATATAAATATATATATATATATATATATATATATATATAAATAAGTTTTCATCTATATATCGTCTGTCAGTCAATCAGTAATGGAATAATTTATACATTCATACACTGATAATATGTAGATAAAAACGTAAAGAAATCATATACACTTTACTTTTTATCTATCGTACAAAATTTTAATTAGATGTTATTTTGTGTAAACAATTTTATACAATTTCAACTTTATACACTTGTTATAAAATAGATAATCGAGTTGGATTCTTCTAAAATACCAATACATAGTCGGTTTAATTTAAAAATTCAGATTTGGGAGATATCATTTCTCTTAGCGGAAACACTTGGCCATTATGACCATGTTACCGATATAGAATATTTGTAATTGTTAAACATATGGGCGGGTTTTTGGAACGTTTCTACAGTGATTTGTAAATGGGTAGTTTTAAAAATATTAATTAGTACTTCAAGTATATTTTTTTTCTATATAAATTTTCAATATATAATCTGTGGAAATTTATTTTGTTCTTGGAGTTCTATGTTTTATAATTAAATATTTTATATTGCTGTATGTTTTGCCTAAAGATAAAAATAGTTCAAAATATTTTAATTGATTTTGATGGCTTTGTGTTATAATATTCGTATAAAAATTAGTAATTAAAGAAACATCTTCCTAGATAGCAGAAGAAAGGTACATAAACCTGAAGTCCCTATGTTAGCTCACAACACATATTTTTAATTAATTCATTAAATATAATTGTTTATTTACCATTTAATCAATAGTATATTTACTTATTTTTTTTCTTAAATATATATATTTTTTACATCAACTGATAGTAATTAAACAGTAAATTACATCATATATACCAAACAAAACGCAGCAGTCACGAACACAAAACACATCCGTATGTTTTTACCAGCCGTGGTTTATTGGCTATCGCCATAATGTATTCAGATTGCAGATCAAATTATTTTAATTAAGCTTCACGACTATTTTCCGCGTCTAACGGTAATATTTATCTTACAATATTAACATATCATATTATTCGTATTTTATACTCTCCACAGTATTGTTTATGTATAAAATAATTATTTTAATTAACTAATTAAAGATAATAATTGTTTTGATCCATTATAACGCAGTGGACAGTGTTTCGTTGTAGACACGAGTGTGTAGGTTCGGTGTCTACTCAGGGGTATGATTGTATTAAATTTATTTCTAGTTCTCCCTTTATTTGAGGCCGATAGTGGAATAGCGTTTGGTTCCAACCCTACTTGAAGGAATGATTATATTTAAATGATTTTCATTTGATTGCTCTGGTAATATAGAGCGCGGCGTTTAGTTCCGTCACTCAACACACAATGTCTGGGATTCGGTGGAAAGCGGAGTACAGAGTGCCTTGACACTAAGTACTGCCTTAAAAGTGTAAAGCTAAATAGAAAAATAAGGAGTAAGCACTCGATTGTCAAACAGCATAGATCTTAATATTTACTATTTTTAAAGTGTTATTCCACACTTAGGATTAGAAAACATTTTTGAAAAAAACGTATAAAAATTTGCGTTCAAATTTTTATACGTTTTTTCAAAAAAGCATAGATTTTGTCTAATTCATTGACTTGAAAAATTTTACATTTTTGTTCATTCTATACAAATATATCAGGTGTATATATTGTTGTGTTTAAATTATTTCTACTGAGTTATTTTTTAAGTAAATTTGCGAAAAATAACATTAGTTTGGTTTTTCTGCCTCACAGGAAGATAGGAGTTAATTTAATATTAAGTTACGTACGATTTGCCTTTATAAAAATTTAAAAATTAAAAAAAAAGTTAAAAATAAATAAAAAAAACATCATTTTCTATTATTCTTTCAAATTGACGCTTTATGCCTAACGGGTTATTTAGATAGACTGGAAGACCAAATACTTCCTGCATACATTCTGGGGATTATTTCTTCACACCATTCTGGGGAGTCTTTATGTTTTATCAAGGAAAAAAGTGGATAATTGTACAAATTTGATCAAAATTGATATATACAGTTTAACGTGATCTATCTATATTTAGCTAAAAATATAATAAATTACATACAACTGTATTCTCTAGACTCTAAGCAAATATGTTAAATAATAATTAAATTCTTCATTACTTTTCTGTGCCGAAGTTTTTGTGCGACAGATGTTTTCAACCGAATGTGGCTCACGTGTACAAACAAGTGCATAGTAAGCGTTTCATATCCTTATTATGATGTTAGGGATAGATGTATTATATATATATATATATATATATATATATATATATATATATATATATATATTGGAAATTGTTTGAATTATTATTAGAATGTTTTGGTTTAATTACAATTAAGGAGTCGGTCGTGGCCAGTGAGGCAGTTGTGGGTTCGATTCCCACTAGGCGTAATGATTATATTTAAATTATTTGCATTTCCTCGCTCTGGTTAGACAAAGCGCAGCGTCCTGTAACTCAATACGCAATCTAGTCACGAATTCGGTGGAACACGGCGTACGGAGTGTCTTGATACTAGGCAGGTAGTTTTCTAGGTAAGAAATGTGATTAAACAAAATGTGTATTGAACACATGGTATTATCTGTAATGTTTATTTTATTATTTTAATATATTTAAAAGAGAAATAATCATCTCGTTACTTGTACTTTTTGAGAATTACACACACACACAGACATACAAACTGTTGCGAAATTATACACACGATATTGGCCTAAATATTATACAAATCTGACAATGTTAACCTCGTGTTTTGAAGTCGGTTAAAAACATTGCCTCTAGCTTTAACCGTGCCAAATACAAATATATACATGGGCATGTCAATATTTTCTTAAGAAAAGCCAAAAAAAACAAGATTTTCCTCCATATGGTCATTTTCATAATTCACAGAACCCTCTGGTAAATATATTTAGAATTGTACACAATTCTGCTTCGAGTCGTACATTGAGAATATTTTTTGCTATACTTTTCGGAAGTGCAAGAGCGTGCCATCTGGCGTGTCACGTTACTTTCTGACTATTTGACCCCTCTAACCTCGCCCCAGCCTATATCTTTGGGGTTCATTCTCATCAAAAGATAACCAAGTTATAATACTTAGTACCAAGTGAATTACTTTCGAGTTTTAATTTCTGCTACATGTCCCGTTGATACGTTAACAACGCGTTGCCTTAGCAACGTGTTTATAAACGTGTATGTCAAACACATGGTAGTGGGTTTGGTTTATTTTATATATTTAACATAATTATTTGCATTATATATATATATATATATATATATATATATATATGTATATATAGATGTATGATGTAGGACACATCCCACCGCAATTTTATACATTACATGTTGAGTCGCGGAACTCAATGCCAAAAAAGAACTTTAAATAAACCCAAAACTGTTTTCATTAACTGTCCGACCGATGGCCTCAAATATAATTGTGTTTCGAAATAAAACCACCATGTACTAAATCACTAAATATTGTTTGAAAAAAAAACAACCAGATGTGTAGATTTAAAAAAAACGCAATTAACAGAATAGCAAGGCTAGAACCCAGTAATAAATACGCGTTCAATGAAAAACTTTTAAATATCTTCATGCTTTATGTGCGCAATTAGCATATCCACGTTATTCGTACATCGGTTTAATTGGATTTTTTTTATATTGGTAACTTGCAAAAATTATATTGCCTTAATTTACTTGATAGAATTTATAATAGCGATAAACATATATACATATATACATGTATATATGTATATATTTGTGTGTGAACAGGACGTAATCAACAATAAAATTAAGTATAAATAGTTTTAATAACTTTAATTTCGTTGCTTTGGTAAGATGTACCGTGGCGTTGAGTTACGCTTAATATATTGTTTCGAATTCGTGTGAAATGTACTAGATAGGATGATTGAATAATGAGTTATTCCTGAATATCCGGTAAAGAACACGCAGTACCACGTTTTGTTCCGCATATAACAGTAGTTAGAGACAATCTAGTGTCAAGACTCTCCGTTTACTCCTGGTAAAGCGTATTTTTTTTAATGGCTAAACAAAGCGCGCCATTAGTCTAATTTTAATCAGCACGTGAAGTATTATAATATATTTTAAGCAATAAGCAAAATAAACCAAAAAAAAATCGCATATTTATTTTCTCACGCGCAGGTAAGACTAACTACGGCGTTGAGTTTCATCACTCAATATAATGTCTCGAAGTAAGAATGGAGAACGGAGTATTTCAACACTGCGTTCTTTTCGCATGTTAAGCCATACATATACCTCCGTTTTTCAACCACTTGGGTCGAGAATTTCGGAAAATCCTTTTATATATATATATATATATATATATATATATATATATATATATATATATATATATATATATATATATATATATATAGAAGTTTAAACATCACAAAGAGAAGTAACAAAAAATCTAAACTCATAAACTTGAAATCGATTCAATACATTTAGTTAACACAATTTGTACCGCACTGGACTCGGCGCCATTAACGTACACGTGTGAAAATATTTCTTAAGCAAAAATAATAACATTGGAATAGAAACAAGATCGTTTTGTTTTGTTAATTCCTTCTTCTTATTTTTTTTCCCATAGAAATAATCAAACAGAATCAAACGTCAACATTCTCTATTCTACCGGATATCGAGGTATTGCGTATGAAAAGTGGAAGTTAACGCCGCATCTTGTCTTACCAAAGTCAAGAAATTAAAATAATCTAAGTATGTTTATTGCCTTGAGCGATCAAACCCAAAACCGCTACAAGTTCATAGCGCCATAAAGGCGATTCAAATCAAATTATAGTAGTTTTTCACTTAATATCGCATAGCTGGATAATCAGAGACAACCCAGTGTCAAGACACTCTGTTCACTGTTTTCCGCTTGACAATCGACACATCTCGTCCTGAATTGTGAAACAACGCGCTTTGTCTTACCAGAGAGAATGCAATTACATGATTAATCATCATCATTCCCCCAAGTGGGAAACGAACTCACAACCAATCGCGTTTACTATCTGATGCTGCCACTGTACCACAAATACTAACTAAGTCATAGCCAAAAATACGTAAATAAATTATAAAGAGGATAATAAATATGTCTGTACGTATAAATTATCCAAAAAAACGATTATTTCGCTTATATTGATACAAGTTGGTAAATATTACATTTGAATTGTGAGTTTTTTTTATACATGAAATTAATTATTTTATTAATTGTTTTATGTCTTCTTCGACGTTTTTATGTGGTAAATAGATATCCTTTACGTTGTTTGAGATATGTATGTATATTTATAAATATTTTAGTGTTATAATTATGTATACATATCACAAAGAGGCGTTTGCCAATAAACGCGATTGGTTGTAGGTTCGATTCCTACTCGAATTAATGATTATATTTAAGCGTGGCGTTGAGATCTGCCATTCGATAACTAACATCTCGATTTTAGATGCAAAGCAGTCAACGTAGAGTTAGGACACTAAGTTCTCTCTAAAAGAGCAAAAAGTTGTATTCTGATTATGTTCATTGTAAAAGAATAAATATTTTGAATTTCCGTTTCAAACGAATTAATTGAATTAATCGTGTATATTTAGATATTTGAAAGTACATTATTGGAAATCTGACGTTTTGAACACTTTACAGTATCCGTGGTCACAAGACAGATAAACTCTCTTGGTAGTCTACCCGCATAGCAGGGTAGTAATTGAAATATAATAATTCCCCCGAGTTTGAATCGAACCCACAACCAGTCACATTTACAGTCAGACGTTGCCGAACTGCGCCACGGCCGGCCTCAAAATAAATTTTATTATAATTATTAGCTTCACGCTTTTATCCCGCAATACAGGGTAGACAGTTAGTACCTAGTGTCAAGGCACTTCGTACTTCGCTTTCCACCGAATTCGAGACATTGCGTGTTAAGTGGTGGAGCTCACCGCCGCACTTTGTCTTTTACCAGAGCGAGGAAGTGAAAATAATTTAAATATAATCACTCCCCCGAGCGTGGATCGAACCCACAACCGATCGCGTTAACAGTCAGACGCTGTCCCACTGCGCCACGACCGGCCTGAAAATAAATTTAAAATATATAAAAATGTATCGCTCCGCTATAACACTTGCACAACATCCACACAGTGTAAACGGATAATGCTAAAGTCACTCCGGCCTACCTGAGCCGGTAATTATTTAATTCTACCCTCATTTATCATATTTTTTGTGCTCAATGTACCTGACATTGCCTCAGTGCTTTTAAACGCTTAAAACCTTCGATATCACCAAGATAGGCGAATGTCGCCGTGTGAAAAATTATTTTATACAGATATATTTGTGTGGGTTCTGTAGATTTTAGGAATTTTGACTTTTTGTATACCTATAAAGCTAAATTTAAAAAAATATATATTTTATTAAATAGGAAAATCAAAAAACTCAAATTATTTTTATATAAAAACTTTTAAATATATTTTTATAAACTTCATTCAATATATCGTTTTATTTCACTGTTATTTTTGTTTTTTATTTATCTGTGGTTATAGTTTATTTTTTTTATATGTAACGTTGAATTTTTTATTAAAAAATATATATTAATGAATAAATATAAGTAAGCTGCTGTAATAATAATGACATATCTGTGGTAGATTGAAACAAAGCCTAATATTTAAAAAAAAACTGTGACAATTCACCGTTTTTTTTTAAATCGTATCGAATGCGAAATCGATTTACTATGTATATTTTAACACTGTACGACATAAGATGTTATCATAAATTTTCAAAGCGATTTGCAATTTGAACTTACACTCACCCAGTCTTTCTGCAACAGAGCCACTATGACGATTTTTTTATATTTATTTGTTAAGAAGCCAAAATAGATAGTTATTTCATACATGGAGGCCGGTCGTGACGCAGTGTGAAAGCGTCTGACTGTAAACGCGATCGGTTGTGGGTTCGATCCCCACTCGGGGGAGTGATTATATTTAAATTATTTTCACTTTCTCGCTCTGGTAAAGACAAAGAGCGGCGTTAAGTTCCACTACCCAACACGCAATGTCTCCAATTCGGTGGAAAGCGATGTACGGAGCGTCTTGACACTGGGTACTTTCTGCCTACCCTGCGGAATAAAAGCGTGAAGCAAAAAAAAACAAATTAATAAGTAACGAGGATCCCTACCATCTTTTTCTACGTGTATATTTCTTGATAAAACAGTTAGGGCCACCAGCGAAATCCTTCTGATTATTTCTCATCTTTGTAACGGATCGTGTGCACAATATTGTATTACTCTCAACTCAGTTTATACCTGTTCTTAAATACCTAGATTTGAACGATTTTCAACTTTATGCCACATCAAATAAGGTATTATATTGAAAGCGTTAGTTGTTTAAAAAATATATGTATTTAATCTATTTCAAATTAGTTTTTTTTTAATTTAAAATAAAATAGTAAATGCTTAGTTAGATATTCTTTTTCGAATCGATTTTTCTTAGAGATGACGTAATTTTTTTAATTATTAGTTTTCCCTACTTACTTAGTATGTCATTACAATGACGTCATTAAAATCATTTTTTATAACGATCGTTATATTTAATATTTGAAATATTATTGTGTTATAAACAGCTTTACTCTTTTCATGGTAGGCTAGTGTGTTGAGTGCCGAACTCATAGTCGCGCTTTTTCTTACCAGAGCGAAAAACTAAAAATCATTTTAAAGTATAATAATTCCCCGCGTGGGATTCGAACTTACTACCAATACTGTTTAAAGTCAGATCACTGTGCATTTTTTTCCGTAAAACTGGGCAAGTAGAGAGTAATAACTATTATTTATATATAATTATTAACACACTACTTAAAATAAAGGATATCGTTGCCAAGGCAACGTATATTTAACGTCTAAGTAATCTATAGAAATAAATAATTGGCTTGGATTGTAGTGTCTGTTTGTAATATAAAGGAACACTACTAAATATTATATATGTATCAAAATAACATAATCTACAATTTTTTGTCTGTCCGCTTATCGGTTTGTTCTGGCTAATCTTGTAAAAGTCATGTCATGGGACCTTTATTGGGAATAATCTAGAACAATAGGATAAGGATAAACTTTTTTTTTTTATTTTAGAATTATAAAATAAAGATTCCACGATGGCACAGGCACAGCTATTATAAAACGCACGCAAAATACGTCAAAAGACAAAATCTAAGTAACAATATCTTAATGTGTTTTAATTCTCAATCAGTCCGTTTCTTCAAGAGATTTTCAATCGTATGATGTATATATATAAGGTTTGAATTTGGACGACGTTGGCGTTTCATTACTAATTTCAATTGACAGTGACAGGTAATTTTTTTTTTCCCCATATTTACGGATATAACACGGGGTCGTTATGTAGACTATTATCTTGGCACTGTGCAGGTAGAATAAAAAAGTTTTTATACCATTAACATAGTGAAATGTAGCACTTTATATAAAAAAAGTTTAAATCGGTTTTAAGTTATAAAAAAAAGGTTTTTTTTTTTAATTATTAAACTTTGAAATTTCTTTATGTATATAGCGAGATCCTTGTGGGCTAGTGAAGCGGGTTATGATTGTAAACGATTGTTTGTGGATTCGATTCGAGGAATATTTGATATTAAAATTATTTTCGCTCTGATAAGTTATGTACGGCGTTGAGTTACGCCACTTACCACGCAGTTTATTAAATTCAAACGGAAAGCAGCAAAACGAAATGTCTTGACACTAGGTTATATCTACTTTGCGGGATAACGCGTAAAAAAATCAAGATACTTTGCATTTGTGAATGTAGCGATGACTTAGTTTTAAAACAATCTTTTAAGAGATGTCTGTTCGAATTTACTTATTGTGGAGAGGCGGAACATAACGCTGCATTCTGTCTTAAATGAAAATATTTTAAAAATAATCACTATTCCAAGAGGATATCGAACATACAACCATTTGTAAAACTTTTGTTATGTTTAATAAAAAAAAAATGATTTAATAGTTTTTGCCCATAGGTTAATGCAATTTCATAGATCGAGTTAATAAATCGCACATTTTAATCGACTAGCGTCGCCCAGTTACGATAATTATAGAAACGTGAGAATCGTTCGTGTAGTAACCTAATGGTGATGTTTATCGTTCGTATTGAATTAATCGATTTGGCTTCCTAGTTTCTGTTATTTGGATGGGTTAGACCTAGTGTTCACTGTATTATTTATTTACTATAGAATAAATTTTACTTTAAATCACCTTTTTAAATTATTTCTTGTTAAAATAAAATGGTAAATGCTTTATTAGATATTCTTTTTCGAATCGATTTTTCTTAGAGATGACGTAATTTTTAGATTGGATTTAGTACGTACGTGACGTGTACGTGACGTAGTTTTTAGAGTAGATTAAATTTTACTTTAAATCACCTTTGTAAATTATTTCTTGTTCCGGTTTAATTTTAAACGGTAATACTTATAAAATTTTACCACCTTGAATGCCGTATTACACTTTTTAATACAAAGATTTGATGACAAAATACTTGTTAAATGACGGCGAAACTCAACACCGCGCTTTGCGTTAACAGAGCGGAGAAATCATTACCCTGAGTGGGAATCGAACACACACCTAATCTCGCTTGCTTTCAGACCTCCAATTGTAACGATTGATTGAATACTTATATATATATATATATATATATATATATATATATATATATATATATATATATATATATATACCTTTACATCAGATGTATATATAGCTTTATATCGCAAATAATATTAATACGAGTATATGTATGGCAGATTTATTTAATACAGTCCCTCTTGAAGATCGAGACCAGCTTTCTAAGTTTGCGTAACGGCGGTACTTTGATGAACTTAGTTCTACTACAAATAAGATTTTTTTTAATTAAACGTTGAATAGAAGTTGAAGATCATGTGAACCCTGTACCATATTTCGCAAGTTTTGATGTAAGTGAGTGTTATTTAAACATACAAAGCATATTTTAATATTAATTAATGGAGATAATTGTGATTAGAGGTGATTGTTCTGGGTTTGAATTCAGACAATCGATTAGACCCTAATGCAATATGCAATATATTTTTTTAACTTCACGCTTTTGTCCTGCCTAGCAGGATAGAGAGAAGGTTCCTAGAGTCAAAACACTCCTTACTTCGGTTACCGCCGAATTCGAGACATTGTTTGTTCAGTGACGGAACTCAACGCAGCGCCTTATCTTACCAGAGCGGGGAAGTACAAATAATTAAAATATAATCAAACCCTCGAGTAGGAATCGAACCCACAGTCGGTCGCTGTACCACGACCGGCCGGAAATGTAAACTTAATATATCATCCAAAGATCTTATTATGGCATGTATGATCCTTCCAAAGTGTAGGGGACCACTGATAAAGGATCTTTTGTAATTCCTATAATAATGTAAAACGAAAAGTATTTTTGTTTCAAGAACTACACACTGACAGTAAGTACCTAGTGTCAAGACACTCCGTACTTCATTTTCCACTGATTTCCAGATTATTTAAAATAATTATTAAAATATAAGTAAGTAAGTAAGAAAATAAATAATTATATTTACATACTGTTAATTGAATAAAAATTATAATACCAATTGAACACAAGTCTTTTATAGTAAAAATCAAATGACTTACCATTTACAAAACATATTTTTTTTTGTCTACAATAATCAATTGACAATCCATTTATTAAATTAAATCAATTAATATATCAACATTTGCTTAAGTAGTAATTTATGATCATTTTCGAAAACATTGTACGATTTCCTGTTATTATTATATAATGAACACATTTTTCATAGTATTCGATAATTTTGTACTTTGCTCTGGTTTTAAAACTACTAAATATCTATTACTTGCATATACAAAATAGAATAAATAATAGAAAAGTTTTAGGTTGGTCGTGGCACAGTGTGGGTTCGATTTCCACTGGGAGGAGTAGTTATATTTATATTATTTTCACTTCGTCGCTCCGGCAAGACAAATTGCGTCGTTGAGTTCTGCCACTCTACACGTGGTGTAGAATTCGGTGGAAAGCGAAGTACGGAATGTTTTGACACTAGGCATATCATGGTTAAAAAAATAGAGATATCGTGGCTGGCTAGTGTCATAAACTCTACGTGAACAACGTTGCAACTTGTGATTGAGTTTATTTATATAAGCGGAATAATTTTGCATGTTTAATTCGAAAATATAAAATCGAAAGGCAAGAGGCGTTATTTATTTGCAATATACACGTGTTCGACGACACAAGCCCCGCCCACTTGGCCTGTGTACAAAATTTTAATATATACTGATAATAAATTTAAACACACTAAGCGTGTGTTTGAAATAACTAATGTACGTTAAATGTTGAGGCCGGTCGTGGCGCAGGGCACCGTCTGACTGTAAACGCGATCGGTTGTGGGCTCGAATCCCACTCGGGGCTGAGTTACTATTTTTAAATTAGTTTCACTTCCTCGCTCTGGTAAGACAAAGTGCGGTGTTGAGGTTCACCACTCAACACGTAATGTGGAATATCGGGGTACGGAGTGTCTTGAGCGTGAAGCTAAAAAATAAATATTTTTTGATTTTAATTGATTACATTTTTATATGTATATTTTTATTTCTCCGCTCGATATCAGTCGGAAAACAATCAACAGTGTCCTGACACTATGTTGTCTATCTTTCTATACTGATGAATATTGCGTGTGTTAGCGTTAAATTCTGCCACTCAACAGGTAATGTCTTGATTTCGGGCAGAAAGCAGCCCACAGAGTGTCTTGACATTAGGTTTTCTGACTACTCTTCTAATTCGAGACATTGCGTATTGAGTGGCGAACTCAACGCCGCGCTCTGTCTTACCAGCGCAAATAAATTGCACTAGAGTTTAAACTATTCTGTAGTAGGAGATTTTTGACTGCTTTAAAGATGTTCAAATTTTAGTTGATTTACATTTTTTAACACGTTATTTATATCTTTGTTTGATTTTGAAATTGACTGGATAGTGACGGGTCACTGTGTCTCCTGTGCCAGTGATACTTGATACGGAAAATTATTAAAAAAAAAACAATAGTATCTACCGATCATCTTTTAACGTGTTTTTGGCTAACTTGGCGTTAGTTTAAAAATTTGGCTACATTTTTTATGTCAATAAAACAATTTGAAAGGGAATCCTTTATATACTTGTCGAGCCAACCAGAACAAAGAAAATAATCTATGTATGCTTATATTTTTAATGTGATTTTTTAAACAAAATCACAATTATAATTCAAAAGAAACAAACTAACAAAACCATAGTCCACACATCTAGGTTAAATCTAGGCAAATAATGAAAAAAAATGCAACTATTGTCTATTTTAAAGAGTGCTCCAGCACTTGCTCGCTGTTAATGATTGGACGGCCCTTAGGGTGCTGGCGGGGTCGAAGCGATAAATCACGTAACCTTTTTGTTCAAATAACGTGTGAATACCGAGCTTTTGGCGATCGCAAGCACACGTGTTGGTTGTATGTGTGTATGTCCGCGTTTTTGTTATACGAATAGTATGAAATGCACACTTTTATCGTTATATCCGTCACACTTTTGTATTGAAGTATAAAAATTGTAAAGTTACTTCTGACTGTATGTAAAAAAATGCGTTAAGTTTAAAAAAAATATATTACAACGCCGATGAATCTAATAAATTTTGATGGTAATAAATTCGATTCCCTTTTGATAAGACACAGCGCGGTGTTTAGTTGCGTGAGGGCGCAATATCTGTAAATTTATAGAGAACAGAGTTATTTATCACTAGATATCTAATAATATATGTATAACCCATAGAAAGGACGATGATTAAGCTGCTAAGTATAGCAGATATGTTTAAAAGAAAATATTTTATATCGAAATCATTTGTCCCTATATATCCATTTATAAAAATTACACCTAATCATAGATTCCCATAAAGTCCCGTATACATTTTCTTTTTCTAATTATGGTGTTTCAAGTTTATTAGGGTACAGTTGATTTTTTTTGTTAAGATAAACGATATTTTTTACGAAAAATATTGACGATATTTTTTTCTATCCAGTTTATAGCGCTAAAGGAAATCACATGCAGTTCTTAAAAATTTATTGTATTGTATTGTATTTAGAATACAATAAAGGAAACCGGCGTGCGAAGTAAATCCTGTGAAATGTGTAACGTAGCGAAATGTAACGTTTACCCGATATATCTTTGCATCCCTTACACTGGGAGGAAGTATGAAATATTTTAAATGATTTTATCGCTTGTATATTGGTATTTTTTAACTCCAGGCTTTTTATCATGCACAGCAGGGTAGACAGAAATTACCTAGTGTAAAACACTCATACTTGGAAGACGAATTCGAGACATTGCGTGTTGAGTGGCGGAACTTAACGTCGCACTTTGTTTTACCAGAATGCAGTTTTGGTATTTGAAAATACATTTTATACGACGCCTGAACAATTTACAGTATTCCTAACTAATATCACTAATTTAAATATACATTGTTACGTATCTTCATATCATTTGAATTGACAAATCACAGCGTTGGGTTCCGCAATATCCCTAAAACATGCGGAGTCGAGTTGTTTAGTTTAGATTCCAGTATAAAACCGTATACTTTTTTTCTAAAACTACCTGTAAATATGGCATATACTTGACATTTATAAGGAAAAAATATTATAATAACAAGTGCAGGATATAATTGGGGCAAATGGTAAACAAAGATTGGCATTGAGACCCGCGTCCTAAATAAATACGAACCAGTACTCTTGTTTGTACTGTACTGTATAGTACAGTATAAGTCACATCTGCTGTGATTTTTGTTACAATATTCTTTTAACGTTAACAATTATGTATTTGAATTATTATTATATGAATATTTGCATTTTATACTGTTTTTTGATATTTAAGTAAATTAGGCAGACGTAAGAAAGAGTAGAACATGAAAAATTATTTATTTAAAGTTTGTATAGAACTCAATATTTTTATTTAATATAATATTGTTTTTTATATTTTTTAATTTCACGTTTTTATCCCGTAAAGCAGGGTAGACCGAAAGTAGCTAGTGTCACGACACTCCGTATTTCACTTTCAACCGAATTTGAGACATAGAGCGTTGAGTGGTGGAACTCAACGCCGCACTTTGTCTTTCTAGAGCTAAGAAGTGAAAATAATTTTAAATGAAACCACACCTTCGAATGGGGATTGAACTCACAACTGTCGTTCTACGCCACGACCGCTCACAAACACTAAATTCATAATATATAAAATTATACACACTTTTTTTAAAGACGCTTAAGTCAACTTGTATTTTATATTTGGTACATATTAATAGCCACACTCGGAGTCGATCAATCCATATCGATTTGTGTTTAACTGAGATTAAATAATTTACTTTTTCATATTAAATAATTAATTGAATTTATTGATTTGGAGATATTAAATTATTATATTTTAATATCCGTCCAGGCTACCAAGTGTGCCTTCGTGGCGAAGTCTCAACTCAGACTCGAATGGTTGTGGGTTCGATACCTACTCCTAAAAATATTTTAATTTATCTGCTCTGGTAATCTATAATAATAATTAAATTATTTTCATTTATTCGCTTTGGTGAGAAAAAGCGCGGCGTTAAGTACTGCCACTTAATGTAAAAATTATAAATTCGATGCAAATAATATTGTATCGCGCATTGTCCACAGTATTATGTATATATCACTGGATCGAGGGTGTTTGAGTGGCCCCTCTGTAATCCACGTTGCACTCTTCGACACCTCCTCGTGTTAAGTGCCTACGACCTACTTGCATAATAGACTGGCTTGGTAACTTGCTTAATTTTATTACAAAAAAAAAATTCCAATCTTGTAGATAAAATTTGTGTGAAAATTATAATGTTTTAAACTTTGAAAATTAAATTATAATTTATTAAGATAATGAGGTCGGTCGTGGTGAATGTGTCTGACTGTAAACGCGATCGGTTGTGGGTTCGATCACCACTCGGGGGAGTGATTATATTTAAATTATGTTCACTTCGTCGCTCTGGTAAAAGACAAAGAGCAGCGTTGAGTTCCACCACTGAACAAGCAATGTCTTGAATTCGGTGGAAAGCGAAGTACGGAGTGTCTTGAAACTAGGTACTTTCTGTTGTCTGACTGTAAACGCGATCGGTTGTGGGTTCGATCACCACTCGGGGGAATGATTATATTTAAATTATGTTCACTTCGTCGCTCTGGTAAAAGACAAAGAGCAGCGTTGAGTTCCACCACTGAACAAGCTATGTCTTGAATTCAGTGGAAATCGAAGTATGGAGTGTCTTGACACTAGGTACTTTCTGTCTACCCTGCTATGCGGGATAAAAGCGTGAAGTTAAAAAAAAAAGAAAGAAATATATAAAAAAATTTTAAAATATTAAATACTGTTGAAAATATATTTTTTTTATTTTTAATTATATTATATCTTTTTTTATATATTTATGAGGCCACCAAAGCGCAGTGGGACAGCGGCTGACTGTAAATATAATTGGTTGTGGGTTTGATCCCAATCGGGGCAAAGATTATATTTAAAATGTTTTTTCTTTTAGCCGCTCTGGTAAGATAAAACGTGGCGTTCAATTGGCTCCTGATGTCCACACAATGTCTGAAAGCGGTCAATGAAGTGTCTTGACACTACGCTATCTCTGGCTAGCCTACCACTCAGCATAAAACGTGGGGCTGTCAATAATATAGTAATGTGGTATACTAAAAAAATCTTTTTAATATACTCAATATCAAATTTGTACTTTGAGGATAAGCGGAGATAGCCAAGCGGGAAGTGACCATATTCTCTATGTTCCGTCACTTCAGACACTGCTTTTGAACGGAACTTAACGCCACGCTTAATATTATAAGCCGGTCGTGGCGCAGGGATTGTGGGTTAGATCCCCACTCGGGGGAGTGATTATATTTAAATTCTTTTCACTTCCTCGCTATGGTAAAAGACATTTGGAAAAGTGCGGTATTGAGTTCCACCACTTAACACATAATGTCTCAAAATCGGCGGACAGCGGAGTACCTTGACACTAGGTACCTCCTGTCTACCCTGCTATGCGGGTTAAGGAGTGGCGTGAAGTTATAAACATTTTATAATTAGTAAATATTTTAAAATATTAATATAAATATTATCTTTTTACTATAAATTATTGTAAAATACTCAAAATAATATATATTTCGGGAATGATAAATCAAATATAAAAAAAATCTTCAAAAATAATATAGAACAATATATACTGGCCGTATGTCGACTTCAAAAGTCAAATAATAGATATTTGCATACTAATAAATAACTAAAGGGTAAAATGATACAAAACTAACGAGGTTCCCCAGAGTGTCTTGAGTGCGGTGGTCTCTCGCCCGCCCTCGAGGGCCGACCCAGATCCGCACAATGGGTGTAGTGTAAGAGCGACACGACAAGTGAGATTGATACCGCTATGAAGAAATGTAACGTTTACAAATCTAGTTTTTAGTTAATTCGTATTAAGTTGCAATAAACATTTATAAGAATATAATTTTAAAATAGTTATAACAAAAAACAGCCGTGGCGCAGTGGGACAGCGTCTGACTGTAAACGCGGTCGGTTGTGGGTTTGGTTCGCAATCGGGGGAGTGATTATATTTAAATTATTTTCCCGTCCTCGCTTTGGTAAAAGACAAAGCGCGGCGTTGAGTTGCACCACGTAAAGACGTAACACGTTAAGTCTCGATTTTGTTGGAAAGCGGAGCACGGAATGTCTAGACGCTACGTACCTTCTGTCTATTTACAATAAAAAATAAATACAAATAAATAATGAAAATAATAAAGCAAATAAAATCATAAACAAATAAAAATTTAATAAACAAAAAGTTATGGTTAAAAATATTTAAAAATTGTTAGAACATTTTGTATTTGAATTGCAAGAAATAAAAGGTATTTTTTTATTTTATTTTATTTATTTTTATTATGCTAAATGATATATACGTTTGGTTGTTTGTTTGTGTAATAATTTTGATAAAGAAAACAAGTCAAATTAAAGGTGGTATTGTTTAAACAGAATGTATAGTTAGCAAGTGTTTGGTTTTTAATAGTTACGACTTCGATTCTATTCTAAGAAAAATATATTTTAAATTTATTAAAATAAGTATATAAAAACTATATTTGAGATAACTTCTTGTATCAGATATAGTTATGAAAGTATTTACGTATATGGATATTATCAATATAGATTATAAATTAATTACAATTAACTCTTATCATATTAGGCCATGGTGGCACAGTGGCACAAGGTCTGATTGTAAATGCGATCAATTGTGGTTTCGATTCCCATTTGGAAGAATGATTACATTTAATATTTATTTTCTTTTCTCCTTTCTGGCAGGACAAAGCTCAGCGTTTAATTAACCATTCGATAATGGGTTTTCGGACAGAAAACGGTCTAAAACTTGACAGTAGGTTGTCTCTGAATATCCTGCTATGCAGGATAAAGCGTGCACTTAGCGTTCACTTCTACATTGGTTCCATAGTAACTATTTCAGGAACCTTCTGTCATACAAATAAATCATTCAATGACCTCGCCATAATATTTGACAGTCAAATACGAGCAAAGGTAAATGTACTGGACATTTTAAATTACAAATCTCTATTCGCTTATATTATCACAAATTTCGAAAAATCAACTAACAATATGAATAAATCTTTTTTTTTACTCGAAGTAGGCTAGGATCTTAATCTTTATGCCGTATAATAATTTTCAATATATTTTTTTTAATTATCATACGTTCATATGGATATTTATTGACTGTGGTATTTTGACAAGTGGTGACGTCAGTGCCACAGAGTCAATATAAAATGACACGCATCGGATTACATTTTGTTAATCTTGATTATTTAGAAAACTAATACAAAAATTAATTTTGAATCAGTTGAAACAACTTCATTATGGCGCTTTGCACGTATTATATACAGCGTTTGGTTGTAGGTTCGAATTAAAGGCAAAAATATATTTTTTTTTAATATTTTGAAATAATTTTCTTTTCTCCGGTAAGAAAAAAGTATTCAAAGTGTTTTGACACTAAGGTGTCTCTGACTACCCTGCTATACAGGATAAATGTAAAGCTGCTAAAATAATAATAATAATAAGATAGAGAGAATAATATATATTAGCTCTTCATTTTATAAGACCGTAGGCGTTCATTCAACTTATATATATATATATATATATATATATATATATATATATATATATATATATATATATATATATATATATATATATATATATATATATATATATATATATATATATATATATATATATATATATATATATATATATATATATATATATATATATATTTGAAATCCTTTAGTAATATTATTTTTCAACATTTCATGATGTGGACAATAAAGTAATTTAAATATAATTTTTGTTTGATATTTTATTTTTTAATTTAACTTGATAAACACAGCGTTGAGTTGCGCCACTCAACAAGAAATATCTTAAATTTGAATGAAAAGAGAAGGTGAGGTACATACAAGGCTTGAGAAGATGTGAAATAAAATCATCTTTAACATTATATTTTTACTTCCGGTAACGATTTCAAATTCGTTTCCTGTTACGAATGCAACCTTTACGTACAACGTGTAAGACAAATTAAAGATATATTTGTAAGTAAGTAATTTTAATATTTCTACTTCAATAAGCCATTTGGTACTGGGCTTTTTACGTAACTAAAAGCATTGCCATATATATCAAATTAAAGAATACTTAATATAGATTTTATTGCTATATTTTAAAGTTTAAAATTGTTTATCAATTTAAAATAATACAAAAAGCCTTTATTTATATTTATCATAGTACAATAAACCTTATTCCCTTGTAATAAGTATAGTGATTCTTTATTGTACAGTAAACCACATTTCCGAGAGCATAGATAATGTGATTGTAAGTAATTGTTATAGTGTCTACCATCAACTTTTGTTGCTGACTGTATCTTTCACAATTGCACAATGAAATAAGTGAAGTATGAAGTAGAGAATGGTGTTAAAAGTATTGTAAATAATAAGTTGGTGGCTTCCGTTTGTGATTTATCCTATTATGCTTTTTTATGTAAGCTTTTCTCTAAGGCTTAAAAGATTAAAAGTTTTTTTTTCAATACATTTACTCTATTTAGTATTTATTGATAAACAATATCTGTATGTTTTTGTTATATATATATATATATATATATATATATATATATATATATATATATATATATATATATATATATATATACATATATCCCAAATTCGAAACATTAGGCGTTAAATGGCGGAAGTCAACACATCGTTTCCCCTGAGTTTGAATTGAACCTATAACCATATCACGGTTACAGACATGTAACAGTCATGTAGACGTTATTCCAATGCGCCGCTATGGCTTACTTTGTTATATATAAATATTAATATCAATATATAAGAAAAAAAACACCAAGATACCTCAATCCAAAGACTGCACATAGAGAAGATCAAAGTGGGCATATGTAAATGCACTCCAGTGCAAGCAGGCTTTGATCAAATTAGTTACAAAGTAAGTAAGCGTCGATCCACTCGAATACCTAGGCGTTGTATGTATCTATATATTTTAAGTGGATTAATCAATATATTTTGGCTGAGAAAAAACATTTTTGACAATCCAACGTTATGATACCTATTTTAAAAGGATTAATTGCGTTTATTTTAGTGTTCCCACTCAACACGCAATATCTCGAATTCGGTGGAAAGCGAAGTACGGAGTGTCTTGATACTAGGTACTTTCTGTCTACCCTGCTATTCGGGATAAAAGCGTGAAGCTAAAATCAAAAAAAAACGTCGGACTCCGTCTGAAATCCGTTAAAAATATATTATAAATTTCGAATTACATTACATTCGTTTTAAATTAATAGTAATTCAGAATAGAATATATATATCGATACGAAATGTAACAAGATATCAGAATATATATATATATATATATATATATATATATATATATATATATATATATATATATATATATATAAAAAGCAAAATAATTGTGTACGTTATGTCATATGTGAAATTTGAGTAAACATACTAACACTTTTTTACTACTACTAATACTTGAATATTTAGTTATTTATTTATTAGTAAAGTGTTTGAAACGTCAGGTGTCCATAAATGTATTTTTGTATATCAAAATATACGCGATTAATCCGTTTAAAATAAGTTTCATTTAAAATGTATACAAATCGCGAAAATCAAAGATTTTATTACATTTAAAACGATTAACAGCCAGACAAAAGTGGTATAGACCAGTAATAACATATAGCAGGCCAGGTGCTGAAAATGCCTGAAAAACTCAGTATAAGTTATTCGTAACTTCGTTAACTGCAGTGTCTTAAAGATTGTCACAACTCATTCATTTCAAACTTAATATTTGTATAATTCAAAGAATAATAAATTAACGATTTAAACAAACAGATATGACATTTTGCACAAATTTGTAACGATATAAAAGTTTTTTATTTTCTTGGGAAAGTATTTTTTTTTTGGATTTTTGTTTATTAAATTATAAAGAAACAAATAATTATGAAATTAAAATCCGCCTAAGTCAAAATTCTTCATAAGTCGAAAGACATATTAGACTATTTACCAGAAGATTTTGACTTAAGTAGACTCCATAACATGAATCCTTTGGAATTTCCCTTGAAACTAATCTTATAGAAATTCTAATTTATATAAGAAAATCTTAGCGCAGACGAACAGTTCTAGACCTAGACTGTTCATATAGGTATATATATTTAATAAAGGCATATGACATCAAAGCTACCGTTCAAGCGGAGATTCTTTCATGTGCAAGTGCAATACGGCTCCATCAGTTTTCTTTGATCTAAAGGACTAATCTAATGTAAATGATCACTCGATTGTGGTTAGCCACCGTTTCAGATTTATGTTAGTTATACTATTTAAATAGATGTTTGTCTTGAAAAAGAAACCAGTTTCACGACTTATCGCATGTCGGAGGAGTGTCTTGACACAACCTAGTGTCAAGACACTCCGTTGACTTGGTTTCCGTGTGAAATCTAGACATTGCGTTGTTACTTGGCGAATTGAACGTCGTTAGTCTTACTAGAATGAAAATAAATTTTAAATATATTTTTCCTAAAAGGAAATGAACCCACAACCAATCGGGTTTACAGTCAGATGTTATTTCACTGCGCCACAATGGCCTCGAAAAACCGAAAACAATAAAAATTTGAATAATTCTGAAAAGAAAAATAAATTACTTATTGTGAGGTTATTATTAATTCGTAAAAAAAATTACAAAGCAGGTTTCTTAGTAGTTTCTTGACGCTAGGTCGTTCCTGCTATACGGGGTAAGCCCCCCTCCACAAACGGTGTACACAAGCTGAGGTTCATACCTCACAGGATGCGTCCTTGTGAACCTGTGTTCTAAGTTGATGGTTTCCTCTCGAGGTCTCCACGCCAAGGTCAGAGCTCTTCTAGCTCGGCCTCCCCAAAACCCCGGTGACGCTGTCAAGGCCGGTAGGGCCAATAGCATACTTCACAATCAAAAAAAGAAACACAATGTTCAAATAAATAAAACACAGAACAACTGAAGCTATGCGTCATTAAGCACTTTGAGTGCGTTGTACTAGTACAGATACATCCTTCCTTCACTTGAGTGTACAAATATGTATACTAATCCTTGTGGTTTTGAGTGTCCTAACATTATTTATGATTTTAACTCTAAGTATTAATATAATGTAGGAGATAGTATTCATAGCTTAGTTGATTAACTAGGAGTTTTGCACCTTTCGGATCAACTTTAATTTGGTTACAATACACAAGTGAAATATATTGAAATAAATATAATAATAACGTCAGTATTCTTCTAGAATATTCTTCTAGAATAGGTAGCGCCAAACATAACCTACTGTTCCAAAGTTAACGAATGTAATTCCTGTGTTTATAATTGCCAACTTACTTACTAACGCATGGAACAAAGGAAGGCAAATCATAGGTAGAAGCGAGGGTAGATAGATGTATTTTAATAATATTACTATACAAATGGCTTTATTTAAAATATAATTATTAAGATCAAAATGACGTCCCCTTTTGTAAATAAATTACTCTAACAGTTTACTCGGACCGACTCGGACTTGGTTACTAACAATTTAAGATTAATAAGATCATCGATTTTTACACATTTTAAGTGAAACTATTTTAAACGGATTAATCGCGTATATTTTGGTATTAGCCTACTACTATAAAGTGTTCGAAACGTCAGGTTTTGCAAAAATGTATTTGCAAATACCAAAATGTACGCGATTAATCCGTTTAAATTAGTTTCATTTAAATTGTGTAAAAATCGTGAAAATCAAAAATCTTATTATGTAAAGCGGACTGGAATACGCGAGTCTACCTGTGACCACGGTAACCAACATATATGCGATTAATCCGTTTAAAATAGTTTCATTTAAAACTACTAAATATTTCCGAGACACTTCGAACTTCGGTTTCCACTGAATTGACTTTCGAGACATTGCGTGTTGAGTGGTGGAACTCAACGCCACACTTTCTCTTTACCAGAGCAAGGAGTTGAAATTAATTGAAATATAATCACTCCCCCGAGTGGGGATCGAACCCAAAATCGATCGCGGTTACAGTCAGACGACGTCCCTCTGCAATATGTAGGTAACTGACAATAACGAAAATACTCCTTTGTAAGTAAATTACAGCTCCATCCTCTTATATCACGAGTGGGTGCGAGCTTCCTTATAGATGTGTAATTGAACTAAAAATGTAAACATATGTAATTAAGTCTTTCTGCGAAACGTTTAAAGTTTTTACACTTGGTCTATTAAATGTACGTATTTGTCAGAAAAGTATTACTCACAATGGATAATTATAATCAGCAAATTTTGTATGGTTATTTCACAACTTCAAAATTTTTTGATCTGTGACTAATCTTAAGTAAATGATACCAACAATATATATATATATATATATATATATATATATATATATATATATATATATATTATTTGTAACTTAAAAACAATAGTTTCATGCTCTATGCCGCATATCAGGAACAATCTAGTGTCAAGACACTCTGTTGCTACTACATTCTGCCTCTAATCGAAGAATTGCATATTGAGTGGAGAACTCAACGCCGCGCGTTGTTACCTGCTTACCATATTAAAAGATTGCTGTTCCACTGCGCCAGGTAAGCCTCCAATATTGCGTATATAGGTGAATAAACCTATAGAGGCCGGTCGTGGCGCAGTGGGACAACGTCTGACTGTAAACCAGATCGGTTGTGAGTTCCATCCCTACTTACGAGAATTATTATATTTAAATTATTTCCATTTCCTTGTTCTGGTAAGACAAAACGTGAAGTTAACTTCCACCACTCAACACAAAATGTCTCGAGTTCAGCGGAAAGGGGAGTTAAGGCACTCCGCCTTTGACACTAGGCACTTCCTGTATAACCTGTTATACAGGATAAAGGCGTCAAGAATAAAAACTAATATTAAAGTCTACTTAGATAAATAGTTGTGAAGCAAAACTTACAAGATTATTTAAACTCAGATTCTCAGGTCATACACATATATCCAGTCAAAAACAAACGATTCAGCGTGAAACATGACTCACGAGGGGTAATCGGAAATACTTTCACATGCGTACATATGGAAAAAAATACAATAAAATTTTCACTAACCACAATCTTACTACAATTTGTAATTATAAAAAAAGCCTAAGTTTTAATATAAATGATTTATTATAAACTTTATTTCGTATGAAATAAGGTTGTCATTAGATTGAGGGTTTTCTTGGGTTACGACAAGGATAGAAGGAGGAAAATTCGCAGGATGAATGAAGCGCCCGTACCAGTAGTCATCAACGTGTATAAGATGGTATAACATTATCTCACGACTGATTCAAAGAAATGCAAGAAATGCACTATATTTTAAAGTTAATAAAATGTACCTCTTTTACCTTTTCTATTTAAAAATATAGATTAAATATATAGATTGCAATGGAACAGCGTGCGATTGTAAACGCGATCGGTTGTGGGTTGGACACCCACTCGAAGGAATGACTGTATTTGAAATTATTTTCATTCCTTTACTCTGGTAAGACAAAGCGCGGTGTTAAGTTCCGCTACTCAACACGCAATGTCTGGCGTACGGAGTGTCTCGACACTAGGTACTTCCTTTCTACCCTGTTATGCGAGATAAAGCGTGAAGCTTAAATAAAAACAAGTAAAATGTAATATGTAGAGAAAGCGTAAAACAAAAAATAAATAAGGAAATTGTAGAAATTAACTCATTATAATATTTCTTGTTCTTCTCTGAGTTCTTGTTAAACGTAACCATTTACAAACCTAAGAACAATATTGTAATTACATAAATTACACAAAATGAACAGTTTGTTTAACAAGTTGCCGAGTTTACTGAAATCATGTTGGTATATAGTTATTTCTTTAAAAAAAAAATAACTAACTAATTCATTCATACAATGAAAGTGGAGTACGGAGTGTCTTGACACTAGGTATTTCCTGTATATCCAGCTATGCGGAGTAAAAGCGTAAAGATAAATAAACGAATTCAAATAATAATAGATACCTTGATAAAGCTAATAAATAACATCTCTCTTCCCTCCACTCTCTGCTATAGAGATTTTCTCTGAATCGACAGAAATTAAATTGTTTTATGCGAATATTATGGTTATATGACACAGCGCGGTGTTGAGTTCCGTCACTTAACACGTATTGTGTCAAATTCAGACGAAAAACGCAGTGTCTTGACATCGGGCTATTTCTACACTGCTATACGGTAAACACTGACAATATAAAGAATATGATTTCCTAAGTACAGAAATAATAAATAATTATAAAATATATTTACAAATATTGCATTTTTTTAGCTTCACAGCTATTTAGTAGACAGAAAGTACATAGTGTCAAGACACTCTGCACTTCACTTTTCAACGAATTGGAAACATTACGTGTTGAGTGGTGGAACTCAACACCGCATTTTGTCTTAACAGAGCGAGGAAGTGATAATAATTTTAAACATAATCACTCCTCCGAGTGAGGATCGAACCCACAGCCGGTCATGTTTACGATCAGGCGCTGAGCCACGACTGGCCTCTATATGTTGCATATTAAATATAATAAATTATAACATTCTATGTGATATGGTCCGGTTCAGAATCAAAGTTGAGATCTTGTATGGAGATACGCTAGCAATGAATTAATGCTCATTTAAATAGGTAAGCCATAGAGATAAGGATAATAGCTTGATAAAACAGAAATTTTAATTAAATATAGAATATAAATTGTATATCACTTTTACATTTTATATAATATGTTGGTATTTCTTCAAAAAAAAATCAAATAAATTTTATGGCTTTTTAAAGGTATAATGTGTTGGGTGGCGTAACTTAACGCTGTGTTTTGTATGAGCAGATCATATAATACTTATAGAAACAATTTGTTTTATTATTTATATATTTACAAAGTATTTGGCTGGAAAGCAGAGAACGTAGTGTCTTGACACTAGACACTGGTCTTAAGGAAGACATTGGCAAAAATCTTCACAAGCATTAAATAATATTAAAAGTTCCGTTAACGCGTTGACGATGCGTTGCCTTAGCAACGTGTATGTAATTTTATATAAATGTGTATAACAAACATTTGGTAGTGTGTGTTATATTAATTATTTTAATTTCATAAATTTTTATGCAATATTTTAAAAAAGCGGAATTTGAATCCCGCTGTGTTCAAAAAATTTTTATACGTTTTTTCAAAAAAGGAGTAAAAACAGTGTACTTCACGTATTTAATATGTAGATTAAACAAAATATTCAAATTTTACGACTGTTTACCGATTTTGCAGGATAACGCAAAAAAAAACCGAAACTCTGGTAAAACGTACACCCAGTTCCTACAAAAAGAAGCTTAGTTACCGCAATATGGTAAAAATAAAGGAGCATATTATTACGGCTATCGCGCGCCACCCGCAGTTAGTCCTTGCCATTACCGGTGGAGCAAATAACAGGGCGCCCGTACTGATTTAAAACTTCTAAGAAAAACAGGTATATCATACATACATACATACATACATAAACCATGAGTCACAAATGTAATCCACGGGCTAGACGCGAAAAAAAATTGAAAATACAAGGCAGGCCGTTCGCGGCAATTAAAAATAATTAGGTAAAAAGACTTGAGTTTCTCAGAAGGATGGTAAATTTACATATGTTGCACTAAATCGACGATTAAGGGAAAAGGGTACTGTAGGTCGAAGGAGCAACTGTTCTTAACTGAACCCTAATTTGTTATATGATCGTTAGTTTTTAGTTAGACAGAAAGTACTCAGTGTCAAAACACTCCGTACTCCGCTTGCCATCGAATTTGAGACATTGCGTGTTGTGTGGCAGAACTGAACGCCGAGCTTTGTCCTTTACCAGAGCGGGGAATTGAAAATAATTTAAATATAATCACTGCCGCGAGTGGTAATCGAACCCACAACCGATCGCGTTTACAGTCAGACGATGCCACACTGCGCCACGACCGTTCTCTATATGAGAATAACACAAACAAATATGATAAATAAACAAAACAAGAAGTATTCTTCATTATCGGCACACCTTTGGTAATCCTGACTGACATTTGTAATCGACCCGGAGTTAATCACAGTCTTGTTGTTATAATTCACAGCGACGCCCGAGGTCAGAGCAATTCGACTTTGAATATAAGCAAGCGTCTCTTGGTTTTTTGCTTAAAACTATCAAACGCTAATTGTATGCTCAAATATACGAATGCACATTACATTAGCGCCACTCTATTGGTTCTGTTCGCGTCTAACATCTTTTGGTTATATATATATATATATATATATATATATATATATATATATATATATATATATATATATATATATATATACAGGAAGTATCTGGACAGTGTCAGGACACTCCGTACTACGCTTTCCGATTAGAATATTTGTTTAATTCTTGTAAACTATCCGTATTATAGAATGTGTGGTAACATTTGAACGTGCTACACATTTCGTCACATTACACTTCTAGTGTTGTAGCAAGTCTATACACTAACATGGTTGGTATAAATTTATAAAAACAACTAATTTGAAAGTATATATTTTAGTAATAATAGATTCAGGATGGTAGTGATCGTTCACAACACTTTTAACACTTAGTAAGTAACTAGTGTCTCGTTTTCGTGCAAAAAGCAGTTAACGGAGTGTCTTAACACTATGTTATCTCCAATTGCTGTTTGTGAAGCTTTTTTAACACAAAAAATCGGCATTCACAAAGTAAATTTTAACATTCAAAGTATTATATCAATACGAATTTCACTTCCTAGCAATAAATCTAGAGGATCCTTTGCCATATGTCATAGAACAATACACGGCGTTAGTAGTCGTACTCTCATTATTTTTGCGGTGTCGGTACATTTTGCCGTCATTTTTTTGCCTGTCTCCCTTTTCACTGACTTTTGTTCGGATAATTTAATGGTTTTCAAATTGATTTTTAAATTTCTATAGCAGACACTTGCTGTAATGAACGTGAAATATCTGTCACACTGATTACAAGTATAATGGGGACTTGCATGGTGGTATACGGTGGCAATATTCTACTATCCATGAATGTAGTAGCAAATGTAGATATTTTTAATCGATTAATTTAAAATCGAATGGAATTAATATAAATATATTCACGTATCATAAATAGATCTTATATTATTTTGCCAATAGATATTATATTGTTCCATGAATAGATAATTAATTAATAAAGCACGAAGCAACTTCTCGGAATCGTCGAGAACGAATGTAACAAGACACAAAAGGAAATTAAAGTTCAAATATTTTAATAAGCCGCTCGAGAAATCGGCAACATTATGGGACGAAACTCAAAAAAAAATGTATTAGATACTAAGCAACACATAAATTTTCAAAGTCCATTAAACCAAAACGATTTATCTCCAAAACCTTACCGTGTATAAAATGGTATAATACTTTAATACCACTGTTTGCGCAAGTGCGTCTAACAAAATGTATCGCGATGGCTGGCGGTTTGTACGTCCCTGTGCATTCCATTGCTCGGCTAAACAGCGTTTAGTTATATGTTAACTCGGCGGAAACATCGATGTATATAGTTTTTCTTATTAAACCAATTTGTTCAACACAACACATTGAAAATATGTCACGCACACAAGCGTAGAGTATTAAGCGGAGTCCACACATGCGCGTGCGCAGGTACCAAAAGTTAATTGCCTTCATATGTTCAATGTTCGTAAGTTTCTACCTGAATGTCAGTTAAGTGTGGACAGGTCAGCCTTTTTTTTAATTTTTTTTTCACCAGTTTATACTATTACTCATGATTTCTTTTGTGTAATTCTGATACTTTACGATTTTAATTTTGAAAATAAATTTCGTATAAGAAAAAAAAATAGATGATACCATTCTTGATGTAGAGTTCAAAAGCATACATATTTAAAATACTTATATATAGGCGATCAATCAATTAAAATAGTTTCAGGCCGGTCGTGGCGCAGTGTGACAGCGTCTGACTGTAAACGCGATGGGTTGTGGCTTCGATACCCACTCGGGGGAGTGATTATATTTAAATTATTTTCAGTTCCTCGCTCTGGTAAAGACAAAGAGCGGTGTTGAGTTCCACCACTCAACACGCAATGTCTCAAATTCGGTGAAAAGTGAAGTACAGAGTGTGTGGTTTAAAAATAATGCAAACTGGAAGTAGTATGAAATTCGGCACAGTTATACTGTCGACTGGGAATTTTCAATCCCACGGGGACTCAGTATTTGCGAGATCTCTCATATATTGTATGTGTATTATATATATATATATATATATATATATATATATATATATATATATATATATATATATATATATATATATATATATATATATATATATATATATTAATGTTTATTTAAGGCCGATAAAATATTAATGTAATTAACATAACTCCACATTTACTAACGTTATTCCATTTAAATGAGATCAATTAAATTATCCCGTTCATTTAGAATAAGATCTTTGATTTTCGATTTTTACACATTTTAAATGAAACTATTTTAATCGGATTAAACGCGTACAGGTTTTCAAATACCAAAATATGCGCGCTTAGTCCGTTTAAAATAGTTTAATTTAAAACCGTTAATTTATAACAAAAAGTTTATTTTGAGGCACTATAAATAATTAGGTAATTTGTCAACCTCGGGATTCGTTGGAGAATGTTTGCGAAGGAAACAGACCATACCATGTCTAGAATTTCGTCTGCCAAATTGCTGCGTACTTTAGAGGATATAGCTTTGCTAGTCTCAAAAATCTGTAAAAATCACGCGGATCCGGGATCACGCAATACCGAGATTGGAAGCCCTAGTTTATATAGAGAAGGAGTGCAAAATAGTTGTGTTATTTGAAAGTAATGCATAAAAATATATTAAATTATTAAAATAAATATACCACACATATACAATCATGTGTTTGACTATATATTATACATGTTTATATAAATTGACACACACGTTGCTAAGGCAACGCGTTGTCAACGCATCAATGGGACATCCAGGAAATATAATAATGTACCATTTACACTTTTAACGTGAAACAATATTTTTTTTGTACCCTTATAACGTAACCTTCATCTATAAAAAAAACATTATAAAATATTTTAATTTATTTATTTTTATTTAAATATTTATTTAGCTTCATATATTTTTCTTCAGAATTCCCTGAATAAGGAAGTAAGAATCTAATGCCAAGAGGCAGTGACAGTAAGAGGCTGGAGTGAAATTATTTTTACGTACAAATCAATAAATTTGAAATATCTATTTGTAAATTTAAAATAACTGCTTTATGCATATATTTATATGTATGTACATATAGATATATATGCAACACATACAATAATAATACTATTTTCAATTTTTGTCTTGTCCGTCTGTTTTTTCCGGCATATCTCTGAAACGACCGGATTGATTTTTACAGGGCTTTTTTGGGGTATATAATTGATAATGGAGTAAGTTAGTCTAATTTTATTTTTAAATTTATAGAACAAAGAGCTCGAAATGTTAAATCCCAAGCAGACGGAGTCGCGGGCATAAGTAGCTTAATAAATGTACGGTTTCTTATTCACATAAAAAAAAATCTTCTATAATTTCTTTCTATACCCTTAAAAATTTACTCATTACATTCTTTAAAGAGATATTGAATTTTTAATAGTAAAGAATTTTATGCATTTTGCAAAAGCTATGCTACATATGAAGAGAAATCTTAAGAAACCCTTTTATATACCATTTTTGGACTAAACTAAAGACTAGAAAAGATAAACGATTATATTTAAATACTACGATACATATAATTCTATTCAATTGTACTATTATTAATAATCTAATAGATACATTACTATTTTATTTTTAGTGCAGCGTTAAGTTACGCTATAATATACGAGTGCAAAGATACTAGATTCCTTCAGGTGACTCTATAAAGGAATAAAGCGTTAAGCTCGAAAAAAAAACGAATTACTTAAAGCTTTCATTTTTTTGTTAATAAAGATACTGTTGCATTCTCGCCGTTTAAATTCTAACTGGGTGATTGTCGAGTACCTGCCCCAGTCCCTTGGTAATTTTTAATTGACAAAAAAAACCCTTCCCGGCCGATTTTTATAAAGGAATTTATTTTTATTACGCGTATTAGTATTGGTTGGTAGTGTGCGTGGCGTTGGTATGAATATAAGCTGGATGCTTTTTGAAGCGTTTTTTGTGCTTTTCTTGTTTGATAGTTGATTTTGTTCTTGAGTAGGTCTATTTAGGCGTTATATTTACCCTTTAGTATTAACTTAGTAATATATATTATTGTTTTAAATTTGATTGGTTGGAACTCAACGCCGCACTTTGTTTTATCAGAAGGAGGAAATAAAAATAATTTAACTATAATCAATTCCCCGATTGGATATAGAACCCACAACCGATCGCATTTACAGCTATACTAATATTTTTTTCAATCCCAAAAACTACTGAACCGATCTAGATTAAACTACATGAATGCAGTAATATAATAATAACACATAAATTACAGTTTATAATGATTTTGTGATACTTTGGTTTAATTTAAATATAATATAAAGTTTTAATTAATAAAAAAACAAATATTATATATTTAATTACTAACAATACAAAACCAAACAATTTTTAACATTAGAAAAAAGAAATCTTTTTTTTTATATACTTTTTTCTCGCAAACATTCATACATATAGATGTAAAATAATTTCAAATAGACATACCGATGCCATCGCGGCGCAACACAGGTAGACGCGCCCGAACAATAACTTGGAGGCAAAAACGCGGTAATGAGTGCACTGTTAAGAATAAAACTGAGCTTTGTCTATGGGGTGAGCTTTAGAAAAAACTGTCTTTTTTTTCTTTCGCCAAAGCTCTTATACGATCCGTCAAATGATTATGCGAATTTTGAAATAGTTTTCAAATGGGAGTAATGATTTAGTAAGAAAATACATTTATATTTGGTCCGATGTTTTTTGGTGATACATTTTAATGTATTTTTTTTAACTTCACTAGACAGATAGAATCTATTGTTAAGACACTTTATGCTTCACTTTCCGTTGAATTCGAGACGTTGCTTGTTGAGTGGCGGATCTCAACGCCGCGTTTTGTCTTACCAGTGTACTACTGTTTTTTTAGTAGAGTATGGTAAAATACAAAATTGAGGTCGGTCGTGGCGCCAGCGTCTGACTGTAAACGTGATCGGTTATGGGTTCGACTCCCACTTGGAGGAGTGTTTATATCCAAATTAGTTTCATTTTCTCGCTGTACTAGCACAAAGTGGGGCGTTGAGTTCCACCACTCAACACGCAATGGCTCGAATTCGACGGAAAACGAAGTACGGAGTGTCTTGACACTAGGTACTTTCTGTCTACCCTGCTGAGCAGGATAAAACCATAAGAATATGTATAATTCATAGCGTACATGGTCCCCAATAGATCGATTCAAAGTTTTTTAATTGATATTATTATTAGAAGGTCCGTCCACACACCAGACACACCATGTGTGGTCTTCATCAGGCATATCAAGTTCATTTTCAATGCAGATTTAATCGTGGGCCAAATTTGTGAAATTAAACCATTTATTTTGCTAATAAGAATATTACGTTTTTTCATTAAATTGGCTTCCTTATATATATTTTTAAAGTAGTATGTATATATATATATATATATATATATATATATATATAAAATTTAATTTCGTTAGTACGATATAGTCCAGCGTTGAGTTCAACCAACACTCAATGTCTCGATTTCGGGTGAAAAGCAGTCAACGGAGTGTTTTGACACTAAGTTATTTCTGACTTTCTGTTGTTCGTAAGTATTAAGCTGGGTATGAATATATTGGACGCTAATCTAGTCGTAGTAGTTGTCTCATTTTTGTTTATTTATAAGAAAACTATTATGGCAAAATAGTGTGTTTCTAATTGTATGAAGAGTGATCATAAGTTCGAATTTCAGTAAAAAAATTATTAATTTTTTTGGGAGTTAAACAAAAAACTAAAGAACAAGTGTTTTTACTGTATATATAAGGTACTTATTAATATAATATACCTTTAATAATAAACCTTTGACTTTAAGTTGCGAAAATTAGGCAAAAAGGGTGTGTTTGAAATTTTTGCACATTTACAATTTATATGACAAAAGAAATATTGATTATAAATATTGGTTGCCTTTTATTAGCTTCACGCTTTTCATCCCGCATAGATGGACAGAAAGTACCTAGTGTCAAGACACTTCGTATTCCGCTTTCTGCTGAATTTGAGACATTGCGTATTAAGTGGCGGAACTCAACGCAGTGCTATGTCAGAGCGAGGAAATGAATATGTTACAGTCTGATGCTGTTTCCTCATTTTGTTGAGATAAATCACAGTGTTTAGTTCCGTTACTCAATGGAAATCGGGCAAAAAGTTTATCAATATAATAGAACTATAAGTCATTTATTTAGTTCATTTAATTTTAAATGTCTAAAAGCAATCATTTAGTTTCACATTAAAGCTTTTATATGAAAAATTGCAAACGAAAGCTCTCACAAATAGACAGATTTTAAGACGAGCGTGATTTAAAATGGCAATAAACGTCGCCCCATAACGTCAATGGGTATTTTATTTGTTTACAATTTCTAATTTTCTATTTTGATATAAATATTGTAACCATTCACACATCACAGCAGGATACAGAAATACCCTTGACTGTATGCAAATATATAAAGAATCTGTATAAAATGCCATTAATTTAGGTGAGCTTTGAACAAATTTATAATATAGTTAGCTATCGATTATTTATTATCTAAAATGAGTAAATAATAGATTTTACAGTTTTTTACCTGGAAATCTAGATTTTGTCTAGTATTTTTTTTAGTTTCATGCTTTTTATCCTAAAACGCTCCGTGCTTCGCTTTCTACCCTATCAGAGACATTACGTGCTGAGTGGTGGAACTCAACGCCGCACTATATCTTATTATAGAGAGGAAATTAAACTATTTTTAGTTTTAAATATTCTGAGATTACTCCCCCCAGTAAGATCGAACTCAAAACCGATTGCGTTTACAGTCAGACGCTGTCCCACTGCGCCACAACCGGCGTCATCTACTTTTTTGTTATATTTGTATTAGCCTTTATATATCGCATAGAAGAATAGTCAGACAGAACCTAGTGTTTAGTCACTCGACTCTCTATTTTCCGTACGAATACAAGCGATGTTGAGATGTATTGAGTGGCGGAACTCAACGCTGCACTTTTTCCAACTACAGCCATGAAAATAATTATTATTAACGCTTTTTATTATATTTTGTATAATTATTTTAGTTTTAATACTTATTGCTTCTCGTTAAATACCAACTTCGTATTATTTACTATATTAAAACATTGGTATATAGAATTTATAAAATTATCATATAAAAAATTGTTTAAAACCATTATACACAGACATGAATCACTTCACAGAAAATCCAGTGTTAAGACAATAATAATCTCATATTTATAATCTTATACCTTTTATTTCCTATACAAAGCAATTCGAGAGTGTATCAAATATGTTAATCTCAAACATATTTAAAAAAAAAACAAGAGCAAACCGGAAGTGATATTTAAAAGGCGTAAAACGATTCGCGTTAAACGATACACTATTGTGATTTATGCCGCTTGATTAGTTGACATTTATGGCTCAGTACCTATAGTAGGACTGACGACATACGCAAGGTTGCCGGAGCGGGCTGGATGAGGGTTGCGGAGGACCGGGATGTTTGGCGCAAACTTGGGGAGGCCTATGTCCAGCAGTGGACTGCGATTGGCTGACGACGACCTATAGTAGGTATAATGTGTTATGGGATTTTTGGGAAATCTAGTTTGAAATCGTATATAATTTACACTTTCATCTTCAGTTGACCGATCCCGAAGTCTGACTAGAGGCTAGTCGTGGTGCAGTGTCACAGCGTCTGAACGTAAACGCGATCGGTTGTGGGTTCAATCTTACTGGGCGGAGTGATTATATTAAAATTGTTTTCACATCCTCGTTCTGACAAAGACAAACCGCGGCGTTGAGGTCCGTCACTCAATACGCAATATATCGAATTCAGGGAGCGAAGTACGGAGTGTCATGATACTGGGTACTTTCTCTCTACCCTGCTATGCGGGATAAAAGCGTGAAACTAAAAAAATCTGACTTATTATCACTTTATTATTATTAATGATTATAAACAAAACACTATAGACATACTCTTCGCGTACTTGTTGTTTAAAATATTTAAATATGTAATATTATAAAAATTATCACATTTGTATTAGTTAAAACTACTAAAATGTTAAGACTCTTAGAGGCCAAGCGTTCGAGACTGTTGGCAGTTTCTATGTCATTCCAGAGAGTACAGGGTTGTAATCAGTTATCCTTATCATCGATGTCATCACTATAAGGTTTTTGACAATAATTGTTATACATGCAATATATATGAAATATTAAAAAAAAACAAACTCAATTTTTTTTCTAAATTACCAATTTTTTCTCGTGCAATTCTCAAAAAAACTAAGCTACGTATACCTTAATATTTAATATAATTAATTATGTTAAGTACATTGGTAAAATATACATTTCTACTGAAGATGTGAAGAATTGTACGAACTGTAGTATATCTTTTTTTGAAAAAAACGTATAAAAATTTGAACGCGGCGGGATTCGATCCCGCGCCTCTTGGATACCGTCCAACGATTGGACTTGGACGGTATCCAAGAGGCGCGGGTTCGAATCCCGCTGCGTTCAAATTTTTATACGTTTTTTCAAAAATGTTAACTAATCCTAAGTGTGGAATAACACTTTAAAAAGAGTAAAATATGAAGTATATCTATTGAAATTTCAAATAAGACACACTGACACTACCCGTATACCAGTATAGTGACTCAGTTCTCAACTTTCGCCTATTTCAAACACACTATGAGTTAAAACTATAACCCAGGGTGCGACGCAATTGTAAAGGGTTTATCCATCAAGATTCATATCTTTTTCCTCACATAGCAGGATAGTCAGAGAAAATTTAGTGTCAAGACATTCCATTCACCGTTTTTTTTAACTTCACTCTTTTATCTTGCATAGCAAGGTAGACAGAAAGTAGTGTCAAGACTCACTATCGCGAGTTGAGTGGTGGAACTAACCGCCGTGCTTTGTCTTTTACCAGAGCGAGGAAATGAAAATAATTTAAATATAATCACTCCCCCGAGTGGGTATCGAACCCACAACCGATCGTATTTCCACTGAGCCACGATCGGTTTCCGTTTTCCATCAGAATTTAAGGTATTACGTGCTGTTTAACAGAATCAATACTATTAATAATACAGCCCTTTATTCTACCAGTGCGGTGAAATTAAAATAGATTAAATAGATTTACCTACGACTGGGAATCGAACCCGCAATCAATTTATAATTAAAGGCTGTCCCACTGCGTAATAGTAAGTTATATAAAACATAAAATTAATTTACGCTTCTCTACATAATATTTAGTGTTCAACTCGGTATCCTGTTTGGAATAATTAAAATATTTTGTCAAAGAACAAAACTCATAATATAGATCAATATCGTACCTCTTAAACGCGATATCGATCTTATTATACATAAAATGTAAATAAAATATTCCAAGCTTACTTTGCGTTATAGTCATTTTATGCAAATAACGCCGACGCTATTAGGCGAGATGCGCGGGCGCAAATTTAGTATTACATATGTCAATGCGAGACTCATAACCGTTATGTTGTATGGAAAGTGTGTTACATGTCTTTGGAATTTTTTCATACTTTACTGCTTTTTTTTTGGTATGTTTTTTTCTTATTTTTATCAGATTTCGATAGATAGATAATGATTATATAAAGATGTTATAATGCGTGTGATAACTATGTTACAGTCGGTTGTGGGTTCGATTTTCATTTGGGTGAATAATTATATTTAAATTATTTTGATTTTTTTTCTCAGGTAGGACAAAGCGCGGCGTTGAGTTCCGCTACTTAGCACACATTGTCTAGAATTCAACGGAAAGCGGAGTAAGGAGTGTATTTAAACTAGGTACTTCCTGTCTACCCTGCTATGCATGATAAGAGCGTGGTGCTAAATTATTTGAATTTTATATTCAGATCGATGAGACGAATCAAAGATAATCCAATCCATATTTTTGCAATCCATCTCAATCACGAACGAAAAGCGGAGAGCGGAGAATCTTAACACTAGGTTGTTCCTATGCTTAAAAAAACCACGAATATATTATAGATTGGTCTGTTAATTTTTGTCATTGGTACTATTAGTAGCATCTCACTCTATCCCGCATAGTGGGGAGTTGGAGCACAACCTAGTGTCAAGACACTCCGTTGACTGTATTCCACCCAAAATCGAGACATTGCGGTATTAACATTGACATAAGTATCCAATAATCAACAGAGCTTCTAAAGAAATAAAAAAAAAACAATAATAATAACTATATATCTATTTTTTACATCAAACCAGCATCGAACCCACTAGCTAACAAACTAATAGCACAAATACTAATTCTCTTATAATTAAACGTAATCCATTTTGGCGTTTTACAATATTTCTTTTCAACCTTACCTTGATTTGACTAATGCCCATACAAAATGCACAGTGGGCGTTGAATTAAGTATCTACTAGAATTTTAAAGTATTTTTATGTCATTTGTGTAGATTATGTTCACTTGCATACATTAATGTATGCAAGTGGCATTCGATTTCGTAACCGGTAACGTATGTGGGAACAGTGAAACTATTTTAATGAAGAATGTAATAGATGATGTTTTACTTGGAATTTTGTTTATAAATTATAATTACGTAAACGTGTTGAATTGCGTTGTTATATTATTAGATTTTGTTAATTATTAATTATATATTTAGGTTAAGTGGGTAAACAGAGAAGCGGCGTTGAGTTCCGCCATTTATTGGGTGGAGATCGCTGCGTATAGTATTGAGAAAGATGGTGTCTTGAGAATAGATATAGATATAATAGATATAGATAGACTACTTGATTGATATCTTATATATTTATATATAATTATTAAATTATTTAATTACAATTATTAAAAATATTGTTAAAAATAAAATATAATATTAAAATTTATTCGGATAGAACTTGTATTTGTACTATTATTAAAGTTACTAGTGGCGGGTCACTCCGTTTCCGACACTCTACCGAGGCAAGAGACAGAACACAGTGGATGGCAAAATTCAAATTATTTAACATTTAACCCAAAGTGTAACGATTTTTTTACTATGCAATAAAAATTATTTGCATAATAAATGAGGACAGTAATTGTTCCAACATTAAAATAAATACTTATATTTTAAATTATATTATATTTTCTCGATTTAAGAAGTTAAAATGTGGCATTATGTTAATAACGCTAAGAGCGACGTTGATATCCGTCACGCTACATACTTACTTTTATTTAGCGGAAGGCGGAGTGCAGAGTGTCTTGACACTAGGTACTTCCTGTCTACCCTGCTATACATAATAAAAGCGTGACGCTAAAAATATATGTTTAAAAAATGCAAAATAAACAGAAACAGTGTCCAAACACGCGAAATGTCTAAAAAATATATATTGTTAAAAGTCGAAGATAGAATAGAAGATATATATATATATATAAAGATAAAAAAGTAAATAACCAACAATATCGTTTAATTATCAAAAAAATTCTCTATAATATTACGGTCGTTCAAAGAACAACGAGTTGGAGCTCATCTGTCAAAACTGCTTAATATTTCTAAAAAGGTTTTATCCCAGTTGTTATTGTTATTTATACTGGTCGAATTGCCGACCCTTGGCTGTTACGAATGAACAGATTTTGATTCTAACAACCCTAAAGTATAGGTTGATTTTCGAACGAATTAATATTATTTTCACTTGGAATGCAGTTTGCGAGTGTAGGTACACATTTTTTGCCCTCGTGCGAGCAAGACAGCCTGCAAAGTACTATTGGGTGGTGAGATTGCTCTATGCCTGTAGCAAATGTGGTTTTTTGTACACCATGTGTTATGGCGACTCTATGTGGAGATATTTTTTTTTTGGTTGGAATACAGTTTTTTTGATACAATGCTCTATTGATCGTGAATGTATGCATGGTGACCCGTAAATAAGTGTATATTTTAAATACGATTCAAATTAGAAATATGTTTAGCACATATTAATTATATTACTTTTCCTAATTTAGTCAGGCTATGTGTGGCGTCATCCGCCACTCAGTCAAATAAAGTCAAGGTACACAAAAATTTGCCGTATGTGGTAAATAAAAGATACTGGAGTGGAAAATCATAAAACGAGTTAAAGTGATTGATTTGGAACATATAGTTTAATTATTTTATTAAATATACTATGCCTTGAAGCATTTTGAATTAAAAGCAACCTTATTCCATATCCCTGGAATTTCTGAAAAGGGCACACAGAATCACACTCTAATGTTAGTGCAAAAATAAATCACATAAAGGTATACCAAATTTGGTTTCAATCTATTTTTAGGGTCAAAACGTATCAAATCCTGGGCAACGGTCTAAAAACTCATAAATAAACAAAGAACACCGCCAGCGCCGGCCGCGTAGCGGTTCTCGGAACAATTGTAATTTGCTCTTAACCGCCTAATCCAGACGCTATGTAGCACAATGGGTCACTTTGAGAGCGGGCGTCCTTGGCGAACGTTTACTACTTATAGCACGGGGTGGCAACATGCCTTAGTAGGATTACTTGTTAGAATATTGTTTATGTATTATTTTAAACTTTATGCTTAGAGATAACCTTGTTTCTACTCTCTCTTCTCTATTTCTTTTCTTTTTTTTTTGGAGTTTCACGCTTTCATCCCGTATAGCAGGATAGTCAATATGACTCTCTCAGTCACAGTCCTTTGACCGCTTTTTGTCCGTATTCAAAGTATTGATTTTTTAATGGAACGCCAAAGATAATTTAAAGATTTTCAAAGGTATAAAGTAAAATGCTAAATTTTCTACAGATTTTGAAGTATGAAGAGAAATGTTCTTTTTTTAGGTTAATTAATAATTTATCTGGTAACACTCAATGTGACTTTTAATAGTTCTACAGAACTAAATCTAATTTTGTATGTTTCATACTAATAAAAAAATTCTCAGCTCTACCACGAGCTTTCAAACACAATGCTATATAGCTTATAAGAAACATATAAATATAGTTACCAAGTGCGCTTTTAAACTAAAATTATATTAATCAGAAGTATCTTTATATAGAACACGTACAGAATGGTCGCCTAACATTTAGGGTCACGTTCTAAAATAGTTCACAGCTTTGAAGACCTTTACACTCGGTATATATATTCCGTGGAAAGCGAAGTACGGAGTGTCTTGACACTAGGTACTTTCTCTGTACCTTGCTATGTGGGATAAAAGCGTGCAGCTAAAATAATATTAATAATAATATTAATAATATTAATATAGTTCCCATAGTACTTTCAAGTACAAGAGTCATCCCTCACACATTACACACAAGCTTGGAAACTAAAGGAATGTACTGTTTAGCTTAAAGTCATTTACAAAAACCGACAAATTTGAACACTTGTCGTATTATGAGGAAATTCTTATCTTCATTAAATTGCTAGTTAGCTATTACATCTTCTTGCTAGTTATCGAATTTTGGTATCGCTAAAGTAATTCCACCCAAATATTGCTTGGCTATGTGCTCGCGGTAATAGGGTAACAACAAACCCTCAAACACAGGGGAGAAAAGAAAAAAAATAAGAATAATAATAATTAGACAAATTTGAACGTCTAAGTCGATTATCCCATTTAATCATTAGGGATATAGGCCTCTTTTCTTATCCGCAATAAAGAAATATCAATTCATGTAACAAATACAACACTAAAATATATTTGAACTGTATTCACTTTATCGAAATATACTGTATCTGAAATTAATGCTGAAAATTTTCACACTTTTTCCCGTATATAAGGGTAATGAGAGAAAACGCAGTACAGATACACTCCGTTCTCCGCTTTTCACTGCATTTTGTTTTACGGAGAAATAATTTAATTATAATTATTGGCCAGAGAGATTTGTTTTTTTTTTAATTAAATTTTATTGCACTCCAAACTGAGTCTATACATTTTTTTCCTTATTATTATTTATCTCTCATTTGCATATAATTATAGTCAACTTAGAACTAAAATCTAAATTTATATTTAAGCGAGTTTTTGAAAAAAAAATATAATCTTAATCCTACGATATACATTTAATTTGAATCCACAACTATCACTTTACTGCCAGTCACTGATCCACTGCGTCATGATGGTTTTAAGTACGAATATTAGTTAAAAACTTGAATATTTATTGCATGTTTAAAAATACACAACTAGAATACTAGAATAAAACGTCAGCGAACAATTACTTCTTAGCCTAATCCAGACGTAATGTGGCACAATGGGTCACTTTGAGAGCGGGCGTCCTTGACGTCGGGCTGCATAGCCCGTATCACGACACGCGTAAAAAGAGCTAACCTAGATTTTAATATATTTTTTTAATACATTCATTTTTTTTAATTTTCGTAGATTTTTTTTCTATATTTATTAATTTTATGTGCTTACTACTTTTTGTCTTATAGGCCAAAATGTAATGACAAATAATTCCTTCATTTGTTACGCTTTCTCTTCAGGTCATGGTTTTTTTTTGCTTCACATTTTTTATCCCGCATAGAAGACAGAAAGTACCTAGTGGAACTCAACGCTGCATTTTATTTTACCAGAGCGAAAATAACCTTAAATATAATCACTCCCCAACCCCACAACCAGTCCTATTTACAATTAGACGTCTTCACCTTTTTTATTACTTACCGCCTCACTTTTTTTTTATTATTTAATATTTAAATGTTTCTTTTAAGATTAGTTATATAAAATACATTACTTTTCGACTTAACATGTGAAAACCTTATTTATATAAGAAAGACCTCTTTCAAAATGACATGTCTTGCATATCAAAATATCAAATATTCCCAAAGTCATTCTTAATATTGTAAAACTATAAAAGTCGATTCCATTTGAATTCAATGATGAATTTTTAATATGCAGATTCAGATTTTGTCGCGAGGCCTCCAACTATTTCTGCATACACAACGCTCGACATTTTGAACGTCAAAAATAGCTAGGTTATAATCTATTTGTATTGGGTTATGTAAGGTAAAATAGGCTTTATTAAGATAAGATGTGCTAAAATATACTGAAATTGAGGTCATTGGTTTGATTTGGTAAGACAAAGTGCGGTGTTTAGTTCGCCATACTTTACGCAATGTCTCGATTTTGGGTGGGCATTTAACGGAGTGTCTTGACACTAGGTTGTCTCTGGCTACCCAGCTATATGGTGCAAACTGAAAAACTATAATAAGAAAAGTTTAATAGTTGAAGATGTTTAATAAATATACTTATTTAATAAGATCTTTGATTTTCGCGATTTTTATGCATTTTAAATGAAACTATTTAACCGGATTAATCGCGTATATTTTGGTATTCGAAAATACATTTTTGGACGTCAGGTGTCCAAAAATGTATTTTCGAATACCAAAATATACGCGATTAATCCGGTTAAATAGTTTCATTTAAAATACCTATTTAAAATTACTATGAGTTTTTAATATTATTGTAAGAAGAAAAAGACTTGGATTTCTTTTTAGACTGAACGATAAATTAACTAGGTTATTTTAATTAGATATTTCTCAGGACAATCTATTCAAATAGGATTTTTGATTCACATTTTTACAATTAGCTCGCAAATAGAGTATTTGATTTATAAGAAATAAATATGGTTTAAAACTAGCGTAAATTTGACATCAAGTATTTCTTTATCTCGCATAGCAGGATAGACAGAAATTACCTAGTGTTAAAACACTCCATACTTCGCTTTCCACCGAATTCAAGACATTGCTTGATGAGTGGCGGAACTCAACGCCACATTTTGTTAAAATTAAAAATTAAAAAAAACGTGTTAATATATATATATATATATATATATATATATATATATATATATATATATATATATATAATATAATATATATATATATATATATATATATATATATATATATATATATATATAAGAGTTGGCACTGTTTACCAGTTACTGTAAGGTATTCATAACCTCTACAGAGACTGCATTTGTTATTAATACTAATTTCGCTTACACAGAGCATTTAAGTTCAGATTTAAATTTATACTTTTATTGCAGTCTTATATTTTAATATTGAATGAGACCATCGTGACGTAGTGGGATAGCGTCTCATTGTAAACGCGATTGCTTGTGGGTTCGATTCCCACACGGTATCTTATTTAAATTATGTTCGTTTGTTCGCTCTGATAAGAGAAATCGCGGCGTTGAGTCATACCGTTCGACGCAAAATGTCTCGAAGTCGGGTGGTAACTGGAAAATGGAGTGTTTTGACATTTGGTTTTCTCTGTCGGGATTTGTGGAATTTCATTAGAATGACACTGAAAAATTATACAATCATATATATCATATATAAATGCTAACATATTTAGTATTTCTTAAATTATATTATTTTATTTTAGAAAAAACGTATAAAAATTTAAACGCAGCGGGATTCGAACCCGCGCCTCTTGGATACCGTCCAAGCGCTCTGACCGCTAAGCCATGCGTTCTACTACCAGCTGCGTCGAAATTCTTATACGTTTTGTTACAACTTAGCGGAAGTGTGAAATAACACTTTAAAAATAGTAAATATATTATTTTATATTATTAAAAATATAAAGAAATATATATTTTACGTTCTTGTTAGATTTTAAATACGTTTGCTTTTACGTAGATAACAAAAGTAATATCAGTAAGATGTTTTCTAAAACGGTCGCGAAACTATTCATAAAACCGTTGTAAAAATAAATAAAATTATATAATAAAAAACCTACATACATACATACATACATACAATTCGAGGCTGATATAAAACAAAAATTAAACTAATAAAATATTTTTTATAGTTTCTTTACTGCCTATTTCACGTATTGAAAAATATGTCCATATACTCTGTGGCACAGTTTTAGAAGGTTGTAAACATTTAATGGGGTAAGTTTTACGATTGACGGCAAAGAGGAGGGTAGGGGAGAGGTTATAGGGATAGAGGAGAGAGTACAGGGGTAGGGGTGTTGGAAGGCGTTACTCTCGTTTAATGATCTAAACTTTACGCTTAAAATGTAAACGGTATTTTAATGAACTTACTTATACGTCGGTTATGTGAAAACAGCTTGAATTTTGTTCTTGAGACATTATTGTAGAGATAAGTCGCTACTATCTCGTTTAGTGACTTTTATAGAGATGTAAACTACTTATTTGCAGAACTCAACGCCGCTCTAAGATTTTTGGAGCTTTGGCAATAAAATATATATCTACGTATGAATTATATCGAAAACCATATTATATACACTTAAACAGTTATAGAGGAATTTATTCTATTCAATATAAACATTATAAACTAAAAAAAAAACACTGTTTTAAAAAAAATATATCAAGTGAATTAATTGCATTGAAATATCTGAAAACAAAGCGCGACGCTACATCCGGTGGCACACTTTCTGACTGAAAGCTCCGGAAGTCCATCTGGGTCGACGTCGAGCCTTAATAACACCTGGATTAATGAGAATACTAATTGTAATTAAGTTTAAGTCGCATTTATTTTTAAATATGTTTTTTTTTATCATTTCATGATTTAATGATGAATTTTAATGACTTTATTATTTCCAAAAAATAATACAAAAATTTTAATTCTTGTTTTACAGTTGTTTTCTTGTGTTTTTAGTATCACCCATATTATTCTACCTATATGAGTATAGGCGGAGAGAACTTTAAGTTAAGACACTCTGTTTTCTACTAATTTTTATTATTTTTGGAATGCCAATATGATTTACAAATAAAACTATTTTTTTTAAACGATAATCTCGTAAATATATTTTTAATTAAAAACATATATATGTAATTAATAATAAATATACATAATAATTACGTAAAAACTAAAAATATTAAAAAGTTAAACAAAAAAAAAATAAAAAAAATATTACAAATTATAAAGATCTTAGCAATATGTATAAAATTGAATAAAATATATATAAAATTGAAAAATTTATTGAAATTTTATTAAATTAAAAGAAGTGTCTAGACACTACGTTTTCTTTGACTACCTGGCTATGCTAGAAAAAGTTTGAAGTTACTTTTTTTTAAACCAGTATAACTAATTGGCTAATAGAATGGTGTGATAATAAATTGAGCCTATTGTGGATACGGTTCCCATTTGAAAATTTTTATATGTAAAGTTTCTTTTAATTTCTCCGCTCAAACATGACAAAGCGTATTGTTGAGTTACGCCACTCTATATACAACTCTCCACTCAACAGCCAACGGAGTGTCTTGACACTAGCTAATCTCTCACTAATCTGCTATTAAATAAAATAGCGCAAAGTATGATTAAACTATATTTCGGCCTTTTTGAGATTGGTGCAAGTGACCTACTGAATAAATGGCGCTGTCAATAATACGTACAGGAATATTACATGTCGAGTTTACTTCCGACGATGCTAGCTAGTGGCAGAACGGTAACTAACTAAAGGATTGCAAGCCAATTCACTATGTTTAGAATAAAGACAAAATTTTAATTATATATTTTGGTTTCCCACTGCATGAGGACTTGATACTTTAATATAATTTAATGTGGACTATAAAGTCGATTGGTTGTGGGTTCGATTCCAATTAGGGGAAAAGAATTATTATACGTTTTGTATTCCTCTGGTCTAAGAAAACAAAGAGCGGTGTTGAGTTTCACTATTCAACACACAATGTCTCGAATTTAGACAGAGAGTGACAAGTGTCTTGACACTAAGCTGTTCCTAACTAAACGGGATAAGGCGTAAAGCTGTTTTTTTAAGCAATATTGGATGACTTTTAGTAATAAAGCGATCTCGTCAGTACAATTTTATACTAAGTCACAATTGTATAGAGCATTTTAAACATGATCACACTGTAATTGGGTTTTTACTGCAAGCCTCACGTGAATATGACTCGCTGGGGCTTTCACACTGACTGACGCGTTTAGGCAGTTTGTTTTTATTATATTAAATTTTAGTTATAAAAAATGATTTTCCATTTTTTAATAATTACATATATATAATAATGCCTTAGTAATTCAGTTCTTCACTATATATTTATGAAAATTAAAGCACGGCGAGGCAGGTCGTGGTGCAGTGTGACAGCGTCTGACTGTAAACGCGATCGGTTGTGGGTTTAATCCCCACTCGAGGGAGTAATTATATTTAAATTATTTTCACTTCCTCGCTCTGGTAAAGACAAAGAGCGGCGTTGAGTTCCACCATTCAACACGCAATGTCTCGAATTCGATGGAAAATGAAGTACGGAGTGTGTTGACACTAGGTACTTTCTGTCTACCCTGCTATGCGGGATAAAGTGTGTGCGTGATACTAAAAAAAGCACGGCGTTGAGTTCTGCTATTAAAACGTGTAATAATTCGAATTCAGCCGGAAACCGTAAAACGCAATATCTTGATACTTGGTTCTCCCTGCTTATTTTCTTCTACTATAAAAAAAAACGCAAGGCTTGTTTTATATTCAATTTAAATGAATCAGGTTTTTAATACCATTTTTAAGTGAATTATTATTATAAAGTATATATGATATGTATGTATATACATCCAATCAGTATGAAAAACCTCACAAGTAAAGGTCGGCAAATATTAGCACCTGTCCCTGCGAGCTGTTGCTGTCAGACGCGATTTTGGTAACTAATAATTAGGCTCGTGCCACAAAAACCGTCGATATATCGATGGATAAATAACATACTTTTTTAATACCAAACTTACTCTATTTATATTCAAGTATAATATACTCTAGAATATTTTGTATATAATTAGATATTTTACAAAATGGTAAATGATTTTTGTTAATATATAAAGATATGATAAAATTATCGACTTTTATTGTCTGTTTTAGTTAAAGATTATATATAAGATAAATTACTTGTCATCATCAGTAGGCTACATGTTCAGTCAAGTCCCGCGATACCTTTATATTTACTAAAAGCTGGTGACGAATTAAAAAAAAACAAAATACAGTGACATATTTATATCAACTGGAGTTTTTTTTGACACGTAAAATACTATATGTATTGCATTTGTTGCCATAGCAACGTGTATGTCACTTCATATAAGCCAATTTAATGTCCTATTAATAATTTATTAGTATGGAAAATATTAACTTTCTGTAGTTTTTCTCTATATGAATTGTAACTATGCCAAATTTCATACTCCATTTTACGTCTAATTTTCTTAAAAAAAAGACTAAAAAATCCTTTTTAGTTATTATTATATAGATAATAAAAGATAAATAAACGGCAATTTAATTTACTAATCTATTCCCATGACGTCACTACAGGGTACAGGGGAAAGGGAAGGCTGCCCTTCGCCGGGTCACCTTGCGCGTGCGCAGGTAACACGTCTATTGTGCAACCTGACACCGATATAACCATAAAAACACCATCACACACTCTCTATCACAACCCCATAAGACTTAATATAACACGCTTCCCCACCTTAACGATTTTGAATTTTTTGAAACCCAATTGCATTTTATAGTTGAGCGTGACAGGATAATTTACGAAAGGAACAGTTCGTGTTTCGGCGATGCGATTTTTTGCGTTCATTTTTTTTATTTTTGAATAATATGCTAAATTTTAATAGCAAAGGCAATTGTTTATAATGTTAAATACTCGGTATATCGGATAATTGCTCGACGTTTTTGCTAGGCAATTTGCAATGGGTCTTTTTGTTTGGTACAACTTTGATCGTGTATGGTGTAATTATATGTTACGAGTGATCTGCCGACGGACGGTCGTAAAATATTCCCATAACTATAAACTTTGCGTTGGTTACATGGCCATTGCTACGTTACTTATTTATTGTTTTTGTGAATCTTTAACACTAGGTTGTTTTAATTGCACATGTGTATATACATATCGATGTTTGTACTAAATATTTACGTGTTATCGTTTGGATTATTGCTTTGATTCTATATGTATGTGTTTAGATACAGTGGTGTTAAACTCTGCAAGTAGTCTAGAAAATAATAATATAAGAGTAAAAGGTGAAGAACGTAGTGTATCACTATATTCTCTTTGGAAATAAATATTTAATTACATAGAAGCTTGAAAAAAGCTTTGTTAAACACTCCTTAAAAAAATCGAGATTTTTGTACTAGGGACTCAAATATCACTATTTTTTACCATAGAAAAGAATCAGATAAACGAATAGATAGTAGAAAGAGACATATATACAGAGAGAGATAAAAAGAAGTTCTTTGCAAAATACGTAACTATAAGTGAAATAGTAAAATAGCTAAAAAAATATTATTTCAATACAAAAGAAAATTTATTCGCAATAATTGAAAATAAACTACAATAGGAATATCTCAATAAGGGTTCCAGTAACATGATGACGTGTAACTACACCTAACTTTTCCGCGATACATTCCTGGAAGTTTCTCGGTAAGCTGCTTGCTAGGGCTTTAGTGAGTCACTTAGCAATGTGCTTGCATTGCGAGTCGGTTACGGTCAAATTATAAGAGATATTAAACATGATTCACGCTGTTATTACCGTAAACCGCTGTACAAAGAAGCTTACGTGTTTATTAGCGGAACTTAACGCTGCGGTTTGTCTAACTGAAGAAATTAAATAATAATATATAATTGAGGTCGGTAGTGGCACAGTGGGACAGCGTTTGACTGTAAACGCGATCGGTTGTGAGTTCGACTCCACTCGGGGGAGTTTTTATATTATTATTAGATCATACTTAATTGAATTATGAGATTATATTTAAGTTATTTTCAATTCCTCCTTCCTTCTGGTAAAAGACAAAGTACGGTATTGAGTTCTACCACTCAACACGCAATGTCTCGAATTCAGTGGAAAGCGAAGTACTACTTGGCAATTGGCCAAGAAAGTCTCTAAAACTCTCCGCCCTCTAAATCCCACCTTTACAATGTCACTTTATTTTGTATAATATTTAAATACAAAAATTATTTCACGCGGAAATCAAACTCATAACCATAGTGGAAGCACAAATTTCGTATAGATAAATTCATTAATAATCGTTATTGTTCTTTCTCTTCTTGTATGATTCCATATATATAGGATCTAATCCTTTTGGAGGGACTCCTCTATTAACTTATATGTATGTATGTGTGTATAATATATATATATATATATATATATATATATATATATATATATATATATATATATATATATATATATATTTCTTTAAATCCTAACAAAAAGCCTCAAAAAAGTTAGAATTTATTCCTTGACTCTCATATACAGATGAGACAGCCATCCAGATCTAGATCCTAAGGGAAATCAGCTTCAGAAACGGCTTTACGTTCCCTCCAAAGCACTATTGTGTACCGTCTACTTATATAAAGACCTACTTTGTGACTAAAAGCTTAAAGGCAATTCAATATTAGAAATAGTTATGACCATTACGGCTTAGCGTCTCACTGTAAATACGAATGGTAGTGGGTTCACACAAATGGAATGATTGCTTTTATAAGATAAAGCGCAGCGTTTAGTTTCGTTACTTAACATGATACGTTTTCATTTCGAACGTAATGTAGAGAATAGAGTATCTTGACACTAGACTGTCTCTGACTATTTAACGGAGAAGTTACAGTTGTTAAATACGAAAGTCTATATAATTTCGATCATCAGTTCAACTCCAGATCGGAGCAATGCTTATAAGTGAGATAATATTTTCCGTCTCTTAAATCTAGTTAGACACACCACAGCGTTAAGTTCCACCACTCTATTAATTCTGAGCTGGACAAAAGCTTGTATTACGTAACTTAACACTATGTTCTCTTTACCTATGACATGGTATATTTTATAGATGCCCGAATATATATATATATATATATATATATATATATATATATATATATATATATATATAATAAGATAATAATAATAACAAGACAAATCGCAGTCGCCATAAGTTCTACTAAACGTCACTGACAGCTAATGTAGCCCTGAGTTCGTTAAGGCCTATTCACACTATCAGTTAAGCAAAAGTTTCGGCACTGTACCGTGATAATTATTCTTTCATACATTATCGTAATTAAAGCAAAACAAAACATGTATATATTGAAATGTAATACTTAAATTCTCGCAGGCGAAGCCGTGAACAGGCCGCTAGTGTAGATTTTTTTTATTCACATAACAGGGTAGACAGAAAGCACCTAGTGTTAAGACACTCCGTACTTCGCTTTCCACCGAATTGGAGACATTGCGTATTGAGCGGTGGAACTCAACGCCGCAATTTGTCTTTACCAAAGCGAGGAAATGAAAATCATATAAATATAATCGATCCCCCGAGTGGGTATCGAACCCACAACCGATTGCGTTTACACTCAAACACCAGACACCGTCGCACAGCGCCACGACCAGCCTTAGTATTGGATATAAAAGCATCATAACAATTAACACGTATCGGCTTTCCAAACTATATCATGTCAACGAACAGATAGTTAGATTACCTTAATTTATTTTAATTAAAACAGGTCTTGGGCATTACAAACCCGAATTATTTTCGTGGGTGGTGCCTTATGACTTACCACGGTGATATATCGAACTGAATTAATTGAATAGAAATAATTACCCATATTACTTTAAATGTAACTGTGTTTGGTGGAAATAAGCCCCAACCAATAGATATAGGACGAGGAATTTATATGCATTCGAAACTTATTAGCGTAATAGCCCATTAGTGTGGTGAAAGAGCTTCACCAAAATAGGTCTAGTCTATATTAGTTTGATTGATTTGGATTCGATTGATTCGATTTGTGTATATTTCCCACGTTTTGTTTTAGATGCAGATATCTTTATAGTTGATAGAATATGCAGAAAGTGCTTTAAGATTTGATTTTCGCGATTTTTACACACTCTAAATGATACTATTTTAAACGGATTAATCGTGTATATATTGAACACTTTACAGTAGTCCGTGGTTACAGGTAGACTACGTCCTATGTACCTATGACCACGGACTACTGTAAAGTGTTCGAAACGTCAGGTGTCCAAAAATGTATTTTCGAATACCAAAATATACGCGATTAATCCGTTTAAAATAGTTTCATTTAAAACTTAAAGATTATATACGTTCTTATCACTCTTGAAAAAAGTAGCTTCCCGCTGTTATTTATCCCACATAGTAGAGTAGTCAAAAACATTCTAGTGTTAAGATACACCGATGACTGCTTTCTGCCTAAAATCGAGACATCGCGCGTTGATTGTGTAACACAACGCCAAGCTTTATCTGTCCAGAGCAAATATATACATATCTATCTATATATATATATATATATCTATCTATATATATATATATATATATACTCTTTTAGGACTCTTTTCTGTTCTGTACTCTGACCCTGGGAACTTGTGTTCCCAGGGTCAGAGTACGCAGCATTCATTTCACCTCCCATCGTTCAGCTAGAGGATAGTCAAAGATAAACTAGTGTCCAGACACTCCGTTGACTGCTTTCCGTACAAAATTGAGACATTGCTTGTCATTGTTGAAAGTTTAAATATCTAATAAGTTTAAATAACTTCCTCGAGTAGAAATCGAACCCACAACCGATTGCGTTTACAGTCGGACGCTGTCCCACTGCGCCGCGACGGCCCCCACATTATATAGCTTTCTAAAAATATATAAGTATAAATAAAGCAAAACATAACGGCATTAATACATTTTGTCCCAAACGAAGAGTCAAATGCCAGAGTTATGAATACAATTACTTTTATAGTTAAATAATTTATTTTACTGCTTGGAGGCCGTGAGAGCTACCCACTGAGCGAGATGGCATCCGGATACAATTGTCGGTACCATTACCGGTTTCACTTGGTTTTCACGTGTTATTTAATTTTTTTTATAATATGAATATGATAGAATCAACGCATCCCAAGGTCGTAGGTTCATTTCTTAGGTATGGCAATGTTTGAAAGGAATGACAATACGTAATAATATATATTTAGCGTCATAGGGATTAGTTGGCAAAAATAAAATGAGTGCATTGTGACGCAGCAGGATAATGTCTAGATGTGATTGGAGATATTAAGCGCAGTGTTAAGTTACGCCACTCGTTTCACAAAGTCTTATAATCAGTTGAATCTTTCTTCCTGCTCTCTCTTCAGTATGCGAATAAAAACGTGAAATTAAACCCGAATAGTGTTATTACGTTATTACATTACTGTTTTGTTTAACTACCGTATTATATGTTGAATGATTGAATAATTTATTTTAATATCTCTGCTCTGGTAAGACAACGGCGTTGTGTTCCGCTCTGAACACGTATTGAGGCGATTGAGGCGAACCTCGATTTCAGGCGGAAAACAGTCAACGGAGTGTCTTTACATTAGGTTGTCTCTGACTATCCTGCTATGCCGGATAAGGCAAGAAGCTGTAAATCTAAAAATCTTGATCCTTGAAAGCTATTGTTGATGTTTTTGTGATTCGGTTGATTTATTAATATTATTAACTACTCGAAAAAAATATATCCATTTCCTGTGGCCACAGTATAAGATAACTTCTCAGGAGAAAGAATTGAGTCTAAGTGAAGAAATAAGTAAGTACCTGTAAGTAAGAGGCCAGTTGTGGTGCAGGGGTACAGCGTCTGACTGTAACGTGATCAGTTGGAAGTTCGAATCCCACTCGGGGAAGTGATTATATTTGAATTATTTTTACATCCTCACTCTGGTAAGACAAAGTACAGCGTTGAGTTCCACCACTCAACACGCAACGTCTCAAATTCGGTGGAAAGCGGAGTACGGAGTGTCTTGACGCTAGGTACTTTCTGTCCATCCATATCCACAGTAAGTTCTAATTCACAATACACTCACTCAAACTCATATTACCATAAAAAGTATTCAAACTTAATACCATCGATTGCTGGTGGAACTATCAACGATTGCGCAGTTGAGATTAAAATACAGGTGTAATATATACAAACATACATAAACCGATAACGCCCGTTATACGTAAGATAATACCGCATAGATATAGTTGCGTCGCAGCGACCTCGCCATAAATAAGATGAGATGCCCGTTTAATTCATTTCCCCGTTATAACGCCATCGTTGTAGGCCACGTAATTTTTTATTACTATTTCTTAACATTACATTGATCAACAACAGTGTTACTTTTTAAGTGAGTTATGGTACACTTTTTGAATATAAGTTAGATAAAGCACGGTGTTGAGTTACGTTTTCTCTGAGATATATATATATATATATATATATATATATATATATATATAGAGTATAAAATTAAATTAATACATCTCATACTGTACTAAGAACTGTGTCCATTTAAACGTGTAATAATAAAGATAATGAGTCAGGATCGCCGCTTTGCACCGGATGCGTCGCGACTCTCGCGCACGCCGATGTATGCTTATAAAAGCTTAGACACGCCATTATATTCTATATAATATAATCATTATAGTTTATTTTTAAATATTTTCATATCTCCGTTGTGTTATGACATAGTGCGGCGTTAATTTCCGCTAATTTGGGCAGAATATGTTTTGACACTAAATTATTTTATTATACTATATACATGTTATAACAAAATATTGAGTTTTATTGGTCAATTATAGTTAAAAATATTTAAGTAGAAATAAATTTAATTCTCGTTTATTTAAAAGATATTTTTCTTGACGACAGTCAATCAGACGAAAAACGTACGCAGGGTATAGTGCTTCGTTTTCTTTGATCGGGAAAAGAGTGAAGCAACAAAAAGTATATATGTATATTATATTATATGAAACTAGTCATATTTATAGATTCACGCTTTTAACCTGCATAGCAGGGTAGACAGAAAGTACCTAGTGTCAAGACACTCCGTACTCCACTTTCGTGACGTTGCATGTTGTGTTGTGGAACTCAATACCTGATTTTTATTTATCTATTTATTTATCTATTATCCCTTAGGAAACAAAAAGTATTTATAAGATATAAAATATATTTTACATATAGTGGAATCCAAAACCCAATCAAGACTGTTTTACCAGAGCGAAGAAGTGAGCCTAATTTAAATTTTTAAATATTATTAGGAATATAATTAGAATTAAAAAGTCCAAAGCATGATTAATTCTACCGTGCAAATAAAAGGAGTTGTACACAAATTTCTTGCGCTAGTCCTCTTTAAACGGCGATAACTTGACAACTTGTCACCGTTGTCATCATTTTCAAGTAAAAATGAATTATGTTACTTATTTTGAATAAGTTTAATTTTAAAAAATGCTCATGATAGAGCATATATGTCATTTGTCAATGTTTCTTTTAGCTTTACACATAACAAAATAGACAGGAGATACCTAGTATCAAGACACTCTATACTCCGCATTGCGTGTTGAGTGGCGGAACTTAACGCCGCATTTTGTCTTACCAAAGCGAGGAGACGAAATTATTTTAAACATAATCATTTCTCAGCATCTAATTTTATAATCATTCGCCATATGTATTTATTATAAACATAAATATTGCTTTCTATACATTTATAAGGCTATATCGACCAAATCTCTACTAAGTACCTACGAAGTGTCTCAGATAGTAGAAATAGCCGATGCATGTGTGGTGGGGATAAGGGGCCATACGCGACGTCGCTGCCATGTGACACGTGTTTAAAACTACTTGTTTTTAATATCATTCTAATTTTTTCTGTTAGATTTTTAGTTGTACATGGCATCTTTCGCATATATTGCAACGGTATATCAGGAAGGTAGACGGGTAGGTAGAAAGGAATGGTAAAGGGGTAGGTACACTAATATTGGATTATTCTGTACGCCAATTTCCGTCCAAATTCGATACCTCATGTGCATGCGCTGGCGGAAAACAACGTGGCGTTGTAAACTACAAAATAATTTATATAGATTCCTAAGATCGAACCAGTAACAATTGGTTTTCTTTACTACTACACTACAAGTGTCAAATAGGACACTTTTTGCACTTCTTTATACTGCAAATTTTAAAACTTTTTTTCAGCTTCACGCTTTTATCCAGCATAGCGGGGTAAACAGAGAATACCTAGTGTTAAGACACTCCGTATGTCGCTTTCCACCGAATTCAAGACATTGCGTGATGAGTGGTAGAACTCAACGCTGCACTTTGTCTTTCACTAGAGCGAGGAAGTGAAAATAATGTAAATATAATCATTCCCCCGAGTGGGGATCGAAACCACAACCGATCGCGTTTACAGCCAGACACTGTCCCACGACCGGCCTCAAACCTAAATGTATTTGTAAGTGCAAGTGTATTAAAGAAATGTAGTGTCAAAACACATTGACTGCTTTCCATCCAAAATAAAGATATTGCGCGTTGATAGAACTCAACTCCACTCTTTGTCGTACCAGGACAAGGAAATAAAAAAAAATCTTAAATATAATCATTTCTCCGAGTGGGATTTGAACCCACAACCAATCGTGTATACAGACACAGTTCCTTTACACCTCGTGTATTTGTATTATATTGTATTTATACTACAGTATTTTAGAGTATCTTTAAGTTGAATACTTACTTACGTATTTAACAGCCGGTGCGCAAAGGGCCATTTGTAAGCTTCCTGTCTTAGCACGTGGCGGACAAGTTTCTCAATTCTTTCAATTTTTTTGGCCCGAACATGTCAGGATTGAGCCAAAATCACTGTTGAATTTAATTATTTGTTATATTTGTTGTATTTTATAAATGTATTTTAAAATTACTTAAAATATTCGCCAAAATTATATTGGATTTGTTCATAAATTTAGTTTTTTTACATTTTTATCTTTAAATGTAATATGTATGATACAATGGTACAATTTGAGGGTAGTTGGTTCCAATTTCATACGGAGCTATATTATATATATACATATTAGATAGATAGAAGAAATAGATAGATAGAGAGATAGATAGATAGATAGAAGATAGATAGTCTCTAGATTTGTACTAAGTGTCAAGAAAGATTTGTTGAGATAAGAATATAAAATTCTTTACAAAGTTGATATCCACCGGTGAGTATAGAGCATATTTCACGATGTGGCAATGCCGTCTCCAACGAAAATAATACTAAATGCGCGTGGGTGGGATGCACTCGATCACCAAGATCTTAGAAGCAAGTTGATTGGATGTGCCAGTATGTGCACAGTTACGTTCTCTACACTTATACCTTGTTATTTTTTCCTTGCGTATTGTGTGGTAGAACTTAACGCCGTAACATGGCCTGTGACAGGAGGAAAATGAAAATAAACTTAATATCATTCGGGAATCGAATCCAGAATCATAGTGCTTCAATTAATCGTTATTTTAACGTGCTCTTGTATTTTCTATACTTAATTGTATATCTTATCAGAACTCAGTTGGCTAATATTGTATTGTCAAAACCTTATTCTAATTATATTAATTGGGATTAACAGCCAAATAAATTTGGTTTAAGCGTTAAGTAAACCGCTTTGAGGCCGGTCCTGATGCAGTGGGACAGCGTCTGACTGTAAACGCGACCGGTTGTGGGTTTCGATCCCCACTCGGAAGAATTATTATATTTAAAATTATTTCCACTTCCTCGCTCTGGTAAGATAAAGTGCGGCGTTAAGTTCCAACACCCAATATGCTATGTCTCGAATTCGGTGGAAAGCGAAGTACGATATATCTTGACACTAAGTACTTTCTGTCTACCTTGCTATGAGGGATAAAATGCATGAAGCTATAAAAGGAAAAAAATACCGTTTTAATTATCTCATCTATTATTATAATAAAAATGGTGAAATAAAAGCAAATATTACACGTAAACTATAGGTCAGTGAAATTTTCTATGAAACGTAAAAAAAAATTATAATGAATATTTATTATTAAAATTTTTATTTTATTTTGAATCTGTCTTAATAATTTACTAACGTTGTGAATTTAGAATCCATTATTATATTATTTTAAATATTTTTAACCACTTCAATTGATAAATTGAATTTTGCTACATAACATATAGTGTCCATATATTCTATATATTCGATTTCGAGACATTGCATATTACTTGGCGGAACTTAACGCCACAATTTATCTCATTGAAAACATTTTAAAATATAAACATTTCCTCGAGTGACAATCGAACTCGCAACCTTTATATTATTTACAGCCAGACACAGAATACTATAAGGTACCAAATCACACCTACATCCTCCATGAAGCTACATACCGCCTCCAATAATATGTCACCCAACCGCTTCGCACATCCAACACATTTTATATGTCTCAGTAAAGTTTATCTTGGTTCTAAGATTATTCACGAGTCCGTTGAACGATATATTTACTTCTTACTTTAACTATTCATGTTGGGTCATATTGCTTGAATATTTTTAGCGCTGCTCCATCTTTGGAATTGATACTTATTGTTATTGATATTAAGGCTTTTTATATTTATTATAAATGAATTAATTAATTTACGATTTTTGTTATTGTTATTGAAGTGATGTGAATGTTACTTCATACATACGTATGCATGTATGTATGTATGTATGTATGAAGTGAGTTAAGCCTCAAGTGCCAATAGGAAGGTAGTCAGAGAAAACCTAATAAGTAAACCTCAAGACTCTACTCTAGATATTTCGTATTAAGTAGTGTAACTCAAAGGATTTTTTTGTGTATAGCAGGGTAGCAGAGAAAGCACCTAGTGTCAAGACACTGTGTACTTCGCTTTCCACCGAATTCGAGACATAGCGTGTTGAGTGGTGGAACTCAACGCCGCACTTTGTCTTACCAGAGCGAGGAAGTTCGATCGATCCCACAACCGATCGCGTTTACAGCCAGACACTGTCACTGTCACACTGCACCACGGAACGGAATAATGAACTTATGTAATTGAAATATAATAGTTTTACCGATCGGGAGTCGAACCTAGAACCTATCGTGTTTACAAACACTATTTTTAGTTGAAAAATTGATAGCCTTAGCTCCAGGTTCTTGCTTATCACGGATTGTACCTGAATTGAAAAAAACTCGATTACACACTTCCTCATAGTATCTAATACCTAAAAATAGGTTTATATGTATATATACATAATTCATATACATATTGCGTTCAGCACACACGCAATGTCGGAGTGTCTGGACACTTTCTGTCTATCCTGTTATACGGAATAAAAGCGTGAAGCTATTATATATATATATATATATATATATATACATACATACATACATACATATTTTCCCTCAGTCGCGTCGCTTCATGTAAGTCGTTGCTATAATTAAAAAAGTACTCATGTCGTCTGAATCAAGGCGGTATCACTTATGAGTAGTACCGGACATTCCTTACAGTAGTGTTATTTAATTATAAATATATAAAACTTGCCACTAACAATATTTAGTGATTTATCACTACATACTATAAATAATAACCTTTATTTTGAGTGTTATTCTACATTTAGAATATAAAATTTTTTTTATAAAATTTATACACATTTTGAACACCATGGGATTCGAAGCGAAACGTGGATCGCATGGCTTAGCGGTCACAGTGCTTGAACAGTTTCCAAGAGGCGCGGATTCGAAGTTTCTACTATTATTGCAACAGAGAGAAACCTAGTGTTATGTTACTTCGTTCTCTACTAGCAAAAAATCGCTGTAATTAAATCGCATCTCATCCTTCTTAATAACATTACACATTTAGATGCGAAACCTAACGCCGCACTTTGTTTTACCAATTTGAAAATATTATAGCTTTTGTAAATATTTAAAGAGCATTGGAACCAATTGAAATAGATCATCGGAATTCGAACAAAATGCACGAAACCCATGGCTTAGGGTCAGACCGCGTGTACAGCATCCAAGAAGCGCGGGTTCGACTCCTTGAACATTTTAAAATGTTTTCTTATTTAGTTGTATGCGGCTACTGCAACAGGAAGTGAATAACCTAGTTTTGTGACACTTCAGTTCTTGCTAAAAATTTACATTTAAAATCAAAATAAGCTTCTTTTACACAATTTCACGTTTCGCTCTTTAGAAACACATTCTACATTTTGTTGCGTAACCTAACGCTGCGCTTTGCTATACCAATTTAGAGTTAATGTAGTAATTTTTATTATGTTGAGTAGTATGGAGAGAGTTGAATGAAACAAGTGTTCTCAATATAATTGTTACAATACATTCATTTTTTACATACAGAACGCGTGGGGTCCATATAAATAAATAAATTTGCTTCTATAATTGTATAGGCGTGATGCACCTATGTCATTATATAAACGTATAGTTAACTCGTAAGATACATGTAACCATAGCAACGCGCATGTTACTTCCTACAGAAGTATATGAAAAATCCATACGTACATTTTTTTAGCCTCACGCTTTTATACCGCATGAAGGGTAGACAGAAATTACCTAGTATCAAGACACTCCTTAAATCGATTTCCACCGAATTCGAGACATTGCGTGTTGAGTGGCGCAACTTTACAGAGCGGATAAATGAAAATATATGTAAACATAATCATTTCTCCGAGTGGGAATCGAACCCACAATCAATCGCGTTTACAGTCCTTCTGTCCCACTGCGCCTCTAGTACTTCTTCTTCATACTTCTCTTATTTCTCTTCTTTATACTACATTTTTCGTTAATGATAACAACCACGTGCGAGAAACGTATAATATTCCTGTTATTAGAAATAGAAACAACGCCGACGTGATTCAGCGTGAGGGCAACAGATTACAGGGCCGAAATAAAACGAGCGTATCTCAAACCAACTATTATACTACGCCATGTACTGTACAGTACAATGTTAATAAATTTTAATATTTACTATTTTTAAGGTGTTATTCCACACTTAGGATAAGAAAATATTTTTGAAAAAACGTATAAAATAGCAATCTCTCTTGTTAAACGATAATTTCTTCATAATCTTTAAGTAGTAGAAATTTTTAAAAATCTCTCTACAGAGATGCTAACAACATAAATAAGTTGTAACAAACGTATAAGAATTTCATCGCAGCTGGTAGTAGAACGCATGGCTTAGCGGTCATTGCGCTTGGGCGGTATCCAAGAGGCGTGAGTTCAAATCCCGCTGCGTTTAAAATCATTATACGTTTTTTTCAAAAAATGTTAATAAATTTGTTTGAAAACCATTTTTGGCTTATTTCTTATAAAAAGGTTTGTAGGTTTGAAGAATTATTTTTATATTTTCAATATAACTTATATTCATATCGAGGAGAGTGACGATACATACGTACCCTAAAGAGCCCTCTAATTCAAACAAGTATCGCATCACCTACATTTGCGTCCCGAGTATACTCTATTACATCAAGTATCTGCTAGTTACATCAAAATCGGTCCAGCCGTTCCATAAATTAGTCGGAACAAACAGACAACCGACAAAAAATATTAAAAATATTATTTTATCGTATATATTTAAATACATATTTAATAAAATCCGATTATTATAATGTTACAAATATCAAATATTATTCGTACTTAATTGACGCTTTTATTACTCAAACTGGGGTAGAGAGGAAGTAAGTAGTAGTGTCAAGACACTCCGTACTCCGCTTTCCACCGAATTCGAGATATTTCGCGTTGAGTGGCAAAACACAACGTCGCGTTTTGTCTTACCAAAACGAGGAAATGGGAATAATTTAAATATAATTATTCCCCCGGTGTGAACTATAATCGTATATTATATTAATATTTATATTATAATCAAATGATGATATAATGTATTTTCTGATAAACCTAAATAAATAGAATATAGGTAAGGAGAACATCAAGAAAATCTATACTATATTTGTATAGATTTTCTTGCTTGCTTTCTTTCTTGTTTATTTGCTTCAGTTCAGTTACGTTTTAAGGTATATTGAAATACAATCAATAGGACCTAACACCAGTGCGTGGCAGGTTACGCGGCGCGACGTCGGCGCCTCGCGTGTCATCTAATTGCAAAACTTACAGCTTCGGGCTTATACATGGCGGGTTTACATAGTCTTGATACTTTAATATTATTTACTTGTATACTCAATAGAAAATTAACAAGATGACATCTTGGTGCAGTGAGCACTGTGCTCGTACGAGACGGGTGTAGGTTCCATGCCAATTTTAAGTTATTATTTTAATTTTATCTGCTTTTATCTGCTTAGGATAGAAGGCGGTTCGTGGCGCAATGGGTCAGCTTCCGAGTGTTAACGCGATCGGTTGTAGGTTCGATTCCCACTCGACGAAATGAATATATTTATATTATTTTCATTTTCTCCCTCTGGAACTGTCAATTTAGTAATCGGAGTGTCTTAACACTAGATCGTCTCTGATCTAACCATGCGGTATAAAGCGTGAAGATGCACTTTTTAGAAGAATTAAGTTCATATATGACAATATTATTAAAATCGTTAGAAATAAGACTCTTAAACTAAACAGAGCTAATTTCTGAAGGCAGCATAGAAACCTTAATGTTAAATTATTACAATTTCTACAGTTTATGCGAATTTCTAGAGACACTCTGTGTTGATTAGCTTACCTTATTAGCTTAGCTAGGTCACCCCACCAACTATCTGTACCAAAAACCTTTATCAGATTTTATCAGAATAAAAAAAAAGATTATAAAAGCAGCTTCACGCTTTACCCGAATAGCATTGTATCACAGACAGTCTAGTGTCTAGACCCTCTGTTGACTTCTTTCCACCCGAAATCGAGATATTGTATGCCGATTGGTGAACTAAGCGCCGAGTTTTGAGTTTTACCCGAGCGGAGAAATGAAAATATATTTCTACATATAATCATTTGTCCGAATCGGAATCGAACCCACTACGCCACGATTGTATTAAATTAATTTATATTAATTTAACACAATTAAAATAATTTATATATAATGATTTCCCTTAGCAGGGTTTATACCACCATTCAGATGTTCGGCTTCTTCCTGCATACCAGGGTGGACAGAAGGTACTTAGTATCAAGTCGTAAGAGTATAGAGTATACATCACTTACCAATGAATTCGAGAAATTGCTTATTGAGTGGTGGAACTCAACACCGCATTTTGTCTTACCAGAGCGAGAAATAGACAATAATTTAAATATAATCTCTCTCCCGAGTGGGAATCTAGCATAGAAACCGATTGCATTTACAGTCAGACGCTGTTCCACTGCGCCAAAATCGACTACTAGGGTGACTTAGGGAGATATATAGGGTCTTAATAGAGACACTAACTTCTGTGTGGGTCGTCTAAGCCTATTTTAAGCAATGGCAAAAAATAAATAAAAAGTTATAAAAAAAATATCATAGCTATCTCGAGTTGTATGTACTCGATCGACTTTTTATACTCTCCCACCGCTATACATTATTTTAGCTTATTTTTATAGATAAATACTTATTCTAATAAATACAAGAATTTTGACTAAAAACAAAACTTATTTTAAGGTCTTCGGCAACAAATAATTCATATATTTCCGTTCGCGTGAACCGCAACACGCAAAAGACAGAGTTCATAGAAGTTACTTCCTTTAAATAATTGCCAGCCATCTTTTATGAAACGGTGTTGGCCTCACTATAAATGAGTCATATTAGATATGTAAAGATGAATTATGTACGCTTAATAAATAAAGTGCGTGAATTAAGTTTAAAATACTTTACTTTTACGAATATTATGGTATTTTATATGATTAAAGTGAGTGCTGAAACCAAACGCTGCAGTGTGTCTTTTTCGATTTCTCCAATATATGCGTAATGTTTTAATATATAGCAGACAAAATGCGTAACTTTTCATCGCTTGGCAGGGGAAGCATTGTGTGTTGAGTGACGGAACTCAACACGGCATTTTATCTTACTAGAGTGGCCACTAAAACCACAATATATGCATAGGAATTTTTGAAATATAACGCGAATAAACGCCGCTGAGTGCGTTTCTTGTAAACAATAGAAACTATATATGTACATATGTATATTGAACTGATTTGCGTGAAATTGTAGGGATGTACAATGAGAAAAATTCCCATTGAAAAGGAAAATATCGATATTTTAATTATTTTAATCGATGCAAGCGGTGTTGCGGGGTACAACTAGTCAACATATACATTTACAACACTAACCAAACTTAAATCGAAAGTCGAACACTTAACATTCACGAAATACTCACCACACTTTACAATCTCACCCCCTCACACCCCTAAGCGGAATCGAAAGCGTACCCTGTCAAAAGTTTCGACGGGTGATACCTGCCTGCCGATTGCGTGTCTGTGAAATTGCTAACGCCTGGCGGTCTGTTATAGCAACAATAAATGTTAACAACGCATAATAATTCTTAGGGAAAACTTGCTTTTTTAGTATGTACGTAAAATATATGATAATTGCCTTTTCTATTGGGGGATGAGCTAATTTTGTACCTATATATGTACAGCGTTAATTTAAAATACAACGATTGCAGGTGGTTTTCGGATTACATATAGATTATATTTTTTAAAAAAATGTATAAAAATATAAACGCAGTGGCTTTGGAATCCGTGCCTCTTGGAAACCTTCCAACCGCCCTCGCCGCTAAGCCATGCGTTCAAAGCAATGCATCCAAGAGGCGCGGATTCGAATCCTGCTGCATTCAAATTTCTATACGTTTTTTAAAAATACTAAAATACATATGAATTATTTTCATTACTTTCCTCTACTAAATCAATTCACAGCGTTGAGTTCCGCTTCTAGACGCATAACATATAAAATTCTTATAGAGAAGAACGGGATGTCTTTACACTGGTTTAAGAGTGAAGTTAAAATATATTTGCAAAGAAAATCAGGAACTTAGTTTTAATTTTCATAATGCAAATCTGAAGTCTGAAGGAAGAGAGAAAAATGAATCAAATTATCTATATTTGTTCTCTGAACGCATAATAAATGCATGAAAAGCATTTTAAATGAAACTAGTTCCACCACTCAATACGTAATGTCTCGAATTCGGTGAAGAGCGAAGTACGGAGTGTCTTGACACTAGACACTACTTCTTGTATACCCTGCTATACGGGATAAAAACGTAACGCTAAAAGAATGGAACTATTTTAAACGTATTAATCGCGTATATATTGATATTCGAAAATATATTTTTGAAAACCTGACGTATCAAAATATACGCGATTAAATTATAATGTACAATTACATATTATTTTACAATAGTAAAAATTAAAATTTTTAAACCAATAAATAAGCAAAAGTAACATATTTAATTAGTCGTGTTATATATAAATATATCACCCTTTTAATATATCCCAAGTGCCGGGATACGGAAACGAGTCTATTTTCCGAAACGCACTACATTTTGGGCAAGGTGAATGCACTCTCATTAAAGGCTCTCAGATTTAACAGCGTTTTGTAACCATTGCTATTTTTGTATAGATTTTCCGTTAGACCAACAGTGTTAATACCGCAATGTACGTTTGTTTACTCGTGGACGATGTATATAGTGATGTGGGAAGGAATATCGATGTTTTGTTAATTAGTCGTTAAAAGTTTGAAATATAAAAATTATGTTTTTTTTAAATACTAGGGCATATTATATTATGTGTTTCTTTCATTTTGTTGTTTATAAATTATTACTAAACACATTTAAGAAATACATATTTTCATTGTTTTAGCTTCATTTTTTTTATTAAGGTAATCAGAAAGAATAGAACGCCAAACTCCATGGCTCTGCTTCTTTCGCCTGCTCCGCAATCATTAGGGCATGTATGAAGTCTTCATTCTTCATTATATCTTCTATATTTTTTGCAGGTCACTTTTATCCCGTGTAGCGGGGTAAATGGAAAGTACTTAGTCTCAAGACACTTTGTACGCCGCTTTCCTCTGAGATCGAGACATTGCACATTGAATGGCGGAACTCAACGTCGCTCTTACCAGAGCGAGGAAAATAATTTAAATATAATCATATCTCCCATATGGGAATCGAACTCACAACCGATACTACCAACTACTATATCTTAAACATCATAAACAATCACTCAATAAATTACACAATAGTGATGAATAACTGTTCCCACAAGAAAATTCACACCAACTATAAAACATATCCAGCCAACGATAAAGGCACATCCCTAGCACGTGTCACATTACGTACGTCCTTATTTTTATTTTGTCAAATTGTAGCTGAAATAAAACTGGCGGCCGTAATAAAAATACCATCGGTACTGTTATTGCAGTATAACGAAAATAGAGTCGCCCCCGTGTCGACTGTGTCGCGTGTCATAGAGCAAACATCTATCTTAGATATCTTTACGTATTTTCTTTTAATAATTTCCGTTATATTGTTGTGATTTTTTATTAAAATTGGCTTACAGAGTGTCATGACACTAGATACTTTCTATATACATTGCTACTCGGGTTCAAAAGCCTGAAGCTAAATGCGTAGCGATAAGTCTCTACATAGTTATTTTTTCATATTAACGCGATTTACGTCCACGGCGTTAAGTTCTGCTGGCAGTGATTTCTAGACTTTGTTTCCTTTGTCTGTTCTAAACGTAAACGTTCTAAGCGTAAGCTGTAAAAAGTGAAGCTTAAGAGCTTTGAAATGTAGTTGTGTTATTTTAATAGTAAGTAAAATTTTCACGAGAAAACGACCTCCTGCCTTATTATAGTCTTTTCATAGAGAGGCAGCACCTTGTGTCTAGACACTCTGTACTCCGCTTTCCACCATATTCGAGACACTGCGTGTTAAGTGTCAAAACTTAACGCCGCCAGCTAGTCCAAGTATTTCATTTTAATTTGAATTTGTAATATATCATCTTAGATTTTATTGTTTGAAAGTAAGAAATAAAAATATCAAAAATATAGTAAAAAACCCACTTATAAAACCAGCAAGTTGTGTTAAATATATGAAAAATACGAAATGACTGTAAATTACATAGTATTTTGAAATTAAACATTTCCATGTTAGATCATTAAATCATATATCGTAATAAGTAGCTTTTATAAGAGCCTAGATAATTTGAATGCAACTTTGTAAAAGTCCTTCAACAGTTGATACATACAGATATACAAAAATATATATAGAAAAATGATTTAATTAAATACTTTGCAAGGATTCATTGAAGGCGTAGAGTTGGCCTCTCAATACGCAATGTCTCGATTTCAGGGGGAAAGTCAAGTCAACGGAGTGTCTTGACACTAACTGTCTCTGGCTACCCTGCTCTATGCGGGATAAAGAATTAAAGTGCTTTTTATAGGGATGTTAGAAATCGAACTAACATATTTTCCTCTGTGGGGAGACGGGGTAGAATACAGTTCTCCCCACTGCTGGGTAGCGTCCCGTTAAAGGTATCCCAGTAACTTGGTGGTAGGAGGTTAATTCTCCAACTGGCTCGCGACCATAATCATGACAAAAACGATCCGCCAAATATCTAATGATGTGTTCCGGTTCGATGTTATGTAAGCCAGCTCTCCCTGTTCCCACCCATCCTGTCCATCATCTCCTCTCACTTCCATCCCAAGGCCGACAACGCATCTACAGCTCTAATTTTGTAGATGTCTATGAGGGAAAGTGACCACTTACCATTTGATCGTTTGTCTTCTCTTACCATAAAAAAATACACGAAATATATATATATATATATATATATATATATATATATATATATATATATATCTTTTTAAATGGCGTATCATGTTCTGGTGTATAATCTAAAAGAAAATAGAAGCTCATAGTAGTGTCATAGTAAGTCTCATACACAAAAAAAAATTGAGGCCATAGTAATTTATTGATGTAATATTGTTTCAACGTATTGACTCTAGGTTCGATGTCCGTTGAAGACAATATTTATATAAAGGAAATTTTCTGTTGCCTTGTCTGTTTAGACAAACCGCGGTGTCAAGTTCTGCCACGCAATACGTAGTGTCTTAAAAATTTGGCAGAAAATGAGAAAGATATATATTGAAGACAATACAAAGAATGGATATAAAATATTGAAAAAAATATGTTTTTATAATATTTTTAAAGTGATATTCCATATTTAGAATAAGAAAAAATTGTATATTAAAAAATTGCAGCGTTAAGCTCCACCACTAACTATGCTTTACCTCTAAAAGTGATAATATGTGGAGAACAACGTAACTTATACTTCCTTTAACAGATATATAAAATCATGCCACATCTTTTCTGTCTATACTATGAACGCACTCAGGAAACGCAAGTTCCCACTTTACCAACATCGCACGCACGTGCCATCATTAGCGTCGGCTTGTCTTAAACCTGCCATGTGACAGGTTCAAATCAAATCACTTTACGTCTTATTTTACTATTTTTAAAGTGTTATTCCACACTTAGGATTAGAATACATTAAACGATTGTTTCTTAATAATCTTTTAGTAGCAGAAATTTGTAAAAATCTCTCTACAGAGATGCTTACAACATAAATAAGTTGTAACAAAACTTATAAGAATTTCGACGCCGCCCGTAGTAGAACGTATTGTTTAGAAGTCAGAGCGCTTGGACAGTTTCCAAGAGGCGTGGGTTCGAATCCTACTGCGTTTAAAAAATACGTTTTATAAACATATTTTCTAACACTACGTCTTGTTTTGTACTTTTGTCTTATATTAATGTAAAATTAAAGCTGAGGCCAGCGGTGGCGCAGTGTGACAGCTTCTGTCTATAAACGCGACTGAAAATTAGTTTCACTTCCTCAATTTGATAAGACAAAGTGCGGCGTTGAGTTCCAGTTGAATTTGATGGTAAGCGAAGTACAGTGTCTTGACAGTAGGTACTTCCTGTCTACCGTGCTATGCGGGATAAAAAAGCGTGAGGCTAAAAAAATATTAAGCTGCTTCACGCCTTATGCATAACAAAGTAGAAGAAAATCAAGAATATCAAAGTCAAAATACTCTGCGTCTCCAGTTTAGTTAAATGGTACTCCATTCACATAACTCAACGCTGCACTCTGTAATTATCATGATCACACGATATAAATCTATTATTATATTATTTATCATGATATATTATTTATTATCAAATAAATAATATTTGTTTACGTGGAAAAATATTTAGTTCCAACCCTTGTGTAATATTGTTGTATAAAAATGATAATTGCTTATGAAAATTTGAACACGACTGTAGGGATTAATTCAAACCATAGTGGCGTAGTGAGAGTGTGTCTAACTGTAAACGTTATTGGTAGTTGGTTCGATACCCAGAGAAATTATAATAAAATATTTTCGAAATTTTAGACATAACTGGAGTAGGAGTATCTAGTTTTTGGGTATCATTTTTTTATTTTTTTATTTAGCTTCACGGTTTTATCCCGCATAGCAGGGTAGACAGAAAGTACCTAGTATTAAGACACTCTATACTTCGCTTTCAACCGAATTCGAGACATTGCGTGTTGAGTGGTGGAACTTAACGCCGCACTTTGTCTTTACCAGTGCGAAAAAGTGAAAATAATTTAAATATAATCACATTTCTGAGTGTTGATCGAACCCACAACCGATCGCGTTTACAGTCAGACGCTGTTTCACTGCGCCACGACCGGCCCCTTTTTGATGTCTAACATAATGATGATGATATATATTTTTATTTTTATATTTTTTTTATTTAATATATTTTCGAATACCAAAATATACGCGATTAATCCGTTTAAAATAATTTCATTTAAAACTAACTAACACGGCATGCTAAATAGAAGCTTGTATAAAAAAACATTTCATAATAAGCCACTTATAAATTTCAACGGCGATTATGAATGAAGTGCATACATCGCCACTCGCGGGCGCTCTGGCCGCCGTCCAGGTGCCAACGTGAAATATAAATGTTGTGTGTAAAATACACATATTGCGTGTTACGCGGCCAATATTATTGCGCTCGTTATACGATTGTATTGTGTATTTTGACATTTAGAATGTGTGTAACCTAATTATTTTTGGTATATGTTATGCGTAAATGTGTAAATGTGTATACTTTGAGTTTAATTGATAAATATTAGGAAATTACACATTTTTTTCTCATACAGTAAAGAGAAGAGAAAACCTATTTGTCATTTTTTTTTTATATTTCGCTCTCATTTTTTCAATGGAGTTTGGAACGTGTGTGAGTGATGGAATTTAACGCCGCGGCTTATCTTATTAAAGCGAGGAAGTGGAAATTTAAGTGTAATTATTACATCGAGTTAAAATCGAACCACAATATCCTAATAAATTCCTATCTACAACCAAATTATCTACTGTCATTTTATACACATAGATCGGCCAATATTTTTTACTTTAATTCTTACTGAATACTTTTAAAAATTAGACTTAAATTATTTTACCAGTCTCTCTTTTCATGATTGATTTTTTATATATCTTGTATGAGACCAAAGTGACATAGAGATAGCATCCGACTATAGTCATAGATTCCAGTCCCATTCGAAGGAATAATTATATTTAAAATATTTTATTTTCTCTCTGTGGAACATGCGCGGCGTTATGTTCCGCCACGCAACACGTAATTTCTATCATATCCACGCCAAAAACTGTAAAATAGCTATTTATATCTATTTTAAAGAAACAATAGAGAAATGCCCTTTCAAAGCTCAAAATAGACTTAGATACTGTAATTACAGTATTAAATCTTTCATACATTTACAATATGATTAAATAAAGCTCTAACCGTTCGGACGGTCTTTCTAATTCCATATATATAATTATTATACTGAAATAGATTTGTCGTGTCGTTCACCCGGCGACATATTTGGTTTAGTTTATAAGTAACGCTTGTATATATGTATGTATGTATGTTTGCATGATCTCCGGTCTATCATATGTATGAAAATGGATGTGATTTGATGAACACTTAAGGGTTTTTTTATGAAATTCTATCTGTTAACAAATATATTATATTTACATATTATGTTGTTTTTTAGCATCACGCTTTATATCTCCCAAATAGCAGGGTTGACAGAAAGTATCTAGGTGTCAAGACACTCCGTACTTCGCTTTGCACTGAATTCGAGACATTGTGTGCAGAGTAGTGGAACTCAACGCCGCACTTTGTCTCTACCAAAGCGAGTAAGTGAAAATAATTTGAAATGTTATATAATCCCCGAGTGGGAATCGAAGCCTCAGCCGGTCGCGTTTACAGTCAGACGCTGTCCCACTGCGCCACGACCTGCCTTTTATTTTTGTGTAAATATAATAAATTAAATAAAAAAGCCTTTTCTTTCTAGTAAAGGAGTACAATGATAAGAAAGCAAAATTAATTATAATTTTTGTCTGTTTCTCTAAAGCTTTAGGTTTTATCCCACTTAGCAGGGTAGTCAGTGACAACCTAGTGTCAAGACACTGTGTTGATTGCTTTCCGCCCAAAATTGGGACAATGCGTGTTGATGTGGCGAACGCAATGTTTATTTACTTAATATTGAATTATATATAATTTATTCCAAAGTTAGAAATTTTGAAATTTTACATTTGATAGTTAGGAAATTGTAGGTATTTTAGTATTTTACAAGTATTTTGTATATATATATATATATATATATATATATATATATACATATAGCTTTTTTTAGCTTTACGATTTTATCCCGCATAGTATGGTAGACAGAAAATACTTAGTGTTAAGACACTCCGTACTTCGTTATCCAGCGTCTAAAAATATAAGCATACGGAAACGATGCTTTGGGCGAATGAGTTTTGTTGTTAGAATACATTGATAGCTCGTGTTAGTATTTGTTTTTGATACGTTTGTGTGGTTTGCACTAACAAGAATGCTTTATCTTGTACAAACCGAGTTAAATTCATATCGCTTTCTTAATGGCAGCTAAAACTCACGGAGGGTAGATCTGTAAAAGCCTGTTAGTTTACTACTAGGTGTTCTGTGAACGCGTAAACAACGCGTTGCCTTAGAAACGTGTATACCACTTTATATGAATGGTAATGTTTCTTTTTGAGCTTCACGCTTTTATTCTGCATAGCAGGAAGGATAGATAGGAAGTACGTAGTGTCATACTACACTGTTTACCAAAGTTAAGAAATTGCGTATTGAATGGTGGAACTCAACGCCATACTTTGTCTTTACCAGAGCAAGCAATTGAAAATAATTTAAATACAATCAATCCCCCAATTTGGGATCGAGCCCACAACCGATTGCGTTTACACTCAGATGCTGTCATACTGCGCCACGTCCATATTTATAAATTTTTATTATTTTAAAATATGAAATATAAAGCAAGTCGTGTATCGCCATCTAGCCAATCTATGAAAAAATTATTGTACCTACAGTAGAGCCATCTAGTGGCGTCTCTCCACAACATGGTTTAGAACACACATTGGACATGAGCGTAGTTCTATGACATTACGCTAGATGTCGCTCCTTGTTGAATTTTTAAGTAGTTAAAATAAATATGTTTAGGATGAAATCGTTTTCATGTCTTGGTTACCTTATTATGTGTTTTTTTAGCCAAGACACACTTAGCTTTCCACCGAATTTCGAGACATTGCGTGTTGAGTGGTGGAACTTAACGCCGCACTTTGTCTTACCAGAGCGAGAAAGTGAAAATAATTTTAAATACTCCCCCGAATGAGGATCGAACCCACAATGTTAACCACAATATTTTGTTAGTTTCATTAATTTATATTTTTTATATATAACTTTTAAACTGTTTTCATTTTTTTTCTTCTCATCTGACTGTCAACACCTATAACCCTTTGCATATAGTGTTTAACTCAAATGCGATTGTACACTTACTAAGTATCTGATATTGTACTGCATTGTCTAACGATTACAGGTGACAAAATAAATATATATATATATATATATATATATATATATATATATATATATATATATATATATATATAAGTTAGGTTAACAATAAGTCACTAACGCCTGACAGTAAAAGCGATTGATTGTGGGTTCAACTTTCACTCGGGGGAATAATTATCTTTAAAATTATCTATATTGCTCCACTCTGGTAAGACAAAGGTTGTTTACCACTCAAGACGCAATAACTCCAATTCGGTGGATAGCGGAGTACGAAGTAGTGTCTTGACACTAGGTACTTCCTGTTCTCTGCTATGCGGAATAAAGCGTGAAGCTAAAAAATCAAGCAAATAAATAAATCTTTACATATATATATATATATATATATATATATATATATATAAGGTTAACAATAAGCAATTATATTAAATAACAACACTATACTCAATTTTGACAGATCAATGTTGAAACAGACGGAACTCCTGGCTCCCTACACTATTGTGATTTTCTTCAAAAATAAACTTTATGTAATTAAATATAAGGATCATATCGGAATTGCTGAGTGACATTGTACTAAAATGTATGGCGATGTCACGTTTTAGTACGATATGCAATCTTATTTTAATATACATTGAACGTTAAATTTAATATATCAAAATGTAAAACAAAATAAATATCTATCTATATATAATATAATTTCATATATAATATAATTTCATATATAATATAATTTCATATATAATATAATTTCATATATAATATAATTTCATATATAATATAATAGATGGATAAACAGTTTTTTTTTATAAAATTCGTTAAACGAATATTGTACGCGCGAGTAGGACACAACCCGCGCCTCATAGAAACCGCCCAAGCGCTCTAACTACTAAGCCTATGGGTCTATAACCAATTTTAGTATATACGTAAAGTGTTTTCTTATCAAGTCTTTACCAAAATTGTATTAATAACACTTTAAAAGTATTGAAAGTATTTAAAACTTAGTAGGGAAGTAGGTGCGAGAAATATAGGAACGATATCTCGTTATCTTTATGTATATAACTTCATGGAACAAAAACCGTAAAAAAGTGTCCCGTTTTATGAAAATTACGCGGACGGATTTAAATATATGTAATATGTTTGGGGGAGTGATTATATTTAAATTACCTTCACTTCCTCGCTACGGTAAGACAAAGTGCGGTGTTGAGCTCCACCACTAAACACGCAATGTCTCGAATTTGGTGGAAAGCAGTGTATTGACACTACGTACTTCTTGTCTACCCTGCTATGCGGGATAAAAGCGCGATGCTAAAAAAGAACACTACCATTCATATAAAGCGGTATACACGTTACTAAGGCAACGCGTTGTTTACGCGTTCACAGAACACCAAGTAATAAACTAACAGGCTTATACAAATCTACCCTCCGTGAGTTTTAGCTGCCATTAAGAAAGCGATTTGAATTTAACTCAGCTTGTACAAGATAAAACATTCTTGTTTGTGCAAACCACACAAACGTATCAAATGCAAATACTAACACGAGCTATCAATGTATTCTAACAACAAAACTCATTCGCCCAAAGCATCGTTCCCGTATGCTTATATTTTTAGACCGTAGCGAGCTCGGGCTGATCGCTGGCTTCAGTGGATCTTAAACTATGGAATATATAATGCATTTATTGTTATAGTGATTATTAAACTACTGAAATTGTTATGTGTGTATTATGACAAAAACTCTGAAAATGGACCATTTTAGGAGGCCACGGTTCAGAGGACGGAGGAGGGTATGTAAGGTTTTAGGTTATATTTTAATATAAGAGGATATTTTTCATACTTTTCTGTATTATATTCGTTTAATAACACAGTGTTTGGAGCGAACAGTGTTTCAAGTCATTACAATATGTATTTCATTGTTAAAATCAACTTGAAACGTATTAGTAAGAAAAAAGTATCTTATTATTCTAATATTTTTCTAATGAAAGCAATTGGATTATAAATATTTAAGGTCTAGTTTGTTCTTATATCTCATATGTATGTTAAAATTTTAAATATTTTATAAAAAAAATAAATATGACTGACTGACTTATTTAGACGTGACTTATATTATTTAAATAAAAAGATTCAATTAATTTTTTTTTAATTTAATTTAAAAATTGTATTTGCTTTTAAACTGTTACTTCTCTTTTTCTCTCTTCCTAATTATGCTTCTCTTAGCTTCTTTATTTTTCTACTTCTCTTTATTCTATCCCAAGATATTGTCGCCAGTGACATAATAAATATAGATACTTATTTACAATTATTAATACTTGAATGTGGTTCTATTTATCTATACGTTCAACCATCGTGTATTATAGTTTTTCTTATATATTATGGATTTTTACGGTTCCATAGAAGCCATGGTTTTGACGCACAATCAGGGTTGTACATGAATTTTTTATTTCATATAAATTACATTATTAATTAATATCAAAATAACATTTATATATTGATTGGGGCCGGTCGTGGCGCAGTGTAACAGTGTCTGACTGTAAACACGTTCGGTTGGTAAGAGCGCGGCGTTGAGTTCCGCCACTCAACACGCCTCAATTTCAGCGGAAAGCTAAGTGCAGAGTGTCTTAACACTAGGTACTTTCTGCCTACTCTGCTTTGCGAGATAAGAGTCTGAAGCTAGAAAAAAAACGATTTTGAACATCCTATAAAGAGTTTCTATTATATTAAAATCGATTTTCAAGCTTTTTAAGAAATAAAAAAAAACAAAATTATAATGCCGATACAGATGTTGTTCTAGCAAGTCATTTTACGTACTACTGTAATAGTATAGTAGTAAATATAGATATAATCTAGAAGTCAACTTATTGTGTTTTTCTTTTTAAATAGCCTGCGAGTGCCTTTCGTCGCAATGAACATTGTAAGCACCAATTAGCGAACTTCAAGGAACTATTAAAATTAAATTTATTTTACGTAACTTCAGTACTTCATTAAAATTCCAACGAAATTTTAACTCGTCAAGTACAGGTCATTTTGTTAGGGCTTGATTTAAGCAAAAAGCGTTTGATATGAGCCGGTCGTGATGCGACCGGTTGTGGGTTCAATCCCCAGTCGGAGGATTGATAATATTTAAAAAAAAGTTTGATTATAACCGTATTAAATCAAAATAGAGCCAGGAAGTATCTAATCCTAAAACACTAATTTCTCCGCTTTTCCCTTGCAATCTAGACATTGGGTGTTAAGCGGTACTAAACGCCGCCCTTTATTAACAATATAAAAATAAATTTTATAAGACTAAGGTTACGGAAGAGATCACCCTTAGTGTAAATAAAATGAATTTTAATGTTTATCTATCTATCTATCTATCTATCTACTACAATAAACCACTATATAGGGTGTGTACATTCCAATAAATGGCTTATTAGTTTCCATTCCATTTCCACACAGCCCGTAAGATACAGATGTATGAAATGTTTAACACGTTGTGGATGAATCATACACCATTCATACAAGCGGAACCTCATTCCAGCGTAACATTCCTTCACGTGTTGATATGACTCTCCCAGCACTTTATTAATGTATTGGGCTGACGAATTTCTGTTATAAAAAATATATTCTAAATTATTCAGTAACACGTTGTCTCTGACATGCAGACAGCTAGACACTTCAAGGTACTAGGTTCTGCATTTGTTATTTCAAAATGTTGTATGTTGAATGGCGGAGCTCAACGCTGTACTACAAACCTGGGATGTGTATTTTTTTTAAGTATAGTAATCTCCTGAATGCAGTGGGTTAGAACCACATCTATAGATTTTTTTCTGGCCACAATTAAAAAATCAATATTTTACTACTATTTAAAGTTTTATTTCAAAGTTAACATCAATAACACACACACACACATATATATATATATATATATATATATATATATATTTAGTATTGAGAGCACAAGGAAAAAAGTTAATAACTTTTTTTGTTCTGTAAAAAATCAACACATGTCAATATAATGAATTTATCCCAATTTTAATTTGTAAAATCTTGTCGCGGTCAGCTGCCTTGGGAAATAATTTGAACATCGTATGGTTGCGAGTTACGGTTCCAACTCGTGGGAATATAAAAACACATTTTCCCCTGTGGTTAGATAGAGTGCGGGGTTGAGCTGTTACCCAATGAGCAGAAAGTAGAACATAGGCTTACTTATTATAACATTCTCTTTCTTTATAATATATAAAAGCTAAAAAAAACGGACATGCAAAGCAGATAGTTAAAAAAAACGGACATGATTTATCCCGTTTGCGAACAAGAACATCCCGTTTATGTTAAAAAATATATTATATCGTTATCAGACATACCTTTATATATGAAATCCAATCTTATCCCGCAAAGCCGGATAGACAATTTCCTTCTGAAATTGAGATACTGCTGAGTGACGAACTTAACGCCGCGCCTTATCTTGCCAGAGCGGAAAAATGAAAATATATTTTAATAACAACATTCCCCACATTTTAGAATCGAACCCACGATCAATCGCGTTGACAGTCACACGTTAAATCACTGCACCATGCCTCTGTGTATTTTGTAAAAGCCAGTTAAGTAAATATATAATTATATACATATAGAATTATGATCAGTTTTTTAAACGACAAATCTTATATTTGTTAAATTAGAAAACAGTATTTCGTACTTTGCTTTCCTGAAATATTTTTAGCCGAAAAGTTTCCATATTCTTGTACAAACTAGGGTTGAATGACAGCGGTCAGCTGTGGAGCTTTCGGGTTAGGGTTGCCACAATAATACGTATTATTTATTTTTAAAATTTATTGACATTGAGAACTAAGTGTGTGTGTAATCACTTTGAGTGAAAAAAAACGCTTTGGAAATTATATACAAAATACGAATGTATATTAATTGAGTGATTATATATATATATATATATATATATATATATATATATATATATATATATATATATTTTTTTTTTAATTTAATAATATTAAAAATGGTTGAGATAAGGGTAATTCTAACGTAATATTGATGTAATTTGGCAAATAGGCCGTTCAATTTAGCCGCCTAAAAATAAATTACAGCTGAAAAGTAGAAAAGAAATGGGCTCTATAATAGTTTATTTATAAATTAATTAAAAGTTTCTTAATGAATTAACATAATTTATGTACTTTTTAGGTTGCTTTGATATATCGTTACTGTATAGCTGAATCGTATGCCTGCCACGTGTCATTTATAAGTTAGGAATAAATATAAACATATACTATGGATCCGTTTTTCTCATACTTTTTACAGTGATAAGTTCCGTAATACCACCCACTATGATAGATTTACATATCAAAATGGAGGAAAAAATATGTTATAATTTTTTTAACATGGATTATGTAGAATTTCTTTAAAACAGAAAAATATATTTACTTTAGCAATAACCAGCAAGTGACAGAAGTAGAGAAAAATACAGAATTTACACTCATATAAAAAAAAATTTCAATATAATCATATTGACATTATAAATATGTTTTTGACAACCCTATAATGGCGACGTCACAAGTGGGTCAACGACGTCTCCGTCGCGGCGGATACCATCGATCCAAACAACGCGCAAGCGCAACACTTGCATTACAAAACTAAACCTTAACACAACGGAAAAATGTTTTAATTTCTTTAAAACAAACACAAATTTTACGTATACTGCAATTTGATTTGCAAGGTACACCTTTTTCTATTACCAACTCTATTATAAAGGGATAAAGTTTAATTTCACATGTGACATATTAGATCGCTTCGCTAATTTGGACAATGTATTGGGATATGAGTTCTATTGTTGAGATGCTAGGGTTGAAACTTATTGGAAAATTATAATCGATATTGTTAGGTTTTATTCAATTTGTTATGAGTTACTAAAAACGTATATATATAACTTGTAGATATTTAAAGAAATAGTAAAATGAGCGAAGAAAAGAGATGGTGTAGTAGAACGGAATCTGAACGCGATTTGTGGGTTCGATTTCTATTCGGAGGAATACAATACAAGCTGTATTAAGATTTATTTTGCTTCTTCGCTCTGGTAAGACAAAGCGCGGCGTTTAGTTACGCCACTCTACATGCTATGCCTCGAATTAGGATGGAAAGTGTAAAAGGAAGTCTTAACACTAGGTACACTCTGACTTCCCTAATATGCGTAAAAAAGCGTTGCAGTTATAAATATAAAAAGAATTAATATTCTTAACATTACCAGCGCTAAATTTATTCTTTAAAAAAAACTTTTGTTAAAATAATATTTTGTTTACATTTTTAAAAATCTCTCTACAGAGATTCTAACAACATAAATAAGTTGTAACAAAACGTATAATAATTTCGACGCAGCTGGTAGCAGAACGCATGGCTTAGCGGTCAAAGCGCTTGGACGGTATCCAAGAGGCGCGGGTTCGAATCCCGCTGCGTTCAGATTTTTATACGTTTTTTTGATAATATTTTGTTTGTTTTTTCGTATATCAATATAGTTATATTAGTCAAGCCCCTTCGTTTAAAACCCATATTTTTAGTGTATGAGACAAAAATATTTAATTCAAATTTCCGATTCCGATCTGTTATTGTAATGTTCCCAGAACTAAAGATGTACTCCAAGTTTCAGCTCAATCGACCTTTGAGAAGTAGGTCAAATTGGACTTGCTAGAATTTACCTATACTAACATATGTAGACCAAGACCTACACTAACTGACAGGCAAGCTGAATAAAAGCACGTAATTAAAGGGTTTTTCGCGGAACTCAACGCCGTGCCTTGTCTTACTGGAGCGAGAAAATGATAAAACAATGGAAATATAATCATTCTCCCTAGTGTGAATTGAGCACACAGCCGATCGCGTTTACAGTCAGACGCTTTCACACGGCGCCATGGACGGCCTTTATAAATATATACAAATATAATATATACTAATCACTATTGACTTTAAATACGTACCTTTTATTTATCCTATGGTGTTTATTCTTTTTGTATTTCTTTTCTATAGATCTAATTATCCAGAAGTAAATCTAGACCAGAACTCAGAAAAATAATGGCAAGAAATGGCAATTGAGATACTATTTACGGAGCCCGGTCGCGGCGCAGTGTGACAGGGTCTGACTGTAAACGCGATCGGTTGTGGGTTCAATCCCAACTCGGGGAGTGATTTTATTTAAATTATTTTCACTTCCTCGCTCTGGTAAAGATAAAGAGCGGCGTTGAGTTCAACACGCAATGCCTCGTATTCGGTGGAAAGCGAAGTACGGAGTGTATTGACACTAGGTACTTTCTCTCTATCCTGCTATAAAAGCGTGAAGTTAAAAAAAGAAACTATTTTCAGATTCACTCTCTTATCCCGCATAGCAGGATAGACTTAATGTAGATGCAAAAACTCTATAACGTCATACAGACCTTTACCTGTGTGTATTTTATAGTAAATATCTTCCACGTGTCACGCCACTGTGGAACTGCACACTACCTGTGACATCGTCTCCAGGTCGACATGACATAAAAACCTTTAAAAAGCGAGGTTATTCCCTTTACATAAAAGCCTGATAACGCATCTGTAGCTCCCCTGATGGTAAACGGGGCCGTGGGTGGTGATCACTCACCATCAGGTGTCACACACGCTCCTTTGCCTGCCCTATAAAGTAATGCCTGATTTTAAAAGATCTCAGAAGAGAGAGAAAAATTTTGTATTTCCACATTTAAAGATTAGGCAGTCCAGGCAAAATCACAACATAAAAATAATGGGAAAATATATTTATATTGAGCAATAACATTCTTGCAAATGCGGCGTTGAGTTCTACCACTCAACACGTAATGTCTCGAATTCAGCGGAAAGCGAAGTATGGAGTGTCTTGACAATGGGTACTTGCTGTCTACCCTGCAATGCAGAAAAAAATTACCCAATATCCCCCATATTGGATACCTTATCCTGTACCTTAATTAAATTTTACACATAAAAAATATATATAAAAATTTCAATATATTTTTGAGCATGCTTTTCATGAAGAGATCAGTAGAAATTACTTTGAATAACTTGCGCATTTTCCGAAGACGCGCCAGGGTAACTGCTATAACAATAGTTATTTTCAAATCACAATTTATTTATTACAAATTTTATTCAATTAAATTATATTAACAAGCATAATTTATTTAATAAAATAATTAATCAATAATTAATTAATCAAATTATTTAATTAAATTATTAATTAATTAATTTAAATTTATTTAATAAATTGATAATTTATTAAATAAATTTATTTTAATAATTATATTAATTAGCTTGCAAGTTTATTAAAATGACACTGCCTACGAACTAAAGCAAAGTGCTCGAAAACTTAAGTTAAAAAAAAAGAACCAGTAATTATCCACTATTCATCCAGTTATTATAGTTTCTTTATAGATTTTGGTATTCTATTAATTTTCTACCGTATATATAATAGGAAATGCTATGAACACTCATGCAATCGACATTCAGACCGCCAAGTGCGTGAAAAAGACGAGTTATACGCATAAATAATTAAAAATATTGTAAGGTATGGCTTTTTGGTAAAAAAATACTTATTATAAGTTAAAATTTTTGTATATAATTTGATACTGTTGGAAGTTGATTTTTCTTGGTTGTTGTGATTCAGATTTTATCCTCACTAAGTAATGATAATAGTTAAATTATTTCCATATCATATTTTGTACAAGAAAACCGCGGCGTTGTGTTACGCCACACAATATGCAATGTTTCGATGTTAGGTAGAAAGTAGAGAACGAAGTGTCTTCACGAGTTCTGGGTAACTACCTCACCACGCAGAAAATATAAGAAAATTCTGAAAAGACAAAGAAAAACTAGATATTCGTAAAGAAAGTCTATCTTAAAACAAGTTCTCATTACAGTCAAAATCTCTTAAGCTTGAATTAATTATTAATAATAAATATATTAATTTTTAAATGAAACTATTTAACCGGATTAATCACGTATATTTTGGTATTCGAAAATACATTTTTGGACACCTGACGTTTCGAACACTTTACAGTAGTCCGTGGTCACAGGTAGACTGAGGTGGCATTCGTCTGTCAGTTGATACAAAAAATTTCGAATACCATAATATACGCGATTAATCCGGTTAAATAGTTTCATTTAAAATGTATGATAATCGCGAAAATCAAAGATCTTATTAAATATATTAATATTTTAATCTGCTAATTAGCTACTGTCATTGACATGATATTGATAAGAAATAAAAATATCACCGGAACTTTTGATATGTAAATACACGCACATATGCTCCAGGTCATTCAATCAATAACTAGAAATTGGGTCAGATTTAGCTCACAGCATTTGATTAAATAGACCAACCTGGACAGGTCAAGCCAAACAAAGGAAAGTATTGGGGCCATTGATGATGCCCAATACAGCAAAAGGTCATATCACAGTTTTGGGTTGCTTGCAAACAGTGTAGGACGTTTCAAAGTGCATCCCCAATGCCCTTCATCATGGACGAAATGGTAAGAACTATTGATTTAACGTGATGATACTAAGTTCAAATTCTGATTTGATAATTAATTGTTTTTTTTTTAAATGAATCCCCATTGACGTAGCTGCTAATGCTTTGGCTGTCATAAATTTTATTGATTTCCACATCATTATTAAAATATACATTATTTTACTTCTGCATAAATGTGTTTATGGAAAAAAATTTAGAAATAAATCATATATAATCTATATATGATTTTTTTTTTCAAAACATTTTTTTTTGTAATAACTAAAAAAATACATGAAATTTAAAAAAATTCAAATGTATTGACGAAAGCACTCCGACAGCTAACGAACACACCCAAGTGCGTGTGACGTCATCATGTTCTTTTTTATTCATTGCTATATACATTGATCTGCCGTGTTTCATTATTAATCCTGAAATAGTGCTGTGGTGTTATTCCCCCGTCTCAGACACGAAACAGTTTCTACCAGATTTCTTTGAGATAAGACTAGATTTTGGCAAAAACACATTAGACGTGTGTGTAATTCGATCTGCTTCTATCTTCACAGATTACATCCTCTTATAAGCAAAGGGAGTAAAAGGTAACTAAGAAATAAGCTGACATTATGAAAAGGCTGCATAAAGCTCGTCATCACATACGCCAGTGTGGCGTTTGCTCACACTGAGCTTAAACCACTTCAAGTGGTTCAAAGATTTCTCTGAATCGCATCGGGGTCCCCCTGGTACATTCATAATATCGATCTTCCAAAGGTTTTCCAACTGGAATCGATCAAAGAGTTCTGCAATGGCTTATCCAGGCGCTACTACGATCGCGCAGATACTCACGCGAATCCCCTCGTAGTACGGGCGAGTAATTACTCCCCGTCCACACAGCCTAAGCTCAGATGCCCGCGTAGCGTCCTATTAGACCCCAACGACTCCATTACGGTAACTAAAGGAAAAGTTGTAAGTAGGAAACATTCTACTCGCACAATACACACACCGCCATCGACGGAAATGATGATGAAGTCCAGTTCGTTTAACAGCCAGTCCTCACGTTGGCGCGGCTGGGTCCAACGTTTAGGGACTGTTTGGCTCCCTTAGACTAGTCTAGATTCTTCCAATCGCTACTTAACGCCGAGGCTTAGTTGTGTAGCATAGGGAAATTCCCCAGCCCGCTCGCCCTGGTGGTCGTCGACTACCTCTCCAGCAGCCACCTCAGTACTTGCTATTTGTCTTAGGGACAGAGCATCCTCTTCCCTTCCCCTCCCGGTATCGCTGAAAAGACCAACAGAATCAACAGCATGTACTCAATTGACAGATAAAAAATGATTACTGATCTATTTAATTATTATTGTTATTCTTAAATTAAAAAAAAATCCCATTTGTCGATGTTTTGGACAGGAACGTACTTCAACAGTGATTTTTTTTACCACTAAGTTGAACACACCCTAAGGTTTGTCACCATGACTTTGCGTAATGCTCCACGAACAATATTATTAATAGAGAGTATATATTTAGATATTTGTATTCATAACGAGCTGTGTCCACGACTTCGTCCGCGTGTAGTTCAATATCTCAAGATTTTTTTAATGATTGTATAATAAAAGTAGCCAAGTTACTTTTTATTACATCAGATACTTGCCAGTCCAATTCCCGTTAAAATCAGCTTAGCCGTTCTAGAGATTAAGCGGAACAATCAGTCAGATGGACACACAAAAAAATGTAAAATATAATATTTTGGTATATGTATCGAGTATACGTATATATATATATATATCTGTACATTATACAGTATCCATGGCGGATCGTACCACACAGGATCAAGTATTTACAGAGGCAAATACGGATAATATTCTTACTTTTTTATTATATTTAACAATAATAATTCTTAAAAAATGTCATCCAGTTCAATTCAGAAGTTCGGAGTGCCAAAGCACTCCGTTACACACTAAGTTTGTTAAAAAATAAATATATTTGCTTAGATGCAAATAAATAAAAATTTGAGTGTCTGTTTGTAATTTTAAAATAACCCCTTTTTACTATAATAGAGCTAGATTTAATTATAATTAAAATAACAACATTCAAGCTTTTGAGCTCATTGCAGCCGTCGTCTGACTGTCGACACGATTGGTTGTGGGTACGATTCCTGTTTGGTGGAATAATTTTGTCAAGATAATTTTCATTTTACCATTCTAGCTATGGGGATTTTGACGAAGCGCGGCGTTGAAATCCGCAACTTAACCTATCATGTTTCAAATTCAGATTGAAATTGGAGAACAATGTCGTGACACTAAATTCTCTTTTAAAAAGGAGGTTGCGTTCATGGGGTTTTTGGACGTATATTGCCTTACTTATGACGTTCCCGCATGACGTCATCAGTCGAATATAGGATATATTCGATTGATGACGTCATGATACAGTAAGTGTAATATTAACATAATATTATCCACCTAATAATTATAATATTATACCTTATAAAACTTTTATATTGCATCGTGGCGCAGTAGGACAGTCTCTGACTGTAAGCGCGATCAGTTGTAAGTTCAATTTCCACTCGAGAAAATGATTATATTTGAATACATTTTTTTTAAGTTTTTATATTTTTTATAAATATTGTTTTTTTTATTTTTCCGCTCTGGTAATACAAGGCGCGGCGTTTAGTTCTCCAACCAACATGCAATGTTTCGATTTCGGTCCAAAAGCACTGAACATATTGTCTAGACACTAGGTTGTCTTTGAATAGCTTATTGGATGGGGTAAAGTGTAAACAAAAATTTGCCTAGATTTCTTTATAAACACATACATTTATATAAATGTATTAAAGATCAAAGGTCATATTGTGACGTCAGCTGAGCGTCGCTGCGATACGTGTGCACTACGCTCTTGATACCCACGCATTGGAGCTACTATAACTTTGTATGGGACTACGTAAATAAACAACGTTTTGTGGGAGTTTAATAAAAAAAATGTAAACAATTATATTTGGGGACATTGTAGTGTCATGACACTTCGTTGATTGCTTTACACCAAAAATTATTTCATTACATGTTGAATGACGGAACTCAACGCTGTGCTTTTTCTTATCAGAGATAGAAATGAATGTATATTTTAAATATAATTACTGCCCCGAATGGGATTTAAACCCATAACCACTCACGTTTACAGCTAGACGCTGTAACACGATGTTATCTTAATTTAAATTTGCATTGCTTTATTTGGTAATATATTTAATACCAAACTAATTTCATAGTTCATTTATCTTAACGCGGTATTCATTTTTTGTTTTTCGATTTTTTTCTCTATCTTTTATCAAAATTAGATATAATAATATAGTTTATTGTATAAATATTTGCTATTTTAATCCTGACAATAAAATATATATATATATATATATATATATATATATATATATATATATATATATATATATATATATATATATATATATATATATATATATATATTAGCAACTAACTGTTACTCGCTAACCTAACACTAGCCCCATAGCCCCATTGCACGGCATAGACAAAATCGATTTCTAAAATATCGATTACATTACACGTACGTAAGCACAACATAACGCTGGCCGATCAAAGTTTTACAACTGAAACGCAAACACGAGTTCGACGTCAAACTAAAATGTCCTGGAAACGGTTTAATATTTACATTGCACAGTGAGTGCGAGAGTTGCGCGCGCACTCATTCACCATGGAGGGCCAGGGGGGAGGGGTGCACGCGGGACAGGGGGCGCAGGGGGGAGGGAGGGTTATGATTATCAAAACGGGCTAAAGCTCGGTTCTCGTCGGGTGTGTACGCGGCCAGCCCAGCGGCCGATCGCGGCCACGACGGCAGATCACGACGGTATCCCGCTGGTGGCCCAGAGTGGCCTGCCACTGCCACTGCCACCATGCCGTAATATGATGGGTTACAACAACCAGGGCCACGGATACAACAAGTTGTTCACGCAGGTTTGCCTCAGTGCTGTGAATTGTGCGCAATGAAACTGTTGTGGAAATTTCTGAAGAATCTTCGTGGTCTGGGTAAAGGGAACGCGTGTGGCTTGGGTGGAATGTCGATTATGTTATAGCTTTTTACACGTTTTCACAGGTATTTACATGTATTTATGTATGCACTCGTAGTGTGCATGTAGAGTAGATATTGAGTAAACAACATGTACATACATGTGTGTGTACATAAGGCTAGTTTTCGACATGTCACAATTAAAATAAGGACCGTTTTAATATAAAATAGTATTAAAAACAATAATAAACTTCTAATATATTTTTTAACTTCGAAACTAACTATGAACATTGCGTAAAGTAAATAAAAACGGTCATAAATATATTTTTTTATATAAATATTTCTATTTTCACGCATTGTTCCTGGCACATTAAGACTTACTGAGCTTCTGTTTGGAATTCATTGTATATTTTACAGTAAATTTCAGTCAGTCACAAATCAGTCACATAGAATTGTATTGTTTAGTACCGTTTATTATACATATAACGAAAGTAATATAGTTATTTGTCAAAATAATCTGAAATTAACATAAATTTTAAAGCAAGAAAAAAATATACATTTACACTATTACCTATTATGGGAAAAATCTCTAAGTTTTTTTTTTCAATAGATTTTAATCAATTCAATAGATTTTAATTAAACTTATTTGTCCCTTTCTTATAAATTTAAATGGTTAAAATAAAAAGCTTTCTATAATATTAATACTATCTACAAGATTCGTAGCATTTCTTCATACTGTGACTTAAACTATAGCCCTACATGTACATAAGCAAAAAAAAATTATACCTTCAAACCTGTTACCACGTCGCAGACAATACTAACCAATAAGCTATACGTCACACATATATCTTTTTTTTAGCTTCACGCTTTTATCCCGCATAGCAGGGTAGACAGGAAGTATCTAGTGTCAAGACACTCCATAATCGCTTGATTGAATTCGAGACATCGCGTGTTGAATGGCGGAACTCAACACCGCGATTTATCTTACCAGAGTGAGGTAAAGATAATAATTTAAACATAATTCGCCCAAGAGATCGAACCCGCAACCGATCGCGTTTACAGTCAGACGCTGTCACTGCGCCACAATTGACTTCACATATATCTTTCCAGTATTTAAAAGTCTTGTTTAGACAAAGTGTAATCTCGTATATCTTGTCGGTCTGGTGTTTATCACAGGTTTGTACCGCTCTTTAATTACTCCTTTCAAAAAGCTGATAACGATGTACTACAAGCCCAATAGCTTTTTTTTGTTTAATTTCTTTATTTACTAGCCGTGCCAGCCATTTTGTCCGCGTGGAATTTCTTTATAATTTAAGATTTTTATTTTATAATTGTAAAATATCTTAATTACTTCTTATAAAAGCAACTATTTGCCAATGAAAGTCACATGAAAATCGATTTAGCCATTTGAAAGATAGACACAAAAAATAGTTGAAATATGTGTCGTGTATATACATATGCATTTAATAGAAAGCGGTTATTTTAATATTACGAACAGATATTCTAATAAATTATCTAATAAATTATATATAAATCTAGATTATTTTTAAAGAAAACATCGTCTGTTGAGTTCCGCCACTTAACACGCTCAATGTACCAATTTCGGGTACAAAGCTGTCAAAGGAGTGTCTTGACACTAGATTGTCACTAACTACCCTGATATACGTGATAAAGCCTGTATTAAAAAAAATCCCCTGCATTATAGTGTACACAAAGGAATCCGTTCATTTGTGACCGAATGAAATAAAATGACCGGATACCTTCATTTTGTATAATAAACAAATAGTTTTGAATGAATGAATGGTGAGTGTTAAGAGTAATCGTTTTACATCTTCTCGGTCTAATAGAAAATCTTCATTCAGAATACATATTTTAAATTTGTGTACAATCCCAAGTGATGATCGGAATCAGTACTTATCGATACCTGCCATCGTTTATACAATTAAAACGTGAATCGATATGATAATTTAAATAATTAAATCGAGTAGAACAAATACGGAAGCAATATTACTCGTTGTCAACTAATAGCAAATAGATAGCTTATATGGCTATCGCCTTTTGGTTATTTTGAATTCTTATTTTGAAATAATAATTTTTTTAAAAAGTTTTTTTTTAGCTTCACGCTTTTATCCCACATGGCAGGATAGATATGTAGTATCTATTGTCAAGACACTCCGTACTCAGCTTTCCGCCAAATTCGAGATATTGCGGGTTGAGTGGTGAAACTCAACGCCACACTTTGTTCTTACCAGAGCGAGGAAGTGAAAGTAATTTAAATGTAATCGCTTTCCCGTGAGAATCGAACCCACAACCAATCGTATTTACAGTCAAACTGCGGCTGGACTATTATTTTTTTATTTTATTATATCGGATAGAGTTAGTGGCACTAGGGACGGGTATGTGAATTCAAATCTAACACGAAAATGTATATTTTACTATTTTTAAAGTTTTATTCTACACTCATAATCTAATGTAGAATTAGATTAAGATAAAATAGCAATCCCTCTTGTTGAACGATTATTTCTCAATAATCTTTGTGTAGGAGAAATTTGTAAAAATCTCTCTACAGAGATGCTAACAAGATAAATAAGTTGTATTAAACGTATAAGAATTTCGACACAGCCGGTAGTGAAAGGCATGGCTTAGCGGTCAGGGCGCTTGGATGGTATCCAAGAGGCACGGGTTCGAATCACGCTGCGTTCAAATTTTTATACAATTTTTCACGAGAATATATTTTTATTAATAGAGATGTCCCTATTTTGTGTATGGCGGGAAATCAAAACTACCAATTCACAATTCTATGTAATTCGCTAGAACTGAAAAACATTTCATATCTATAATTTATTCCGTTATATCGAAAAGTAGGATAACATCTGATTGTAATCCCGATCGGTTATGGGTTCGATTCCCACATGGAGGTATGATTATATTTAAATTATTTTTATTTCCTCTCCCTTTTAAGATAATGCGCGACGTACAGTTTCGCTACTCAAGTGTTCACACTACGGAGTGTCTTGATACTACGTACTTCCTGTCCATCCTGCTATGCAGGATAGGTGCGTGAAACTAAAAACAATTGATTACCTACATACATTATAAATATTTATTTTATACATAATATAACATTATTTTTACCCTTGGCTGTTTAGCGTCAAGCGTTTTACCTACAAAACCGTGTATTGTCTTACGTCATTCCCCAGACAAGTGAGGTAAGCCGCGTGTACTCTTTGTAAACCATAACATCGTGTATGTACTAAATCGCTATTTTTGTGAAATGAGGGAATTAGGCCATAGTGCATAGTGATAAACAATTAACATTTATCTTGTGGTTAGCGACTTAAGTCTTTATATATAGTAATTTAAATTGTTGAAATAATATTAACGTGTTTGTTTTTTTTATATATATTTTTAATAGGCTTTTATACATTTTTTAGGAAAATTAATAAAATATGAACGTAATAGGATCCGAACCCGCACCTCTTGGTAAATGTCTTAGCGCTCTGACTACTTAGCCGTACGTTCAAATCTACTTCGTCAAAATTGTTATAGGTACGCTTGTGACAATATATTTTTGTTGTTAGCTAACTTTCTCAAAAAAATATTTATTTAATACAGGGTAAGTAAGTTATACGTTTACCTAAAAATTAAACCTTAAAGATCTATAAGGGAAAAAAATGATCAACCCTAAGAGCTTACTTCATAAAAAAGTTTTATTTGTAATATGTTGATAAAATGTCGGTTAAAATGTTTATAACTTTTTTTAAGATATAGTTAGAAAATCCACTTAGAAATCGTCTAAGAGGCACGGGTTCGAATTCCACTGCGTCGAAATTTTTATGTTTTGTAAATTTGTTTCTCTAATTTTAAGTATGGAATAACACTTTAAAAATAGTAGTATAAAATATATTTAAGGTATATCCTTGTGGCGAATTTACATAAAATCTTTGTAAATAGAAGATTATCATTTTCTTATATAAAACCTATTTTTCAGAAAAGTTTCATCCAAATTTGTTCAGCAGTTATTGGTGAAAAAGTAACAAACACGTTTCCATGCTAACTAATTTTAGTATTTTTGGTATTACTAGTATACTGTATATAAAACAAGATTTTTGACCAAGTGATTAAATAAGCTATAAGGATATGAACCAGTTACCAAAGGCCTTGACGCGCAAGACAAGCACGTACATATGTATGTATCTATCTTGTTCTAATATGGTTTATGTAGCATTTTTTTTTATTCTACTGAGACCGTGATATCCAATTAAATTCTTACCAAGAAGCACTATAACTACTTACAATGGGATTATAAAGTACGAAGCAAATCTGTAACCTGATTTGACTTTACTTTGTACGTAAAGTTTGCACCATAGTGACTCAGTAGAAAAATATAGATAATATAATTAGATATATACCAGTTCAATTACAAAAAAAAAACACTTTTGGAACGGTTTTTACATTTCGGATATTATGGATGATAATTTATTTTCATATAATTTATAAAAAAATATGATTATTCACTAAGCTCTTATGCCTCGTGCTCACGCCTTATGACGCGTAGCAGGGTATTCAAAGATATCTTAGTGTCAAGACACTCCGTTGACTGGTTGGTTACTTGAACATTACGTGTTGGGTGGAGAACTCAACGCCGCACTTTGTCCTACCAGCGTTCATAATATTAATCGAACCCACAACCAAATTATCTAAATAACAATAACAAACGAAACACCTAGTTTGTATTATAATTTCAATTTAACATAATAAATCAAATATCTGAATACACTTAGAAATAGATACAGTAAATGTAAGCTAACTACTATCACGCCACTTAAAATCTATTCTTGATTTATTACAACCAATTCTACAAAGATGCAATCTCAAGTGTGTTATACATATACAATATACGTATATACATCTATATTTTTGGGTCACTCCCACATATAACTAAGTCTTTATACGTGGGAGTGAAGACATTCTGATATCCACTTTCAGTCCCAATTTAAGTTTTTTTCATTTGAGTGCAGAGCTTAACGCTGCGCCTTGTCTCACTAGGACGATGAAATTAAAATAATTTAAATAAAACTATTTCATAAGTACCACTATGATAAAATTTAGACTTTTCATTGTCTCAGCGTAGACAAAAAGCAGTGTTAGGTACCGCCGTAGTGCCATCCAATACTTTTTTTATTGATTTGAATAGCAGTTTTTTTATTGATATAAACTCTCTCCCACATATCGCATTCATAGAATTAAAGTAATTCAACTCAAAACACTGAATATTTAAATATATAACTATGTTTTTCACATTTCTCTATATGAGAGGTTAGGCAGAGATAAACTAGTGCCAAGACACACTTTTTGCCCATTTTTTAGACTCTACACGTGGAGTGATGAAACTCAACGCCACACTTTGTCTTTCGAGACCAGGCATATAAAATATCCCCCAGTACAAATCAAACACAGTACTGGTCCAATGCCCCAATGTAACTCCCATAAAATACTCATGAAATTTGTACCATAATAAAATCCATTCCTATTTACGATGTTTTTATATTCTATATTTTATATTCAGAGTGTTCAAACGTTGGTGTCACGCGTCATGCTTTCATCCGACCGACCTATAGTCACTTAATTAATTTTAAATGTGGATATTTATTGCATTTATCAAGTAGCTATATAAAATTAAATTAAATTTTAAATTATCTTGATCTTGAACGCAACGGAATTCGAACCCGCGCCTTTTGGAAACCGCCCAAGCGCTGTGAACGCTAAGCTATTCGTTTTGTAACTATCCATTTAACGATATTAAAGGCTATAGTAGTGCAGTGGCTAAGACAGTAAAATGCAATAATCATGGATACGATTCCCACCATTAAATTATTTTCGATTATTCGCTCTGGATAACACAAATCGCGGCGTTGAGTTCCGTCAAATAAAACACAATGTTTTAAATTTGAAATTTGAGTGGAAAGCGGCAAACGGAGTGTTTTGACACTAGATTTTTTTCCAACTCAAGATAGATACGGGACTAAGTAATTATATCTATATATCTATCAATCTATGCATATCAAATGCATGCATATATGCATATAAAAAAAACCTTGCAACGCCATTTTGACCCATTTCCTGGTGTCCGATTCGCTTTAAAATTTGCACCGCGCCTGTAATCAATAACAATACAATATTTTCATAGCCTGAAACTAGGACGACCGGGACGAGGCGACCAAATGAAGCGTATTCCTTCTAGTATCTTTATATTATGTTTATGTGTTATTTATTATCATTCGCGGGCTCCAGTTTTTATTAAAAACAAAATCCTCTCATGTATTTCACGTTAACGTCTTTTTGGCATAATCATATAGCCATAGAGAACTTAGTACCGACACTCGGATTAAAAAATCAATTGCTGGATATAGAATTATTTCCCTAAATGGGAATCGAATCTAAATCCAATCTCGTTTACATTACACGCTATACCACTGCGCCACAATGGCGTCTCTGACTATCCTTTCATTCTCATTTCAAGGAATAAATTGACAATACAACTGTGTACGTAGGCGTAGAAACATGCAGAAAGCTCGATAAAGTGGTGTGACGTCATACTTTGATCCCTCCCCTAGCTTCCTTTAGTGACTTGGTATATTGTGGAAACCATTAGTTGTTTTATTATAAGGCTAAGTATATATATATATATATATATATATATATATATATATATATATATATATATATATATATATATATATATATATATATATATATATATATATATATATAAAGTCTTTTTAGGCTGCACTCAAAGCCGTTAATTAGCTTGTTAATGACTTTTAGTTGTGTAGGCAAACATTTGTGTTGATTTAATGTCGATTAAATGCTGGCTATTCCATAGTTTTCTTTTGAGAAATTTTTAAATTTTATTGTTTCATAGATTATATCAGTTTACAATATTTGCATATATACTTACATACATATATACATATATACTTCAAGAATGGTTCTTTTTTATCATCTCTCTGCTTATCCCATAAATAAAAATAAAAAATTCAATTTGCACCTAATGTGGACTACTGTAAAGTTTTAAAAATGTGGTTTTTTATTAACCAAAATAAACTACGCGATTAATCCGTTTAAAATTGTTTCAACTAACAAAGGTGGTATAAATGTGGTATAAATAACAAAAAAATCTAGCTGTTTCACGCGTTTTCCCGCAAAGCAGTTGGTATTCATGTACGTCTATTCCTGCTTACAGTGCCACTGAGCCACGATGGCTAATTTCTTACTTAATCAAAACAGCCGTAAATATAGATATTGTGAATACGGCTTTATTTTCTTTTTCTTTTGGCTCAGTGCTCAAGGCGCTTGGACGGTTTCCAAGACGCGTAGGTTCGAATCTGTGCGTTCAAATTTTTATACGTTTTTTAAAAGTGTTTTTATATCCCAAGAATGGAATAACACTTAAAAAATAACAGAATACATATATTTAAAATTATTACCATAGTAAAGCTGGCTACAAAAAGCGTATGTGCTTTACATAACGGCAGCGAATGGGCTTAGCTCAATAAAGGACTATGACGTAATCCTTTTCACAAGTTCTGGCAAAGTTCCTTGAACACATTACAAGCGAACCATTTCTGTTACGGTTCTTGACGGTCACGTTTGGGTCTATGGAAATTCTATTTTTTTTTATATGAAAAAAAAATAAAGAATATATAATAATTTAAATATTTTTTTTATAATATAACATATTTTTTACAATGAACAGACTGGAGTTTTTTTACTCGTAATATATATGTGTTAGTGAATTTTGTTTTTTTTTTAAATAATTATATAAATATGGCCGCCGGTTACACACAGTTGAGTGGTCAAGACACGTTTGTGGAGACGGAAGAAACGACTTCGAATTTAGGTGGTGTTTTACGCTTAATAGTGGCTTGATCTATGTAGTTTTTGTTATTGTAGTATTGATTTTGCCGTTAGAACGTTTCTTGTTCATTATTTTATTTATTCCCTGACACTTTATGTATTTAATAAAATTTCTAATATTTTACATTTAATTAAGAATTAATTATTTTTAATTTTTGATATTTACATTTTCTACATTTAAATGTATAAACAGAACTGTTTTAAACCAGATAGTGAGGCTACCTGGGTCCACGAAAGTGTTCGAAATGTCGTATTTCCAATATGTTTTATATTTAATATATGTATTTTAATTAATCGCTTTAAAATCATTATTTTATTTAGATATACCTATATATGTATATTTATATATATGTATATAGTAGGAATAAAAGTGGACTAACTCAATGTTTTTGTAGTTATACTAAAAATTAATACAAAAAGGCTATTCTACAGTTCTGTGAAAATTAAAAAAAAAATGATTTTTTTTTAATTTTTTTTCTGTATTTATAAAATATTTATTTATCATACAGGCATGATTTACGTACATATATTTACATTTAGCTTCATTTACACATATTCATCTATTTTCATATGGAATGTTATTTTATTAGTTATTTTTCATATATTATTTTATATAATTGTATGATTTCAGATATTTTAATAACTGCATGTTTATCTGATTTGTTGTTTTTGTGTGTGTTTCGCATTGCATGCAGTCACCAAGCGACGACCGCCGCAAATGAGAAAATACAAGCCGTTGGTAAGCTGTCATTGCTTCTTTTTTTTTTATTTAAAAATACTATTCTGTTTTTTTTTTAAATATATTCACGCTACAAACTCTTGGTCTGTACCATTTTTGAAGGTAAATAAAAAAAGCAAAATTTTATTTTATATAATCATATTTTTTTATATTTTATAATATTTTAATGATATTTTTTTAATTATATAATAATGTTATTGTCTATGAAGAGAGAGAAAGAAATGATAATGTAAAACACACATCAACTATAATTTAAGGAATAATAGATACCGTCTCTAAAAGATATTTAGTAAAAACATGAATTTTATAGTTAATATAATGCTTTAATAGAAATCACAAAAATGAAAAAGGAAAGAAATAAATGAAAAAGAAAAAATAAATGTATTAATTTTCAATACTTATTAAATAATTAAAATTAATTATAGTTAAATCCATTCAATGAATAATTTATCTTTCTTTTGCAACCTTTAAGTCTCAGAAATATAAATCTAAAGATTCTTATATATATATATATATATATACATATATATATATATATATATATATATATATATATATATATATATATATATATATATATATATATATATATATATATATATACATAGTTAACTGAGAAAGTACCTATTTCTTAATAGGCTAAAACGCTTAGAATTAGGTTTTAAAAAAGGAGCGGGTTCAAATCTGACGTTGTAAACTATAAATTCTTTCTTTACTTTCACTTTAAGAAATATTTATATTTAGAGAATATATATATATATATATATATATATATATATATATATATATATATATATATACAAGCCATTCTATCAATGTCAGGATTGGTTTTATTATAAAAGACGTCTATATTGCAATTAAAATGCTATAAAACGATTTGGAAATATATAGAGAAATTATACACCAGTCTCTATGAACTTGACGCTTTTTTCCTCATAACAGTCTCATATTAGAGAGGACTTAGTATTGAAAATATCAGTTCTCTACTTTCCGCCTGAATTCAATACAGTGCATGTTGAATGTCGAAACTCAACGCCGCAACTTGTCTTACTAGAACATTAAAAAATGATAATAATTTTAAATATTATGCTTCTCCCGAGTGGAAATCAAATTAAAACCTATTGCGCTTAGAGCCACACCACAGTGGTTTGCCTCATAACGGAACTCAACACCGTAACGTACTACCGTATTTAATGACACAAGAGAAAAACTTATGTTAAACACAACACAACACTATCACATTGATTATAACACGTGGCTCTGTAGAGTGTGAATAATCCACTCTAATCATTCGTATAAAAGCTCTAGGAGCGAGGGTTGAAGAAAATATAAATAGCTAATAAAACTTATATGCGGTATATTATGAGATTTTTTTACTCTACCCTTATTTTAGTGACGTTCTTAATTCTTTTATTTAAATTTATATAAATACTGTAACCAACGAGAATTAAAATAAAGTCGGTCGTGGTGCAGTGGGACGGCGTTTGACTATAAACACGATCGTTTGCGGGTTCGAATCCCACTGGAAAGAGTAGCTCGCTCGCTCTTTTAAGACAAATTACGGCGTTGAGTTCCACCACTCAACACTCAATATCTTGAATTCCGTGGAAAGCGAAGTATGGAGTGTATTGGTATTAGGTACGTTCTGTACGTCCTTGCTGTGCAGAATTAAAATGTAAAACTAAAAAAAAATACGAACGGAGTGAATGAGAATTATTTTAGATAAAGGTAAGATCGTGTCATTTACTCTCCGTTCTCCGCTTTTCATCCGAATTCGAGACATGACGTGTCGAGAATGAGGAACTTAACGAATGGTACCACTATGATCACCAAAGCATAAAAAATCGCTTAATTTTATTATATACAAATCTGGAGTGGGAGTCGAACCCATAAAACTGCGTTAAATTACGCCACTATGCCACAAATAAAACAATAAATTATTGTTTTAGGTTTAAATGTATTTTGAATTAAAGTTAAAATTGATGTGCAAAAAACTAATTATAAGTACAAAGTCCATATATTTTTAATTATAATTATATTCATAGAAAAAGTACTGTGACGAAATTAATTCTAATGGACAATTAAATTAAACGTCTAATGTATATCACTCGAAAGAGGTCACTTGGCTGCCACAAAACGATAATATATTTATAAAATTAATATATTAATTAAATAATATGTTTTTGTACAATTTATATGTAATGTCTGACATTGCGGCGGTGTTTATTTCCGCCACACAATGTCTTGAATTTGTGAGGAAGGCGGGGAACGAAATGTTTTGTATAAGGAAGTTTTGTGTTATATATATATATATATATATATATATATATATATATATATATATATATATATATATATATATATATATATATATATGTATATATATATATATATATATATATATATAATGTAATTGATTTGTTAGTGTGTTAGCGTTGGTCAAATATTGCAAGCTCAATTTGACCTAGTACCGAGTTTCCGAGTGAGCTGAAATTTTTATTTAATTTTTTATTTAATTTAAACTTTTATCCTCCATAACGGGGTATCTAGTGTTAAAACACTTCATACTCCACTTTCAGCCGAGTTCGAGGCATTGTGTGTTGAGTGGCGGAACTCAACGCTGTGCCTTGACTTATCAGAGCCATACTAGTTTCAAATTCCGTTAAATGATACACTCATACCCAGATAATCCAGAAAAAATATATCATCCTAAATAAACAACAATGCCACAATTTTCCTATAGCAAGTAATAACTAAGATACTTCTACTTCAGTGGTATTTAATACATATTTTTGTCTGCGATTCCCGCATAGCAGGGTAGACAGAAGGTACCTAGTGTCAAGACACTCCGTACTCCGCTTTCCGTTCAAATATGAGACATTGCGCGTTTCACTCAAATCTGCACTATTGTCTTATCAGAAACAGAGAGAGAAATGAAAATAAATTAAATTTAAATAAATGAAATTAAAATTAAAATAAATTTAAATAAACGAAAATGAATTAGGATCAAACCCACGATCAATCTAACCTACAGTCAGACGCTGACACGCCACTGGGCAACGATGACCTGTTTGAGATTACCTTATAAATATATTTTTTTAATCATTTCCAGGGCTCGGCGGATTCTAACTACTCACAGCCATCCTCGGAACTGTCGCTGGACGAAGACAAGGAGACTCTGCGCCGCGAGAAGGAAGCGCAGGCTCTCTTACAACTGGATAAGGCACGAGTATGTATTTCTTTTTTCTTTTTTTTTAGCTTTACACTTTTATCCCGCATAGCAGGGTAGACAGAAAGTACCTAGTGTCAACACACTCCGTACTTCGTTTTCCACTGAATTCAAGACATTGTATGTTGAATGGTGGAGCTCAACGCCGCAATTGTCATACCATAGCGAGGATGTGAAAATGATGATTTAAATATTAGCACTCCCCCCAGTGGGGATTTTATTTTTGTTTTTCAATAGAATATTATTTTTTAAACAACTAGTCACTACAAGAACTATATGATTTATAATGTTTTATATCAATTGTCTAATAATTCTACTTAGACGAGTATGTCCTAAGTAACTTATAGGCATATCTTGAATTCGACGGAAAGCAGAGAATAGAGTGTCTTGACGCTAGGTACTTCCTGTCAAAAAATATCCAAAATTATCACTTAGATAATGTACACTTGTCAAGATAAAGCTCCGCTTTCCACATAATTCCAGACATTGTGTATTGAGTGACTGAACTCATCGCCGCTTTATCTTATCAGAGTGAAAAAAAAAATTAAAATTATCATTCCCCAAGTGGCCTTAGGCTCGTCTAAAGCTAAACAGCGTCGGAAGGCTTTCTCACGACCGGCGTCAAGGATTGCCATGTTTGATTAGCGTATTTCTATCTATTTTTTTGTAATATTAATAAAAACAGAGAGATAATAGTAATGGGGCAATTTTATATATAAATTTTGCTGATTTAAATATATTTTCTTTTCAGTCAAAACCAGTGGCGTTTGCGGTGCGCACCAACGTCGCGTACGATGGCACACTGGACGACGACTCGCCGGTGCACGGCAGCGCGATCTCCTTCGAAGTGCGCCAATACCTCCACATCAAGGTTAGAGGGGGGGGGGAGTCCACTGTTTCTTATAAGAAGAAACTGTTTCTTATAAAAGCTTTTATTAAATTTTAAGATACTAATAATACTAAAAAAAAATCGAATAACAGTTACGCGTTACGTAACGTTTTTTTTTTTGAAAATATTCAAATATCCGTGTGACATTTAAAACAATACCAAATACATTCCAAATCATTTGCTTCAATATATCTATCTTTACCAGGCAAAAGAATTTTATGGTTTGCATCTTAGTTGATGATCCCGGGAAATTTAAATCATACAAAAATAATAATAAATAAATTATTTAATTAATTAAAAAAATCTTATAAAACTACATCATCTAAAATTATTCGAAATACGCCTCTTAAAAGGTTATTATAAAATATTGTATAATCTCTCATTGTAACTACAACTTTATATTTAAAAATAACACACTTACCCACATACTATTAACAAGTGTCTTATTCTAACTACTGTACACTACCCACTGATCCTGACTAACCTTAAATTAGTTAACTTTAAATATTGTTCCTCATGTAAGAGACTGTAATCTGTCTTTTTCTTTTGAGAAATAAATATCTATAAACCTAACCTAAATTTAAAACGCGTGTCAAGGAAAGTGGGGAAAAAATATTTGTCAACTTTGTTTACATCAAATCGACGTTGCAGCCTAAAGATGCCTTTTGTTGGTTTTCAATATTCCTACCATTTCTAATAAACACCTAAATGTTTTTGTATATATAAAAAAAACAAATTTGACTAATTCACATCTCTTTAAGGACTTTATTTTAGGTAATATATATTTAATAAAACTAGATTATTATACCGGATGTCCTGTAAGCCCTTTACAATTTAAATTTCGTTTCGTTTTACTTTCAAATCAAGGGCCATGTTAATTGGTAAATTTGTCGCTACTGGAGTAGTTTAAATCCACGTCATAAATATCAAAAGCCCTTACATGGCCATACAAAAGTGACAGTTTGGGCGGCTATGTCAGCGCATGGCATCATAGGCCCATACTTTTTTGGGAACGAATATGGTCGTGCGGTTACTTCGGAGTGGTATATGGCAATGATCGAGGATTTTTTTACACCAGAATGCAAAAATTTTCCAAGCTTCAATATCCGGACCTGGTTTCAAATAGATGGCGCAACTGCCCATACCTCCAACACCACTAACTTCAACTTTTCTCAAACAAAGTGATATCTTGAAGAGGAATCATTCCTTGCCCACTACGTAACACAGATTTCAGTATAATGGACTTTTTCTTGTGAGGTTACCTTAAGTCTATAGTCTACGAAATAAATCCACGGCCAGTTGATAACCCAAAGAAATATATAATTACAAAGCGTACTTCCCGGCAGTACTAGAAAATTTTAGTGGTCGCTCATAGAAGTACCAAGAATATAATGTAGCACATTAATATAAAATAATTCCTTTTTAATGAAAATTACTAAACTAAAATAAATGAAAATTTACTGTTATATATTTTTTTTCAGTTCAAATGACTTATGGGACACCCTGTCTATGATAGATCATCACAAAACTTGATAAAAAAATAAATATATATTTTACACAGATACATACAAATAATAGTGGACAACAATGTATACCTAAACCCTAAATATAATCCAAAATTCACAATTCTATTTCGCTATGTGATACAGGAACATGATACTAAAAGAATAACAAACTCCTTGGTATTATTAACGGATGTATCGACATATATCTATAATTCAATATTGCAGTCAACAGAATGTCCTAACATTAGATTGGGTCTGGTTCTACTCTCCTATGTGGTCCTTCTAATCTGCTTTTTTTAAGTTGGTAATATGTAATATTTTATTTTTAGCTTCACGCTTTTATCCCGCATAGCAGGGTAGACAGAAAGTACCTAGAGGCAAGACACTCCGTACTTCGCTTTGTTATTATATATATTATGATTCTTCTTATTCTTAAATTCCAGGAGAAGTACGACAACAACTGGTGGATCGGGCGTCTCGTGAAGGAGGGATGCGACATCGGCTTCATCCCGTCACCGGTGAAGCTGGAGGCGGTCCGCACGGGGATGACCACCCGCCGCTACCGACCCCCTTCCGCGGGTCCGCAGCCGCTTCCCAGCCGAGGTAGCACCCCCCCCACGCCCGGTACGTCACGCCGATACGTCACGTCACGTCACGTCATGACACGACACGTTTACTGGTTCACGTGAAACCTATATATATATGTATATGGTTGATATATATTTATAGGATTCATATCGTGGTTTAATGTACATTGATTAATGATTTATAAAGAACGATTATTTATTTATATATGTGTATGTACTTATATTTTTTATTTATTTAGTATAATGACAAAATTTTCCTTCATATGACATATGTCAAAAGACAATCAGTGACAGGTTTCAATGAGCGAAATCTACTTATAAATTAATTTTAATTTTTTTCTATTATTTGCTCTAAGTACCTATTAAAAATATTTTAAAAAGGGCCAATGATATTTTTTTTTATTTTTTCAATGGATGTTCAACCCTTAAAAATAGTATTGAACCCTATAATAAGAATCTGAATCTATATTTCTGATTTATGATTGATTTATGATTTATAAATAATGATTCTGTATTTATAAATGTGTATGTACTTATATTTTTTTGTTTATTTAGTATAATGACAAAATTTTCCTTCATATGACATATGTCAAAATTTTTAGTTTTTTCTCTTATTTGCTCTAAGTAACTAATTAAAATATTTTAAAAAGGCCAGTATTAAATCTATGTATTTTTGTGTTTTTTCAATGGATGCTTAACCCTTAAAAACACTAGTAAACCCTATAATAGGAATCTGAATCTATATTTTTAATATACTTTCTTTACTTACAAAACAATCGTTTTAACCAGTAAAATTGGCGTGCTTAATCAAATACCGATAGTTCTTGTTTTAAGTTTTCAAGATGGTGACGGTAACGTTTTCTACCATTGTTGCATAATTTCCTTTAGAAATATAATTCATTATTATTATTAGTAATATCATTATAATATCATTATATTTAAATAATGAATTATATTGTAATAGAATTATTTAAACAAGAAATTGTCGGTACAATTCGTAACACTGCTTTATTTTGTCCCAAGATCCGAAGCTATTAATGTATCAATGATTGAATTGAGTTGATTGATAATGGTATTAATATTTATTTTAAATTGATAAATTGAACAACTCTTGTGGCAAATGACAACGTACAACGCAGTTGTTACTTGGAAATCAATAATTATCGTTTTACTTAAAAAATAAAAACATTATATATATATATATTGTGAGGCTATTATTAACGGATTATTTACTTACTGGATGTCCCGTTGACGCGTTGACAACCGTTGCCTTAGCAACGTGTATGTCACTATATATAAACGTGTAAGTCAAACATGTGGTAGTGTGTGTTACATTTATTTTGTTAATTTTTTATTTTATTAAGCATTATTTACAAAAAATATTAGCATCTCCACTCCTTCTCTATATAATCTACGATTGTTCCAAATTTCGTTTCATTTCGTAAAAATTATTGTATAAATTGTACTAGAAAATTACTTTACGATTATAATTTCTTTTCATATCTACTCCACTATCTAGGAAAAAAGGCTCGAAGAAGGGAAATGCAACAATTTCCGAGTCTATCCAGCCTAGGCCATTCCAAGTTGTCTTAGTTGTATTTAAAAAAAAACTAACCCTAATAAATAATTAAAGGCAGCTTCACTTCCGCCTGAATTGGATAAATAATTAAAAATAAACATTTAGGCACTATAATTAAAAAAAAACGGTTATTGAGGCCGGTCGTGGCGCAGTGTGACAACGTCTGTAAACGCGATCGGTTGTGGGTTCGATCCCCACTCGGGGGAGTGATTATATTTAAGTTATTTTCACTTCCTCGCTCTGCTAAAGACAAAGAGCGGCGTTGAGTTCCACCACCCAACACGCAATGTCTCGAATTAGGTGGAAAGCAAAGTACGGAGTGTCTTGACACTAGATATTTTCTGTCTACCCTACTATGCGGATAAAAGCGTGAAGCAAAAAAAAATAAAAAGAATATAATTCGTTAAAAATATCCTCACCTGACATATTTAATTAATTTTCAACTAAATTTGTTATAAAAATTATAATTCAATTTATTTAACAATCAACTGCTTTGTATCGTTCCACACTAAAGCACTCATCGCACACACAATGATAAGGTGAAAGTTGTCAATTTCCTCGGTCTATATATACACTCACTGTTTCATGACGTATTTTCAGATGTTCCCACGATCGATCGAGGTAAGACTACATACAACCATATTGACCAGGAAATGCTTCCAATTTTCACCCGAATATATATTCTATCTATTAATTTGGCCTTGGTTTTGTTATTACAACTTTTTTAACTTAATTAAACATATATATTAAATTTATTTTTTTTGTAACATGCTCTTTGCTCGCTCCACCATCTCATGCCCCATGTTTCTGTCCTATTTAAAATACTTTGTTTATAATGTTATATCTGTATTTTATTTATAAGCAGGGTATTTTATATATTGTATAAGTTAATATTTATTTTGTTAATTCCTTTTTTTTTGTGGTAAAAATTCAATAGATAATACCCAAAAATGGGATATAAAGTTTGTTTTTTTCTTAAATCTATTGAATATTTACTTGACAGGTACGTACGTATTTGAAAATGTATGGATGTTGATGTTGTCAAGTGCATAATGTATTTCATACTATTTGTAATACACAGGTAATGAATAAAATTATAATATTTTTAGATTAAAAACCTCAAATAAATAATAGTTTTGTAGGAATTTTTAAATATAAACATATAAAGGCATGCTCTCCACATAATGCCCCATATGCCCCATATGTAAAGTTGTACCCGTAATTAGACCCAAGTAATAATTTCCATTTTATATAAAATCAATGATTGTTAAATTTAAATAAACTCCTAGCACAAACAACCTCATACTGTATAAGTTAAAATATTGGTAGTATCGTCTTATTTGTTGTGTCAAGAAAATGTAATATAATAATAAAATTTAAAATGACAAAGTTTAAATGATATAATGGGAAATTATTTGATATATCGTTTTTGTATATGGCCTTAGCAGATTCTGTAGTAAATATATCTAAAATCTTCACTTCTCTTTTTCTCTCAGGTGAAGATTCAGATTCAGCAGGTAGAGGCCGAGGCGCAGGCGCACTACCGGCCGGCAAGGAGACCAAGCGAAAACCATTCTTTAAGAAGCAAGAAGCCTGCACTCCTTACGACGTAGTGCCTTCAATGCGCCCCGTAGTGCTAGTCGGCCCTTCCCTAAAAGGCTACGAGGTCACTGATATGATGCAAAAGGCATTATTCGATTTTCTGAAAAGACGATTCGAGGGAAGGTAGTGATTTACTTTTAAATAGATGCTTTGATAAATTGCCTTTTCATGTATATTGTTTTTGTTAGCTTATTTTGTGATATGTATCTTAAGATTTAGATCTAGAGCATCGTCTAAAAGGTCCTGCCTAGCTATCGGCGGAACCCCGCCGTGTGCTAAGTGCAAAATGCAATTTCAGGATAATAATAACTCGTGTGATGGCGGACATATCTATCGCGAAGCGGTCGTTACTCAACAACGCTTCGAAGCGAGCTATTGTGGAGCGGTCCAACTCGCGATCCACTTGCCTGGTGGAAGTTCAGGTACACTCCTCATTTTTTTTCTAATCTCATATATATCGTTTTTACAGGATCATCATCACCCGGGTGACGGCGGACATATCTCTGGCGAAACGCTCCTTGCTCAATAATCCGCCTAAGAAACCAATAATGGACAGAACGAATTCAAGAACTAATTGCTTGGTTGAAGTACAGGTTCGGTTCGTTCAGGTGGACTTATTTGTGTCTTCATGATGATTGAACTAAATAAATTGGGCTCATTCATATAGTTTTGTGGTTTTCCTTCACGAAAGCTTTGTATATCGTCCCCGATGTTGAATTGATTGGCCATTACTAACCGGATAAACGCATGCAGTAATTGTATCACTCCACTAACCATTTAACAATGCATGGCCTGAGAACACCCTGGTGCTATTGATTGTTCGCCTTCGTTCAAATATATGTATTTCTAACTAGACGGAGATCGAGAGAATATTCGACTTGGCGAGGACGTTACAGCTGGTGGTCTTGGACTGCGATACGATCAACCACCCGTCGCAACTCGCTAAGACTTCATTAGCTCCCACCATCGTGTATTTGAAAATATCCAGTCCAAAGGTAAATGTTATATGTGATTATTTCAAACTCATTTGTGAAAACTTGTATCTACATATATATAATTATATCATTAAGAAAACCTTTAATCATACTTGATTTTTTTTTCATTTATTACTAATAATTAACAAACAAGATGCCAATATAAGAATGATTATATTTATTTTTCCAAATTTCCTAGATATTTTAATGTAACTGATATTTTAATATTTTAATATATAAAACATTAAATATACTTTCATAAAATAATTTCAGGTACTCCAAAGGTTGATAAAATCTCGCGGCAAAGGGCAGAGTAAGAACCTGTCGGTACAAATGGTCGCAGCTGAAAAGTTGGCGCAGTGTCCACCGGAAATGTTCGATTTAATTCTGGATGAGAACCAACTGGAGGAAGCCTGTGAAAGAATCGCTGAGTTCCTAGAGGTGTTTATTATTTTGGTATTAGTGACCTAGTTACCATTATTATCGCTACTAAGTTTTGACTTTTAGTATCGCTGTAATATTTAGATTGAAGGTTAGTATGGTTTTCTAGAAGCAAAAAATTATACGAAAACGATCGAATTATTGCTTAAATGTCTACAAATTCTTCTGTATAATATATATGAAGAATGTATATGCGGGAAGAATATTCCCGCATATTTCATAATGAAAGCAAATAACGACTGCTTAAACACTCCACATCCTGTTACATTACAAAACATTGTGTGTTCCGCATAGTATTACAAGATATATTCTTAAGATCTTCAATTTTTGCAATTTTTACAAATTTTAAATAAATTATTTTAATTGAAAGTATCAGAAATCTACCACGTCAGAACCAAATTTACAGTCAGCTCATTTTGTAACAATTAAGACAACGGATAGCAGTAGATTGATATAATTAATTTTTATATCAACCGACAGACAAATGCCATCTCAGTCTACCTGTAAAGACTACTGCAAAGTGTTTGAAGCGTCAGGTTTAATCCGTTTAAAATAGTTTAATTAACTTTTTTTCCTCTCAGGGCTATTGGGCGGCCACCCATCCGCCGCCAGCCGCGTCTAGCAACCGCCCGCACGCCACCCTGCCACACTCGCACTCGCAGCAACAACACCACGCCCAACCTGGTATGTATTACACGAAGTGACATATACAACTGGCTATAGTGAACTTAAACACATTGATGAATGAAAATTGAACATAATGATGTTGAGAGATGCAGGTTCAAATCCTGCTATTTTCATTTTTTTATATATATCTAAATTTGTCATTTATGAATACTGATTCGGATATATTTGTATGAATATCACTGTACTAGGTATGTATATTTTCGTTTGTCATATAATATTTTTTCCAAATTATTTTCCATTTCTTGTGTAATATAATATTAATTAAGTCGAACGTATTACGTTTTAAACAAAAAAAATATTCTTTTTTTATTTATTAATAAATTAAGTGTATATAAATATAGGTATATATTATGTATATATATTTGTATCAAAATTTAAATTTAATCTCAAATGTTATTGTATAATTATAAAATTTTTAATTTTCGCGATTTTAAATATTTTAAATTAATTATTTTATATTTAACTGATTATTCGCGTACATTTTGGTGTTCGAAAATACTATTTGGTGTACGAAATAATATTTAATTGTATGATATATTTAAAACCTTACGTTTCAAACATCAAAAATATAGATACATATATTTAAATGAAATAACCACATATTTAAATGAAAGTCTCTATCCACTGTAAAGTGTTACGTCGATTTATCAAAAATATATTTTCGTAGTCCAAAATATACACGATTAATCCCAAAATATACATTTAAAATTATTCTAAATATTACACGCAATTCTTTTGCCATGATCATTTTGAAATTAATGTGTATTTATTTAAAAGAAACACATAGGAATGTGTTGTTTTTGAAAAAAACTTAGAATGATATGAAGGAATTATATTGTACCATTATATGATTAGGTTTCACGAGCCGAAGTCAAAGGCTGACTGAGTTCGTCTCAGGTATATATACGAGTAATGTGTAAATCGATGTCGTGATGTATATATCAATAACTGTAGTTGTGTTATTGTCTTTAAATAAAATAAAATTATTATGTTTAAACGCTTAGATAAACATAAACAAATAGTCATATTAATCTAAAATCCATAAACTACTAATAACACGTATTGTACAAAAGTGAAATTAAAGTCAAGTTCTTACTATTTTAAAATATTAAATATTTTTTGTAACTGTAAACGCGATTGGTTGTGGGTTTAATCCTCACTCGGGAGTGATTGTATTCAAATTATTTTCACTTCCTCGCTCTGGTAAGACAAAGTGCGGCGTCGAGTTCCACGACTCAACACGCAATGTCTTGAATTGGTGGAAAGACAATAGTTACTTTCTATCTACCCTCCGATGCGGTGTAAAATCGTGAATCTATAATAAAAGAATAAGATGTATTTTTTAATAACAATTCGTTTTATATTAATTTCTGACTGTAAACGCGATCGGTTGTGGATTCGATTCTCACTCCGGGACACGATTACATTTAAAATTATTTTTATTCCCTTCTGGCTAGCCACGTTTGCCACTCAACAGGTAACGTCTCATATTCGGTGGTAAGCGGACTACATAGTGTTTTAACACTGGTTACTTCCTGTCTACAGCGATGCGGCATAAAAGCAAAGAAAAAAATATAATTGAAATTAGATAATTTAAATATAATTAACTCTCCGAGTAGGGATCGAATCTACAACCATCCAATTTATCGCATTTATTTAGACACTATTGCAAGATGACGTCAGTATTCAAGTTATTTTAAAATATTTTATAAAAAAATATGAAATTTATTGATATATGATATGGAAAAGGTAAACTTTCATTATGTTCGCCATTTTGCGAAAAATTTTTATGTAGTTATTAAAAATATGCGTTTATTTTTTGTTTTATGGATTTTAGACATTAATAAAAAAGTCAGTCTTCGATTTTAATAAATTTTATATATAAATTAAAATATATATTATAAGTGAAAATAGTCGACACATTTTCATTTAACTAAATTAGTTGCTTTATTTTTATACTTATCTACTTATTACTAACACCAAATTGATTAAACTTTAGTTAATACTAATATCGTAGTACTAAATCCAATTTTAAAATTACGTTCTAATATATACTATATGTCATATCTGTCTAACCTGCCATTTCTCCCACTGAACCCCCTGCACACTCGGGAGGACACCGTGAGAGGTCCGACTCGTATAGCTACGAAAGAGGGAGAGGTAATTAACAATTATAAAGCCACGATTATATGCATTGAATTAATTTTATGTTTTTTATTCGTACGTCGTAGAGCTAAAGTATATATTTAAGATTATAATATTAGTGACATTTTCATTTATTAAGTATTGTAAATATTATCGTATATAATAAAATTATTTAATTATTCGAACTTGACACTAACCATTTTTTGTACACTGGGTCATGATTCTAATGGCTACAGGCTGTTTGTCTTAAATTATGTGGAATCGTAATTTCTATATAATATAGGTGTTGTTGAGAAATAATTTAGAAAACATTGCTTATTACAAGGTTAAAGAAGAGAATTCAAAACCAAATAATGTATGTTTTATTATATATTTTATTTTAGTTATTTTTATATATTTTATTTTAGTTATTTTTATAGCTTCAATATGAGTTTTCTAAAAGTATTAATAAATAAATTCGTTATTCGTTTATAATAAATGGAATAAATTATTAACTTTGTTATGTATTTACTAGTGGTGAGTTGAAAGGTAATTTAAAAATTCTCAAAAATTTAACGAGAGATATTTAAACAATATTTATGTTTGATATTTATATATATATATATATATATATATATATATATATATATAATAACATTATATATAACTGTGTGAGGACACAATTATGCCATTGTGACATACAAATATTCACGTGGCAGATATCAATATATTTATTGTATGAATAAAATTAAAAAATATAATGTATTTATTCCATATTATGTACCTTAACATTGGTCTCTATAAAATTCCTAATCAAGTTTCAAATTACACATATTAACCGTAATATATATAATTTCTTTTCTTTATGAGAGTAGATCTCTATGTTGTAGAGTCAATGTTTGTTTCGTATATATGCTTATATTTGTATTGAGCTAGTTTATGTTAGCCGAAAAATTAATTGAAATTAAATTTAATTAGCTGCACAGCACAATCTTATAGTTGGGTCAATAGAGAAAGAGTTTTGGAACAGAAAATAAAGAATGCACTTTTTTAGAAAAGCTTTTGTCCTCTATCTCTATAACCTCTATACCATTTGTATAAAAACACGTAGAGCTTATTAGTACCGACATATCCTGTATGTACTGTGTCCCTCATCATCTCATACCGCAATCACATCTGTTCATTTCAGTACAAGCCTCTGGACAAGCGCATTAGCCCGCGAAGACCATATACCAGTACCATTAAAGCAGTCAACGAAGAAACAGGTTGCGTTTTTATAGGCTCCCTTTTGTGAGCTTCTAACCAGGGTGCCGCTTTACTAACATCTCGACGTCGCATTACCTCATTGTTGTATTTATGTGGTGAAATATATACCGGGTCTTTTGATTGTTTGAAATATGTACGTGTTTATTGCTTTATTCATAAGTTATTTTATAGTTTCTGTAATTATATTAGTAATTTCTTGTTAATTCTGTTTATAAAAGTACAAAAAGATATATTGAATAACACAACTTTTAGGCATATTTCATGCAAATCCAAAGATCCCAGGCAAGGTCGTAGTGGGCTTAGCAGGCTTCAACAGGTTTGCTTATCCGCAGCGACGCCGCCCACGCCCGACTCCGCGGTAGTGCCGTGTCCGGGACGAGTGCGCGCTTGCGCCAAGGTCCCTCCGTCTGGTACCGACGCGCGGGCGTAAGTGCGAGCCGTGTGATCTAACCGCCCGTGTGCTGAACTAACAAATGACGTTAAGCGTTTCTTAAGGAATATTCCATTTTTATATGATATTAAGAAACGTTTACAAATGATAGTTATTATTCAAGTTTTGGTACATAGTTAAAATTTTACAAAACAAAACATGTACCAAAATTGTACGGTCCAACAGACGTACATATTATTACCTTATTCTAAATATCATTCTAGGTAGAGCACGTGCGCGACCAGAAAGACTGGAAGAAGAAGACTACTACCCTCGTGAGTACCAACGCTACCCGCGCGACTACCCGCGCGACTACGAGGGCTACGCGCACGAGTACGCACACGACGGGTACGAGAGAGAAGCGTACGGGCACGATTACACGCGCGACTACGGCCGTGAATACACTCGCGAGCCCTACCCGCGCGACGAGCGACGCCAGCGCGACCGTGAAGCCTCAGATGAATACGGTTCTTCACGTCGCGCCCTCAACGCCGTTTAACGCAACTCCTCTATCCGCATTGTATCCCTGCCCCGCCTTTTATAACCGCCTTCATGTGTCTCTACATTTCCCAAGATAATTAATTGTTATTTTCTTGTACCAAAGAAAATATGGAATTGATAAAAAATAATTGATAAATTAATATTGACGTGTTTTGTTTAGTGTCTCACAATAAAAATGTTTCAAGCGATTGAAGGCGGCTAATATTTTTATCTAATAATATACATTCTTCGATTACGCCAGTGAAACTAGTGAGAGGTCGCGTCCGAGTGTTTTAGGGCAGACCACATTAGTGAATTTTAGTAACTGGTTCCAGATAATTACCTACGTACATACATACATACATACATATGTGTAATAGTAATATTTTATCTATCT